>OX411337.1:2500-2666199 GCA_948150665.1 Conistra vaccinii
CCTAACCTAACCTAACCTAACCTAACCTAACCTAACCTAACCTAACCTAACCTAACCTAACCTAACCTAACCTAACCTAACCTAACCTAACCTAACCTAACCTAACCTAACCTAACCTAACCTAACCTAACCTAACCTAACCTAACCTAACCTAACCTAACCTAACCTAACCTAACCTAACCTAACCTAACCTAACCTAACCTAACCTAACCTAACCTAACCTAACCTAACCTAACCTAACCTAACCTAACCTAACCTAACCTAACCTAACCTAACCTAACCTAACCTAACCTAACCTAACCTAACCTAACCTAACCTAACCTAACCTAACCTAACCTAACCTAACCTAACCTAACCTAACCTAACCTAACCTAACCTAACCTAACCTAACCTAACCTAACCTAACCTAACCTAACCTAACCTAACCTAACCTAACCTAACCTAACCTAACCTAACCTAACCTAACCTAACCTAACCTAACCTAACCTAACCTAACCTAACCTAACCTAACCTAACCTAACCTAACCTAACCTAACCTAACCTAACCTAACCTAACCTAACCTAACCTAACCTAACCTAACCTAACCTAACCTAACCTAACCTAACCTAACCTAACCTAACCTAACCTAACCTAACCTAACCTAACCTAACCTAACCTAACCTAACCTAACCTAACCTAACCTAACCTAACCTAACCTAACCTAACCTAACCTAACCTAACCTAACCTAACCTAACCTAACCTAACCTAACCTAACCTAACCTAACCTAACCTAACCTAACCTAACCTAACCTAACCTAACCTAACCTAACCTAACCTAACCTAACCTAACCTAACCTAACCTAACCTAACCTAACCTAACCTAACCTAACCTAACCTAACCTAACCTAACCTAACCTAACCTAACCTAACCTAACCTAACCTAACCTAACCTAACCTAACCTAACCTAACCTAACCTAACCTAACCTAACCTAACCTAACCTAACCTAACCTAACCTAACCTAACCTAACCTAACCTAACCTAACCTAACCTAACCTAACCTAACCTAACCTAACCTAACCTAACCTAACCTAACCTAACCTAACCTAACCTAACCTAACCTAACCTAACCTAACCTAACCTAACCTAACCTAACCTAACCTAACCTAACCTAACCTAACCTAACCTAACCTAACCTAACCTAACCTAACCTAACCTAACCTAACCTAACCTAACCTAACCTAACCTAACCTAACCTAACCTAACCTAACCTAACCTAACCTAACCTAACCTAACCTAACCTAACCTAACCTAACCTAACCTAACCTAACCTAACCTAACCTAACCTAACCTAACCTAACCTAACCTAACCTAACCTAACCTAACCTAACCTAACCTAACCTAACCTAACCTAACCTAACCTAACCTAACCTAACCTAACCTAACCTAACCTAACCTAACCTAACCTAACCTAACCTAACCTAACCTAACCTAACCTAACCTAACCTAACCTAACCTAACCTAACCTAACCTAACCTAACCTAACCTAACCTAACCTAACCTAACCTAACCTAACCTAACCTAACCTAACCTAACCTAACCTAACCTAACCTAACCTAACCTAACCTAACCTAACCTAACCTAACCTAACCTAACCTAACCTAACCTAACCTAACCTAACCTAACCTAACCTAACCTAACCTAACCTAACCTAACCTAACCTAACCTAACCTAACCTAACCTAACCTAACCTAACCTAACCTAACCTAACCTAACCTAACCTAACCTAACCTAACCTAACCTAACCTAACCTAACCTAACCTAACCTAACCTAACCTAACCTAACCTAACCTAACCTAACCTAACCTAACCTAACCTAACCTAACCTAACCTAACCTAACCTAACCTAACCTAACCTAACCTAACCTAACCTAACCTAACCTAACCTAACCTAACCTAACCTAACCTAACCTAACCTAACCTAACCTAACCTAACCTAACCTAACCTAACCTAACCTAACCTAACCTAACCTAACCTAACCTAACCTAACCTAACCTAACCTAACCTAACCTAACCTAACCTAACCTAACCTAACCTAACCTAACCTAACCTAACCTAACCTAACCTAACCTAACCTAACCTAACCTAACCTAACCTAACCTAACCTAACCTAACCTAACCTAACCTAACCTAACCTAACCTAACCTAACCTAACCTAACCTAACCTAACCTAACCTAACCTAACCTAACCTAACCTAACCTAACCTAACCTAACCTAACCTAACCTAACCTAACCTAACCTAACCTAACCTAACCTAACCTAACCTAACCTAACCTAACCTAACCTAACCTAACCTAACCTAACCTAACCTAACCTAACCTAACCTAACCTAACCTAACCTAACCTAACCTAACCTAACCTAACCTAACCTAACCTAACCTAACCTAACCTAACCTAACCTAACCTAACCTAACCTAACCTAACCTAACCTAACCTAACCTAACCTAACCTAACCTAACCTAACCTAACCTAACCTAACCTAACCTAACCTAACCTAACCTAACCTAACCTAACCTAACCTAACCTAACCTAACCTAACCTAACCTAACCTAACCTAACCTAACCTAACCTAACCTAACCTAACCTAACCTAACCTAACCTAACCTAACCTAACCTAACCTAACCTAACCTAACCTAACCTAACCTAACCTAACCTAACCTAACCTAACCTAACCTAACCTAACCTAACCTAACCTAACCTAACCTAACCTAACCTAACCTAACCTAACCTAACCTAACCTAACCTAACCTAACCTAACCTAACCTAACCTAACCTAACCTAACCTAACCTAACCTAACCTAACCTAACCTAACCTAACCTAACCTAACCTAACCTAACCTAACCTAACCTAACCTAACCTAACCTAACCTAACCTAACCTAACCTAACCTAACCTAACCTAACCTAACCTAACCTAACCTAACCTAACCTAACCTAACCTAACCTAACCTAACCTAACCTAACCTAACCTAACCTAACCTAACCTAACCTAACCTAACCTAACCTAACCTAACCTAACCTAACCTAACCTAACCTAACCTAACCTAACCTAACCTAACCTAACCTAACCTAACCTAACCTAACCTAACCTAACCTAACCTAACCTAACCTAACCTAACCTAACCTAACCTAACCTAACCTAACCTAACCTAACCTAACCTAACCTAACCTAACCTAACCTAACCTAACCTAACCTAACCTAACCTAACCTAACCTAACCTAACCTAACCTAACCTAACCTAACCTAACCTAACCTAACCTAACCTAACCTAACCTAACCTAACCTAACCTAACCTAACCTAACCTAACCTAACCTAACCTAACCTAACCTAACCTAACCTAACCTAACCTAACCTAACCTAACCTAACCTAACCTAACCTAACCTAACCTAACCTAACCTAACCTAACCTAACCTAACCTAACCTAACCTAACCTAACCTAACCTAACCTAACCTAACCTAACCTAACCTAACCTAACCTAACCTAACCTAACCTAACCTAACCTAACCTAACCTAACCTAACCTAACCTAACCTAACCTAACCTAACCTAACCTAACCTAACCTAACCTAACCTAACCTAACCTAACCTAACCTAACCTAACCTAACCTAACCTAACCTAACCTAACCTAACCTAACCTAACCTAACCTAACCTAACCTAACCTAACCTAACCTAACCTAACCTAACCTAACCTAACCTAACCTAACCTAACCTAACCTAACCTAACCTAACCTAACCTAACCTAACCTAACCTAACCTAACCTAACCTAACCTAACCTAACCTAACCTAACCTAACCTAACCTAACCTAACCTAACCTAACCTAACCTAACCTAACCTAACCTAACCTAACCTAACCTAACCTAACCTAACCTAACCTAACCTAACCTAACCTAACCTAACCTAACCTAACCTAACCTAACCTAACCTAACCTAACCTAACCTAACCTAACCTAACCTAACCTAACCTAACCTAACCTAACCTAACCTAACCTAACCTAACCTAACCTAACCTAACCTAACCTAACCTAACCTAACCTAACCTAACCTAACCTAACCTAACCTAACCTAACCTAACCTAACCTAACCTAACCTAACCTAACCTAACCTAACCTAACCTAACCTAACCTAACCTAACCTAACCTAACCTAACCTAACCTAACCTAACCTAACCTAACCTAACCTAACCTAACCTAACCTAACCTAACCTAACCTAACCTAACCTAACCTAACCTAACCTAACCTAACCTAACCTAACCTAACCTAACCTAACCTAACCTAACCTAACCTAACCTAACCTAACCTAACCTAACCTAACCTAACCTAACCTAACCTAACCTAACCTAACCTAACCTAACCTAACCTAACCTAACCTAACCTAACCTAACCTAACCTAACCTAACCTAACCTAACCTAACCTAACCTAACCTAACCTAACCTAACCTAACCTAACCTAACCTAACCTAACCTAACCTAACCTAACCTAACCTAACCTAACCTAACCTAACCTAACCTAACCTAACCTAACCTAACCTAACCTAACCTAACCTAACCTAACCTAACCTAACCTAACCTAACCTAACCTAACCTAACCTAACCTAACCTAACCTAACCTAACCTAACCTAACCTAACCTAACCTAACCTAACCTAACCTAACCTAACCTAACCTAACCTAACCTAACCTAACCTAACCTAACCTAACCTAACCTAACCTAACCTAACCTAACCTAACCTAACCTAACCTAACCTAACCTAACCTAACCTAACCTAACCTAACCTAACCTAACCTAACCTAACCTAACCTAACCTAACCTAACCTAACCTAACCTAACCTAACCTAACCTAACCTAACCTAACCTAACCTAACCTAACCTAACCTAACCTAACCTAACCTAACCTAACCTAACCTAACCTAACCTAACCTAACCTAACCTAACCTAACCTAACCTAACCTAACCTAACCTAACCTAACCTAACCTAACCTAACCTAACCTAACCTAACCTAACCTAACCTAACCTAACCTAACCTAACCTAACCTAACCTAACCTAACCTAACCTAACCTAACCTAACCTAACCTAACCTAACCTAACCTAACCTAACCTAACCTAACCTAACCTAACCTAACCTAACCTAACCTAACCTAACCTAACCGAATATAACTTTGCATCCTGGTGACGCATTTCGAAGCTGTTTTCAGCCATTTTGATCTTTAATAGGCTCCGTCCTACTTCCTGACTAATTAAATTGACAATAGCGCGAAAATAATTTTTCGTTCTTGGACCTTGAAAAATTTTCAATATTTTTTCTTTACGAAAAACCTAAAATAATTTTTTACTCAAAATTCTCTGCATAAACATTTTTGATTATAATTTTAATAGATAATTGCCTGCCTTACCTGTATTCTGGAGCGCGTTCCGCGAGCTCCAGTCCCGTTTGGTAGTCGCAATTCCAGGTTTTAACATACTTTTCAGTCGAAAAACACGTTTTTCGACCAAAAGTCAAAATTTTTGTTCTAAATTAATTCCAATAACTCCATAGCTCGCTAGCCCGCGCGGAGACGCGTCTTTTGACACCTCGCACGTGCGCCTAGCTTACATAAAACTGCAAAAATTGCCCTCCCACCCACCCTGTTCTCACTGGCCAGGTAAACTTTTCAGTTTTGGCAAAAAAATATTTTTCTTTTTTAGCTCTTCAAGCGTCATTTATATCTTTTGGCAATAACATTTTAATTAAATCTGTAGTTTATAAGCCTATTATCGTCACCTTGCATGCATTTTAATCATTGACTCATATTTTGACCTGACCAAGTCCTAGATAAAGGGCTTGTTTTGACTAATTTTAATTCTTTCTGATCCCCCCTTTACAGGGATTCAGTGTAAGTGTCCTCCGACAACAGAGTAGTACCACAGTCCAAACTTTCAGTTGCTAAAATGCTTGGAATAAGAACCCCAGTAAGTAAACCAAAAGCCTCGGAGGGGAGTTCAGACATGGAGAAGCCCCAACTGGCACAGGCCGGTCCGTCGGTTAGGCGTAGTGTGGGGGAGTGGGAGGCTGACAGATCAAAGACTGTGCAGTCTCTTAAAACCCCAACTCCACCAAAAAAGGCCCCACAGACAACTCCGCAAAAACCTAAGCCCAAAGGAGCGCTCTCTCTCTCAATCAAGTTGGGTGGACCGAAGCAGCCAAAGGGAACGGAGGAGAGCTCGCCGCGGGAAGTGCAACCCGTGAGGTACGCAAACAGGACCACGGAGGCAAAGGCGTGTCTCTCGAAGGCGAAGATCCAGCTTTTAAGCTCCAAGAACCTTAAAAAGGAAATAAAGGACGAATTGACCAAAGCGGTCGAAAGGCTGTACCAACTGGTGAAGGAGGCAGAGATTGAGAGAGGAAAGGGAGTCGAGGGAACAGTCGAACCCGAAAAGCCCCGAGAAGACCTGAGGCCGACCCCGGATGAACCGACAGAGCTAATGAAGCAGCTGATGGCAAACCTGCAACAGCATAACCAGGCGTTGGAGGAATGCAAACAACATACACGGGCTCTGTCGGAGCGTCTGCAAGAGGCCCCTCGCTACGTTGCAGGCCAGGGCCCAACCTTCGCGGAAATGGCCGCCGGCTCGAAGCAGTACATCCAAGAGCCTCTTCACTCGGTAGTCGTATCATCTGTGAATGATCAGGACACCGGTGAAGAGGTTATTGAGAAGCTAAGGACGGCGGTCGATGCCCGAAATGAGGGTACCAGGGTGGAACGGCTGCGCAAGGCGAGGGACCAGAAAGTGGTGGTCGGATTCAAGACTAGAGAGGAGCTGACTAGGGTAGCCGAACGCATAAGAAAAACGGGTGGTCTGGTGGTAGAGGAAGTAAAAAACAAGGACCCACTTGTTATAATCAAGGACGTCCTTTCCTGCCACTCCGATGTGGAGGTAACACAAGCACTGCAGCGGCAAAACACGCATCTGTTAGGGGACATTCCTGCGGAGGAATTGAGGTTGGGGGTGAAGTACCGTCGAAGGACGAGGAACCCCCACATGTGCCATGTCATCCTGCAGGTGTCCCCTACCGTATGGCAGAAGCTGACTATGGCGGGTCGCGTGCACATCGACTTGCAGCGGGTGCGAGTGCAGGATCAGTCCCCACTGGTGCAATGCACTCGCTGTCTGCGCTTTGGCCACAGCCGAAGACTGTGCACGCAGCCCGCCGACCTCTGCATCCACTGCGGCGAACCCCACATGCGGGCGGACTGCCCGTCACGGCTGACAGCGGAGGCACCAAAGTGCCATAACTGTCTATTGGCGAAAATGGAGAAGACTGACCACAACGCCTTCGACAGCGAGTGCCCCATACGCGTAAAATGGGATGCATTGGCACGCCTGTCGGTGGCGTATTGCTAAGGTGGAATCAGTCTTTCTCGGAGGCAGTAACTCATTTCCGACCCAAACCCAAACTCACCCTAGTGTCCGTCCAAACTACCAAGTGATCCAAGCGAATCTGCAGAGGAAGAACCTAGCGACCCAAGAGCTCATGATAGTGGCTAGTGAGCGAAAGGTCGCATTCGCACTGCTCCAGGAGCCATATGTGGGTGGTGTTAAAAGGATGCGAGACTACCGGGGAGCGAGAGTCTACCAGTGCGCGGAACAAGGAAGTGGAACTGTGAAGGCGGCAATAGTCGTCTTCGATCATGACCTTGACGTCACACAGTGTCCAAAACTCACCACCAATAACATCACGGTGGTGAGGATCCGAACCAGCGCCTGGGAAATCGCAGTAGTCTCGTTCTATTTTGAACCGGACCAGCCCATACAGCCATACCTGGAGCAACTTATGCAGATTCGTGAGGAAATGGGCACCACAAAAATTATAATGGGAGGCGACGCAAACGCGAAGAACACCTGGTGGGGTAGTTTGGTTTTGGACGGCAGGGGTGAAGAAATGGCGGGAACACTTGACGAAATGTCCTTGCAGGTACTCAACGTCGGAAATACGCCAACTTTCGACACCATCAGGGGTGGCAGGTCATACACCAGCTTCGTTGACGTAACAGCGTGTTCAACGGACTTGCTAGACCTGGTGGACGACTGGAGAGTTGAGGAAGGCATCGTAAGCTCGGACCACAACGGTATTGTATTTAATATTCAGATTCAAAAATCAAAAGGAACAAACGTTAAAAGAACCACTAGACTTTTTAACACGAGAAAAGCAAATTGGAGCCAATTTCATGAGAAATTGGCCCAATTAAAAGTAGATTACAACCTAAATACAATAGAAATAAATAAAATTAATAATGAAATAGAACTTGAAAATAGCGTCAACAATTACATTAGAACCATTACTGAAACCTGTGAAGAAACTTTAGCCAAATTAAAAAATAACGATGTACTTACAATACCGTGGTGGTCAAAGGAGCTCGCCGATATGTTGAACGATGTGAACACCAGAAGACGCCGCATCCGATGCGCTGCACCAATCCGGAGAGCGACGGTCGTCGAGGAGTACCTGCAAGCAAAAGAAAATTATGAGTTACAAGCCAAAAAGGCGCAGATCACTAGTTGGAAAGGGTTCTGCGAAAAACAAGATAAGGAAGGAGTTTGGGAGGGAATATACAGGGTTATAGGACGGACCGCTAAACGGCACGAGGACTTGCCATTGGTGAAGGATGGGGTGTCACTTGATGGTACAGATTCGGCCTTACTGCTGGCGGAGACCTTCTACCCCGAAGACCTGGAAGAGGAAGACAACGATGACCACCGTCGGACGCGTGAAGCGGCCAGTCGTGTAAACGAGTGGACGCATGATGAACAACATGATCCACCGTTTACACTTCAGGAGCTAAAAACCGCGGTGGAAAGTTTCAACCCAAAGAAAGCACCAGGGGCGGATGGTCTCACAGCCGACATCTGTGCTCAAGCCATATCCCGGGACCCGGGGATGTTCCTTGCACTGGCCAACAAGTGCCTCGAGCAGGGCCACTTCCCCGAAGCCTGGAAAGTGGCCACAGTGGTGATACTCCGAAAGCCAGGAAAGGACAGTTACACCACCCCAAAGTCCTACAGGCCGATCGGCCTCCTACCAGTCCTGGGCAAAATACTTGAGAAACTGTTGGTAGCAAGGCTGAAGTGGCATCTGATCCCGCGGTTAAGTACTCGTCAGTTTGGCTTCATGCCCCAGAAGAGCACCGAGGACTCCCTCTACGCCATGATACAACACATCAAAACAAAGCTGAACCAAAAGAAGCTGATCACTGTTGTATCGCTTGACATAGAGGGAGCCTTCGACAGTGCATGGTGGCCAGCCATCAGGACCAGACTGGCTGAGGAAAGGTGCCCGGTGAATATCAGACGGATGTTGGACAGCTACCTGGCTGGTAGGAGTGTCCGAGTTAGGTACGCCGGAGCAGAGTGCCTAAGGAACACAAATAAGGGGTGTGTACAGGGGTCGATTGGTGGTCCGATCCTCTGGAACCTGTTGCTGGACCCCTTGCTGAAGGGGCTGGAAGAGCGGGGACATCACTGCCAGGCCTTCGCCGATGATGTCATTATGATCTTCGACGGTGACACAGCATTGGAAGTTCAAAGACATGCCAATGCCGCCCTCGAGTATGTTCGGAAGTGGGGCATCGGAAATAAGCTAAAGTTTGCACCACACAAAACCTGTGCAATGGTAGTAACCAGAAAGCTGAAATACGATGTCCCGCTCCTGAGCATGGGCGGGGTAGACATTGGCATGTCAAAGGAAATAAAAATACTGGGGCTCACCGTCGACCACCAGCTCACTTTCAACACCCACGCCGCAAACGTGTGTAGAAAAGCTGCAAATATCTACAAGCAGCTATCCAGAGCGGCTAAAGTGAGCTGGGGCCTGCATCCGGAGGTCATAAGGAGCATATACACGGCAGCAGTGGAGCCGGTGATGATGTACGCGGCAAGTGCCTGGGCGCCGGCAACAAAAAAGATAGGAGTGCAGAAGCTGCTGAACACGGTCCAAAGAGGATTCGCCCAAAAGCTCTGCAAGTCCTACCGCACCGTTTCGCTGAACGCGTCCCTGGTGTTGGCTGGGATACTCCCCCTCGACCTCCGAATACAAGAAGCAGCTGCTCTGTATGAGGCAAAGAGGGGGGTGCCCCAGCCAGCTCTTGCGGGCAGGGAGGTGGAGCGCGTGGCGGCGTTTGCAGAGACCCCACATCCAGCGAAACATATGGCCTTGGAGTTCGTGAGTCTGGAGGACCAGTCTCGTGTGGACACCCACAACAACCAGGCGGTCCGGTTCTTCACGGACGGCAGCAAGATCGAGGGCAAGGTCGGAGCAGCACTGTCCTTGTGGGACGGTGAGGCCGAGATCAAGTCCGTAAAGCTTAGCTTGCCGTCGTGCTGCACGGTCTACCAGGCGGAACTGCTGGCCATATGCGTAGCCACGAGGGAAATCCTCAAACGCAGGGAGGGAACCTTTGGAATCTATAGTGACTCAAAGGCGGCACTACAAACAGTCACGAACCAGGGTTCCCTCCATGCCTTGGCGGTGGAAGCGAGAGCAAACGTGGGCGCAGCCTTATCCCAGAGCAAAGATGTTTCCTTGTTCTGGGTTAAGGCCCATGCCGGACTAGAGGGCAACGAACGCGCAGACCACCTAGCGAAAGAGGCTGCACTCAAATCGAAAAAGAAGCCGGACTATGACCTTTGCCCGGTTTCATTCGTCAAGCGGCAGATCCGATTGGGGTCGCTCGACGAATGGAACCGGAGATACCAAAATGGTGAAACAGCCTCCGTAACAAAAATATTCCTCCCAGACGCCATAGATGCCTTTAAGATAATCTCAAAGATAAAGCCAACCGGGGTACTCACGCAGATTTTGACGGGGCACGGTGGGTTCTCCGAATACCTGCACCGCTTTAAGTGTAAGGGGAGCCCATCGTGCATCTGTGAGCCGGATGCGCTGGAGTCGGTCCCACATATTTTGACAGAATGTCCTGCGTACGGAGCAGAGAGATTGGATACGGAGTTGAAATTGGAGACAGAAATAAATATGTATAATATAGAAAAATTAATGACAAACAAAAAGCTGCGAAAAATTTTACTAGAATACTGCGTAAGAATAGCAACAAAAGTGATTAAAAGAAACAAGGAAACATAAAGCTATGCTTTTATTATATAAGAATATATACAGACAAGGCATAGAATAAATTAATAGATGCTCAAAACGAAATCAAAGATAAAATCAAGATAATAAATAAAAACTTAGATAAAAATCAATACTAGAAAAACTTCATTTAAAATTTAGAAAAACAATATAATGAAAGTGCAATTTACATAAAAAATCATTTTAAAAGGTCTCTGACTATGTCAGGGGGACACTTTGAAAGGCAGGAGTGGGTTTTAGCCGGTAAAAGTCCGGCACTGCCCAGACTATCTCACCAGTGAGATAGTCTGGGCGTCCATGAGGATTTCCCACTCCTGCCAAACCAAAAAAAAAAAAAAAAAAAAAAAAAAAAACCTAACCTAACCTAACCTAACCTAACCTAACCTAACCTAACCTAACCTAACCTAACCTAACCTAACCTAACCTAACCTAACCTAACCTAACCTAACCTAACCTAACCTAACCTAACCTAACCTAACCTAACCTAACCCAGTTCCCCCCCAGCCCTCGCGGTGGTCGGATCATTTTTAAAGCTGCTCCGCGCTTAAAAAATCATAAAAGTGGGTAAAAGTGAACGGATTTTAAAAATTTTTGTGTCTACGTGTGCAATTAATCTGCCCCCACAATATAGTGAAAAAATCGCAACTGGATTACAGTGTTGTGAGTGAAACAATTGAAAAAACCCTATTTTTATAGGTTAAGTTTTTAAAACATTACACTTTTCGTGATTTTGCCGCGGAGGTAAAGCGACAACCCCCTGTTTTTATCTGCAAAAATACAGGGGAATAACCTGCCCCTTGACTCGGGCTACTCAGCAGGCGCCTGTATCGTGAACTCACGAAGTTATTCACGAAATAAGAAAAAACACGTGGCCTGAAAAAACAGAACGCTTCGAGCTGGCTGCCTGAAAATTTGCAAGCTTCAAGAGGGTACTGCAAGGAACCTGACAAACTAAAAAGAAAATTTTTAAGTATTGTATTTTCTTTTTTATAACTAATTGAATTTCATAACTTTGGACACCTATATCTCAAGAGGAAATAGCAACTTCAAAATTCTTCAATTGCTATCTTTTGCGCGCTAATTAATATAGAAGATCCTGAAAAATATAGATTTTTAGCTTCGTTAGTTTTGTTATTATAATTAAAAACTGTAAATATTGTTAATACCTAATTTTCTTTAGGAAAAATATGTAATTATTAAATTTTTATTCTTGTCATGTGTAGCGTGTAATTAGTTGATAATTTTACAAATTTTTTCGAAATTTTTTGAATTTTATTAACAAAGTTATAAAATTTTTTGTTGTTTTTTGCGATTAATTCTAAATTAATAGAAATAATTCATTTTTTATGATAGAATAGTCTTCATAGGGTGTATAGTGAATAGTTTAAGTCCAAGGTTGCCCCCAATAACTCGCGAATTGACGGAGATAGCGTTTTCCGCCATTTTGGTTTTACTGGTTGTCACTTTCAACTGCAAATATCTCTGGGGTTATTGGGAGTAGAAGTTCCGGAATTGCATGGTCCTAAGCGGGGCAATAGTGGGAACATTTTGTTTATGTTTTCAGGCGTTTTCAGGACCTGAAAATTTTCAGCCCTGAAAACACATAGGCGGGATAGCGAAAGTCAAGCCGAGTGTAGCAATCCAAACCGCATCTCTCTACGATCAACGGTTCTGGACTTATAGCCTGTCAAACATAGTGTTTGACAGCTCGGCGGCCATCTTGGCAATCTTTGAGCAGGCATAGCTCCGTGCTCCGGGGTCGTAGAGATTTGGAGTTTTCGAGGCGGTGTTCGGGGAGACAAGATCTACCCGTCCTATTCATTTTCAGGCCGTTTGGCGCTGAAAGTTTTCAGGATCCTGAAAGCACCTTTGCGCGAGGCACGGGGTTGAGCTGAGCCGGATAAGCCCAAACTCGGTGTTTCTGCGGCTACTGTAAGGGAAGTTCTCCCGGGTTGAAGTTTGACTTTGACAGTTCTCGAACTGTCAAACCAAATTTCATACTCGGATAGCTCTCGAACCAGAGGTCGTAGAGGGCTCGGGTTTTCTTTGGGGACGTGGGCGGCCTATTTCCTGCTTCGTTTTGTGGGTTTCAGGATTTTTCAGGACCTCTAAATTTTTCAGCCTGAAAGTCGTGTCATTGTGTGGGTCTCGTCGGGCGGGTAAAGATGAACCCAAGCACGGGGTGATTCGGTCTGGTGGTTGTGGAGTTATTGAGTTTGAACCATATTGTGGCCACCACTTTGGGTAGCAACCAGGAATTTCAAACACTGATAGCTCCGGAACCCCTGAGGCTAGGTGCCTTGAGTTTGGGGTCGTTGAGTCGGGCTCGGCGGGCTCTATTCAGTGATTTAATAAAAGTGACGGAAAGTTTTAAAAAGTTTTAAAAAAAAGTTTTAAAAGTAGTTTTTGGGACGAAATTTGACCAGGACTCAGTTACAGAGCCCCAAAAGCCTTTTAAAATCCTGAAACCTTGTGTAGATAAGACGGAATTGCGACTTTTGTCGTAACGCCAGTTAAATTTTTAAGTTTTGTACGGTTGTTTTATTATATTGTCTTCTAAATCGAAACGTCATAGGACCATACTCTCACAGAGGTTGTATTTCTTGACTTCAAGTTGACAGGATTCTTACAATCCTATTTTGCGTAAATCGTTATTTATATTTATACATTTATATACTCCGGGGTACTCTTTACAATACCCCATTGACGTCGACTTGTAAATCGTCATCCATACTAGAAAACATGTTGGGAATACGCACACCGCTAAAGAAGCCGGCGAACCTGGAGAACAAAAGCCCACAAACCGACACCAATGAGGCGGGACCCTCCACGCAAAGTGTCCGGAAAAGTGTGGATAAATGGGAGATTGGCAAGCCGGCCAGTAAATTGACCCCTTCAGCGAAGGAAGCTGCACCTAAGGTGACACAAGAATCGCCACGACGGGCATTCTGTGAGATAGTCGGTGGGAGCCCGCCGACTAAAAGAACCAGAGTCGTGGAGGCAAGAATTTGTCTCAACAAGATCAAAGCTCAAATGGCGCTCTCAAAGAACACAAAAAGGGAGATTGTAGAGGAAATTAAGGCTCAGGCAGACCGACTTTATCTCCTCATAAAGGAGTCTGAAGAGGAAAAAGGCCGAGCTCCACCCCAAAAAACTGTAACTAAAACCAAACAGGTGCAAGCTGGAGCAGCGGAAGAAGAGGAAGAAGTCGCCACCAGATCGGAGGCGGAGATGGTCTCGCTCAAAAAAGCGCTGGAAGACCACAGCCAAAATCTGAAGGAGAACAGCGAAAAGCTCGATAGGTTGAAGGAGGCGCTGAAAACTAGCGAAGAGCATATGGAGAAGCTCTCCTATGCTGGTGTAGCGTCAATTCAACCTACCAGGCAACCACCAAAACAAACAGCTCTACACTCTATCGTGGTCACCTCCACAAATGAGACCGAAACAGGGGAGGAAATAATCGACCACATCAGGAAGGCGGTAAACGCGAAGGAAGGATGGGTCACGGTGGACAGGATGCGAAAAGCAAAAGATAGGAAAATCGTACTGGGATGTAAAACTGAAGAAGGAAGAGATAAGATTAAAAGGAGACTGGAAAGTGTGGGGAATTTGTTGAAGGTCGAGGACGTCAAGAACAAGGATCCCCTTGTAATCTTGAGAGACGTGATGACCTACAACACGGACGAGGACATTCTCCGGGCTCTGCGAAATCAGAACCGGGATGTCTTCGTAGAACTTACGAAGGAGGAAGACCGGGTGGAGGTACTTTTCAAAAAGAAGACCAGAAACCCCCACATGCACCATGTCGTCCTAAGGGTTTCCCCCAAGTTATGGAATAGGTTTCAGGACCGACAGACGGTGCACATTGACATACAGAGGATACGAGTGTCCGATCAGACTCCACTGGTTCAGTGTTCTCTATGTCTGGGATATGGGCACGGACGTCGGTTCTGCAACCAGCAAGTGGAGAAATGTAGCCACTGCGGTGGGCCTCACATGAGGACGAAATGCGCGGAATGGATGGCTGGAGCAGCTCCATCATGCTGTAACTGCGTGCACGCAAAGCTCGAGAACACTGAGCATAACGCCTTCAGCGATGAGTGCCCAGTCAGAAAGAGATGTGAGGTTCTGGCCAGGTCCAGGGTAGCGTATTGCTGAAGATGATACGGGCAACACAGGAAGATACGTAGTACTCCAGGCCAACCTTCAAAGGAAGCAGCTGGCGACCACTGAGCTCTTTTTGGAGGCCAGTCAAAGTAAAGTCGCATGGGCACTGATCCAGGAGCCCTATGTGGGGGGGGCTGAGAGTATGAAGAGCTACCGTGGCGCGAGAGTCTACCAGTACGAAGCTGAAGGAAGTGGGAGGGTAAAGGCGGCAATAGCCGTCTTTGAAGATGACCTAGATGTCATCCCCTACCCGAAACTCACCACCAACAACATCGTTGTGGTGAAGATCCGGACTAAAGCCTGGGAAATCGTAGCAGTCTCTTTTTACTTTGAGCCGGACCGACCCATAGGGCCTTACCTGGATCAGTTGACAAACATAAAGTTGGAGATGGGCACCGCGAAACTGTTAATGGGCGGAGATTCCAACGCCAAGAGTGCCTGGTGGGGCAGCACCACGGATGACCAGAGGGGCGAAGAGGTGTCCGGAACACTGGAAGAGTTGGAGCTTCAGGTACTCAACACTGGCGCCACGCCGACCTTTTACACGGTGAGAGGCGGCGTGGTATACCAAAGCCACGTGGATGTCACGGCATGCTCGCTCGACTTATTTGACCTGGTGGACGGGTGGCGGATCGACACAGGGGCAACCAGCTCGGACCATAACACCATTATTTTTAATATAAACGTTAAAAGGGAAAAAGGGATTAGCATAAATAGGACAACCAGGAAGTACAATACCAGAAAAGCAAACTGGGAAACCTTTAAGAGTAAATTGGGGACATATAAAATGGATAATAACATAAATTTAGATACAGTAAATAGAATAGAAAACAAGCATGAATTGGAAGAAATTGTAAGAAAATATGAAATGGTAATCGGGAAGGCATGCGACGATGCTATCCCGAAAATAAGTAGCAAAGTTAAAATCAAAATTCCATGGTGGTCCGAGGAGCTCGCTGCCAAAAAAAAGGATGTCGCCACCAAGAAGAACCGTATCCGCAACGCCGCACCGGTCCGGAGAGCGATGGTCGTTGACGAGTACCTGATAGCAAAAGAGGAGTATGAGTGCCAGGCCCAGAAAGCCCTAACAGCTAGCTGGAAGGAGTTCTGTAAGAAACAGGATGGAGAAGGACTGTGGGAAGGAATATATAGAGTCATCAGAGGGACCACCAGGAGACAGGAAGACTTGACCCTGATGAACAACGGTGCATTCCTAAACCCGAAAGAATCGGCGGCCTTGTTAGCCAACACTTTCTTCCCGGAGGACACAGCCGAAGAGGACAACGCAAACCACAGGCTCACCAGGGAAGCAGCCAGACGAGTAAATGAGTGGCAGCATGATGAATATCATGATCCACCATTTACACCGCTGGAGCTGAAGACAGCAGTGGGACGCTTTAACCCGAAAAAAGCCCCCGGAGCGGATGGACTAACGGCAGATATCTGCAGTCGAGCGATCGACCAGGACTTGGACACCTTCCTTGCCCTGTACAACAAATGCCTTGAACAGGCACATTTCCCGAACACCTGGAAGGAGGCAACGGTGGTTGTCCTGAAAAAACCGGGCAAGGAGGACTATCAGAACCCCAAGTCGTACAGACCGATAGGTCTTTTACCGGTCTTGGGGAAGGTCCTGGAGAGGATGGTAGTGGCGAGGATCAAGTGGCAGCTTGTCCCGCGGCTTAGTACTCGTCAGTTTGGTTTTATGCCCCAGAAGAGCACCGAGGACGCCCTCTGTACGCTAATGAAACACGTACAAGACAAGTTGAGGCTGAAGAAGCTAATTGTCTTGGTGTCTTTGGATATAGAGGGCGCCTTCGATAGCGCCTGGTGGCCGGCAATCAAGGTCAGGCTGGCTGAGGAAAAGTGCCCGGTGAACACTAGGAGGCTACTTGACAGCTACCTCGACTGCAGGAAAGTAAGGCTGAGGTATGCTGGGGAGGAATGCACGAGGGAGACTAACAAGGGCTGTGTCCAGGGGTCAATCGGTGGTCCCATCCTGTGGAACCTTTTACTGGACCCGTTATTGAAAGATCTGGAAACGAAGGGGTACTTCGCCCAAGCTTTCGCGGACGACATCGTATTGGTCGTGGATGACGACTCAGCAGCTGAAATCTCCAGAGCCACCAATGCAGCCCTCGCCCATGTTCAGAGTTGGGGCGTCAGAAATAAGCTTAGGTTTGCACCGCACAAAACCTGTGCGATGGTAATAACCAATAGACTTAAGTACGACACTCCAATTCTGAGCATGGCCGGGGTCGACATTGTCATGGTCAGGAGCATGAAGTTGCTTGGGCTGACCATCGATGATGGGTTGACGTTCAGCGAACACACCAAGAATGTCTGCAAAAAAGTAGTTGAAATCTACAAACAACTGGCGCGGGCAGCAAAAGTCAGCTGGGGTTTGAACAGGGATGTGATACACATTATTTACACAGCCACAATTGAACCTATAGTAACGTACGCGGCTGCAGCCTGGGCTCCCGCTACGAAAAAGCTGGGAATACGGAGGAAGCTAGGCTCTATCCAACGAGGATTCGTCCAGAAGCTCTGTAAATCTTACCGTACAGTCTCATTGAACTCGGCACTGGTGCTTGCTGGGATATTGCCTCTGGATCTGCGCATTCAAGAGGCAGCCGCCCTGTATGACGCAAGGAAAGGGTCGTCCCAGTGTGTGCCAGGAGACAGGGAGATTGAGAGTATGGTAAGATTTGCAGAGACGTCTCACCCTGCTAAACAAATGGCTCTGGAATTCATATGCCTGGCAGACCAACAGCTTGTGGACAGCTACAATGTGCAGACAGTGCGAATATTCACTGACGGCAGCAAGATTGAGGGGAAGGTCGGAGCCGCATTATCTTTATGGGATAATGAAGGTGAAATCCGGAACCTCAAGCTCAGCCTCGCCGCGTACTGCACTGTCTACCAAGCAGAATTACTGGCCATTTGCAAGGCAACGGACGTTATCCTCCAACGCCAAGAGATGAGCTACGGTTTGTACAGCGACTCAATGTCAGCATTGCAGACGCTGGCAAACCATGGCTCTCTCCACCCTCTGGCGGTTCGCGCACGAGCCAATTTGGCTCTGGCAGTTGACCAAAACAAGGATGTTTCTTTGTTTTGGATCAAAGCCCACGCGGACTTGCGAAGGCGAAGGAGGCAGCGTTGTCGTCACGGAGGAAGCCGGACTATGACCAATGTCCGGTTTCATTCATCAAGCGTCAAATCCGTTTGGGTTCGCTTGAGGAATGGAATCGGAGATATGTGTCTGGCGAGACGGCCTCGGTGACGAAAATGTTCTTTCCGGATGCCATAGCAGCCCACCGTATTGTAAAACAGGTGAGGCCGACGGGGGTGCTAACGCAAGTCTTAACGGGGCACGGTGGGTTCTCTGAATACTTGAACCGCTTCAAGTGTAAGGAGAGCCCATCGTGCACCTGCGATCCTGATATAGCGCAAACAGTCCCACATCTCATTTTGGATTGTCCAATTTTCAGTAGAGATCGCTATAATTTGGAACAGGAATTGGGGCTGAGACTGCAGAAAGAAAGTATAGGGGATATTATGAGTGGAAAAACCAGACATAAATTTATAGCCTACTGTGAGAGTATTGCCAAAAAAGTTATAGATGGAAACAAGACAAGATAAAACAACTATGTTACCTATTATATTGTATATATAGTATAAGTAAACATAGGACAAATTGTAATTAATTGTAAGTTAGATAAGCAGTAGGCAAAGAGCTATACAAATATTTGAGTAGATGTGTAAAAAGATAAGTTATGTTTTAAAAAATTAAGTTTAAGTAATATGTAAAGCATAGATAAACAGCGAAGAAAAGGCTGTAATAAATTTAGTAAATAATCTGTGCTATATAAATAGGCTAAGTGTTAAATATTAGTAAGCATATACTGTGTAAACAAGTATCCAGACTAAGATTGTAGAAAATGATATACTGATAGTTTAAATATGTGTAAAACCTGTTAGTAAAATTATTTTCCCTAATGATAAAGAAATAAATAAAGAAGTAGAAGAATAGATAGAAAATTAAAACGTGGGAGTCCCACCCACAGAATAAATGGAATGGAATAAAAGAAAGATATAGTATGAAGTATGGAAGTACGAGAGGCATGATAGCGAGAACTAGTATGGAAAAGGAGGATAGATATAGAATAGGCGCCAATTACGTTGGCGGAACAAGTCCGTAAAAAAAAAAAAAAAAAAAAAAAAAAAAAAAAAAAAAAAAAAAAAAAAAAAAAACCTAACCTAACCTAACCTAACCTAACCTAACCTAACCTAACCTAACCTAACCTAACCTAACCTAACCTAACCTAACCTAACCTAACCTAACCTAACCCGTTATAACTTTGCATCCTGGTGACGCATTTCGAAGCTGTTTTCAGCCATTTTGATCTTTAATAGGCTCCGTCCTACTTCCTGACTAATTAAATTGACAATAGCGCGAAAATAATTTTCGTTCTTGGACTTTGAAAAATTTTTAATATTTTTTCTTTACGAAAAACCTAAAATAATTTTTAACTCAAAATTCTCTTCATAAACATTTTTGATTCTAATTTTAATAGATAATTGCCTGCCTTACCTGTATTCTGGAGCGCGTTCCGCGAGCTCCAGTCCCGTTTGGTGGTCGCAATTCCCGGTTTTTGCACATTTTTCAGTCGAAAAACACGTTTTTCGACCAAAAGTCAAAATTTTTGTTCTAAATTAATTCCAATAACTCCATAGCTCGCTAGCCCGCGCGGAGACGCGTCTTTTGACACCTCGCACGTGCGCCTAGCGTACATAGATCTGCAAAAATAATTTTCATCAATAAATTCACATACATACGAAATCCACCTATAGGAGACAGCAATTTCATGAAACCGTTATAACTTTGCATCCTGGTGACGCATTTCGAAGCTGTTTTCAGCCATTTTGATCTTTAATAGGCTCCGTCCTACTTCCTGACTAATTAAATTGACAATAGCGCGAAAATAATTTTCGTTCTTGGACTTTGAAAAATTTTTAATATTTTTTCTTTACGAAAAACCTAAAATAATTTTTAACTCAAAATTCTCTTCATAAACATTTTTGATTCTAATTTTAATAGATAATTGCCTGCCTTACCTGTATTCTGGAGCGCGTTCCGCGAGCTCCAGTCCCGTTTGGTAGTCGCAATTCCCGGTTTTTACACATTTTTCAGTCGAAAAACACGTTTTTCGACCAAAAGTCAAAATTTTTGTTCTAAATTAATTCCAATAACTCCATAGCTCGCTGGCCCGCGCGGAGACGCGTCTTTTGACACCTCGCACGTGCGCCTAGCAAACATAAAACTGCAAAAAATTGCCCTCCCGCCCACCCATTTGTCACTAGCCAGGTAAACTTAATACTGTTTGGCAAAAAAAAAAAAAAAAAAAAAAAAAAAAAATTAACTTCAGTCTTTAGCTCTTCCAGCTATAACAGTCTAGTCAGCTTGCCCTTCAGTAACAGTAGGTAGGGGAGTTGACGGTTTTCAAGATTTTCTAGCGTCTCCTGAAGACATTTTGACTAATTATTCTATTACTTGACTGAGTCCTTGCTGTATTCAGGGCTCGTATTTTTACACATTTTTTATTACTGGCTGATCCCCCCTTTACAGGGATTCAGTACAGATACTCGTGTCCACTGACAACTTAGTCGTTCCGCAGTTCCTAACCCCTCTCTAAAATGTTTGGAATTAGGACACCGGTCGATAAGAAAAAGGTCTCGGAGGAGAGCTCGGACATGGGGAGGTCACGACCGGCACAGGCTGGCCCGTCGGTGAGGCGCAGTATAGGAGAGTGGGAGGCTGATAGACTTACGTCTGGACAGCCTCTCAAAACACCAACGCCTCCGAAGAAGGCCGCGCTGCTTACTTCCCCTAAAATTAAATCCAAAATAACGCTTGCCCATCAGAGCAAATTGGATGGACCGAAGCAGCTGGAGGGATCTGAGGGGAACTCGCCGCAGAATGCACAACCCGTGAGGTACTTGAATAGAACCACGGAGGCAAAGGCGTGTCTCTCCAAAGCTAAAATACAACTTTTAAGTTCCCGAAACCTGAAAAAGGAGATAAAGGACGAGATTACAAAAGCGGTGGAAAGACTTTACCAATTGGTGAAGGAGTCCGAATCCGAAAAAGAAAGGGGAACCGAAGAGGGAAGCAAATTGGACATCCAAAGGGAGCCCAGGCCGACAGTAGATCAACCGACGGTTCTGATGCAGAGCCTTGTGGAGGGCCTCAAAGAACACAAGCAGGTGTTGCAGGAGTGCCAAGAGCATACCCGGGCTCTGTCGGAACATCTCCAGCAGGCCCCTCGCTACGTCGCAGGCCAGGGTCCGACTTTCGCGGAGATGGCCGCCGTCGGCCCGAAGCAGAACATCCAAGAACCTCTTCACTCGGTGGTCGTATCATCTGTCAATGATCAGGACACCGGTGAAGAGGTTCTTGAGAAGCTCAGGACGGCGGTCGACGCCCGAAATGAGGGCACCCGGGTGGAACGGTTCCGCAAAGCGAGGGACCAAAAGGTGGTGGTTGGGTTCAAGACCCACGAGGAGATGGCCAAGGTGACCGAAAGAATCAGGAGAGCGGGTAATCTAGTGGTAGAAGAGGTCAAGAACAAGGACCCGCTTATTATAATACGGGACGTCCTCTCCTGCCACACAGATGTGGAGATTACCCAGGCTCTGCAACGACAAAATAGCCACCTGATCGGGGACATTCCTGCAGGGGACGTGAGGTTGGGGGTGAAGTACCGTCGAAGGACGAGGAACCCCCACATGTGCCACGTCATTCTGCAGGTGTCCCCCACCATATGGCAGAGGCTGACTATGGCGGGTCGCGCGCACATTGACCTGCAGCGAGTGCGAGTGCAGGATCAGTCCCCACTGGTGCAGTGCACTCGCTGCCTGCGCTTCGGCCACAGTCGTAAACTGTGCACGCAGCCCGCCGACCTCTGCATTCACTGTGGGGAGCCCCACATGCGTGCTGATTGTCCGTCACGGCTGGCAGAGGAGGCTGCAAAGTGCCACAACTGTCTTTTGGCCAAAATGGAAAAGACTGGCCACAACGCCTTCGACAGTGAGTGCCCGGTTCGCGTTAAATGGGACGCGTTGGCGCGCCTGTCGGTGGCGTATTGTTAAAGTGCAGCCAGCTTTTCCCGGAATTAATTCCCGAATAGACCTTAGCACAAACGCAAATTACTCAAAGGTCAAAGAAGAAATCACGAGCTCTGGCCACTACGGTATCATCTTCAAAATCAACAACACAAAACATGCGAATTGGAGCCAATTTCATAAGAAATTGGCCCAATTAAAAGCCGACTCCAAATTAAACTCATTAGAATATAAAATAAATATCACTAAAGTAGACTCAGTAAGCAGTAAAACAAACATTATTACAGATAAAATAACCAGCATTCGATGTAAACTTACTTTACCGTGGTGGTCAAATGAGCTTGTTGATACAAAGGATTGCCATACCCCGAAAAACTGCATACAAAGCGCTGCACCATTCAGGACGAGTATGCATGTCGTTAGGCAGAACTTGAAACAAATAGGGAATTACGAGCGGAAAGAAGTGAAAAGTGTATTTGGAACAGCAGCAGTGAGTGCAGACTCACGGCTGCTGTTCTTAATGCACTCAAGCACAGGATTGACAAAAACTAAACATGAACAAAGATATTATATAAAATTAGTAGTAAAAATTAATAAAATAGGTAATATACACACAAGAGTAAAATAAGAAATTATGTCTATATGATATATTGTACATATATTAGCATAGCCATATTATAAAAATATAGTAAGATTAAGTTACAGATAAAAATAAATAGGTAAACATAAAACGAGAAAATACAAAACTATTAAAAATAAATAAGAGCATATTGTAAGATGTATGTTTAGGTATTAGCTGTTAGAAAATAAGAAACATCAGTTCTAAAATTAAGGTATTCTTTTAAAAAAGTAGCATTCAAAAAGGGTTATAAATGATTCCACGAAACTCTCCATTTCCTAAAACGGGACTGACATTTAAAATAAAACCAAAACAACGAATACATCATCAGAACCACAGCAACTAAGGTCTCTGATCATGTCAGAGGGACACGAGCAAAGGCAGGAGTGGGTTTTAGCCGGTAAGAGTCCGGCACTGCCCAGACTGGCTCACCAGTGAGCCAGTCTGGGCGTCCATGAGGATTTCCCACTCCTGCTAAAACAAAAAAAACAAAAAAAAAAAAAACCTAACCTAACCTAACCTAACCTAACCTAACCTAACCTAACCTAACCAGTCACCCGGCGTCCCCCGCCGCGATCAGTTCAGTTTAAACCGCGCTCCGCTGTGAAAAATCGCGAAAATAGTAAAAAGTTTTCAAAAACACTCGTGTCACATATCAAAACACGCGCAATCACGAGGCGATCACGGGAGTGTTAAAAGTGTTGTGCTAAGGTTTAAACTGTGCAAGTGTTCACCAAAATAGTGATAATTAAGTGAAGTTACGGGAATTTTAGATCTGCAAAGCCAAATAACTTTAAAAGTAGATCGTTGACATAGCAATTTTCAATTGCTATAGGAACCGCCTTTGCAAGAACTCCATTCCTGGAAAAAGGCCCGATTTTTTCCGCGCAGGCGCGCGGAAATACCAGGGAAACATTGTTATCCACGTGTCTACGAAGTCCCGAATTTGGGACTGAAAGTTATTCCCGACCACTCCTCAAGAAGGAGAATGCGATAAGGACCCTGAAGGTACTTTTAAAAATTTAAAACAATTTAAGTGAACACCTGTTATTGAGATTACAAACTTTTAAAATTTCTGTTCGGTCGTGAAAAAGACAGAATTTTTTTCCGAACACGATATTTCTGAAAAACCAGTGACGACCTGGTCTCAAAATCCTGTGCAGGTTAGCTGGGACGTCACCTGACCCACACATGCGAAAATTCGCAGTTTTTAGATATAAGTATACAGAAAACTGATTTAATTAGTGCACCCAAACAAATTTTCCGTCGGCAAAATAGATTGGTTTCTTTCGGAAAGAAAAACAGGAAATAAAATCTAGTTCAACTTTTTTGCGTTTTTATTTTAGAGGCTAGTAGTCTTCAGCTACTAGTACATGTAAAACATTTTTCAAAATTTTTTATCAATTATTTTGGGATTTATAGTCTCTCCCTGATCGCGGATTTTTCCCTGGTCCCCGCTTGTTTACAAGTCGTCTTGGAGTGGCTATATCTCTCAAACGGGAAGTCGTAGAGGGAAAATAGCTCCTCAAAATATAGTTTTCTCTGAAAGGACTACCCACACAAATTGTTCCTATCCCTCTGCGACATGTTTACAAAAAATTCGGGGTAATAATACGTAATTCTCCACTTTTTTTTATTTTCTCCACAGTTTACCCCGGTACTAAAGTCCAAAGTCAAAGAAACCAATTTAAAAATTGTGTATACCGTGTGTTTTAGATTAAGATTAGGATTCTGCAAAAATTTTGTTTTGTTTTGTTTGCAAAGTTGACTAGTTCACCAAACGGGAACTGAACCCGGGACCTTAGAAATACTAAAAACGCCCATAACTCGGGAACGGAGCGAGTTAGCCCATTTTTGACACCAGCCTGTATATACTATAAGTATAGTATATACTGTAACGTTTCTCAGGCCACCCTCTTTGGATCACCCCCCTTTTTAATTAATAATTATAAATAATTTTACCCCCCCCCCCCCCCATTACTACCGTGGGCCACAAGTATTGCCATTGTACGTACACTTATGTTATAATCATTTAATAAAATCCCCCACCCATCAACTATCCTAACCCCCACTCTATCTCGAAAACGGCTGGGAATATCCAAATTCTGACCAAATTTACCCCCCCCCTATGACCCCCCTCCCGGCTAGAACCTATAAAAGGATAGGCCCCCAAGACCCCCTTTTTGACCCCCTTTTTATTTTTACTTCACCCCCATTATTTTGTTGTAGTACATTTATTTATATCACCTATTTAACCTCCCGATTATACCCCCCCTCCCGGGACCCTCTATTGTGACCCCCCTCATAGCCCCCGTGCTACCTCACCCCCCCGGGCCTTAACTTAGGCTCCAGAGGTCATAGACCCCCCGAGTTTGGGGTTTTTGGTATCGGAAGGAAGAGACCTATTTTTTGGCTCCGGAAAAAAAAAAAAACAAAAAAAAAAAAAAAAAAAAAAAAAAAATTTTATATAGATTGACAAAGTTTATTTTAATTTTAGGTTAAGCTAGTTAGACTAAGGGTCCGGGACCCAGTTTTTATTTTAATTTTAAATAATCTTAGCTTTATTGAGCTCAAAGAGATAGTTTAAGACAAGTGTATTACTTTGACGTAACTTTTTAAGATTTAAAAATATCCAAATTTTTAACGAAACCTTATTGGCTGATACACTAGGGATCGTGAATCCACATTGTTACACATTTTCAGTTGGGATACGTTTCTATTTTGTTTTATTTTGTTTCTGTGTTCTGTGATATCTCTGTGCCTATCCCCCCTTTACAGGGATACAAAAATATCACCACTTTACCTCCTTTATGAACCTCACCTTCACCCAAAACACCAAAATGCTCCGTACACCGCACAAGGAACACGCGAGCTCACTGTGCTCCAGAAGCTCGCCGCAATCGATGGAGAAGGCTGGACCCTTGCTTCCCTGTGTGAGGCGAAGCATTGGAGAATGGGAGGCCGGGAAAGCTGAGTCCCAGACCAAGTCCCCGGCAAACCCAAAGCGTGACGACATACCAAGTACCTCTCAGCCAACTACCAGCACACTGGAGACGCGCCACGTCCCTATGGAAACCGCGATACCTCCAAAGAAAACCGACCCTGGTTATCCCAACATCACGGCTGAGGCGAGAGCCTGCCTGAATAAGGCGAAACTTCACCTCAACGACTCACGGAATCTTAAGGCGGAGATTAAAAAGGGGGTTATAGCGGCAATAGACCGACTATACCAGCTGGTGAAAGAGGCAGATAAGGCAAAGATCGGACCAAATGGACAAAACCAACAAAAGGTAAATGATGGTCAGAAAGTTGATGGAAAACGTGATGACCTAGGGAACATCAATTGGTTGCGCTCTGCACTGGAAGAGCAAACTCTTATAGTGAAGGAGGGCAACCAAATGATTAAACAGCTGCAGGTGGCAATGCAGGAGCAGAGAGAGGCACAGGAATCGCGTGACAGAGAGGGGCACAATGGCGGAGATATCCTGAGGGAAATTCGGTTGCTCGAAAAAACAACCAATGAAATGAGCAAAGTGGTCTCAGAGATAAGAGAGAGAGCACCTACCTACGCGGAGGCTCTGACCACACCCCAAAACACCTGGGGCCAAAAACAAAAAATATCCGTTATTGTGTCGTCCGATGTCACAATGGACACCAGTACAGAAGTGGTAGAAAGGGTTAAAGAGGTATTGGACGCGAAGAAGAGCGGATTGCAGATCGAGAGGGTCCGAAAAGTCAAAGACAAGAGGGTAATTTTGAGCTTCAACAACAGAGAGGAAATGGCAAAGACAACAGCCCAACTCAAGAAAGATAAACACCTGAAAGTGGAAGAAGCAATTAATCGGAACCCACTTGTGATAATCAAGGACCTCTTGTCCTACAATAGTGACGAGGATATCTTGACTGCTCTAAAGGTCCAAAATGCCCGCCTGCTTGAGGACCTGACTGCTGAGGAGGCGACCGCCACAGTGAAATACCGGAGGAGAGCACGTAACTCGCTAGAGAGCCATGTCGTCCTACAGGTGACACCGAAATTGTGGCAGAAACTTACTGCGGCTGGCAGGGTCTTTATCGACCTGCAGTGCGTCAGAGTCCAAGACCAAACGCCCCTTATACAGTGCACAAAGTGCTTGGCGTATGGGCATGGCCGTAAGCTGTGTACGGAGCCTGTGAATTTGTGCAACTATTGCGGCGGGCCACACCTCAGGGCCGAATGCACCGGGCTGGCAAATGGCGACAGGCCCACGTGCAAGAACTGCGCCAAAGATAAGCATGACGATACAGGCCACACGGTCTATAGCCCTGAATGCCCGGTGCGTAGGAAATGGGATGCATTAGCGCGAGCCTCAATAGCTTATTGCTAAGGTGGTCTCGGGGGCTACTCAGACGTCAGCTACACAAATATTCATCACAGTGCAAGCTAACCTCCAACGCAAACAACTGGCGACCAACGAGCTCATGCTCGAGGCTCAAAAGCGCAAAATAGCCATCGCATTGGTGCAGGAACCATATGTGGGAAGAATCAAGGCAATGAAGTCGTACGGGGGAGCTAGGGTATACCAAAACTCGGACTGCAGCGGGGGTACTGTTAAGGCGGCGATAATCGTGTTTAACCATGAAATTGACGTCATACAGTGCCCCAAATTCACCACCAACAACATCATGGTGGTTAAGATGCGAACGAGCGCGTGGGAGATTGTTGCCGTCTCGTACTACTTTGAGCCTGACCAACCCATCGGGCCATACCTGGACCACATAACAGCCATGCTGAAGGAGCTAAAGCCAAAAAAGGCAATCATTGGAGGGGACGCTAATGCCAAAAGTTTGTGGTGGGGAAGCACTATCATTGATGATAGAGGGGATGAATTGGCAGGAATGATTGGAGAGCTCGATCTGCACGTACTTAACTGCGGGAATAGACCCACCTTCGATACCATCAGAGGGGGACGAAGAATAACGAGCCACGTTGACGTGACACTATGTACAGAGGACTTACTTGATCTGGTAGAAGAATGGACGGTAGCTGAAGACCTAACGAGCTCGGATCACAACGGCATAATAATAAAACTCAAATTACAAAAAGGGAAAGGTATTAACATCAAGAGAACCACTAGAAAATACAACACGAAAAAAGCTAATTGGGAAGTTTTTAATGAAAAAATGGACCAATTAAAAATCGAAAATAGAATTAATAAAATACAGATAGAACTAATAAATAATAAGGAAGATTTAGATGGCATGGTTGAAAGGTACACTGCAGTTATGGCTGAAGCATGTGACGAGGCGATGCCAAAGAAAAAAGAAAGCCAAAAACTTACCATTCCGTGGTGGTCCGAAGAACTCGAAGCGATGAAGCATGACGTAACTACCAGGAAGAGAAGAATCCGATGCGCTGCGCCGTCACGTAGGGAAGGTGTGGTCGCGTTGTACCTGGAAGAAAAAGAAAAATATGAGTCAGAGGTCAGAAAACGATCGACAGAGAGTTGGAAGGAATTTTGTCAGAAACAGAACAGGGAAGGGGTTTGGGAAGGAATCTACAGAGTAATAAAAAATACGGCAAAAAGGCAAGAAGATCTGCCGCTGGTATATAATGGGAAAGAAGCGGGTCAAGAAGGTTCTGCGAGACTACTGGCGGAGACATTCTATCCGGAGGATAGAGAGGATGAGGATAGCTCAGACCATCAACGAATCAGAGCTCTTGCTGACCGAGTAAATGACTGGAGCCATAATGAGACCCATGACCCGGAGTTTACGACGGAGGAGCTCAGGTTCGCGACGGAGAGCTTCAACCCGAAGAAGGCACCCGGAGTAGATGGCTTCACAGCCGACATCTGCCAGCGGGTAATTTCTCAGGACACGGAACTGCACCTGGCAATATTTAATAAGTGCTGGCAACTGACGCACTTCCCCACAGCGTGGAAAGAAGCCACCGTGGTGGTGCTGAGGAAACCAGGGAAAGACAACTACACCAGTCCCAAGTCCTATAGGCCAATTGGACTGTTACCGGTGATGGGTAAGATCTTAGAAAAAATGATGGTTAGAAGGCTGGTTTGGCACTTGGTGCCGCGGATAAGTCCTCGCCAGTATGGCTTCATGCCACAGCGGAGCACGGAAGACTCCCTCTATGACCTGCTTGCGCACGTGAGAGGCAAACTCCAAGAGAGGAAGCTAATCACGATGGTCTCGTTGGATATAGAGGGAGCCTTCGACAGTGCTTGGTGGCCGGCCATTAAGGTCAGACTGGCGGAGGAGGAGTGCCCAGCGAATCTCAGGAGGATGATAGCTAGCTACCTAAGCGACCGCAAGGTCCGGGTAAGGTACGCTGGCCATGAGTACGCAAAGAGCACCAACAAAGGATGTGTTCAAGGATCAATAGGCGGCCCCATCTTGTGGAATCTTGTATTAAACCCATTGCTGGAGAGTCTCACACAGCGAGGCGACTATTGCCAGGCCTTTGCGGATGATGTGGTGCTCGTGTTTTCGGGGGAGACAGCCCTGGAAATCCAGTTACAGGCCAATGCCGCTCTCGAACATGTTCGGAGGTGGGGTGTCATGAATAAGCTGAAGTTCGCACCGCATAAAACTTGTGCCATGGTAATCACCAGAAAGCTTAGATATGACACGCCACACCTGACCATGGGAGGGATCGACATTGGAATGTCCTCGGAAATTAAGATCTTGGGACTCACAGTGGACGCCAAATTGACCTTTAATAGCCATACGGCTAACGTCTGTAAAAAGGCACTTGGTGTCTACAACCAACTGTCAAGAGCTGCGAAAGTCAGTTGGGGGCTTCACCCGGAAATAGTCCGTATCATATACACCGCCACGGTAGAGCCCATAATAACGTATGCGGCTGGCGCCTGGTCCTCAGCATCAAAGAAGCTAGGAGTTCAACGACACCTTAATGCTGTCCAGAGGGGTTTTGCTCAAAAAATGTGTGGGGCATACCGCACGGCCTCTCTCCACTCAGTGCTGGTATTGGCAGGAATTTTGCCACTTGACCTCCGCATACAAGAGGCAGCCGCCCTGTATGAAGCGAGGAGAGGGTCATCCCGGCCGGATCTGGCAGACAGAGAGGTCGAGCGAAGAGTCAACCACTCCAGTACACCTCACCCGGGGAAGCATACTGCGATAGAATTCGTGAGTCTGGTAGACCAGGAGCAACTAGATAGCCACAACAACCAGGCTATTCGGATATTTACCGACGGTAGCCGGATTGAGGGCAAGGTTGGGGCAGCGCTTACATTATGGGATAGTGCAGCTGAGGTGAAGACCCTTAAACTCAAGCTGGCTCCATACTGTACGGTATACCAGGCGGAACTCCTCGCAGTATGCAAAGCCACTGAGGAAGTTCGACGAAGAAACGAGGAGAGCTATGGCATCTACAGCGACTCCAGGTCAGCCCTGGAGACCATAGCAAACCCCAGCACAACGCACCCCCTGGCAGTGAAAACCCGCAAAAACCTAAGAGCCATTGAAGACCAGAACAAAACTGTGTCTTTGTTCTGGATCAAGGCACACGCGGGCCTCGCGGGAAACGAGAGGGCGGATGAGCTAGCGAAGGACGCAGCTTTAAAATTAAAAACTAGGCCAGACTATGACCTATGCCCGGTTTCATTCGTCAAACGACAGATCCGAAAGGGGTCGATTGACGAATGGAACCGACGGTACAAAGATAGTGCCAGAGCAAAAGTTACCAAACTTTTCCTCCCCGACGTTACAACCTCCTACAAAATTGTCCGACAAATGATCCCAACCAACATAACCACCCAAGTACTAACAGGGCACGGTGGGTTCTCGGAGTACTTGAATCGCTTCAGGTGCAAAGAGAACTTATCGTGCATTTGCCAACCCGGAACATCCGAAACGGTGGAACATATTTTGACCGATTGCCCGGTCCACGCCCTAAAAAGACTCGAGGTTGAGAACAAGCTGGAGACCAGAATGGTAGCAAAAAATTTCCCAGAGTTGCTGTCAAATAAGAAAAAAAGAGTGATATTTTTGGAATACATAGTAGATGTTGCAAAACGCGTCATAGGCAGAAATAAATAGAATAACAACAACACTATAGGGAGGAATAAGCAAACGGAAATAAGCTTAGGATTCATATTTGCGTATAATATAAAACAGTAGCTTATCATTAAACCGTTCAAAATGTCTGAAACAATGTTAGAAAACAATGCTAACGAACATTGTGTATAGTTGTGAATGTATATAGCAAAATGTGAACGTGTAACTATTAACTGTATAACTGTGATAAAAAGTGTATTTCAATGTGATTTTAGGATAAATATATATAAGGATAAATAAACAATGTATAATTTATTAAACTAAAACTGACCGAAAATGTAAAAATAAAAATGTAACTAGTCAGATAACATTGTAATTTCAAGGTCTCTGATCATGTCAGAGGGACACTTGTCAAGGCAGGAGTGGGTTTTAGCCGGTAAGAGTCCGGCACTGCCCAGACTGCGTCATTAGTGAGGCAGTCTGGGCGTCCATGAGGATTTCCCCTCCTGCCTCAAATAAAAAAAAAAAAAAAAAAAAAAAAAAAACCTAACCTAACCTAACCTAACCTTTTTTTTTTTTTTTTTTTTTTTTTTTTTTTTTCTCGGGGTGGAAATCCTCATGGATGTCCTCCGCCCTGGGGTGGGCGAAGGGGTCTGTCAGACTCTTACTGACTAAAACCACCCCGGTGTTCCCTCGCACACTTGCGTCGGGGGGCTGCGGGAGCAAATTGCGACTTCCGCTGCCCCGGACTGGTGACGGCCCGCACTCTGCGGGCCCCGTCCCGTAGGGGGAGTGAGGTGTGCAAACTCCCCCCGTTACGTCTTAGAGTGGCGCGCGTGGAACACTACGCGCCGCCATCTCGGGTCCTGTGTGATGGGGGGCGACGGATGTCCCCGAATCCGTCGCCCCTGGACCCATTTAGGGGGGCTGGAAGAGGGCGTTATCCGCCCTCCGCCGACGCCCGGTGCGCCTGCTGCGGGCCGGGTGAGTGGACGAGATCTCCCTCTCCCTTTCCGCAGCCTCCTTCTGCGAGATGACTGTCTCGCAGAAGGAAACCACCGCGTCCCACGACTCGGCACTCCCGACCATCGAACGAACGACGGCCGGCAGTGATAAGTCGGCTCCAACTTCTGAAACGAGGGCACGGCGCGGCTCCTCCCACGCGGCACACTCTGCCAATGTATGCCGCGCCGTGTCCTCCCGACAATGGACGCAGTGGTGACACCGAGCGTCCGGCTCCCTGTTTATGCGACACAGGTACTTCCCGAAGCAGCCATGCCCCGAGAGCACCTGCGTCACCCGAAACGACAGGGAGCCGTGCCTCCTCCCGAGCCAGTCGTCGAGCACCGGCCGGACCGCCTCGATGGTGACGAGGCCGGCGGTGGGGCGTGAAAGCCTTTCCCGCCATTCCGCCACCAGGACCTCGCGAAGCTGAGACCGACGCAGCTCCATGTGTCGCTGCATCGGTCGCTCGCCCCGCGCTGTGGCTTCCTCGCGCCACCGATGAAGTGACGCGAGCACCTTCGCCTCCAGGTCCCAGGGCGGGGATCCGGCCAGTGCACAAGCCGCCTCGTAGGAGATCGTGCGATACCCCCTGATGACTCTGACGGCCATCGCTCTCTGCGGCTTACGCAATACAGCGATGCTACCGGCCGTCAGGTCCGCCGCCCAGATCGGGGCCCCGTAAAGGGCCATCGACCGCACGATCCCCACGTACAGCCGCCTACAAACGGCGCTCGGGCCCCCCAGATTGGGAAGCAGCGTTGACAGCGCCCCAGCAGCGCCCAGCAACTTGGGCGCCAATCGTCGGAAGTGGGGCCCGAAGTCCCACCGGCTGTCGAGCACCAATCCTAAGTACTTCATGGTAGACTCGACAGCGATCCGAGTCCCCCCGACCACGATATGTGAGCCGGGTCGCGGCGCCCGCCGGGGGCCATGAAATACCATGGCCTCCGACTTACTAAGGGCCACCTCCAGGCCTAGGCGACGTATGCGGCTCACTACCTGTGAGACCGCAGCCGTCGCGCGCAACGCTGCCTCCCTGTGCGATCTCCCCCGGGCAGTGACCAGCGTGTCATCCGCATAACACGTCAGGTCTACCCCCGGGCCGAGCTCGCCCCTCAGCACCCAGTCGTACCCGATGTTCCACAGGAGCGGGCCTACAACCGAGCCCTGCGGAACACCGCACGACATGCGGCGCTGGTTTCCACCATCACGCCCCATGTAGGTGACACACCTCTCCGACAGATAAGCCCCAATGATGTGGCGGAGGTAGGGAGGCACCCCATGATAGCGCAGTGCCTCCCGAATACAACTCCAGGGCAGGGTGTTGAAGGCGTTGGAGATGTCCAAGGACACTGCCAACATCACCCCGCCCCGGGACACCGCTTCCTCCGCCAGGACTCTAACCCGCGACACAGCGTGGATCGTGGAGCGCCCATGCCGAAACCCGAACTGACTGTCGTCCAGGTCCGGCCCCTCTCTGCACAAGTGGCCGACGAGGCGGGCTGCGATTATACGCTCAAACAACTTTCCCACCTCGTCAAGCAGTACTATGGGCCGGTACGCGGATGGTGAGTCCGCAGGGCGCCCCGCCTTCCTGAGCAGGACCAGACGACCAGACTTCCACAGAGTGGGAAACTGGCCCCGCTCAAGGCACGCCGTGTAGAGTCCTCTTAGTTGGGGCTCAAGCTCCTTCAGAGCGAGGGCCAACACGCAGCCGTGGATCCCGTCGGGCCCCGGAGCCACGTTCTTGGCCCGGAGCCGCATCACGGCTGCCCTCATCTCTGCCTGTGTCACCTCTGGGACGCTGATGGCGTTCTCCTCCTCTGTAGACTCTGCGGCTGTGGGCAAAACCATCGGCGGCGGAGTATGCTCCGCTGTTGCCGGGAAGAGGGCTGCGACCACCTCCTCCAGCAGCTCGGGTTGAAGACTCTCAGTAAGTGGGGGCGCCGCGGCTCGAAGTTTCCCTCGGACCGCGCGATAAGGGCGCCCCCACGGATCCCCATCTAGAGTCTCCAACATCTCCTCCCTGGCTCGCGTCCTCGACTCGCCGATGGCCAGCCACAGAGCCTCCTTAGCCGCGCGGTACACCTCATACAGCGCGGCTTCTTCGTCAGGATCCCGGCGACGTCTCCTCCGGTATCGGGTGTACGAGCGTCTAACCGCCACGCACGCGACGCGCAGCTGCGCGATCTCGGCGGTCCACCAGTACACCTGGCGCCTAGCGGACTGTGCGTGGACCCGGGGCATGGACGCGTCGCAAATTTGCGTCATCGCCCCGCGGAACCACAGCGCCTCCTGCTCGACGTCGACGGGTCCGTTCATTGCCGACTCCCGGACCCAGGCCTGGATAATAGCGGCCTCCTCGAGAAGCTCCCTGTCGATGCGCTTACGCGCCCAGCGCGGACCGTCCGTTCGCGGGGCCGGTGGACCGCGGCCGCCGGTGGTCTGGGCGGAGACGTCGAAGCGGATGTATCGGTGATCCGACAACGTCTCCACCTCCACGGCGACACGCCAGTCGCGGACACGGCTCGCGACAGCGGGGCTGGCGAACGAGACGTCCACTATAGACCCGCCCCGCTGCCGCACGCACGTGTGAACCGAGCCCCGGTTTAGAACGGTCAAGCCAGTCGTGACCGCCCACTCCTCCAGCACCTCGCCCCTAGCATCGGTCACAGGGGATCCCCACGCCACAGACTTCGCGTTGAGATCCCCCAGCAACAGCACCGGGCGAGGGTGTAGTCGGCCCACGACGGCGCCCAACTCGACAAGGAACCTCTCGAAGTCGGCGAGACTCTTGTTGGGCGAAAAGTACGCCCCAACCGTGCCAATGCCGTCCGCGAGGGCGGCTACCCAGCCATGACCTCGGGACGGGTTGACAAGAGCCCCGCCAATGATGGCCACCAAACCATCCAAGTCTCCCACCCAGTTATCCCTGGGGGGGACAAAATACGGTTCGGCGACCACAGCCACGTGGATCGACCACTCTGCCATACTCTGGAGCAAGAGATCCTGAGCTCTAGCAGAGTGGTTGATATTCGCCTGGAGGAAATGGAATTGTGCCATCACTGGCATTCCATTACCTCGGCATCACCTCCTTCCCTGGGTCGGGAGTCGACCGGCTGGGTGCTAGTCTGTAAGGGGGGTGCAGTTCCCCCGACAGCCTTAGTCCATCTTTGGCTGCGCTTTTTGGGTGCGCCACAAGCTTTCCCACCTATTTTGTGCCCAGCGGACTTCCCTGCAGCTGCACAAAGACTGCAATTTGGTTCCGCCGAGCACTGGGCCGCCTTATGGCCAGGCTGACTGCAGCGATAGCAGAGCCCACTGCGGTCTATATCAGCAGTGCATTGTGCTTTGACATGCCCTTTTTCCATGCAACGGTAGCACTGCATGACCCTAGGTGGCAGGAGCTTTGCGCCCGCTGACACCCATCCTACCAGTAGGCGTCTCCCATCGGTGACCCGTTTCGCTGCCGCTACTGGGCAACGCACCCAAATCGTACCCAGCCCGTCAGCGCCAAAGCTGATATCACCCGCCTTTACATTTTCAGGCGGGCACCCGCCGCTTTGGGCTATGGCTGCCACTACCTCCTCTGAAGTAACCGAATCGTCCAGCCCACTAACGCGCAATTCAGCCGTTTTAATGGGCCTTGCCACCCGGGCTACCTCCGGATCGAGCACCTCCCGCAGCTTGGCGGCAAGAGCGTCTGCCCTTTCGTCACTACCGATGCCCGAAAGTTCATACATTTTGGCACCCGTGGCTGCCGTTTTAAATCGGAAGCCAGCCGGAGTGCCAAAATCGCCGAAAGACAGCTTCTTTCTTGCCGCCGCCAGAACTTCCGCATATTTTACGCCCCTTTTTTCAGCTTCGGGCTGTAGTGTGACCACAACAGCCGCAGAGCGAGGGACGTGGATCTTGGGCGTTTTCTGGCCATCCTTGGCGGCCCGTCCTGTCAATCCCGGCGCTGTCTTGCCCTTGGCACGCTTCCTTCTTCTCTTTTTGCGGCCGACGACCGTCGTCCATGCGTTGGAACCGGCCAACGGTGTCGCGGCAGGTTGCATCTCCACGGACTTTTGGGTCTTAGAGGGCTTTTTAGCCTCCTCCACTCGCTTTTTGGCCACCCCCGCAGGCTTCTTGTTCCCAGGCGCGGCTGTCGGCGGCGCAGCCGGTGGCGCAGCTGGCGGCGCAGCCGCCCGGGAGGCGGGTATGGACGAACCCTCCGCGGGCTTTTTGTTCCTCTTCCCGGACCAGCTCGACTCAGCCGCCGCGCTTGTTGCCGGTTGTCCTTCATTCCTCCGCTTGTCCGCAGCGAGCGGTGGGCGGAGATTTGGAGCCGGTGGGAGCCTCGCCTTCATCTCCTCCAGTTGGGCACTCACCATCTTCCCACACTGCATCATGCAGATGCGCGCGATCTTTTCGATCTCCGCATCCGCAATTGCAGGTGTCGAAGACGGGACCAGCGTCGACAGCGTCACGATAGAGGAGGAGCCGGCTGCCGCAGGAGCTGCACTCTGGGCGGCAACCTGCCGCTTGAGGTCCTCCAGCTCGGATCGGAGACGGCCATTCTCCTCCCATAACTTCGCTGTTTCCTCCGTGCTAGTGCGATTAAGGAGGACCTCAACCGCCTCCCTAATACCGTCCGCCGCCTCTTTAAGAGCACGCGTGAAAGTGCCCTTCAGATTGCCCGACTTAGTGGCAACCTTCAGGACGATATCCACACCATCCAAAACTTGGCGACTAAGCGCCACCGCCGTTACGCTCTCGTCGTCAGCCATGCGAGCAGAGCGCCGCTCTCGGGCCTGTCGGGCCAACTCGCTGACTTCGTCAGCCGCGACAGTCTTTTGCTGCGACCTCTTTGCAGCATTGGCCTCCGCTCTATTGGATCCCAGCAGGGAGATAGTGGAGCCTCCCCCAAGGTCCGCCACCGTGGGCTCAAAGACCACTCGCTGGGACCCCGAGTCACTTCCTCCGCTGGGTATCGGCGTGTCGGGGCGTTTAAGAAACCGCCCCCGAAAGTCACGCGACGTCGCAGACCCTGCACCAGTTGCGCGACCTCGCCCTCTCTTGTTCTTAGGCACTTTTGGTGCCGGAAGGTTCTCTTCGCTAGAAGATAACCCCGCGTGCTCCTCTACCTCCTTGCGCGCGTGCGTCCTCCAAAATTTGGAAGCACGCTCAACCCCCTTCCCTTTCGTCCGCGAGCGCTTTGAGCTTACGCTCGCCGCACTCATCCTGTCAGATGTGGTATCAGAATCTGACACCACACCCACACCCATTTGCTCGACCAACACGATCGGCAATTCTTTTATTGTTTTTTGTGTATTTTTTTCTTCCATAATGAATCCCACGAGTAGATATAGGTACTACATGTCCACCGGGCAGAGCCTAGATACCCGGTAAGCCTACATACTACAGAGTGCGGCAGGTGCTCTGTAGGGGAAGCGCTCGCGACTGGACTCCCTCCAGCCATTCATCCCCTCACCGCGCTTCAAAGCTTAGGATTGGGTGGTTTTTTATCTTAGAGGTAGCCTTCCTCTGGGCCAGGCAGTTAAGCCAAGCCCCCGGCAGCGGCATTAGACATGCCTCCGTTCGCTGTCCGGCCAAACCGACTCAGCGAACCCACCGAAAGTTCTCTCGTTGAAGACTACTCCTCAACGAGAGAAACACGCGCCGCTTTGGTGCGCCTGCACCGCAGTGGCATGGTCACGTCATCTGTCGATCGACTATCGTCGATCGATCAGGAGCGACCCCGTCCCGGTATCTCTCTTAGTCTGGTCTCTCACTTGGGCCTTTCCGGCATGAGTAACTCTACCGGCAGAGCCCCAAGATCATTGAGACGCACAAGCCCCACCACGACGACAACGTGGAGACACATTCGGTGGGGAACCTAACCTTTTTTTTTTTTTTTTTTTTTTTTTGACGCTGGGAAAAATGCATTACGCATGCCCACCCATCGGGGGATGGGAGGGGTATGTGGGACTCCCCGGAAAATCCGGTATACCCACTAAACGACCCAGCGGCGCTCCTACCTCCGTGCCCTGACATGCCCAATGTCGTGGCAACGGTAGCACCGCAAGGCCATGGGTTGCAGCCGCTTCACCCTCGCTGCCACCCACCCCACCAATAGACGCCTAGCGTTGGCTACTTTATTCGCCGCTGCCGCCGGGCACCGCACCCAGATCGTGCCGAGCCCGGAAGCATCGACGCGTATCTCACCCGTCCGGACGTCTTCGGGCGGACATCCACCGGAACGGGCAATGGCCGACACGACCTCAGCCGGAGCCGTCGAGTCGTCCAGCCCGTTGATTCGCAGTTCAGCGGTCTTCATCGGCCTGGACACCCGAACGTCCTCCGGGTTGAGGACCTCCCTCAGCTTGGTGGCCAGGACGTTCGCCCTTTCGCCGCTAGAGGCACCCGGCACCTCAAGCAGCCGCGCCCCCGTAACCGCATTCCTCAATCTGAGGCCGGACGGTATACCAAGGTCGGAGAACGGGACTTTGGCTTTTGCCTCCGCAAGGACCGCCTTATAGGAGACACCCCTTTCGACGGCTCCGGGCTGCAGCGTAATTACTACAGCCGCGGAGCGTGGGGCTCTGATCCTAGGCGGCCCCTGAGCCTTCTTGGGTGCTGGCGCCGGTGCTCCAGTGGGTACCGGTGGTGTTGGCACCGTCTTCTTCTTACGGCGGCCCTTCTTGACGACCGTCGTCCAGGCCTCTGTGGTGGACCCGGGTGCGGTCACCGAGGGTGTGTTCACCGAGGGTGCGGCTGCCAGGGGCGCGGCCGTCCGGGAAGTGGTCGCGGGCGCGCTCCCCGCGGGCTTTTTGCCGGCAATGGTTGGTGTACCCGACATAGCGAGCTCCTCCTTCCTCCTCCTATCCGCAGCGAGTGGCGGCCGTAGAGTCTCTGCTGGGAGGAGCCTCGACTCCAAGCCCTGCAGACGGGCATTCAGCATACCCCCACACTGCAGCATGCAGATGCGAACGATCTTCTCGATCTCCGCATCCGCAGGTGCGGGGGTAGGGACCGACGACGGGGCCGACGACGCGGCCGGCGGTGTCTGGGCAGTGACGGAAGCGGAACCGGTGGCCGCAGGACGCACCTGTTGCCATTCCGCCCTCTGCGCGGCAAGCTCCCGCTTGAGGTCCTCGAGCTCAGATCTGAGACGGCTATTCTCCTCCCACAACTTCGCCGTCTCGTCTGAGCTTGTGCGACTAAGGAGGACCCCAACTGCCTCCTTAATGCCGTCAGCCGCCTCCTTCAGAGCGCGCGTGAACGTGCCCTTCAGGCTGCCAGATTTTGTGGCAACCTTCAGAACGACGTCTACGCCGTCCAGAACTTGGCGACTGAGCGCCACCGCCGACAGGCTCTCTCCGGCAGTCGCCTGAGCAGAGCGTCGCTCTCGGGCCAGTCGGGCCATCTCGCTGACCTCGTCAGCCGCCACCGCCTTCCGCTGCGCCCGCTTTGCGGCGTTCGCCTCCGCTCTATTGGCTTCCAGTAGAGAGATAGTGGAGCCATCCCCAAGTTCTGCCACCGTGGGCTCGAGGACCACCTCCTTGGACCCCGAGTCACTCCCTCCGCTGGGTACTGGCGTGTCAGGGCGCTTAAGAAAGCGCCCCCGAAAGTCACGCGAAGTCGCAGACCTTCCAGCAGCTGCACGACCTCGCCCTCTCTTGCTCTTCGGCACTTTAGGCGCCGGAAGATTCTCCTCGCTAGAAGAGGACTCCGCGTGCTCCTCATCCTCTTTGCGTGCGTGCGTTCTCCAAAATTTGGAAGCACGCTCAACTCCCTCCCCTTTCGTCCGCGAGCGCTTTGAGCTTACGCTCGCCACGCTCACCACTTTTTTTTTTTTTTTTTTTTCTCGGGGTGGAAATCCTCATGGATGTCCTCCGCCCTGGGGTGGGCGAAGGGGTCTGTCAGACTCTTACTGACTAAAACCACCCCGGTGTTCCCTCGCACACTTGCGTCGGGGGGCTGCGGGAGCAAATTGCGACTTCCGCTGCCCCGGACTGGTGACGGCCCGCACTCTGCGGGCCCCGTCCCGCAGGGGGAGTGAGGTGTGCAAACTCCCCCCGTTACGTCTTAGAGTGGCGCGCGTGGAACACTACGCGCCGCCATCTCGGGTCCTGTGTGATGGGGGGCGACGGATGTCCCCGAATCCGTCGCCCCTGGACCCATTTAGGGGGGCTGGAAGAGGGCGTTATCCGCCCTCCGCCGACGCCCGGTGCGCCTGCTGCGGGCCGGGTGAGTGGACGAGATCTCCCTCTCCCTTTCCGCAGCCTCCTTCTGCGAGATGACTGTCTCGCAGAAGGAAACCACCGCGTCCCACGACTCGGCACTCCCGACCATCGAACGAACGACGGCCGGCAGTGACAAGTCGGCTCCAACTTCTGAAACGAGGGCACGGCGCGGCTCCTCCCACGCGGCACACTCTGCCAATGTATGCCGCGCCGTGTCCTCCCGACAATGGACGCAGTGGTGACACCGAGCGTCCGGCTCCCTGTTTATGCGACACAGGTACTTCCCGAAGCAGCCATGCCCCGAGAGCACCTGCGTCACCCGAAACGACAGGGAGCCGTGCCTCCTCCCGAGCCAGTCGTCGAGCACCGGCCGGACCGCCTCGATGGTGACGAGGCCGGCGGTGGGGCGTGAAAGCCTTTCCCGCCATTCCGCCACCAGGACCTCGCGAAGCTGAGACCGACGCAGCTCCATGTGTCGCTGCATCGGTCGCTCGCCCCGCGCTGTGGCTTCCTCGCGCCACCGATGAAGTGACGCGAGCACCTTCGCCTCCAGGTCCCATGGCGGGGATCCGGCCAGTGCACAAGCCGCCTCGTAGGAGATCGTGCGATACCCCCTGATGACTCTGACGGCCATCGCTCTCTGCGGCTTACGCAATACAGCGATGCTACCGGCCGTCAGGTCAGCCGCCCAGATCGGGGCCCCGTAAAGGGCCATCGACCGCACGATCCCCACGTAGAGCCGCCTACAAGCGGCGCTCGGGCCCCCCAGATTGGGAAGCAGCGTTGACAGCGCCCCAGCAGCACCCAGCAACTTGGGCGCCAACCGTCGGAAGTGGGGCCCGAAGTCCCACCGGCTGTCGAGCACCAATCCTAGGTACTTCATGGTAGACTCGACAGCGATCCGAGTCCCCCCGACCACGATATGTGAGCCGGGTGGCGGCGCCCGCCGGGGGCCATGAAACACCATGGCCTCCGACTTACTAAGGGCCACCTCCAGGCCTAGGCGACGTATGCGGCTCACCACCTGTGAGACCGCAGCCGTCGCGCGCAACGCTGCCTCCCTGTGCGAGCTCCCCCGGGCAGTGACCAGCGTGTCATCTGCATAACACGTCAGGTCTACCCCCGGGCCGAGCTCGCCCCTCAGCACCCAGTCGTACCCGATGTTCCACAGGAGCGGGCCTACAACCGAACCCTGCGGAACACCGCACGACATGCGGCGCTGGTTTCCACCATCACGTCCCATGTAGGTGACACACCTCTCTGACAAATAAGCCCCAACGATGTGGCGGAGGTAGGGAGGCACCCCATGATACCGCAGTGCCTCCCGAATACAACTCCAGGGCAGGGTGTTGAAGGCGTTGGAGATGTCCAAGGACACCGCCAACATCACCCCGCCCCGGGACACTGCTTCCTCCGCCAGGACTCTAACCCGCGACACAGCGTGGATCGTAGAGCGCCCATGCCGAAACCCGAACTGGCTGTCGTCCAGGTCCGGCCCCTCTCTGCACAAGTGGCCGACGAGGCGGGCTGCGATTATACGCTCAAACAACTTTCCCACCTCGTCAAGCAGTACTATGGGCCGGTACGCGGATGGTGAGTCCGCAGGGCGCCCCGCCTTCCTGAGCAGGACCAGACGACCAGACTTCCACAGAGTGGGAAACTGGCCCCGCTCAAGGCACGCCGTGTAGAGTCCTCTTAGTTGGGGCTCAAGCTCCTTCAGAGCGAGGGCCAACACGCAGCCGTGGATCCCGTCGGGCCCCGGAGCCACGTTCTTGGCCCGGAGCCGCATCACGGCTGCCCTCATCTCTGCCTGTGTCACCTCTGGGACGCTGATGGCGTTCTCCTCCTCTGTAGACTCTGCGGCTGTGGGCAAAACCATCGGCGGCGGAGTATGCTCCGCTGTTGCCGGGAAGAGGGCTGCGACCACCTCCTCCAGCAGCTCGGGTTGAAGACTCTCAGTAAGTGGGGGCGCCGCGGCTCGAAGTTTCCCTCGGACCGCGCGATAAGGGCGCCCCCACGGATCCCCATCTAGAGTCTCCAACATCTCCTCCCTGGCTCGCGTCCTCGACTCGCCGATGGCCAGCCACAGAGCCTCCTTAGCCGCGCGGTACACCTCATACAGCGCGGCTTCTTCGTCAGGATCCCGGCGACGTCTCCTCCGGTATCGGGTGTACGAGCGTCTAACCGCCACGCACGCGACGCGCAGCTGCGCGATCTCGGCGGTCCACCAGTACACCTGGCGCCTAGCGGACTGTGCGTGGACCCGGGGCATGGACGCGTCGCAAATTTGCGTCATCGCCCCGCGGAACCACAGCGCCTCCTGCTCGACGTCGACGGGTCCGTTCATTGCCGACTCCCGGACCCAGGCCTGGATAATAGCGGCCTCCTCGAGAAGCTCCCTGTCGATGCGCTTACGCGCCCAGCGCGGACCGTCCGTTCGCGGGGCCGGTGGACCGCGGCCGCCGGTGGTCTGGGCGGAGACGTCGAAGCGGATGTATCGGTGATCCGACAACGTCTCCACCTCCACGGCGACACGCCAGTCGCGGACACGGCTCGCGACAGCGGGGCTGGCGAACGAGACGTCCACTATAGACCCGCCCCGCTGCCGCACGCACGTGTGAACCGAGCCCCGGTTTAGAACGGTCAAGCCAGTCGTGACCGCCCACTCCTCCAGCACCTCGCCCCTAGCATCGGTCACAGGGGATCCCCACGCCACAGACTTGGCGTTGAGATCCCCCAGCAACAGCACCGGGCGAGGGTAACCTAACCTAACCTAACCTAACCTAACCTAACCCAGTAACCGATATAACATCGCACGAACAACATCAGCTCCGCGCAAAAAATTCGCTAAAATTAGACGCGTTGAGCTACAAGCGTAAAAAAGTTATCAGTGTAATTGTGCAGTGACAAGTCACCAGGAAACGTGTGGGCAAGTGTCTATCTCCCCGGATTGTGGAGCAGGAGCCCCGGGACTTCAGCGGTAAATAACTTTGTCAAGGTTTGTGGAGTCATTCTACCCACACGAATCTTGAGAGTCGCGGCAAAGACCTATCCAGAGACACCAGAATCAGGAAATTTGGAGCAGGGGTTTGGGATTTATTAAGGTGCAAAAATCGCCAAAACACGTGGTTTTATAGTAGAAAAACAACCTCACTTTTGCTCCACGTGTTTTTACCACACGAGGCGTGACGTACGGACAGCATCCCAGCCCTTACTGGAGACTCCGAAGCCGGCCGAGGAATCTGCCTGCAGACCACGTACCAGCGTGACGACTCCACACCTTATCACCAGGTTAGCCCCGAGGGAACTCCTCAACCCTTAGTCTCACCCCCCCCGAGTTTGGGCTCATCCGACTCGGGACCTCAGGACCTTGCAAGAGCCACCAAGGGTTCCTCCCTCCCCCACCCCCCCACTTTACCCCCTCCCACCACCTTACCCCCCCCACAATCCATTTTCTCCCACCACCTTACACTATACCCCCTTCCATAGACTTGAGTAAGGGTATCCTCCCAAATTTCACCCCCCCCAATCGTCACCCCACGAAACCCCCTCCCCCCAACCCCTTCCCTCACCCCCCCGCAAAAGTTTCCCCACGAAACAGCCCCCCCCGCCCCTCACCCCCTCAGGGCTACCTCACCCCCCCTCGGACTAACTTCGCACCCGTTGGAGCTACAAAGCCGAGATTGGGCTCATTTGAAAGGGCAAAAACCGCTCTTAAATTTGGCCTCAACAGAAATCCGAATTTCGGCACCCCACACACACAGCCATCCAGCTATCCTGCAAAATTCCACTGAGGACCACCACCAACGCGCACACAGGGCTCAGAACATCGAGCTCTAGCAGTAATCGGGCTCCTCACCGGACAGCAGACGCAGACTACCAGTTCAACATCCAGAACAACACGGACGCGGTCCATCAAGCGTCGGAACGCAAACATCGCGTTCAAATCAACACGTTGACAGCATCACATCGTGCAACATCATCGTTAGCTGTCAGCATACATCGAAGGTGAGTCCATGACATAGGCAATAAAAAAAAAAAAAAAAAAAAATAAAAAAAAAATAATATATATATATATATAATATTATATATATAAACAACTAATCAAAATTAATTACAACAACAACTTTATACAAATATAATTAACCTCTGTAAAATGTCGTCTTTATCAAATGTCCCTACCACGCGTAAGTCAGCTGTGGAGGTCGCACCGAAAACACGATCACTGCGGACCAAAGTCCTGAAAAACGCTGCGAAATCCACAACATCCGAGCGACTTACGAAACAAATAACTTCGCCCCCACGGGGAAAGCCTGAGGCGCCAAGGGCATTGTCAGAAACACCTACTGGAGAACCAACATATCAGGAAAGCCAGGCGTCATCCGTTGACAATTGCTCCTTACCAGAGCTACCGGAGGCAGCAGAAATGGTGGCGTCAAAAGTCATAGACTGGCAGCAACTCGGCATATCTCCCCCTAGTCAAATTCTATCCGACGAGGGAAGCTCGGTGACTTCATCTATCACCGATCACCAGGCACGTAAAAGGGTCAGTCTTCTCTACAGCACGCCGAGGAGAGGAACTGGCGTGGAAATGGATATGGCGACAAGGGAGGCCAACAAGCTCCTACAAAACGGCAAGGACGCTTTGGAGTCCTCGGGGAACATGAAGAAGGAGTACAGGACGACATGCCACGACAGCCTACAAGGGCTATACGAGATCGTCTTGTCTCTGTCCGACTCGCGAGCAAGGCATAAATATAACCTGGAGAAGGAGCGCTCTCGACACGCCCACGAACTCGTCAAAGTGGAGAGGTTTCACCTTCAGGAAATCCATAAAATTCAACAGAGCCTTACAACCGAGCTTAGTCTTGCTCGAAAAGACATATCTGGAACCCTAAAGGAGGCCAAAGACATCAGGAACTGGCTAGGGTATGAAACCGAGCAGCCCTTTAGGGAAATCGCTGAAAATAAGAGGGCGATCGAATCATTGTCGCAAATTATTCACTCATGGCAGGAGAGAAGCAGGAATGAGGATGCGCCTGCCTCCGGTGAGCCAAAATGGGATACGTTGGCGGCGGGTGTCTCAAAGTTGGGGACTAACATAGCCAGTGTTTCAAACCAACTGGACACGCTCCGCCAAGCAGTGGATAAAATTAAACAAGAGCTTCAAACACCGGCGGAGCCTACCATTGCCCCTCTTCTGTTCCCCGAGACTCAAACCGAAGCGAAGCTGGACAAACTGGCCGAAGAAACCGAAAAAACGCAAAACATGATAAGAACCATGCTGGATAAGCCAGTAATCCCTACCCCCCCTGAAAGACCACCATTGGACCTGAGTAAACACCTTCAGCCCCTGTCAGAGAGGTTGGAAATAGTTTCATCTGACATAAGAGTACTGCGAGATAAGGAGCCGCAGTATACGGCATCAATAGCACCTAGCCTGGACACTGAGTTTGTGGTAGAAGAGGTAAAGAGAACGCTTGCCTCCATAGAGAAGGGAGTCTCTGACTTGAACAAGCCAGAGAAAGCGCAACAAGGCCCTAAAACCTTTGCCCAGGTTGCACAAACACCCAAACGTCCAAACCACACCCTCATAATTTCCTCGACAGACCCAAACCACACGGGAGATAATGTGATCGAGAGAGTGAGGTTAGCTCTAGACCTCAAAAAGACAGCAGCAAAGGTCGACAGGATGAGGAAAGCACGAAATCAAAAGATCGTGGTGAGTTGCGCGAGCAAGGAGGACCTTACCCTTGTCAAGGGCCAGGTTCAATCCAACAGTGGGCTTAAAGTCCAGGAACCCATGCCCAACAATCCCTTGGTTTGTGTGAGAGGGGTTCTCTCCATATATACCAATGAAGAAATGTTGGACCTCCTCCAAGCTCAAAATAAACATCTGTGGAAAGACCTTGAACAAGCAGGTCAAACGATCAAACTGAGGTACCGTAAACGCGCACGGAACCCCCACGAATGCCACCCGGTCTTTGAACTCTCCCCAGAGCTTTGGAAGCGGATTACAGAGGCAGAAAAGGTTCATCTGGGAATACAAAGATGCCCGGTAGAGGACCAGTCCCCCCTAGTGCAGTGTACTAAGTGCCTCGGCTATGGACACGGAAGAAACCTCTGCAAGGCAGAGAAGGAAAGCTGTGGGTATTGCGGTGGTGTACACACTGGGAGGGACTGCCCAGTAAGAGCATCTGCCGGGTCGCCCGCCTGCGTGAACTGCATTAGGGTCGGGAGGGCGGAAAAAGACTTGGTTCACCCAGCCTTCAGCACAGAGTGTCAAGAAAGACAAAAATGGGACAGTATAGCCAGGTCGCGCATTTCTTATTGCTAAGGGCAACGACGGGGATAATGAGTCAGTCACCTCACATAGTGCAAGAGGATCAGCAGGCAGGCTGAAATTCATCCAAGCTAACCTGCAGCGCTCCAAACTCGCGACAGCAGAACTCCACCACGCCGCCGAACAGATGGGAGTCTCAATTGCACTTGTCCAGGAACCATATGTTGGAAGGACAGGTGTAATGAAACAAAACCACGGCACACAAATCATCCAGTGTACCCTTAACCGGCAAAAACCAGTAAAAGCGGCAATCGTCGTTTTCGGAGACAATGTGGAGGTCATTCACGACCCCCAGATTGTAACCGAAAACGTTGCAGCCGTCTTGCTGAAGGTGGGTCAGCTAAAGTTTGGAGTCATATCCGTCTACTTTGAGAGTGACCAAGATCTAGACCCTTACCTCGTCAAAACTAAAGAGGCAATTACAGGATCTCAGACGTCTAACATCCTGGTGGGGGGAGACGTGAACGCATGGAGTCAGTGGTGGGGAAGTAACAATGAAGACCACCGCGGGGCAGCGTACAACGCCTTCCTTTCCGAACAAGACCTTCAGATCCTCAACACGGGCCAAACCCCGACCTTCGAAGTATACAGGGGAGACAGGCTATACCAAAGTGTAGTCGACGTTACCGCGTGCAGTGTGTCGCTGCTGGGCCGAGTCGAGGAATGGCGTGTGGACAGGGACATAACAACATCCGACCACAACGCAATCACGTTTTCGTTACGCCTAGAAAAAGCGTTAGAGCCACTAAAACCGATCTCGACACGCATATACAACACCAGGAAGGCTAAGTGGTCAGATTTTAGCACACACTTCAAAGCTAAACTGTCGGAAAACACCATCACTGCCGACAGAGTAACGGAGGTCCCAAACCCTGAGGCACTGGAGGCTTTGGTCTCAACATACGTCGACATGATCCACAGTTCATGCAAAAAATCTATACCGAAGTTGGGGAAAAAAAGGACTGACTCGAGGCCTCCGTGGTGGTCGGCCTATCTAGAACAATTAAAAAAAGAAGTTCTGACCAAGAAGCGAAGAATCCGGAACGCGGCCCCGAGTCGGAGAAATTTCACCATTAGCGAGTACGTACAGGCCAAACTAGATTACACGACAAGAGCAGCGGAAGCAGCAACAGAAAATTGGAAGCAGTTCTGTTCGACACAGGACCGAGAGAGCATGTGGGATGGCATCTACAGAGTCTTAAGGAAGACTGCCAGAAGACAGGAAGACACGCTCTTGAGGAATACCGCGGGCAATACGCTAAGCCCGGAACAATCAGCGGAACTTCTGGCCAAAACGTTCTACCCTGACGACTCTGCGGATGCCGAACAACAACATCACGCGTCGGTCCGGAGACTTACGGAGGGGTGTAACCCAGCTGAGACACAAGGTTTGTCGGCTGACGATCCACCATTTACACCCGCAGAGCTGGAAATGGTCCTTCAGGGACAAAACCCAAAGAAAGCTCCTGGACCCGATGGTTTGACGGCCGATATCTGTACAGCAGCGATTAATTGCAACAGGGAGGTGTTCCTGGCACTGGTAAATAAGTGCCTATCACTATCACACTTCCCAAGGCAATGGAAAGTAGCTCACGTGTGCATACTTCGTAAGCCGGGCAAGGACGACTACACCCACCCAAAATCATACAGACCAATAGGACTGCTCTCGGTCCTGGGCAAGATCATCGAGAAGCTCGTAGTCGGCAGACTGCAGTACCACTTCCTCCCCACACTTAACACAAACCAATATGGTTTCATGCCACAGAAAGGAACTGAGGACGCCCTCTATGTCTTAATGGAGCACATACGGGCTGAAATAAAGGCAAAAAAGATAGTGCTTTTAGTATCCTTGGACATAGAGGGGGCCTTCGACAACGCGTGGTGGCCTGCCCTCAAAATGCAGATGCTACGGAAAAAATGCCCAAAAAATCTCTACACTCTCGTAGCCTCATACCTGGAAGACCGATACATCAGGGTCAATTACGCCAGAGCGTCTAGCGAAAAGGGTACCACAAAAGGATGCGTCCAAGGCTCAATAGCCGGTCCGACGTTTTGGAACCTTATCCTAGACTCACTCCTGGAGAAAATGACAGCAATGGGAGTATACTGTCAGGCGTTCGCGGATGATGTGGTCCTTGTTTTCTCGTCCCACGAAGTCAGCTCCCTACAGCAGACAGCCGACAGCACGTTGCAGACAGTTTCAGAATGGGGTACACAAAACAAGCTGCACTTCACCGCTCATAAAACCAACGCAATGGTGATAACGAAGCGGCTTAAGTACGACACCCCTGTTATTCATATGTCTGGTACTCGGCTGAATCTAGTAGAAGAGATCAAGCTGTTGGGACTCGTCATAGACCACAAACTCACCTTTAATGCGCACGTGACTGCAACCTGTAGGAAGGCTGCAGATATCTACAAACAACTAGCGTGTGCAGCAAGAGTGACATGGGGTCTAAACAGTGAAATAATCAGGACCATATACTTGTCGGTAATAGAGCCAATCGTGCTGTATGCAGCGAGTGCGTGGGCTCCGGCAGCAGAGAAACTGATGACGAGGAATCAGTTAGACTCGCTGCAGAGAGGATTTACGCAGAAGATCTGTAAAGCATATCGCACGGTGTCTCTGACATCGGCTCTGATTCTGTCAGGCCAACTACCCCTAGATCTCCGAGTAAGTGAGGCTGCCTCCATTTTTAAAATCAAGAAGGGTCATTCCGAGGAGTACCTACCACCGGGAAGAGAGATTGAGCGCAAGGCGGGGCCGTTACGGATGCCCCATCCATCGCGACTCACAATAACGGATTATGAGTGCCTTGAGAACCTGGAACCTGAAACCCTGAGTGACCACCAGGTAGCCGGACCCCAAATTTACACAGACGGCAGCAAAATAGAGGGAAAAGTTGGAGCTGCCCTTAGCTGGTGGAGCGAAGGCAGGGAGACCAGATATTCAACCTTTCGCTTGGAGCCCCACAACACTGTCTTTCAATCGGAATTGTACGCACTATATCGAGCAGTCAGAATGGTGAGAACATCTAGGATGGCCTCCGTCAATATATTAAGCGACTCAAGATCTTCGCTGGATTTGTTGAGGAGCCCGTCTGTCAATCACCCTTTAGCACTCGGCATAAAGAGATTGGTGCGCGAGATCCGAGAGGAGGACAGAGATGTGAGGCTGTTCTGGTTGAGAGCACACGTGGGTACTCCTGGAAATGAAAGAGCGGATGAGTTGGCAAAGAAAGCGGCACTCACCAAGAAGACAGCCCCGGACTACGACAAGGTACCAATATCGTTCGTCAAGAGGCAGATACGTGAGGAAACTGTAAACAAATGGCAGCAGCGCTACGAATCCTCCAGCACAGGCTCGGTGACCAAGGTATTTTTCCCCACCGTCCAGGCGGCAAGGAAGGTCCTCAAAGGCATGGCACTATCACCTACCCATGTGCAGGTCTTTACCGGACACGGAGGTTTCGGATCTTATCTCCATCGTTTCCACCTTAAGGACAGTCCTGCGTGTGTCTGCGATCCTAACTGTGAAGAGACGGTATGGCACGTGCTCACTGAGTGCCCAAGATTTGGCCGTGAAAGAATGGACCTGGAAACTGAAATACAGATATCTTTAACACAGTCCACGCTCCATTCCATCATGGAGAAAAAGGCCACCAGAACACCATTCTTGGCATTCGCGAGCAAAGTCGTGCAAATCGTAGCGAGGGCCAATGGCTCAACCATGTTCACCCCACCCGCACTCACTTCTGCAACCACACCTACACCCACACAAACATCAACATATCAGAGCACTGGTACAGTAGTCGTCACTACGGACACTTCAGTCGCCAGCAGTCCCCTGCTGGTGACCATCCCACGCACCTCGGCTTTACGCCAGCTACTGGCGTGCGGGGAAAGCGGACATCCGGGCATCAGACTGCGAGGCGTGGCCCTCTTTATGAACAAGAATACTGAGAGACTCGGCGTAAGCTTCTGTCGTGGAGAAAGGGGGAATATCGTCGCCATATCACCCGGCCTTGCAGCCCTTATTAACGGAAGCACCTCAAAAGCGAGCATAGAACGCACCTACTTTAACGCGTTACCCGTAGTGGAATTCGCCGAACACCGATACCGTCTAGTGCGATCACAAAACAAGACAATCGCACTATTCGAGTGGCATGGGGAAACTCCGTTTGCGCAAGCATGCTCCCTGCTTACCGAAATCAGAAAGGCTGGCCAGTCTGCGAGCAGTTGCCCCCGGATAATCAGCGTAGATGCAATGGCGATTGGCTACGAGAGGGGAGAAGTTGCCGATCGGAACGGATGCATCGAGGCGGCACAAGACCACGAAGTGGTGGTTTACGAGGACAGGGGGGAAGACCTAAGCTTCCTCAAACCTCCCCGTAAGGCTGCTGGACCGGAAAGGACATCGTCCGATCACCATGTATCGTCTATCTCGGCCCCGACCACGCCTTGCGGCTCAGAGCGACTGCAGCAGAAGCTTGCCGCCGAGAAGGCCGCTTCAGACGGAAAAAGCGGCAGTTCGAAAGAGAAGGTCAAGACCAGGGACAGATTTAAGGCCATTTCGAACTTTTTCAGTAGGCTAGTAGGCGTCAACAGTAATAAGCCCGATCAAAACAGCCAGGCGGCCGCAGTGCGGGAGTTTACGAGGGTCACTCCGAATCCACCAAAGGAGCAGCGACCATCTCCAACGAGGGCCGACAGAGGGCAGGTCAGCCCGCCAAACTTCAGGATGGTAACGGAGCCCGGAGACCATGTCGCGAATGCCTTTCTCGAGTTCCAAGCAATAACAAAGGCAACAAAAGCCGTCAATCTCATGACCTGCCAGAAAATCATGCAGTCATATCAACTAGAGATTGAAGGTTTGCTTAAGGTGAGACTCGAAGAAGCCGAAGCAGCCATATACAATAATGTCACCTCCCAAGTCATCAAGGGAGAAATGACTGGCCAGTATATGGCAGCATACAATGCAACAGTCGGCTTCGTACCGCTGGATGAGTCTGAAACATCGCGGACTGGCCGCATTACCTTCGCGACACCCGAAAGTGACCCAATAGTGGTAATAGCCCGGTGTACCAAAATCATGCTGGTAGACAAGATCCTCGAACAGGCGGAAGCAATCTCGAGGACCATAGATCGAAGAGGAAGCTGGGCATTGCCAAAAATTCATTGGGTGAACGGTGTTCCGGGATGCGGCAAGACGACCTGGGTTATAAAAAATTTCGACAGGGAAAACGACGTCATCGTAACCACTACAACCGAGGCCGCAAAAGATCTGCGGCAAAAGCTAGCGCACCAAATCGGTAAAGACAACAAAACCAAGGTGCGCACTATGGCCTCAACACTATCGAATGGGTTCACAGGGTCTCACAAATGCCAGCGCATTCTTGTGGACGAGGCTCTAATGAACCATTTTGGGGCTATAGTGATGTTAGTCCGGTTGTCAGGTGCTAGTGAAGTGGTTCTCATCGGGGACGTCAACCAACTGCCCTATCTCGACAGGGAAAACCTATTCCCTCTTAGTTACGCCCGCCCGAACTCTGTGGCGACCATCAGCCAAGAGCTGTCCTGTACGCACCGGAACCCAATGGATGTCGCGTACGCCCTCGGTGAAGTATACCCAACTATCTACGCGTCAAGGAACCAGGTTCGCTCCCTGCAACTGAGGAGGTTCACGGGCGCCAATATACCCATTACGCTCCCCAACACACTGTTCTTGGTCCACACACAGGAGGAGAAAAAGACCCTTATTGACCAGGGATATGGAGTGGGTACTGGGTCGAGCGTGTTAACAATACACGAAGCTCAGGGTCTCACCAGCGAGTCAGTCATTATCATCAAGACAAGGTCCTACAACACCAGGATTCACAACAGCGTCCCTCATGCGGTGGTGGCCGTATCCAGACACACAGCCAGCTGTGTGTACTACGCCGATAACGCCGATGATACTATTGGACGATTTGTGAGGCGAGCACTGGAAGCCTCAACCATGGACATCGTCAATGCCAACTTAAAGATGGCCATGCAGCATCGGAACATGGAAGTCGTTGAGGCTCTGATACGCCTTCCAAAGCATAACTGACGATGCTTTTGACGCAACAGGCCCCTGTGGACCGACTGAAAAGACGAGGCTATAACACCAGGCCGCAGTGCTCGGTCTTGCGGTTTGAAACCCACAGTTGACAAAACGGACAGCAATAATTGTAAAATAATTATTATCACGGGTTGATGGTACACGACTGGCATCAGGGATAAGACGGGCTCAGTCTTGGACTGGAAAGGACTTGTTGACGGTGGCGTGTGTGTTGGGCCGCTCCATTCCCTATAATACGGTCAATTGGAGTGAGCCAATACATACGTCAGTCTTCTCGAGCGAAGTCTAGTCAGGTTCAGGATGCCAGCCGGGCGCCAGGGGTGTGAGCTATACTCTATTATATATTTATTAGTGAACAAAAAGTATAAGTAACTGTGCATGGATACTAACAAAAAAAAAAAAAAAAAAAAAAAAATAATAATAACTGGCTGTTGTCCAGGTCCGGCCCCTCTCTGCACAAGTGGCCGACGAGGCGGGCTGCGATTATCCGCTCGAACAGCTTGCCCACCTCGTCAAGCAGCACTATGGGCCGGTACGCGGATGGTGAGTCCGCAGGGCGCCCCGCCTTCCTGAGCAGGACCAGACGACCAGACTTCCACAGAGTAGGAAACTGGCCCTGCTCGAGGCACGCCGTGTAGAGTCCTCTCAGTTGGGGCTCAAGCTCCTTCAGAGCGAGGGCTAACACGCAGCCGTGGATCCCGTCGGGCCCCGGAGCCACGTTCTTGGCCCGGAGCCGCATCACGGCTGCCCTCATCTCTGCCTGTGTCACCTCTGGGACGCTGATGGCGTTCTCCTCCTCTGTAGGCTCTGCGGCTGTGGGCAAAACCATCGGCGGCGGAGTATGCTCCGCTGTTGCCGGGAAGAGGGCTGCGACCACCTCCTCCAGCAGCTCGGGTTGGAGACTCTCAGTAAGTGGGGGTGCCGCGGCTCGAAGTTTCCCTCGCACCGCGCGATAAGGGCGCCCCCACGGATCCCCATCTAGAGTCTCCAACATCTCCTCCCTGGCTCGCGTCCTCGACTCGCCGATGGCCAGCCACAGAGCCTCCTTAGCCGCGCGGTACACCTCATACAGCGCGGCTTCTTCGTCAGGATCCCGGCGACGTCTCCTCCGGTATCGGGTGTACGGGCGTCTAACCGCCACGCACGCGACGCGCAGCTGCGCGATCTCGGCGGTCCACCAGTACACCTGGCGCCTAGCGGACTGTGCGTGGACCCGGGGCATAGACGCGTCGGAAATTTGCGTCATCGCCCCGCGGAACCACAGCGCCTCCTGCTCGACGTCGACGGGTCCGTTCATTGCCGACTCCCGGACCCAGGCCTGGACAATGGCGGCCTCCTCGAGAAGCTCCCTGTCGATGCGCTTACGCGCCCAGCGCGGACCGTCCGTTCGCGGGGCCGGTGGACCGCGGCCGCCGGCGGTCTGGGCGGAGACGTCGAAGTGGATGTATCGGTGATCCGACAACGTCTCCACCTCCACGGCGACACGCCAGTCGCGGACACGGCTCGCGACAGCGGGGCTAGCGAACGAGACGTCCACTATAGACGTCCCGCTTCGACGCCGCCGGTGCGAATTGACGTGTTTTTAAACGCTCCGCAGTCTTTATTCATAAAAAGTGGTCTAAAATTGTTTTTTCTACCTAAAACTTTTGTGTATAGTGCAGAACTAACTTATAAACAAAACTCTGTAAAAGAATAGCAATATTCAAAGTGACTCCAACAAAAGTGAGTAAAATAAGAAACAAAATAGTCGTCAAAAAGTGAACTTTGGTGTTGTCATTGTGTTCCGAGTGCGCGAGCGACCTTCAAAGTGAAAGCAAGGTTACTCCAGTAACATTGTCACCTTAGTTTTGGCATCAGTTGACCTATTTCAATATCTACTCTAGAGACACGCCTGGTTCCGAGGCGATCGTGTGGATTGATATGTATTAGAGTGGCAGTTCAAATCCAACACAGAACAGCTCTTTTTGGAAGTTCTTTTTTATGGTTTTCTACTATTTTTTGTAGAAAAATAACATAATTTTTCAAAGAGCTTTGTATTATAATAAAACGCAAGAGCATTTAATACGTTTCCGGTGCAATGTCAGTGCAACGCTCTCCCCCGAGCACACCTCAGCTTAATCCTCCAACCAAGATCATACATTACAACTCAGACTCAGCCCTTAATATGTCCAATACCACGGACCCGACTGACAATTATTTTAATGTTGGATTTTAATGTTGGACAATCGTTTGCGCTTTGTTGTGAACAGACGTGTCGAAGATTTATTAAAATAAATAAATAATTATTTGCTGAATCGTGACCTGGTTTTACCAAATAGCCGGTAGTGAAGCAAACTGTGTCATACGTAGCATATCATGTGTTCTCGTTCGTTTCTGTGAAAATGTGTTTATGTGATTAACAAGTAAATAACTTGTATCACAATGTCCAGTCCCTTCAGCAGGGGTGGCAGATGTGCTCGGAGCCCACCTCCTACACCTGTGCCCGCACCAGCACCTGCATCTGCACCTGCACCCGAGCCCGCACCCGCACCTCACCCTCAACCACCCAGCCAAAGAGAAGATGGCATGGAAGTGATACCTACGCCGGAAATCCAGAACTGGATGTCGTCCATTGAGCAATGCCTTAATGAAGTGTGCTCTATTGTAACAGAGGGCAAATTAAACATGGAGCAAAAACTGCGTATAAGTGCCCTTTGCCGAAAAGTTAGTCACGGCACATCGCAGATGGCAGTACAGTACCAGTCCCTTAAGATGAGAGCCGTCCGGGCCCACACCACCGTCCAAACACTCGAAGACCAAATTGATCTGTCGCAGCAACTGCAAGACATTAAGCGGTCAATTGGAGCTTCGGGAACGGGAACTTCCTTTGCTGAGATGGTTAAAAAAGGTACCAACAATTATATTCAGCCGATAAACTTAAGCTCAGTGGCCATATACCCTAACGACAAACTGAAGTCGAGTGAGGAGACAAAAACACTTGTCCAAAAAATTATATGCCCGGAGCAAATGAAACTTCAGGTAAGAGGACTACGTAAGACAAAAAATGGCGGTATCATTATCAGCACTGAAACGAAGGACGATATTGAGAAGGTGAAAAAATCGATGCAGCTATCTAACTCAGGCCTTACAGTAGACGAACCCTCAAAAAGGAGGCCTAGAGTAGTAGTTATCGGTGTGCCCTCATCCATGCAAGAAAAGGAAGTTTTTACTTGTTTATTCCACCAGAATCTAGCAGAAACTCTTCAGGATAGCAGCCTCGAGACCTTTTTGACCTCCATAAAGTTAAGCCATAAGTCAGGTAAGAAGGACGCTGAGACCTGTAATTATATAATAGAAGTAGCTGCAGACATACGTAAAGCCCTTGTATCAAAAGACAGAGTGTTCATAAATTGGTCGTCATGCCCCGTGAGAGACTTTACTCTAGTCACGCGCTGTTATAAGTGCCAGCAGTACGGACATGCGGCCAAATCATGTCGGGAGACCACCTCTACCTGTGGCCACTGTGGTGATCTGGGTCACTCCATTAAAGAATGCACAAAGAAGGCTGAGGAACCAAAGTGTGCCACTTGCTTGCACTTCAAAAAGCCGAGCAATCACAAGACAGGTGCTTCTGATTGCCCAGCGAAAATAATGGCTGAAAAAAGGTACATTAATTCTGTTAATTACGGAGGCGCCTAAGAGCGCCGTTAATCACGTATTTTTTCAGCCCTTGTTCTTGTTATTGTTTTTATTTTTTATAATTATGATTAATAATTTAATTGATGACATAGATAGTTTCTCTGTATCTGAGTCCCATGTTTGTGATGTTGAACACTGTAAACAATATCTCTCCTCCCACACTAGTCCACTAACCATACTAACCCAAAATATTCGCAGTATATTTAAAAATTTCGAAAATTTTAGCGTTTTTCTACAACGTCTAGATATAAACTGTGACGTGGTTGTACTAACCGAATGTTGGCTTTCCAAACATTATAACATACCACTTATTCCAGGATATAATATGTATAAAAGTAACATAAACTACAATCAAAACGATGGGGTGATAGTTTATGCAAGAGATCATCTGAACGTGTCTGTCGAGGAACCAAATATGCACGACTGTAACAGATTATTAATTAAAATTGGGTCTGAATTAGCAATACTTGCCTTATATCGACCCCCCTCTTTTAGAAATATAAACAATTTCACGGACTCTCTAAACAACACCTTGCAGAACCTGTCGTCCTTCAAAAATACTATTTTAATTGGAGATATTAATATCAATATTCTTCCAGAAAGTGCTGACGCATCCGCTGAGGAATACCTTAACCTATGTGCCTTCCATGGCTTGCTTCCTGCTCACACGCTTCCTACACATCAAAGTGGCTCCTGTTTGGATCATATTATGCTCAAGTCAAATTTCCCTGCACTTGCCCTTGTAATCAATTCAACAATCACAGATCACAATGCTACCCTACTTATTTTAAATTGTAAATTACCTTTTTTTTTTTTTTTTTTTTTTTTTTTTTTTTTTTTTTTTTTTTTTTTTTTTTGGGTGGGAAATCATCCAATGACTTCTCCCGCTCTGGGCGGAGCGGAAGGGCGTGTCAGACATTTACTGACTAAAACCCACCCGTGTTCCTTCCCTTGCCATGCCAGGGGCCACGGTTTCCCCTTGGGACTACCCGCAACCCCGGCAGGCATCGGCCCTAACGGACCCCGTCAGTTTTGCTGACATCTCTTTGAGGCGCGCGTGGAACACGACGCGCCGTCGACCCGGGCCTGGTCCTTATCGGACGGCGAGCTGCCCTCTGCTCTCCGTCCGCAGGCCCGCGCCTACGGTGGCCGGAAATCGGCTATCAATTCCCGACGCCCGGGAAGTCTCCTACGGCGGCGGCGGCTAGGGCTGGTAGGGCGCGGCCTCTGCCACTCCCTCTCGCGCTCCGCCTCCTCCTTCGCGAGCATTACTGCTTCGCAGAAGGAGGTGACGGCTTGCCATGCCCTCTCGCTCCGCACCATGGCCTGGACCAGGGCCGGACGCGAGAGGTCACTGCCGCCGATCGCCTCCACGAGGACACGGCGGTGGTCCACCCAAGCCGGGCAAACCTCCACCGTATGCTCCACCGTGTCCTCCGGACGATCCACACAATGGTGACACCCGGGCGTTTCCTCCCGCCTTATGCGAAACAGGTACCTCCCGAAACAACCGTGTCCGGTGAGGACCTGCGTCAGGCGGAAGGTGAGGACGCCGTGGCGCCTCTCAAGCCACTCCTCAAAGAGGGGACTTATCGCCGTAATTGTGGCGTGCCCAAATCTGGGTTGCGACAATCGCACACTCCAAGCCGCCATGAGATCCCGCCGGAGCTCTGTCCGCTGTACCGTGATTTCTCGCGGCAGCGGAGTTACACCCCGGCGCTTCATCTCCTCGCGCCACTCCCAAATGTGGGCGAGGACCTTCGCCTCCAGATCCCATGGCGGCGTTCCGGCAAGGAGGCTCGCCGCCTCGCCGGAGACCGTACGGTATCCCCGGACCATCCGGATAGCCATGACCCTTTGGGCTGCATGCAACCGGCGGGCTGGCCGCAACCTTAAGGTTCGCGCCCACACCGGTGCCCCGTAAAGGGCCATGGACCGCACGACCCCCGCGTAGAGCCTCCGGCAGGAGGCGTTTGGACCCCCTAGATTGGGCAGAAGCCGCTTCAAGGCAGCCCCGGCCCGCTCCAGTTTGGGAGCCAAACGTCGGAAATGCTCCACGAAGTTCCACCGGCTGTCGAGGACGAGTCCCAGGTACTTCATCGTCACCTCGACGCCGATGTGAGCCCCTCCTACCGTTATTTGGGAACCCGACGGTGGCGCGTTCCGAGGGCCATGAAAACACATGACCTCGGACTTGTGCAGGGCCACCTCGAGTCCCAATTGCCGGATCCTGTCGACGATCGTCGCAACCCCGCGTATCGCCAGTTCGGCCGCCGCCTCGTGCGACCTCCCCTGCGCCAGGACCAGCGTGTCGTCAGCGTAGCACACTACGCTGACACCACTAGGGAGGTCGGCGCGCAGCACCCAGTCGTATCCGATGTCCCACAGATGCGGCCCCAGGACCGATCCCTGTGGGACACCGCACGACATCTCTCGCCGGTTCCATTCTCCCTGGTGACCGGGGTAGATGACGGCCCTGTCCGTCAAATAGTCCTCGACCAACCGACAGAGGTAGGTCGGCATCCGGTGATACCGGAGTGCCTCCCTGATGCAACTCCAGGGTAGGGTGTTGAAGGCGTTGGCGATGTCTAGAGACACCGCCAAGACGACCCCACCCCGGGCCACAGCATCCCCCGTCGTGAGGGCTCGCACGCGCATGATGGCGTCCACCGTGGAGCGCCCTCGGCGGAAGCCGAACTGGCTGTCCGCCAAATCCGGCCCCACTCGCACCAGCTGCCCGACGAGGCGGTTTGCAATAACTCTTTCAAAGAGCTTGCCCACCTCGTCGAGCAGCACGATGGGCCGGTAAGCGGACGGAGAGTCCGCAGGGCGCCCCGGCTTCCTGATGAGGACCAGTTTCCCCGTCTTCCAGCGAAGTGGGAACTGGCCCCTCTCCATGCACGCGCTAAGGAGCCCCCTTAGTCGAGGCCCGAGAGCCTCCATGGCCAGGACCCAGGCTTTCCCAGGTAAGCCGTCGGGTCCTGGGGCGGTATTTTTGGCACTCAGCCTACGTACCGCCACTCTCAGTTCTACCTCGGTCACCTCCGGAGCATCGTCGTCGTCGTCGTCGGCGGTGTGGTCCGCAGCGGGCACCGCAACAGGCGGGGCCATGGGCGGGGCGGAGAAATTGTAAATTACCTAAAGTAGTCACTCGCACAATTTCTAGTTTAAATGTAAATAAACTTGAAGAAGATTTACGCAATATCGACTTTGACCCAGTCTACGATTCCGCTGATCCGCAGTTTTGTATGTTGTATCTAATCAATAATGTACAACATGCAATTCAGAAAAACACGGTCATATCTCGGCGAAATAACAAAACTTACAACATAAAACCATGGATCACGACAGGGCTCATTCGCTGTATGAAAAATAGAGATAAACTGCACATGAAAGCTAAATCTAATCCAGATAATTTAATTTTGCAACTGTCATATAAACGGTATCGTAACTTTTGTAATAACCTTCTAAAAAAAGTTAAAAGTAACTACGATAAAATTGCACTCGAAAAAGCTGGTACAAATACTAAAAAAATCTGGAGTATTATTAAAAGCGTAACGTATAACTCAAAACAAAATCAGTCATCTTCAGGTTTATTACAAGCACACTCATCACAGTTAGCATCTGCCAATATTGCAAATAATTTCTTTGTTAATGTTGGTAAATGTTTGGCTGAAAAAGTTCAGGGCCAATCACAATATCTAACAAACACACCATTTACGTGTAGCACTATTTTATCATCTTTTGTATTGCTAGACACTGACGAGAATGAGGTAGAAACGATAATCATGAGTTTAAAGGACGACTGTGCAGTTGGCTGGGATAACATATCAAATAAAATTATTAAACAGTTCAGGCACATTTTGGGCCCGCCACTAACTTACATTTTCCAAAAATGTTTATCTACAGGTATTTTTCCCGAGTGCCTAAAAAAAGCTGTTGTTGTGCCTGTTTACAAATCAGGCAGTAAAGATCAAGTGACAAATTATAGACCTATTTCCTTGCTGCCTACTATGTCAAAAATATTAGAAAAAATTATGAATAAAAGGCTTTACAAATACTTGGAGGATAAATCGATTTTATCTAAACGGCAGTTTGGATTTAGGCCTAAAATGTCAACAGACGATGCCGTGCACCATCTGACTGACTATCTAGCACAAGAACTTGATAATGGTAACCACACAGTAGGAATCTTTCTGGACCTCGCCAAAGCTTTTGATACGGTTTCTATTCCTATTCTGTTGCACAAACTTGAAGCCATAGGTATCAGAGACACCCAGCTGAAACTATTTAAGAGCTATCTAGAAAACCGTACCCAATGTGTAAGAATTGGTAATGTTCTCAGCGATAGTCAAAAAAACACGTCCTTCGGAGTTCCCCAAGGAAGTATTCTAGGGCCTACATTATTTTTAGTATACATAAACGATCTTTGTAATCTAAATCTAGATCACGGCCAAATTGTTTCTTATGCTGACGATACCGCCCTTCTTTTTTCGGCTGACTCTGAAAAAAATGTCTACAAGTTTGCGCAACATGGATTCAATATTGTTAATAAATGGCTTCAACATAATTCACTAACACTAAATGCAGAAAAAACAAATTATATTAAGTTTTCGATGCGCAAGCAAACATCAACAAGCACTACCTCGTCATTATATGCTCATTATTGCACAGTTCCTACAGATAACCAATGTGTTTGTCCCAACATTAAAATGACAAATACTACAAAATACCTTGGCGTTATAATAGATGAAACACTTTCGTTCAAACAACATATACAAGCTTTAAATAATAGAATTCGCAAGTTGATATTTGTTTTTAAAAAGCTACGCTATATTGCTGACCCAAAACTAGTTAGACAAGTTTACTTTGCTCTATGTCAATCAATATTAACTTACTGTATTACCACATGGGGTGGAGCGGGTAAAACAATGTTACTAACCATCGAGAGAGCTCAAAGGGCGATTCTCAAAGTGTCTACTTTCCGCCCTTTCTTATTTCCTACTAACCTCCTATACAAAGCTTGTGAAGTATTAACAGTTCGACAGCTATTTATAATGGGTATTGTATTAAAACAACACACAGCTCTACCCTACAGCACTGCATATACTAATAAAAGACGTAAAGATATAGTTTGTCCACAAAATACAACAAAACATGCTTTTGTATCAAAATTTTATCTATACCTCGGTCCTCTTCTCTATAATAAACTAAACGCGAAAGCAAATATATATTCCATGAACCACGCAAATTGTAAGAGAATTCTCAAGGATGTTCTCCTAAGTATGTCCTACGAAGATACAGAGAATTTACTAACTGTGTTAAAATGAATTTATGTACTCTCACCTACGTTATGTATTTATTAAATTTAGAAACTAAGAGTTAAGCTACTCAACATTAATTAGTGATCTATTGTCTACCTGTTAATTATTTATTTATTTTATAAGTTTATTTTAGTTCTTCTCGCCTGAAACACAGGATTACCTAGTTCAGGCACGTAAGTCTTAGGATTATAATTTACACATAAGCAAAACTGTACACTTTTTATACCTTGTAATTTATTGAATAAAGATTATTATTATTATTATTATTTTTAGATTTTAACTATTCTCGGGACCATGGGGTCCCGGTCCTTTAGAAGGCGTACGAGGGGCCGAAGCCAACTCGCAGAGGCCCCTTAGACAATTTTAAATGGAATGAGGCACCAACCGACGATTATCCCTGTATGCACTATGCAAGTGCACCCAAGGACAATCCCCGGTTGGTTCAGGACTATTGCAGAAAATGGAAACAAAAAACATTTGGCTATGGGTTTGGGTGGCTAGTGGTTTGGTTACCTAGAACTATGGAAGGTCTATGTCCCCTGCCTGATCAATGTTATGGTATACACGGATAAAATGGCAGGGGGTGACTTGCACACTCAATAATGGGCCCCCGAAAACTGTTGCTAGCACATAGTGACGTAGCAACAAGGGGGCAACATGTCCTGAGGTGCTTGAGGAGTGGAGCGGTATTCCACGGCTTTCAGAACAATCCCAGAGCCCGGAAGATGGTCAAGATCCCTACGAGCACTTACTGGAATACTTCCTTCCTCCGAGCACGTTTGCTCTTGCGAATCTCCACTCAAGCCAGCCAATTAAGGCAAGAATGAGGTGGGAGCTTTGTTCCTCGTCAGTGTTCACCCCAGCCGGCCAATAAAGGCAAGCCAGAGATGAGGAACAAGATTTCTCCCGGGAGATAGGGTCCGTGGGGTCGCTACTGCCCAACAGCTCGCCACATGCTGCCCTGCGGGTTTCTGTATCTCTCTTGGTCTGGCTCCTTATCCTAGACCTGTTCCGGCAGAGTAAACTCTACCGGCACAGACCTAGGGTTCGGAGCACGCAAGCCCCACCACGACGTCAACGTAGAGATACGGCGGTGGGGACGTAGAGATACGGCGGTGGGGGTTATTATTATTATTATTAATGTTACTCAGCGACAGAAACACATTTTTGATAATATAAAAGAACCATCTGGCCACTCATCTGAATTAAAAACAATGCTCGACCAAATCAGGAATCAGCAAGACACCAAGTTCGAACTATTAAATAATGCCTTAGCTACTATAATTACTCAAAACCAGGGTATACAGAGATCAGTGGAAACGTTAACCCTTAAGCACGATGATCTTGTTGCTAAAATCAATCTGCTGGAACAGGAAAATAAGGAGTACAAGAAGCGAGTGTTGACTCTGGAACATACGCTGGAACATCTGGATAAGAATGCGCACTGTTCAACAATTGAAATTCGTAACATACCTAAACAGGAAAACGAAAATAAGAAAGTGCTTATCGATACAATCCAACGGCTCGGGTCGACATTAGGCCTTGAAACACCTATACACCAGTCCGAGATTAGGGACATTTTTCGCTCCAAATCAGAAGCAGTATTCGTGGATTTCACCACTACTCTCAGAAAGGAATCACTGATTTCAGAATACAAGACATACAATAAATGCAAACGCGAAATCAAACAGCCGCAATTGAACTCAGAGCATATTAAATTACCGGGAACGCCATGTACATTATACATCTCGGAGTACTTAACAGCTAAGGCGAGATATCTTTTCTACATTGCGCGCTCAAACGTTAAAAACAAAAAGCTTCTAGCGGCCTGGACTTCCTACGGGAAAGTTTATGTTAAGAAGGAAGAGGACTCGACACCAGTTCGCATTGATGAAGAAACTAAACTTCACAAACTTATTATGTGACTAGCTTTGATTCAATACTCTTTTTTCTGTTTTATTGTCTTAGCATGCCGTTCTCTCTTATTTTTAGGTGCATTAGTTATTTGTTATGGCCTCATGCTCACGTTTATATTATTATTAAGTTTTCATTGTTATTGCAGAAATACACACACACATATTCCTCATCACGCTCATCCTTCACTAAACTCAAGACACACGTTATTCAAGCGAGTCGAAGCCCTTTGCTATGGTGTTTACTCTAGCACACTACCTCCTGCACTATGTCAAATCCTTGTTTATAAAGCTACTAAAGTTCCAGAACTGAGTTTGTTCGACTTCACCTTCAGCATTACGTCACGTATTAGGCGTGACTGTATTTTTCTTACTGTACAATCAAATGACTGCTATGCAAACCATTAACGAAATAAACTCTGATCTGGACGCTATTCAAGTAGCTAAAACTATAACCTGTGACATTGAACATGCAAAACATTATATGAAAACGAATAAAAATACCATCAATATCCTGTCACAAAATATCCGTAGCATTAACTGTAATATGCCCAATTTCGTTACGCTTCTCCAAAGATCGGAAATACCTTGGGATATTTTAGTACTTACAGAATGCTGGCTCCCGTCTGCAAAGTTCATCCCTTGTCTCGACAACTACAATCATATAGCAACCACCTCACACAAAACTCAAAATGAAGGAGTTGTCATCTACTATAACAAGCTTCTTAATGTTATATCTGAAGAACCCACAGTTGATGACGCTAATTGCCTTGTATTAAAACTCGATCGAGATACTTGCATCGTAGGATTATATCGCCCGCCTAGTCAAACAAACACTGTAAAATTTATCGACTCAATTAACACGCTACTAAATAATCTAAAAACATTTAAAAACATTTTCTTTTGTGGTGATATAAATATCAATATAGTTCCAAACAGTTCCGATAAACGATCATACGACTACCTGAACAGCTTAGCTAGCCATGGCTTGCTCCCGGCTCATACTCTGCCAACGCATGGCTTAACATGTTTAGACCACATGATGGTGAAAACTAAAATGGACGCTTGCTGTTTTGTTTTCGAAACATCTATCACTGACCACGAGAGTGTAGCTATTAGTTGTAGACCTAAAACGCGTCTGAAGTATCTTAATAAAACATATTGTTCCGTTAACTTCGACAATCTGGACAAAACAATACAAAACATGGATCACCAGCCTATCCTTGACTGTCAAGACGCTAATGTATCAACCGATCTCCTCGTAGCTCACCTATCTTCAGCAATAAAAAATAATACCAGCATAGCAAAAACTTCAAAAAGAAAACTAATAACCAAACCATGGGTAACTAAAGGACTACTTCGCTGCATGAGAAACCGGGATAACTTGCACAAAAAATTAAAACGGAACCCTGACGACGAGATACTAAGATTAACATACAAGCGCTATAGAAATTTTTGCTCATCTTTGCTAAAAAAAGCAAAGAAGAGGTATGAAAAACAGGAAATTGAAAATGCAAAGGGTAACAAAAAACAGTTATGGGATGTCATTAAAAAAATTAGCGGTTCTGACAAAAGGGCAGACTTCTCGTCATCCCTCTTGTCATCTAATAGTCCCCAGGTGGACATAAACTTCGTCAACAGCTTCTTTGTGAACGTTGGAGCAAAGTTGGCAAATAAAATCACCACTTCAAAATCTACAACACCTTCCCACACCAGTGATCCTACATCGGTAACTCCTTTAAACTCGCTTGTCCTTCTTCCTACCGATGAACAAGAAATTTGCAACCTCATTAAAGGCCTGAAGGAAAATTGTGCAGTGGGAATCGATCAAATTAGCAGCAAAATCATTAAAAGATACACAAACTACCTGTCTTCTCCCATAACACATATCTGCAATCTGTCGATCTCAACGGGGATTTTTCCACAAGCTTTTAAAATAGCTGTTATCAAGCCCATCCATAAGGCGGGGAAGAGAGACTGTGTCAATAACTACCGGCCCATCTCCATTCTACCTGCTCTGTCCAAAATATTGGAACGACTTATAAATCAACGTCTTGTTAAGTTCTTGGAAGCAAATAATCTACTCTCGTCTTCACAATTTGGTTTTAGAACTGGCAAAAGTACCAATGATGCAGTTCACGAGTTGGTAAACTCTATTGTGGTCAGCTTGGATGACAGAAAAAGATGCCTCACGGTGTTCCTCGACCTTGCAAAAGCGTTTGACACAGTCTCTATTCCGCACCTTTTAAAAAAGCTTGAACGGTTCGGTATCAGAGGAATCTCCCTGAAACTGATGGAGGACTATCTTACTGGTAGGAAACAACGAGTAAGGATAAATGACTTGCTCAGTGACGAACTCTTGGTCAATTTTGGTGTACCACAGGGTAGTATAATTGGCCCAACACTATTCCTGCTGTACATTAATGACCTCTGCCAGCTTTCACTTCTGAAGGGAAAGATCGTCACCTTTGCTGACGATACTGCACTGTTCTTTAGTGGTGACGGATGGGAGGAGGTTTTCGATATTGCACAACTGGGTCTAAATCGTGTTAGTAACTGGCTGCAAGACAATGTTTTGACTCTTAACGTCTCTAAAACAAAGTACATAGCATTTGCTCAAAGATCTAACTTGCTCCCACCCTCAACTCTAACGATTACTGCTCACACCTGTGGCATTGAAAATGCTCAGTGCTCTTGTTCTTCCCTTGAAATGACCGAGAATATTAAATACCTTGGAGTTACTATTGACCAATTTCTCTCCTTTAAACCACATATCGAAACCCTTGTGACCAGGTTGCGTAAACTAATTTACATTTTCAAAACCCTAAGACACTCGGCCGACCGAAAGACTATTAAGATGGTCTACTATGCATTATGCCAATCACTTATTGATTACTGCATCACATCATGGGGAGGTGCCGCAAAAACTCACCTCATCGAAGTTGAAAGGGCACAGCGAGCCATACTCAAGGTTGGAGCTGGTCTTCCCTTTCGTTTTTCAACTATCGACCTATACAAAGAATGGGACACCCTCACCGTCAGACAAACGTTCATACTACGTGTATTACTTAAAAAACACTCTCAAATGCAGTTTGACGCTAAGCTACTCAAAGACAACCGACGAAAGGGTAGGGTATGTCCCACGGCTCAATTCAAATCCACGCTCCCTAAAAGATTCTATTGCTTCCTTGGGCACTATCTTTACAATAAATTGAATAAATTCCTAAACCTATATCCAAAAACTCGATCAAGCTGTATCATAGAAATAAAAAAATACTTAAAAACCCTAGACTATCATAAAACCGAGAATCTTTTGTCCGTTCTGAAATAAATCTAATTTTGACCAACCCAACACATACATAACTGTTCCTCGACTCCTTGAAAAATAACTCTCGCTTCACTCACTCCACAATAGTCACGTTCACTCACACACTGCTCATCTGAATTACTCACATCCATCTCCTACCAGTCTAACACTTCACACAAGATAAACACTCACTCACACATCTGGTCTCGTCTCACAACATGACTCAATAAGCTCTGCAGAATTTTAATTGTTATTACTTCTTCTTCTTTTATTTGTCTTAAGCATATTATTGTTTTAACTCCTACTTAGTTCTTATTTTTGTTATGCAATTGTTTAATTTACACTCTTGCACGGTATCTAGTTAAAGCTAATTCTAGCCGTGGAGGGGGCCTGGTGACCTGTAACACAGGTTTTCCCAAAAACCTATATCAGGCACCAGTCTCTCACAAAGGTGGAATACAGCCGAGACATTTTTGTACGCATTACCTTTAAGTCAGCTTTGTGAAGAGAAAATAAATGATTATTGAATATTGAATTGAATAGACCCGCCCCGCTGCCGCACGCACGTGTGAACCGAGCCCCGGTTTAGAACGGTCAAGCCAGTCGTGACCGCCCACTCCTCCAGCACCTCGCCCCTAGCATCGGTCACAGGGGATCCCCACGCCACAGACTTGGCGTTGAGATCCCCCAGCAACAGCACCGGGCGAGGGTGTAGTCGGCCCACGACGGCACCCAACTCGACAAGGAACCTCTCGAAGTCGGCGAGACTCTTGTTGGGCGAAAAGTACGCCCCAACCGTGCCAATGCCGTCCGCGAGGGCGGCTACCCAGCCATGACCTCGGGACGGGTTGACAAGAGCCCCACCAATGATGGCCACCAAACCGTCCAAGTCTCCCACCCAGTTATCCCTGGGGGGGACAAAATACGGTTCGGCGACCACAGCCACGTGAATCGACCACTCTGCCATGCTCTGGAGCAAGAGATCCTGAGCTCTAGCAGAGTAGTTGATATTGCCCTGGAGGAAATGGTAGAGCGCCATTATACGCAATCCATTTCCTCCGCACCATTCCTAGGCCGGGAGTCGGCCGAAGGGCAGCCAGGCTGCAGGGGGGGTAAAGAGCCCCCGGCAGCCTTGGTAGCCCCTCTCTTCCTCTTCTTCTTCTTCTTCGTGGCGGGTGCGCCACAGGCCTTTCCACCCGCTCTGTGCTCGGCGGACCTCCCTGCAGCTGCACAGAGGCTGCAGTTTGGTGCTGCGGAGCACTGGGCCGCCTTGTGGCCGGCCTGACCACAGCGATAGCACTGGTCGCTGCGGTCTGTTTCGGCGGTGCACCGTGCCCTGACATGCCCAATGTCGTGGCAACGGTAGCACCGCAAGGCCATGGGTTGCAGCCACTTCACCCTCGCTGCCACCCACCCCACCAATAGACGCCTAGCGTCGGCAACTTTATTCGCCGCTGCCGCCGGGCACCGCACCCAGATCGTGCCGAGCCCGGAAGCATCGACGCGTATCTCACCCGTCCGGACGTCTCCGGGCGGACATCCACCGGAACGGGCAATGGCCGCCACGACCTCAGTCGGAGCCGTCGAGTCGTCCAGCCCGTTGATTCGCAGTTCAGCGGTCTTCATCGGCCTGGACACCCGAACGTCCTCCGGGTTGAGGACCTCCCTCAGCTTGGTGGCCAGGACGTCCGCCCTTTCGCCGCTAGAGGCACCCGGCACCTCAAGCAGCCGCGCCCCCGTAACCGCATTCCTCAATCTGAGGCCGGACGGTATACCAAGGTCGGAGAACGGGACTTTGGCTTTTGCCTCCGCAAGGACCGCCTTATAGGAGACACCCCTTTCGACGGCTCCGGGCTGCAGCGTAATTACTACAGCCGCGGAGCGTGGGGCTCTGATCCTAGACGGCCCCTGAGCCTTCTTGGGTGCTGGCGCCGGTGCTCCAGTGGGTACCGGTGGTGTTGGCGCCGTCTTCTTCTTACGGCGGCCCTTCTTGACGACCGTCGTCCAGGCCTCTGTGGTGGACCCGGGTGCGGTCACCGAGGGTGTGTTCACCGAGGGTGCGGCTGCCAGGGGCGCGGCCGTCCGGGAAGTGGTCGCGGGCGCGCTCCCCGCGGGCTTTTTGCCGGCAATGGTTGGTGTACCCGACATAGCGAGCTCCTCCTTCCTCCTCCTATCCGCAGCGAGTGGCGGCCGTAGAGTCTCTGCTGGGAGGAGCCTCGACTCCAAGCCTTGCAGACGGGCATTCAGCATACCCCCACACTGCAGCATGCAGATGCGAACGATCTTCTCAATCTCCGCATCCGCAGGTGCGGGGGTAGGGACCGACGACGGGGCCGACGACGCGGCCGGCGGTGTCTGGGCAGTGACGGAAGCGGAACCGGTGGCCGCAGGACGCACCTGTTGCCATTCCGCCCTCTGCGCGGCAAGCTCCCGCTTGAGGTCCTCGAGCTCAGATCTGAGACGGCTATTCTCCTCCCACAACTTCGCCGTCTCGTCTGAGCTTGTGCGACTAAGGAGGACCCCAACTGCCTCCTTAATGCCGTCAGCCGCCTCCTTCAGAGCGCGCGTGAACGTGCCCTTCAGGCTGCCAGATTTTGTGGCAACCTTCAGAACGACGTCTACGCCGTCCAGAACTTGGCGACTGAGCGCCACCGCCGACAGGCTCTCTCCGGCAGTCGCCTGAGCAGAGCGTCGCTCTCGGGCCAGTCGGGCCATCTCGCTGACCTCGTCAGCCGCCACCGCCTTCCGCTGCGCCCGCTTTGCGGCGTTCGCCTCCGCTCTATTGGCTTCCAGTAGAGAGATAGTGGAGCCATCCCCAAGTTCTGCCACCGTGGGCTCGAGGACCACCTCCTTGGACCCCGAGTCACTCCCTCCGCTGGGTACTGGCGTGTCAGGGCGCTTAAGAAAGCGCCCCCGAAAGTCACGCGAAGTCGCAGACCTTCCAGCAGCTGCACGACCTCGCCCTCTCTTGCTCTTCGGCACTTTAGGCGCCGGAAGATTCTCCTCGCTAGAAGAGGACTCCGCGTGCTCCTCATCCTCTTTGCGTGCGTGCGTTCTCCAAAATTTGGAAGCACGCTCAACTCCCTCCCCTTTCGTCCGCGAGCGCTTTGAGCTTACGCTCGCCACGCTCGCCACACTAATCCTATCAGATGTGGTGTCAGAGTCTGGCACCACACCCACACCCATCTGCTCGACCAACACGATCGGCAATTTATTTTGTTTGTTTTTATTGTTATGATTTTCATTATCCATTTTATATCCCACGAGTAGATATAGGTACTATACGTCCACCGGGCAGAGCCTAGATACCCGGTAAGCCTACATACTACAGAGTGCAGCAGGTGCTCTGTAGGGGAAGCGCTCGCAACTGGACTCCCTCCAGCCATTCATCCTCTCACCGCACTTCAAAGCTTAGGATTGGGTGGTTTTTTATCTTAGAGGTAGCCTTCCTCTGGGCCAGGCGATTAAGCCAAGCCCCCGGCGGCGGCATTAGACATGCCTCCGTTCGCTGTCTGGCCAACCCGACTCAGCGAACCCGCCGAAAGTTCTCTCGTTGAAGACCTCTCCTCAACGAGAGAAACACGCACCGCTTTGGTGCGCCTGCACCGCAGCGGCATGGTCACGTCATATGTCGATCGACGATCGTCGATCGATCAAGAGCGACCCCATCCCGGTATCTCTCTTAGTCTGGTCTCTCACTTGGGCCTTTCCGGCATGAGTAACTCTACCGGCAGAGCCCCAAGATCATTGAGACGCGCAAGCCCCACCACGACGACAACGTGGAGACACATTCGGTGGGGAACCTAACCTAACCTTTTTTTTTTTTTTTTTTTGACGCTGGGAAAAATGCATTACGCATGCCCACCCATCGGGGGATGGGAGGGGTATGTGGGACTCCCCGGAAAATCCGGTATACCCACTAAACGACCCAGCGGCGCTCCTACCTCGTCTGCAAAGAGGAGGACTGGGAATCCGGCAGAGCCATAACATCCAGTCCCCCGCTGACGACCGCCCGCCTTGCAGGCGAGCCCGACACGCCCCCCCCATCGGGGAGGGGCCCAGGAATGACCGCGAGCGCTCTGTCATTCCCGCCCGACATGGATGGTGAACTGTGCAATTCAGGAGAAGGCGCCCCCGCACCCGTCTCCCGCTGTTCACCACCAGGGGGCATAAGACGACGATCGTACAATCGCCTTCTCATGCCCCGTCTTCGCCTGCGGAGCGGCGCTGCGAGAGGGTCGTCCTCCCGCGCGCGCTCCGCGTCCTCCTTCTGCGACATTACGTCCTCGCAGAAGGAGGCGACCGCTGTCCAGGCCCCCTCGCTTTCCAGCATCGAGTTGACGACGCCGGGAAGCGAGAGGTCCTGCCCGACCGCTGCGCTCAGACTGCGGCGCAGCTCGGACCAGGCTGGGCACACCTCAAGGGTGTGCTGAGCCGTGTCCTCCGCCGCGCCACAGTCGTGGCACGACGGGGTCTCCTCCCTTTGGATCCGGTGCAGGTACGTTCCGAAACACCCATGGCCGGACAACACCTGCACCAGACGGAAAGAGAGGAAACCGTGGGACCGCTCGAGCCAATCCTTCAGGACTGGCCCGAGCGCGTCCAGAGTTCGGCGGCCGAAAACGGCATTGGCGAGGTCCTCCGTCCAGTGATGGACGATTGCGTCCCTCACCTCTTGCCGCACGGCCTCCCGCTCTTCTGCGGCGGGGGGCTCCCCGAGCGCCTTACACCGCGCCGTCCATTCGTACACTCTGGTCAGCACCCACGCCTCGAGCTCCCAAGGAGGGGTGCCGGCCAGGGCGCACGCCGCCGAGAAGCCCACCGACCGGTAGGCCCTCGCCACCCGCAGTGCAATGGCCCTTTGGGGCCTACGGATGGTAGTGGCGTTCTCCCTCCTGTGGAGGGAGTCCGCCCAAATCGGGGCCCCGTAAAGGGCCATGCTCCTGAGGATGCCGGCATACAAAAGCCGGCATCGCGCCTTCGGACCTCCCAGGTTCGGGAGGAGCCAGGAAAGGGCATTCGCAGCCTTCAGCAGGCGCGTCGACAGCCCGCTGAAGTGTGGGCCGAAGCGCCACCTGCTGTCGAGTACAAGGCCCAAGTACTTCATCTGGGCCTTGACCCCGATCCTGACGCCCTCCACGACAATGTGTCCGTCGGGTGGGATGCGCTGCCGAGGACCGTGAAAATACACGGCCTCCGTCTTGTGCAGCGCCACCTTCAGCCCTAGGCGGCGGATCCTTCCAGCCACTAAGGATCCGCCAGTAGAGGCCAGAATGGCCGCCTCCCTGAAGTTCCTCCCCCGGGCAAGGAGGAGGGTATCATCTGCGTAGCAGATGATGCTCGTGCCCTGGAGGAGGGTCCCCCGCAGGAGCCAGTCGAATCCAATGTTCCACAGCGGTGGTCCTAGGACCGATCCCTGTGGAACACCGGACTCTGCACCATACTGCCTCACTCTGGCCGTCTTGTCCGCGAGGAGGACCACCCGGTCCTCCAAGTAGCTGGCCAAGAGTGTGCGCAGGTATTGAGGCACTCCGTGATACCGGAGCGCCTCCAATATTGTCGAGTGGGGGACAGAGTTGAAGGCGTTGGCAATGTCGAATGACACCGCCAGCACTCCGTCCCCCGCCTCCACGGCCTCCTTCACCTGGCCCTTGAGCAGGGCCAGCGCATCCACTGTCGAACGACCCCGTCGGAAACCGAATTGGGCGTCCGACAGGTCCGGCCCCACCGTTCCCAGCAGACTATACAGCCGTTCGGCGATAATCCCCTCGAACATCTTACCGACCTCATCGAGCAAAACGATGGGCCGGTAAGCCGAGGGGGAGTCCGCCGGGCGTCCCTCTTTTCGGAGGAGGCACAACCGCCCCTCCTTCCAAGGTTTCGGGAACCTCCCAGTCGTGAAACACGCGCTAAAGAGGTCCCGAAGCCTCTCCTCCATCTGAGAGGCGGCTATGGCCACCACCCTTGCGGGAACACCGTCCGGCCCTGGGGCCGTGTTCTTCGCGCGGAGGCTGGCGTGGGAGGAGGAGGGATCTGTCACCACCGGCCCCGGGGCAGATTGGGCAGGCCTCGCCGTGGCCTCAGCCAGCTTCTGGTGCAGCTGGCTGACCTCCGCCTGCAGGCGATCCACCTTCGCCTGCAGCTGCCGCGTCTCCTCCGTGGCCGTCCGCCTAACTAGCTCCGCAATAATGCCGTGCATGCTGGCGGCACGGCATTTGAGGGCCTCCACGACCTCTTCCCTGTCTTCCGCCGCCATGCGCTCCAATTCTGCCAGGAAGTGGTCAGCATACAGCACATTTGATGCACCGTAGCCAGCCCTCGCCCTGGCAGCTTGCGCCTGCTTTTCTTTGGCGGCGACCCTCTCCTCCAGATCCAACTGGAGTTGGTGTTTCTTGGCCAGATTCAGCTGGCGCTCGGCGTCCACCAGGCCCACATCGTGGGTTGAAGCCAAAGCGGAAGTCGAAGCCCTCTTTGACTTCGACTTCTTCTTCGACTTGCCACCAGTAGACCCCGAGGAGCCCTCAGACCGCTTCCGCTTGAAGCAGTCGCTCTCGGCCGCCGACGTGTCCATATTGGAGTCGTCGGTGTCCGAGAACTCGTCTCCCGTCGGCCTGCAGAATAAGCTGGCCGTAGATGATGCGCGGTCAGCTTCCGGCGCCAAAGCGCCGCCGGCGGGGCCCTGAGAAGGGCCGTCGGGTTGGCCCTGAGAAGGGCCGTTGGGTTGGCCCTGAGAAGGGCCGTTTGAATCGCCCTGGGAGGAGCGATTCCCAAGGAATCGGCCAGACGCATCCCGCGTTGGCTTACCCATCTTGTTTTTAAAATTAAAATCTTCAATGTTCGTAGACGACCGCATGAATGCCTACGATTCACAGTGCACTTTAGCCGAGCCCGGTCTGCCACTCCGTTACGGTGGTCAGAACCGGGTCGTTGCCCAGGGGACGCGACGTGGACGCAAGCACTGTGGGGGGTCCCCCAACCTAACCTAACCTAACCTTTTTTTTTTTTTTTTTTTCTCGGGGTGGAAATCCTCATGGATGTCCTCCGCCCTGGGGTGGGCGAAGGGGTCTGTCAGACTCTTACTGACTAAAACCACCCCGGTGTTCCCTCGCACACTTGCGTCGGGGGGCTGCGGGAGCAAATTGCGACTTCCGCTGCCCCGGACTGGTGACGGCCCGCACTCTGCGGGCCCCGTCCCGTAGGGGGAGTGAGGTGTGCAAACTCCCCCCGTTACGTCTTAGAGTGGCGCGCGTGGAACACTACGCGCCGCCATCTCGGGTCCTGTGTGATGGGGGGCGACGGATGTCCCCGAATCCGTCGCCCCTGGACCCATTTAGGGGGGCTGGAAGAGGGCGTTATCCGCCCTCCGCCGACGCCCGGTGCGCCTGCTGCGGGCCGGGTGAGTGGACGAGATCTCCCTCTCCCTTTCCGCAGCCTCCTTCTGCGAGATGACTGTCTCGCAGAAGGAAACCACCGCGTCCCACGACTCGACACTCCCGACCATCGAACGAACGACGGCCGACAGTGACAAGTCGGCTCCAACTTCTGAAACGAGGGCACGGCGCGGCTCCTCCCACGCGGCACACTCTGCCAATGTATGCCGCGCCGTGTCCTCCCGACAATGGACGCAGTGGTGACACCGAGCGTCCGGCTCCCTGTTTATGCGACACAGGTACTTCCCGAAGCAGCCATGCCCCGAGAGCACCTGCGTCACCCGAAACGACAGGGAGCCGTGCCTCCTCCCGAGCCAGTCGTCGAGCACCGGCCGGACCGCCTCGATGGTGACGAGGCCGGCGGTGGGGCGTGAAAGCCTTTCCCGCCATTCCGCCACCAGGACCTCGCGAAGCTGAGACCGACGCAGCTCCATGTGTCGCTGCATCGGTCGCTCGCCCCGCGCTGTGGCTTCCTCGCGCCACCGATGAAGTGACGCGAGCACCTTCGCCTCCAGGTCCCAGGGCGGGGATCCGGCCAGTGCACAAGCCGCCTCGTAGGAGATCGTGCGATACCCCCTGATGACTCTGACGGCCATCGCTCTCTGCGGCTTACGCAATACAGCGATGCTACCGGCCGTCAGGTCAGCCGCCCAGATCGGGGCCCCGTAAAGGGCCATCGACCGCACGATCCCCACGTAGAGCCGCCTACAAGCGGCGCTCGGGCCCCCCAGATTGGGAAGCAGCGTTGACAGCGCCCCAGCAGCACCCAGCAACTTGGGCGCCAACCGTCGGAAGTGGGGCCCGAAGTCCCACCGGCTGTCGAGCACCAATCCTAGGTACTTCATGGTAGACTCGACAGCGATCCGAGTCCCCCCGACCACGATATGTGAGCCGGGTGGCGGCGCCCGCCGGGGGCCATGAAACACCATGGCCTCCGACTTACTAAGGGCCACCTCCAGGCCTAGGCGACGTATGCGGCTCACCACCTGTGAGACCGCAGCCGTCGCGCGCAACGCTGCCTCCCTGTGCGAGCTCCCCCGGGCAGTGACCAGCGTGTCATCCGCATAACACGTCAGGTCTACCCCCGGGCCGAGCTCGCCCCTCAGCACCCAGTCGTACCCGATGTTCCACAGGAGCGGGCCTACAACCGAACCCTGCGGAACACCGCACGACATGCGGCGCTGGTTTCCACCATCACGTCCCATGTAGGTGACACACCTCTCTGACAAATAAGCCCCAACGATGTGGCGGAGGTAGGGAGGCACCCCATGATACCGCAGTGCCTCCCGAATACAACTCCAGGGCAGGGTGTTGAAGGCGTTGGAGATGTCCAAGGACACCGCCAACATCACCCCGCCCCGGGACACCGCTTCCTCCGCCAGGACTCTAACCCGCGACACAGCGTGGATCGTAGAGCGCCCATGCCGAAACCCGAACTGGCTGTCGTCCAGGTCCGGCCCCTCTCTGCACAAGTGGCCGACGAGGCGGGCTGCGATTATCCGCTCGAACAGCTTGCCCACCTCGTCAAGCAGCACTATGGGCCGGTACGCGGATGGTGAGTCCGCAGGGCGCCCCGCCTTCCTGAGCAGGACCAGACGACCAGACTTCCACAGAGTGGGAAACTGGCCCTGCTCGAGGCACGCCGTGTAGAGTCCTCTCAGTTGGGGCTCAAGCTCCTTCAGAGCGAGGGCTAACACGCAGCCGTGGATCCCGTCGGGCCCCGGAGCCCTAACCTAACCTAACCTAACCTAACCGGGCAATAGTATTTTAATTATATCGGCAATTTTAAGGCCTTTTATCGTCACCTTGAAGGCATTTTAAACACTGACTTATATTTTGACCTGACCAAGTCCTAGATAAAGGGCTTGTTTTGACTAACTTTTATTCTTGCTGATCCCCTCTTTACAGGGATTCAGATTAAGTGTCCTCCGACAACAGAGTACCACAGTCCAAATCTTTAATTTTTATTATTATGTTAGGAATAAGGACCCCGGTAAAGAAACCTAAATCCTCGGAGATGAGTTCTGACATGGAGAAGCCCCAACTGGCACAGGCCGGTCCGTCGGTTAGGCGTAGTGTGGGGGAGTGGGAGGCTGACAGATCGAAGCCTGTACAGCCCCTTAAAACTCCAACTCCACCAAAAAAGGCTCCATTGACTACTCCCCCAAAACCTAAGCCCAAAGGAACTCTCCCAATCAAGTTGGGTGGACCGAAGCAGCCGAAGGGAATGGAGGAGACCTCACCGCGGGAAGCGCAACCCGTGAGGTACATAAACAGGACCACGGAGGCCAAAGCGTGTCTCTCGAAGGCGAAGATCCAGCTTCTAAGTTCCAAAAACCTTAAAAAAGAGATAAAGGATGAACTGACCAAAGCAGTCGAAAGGCTATACCAGCTGGTAAAGGAGGCAGAGATCGAAAGAGGAAAAGGAGTCGAGGGAATAGTCGAACCTGAGAAGCCCCGAGAAGACTTGAGGCCGACCCCGGATGAACCGACAGAGCTAATGAAGCAGCTGATGGCAAACCTGCAACAGCATAACCAGGCGTTGGAGGAATGCAAACAGCATACACGGGCTCTGTCGGAGCGTCTGCAAGAGGCCCCTCGCTACGTTGCAGGCCAGGGCCCAACCTTCGCGGAAATGGCCGCCGGCTCAAAGCAGTACATCCAAGAGCCTCTTCACTCGGTAGTCGTATCATCTGTGAATGATCAGGACACCGGTGAAGAGGTAATTGAGAAGCTAAGGACGGCGGTCGATGCCCGAAATGAGGGCACGAGGGTGGAACGGCTGCGCAAGGCGAGGGACCAAAAGGTGGTGGTCGGGTTCAAGACCCGGGAGGAGATGACAAGGGTTGCCGAACGAATAAGGAAGACGGGTAGTCTGGTGGTGGAGGAGGTGAAAAACAAGGATCCGCTCGTCATTATCAAGGACGTCCTCTCCTGCCACACAGATGACGAGATAACCCAATCCCTACTGCGGCAAAACTCCCACCTGGTAGGGGACTTACCTGCAGAAGATCGGAGGTTGAGGGTTAAGTACCGTCGCAGGACGAGGAACCCTCACATGTGTCACGTCATCTTGCAGGTGTCCCCTACTGTGTGGCAGAGGCTTACTATGGCCGGTCGCATGCACATTGACCTGCAGCGAGTGCGAGTGCAAGACCAGTCACCACTGGTGCAGTGCACTCGCTGTTTGCGCTTCGGCCACAGCCGAAAACTGTGCACGCAGCCCGCAGACCTCTGCACCCACTGCGGTGATCCGCATATGCGAGCAGACTGCCCATCGCTGCTGGCAGCGGAGGCACCGAAGTGCCACAATTGCGTATTGGCCAAAGTGGAAAAGACCCACCACAACGCCTTTGATAGTGAGTGCCCGATACGAGTGAAATGGGATGCGTTGGCGCGCCTGTCGGTAGCCTATTGTTAAAGTTGTCCCTGCGACCACCACCGAGTACAAAATGATTCAGGCCAACCTGCAACGGAGCCAGCTAGCAACAAATGAGCTCTTGCTGGAAGCTGACAAGCGCAAAGTCGCCGTTGCAATGCTCCAGGAGCCTTATGTGGGCGGGGTGAGAAGGATGAAGAGTTACCGGGGCGTAAGGGTCTTCCAGAGCTCTGAGGGAGGAGAAGGGACTGTAAAGGCGGCAATAGCCGTCTTTGACAAAGATCTAGATATCTTACAGTACCCACAACTCACCACAAATAACATCGTTGTGGTGGGAGTCCGAACTAGAGCCTGGACGATCACGCTGGTGTCCTTCTACTTCGAACCGGACAAGCCCATGGAGCCATACCTGGAGCATCTTAAACGGATAGAGCAAGAGACGGGTTTCAGCAGGTTGGTTATTGGAGGAGACGCAAACGCGAAAAGTACTTGGTGGGGTAGCAGCAACGAAGACCTGAGGGGAGAGCAGATGTGTGGAACACTGGGGGAAATGGGGCTACAGATCCTCAACACCGGAAATATCCCGACCTTTGATACCGTGAGAGGTGGGGTCAGGTACAGCAGCCACGTGGACTTATCGGTCTGTTCCGCGGACATACTTGACCTGGTGGACGGCTGGCGGATCGAGGAGGGTCTCACGAGTTCCGACCATAACGGCATAGCCTTCAGCATTCACCTTCAAAAATCAAAAGGAATGGCAATAAAACGGACCACTAGGATATACAACACACGGAAGGCTAATTGGAGGCAGTTTCATGAGAAACTGTCTCAAATTATGCGAGACAGAAAGTTAACCCTAGTGGACTTATCAAACATACACAACATAGATCAGATTGAACATACAATAAACACATACACACAAGCCATTACCGACACATGCATAGACACTATACCCAATAAACACATCACAGAAATAATTACCATGCCGTGGTGGTCCGAGGAACTCGCGGAGATGAAAAGGCTGGTCGCCACCAGGAAGGTCAGAGTCAGAAGCGCAGCACCGGTCCGAAGAGCGATGGTGGTCAACCTGTACCTGGAAGCGAAAGAAGAGTATGAGGCAGCGGTGGTGAAAGCTCAAGCGGAGAGCTGGAAGGAGTTCTGCGGGAAACAGAACAGAGAGGGGGTCTGGGAGGGGATTTATAGGGTAATGGGAAGGATAGCGAAGAGGGAGGAGGATCTGCCGCTGCAAATGGAAGGAGAGACACTGGACGCGAAAGGCTCAGTGAGGTTGTTGGCCGAGACCTTTTATCCTGAGGACCGAGAGGAAGACGACAACATGGATCATCGCCAAACCCGACAACTGGCAGAGACGGTAAACGCATGGAGTCATAATGAACGAAATGACCCTCCGTTTACCCAAAGCGAGCTAAGCAGGTCCATGATGTCGTTCAACCCTAAAAAGGCACCGAGCGCCGACGGCTTCACGGCCGATATCTGCTCTCAGGCCATAAATTGTGACACTGACTACTTCTTGGCACTGCTGAACAAATGCCTGGCGTACCACCACTTTCCGAAGATCTGGAAGGAAGCCACGGTGGTTGTGCTCAGAAAGCCGGGCAAAGACTCGTACACCGTACCAAAGTCGTACAGGCCGATTGGGCTTTTGCCTGTCCTTGGGAAAGTGTACGAAAAGATGCTGGTTGCTCGTCTCAAATTCTATTTGCTACCCAGGATTAGTACTCGCCAATATGGCTTTATGCCCCAAAAAAGCACGGAAGACTCCCTCTTTACCCTCGTGCAGTACATCCGCGCAAAGTTGACACAGAAGAAAATCATCACACTTGTGTCGCTGGATATCGAGGGAGCATTCGATAGTGCGTGGTGGCCCGCTATTAAAGTACGATTGGCTGAGGAAAAGTGTCCTGTAAATTTGAGACGAGTAGTTAGCAGCTACCTCAGTGACAGGGTGGTCACCGTGAGGTACGCCGGTGAGGAGAGCAGGAGACAGACCAGCAAAGGGTGCGTCCAGGGATCCATAGGGGGGCCAATATTTTGGAATCTGCTGCTTGACCCGCTCCTGAAGCAGCTGGAGAGACGGGGCGATTACTGCCAGGCATTTGCCGACGATGTGGTGTTGGTGTTTTGCGGTGATACAGCACACGAAATCGAGGGACAAGCCAATGCCGCTCTCGAACATGTTCGGGCGTGGGGTGTCAGAAATCGGCTGAAATTCGCACCGCACAAAACCTGTGCGATGGTGTTAACGCGGAGGCTTAAATATGACACGCCGCGCCTGAGCATGGGCGGGATCGACATTGGAATGTCCCAAGATGTAAAAGTACTAGGGCTCATTATAGATGCCAAACTCACCTTCAACAAACATATAGCTGTCGTCTGTAAGAAGGCGATAGCTATGTACAAGCAGCTGGCCAGGGCAGCCCGGGTCAGTTGGGGTCTGCACCCAGAGGTGATAAGGGCTATATACAACGCAGCAGTGGAGCCGACGGTGCTGTACGCCGCAAGCGCATGGGCACCAGCTGCCAACAAGTTGGGGGTCAGGAAGCAGTTAAACATCGTCCAGAGAGGGTTTGCCCAGAAGCTTTGCAGAGCCTACCGCACAGTCTCTCTAAACTCGGCACTGGTTCTGGCTGGGATACTCCCACTTGACCTCCGTATCCGGGAAGCGGCTGCGCTTTACGGAGCCAAGAGGGGAGTGCCCCAGCCCATACTGGGAGACAGGGAGGTTGAGCGAATGGCCCCGGCGATAGAGGCCCCGCACCCTGCGGATCAAATTAGTCTGGAGTTTGGAAGTCTGGTAGACGAGGAACACTATAACAACCACAGCGACTTTGATGTGCGCATCTTCACCGACGGCAGCAAGATTGAGGGCAAAGTTGGAGCGGCCCTATCCTTGTGGAATGGCACCGCCGAAACTTGCTTGCCTTGCCGTCCTACTGCACCGTCTATCAGGCTGAACTCCTGGCTATACAAAGAGCGGTAAAAGAGGTGCTCAAGCGGAGTGAGACCACGTTCGGCATCTTCAGCGACTCTATGGCGGCTCTTCAGTCGGTGATCAATATAAGTTCCCCCCACCCCTTGGCCGTGGAAACCAGAGACACCATACGACGCTGTAAGCTCCAGAACAAGAGTGTCTCGTTGTTCTGGATCAAGGCCCACGCGAGTGTGGAACCTAAGACAGAAACACGCTTGTACGATACGACTACATAAAGAAAGCAAAGTTGATAGAAATCTCTATTCCTAGACACCACGTTTCGCCGAAAATGTTGTTGATAGAAAACATTGTTCGTAGATATCTCGATCCATAGGAAGCACGGTTGACAGAGATCTCTGTTCATAGATAGCACTACCTGCAGTAAAGAAGAAACTATTAATATATAAATTATATTATAATTATATTTTATACGTCTTTGACATTTCTCGGGACCCCGAAGTCTCGGACCTTCGTAAGGCGTACGAAGGGCCGAAGCAAACTCCCAGAGGCCCGTTAGACTTGTTTAATGAAATGAAATGGCACCAGCCGACGATTAACTTTGCTTTCTGTATGTAGTCGTATCGTACAAGCGTGTTTCTGTCTTAGGTTCCACACTCGGCCCACGCAGGGTTGGAGGGAAACGAGAGAGCCGACCAGCTCGCGAAGGAAGCCGCCCTGGGGTCAAAGAAGAAGCCGGACTACGATCTGTGTCCCGTATCATTCGTCAAGCGAAGAATCCGGTCGGAAACGCTTGACGAATGGAACGGGAGATATAAGTCGGGTGAAACGGCTTCGGGCACCAAACTTTTCTTCCCTGATGCAGTGGTCGCGTACAGTGTGGTACGGAAGATGGCCCCCACGAGCATTACCACGCAAATCCTGACGGGACACGGTGGATTCTCTGCATACCTGAAACGCTTCAAGTGTAAAGAGAATCCATCGTGCGCCTGTGAGCCCGGTGTGGAGGAGACCGTACTACATACAAGGTGGAGACGACAATACAACAAAAAATTAAACGGCTGGTCCATAATGACGTTCCCATTCTGTATAACAAAATTCAATTGAATATATTCAATAGTTTAGTCATTATAGCTCGGCAAAATCCATAGTCGACTCGGGCTATTCCGTTTATCCACCCCAAAAATCCACCCTAAGGTGGATATTCTGAAATGTATGCCCGAGAATTCACCCAAGGCCTAGTTGGATAAACGGAATTTATAGGCTTAGGGTGGATCCTGCATACATTGCATTTAATTTGTTTGAAAAACTAATTTTTTTATTTCTTTGCTAGGATTTATTTGACAGTTCCAAAATACTCTTATGCATTAGTAGTGCCAGTATTTTAATTTTTTGTTGTATGGTGGTCTCCACATTGTATAATACTTGAATGTCCGATCACCGCAAAAATGCGCTTTGAAATAGAGCAGCAACTTGGCGTCACATTGGCCGCCCCAAAGGACCATGCGTCATTTTGGTACCAACGCTCAACAGTGATGAAACTCATGCCATGTGAAAGCTTTTGGGGTATTATTTAATTCATTCTATGGCAGCTAAGTCGAAATCGAGCGCGAACATGGTGTTTTTTAACATTAAAAAAGGTTAGGTTATGTTTGGTCAGGATAGGTTAGGTTAGGTTGATCTCATGATTCTCGGTCTAAATGTGGGAAGGGAACTTCAATAAGGATTTTCCAACCCGGAAAAAAAAAAACTTAGGTTAGGTTAGGGTATGTAAGTAGATAGGGTAGGTAGATACGTAGATAGATAGGGTAGGTAGGTATGTAGGTAGGTAAGGTAGCAAGGTACTCTTTTTGGTTAGGTTAGGTTAGGTTCACCGTGCCGTGCGGAGGAAGCGGAGTCCCGGGGCAGGGTAATGTCGGCGGTGTCGTTGGACATCTCCAATGCATTCAATACCCATGCGTCATTTTGGACGCGACTTTCAACAGTGATGATACTTATGCCAAGTGAATACTTTTGGGGTATTATTTCATTCATACTATGACAGCTAAGTCGAAATCGAGCGCGAACGTGGTGATTTTGAGCATTCAAAAAAAGTTAGGTTAGATTAGGGATGAAACCATGCAATGTGAAAGCTTTTGGGGTATCATTTAATTTAGGTATACTATGGCAGCTAAGTGTTTTTGAACATTCAAAAAAGGTTAGGTTAGGTTAGGTGGGATGAGAGGGCGGAGCGCATGCATGAGAGGGCGGAGGACATCCACGGGTGGGCGGAGGACAACCATGAGGATTTTCAAGGTCGTTTTTATAAGTCGTTCGCGCGGTAAACTCTAATAGCGCGATGCAGGATTTGTGTGACGTCATATCTTTGATGAGTAGTTAGTATGTGGCGGTGTAACCGCTACAATTTACTTAATTATACTGTTACGCAAGTAGCAATCTACCTTATCGCCTTTCCCTGCCCCTTCCCCTCCGGCTTCTAACATTACCATTAAAAACAAAGATACTTTTGTTACCTTAAATGTTATTAGGTATTTTCTAATGTTAAGCAAAAATAATGAATTAATTAAGCGTTCAGAGATGTTATTATTATTTTCATATATACAATGCTTACTGTTTTATTTGTCCTTCATTTTATACTTTTTTTGAATGTTCAAAAACACCATGTTCGCACTCGATTTCGACTAAGCTGCCATAGTATAAATTAATTGATACCCCAAAAGCTTTCACATGACATGAGTTTCATCCCTTGATATGCTTTTTTGTTGCGACCTTGAAAATCCTCATGGTTGTCCTCCGCCCACCCATAGATGTCCTCCGCCCTCTCATGCATGCGCTCCGCCCTCTCATCCCACCTAACCTAACGTAACCTTTTTTGAATGTTCAAAAACACTTAGCTGCCATAGTATACCTAAATAAAATGATACCCCAAAAGCTTTCACATTGCATGGTTTCATCCCTAACCTAACCTAACTTTTTTTGAATGCTCAAAATCACCATGTTCGCGCTCGATTTCGACTTAGCTGCCATAGTATAAATTAAATGATACCCCAAAAGCTTTCATATGGCATGAGTTTCATCCCTATCCTAACCTAACCTAACTTTTTTTGAATGTTCAAAAACACCATGTTCGCGCTCGATTTCGACTTAGCTGCCATAGAATGTATTAAACAATACCCCAAAAGCTTTCACATGGCATGAGTTTTATCCCTAACCTAACCTAACCTAACTTTTTTTGTATGTTCAAAAACACCATGTTCGCGCTCGATTTTGACTTAGCTGCCGTAGTATAAATTAAATGATACCCCAAAAGCTTTCACATGTCATGAGTTTCATCCCTAACCTAACCAAATTTTTTTAAATGTTCAAAATCACCATGTTCACGCTCGATTTCGACTTAGCTGTCATAGTATAAATTAAATGATACCCCAAAAGCTTACACATGGCATGAGTTTTATCTCTAACCTAACCTAACCTAACTTTTTTTGAATGTTCAAAATCACCATGTTCGCGCTCGATTTCGACTTAGCTGCCATAGTATAAATTAAATGATACCCCAAAAGCTTTCATATGGCATGAGTTTCATCCCTATCCTAACCTAACCTAACTTTTTTTGAATGTTCAAAAACACCATGTTCGCGCTCGATTTCGACTTAGCTGCCATAGAATGAATTAAACAATACCCCAAAAGCTTTCATATGGGATGAGTCTCATCACTGTTGAGCGTTGGTACCAGACTCCATACAAAGTTGCCCATGGTCCTTTACCAAAATTAATAGAAGGAAAAAAGAGAAAAGCGTTTTTAGATTATTGTAGCAAAATAACAAATTTAGTAATAAAAAGAAATAAAATAGCTTAAGAAAATATATGATACTCAATATATAATAAGTATATAGGTAAAGTATCATAATAATTAGAATAGGAAAAAGAAAAAGTTTATAAATAAAAATAAAAGAAATTAAAATATATACGTGTGTATAGAATTGGTTCGGTTCTACTACCCAAATAGGAAATAAGACTAGATAGACATAACATAGATCTAATGATGAAGTATAAACTAGGATAGATAGCAAAAAATTGATCGTGATTTAAGTTTGTTAGCTGTGTGGCAGGAGAGAATCCACAACATAGTGGAAACCACAAAAAAATAAAAAATAAAATAAAAAAATCAATATAAATAAAAATATGTACAACCAGGGCTCTGATCATGTCAGAGGGACACTGAGCAAAAGCAGGAGTGGGTTTTAGCCGGTATGAGTCCGGCACTGCCCAGACTGCCTCATCCGTGAGGCAGTCTGGGCGTCCATGAGGATTTCCCACTCCTGCTAATTCAACAAAAAAAAAAAAAAAAAAACCTAACCTAACCTAACCTAGGGACCCAAGGGCGACCGCACTGTAAAGTGCTTTCTAAACGCCTCGGCAATGTCACAGTGGTCAGCTGAACCACCAACACTCATCGGAAAGCAAGGCCTAACGTTCATTTTATTAGTATTTTTCCAAAAACTTTTAAAATCTTTAGAGGAGTGGTTGGATGCAAGGATGTCCATTTTAAATTGCTCTTGATTATCCTTACACCATTTCAATTTAGCTTTAAAATGTCTCCTCGCCTCCGACATCTCATCAAAGATTTGACCATTAACTGGTCGCCCAGCTAAATCCCACAACTGAAACCTAAGCCGCGCCTCCCGATGAAGGCCCGCTACGTGCTTATTCCACCCAGTGACATAACCTCCCTTCCTGCGACATTTTCTCTTATATGTTTGGACGGCTGCTTGTGATAGCGTATCCGTAATTTGTACATATAATTTATCAAGAGCTGAGTGATGTTCCTTGTTAGTACAAAAACCATCAGAACATTCACTCAACTCCTGCGGAAAATCTACCAGCCGTAGTTTAGAATGACAGATGTCATGGTATTCATTAATTTGCTGTACCTGTCTCTCACCCCAAACAACACGGTTCATAGGTTTTACCGCTACCAAATCACTAACTTTAGGCTTAAGCTTATTTAGATTACATTCCACTACCAGTGGATAGTGGTCCGACCAATACACGTCGTAGCGCACAGTCACACTAACGACTGAATCCCGTGCTGACTCTGTGACGATGCAGTGGTCCAACCATCTAGTACAGCCGTGAGCATCACTATAAAATGTAAAGGTAGTTTCAGGACACATTTTTACATCTATGCAAAGCCAATCAAGATCCATACAAAAGTCTAACATTTCATTGTAAAACAACTCATTCGGGTGGGCATTATAGTCGCCCAATATATAAAAGGCCTCAACTCCATTGTTCTCCTCCACTTCAATCACCGATCGAATCACACCAAAACACTCGGTAAACTCAGCCAGGTTGTCATACGAGTTTGTAGGCATATATACACTAAAGAGTACTGCTGACCTATCACACACCGATACTTTTATCGCACAGACCCGCACGTTATTACATTCGATCACGGACACAGACTCAAACGCACTCTCACGCCACAACAGCGCCACGCCGCCATAAGGCCGCCCGCTGAGTAAACCCGCCGCAGTGTCGACCGCAGACGTGCCGGTGCATCCGAACTTGTCATCGATCGTGTTGAGTAGCGGCAGGTCGTGCGGCAGCAGCCAGGTCTCCTGGAGGGCTACCACATCGGCTGTATGGCATAACGTTCTGATTCCTTCTAAAGATCTCTTCATAGACTTACAATTGAAACTTATTATTTTGCTGTACTTATCCATCAAATATTATTATTAAGTTTTTCTGTACTACCTACTGTCTTCAAGGAAAGACCTCGGCTCTTTTCTTTATTCTCATAAAAGTTCACAAAACGCCTGAACGATATGCCTGACGGCCACAACTTGTCATCCAGGAACGTGGCGATTTTATATTTTGTAACATAAAGTTTATAGGCGTTGTAGCTTCTTTCTTGCTTCATTTTGATTTTTACCAAAGAAACTGTCTCTCGCGTTTTTTCAAATATGTAATTAATAATATCTTGTTCAGCGACATCCCTATGTACGTTAGATATAAATAGTGGCACTTTCGTGTCTGCTGCTTTGAATTTGGAGCTATTCTCACCAGAATCCGTAATCGCACTGCCTTTCTGACTAATCAGACGATTTTTAAACCCCTGTCTCTGTACCAAATGCCAACCCTCATCCTTCTCTGACATCTTCCATTCACCCTCTCTCTGAAGTACCTTGGCAAAAGAGACGTGTTTCGGCGACGATAGTGCATTATTATTATTAGTTACATTATTAGTCTCCTTATCGCTAATAATAACAGTATTTACCAACCTGCCAGCGCAAGCGCGCTCAACAGCTGTTCTATTTACCGTAGCTAAGCCCGGTCGCGCCGCGTTATCACCAGTAACGGTCATAGTGCTATGGCGCAACACGCACTCACCTGCCGTCCCGCTTTCACTCACGGCGCTGACGCATCTCGCCGTCAGCCCGACCTTATCATTTACTCCCGTCTCAATTATGGGCGATGAGTGACAAGAATGCAATGGTTTGTTATTTCAATCAATCAATCAATCAATCATTTATTTTGTTAAACATAGGTATTATGGTTACAGATAGTTATAGTCTGAAATATGTGCTCTATGTTTTGCCAATATATGGCGTACAAAATGAACATAACTAAGCAATAACATTAAGGTAACATGTCAAAGGATTAAAATAAAAAATATAAAAAAAAACATTCAATTAAAAATATGTCAGATAAACAGCTCATAAATAAAATCATATGTGCTTAATTTGCAAGTCGGAATCTTCATACCTCTGTTTATCCTATATTTATTATGTATAGACCAACCAACTAGACAAAAAGCCTGCATTGATCACTTTATAAGTAACATTAAAGACGCGAATGGTAAAGTTCACGAATTATTTCTCTCCGACCACAATACAGGACAAACTTTAAATTTTCCCATTAATAATAAACCAGTAAGACTAAAAAGTTGGTATGTTTACAAAAGGGACTACAGTAAAGACAACCTAGACAAATTTATAAATTGTTTATCAGCACTAAGTTGGTCAGAAGTATATAACCAAGAAAATTTAAATTCAGCCTTTGATATATTTCATGATACATTTTGTTTATTTTACAACCTTTGCTTTCCAATCAATAAAGTTAGAATTAATTCAAACTGTAAGTCACCAAGATGGATAACAATGGGAATCAGAAAGTCAAGTAAACAAAAAAGAAAACTAAGATATCGCCAATATATGTCCAAATCTGAAGACGATACATCAAACTATACCAAATACAGTTCTATCTTCAAAAAATGCGTTAGCCGTTCAAAACACCTCATAAATTCAAAAATAATGTCATCGGCAAATAATAAAGGTAAAGCTGCATGGCAGATTATCAAAAATAAAACTGATCAAGTAAACACTAAAACGAATATTAATACTATTAAAATCAACAATAATCATATCAACAATCCTAAAGAAATTGCTGAAAGTTTCAATGATTTTTTTATAAATATTACCAAAGGATTCTATAACAAAAATAAAACGTCATCAGAGAAAAAACATTTCGATTTACCGAATATGACGCAAACAATGTTTTTACACCCATGTGATGAAAATGAAGTAAAAAGTACCATCATGTCCCTTAACAACACAAAATCGGTTGGATTTGACGGTATATCAACTCACATTCTCAAATCCTGTGCCACCATGATATCCCCAATCATCGAACACTTGATAAATCTCTCGTTCTGGCAAGGTATTTTTCCAGATAAACTCAAACTATCCATCGTTAAACCTTTATTTAAAAAAGGTGACACAAAAGACATATCTAATTACCGTCCGATAACACTAATATCTAACTTATCAAAAATCTTTGAGAAAGTCATGCATCGTAGACTCACAAATTATTTAGAAAAATTTCATATTATAAAAGAGGAACAAAACGGCTTTCAAAGGGGAAAATCGACTACTTTAGCAGCATTTAAACTGATTAAAAATGTAATTGACAATTTAGATAAACGTATTCCAGTATCTGTCATCTTCTTTGACATGAGCAAAGCTTTCGACTTTGTTAACCACGATTTACTCATACAAAAATGCAATAACTACGGAATTAGAGGAATAGTTATTGATTGGATTAGTAGCTATTTAATTAACCGCCAACAAAAAGTAGAAATAAGCACAATAAACGAAAATAATGAGTCCACATCATATAGTTCTGAATATAGTCAAACTATATCAGGAGTACCCCAAGGAAGCATACTTGGCCCATTGCTTTTCCTCATTTACATCAACGATTTACCTACAGCTTTGAAACAACAATGTATACTTTTTGCTGATGACATATCGGTAATCGTAACTAATGAGAGTAAATCAGAAACAAATCATGAAAAAAACCTTAATGAAACAGTAAATCAAGTTTTAAAATGGCTCGAAAAGAATTATCTCTGTGCAAATCTGGATAAAACCAAATACATAAATTTTCAAAACTATAATTCTAAACAAAAAACATTTCAAGTTAATTGTCAAGGACAACAAATTAACGAAGTAAGTGAATACAAATTTCTTGGACTTATTCTAGACCAGCATTGTAACTGGAAATTACACATAGAGCACGTCTGCAAGAAACTAAACCAATTTATATTTGCTCTTAAACGTTTAAGACGTACCGCGAGTGAAGCTGTAGCACTTACTGCTTACCACGGGTATGTTTCCTCTTTACTCAGGTATGGGCTCCTACTCTGGGGGAACTCGACGAATATAAATGATGCCTTCCTAGTGCAGAAAAAATGCCTTAGAGCAATCTGTGGTATCAGTCCTGTAACATCCTGCAGATCTCTCTATAAAAAATTAAACCTTTTAACCTTAACAGGTCTTCTCATAATGCAAGCTGGTGTATTTGTGAAAGAACACTCTAAATTTTTTATAACGTGTGACTTGCATTCAAAATATACCTGTCGAGACCCAACACGGCTAAGAATTCCTTCACATCAAAGCACATTATGTCATAAAAATAGCTTTATCACAACAATTAAAATCTACAATAATATCCCAAAAGAAATAAGGGAACTCCCTCTAAAACACTTTAAATCCAAACTACACAAATGGCTAATTAGAAATTGTTTTTATAGTGTAAAAGAATTTTTTGACAAAAAAGTAACAGATAAATATATGATAAGATAATGATTTATTAAATTACCTACTTTATGTACCTATTTATTATTTATTAAATGTTCAAATAGATACGAAACCTTAAAAATGAAATATGTAAAGAAAAACTGTGTGGTTTAAAGTTTCTTATAACATGTTTAAATATTTGTATGCCAGTCCATGGCAAAACATGTAAGATCATTGCTATATTATAAGACCTTAATGTACCATGTTTTAAAGCAAATAAATATATTCTATTCTATTCTATTCTATTCTATCAGTAGTAAACTCAGCGATGGAGTAGTAACATCTATCTATAAGGAATTTAAACAAAGACCTCTTAAAGGATCCCAGACACTCTTTATTTTTAATAGCTGCTGGTATACTATTATATATATTTAATTTATCATGTGTAGGTGATACACAATCACTGGACTCTTTGACTTCATCAGTGCAAGATACATTGTTGCACGACGTTGATAGTGCCATCGGCCCACTATCAAGCGTATTATTTAATAATCCACCTCCCCTTTTTCGATTAACATTTTGCTCGTGAATTAGAAATGAATTATCTTTATAACAGCCTATCATATTATGATGATCTTTTAATTCACTTTTCGACACATAGTTTAGTGGCATGTCACGCACAGATTTCTCTAAAAGGACTATTCTTTTAAGTAAGGGCGTCACATCAACATGATCGAAAGTGACGGGTGGAAGTTTTTCTAGGTTTTTTGCCACAAATATAGGTACCTGTTCGGGGTCCGTTTCTTTAAACAGGCAGATAATGTCCTCAATATTCCGCAATGTCTTCCCCTGACGTTTTCTCGTTTTCAATGGCTTGCTCACTGATTAACAAACAGTAACGATTTCGCTACTTCAATGTCATCCGAACTAAAAGCACTTTCACATATTTGTACGAGGCTTACTTCCGTCATAACATCTAATTTATTTTTTATCACATCTATTCAAAAAGACGTAGTTTAATCCTCGTAAACAGGGACCAAAATAGCGTTTTAATCCCTAGGGACTAAAAGTGATTTGAATTTGGAATGTGGAAATTGTTAGTAAAAGTTCTATTCACCAAAGAGATCGATCACGAACATTGTATGAATAAGTAACAGGCTGGCAAGAGAGAGAGATAGTGTGAATTTGATCAAAATTAAAATCCAAGATGGCGGATTAGTTTTTTTTTTTTCATCGTTTTCGACTGTGGTAAAGTCGATAGTGAGGTCAAAATTTAAATCCAAGATGGCGGATGCGAAAATTTTCAAATTTTTCGTCATGAGTATCGTTTTCGTAGTTTTTTACGGTGTTAAAGCCGATAGTGAGGTCAATATGTAAATCCAAGATGGCGGACGCGAAAGTTTTCAAATTTTTCGTCATGGGTATCGTTTTCATGGTTTTCGAGGGTGATAAAGTCGCTAGTGAGGTCAAAATTTAAATCCAAGATGGCGGATGCGAAAATTTTCAAATTTTTCGTCATGGGTATCGTTTTCGTAGTTTTTGACGGTGGTAAAGCCGATAGTGAGGTCAAAATTTAAATCCAAGATGGTGGATGCGAAAATTTAAAAAAAAATCGTCATGGGTATCGTTTTCATAGTTTTCGAGGTGGTAAACCCGATAGTAAGGTCAAAATGTGAATCCAACATGGCGACTGCTATTTTTTTTATTTTGTCAATATTGTCATTTGTGAAGTTTTAGCATTTGTTCAATAGTAGATTGTTCACCTCGGGAGCAACACTATTTTAAGCTCGAGTGATGTACTTTGAATCCCTCGCTGCGCTCAGGATTCTACTTTAGAATCCCTCGCTAGGCTCGGGATTCTACTCTAGAATCCTTCGCTCCGCTTTGGATTCAAAGAAACACTCTCGCCTTAAAAATAGTTGTTTGCCCCCTTAGTAAACAATCTACTATTGAACAAATGCTAAAACTTCACAAATGACAATATTGCAATTAGACACTTTAATCTTTTCGATGCGTTATCCATCGTCGTAGCAGAGGTCAACAACCTTGCGTGCGCTCAAGATCACGGTCACGACCGTACTTTACTGCTACCCGTGCGAAGCCGGGGAGGGCAGCTAGTATTATTATATAATTATCAATTAATTATCTAAACACGGGGTTCTATGGCTGTGTTGACCAGAAGCGTAGGACCATGATACCCCATGCCTTGTCCGTTATTATTTTCACAATCAAATTCTGAAAAGAATACTGTATGACTCAAAATGTCGGGAAAGCGTGGAAATCCTAATTTGACCATAAAACTGTAAGTAAACGAGTCTATCGCGGATGCATCTGGGTCTCGGTGCCTATGTATGTGGGTTATTTATGCGATTTGCTAATAGAACAATTTTTGGATGATCGAATGTGTGAGAGTGCCAAAGGCTCAATCGGACAGCTCCTGTTTTATGTCCGGTAGGTTCTTTGTGATACGTAGTCTACAATTATCTCTAGATTTTATGTACGAGGCAAAGATGAAAGGCTTTTGCTTTACCTAATTATAGTAATTATATATTCCTTCCTTCACCGGTTAAAATATTTCACGAGTTATTTTTGTGAGATGAGGGTATTCTATACCCCTATTTTATTTATGTATGCTACTGCTGTTGAATTGACAATGCTTTTTGACAATTAAAGAACTTTATAACAGAAACTTTTAGGGCAATAAATGCGGCAAGAAGTTCTAAATAATTTATGTGTGGTTCTCGTTCAGTATTCGTCCACTACCCGGTCGAAGACCTTCCTTCACAGGCGTTCCCCCCACCCCGTCGTTGAGGCGTCAGGAAATATATTTCAAGTTGGTAAACACCAATTTTTATTCAAGGTTCAGAACGTTCTATTTTATTTAGCCACCAGTCAAAGAAATGATGTATGGTTGAAATTATTCAGGTAAATTCATGGTTTTTTTTTTTTTTTTAATTATTGTGAATGTGAGGACTATGTGGGCCATATTTTTATTTTCTCTTCTCAGTTACTTTTAATGATAATCTGGCAGTTTGAGTACTTTATGCGGCCTACTCAAATGTCCTTTCTTTGGTATTGTTCGTCGAGTCGTTGAGCTCCTAAAGCTCTGAGTTGAGCTACACGATTACTGTCAAATGCGTGCATTGACTGGACAGGTCCACTCAAATCTGTATGATTCTTTCCTCAAAAGACCATTTCAGATACAAATCTACGTGGTCTTCAAATGATCTGACCAAGATTATTTCTGGGATTTTATTGACATTTAATGTATTTTATATACTATACAATGACATGAATATTTACTTTTTAAAGCATTATATTCTTTTAATTATTGTAAATGTGAAGACGATGTGGGTCATTCCTTTCATTTATACTTTTTTTTTTTTTTCTTCTCAGTTAGCTTTTATCATGGTCTGGCAGCTTGAGTAATTTATGCGGCCTATCCAAATGTGCTTTCTTTGGTATTGTTCGTCGAATCGTTGAGCTCCTTAAACTCTGAGTTGAGCTGCACGATTACTGACAAATGCGTGCACTGACTGGACAGGTCCACTCAATCTGTGTGGTTCTTTCCTCAAAAGACCATTTCAGACGCCAATCTACATAGTCTTCACCAATGAGGTTTTAACCTCATTGGTCTTCACATGATCTGACCAAGATAATGTCTGGACTTTAAAAGAGACTGTGACCGAGTTTGTTTCGGCCTTTCTTCTCAGAGTAGTCAGGATAGGAAACGCCGACCTCATCTAGTTTAAAAAATATGATTGACGTGTAAAAGTGTTTGTACAGACCTGCTTACAGAAATAAATCATTTATCATTTATCAGTATTTCGTGAGGAAAAATATTTGACAGGTCTACATCTACAACAGCGCCCCCAAGCGGGAGAAATTGCGAGATTCGCTGCCATTGGCCCATTGCGTAAACAAAAAAGTCCTGACCACAGACTACAATTCCTGACCACGTCCTGACTTTGACAAATGACAGTTGACTTGGTGGGTGGAAAACAGTGGAAATGTCAAAAAAACAAACTTGTTTGCTGTTTGTGTTGAAGAGTGCTGTTCCTAGTTCCTACCTATCTGTTGTTAGAGTGTAACAGGAAAATAACATGAAAGGCTGATTTTAGCGAGGTGAATAATACTGTTTATGTCACGAGTGTTAGGATCGAACGCACCGTTCCGTGGGTGTGGTTTGCCGGTAGAGCATCGCAGTAGTGAGCAGTGTGACTGTGTTTCCTTGTGAGCCTGTGAACCCCGAGCGCTCCGCAGTGCTAGCGCAGCACAGCAGCATGCAGTGCGAGATAGTGGTGCGCCAGGCGACGCCACGGGACATGGAGGCGCGCGCCGAGCTAGTACGCCGGAGCATTACTGAATATGATCTCGACGCATTCTTATTGTTTTTCTTTCAAGAGGTATTTTTATACCTAATATGAAATATGTTAATGGACAACAGGTCGGTGGGTCGCCTTAGGGGTCTGTTATTATTTCGACCTATAAAAATGATAAGTATGTTTCTGTGTTTGTTTCAACAGCAAAGTCGGGGCCACAGCTTGTTTTATTTTAATACTAGCTGTCCGTCCCAGCTTCGCACCGGCAGCACTAAGTACTTATCTATGGCTACCTACCCTACTACCCTATATGCTATTCTGAACAAAGACAAATCCAAAAACACAAAAATCATAAAGATCGGTCCAGCCGTTCTTGTGTTCCTTTAGTTGCATTATGTCCAAATCGCAAAATGTCCAACTGTCCAATTCTCAATTGGTCCAGTTCGCAATTGGTCCAGTTCGTAATTGGTCCAGTTCGCAATTGGTCTAGTTCACAGTTGGTCCAGTTCGCAATTAGTCCAATTCGCAATTGGTCCAGTTCGCAATTAAGGGGCGTCCTTCACTACGAGATACTTTACCTGCTTTCACCGACACTAGATATCAAGATTCAAGATATATCTCAATCTAATTTTCACAAACATTTAAAGCAAATGATTGATTATGTATTTAAGCGGTTCTTTTATAGAATGTGGAGATACCATACAACAATAAATGAAAATACTGGCACTACTAATGCTTATGAGTATTTTGGAACTGTCAAATAAATCCTAGCTTCGAAATAAAAAAAATTGTTTTTCAAACAAATTAAATGTAATCTATGCCGGATCCACCCTAAGCCTATAAATTCTGTTTATCCAACTAGGCCTAGGGTGGATTCTAAGGCATACATTTCCGAATATCCACCTTAGGGTGGATTTTTGGGATGGATAAACGGAATAACCCGAGCCGACTATAGATTTTGCCAAGCTATATCTAATATATTAAATTCTCGTGTCACGGTGTTTGTTGCCAAACTCCTCCGAGACGGCTTGACCGATTTTAATGATTTTTTTGTGTATATTAGGTAGGTATGAGAATAGGATGTAAACTATTTTTCGTACCCCTAAGTGATAAGGGTGGTCCACCCCAAGTTTTTTTTTTTTCTTTCGGTTGGACAATTTTTTTTATTGTAATTTTTTTATGATTTCGCATAAAAAAATACATACAACCCTAAATTTTCACCCATCTACCACCAACCCCTATTTTTTAATAGCGATATTAATACTTTAATATTTTTTTATTTTTATTTATTTATTCTCAAACTTAGGTACATTATTTTGTTGCTTTTATAATATATCTCGCCAAACTTTTCAGTTTGGTGGCGTAGTACTTTAACAATTTACCACTCGATCAGTTATTCCCGTCGGGCGTCTACCGGTGTAGATAGGGTAGATGATAGGTAGGTAGGTCGGGCAGGGTAGGGTAGGTAGGTAGGGCAGGGTAGGTAGGTAGGGCAGGGTAGGGTAGGTAGGTCGGGCAGGGTAGGGTAATTAGGTAGGGCTGGGTAGGTAGATAGGTGAAGGTAGGTAGGTAGAGTAGGTAGGTAGATCGGTCAGGGTAGGGTAGGGAGGTAGGGCAGGGTAGGTAGGTAGGTTGGGTAGTGTAGGGTAGGTAGGTAGAGCAGGGTATGTAGGTAGGTCGGGCAGTGTAGGGTAGGTAGGTAGGGCAGGGTAGGTACGTAGGGTAGGTAGGTAGGGCAGGGTAGGTACGTAGGGTAGGTAGGTAGGGTAGCTAGGTAGAGTAGGTAGGGTGGGTAGATAGGGCAGGGTAGATAGATAGATAGGTAGGTAGGGTAGGTAGGTAGTTCGGGCAGGGTAGGGTAGGGAGGTAGGGCAGGGTAGGTAGGTAGGTCGGGCAGTGTAGGGTAGGTAGGTAGGTGCGCCGTAGATAAGTACCTACTGCTACCCGTGCGAAGCCGGGGTGGGCAGCTAGTTGACTTGAATATAGAATATATTCAATTACATTTTTGTATACAGAATGGGAACTTATTAGGGACGCGCCGTATTTTTTTTTGTTGTATTGTCGTCTCCACCTTGTATATATATAATTTGTTATACGAGGGCTGCACTAAAAGTATCGGGAATGGAATATTTCCACTGTTCCTGACATATAAAAATATTTTTAATTGAAAACCTTGGTTTTAAAAATGGAATACCATGTATTTATTAAAAAAAAGATTCTCGGTCTTGTCACAAGGTTTTGTCAAAATTGTTTAGTCGTTGAGAAAATGGAATTGACTCGAGAAAATTCAAGAGCGATGGTTTATTATGACCATAGATCACAGATATAGATAGACAATCTGTGCCATAGATAATACACTTAAATACGGGAATTATGACTTTCGAAGTGGTTTAACACAAAAACAGTGTGTTGACCGGATGATTTCTGCATTTGGTGATGAAGCCCCATCCAAAACCACAATTTATCGCTGGTTTGCTGAATTTCAACGTGGACGTGTCAAGCTCAGTGATGATCCCCGTCAAGGTCGTCCAAAAACTGCAGTCACCCAAGAAAACGTTGATGCTGTGCGTAAGCTGATTGAGGAAGATCGACATGTGACATACCGCGAAATTCAGGCAACTTTAGACATTGGCATGAGTCAAATACAAAGACTCTTATATCTCTTTGGTCAAATACAAATAATCTTGCATGAATAATTAGGTGTAAAAAAGTTGTTTTCCCGATGGATACCTACCACATTCGCTGTGAAGAGCAAAAAGCGGCTCGCGTTACTTGGTGCGTCAGAACTCTCGAAAGATTCCACGCAGGATCCTCAAATGCTGTATACAACATCGTATCAGGTGACGAATCCTGGATATACGCGTACGAACCCGAAACAAAAAACCAAACCAACCACGAGTTTGGGTGTTCGAAAATTAGTTAAAGCCAACAAAAATTGTTCGTTCACGGAGTGTTGCAAAAAAAATGGTGGCCACGTTTGTCTCCAAAACCGGCCATGTTACGACTATTCCTCTTGAGGGACAAAGAACGGTTAATGCAGAATGGTATGCTAGCATTTGTTTGCCACAGGTCGTTTCTGAACTCCGTAAAGAGAACTGCAACCGCCGCATCATCCTCCATCACGACAATGCGAGTTCTCACACCGCGCACAGAACAAAAGAGTTTTTAGAACAAGAAAACATAGAATTATTAGACCATCCGCCGTACAGCCCCGACCTAAGCCCTAATGATTTCTATACTTTCCCTAAAATAAAGAATAAATTGCGTGGACAGAGATTTTCACCACCTGAAGAAGCTGTGGACGCCTACAAACGGCCATTTTGGACACCTCAACTTCCGAATGGAATGGTTGCTTCAATGATTGGTTCCATCGTATGGAAAAATGTGTCAAATTTCGCGGAGAATACTTCGAAAAGCAATAAATACATTTTTAACCGACTTCCAAAAGGAGGAGGTTCTCAATTCGTCTGTATGTTTTTTTTTTTGTTTTTTTTTTTTTTTTTTTGTATGTTTGTTACGCGATTTCTCCGTCAATTGTGGACCGATTTTGAAAATTCTTTTTTTGTTTGAAAGGGTATGCTCCCGAAGTGGTCCCATATCAATTTTATTAACTTTACTTAGATAGTTTTTGAGTTAGCTTCAATAATACGTATTTTTCCCACTTAGTTTATATGGATGATATAATGATAACTTCCAATCACTGTTATTTACATAGCAGGTTAGTGGTATTCGAATTTGTATGGGGTAGGTACCACCACTAAAAAGTGCAAAATAAAAACTTTTTACAAAAAAAGAACAACCGACTTCCAAAAAAGTCTTTGGTTTTGTATTTTCGTTTTTTTGCCACCGACTTCCGAAATTAAAGTTATTTTTGACTTTGTAGTGTCTTTTTTGGAAGTCGGTTGTTCTTTTTTTGTAAAAAGTTTTTATTAAATAGTAATGTTGTGTCACTTCCTTGATTCCCGAAATTTTCAGTGCCGCCCTCGTACAGATGGGATGCACGTCTGTCATATTGCATACCTACAAAGAAAACTGGTTTTAGATTGTGGAATATGCGCCACAAGATCTTTCCTTCTTTTTGTTAGAACACCAGCATCGTAAAGGGCCATTTAGACGGGGAGAGTTTCTCGAACGTTTCTTGGCGAGAAATCGTACGCTACTATCGCAAGCAATAATCGCTATAAGACTATCGTATCATAATGTTTACATACAGGCAAGAACTAAATTCTCGCCTACGATTATATCATACGAGATTCGCAAGTAATTTATCGCCTAGCGATAATCTACTGCGACTGTTAACACAGCGAAATATACATATAGTAAGATTTTTGCTTACGAGTTCTCGACTTGTCTATACACGATCTCGTTACTCTCGTATGACATTTTATCAAGTTCATACGAGTATCGTACAAATCGGTATGAACCGTTTTTGAGTGCGAGATTTGCCACGCGAGTTCAGTGATTACTACGGTATTGTTCTATCAAAATGACACAAAAATCATTGATAAAGTTCATTGTTTATAGAAATTATGAGTTTTTGTGGAATACGGATATTGAAATTAAAAAAATCGTGAGGCAAGAAATGCAGCTCTTAACGCATTTACAAGAGAATTGGGAGTTGGCTATGTTCATTGAAATTACGAGTTTTTGTGGAATACGGAGAATGAAATTAAAAAAATCGTGATGCAAGAAATGCAGCTCTTAATGCATTTGCAAGAGAATTGGGAGTTGGGGAATTTGGCCCAAAGGAAATAACACCAAAAATTAAAAATATGAGAAGTCAGTATTTTCAAGAACGAAAAAAATAAAATCATCTTTGGGGACTGGAGCTGGGGCTGAAAATGTTTAATGACGGTCCAATTTTTTTAAAGTAAATATGAAAATTGGGCTTTTGTAACTCAAAACATATTTTTGAAAGTCTCTTCATCTTCCAATTCTAATTCAAGACACAAAGTACTAAGAAATAATAATTATAATAATAAAGTACCTATTATTTTAAGCACAAATTATTAGATGCTCCAAAAGTGTTTCTTCTCGCTATCCATATTTTTTAACCCAACATCTTTTTTCGTTTTATTAAATTCTTATCGTATAAGAGCACAAAAACTCGAAATACAATTCTCGCTTTGTAGTTCTGTTTACACGGAGACAGATATATTCTATTGCGAGGCAATTGTCGCCCAAGGGGCAGGGCGACCATCGTGAATGTTTACACGAAGAGACTTTTTTAATGTTCTTTCGATAATCATATCTTCGGAGTCGAGAAACTCTCTCCATCTAAATGGCCCTTTAGGCAGCACAACTTTCTTTTTACCCGACTGCCCCAGAAGGAGGGTAATGTTTTTCGAGAGTATGTATGTATGTATGTCTATTTCTTTGGCACGCTCTGTAGCCTAAACGGCTTGATGGATTTTAACATAATAGGTGTCGTTTGATTCGTCTTAATCGTAGAAGTGACATAGGCTATATAATATTTATGTATTGCATCTGCAAATACAAAAAAAGGGAGGGGAAGGTTTTTTTTAAAATAGATTTCAACAATATTGGTATCAAATAAAAGCTGGTAATGAGTCAATTGCAAATTAAGATTATATTAATAAAACTAAAAAACTTGAAATAAAGAAAATTATTCAAAAAACAAAAAACCCGACTGCAAAAACACATAACTGAAAAGAGAAAAACAAGCATTATAATCTATAGAATTTTGGTATCGCAGGCGGGGACAATAATAGTATAACAATAATAACCGGAAATATGGTGTACCTAACTTTTGTTTGTCCCCGCCTGCGATACCAAAATTCTATAGATTATAATGCTTATTTTTCTCTTTTCAGTTATGTGTTTTTGCAGTCGGGTTTTTTTTTATAATCTATATAGATGTTATAGTTTGCACTGCAATCTGACCAAGATCAATGTGATTGAGTATTAGATTCTTTTGCAAGATATTGCAGGAATATTTTTTCAAAGAAATGCTTTATTTTCTGTTTCTAAACTGTAACATCCCCCAAGTTACAAGAAACAGAAAATAAAGCATTTTTTCCCAGGACTCCCTGCAGTTCGGATTTTTTATTATTATTTGTGTCTAATACCTTGATGTTCCTAATATCTTTCTCTAAGTACTATGGTACTGAGCCTGGACGTGGTACATACATAAGTAATCATCCTTTATTTGTACCAAAACTCGCCTCTGCTGGATGTATTGGCTATGTTTGTTTATCCATAATTGCTCAGGCTGGTGTGTCTGCTCACCGAATCATTTGTGTATCTCGTCAGCTAAGTATTGACCTATGCCTTGCCCCGGTGTGTGTCTAGTGTTGGGATTTTATCCGGATAAATACTCAAAACGGATAAATACTCATAAATATCCGTTTTTACTCGAGTATTTATCCAAAACGGCGGATAAATACTATCTACAGTTTTCGTTACGTTATGAACCGTAAATTTTGCAATTTTACGAAGAAAAGGACTAAAATAAATGACAATCTGAAAATATACATTTGTACCGTACTTTATTAATCACTTTAACCATAACAAAAAGCCTATAATAACAATGATTTCATGAATATTTTCATCAATCACTCTCAAAGTTAGATAAAATTATACCTTCTTTTCGTGCGGTTAGTGTCTAAACTGGTGTTAGAGATTAAAAGCCGCCCATGGGCCTCTAACTTGGTTTCACATGCCATTGGTTGCGGCCAGCCCGCCGGTTGAACGCGTTTCAAAGGGTCATGGCCATCTGGATGGTCCGGGGATACCGTACGGTCTCCGATGAGGCGGTGACCCTTCTTGCCGGATTGCCACCATGGGATCTGAAGGCGAAAGTCCTCGCGAGTGGCGCGAGGTGGTAAAACTCCGCTGCTGCGAGAAATTACGGCACAGCGGACAGAGCTCCGGTGGGATCTCATGGCGTCATGGAGAGTGCGATTGTCACAACCCAGTGCTGGGCATGCCACGATTGTGGCGATAAGTCCCCTCTTTGAGGAGTGGCTTGAGAGGCGCCACGGCATCCTCACCTTCCGCCTGACGCAAACTTCCTCACCGGACACGGTTGTTTCGGGAGGTTCTTGTTTTGCATAAGGCAGGAAGAAACACTCGGGTGTCACCACTGTGTGGATCGCCCGGAGGACACGGTGGAGCATGCGGTGGAGGACTGCCCGGCTTGGGCGGAGCACCGCCCAGTCCTCGCGGAGGCGATTGGCGGCAGTGACCTTTCGCGTCGGGCCCTGGTCCAGGCCATGGTACGGAGCGAGAGGGCATGGCAAGCCGTCACCTCCTTTTGCGAAGCAGTAATGCTCGCGAAGGAGGAGGCGGAGTGCGTCAGGGAGAGGCAAATTTCACGCCCTCATGCTCCTAGCCGCCGCAGACGCCCTGGGCGTCGGGAATCGGTAGCCGATTTCCGGCCACCGTAGGCGCGGGCATGCGGACGGAGAGCAATGGGTAGCTCGCTGTTCGATAAGGACCAGGCCCGGGTCGACGGCGCGTTGTGTTCCACGCGTGCTTCAAAGAGATGTCAGCAAAATTGAAGAGGTCCGCTAGGGCCGATGCCTGCCGGGGTTGCGGGAAAGTCGTAAAGGGAGACCGTGGCCTCTGGCAACGTACAGGCAACTGAAGGAACACGGGTGGGTTTTAGTCAGTAAGAGTCTGACACGCCCTTCCGCTTTGCCCAGAGCGGGAGAAGTTATTCGATGATTTCCCAACCAAAAACAAAAAAAAAGGCATGCCGGTTTCCTCACGATGTTTTCCTTCACGGTTTTTGAAGCAAGTGATAAATACAATACGCACATGAATCCAATAAGTCAGAGCTGCGTGCCTTTTTTTTTGGTTGGGAAATTGACGAATAACTTCTCCCGCTCGGAGCGGAGTGGGAGTGTCAGACTCTTACTGACTGTATAAACCCCACCCGTGTTCTTTCAGTTGCCTGTATGTTGCCAGGGGCCACAGTATCCCTTTCAGACTTTCCCGCGACCCCGGCAGGCATCGGCTCTAGCGGACCAAGTCAGTTGACAACTCTTAGAGGCGCGCGTGGAACACAACACGCCGTTGACCTGGGCCTGGTCCTTATCGGATGGCCAGCTACCAATTGCACACTGTCCGTAGGCCTGCGCTTACGGTGGCCGGGAATCGGCCTAGGATTCCCGACGCCCAGGGCGTCTCCTGCGGCGGCTAGGGCCGTGAGGTCGCGAAATTTGCCTCTCCCTCACACGTTCCGCCTCCTCCCTCGCGAGCATTACTGCTTTCTAGAAGGAGGCGACGGCTTCCCATGCCCTCTCGCTCCGTACCATGGTCTGGACCAGGGCTGGACGCGAGAGATCACCACCGCCGATCGCCTCCACGAGGACACGGCAGTGCTCCGCCCAAGCCGGGCAGACCTCCACTGTATGCTCCACCATGTACTGCGGGCGATCCACACAATGGTGACACCCGGGCGTTTCTTCCCGCCTTATTCGGAACAGGAACCTCCCGAAACAACCGTGTCCGGTGAGGACCTACGTCAGGCGGAAGGTAAAGACGCCGTGGCGCCTCTCTAGCCACTCCTCAAACAGGGGACTTATCGCCGCAATTGTGGCGTGCCCAGCACAAGGTTGCGACAATCGCACTCGCGGCAGCGGAGGTACGCCCTGGCGTTTCGCCTCCTTGCGCCACTCCCGAATGTGCGCGAGGACTTTTGCCTCCTAGATCCCATTAGACCAGACTATTTTTAAACGAGATTCAAAAGGAGTGGAATTAGTTCATGACAACAAATTTTATTCCCACCAATTCTTCGACTTAGGTGAAAAAACAGTACTTTATCTTTTTTTTTGTTTTGCTTATATCTCGAAAATGGTGCGTCCTATCGCAAAAATAATGAAAATTTCGACCCCCTTTATGATACCCCTAAACCCCTATAACTCAACATGTTGGTAATAATTTTTCATGATTTCCATACAAAAAGTGAAAAATTCCATATAAAAAACACGTCGTGGCTGGCCCCTGTACGCCTCCGGCTCTATTGTAGGCTACGGCAAATAATGTAGTATTTTGGAAGGCCCAAACAGCAATACTAAACATAAAATTTTTAAAAAATAACCATCGGAAGCGCAAAAAATATATTTATCCATCATTTTGAGTAAATATCAGATAAAAATGAGTAAAAACGAGTATTTATCCGTTTCGGATAAATACTCGAGTATTTATCCTCCGAGTATTTATCCTCTGCCCATCACTATGTGTGTCAGCTGACACTGCAGGTGTGCGTGCTGTGCGGCGCGGTGCTGTTCATCTTCGCGGGCGCGGGGCTGGCGGCGTGCGCCTGCGTCGTGCCGGCCGTCGCCGCCGTGCTCGCGCTCGCCGTGCTGGCCGCGAGCCGCGCGCGCGCCGACTCGCACGTGCAGGTACGGCCCGCGCGCGCGCCCTCCTCTGCGGGGAGACTGTGCAGTGTCACTAATGTGTCGTGTCGGCAGCGCATTCGGAAGGAGGAGCGCGGCTTCGTGGCGGAGTACCGCGGGCCGGGCGCGGGCCGCGTGGTGGGCACGGCGAGCGTGTCGGAGTGCTGGGGCCCGCGGCGCGGCGGCTGGCTGCACGCGCTGGTGGTGGCGCCGGCGTGGCGGCGGCGCGGCGCGGGCGCGGCGCTGCTGGCGGCGTGCCGGGCGCACGCGGCGCGCGAGGGGCTGGAGGCGCTGGAGGCCGTCGCCAGCGAGCTGCAGGGCGCCGCGCGCTGTCTGCTGCACACCGCCGGGTTAGCGATCATTATACCGTTACTTTCATTGATGACCTTTTCATTACCCGACTACGGCGAAGCAAAAGGGAGGGTTATGATTTTGACTGGTATGTATGTATGTATGTTCATCTGTAACCTCATAACTTCTAAATCCCTGATCATAATTTGACAAATGAGGTACCTATCGTTGGAAGCGTCCTGATCGTCCGCTGGTTATAGGCTATGTGACGTTACAGTAAATTCAATATGGTGCCCTCTGTTTTTTTTTTTTTTATCATACCATGTTTGGTATCAAATGAAAGGGCTTGACGAGCACATTACAAATATGTATACAATGTGTTTGGTCTCGGTCTGTACAAAGGAAGGTAGTTTGCTCTATTTTATCAATAAAATTATTCTACATGGGGGGTCGGAACCCAACCCCCCCTGAATGGCAGCCATTTTTGTATTTTGATCGCATTTTATGAAGCGTGCTTACTAAAAGTACTTTAACTTTGGAATTTAATGTCCAATTATCGTTAAATAATTTTTTTTAATAAGTCAAAAGTGTTAACAATGGGATAAATAACTCAAATATTGACAATAAATGCTGCATCATATTGAAATAAATGCTAAAACATAAATTTCACGTTAAAATTAACATTGTTTTTTTAGTTTATCAAGGTTATTACAAAATTCACCCCGGGAACTATCTTTTTTTATCTACTCGTTTAACAGATGTTTAGTTTACCTAAATAATAATACCAAAAACTCGATTTAAGAGATATTGGTGTTGGAACATAGGCTTGCGTAGGTAGTGAGTTCATAACGATTTGGTTTTTCTGTAGACATTTACAATGACGATCAATGATATGACCGTGTTAGAAAATACGGTGGGCACTATAAGTATATGTATAGATATTACCCAAATAGCAACATTTGAATGTCAGAATGACTACTGATTATTAATTACTTATGAATGTTCTTATGAATAAGTTGTGTAGGGGAATTAGGGAATGGTTTTCATAAAATAAAGCACAGAAAGACAAGACTAGATATTTATTCAATTAGACTTGTCAGTATTTAATCAGAAAGCTAGTTGTCCGTTCCAAATCTAGGTCTTCACGGAGAAGAAGGACAAGAAACTTCATGGAAACAATATTACAGTATTCTATCAACACAATTCTTATATTTCCATAAATTATCGTTTATTGTTAACAGTTTATTCTATGTGTTGGATTCAGAATAATAGCAACATTATAAATATAGCAATATTGGCAATAATACACCAACATAATCATAATAAGCAATAATTACAGTATAATATCAGATTACTACTTACGTGACACCTGATCGGTATATTCCACACACTAACAGCACTATAACCAACCAACTGAACATTTACTGAGTAACTGACTATTCCATCACTTGATTCGGTCCGCACAGCTCAAAAGCCAAATAGAAACTGACTCTGACTTCCCACAGAAGGCGGATCTTTTATAACATCGGTTGTTGTAAACAAGGTGGCGGATTATCCCACCTTGTTTGAAACGTGACAATCGTTTGAAACAGTTTGTTATATTAAATAACAATATAAAATCTAAGCTATACTAAATGTGTCATTAAATATTACTTAATAATTAATAGAAATAATATCTAAATTAATTTTACAAGTATTACTTTTAGGTAAACAATACCTTAGTCAAATGAGGTACTTTTACATTGGTCTCAAGCTTCGTAAGTATGACAGATGTCACTATCCGACAAACAATATTATATTATCCTCAAAATGAACTATCTGATAACCGCATAAAATGCGATCAAAATACAAAAATGGCTGCCATTCAGGGGGGGTTGGGTTCCGACCCCCCATGTAGAACAATTTTATTGATAAAATAGAGCAAACTACCTTCCCTTAAAGTTTGTACAGTCCGAGACCAAACACATTGTATATATCATATTTTCAAAGTAAATAAATATGTATAGATTGTTAAAAACATGTAAAAGTGAGATTGCTACGTACGGCGCGGCTGTAAAATTAATCTAATATATAAAATTCTCGTGTCACGGTGTTTGTTGCCAAACTCCTCCGAAACGGCTTGACTGATTTTTATGAAATTTTTTGTGTATATTAGGTAGGTATGAGAATAGGATGTAAACTATTTTTTGTACCCCTAAGTGATAAGGGTGGTCCACCCCAAGTTTTTTTTTTTGTTTTTTTGGACAATTTTTTTTATTGTAATTTTTTTATGATTTGGCATTAAAAAATACATACAACCTTAAATTTTCACCCTTCTACCACCAACCCCTATTTTTTAATAGCGATATTAGTATTTTAATAATTTTCTAAAGAGCAGTGGTGGCCCAGTGGTAACGGCCATGACTTACGAGTTGTGGGTCGTGGGTTCGAACCCAGGCAGGCGCTTTACTTTGTGTAAATAATTTCATCACCACTGCTCTCAAAACGGTGAAGGAAAACATCGCATCGTGAGGAAACTGGCATGTCTTAGAACCAAAAAATTCGAAGACATGTGACATCTACCAACCCGCACTGGGCCCGCGTGGTATACTACGGCCCACTCCCTCTCACAGAGAGGAGGCCTGTGTCCCAGCAGTGGGAACATTAATAGGCTGATGATGATGAATTATTTTCTACTCTTGGCGGTCGATAATAATTGATCAGTTACCACTCGATCAGTTATTCCCGTCAGCAGGCGTCTACCAGTGTCACTTCTCATCCCGTAAACAGCACAGAGTAAGGATGAGAACGAAGCCGGTCTCCTGTCGTTCTCTCACAATAAGCTTTCTCTCTTTCACTCACTAAAGTTTAGGGCCTAAAATTAATCCCTATTTGAACACGCGTGAACGGCTGGACCGATTTCACTAATTCTTTTTTCGTTATTGTAAGGAGAAGGATCTTAGGATAGGTAGGTGAAGGTAGGGTGTAAGGTAGGTAGGTAGGTATGTAGGTAGGTAGGGTAGGTAGGTAGGTAGGGCAGGGTAGGTAGATAGGAAGATAGGGGATGGTAGGTAGGTAGGGTAGATAGGTAGGTAGGGTAGATAGGTAGGTAGGGTAGATAGGTAGGTAGGGTAGATAGGTAGGTAGGGTAGGTAGAAAGGTCGGGTAGTGTAGGTAGGTCGGGCCGGGCAGGGTAGGTAGATAGGAAGGTAGGAAGGTAGGGTAGATAGCTAGGTCAGGGTAGGTAGGTAGGTCAGGCAGTGTAGGGTAGGTAGTTACGGCAGGGTAGGTAGGTAGGTCGGGCAGTGTAGGGTAGGTAGGTAGGGCAGAGTAGGTAGGTGCGGCGTAGATAAGTACTTACTGCTACCCGTGCGAAGCCGGGGTGGGCAGCTAGTCTAATATATAAAATTCTCGTGTCACGGTATTTGTTGCCAAACTCCTCCGAAACGGCTTGACCGATTTTTATGATTTTTTTTGTGTATATTTGGTAGGTCTGAGAATAGGACGTAAACTATTTTTTATCCACCCCAAAATTTTATTTTTAATTTTTTTGATTTGGCATTAAAACATACGTACAACCCCAAATTATCATCCTTCTAACACCAACCCCTATTTTTTTATAGCGATATTAGTTCTTTAATAATTTTCTACTCTTGGCGGTCGATAATTGATCAGTTACCACTGAATCAGTTATTCCCGTGAGGCGTCTACCGGTGTAGATAGGGTAGATAGGTAGGTAGGTCGGGCAGGGTAGGGTAGGTAGGAAGGTATGGTAGATAGGTAGGTAGGGTAGGTAGGTAGGTCAGTCAGGGTAGGGTAGGAAGGTAGGGCAGGGTAGGTAGGTAGGTAGGACAGTGTAAGTAGGTAGGTCGGGCAGGGTAGGGTAATTAGGTAGGGTAGGTAGATAGTATGATAGGTGAAGGAAGGTAGGTAGGGTAGATCGGTAGGTAGGGTAGATAGGTAGGTAGGTCGGGCAGGGTAGGGTAATTACATTAGGTAGGGCGGGGTAGGGTAATTAGGTAGGGCAGGGTAGATAGGTAGGTAGGTAGGGTAGGGTAATTACATTAAGTAGGGCGGGGTAGGGTAATTAGGTAGGGCAGGGTAGATAGTTAGGAAGATAGGTGAAGGTAGGTAGGTAGGGTAGGGAGGTAGGGCAGGGTAAGTAGGTTGGTAGGGTAGGGTAGGGTAGGGTAGGAAGGTAGGGCAGGGTAGGTAGGTAGGTAGGACAGTGTAAGTAGGTAGGTCGGGCAGGGTAGGGTAATTAGGTAGGGCAGGGTAGGTAGATAGTATGATAGGTGAAGGAAGGTAGGTAGGGTAGATCGGTAGGTAGGGTAGATAGGTAGGTAGGTAGGTAGGTCGGGCAGGGTAGGGTAATTACATTAGGTAGGGCGGGGTAGGGTAATTAGGTAGGGCAGGGTAGATAGTTGGGAAGATAGGTAGGTAGGGTAGATAGGTAGGTAGGGTTGGGAGGTAGGGCAGGGTAAGTAGGTTGGTAGGGTAGGGTAGGGTAGGTAGGTAGGTAGGTAGGGTAGGGTAGGTAGGTAGGTAGGTAGGTCGGGCAGGGTAGGTAGATAGGAAGATAGGTGAAGGTAGGTCGGTCAGGGTAGGGAGATAAGGCAGGGTAGGTAGGTAGGTAGGTAGGTCGGACAGTGTAGGGTAGGTAGATAGGTAGGTGCGCCGTAGATAAGTACTTACTGCTACCCGTGCAAAGCCGGGGAGGGCTGCTAGTACCTATTATACAATTAAACCTATACAACAAAAAAATAAAGCGGCTCTGCAAATACTTTATTACGAAATTATAACCCCAAAACAAATAAAATAAAATGTAAGTTAACCCGAGTCGCATGCTATTACTTATAATTTTGTAGCCGACAGGCATGCGATTGCGGCTTTACTATGACCATTTTTGTACCTATGTCTTGCTGTCCAAAATATTTTCTTGTTTCATACTTTTCAGAGCATGATTTTTCAGTAGTCGGGTTTTAGTTTTTAAACTTACTTTTTTTTGTAGTAATAATAAAATTATCAACATCATATCCACATAACAAATGCCAAATCGTCCACCTATTCTGCTACTTGCTGGTAGAATTAAACGGCGCAAGAAACTTGCAGCAAATAATGTATCTGTGCTTAATGTTCACAGTTGACAAGCTGCTTAGGCCCACTTGCGCGTTCATGGGTTAGTAAAATAACTCGGAGTTAACGGCTAACTCAGGTTTAATCCAAAGAGAATTATTGGATTAACCCTGAGTTAGCTGTTAACCGCAAGTGGGCTTAATGATTGTCAGAATCAGAAAAACAAATAAAAGACGTTTTTGCAAGATAATGTTTATTTAATGTAATATGATAGGTTACAAATATAAGACATGTGTGTCTCAGGTGGGAGGTGCGCGGCTCGTACGCGCGGCCGGTGCTGGGCGCGGCGCTGACGCTGCACATGACGCAGCTGGCCCTCGAGCTGCCGCACGCGTGACGTCACGCGCACGCCGCAGCTGGCCCTCAAGCTGCCGCACGCGTGACGTCACGCACTCGCCGCAGCTGTTCCTCGAGCTGCCGCACGCGTGACATCACGCACTCGCCGCAGCTGTCCATCGAGCTGCCGCACGCGTGACGTCACGCGCACGCTGCACACCGTGGCGCCACACGACCACCGCGGGAATGAATCTCGAACGATAACTTAGTGACCAGAGTTTCAAATTTTTTTAATTAATATACTATTTTTATAACCTCTTGCCATTTGTTTTATTTTTAATTTCCCTTATTTGAATCGTTTACGTGGAAGTGTCTCGCTGAGCCCGAGGTTGTTTGTTGACGCCGTTTTTTGTCCAAAACAGTAGCTTCAACTTGGACGCTCCTACCAATGCCTAATTAAACAAAAAAGAATTATGAGAAAAGTTAGCCTTACGTAGTTATTAATAAAGGGTGATAAGAGCACGATGAGGGAGGTACCTTGAGTCGGTCGGGGCGCTGCGCGTCGCTGGCGCCGGCCGGCGGCGGCGCCAGGTGCGCCAGTAGGCGCGAGCGCGCCTCCAGCGTAGCACGAGTAGCGTCCGCCGCGCCACGACTAGCGTCCGTGGCGCCACGAGTAGCGTCTGTGACGCCGCTCGTAGCGTCTGTGACGCCGCTCGTAGCGTCTGTGACGCCACTCGTAGTGTCTGCGGCGCCGCTCGTAGCGGCCAGCAGGCGGCCCGTCAGCTGCACGCATAAGTAGCGCGTGTCTGCGTCACACGCGCGCCACGCAGACGCCGCGCGCGCCACGCGCTCGAGGCTCACCGCCTTCCCCTCTTCGCCGTCCTGTAGAGCGACACACGGTGACGCTACGGCTACATTGTCGCGCAAATATTCGTGTTATATGGTCGCAAGAAAACTTCGTGTTCGATTTACGACGAACTATACGGCAGGGACATCGACGCGAAGCCGGTTACCATGGATTCAGTACATCATTCTGAACCCCCTGCGTTGAAATTTTTCGTCGGTTATTTTAAAAAAAAACAGCTGTTCCATACATTTTGACTGCGTAGGTATTGCACTTTTCTATGAAACAGCAGATTTAAAAAAAAATAACCGACAAAAAATTTCAACGCAGGGGGGTTCAGAATCATGTACTGAATCCATGGTAACCGGCTTCGCGTCGATGTCCCTGCCACCCCGTATTATCCACATTGATAAACCACTTCGGAGTTTGGACATTCAAATTCGCCTGAACGATTTGACTGATAACAAAAATCTTCGCGAAAATGTTGTCGTAGCATCATAACTCTCGCGGGCGGTACCACGCGCTAGCACAGACACGCACCTGGGCAGGCGCGCGCAGCAGCTCCAGCATGGCGGCGGCGGTGAGAGCAAAGGCCGCGCGGTCCGCGCCGCCGTCGCCGCCGCTGCGCAGCGCGTCGCCCAGCTGCAAGCGCGCGCGCGCCGCCGGCAGCGCCGCCAGCAGCGCGCGCGTCAGCAGCGACACCTGCGCCGGCGTGGCGCGGTCGTCCAGCAGCGCGTGCAGCGCGCGGGCGGCGGCGCGGCGGCAGCGCGACTCGTGCGCCAGCGCCGCTACGCACAGCAGCGCGCCCGCGCACAGCAGCTCGTCGTCCGGCCAGGCCGCGCGCTCGGCCGCCAGCGCCGCGCCCACGGCGGCCACGGCGCGCTGCAGCTGCGCGGCGGGCGCGGCCCAGCGCAGCTCGGCGGCGTGCGGCGGCAGGCGCGGCAGCAGCGCGGCCCACAGCGCGGCCGCGGGCGGCGCGGGGCCGGCGCTGGGCCGCGCGGCGCGCACGCTGAGCGCGGTGACGGCGGCGGCCAGCGCCTGCTCGGCCTCGGAGCCGCTGGAGTCGCTGCGGCGCAGGGCGGCGAGCTGCTCGTCGTCGCGAGCGCGCTCCCGCAGCTGCTCTAGCTGGCGCTCGCACTCTCGCTCGCGCGCGCGCTGCTCCGCCAGCTCCTCCGCGGTCGGCATCGCGAACGTGCTCTACTCACACATGAGGCGTTCAGTACCATGTCATGCGTCTGACGCGCCTGCGTGAGGACGCGTGTTCCACACGCAGGCGCGTCTATCCTAGAGGGCCAGCGAGCTAGTGTACATGGCTTACTGCCACGACCCATGCAAAAAATTTGAAATAGGGACAGAAACGAATCCCTATAAATCCGACTCCACGCAGTCTTGTCTGCCCTACCCCTAGAGTGTAATTTAGAATCGCGTAGGCCCGGAGCCCCGCAGCGCCGGAGCCGTGATAGAAACCATGCCTGCTGCATGTTTGCTTGCATGCTGCATGACATGTTACATGCTCGCTCGCATGCTGTATGCTTGCTTGCATGTTGCATGCTTGCTTGCATGGTGCATGCTTGCTTGCATGTATGGTGTTGTGGGTTTAAGGTTCAGTTTTGCTTGTGGGAATTCTGAGTAATAAAAATACGTGCTTGCACTATGCTGATTTATTTGCGACTGTTTTGGTGACAATTTCCTATTGATATTATGGACACACACACATGCATAGGTACTTGCTCCACTCTTTCACACAAACATTGATCTTACTCGACATACCGCCCACCAAAGGGTCTATGGCCCTTTTACAATGTCTCATAAACTTAAGTCAATTAACTACAATGGAAATGATAATCTAACACATACGATAGGTACTTAGTTAAGTTAATCAGTTAAGCAATCTTACATTTTGATATTAAAACAAATAACATGCACATTCAAGTATCAATCAATATCTATTGGTAAATAACATAACTTATTAAATGACCTTCGCACTACACTATCACCACTTTTCACAGAATACACACGCGTTACACCGTCAGTACCTGGGTGCTTGTCAACAATGCGTCCCATCATCCATTTACCCGGAGGTAAATTATCTGATTTGATTAGGACAATGTGTCCTAGGTCAAACTCCTTAACTTTGTGGTGCCATTTTGAACGTTCTTGTATTCTTGACAGGTATTCTTGTTGCCATCTGTGCCAGAAGTCAGTCAATAACCTTTGTTGATGCTGCCATCTCGATAAATGGCTCATTGGGATATCTCGGAGGTCTGGTGTCGGCACAGTGATGGGTGTTTCACCAATAAGGAAATGACCGGGGGTCAGTGGTTGCAGGTGATCGTTGTCCGTGTCATCCAATATGGTTAGAGGCCGTGAGTTGAGGCAAGCCTCAACTTGACATAACAAGGTGCTCAATTCTTCGTAGGTCATATGTCTAGTCATGATCCGCTTTAAGTGATGTTTCATTGCTTTCACCCCAGCTTCCCAGAGTCCGCCCATGTGTGGGCTGTAGGCTGGGATGAAATGCCACTTTGTTCCCTCGATTGCTAACTTCTCGGCGATTGGACCATCGAATTGTAATTTAGCCTCAGTCCAATCTGCTACCAGTTGCCTGTTTGCACCAACGAAGTTGCGTCCTTGGTCGCTCCATATCTGAGCGCATCTTCCTCGTCTTGCTACAAATCTTCGGAAGGCTGCGATGAAGGCATCTGACGTGAGATCTCCTACCAATTCCAGGTGAATCGCCTTTGTCGACATACAGACAAAGACAGCGATGTATGCTTTGTGCGTTTTAGCTCCCCTGCCTCTAGAAATCAAGACCTGATACGGGCCTGCGAAGTCAATGCCCGTGTTCCAGAAAGGTTTTGCAGGTGTCACTCGAACTCGAGGTAGGTCTCCCATTTGCTGTGGCCTTGCCGTAGCGTTTAATTTAGCACAAATGAGACATTTTTTGATTTTAGATTTAACTAATGTCCTTGCTTTCAGGATCCAGTATCTAGTTCGTAGGAAGCAGAGCATTGCTTGCACTCCGCCATGCAGCGTTTGCCGGTGAGCATCGGTGACGAGGAGAGTGGTAAGGTTGTTGTCACGATCAAGGATAATCGGATGTTTGCTATCTTCATTTAGGTCAGAGTGACGCAGTCTTCCGCCCACCTTGAGGAGTCCATTCTCGTCCAGGTAAGGTTTTAAATTGTTCATTTTACTCTTTCTTTTAATAGGTAAGTTTGATTTCAGGTGCTGAATTTCTTCTTCGAAGCTATCCCTTTGTGCTATTCTCAAGCAAGTTTTTAATGCATCATCTAGTTCCTCCGTGTTCATAGGTAAGTCTTTATTTTCTATTTTTCTTCCCTTTAAAAATCGTTTGCAGTACACTATTACTTTAAGCAGTTCTTGTAAAGTATCACAATTTTCAAATTTTGCAGATATACTTTTTTCATTGTCAATTGTTAGGCTAACTTGTATTGTTTCTTTTCTTTCCAGGTCCGTCATCATCGCGTTTGGTCTGCTGTATTAGATTTCTCCTTCTGTCAGCCACTTTGGACCCTTCCACCACAGTTCATCGTCCTTTAGGTCTAATAAGGAATTTCCCCGCGAAGCGGTGTCAGCTGGATTTTCTTGTGATTTGACATGATACCAATTATGATTGCCAATGTGGTCCAGTATTTCAACTACCCTATTTCTAACGTACGTGTTCCATCTTGCAGGATCACCGAAAAGCCAGGAAAGTACAATAGTAGAATCGGTCCATGCGAATATCTGACAGGTTGGTATATTCATTGCTTCCTTTATCTGCTTCAAGAGTCCAGCCAGCAGCACAGCTCCACTGAGTTCGAGACGAGGTAAGGATTGGGGCTTAGTAGGGGCTACCTTTTAGTAAGGGCTATCGTTTTAGCGGCAATGATGGAGGTCTTTACGTCACCCTTGGATGTTCGTATTCTTAGAAAAGCTACTGCAGCGTAAGCTTTCGCTGATGCGTCACAGAAGCCGTGGATACTGATGTTATTCATAGTATTTTCAGTAGTATGAAGCCATCTGTCTATCTCAATATCAGGTAAGTATAGATTAATTGATTCTCGTAGGTTATTCCACTCTGCGGCAATGTTTTCGTCTACTTCTTCATCCCATGTTACTCCTTGCAGCCATAATCGTTGAATGAGAAGTTTTGCTGGCAAAATAGAAGGTGCCAGCCAGCCTAGTGGATCAAATAATCTCTGTAGGTCGGCCAGAATTGTTCTCTTCGTAGTGAGCCTTGACGTAGCAGGTAAGTTTGGGCTGTATTGAAATCGATCATTGCCCATGTTCCAGTGTAATCCTAAGGCTCGTGTTATTCCGTCTAATGTAATATCTAGTTTTACGTGAGAGCTTCTTTCAGCTTCTTCAAATTCTTTAAGAAAGTCAGCATCGTTAGAACACCACTTTCTCAGTTTGAACCCGCCCTTCTGAAGTATGGCATCTATTTCTTTGGCCACTTTTAATGCGTCTGCTACACAGTCTTTACCTGACATCATGTCATCCATGAAGTAGTCGCGTCTTATTATTTCCGCCGCTTCAGGATAGTTTCGTCCTTCATCTTTGGCTACTTGATGCAAGGTCCTTACTGCCAAGTAAGGAGCAGAAGCAGTTCCGAACGTGACTCTGGTAAGACGGTAGTCTTGGACAGGTTCTCGATTATCGTTTCTCCATAAAATTCGTTGCAGATCTCGGTCTTCCTCTTTAACGATGATTTGTAGATACATTTTTTGGATGTCAGCCACGAAGCAAACCTTCTTCATCCGCCATCGCATGATTAGACTTCTCATGTCGTCTTGTAACTGTGGGCCTACCATCAGTTCATCATTGAGTGATACATTGTTGTTTCCCTTTTGAGAAGCGTTAAAAACAGTTCTCAATTTGGATGTCTCTTTGTCTTCCTTTATTACCGCGTGGTGCGGTAGGTACACAGAGGGATTGGAAATTTCTTGTTTCGGTACTTCTTCCATGTAATTTAATTCGTAATCTTTCATGACTGTAGCATAGTCGCGTTTAAGTTTTGGGTTATTCTTGAATCTTTGTTCTAATTGATATAATCTCTTGAATGCTATTGTTCTCGTATCTCCATGGGTTGATAATAGCATATTAGATTTCTTTGGCAAGGTAACAATATACCGTCCATCCTTGTTTCTTGTGGTCGTGGTCTCATAGATTTCCTCGCACTTTCGTTCCTCAGCTGTGGGTTTTTGTTTGTCATATGGGTCTTGTTCCCACATTCGTTTCAGCAGCTCGTTTAGATCAAGATTGAGGTGCATGACGATAATTTCATCTCCAGGTAGTTTGTGTTCCACGTTCCCAAATAGAATCCAACCCAGGGTGGTATTTTGTGCACATGGTGTTCCTGGGGGACCTTTGATAACTTCACCTTTCATGATTTGGGCACACACGTCGACACCCAGTAATAAATCTACTCGTCCTGATTTATTGAAGCTTGGATCCGCCAGAGCGAGTCCTTTCAGATGCGGCCAGGTGTCGGTGGAGATGGTTTGTGACGGTAATTTGGTAGTGAGTTGCGTAGTCATGATGTAAGTTTTGACCTTAAGGTTGAAACCAGCGTCGTGTCTGGATAGTAGTTCGAATTTTGCAGCATGTTTAACGTTTGTTTTGGTTGAGCCGACTCCAGTGATGGTGCCATTGACAGGCGTTCTCCTCAATCTTAATATCTGGGCCGCTCTTTCACTCATGAACGTTGCTTGAGAGCCGTGGTCAATCAAAGCACGGAGTACTGTCACTTGTCCCGAGTCATGGTTTTTTACTGGTACAAGGGCTGTGGTCAGTAATGCAGTGGACAAATTTGCAGCGACATGCGTTGATAGTGTAACGTTGGTTTCGGCTGATTTTGCAGAATCTTGTTTAGTTTCAACTTCATCTTGTTTCTTGTTGTCTGGTTGATTTGGTGACGTCATCGGCGTGGATTGATGCGTGAGCGTGTGATGACGTTTGTGACATTTTCGGCAGGACATCTTCAGGCGACATCTATAAGCGGAGTGTCCTGGGGCCAGACAATTATAGCATAGATTGTTTTGTTTCAGGTATTCACACCTCTCTGCTGCATTCAGTTTTATAAATTCCTCACAGTGACATAATGTGTGGTCCTTTTTGCACATAGCGCAGCTTCTTGGTTTTGAAGAGGTGGTATCTGATGTGGACACGTGTACAGCGTATTCTTTTCCCTTAGGTGTAGGCTTTTCTCTGCTTGCAGGCGTAATAAGCTCGAGCGTGCGGAACTTTGATTGTAGGAACTTGTGTAGTGCATCCCATTTAGGTAACTCATCGTCATTGTCATCGTAAGCAACTTCTTCCCATTCACGATGCGTGTCTGGGTCCAATTTTTGGACGATTAAAAATACAATGAGTGTGTGGGTAAGTGTATCCCATGAGCTGGTTGAAAGATTCAGGTTTGTCAGTGCGTTCAGACATTCAGTAGTTGTATCCAATATTGATTTAATGTTATTTGCAGTTTGCGTAGATATCTTCTTTTGTGCAAACAATCTTTTCAATATTGAGTTGACAATAATGCGCTTGTTACCGAAACGCGCCTTCAACATACTAAACGCGCCGTCATAGTTAACCTCTGTAACTTGCACATGCTTCACCAGCGACAGGGCTTCTCCCGTAAGGCTGCTTTTTAAATAGTGCATCTTTTGTACTTTACTCAATGTTGGATTGTTGTGCACTAATGACATATAAAGATCTTGATAAGCAGGCCACTCATCATAAATACCTGAGAAGATGGGAAGTTGAATCCTTGGTAACTTCACTTGTACTTCCATAGAACCACTTATGTCATGGTCAGTTTGCATAGGAACGGACTTGTTGTATGAACACAATAAATCATTAAGATCGGCTATTAAACAAGTATACAAATCTTCCTGAACAAAGTATTCTTCATTAACGAAATACGGAATGTCTTGTCGATTCGCTTTTGGAACACATTTCACCAGTTCTATATATGCACTTTTATATGTAGACCAAGATGCTTCAATGTTTTTAATTCGTGCTTCTATGTATCCTTTTGTTAAACGTTGTTTCGGACATTTCTTAAGGTTTGATTGAGTTTTTCCTAACAACATAGCCGTATCTTCTAACACATTTAATAATTGTTCCTTTGTATTTGCCATATTTGTTGTAATAAACCTTCAATTCGTTGTAAAACGCAATGTTTCTTCGTATCTTCGTAGTTATAATATCTTGTTTTGATCACATTCACTATTCACTAATGAGGTTTAAAATGTACTTATATTTTTTGTGGCAAATTCTTTCTATTGTTCGTCGCTCGCCGCTCGACCCATCCTTTTGTATTGAGCTCCGTGAATGAACGTCGTAAGTCGAACAGATTTCCGGCTCGATGTCGACCAAAATGTTATGGGTTTAAGGTTCAGTTTTGCTTGTGGGAATTCTGAGTAATAAAAATACGTGCTTGCACTATGCTGATTTATTTGCGACTGTTTTGGTGACAATTTCCTATTGATATTATGGACACACACACATGCATAGGTACTTGCTCCACTCTTTCACACAAACATTGATCTTACTCGACATATGGTGTATGCTTGTTTGCATGCTTCTTACAGGGAAATAAAAACCACATGTTCACAATCAATTAATATAAATGAAATGTTACGTGTATAATATGTATGTAATGTGTATTTATTTATTTAAAAAGCACAGCCACATCATATACATTAAACTTATGCTAGAAATAATCCTAATAACTAAAGGACTAATGTACATGACAATTATGGTGTACATTGAAACAATATTAATTGTCGCCTTGCAATTAAATTAAACTAAACCTAAAATAAAATCTAAAATAAAATCAAATGATCTAAACTAAAGTAAATAAAACGGGTAACAACAACAACAAAAAAGTTAAGAAATTAAAATTGAAATTAAAGTTAATAACAACTTGGGAAGGATAGCATGATCTTTTTTCTGAATCCCGGTAGCTTGAATATATCTAAATCAGGCGTGTTTAATATTGTATTACTATATTCGTTGCTCATTCGTATAACTGGCGACTGCAAACCTAAATTCGTTTTTACAAAAGGTGTATCAAATACCTTTTTAATTTTTTTGGCCCTTGGGTAAATTCTTGGAACTGCTATAAAAACACTTTGGTAACTGCGCTGTATTTTCCCATTAATAAATTTATGGAGGAAGCATAAATATCCAGTAAACGTCTGCGATCGCGAAGGGATGGCATTTTAAATTTATGTAGGAAGCATAAATATCCAATAAACGTCTGCGATCGCGAAGGGATGGCATTTTAAATTTATGTAGGAAGCATAAATATCCAATAAACGTCTGCGATCGCGAAGGGATGGCATTTTAAATTTTTTTAAACGCTCCATGTATGGCTTTCTGTGAGAAAAGCCTCTTGTGAGAGAAGGCAAGATGTCTTGTGAAAGCTTGCTGTATGCTTTCCACATGTTGCGAGTGCACTGCATAAAAAGGGGTCCATACACTGCTTGCATACTCAAGATGACTGCGCACTAAGGCATTGTAGAGCAAAACCTAGGTCCTCTGTTGTTTAAACCCTCTGGAATTGCGCTTCAAAAATCCTAGCATTTGGGCGGCCTTTGTCACTGCTTTATCAATGTGTGAGGTAAGGGGTTTGAAGATTTTTGTATGGAGGGTGGCCCTAACGTGTGGCCGCCATTTTGATTTTTTTTCAGAATCGCGGTGAATTTCGAAAGTTATATATTTAGATAGAGGATACTTATACAAACAAAAAATGTCACTTTAGTGCAAGTATTAATATTGTAAGGAAATACACGTATAAAGCTTAATATATAAATATATAAGTATATAAATATTAAATATAATTATATATTAATAATAATAAATATATCGATATTTGAAAGCAGAAATAGTTTTTAAATCACGAATGCTAGGCGGAAGCGAGTTCCACAATCTTATAGTGGCACCATATAGTGCCAGCAGGACGATACCGGTTAAAGTGTCAGGTTTCGGAGTTATTTACCGAAATATAAATCGAAAACTGAGCCCTGAAACAAGGAATTTTTTGTTTTTTTTCCATTCAGGTAAGTATATTGAACTATGAAAACATAATTGCATCATGGTATAGGTAATATTTTAGTTAAGAGCGAAAGAGACAAATTGCATGTATACCCCCCGCCGAATGAAGACGTGTGTTATATTATTATGGTATATGTATGATATGGTGCATGGCATGGGCGCGACACCAAGAAAATCCTATTCAGCCTCCCGCTGCCTTCTTTGATGATATTATATAAACTAAATATGATTAAAAAATCTTATGTTTTATACACTAGCCCCCTTACTAGTAAACGTTGTATATCGCCTGTATCGTTACACACCGATTTCTCTCTTTCAAACGTCAAAAAGTACCCCAGCCACCCTTTGCCGGTAGAGAGATTGAGCGTGTGCGTTTGCAAAAATTCCACGTCCGGCAAACCAAGGTGGGATTCACTTCCTGGCGGCGGAGGAGAGAGCTTACATGGGCGCAGCTTTACCCCGGAGCAAAGATGTTTTCTTTTTCTGGGTAAAAGCTCACGCAGGCCTGGAGGATAACGAACGCGCGGACCACCTTGTGAAAGAGGCTACACTCAAGGTGAAATAAAATCCGGACTATAACCGCTGCCTGGTTTCATTCGTCAAGTGTCAGATCCGTATGGGGTCGCTCGACGATTGGTACCGAAGACAGAAGAACGGCGAATCAGGCTCCGTCCCTAAAATGTTCCTCCCAGACGCGATAGGAACCTTAAAGGTAACTAGATTTTTCAACTTTAAAAAACAGCTGACGGAATGGTCGTAGGGATTCGGCGCCATAGTAAAAAATGATGAGGAGGACTTCCCCGACCAGGTTAACACATTTTTTTTCGCTGGCCGGCACTTTGGGTTTTGGGCCCAACTTTGTATGAAACGTGAATGGTCTCCTTTAACATTCGAAAGAAGAAGACAAAGCGTTGTGTAACTATACAGACGGTATACAACGTTTATTAGTAAGGGGTAAGTGTATTCAATTAATCCATATATGTAAATAACTAAATCAACTTGAAGTAACTATAATATAAATAAATAAATTCGTTATAACAATTGTTATTTTTATCTTTGAATATCTCAGAAACGTGACACTTTATATGTTATGTTATATCAAGTTTTACGTTTGTATAAGTGTCCCCTATCCAAATATATGACATTTATTGGGCACCTTGATTTTGAAAAAAAATCAAAATGGTGGCTGATTTTAGGGCCAAAATCTTCAAACCCCTTTCAGTTTGCTGTCCACGATTACACCCAGATCTCGAATGTCATTCACTTGTTTCAGTGTAACGCCACCAATATCATACCTTGTTTGAACTGTTGTCTTTTTCCTGGTGAATCTTATAATCTTAAAACAACTTAACTATGATAAAACTGAGAAACTATTGAAAAGATTGACTTAAAACAAACACATACATACACACGAACAAACAACACACAACGCACACAACGCACACACCACACCTCACAAACATCTAAACCCATATTCAAAATATCACGCTCACACACACACACACTCATATCTCTTGCTTACACATTTACTTATGATTTAAATCTAAAATTCTAACTCATTATTTGTACCTGCAGCTATTATTTATGTTTATGTTTATGTTAGTACTCACGAAAATAGTAATGTCTTATAGGATAAAAATCTAACGATTATCTGTAAACTTTGCATATACTAAATTTATTTTAACCCTACCTCCATTGTGATCACTTTTGCTCGCTCATAATGCAAAATGTTCTCATACGTACCTGTTTACATTGGAATATAATATCATAGATGATAGATACTAAATTATTATACTGTGAAACAATATTGGAATACTATTTGTATTTAGAACTGAAGTGTGTAAGAGGAAGACTGTCCTATCGTGATACAGTTTCGACTAGTACGGAGGATAGTGTGAATTGAATACTACAACCTATATATCAATATCAGTGTAAGTAATTATTGGTGAGTGATTAGTGCTTAAATACGTACTAAATAACTGTCATGTGACGCAGGACTTATGGGACGTTAGAAAGGTGAGAAATAGAATATCACATTAAGTACCTATTGGTTAGTATTTAAGTGTAAGGAACCTATGTATATAGGGGATTATTTATGGGCGTTGCTGGGGGTTAAGTGACGTTCAAACGTCAGACTCAGAAATGTATGTTAAACAGTCGCTAATCATTACTTAACTTTAGGCAGCGTTTATGGATGAACCTCGTAGTGTCTACCTACCAAATGTAAAAATACCTAATTATATGGTTGTACTTTTATGATGCAAATAAATTTATTATTATTATTATTATTCTTATTCGTCTCTTGACATTTCTCGGGACCCTGGGGTCCCGGACCTTTGGAAGGCGTACGAGGGGCCGAAGCCAACTCGCAGAGGCCCGTTAGACGTTTAAATGAAATGAGGCACCAACCGACGATTATCCCTGTTTGCACTATGCACGTGCACCCAAGGACAACCCCCGGTTGGTGTAGGACTATTGCAGGATATGGAAACAAATTTATTGGCCTATGGGTTTGGGTGGCTGAAGTTGACTGGTGACCTGGAACTATGGAAAGACTATGGCCCCTGCCTGATCAATGTTATGATATACACGGATAAAATGGCAGGGGGTGACTTGCACACTCAATAATGGGCCCCCGAAAACGGTCGCTAGCACAAGGTGTCATAGCGACAAGGGGGCAACATGTCCTGAGGTGCTTAAGGAGTGGAGCGGTATTCCACGGCTTTCAGAACAATCCCAGAGCCCGGAAGATGGTCAAGATCCCTACGAGCACTTACTGGAATACTTCCTTCCTCCGAGCACGTTTGCTCTTGCGAATCTCCACTCAAGCCGGCCAATTAAGGCAAGAATGAGGTGAGAGCTCTGTTCCTCGTCAGTGTTCACTCCAGCCGGCCAATAAAGGCAAGCCAGAGATGAGAAACAAGATTTCTCCCGGGAGATAGGGTCCGTGGGGTCGCTACTGCCCAACAGCTCGCCACATGCTGCCCTGCGGTTTTCTGTATCTCTCTTGGTCTGGCTCCTTATTCTAGACCAGTTCCGGCAAAGTAAACTCTACCGGCACAGATCTAGAGATCGGAGCACGCAAGCCCCACCACGACGTCAACGTAGAGATACGGCGGTGGGGTTATTATTATTATTATTATGTGATGACATTTTTCAGCGTTTAGACTCATACGGTTTACGTTACACCAGTGTAAAATATTGTTCAGGTCAGTCTGAATCAAGACAGCATCAGTAAGGGAGTACTACTTTATATATTTTTAGATCGTCAGCAAATAGAGGAATTTTACAAAGTCGTATTTTATTTATTTATTTATTTATAGCCTTTATTCAGAGTTACAGTGTATTTTAATAACATTTTGTCTTAATTAGTTCTAAGTCTCTGTGTGCCCTTTGGCAAAGGCCTCCTCCATCCCCTTCCAATTCTCCCTGTTTCTTGCCTGTCTAGTCCATGTTTTCCCCGCCGTCCTCACCAAGTCATCCTGCCATCTTTTGAAGGGTTTCCCTTTCTTCCTCTTCCCATCCCTAGGGTACCATAGGGTCACTTTCTTGTTCCACTTCTCTTCTCCCCTGACAGTGTGGCCGGCCCATCTCCATTTGAGTCTTCTCAGTTTAAGTACTACGTCCTGTGTTTTTGTTGCCTTCCTGATTAGACAGTGATTAGTTCTTTCTATCTTTCTTTTTCCCATCATACTCCTTTCCATACTACGTTGACATGTTTTAAGTTTTGTCTGTTGGGCTTTGGTCAAGGCCCATGTTTGGCATCCATAAGTCAGTATAGGCAGAATACTGGTGTTGAAAAGTTTTCCTTTGATAGAGATGTTTAGTTTCTTGTCTTTCATTATTTCTTTATAGGACCAGTATTTCTTCCATGCATGCCCTATTCGTGTTTCTATCTCTTTGCTGGATATGTTACTTGTTGTGATTATTTGTCCTAAATATGTATAATCTTCAACGTAATCTATTGTTATGTTATTTACTGTGATTGTTTCCTTCGCTCTGTTAGTCATTGCTTTAGTTTTTGATGTGTTCATATTTAAGCCTACAGTTTTACTGTGTGTGTCTAAATCAGTTAACATTTCTTGCAGTTCTTGAGACGACTTTGCAAATAAGATGATGTCATCGGCAAATCTCAGGTTGGTTAGGTATTCACCATCAATTTTTAAACCATGGTCTTTCCACTCAAACTGCCTGAAAACATCTTCCAGCACTGTTGTGAAGAGTTTTGGTGAGAGAGGGTCCCCTTGTCGTACGCCCTTTTCTATGTTGATGCTCTCTCCCTCTTTTTCCAATTTTACTGTTGCAGTACTGCCTGTGTATATGTTTTTTATTATTCTAATGTATTTTTCTTCGACTCCTTGCTTTTTCAAGGCGATCCAGATTCTGTTGTGTTCTAAGGAGTCGAAGGCTTTACAGTAGTCTACAAAACAACAATAAAGTGGTAGATCGTATTCTTTATATTTTTCGAAAACTTGCTTCACCACATGGACGTGGTCAACTACCGAGTACTTGCTTCTAAAGCCCGCCTGTTCTTTGGGTTGATTCTCGTCTAATACTTTAGTAATGCGACTCAAAATAATTTTAGCAAATACTTTGTAGACATTTGACATAAGGCTTATTGGACGATAGTTGCCCACATCGCTTCTATCTCCCTTTTTGTGGATAAGAATAATAGTGGACGTAGTCCACTGCGAAGGTATGACTTCTGTTGCTAATACGTCATTGAAAATAGACACCAGAGGCGATGTAATGGCGTTTTGTGTTGCTATCAAGAGTTCGTTGGTTATGCCGTCTGAACCTGGGGCTTTATCCCTTTTCTGTGATTTCAGAGCCTGCTCAACTTCCTCTCTTAGTATGGGTGGTACGCCAGTTGGGTCTTCTAGTGTAACATCGTCTGTAGTTATTGACTTTGAGTACAGTTCTCTATAAAAGTTTGTCGCTGTTTCGATTATATCCGGTCGCTTTGTCTTCACTTCGCCTCTTTTATTTTTAATGTTTGGTATCCAGTCTTTCTTCTCTATTAAGCATTTTATTGCCTTCTTTACTCCCCCTGTTCGGATGATGTGTTCTTCGAACGTTTTTAGTCTATGAGACTGTCTGTCTTTCCTCATCATGGTACGTATTTCTTTTGAAATTTTTGTTATTTTCTGCCTTACTTCTTTAGATTTGTTTTTAATGCCAATAAGTGTTGCCCTTTCATCCTGTAATCTAAGTGCTTCTTCTGTTATTTTGTTTGTTGCCACGGCTCTTGTTTTGGGTATTTTCTGGCAAAGCATGTTTTCTAAGTAATTATACTTCCTTTGGAGCTCTAATTGGTAAGTAGATGTTGCAAAGTTTTTAAGTTGTTCTTGTAATTTTGTTGATAGTAGCTGCATTTCATCGTTTGTTAATTTCGAAGAGGTTTTTATGTTGTGTCTGGATTTTTTTCCTGGGTTCATTTTTAGTTTCGCTCTTACCATTCGGTGGTTAGTGTTAAAGTTTAGATTTCGTATTATTCCACAGTCGTCAAATGAATTCCTTCTATTGGAAAGAATGAAATCTATTTGGTTTTTATATCTGCCATCAGGGGACGTCCAGGTCCATAAATCATTTCTATTCTTCTTGTACATACTGTTCAAAACTGTAAGGTTGTGTTCGTGGCAAAGATTTATTAGTTTGTTGCCATTCCTGTTCCGTTTCCCTATGGTGTGAGGACCAATAATGTTATTCTCACTTTGGTATGCACTTCCAATTTGGGCGTTGAAATCCCCCATTATGATTAAATTCTTATGAGCATAATTGTGTATAGTTGAGTTTATGTCCTCATAGAATCTTTTTATTTCTGCTTTACTAGATGTTTCGGTTGGTGAATATATCTGAATAATGGTCCATTTCTCCTTGTAGCAGGGTAGATTTAAGTTTAACACTGTTATCCTTTCTGAGATTGCTATTATTTCATCTATGGAGTTCTTAAGATGTTTTTTAATTATGAAGCCGACACCGTGTCTGCCTTTTGTCTCTCCTTTATAGTGTAGAATGAAATCATCAAATTCTTCTATTCCTTCTCCCATTCTTCTTACCTCGCTTAGGCCTAGTATGTCCCAATTCACCTGTTTTAGGGCTAACAATAATTCTTGCAAACTTTCGTCTGATTTCAACGTAAGTGCATTTAATGTGTTGATGTAGATATATTCCGACTCTGTGGTATGTTTAGGGTTATTTGATGGAGGGTTGCGGTCATAATTCCCCACGGTGACCGCTGACCGGCTTGGGGAAATTTGTTTTCTGTTTTTGGTTGTTTTAGTTTTTATTTTTCTATTGTTTGTCTTCCGGGGACTGGTGTGTGCTAGTTGCTATTGTTTGGTTGTTCCGAGTTGTGAGTTTGATCTAGGACGGTTCATGTATTCAAAAGCATATAAGATCAGTTAAATCATTAATGAAGATAAGGAAGAGAAGCGGCCCTAAATGAGATCCCTGCGGAACACCTGAGTCCGCAAAATATACCTCAGATCTGAAGCCACCTACTGCTACATATTGTGGTCTTTTTTAAAAGTTATGATTTGAACCATTACAGTAGTACGCCACCAATACCAAACCATCTAAGTTTTTCAACTAGTAAGAGATGATTTACTTTTTCAAAGGCGCTGCTGAATTTATGAATAGTTTAGGGTTTGGATAGGTACTTAACCTACCCAACGGAACTTTAAGGCTTAAAATTTGTTGAGAGTATGTAGTTTATTTGTTATTTAAAAAACCAAAAATAGTTTGGAAAATCCAAAAGTGCACGCCTCATACTTATCACTCATTCATAAACGAAAAAGAAATTCAAAACATAGTTTAAAAATGAACAATTTATCACTTTTCATGAAGTCGTAATGTCAACGACTGACAAAGATATTTACTTGGCGGTTGCTAGGCAACTTACGCACGTCAAGTCAATGGTTGGAAATATTTAGTTAAAGATATTATATTTTAGTTAGTATTTTATTAATTATAATTAAACTACTTTGAATAAAAGAGCCATTTTCAATAGGGTTCCTACTACGGCTGAAACGAATGTATAAAAAAAAAATTGACTCAATTAATTGATTTTATCGCAAGCTACAATGTTTTCAGGGTTCATAAATTGATGGACAGGAATTTTTTTTCAACTATTTTTATGCTTTTTCCATTTCTGCTGCATTAATCAATTGTTAAAAAGTACAGTATTAGACCCAATTTCACCATACTCTGTTAGATATAACAGACTGTTAAACACAATGTCAACTGCTTTGATTGGCTCACTGACATGACAACAGCCAATCACAGCAGTTGACATTGTGTTTAACAGTCTGTTATATCTAACAGAGTATGGTGAAATTGGGTCTTAATCTCCATTTAATCATCTATACAATGGTATATAAATTAAGTAGGTTCTGTGTACTAGCAGGAGTGTAACAATAAAAACAGTTGCAGAAATGGGGCAAAAAATATTTTTCAATCGTAGAGCACACTCTAATGCTTCGCATTATGAGTCGTGCAATTATAGTATATTTTTTTTAATTTGATGCCAAAATGAAAGAGTGTTCCTAATTATTTTTGTTACCTGATTACCTCAGAGTGTAAAATGTTGACTATTTTATTTGTTAAGCTGTAGTTTAAGTCGATTGTGTTTATTATTGTTAAATAACTAGAAAACAAGCTGTTTATATGTTAATTTTTTATTGTAATTTTTATTTCTGGGATGTCCGGGGAAAAAACTGAATTTCACCCAAATGTCCGGGGTTTTTTAAGTTTATGTCCGGCGTTGCCAATTTAGGTGATGGCAGCCCTAGGTAAGGCTTACCTTCACTCAGGATCAAAATGCTGCACCAAAATAAATCAGCTTATGTAGAATATTGGTGTACAAACCGAGTTATTAGCAGAAGAGTTGACGGTTATCGGTGGCAAGTCATCACAGTCTTCTTCTTCACTCGTGTTCATGCTCACTTGTACAACTGGGTTACAATCAAACCAATAAATTCGCTGCCAGGTTTGGCGTCTTCCGTGCCTTTGTTGATCAGGAATAAACAGACAAAAACTTGTGAACAGAAAATCAAAAATTCAAAACAAACACTACTTCAAGTGGAAGCGGCACCGGCAACCAGTACTCAGTGACATTGACACCTGTGACACTGACATGACAGCAGCAATGTGACCGGTGTTGCCAACTCCAAAAGTTCAAATTATCGAGTTCCGACGTCGAAATTATCGTTTTGTGGGCAAAATTATCCTACAAAAGACAAAAGTACAAAACCCCAAAAAAAGTTGGTTTGAATTTTCCAACGCCAGGTGATTTACTACACGTATCAATATTTGCCTCGATATATTTTCACTTCACTGGGGTATTGAATGATTGTCTATCCTTAAATGGGAGTTAGACTAGGTGCTGCCCAGAATGAACACATAGTGCATTATGTTCCTTGGATTTTTACTAGTCTCTAAACCAAAGATTTTCAAAATCTATCCACGGAGTTTTGAGAAAAACTGTCTTTTGTTGAGTATTTTTGATTGATGAAAAAACATTTAAAAAAAACATTAAACAATATAAATGTAGCCCACCGGTATCGGGAACAAGGGTCCAAGACAAAACCTGCGATATATTTTCACTTCACTGGGGTATCGAATGATTGACTATCCATAATATGGGAGTTAGACTAGGTGCTGCCCAGAATGGACACAGTGCATTATGTTCTTTGAATTTTTACTAGTTTCTAAACCAAAGCTCTTCAAAATCTATCCACAGAGTTTTGAGAAAAACTGTCGTTGTTGGGTATTTTTGATTGATGACAAAACCATAAAAAAATATAAATAAAGAAAGAAAGAAAGAAAGAAAAATATTTTATTTGGGACACGCACAGGAAATACAAACAGTAATAAAAAACTAAAAGGAGCATCTAAAACTAACAATAAAAATAGTTCGTATAACAAAAAATAAAGAATTTAAAACTATTAACGACCTGTGCGAGGCCAAAAAGGTCACTATCTCAGCATGTGCTGCGATATTTAAAAAATAAATACCGCAGCGCTGGTATTCTGATAGGGCCCGCTGTGATGCCACGGACATACCCACGGACACATAAATACAAATAAATAAACAAATTTAAAAACCGTAAACTAACTAGCTATCGTAAATGTAGACCACCGGTATCGGGAACAAAGATCCCTGTCTGGGATCTTTGTCACCTGGGACACCTGGGACTGGGATGACATTTTCACTGCACTGGAGTATCGAACGATTTACCATCCATATATGGCAGTTGGACTCAGCCCCGGATCTAGGGGGGGCAAACCGGGGCACGTGCCCCGGGCGGCAGCATTTTGGGGCGCCAAATTCAAGTGTGGCAGACACGTGCACCACCCAATGACCCAACGCATTGCAACTTTGCAATAAATGAGACGCGCAGCACTTATAATCCTTCCCTGCGGGTGGTGCACTGAGGAAATCACTGATTAGCGTAGGTATAGGTCATCAAACGGTAGGCAGAGAGTGCTTAAATTTTCGCGCTCGCTTCGCTCGCTCTTGCATTCAAATCGAAAATTGAACCGCACATCAGGTTAATATGGCTCGAACAGTAAAATTGTATGTATCATAATCTCACTACTAATTTCAAACCCTATCCTATCCTAGCCTAATTAAAAGAAATGTCCGACAAGTACTAGTATTATTTTTAAAAAAAGCGGCTTATAAGAAACAAAAAAAAAATTGAGATCCTCGCGACTCAAAAACGATTCGGGGGGGTGCGGCAGGCAGGTTTTGCCCCGCCTTGAAAAAATTCTAGATCCGGGGCTGGTTGAACTAGGTACTGCCCAGAATGGACACTTAGTGCATTATGTTTCTTGGGTTTTTACTAGTCTCTAAACCAAAGCTTTTCAAAATCTATCCACGGAGTTTTGAGAAAAAATTTTTAACAAAAAAATTAAAACCGACTTCCAAAAAAAATACTACAAAGTGAAAAATAACTTTAATTTCGGAAGTCGGTGTCTTTAGTTTTTAATTTTCGTTTTTTGCCACCGACTTCCGAAATTAAAGTTATTTTTCACTTTGTAGTATTTTTTTTGGAAGTCGGTTTTAATTTTTTTGTTAAAAATTTTTATTTTTCACTTTTTAGTTGTGGTTTTGATGTGAAGTGTTCGCTTATTATTTATTTAACAATCACAGCACATCATGTAACACTATTAAACCTAAACGTTAATGTTATTTACCTTCAAGGTCAACCTAATAGCCTCAAGGAATACTATTCTCTATCCATATGTACGTATAATTTTGAAAGAATTTTCTCTGAACTCCTAACCTTTGAGGAGTTGTACCTTCCATCATCAGCTCATCCATAGGAAATCATCATCAAACGCAAATAATTGAACAAACTGTATGATATTGTCTGAAACGTAACAGTTATATGCTTATAAATTGAGTGTTCTTCTCGATTTCCTTGGGATTCCATCATCATATGCTGACTAGATGACCAGGGTACCAACTTGAATATGTACCCTAACGAACAAAAAAAGAATTATGCAAATCGGATTAGAAATGTTAAAGTTATCGACATACTAATATACAAAGTATCGTCAAAATGACATCGTCCAAATAACAATAATGCTTATAAAATAAAAACTACTAGACCAAACTGAAATAAATTTTTATGGGACCACCTGGCAGCTATTTCGCGTCGAACAAAAAAAGAATCACGCGAATCGGTCGATTAACCGCGGCGTAATCGATGTAATCCTCCTCCTTTTTGGAAAGTCGGTTAAAAACTATCTTTTGTTGAGTATTTTTGATTGATGAAAAAAACATTTCAAAATATAAATGTAGCCCACCGGTATCGGGAATAAGGGTCCAAGACAACACCTGCGATTTGATTTTCATTGCACTGGGCTGTCTTGTTTAGTTGAGGAGTGCCCGTGAGTGACCACTTTTCGGTTCCATCATCAGACCCTGAATACAATCTTTGGATGGATACTACTTGTCGAGACAAAACCAAAGAAACCAAACACGATCGTCCTATCGTAATATCGACTTAGTGTAATAGCACTTGTGAATACTTATCCAATGACACCACATACGACGGGCTATCTGGTTTACTCGAGGAGTGCCCGTGACCACCATCAGCTCCATTATCAGACCCTGGATACAACCTTGGGCTATACTACTTGTCGAGATCGAGACAAAACCAAAGAGTCCAAACACGATCGTCCTATCTTGTTTGGTTGAGGAGTTCCTTTGGCCACCTTCAGGTTCCATCATCAGATCCTGGACATCACCTAGTGTAATAGCACTTATACGTATCCAATGAAACCACATACGACGGGGCTATCTCGTTTACTTGAGGAGTGCCCGTGACCACCTACCAGCTCCATCATCAGACCCTGGAGCTGAACCACATCTATAGCACTTGTCAAGATTAAACCAACGAATTCAAACATAACAATAATAAAATAAAATGAATAAATAAAACTACCAGAAAAAGATTATAAAATCTTTTTTAACCCCGGGAGACCAATTTTTTTTTATTTTGTTTAAATTGATGCAAGGAACCATTAGGAAGTACTCCCATGTCTGGGCAGCATTTGGTCCAAAACCGGTCAATGTCCTTTTCGTTTTCATTTTCCCTGTAGAAAATCTATATTTAGAAGAAATCTTTTTGATCATTTGTTTTGAATTGGTTTAAAGGAGACAGAAGTATCCGTGTTCCTTAAATCCCCTATTTTGTGGTAATTAAAGCTGAAACATTGGTTTAGGAACCTATTCCTTATTTTAGTTTTGTTTTGGGAAATCCCCGTATAATGGCCATGAAACAGAACTTGCCAGTTCGACAAAATTATTTGTAATTTAATTATTAAAAAAACTAATTTATAAAAAGATGAATTAATTGAAAATTCAAATTAGATAATGTGAATTTTCTTGGAATCTTTTAAATCTGCCAAAATCTGCCACTTTTGTAAATCGTCAGCATAATCTGCCACAGACAACATTTTGGAGCGAAATCTGCCAAAATGGCAGAAATCTGCCACAAATGGTCACACTGGACAGCAGAGAAAATTACTACCAGTGACAGTACTGCTAATCTCGTCTCGTAGAGTATTTTTTAAGTTCTGTGCTGCTAATACCTGTCATACTGATACAAGGTTGTGCACACCTCACTAATTTCATATATTAGATTATTAGTCGATTAAACGAGATTGTGACGTTAGTGTAATTACGAAACGAGATATTGTATAGATGACGCCATCAGCAAAAGCAATATTATAATTATAATAAAACGTGAAATGGTTCAGGCGAGTTGTCGAATATTATTTATATTCATCATCATCATTATTGTTAGGCAGCCTTGTTCCACCCATTGCTGAGTATAGGTCTCCCCCTTTTGTGCTATGCGCACAGAACATATTATACTCTACGAGGCTATGCGTCACTGGTCTGTGCGAGTCTCATCCGGCTTTTCCCCGTGATCTTCTGTAGGTCGTCCACCCACCTGGCCATTACCAAGTTGCTAACGCTTGTAAGATGAACGTGATTTAAATTTTGTAGGCAAGTATCGCAATCTGACAAAATAAAGCGATCTATTAACTAAATATAGCACAGTGTTAATAAAATTCAACGTCAACAATATTTATTATGCTCGGTGCACAGAAAGTAATAATAAAGGCGCAGTGTTACAATATAGGAAAAACATTGAAAATTACAGTGACTAATAAAACAACAAGTTGTTATTTCTAAATAATTCTTCTCGTTCGGCAATAACTTTTCTTCACAAGAGAAATTGAGACAATTAAAATGAAGAATAACTAAATCTTTTTTTTTTGTATTATTATTTTATCAATAATATAAAGTTATTTAGTGAGTGCCCAATCTTTAGTCGATTGGACTCGAATCATATTGATCTGTCAATTTTGTCTGTGTAAGAATAGAAAACGGAAAACCAAAACAAACGTCAGTTCAGAAAATTGTTGAATTGGGAAAGTTTCTTTGTTGGGTACCTTTGTTCGGCTCGTCGGAGCCGGAAGCAAGCGTATCAGGCTGGCGGGAACGCGGCAAAAGACGCGCGCGATGCGGGAGGAGGGCGGCAGCAGCAGCAGCGGTGGTGCGTCCAGCGCCAAGCATTCGGACGTCGCCAAGCTACAGGAGGCCACCTTCAACGAGCTCATGCAGGAGTGCCGTCACAGTGCGCCCGGCGCGCGCCTCTCCGCTAAGATGCGCACCGCGCTCGAACGGTACATCCCACTTATCAACGACACTCACCAGCCTCGTCATGTAGTCTAAAATCCGATATTAGATCGATTCCGATATTACCGATCCTGATCTGTTATTTGACGATGACAATCATTTTCAATTTGCGTAGACAATTCTCTACTATTTTGGGGTCGGCTTCCATTTTAACCAGATGCAGCAGAATACCAGTATTTTACATGGAGCGACTGCCTATCTGACCTCCACAACCCAGTAACACAAAACCCCTTTGTAAGACGTGACAGACTTTCAGGCTTCTGACTACTTGTAATGACTGTCAAAGATCACAAATGACAGCCGGAACCAACGGCTTAATGTGCTTTCAGAGGCACGGAGCAGTGTCAGTATGTAAAGATAAACCGGCAAGCGTAGCTTAACCTGATGGATCAACCCGTGTGGCTGTTATTATTTAGCCACAAGCTCCTCAATCATGATGACAATGATTTTATGATCTAAATCTAAACTATTATAGTTCTCAACCTTATTTTGCCCACCATGCACTGCCACTTGGAGTTTTTTTTTCTGGGGCCCCTTTAATTTTCTTTACTTACCATCTGTCCCCAATATAAAACAGCTATTGCCACGATTATATTAAAATAGGATATGCGAATCAGGATAGGGGCCTGATTCTGATTAAGAAGAATGTTTCAATGAGAACAATTAAATCGCATACTTGAGAAGCACTTTTTTAACATTTATAAGAAATTGAATCGATAACATATACAAATGAATGTTGAATTTTTGATGCATTTCAAGGAGTGTGTTCTATGATTATATAAGCTCTATAGCAACGTAGCGATCGAAACAAACGTAGGTTCGCCACATTCAGTATCACGGACCCGATTTGTGTTTTTAGTTACCAACATTACTACAGTACTAAATCCATGTTCTGCTAAATAGGATAATGGGAATGCTATCTGAAATCATTGAACAATCTACTAATATTTTTTACTGCAAAATGTTATTTACTTCACCTTTATTTGTACAATGTGTTCCTTTTGATATCCTATAACTCTAGGGTATTAATGAGACCATGTCCAAGAATCAACTGGCATATATTTTTTTGAAAGATAATATACCATTAGACTCTCGATGTGTGTGTCTAAAGTTTCATAGATCAAATCAATCATTCATATGTATAGCTAAGAATATGTGACATTGGTCATTTTATTTATTTGTCTGTATTTTTTGTAACCTATCCGCACACGGTGCACACCCCTTTGTGCCATCTCAACGCCCCCTAATTTCCTCTGGGTACTGCCCCCCTAAAAACCTCAAACACTCACGAGGGGCGTTATCGCACTAGTTGATAACCTATGATTTACCTAAACTAATATTATAAAGAGAAAACATTTTATTTTTTGTATGTTTGTTACGCTTTTACGGTAAAACGGCTGAACGCATTTGGATGATTTTGACACATGGGTAGACCATGTCCTGGGTTAGGAGTAGGACATACAATACTTTTTATCGCTTATGACTTATGCGGGTGGAACCGCGGGGCGCAGCTGGATCCCTGTCTGTCGCATGGAGTGGTGCACGCGAGTGGTGCACGCGACGCTTCTCAAGAAATCAAGCGCAAGCGCGGGCTTGCGCTGAAAACTTAACTTATGGCAACCATGGATGTGACACATAGGCAACATAATACTGTTGGGTACGGAATTAAATACCATAAATTTTGATTAAATAACTGATGACGGTATATTAATAACGTTGCTCACCTGCTTCTACCTGGCAACTTCATAGTTGTAGACAACCTATACTGTTCCAATTCCTTGTCATATTCTCTCAGCTAATATTCGATTTTTATGAATAACAAATCCAGGGAAGTTGATTGAAAAAGTGAATTAGAATGTATATTGTTGACCGAATGACAAAGCATCTCTGCTTCAAGCACAGATATAAATCTAACTAGATAACGCAAGTCCCTCCATCTGTATGAAAACCAACCGTGCCACTTTTTCGCACACATTAGAAAATAATTTACTTACCAATGAAAGTGAAGTGTAACAGGTCCAGGTTCATGGCGGGGGGGGGGGGGGGTCCGGTCTTGAAACGGATGTAAAGGATTTTATATCAAAATGTCAAAAGATGAAGCATGGTAAGTTGTTATATGGGGAACCCATGTGTATAACAACTACAGCATCTTATTATTTTTAGATATTGTAGGCCCATTGCCTCAAGATTATGAAGGTAATATATACATACTGAGTGTCCAGTGCAGGCTAAGTAAATTTGTGGAAGCATATCCACTTAGAACTAAGGACACTGTAACTGTAAGTAAAGCTTTAGTAGATAACTTTATTCTTAGATTTGGACTACTAAAAACATTAACAACTGATTGAGGTGCTGCACAGAATCTTTATATTACAACAATAAGTATACACAAATGACGGTAGTTCAATGTTCTGATATATATAATAGTTTCAGTGTACTGTGGCGTAAATTGGCTTACGTTGGCCCAACATGTAAATGAGGCTTTAAACATTGATAAAATATCATCAACTGCGTACCATCACCAATCTATTGGTTTGTTAGAAAATTACACACAAAAATTTAGGAGCTTTTCTCAGAATTCAATGCAACTGTAGGAGCCAATGGTTGTAGGCACCGTACATTATCACTTTGTTAATGTTGGTTTAGTTTATGGAGTACACAGAAAGAACCACAAGTTGAGTTTAAAGGTATATTAAAATGTAGAAGGTTGACAAGTTAAAGTGGTAGCTATTCTTTCTCTTGACCAGTGGTTAATTCCACAGTTATTGGTTGACTCGATGTGCATTACTTAAAACGTTCTAATTGTAACATAATATTAGTGACGCACGACATCCAAGTAGGTTGCTGCGTTCGCAAAGTAAATGTACGGTTGATGAGACCGTACAGCAACAATAATCCACAAACTTGGTCACATTGGTTAGCTTATTGGTGTTTTAGTTATAATACCACTGTCCATTCAGCAACAAAATACCAGCCGTTTGAACTTGTATTTGGTAGGCCATGTATTATTCCTTCTAGAATATCTAATGAAGTTGAACCGCTATATAATCCAGAAAATTATTGTAATAGTCTTAAGTATAAGCTTCAATTAGCTAATAAAGATGCTAGAAATAATTACCCGACTTCGGCGAAGCAAAAAGGAGGGTTATGATTTTGACCAGTATGTATGTATGTATGTATGTATGTATGTTCATCTGTAACCTCATAACTTCTAAACTACTGATCACAGTTTGACGAATGAGGTATCGTTGAAAGCGTCCCGATCGTCCGCTGGTTATAGGCTATGTGAAGTTATATTAAATTCAATATGGCGCCCTCTAGAGTACATAAAGTGACAAACAAAAAACAAATTATTTTTTAAATATACCATGTAGGGTATCAAATAAAAGGGCTTGACGAGCACATTACAAATATGTATATATATCATATTGTCTAAGTAAATAAATATGTTTAAATGGTTAAAAACATGCAAAAGTGAGACTGCAACGCACGGCGCGGCTGTAAAAATAATACCTATTATACAGTTAAACCTAAACAAAAAATAAATTAAAGCGACTGCGCAAATAATTTAACAAGAAATTATAACCCCAAAATAATTTAAATAAAAAGTAAGTTTAAAAACTAAAACCCGACTACTCAAAAATCACGCTCTTAAAAGTATGAAACAAGAAAATATTTCGGACAGACCATTTTTGTACCTATCTAGATTTCTGTCCGAAATATTTTCTTGTTTCATACTTTTAAGAGCGTGATTTTTGAGTAGTCGGGTTTTAGTTTTTAAACTTACTTTTTATTTAATATTAAGCAAATGTAATCGTAAAGATAACTATTATGATAAATATTTGAACCCAACTCAATATAATAAAGATGATTTAATATTGATTAAAAATGAAACTGGTCATAAATTAGATCCTTTATTTGATGGTCCATTAACTGTTGTAAGATTTGGGATAAAAAAAAAAAAAAAAAAAAATATATTGTTCACAAAAACTGAACTACTTTTTATCCTGACTGTTTAGTGAAAACTAAAAAAAAATAATTGCTTATGATTTTTTTTTTCTTAATTACCCGAGGTGAAGTGTATGCTCTCCTTTACACTATTGTGTATGTATGCTCCGTTATAATTTTGTATCAAGTTAATGCATGATTAGCGTTTTATGTTACTTTACTTGTTACATTACCCAAAGTCATACCGGCCTTAAGCCCACTTCCAATAGCTTCGAAAGTTTATGAATCGTTCCTGCTATAACGATTACTGCCTATTATTAAAGAAAAACATTTAATACCTGACCATCAGTTTGGATTCCAACAAAGACATGGCACAATAGATCAAATGCATCGGCTCGTTAGTACAATTCACAATACATTTTTGAGGATAAAAAATATTGTGCTGCTGCATTCCTTGACATCTCTCAAGCGTTTGATAGAGTTTGGCATGAGAGTCTCCTCTATAAAGTTAAAAAAAAAAAAAAACGATCCTAGAGCACACTCTAATGCTTCGCATTATGAGTGGTGCAAAACTGCTTCCCAAGCAACATCTTCCTAATCTTGTGGTCGTACTTGAGGGATAGGTATTTCTTTGTGCAGAGCGGCGAAGCTTTATCAAAACTATGCCCTATTACTGCTGGGGTTCCTCAGGGCAGTGTGCTTGGACCGATTTTATATTTGATTCATACTGCTGACCTGCCAATATCAAATTTTGCGACTACAAGAACCTTTGCTGATGACACAGCCGTGCTGGTGTCCCATACTGATCATAAAATTGCATCAGCTATGCTGCAGACCTGTTTGGACGACATTGGCTCAAAAAGTGGAGGATAAAAGCCAACGAGACCAAATCGGTAAATGTCACCTTTACTAGGAGGAAGGATACCTGCCCACCAGTAGAGTTAAATAAGATACAAATGCCTCGAGCTGAACATGTCAAATATCTTGGTTTATACCTCGACAGACGTCTTACTTGGAAAAAACACATTTTTACAAAATGGAAGCAACTTGGACTGACACTAAAGCGCAGGCCACACCGCCAGCTAGCGGGCGGGCGGGGGAACATCGTTTCACCTCTTTACATACTTCGGTTCACACCGCGAGCTACAATATTTCGCGTAGTTTGTATAGTTTCCTTCGTTCGCTTCGCCCACGCCGGCCCAGCTGGCGGTGTGGCCTGCGCTTAAGAAAGTTCTACTGGATGATTGGTCGAAAATCACAATTACACCTTCAAAATAAAAAACTCTTATACAAAACTATAATCAAGCCTATATGGACCTATGGCATTCAGCTATGGGGAACAGCATCACACTCTAACATAGAGATCATACAGCAACTTCAGAACAAGCTCCTAAGAATAATCACAAACACCCCATGGTTTGTACCAAATGAAGCTCTACACCATGATCTGAACATACTGCTCGATGCAATAATTGCAATCAACCACGTTTTGCTTACCTAGCAATACGAAGCGGCCGCATTGAGTGCGCCCTGAGCTCAGTGCATAACGGATAGCGACCGGGTGCATTCATTTCCATAATTTTAGCGATAGCATAGCCTAAATGTTATGTCAATAAACCCTTTAAAGCTATTTGAGTGTTTAACTTAGTAGCATAGCGAAACCCATCAGGTACCACTTAGTCGCGTCCCCTACATTTTGGTCTGGTCAACAGTCAAAGAGGAAATAAAAAGCTATATCAAGTCGTACAAAGAAAGAATAAATAGGATCAGAATCGGAATAAAAAAATAAATAAAAAAAACATACATGTTACATATTATAAATATAGACATTATACTTTTGGCAGCCAATCTGATTTGTTCTTTATAAATATCCTTGCAACCCTAAACATCTCAAAAGAAAACATTTCCAATGCCTCGGCCCATGGGCGTAAGCAGGGGGGGGGGCAGGGGAGGGCAGCTGCCCCCCCCCCCTGGATTTTGAATGCCTAAGTACTGTTGTCGATAAAAGTTAAGTTACAGTCACGATAAGACTTCCTTTTACAATATTATAAATTACAATAAGTATCTATATTATTTTGAATTAATTTTAGAAAAAAACCGGGCTGCGCGGCTTTTCATGTTGTATCTATTATGCATAGCCGACTTTGAAATAGGAGTTGTTCTATGTTCGACTGTTTTTTTTACTATGGTTTTTACATTCGTCAAATGTGAAACAGTTTTGAAAAATCGTATATCATTTAAAAAAAGAAAATTATATTCGGTCCACAATTGACAAAAATATCGATAAACATACATATAAAAAAAAGCTTAATACGTCCTTCTTTTTTCAAGTCGGTTAAAAATACTCGAACGCAGCAGCAATATGTAAACAAACTATGTAAAACATGTGGGGGGAAAATTTCTGATTTGCCCCCCCCTGGGCCAAAAGCTGGGTACGCCCATGCCTCGGCCAACTTTTTGTATACAGTCTTTACAGCTCAATATTATGGCAGAAAAGGCATTTTTCTAGATTTCGTTAGATTTCGTTAGATTTCCGGTGCCGATAATTCTAAAGATCGTACCTAAGTTTACTCCGCGTTTTTTGACACGCGACGTACATACAATGGCGTCATCTAGTTAGATTTATATCTGTGGCTTCAAGTCTGACTTTGCTAAGTGTGTCAGTTTGTTGGTACTCCACTATAATTATGTCGCATTTTACAACCGATTTGGAAGAAACTGTAAGTATACAGGTTTTATCTACTTTATAAAAAAAAAAATTGTCGTCGACGATTTTTGATTGTAGGGGTCTTTCCTCCAAAAAGGGGCTCATGGATATCTCCGCCTTATGAGATCCGATTTCGATGGTTCTTTTTTTATTTGAAAGCTAGTAACTTTAAGTTGGTCTCTTAAAAATTTGGCAAAGATTTGATGAGGATCATCGGCGTGGTGAGCAGAATAGCTCCTCAAAATGCAGTAAATTGTTCACTTTTAGATTTCTACCAGTAGAATCGGCCCTTTAACTACTAGTTAGGGAATAGGGATTGATGGAACATAGGACCAGCTTCTCATCACAAAACTAGAGAATTTTGAAAAGAATTTAAACTGACATCGTTATTTGCACTACTAATGTAACGCAGTCGGGTAATAATTCCTATTCGACCTATTCCTACTTGAATAATTCCTTAAATAGCCAAGTAACTGAGACCAACTTAGATGTACTCCGGTGCAGCTCCGGCAACGTGTACGAGCCTTACAAACCACCATTGTAAAGAAACAAATTCTATTATCAACTGCATTTTTATTTGATTGTTATCTATACATCTTTATAGGTATGAATAACAAAAAGTTCACTAATATACTTTATAGAAAAGGGAGGGTCCTCTGACCAGATGGGTGTTGTGTCTGGCGGGCAACTGCCCAACGGTTGAGTCATTATAATATATTATGTCCTTCGCGCGATAAACTCGAATGGCGCGATGCAGGATTTGTGTGACTTAAGGATTTTGGGTGACGTCAGGTCTTTGATGCGTAGTTCGCATGTGGCAATATAGATGCCGCAACACATCTATACAAATAAATAAAAAGTGTCTGTTGTTTAGCCTTATAAAATAGCTACCTAATTTTACCATAAAAATATGAGTTGCACACAGTGATAATCATTTCATTTAGTCATATATAGGTAGGTTTATGTTTGCATTCAAGCATGTCTGTCATCATCAGCGCGCCAAAACACTACGTATAGAATGTTCATATTCCTTTTACACGGCTGCACAAAACAAGGACAAAACAATAGCCCATTTAAAAAATATACTTTTTATTGTTCGCAGGATGAGTCCGGCCGAGCGGCGCGCGCTGTGCTCGCGCAAGCTGGACGGCTGCGCGCCGCTGTTCGTGGCGTGCAAGCGCGGCAACGTGGAGATCGTGGAGTACCTCGTGCACGTGTGCGCGGCCGACCTGGAGCAGCGCGGCGTGTACCAGGTGCCCGACGACCGCTCCGTGCACTCCGTCACGCCGCTGTGGTGCGCGGCCGTGGCCGGGCGCCTCGAGGTGCTGCGCGCGCTGGCCGACGCCGGCGCCGACGTCAACGCCGGCTCCGACTCCGGCTCCACGCCCGTGCGCTCGGCCTGCTTCATGACGCACCTGGACGTGGTGCGCTTCCTGGTGGCGCGCGGCGCCGACATCCACCGGCCCAACCACAACGGCGGCACGTGCCTCATCAACAGCGTGCAGTCCGTGCGCCTGTGCGCCTACCTGCTGGAGCACGGCGCGGCCGTGGACGCGCGCGACACGCAGCTCAAGACCGTGCTGCACTACGCCATCCAGGAGCACCGCGTGGAGACGGCGCGCCTGCTGCTGGAGCACGGCGCCGACGCCACGCTGGCCTCGCGCGCCGGCGACGACGCGCTGCGCACGGCCTGCCTCAAGGGCGCCGCGCAGATCGTCAGCCTGCTGGCCGGCCGCGTGCGCTACTCGGCCGCGCGCATGGCCGACGCCTACGAGCTGCTGGGCAGCACGCAGCTGGACGAGTTCAACGACGTCAGCGCCGCGCTGGGCGCCTGGCGCCGCGCCACGGCCATCCGCCACGGCGCGGGCGCCTACATCCCCAAGCGGCCCGTGCGCGCGCCCGCGCCGGCGCTGGGCGGGGCCCGCGAGTGGCGCTCGCTGGCCGAGCTGGAGGCCGCGGCCACGGACATGGACGCGCTGCGCACGCAGTCGCTGCTGGTCGTGGCGCGCGTGCTGGGCCCGGACCACAAGGACACGGTGTTCCGCCTCATGTACCGCGGCGCGTCCTACGCCGACGCCTTCCGCTACCAGCGCTGCGTGGAGCTGTGGAGCTGGGCGCTGCAGCTGCGCATCGAGAAGGACTCGCTGCTGGCGGCCGACACGTGCCACACGGCGTGCGCGCTCACGCGCCTCATGCTGGACGCGCACGCCGGGCGGCTCGAGCGCGCGCGCGGCCTGCCCGCGCTGGGCGACGTGCTGCGCGTGTTCCGGCTGCTGGCCGACGAGCTGCCGGGCTGCCGGCGCCTGCTGCGCGCGCGGCCCGTGTTCAAGGCGCAGGCCGACACGCTGGACCGCGCGCTGCGCTGCGTCACGCACCTGGTGTTCCTGCTGCACGAGCGCGCGGCCGGGCCGGCCGAGCGGCGCGCCGTGCAGGCGGCCGTGCGCGCGCTGGTGGCGGCGGACGTGCGCAGCGCGCACACGCACGACACGCTGCTGCACCTGTGCGTGTCGCGCCTCAACGTGATCCGCTCCACGTACTTCGCGGACGAGCTGGACGCGGCGCCCGTGTTCCCGCACGCCGGCGTGGTGGCGCTGCTGCTGGCGTGCGGCGCGGACGTGCGCGTGCGCAACTCGGCGCGCTCCACGGCGCTGCACGTGGCCGCCATCCCGTACAACTTCAGCACGGAGCTGGTGCGCGTGCTGCTGGCGGGCGGCGCGCACCTGGACCAGCCCAACAAGTTCGGCGACTCGCCCGCCGAGCTGGTGACGCTCAACCGCGGCTCGCGCGTGGCCGTGCTGCAGCACGTGACGCTGGCGTGCCTGGCGGCTCGCGCGCTGCTGCGGGCGCGGCGCGGCGTGCCCGAGCACGCGCTGCCGCGCACGCTGCGCGACTTCGTGGACCTGCACCGTGCGTGAGGGTTGCGACCCTATCTGTAGTAGTAGACTAACTCCATATAATATAGGATTTTACTATTATGAATTATACAAATATGTAATTAAATTAAATTATAGTGAAAAATTAAAAAAAAAAAACGTATCCAGTACTCAAGCGTTTTATTTTCGTCTCGGGCACAGTCCACTATTTACAAAATATAATTACAAAAGTCTTATTCGCATTCATAAATATAAAACTAGATTTTCAATCTTCACATGAAATAAAATTTTATTACACGCGTATATTATACGTTCACGTGTATATTGCGTTGAAACATCAACCCTAATATCAAAAAATGTAAGTTTAAAAACTAAAACCCGACTACTCAAAAATCACGTTCTTAAAAGTATGAAACAAGAAAATATTTCGGACAGAAATCAAAACATAGGTACAAAAATGTTCAAAGTAAAGCCGTCGTCACAGTGTACGTTACCCCAGCAAGAAAGTGTCTCCTAAAGTTATATGAGTAGAACGTATAATTTGTGCCTTATTTGCTGTAAATGTGCCCCCACATAAAAAATGTGTGCCCCCTGTCGTTTTGAAAAAAAAACGGAAAAAACGATTCTTGCTGGGGTAACGTTTTTCTAGCAGGAAAATTCTAAAGGAATGATCGGAGAGAGAAAAATTATGCATGGCCATAGAGCTTATTTGTGTGCCAAAATGTGCCCCCAAAAATAAAATCTGTGCCCCTTCAGGTTTTCGAGATATTGCATTTCCTGCTGGAGTAACGTTTTGATGAATCGTATATCTCTAAAACCATTGCATGTGCCCCTGTAGAATAAACATACACGAGTAGCTCTTAATGTGTGCCCCTTAGTGCCCCAATTAGATTTAAGAAAATATTTATAGTTTTCAAGTTATCGCGGTTTTATGAAAACCCAAAAAAACATCGCAGCGCTTAAATGAGACAAGATATAAGTTCGCTGAAAACTGTATTCGGTCCTTCTTGACGCTAATAATAACCATACAAAGTTTCAAAACTTCACATGCATGCGTTTTTGAATACCAAAAGTCAAAACGATGGTGTCATAACTTTGACGGCAAAATACAAGGAACCGGCTCAATCCCAGATGTGTAGGTGTAAACCAAAATCTTGTGCCTTTAGTCAAAAATATATGGTGAAAATATTCAGCTTGGAATGTTTCGCATTAAGTAAATATTAACAAAAAACCAAAATATGTAAGCAACGGCTGGCTATCCGACCAAATATGAATGACTACTAAAAAGCGACGGATTCATACATATCGATGACCTTCTTTATTGGACGTATTATACCTAAGCTGTTGTCCGTACAGTCGCGTTCAAAAGTTTTGGGGCTAATTAAAATATATATTAAATGCACCTTGTGACTATAATGACACCACGTCAGAATTATTTTTTGTTTTTGTTCCTACGCCTTTATGAACTTGGACGGTTGTATTGGTGATTTTGATGATTATAATTCTGTAACTACTTACGTCTTACAGCCGCGACTTACTGTTAATTTATCTACCCTACGGCTTATCAATAAATATATATTCTTTACTTTACTCACTAACCGGTTCACACGTGTTGTGCCTGAGTACAATGAAGTAGAAAAGTAATAAGTAATCAAATAAAGAAGAGAAAATTGAGCCGGTTCCTTGTATTTTGCCGTCAAAGTTATGACACCATCGTTTTGACTTTTGGTATTCAAAAACGCATGCATGTGAAGTTTTGAAACTTTGTATGGTTATTATTAGCGTCACGAAGGACCGAATACAGTTTTCAGCGAACTTATACCTTGTCTCATTTAAGCGCTGCGATGTTTTTTTGGGTTTTCATAAAACCGCGATAACTTGAAAACTATAAATATTTTCTTAAATCTAATTGGGGCACTAAGGGGCACACATTAAGAGCTACTCGTGTATGTTTATTCTACAGGGGCACATGCAATGGTTTTAGAGATATACGATTCATCAAAACGTTACTCCAGCAGGAAATGCAATATCTCGAAAACCTGAAGGGGCACAGATTTTATTTTTGGGGGCACATTTTGGCACACAAATAAGCTCTATGGCCATGCATAATTTTTCTCTCTCCGATCATTCCTTTAGAATTTTCCTGCTAGAAAAACGTTACCCCAGCAAGAATCGTTTTTTCCGTTTTTTTCCAAAACGACAGGGGGCACACATTTTTTATGTGGGGGCACATTTACAGCAAATAAGGCACAAATTATACGTTCTACTCATATAACTCTAGGAGACACTTTCTTGCTGGGGTAACGTACACGTCGTCACATGCCATTATTTTGTAGCCGACAAGCATGCGACTACGGCTTTACCTTGACCATTTTTGTACCATGTCTAGATTTTTGTCCGAAATATTTTCTTGTTTCATACTTTTTTGAGCGTGATTTTATAAAGTACTCGTCTCGCGAAATAGATTACAATTTATCACATGTATTAAAGTACAGAGGTATCCTAGGAGGGTCGATCTCTGGATTGAGATTCTGGTTTCTCACATTTCGGGGGGGGGGGGGGGGGGGGGGGGTATGAACTCCCAACCCCCCCCCCCCCCTGTGGCTCTGACCCCACCCTCTATTGTGCTCGTTGAGAATGCTTCTTTACCAGCTCAAGTATATGAATAAAATCTGCTACAGAGCACAGTAATAATAACACTAGTTATAGCACTACGACTTTCTTTAAGTGCGTGCGTAGTAAATCGGAACTTGCGCCGCCATGTTTTTTTAATATATATTTCAAGCATGGACTGAGTATGTACTATATTTACTTATAGCATACAATGGGGTTGCAGCCCACAACCCGCTAGTTGTGTGAAAACTAGATCAAAATGTAGGCGCCTTGGAGTGTAGCAAAGTTAAAAGACTAGCTAAGGAAATCGGAATGAACATACATACGGGCGCGTGAAAAATTTGCTTTGTTCGACATTGATTCTGGAATATAATTTGAATTTCCGCGTATTCTTTGAGAAAAGTACTATACAAGGCCATGGCTTGTATAGTATTTTTCTCGTTTCGTATGTTCATTTGTTTCTTCTTTAAACAGCTGCACTTGCTAAGCCAGTTCGAAATTTAAATAAAATCTTTGATAAGTTACCTCCTTGGTTGCCATGGTGTTGAAGTAAAAAGTTAGTTGTATAATTCATGAAGGTTTTGTGTAAATTGGCTGAAATATGACGATTATTGTTGAAGATCCGGAAAAAACCATGCCGACTGGGAGCTTTACTGGCGTGTGCCGCGTAAACCGTAAAATATACATCAAAATTGTTTTACAGAATGGTTCATCTTATATAAAAAGTTCAACAAAAAGTCCGCGATAGCATACGTATAAAAAAAAAAAAAATCCATTGACATGATATCATTTACTCATTCGTATTCGTTTTCGTATTACTCATTCGTTTATTTTTTTCGTTTTTCATTTTAATTCTGTGACCATAATTATTTGTGCCTATTTTAATAATTGCATTGACATTTTACTATTTTGCTATTGTGATTTATTCTGTTGGTATATTTTGTTGCAGTATTGTGAAATTTTATTTTATGTAATATGGGTTATGCCTGAATTAAATGAATTTTATTTATTTATTTAAATGAACAGTTTAAAAGATATCACATATCTAAAATTACGCGTAACAAAATAATTATCGCTGACGGCAACGCGACCGCAGCGGTAGGAGTCAATGACCTTTTCCTCGACTATTAGGTACGAGTATGTAATCCCGGTAGTACGTTCCCGTGGGATATTTTGAGACATCCACGCGGGCGAAGCCGCGGGCAAAAGCTAGTAGAGAAGAATTTTAATAACTAGAATTGTGGGTAGATGATGTTATTGATGAATGATAAAAGATTGTGTTGTCTCGAACTATGAAAAAAAAGTGTTCCAGACATCCTGATGTCAGAATACTTGTCTGTTTTTTTTTGTTGTTTTGAATAGTAGAGTCACTATAAGTTGTAAGAACATGACTACTCATTGTTTAATATACGCCAAGAAATATTAATTATTTATCAATATCATTCATCAATAACATCATGTACTAAACAATTCTAGTTTTTAACCGACTTCCAAAAAAGAGGAGGTTCTATGTTCGTCTTTATGAGCGTTTGTTTTTTTAAATGTATTTTCTTCGATTTCTCCGTCAAATGTGGACCGATTTCGAAAATAGTTTTTTTTTTTTAAGGGTGTGCTCCCGAGGTGGCACCATAAAATTTTATTAACTTAGATAGTTAACTTGCTTGTTAGTTACTTAGCTTGGATAGTTTTTGAGTTAGCTTCAATAATACGTATTTTTCCCACTTAGTTTATATGGATGATATGATGATAACTTCCTGTCACTATTATTTGCATAGCAGGTAGTGAAGGGTAGGGTTCCACAACTAAAAAGTGTAAAATAAAAACTTTTTACAAATAAAAACAACAGACTTCCAAAAAAAAACACAAAGTGAAAAATAACTTTAATTTCGGAAGTCGGTGTCCTTGGTTATAAATTTCAGTTTCTTGCCACCGACTTCCGAAATTAAAGTAATTTTTCGGTTTGTAGTGTTTTTTTTTTTAAAGTTTAAACAAATTATTCTCTATATTAGTGTAAATGTTTCTAATCCAAAATGCAAATATAATTATATCTTAAAAATATATGCTATGTGACTGCAAAGAAATAAAAATAAATCTAGAACTTTGCTTATCTACTTTTTTCTTATCTACTTCTTATCTACTTTGTCTATTCTAACAAAATTGCGCTCTGTCAAGGTGTCATAGGGGGCCCCCCATTATCCTGAGGTGCCCAGGGCCTCCAATAGGTTAAAGACGGCCCTACACGTCCGTGTTTGGGTCACAGAAATTAATATGTGTACCTTGGGGTTTGAAGATTTTGGCCCTAAAATCTGCCACCATTTTGATTTTGTTCAAAATCGAGGTGCACAATAAATGTCATATATTTGGATAGAGGATACATATTATACAAACATAAAACTTTATTTATTTATTTGCTTCAGACAAAATTATCCATAATTTGTTAGTAGGTATACTTAATAACTATGTTAGCAATCCATATAATTCAAATATACACAACAATCATACTATCTATCTACACATTAAATATCAGAAATACATAATTCACATAAAATCACAATCATCTTTAACTTATATAAAACTGTTCAAATTCGGCAAAATAATTAAAAAATCAGGAAATTCATTAAAATCATTAATATCAAGAAAATCACTAAGAACATTAAAATCATCAAAAAAAAAAAAAACATTAACTTCATTAAAAAAGATTAAAATCATTAAAAAAGATTGAAGAACAACAAAATAAATATATATAACAGTCAGTTCCTGGTCTTTCCGACATGCAATTGTATGCAATGCCACAATATTGGGCAGTCAATTCTACCAGCCACAACGGTAAGAATGCTGTTGCCACTGCCGCGGGCACGACTTAGCAACTTTATATAACATAACATCATAAAGCGTCACGTTTCTGAGATATTCAAAGATAAAAATAACAATTGTTATAACGAATTTATTTATTTATGTTCTAGTTATTTCATGTTGATTAAGTTATTTACTGTTAATCTGAATCAGATAGAGAACGAAAATAAATGTTATAATGCTAATCATTTATTTTGTTCATTAAAATCTTTTTTAATACAATCGGAACATAAGAATATGAGATAAGTGTGTTGAATTACAATGATATTTTTGTAGGTAAACATGAATTAATTGAATACTTTTTTAATCATATTTGGTTTAAATATCATCCAAGAAGGCAGCGTGAGGCTGAACAGGATTTTCTTGGTGTCGCGCCCATGCCATGCACCATATCATACATATTCCATATAACACACGTCCTCATTCGGCGGGGGGTATGAGTATACCTATATTTTATCTCTTTCGCTCTTAACTAAAATATTACCTAAGTATACATGATGCAATTATGTTTTCATAGTTCCATATACAGGTAACTGAAGAGAAAAAAGAAACAAAAAAACGTGTGCGTCTCGGGACGCCCGACAGAAGTGATAACTTAAACTAATCTTAAGTTGAACTATACAGACAGATTGGCGCCGTAACGCGCTACGTAACGAAGCGGTTTACCCTCCCATAAGAAGTTATTTATCATTTCAAAAATTGTTGTTTCAGGGTTCAGTTTTCGACTAATAACTCCGAAACCTGACGCTTTAGGATATTATGTTATATGACATTTATTGTTTGTATAAGTGTCCTCTATCTAAATATATAATTTTCGATTTGTAACGCGATTCTGAAAAAATATCAAAATGGCGGCCTCACGTTAGGGCCACCCTCCATACAAAAATCTTCAAACCCCTTTAACTTAATCGGTCGAGTAGATTCGGAGCAAATTGGCTTTGACAGACAGACACATGAGATGATCCTGTAAGGGTTTCGTTTTTTCATTTGCACGTACGGAACCCTAAAAATGTATGGATAGTGACAGCTAGGTGTCAAATTCTTGGACGAGTGATAGTAGCGACTTCTGAAGTGAGCAAGCTTTTGTAATAGATTCCGCGCCACTACTAAAGTCCTTCTGACGCCACGCTAGTGCCTATGTCATTGCATCAAATTGTATAAAAAATGTAGTTCCACAATGTGGCGCGGAGTCTAGTAAAATTTTAATTACGAAACAAGATGGCGGCGTTAGTTCTGATTTTGGCCACGCGCTAAAACATCCTTGGATGTAGTTACGTTATCGCGACTTGAGATCATCAAAAGAGTAAAGGTGCCTACAGATTTGCTCGATTTTAAACGGTCGTTATTGTGTTATGACTATTAGCAAGATCTATCAGCTTCTTCTCTTCTACAAGAGATTTGTTCGATTTTATCGATCGTTGCTGTCGCCTGTTAATTATCGAGAAATATCAAGGTTATCGAGCATCATTTGTTGATGACAAAAATGATTCACAGTGGCGATCGACCAAAAGAACGTCGATCGTCTGTCGCTTACACATCCATCGATTTTGTTTGATCGCATCTTAACATGTTTTAGTCTGTTAAGAGGGTTTATTCTGAAAGTTGGCAACGTCGCAAATAGATGTCAAATATTTCGCTGTTTTGATTAATTTAATAATATTTCTGTATGGAAATAAAAAATGTGGCTAACTAGCGAACTAGAATATTGATTATGAAATGCAACAATTAATATCGTAACACCGAATAGTTAGTTTTAGGTGTAAAAAAAGTATTTGGAAACTTTCCAAATGCCTTTTTTACACCTAAAACAGGTACAACATCAAATTCAATGGTATAATTGCAATTCATTAATAATATTTTAGTTCGCTAGTTAGCCACATTTCTTATTTCCATACAATATTATTTCCAAATTAATCAAAACAGGTAACTATTTGACAGCTATTTACGACGTTGCCAACTTTTAGGATGCACCCTCTTAACAGGCCGCCACATAGTTTGTCTCATTCAATTATAGAAGCAGGACACGACGAGTAACGCGAGCGCCGCCAGCGGGCCCCGCGCGAGGGCCCCGGCCGGGCCCCGCGCGGGGGCCGCGCCGCTGGCCGCGCGGCCGATGTTGCGGCGGTGCTTGTCCACGACGTAGATGCGGCCGCCCATGCCGGCGTGCGAGAACGAGTGGTAGTACACGCGGTCGGGCCACGAGCTGTTGGGCGCCACGGCCAGCTCGGCCGGCGCCGCGCCCGCGCAGCGCCACTCCAGCGAGCGGTTGTACGCGCGGAACGTGGCGTAGTCGGCGTCGCGGCGCCGGTCCGCGCCGGCCGCGTGCCGCGCCGCGCACAGCGGGCCGGCCGCCGTGGGCGCCAGGCGCCCGCGCCGCGTCACGTGCACGCCGGCCAGCACGCGCGCCGAGCGCTGCGCCGCCTCGCTGAGGCGCTCCAGGCCGCCCACGGGCTCCGCCGTCACGATCAGCGGGTGGTACTCCGTGGCCGAGTGCGGGTCGTCGCCGCCGAACACCTGGGGCGGTACGTTACGTTAGATCGCCATCGACACGCCGAGAACGATGAAGCTAGGACAGGCGAGGGTACCTTGAAGGAGTAGTGCAGCCCGCGGCGCAGTTGCAGGTCGGGCGCGAGCTGTCCGTTGACGTACCAGGCGAGGGGCGGCGAGTGCTTGAGGGGCCGGCCCGCCAGGCCGCGCGGCCCGCCCGAGGGCCCCAGGCGGAACGTGAACACGCGCAGCGCCGGGTCGAACAGCTCCGCCACCTCCCACACCGGCGGCGCCGAAGGGGCCCCGCTGCACAGAGCACACCGTGCGACATTATTACTTGCCACACACACCGTACGGCAATACTACTTGCCACACACACCGTACGGCAATACTACTTGCCACACACACCGTACGACAATACTACTTGCCACACACACCGTACGACATGACTACTTGCCACACACGGGCAAACGACAGAACGACAGTACGGAATCGTGACTTCCATCAAAAAATCAATGATGTAGATATTAAGACAGACGTGGAGGTGGCCACTGAGATTGAAAATTTCTTCACTAATATTCCCATATTAACAACCAAAACTCTGTCATCGTCGTCCTCCACTTCTGCTTACTCAATACTTAAAGAATGTGTACCAGAATATGACAAGACTTTTGAATTCACAATTATTACTGCTAAAGACATAATAGAATCTTTTAAAATCTTGATGTAAAAAAAACTGCTGACCTTTGGGGATTATCAGTACATACCATGTCTTCAATAATTGATGTTATTTCACCCTTTTTAGCAATCGTTTTTAACTCTTGTATTGCATCTGGTGTATTTCCTGATTTGATGAAACTTAGCAAAGTGATTCCACTGTTCAAATCTGGCAGCACAACTGATCCCACAAATATTCGGCCTATTTCGATATTACCTACTTTGAACAAAATCTTTGAAAAATTAATTTTAAACCAAATGTTAGGACATTTCAATGCACATAATTTACTGCATCTGAAACAGTTTGGCTTTACAAAGGGTCGTTCAACTACAGACGCGGGCGTGGAATTACTGAAGAGCATATTCGTGGCCTGGGAGGAGTCGCAAGATGCTCTTGGCATTTTCTGTTACTTGTCCAAGGCCTTCGATTGCGTACATCATGATACACTCATCAGGAAACTGCACCACTATGGTATGAGGGACAAGGCTCTTGACCTTCTGACTTCTTAATTGAACAACAGAATTCAGAGGGTCGATGTTAATGACTGTTAAGAGATCTGCAGGACCCGCGGTCACCATGGGCGTTCCGCAGGGTTCAATTCTAGGTCCTTTCTTATTTCTAATAATAACTCTCTAAAGTTGTGCATTGGTTTAAAGTAAATAATCTTCTCCTGAACGAAAAAAAGACTAAACTCATTAAATTTTCAACGTCAAATGTCAGGCAACTAACTACCAATGTTCAAGTTAACGGAATAGAGTTGGACCCTGTTGAGTCAACAGTTTTTCTTGGAATAACTATTGACGATAGATTACAATGGGGCCCACACATAGAAAAATTGTCAGGAAGGCTAAGTTCGGCCGCCTATGCTGTTTAAAAAAATAGACAGATAACTGACGTAGATACAGCCAGAATTGTTTATTTTAGTTATTTTCATAGTCTGATGTCTTATGGAATTCTTCTCTGGGGAACCTGTGCGGACATTAATTCTATCTTTGTTCTACAGAAAAGGGCTGTCCGAGCCATTTACAACCTAGGTCCAAGAGAGTCCCTTCCAGAGAAATTCAGAGAAATAAATATTCTGACTGTAGCCTCACAATATATTTTTGAAAACCTATTGTATGTACACAAAAATAAATCAACTTTTAAGAAAATGTCCGATATTCATAGTCTAAATACCAGGAATAAACACAACCTTGCTATACATCGCACACGTCTCCACAGAGTAGGTAACTCGTTCATGGGTCAATGTATACGCTTTTACAACAAACTTCCCATTGACATTAGTAACTTACCTATTAAACGATTTAAAAGCTGTATTAAAACCAAGAGTATGTGTGTATGAGAGCAGTGGTGGCCGAGAGCAGTGGTGGCCCAGTGGCAACGGCCCCGACTTACGAGTTGTAGGTCGTGGGTTCGAACCCAAGCAGGCGCTTTACTTTGTGTAAATAATTTCATCACCACTGCTCTCAAAAACGGTGAAGGAAAACATCGTGAGGAAACCGGCATGTCTTAGAACCAAAAACTCGATGACATCTACCAACCCGCACTGGGCCCGCGTGGTAGATTACGGCCCACTCCCTCTCACAGAGAGGAGGCCTGTGTCCCAGCAGTGGGAACATTAATAGGCTGATGATGATGATGATGATTAAAACCAAACTTTGTAAAAAAGGGTACTATAAAATTTCAGATTATTTAGAAGATAAAAAAGCTTGGGATTGAGCTGCTCGCTCTGCTAAGCCTTGTGATAAAACCATAAAACTTGACATTTTAATTATTACTTATAATCATTAAAATAAACCAGATTTATATTCACATTGACATTATTTAAAATTATATACAAAATGACATGATTACTTTGTAAAGTATTAAATTATTTTAATTATTGTGAATGTGAGGACTATGTGGGTTTTTTTCCTCTTTAATTTTTTTTCTCAATTCATTTATTGCATCAAATATGGTAGGTACATGAAGTTCTTAATACATAAAATATTTAGTATCACACATTTGGCCAATATATAGCATGCAATAGTATACAAGTTTTGACACTTATGATACAGTCAAATATGTCTGTGCTTTATAGTATAAAATTTACATGGACACTTTTGAAAAAAATCATCTAACGAATAAAAACACTCTTGCAACAACCACTTCCGCAACGCAACACAAAACTTATTAAAGGGTAGTTGAGTAATTGACCTCGGCAAAGCATTGGAGATTAGGGGAGCCATATAAACGCAGCTCCGCCGAAAGAGTTCTAATTTTGGGACGGGCATCTCGAAAGCTAAATGTGTAGCTTTCCTTTTATTTGTGTTATCTTTCCGTTCAAATAATTTAAGATTGGACTCAGGTTTTAATGATGGTCTGGCAGTTTGAGTAGTTGATGCGGCCTACCCAAATGTCCTTTCTTTGGTATTGTTCGTCGAGTTGAGCTCCTTAAGTTCTGAGTTGAGCTCCACGATTACTGACAAATGCTTGCACTTACTGGACAGGGCCACTCAAATCTGTGTGGTTCTTTCCTCAAAAGACCAATTTAGACACTAATCTACATGGTTCTCATATGGCTTGACCAAGATTGTGTCTGGACTTTAAAAGAGACTGTGACCTCTGAGTTTGTTTCGGCCTTTCTTCTCAGAGTTGTCAGTTAGGAAACGCCGACCTCTTCTAGCTTATTTTAAACATTTTTTTAATATGACGTGTAAAAGTGATTCCTATATCTTATTTACAGAATAAAAAAATTCATTTCATTTCACACACCGTACGACATGACTACTTGCCACACACACCGTACGACATGACTACTTGCCACACACACCGTACGACAAGACTACTTGCCACACACACCGTACGACATGACTACTTGCCACACACACCGTACGACAAGACTACTTGCCACACACACCGTACGACATGACTACTTGCCACACACACCGTACGACATGACTACTTGCCACACACACCGTACGACATGACTACTTGCCACACACACCGTACGACATGACTACTTGCCACACACACCGTACGACAAGACTACTTGCCACACACACCGTACGACATGACTACTTGCCACACACACCGTACGACAAGACTACTTGCCACACACACCGTACGACATGACTACTTGCCACACACACCGTACGACATGACTACTTGCCACACACACCGTACGACATGACTACTTGCCACACACACCGTACGACATGACTACTTGCCACACACACCGTACGACATGACTACTTGCCACACACACCGTACGACATGACTACTTGCCACACACACCGTACGACATGACTACTTGCCACACACACCGTACGACATGACTACTTGCCACACACACCGTACGACAAGACTACTTGCCACACACACCGTACGACATGACTGCTTGCCACACGCACCGGCCGCACCGCGCCGCTTGTTATCGAACGCGGCGCGCAGCGCGTATAGTCTGTTCCAAAAGTGTCTGATGAAAGTGTTTACAAAAACTAAAGGTTTGTTTGCTAAATTGTTACGCAATGAATACGCAGCCAATGCCGTGCCTCGGAAAGCACGTTAAGCCGTTGGTCCCAGTTGTCATTTACTAGATCTTTGACAGTCGTTACGGGTAGTTACAAGCCCAAAAGTCTGACAACCAGTCTTAGCAAGGGGTATCGTATTACCCAGTTACTGGGTTGTGGGGTTCAGATAGTTAGTCGCTCTATGTAAAATACTGGTATTCGGCTGCATCCGGTTAGACTGGAAGCGGACCCCAACATAGTTGGGAAAAGGTTAGGCAGATGATGAATCATGTCTAGCCAATTCAAATTTTTAAGTATCATTCATTTATTCAAACTAGATTTAAGATAATAGTCTAGAGTCAATCAATGCATTTGTTTAAGATTTAATAAAAAATAAATATTATGTTGTATTTCCGTTTGCATTTTCGGTTTATGGCGACGCAAAGTGAAATATTACAGTTCATTCCGTTCATTCGGTCAATATGATCAGATGAATGGTAGGAGTATACCTTATTTTTGAGGTACAGGAGGTAACCATGGAGGCCACCAAATTATTTATTTATTTATTGATACGACTAAGTCACTAAAACATACAGTATCTTCATCATCAGACCCTGGTTACCATCTAGCACCAAAATACTCGTTAAGACGAATCAAACGAGCTGAGACTCGATGGGGTTGCGTCGTGTCTTTACCGAGTTCCTATGACTACCTTCCAGCTCCATCATCAGATCAGACCCTGGTAACCATCTAAAAACAAAGTACTCATCAAGACGAATCAAACGAGCCGAATCTCGATGGGGTTGCGTCATTTCATTACAGAGTTCCTATGACCACGTTCCAGCTCCATCATCAAACCCTGGTTACCATTGAAAGAAAAACTACTCGTCAAGACGATTCAAACGAGCCCAAACTCGATGAGGTTGTGTCCAAAGTTCCTATGGCCACCTTCCAGTTCCATCATCAGATCCACCATGTCATCATAATATTGCATTGTCACGCGATTTACACATGCATGCAAATATTTCAGCTTAATCGGTAACCGGGAAGTGGATCAAATTTAATTTGCAAGATTTGATGACAAACATCGGGCGGGACAGGTGAAGCTAAATAAAAGCTTGTAATAATAGAGGAATTCTTTCAAAATCTTCGTCTAATGTGCTTTTAAATGCACCAGGTGTAGCTTGTGGTCGTGATCGTTTTGGTTAGGTGTTTTAGTTTTTTTAATTAATTTTTTTGGGAGAGAGGGCGCCTCTGTGCCACTGTTTACATCAGCTCCGTACTTTTGTCGTGTTAATAAATCAAATAAAGTGAATTGGACTATAAAACATAATTCAAAGTTTAGTGTTTATCTCAACATAATAGGTACATGGACTAGTGAAAGTGCTGTGGAAAAAACGTTATTAAGTGCATAAAATGGACCTAAACAAAACTTATAACCAGTGACTGTTCTCTTAAAATCGTGAATTTCGTCCAGCCGTTCACGCGTGATGCCGTGATCAAGGAAATAGGGATTCTTTTTTATATTATAAAATTATAAATAAGAACAAAGACTTTTTCGTTTTTGGGTGGTAGGCTCGTTGGAAACAGACAAAAATTAAAAAAAATTACTTTAGAGGATGAAATGCTATTTTATCTCCGCTCTGGTACGAGCCAATGACGGATGTTTTGAGCAAGAGGAGTGAAAATAATATAAAAGTTCTTGTAGTTCGTTAAAGGTAAATTGCGGTTTACGATTTATGACGTATTAAAAAAAACTACTTACTAGATCTCGTTCAAACCAATTTTCGGTGGAAGTTTATATGGTAATGTACATCATATATTATTTTGAGTTTTATTATTCTCTTATTTTAGAAGTTACAGGGGGGGAGACACACATTTTACCACTTTGGACGTGTCTCTCGCGCAAACTATTCAGTTTAGTATAAAATGATATTAGAAACCTCAATATCATTTTTGAAGACCTATCCATAGATACCCCACACGTATGGGTATGATGAAAAAAAATAATTGAGTTTCAGTTCTAAGTATGGGGAACCCCCAAAGTTATTGTTTTTTTTTTTTCTATTTTTGTGTGAAAATCTTAAGAAGTGGCTGTGACATACGGACGGACAGACAGACAGACATGACGAATCAATAAGGGTTCCGTTTTTTGCTATTTGGCTACGGAACCTTAAAAAGACCTCACTACAGGTATGCAGACGCATGCAGACAAACTCGGAGTGTACTCACACGGTGAAGCGGATACAGTCGTGGTTGGGCGGGTCGCTGGCCAGGTGCAGCTTCACGTCGGCGCGCGGGTACAGCCGGTGGAAGGCGGGCTCGCGCTCGTGGTCCAGCCGGCCCAGCGCCCACACCACCCACGTGGCGCGGTCCGTCGCCCACTCGCGGTCCATGGGCTCGGCTGCGGACAGGCACGCGAATGTTACGCCGCTGCGCTGCGGCGCGACCGAGCGTCGCTCGCGCGATACTCACAGGCGGCCAGCGTGCGGCGGTAGGAGACCACGGTGAGGCCGTTCTCGCGGCGCGCGCTGAACACTTGGTTGGAGTCGAGGCCTCCCAGCCGGTCGTCGCGACACACGCCGCGCCATGCGCCCAGCACTTGCACGCACTGCATACACACAGATAGATTAATGTTCCTCTGTGGTGAGGTGCCGATAGGGAGCCGAGTGAGCGGGAGTGGGACTGACGGGCGCGCTGGCGGTGATGTTGTAGTCCGTGGCGAGGCCGCGCTGCATGGCCGAGTCGTACTGCGCCACGGCCACGTCGGCACCCAGCATGCGCGAGCCGCTGTCGCTGCCGGACACGCCGAACGCCATGTACTCGTCCTCGTCCATCTGCGCACACATCACACGAGTCATTTCCGCCGAGGTCACTCTCGACAAGGTTACGATCCGTTCGGTCCGTGGCCTACCTGCGCCGCCATCTCGATGGTGATCTGGTTGCCGAACACCTCCCAGGACACCTGGAAGTCGCGGTGCAGCTGCTTGCAGTGCGGCAGCGGCGACTCGTAGGCGTGCGGCTCCACGGGCGCGGGCGGCACGTTGAGCGCCTCGGGCACCAGCACGCTGGCCAGCGCGGCGCCGCGCGCGCGGTCCCACAGCGCCAGCCACTTGACGCCGAACACCGTGGTGCCGCCCGGCAGCTGCAGGCGCACGTCCTCGCCCGCGTACGCGCGGATGTGCTCCAGGCTGCGAGGGTGACGAGTATCGTGTCATGCTGTCGCGAGTTTGACTTATTTGTCTAAATAACAACGTTACTTGGGTAATACAAAAAATACCATGTACTGATTGGAATAAAGTTCATTTTATACCAGCAAAACAACGCGAATATCTGCACAAATACACCAACGTAGTGCCAGCATTGTACACGCGAACTAACACATGTTGATGCTAGAGAGCACAATTCTTAACGATTGATTGTAGCACGTGACAAACAGTCACACAGGTTGTCACGTGCTCCAATAACAAAATATTTATTTTAAAACTAACACATGGTTCGGGTCACTTGGTAACACATAATTATCTATTTAATGGGAAACAAAGTACGAAAAAGGCGGACGCAATATTTCAACGAATTAAGAGGGTTTATTCTGAAAGTTGGCAACGTCGCAAATAGATGTCAAATATTTCGCTGTTTAATATTTCTGTATGGAAATAAAAAATGTGGCTAACTAGCGAACTAGAATATTGATTATGAAATGCAACAATTAATATCGTAACACCGAATAGTTAGTTTTACATGTTTTAATTTAATCCTCTTAAATTAAAACATCTAAAACTAACTATTCGGTTATTATGTATATGTATGGATAGGTACCTACTAAATACCTACTACTCGCGCAGTCCCCCCCATTTCCACGACCACAAAATAAAACCCATAGCGCGCCGTCGTCGGCGTCGGTAGTAAAGAGTGTGAATGTAAAGAGCGAGCGTCTTGCCTACATAGGGTACTAAGGTACCTACCTACACAACGCCGTGGCCGGTCACTAAAACGCGTGCTACACGGTCGCCTACCGCGACCCGACAGAGGTGACCTTGGTGGTTTACAACCGTCAAGATGATGTTTATACGACCAAACGTTGAAACAACTTTGCCGGTCGCTAACCAAGGTCACCTTTGTCGGGGACGCGGTTGGCAACCGTGTAGCAGGCACTTTAGCCTCAAGGAAGTCGTGGCCGAGCAGTAAGGTATAAAATGTAGGTAAGTAAGTATTGGCCAAAAGAAGATATAATTATATTATAATTTATAACAGAAAATATGCTCGAGGAGGTAGGTACCTACGTAAATAGATTACGTATAATAAATTGTACAGACACCAGCACATCAAGTTACTACAATCTGTCAAATTTATTTAATAGATTTTCAACTTTATGTCTAAAGAATAAGGTTCAATGTTGATTGAGAAAATTGTAAAATTTTCTCGGATCTCTAGATTGGAGTAGGTTGGTGTGCTGGCGTCTGCACTTACGGAACACATTTTCGTAAACGATTCCGACTAATCAGTTTAATTTTGACAGTTCAATAATATTCATTGCGTTATTTACGTTGTTGAGCAGATCTTTTTTCGAATTTATGAAGCAATGGATTAGTAATCTGTTGTGTGTGTCAAAACGATTCAAATATTGATTGATCGTGTGTTACGTATTACGGTACTGTTCTTCAATTTTCTTAGGAGCTCGTGGCTAAGTAATAACAAGCCGCACGGGTCTATCCATCAGGTTAAGCTACGCCTGCCGGGGTTGGTCAGTGGATGCCGGATGGGTGACCATCTTTACATACCGAGACTCCTCCGTGCCTCGGTCCCGGCTGTCATTCGTGGATCTTTGACAGTCGTTACGAATCGTCAGAAGCCCGAAAGTCTGACACCAGTCTTACCAAGGGGTATCGTATTACCCAGTTACTGGGTTGTGGAGGTCGGATAGGCAGTCGCTGCATGTAAAATACTGGTATTCAGCTGCATCCGGTTAGACTGGAAGCCGACCCAAGATAGTTGGGAAAAGGCTAGGAAGATTGATTGGTAGGTACTGTTCTTCAATCAACCAACACAAATTCACTGACACAGCGTCCACTCAAACCAACAATTCTAATTTCAAACGATACGATAATTTTCAGGGCGAAGTCAAACAGATAAAGTAGGTAAAAGTGGAAACACTACAACACGCACGTGTGTGCCTGAATCAATCGCAAGAGCTTCAGGCGTGTGACATTTTGTGCATGTGTGCGCGAGCGCCTTCCCTCCGCACCGCGCCGGGGGGAACATTATTGAGTGAAATGCACGATAGTTTATAGTAAAACCAGCGCGTCAAAAATTACGAAAAGGCCTTTGGAAAAAAGGTTTTTCTGAAAAAAAAAAAAAACCACTGCATAAATCAATTACAAATAAAATTTATTGAAATCTTCGATAATTTTGCTGTGTCGGTACGGATTTTGTTTTCGAGATTTCACACTTCTTGTATTACTTATTTACGCCCAAAGTTGCGTTAAAATTAGCAAGAAAAACGAATATTTGTTGGCTCATAACTTTTTAATGGCTTTTTATTTTACTATTCTGCTTCCGTACAGATAAAATTAATAATGAGACCTAACGATATCATGTTAAACTTTGAATGTACGATGTCAAACAGTGGAGTAAAAGCCCTCCGAAGTTTGTATGGAAAAAATATCAAATTGTTTCAAATTAAATCGGGCATTTAATATAGATTAAAATATGCCTTGACATCATATCATTCAAATGAACTTCACAGATCCAAAATTACGCGTAACAAAATAATTATGTTTGACGACAACGCGGGCGCAGCGGTAGTAGTCAATGACATTTTCCTCGGCTACTATGTAATCCCGGTACGTTCCCGTGGGATATTTTCCGACATCTACGCGGGCGAAGCCGCGGGCAAAAGCTAGTGTATAATAAATACATATTATAGTACCTGACAGAATTCAGTCCACGCGGGCGAAGCCGCTGGCAGCAGCTAGTTCATTATAATAATTAGGCTGGTAATATAATTAAATAGTTCTTGTAACTAAAGAAACAGAGACGTGTTGCAGGGGAGTTTGTTGCGCCACTTCTTCTCCCCAGTTCAAACACTAGGAAGTGGTGAAGGCGCGCTTTGGGCTGTCTATAGACCTCTTCTAGATAATTGATCCACAGCTCTATTAAATAATGCTTCTTGAGTTTTGATTTTCTACTCTATTGTGCAGTACTTAAGTCTTGAATGTTGTATATTCTTTGCCTCCGACCAATAATAGAGATATCCAAAATTCTATTAAATAATTATTCTTGAGATTCGATTCTCAACTCTACTATCTAGTAATTTATTAATGTTGTATTCTTTATCTCAGACCAATAATTCGGTTAGACTGACATGAACACATGTCGTGCAGATATGCTTGTTGTGCAAAGGGTGAACTTCCAGGGGTTTGGTGACTACATCTATCTTATATTCAGGCCAAGGAGTGATAGGAACCACGTCTCCTAAAGAGCATGATGCCGACGCAATGCCGCTGGAACTAGCCGCTTCGTTGCGAGTACAAGGACCGTCGCACGGTTGCCGCAGGGAAATCTGCTTCGTCACGTTTATCAGTTCAAAAGAACTACTAGGGACCATTTCTCCAAAGAGCATGATGCCGACGCAATGCCGCTTGCGTCACTTTATGGAAGTCGGGAGCATCTGAGTACTCCGAGTGCAGATGTGAGGTATCGTGTGACTTGTGAGTAATGAGTTAATGACTGACAAAATACCTGTTACGCTAACGCGAACGTAAGGGTTACCGTCCAGAGCGGGAGAAGTCATTTGATGATTTCCAACCCAAAAAAGGGTTACTCACAGATTTATATTATACTATCTTTTACCCGCGGCTTCGGCCGCGTGGATGTCAACGTACTACCGGGAATACATACCTAATAGCCGAGGAAAAGGTCATTGACTTACTTTCAGCGGACGGAGTGGTAGGCTACTGCCACAGATATAGATAGACATAGATAACGCAAGTATCACGATCTGTATGAAAACCAAGCGTGCCATTTTTTGACTATACCTACTATGACGTCACAAGCATTATTTAGTGATGGGAAAATAAAATCCGCCGCACGCGGCAGCGTCTTTGAATCGATTTATTATCTTTGAATCGATACTGCTCGCTCACCCAGCCAGCAGTACGCTAACTAAAAGTCTTCGCATTCTGAGGTTGTGTGCTCGTGCGCGTTCCGTCGACGTTCACACGTCGTTTTTGGATACCTTTTCCAAAATTTCAAGTAAGTTTACCATTATAAATACGTGAATATTCGATTGAAATACCTTATATTCAATTTAGTTCTAATGTTTACAAAAGCAACGAGATTCTACCCTTTTTCATCTCAATTTTGAATAAAGATCGCCTTTTTATTATACCATTTCTCTATTTATTGAGTAATCGTGTACAGTTAAGAATTATTGAGAATCGCTTAAATAGATTAATTAATCGATTTTGTGACATAGTAATGATATAGACAGAAGAATGAGATAGACAGAGGAATGAGATATACAGAGGAATGAGATAGACAGAGGAATGAGATAGACAGAGGAATGAGATAAACAGAGGAAAATAAAAATTTCTGATCTGCTTAGTAGGCAGTAAGGGATTTATAATTTCTTTAAATTGTTAGTATTTCCCTACTTATTCCTTGTAATTGTTGTAGATTATCTTTCAGAAACAAAAAAAAAACCAGAGAAGAAATTTTAGAAGGTAAACGAAAACCCAGTAAAATACGATATAATAAAATTAAAATGGATGCAAAATTACTTGAGCTACAACAGCAAAAAGATAAAGAAAGTTGTGATCTTCAGTACATCAATAGTCGGATATGCTGCTTTTGTTAATATGCGTTACTTTTTCCCTTCAACAAAGCATGCTTCCTCAAAATGTATTTAACAAATATTATAATGCTATGCTTTGTTGGGAACCAATTTTTATTTCCCGTCGCCTCAATCCATTTTTCTTTTAAATTGGGTTCATGTGGGAAACTAAAAAATTCACTAAACGTTACGATAATTTATTAAAATTGTCTACATAATTACTACCTATAAAATACAAAATCATTCCTCTGTTTCCGAAATCGATTCTTGAGAATCGATTTGTGTTGCATACGATGAACAGCACTAATCGCTAAAATTGACAGAAAAATGATAAAAGCTCCTGTACTACGAAACCGATGCGATATACGATAGTATCACTTGCTTCGATATTCATCACTTGTTAAAACAAAACGTCGCATCAACCGCTTCAAGTAAAAGCCGCAATGTAATACGAATATTCAGTTTACGTTTGATGACCTATGATTTTCTCAAATTTGGTATTACAGAGAGTATTAGATTAAAAATAATTGATTTTAATATTAAATACGCATAATATTAATCACAAAATGACTTATCGATGGAAGGAATCGTTTCCTTTATTTTTTCTCCTCACATTTGTAAAGTTTTTACAATGTATAACTGAGCAATTAACCATTTTAAATTATTTAACTGACGTCCGTCTAGCGTGGCACAACGATGCAGACTGAGCGCGAAAGTGGCAGCTTACGATTATTGTACGTAAGCTGGGCACGCGAAGTAGTTGCTCTTGCGTTATCTATGTCTATCTATATCTGTGGCTACTGCGCCCGTGTTGCCGTCAACCATAATTATTTTGTTACGCGTAATTTTGAAACTTTCTTATTCATTTCTTCTCTCATTAATTTTTTCTCTTATTCATTTGAATGATATGATGTAAAGGCATATTTTAATCGAAATTGAATGCCCAATTTAAATGACATATTTTATTGGATAAGGATTAAGAGGGTTTATTCTGAAAGTTGGCAACGTCGCAAATAGATGTCAAATATTTCGCTGTTTTGATTAATTAGATAATTGTTCTGTATGAAAATAAAAAATGTGGCTAACTAGCGAACTAGAATATTGATTACGAAATGCAACAATTATTATCGTAACACCGAATAGTTAGTTTTAGATGTAAAAACTGTATTTGGAAACTTTCGAAATGCCTTTTTCACACCTAAAACGGGTACAACATCAAATTCAATGTTATAATTGCAATTCATTATTAATATTCTAGTTAGTTAGCCACATTTCCTATTTCCATACAGTATTATTTCTAAATTAATCAAAACAGGTAACTATTTGACAGCTATTTACGACGTTGCCAACTTTTAGGATGCACCCTCTTAATATGATACCGGTCAAAATAGCTTCGGAAATAACAATAATTTTTTTATAAAATTTGGAAAGATAAAAATGGTTACTGTGGGTCATCCTTAGAAGACAGTCATATGTCATCGCGGACTTTTTTGTTGAACTTTTTAAGATATACAATACTGTAGAACATAGATTTATCTCTCACGGCTTACGCGGCGCACGCCAGTAAAGCTCCCAGTAGGCCTGCTTTTTTCCGACATCTTCAACAATAATCGTCATATTTCAGCCAATTTACACAAAACCTTAATGAATTATACACTAAAACCTTCCGCATGAATCACTCTGTCCACTGGTGGAAACCGTTTGAAAATCCGTTCGGTAGTTTTTGAGAAATCGCCAGTAACAAACTACAAATAGTACTGGATAAAATGAATACCTGGCTGCAAAAGTGGCGTATCTGCGCCAGTGCTCAAAAATCAAGTCACATTACCTTCACCTTGAGAAGAGGCGACTGTCCCACAGTAACACTGTGCGATAAAACTACCACACACAGATTGTGTTAAGTATCTCAGTTTTTGCCTAGACAAAAGGCTCACCTGGAAGGCGCATATAAAAAAGAGAACATCTTAACGCCAAATACAAAAGCTTGTATTGGTTGATGGGTCGTAATCGTAACTCAGTCCTATCCTTGGACAACAATATTCTGCTGTACAATTCCCTATTAAAACCCAGGAGTGGCCAGCAAAAGTAACATAATGTGCCTCCAAAGAGCTCAAAATGCCATCTGGACGAATATTGTCAATGCACCATGCTTCACACGGAATGTAGAAATCCATGATTATCTCAACACTCCTACTATTCTTGAGGAAATAAATAGACATAAAAAGCGTTATCCTGATCGTCTAGCCAACCACCCAAATGCTCAGGCTGTGAAATTGCTGGACAGCAGTGAATCTGTCAATCGGCTTAGGAGAGATCAAGTAATCTAAAGAGGTAGCAGTGGCAATGGCCCCTGTACTTGAAACGCCAACTATACTCACGCAACCAAACTGATAATAGTCCAGAAAGGACTGACGGATGGCAGTTATTCAAAGAAAAAAAAAAAAAAAGTTTTTGGGATTGGTTCCCTCTTTGTCGAGTCCCTTTACGTCGAGTCTGAGAGTCTTATTGTTCTTGCAAAATATTGCTATTTTACGCTTTCTATTACCGCTACGTCCAGTTTGGTTAATAAGTACAGTCAGGATGTAAATTAAAAGCCAGTATCATCAAAGAGTTTATCGCGTTCAGACAGACAGACGGGCAGAGGGGGACTTTGTTTTATAATATGTAAGGATACGAGGGTGACACTGAAAGTTCTTAGAAAATCAAAAACTGAACAAACTAGCAAGTTATTATAATTATATCTTTTCCAAACACTGTCCATTTATATCAATACACCGCTGCATCCGATGGAACCACTGAAAAGACTGAAAAAAGCACTTTGCCCACTCGTCCTTAGGCGTCTCTTTGACGGCATTTTGGCCACTGCTTCCTCGGCGTCCATAAAAGGTTTTCCTCGAAGTTTTTCTTTTATTTTCGGAAATAAATCAAAATCACAAGGTGCGAGGTCGGGGCTATAGGGCGGGTGACCCAGTAATTCCACGTCTGACGTCACCAAGAAGTCGATCGTTTGCTTGGCGGTGTGCGACGAGGCGTTGTCGTGGTGAAGGTGGATGCTACTGCGAGTTCGTTTCTCCCGAACTTTTTCCAAGACAAGTGGTAAACAATTGTTAGTGTACCACTCTGCAGTAACTGTTTTTCGATCCTCTGAAACAATTGTTGCGTAATGACCTGTCCTTCCGAAGAACGAAGCCACCATCTTTTTTCCCACGCTTCGATCTCTCTTCACTTTAGTTGGCAACTCTTCGGAAGAAAACACCCAGACAGCAGACTGTCTCTTAGTTTCAGGATCATAACAATAGCTTTCGTCACCCGTAAGTATGTCGAGCACAGCATTTGAGTCACCTCCGCTAAATCATTGAACCATTTCACGACACCAATCGACACGACGCAGTTTTTGGGCCTCTTGTCAAATTATGAGGTACCTATCCACCGGGTACAGAGCTTCCTGACCGCTAAATGTTCATGGAGGAGTTTGTGCACTTGACTCGTACCGATGCCTAAGCTTGTCCTAATCTGCTGTCAGTCAGTCACTCTTTTGTCAGTCTCTGTCATACGCCGCACAACACTGATGTTATCTTCAGTCGTCGCCGTAGAAGGCCGTCCCTCACGCAGATCATCGGTGAGATTAGTGCAACCACGTTTAAACTCATTAAACCAGTTGTAATTGTAAACAGTGGCACGAGATGGGCCTTCATCGTGAAAGGCCAATCGAAGTCTATCATAACTTTCTTGTTGACTATCATTGTACGACCATTTTCTGACGTGACACCATTGAGGTATATATAATACCTCAATGCGGGACACAGACAATTTTCAATTTGCCGTTAAATCGTAAACAAATGAGTAAATGAATAAAACACACAATAATATTGGCAAAGAGTTCCATTTTCAAAATTTATTATATCGTTTACAAGTGGCCAGTTGTAAAAACTTTCAGTGTCGCCTACGTACTTTGCATTTTATTAGCTTTAAACTCTAGGTCTGTGCCGGTACAGACCTAGAGTTCGGAGCGCGCAAGCCCCACCACGACGTCAACGTAGAGATAAGGCGGTGGGGTTATTATTATTATTTCCTTTATTTCATTTATATACATATTATTTACATTTTTAAATATTTTTATAAAAACAAAATAAAATAAAAACATTTAAAAATATAAAAAATAGTAGCCCATCAGTATCGGGAACAGGGTCCAAGCTACCGGTGGTCAGGGCTCCTGAGAGAGGAATCTCCTAACCATACGCGCCGTATCCAGAAGTACTGCTTTCTGGATCAAGCCCTTGATCCAGCTGCCTAACGAGAGCCTCCTAAGGTGTTGGTCGAGGCTCTTGGCTATTATGCCATTGGCCGTCACGACTATCGGCACAATGACTGCTGTATCCACATCCCACATGTCGACAACCTCGTGAGCCAGATCAAGATACTTAATCTGTTTATCTTTTTCTGCTTTCACGAGGTTCTCGTCATGCGGGACCGCTATATCAATAATCATTGTGCGACGCTCTGATCGATCTATCACCACTATATCTGGCTTATTGGCAACAATAGTCCTGTCAGTGATGATAGATCGATCCCAATACAACGTGATATTGCCATTTTCGAGGACTGGGTCGGGCACATACTTATAGTACGGTACTTTCGATTCCACAAGACTGTATTTCAGAGCAAGTTGCTGGTGGATAATCCTGGCTACAAGGTTGTGCCTATGCAAGTAGTCTCCGTTAGCCAGACGAGAGCAGCCGGAAATAATGTGTCGGATTGATTCCCCCGGACGGTGGCATGCCCGACAGATGTCAACCGTGCCGTCCTTCACAATATATTTCCGGTAGTTGTTCGTCATCATAACTTCGTCCATAATCGCAAAGACAAAACCTTCGGTTTCCCCAAAGAGATCACCGAATCGTAACCAGGATACGGACGCTAACATGTCTACATCGGGCCCATGCAAGGCCCGGTAAAAGCGCCCGTGAAGCTCTTTGCTCTGCCATACCTCCCTGCGGTCATTAGTATCTAATACTATAGGTTTGAGCCAGTTCTCGTTAGCCAAGGATAGCGGGGTGAGGCTCTTGTCCACCGAGACCACATCTCGGTGCATCCCCACGTCGGTCTCTAGGAAGTATTCCCTGAGACTGCATACCTCACGGTTGTGCAGGGTCTTAGCATTTAAGAAGCCTCGACCTCCGCACTTCCGTGGGATATACAGTCTCATCACCGATGAGCGTGGGTGATGCATCCGATTTGCGGTCAGTAGCGTGCGGACCCTCCTATCCAGGGCGTCAAGTTCCGTTTGAGTCCATTTGAGTATGCCGAAAGAGTACATCAAAACCGGCATGACCCAACCGTTGAGGGCGCGCACCTTGTTTCCGCCTGACAAAAGACTATTTAAAACTTTATTTAGGCGGCCAAAGAAGCGCTCCTTCAACGATTGCTTCATGTCAGTAACATTGATGCCCAACGCTTCCGACATACCCAAATATTTGTAGGTTTCAATTGAGGAGAGGGATCTTAGGTGTATGGAATCCGAGAGTTGGGTTCCTACGGATTCCACAATCCCCCCTCGCTTTACATGCATGACCGCACATTTGTCCACACCAAATTCCATCCTGATGGCGCTACTGAAAGTTTCAGTTACCTTCAGTAGCTCCATTAGTTGCAAATTGTTGGGGGCAAAGAGTTTCAAGTCATCCATGTAAAGGAGGTGAGATATAACCTGACCACCTCTCCTCAATCGATAGCCCAGCCCTGAATCCTCCAGCAGTGTGCTCAGGGGATTCAAGGCTAAGCAGAACCAGAGTGGACTTAAACTGTCGCCCTGAAATATACCTCGCTCGATCCTTATCGTTTCGCTATTCCTCTGGGTATGTCGACATCCTGGATAGCGAAGAACCGTCCTCCATTGCCCCATACATGACATTAGGAAGGTGCGTAGAGTTGTATCTACTTTATACAACTCCAGCACCCTCATGAGCCATGTATGTGGCACCGAGTCATAGGCCTTCTTGTAATCTATCCAACATGTCGACAGATCCCTTCGGGAACGACGAACCTGTTGGCTAATGGCCATATCTATGAGGAGCAGCTCCTTAGTACCGCGGGACCCGTTCCTACATCCATTTTGAGAGGCAGACATGATGGAGTTGGTGTCTATATGGTTGTTAATTTTGGCTCTCAAAACGGATGTAAAAACTTTATAGACCGTCGGTAAACAAGTGATCGGTCTATAATTTTTGGGTTCCGCAGTACTACCTGATTTATGGAGCAGGTGAGTTATTCCTGTCGTTAGGAACTGGGGCAGCGACCCTGACTCTAAGGCTGACTGGAACTGGGATGCCAATCGGGCGTGCGACCTTTGGAACCATTTTATCCAAAAGTTGTGCAGCCCGTCCGGCCCTGGGGATTTCCAGTTAGGCAACGGACGGACTGCACGAGCTACATCTTGGGGGCTGATGGTAAGTGCCCCCATTTCTGGTATTTCCTCGCACGCCCGTTCGATCTCCCTAGTCCAATCACCTTCGGTGTGGTTGACAGGCACCGACCAGATGCTTCGCCAGAACGAGCACATGGCGTCATCATCCGGCAGGGGCGTGTCAATCACACCTTGATCCGGTCGCTCCCAAGCCCTGTAGACCCACCTTTCATCGCTCTGGAATGTGCGGTTCTGAGTGTACCGCTCCACTCTCCGCCTGTACCGTCGAATACGGTTTGCCCATGCATAGATCTTCTGCTTCAGGAAGTCGATACATTCTGTGACGCGGGTCAAATAATCTCGAGAACTAATATCAGTCCCCGAGAACGCCCGCCTCACAAAGCGCATCACTCTAGGGCGAGTGTTGCCCTCCCTGAAGCAGATTAGCTTGCCGATGAGTACTCTTATTATTATTATTATTACTTATATACAATCTCATTCAATCCTTTCGTTGCCTTGTAAATGGGACAAGGCAATGGACTTATTCATCATTATAAATTCATTTCTTTCACCACTAGTGGGAGAGTGTCCAGTCTGGAAACGGGTTGTACGGGACCGCACGGGGTGGAGTGCGGCCCTTCCCCTTAAGGGGGGAACCGACTTAAACACTAATATTAATGTAAGTAGGAAAAACGAAATTCAGGCACGGTCACAGTATGTACTTACTAGCCGTACTCATCGGGTATCTTCATGCCTCTGGAGGAGGGCTGCGGGCCTACGCCCGTCCAGAAGTACACCTCCTCTCCGCTGCCGTCGTACCGCAACTCTGGGATCCTGCACATGAGGGACGATTAGTCTCTGTGTGCCACAACACGTGGTATATGAATGAGCTTTAGGTTCTTACAGGATCGTAGTGGCGTCCAGGAAGCGGACCGGCTTGCTGGAGACGGCGGGCGAGCCGGCCAGCGGGCCCACGGCCTGCTCGGCCGGCGCCTCGAACTCGTCCGGCACGAACACGTCACCGAACGCGTTCTGGCTGCCGATGTCGTACACGGCCAGCCACTTGATGCGCGAGATGCGCTTGCCCTCCGGCACGGCCAGCCGCACCTCGGCGTTATAATATCGCTCTAGTATATTCGTCCTTGATAAAAACAATTATATTATGCAATGGCTTGCTTCACCCAGGTATACAGATAGTGCCATCCACGAAGACGCGCTCCACTCCGCGATTACTGTACTGTAAGCTGTACTTAAGTATGAGGAGGATGGAGTGGGGCATCTTCGCGGATGGCACTATCTATTACACTTGTGTGGAGTAGGGGTAACATTTATCTAGGTGTAATATTTATCTAGGTTCCTTGAAACAAATCACGTGTATTGTTAAGCCTGACATTTGACAAGGTACACAGATCTACTGACCTGCCATACTCATTGGGCACAATGAAGCCCTGGGGACCAGGCCGGCCGGCATCTCCGGCCCAGAAGAATGTGTCATCCCCGGTGCCGTCATAGTTGAAGTTCTCCAGCAGTATTGTAAAGTCATCTATTGCATAAACGTCCCCGGATACCTAAAAATACGCAAATAAATTATGTCATACATGTCCAACTAATTTAGAAATTAAAACGGCTATGTTGGTCTAGTGGGATCCTAGGTTTGATTCCCAGTTTCTGCAGTGTTATTAGGTATATGTTAGACTGCAGCTGCTGAGAGATTGCATTCATGACACATCTCAGATAGTCATGAATGTTCATCAATTACTGACAATTTTAATAGTCATGAATGTTCATCAATTACTGACAATTTTAATAGTCAGTAACTATATGATAAAATATGAATTTAAATTTAATTTTGTAACAGTATGTTATGTTAGTACGGTGAAACCGACCATCATTGCCCATTGCGGATATCCTTGCCCGGACAATATAACTAACTAACATCTTGAACTTTAAATTTTATTTTCAATTCAAGATTTTCTTTAGTAAATAGAGAAAATCTTGAATTGAAATTAAACTTTAAAGTTCAAGATTTTCTCTATTTACTACAGAAAATCTTGAATTGAAAATAAAATTTACAAGTTCAAGATTTTCTCTATTTACTAAAAAAAATCTTGAATTGAAAATAAAATTTACAAGTTCAAGATTTTAGTTAGTTTTAGTGTCTGGGCAAGGATATCCGCAATGGGCAATGATGGCCGGTTTCACGGTATATGTTATTGGATGTAAACAAGTATTTGCAAGTATGTAGCGGACAGTGTGTCAGGAACACATTCTTTTAGTGGTTGTAGATTAGTTACCATGAGGCTTTAGATATGCCAATGGTATATTTTGTGTTAAATTACTGTTGGATTAGTAGCAGCAAGGAATCCGAATTTGTGCGTGGCAATAGGCCATTACATAGGACTTCATAGGAGACCCTTGTAACATAGGTAACTGGCAGACCCCTAAGACGACCCACTGACCAGAATGTGGGTGTATTTTACATGTCTACATAGCCTTCGGATAATAGAGGCTTGATAATATTTTATGTTTAAGTCTATTATGATTCTTAAAAATGGCAACATGGATTTTATTTCATACCTATATTATTTCTGTAAGCTTATGAAGCTGAATAGCCATTTCCACTGTCACACTTACATTCACCAACAAAAACTTAAACTCTTTAAGCGAGTAAATTGAACCTTGTAAACAAGGGATTGAAATATGGGTGTTTGTACAAATAACTTATTAGTATTGTGCTACCGAACCTGATGGTGGTAGGAGTTGAGCTTTCCGATGAACCTGCCGCGGTATGGTCCGTCCTCGTCCTGCGAGCTACAATCTGCAACGATACACAGCGTTCGGTAACAATACAATAGAAAGTTTTCACTTACGGGCAGCGAATTTACTTCAAACTGCTAATATTTACCTTTTGCGACTGCTATAAGCAGCAGAAAACATATTTTTAACATCTTTCTCTCACTTTGCTCACTTTAAACAATTTTTTCAAACTTTCTAACTATTAGAGGTCACAACATTTGAAGTATTTCACATACCACCAGCTTCCGGTAACTTGACAAATCACTGAACTGGTTTTGTTGTCGTTTAGTCAAAAGTGATCCAAGGACGCAGTTCTATTGGTTGTGCACGGATCCACGTTCCCGCGACCAATCTCAAGTAACTAACTTGGGTAACTTTCACTTTTTGTTCTCTTCGGAATTTTGTATCACGTTCAGAAATGAACAAAGTTACTTTTATTTTTTTAAATTGTATTTGGATTTGGACTTGTCATTAGATATTATATTGTATTTGGACTAATTGTCATTATTAAAATTCGTTAGTGAAATCTTGATATGGTGAAATCACTCCCTTTTTTGTTTATAAAAGTTGATTAGAGTTATAATACGGTCAGGCGCTAATCATTACATAATGAATATACATTATGAATATGGGGGATTATCATTACTGTAGTTGTAGGTATTATTTGGTAGTAGGTAAGTAGTGTTGTTGTTAATTAGAAAGAGAACACTGATGAGCAGGTGACTCAATACCAGGGCCGTCTAACCATATTGGGCGCCGGGGTGCGAAAATCAGCTGGCGCGCGGCGCCCAGCCTGGCCAACGAAGCTCTAGGTAGGTATCTATGGGTTATAAGAATTAAGATAGAGTAGGATGCAAGCGAGCGAAGCAAGCTCAATAATGTAGGAGTTCGATACTTTGTCGCCTAATGCACAGAAGGAGAAGCTTAGGTTCTCTACTAGACGCTTTTGGATATTGTTATAGTTCAAAATATTTTTACTCTACCTATTTTATTTTGAAGCCAGGGAGGTGCGAGTTCACCTTCTTGCACCCAGCTCCTGTCACCCATGGTTGGTGACTACTGTGACCAGAATCATAATAATATACCTACCTACCTACTAGATACTCGCTTCAAGGCTCGTGCCGACTAGCACTACGTGACGCCGATTATTGTTCTACCATATCTAACAAAACAATTTCTAATAAAAACTTCACGGTAGAACAAATTACTGATGTCGCGTCGCACAAGTCTGCACGAACGGTTGAGGCGGAGTTTTATGAACAATTTTGGTGCCTATACCTACTTTCAGTATAATGAATATTTGCTATGTAATTCTTATAAATTGTCATAACACATGGTATGTGTAGATATAAGGCAATCGGCTTGCGCCCCCTAAGACCCTGCGCCCGGGTGCTACGCACCCCTGGCACTGCCGGGTAGGTAAAGATGGTCCTGCTCAATACAAAAGTACCTACTTAGGTACGCACGGCCACACTTCAAGCTATACATTTCCAGTTTATGGTGATCTCGCATTGTAAACGATTTCCGTACAATGCGGGTCAGCTACTGGAAATGTATAGCTGGTGGTATGTGTGGCCGTGTGTACTCTGTGGAGTCTGAAGAGACTATGATTACGCTGGTAAGTTACTGTCTAGTAGCGGAAATGTGCCTTCTAAATCATCCAGAAGAATCTTTACATGGTGCCATAATGGTGCGCACTGTGCACTCGGTCAAAATAGAGATGCGCTCCTGTGTTTTGCTATAAGATAAATGCTAGGCGCAACGTAAATGAACAATATTGAACACTCAATCGCAATGATAACATTGTTATATTACGTATAGTAGTGTAGTCAGTTTATATAGTGTACAGTGGAACAAGCTATTTGGTAACACGCAAAAATATTCATCTTTACACTACCTACCTAGTTATACACCCTATTCCCGCTGTTCGCCCACGCGATGTTGTCTCCGTGCGTCTCTAGACGCTGACACAGCAAAGGGATGTTATGACTTGTCTCTATGATAAGACGGCGCCTGCGAGTGTCCGTCTTAAAATATGAATTAATTATAACGAGTCGATTCTAAGATTCAATTGTAAACGGTACAATAAATGTATTAATTTTATTGTATTTTTTTAATCCTCGCGTGCCACCAAAATCTTACTGGCGCAGCCGGTAGGATACTCGTACAGATCCTATTCGCAGGCTGTTGCTTTCGGCACGAAATCGGTCGTGGTGCGGTTTCGGATTCAGGACACGGGTATCCTCGGACCAAATAAATAAGTGAGTGGACACGGCGGCTCGTCGAGGATCTTCATAGCAGCTAACCTTGGAGGATATGGAGCAGAGCGGCGTGTGAGTAAACTTTTTCACTTTCCGTCTCTTCCCAATCTATTCCTTTGGGCTGTATTAAGTATATAACGTTATTTTGGACCAAATCGCTAGAATAGCAGTAGTGTTAACTGATTTTCGTTTATTAATAATTTTATTGCTCTAATTTTGTGAAAACAATATGGCGGAAATCCAAATCATTCCAAGAGATATTTTGTGTATCATCCCCAAGTTTGAAGGGGAGGAAAAATTGCTTAACCTATTTATAAGTAAGTGTGAATATGTCATTGCGCGTTTTAGAGGTCAGGAAAACCCGGCCCAAGATTTATATGTGTTTCATGCGATTACGAGTAGGATCGCTGGGAGAGCTGCGGCTCTACTCAGTGAAAGAGAAGACGTAGATACCTGGCTAAGTGTAAAAGAGTTGTTCATCCAACATTTCGGTGACCCGCGCTCGGAAGAGTGCGTTGCGATTGAGTTAGACACTTTAAAAATTAAACAAGGAGAATCATACTCAGATTTTTGTAACAGGGTGCAACAAGTTCGAAGCACCCTTATGTCAAAGGTTAATAGACTTGCCGATGTTAACTTAAAACGAGCCAAGATGATTATCTATGATGAAGCGTCTCTTAATGTTTTCTTGTATAACCTACCTGAGGACATGATACGTATTGCACGTCTCAAAGGCTGCACAAACTTGGAGCAGGCTCTGACTATTGTAACAGAAGAAGTGAATTTCTTATTTCAATATAATGCCAAAAATAAGAAATCAAACCCACCACAGCAGCAACAAAATATTAAACAGCTGTCACCCTTTCAAGGGCCTCAAGGTTTTAAGCCTGTTTTTGTCCAGAACACGAACCCTGCACAAAATTTTAAATTTGGGGTTCCACAGAATGTAGGGTTCAAACCTAATTTTTATCCTCAAAATAAATTCACTCAGCCATACCCTGTCTCTGGCTTTAGGTTTGGTAACCAGAACCAAACGCCACAACAAGGCCTTAAATTTGGGGTACCACAAAATCCACAAGGAGGGTTCAGGTTAGGTAACCCTTATCAACAAGGTTTCAGATTCGGTGGTAACCCTTACCAGCAGCAAGGATTTCGGCCCCGTCAAAACTTTAATAGACCATCACCTGGGTTCACAATGAACCAACCAAATCAGTTCCGGTTTGGCATTCCGCCACAACCACAAGTCCAGAAACCACAAAATAATACTGATGTATCTATGCGTACAGCAGCCCCCGTGAGACAAAACATGTTATCTAATCCACGGGATATGGATAACGTGTTCTATAGTAATGAGTTAGATGCTTTCGACGGCTATAACGACCAAGCCTGTTACGATGAAAATTACCCATACATTGAATATGTAGAGAATACTGAGAACGTTGATAATTATTTCGTAAAGTCACCTGAATTAGCTACCGCTTACCCGGAAAATTTGGAAAATAAAAATTTTCCCGAACCAGCCTCGAAGACAGACCACCCGAAGTAGTTCAATTAAATTGTGATGGTATATTGAAGCTACCACACATAGAAATCCCAGAAATAGGATCACGTTTTATGATTGATACTGGCAGTACTAGGTCTTTTATAAGTCCAGCAAAGGCTTCTCAATTTTTTTCTGATTATAAATACTATGAACCATTTGAGGTCATAAGCACTCACGCGCGGAGTAGACATGACGAAGTCATACACATTCCCCTTTTGAAAACATTCAAAAGTACATCCAAACATAAGTTCTACGTCTATAATGTAGATAGCCGATACGACGGCCTAATAGGATCAGATCTATTAAAACAACTTGATGCGACAATAGATATGAAAAATCAAGTGTTGCGAACGTGTGACACAGATATACCCATAATCTACAATCCCCCATATGAAATAAGTCTAGAACCCCGATCCGAAACTCGTGTGAAAGTACCGACAGATTTGCAAAATGGTGACGGAATAATAGATTTTATCGAGTTTGGAAAGGACGTGCGAATGCCTACAGCAATAGTTAGGTGCGCCAATTCATTTGCGCATACAATCATACAAAATGCTTCTCAAGAAAAGGTAACTTTGACTTTTTCAAAACCATTACAAGTTCAGGAATACAATTGCGATGAATGTGAGGTTAACAACACCTCTGACAATTTTGACATAGATAATTTACTTAAACAAAATTTATCGAAATTACGTCTAGACCACACGAATCGAGAGGAACGAGAATGTATAGAACAACTTTGTTACGAGTACAGGGATATATTTTACTGCGAAGATATACCGCTCTCCTTTACAAACCATGTAAAACACAGCATCAGAACGAAACACGAAGACCCGATCTATGTTAGGCCTTACCGACACCCTCCTACTCAAAACGAAGAAATACAGCGACAAGTAGATAAACTTCTCAAAGACAACGTCATCCAAGAATCACACTCCCCATGGAGTGCCCCAGTACATTTAGTGCCCAAAAAGGCAGATGCCTCTGGCGAAAAGAAGTTTAGGATGGTGATTGATTATCAACGGCTCAACGAAATAACAATAGATGACAAATACCCTTTGCCCAACATAACGGATCTGTTTGATAAGCTAGGAAAGTCAGTCTACTTCACTACGCTTGATTTGGCAAGCGGATATCACCAGGTAGAGGTAAATAAAGCTGACCAACACAAAACCGCTTTTACCACCCAGTCAGGGCATTATGAATTCACTAGGATGCCATTTGGCCTTAAGACAGCCCCGGCTACCTTTCAGAGGGCTATGGACAATGTGCTCAGAGGTCTTCAAGGTATACATTGCTTAGTATATCTTGATGATATCATCGTTTACTCTTCTAGCCTTCAAGAACACGTGGAAAAATTACGAAAAATATTCGATCGACTAAGGGAAACCAATTTTAAGGTCACCTTAGACAAATGCGAATTTTTTAGACGAGAAGTTTTTTACTTAGGACACGGAATAACAAAAAATGGCCTTAAGCCAAACGACGATAAAATTCGAGCGGTACTAGAGTTCCCTCTACCGAAAACACCAACTGAAATTAAGAGCTTTCTTGGTTTGATAGGGTATTATAGGAAGTTTATACGGGATTTTTCTAAGATTACGCAGCCCTTGACATTTTGTTTAAAGAAACGAAATAAAGTGGAAATAACAGACCAATATGTAGCGGCCTTTCAAAAATGTAAAGAACTATTAGTCAACGCCCCCCTATTACAGTTCCCTGATTTCACAAAGCCTTTCGTGCTAACTACAGATGCGTCAAACTACGCATTAGGCGCTGTCCTTTCCCAGGGACCCATTGGTAGTGACAAGCCGATTGCATATGCTAGCAGGACTTTAAACGATCCTGAAACTCGGTACAGTACTATCGAAAAAGAGTTATTGGCAATCGTATGGGCAACCAAACACTTCCGCCCATACCTGTATGGTAGGAAGTTTACCATTTACACCGACCATCGACCACTGGCCTGGCTCAATTCTATCAAGGAGCCAAATAGTAAACTCACCAGGTGGAAACTACGTTTGGGAGAGTTTGACTATGATATATTGTATCGAAAGGGGTCGCAAAATAGCAACGCCGATGCGCTGTCGCGTATTAAACTTAACGCCCTCGATAACGATGGGAACGAATCCATGAAAGCTAATGTAGATAACAATGAGCGGTTACAAGACTATATTCAAGAGTTAACCGGTGACATTGAAAGATTAGGTAGGCAACATAACAGGGAAGCCTCACAGGGACGTAGCGCTAGTCCGATCCTGATTTCTTCGGATTCAGAAGCAACCTTGAGCATCCCCTCAATAGGCAAAAATAGACCTCGATCCCCATTTTTAGTACAAAGCCCAACTAGCAGTACCACCACAGCTTCGGAAAGACCAACGAGCAGTAGTACTGAAATTGCTCACTCAGCGCTAGACACGGAAACAGACGGCATTCCCATTCTGAGCGAGGCAATAGATACTAAGCCTAACCAAATTCTTATCCACACATGGAACCGAAACGAAACAGCTGTTAAGGACCTTTCGAGGCACAAACAGAGAGTTTTGGAAGTCCATTTACCTGTTGGGAGACCGGACCTAATAAAACAATTTTTAATAGAATACCTATACCAGACCAAAAGTAAAACATTTCATTTATTTTGAGGACGAAATCCATCGTAAAGATTTTACGGAAGCTATTATAACGCTTTTTAAGAAGGGTACTGTGAAGTTTTTTGAATGCACTATGAGAGTAATTTATGTAGAGGACGAAAACGAATAACGGGACATTGTCCTAAAATACCACCATGGCAAAACTTGCCATCGGGGTATTAAGGAAACTTTGGTACACTTAAGACGCACCTATTTTTGGACTAATATGGATCTTACCGTAGCGACACTGATTAACGCATGTGAGGCGTGTAAACAAATGAAATACGACCGAAACCCACTAAAACCAGTATTACAGTTAACACAGACTCAAACGAAACCCTTACAAGAACTTTTTATCGATTTATTTACTATAAAGGGCACATACTTCCTCACTATCATAGATGCGTTTAGCAAAGTAGGGCAAGCAATAGAGATTGCAAACCGTTCGACACCTGAAGTTATTAGAGCCCTTATTAGATATTTTTCATTCTATGGTGTTCCCGGAAAAATTAGTTCAGACCCTGGTACGGAATTTAATAACGCTTTAATGAGAGATACGATGACCTTTTATAAGATCGACCTACACATAGGTACGCCACATAACCCAAACTCAATGGGACTCATAGAAAGGTTCCACTCCACTATTCTAGAAATCTACCGTTTGGCGGAATATGAACACAAAATGACAGACGCGGCGTCCGTCATGACATATGCGGTGATGTCATATAATAACACTATACATTCCACCACAGGCCTCACGCCATTTGAGGTACTCTTCGGTCATACGGAGGCTTCCAGTACATTTAACGTTAATTTCGATAAACACTACACACAACAATTAGTGAGCGAGCATGTTAAGCGAACTGTTATAGTTTCCCGATGTTAAGGAAAGCCATTAACGATCAATAATAATTGATTACTTAGATTTATTAAGAATTGTCATGTCATCATCCTAGACCAGCACTGGTTCCCCGCTCCCGCGGTGTGCCAGTCTCGTCCCGATCGCCGAACCTCTATCATCTCCGTATATCGTTGTGTCTGCCAGTTTGACTTAGTGTTAGTCGAAAATTGTATCAAGGTCAAACCCCAAATTAAACTATATCTTTTCGTGTATCTCAAAGTGTTTTTTTTAAAACCTTGTTTACTTGGCCTCGCGTAACATTGGTGGCAGCTTAAGGGATTTTAAAAATCCTCGGATCGCCTCAATTCAGTGAAAATTAAATGAAGAAAAACCATACTTACGTGTGTTGTGATTGTGATAGTGACAAGTGCGAAAATCCAATCTTACCTCTGTATCCTGTCGCTGTCTTTCCGCTCAGTGCCGCTGTATTCTGCTGGTCTTATTAGGCCCTCACGCGCCGTGTTGGTGTAACGGGGTGTACCCCGAATATCCATCACTCACCTTGGGTGATCTCGCCTGGCTACGAAATGATTCGTATTACCGTTGCAGTCGCAGTGTTCCTGTAAGTACATCCATTCTACATCGAAACTAACCGTGTTGTGAAAATAGTGCCAGTGATTTAAACTACAAAGTTTCATCACATAAGTTCCAATTCAATTCAAACTTCAAAGTGCTAGACTTAGTAACATTCAGTTTAATCATATTTTGTTCCAGTGTATTATTTTATCACTTAGCTCCGAGAATAGTGCAACATTCCTTCTTATCGCGACTCCGTTCCCGACGCGACGTTATCTTTGTTTTGACTAACTTCCAATGCCTAAGGACGAACCCAGTACTATGTCTAAAGACACAAAAGAAATCGACATGAACTTTATAAGCAAATTCATTAACAAATTCGACGGAAACCGCGAAAAACTAAATGCATTTTTACATAATTGCAGAAATGCAATAAGCCTTGCGTCGCCATCTCAACAAGACGTAATATTAAAATATATTTTAAGCCAACTTGAAGGGCGTGCCGAAAGTGCGTGCTCCATTAAAGATTTCGAAAACTGGCAACAGTTAGAAGAATTTCTCAAAAACCAATTTGGCGAGAAAAAACATTACGCTGCACTACTCTCGGATCTCCAAGATTGTTGTCAAACTAATAGCGAAACAGTCAACCAGTTCGCACTACGCGTAGAGACTTGCCTAGCTAAACTGTTAACCGAAATCAATATATCCATACCTACAAAAAAGAAAGGTGAACTGACTGGCCGTGTCGCTGCAATGCAAGACTTAGCATTGCATACATTTATCAGTGGCTTAAACTCTCGATTGTCAACTGTAGTCAGATGCCGTGACCCTGAAACTTTAAATGAAGCGATTGGCTTCGCTGTGTCCGAAGAAAAAATATTACAAACCACCTCTAAGCGTAATCCGTCAACAAACAATACCAATTCACCTAATCAAGGACGTTGGCCTCAGCGTCGATTCCAACAGAACCGAAACCTTACACAGCATAGTGTTTCAAATGAGTCTAATGGTCAAAGACCATCTACTTCAGGTCTTCCAGTGTGCCGTTATTGTAAAAACGTGGGCCATACTATTGAGGAATGTAGGAAACGGGAATTTAATAATAATCGCTTCAGAGATCACAATAATCAAAGACCATTGCCAAGGCGTTTCCCAAACAATCAAGCTCAAGCTCACGCGGTAAATAGCAACGAAGACAATGAGTACATGGAAGATACTCAAGATAGACCAAATGATGATTTAAACGAGTAAAGGGCTCACGGTGGTGTCTCGTGAGACCCAAACCTCAAATTCCAAAACATTTCTATATCAAAGACACTAGCACTGTATCCTCTGTATCCCCTAGCGATAGGGACTTGCGAATAAACCGCAACACTGTATCCTCTGTATCCTCTGCATCCGCTGTATCCTCTGCATCCGCTGTATCCTCTGCATCCGCTGTATCCTCTGCATCCGCTGTATCCTCTGCATCTGCTGTATCCTCTGCATCCCCTAACGATAGGGACTTGCGAATAAACCGCAACACTGTATCCTCTGGATCCACTGTATCCTGTGTATCCCCTAACGATAGGGACCCGCGAACTAATCGCACCTCTGTATCCACTACTCCCGCTGATCGTAAAATAAAGCCTGTATGCGCCAAATCCACTTTAAACTCAATCGCTCCTCGTTCAATTCCTGAAACTAAAATTTATGAAATTAATATTAGTCCATTTAAGAGACGCTTGTTACCTCATATCCTGGTCCATACCCCAGTTTCAGACACTACCATATCTCTTCTTGTAGACTCTGGCGCAACTGTAAGCCTTCTAAAAAATTCTTCTATACAAATACCAGTTTATATCACACCAGATACTATCCTTTTGAAAGGTATTGATCCTATTGATAAAGCTACGCCAACAATAGGCCATTTTCCGCTTAAAATAAAAATAGATGATAAAAATAGTATCACGCATAAATTCCATATAATATCCCGGATACACTTACCTTATGATGGTATAATTGGCACTGATATGCTAACCGCTTTTGGCTGCACTATTGACTACACTCGTGAAACCTTGAAAGTAGGTAAACATGAAATAAAATTACATTTTAATGCGCCCATTTATGTAATTCCTCCCAGAACTGAAACTGTTATAGAATGTTCCGTCTCTAACCCTGAGGTAAAAGAAGGACTCGTATTAGATCAATGTCATCACGAAGATTTACTGATCGCCAATTGCTTAGTCACAGTTAAAGAAAACAAAAGAATCAACTTGTCAATAATCAATACTTCTGAAACTCCTATAACCTTAAAGTCAAATTTGGATATCACACTCATACCCTTAACTTCTTTAATCAAACCATTCGATCCAGTAAATGCTCATACAGTTTGTCATTTCAAAAGCACCGACTCTTACCTCCGAACACAAGAAGTATTAAACCTTCTCAGAATCTCTCACCTCAATAATGAAGAAGCAAATGCTCTTCACGATGTTTGCTCTGAATACTCAGATATATTCTTTATTCCTGGTGACAAACTTTCCCACACAGATGCACTTAAGCATAATATTACAACGAGCGCTCAAAATCCAATAAATGTAAAATCCTATCGGTTTCCAGAAGTACACAAACAAGAAGTCAACAAACAAATAGACCAAATGCTCGATCAAGGAATCATAAAACATTCAAAGTCTCCATGGTCTTCACCAATTTGGATTGTTCCAAAAAAAACTGATGCATCCGGACAGCAAAAATGGCGTATAGTTATCGATTACCGAAAACTAAATGATATCACTATTGGAGATAGCTACCCTATACCGCAGATATCCGAAATTTTAGATCAACTGGGTCAAAGTAAATATTTCTCGACCCTTGACCTTGCATCAGGTTTCCATCAAATTTTAATTAATGAAGAGGACGCTCCTAAAACAGCGTTTAGTGTACCTCAAGGACATTACCAATTTACAAGAATGCCATTTGGCTTGAAGAACGCGCCCGCTACTTTCCAACGGTTAATGAATACCGCTCTTACGGGTCTCCAAGGCATACGGTGTTTTGTATATCTGGATGACATAGTCATATATTCCTACGATCTAAATTCTCACATTGATAATCTTTCGTTAATATTCCAAAGACTTCGAGATTATAATCTAAAACTCCAACCTGACAAGTGCGAGTTTCTCCGACGTGAAGTCGCATATCTTGGCCACCAAATAACTAAAGATGGTGTAAAACCTAACCCTGAAAAGATAAAAGCCGTGACCCAATTTCCTACTCCTAAATCCCCGAAGGACATTAAGTCCTTCCTCGGACTCGTATCCTACTATCGCCGTTTCGTTTCTAACTTCTCGAAAATTGCAAAACCACTTACTCAACTTTTAAAAAAAGATGTTCCCTTCTTGTGGGAAAACAAACAACAAGTCGCCTTTGACGAACTCAAGCACAAACTTACCTCTGCTCCTATACTCATTTATCCAGATTTTTCTGCCCCGTTCATTTTAACGTGTGATGCCTCTAACTATGCCATCGGTGCCGTACTCAGTCAAGGTCCAGTTGGTAAAGACAGGCCAATAGCCTATGCCTCCCGGACCCTCAACAAGAGCGAATCTCATTATAATACCACCGAAAAAGAACTCCTTGCTATTTTGTACGGTTGCAAAACCTTTCGCCCATATCTCTATGGACGAAAATTCCTGATCATTACTGATCATAGACCATTAAAGTGGTTGTTTAACCATAAAGATCCTAGTAGCAAATTACAAAGATGGCGCTTGAAGCTAATGGAATACGAGTACGAAATCGGTTATCAAAAAGGAAAACTAAATGCCGCTGCTGATGCCTTATCTCGATATCCTGTAAACCCAATTCAACCATCAGACTGTGATCCCATTCCATCCACTTCCAACCAAAATGCTGATGATAATTCAACACCTCGATTCAGTCCTCTAACCCTCGAGGATCTTGATATCCAACTACCTCCTGGCTCCCTAGACCTTGACGATAAACTGCCGTCCGTAGACCTCTTAGAAAACGACGATTCACCACCAGGAATCGACGATCCCATAACACCTACCACATCTAACAGATCCCCGAATCCTACAACAAATTCTTCTCGTGATAATAACTATAGCAAGTTCCTGAAAACAATGAGCAACAAAGACTTTAATAGCAACGCTAAAATCACGGAACATAACGAAAGCATCATGAAAACGAATTGCAAAATCATGATCATACCTACCTCCATCGATCTCGATGACTCCAACCCTCACGTAGAAGAAATCCTGAGCAACCTTGAAGACTCAAAGGAACTCTTAGATAGGGAAAGAACTCTTTACTCTTTTATCTCATTTAATCACAAAGGAAAGACAATATATTTCCTATTCACTAAAGTATATCACTTTCATAATAGTTCTTATGAAGACATTTATAAAAGTATACAAAATCTCCAATCCGATATACTGCGCAATTCCACTGATCTAAACCTAAACTTTGCCATTACTGATTTCCAAAATCCTTTTGACAAGCATATCTGGACTAAAATATACAACATGTTCTGCTATATCTTTAACAATACCCAAACGTCAGTTTATATTTATCACAATACTATAATTTTTCCTACACCTTCGGAGATACCAAGAATACTCCGCGAAAACCATGACATTCCTATTGCCGGACATCTAGGATCTACGCGAATGTTTAATCGAATAAAAGAAAGGTATTTTTGGAAAAACATGCGGACAGATATCGAAACATACGTAAGAAATTGCTCCCAATGCCAAAGTAACAAAGCCTTAAGACAGATTAATAAATCTCCAATGCAAATAACTACCACTTCCACTAAGCCATTTGAACGACTCAGCCTCGACCTTGTAGGTCCCCTACCAGAAGCTGGCCTTACTAAGCTCAAATTTATTGTAACACTACAGGACGACCTTACCAAATATTCCCTCGCTTACCCTATTGCTAGTGCGACTGCAGAGGAAACGTGTGAGTGTTTAGTGCACTTTATTTCTGTCTTCGGCATCCCGAAATCTATTTTAACCGATCAAGGCACAAACTTCACCGCAGATTTATTTAAAAGAACCTGCAACTTTCTGAAAATAAAACAAATCTGGTCCTCCCCGTATCATCCTCAAACTCAAGGTGCACTTGAACGCAGTCACTCCACACTTAAGGAATACCTTAAATCTTATGTCAATGAAAATCATTCTGATTGGCATAAATATGTCTATACTGCTATGTTGGCGTATAACACCTCTACTCATTCCACTACCAACTTCACACCATATGAGCTCCTCTTTGGCCAGAAAGCCTTTATTCCAGACTCCATCTACGAATTACAATCAGACCTTACATATCCAGAATATCTCAAATCTTTGCATCATCGTCTAAAACTTTCACGTGAGAAAGCCATCGAAAACATACAAAGATCTAAAGAAAGATCTAAACAGTATTATGACACCCGCTCACGACCTGTCCAATATAAGGTAGGAGATTATGTATATCTCAAAAATCATGTACGCTTGCGCAAAGCCCTTTCGCCAATTTGGAAAGGACCGTATAAGGTTGTAAAGGTCAATGGTAAAAACACCTTGACCTTACTCATAAATAGACGTCATGTGACACATCACTATGACGAGGTCAAACTAGCTCCTAGGTCTGAAATGTAGTCTTAGTTATATTCTTAATACTAATTTTAATTATATTTTATTACAGTAATTCTGCGCTGGGTCAGGAGTTCATTACGCCCTTGACGAACAGTCCTGGCATCTACTTCGACCCTTTAGGTTCTTTAAGTCTAATAGATAGTCACCTTAGTATAGTTATTCCCTATGATGTATCCTTTATTAACCCGCATATCGTAAACCTCCGTCTTGTTCTTGATAAATGCAAACAAATGTGTGACAATGGTAAAGTCTTTGATTATTTAGAATGTAGTAATCTCTTTGAACCATTGAACACCCGTTATAATGATATAGCTCATGACAACGAAGCCATTTTTCATCTTACATCTCGCCAGTCGAAAAGATCTGCACTTCTAGGATTCGTAGGCACTGTATCTAAAAAATTATTTGGCACAATGGATGAAGACGATGCCATCCGATACGACAATGCCATTAAAGAAGTAGAAACCGACCAGAAGAAACTAGCCCTTCTGATGAAAGAAAATATATTAGTTACTTCTACGTCACTTAGATCTTTCAATGAAACTTTGCATATAATAAAACTAAATGAAAAGCATCTGAAAGATGCAATGGACGAATTGTCCGTAGATATTCTAAATCTGACTTATGTTTCAGAAGAATTAGGTATTAGGTCCCGCATGCTGGAATTAACTTCCATGATAGAAAATAGCCTCCTAGCCTTATCCTTCAAAGTTGAAGATATAATTAACTCGATTATGTTCAGCAAATCTAATGTCCTGTACCCCACTATCCTAACACCTAAAGAACTTTACACTGAATTGGTCGATAACTACAGATTTCTTCCAGAATCTAAACAACTTCCAGTTCCCTTAAATATCGATAACATACATACTATTTTAAATATATCAGAGGTATCTAGTTACTTCAATAAAGAAAAGGTAGTGTTTATAGTAAAAATCCCTCTCATTAATCCTATATACTTAAATGTGTATCACAACTTACCTTCGTTAGTTCCTCATGATAAAAATAATCCAAAGTCATATTCGACCATCATTCCATCCTCCAAATATATTGGTATCAGTAGAGATAGATCAATGTACTGTAAGTTAGATAATCTGGATCACTGTAAGATAATCGATAATGATCATTACCTTTGTGAAACATCAATATTATACTCCTCTTCCGCGACACCTTCCTGTGAAACAGAAATTATTACAAAAGTACTTACCTCAATCCCTTCGATTTGTGAAACCAAATTTATTCATGGTCATGTTAGCATCTGGCAGCCACTACGCTATAGTAGATGGTTATATGTAATGTCAGAAAAAACTAAAATAAGTATTGAATGTAATAACTCTCAATCTACTGAAATAGAATTTAGTGGAAATGGTGTATTGTACTTACCTTCTGAATGTGTTGCCTATTGCAAGGACACTCGTTTAACCTCGCATGGAAATCGTAAAATCCAGCTGAAAACTATTGTTTCTAATTTTAATATTTTAAATGATTCATGTTGTAATATTGTAGCATATAATAACATTGTATCAAACTTACCTGTAGTTAATCTTAAGAATGTTAACTTAGATTCCTTAGCTTATGATAATCCTGAAATCCTGAAAGGTCTTAACAATATAATTGAAAAACCACATATTGTTTTATATCAAAAATACTATTCAGGTATTACAATTGTAATTCTTATTTCTATTATGTGCTTTATTATCTATAAGGTGTATAAAACTGGCATACACAAGAAAATAATGAAACTTAAGGAAAATAAAACCCCCGAAAATAATGACCCTGAGATAGATGACACTGAACTTTCAAACGTTAACACAGGACCGTCTCTTAGAATCGGCTGACTTATATTTCATTAACTTAAACATAAACTTCACTTTAAAGGGTGTAGTTTACTTTAAATCGGGGGGCTGTTATAGTTTCCCGATGTTAAGGAAAGCCATTAACGATCAATAATAATTGATTACTTAGATTTATTAAGAATTGTCATGTCATCATCCTAGACCAGCACTGGTTCCCCGCTCCCGCGGTGTGCCAGTCTCGTCCCGATCGCCGAACCTCTATCATCTCCGTATATCGTTGTGTCTGCCAGTTTGACTTAGTGTTAGTCGAAAATTGTATCAAGGTCAAACCCCAAATTAAACTATATCTTTTCGTGTATCTCAAAGTGTTTTTTTTAAAACCTTGTTTACTTGGCCTCGCGTAACAGAACGAAGTATCTTTATAAGTACCTAACAGATAAAATCGTAGCTAAAAAGGAAGCTAGTAGAGAGAAACGCGGAGGAGAACAAGACTTTAATATACAAGACGAGGACGTAGTATTTATAAAAGGCGTGAATACTAGGAGGAGCAAAGATAAACCGCGTTATGAGAAAGCGCGCATCTCCGGAGATGTTGTTAGAAATGTAGCACCAGTAATAGTCCGAAACCGTAAATCGAAAGTACATGTTAAAGACATCAAACGCCCTTCACAGGTTCGTCCTTCTGCTGGTCCAAGTTCTCAGGACCCAGGGCCTTCAGCTGCAGCAGATTCTTAACAACCCTGGAGTACTACCTATCAAGGAGGGACAGGCGATTGTTACCTACGATAAGTGGACTATAATTAAGGTTTTAGATTTAAGTTTACTATATGATGATTTAGAGTTTAATTCAAATCGATATACTGAGTTGGAAATGCGGGTTCAGAATAGTGTTAACGAAAGGGATTTGAGATCAGACTTCATGAATGCAAGAACACAAGTAGAAAACATTAAGAATTTAACTACCGAAAAATTCCACCAGCTCGTTCCTTCAAAAAGAATGAAAAGAGGCTTGCTAAATCCTATTGGTTCATTGATTAAATTTGTTACCAGGAATTTGGATAATGAAGACGCGATTAAGTATGATAAGCTGATTACGGAAATAAAAAGTAGTCATAATGTTGTTTTAAAGAAAGTTACTCTGGTTGCCGAAATGGTGGATGCCCTCGTGAACCTTACAAACACTACCGATAATAATTTCATACAGTTGGATGAAGCCATTTGGGAAATAAAGCAATCTTTAAATGAAACGAGAATGCAACGAATTGACAACGACTTAATTAATGTATATAATTCACTTTTACACAATTTCCAAATGCTCTACATAAAACTGGATGAAATTGAAACTGCGGTAGCTTTTAGTAAATTAAAAATATTACATCAGTCAATTTTAGATAGCGATGAATTGTTAAAATTGCTAATGATTATAGAAAAGTCTGATAAACTTGTATATCCAGTTAACCCTGAAAACCTAGTTAAGATTGAACAAAGCATAGAGTTGAAAACATATTTAAAAGAAAATCAGATAACATTTATTATGAACGTTCCATTGGTACGAGATGAAACATATACTTACTATAAAGTCCTTCCCTTACCTGTTATTAATTCCCTAAACCAAACGCACCTTATACTGCCTAAATACCCCTACCTGTTAGTGAAAGGGTTGAAAACCAAATCGCTCTCCCAGCCATGTGCTGAAATCGATGAAGCTCGCTTTTTGTGCTATGAAAGAGATAGACACCTACCTATGGAAGATAGTTGCGTCGCCGACCTGATGAAATTCAAGGCTAATACCACCTCTTGTCACCTAGTTCCAGTCGAAATTAATGAGATATTAATAGAGCCCATACAACCAAACCGATGGCTTCTCTTCACTAAAACCACCGAATTACTCACGAAATACTGTGAAAATGAAATAACTCGTCATAGTATTACAGGACCATACATAATTACTATGGATGATGACTGTGAGGTGCGAATTAAGGAGATATGCCTAAAGAAACACCAGCTAATGGGTAAAAAGATAACATTTCCTAAACTACCGATAATTCAATTTCCTGAAATACCAATGTTAGCACCGCTACTACAAGAGAGAAAACCCGTCAACCTGGATGGAACTGAGCTGAACAATCTTCGTTTACTTTCGTACGTCCTGAAGAAAAGTGATAGTGAGATAGTGAGCAGTGTTAGTGGAAATGAAGGAATAGTGAATACGAGAAACATTGGCTTAGGAACTATACTCCTATATGTAATCATAGTAATAAGCATATTTACCTTTTTATTATATAGATTTCGTATCAATCGAAGTCATCAGACGGAAAATGCACCCTCTGATAACTTCGAACTTATGGAGGGAGGAGTTATACACCCTATTCCCGCTGTTCGCCCACGCGATGTTGTCTCCGTGCGTCTCTAGACGCTGACACAGCAAAGGGATGTTATGACTTGTCTCTATGATAAGACGGCGCCTGCGAGTGTCCGTCTTAAAATATGAATTAATTATAACGAGTCGATTCTAAGATTCAATTGTAAACGGTACAATAAATGTATTAATTTTATTGTATTTTTTTAATCCTCGCGTGCCACCAAAATCTTACTACCTACTTAGTCTGTGATCTTTACGCTACGATGCCAATCACGATGCCAATATTTACTTTTATTGTAGGTACCTAGTGTAGGTACACTAGATGACCCGTCAGACGTTTATTTTTTTATTTTTTTGGGTTGAAAATCATCAAATGACTTCTCCCGCTCTGGGCGGAGCGAGCGTGTCAGACTCTTACTGACTAAAACCCACCCGTATTCCTTCCCTTGCCTGTGCCACGCCACAGGCAAGGGAACCACAGGGGCCACGGTTTCGCCTTAGGACTTCCCGCAACCCCGGACCCGTCGGACGTTGTCTTGTCAAAGGGGTTCCAACATTTTTGTATGGGACCTGGCATACCTAACCATCCGCCATTTTGAAAAAAACTGGTTTTGGCGGCCAGTGATGAAACAAGTGTCAATCGATAGAGTAAGTGATTGCAAACAAAAAATATTTAGTGATGAATATCGTAAGTGATATACTTCCTGAGATATTTGAGTTAAAACATGAGAAAAAAATAAAGCAGTTTTTTTATTTTGTGGATCACAAATGAGTCAGCAAAGTTCGTCCTTGCTGTAAGCAACTGGAAAAAAAAATCCTTGATTTCATTTTCAAACATATAATTTACATTTTTAAATATTTTTATAGAATGTAGTATACCACACCGGTATCAGGAGCAGGGTCCTAGCTACCGGTGGTCAGGGCTCCTGAGACAGGAACCTCCTAACGATTCCGACATTTTTGTATGGGACCTGGCATACCTAAGTACCTACCAACCGTACTTGGCGGTCAGTGATGAAACAAGTGTCAATCGATAGAGTAAGTGATTGCAAACAAAACATATTTAGTGATGAATCTCGTGAGTGATATACTTCCTGAGATATTTGAGATCAAAAACGTGAAAAAATAAAGCATATAAATTATTTATTTTTTGAATTTGGTGTGCTTGCACCAACCGTCATATTGTTTGATGTTTGTCATACGGCTTCTGTCAGAGTCCACGAATGTTTCTTTCCTCACGTGAGTTTTATTTTTATATTTTGTTGCATTGTGTTTGTTGTTAATGTTGTATTACCATGTCAAGTAACACCACCGGCCCACCAGGATCACGGTGTTTGTTTTGTGGAATCAGTACGGTCACCCGAACTGGAGGACGCCGTTCTAGACCGCAGTTACGAAGCTATGAGCTTTCTGACGAATATCTCACTGATCATCCACATGTACAAGCTTATGCCCATCATCGACTTGGTGTGCAAGGGGTTAGTACTTTAACACCATTTTTATGCCGTTTTTCTTATTATTATTTATAATATATGTTATAAACACTAAGCTATTATTAGAAAATAATGGGAAAAATCAAACTCGCGTGAGGAAAGAAACATTCGTGGACTCTGGCAGAAGCCATATGACAAATATCAAACAAATGACGGTTGGTGAAAACGAAAAATTTCAACGCAGGGGCGTTGAAATTTTTCGTCGGTTATTTAAAAAAAAAAACAGCTGTTTCATAGAAAAGTGCAATACCTACGCGGTCAAAATGTATGAAGCAGCTGATTTTTTTTTTAATAACCGACGAAAAATTTCAACGCAGGAGGGTTCAGTATCATGTACTGAATCCATGGTAACCGGCTTCGCGTCGATGTCCCTGCCAGTCCTGCCACCCCGTATGTTTGTAAATGAAATCAAGGATTTTTTTTTACTGGTTGCTTACTGTAAGGACGAACTTCGCTGACTCATTTGTAATCCACTAAACAGGAAAAAAAAAAAATTACTGCTTTATTTTTTTCTCATGTTTTAACTCAAATATCTCAGGAAGTATATCACTTACGATATTCATCACTAAATATTTTTTGTTTGCAATCACTTACTCTATCGATTGACACTTGTTTCATCACTGGCCGCCAAAACCAGTTTTTTTCAAAATGGCGGACGGTATAGGTATGCCAACGAAGTCGGATGTTCTTTTAAATTTCGATTTTTAGCTGTTCCCTAGGGTTTTTCCTAAACATTTCTAAACCACCACTGTATTGAGGCGAACAAAACAAAACAATAATTATTCAAATCAGTCCAGCCATTTTGGAGATTTTGCGAGACTAGTCTCTCATGCTCGGAAAGTAGTGTTTGTTTGATCCGAGCAGCGGGTAGAAGACGCTGCTTCCCTCTCTGGAACAAATACGCGGGTGTGTTCAGGGGCGGATTCAGGATTTCATTTTTGGGGGGGGGGGGGGCATTCTGACAAGGTTCGAAGCTAGGGTTAAAATCACAAAAACAAAAAAAGACGTATTCTACATTTTTTTTAATTCAACCTTAGAGTTTTATCTTCATTTACGTAGCCAGGAATTCATTTCGGGGTTGGGGCTGCCAACTTTTTTTAGAAGATATAAAGTAGGTATTTCTGATTTCAAAAACGGTAAATAAAGAGTAGGTACTTGATTAAATACTAATTATTGTTCTTTTTTTAACTGCTTATCTAGTTTTCTTTGTGGAAAATCATTAAAAAAAATGATGCTACCATCTCAGATATACCTAATTCAAATTGATGAAAAGCATTAAATTACTGTGAATTTCAATAAATAAAGTCCTGCTTCTCTCTTTCCGCCACTTTGCAATCATGTCCAAAATAGAGAAGGTCACTTTAGGAGAATATAATGTAGTATGCAAGAGCGAGCGGAGCGAGCTCGAAATTTTTTGCATGTCGCTTCGAATACGTTAGGTTTTCTTTATCTTTGACCATTCATACAGAAATAGAAGTAAAATCGAGTTATCAGATTTATGTAGAAAATTTATATAATTAAGAGAATGTAGGATGCAGGAGCGAGTGAAGCGAGCTCGAAAATTTTAGCACCCCGCCTGGAATAGATTAGACTCTCTCAGACAATGCTGAAGTTGCTGGAAGTCATTCAAAACAAAGTCATAGTCGATCGTACTATTACTGCTTTTGTAGATTTTAAAGTAGGTACACTTATCTTTGACCATTCATACATAAATATAAGTAACAAACGGGAATACACGAATTGATCGACTTATCAAATTCATGTAGAAAATTTAGATAATTATGAATGTAAGAGCGAGCGAAGCGAGCTCGAAAATTTTAGCACCCCACCTGGAATACGTTAGACGGTTAGACTCTCTCAGAGAATACTGAAGTCAATCAAAACAAAGTCATAGTCGATAAAAATACCAATATTTAAGCAAATTCAAATTCAAAAGTCATTTATTCAAATTAGGCTGAGAATCAGCACTTTTCGAACGTCAAAATTACATAAGACAGTCCCCCAAAAACGCCCGCCCTTCACCACTTCCTAGTGCTTTTGCTGGAGAGAAGAAGTGGCGCAACAAACTCCCCAGCAGCACAGCTGTCTGTTCAGTTAGAAAAAAAACTTGATTCTATACAATAGTATGCAAATAATTTACATTACTCAACACAAAACATTCAATAAAATATATGCCATAATGACAGCTAGCACGCGCCAATGTACCAACAAAAAAAAAAATATCGAAATCTAAACTCAAGCAAAAATTCAAATTCAAATTCAAATTCAAATTCAAATTCAAAATATTTTATTTCACATAAACCTACATGGGCACTTATGAAACGTCAGAAGCTACGCACGGTTCCAATTGGTCGTTTCCTATGGAGAAGAGCCGGCAAGAAACTCCACGGTTACTCTTTTGGGTTTTACAATATTTACAACAAAAAAAATATAAAAATACAGTATTATTAGGTATGCGAGGACAGTGTAGGTCTTTCAACAAGTACCAAGTATGTACTTAACAAAATAGAAGATGGTCAACAAGTGTACAGTCCACTAAGCCTACAGCGTTCTCACATTCACAAAATAGAAAAGAATCTATATAAAAGATAAATAAATTAATAAAAATAAAAACTATTTTAAACGAAATGACATGATTGCTATTACAACTGTAACAAATCCGAACAATTAACATGTCCACAAAAGTCACTAATAAAGAGTTGAAAATTAAATAGTAGGTATATAATGTCAAATAAAATTATGATTATGTCAAGGAAGAATGTAAATAAAACAAAAATATAAACATGGTTATTAACTACCGAAATATAAAAGGCGCTGGTTCTGGTAGTAAAACAAAAGGTATATTCAAATCAATCAAAATAATAGACAATAGGTATCAAAAACATAGACAAAAAGGTAAAAATATAAAAAAGGTTTAGTGCAGACTTGCACATTCTCCCCTTTTTTAATTAAGAAATGGGCAGCTTAATCAGCTTTCGGAGGGGCCTCCTGATCGTGCCAGCTACAGTGGCAACATCGGCCACCCGCACTATTCCATCTCTACCGGGGAACAACCTCACGACACGGCCTTTGGGCCATGAACCACGCGGTAAATTTGAATCGCATATTATGACCACATCTCCTTCCGTAATTGAGGGCGCGGAGCCTCCACCCCTTCTGGGTGACAACGAAGGCAGGTATTCTCGAACCCATCGCTGCCAGAAATGATCGGCTAGTCTGAGTGCCCTCCGCCAATGACTTCTGCTCGAGAGGTCCGACTCCTGAAGCGTGGCTGGGATGGGACGCCCTGGTGATCCGTTTAGGAGAAAGTGAGCAGGCGTTAGTGCTTCTTCTGCATTAGCTTCGAGTGAGATCATCGTTAGTGGCCGCGAATTTACCAAGGCTTCAGCTTCAGCCAGCAAAGTTCTGAGTACCTCATCAGAGGGAGCCCGCTCGTGGAGTGACACTTTCAGCGCTCCTTTGACACTTCGGATAAGGCGCTCCCAGGCTCCACCCATAAATGGTGCCGAGGGGGGAATAAAACGCCAGTTTATGAACTCACTGGCAGCGTAGTCTTCAACCGCATCACCGTACAACTCTCGCAGTTCTCGGCTGGCTCCAACAAAGGCAGTGCCGTTGTCGGACCATATCTCCACTGGGGTCCCTCGGTGCGACACAAAGCGGCGTAGGCACATGATGGCCGAGTCAGTCGATAAGCTGTGCACCACATCCAGATGTACGGCCCGGACGACCAAGCATGTAAATAGGGCCACGTAGCGCTTTTGCTTTCTTCTGCCAACCGTGACGTGAATGGGGCCATAATAATCGAGACCGGTGAAAGAGAAAGGCCTTTGATGATGAGCTAGGCGAGCTTCTGGCAGATTTCCCATAGGTGGTTGGAACGGTCTAGCACGGCGCAATTTGCACAGCTGACAGGTATGGGCCACGAATCGAACAGCGTTTCTGAGTCCAATAATCCAGTAACGTTGGTGAAGCTCGTTCATTACCAAATCTAGGTGTGAATGTGCGGCCTTCTGATGATATCTTTGGATCAAAAGACGAACTGCTGGGTTTTTTCCATCCAAAATGAGCGGACGCTTAACATCATCTGTGACGGTTGAGGCAGCAACAATGCGGCTTGACATTCGTAGCTGATTATCTTCATCTATGAATGGCGACAGTTTGAACAGGCGGCTATTACGAGGCAACGGCTGTTGGTTCTTAATCCGCAAAAAATCTTCTTTAAAGGAATCGAATTGAGACTGCCGTAAGATGTGGGTTTCGGCCAGACGTAAATCGTTTGCTGTTATTCTCGCTGATACATTAAGATTATTGGGGACATTAGGAGAGGATGTGCAAGAGGGAATAAATGTACATAAACTTCCTTCCAGACGAGTTAAATTGGCATCAACGCCTCGTCTTTGTAGACTACGCATACGCAGTAAAGAAATAAATTGATGCGCTTTTGCTGTTGCTCGCACCATTCTCAACCATGAGCTGAAACGCAGTGGATCCGCGGAGATTGGTGCGGGCAGGTCAGTATCAGTGATGAGATGAACGTGATGTTTGAATTCTTCGCGGCCTAGTCCACTGACATCGATCACGGGTTCAGTGGGCCAGTCCGAGGAGAGCAGGAAGGTAGGACCTGAGATCCAACGAGATTCTGGAGTTAACTTAAATCGTTTGACCCGAGTTGCATCATCTGCCACGTTTAAATCACTCGGAATCCAACGCCACTCACCAACGTCCGTGAGTTCCAGTATCTCACCTACTCTATGAGACACGAATGGCTTAAGAGTGCGAGCGTCGCTGCGAAGCCAACCTAAGGTCGTCATTGAGTCACACCAGAAAACGCGTCTCGTCGGTTTAAGTCGGTGGGCTTCGCATACAGACGTAGCAAGACGTGCAGCCATCAGAGCACCTTGGAGCTCTAAACGGGGAATTGAAACAGGCTTAAGGGGTGATACCCGAGCTTTGCTGCAGATAAGGGAGAGTCTGACGTCACCGTTAACGTACAAAAACCGCCAATAAGCGACAGCGGCAAAGGCAGACTCGCTGGCGTCCGAAAAGACATGAAGTTCGCAGCCTGCTAGATCGAGATCATTCAAGTTATAGCGACGTGGAATTCGTAAACTAGAAACCGAGGATAAATCCTGAAACCACGATTTCCACGCAGCGCTATCACCTTGAGAGAGCTTCTCATCCCATTCCAAGCCTTTACGCCAAGCATCTTGAAACATGATGCGGCCTCGAACGACAATTGGCGCAATGATTCCAAGAGGATCATAGACTCGCATCACGTGGGCTAAAACCTCTCGCTTGGTGAGCTTCTGTGGCAACACACCCTTATGGACTCCTGTGTTAAAACCAATCACGTCACGGGCGGGTTGCCAGATAAGGCCAAGCGTGCGCACATGCGTAGCCAAGTAGCCTAAATCTATATCTTTAACAACGGGCGCCTCTAGTAAGGATTCTTTGGGTAGCAACGAGAGCGCCATAAGATTATTTGACGTCCAGCCTCGCATCTCAAAGCCAGCACGAGAATGTACGTTATAGATATCGGCAGCCAGTTTGGCCGCTTTGTGAACGTTGTCTAAACTAGTGATGCAGTCATCCATGTAGTGATCGTGTATGATTACTCGAGCTGCATCAGGGTATGCATCCTGCCACTCTAATGCATTCTTGTTTTTGATATAGATTGCAGTAAAGGGGCTGGATGCAGCGCCAAAAATCATGGATGACATGCGGTATGTACGTATAGGCTCATTCGGGCCGTCGCGCCATAGAAATCTTTGAGCATCCCTATCTTTTTCAATAACTTTAATCTGAGGGAACATTTCACGAATGTCGGCTGTCAGAGCGACTTTACCCTCACGGAAACGCATCAGAATACTTAGTAAGGGTTGCAAAAGGTCTGGACCAGTTAATAACATCGAATTTAATGACGCGCCGTGGGACTTGGCGGCTGCGTCATGTACCGTTCTCAACTTGTTGGGCTTATTTACGTTAATTACGCCAAAATGAGGGAGGTACCACAACGGAGACTCCAAGTCAGGAGGACTAGCTGAACACGGTTCAGCATATCCCTTTGAGAGCATATCATGGATATTCCGACGGTAGCGTTCAGCATAGGCAGGATCTTTCACCATTTTTTTTTCTAAACTAAGGAACCTAGACACAGCTAACTTGTAACTATCGGGAATATCTAGTTTATCAGCCTTCCACAACAAGCCTACTTCAAAGCGGCCACCGGGCAGGCGGCGCGCGGTGTGCTCGAGAACTTGCACGGCGCGTTCGTCGTCTGCACTACGAGCTTCCTGTTTAGAGATGCCGATTGAATCAATTTTAAACTGCTCCCTAATAAGACCTTCCAGAATCAACTGATCGTTCGCTATATCAGGTTCGCTAACAGCGGCGTGGTTGACAACGTCGACCAGTTTCGTTTTGCTACAACCGAAACCGTACAAAACCCAGCCTAAAGCAGTTAAAATAGCTACGGGTTGTGTTTTGGTTCCCTTGCGCGTAGCTTTCGCGAGAGATAAGTGCCAGTTGTCGATACCTATAATCAGCATAGGCTTAACGTCTTCATAGCAAAATTCATTAGCAATGTCTACCAGGTATGGATACTTACGCACGCTCTCAAGATGCGCAGACTGTCGCGCAGCACTCAAACCGCTCATCGACCTGGCTCGCTTAACGCAGTGAATTTCGTTTGAATGACGGCCTTTTATGTTGAAATCGACGTACTGAATGTTCACGTCCATTCCTAGACCACCTACACAGTCCAAATGAATACGTTTCTCTTGGCCCTTGCAACCAATTTGAGCTGCTAGCTTAGAATCGATGAATGTGCCTGTGGAACCGTCGTCCAGCAAAGCGTAGGTATCAACGCTACCAGAAGGTCCCGACACGATCACGCGAACTATTTTCAACAATGGCCGAACAAAAGATTCCGCGGCTGATGAGGAGGATGCATGAGCCAAGACTTCGTGATCCGAGTCATCAGGTGGTGGTACAGCGGTCTCGTCGCAGGCAGCGGGCGCCCTGCACGGCGACGGCGTGCTGAACGACGGGGGGGCCGCGCTGGATGTCGATGGTTCGGGTTCAGCGTCGTCTTCCACGTCGACGTGCGCGGTGACAGCACGCTCGAGTTTCGACCCGTGCAACAACGCATGGTGACGCATGTCACAACCTTCTACGGTACATATTTTTTTAATGCAAGAAGTTTTATTTTTGTGCCAACCCTTTTTTAGACATCTATGGCAAATTTTATGTTTTTTAATAAATCGCCAACGATTATTTACTGTCATTTTGACAAACCTATCACAAGACGTCAACTCATGATTTTGTTGACACAATTGACAAATATTATTTGTTGAACTATTTGTAGTTGATAACGTTTCTGACGAAACGTTACGATTTTGATGATCAATTTCAGCTACAACGTTCACCCTATCCCTAAGGCCTCTAATATCCATGGTAGGACGTAATATAGTAGGCATGGTGCAGTCAATAATGCCACCGAACCTACACTGTAAGTTTGCCTCACGGGAAAGGAAATCGGCAAACATTTCTATTTTGGACAAGCTGCCATCGCACGAATGAGCGTAATCCAGCCACCGCGGTCGTAACAGCGGTGGCAGCTTGCTCCACAGTGCCTGAAACAGCTCTGGTGAGCGTAAGTAGTCCGGCTGATTTAACAGGCGGATTACTTCCACACAGTTTTGTACACGGCTGGCAAAAATTACGAGGTCTTTACTATCGTAGCTTACCTTAGGCAGCGCACGTATCACAGACACTTCATGCATCACTACGAGCTCGGGGCGACCGTAGCGCGCGTCGAGTGCAGCTAGCACCACACCGGGGGCGCGCGCCGCCGCCAGCAGGCCCGCTACTGCGTCGCGCGCCGCTCCGCGTAGGGCGCACGACAGCCTCGCTAAATTATCAGTTGCCGAAAAACTTTGAGATGTATTTTCGTACGCACGTTTTAAAGCTAGCCAATCTAAATAGGACTTGCCGTCGAACGTAGGCAAATCCGTCCTCGTAGCAGTTTGCCTGTTAACTTTGTTTAATAGTGTTCCGAGCGAGTTGATTAAGCGCGTCACTCCTCCGTCTTCGACACGATCTTGGTTGAGAGCATGCGTAGTCGCCACAGCATCTTGGCCGTGCGACACTCTCATGCCCGGTGTCTCACACCGGGCCCCTGCATCACCGTACCTGAAATGTGGGTTGGCACTTAAAAATTCTCGCTCTTCGGGATTAGGCACTACATTTGTTACCCAATCTTGAACACTAGCACGGCTACGCATGCCGTGGCTGCCGTGCTGGCTGGCGTCCGCCTCTATGGCGGCGAGCTCAGCTTGTAATTGGAGCTTAGCGACCTGTCGCTCTCGCTCCAAAGCTTGGCGCTCTCGCTCTGAAGCTTGGCGCTCCCGCTCCGAAGCTTGGCGCTCCAATTCAGCTTCCAAATCAGCCAGGTGGCGCGCGTGCTGCGCCTGTGCCGCCAGCTGACGCGCCACGATGGTGGCGGATGAGCGCGAGGTAGCGGCACTGGCCGGGCGGGAAGGCGCCGGAGCCGCGGCGTGAGGGGGCAGGTCCGCGCTCTGCTGCGCGGGCGGGGCAGTCTCCCTCTCCGCAACTTGGGTGCCGTCTCCTGCACACAGCGCATCCACCTTTGCACGTTTAGAACGTGTTTCTACCATTTTTCCGATGATAGGACCAATGTTAACTACCGAAATATAAAAGGCGCTGGTTCTGGTAGTAAAACAAAAGGTATATTCAAATCAATCAAAATAATAGACAATAGGTATCAAAAACATAGACAAAAAGGTAAAAATATAAAAAAGGTTTAGTGCAGACTTGCACAATGGTAATTTGAGAGCAGTTAATAGAATCTTACATATTTTGCCGTTAATGAGGTACCAGGGAAGCCACATGTGCAGAGGGAATTATTGCCAAACTTCTTTGTCTTCAACGTAGTCTTTAATTTTATAATATGCTTTCTTGATAAGGACACGTTTGATGTGGGTTTTGAACTTCCCATCGCTAAGTTCTGTAACCGACTTTGGCAACTTGTTATAAAATCGGATGCTGTTTATAAGAAATGACTTGCTTGTTTTAGTTAATCTAAATTTGGGTATCACAATTTCATGTCTACTACGTGTATTTATATTATGGAAATCGCTTCTTATTTTGAAAAGTCCTAAGTTTTTCCGAACATACAAAATATTTTCTAAGATATAAAGAGAAGGCAGAGTCAGTATATCAATTTCTTTGAATTTGTTTCTAAGAGACTCGCGAGGACCCATTTTATAGATAGCGCGTATTGCCCTCTTTTGTAAAATGAAAATTGAATCTACGTCAGCTGCCGATCCCCACAACAGAACGCCATAAGACATAATACTGTGGAAATAAGCAAAGTATACTAACCTAGCTGTAGCTATATCAGTCAACTGCCTTATTTTTCTTACTGCATATTGCAGCATTGCGCTGCCGTTCAAGCCTCTTTTGTAGTTGTAAAAGTTTCATAAACTATTATTTCTTTTAAAAATTTCGAATTGAGCACATTTTCAAATTTTGAATTCTATATCGTTCAAAGTAAAACAATTTTTTCTGACTTGCGTCATTCTATTGTGAGTCGCTCTGGACAAAACGTCATGGTATAAAATAATTTTTCTCTGCTTCAAGTGTCCTGTTTTCAGTTTAAGACACGGATGTAAATAGTGACGATAGTATCTTCGTGCTAGCTGGTCGCAGTTGCGTCGAGTACATTGTGGTATCTAGCCCTCAAGTTAAATCTTTAGTTCGTGCCAGCCAAGCGAGAGTCTAGAACCACTATTTTTTGGTGAAGTATTTACTGTACAAACATGTGAGTATTCAACCAATTTCTCATTTAACAAACTGTACAGTCTCGCGCCACCGCCCCCATGCGTAATTTAGCCTATGCCGTTTCTAAAGCCCCCTGTTTTCGGACTTCGACAGAAGAGGTCTTGAGGCCTCCTGGGACCCCAAGTCTCTGCGCGGCTTCATAGGAATGTGTTCCTATTACAGGCGTTTCGTAGACGGTTTTTCGTCCATAATCGCGCCACTCACCGCCTTGATCGGAAAAAGCAAAGGTCGAGATCCCATAATTTGGAATCAGGCTGCCGATCAAGCTTTTTCCAAGCTGAAAGAGGCGCTAATCAACACTCCTGTAATGGCTTGTCCGGATTTTTCCAAGCCGTTCTTTTTGCAGTGTGATGCCTCAGCGGTTGGCCTCGGTTCGGTTCTCTCACAAAAAATCGATGGTGTGGAGCATCCTATCGCTTATTATTCCCGCCTATTCTCCAAGGCGGAGCGAAATTATAGCACTACCGAACGCGAGCTTTTATCCGTTCTTGATTCTATAAAACATTTCCGGTGTTATTTAGATGGTATGAAGTTCTCGGTTATAACGGATCATATGGCTTTGAAATGGTTACTCACTTTAAATAACCCTTCTGGGCGCCTGGCCCGGTGGGCCACCGTCATATCCCAATACACTTTTGACATCGTTCATCGCAAGGGGTCGCAACACGTCGTCCCAGACGCACTTTCCAGGGTTTATGCCAGCCCTGTCTCGTTCGATCAGGGTCCCGAACATACTTCGGACCGTTGGTATAAGAGGATTTATTTGGGCGCTCGAGATACGCCTCAGATGTTCCCCGATTACGCGATTCAGAACGGTGTCCTCTTGAGACGTATGCCAATCACCAGCCCTCTCTCATCTGACCCATGGCGCGTCGTATTGCCTTCAGAGAAAGTTCCACTCGCCATATGGGAAGTTCACAATGATTTCCCTTCAATACACCCTGGTGTCTTGAAATCTTACCTTAAGATCAAGGAACTTTTCTACTGGCCAAATATGTTTCGTGACGTCACGGAAACATTGAGTCAATGTGAGGTGTGCAAGGCCTATAAAATTTCTAACACTCAACCGCGCGGACAGATGCTGTACCCGAAGGCCGTCTCCTCACCCTTACAGCTTATTTCTATTGACATCGTTGGCCCCCTTCCTATCGCCTTTTATGGCTATCGCTATATTTTATCCATGGTTGACGTATTTTCCAAGTATGTTTGGCTCGTTCCTTTAAAAAAGGTCGACGCTAATTCTGTTGTTAAGGCGCTGGAATCTGAGATATTTTTTAATTTCGGAGTCCCACGCGCCATTCTTTGCGATAATGCCACCGTTTTCCGTAGTAACCGATTGCTGAATTTCCTCAGGTCTTACCACATTGAATCTCCAATTTTTACCCCGTATTATACCCCACAGGCTAATACAGTTGAACGTTACAATCAAAGCGTTATTACATGTTTAAGCATCTTAGTCGGCGAAAATCAAAGAAATTGGTCAAAATTATTACCCAAGGTCAAATTATAACTCAACTCATGTATCAACTTAGCTACCGGTTTTACCCCAAACTTTCTTATGTTTGGTAGGGAAGTTATTATAGATCCGACCCGTGCACACGGACAGACTCAAGGCACCGATTTAGCCGAAAGTCGGTCTCAACACGCGTCAAACCTATCTTCCCTCGCACAAGTTTATTCTAGGGTCGCCGATAATCTTTCTCTTGCTTTCCTCCGAAATTCAAAAACATATAACGCCAACCGTTCCGCTATCACCCTCAACGTCGGTGACACGGTCTGGAGGAGGAATTTCTCCAGGTCTTCCGGATCTGATTATTTTTCCGGGAAGCTTGCTCCTCGCTTTGTGAAGTGTCGGGTGAGTAGGGTACTCTCCAGAACAACTTACCTCCTTCAAGATTGTGACTCCGTTCATTCCGGGTCATATCACATCAAAGATATTTTGAAATAGCACCCCCATAATCTACATCAATCATCCTATTAGATTTCCTCAATTCCAAAATTCGCTGTTTCTTTCTTCTCATCTCACCTATTTCCTTTCTCAGGCCCCTATCTAGCCAAGGGCCGAGGAAGTTCCCCTATTTTTTCCTCCATGCGGGGACTCATTCATTCCATTCGCGGGAGGATTTTTTGTCCCCCGTCCGTCAGTAGGTCTGAGGGCCGGGAGATTTCTCTTTCTTCCTCTCGCGATGCGATACCTTTTTCTGTCTCCCCGTCATGGAGGAGTTTCTCCATTCCTTTCGGGAAGGAATTTCCGTGTCCGGCACGCTTTTCACCCTTTTGTGGTAGAATCCCTTCTCGGTCTCTCCGTGGGACGAGGGCCGAGGAGACTCTCTTTCTCTGTCACGGAAGGGCTTTTTTCTTCTTCGCATTTCGGAGGGTTTTTCTCTTTTCTGTTCTCACATTGGGCCCGTGAGTCAGGAAACCTTTTTTTCCACGTGTTTTAAAGGAATTTCTCCTCAGTCCCCTGTTGGACTGAGGGCCCAAGTTTTTTCTGTGCTCACACTGAGTTGTGAGCCAGGAAACCTTTTTTTTTCACGTGTTTTAAAGATATTTCCACCCCAGTCCCCTGTTGGACTGAGGGCCGAGGGATTCCCCTCTTTGGGTGTCCTTGCATACATCGTAGTCGTATGACCATGATCGACTGCAATGGCACATCTACTCTCTTCTTTTTACCCCCCCGTTTGCTGAGTGCGGGGATGATTCTATCTTTTCTTTCGTTTGGGAGAGTCGTTCGCTTCTTTTACTATTTTATAGTCGTCGCGACGCCTCCCCCTTAACAAAAGGATGACTTTTACGATACGCAACCGTAACGTTCAAGTTTACTACAAAATGTGTTACAAACTCATTTTGAACGGCCGTTCCTATACGGCCTCATTTTCATTTCACTAACTTTTTTCTTCTTTCTGCATTGTGTCACCTCATCACACTGACATTGTCATTAAAAAAAAACCAAAATAAAATAATGTTAATATAAGTTGTTTTGTGGTTTATTCTCCGATTTCTCGGTAAGTTTAATAATAATAATACCTTCCCAAAATTCTCTGTTTCTATACAATTCCGTAATCTGATGTAAATAACGAACATTACACACTACGCATATCGTATCTATTTATATATTGTTTTCTGATTAATTTTACCCCGTAATTTTTCTTTTCTTCGCTGACCAATACGCTATGAGCGACCTTCTTGTTAAGTTCCCTCTATCCCTCTTGGAACCTCTGGATTTGGTCGGAGAGGTAACTCATCGTTCAACATTGTTGACTCTCAACAACTTAATTTGTTAGTGAGTTTTGCTGTAAGGGACGAATAGGTTTGTGTTCGACCTCTAGGAGTGTCTTTGAGGTGCACCAACCCTCCCACCTTACTATCACTCCTCTGATCAGACTCTAAGCACTCTGTTAGCTGAAAATCGGATCAGGAGGGATACCCTACAATTAGGGACATTAAAATACTGGTTTATAGCCCTTATTTTTGTAGGCTGGGGTATTATTTTTTCGGGACTTAGGTTTTTTCCTCTCGTAGCCTGGTCCTCCTCAGCTTATATTCGTTGATTACAACCTCTAGCCTCTTCTATTATTAACATTGCCCTCTGAGCATGTGTCAATAATTAATTTTAACCTATACTTACATTCGCTTTTTACTTTAGTTTAGCTTCTTTATTTCGTCTAGAGTCTATTTCGCCATGGTATATTATCCCGTGAGTTATTTTAATTCTGTTAGGCCATAGTTTTTTTTTAGTCGTGCACTTAGGTTATTTTTAGGTTTAGTGGACGCTACCTGAGCTCGCGTCGAGAAGGTTTAGATCTGGAACGTTCCGTATTTACTCTTTGTCGAAGGCACTTAGTAGGCGCTCCTTAGGTTAGTTATTTTAATTCTGGTTTAGTCTTGTTAGTTGTTAGTTGTCTTGTAAGTATTTCATTTTTACTCTGTTACTCAGGTCTTCCCCTAGCCTTGTCTCGTCTCTTCTTCAACTGTCACCCCTATAGGGGAGACATAATTTTTTTTCGTTTTCCCTATAGGGATGTCAAGTGTCTTTAGTGACGACATCGTCTAGGGTTGTCAAAAATTTGTCGATAGGGTCGTGATTTTTATCGATGATGCCTTCAGTCTTTAGTGACGACATTGTCTAGGGTTGTCAAAAGTTTGTCGATAGGGTCGTGATTTTTATCGATGATGCCTTCTGTCTTTAGTGTCGACATCGTTTAGGGTTGTCAAATTTTTTATCGATAGTATCGATAATTTTTTTTTTTTTTTGCTGGAAAGGGTGTATTGCAGCATTGCGCTGCCGTTCAAGCCTCTTTTGTAGTTGTAAAAGTTTCATAAACTATTATTTCTTTTAAAAATTTCGAATTGAGCACATTTTCAAATTTTGAATTCTATATCGTTCAAAGTAAAACAATTTTTTCTGACTTGCGTCATTCTATTGTGAGTCGCTCTGGACAAAACGTCATGGTATAAAATAATTTTTCTCTGCTTCAAGTGTCCTGTTTTCAGTTTAAGACACGGATGTAAATAGTGACGATAGTATCTTCGTGCTAGCTGGTCGCAGTTGCGTCGAGTACATTGTGGTATCTAGCCCTCAAGTTAAATCTTTAGTTCGTGCCAGCCAAGCGAGAGTCTAGAACCACTATTTTTTGGTGAAGTATTTACTGTACAAACATGTGAGTATTCAACCAATTTCTCATTTAACAAACTGTACAGTCTCGCGCCACCGCCCCCATGCGTAATTTAGCCTATGCCGTTTCTAAAGCCCCCTGTTTTCGGACTTCGACAGAAGAGGTCTTGAGGCCTCCTGGGACCCCGGGCCATCGTGCGGCTACCGACCCAAGTTCTCACATCGCGGCCTGTGGCCAACGCAGGCACCCACGGACGCCGCCGTACACACGCCGCTCATGGTAGAGGCCGCAACGCACCAAACCCCAACGAGACGCTGTACGACGGGACGTCGCTACGGTTCAGCGCAAAGGACTTAGGCACATTCATACTTTAGCTCCTAGAACTTTTCCATAGCATCAATAACTACCAAATTCTATTTTAGGCGGTTTCCTGATTGACTTGTAATCAGTATCATTACGTGATATCAACTCTTTGCCCAACTTTTGATTTCCGGGATTAATTAGGTAATGGCCAATACTTGTTTAACCCGTCGCGTTCTATTTTAGTTCTCAACCCTCAAACACGTAATCTTCCTTCTAAGACAAAATAAAATTCCAACTAGGCGGCTTGCAATAGTACTTAAATTTATTTATCACCTTTTATACATAACTGTTTCTTTTTCTTTACTTTTAAAATTATAATACAAATCATATTTTAAATCTCCTGTTATTTTTTCTTTGTATTTAGTTATCCTATGCAAGCGTGGGTTCGATTCTCACCAAGCATTCTTTTTAACAAGTGGCAGAAGCTGATCTCTAATGCTACAATATGCAGCTGAACTTAATCTACCTGAAAGAGTTCTAATGTGGGCGCCCCATTGCAATTTTGAATCTAAAGTAATTCCTAAAAATACAGTTTCCGTTATTGCATCTAGTTTTTTGCCATCAAGTTTTAGATTTAGACCCACTTGAGGTACATTTGGTAATGAGAACCTAATACATTTAGTTTTGTTCGCATTAAGTAAAAGATTATTAGCTGCGAACCATTTCGAAAGAACAGCCAGACTATCGTTGACGTGTAAGACATCTGTATCTTTTCTATCTATTTTAAAAATAAGAGAAGTGTCATCAGCAAATAGAATTATATTCGATAAGTTAGCCATCATGTAAGGAAGGTCATTTATATAAACGAGAAATAAAAAAGGGCCGAGAATTGAACCTTGAGGCACGCCCATTTTAACTAGAGACCCCGAGGACGTCGCCCCATTAACGTTTACTTTTTGCCGTCGATTTGATAGATAGGAAAGAACAAGGTCAGCAGCTTGGCCACGAATTCCGTAGTGGTGTAATTTACAGATCAGTGTGTTGTGGTCAACGCAGTCAAACGCTTTTGAGAGGTCACAGAAAATGCCAATTGCATCCTGGGACTTCTCCCAGGATTCTAAAATGTGACTGATGAGTTTTACTCCTGCGTCAGTCGTTGACCTACCTTTCGTGAAACCAAACTGGTGACTATGCAAAATCCCATTTGAATTAAAATGTGACAACATCTGGTCTATCATGATTTTTTCATATATTTTTTCAATGCTGGTAGAACAGATATAGGTCTATAATTAGAGGGATCACTCTTACTACCCGATTTGAAAATTGGTACTACTTTACTATGTTTCATTAAATCAGGAAACGTACCGCTATCTAAACATTGATTAAATATGCCTGTTAGGACAGGGGCAATTGTGTCAATGATATCAGTAAGGACCTTAACGGAAATCCCCCATAAGTCTTCAGTGTTTTTTATGTTAAGACTTTTGAAAGCTTTTTTAATCGTGACAATAGAAATGGGCTTGAATTCAAAACTTGGAATGTCCTTACTGAAATTTTCTTTTAGAAGAGATTCAGCTAGTATAGATGATGAAGGCAGAGATTTCGTAACCTCTATTGGGATGTTGGTAAAGAAATTTTCTAGTGTCTCAGCAACTTTTAACTTATCTGAAATGGTTTCATTATCAATTTTCAAAGACAATTCATTCTGATCTCGCTGTTTTGTGTTACCAGTTTCTTTGTTAATTACCTGCCACACAGCTTTGATTTTATTGTTCGAGATACTAATTTTGTTACTTATTAATTTAGATTTTGCTTGGGCGCAGACTCTTTTAAATATCTTAGAATAGTTTCTTACATAATTATGAACAGCTTCATCAGAAGTCAATGATTTTTCGTTATATAAATTATATAAAATATCTCTGCTTTTTCTAATGCCAGCAGTGGCCCATTCATTAAATTTTGGTTTAGTATTGATTGTTACTTTTTTTACAGGACATGCTTTATTGAATTCTTGGCATACTGTAGAAAATAATGTACCGTAGTTTATATTGGGGTCTTGTGAATCAAAACTAGCTGTTGAAAGATTGCTAAGAACATTATTATTAAACATTTTTAATTTATTTTTAGTAAGAGGTCTTAACTGATAGTTTTATCTAAACGTAACTTTTTATCTGATTCAAAAGATATAAGTTGACCTGTATGATCCGATCTGACGCCACTAATTAGGGACGAGTCTTTTATTTTACAATTAGTAAATACATTATCTATGCATGTAGCTGAGGTTGCTGTTATTCTAGTTGCTACATTAAATATACATTTTAAATTGAATGATTTAAATAATGAGATGAGCTTACATTTTTCCGGTGAATTTACTAATAAATCAATATTTAGGTCACCACAAACAAAAACTATTTAATTATCTCTGAAAAGTTTAGTTAATATTTCTTCCATTATTATCAAAAATGATGGCAAGTTTGAGGCTGGTGGTCTATAAACACATAAGAAAGTATGGCCTTCAACCTCTGCACATGCTACCTCACATAAGCGATCAACAGAGCAAGCAGTGATATCCTTCCTTTCCTTATATCTGAAACAACTATTACATAATATTAAGGTACCACCCCCTAATGAAGACCTGTTGTACGCACTGGCAACTGAAAAATCATTTACATTAAACAACATCCTATCTGATTTTAACCAGGTTTCACAAAAACATAAGCATAAGATATCCATATGATATTTATCTATTAACATTTCCACGTCTAGGATTTTGCCAGAGAAGCGATTTATATTTTGGTGATATAATAAAATATTCTTATTATGCTTCTCTTTTGTCGATTCTAAAAGTTTAAAGAATCTATTACAGTATTATTAGAAGTACTAGATAATACTGTTTCGTCACTTAAGCTAATCTCAGTTAAAACATTAATAACTGCGTGTATATTGTAGGCTAATAAAGTAGCTAATATATGTTGGCTTTTCTTAGGTAAAAACATATGCTCCTGAGTCAAAACAAAATCTCTAACAAAGTTGTTAGTATCAAAATACAATAAACGGTCACTATGACGACATGCTAAAATATGCATAAGGTTATAAGCTAAAAATGTAGTTGTTATCTTGCTCATATAACCTATGAGAATATGGCAATGCACATAATATTAATTTACCTAATTTTAATTTAAGTAGGGTGTCAATACCATTAACTATGTCCCTTTTAGTGATACTCAGACTGTTCCCAATTAAAAGAACTAAAGTAGTCTGCTCATTCATTGGTGTATGTTTAATTTTATGAACAAGCTCATTAAAATGCAGGTTATGGTAGCAACAGTTAACTATAGTGTTAAGAAAAACGCTCTTTTCTTGCTAATACTTTTAATGCACACAACTGTACTACTTCACAATCAAACGAAGACTGACTATCCAATACATTTTACCATTTAAAACGACTTTCGACCCCACCCAGAAATAACGATAATATCATAACCGTTATTTCTAAGTGTTGTCAAAGTAAAATAATACATTCAGTTGCCATAATAGAAATACATTTAAAAGTTTCTTACAATTGTGCTTTGACAGTGTTGCCACAGTGGATATTATAAATCGATATTAAAATCATACATAGTTTTTTCAAATTAAATTAAAGAAATCACGACACTCGGCCATCCGACGGCGTGCTAACTCCGAAGCACGCAATAATCACGACACTGAGGCAATACATCAAATAACAAATATAAGTAACTATACAAAAAATATAGAATCAAGATAATTATGTACAGAATACCTGCCCTGAGAATGTTACCAATTAATATTCCATCAATAAATTTTCAAAACATAGCTTTTGATAATGTAATTAAAACCTTAATAATGACATTAGTATGTAGCGGTTAGACCGCCACATACAAAAACTACGAAACAAAAAGACATGACGTCACACAATTCCTACATCTCGCAGTTAGAGTTTACTGAGCGAATAACATAGATAAGACTATCCGAAATCAACATATGGGCAGTTGCCCGCCAGACACAACACCCGTCTGGTTGGAGGATCCTCCCTTTTCTATGGTGGATGAGTGAACTTTACACCCTGTTCCTCATACCCCTAAAAGTACTTTGACATTATGAATTCTTGGACATTGTAATTTTTATTTTGACATTATGATTTATTCTTTGTTCCTTCCAATTCTACACCAGCAATGGTAGTATATGTGAAACAGTATTTTAATGTAAGACCTTAATGTACCATGTACTCAGAAATAAATAAATACAATATAATATACTATACAATAGACATTTGTGACAGGCAGTACCTATGCCTAACCTATCTATACCTGATAAAAGAGAAACGAGTATGCACTTCACATCACATCACATCACTTCACTTCACTTGTATAAATCCTCTTGAACGAATCCTCCCGGCCACGAGGCGGCCAATCTCAACAGTGACCAGCCAAGCAAGCAGGAGGCATAGTGCATAAGTGTGTGTGCGTAAACAGATGCACTCTGCTCTTCTGCTCTCCTACAGTCCGACGGGACAGCAACCCAACACGACCGGGTAGAGATCAGGCGCAGGACCACCAGCTTCACGTGCTTTGCGAGGCACGGGGTGTCCAACGTCCAATCGCCAGGCTGCTACTATGTAATTCCTAGTGGAAAAATCAAAGAACACCCTGCCCAACCTGGGAATCGAACCCAGGACCCCACGCTCAGCAACCGCACTCGCGACACGAAACCGACGGGGTTGAAACTAATTTTAACAACCATTTTATATTATAAATAAATTAACGATTTATTAAAAGTCTGACAAATCAATAATGAACCAGAGGATTTTTGAATTCCTAACGATTTTATGTTGATCTACGGTGTCAAGAAATGAAATGAATGAAACACCTATTTATTTAATTTAAGTCTGGCATATTACTTTATTCCATCTTTGTTGAAATAAATAATCTTTTATACGTCTTTGGTTTTTGTATATTTAACCGAATTGCAAAATGATTCAAATATAATTAGCATTAAACAAGATTTAATTACAGGCTTTAATTCTTATATTTCGTCAATATTTGAAGGAATGGGTGGGACTAAATCTTCTACCTACAGATTAGGCTCATTATTCTGGAAATTGTTTTCAGACGACCCTTTAAACCTAATGTCGAATAAACAATTCTGATGCACTTTATTATTTATTTATTGTCGCGATAATGGCGTTGATGATGATGACCCATCGCACTTTAACCAGTTGCTGGTTCAAGATGCGAACGAACGCAAACTCAAACTTTTGAGTAGACAAGGTCGTCAGAATCGTCTGGTTGAACCTATAGGCTTGGCAATTTCCTCCAGGACAAGTAAGCGATTAAGCGTTTAGTAAATTTTTAACTTCCCTAGCACAAAGTCTTTAAGCTGTTTCGAAGGGAAAACTATGCCATGATCTGAAATTAAAATGATTCTAGTTGGTGCTTGTAAATTTTCGACACTTTTGAGTTGGTCTACCAATGAGATATTTTGTAAATGCATCAATAAATCAGTTTTACGTAAAATTTATTAGATAGTATTTATTGGTGACAAGGTAAATAGCCGGATATGCCATAAAGACACTCCAGTTCCCACCAATAAAATTATTTAAGAGAAATGTATACTGCATGTCCGTTATAATATCTATCCATTTACCAAATTCCGACAGTATTAATGTATTTGCACGCCATATCATGGCAGGATAAAATTACTGTAACATCTATTGTACCATATTCTAGCAAATAAATCTTTTTGACTCGATTTGATTTGACTATGGATAAATTATTATAATTGGAAAAGTAAATGGTCTAAGTATATGGCGTGGACACATGATGCAATAAATAGCCCATTACGCGTTGTTGGCGCATTATCTTTGAAATATGCACCATCTCTACAAGATGTCACATAATTATTAGATATATTCATATTTTTACATAACGTCCTTTAGGAAACCAATATTGATTTTGAATTCGTTTAAAGGTTTGTCATAGATATAAGTTTATATTTCTTTTATATTTCTATGATTTGTGTAAAATAAAAGGAATAAAAAATAACCTAATATAATAATATTAGATTTAGTTCGGAAGATTGATGATAAGACTAAGACTATTTTGCTGTGCCCGACAGGGTCCATAATGATCACATAATTTTAACTTACCACTTAAGTACACATTGTGGAATGCAATTAAAGTATTGAGTATTAATTATTTTATAAAAGCCTTGATGTAAACGATATTCTTGATTTGGATTAATTCGTGTACTTCAAGTCGAGATAATATTGCCCGAGTAATGCTCCTATGGTAGACTCTACCTCAACATAATTATAGACGTAAAGTTCCAATTGATATTAAATATATATCGGTCACTTTATTTGAAGGGTATAGAAAATTCATTATCCTTCATAACAGTAGTTCAATAAAATTCTGTCCCATTAATCACTGATTCAGTTTCAATATCAACTCTGAAATTTCGGTTTGGTAATAGAACTTCCAGAACCGTTTATGTTTGGCAGATCTTAATACAAAACAATGGCGAAATCTTATTTGAAACATCTGAAAAGTGACACTTATTCGAAAGAATTGACTATCTAGGTCTCTGTGTGTTCTTCCTTACCTAAGAATATTGCAAAAACTAGGAAAAATGTCAAAAATGTAATAATAATTTTGAAATAGGATTAGAGTCCTAAAAAAATATGTAGCTTGGTTGGACATTGTCAACCATTGACAGTTTACAACTCTTGACCAGATGCTTGCGTTACTAAATATTAATCTCTGCTTTCTCTAATAAAAATATTGCACAAACTAGTTCAGAAAATGACGCAGAGCTAAATAGGATATTTTTCATTTAAAGACGCAGTGATCTAATTTCAAATAATACAATGTGTGTAACAAGCTGCCATTGTTCTTTCTTCAAGACAGTTCTTTTGCTTTCTAGCATTCCATAATTTATACAATCTACTGCCTTTCGGCCATCATTTTCACACCTACATGACTTACTAACAGCACACATGGCTGCATAGAATAACATAAGTGCCTTCGTTAAACTTTGAACTACAGCTCACCTACATGGCTGCATAAGATTAAATAAGCAGGTGCTTATTGTAACCGAGTTTAACGTAGGTACGTTAAACTCTGAACTATAGCTCACCTATATGGTTGCACAAAATTACACAAGCGCCTACGTTAAACTCTGAACTACAGCTCACCTACATGGCTGCTTAAGATAACAAGGCTTTGCACTTCAGCTCACCTACATGGCTGCAATAAACTATACGCGTACATCTCCATAAAGCTCACCTACATGGCTAAACTAGAGTGCAAGCCGTAAAGAACTATAAGTTATACTCGTACATCTTTATTTTTAAACTCTGAACTACAGCTCGCCTACATGACTAATAAACTATACGCATACATCTCTAAAGCTCACCTATATGACTGAACTAGAGTGTAAGCCGTAAGGAACTAGAAGTTATACTCGTACATCTTTATTTTTAAACTGAAGTACAGCTCGCCTACATGGCTGTAATAATCTGTACGCATACATCTCCATAAAGCTCACCTACATGGCTAAACTAGAGTGTAAGCCGTAAAGAACTATAAGTTATACTCGTACATCTTTATTTTTAAACTCTGAACTACAGCTCGTCTACATGACTGTAATAAACTATACGCATACATCTCTAAAGCTCACCTACATTGCATGGCTGAACTAGAGTGTAAGCCGTAAGGAACTAGAAGTTATACTCGTACATCTTTATTTTTAAACTGAAGTACAGCTCGCCTACATGGCTGTAATAATGAGTGCAAGCCGTAAAGAACTATAAGTTATACTCGTACATTTTTATTTTTAAATTCTGAACTACAGCTCGCCTACATGACTAATAAACTATACGCATACATCTCTAAAGCTCACCTATATGGCTGAACTAGAGTGTAAGCCGTAAAGAACTCTTAAACTTTACAGGGTCTATCTACACTATACTCGTACATCACAGGTCGCCCACATGGCTAAACCACAGTGCACGCCGTATAGGGATCTACACTATACTCGAACATTTTTGAACAGCTCACCTACATGGCTGAACCCGAGTGCACCCCGCAAGGAGTCTACACCATACTCGTACATCTCTGAACAGCTCACCTACATGGCTGAACCCGAGTGCACGCCGCATGGGTCTACGCTATACTCGTACATCTCTGAACAGCTCACCTACATGGCTGAACCCGAGTGCACGCCGCATAACAGTCTACACTATACTCGTACATCTCTGAACAGATCACCTACATGTCTGAACCCGAGTGCACGCCGCATAGGAGTCTACACCATACTCGTACATCTCTGAACAGCTCACCTACATGGCTGAACCCGAGTGCACGCCGCATGGGTCTACTATACTCGTACATCTCTGAACAGATCACCTACATGGCTGAACCCGAGTGCACGCCGCATAGGAATCTACACCATACTCGTACATCTCTGAACAGCTCACCTACATGGCTGAACCCGAGTGCACGCCGCATGGGTCTACTATACTCGTACATCTCTGAACAGCTCACCTACATGGCTGAACCCGAGTGCACGCCGCATAGGAATCTACACCATACTCGTACATCTCTGAACAGCTCACCTACATGGCTGAACCCGAGTGCACGCCGCATGGGTCTACTATACTCGTACATCTCTGAACAGCTCACCTACATGGCTGAACCCGAGTGCACGCCGCATAGGAATCTACACCATACTCGTACATCTCTGAACAGCACACCTACATGGCTGAACCCGAGTGCACGCCGCATGGGACTACACTATACTCGTACATCTCTGAACAGCTCACCTACATGGCTGAACCCGAGTGCACGCCGCATAGGAGTCTATCTACACTATACTCGTACATCTCTGAACAGCTCACCTACATGGCTGAACCCGAGTGCACGCCGCATAGGAGACTACAGTATATTACATTTTATAATACAATATCTCATGCAGTCATTAGTCATAACCGCAATCAACAAAATTTAAGCTGCTGCTTAAACAAACCAGCAAACAAAACATAACCAAACTACCATACCACCGTACCATCAACAAACTATAAAGCTGCTCACAAAATTCAGTGAACGGAGCAGACAGAGTTAAAATACTATTCAAAGTGAAATCCTGTGGCGAAATTCCCAACATTCACTCGTACAATTTTTAATTTATTTATTTTCCAAGCTGTCCAATGCAATGATAGATCTATCGAGGAGTTGCCTCGACCAAGAGTACCACGTGCACTGGTCCAACTATTTTACTTATTGTTTATAATTAGTCCAACGCAACGATAACCCTATCGAGGAGTTGCCTCGACCAAAGGTAGCACGTGCATCGGCCCAACCATTTACTCATTATATTATTTTAAATTAGTCCAACGCAACGATAACCTTATCGAGGAGTTGCCTCGACCATAGGTAGCACGTGCATCGGCCCAATTACTTTTAACTATGATTTAAATATTAACCATCTGGGAAATACGCCACAATGATTGCTACCGAATCATGAGACTACATAATAACCGTACTTAATGCTCACTGAACATAACTGGGATAAAAAGAACGAATAATGTATATAGAATTCATAAAACTACTTACGATTTCACCAACAGCTAGCTCGTGGTTCTTGTCACTTCTGACTTGTTAAGAAAAACGCTCTTTTCTTGCTAATACTTTTAATGCACACAACTGTACTACTTCACAATCAAACGAAGACTGACTATCCAATACATTTTACCATTTAAAACGACTTTCGACCCCACCCAGAAATAACGATAATATCATAACCGTTATTTCTAAGTGTTGTCAAAGTAAAATAATACATTCAGTTGCCATAATGGAAATACATTTAAAAGTTTCTTACAATTGTGCTTTGACAGTGTTGCCACAAATTATATATTATAAATCGATATTAAAATCATACATAGTTTTTTTCAAATTAAATTAAAGAAATCACGACAATAGTATGATTAGAGCGATTATTTAATAATGATCCAAAACCTGCTCCTAATCTATCTGAATAGACCAAAACATTACTTTGAGTGGGGTTGACAATTTTTAAAGTATTATTTGAAATTGGTAAAGCTGTAGGAGCAACATGCTGTGACATGAGAGGTGGCGGAGTGGGAGCGCAACTAAAAAACTAAAAAATAAAAACTAAAAACGTAAACAGAACTTAATACCCGAATTATAAAGCCTCCAGGCATAAAGGGCGTGCCCGCTTACATACCTATAGCTAATAAAGCTGTAACTCGAAGTCACATAATTAGATATGATAAACTAGGACCATAGAAGTAAAAATAAATCAAAAATAGATCAACAGTGAGGCAAGAATAATATATAATCTACTGTCGAGGTCGCTAGCTAATCACATATTGCAATACAACTCATACGAAAACCTTGTAATGAGTAGATCATGTCAACAATAAATAAAAATAAAATAAATTGTATAATAAAGTCAAATAAATTAAACATTCTATAAACATATAACCTGTCAGTAGGTAAGCTAATTCTGGAGAAAGAACATAAACATTGTCTTGAGTTAATCACAGCGACCAACAATTTTTATCGCTTAAGTAGTCATTGATAGAATAGTATGCCTTTGAAAGCGTACTCTTACTGCTTTTTTAGATTATAAAATACGCTTTTGCGAAATAGATTACTATGTATGTATTATTACATATGTATTAGAGTACCTACGGAGGTACCCTAGGCGGGGTTGGTTGGCCCCCTGCCTACGGCCCTGATACACCTGTTGTAAAGAATATATTTCTGATTCCTGATATACCTACCTATGAGTACCTATGCTGTGTAAAAGTAAGTGCACCTGAATTAAATCGAAAGTGTAGAATTCCACGGTCGTTCGGGGGGGGGCCATGGCCCCCCTGTATCCGCCAATGGGTGTGTTCCATATTTAAAAATTGTCACAAATTGTTCTAACTTCTCAGTTAATTTTAAAGAGGTAGGTACTAGTCATGTTATTATATCAATAAATATTTTAAATACTATTTTTGCTTTCCTTGTAATTCCTCTCTAAAAAAAAAAAACTTTTGGTTAGGTAGTCGGCTACAAAACTTTAAAGATATCAAGAAAAATATTGAATAAGTAGAATTAAAATAAAAAAGGCTGTGGTTTTGTGAGTGTGGCCCGCGGAGGAGACGCGGTGCGTTCTATATTTAAAAATTTTCACAAATTGTTCTAACTGCTCAGTTAATTTTAAATCCTACTCATGTTATTGACCGAGCGAGCGTAGCGAGCGAAGCGTCTCTGCATCAACTGGCAAAATTTTCTTTCGTGTGTCAGTTTGTACGTACTCGTGTACAGGTCGTATTTTACAACCGATCTGGATGAAACTTGGCATACAGGTATTATGAATTTTTTGTAACTTTTTGTCGTCGGGGATTTTTGATTGGAGGGGTACTTCCTCCAAAATGGGGCAAAAAGGGGGCTACTGGATATCTCCGCCTTATGAAATCCGTTTTCGATGGTTCTTTTTTCATTTGAAAGAAAGTAACTTTAAGATAGTCTCAAAAAAAATTGGTAAAGATCTGATCAGGATCTTCGGCATGATGAGCAGAATACCTCCTCAAATGCAGTAAATTGCTCGCTATTTATTCAAACCTATTTGTTAATTTTTCTAGCTGGCCTACAAATTTTTTACTCATAATTTGTCTGGTTTTTAGGGTTCTGTAGTACACAATAAACTGATTTAGTTTTGCCATGTCCGTCTGCCTGTCTTTCTGTCTGTCAGCGGCTTAGCTCAGAGAATCTTAGTACTAGAAAGCTGTAATTTGGTAGGTATAGGTCTATACTATCAATCACGCCGACAAAGTCGTAAAATAAAATCATGATTGTTTTTTAGGGTACCTCCTCACCCTACACGTAATTTTTTTTCTCGTTTGTCCTGTGTTATGGGGTAGCGTGTGTGTGTGTGAAAACGTTTGTCACCTCTGTCGGGACGCGGTTTGCGACCGTGTAGCAGGCACTTAAGCCTCAAGCTACGCGGTTAATTTTTCCCAAAAAGTTTGTGCTCGCGAGGTCTACTGTTCGCAGAACTACTAGTTAATATATCAATAAATATTTTAGAAATACTATTTATTACTTTCCTTAAATTCGAAATGAAAAGTAGAGTGTTTAACACGGGTGAAAGACATCAATTCCTACTCGGACTCGGGCTGCGCTCGGGCGTTATAAATACCTCGCAAGGGAAATGATTCCTTTCGACCCTTGTATAACAATCTACTATTTCATTTCTCATACTCGGAAAGTAGTGTTTGTATGATCTGAGTAGCGGGTGGAAGATGCTGCTTCCCTCTCTAGGGCGGGAATGAATTTTAAAAATAGAACTAAATTTGGTTAGGCAGTCGGCTACGAAACCTTTTGAATAGAATAAAAATAAAAAGGCTGCGGTCTTGTGAGTGTATAAACAGCCAGTGTGGAGATTTCAACATTAATATACTGGAAAAATCTGCTATAGTAAATGAATTTATAACTTTATTAAAGTCATATAATTTGTACAATACATTCTTTGAGCTTACTAGAATAACTGCCACTAGTGCTACCTACACAATATGTTTACAAACTTACATGCAAAAAATTGACTTTCTAGGCATTTAATTATAAATGAGTTGGACTTTGATCACTGTGGCCAGTTAGTCACTTTCCCTCAGAAAACAGTCAGAGCTCAAAGAAAACTTGTGAATAAGAAGTTTTGTTCCTGTAAATAAGAGTCGCTTGGGACAATTTAAAAATAATTTAATTAAAAAACGACTGGGTTTGCCTTATCACAACGACCCGGATCGGTCGGATCCCTCATCAATTGTGAGTTTAGTAAGGTTTTCACCTCAAAAACATTGCCTGTTTGTGACCGCGTTATATTTAGTGATTGGGCAACACCAGGTATTTATAAAAGTAGGCAGAGGTTATTTGAATTGTATCAGGAAAAAACATTATAGTTGTATCAAACTCAAACTCAAACTCAAAGCATTTATTTCAATTAAACCATATACAGGCACTTTTGAATTGTCAAGGAGTCAGTCAGTCAGAAAAATATGAAGCTCGTTGCCCATTCCAAAACGTAGTAGGTACCTATGGAGAAGAACGGGCAAGAAATTCCACGGACACTCTTTTAAATAAAAAATTGTTACATAACATTGGTTACATCATTCATGTTGTAATTATACATGTGAGAACAATGTAAAATAAAGAAAGAAAGAAAATATATTTATTTGCGGTAAACATGACGCAAAAAAAAAGAAATAAAATACGAATAAAATCAATTTGGGGGAAAATATGCGTCACATCTACGCAAAACGGCCATCGCTCAGCATAAAGCTGCGACTCCATACGAGACAGAGCCCCAGCGCTGGTTTTCAGCGACAGCCGGCGTTGACGTGATGACGTCAAACCGGTGCAGCATATAGTGAAATAACATACATATCAGAAATAAAAAATTATAAAATAAATACATTACTTAGTCCCAAAAGTTTAAATAATAAATAAAATGGCAACATTTCGTTCCGTCAGCGACTCAAGCGCCGCAAAGAAAAAAAAAACGTGCACGTTAAAAGCGTCCGTAATTAAAAGATAAAAACAAAAACAATTCAAAGATTAAAATAAATTAAAATAAGCCATGGCAGCTAAGAGATGACCAGTCCCAACTGACGGCGACCATTCACGAACATTGAGATTAGCACCATTCAGCTCAACCATTTTGAAGGGAGCTATAATAAATGATCCAACACACACGCCACCATCAGCGAGACATCTGAGTGAGCATGACATACTTTCAGCCGCCAGGGCACATTCAAGTCAATGAAAGACATATTACCCGGTAAATGGTAGCTCTGTAGTACATAGTACTCACACCTGTGCTATGCAATTATACAATACAAAGGAGATTGAGTTTATACAATGCAAAGATGATGTCTTACAATCTGCAGCAGCTCCAACAGTATTTTCAAATGTTAAAGAATTTGTTGTAGTTGTGGAGCAGGACCAGTATTGAGCCAAGCATTTTTATCAGCGATGTAATCGGCCAACTTATAATATGCCTGCCTGCATAGTGTGCGTTTTATACAAGATTTGAATTTCGTCTCATTCAGTTGAAGTATGTGGAGAGGAATTTTATTGTAACATTTTAAACAGTAACCCATGAAAGATGAATCTACTTTAGCCAGTCTGAAACCTGGTTGAACTAATAGGTCCCTATTTCTTGTACTATAATTATGTCTATCACCTCTTTTGCTAAAAAGATGTAAATTTTTTCTTACGTACATGATGTTTTCGTAGATATATTGACAAGGTACCGTCATGATGTTAATATCCTTAAACCGTTCCCTTAGAGAATCGCGCCTGCGCAGATAATATATATGGCTCTGATCGCTCTTTTCTGCAGAATAAAAATAGACTCGATGTCTGCAGCCCGTCCCCACAGTAAAATACCGTAAGACATGATACTATGAAAATAGCTAAAATAGACTAGCCTCGCGGTATCTACAGTATATTGACGGATTTTTCTAACAGCGTATGCTGCTGAACTTAGCCATTCAGCAAGAGATGTTAAATGAGGACCCCATTGTAGCCTTGAGTCGAGCGTGATCCCCAGGAAAACACTTTTATCGACGAATTCTAGTTTCTCTTGATTCAATACTATCTCACAATCTCTACTTTTGACATTTGGTAAAGAAAATTTTATGCACTTAGTTTTTTTTTCGTTTAATACTAAATTATTAGCAGTGAACCAATTTTGGACCTGCAGTAGGGCGTTATTTACGTCGACAAAATTTTTAGCACGTCTATCTACCTTATAAATTAAGGAAGTATCGTCAGCAAATAATAACATTTGTGGTTGATTTTTTAATAAATGGAGTAGATCATTAATGTGCACTAAAAAGAGGAATGGACCTAATATCGAGCCTTGTGGCACACCCATTTTTACTGTTAAACCTAAAGAATTGATACCGTTTATTTGGACTTGCTGTTGTCTATCATTTAAATAAGATTTTACTAAAAGCGCAAGTTTTCCAAGTCCGTAATGCTTAAGTTTCAAGAGTAAGGTTTCGTGATCAACGCAATCAAATGCCTTAGAGAGGTCACAAAAGATCCCTATGGCGTCTTGGGCCTCTTCCTACGCGTTAAAAATGTGTCTTAATAAGGTTACACCGGCGTCGGTCGTACAAGTCCTTTGGTGAAACCATACTGTTGATCGTGAAGGATATGCAACTACACATACACCTTACCCCCACCACACACCTTTCTACTTACCTACTTACTTACTTTACTTACTTACTTTATTAATATGATGTAATGTACTTGAATTCTGATTTGAAAGTTATTGTTTTTATTGACTTTTCTATTAATTTTTAACCGACTTCCCAAAAAGGAGGAGGTTCTCAATTCGGCCGGTATGTTTTTTTTTTTCTATGTATGTACATCGATTACGCCGCGGTTAATGGACCGATTCGCGTGATTCTTTTTTTGTTCGACGCGAAATAGCTGCCAAGTGGTCCCATAAAAATTTCTTTCAGTTTGGCTTAGTAGTTTTTATTTTATAAGCATTATTGTTGGGTCCATATTGGCTCACCTAAAGTTCTTTACCCGAAATTGTTCTTCCTAATGATTTGTAATCCGAATGATCACTCTTCCTAAAATTTTTCATCCTAAAGTTTTCATTCATACTATTTGTAGTGCTACCGGCGATGTTCATAACACTCATGTTTCCGAAAATTGTAATTAATAATATCATTAATGTAAATATATTTAAACTCCTACTGTTTTTTATCATAAAACGCTTTTATCCTACTGAGAGAACATAATCAAGAACCAGATGCTTTGAAGGAAAAGGTTTGTTTTTAAACTATTTCTTGTGATTACAAAACAACTGTTCACGTTTTTACATTTAGCCATTTTATTTTTGGTTATTGTTGTTACATATTTATTACCATAACTATACCTGAGATAATTATGTCTTAAAACCAACTGTTTAGAATGATTAAAGGTCGTTTCACTGATTTTTGTCTTAAATAAATGAAATTCAGGTCAGAATGTCGTCTTGGGGGCACTATGAAAAAAGTACTTAGAAAAATTTCGCGACCAATTTCGAGGTAGCGCTCGCCGGCCGCTACCGCGGCACCGCTCGCTTCGCTCGCTCGGCTCGCGCGTAGTTGGTCACAGTTCTAACCTAACCTAACCTAACCTAATCCTAATCTAAACAAAAAATATATGACTTTGAATAATTGTGTAAAAGATGGTTATGTTGAGAAAATATAGGAAAACAAATAAAAGTATAATAGATGTTTATTGCTACTGACATTATGAAGTTGAATGCTTCGGAATTATGAACATTAGAGACAGAGTAGTTAGGAATTGTGATTGTTAGGATGAAAAATGTTAGTAAGAACATTTTCGGATTTCCAATTATCGGAGTTGAAAATTTAGTTGAACTTTGGCGCACCCATTATTGTTATTTGGACGGAAGAACACTCAATTTATAAGCATATAACTGCTACGTTTCAGACAATATCATACAGTTTGTTCAATTATTTGCGTTTGATGATGATTTCCTATGGATGAGCTGATGATGGAAGGTACAACTCCTCAAAGGTATGGAGTTCAGAGAAAATTCTTTCAAAATTATACGTACATATGGATAGAGAATAGTATTCCTTGAGGCTATTAGGTTGACCTTGAATGTAAATCACATTATTATTTATTTATTTATTTAATACTTCAAGCACACAAATGTACAGAGGCGGACTTAATGCCATAGGCATTTTCTACCAGTCAACCTCATTAACGTTTGTGTTTAATAGTGTTAAATGATGTACTGTGATTGTTAAATAAATAATAAGCGAACACTTCACATCATAGCCTACAGCCCTTTTGCCCAGAGTAACATGGGTGTGCGTTCTCCGCCTGGTGCACCTGAACCATCAGATATTTCTAGAGTAGCCGGAACAAACAGACAGACAGACAGACAAAAAAAAAAATTGTATTTTTGTTGTATGGGTCGTATATACTTTCATATGCATTTAGTAAAAAGCTGTTATTTTGAAATTACAAACAGACACTTCAATTTTATTTATTTGTATGTCATGTATAGATGATGATAACTTCCTGTCACTCTTATTTACAAAGCAGGTAGTGGTATTCAAATTTGTGTGGGGTATGTAGTACTTAGGACATTTGGTGACTCCTAACTTGAAGGACGATGCGGACATTGAGCGGGAACGAAGGGCGCTGTCGGTCAGAGCGAATATGGTCATCCGCAGGTTTGCACGGTGCTCTAATGATGTTAAAATAACTCTTTTTAGAGCCTACTGCACTACACTGTACACGTGCAGCTTGTGGACTGACTATACGCAAAAGTCGTACAGCGCCCTTCGTGTCCAGTTCAACAACGCGTTCAGGATGATGTTGGCGCTCCCCCGCTTTTGCAGCGCATCGACTATATTTGCGGAAGCTCGCGTAGATTGCTTCCATGCTACTATGCGCAAGAGAGGCGCGTTGCTGGTGCGGCGAGTGCGGGGGAGCGCTAACAGCATGCTGGCCGCGCTCGCGGTGAGGCTTGATTGCGCCATCATCTCCCATTGTTGTAAGCGACATGTGGCAGGCTGATGCGACTAACAAACCTCAATTATTACTATGACTATTTTTAATTATGACTATTTTTATTATTGTTTTTTTTTTTTTGTATGCCTTATTGTAATTGAATTGAATTGATTTGATTTGACATGAATTGGATTGAATTGAATTGACATGAATTGAATTGGATTGAATTGAATTGAATTGACATGAATGGGATTTAATTTAATTTAATTAGTAATGTTGTGTATGTAATGTGACTGTATGAGTGTAATGTTTCTATTATGAGTCAGTGATACTCGAAATAAAATGATTTTATTTATTTATTTATTTAAAAAGTGAAAAATAAAAACTTTTTTACAAAAAAATAAAAACCGACTTCCAAAAATAAAACACTACAAAGTGAAAAATAACTTTAATTTTGGAAGTCGGTGGCAAAAAACGATAATTCAAAACCAGAGACACCGACTTCCGAAATTAAAGTTATTTTTCACTTTGTAGTGTTTTATTTTTGGAAGTCGGTTTTTATTTTTTTGTAAAAAAGTTTTTATTCAACACAATGTACTTATATTGTTATGAAATAAATTACTTATGACTTACTTATGACTTACATACTTTTACTACACCTTATTACTTTGTACTTAGTTTATCAAATAACGGGTTGTTGTTACAGTTCAGTTAACTTAAACTTTAAAGTTAATTTGAACTCTGACTACTCTGACAGTTTTGATGTAGATGGTGTGATAGCTTTAATGGAAACTTAGTCTACGTAGCCAGGTTAATTGGTGGTAATTAGGACTTGTATGTAGTATGGTAGGAGATTTTGGAAATGGAGGAAACCATGATGAATTTGTTAAGAAATAGGAACCACTTCGGATTAAAACCCGTCGCTTTTATATACCTAGTAGGTTTTTTTTTGGGTAGAATAGACCCTTTTTAGTGTATTTTTGAAAACCGCAAACCATAGGCACCGAGAAAAAAATCACAGAAAACGCCAAAAGCTTCATTGGAGATTTTTTTCTCGTCACCTAAGTTGCTTCTGCATCGTCTCCGGCGCTGCGGGAAGACCAGCCTAGCTAGACTATTCTATCCATCCAAAGTTTTTTTTTTTTTTTCTATTTTAATTAGGGCCAGTTAGACCCGAACAGTAATAATTACAGATCGACTCCCTTATCGTCGTTCTTGTATTCACTAAAATGTCATCATGATCATCATTTCAGCCAAAAGACGTCCACTGCTGAACATAAGCCTTCCCCCAAGCACCGCCTCTTCGACCGATTTGTGCTTCCCGCATCCAGCGGATTCCTGCGGCCTTTACAAGGTCATCGGTCCATCTTGTGGGAGGCCTTCCAACGCTTCGTCTTCCGGTACGCGGTCGCCACTCCCAGAAGCAGAACCTTTCGGCCCCATCGGCCATCTGTTCTACGAGCAATGTGCCCTGCCCATTGCCACTTAAGTTTGGTAATTCTTCGAGCTATGTCGGTTACCTTGGTTCTTCTACGGATCTTTTCATTTCTGATTCGATCACGTAGGGAAACTCCAAGCATAGCCCTCTTCATTGCCCTTTAGGTGACTTTTAGCCTTCTGATAAGACCTATTGTGAGCGGCCAGGATTCAGTGCCATAAGTCATCACTGGCACTGACACGCACTGGTCAAAGACTTTCGTCTTGAGACACTACGGTATGTGGGACGAGAAGATATTGCGTAGCAAACGCTGCCCAACCGAGTCGGATTCAACGATTGACCTCTTTCTCGAAGTTGGACCTACCTAGCTGGACGAGTATGTTTACCTAGGACAAACTGTCCTAGGTAAACATACTCGTCCACAACTTCGAGCTGTTATAAATAAGTTCCAAATCACTACGATTCACTACTGTATAATAATGCTGATTTGAGTATTGATGTAGTATATAAAACTGCTCGCAATGCATAGCGGTGCAGTCAACCCACAAAATTGTACCGATCCACATTTTTTCCGAATTACTGTAATTTTTTGTGCAAGTTTAAAATAAATTCAGTGTAGCAGAATCTCAGTTTTTTTATTAAAAGGATCCACGGAGCGCCATCCTAACAAATTGGTGTCAGAAGTGGGCTCCCAGGAAAAATCGTTAAGTACTGGGATCTATAGGTGTAGGCGTCGCGAATTCGTTTCCACTCGTCTGCACCATAGTATTTGTTGGCTCCGTGGCCTAGTAGTCCTTTCGGTAAGTGGTCGACGATAAGCCTTGGGTTCCTCAAAAGCCTAAGCCCGCGCTACTGTATACCACGTAATCGACGATAAGCCTCCGCTGTTGAGCGTGAGCCCGCGTCACCCTAAAACACCTCCTGCTGCCCGTGATCGACGATCAGCCTCCGCTATTGAGCGTGAGCCCGCATCACCCCGGAACACCTCCTGCTGCCCTGTGGTCGACGGTAAGTCTCCACTTCCGAGTGCGAGCCCGCATCACAAGAGGACCTTCCGTCGAGGTCTCGCTGACGACCTCGCCTGCACATCATTTATCATCAGCTACGTGGTCGCACCACGTGCAAGCAGAACGCAACGTGTCGTGTCGACGACCTGTAATACGACTTGCTGAGTCGCCAGGTCGCCACATCGTGTCTCGCCGCACTACGTGTGCGTGACGTCATCTTTCCAGAATGTTCGCGTGCGCTGCTGCCATATCACTATTACTGTGAGTTTTCCCATATATTTATCTAGTGAAAGTGATCTATTTTAGTGAAGTGATTTTATTCTTCCCAATTTTTCAAGATAACATTATTTTCCTAGAACTATCTTTAGATTTATCCTATTTTACACCTTTTAAGCTCAAATTTTTGTACACAATTTTATTTACATATTTTCTTTATTTTGTGGATCTGATGTTCTGTAGTGCTTTATTACGATAATAACTTCAACATTTTAATGCCTCCAAAAAAAGAGAATTCCGAAGAAATCGCATCTTCATCTAATTCAGATTCTTCAGAGGACAGTCCAGCACCAAAACTAAAAGTTAAAATGGCTGACAAAGTTACCCTTTCTGTCCTCACAAAATTCATCAAACCCTATAATGGGGACCGTGAGTCATTGCCCGCGTTTTTAACGAACTGCGAAAATGCGATTGCCCTAGCAACTACAGAACAGCAGAACGTCTTATGCAAATATATCATCTCGCAGTTGGAAGGCAAAGCTCAATTGGCTTGTTGTTTAAAAAAGTTTAATAGTTGGTCAGAAATTAAAAAATTCCTTAGAATAACTTTTGGAGAGAAAAAGCACTCCACTCACTTGCTAGTCGATTTACAACAATGCAAACAATTGCCTTCCGAAGACGTGATGCAATTTTCTATTCGCATTGAATCATGTTTAACACGACTACAAGCTGACATCCATTATAGCTGCGAAAATGATAAAGAACTTGTAGGTCGCATAGCCGCAATGGAAGATTTGGCTCTTAATACCTTCTTGTTAGGGTTGAACTCTAATTTTTCCCATATTGTGCGGTGTAGGAACCCTAAAACTTTATCAGAAGCAATTACAAATGCAATTGAAGAAGAAAAAATATTTAATTTATCAAAACTTTCAACTCGTTCTAATTCTAATAAACATTGCACAACATGTAATAAGAGCGGCCATGTCGCGTCAGAATGTTATAAAAATAAAAATAAGCGCTCTTCTCCTAATTTCTATCATGTAAACACAACAAATAATAATGAACAGAATAATTGTAGCTCTAATCAATATTCTTATTCAAATTTTGATCCAAATAAATTTTGCGCTTACTGTAAAAAACGTGGTCATTTGATAGGCGAATGTCGTAAACTTAAAGCAAAAAACAATAATAATTTGCGGACCGATCCACGTAACTCTACACTATTAAGTGCAACTGCACCGAGTACAAATAACGCGTCAAGTAATAATCGCTCTAATGTGCATCATGTTGACACTTCGAATGAAAATGATAGTTTAAACTGAATAGGGTTCCGGTTCCGTGTCTGCCGAAACCTAATGTTCACAATTTAAATGACACGAAAACACTTTTTACTAAATCCTGTGTTCCTGAATTTACTTCAACACAGGTTAGCGCAAATAAAGTTACAAGTCCTTCTTCAAACTGTGTTCTCAAATTTTCTTCAACACAGGTTAGCGCAAATAAAAGTACTAGAAGTCCCTCAAACTGTGTTCCAACATTATTTTCAACACAGGTTAGTGTCACTAAAGGTACTACAAGTCCTTCAAACTGTGTTCCTAAATTTTCTCAAACACAGGTTAGTGCACATACCGAGACTTCTCAGTGTCCTAATTCAGATTTAAATTTTAAAGACAGTCCCTCATCACTCGAAAAATCAAACATTTCTTCTAGGGATTCTTTGCGTGAGAAAACATTTACTATTAACTATATTAATAACAGAGTTTCTTTACCTCACGTTTATTTAAAAACAAACTTTAATGATAAGCCCTTGTGCTTTTTGATCGACACTGGTTCTACAGTTTCTATTGTCAAACATTCCAGTTTGCATAATAAACCAGTGCTTGGCCCTGAAATTATAAAACTTAAAGGCCTAAGCGATAACGATTCCTATTGCGAATCTTTAGGTTCTATTAAAATCTGTTTTGATCATCGCGTTTCGTCGAAAAGTAAAATAATATTCGACTATTTGTTTCACGCGATTGACGATACGATCAACTTACACTACGATGGTATTATTGGTAGTGATTTTATACAACATTTTAAAATAGATATTCAATATTCAACCAACACCCTTAGTTTAGAAGGTTACGAAATACCTATTTGTTGTAGTAAGCCATCATATGTCATTCCCCCGCGGTCAGAAACGGTAATTGAGTGTCCGGTTTCCAATTTATCAGAGATTGCTGATCTAAAAGAAGCTTTGATATTAGATCATAAAATAAGTGAAGGTGTATTTTTAGCAAACTGCATAGTTAACTTAAAGTCGAACAACAGAGTTAATGTTTCTGTTCTTAACACCACCGAAACTGCAGTCGAAATTGATAATTTTCAAGTTAGACTAACTCCATTTGAACATCCACCTTCCAAATTAGATGACACTCAAAAGGAACTCATTCATCAATTAGATTCCTTAGTTATTGACCGGTCTCTGAAAGTTCTTGAGCAGATTAGGTGCTCCCATTTAAATCCGCAAGAAAGGAAGGCTTTGATGAACTGTCTTTCTAAATATACAGACATATTTCATCTCGATGGTGAATTTTTAACTTATACGAATGTGATTAAGCATTCTATTAATACTAAGGATGCAGCCCCTATTCACGTAAAGTCGTATCGTTTCCCTGAAGTACATAAAGACGAAGTTGAGAAGCAAATCAAGAAAATGCTTGATCAAAATATTATTCGCCCTTCAACTTCCCCTTGGAATGCACCTGTGTGGGTGGTCCCGAAAAAACTAGATGCTTCCGGTAAACAAAAATGGCGTATTGTCATTGACTATCGACGTCTGAATGATGTCACTGTTTCAGAGATTTACCCTCTCCCTCTTATTACTGACATCTTAGACCAGTTAGGTCACTCAAAATATTTCAGCACGCTCGATCTAGCATCAGGTTTTCATCAATTATTGTTGGACTCTAAGGACACCGAAAAAACAGCATTCAGTGTTACAACTAATAGCATTTCAGGTCAATTTGAATTTACTAGAATGCCTTTCGGACTGAAAAATGCCCCCTCAACATTTCAAAGAATGATGAATCTAGTCCTGTCAGGATTACAAGGTCTTCACTGTTATATTTATTTAGATGATTGTATTGTCTACTCCCATGACCTTGAATCTCATATCCAGAAGCTTGAAGCTGTATTCTCAAAACTCAGGGAGGCAAACTTAAAATTACAGCCCGATAAATGCGAATTTCTGCGACAAGAAGTTGCTTACCTAGGACATGTTATCACAGACAACGGTGTTTCGCCTAATCCAGATAAAGTGAAGGCTATCTCTCAATTTCCCACACCGAAAACTCCCAAAGATGTAAAATCTTTTCTTGGTTTAACGGGTTATTATCGTCGTTTCATTGAGAATTTCTCCCACGTAACAAAACCTCTGACATCTTTATTAAAAAAAGACGTTAACTTCCACTGGTCTCATGAACAAGAACAAGCTTTCAACACGCTTAAACAAAAGCTCATCTCCGCTCCCTTGTTGCAGTATCCAGATTTTTCACAGCCCTTTATAGTTACGACGGATTCCTCTAATTATGCCGTCGGAGCAGTTTTATCTCAAGGCGAGATTGGCAAAGACAAGCCCATTTCATATGCATCTCGGACTTTAAATAAACAAGAAGGGAACTATTCAACAACTGAGAAAGAGCTCCTTGCTATTCTTTTCGCTGTTAATACTTTTCGGCCGTACATCTACGGTTATAAGTTTAAAATCGTAACAGATCATCGACCATTGACATGGTTATTTAATGCGAAAGATCCAGGTGGACGGTTACTAAGATGGCGACTAAAATTAGAAGAATACGACTACGAGATTGTCTACAAGCCTGGTCGAGTAAATTCAAATGCAGATGCCTTATCTCGTTATCCAGTAAATTCAATTGTTGATTCTAACTTAAATAAAACTACTTATGAAGAATATCTCAAAAAACATGTCACTAAAACCTCTAATGATACGAAAATTGAAGAACATAGTCAAAGTTTACATTTATCGAAACAAAAAATAATTGCGTGTCCCGTTTCACTTGACTTCGACAACACTATGCCGCACTGCGAACAGCTGTTGTCAATGATCCCGAATTCCGCTGAGTTGCAATCAGCTGAGCGCGAACTTGAAACCGTACAGTCGGTCGATGCAAACAATAAAATATTCTATTTCTTATTCACTAAAGTTCATCATTATGACGAAACTTCTTATAAAACAATTTACAATTTATTACTAAAATTAAGGGATCAAATTATTACAAAAAAGGAAATCGAAGAGTTATCTATTTCAGATTTTACAGAACCTTTTACTAAATTAGTTTACGTGAAAATATATAACATGATATCGTACATTTTCCACGGCACTAATATTAAAATTCATGTTTATAAAAACCAAATACGATATCCGAATCCTGCTGAAGTTCCAAATATCCTTCAAGAAAACCATGGGACTACCGTAGCTGGTCACCCAGGTTTCAAAAGAATGTATAACAGGATCAAAGCGTCATACTATTGGAAAAGTATGCAATCTGACATAGAACGTTTTGTTAAAAACTGTAAACTCTGCCAAGTGAATAAGCCACTGCGAGCTTCTAATAAGGCCCCTATGGTTATAACTTCTTCAAGTACTAAACCATTCGAAAGATTAGCATTAGACATTGTTGGCCCTTTACCCGAAGCTGGGCTTCAGAAATTTAAATACATTTTAACTCTCCAAGACGACTTAACTAAATTCTCATGTGCTTACCCTATGACTACTTGTGCAACAGATGAAGTTGCACGTAGCCTAATTCATTTCATTTCTTTATTCGGGTTTCCAAAAATGATTCTCACCGATCAAGGTACATGTTTTACATCCGAGTTGTTTCGGCAATTGACTGAGATTCTTAAAATAAAAAAAATATTTTCTACCCCTTATCATCCGCAAACAAACGGTGCGCTAGAGCGTAGCCATGCAACTCTTAAAGAATATCTAAAATCTTTCGTCAATGACAATCACGACGACTGGCATTGCTATCTTGCAACCGCAATTTTATCATACAATACGACTCCACATTGTACCACCGAATTTACTCCTCATGAACTATTATACGGGTATAAGCCATCTATTCCTAGCAGTTTTTCTGAAACGAATGATAATGTCACTTATCACGAGTATATCCGCGCTTTACAGTATAGAATGAAATACTCGCGAGAAAGAGCTTTACAAAATATTAACAAAAGCAAGGAACAATCAAAAAGGTATTATGATGTTTCAGCTAAAGAAAAAATTTACAAAACTGGAGATATGGTATATTTAAAGCAGCATCACAGACTGCGTAAAGCTTTGTCCCCAATCTGGAAGGGACCCTACAAAATTATGCAGACACATGGAAAAACTAACGTCACACTATGTGTTAACAGAAAACGCATAAAATACCACGTTAATGAAATAAAACCAGTCTGAATAAATATATTTGTTCTATAATTATTATGTCTCGCGTGTCCAAATATTTCCGGTCCAATCGAAATTATCTAACATCATAGTCAGGAATTTATTTTGACCCGATTTCCATTGCTTATTTTTATAGTGATTACTAGAACGTCATTGCTCATTTATGTAGAGTGTTAGCCTTATTGGCATAAGAAAAATGTTTACTAGAAAATTTTGATGATTGTTGTTAATTTAAAACTGTCACTATTGTAATTGTTGTTATTTCTAGCTATATTATAATACAAAGTTTATTTAAAATGTTTTTCACTGGTAAAAATACATCTTGTTGCATTCATTTACATAATCCATATGAATTCCTTAAATTTAATTGCCTTTGTTTATTTATACCTATTTTAATGTGTTTTGTTTTGTGTAACTATATTTTTAAATTGTGGTAATAATTATTTTTAATTTGTATAATTTATTTGTTTGTAATGTTATAATTTACTCATGGTTTACCTTTCATTAGTAAAATAATTTTCTGTTCTCTTTCCTTTTTTTGGAGTACTTAATTATTATGTTTTAGGATTTTATCCTACGCTTAATTTTGTAAAATATAAAGCTCCGTCTTAAGGGGGGAGATGTTATAAATAAGTTCCAAATCACTACGATTCACTACTGTATAATAATGCTGATTTGAGTATTGATGTAGTATATAAAACTGCTCGCAATGCATAGCGGTGCAGTCAACCCACAAAATTGTACCGATCCACATTTTTTCCGAATTACTGTAATTTTTTGTGCAAGTTTAAAATAAATTCAGTGTAGCAGAATCTCAGTTTTTTTATTAAAAGGATCCACGGAGCGCCATCCTAACAGAGCGTAGCGTCTCCGATCTTCATGAGAGTGGGTGTTAGGTGAACATTTGATATGACCTTTGTCTTGTCCATGTTCATTTTAAGACCCACTACACATTTTAATAATCCACCCGGAGGCTCTACTAAGGTCATCGAGCATTGTACTGAGGTCCTTCATGGTCTCAGCCATTACAACTATGTCGTCGACAAACCGAAGGTTAGTAATATACTCGCCATTAACATTGATGCCTAGCCCTTTCCAGTCCAGAACCTTGAACACATCCTCCAGTGCGGCGGTGAACAGTTTCAGAGAGATAACGTCTACCTGTCTCACACCTCACTGCAGAAGGATAGGTTTCGAGGTCTGGCCCTGGAGTCGGACTGACATAGTGGCGTTTTTGTACAGACACTTTAGCACCTCGATGTACCGATAGTCGATCTGGAGCCTTTGAAGAGACTGCAGTACAGCTCTCGTCTCGATCGGATCGAAGCCTTTCTCGTAGTTCACAAACGCTAAGCAGAGCGGCTGGTTATACTCTTCGGTCTTCTATATAACTTGCCGCAGCGTATGCATGTGGTCTACGGTGCTAAAGCCTTTATGGAATTCGGCTTGTTCGTACTACAATGTTGAAGTAATATATTCGATTGGATATATGACGTTATTGAACACGGCCTCTCAAAAGCACTCCTTCAACATTGAGCCCGTAAAGTGCTAGGTCGGGAATTATGGTCTCGCTTAATACTGGGAATGCCAATGCTCGCACAGCTTCATCCATTATAGTATGGAACGCTGCCCTCTGTCGATTGAGATTGTTTTATTTGGCTGATGAAGTCTTTCTTGGATTTCTCTGATTATTTGATTGGCAAGTGGCGTGTTTGTCACAGGCTCATTAAACGTGTTTGTTAGAGCGGCAGCAATTCGTACATCTTAGAACATATGAGGCAGTGCTCTGTTGAAATATTCTTGCCGTAATATTTTAAAATCACGTTTTAGGCGACAATTTATTACCTCCACGACCCATCTGATTATTGTCACCAGCCGGGACTTATTTGCATCTTCGGTGCTGAGTTGTGATTCGGTGGGAGGCATATAAGCATTACAACCATGGTCTTCTATATCTCCAAGAGTCCCTAAAGCCCCTGTCTAAAATGAGTACGTCACTATCACTAGCATGAAGTACAACATGTATTGGAGCTTCATTATGAATTGATTTCGACATAATCGCAGCATCTGATACGTGCTGCGTGCGGTCCGGTAACATCAACAATAGCAAAGGAGCGACGGCGCCGACAGGTAACCACCCGCACCGCACTAAATACCCGCACCGCACTAAATACGCCAAATAAATAGTAAAAAATACACAAAATAATTGTCCAAGCTAAAAATAATATTATTAAAAAAATTAAATTAAAATATTTTATGGTTCCTTCCCTGCACGAGTTTCGTTGTTGGTGTCATACAATAAAATAAACCTATTGTTATGATCTTCAAAATGACGTGTATCTCATCTTGATACACCACTGGGGACGAACCCGCCCATTCTCCTTTTCTTATAAGTACCAAATAAACTAAACGTGAACTCATGCAAGCCTAATACTTTTTGTTAGTTAAAAACTATTTATGCGTCATATTTCATCCAAATTCTATTAGTGGGATAAACTTATGACTACTATCTTGAATTTATGAACGCCTAGTACTTTTTTTAAGTTGCTCTCAGAAATTGTGCACAATGTGTGGTGAACAGAATACCGTCAATAATATTCTCGTGTCACAGTGTTTGTTGCCTACCCTACCTACCTACCCTACCTACCTACCCTACCTAGGTAGGTACCCTACCTACCTACCCTACCTAGGTAGGTACCCTACCTACCTACCCTACCTACCTACCCTACCTACCTACCCTACCTACCTACCCTACCTACCTACCCTACCTACCTACCCTACCTACCTACCCTACCTACCTACCCTACCTACCTACCCTACCTACCTACCCTACCTACCTACCCTACCTACCTACCCTACCTACCTACCCTACCTACCTACCCTACCTACCTACCCTACCTACCTACCCTACCTACCTACCCTACCTACCTACCCTACCTACCTACCCTACCTACCTACCCTACCTACCTACCCTACCTACCTACCCTACCTACCTACCCTACCTACCTACCCTACCTACCTACCCTACCTACCTACCCTACCTACCTACCCTACCTACCTACCCTACCTACCTACCCTACCTACCTACCCTACCTACCTACCCTACCTACCTACCCTACCTACCTACCCTACCTACCTACCCTACCTACCTACCCTACCTACCTACCCTACCTACCGAGAATTTTATATATATAAAATTCTATATTTAGATAGATAATTAAATTACTTTGAATAAAAGACCCATTTTCAATATTCGTTTATATATAGATAGATAGTATAGAAAATCAATAAATTGAGTTTTTTTTTTATAGATTCGTTTTAGCTGTAGGAGGAGGTTCCTCCTACGGCTGAAACGTATCTATAAAAAAAAAACTCAATTAATTGATTTTCTCGCAAGCTACAATGTTTTCAGGTTTCATACATTGACGGACAGATTTCTCAGAATCAAATCAATTTTTGAAAAGTACAGTATGAATCTCCATTTAATCATCTATAGAATGGTATACAAATTAAGTAGTTTCTGTGTACTAGCAGGAGTGTAACAATAAAAACAGTTGCAGAAATGGGGTAAAACAAATTCGATCGTAGAGCACTCTCTAATGCTTCGCATTATGAGTCGTGCAATAATAGCTTCTGGAAATAACATTAAAACAACAACATATCATTACCTCAGAAACGGGAAGAACGACAGCACGGAATCGTGATTTCCATCTAAAAATCAATGATGTAGATATTAAGGTAGAGAACTGAGTTTGAAAATTTCTTCACTAATATTCCCATCATAACAACCAAAACTCTGTCATCGTCGTCCTCCACTTCTGCTTACTCAATACTTAAAGAATGTGTACCAGAATGTGACAAACTTTTTGAATTCACAATTGCTACTGCTAAAGACATTATAAAATCTTATATAGATCTAATTGATCTAAAAAAACTGCTAACCTTTGGGGATTATCAGTACATACCATTTCTTCAATAATTTATGTTATTTCACCCTTTTTAGCAATTGTTTTTAACTCTTGTATTGCATCTGGGGTATTTTCATCAGATCAGCTGATGAAACTTAGCAAGTGATTCCACTGTTCAAGTCTGGCAGCACAACTGATCCCACGAATTTTCGGTCTATTTTAAAACTAGTAGTTCTGCGAACAGTAGCCCTCGCGAGCACACTTTTTGGCAACAATTAACCGCTTAGCTTCAGGCTTATCTTAAAGTGAAAGAACGACATTCACGTCTCAAGCTTTTAAGACAATATTAAAGTTCTATGTTTACGTAAGTTTTATTTAGTACTTTTTAATTCATTAAAAGCTTGTGCTGTTGGTCCCGGCTGTCATTCGTGGAGCTTTGACAGTCGTTACGAGTCGTCAGAAGCCTGAAAGTCTGACATCAGTCTTACTAAGGGGTATCGTATTACCCAGTTACTGGGTTGTGGAGGTCCGATAGGCAGTCGCTCCATGTAAATTCAGCTGCATCCGCTTAGACTGGACCCGACCCCAATATAGTTGGGGCAAGGCTAGGCAGATTGCTTGATGTGTTTTATCACCTTATGTGAGCTACCGTGTAAAGCTGAGGTGTTCCTGTGGCCACATTCCGGCACTTTCATCAGACCCTAGACGACACCTTGGGCTAACGTAACTTCTTGCCAAAACAAATGGAAATGGCCTAAACACAACGGAGGAGTTCAGTATAGTGACCTTCCAGATCCATAATGAGGCCCTGAACACTACCATTCGTTCTTAGATCGGGCCCCAAACTAATCTTATCTCCGTAGCTGATAAGAAGTAGGAATCGCCCGTAACTTCGGCCGAATCTTCGTATTTAGGCAGTAGGCCTGCAGGAACAAACCATGAACGATAGCTTGTAGTTTTAGCGTTCGAAAATATATGTTCGAATACACCTAAAATACGACCTGTAGAGAAGTACGTACAAACTGACATACGAAAGCAAATTTTGCCAGTTGATGCAGAGACGCTTCGCTCGCTACGCTCGCTCGGTCAACAAATGTTAGGACATTTCAATGCACATGATGTATTTAATTTGAAACAGTTTGGTTTTACAAAGGGTCGTTCAACTACAGACGCCGTATGGAATTACTGAAGAGTATATTCAAGGCCTGGGAGGAGTCGCAAGATGCTCTTGGCATTTTCTGAGAGTTGTCCAAGGCCTTCGATTGCGTACATTATGATACACTCATTAGGAAACTGTACCACTATGGTATGAAGGACAAGGCTCTCGACCTTCTGAATTTTATCTGAACAACAGAATTCAGAGGGTCGATGTTAATGGCAAGAGATCTGCAGGATCTGCGGTCATCATGGGCGTTCTACCAGGTTCAATTCTAGGTCCTTTCTTATTTTTAATTTATATAAATGTAACTAACCTACCTTACCACATAAGGGATAATCAGAAGATCGTATTATTCGCAGATGACACCTCCCTCATTGTTAAAATCAAACGTCAGTTAGTCAACTATGAACAGTGCCGGTTTTAACACTAACAGCGCCCTGGGCGAGATTAGTACAGCGCCCCCCAATTCAAACCCATACGAAAAAGGGGAAAGATATAATGAAATAACCATTTATTAAAATAAATAATTATTATTTTATTACAAAAAATAACCGTTTATAAGAAAAAACTAATAAAATTTTACTTTTCTGGCCTTTCTGTCAGCGAACTCTTTTATAAGGTTATCAAAGTCGATATTTTCAGCAATTTCGTTTTCAATTGACAAAGTTGCTAAGTTTGTCAATCTAAATTGAGATATTATTGATCGAGAATAGGGTTTTATCAGCTTCAGCTTTGAAAAACTCCTCTCCCCACTAGCAACCGTTACATACAGGTATAAGTAGATAATAATATGCGTAATGCTATCCATACATTTGGATACAGTTCTTGTAAGTTGCGATCTTTAATAAAATTTAAAACAAGAATAGGAGTATCCACATCCTGATCAGGCAAAAAGGATTTCAGACTTAGGAGTTCATCACACAACATACAACCAATTATTGTAATTTTGTGTTATTAATAAACTATATTGTTATACAATGTGGAGACTACAATACAACAATAATTGAAAATACTGGCACTACTAATGCAAAAGAGTATTTTGGAACTGTCAAATAAATCCTAGCTTCGAAATAAAAAAAATAGTTTTTCAAACAAATTAAATGTAATGTATGTCGGATCCACCCTAAGCCTATAAATTCCGTTTATCCAACTAGGCCTAGGTTGGATTCTCGGGCATACGTTTCCGAATATCCACCTTAGGGTGGATTTTTGGGGTGGATAAACGGAATAACCCGAGCCGACTATTTATTTATTTAATACTTCAAGCACACAAATGTACAGAGGCGGACTTAATGCCATAGGCATTGACTATGGATTTTGCCGAGCTATATTGACTAAACTATTGAATATATTCAATTGAATTTTTGAATGCAGAATGGGAACGTCATTAGGGACACGGCATTAAATTTTTTGGTGTATTGTCGTCTCCACCTTGTATTGTTAGAGCTGTGTGTTATTGAAGAGCTCCTAAATTCAAACCTACACTCTACACATTCAAGTGCTGCCAACATAAAGATTTCTTCGCTTAATTTAGGGAATTTACGAGTATGTAGATGAACTATGAGCGATGGGCTACAAAAGAGCGCCTGCGGCGCCCCTTTTATCCGGCGCTCTAGGCGATCGCCCAACCGCGCCCTGCCCTAACGCCGCTACTCACTATGAACAAGTAAACGATGCACTCTCTAAAGTTGTGCATTGGTTTAATGTAAATAATCTTCTCCTGAACGAAAAAAAGACTAAACTCATTAAATCAACGCCTAATGTCAGGCAGCTATCTAACAATGTTCAAGTTAATGGAATAGAGTTGGACCCTGTTCAGTCAACAGTTTTTCTTGGAATCACTATTGGCGGTAAATTACAATGAGGCCTACACTGTATAGAAAAATTGTCGGGAAGGATAAGTTCGGCCGGTTCTGCTGTTAAAAAAAAATTGTCAAATAACTGACGTAGAAACAGCCAGAATTGTTTGTTTTAGTTATTTTCATAGTCTTGTCATATGGGATTCTTCTCTGGGAAACCTGTGCGGAAATTAATACTATCGTTGTTCTACAGAAAAGGGCTGTTCGAGCCATTTACAACCTGGATCCAAGAGAATGTCTTCGAGAAAAATTCAAAGAAATAGGTATTCTGACCGTAGCCTCACAATATATTTTTGGAAACCTCTTTTTTCTAAATCGAACCGTTAAAACCGTGGTTATAAAGGACCGTAACAACCACGGCGTGACGGTGCAGTGGTGATGAGTGGTAAAGGGAGGGTCGTTTTAGAGGCGGATTAGAGGATCTCTGATGACCGGAGAGAGGTGAGCAACGAGGGCGCGGGGGCGCGGGAGAGGGTTGCACAACGCGCGCGCAGCAAAACTCTTGCGCCGGCGCCCGCGCGACCAGTACCCGCGAAGCAGCCGCTCAGCACGCACGCGTGACCTGCATCCCGCGCACCGCTCGCGCGACTTCTCAGTTCTCGTGTGTCCCGTCGTTCGTGATGACCCCGGCGGCAGCCATTGCGCTGCTGCTGCTAGTCGGTGAGTACCACCCTCACTCACTTCACAGTAAATACATCACTGATGACTAAATAGAAAGTCTGTGGTGAACTATGCAGCACTTTCATCTTACTGTAGCTAGCGCAAGAAAAAACAATCATGTTGGGATAGAAGATCGCTAAATCCTACAAGACAAGTACCTTCTTAAGTATATAGACTTGTCTTCGGGTAAATAAAAAAATGTAGCGAACGATGCACACTATCTATCTATCTTATTTGATTTGATCTCATGTTACTATCATATGTAAAGAGAGAAAGAAAAAAAAAGAAAATAAAATTTGAGCCAGGCTAAAGCACAAAATATACCTATATAATATAATATAGATATATAATTACACAAGAACAAAAATAAAAACAGTTTAAGTATAAAACCGTATTGCAGTATTGTATGTGTCAACATAATAGCTCAGATAGGCGACGCATATCAATCTGGTCTATATACTACATGCTATATTTATGATAATTATGCTCACGAAGCATCATAAAAACATCAAAATTAACTGACGTTGCTAAGACATAGTCAAGTATGTCAGACGAATCTAGTGTCGTGTTCTCATTTTTTTGCAAGAATATCCATAGTGTTAACGGCACCGGCTCAGAGGACGAAGAGAGCACAGCCGCAGTCATACAGTCACACAGTGGCGCGGGCTGACATGACAGGCTGGCAGGCCGGCAGGCCAGTGGGTCACTCCTCGCGGCACTTAGCCCGACACATTAACTAAAACCGGCGCTCGAGGAATGTTGGCGCCGGCGCCGAAATAAAATCTTGTGGTACAAGTTACAAATATTTCGGTTATGTTATGACTTATGACTTATCAATAACAGCTGAATTGATTTGGACAAAAAACAGCCGACTGTAGTGACTCAAAATCTACAGCAGGCAAAAAATGCATCGACATATTGAAATAGCGGAAAAAAAACAAACATACTCCAAAAATTATTTTAACTGTTTTTGGAGCTCAGGAAATCAATTAGAATATAATGAGCGTAGCTGCTTATTTATCTATGGCGCAAGTAGTCATTGAGCTCAAGTAAGACTTAAGAGTAACGACATACCTACTCCCAGGAATCAATGGTGGTTTTGGTTTTGGTACTTTTAGCAACGCTTTGAGGGTAGATGTTGAATGTTGAAGATATCAATACCAGCCAGATACCAGCTAGGTCAGAGACGTGAGTTTGTATTGCTCCACCAATTCACTTTCTTAGAGAAACATCATTGAAGAAAATAAGAGCGCACGCGGCGACCTGTGGCGACCTGGAGCGACCGGCGACCGTGGGAAAGTGAGAGCCGCGCCCAAACACAGATGTTACCGTGACGCGTCATCGCACACCTTCACAGGACTGCACTCGACATCACTCAACAAGTCCGCAGCTGACGCACATATCCTACACCGCTCTACATTAGTCTAGCTTACAGAAATCACTGACTCCGTCCGGGGCTTAATCTTTGGATAATCTGCTCCAGACAGGATCTCCTATTATGAAGTGATTCATGTAGCGTAGTCAATAAGATGTATCTGTCTTAAATAGTTAGTCAGTTTCAAAAACCGGAAGTGGTGATGAGTGCCTAAAGGCTAACCTTTCACACATGCCGTGAGGTAAAAGTTGTTTTTCTTAGTACGAGTATGCAATCGTGGCGCAAAATAACTTTCTTCGCTCGGTGTATTATTGCAGCTTCCGTAATTATTTCCTGACCAAACCGGACAGTACACAGACGCCACATGTGCTCCTACGTCACACATCGCAACTATCCTCGACAATTACTCGAGACATCCATAATATTGGACCTTTATTATTTTCGCGAATATATTTAGCTTCTTGCCGAATCTAAAAGGCGAAAAGTCGTAATATGAAGCATTAATTCAGGCATGACATCATGAAGTCACAAAAGTAGACAAGTAGGGACATTCATGTTTGAAGAAAATCTATTCTATTCTCTTTCTATTCTATTCTTATTTCTATTCCATTCTAGTCTCTATTCTAATAGTATTCTTTTGAGGATGATAGTGTTAGTAATTTTTTTCTTACAATTGCCCGTTGCCATAACCTGGCAAATTGGTAACGTGTTCAATCAAAATCAAATAATTTTATTTCACATAACCCTACATGGGCACTTATGAACCATCAGAAGCTAGGTGCACGGTTCCAGTTGGTCATTTCCTATGGAGCAGAGCCGGCAAGAAACTCCACGGTTACTATTTTAAAAATAATTGACTTTTACATTTGCAAATAACAGTGTTAATAGGTATGGGTGGACAGAGTAGGCCTTTCAACAAGTACCTAACAAAATAGAAAATGCAAAGGTATGGTAGTGTTGGCAGCATCACAGCATGATGACAGTGGTTGCGTGGTAGTGGACCCGCGGGCGCGCGTGGCTCGCGCCGGTCTCATTAGCATCACAGCATGATGACAGTGGTTGCGTGGTAGTGGACCCGCGGGCGCGCGTGGCTCGCACCGGTCTCATTAGCATCGGGTGACATTAGCCCGGGCGGGTCACGGCGGTGGCGGCGCCACCCAACCTGCTGCTCGTAACACGCTATTATTATGCATTTCGTCGGCGCCGGCGCACCAAGCCTACACCTTGTTGTTTTGTTTTGTTCGTGTTTACATATTGGTTCGTATCCACTTTATAACGCAGCTGTTTTCATTATCGTACCACATGAGGACAGTCATCTCGAGGTCTCTGCTAGTGCTAGGTACTATGTGGTATTGAAACAATTACATTCGATTGGTCTTTTCATTATTGACTCCACTTCCAAGTCAGTATTATTATGAAGTTTCCCGTATATTGTTAGCCTATAGTTAGTGGCTCATCTACAAGGCGGCGGGAAGCGCGCGGTGGAAACTGCTTTCTCGAGGCTTCCGCAAGTCCGCCACCCCCCCTGCTTACTCACTGTAGACAGGAACCTGCTACATCGTGTGCTCAAATTAGACATTGTACTAATATCTTGATGTATGTGACCGTATCGCAGTCGAGTGGTAGCTGTTGATTGTGTTTAGAGGCGGACCTGCTCTACCTGCTCCTCTTGCTTCACTCACTGTTTGGTGAAACTAGGTCGAAAAATGAAGATAGAAGGCAAATTGAGATTTACATACCGCACACGGGGCGATGCAAGTCCTGAAAAAAATATTAATTTGTGGTGAATGCCTCTGAGAGTTGAATCGGCACTGCGCGTGCAAGTATTATTTATTAACATTTGAACCTTGACATTTGTGTGCATATTATTAAAGAACGCAAACCATACCACCAAATAATTGGCACCGCGATAGTAGTCACTGTATACTACAAGTTATTTACAAACAGGTATCACTTATCTGAAGCCGACGAGCTCAAAGATCAGAACATAACCAGAACACGTGAGGTATGTGTGTCACGAGCTCACGACTCACGATGTTACGACCCGTCTGGCAGAGTTCAGGACTCACGAGTTTCCATTAAGGTGAAACAATTTGATATTTTTTCCATACAAACTTCGGAGGGGTTTTACTCCACTGTTTGACATCGTACATTCAAAGTTTAACATGATATCGTTAGGTCTCATTATTAATTTTGTCTGTACGGAAGCAGAATAGTAAAATAAAAAGCCATTAAAAAGTTATAAGCCAACAAAGATTCGTTTTTCTTGCTAATTTTAACGCAACTTTGGGCGTAAATAAGTAATACAAGAAGTGTGAAATCTCGAAAACAAATACCGTGCCGACACAGAAAAATTATCGAAGATTTCAATAAATTTTATTTGTAATTGATTTATGCAGTGGTTTTTTCAGAAAAACCTTTTTTCCAAAGGCCTTTTCATAATTTTTGACGCGCTCGTTTTACTGAAATTGGTCGGTACGGTGTTTCTGTGCGTGCGAACTATACGTTGTCCATTTAGACCAGCTTCTAACTGCTCATCACTGATACTATCTCTGTCGGACACGATGTCAGGTGAGACAGCGTGGTTTTTGGCCATGCCCACCATTGAGTTCGAGCCCGCGACTAGTTCCAACTTAAGTGATCAAACCCGTCAAGTACCTACCTAGGGTAAACATTTTAGGGTTGCACATAAAACAAATACCTTGGTGCTGCGGCGGCCACGGGTCCATAATATACTCAGAACAATCTTCAATCAATCTTCCTAGCCTTTTCCCAACTATCTTGGGGTCGGCTTCCAGTCTAACCGGATGCAGCTGAATACCAGTATATTACATGGAGCGACTGCCTATCTGACCTCCACAACCCAGTAACTGGGTAACACGATACCCCTTGGTAAGACTGGTGTCAGACTTTCGGGCTTCTGACGACTCGTAACGGCTGTCAAAGATCCACAAATGACAGCCATAATATACTCAGAACATGTTTCATTTAAATTATGTTCCGTTTTTTTAATTCTTCCTAAAACAATGCTTCTTTAATTATTTATTTTCATAGAACATAATATTTTATATTATCTTTTTATGAAGAGAATCAGTTAGAAGATTGATGCATTTTATAATATTAATAATATTAATACTAAATATTTGACCTTTTTGTCTGTGTTGGTATTTTGGGCAAAAAATAAAACTTTCAAACTTGTTATTAGTACAAAGCATACCTACTCGTATGTAAGTTCTTTTCATATAAGTATTTAAGTAAGTTGTTTGAGGCTCAGCTGGCCAGCATGGCCCAGCATGGTCCCGTGTGTGTGTGAGTGCAAGAAGTGCACCGTGGTGGTTACGTTACGTGTTATGTTACAGGCTGTGGCGATCTCCTTACAGTGCGCTCGACCTTAACCCAGTGTGTGCAGTGTGTGGCACCACAGTCCACGCGCGTCCAGAAGGCGCACTTCTTTTGAAGAACGAATTCACTCGCACACGCACTGGCCCACGGTTTTCTTGTCGCAATACTTACGGGTCCCAAACAGTATAGACGGAACATCTATACTGTTTGGGCCCAGTATTGTTCAGCCCGGCATTGTTCAGACCGTCAAGGGTGCAGGCGAACGGACAATCGGGACACTCGAGCAGTGGGACATAGTCTGTTCAGGAGCACTGCACTCGCATCGACGTTTGGGTGGATCGATGATGCCCCTCTGCGCCAGATTATATCTGCAGCGGCCTACTTGGGATACAATAGTGATAGGAGGAGGACTTTATTTCGTACTTCTTCAAAGGTAGTGGCAAAAAAGGGATTAAAGATTTTTCGTATTAGCCATTGTCCTTTAATTTCGTTCATATACAAACACAAAGCCTCCGTTATACACGCGTTCATACACGTTGTTCGAGTACTTCGCCTATGAGATGAGTGTCAGCGTGGATGCTGTTGACTATCCTAACGTCGTAGTGAATGGTCCTTCTGCGTGCGCTGTGTGGCGCAGCACCGTTACCGATGTGTATCTTAGTGCGTATGTAGTCGGAGCGCATTCCTCGCGGGCAGTGGGTCAGGTGCCAACGGTACCCGCACCGGTCCCCTGCGCCCCCCCTCCGCCCCCCCTCAGCACGAACACCACGCTACGGTACACAAGTGGCGCACACTCGCAGGGGAACGATCTAGATGTACAGACACACAGCACCACCACTCACATGTGAAGATGCACGTCTCAATCATGACATCACCAGCATTTCGACAGTATCTTTTTCAAAACACTTGCTCGTAAAGTGGCTCTTATTGAACCGCTTTTAGGTTCATAATGCAGTGTATTAAACACGCGTGTATGAAGTACTTTTATTGGCCGGCTTGAGTGGAGATTCCCAAGAGCAAACGTGCTCGGAGGAAGGAAGTATTCCATTAAGTGCTGGTCTCTGGATCTTGGCCATCTTCCGGGGTCTGGGATTATTCTGATAGCCTTAGAATATCTCTCCACTCCTCAAACACCTCAGGACATGTTCCTCCCTTGTCACTACGTCACTGTGTGCTAGCGACAGTTTCCGGGGGCCCATTATTGAGTGTGCAAGTCACCTCCAGCCATTTTATCCGCGTACAATAAAAAATTGATCAGGCAGGGGCCATAGTCCTTCCATTGTTCCAGTTTACCAGTTTAGTTTAACTACCCAAACCCATACTCCAATCTCTTTGTTTCCATATACTGCGACAGTCCTACACCGACCGGGGGTTGTCCTTGGGTGCCCTTGCATAGTGCGAACTGGGATAAATTGGTATCAAGGGCCTCTGCGAGTTGGCTTCGGCCCCTCGCACGCGTTCCAAAGAACCCGGATCCACGATACCAAGACCCGTTAAAAAAAAAAAATTGTATAATATATACACGTCTTATAGGCTATATTTTCTATTAGACATCTGTAGCCGGACTAGGCAAAAGCCTGTATTTCGGCTATTAGCGCCAAACACCTAAATAATAAACACTTAAAAATAGCCATCAAGTAGAGATGTTAACATTTTGTAGATTGAAAAAAATTATAAAAAATGTGATGATAAATAACATTAGTTCGATAAAATAAAATAAAATAATCATTAAAGCAATATTTTCATAATTTGCAAAAAAAAAACAATATTTTGTGTTTTTTATATTTTTTGCATGGCATCATGCAAGCCAAGGCATTACTATGCCTTGCTTAGTACTAAAAACTGCTACTGATTTTGCTACTAAAGTTTCTGCTTACATATGCACCGGGATGATAAATGTCTTATTTGAAGTCGGTTCTACAGATCTTTTTTATTTAGTATCTATGCGGAACAAATTGTGGTTTGTTCGTATGTAGGTAGTTTAATAAATAGGTGAAGTAGGTAGTGATCATAATTGTAAAACGCTATGTATCAGTCACGACGAGCTTTCTGGATAGAGGTGGAAGACTTGCAACGACCTCATTGCAGGGCTCACAGAAGTACCTCTGTGTAGAAGACACCACAGCTATTATATAACTGTCGACGTCAATCTGCGACCACATGCGGATTACTTTAAACGACTATAAAAGATAAAGATAAAGATCATTTATTTGTTCAAAACATGAGTATACACACACATGGCACGCAAGATGTTACAATTTAAAATATATCACAGTCATGTTTTGCCTTAACGGCGTACAAATATAATTAGGTAGGTTATTACATTTAATCAAATAATTATTAAAATATCCATTATTCCAAATATTAACAGTAAATTAGAATTAATATAATAAAATGTACTACAGAATAGTGTCAACAACTCTTAGTATAATAAAATAAGTCAATTTAATGTCAAAGTAATTAGGAATACACAAATATATGAATTATATTAATTTATCATTCAGAAATTCGTCAGTGCTGTAGTAGGCTTTCTCTAAAAGAAGGTTTTTTAACCTCCTTCTTAATTTTTCCATCGTATATTCTCTCCAATATTTTGGCAGCGTATTCAAATCAAATCAAATTATTTATTTGCTTAATACAGGTGTTACACAACAGATGTTACAAATAGATATAAAGTACTCTGTACCATTACCTAGTAAGGTGTGCAAATATTTATATTATTATTGTTAATCAAATTAAATAATTATTAAAATAATATTACAAAATTACTATAACTACTCAAAATAATAAGGCAAATTGATAAAATAACATAAAATAAATTTAGAGTACTACAAATGTCAAAGGTATAAAAATAGTCAGATGAATAATAAAAATGCATGTCAAAACCAAATTACAATCAAATAAATTAAAATATTGGTCAAATTAAAACTAAAAATATACAGATGTCAAATTTAAATTATTAAAGCATGTCATAGATACTTTTGTATAATATTGTCATATTATTCAATCTCTCTCAATAAATTGCTCTTACTATATGTATCTATCTATGTTTGTATCCTGTAAGTATTCCTTGACATTATAATAACATTTATAAACTAGGAATTTGTGCAGCTTCGACTTGAATTGATGAATAGGTAACTTTTTGACATCATCAGGCAGCTTGTTGTAAATCAATGATGCCATACAAAGAATACTTTTATTGATTAGTGCTGTTTTCCCATAAGGTATATCAATTTCTAATCTTTTTTTGTCACGCAGTTGTCTATAGTAGCGTTTAGAAGCAGTCTTATAGTAATTAGGGTTCATTTTCACAAAAACATTTAGTTCGTATATGTATAACGAAGGCAGTGTCAGAATTTTTAAACTTTTAAAGTAGGGTTGACAGCTGGTAGTGTTGTCTACATTACACATTGCTCTAATGCATTTCTTTTGAGCTTTAAATACAGATTCCTTATCGACTGAGTTACCCCAAAATATAATGCCATATCTTAGGACAGGTGCAACAAGTCCGTGATAAGCAGCTAATACGGCTTCTTTATTAACAAGTTTTGAGAGTTTGTACAAAGCAAATGAGGAATTATTATTCTTTTGCATACCTACATATTCTACATGTGATTTCCATGTCAATTTATTGTCAATATTAATTCCTAGAAACTTTGTATCTATCACAGGATGTACTATTTCGCCTTGGTTTGGTAACTAACGTTTATCTTTGTTAGTTGAGTTCTCTGGTGAAAGTGTATAATTTTCGTTTTGTTCATATTTATTTTAAGATGATTTTTGGTTAACTATTGTATTATAGTATTTAATGTTTGGTTGACTACGTGCTCGTAATCATTTTCTTTGTCGCTTTTTATAATAACTGTGCTATCATCTGCAAATAGTACCATTTGTTGGTTGATATTATTATGTTTAGGAAGATCATTGAAATATATCAAGAACAGTAAAGGGCCTAGGACACTACCTTGTGGAACTCCAAATTTATTTATATTATAAAGAATTGGGGCCATACAGAATATACTTTTACGCAGTAGAGCCGTCTTGGATCTAGGAATGCAAAGTTTGCAATTGTCACGTCTATTCCGAATTACTTTATCCGCCAATAGAGGGAATAGATTTGGGTTCGATTTGACAAACATAATGGTCTCTAAGATGTACATGGATGAAAGGGTTAATATTTTTACCCGACTTCGATTTTGACCGGTATGTATATATGTACGTATGTATGTATGTTCATCTGTAACCTCATAAATTCTAAACCACTGATCATAATTTGACAAATGAGGTATCGTTGGAAGCGTCCAGATTGTCCGCTGGTTATAGGCTATGTGACGTTACAGTAAATTCAATGTGGCGCCCTCTAGAGGACATAACGTGACGAACGAAAAGGGCAACCTGCATAATATTAGTTTTTCCAAGATTTATCTTAAGATTATTGTTGTCTAACCGTTTTATCATAGATTCTATAGAATTGTTAATGCCAGCTTCGTATATGTCTCTATTTTTACAAGCAATTGTAATGGTACTATTATCAGCAAAAAGTGTCATGGGCTGGTCGATACTTTTGGGTAGGTCATTAATACAGTATAATAAAAAATAGTGGTCCTATGACAGTACCTTGCGGTACGGTTCTATGGCAAGAGACTTTTACTAAACAAGCCATCCGCACACCCTCAACTTGAACAGGTTCCAGTCTTTTAGAATTATGACTATCTATAACAAATGAAACATCTTTAAATCCATTGTGACATTTCATCAAGTCTCGCTGCGCTAGTGACCAGAGAGAAGTCGTTAAAGTATGCAGTAACTCACTGAGTACTCACCACGCTATCTCATGCTGTGTTCGAGTGTGTTATGTCACTGAACGTCACAGTTTCTTTCTCTAACATAAAGGTCGTTGTGACATAAGGCGCGGTTCGCACGGAACAGTTTCCACGACCTGTCGATGCCGGTGTGAATGCGCCGTACACGCACACTGCATGCCACTCTATAAGCATGTTAGTTTCGTTGATATTGTTTAATACGGTATAAACAACATAATTTAAGTGGAGATTCGAAGCAGAAAGTCTACTGTACCGATAACAACTGGCAGGTGGTATCTCATAAAAAGAAGCGTACAAATGCTAAGTTTATTAGTAAAACGAGGACAGATAAAACTGATTTGAACTCTAAATTCAGAGCAGCAGAGACTCTCTTGCCCATTTACATATCAAACGTTTGTAAACAAACACAAGAGTCGGGGATTATAAATTTTATTTGTAACAAAACTCGTAAAAAGGTTACTCTAGAGAAGATCCGTGCAAAGTAACATATGTTTCTGATGCGTTGTGGTCTTTAATGGGAAAACTAACGAAATCATAAAATATGATAATGCTATAAATTCAAAATAAAAAGTTATGGATCCCAAAAGTAGTAAAACAACACAGCTATGCAATATGGTAACATTCAATTGTAAGTCCATTAAGCGTTCTTTTGAAAGTGTGAGACGTATCTGTAAAACCGCCGATATAGTGGCGCTTCAAGAAACGTGGTTGCTGCCTCACGATATACCATTGTTAGGAACACTTGATGAGAATTGCGAGTACACGGGCGGTCTGCGGTGGACACCTCTGCGGAGGTTCTTATAGGGAGGCCGTACGGCGGTGGCCTTGTTATGGAGGAAAGGCATTTTTCAGTCGGTTTCGTTAGTGCAGTGCAAAAGCGTGAGACTTACGGCTATAAAAGCGTCCTTGTGCGACCGATCTATTATAGTGTTGAGCGTGTACATGCCTACAGATAATGTAGAAAATATGTCTGAATTCACAAATTGTTTAAGTGAAATGAATGCTATAGTGTAGTAATAAGAGTGAGTGAGTGATTTAAAAAAAATCTGCTGTTTCATAGAAAAGTGCAATACCTACGTGGTCAAAATGATGGAACAGTTGTTTTTTTTTTTTAATAACCGACGAATAACTTCAACGCAGGGGGGTTCAGAATCATGTACTGAATTCATGGTAACAGGCTTCGCGTCGATGTCCCATTATGTCCACCATGTCCATATTACGGTGGCACTACAAATTGGCTTGCACTAGAACGTTGTGCTGATCCATTTGTTTACATTTCAAACAGATACTTTCGGAACAGAGCATAATAGTTGATGGAGTTCGATACTCCATTCGAATCACTCCTCAAATATGAGTCACGTCCACAAATAAGAGAGCACCTGTGTCGGTGTCAGCTTACACTTAGGAATTAAATATTAATTAGTTATAAATAGCGTGTGAGCTGACGTCACCACGCTGTATCACGCAGCGTGTCCCCCGGGGGGTAACAGGTGTGTTCCGCTCATTTCGCCGATGACACTATCATTCTACGTCAACAGGGGACGCCTTTTTCCTAGTCAGATTATATCGTACCTACTTATCACTTCTACAAGTGAAGTTGCAGAAGGAGGGGGAGTATTTGGTACTTCAACTAGGTACCGATGAAACATTTATGGTGATCGCTGTGAGCACTTCGCAGTGCTGCCCGACCTCTGTTGGAACATGGTGCATGATGAAACGTACGTGCCTAGTACATAAAGTCACAACAACAACATCAACAAGTGCCTATAAATTACATTGGCAATATTCTGCTCGTACCACGTAGTACGTAATTAATTTAAAGTTATGGCATACTTTAAAGTCTTGACTGTTCAGCACACTGTAAATCGTTCGTGTGCTGCCTTTATCTCTGTACTGCTTCACTCGGGTTCACGTCGACCCGGGTCACCGTCCGCACTGGCGGGTGACGCATAGGGAATGTTGTTGTTTTCCATTGTCACTAAACGATTATTATCAAACAACTGACGGTGTGGGTCATAGACAGCGCTGTGTGAGCGAGTTGGAGCGCACGGGACATACCGGAGCATCGACATCATTCTCGACACCCAAACGACATCCCCGCTGTAACTATTATAAAACAAAGTCGCATTTCGCGTTTGTCTGTATGTCCGCGTTGTTCTTCTAAAATACGCAACGGATTTTGATGAGGTTTTCAACATCATTTAGAAAATGTATTACGTGACGGAAGGGTTATTCTTTTATATTAAATGTACGTAGTACTGAAACTTGACGTTTTGTCAAGTCGTGAGAAAGGCATGCGCTGACTTACAACATATGTACATAACATTTAACTTAGGCATAGTACAGAAATCTCGATGTTTTGGCATGTCGCCACATTAGCACATTGCACCCGCGGGCCGCGCTGCAGGGGCTGCAGGGGCGGGGCGCCAGTCAAGATATACGTTAGCAAAGAAAGTCTATTCTCGAAGGTTAAGACGTGATGAGAGCACGTAATTATGTACTTACATTAAAATACACGAAAATCTGTTTCATACAATTGAACGTTTCTTGTATTACATCGAGATAAGCTGTTAACTGTAAAATTGTGCAATCTCAATAAACGCAGCTTCCATTGTGTGTCTGTAACAGAATCACTGACCCGCGGCTAAGCGTGTTGAATCAGAGATGATTTACTTTACAATGTAAATGTATCTCCAGAACCGATTCAATTATTGGTAGATCGAATGTTAATCGATGCGGAAGTGAAAGTATCGAATAGTTTAAAGTAACGCAGCAGAGGTTCGTTACGACTGGGCTTAAGTGCTAATAAAGGAAAGTGGCTAATTATTGACAATTAGCGAGAGATCTGGTGACCTGGCTGACGCTGTGCCCGCGGGCACAGGGTGACCTGGTGGTAGTCACACGCCGTGCCCACGGGCACAGGGTGACCTAGTCGTAGTCACACGCCGTGCCCACGGACACAGGGTGACCTGGTCGTAGTCACACGCCGTGCCCGCGGGCACAGGGTGACCTGGTCGTAGTCACACGCCGTGCCCGCGGGCACAGGGTGACCTGGTCGTAGTCACACGCTGTGCCCGCAGGCACAGGGTGATCTGCTCGTAGTCACACGCCGTGCCCGCGGGCACAGGGTGACCTGGTGGTAGTCACACGCCGTGCCCACGGGCACAGGGTGATCTGGTCGTAGTCACACGCCTTGCCCACGGACACAGGGTGACCTGGCCGTAGTGACACGCCGTGCCCGCGGGCACAGGGTGACCTGGTCGTAGTCACACGCTGTGCCCGCAGGCACAGGGTGATCTGCTCGTAGTCACACGCCGTGCCCGCGGGCACAGGGTGACCTGGTGGTAGTCACACGCCGTGCCCACGGGCACAGGGTGATCTGGTCGTAGTCACACGCCTTGCCCACGGACACAGGGTGACCTGGCCGTAGTCACACGCCGTGCCCGCGGGCACAGGGGGACCTGGTCGTAGTCACACGCTGTGCCCGCAGGCACAGGGTGACCTGGTCGTAGTCACACGCTGTGCCCGCAGGCACAGGGTGATCTGCTCGTAGTGACACGCTGTGCCCGCAGGCACAGGGTGATCTGCTCGTAGTCACACGCCGTGCCCGCGGGCACAGGGTGACCTGGTCGTAGTCACACGCTGTGCCCGCAGGCACAGGGTGATCTGCTCGTAGTCACACGCCGTGCCCGCGGGCACAGGGTGACCTGGTGGTAGTCACACGCCGTGCCCACGGGCACAGGGTGATCTGGTCGTAGTCACACGCCTTGCCCACGGACACAGGGTGACCTGGCCGTAGTCACACGCCGTGCCCGCGGGCACAGGGTGATCTGCTCGTAGTCACACGCCGTGCCCGCGGGCACAAGGTGACCTGGTCGTAGTCACACGCCGTGCCCGCGGGCACAGGGTGACCTGGTGGTGATCACACGCCGTGCCCGCGGGCACAGGGTGACCTGGTGGTGATCACACGCCGTGCCCGCGGGCACAGGGTGTACGTTTTGTGGTTGTATGGCGTGGACACTCACACTGCATGCTTTGTGAACCTCTCGTATAAGCAGGATGTACAGTAGCACTTCCTACCAACTCCATAACGCCTGCGCTTGCACAAGCAGTGATCTCGCGATAGCGCGTCACGCTCGCGCCGCCCCGGCACACGTGACACATGTTGCTCCACACCGTGGTGTGTTGTATGGTACACTGCCGCCGCACTCTGATCATCTGATATCTGTCCCAGAGTTGTCACAATTAATGGGTATGACCTATGTTCAGAGCCGCGCGCCCAACGCGTTCAAATTTAGTGAACCTACTATGGTTTTGTAACAATTCTATGGTATCGTTAAGTTCAAGTCTCCATTCAATTGATATACATTTACCGTCATGAACAAGTTGGTGACGCTTCAATTTGTAACACCCAAACTACAGATGAGCTCAGATCGATGTACATTCCAGTCCAGCAATGTAATGTAACACTGTGAATAATATTCTCGTTTGTTTGGTCTGACTGCAGACTGCGTCGTCACGCCCGGCTCGTCGGGAGTGCTGTGTAGTTAATCTCTCTAGATTCGTTTGGCAATGGTAGCTCTGAGCTTCCATGTTTGTTTCCAATGATCTTGTTTTGTTCCGTCCCCTAAATAATACTCCGATAATACATTCAAATAACCATAATCAGCACGACTTGATAAGCATCCATAATGATTTCATCCATATAATATACAGTAATCTGTACATTATCACGCTTTGGACGCCTCTCATCTGAAAATAAATATCCATTGTTCAGCAGCCTTTTTATAGCCTCTCAGTAGTTAAATTAATAATTAAACTGCTTAGAAAAAAAATATAATTAGGCACAAAAGGCACTTTTGAATGTCAAAATTTACTAGAACTTTTTTTTTTTTTTTTTTCAGGGAAGTTACTACTACTACAAAATTGAATAAATAGATTCTAGTCGCCCCTTCCAAAAATGGGCAACAGACTCCTTAGTTACTCTTTTAAAATGTTTAACAATATTTTAGATGATAGGGAATTCCGTAGCACATTTTAAGTTTCAATTCCATAAAGAGCACCAGTGTGTCTCAGTATGATGTCAGTAAAATGGGAGGCGAGCACTTTCTTATTAAATACAAACACTTAGAATATACGTACAATGAGCACATTTAATATTAGTAATATTGATAAACATTGTTTGGCTTGAACGAAAATACGACATTGAAAGCGCGTTGATGTCTTTTGTATGAGCGGTTACAAGTACGCGCTGTACTGCCAGTGGTTGATGTCTTTTGTATGAGCGGTTACAAGTACGCGCTGTACTGCCAGTGGTTGGCGGTACGGTAGCATTTTAATTTTAGATCAGTGTAATTAATTACTAAGCATAGAGTAGTAATGTTCTTTACAAAGATCTTATACTTACTGTCTTATTGGAATTAGATAAATGTGTACAATTAGGTGCCCGTAATAGAAGTTTCCGAGTTGAATATGAAATTAATTCACATGGAAAAAAATACGGAAAACTAGTAGTAGTTGTTTTCTCAAGCTGACAATCTGAGAACAATCAGGGTTTATATCTGCATCTGCATACTAATCAAGAAAGGCACATAAACGATGTAATATGTGGAGATTGCGTGTCTCCACAAAACACAACCTGTTCACAAGTAAGTATGGGAGAATGGGAAATACTCCACATTGTATACATTCACAATACCGACCGTCGCGATGCCGCCCACATGCTTGCATACGCGTAGCATACATGCACACGCATGCACGCACATACACACACTGTGCAGACCTCGCATCTCGTAAATCTCTTTGCGGCAAAAATGCGTAGAAAGTGAGAGGAATCCCCCCCCCGTAACCAGTACGAGCACCCCCCCCTCCCCGCGGGGAAAGTGATAGCTCCGCGTACTACAGCGACACACGAACATGTGCGAACAAGTACCATTACCGACGACTGAGATATACGTAAGATGTACTATCACGTGTTTGTGATAATATTCATTTATTTTGTATAAAATATTCTGCGATTTCGCATATTCCCATAAGAGCGACGGATCTCTAAGCAAAATTATTACTGGACTTTAGTTTGTTATAGCTGGAGAGTACTGATACGCTAATGTGTCAGTTAAACCATTCAAAGATAAATCACAAACGCCCACAGATTGCCAGTTATGTTGAAGCCCGCTATTACAACGGGTACACACTACTACTATACCGTGCTACTACTACGGCCACATATCAAACTATACATTTCCAGTATAAGCTGACCTCTCATTGTACGGAAATCCTATACGATGCGAGATTCGGGTGTACAACTTATACGGGGGAACCTATTGCCGTTAATCAGGTACAAATCTGGAGTCTGAGCTGATAGACTGATAGACTGCAGTAAGTTTAGATTGTATTTCCAGTTTGTGAAGAAAATATTCTCACTTCTTCCGTAAACGACAAACTCAGACGCTAAGAATATCTGTAGCGGCGGCAGAGTAATAATCCTCCGCCTCGTTCAGGGCTCACAGCACCCGAGACACCGCTGTTACACGACCGTTACCTAACACCTTGAGCATGCTCGCTGCAGGAAACACGCCAATAATGCCAAACATCTCCTCAAAAAACAACATAATTATTTAGTTGGACACTTCGTAATTACACCAAAACGCTGTTTTCTTCATTCTGTCTCAGCCGTTGATGACCCGATGTGTTGCGGCCTCTGTCTGTTCCTCTTGAGTAGTGTGTGACTCCATGAAAGAAAGAAAGAAGAAAGAAAAATGGTTTATTCTGCACAAACAAAACGCACATATAAATTATAAAACCATAAAATACAGACATCCGAGAGTAGCCACAAGCCTCGTATTCAACCAATAAATAAATAATAGTTTGGAAAATCCAAAAGTGCACGCCTCATACATAACACTCATTCATAAACGAAAAAACATTACCCTCCTTCTGGGGCAGTCGGGTAAAAAGAAATTCAAAATATAGTTTCTAACAAAAATTAACAATTTATCACTTTTCATGAAGTCGTAATGTCAAAGACTGACAAAGTTATTAAATATTTACTTGGCGGTTGCTAGGCAACTTACGGACATCAAGTCAAACAAAAGTCAAAGGTTGGAAATATTTAGTTAAAGATATTATATTTTAGTTAGTATTTTATTAATTACTAGCTTCTGCCCGCGGCTTCGCCCGCGTGGATGTCGGAAATTATCCCACAGGAATGTGTAACATGTCCTAAATCAGCGGGGTAATTGTGTAGCACTTACAATAGCAATGGGTTTCATTTTGACAGTTCAACAATTAATTGCGTTATTTACGTTATTTCTCGAACATTATTATTAAGCAATAGCTTCCACTCGGCGCTCTGGCGCGTCATCCCCTGGCTGGCCCGCCCCTCCACCCTCGTTCTGTGCGCCGTCGACTCAATATCGCAGGTCATTCTTATCGTTCTAACTTTTAAACTCATCATCATCAGCCTATTAATGTTCCCACTGCTGGGACACAGGCCTCCTCTCTGTGAGAGGGAGTGGGCCGTAATCTACCACGCGGGCCCAGTGCGGGTTGGTAGATGTCACATGTCTTCGAATTTTTGGTTCTAGGACATGCCGGTTTCCTCACGATGTTTTCCTTCACCGTTTTGAGAGCAGTGGTGATGAAATTATTTACACAAAGTAAAGCGCCTGCTTGGGTTCGAACTCACGACCTACAACTCGTAAGTCGGGGCCGTTACCACGTTTAATAAGACAAACTTTATCTACATTAAATACCAAAAGCGATGAAGGTATTTATTTTGATAAGAATTAACTAAAATACTCTAAAATATGCAATGTAAAAAAAGTATTCAATTTAACTGTATTTATTGCTCACTATTTTGGTTATAAAGGCTTCCACATAAAAGGTAGATAGATGCTGTCGCGGACTTTTATTTAGAACTCTTTAAGACAAACAATCCCACAATAAATTTTATACCATTCCCCCTCTAAAAAGCTTATTTTATTCACTGAAAACAGTGAATAAAAAGCTCTTTTAATCACTGTTTTGGTGTTTGAATTTAGAACACACCAATGTATTCGACCTCTATCTCAATGCTATACAACCTCCTTAACACTTTCGACTCCACCCATTTTCATCGAACTCATAACTCATCATTCCGCCATAAAAGTCTATGACTTTTATTATTCGGAGGTTTCACTTCCAACGTCCGCGAGGGCTCCCGGCATCCCATACCCAAGTAGATGAACCCTCCAGGAGGGCTCCCGACACTGAACGTCTACATTTAAAATGAGCCCTCCACGAGCGCTCCCAGCATTCCATATCCAAGTAGGTGAACCCTCCAGGAGGGCTCCCGACACTGAACGTCTACATTTAAAATGAGCCCTCTGCGAGGGCTCCCGACATCCCATATCCAAGTAGGTGAACCCTCCAGGAGGGCTCCCGACACTGAACGTCTACATTTAAAATGAGCCCTCCGCGAGGGCTCCCTACATCCCATATCCAAGTAGGTGAACCCTCTAGGAGTGCTCCCGACCCTGAATGTCTACATTTAAAATGAGCCCTCCGCGAGGGCTCCCGGCATCCCATATCCAAGTAGGTGAACCCTCCAGGAGGGCTCCCGACACTGAATGTCTACATTTAAAATGAGCCCTCCAGGAGGGCTCCCGACATTGAACGTGTTAACCTTTTATTAAATGTCTATTTTCACTTAAATCTTTCTTTTTCTCGTAGTCATGGTATAAAGTATAGTATGCAACTCTTGAATAAAACGGATTTATATCGAGGGCCATGAATCACTCGCGTCGCTTAGGATTCTAACACTTGAATCACTCGCTACGCTCGTGATTCAATCATCATGATTCACTCCCTACGGTCGTGATTCAGTCGTTAGAATCCTTCACTTGATCGTGATTCATCTAGGGCCCTCGCTTTAAATCCGTCCTTTATTCATTAGTTGCATAATATACTATTCTTCATGTAACTCTAACGGTTTAGGCAGCGCACGCAGCATACGGTGGAGGTCTGCCCGGCTTGGGTGGACCACCGCTGTGTCCTCGTGGAGGCGATCGGCGGCGGTGGCCTCTCGAGTACGGCCCTGGTTCAGGCCATGGTGCGGAGCGAGAGGGCATGGCAAGCCGTCACCTCCTTCTGCAAAGCAGTAATGCTCGCGAAGGAGGAGGTGGAGCGCGCGAGGGAGTGGCAAAGGCCGCGCCCTACCAGCCCTAGCCGCCGCCGCCGTAGGAGACGTCCCGGGCGTCGGGAATTGATAGCCGATTTCCGGCCACCGTAGGCGCGGGCCTGCGGACGGAGAGCAACGGGCAGCTCGCCGTCCGATAAGGACCAGGCCCGGGTCGACGGCGCGTCGTGTTCCACGCGCGCCTCAAAGAGATATCAAGGATCGGAGGAACACGTGTGGGTTTTAGTCAGTAAGTCTGACACGCCCTTCCGCTCCGCCTAGAGCGGGAGAAGTCATTGGATGATTAACCACCCAAAAAAAAAAAAAAAGGCAGCGCACGCAAAGATAGATCTCAGAGGGCAGGAATTTTTCCGACTTACTTGATACTTATCGTTATATTATGGCAAAATCACATAAAATCTTTATAAATTGTAGCCTATGTGTTATTCTAATGTATTAGCTACATTATTGTAAAGTTTCATCAAAATCCGTTCAGTAGTTTTTGTGTGAAAGAGTAACAAACATCCATCCATCCATCCTCACAAACTTTCGCATTTATAATATTAGTAGGATTAATGTAGTGCAGTGTTTTTCAACCTTTTTCATGACTTGACCCCATTAGTATGAAAAAAAATTTTCGCCACCTCGACCATTCGAGAACGATTTGAACTCAGTCGAGATTCCCGCTGAGTCGAAGTTTCTGCGACACGAAACCTAGCCTGATGTTCCCGAGTTGCAGAGAGCCTTGCCTCACGACTTTCCTCAGATTCCTGTGATCGAACTAATCTCATCCTTTTAGCATTTCTGCTACATTGGGAGAGGTTGGATCTTCTTCGAGGCATTCTTACAATAAAATAGTACTTACTACTTAACACACAGTTATTTAGTAAACACGTACTATCGTAAACAATTAAATTATAAATACTTACAGATTATTATACAGTCTAAAATTATCACAGTTTAAGTAATAAGTGTTAAGACGTGTAAACCAAACGTACTAACTTTATAAAACAAAAGAATTGCTAGAAAAATTAATTACTAACCTGAGCTAATAAACTTATACTTAATAAAGAAAATCAAGAAAAGAAATGCCTAACCTATACCAAATACTTATAATATTTATATACAAACCCTAAATAAAAATTAAGATAAGTATACCGAAAATCAAGGAAAGAAATGCCAAACCTATAACAAATGTTCGATGAGATTCTTTAAATTGACATAACTTTTTTATTTATGAACCGATTGACATGAAATAAACACTAAATGTTAAGTGAAGCTTACTACAATATATTAGTGAAAACCGTGTCTAAATCGAATAAGCCGTTTCTGATATTAGCGTGCACAAACACACAGACAAACAGACAAACAGACAAACCGACAAACAGACAAACAGACAAAAAAAAAATTAATTACAATCTCGGGTTCAGCATCGATATAATAACAACCCCTGCTACTTTTTTTTCATATATTTCCATTGTACAGACACCACTTTTCTACAATTTTATTATATGTATAGATAACTAAACTACTTTGAATAAAAGAGCCATTTTCAATAGGGTTCCTTCTACGGCTGAAACGAACGTATAAAAAAAATAATTGACTCAATTAATTGATTTTATCGCAAGCTACAATGTTTTCAGGGTTCATAAATTGAAGGACTTTTTTTTCAACTATTTTGATGCTTTTTCCATTTCTGCTGCATTAAATCAATTGTTAAAAAGTACAGTATTAATTTCCATTTAATCATCTATACAATGGTATATAAATTAAGTAGGTTCTGTGTACTAGCAGGAGTGTAACAATAAAAACAGTTACAGAAATAGGGCAAAAAAAAAATTTTCGATCGTAGATCACACTCTAATGCTTCGCATTAAGAGTCGTGCAAAATACAACGTTTGACCAGTTTGACAGCGCTGTTCATTGGCTGATGTCAAGTCTCAAGGCCACGTACCAAAGACAATATTGTGTAATTTTTGTTGCGACATTGGCTAATGGCAACAACAACATAACAAAACAAAACAATAACAATAATGTCGAAGTCTTTTGTAACAAATAATAAGAAAAATTAAATTAAACTGTGTGTCGTATCTGTGCGAGAACAGGTCATTGCTCAGCGAATTGCTGTGAATTCGGACTAACCTAACTTCAACAGAGCTGACTTTCACTTTCGTTCAGCAAATACCTATGATGGAATGACATATTGACGTCCCCCCGTGTGGCATAATAGAAACAAAATCTGGTGAGTATTCTCCACTGAAATAATGTATGATAAGACACGATCTAAATCTTTACCTCAACCTCTTTGGGATACTCATTACTCAATACTTTATTGCATTCCACAATGTATGTGCTTGGGTGGTAAACATTTGCTTGAGGAACAATTGTGGACCCTGTCGGGCACAGCAAGAGATAGTAGGTAGAGATGAAGACTTATCGTATAACTTATAATCTAATTTATTTAAAAAAAAAACATTTTTTGTGTATTTATATGAGTTTCAGAGATTGATCATTTAAATATTCATTTACACTGTAATAACATTTACTTAATAATATATTTTTTTTAATTATTTGTGAATAGATTATTGACAAACAGTAACTTTGACACTATTCTTGTATTTGTTTGGTTTGATATGATAGTTTTTGACGTATCTTGAGTTTTGACTTTATAATTATCATAAAAATAATTTCTAATAAAGCTTCTAAATCAAAAATTTTGGAAGTGCATAATTATCCTATTTAAATTTTTCGATTTTTCCGGCATAACATCACGCCTTGTTTCCCCGAAGGGTTGGGCAGAGGTGTCCCTGTAGAACACCCACACTTTGCCCGACCTGGTAATCGAACCCAGGAGCTCATGCTCAGCAGCAGCGTGCAGCGCTTGCGACCACTAGACCAACGCGCAACGAGGCAGTCTTATAAATACTACAACTACGAGTACGACAGTTAAATATAAATTTTATACTACTATTTATTTTGTCGCAGACTCGCAGCCAATGGTAAAAAGTAGAGTACACAACTCGTGCAAAATGAAAAATTTGTTTCGGTTCTTGTATCCCTCGCTCCGCTCAGGATTCTAATCTAGAATCCCTCGCTACACTCGTGACTCTACTCTAGAATCCTTCGCTGCTCTCGGGATCTAACTTAGTCCCTCAAAATAAATTCCCTTTTATCACTTGTTATAATAATCTACTATTATTGACACAACCAGAGGGCTTGTAGAATGTATTTTTAGGCGGGATTTTGGTCGCGCTTAGTCGCGTTTTGTATCGGAGTGTGTACGAGTATCTTGTTTGTATGTCTTCTCGTTTAGAGCAAAAGTGTTGGTGTTTATGCGAATTTGCATATTTCAAGTATATATTTACAAGGCGGAGTTAAAATGTTCAGGTTTATGAAATGGGATTTGCATCTATCTGTTGTATATTTACTAAGATACGGACAAATTTCTTTTGAACTATAAACAGTGTAGGTGCACCTGTACTACTTCCCCACATAATTATGCCGTAACGGAATATGTGCCGTAACTAAGCCATGCTAAGCATAGGCATAGTATGTTACCCTTACCAGGGCAGTCTGTGTGTTTTTTAACTTCTCGAAAAGCATACAGGAATTTTGAAAGTTTCGTTTTTATTTTTTGTACGTGTGACTTCCAATTTACATTCTTGTCTATGGTTATGCCTAGTAATGAGAATTCGTTGACTGTTTCTATTTTATGATTATTATATGTAAAAACTACAGGAGGAGCTCGTGGCTAAGTAATAACAAGCCGCACGGGTCGATCCATCAGGTTAAGCTACGCTTGCCGGGGTTGGTCAGTGGATGGGTGACCATCTTTACATACCTATACTCCTCCGTGCCTCGGAAAGCACGTTAAGCCGTTGGTCCCGGCTGTCATTAGTGGATCTTTGACAGTCGTTACGAATCGTCAGAAGCCCGAAAGTCTGACACCAGTCTTACCAAGGGGTACCGTATTACCCAGTTACTGGGTTGTGGAGGTCAGATAGGCAGTCGCTCCATGTAAAATACTGTATTCAGCTGCATCCGGTTAGACTGGAAGCCGACCCCAAGATAGTTGGGAAAAAGGCTAGGAAGATTGATATGTAAAAACTACATTTAGAGGATGTTTTTGATGGGGATGGAAAGTTATGAGTTTAGTCTTTGTAAAGTTAATTTCGAGGTTGTGTTTGTTCATCCAAGTTATTATTTTGCTAAGTATATCTTTAAGGGTACGGTTTAGGTTTAGGTCGTCATGACACGAGGTGAGGATGGAAATGGATCACTTGTCCGATCGCATCTGAGTTATTTCAAAACAATAAATCGTTTTCCTCACTGCAGTTCTTGGATATCAATTTCCAATGTTTACTCTGTTCAAACTTTTGGAGTTCAAGGGCTCACTAACGAACTTTCCTGTACTTCCGCAGTCTTGTGATATGAGTCACCAGCGATGAAGCCACGGGGTTGAGCCGCTCCACCTCGCACATCGCACTTACACGGTAGGCACGTATCAACTAGGGCTTGCAAAAACCGTCGATATTTTTACCGGTAAAATAACCGGTAACAATTTTTTTTTGATGGTAATCCGGTAAATTGGTTACGGATGTATTTTTAAAATTTGCGTTTTTAATAAAGTAATTAAACTCTGAAATAGTTTAATTACTTTATTAAAAACGCAAATTTGAAAGCCAGCCCCCACCCAGCAAAGGATAGTGGGCAAAAATATATGGGAGCTGGTCCCACTACGGCCACAGTTCATACCACTGTAGTTTTGAAGGCAGTACTTCTCCCTTTACTCAGGCCAAGGCGCATCAAATTCTGTCCCGGGGTTCTTTAGTTCCGACTATGTTAGGTTAGGTTAGGTTATGTTAGGTTAGGATAGGTTATGTTGGGCGAGCTCGGCCCGGGGGTAGACCTGACGTGTTATGCGGATGACACGCTGGTCACTGCCCGGGGGAGCTCGCACAGGGAGGCAGCGTTGCGCGCGACGGCTGCGGTCTCACAGGTGGTGAGCCGCATACGTCGCCTAGGCCTGGAGGTGGCCCTTAGTAAGTCGGAGGCCATGGTGTTTCATGGCTCCCGGCGGGCGCCGCCACCCGGCTCACATATCGTGGTCGGGGGGACTCGGATCGCTGTCGAGTCTACCATGAAGTACCTAGGATTGGTGCTCGACAGCCGGTGGGACTTCGGGCCCCACTTCCGACGGTTGGCGCCCAAGTTGCTGGGTGCTGCTGGGGCGCTGTCAACGCTGCTTCCCAATCTGGGGGGCCCGAGCGCCGCTTGTTGGCGGCTCTACGTGGGGATCGTGCGGTCGATGGCCCTTTACGGGGCCCCGATCTGGGCGGCTGACCTGACGGCCGGTAGCATCGCTGTATTGCGTAAGCCGCAGAGAGCGATGGCCGTCAGAGTCATCAGGGGGTATCGCACGATCTCCTACGAGGCGGCTTGTGCACTGGCCGGATCCCCGCCCTGGGACCTGGAGGCGAAGGTGCTCGCGTCACTTCATCGGTGGCGCGAGGAAGCCACAGCGCGGGGCGAGCGACCGATGCAGCGACACATGGAGCTGCGTCGGTCTCAGCTTCGCGAGGTCCTGGTGGCGGAATGGCGGGAAAGGCTTTCACGCCCCACCGCCGGCCTCGTCACCATCGAGGCGGTCCGGCCGGTGCTCGACGACTGGCTCGGGAGGAGGCACGGCTCCCTGTCGTTTCGGGTGACGCAGGTGCTCTCGGGGCATGGCTGCTTCGGGAAGTACCTGTGTCGCATAAACAGGGAGCCGGACGCTCGGTGTCACCACTGCGTCCATTGTCGGGAGGACACGGCGCGGCATACATTGGCAGAGTGTGCCGCGTGGGAGGAGCCGCGCCGTGCCCTCGTTTCAGAAGTTGGAGCCGACTTGTCACTGCCGGCCGTCGTTCGTTCGATGGTCGGGAGTGCCGAGTCGTGGGACGCGGTGGTTTCCTTCTGCGAGACAGTCATCTCGCAGAAGGAGGCTGCGGAAAGGGAGAGGGAGATCTCGTCCACTCACCCGGCCCGCAGCAGGCGCACCGGGCGTCGGCGGAGGGCGGATAACGCCCTCTTCCAGCCCCCCTAAATGGGTCCAGGGGCGACGGATTCGGGGACATCCGTCGCCCCCCATCACACAGGACCCGAGATGGCGGCGCGTAGTGTTCCACGCGCGCCACTCTAAGACGTAACGGGGGGAGTTTGCACACCTCACTCCCCCTACGGGACGGGGCCCGCAGAGTGCGGGCCGTCACCAGTCCGGGGCAGCGGAAGTCGCAATTTGCTCCCGCAGCCCCCCGACGCAGGTGTGCGAGGGAACACCGGGGTGGTTTTAGTCAGTAAGAGTCTGACAGACCCCTTCGCCCACCCCAGGGCGGAGGACATCCATGAGGATTTCCACCCCGAGAAAAAAAAAAAAAAAAAAAGGTTAGGTTAGATAAAATACACGCAGTTCCGCTACTACACCCAGCTCGGCCACGGTTAACACCACTGTAGTTTTGAAGACATTGCTTCTCCCTTTACTCATGCCAAAGCGCATCAAAATCTGTCCCGGGGTTCTTCAGTTCCAACAATGTTAGGTTAGGTTAGGTTAGATAAAATACACGCAGCTCCGCTACTACACTCAGCTCGGCCACGGTTAACACCACTGTAGTTTTAAAGACATTGCTTCTTCCTTTACTCATGCCAAAGCGCATCAAAATCTGTCCCGGGGTTCTTCAGTTCCAACAGTGTTAGGTTAGGTTAGGTTAGATAAAATACACGCAGCTCCGCTACTACACTCAGCTCGGCCACGGTTAACACCACTGTAGTTTTGAAGACATTGCTTCTCCCTTTACTCAAACCAGAGCTCATCAAAATCTGTCCCGGGGTTCTTCAGTTCCGACAATGTTAGGTTAGGTTAGGTTAGATAAAATACACGCAGCTTCGCTACTACACCCAGCTCGGCCACGGTTAACACCACTGTAGTTTTGAAGACATTGCTTCTCCCTTTACTCAAACCAGAGCTCATCAAAATCTGTCCCGGGGTTCTTCAGTTCCAACAGTGTTAGGTTAGGTTAGATTAAATACACGCAGCTTCGCCACTAAACCCAGCACGGCCACGGTTAGCACCACTGTAGTTTTAAAGACATTGCTTCTCCCTTTACTCATGCCAAAGCGCATCAAAATCTGTCCCGGGGTTCTTAAGTTCCGACAATGTTAGGTTAGGTTAGGTTCGTTAAAATAAACGCAGCTCCGCTACTACAGCCAGCTCGGCCACGGTTAACACCCGTGTAGTTTTAAAGACATTGCTTCTCCCTTTACTCATGCCAGAGCGCATCAAAATCTGTCCCGGGGTTCTTCAGTTCCGACAATGTTAGGTTAGGTTAGGTTCGTTAAAATAAACGCAGCTCCGCTACTACAGCCAGCTCGGCCACGGTTAACACCCGTGTAGTTTTAAAGACATTGCTTCTCCCTTTACTCATGCCAGAGCGCATCAAAATCTGTCCCGGGGTTCTTCAGTTCCGACAATGTTATGTTAGGTTAGGTTAGATAAAATACACGCAGTTCCGCTACTACACCCAGCTCGGCCACGGTTAACACCACTGTAGTTTTGAAGACATTGCTTCTCCCTTTACTCATGCCAAAGTGCATCAAAATCTGTCCCGGGGTTCTTCAGTTCCAACAATGTTAGGTTAGGTTAGGTTAGATAAAATACACGCAGCTCCGCTACTACACTCAGCTCGGCCACGGTTAACACCACTGTAGTTTTAAAGACATTGCTTCTTCCTTTACTCATGCCAAAGCGCATCAAAATCTGTCCCGGGGTTCTTCAGTTCCAACAGTGTTAGGTTAGGTTAGGTTAGATTGAGGGTGTATTTCGCCTAACCTAACATTGTCGGAACTGAAGAACCCCGGGACAGATTTTGATGCGCTTTGGCATGAGTAAAGGGAGAAGTAATGTCTTCAAAACTACAGTAGTGTTAACCGTGGCCGAGCTGGGTGTAGTAGCGGAGCTGCGTGTATTTTATCTAACCTAACCTAACATTGTCGGAACTGAAGAACCCCGGGACATATTTTGATGCACTTTGGCATGAGTAAAGGAAGAAGCAATGTCTTTAAAACTACAGTTGTTTTAACTATGGTGGAGCTGGGTGTATTTTGCCCACTATCCTAAATATTAATAAATGTGGTTTTAATTACCTATCATTATTTTTAGTAATACAGGGATGTATGTCTTTTTGGAATCCTTGTTATGAGCCCTTTAATTTGATACCCATAATGCAGAAAAAGAAGATATAAAAATATTCAGTTTTATTTGCTGTTTAAAGTAATACACATTTAGTGGCTGGCCGAGCTGGGACCACTATCGCCCACCACTTTAAAGCTTAATATTTCGGAAACGGATAACTTAATCCAAAAATGGTGTTCACACACTCGTAATATTTTTAAACGACCTTTCCAACGACATCCCACAACAAGTGCTAGACGAGAAAAAAAAATTCCCTCTTTACGAGGTAGGGGTAAAAGATACCCAAAAAAAAACAATTGTCTTGATTTTATTTTACCACTTTGTCGGCGTAATATATATATACACCAATGCGAAATTACAACTTTCTAGTACTTAGAGTCTCTGAGCTAAGCCACAGACAAAGAAATATACTAAAGGTACACGTAGCTCGGTTCCTCCGGGATGAATTTTGATGGTGTCATAATAAAAAATATTCAGTTTTATTTGCTCTTTTAAGTAATACATATTTAGTGGCTGGCCGAGCTGGGACCACTATTGCCCACCACTTTAAAGCTTAATATTTCGGAAACGGATAACTTAATCCAAAAATGGTGTTCACACACTCGTAATATTTTTAAACGACCTTTCCAACGACATCCCACAACAAGTGCTAGACGAGAAAAAAAAAATCCCTCTTTACGAGGTAGGGGTAAAAGATACCCAAAAAAAAACAATTGTCTTGATTTTATTTTACCACTTTGTCGGCGTAATAAATATATACACCAATGCGAAATTACAACTTTCTAGTACTTAGAGTCTCTGAGCTAAGCCGCAGACAAATAAATATACTTAAGGTACACGTAGCTCGGTTCCTCCGGGATGAATTTTGATGGTGTCATAATAAAAAATATTCAGTTTTATTTGCTCTTTTAAGTAATACACATTTAGTGGCTGGCCGAGCTGGGACCACTATCGCCCACCATCCTTTAGCCCAAAATGAGAAACTAAATAAATAAACTTGGATGTAAACGTAATTATTTATTTTAAACAGTACGTTGCGATTCATGCCATAGAGACAAGCAAACAATTATTATAAAATATTTTTATAATGAAAACAAATATGTAGTACTAATTATCAATAGTTCTACAAAACTTCAATCAAAAATCAAATAATAAGTAATTAAGATATAGCTTCAGATTCAAAATACGTTGTTGCTTCGTAGATTGTAACAAATAAAACACCCAACACCGTTGAACACAAGCAAAAACAAAGACAAAATAAAGAAATCTTGTCTTGTCTTTGTCTTGTCTTGTCATCTTGTCTTATCTTGTCTTGTCTTGTCTCACAAACGTCAAAGTAAACGTCAAAACTGTCAATCATTTACATGAACATTTTGTCCATAATATTATGGACAAAATTAAACACCGGTAAATTACTAAATTACCGGTTTCATCTATTTTTACCGGTATTTTACTAATCGTAAAAATAGGCGGTTTACCGGTAAAACGGTAAACCGATAAACCGGTATTGCATGCTCTAGTATCAACATGACACGTGCGGCTCACTGTGACGTCACACATCGCCAGAGTGATCGGCTACCGACGCTCGTGCGACACTGACGTGTGAGAGCAGCTGCTTTATTATCATCCGGTGCATTGTGACCTATTAATATCTATACTTATTTTAATTCTTTGAACTCAAACTCAAACTCAAAGCATTTATTTCAATTAAACCATGTACAGGCACTTTTGAATTGTCAAGGAGTCAGTCAGTCAGAAATATGAAGCTAGTTGCCCATTCCAAAACGTAGTAGGTACCTATGGAGAAGAACGGGCAAGAAACTCCACGGACACTCTTTTAAACAAAAAATTGTTACATAAAATTGGTTACATTATTCAAGTTGAAATTATACATGTGAGAACAATGTAAAAAGACGTGCACGTTAAAAGCGTCCGTAATAAAAAGAAAAAAATAGTTTGGAAAATCCAAAAGTGCACGCCTCATACTTATCACTCATTCATAAACGAAAAAGAAATTCAAAACATAGTTTAAAAATGAACAATTTATCACTTTTCATGAAGTCGTAATGTCAACGACTGACAAAGATATTTACGTTGGCAGTTGCTAGGCAACGGCACCGGATCAAGGTTGAAAATATTTAGATATTGATATTATATTTTAGTTAGTATTTTATTAATTATAATTAAACTACTATGAATAAAAGAGCCATTTTCAATAGGGTTCCTTCTACGGCTGAAACAAATGTATGAAAAAAAAATTGACTCAATTAATTGATTTTATCGCAAGCTACAATGTTTTCAGGGATCATAAATTGACGGACAGGAAATTTTTTTCAACTATTTTGATGCTTTTTCCATTTCTGCTGCATTAAATCAATTGTTAAGAAATACAATATTAATCTCCATTTAATCATCTATACAATGGTATATAAATTAAGTAGGTTCTGTGTACTAGCAGGAGTGAAACAATAAAAACAGTTGCAGAAATGGGGCAAAAAATATTTTTCGATCGTAGAGCACAATCTAATGCGAAGCATTACGAGTCGTGCAATAAAGAACAATACAAAAACTTAAATTAATTAAAATAAGCCATGGCAGCTAAGAGATGACCAGTCACAACTGACGGCGCCCGTTCACGAACATGACACATGGATTAGCACCATTCAGCTCAACCATTTTGAAGGGAGCTAAATGATCCAACACACGCGCCACCATCAGCGAGACATCTGAGTGAGCATGACATACTCCCAGCCGCCAGGGCACATTCAAGTCAATGAAAGACATATTACCCGGTGAATGGTAGCTCTTTAGTACAAAGTACTCACACCAGTGCTATGCAATTATATAATACAAAGGAAATTGAGTTTATACAATGCAAAGATGGTTTTACAATCTTCAGCAGCTCCAACAGTATTTTCAAATGTTAATCAATTAGTTGTGGTTGTGGAGCAGGACCAGCATTGAGCCAAGCATTTTTATCAGCGATGTAATCCCCCAACTTATAATATGCCTGCCTGCATAGTGTGCGTTTTATCAGCGATGTAATCCCCCAACTTATAATATGCCTGCCTGCATAGTGTGCGTTTTATACAAGATTTTAATTTCGTCTCATTCAGTTGAAGTAGGTATGTGGGGAGGAATTTTATATTTATTTTATATTTTATTTTTTATAATTGATTCTTAACTACCTCGTAAGTCTAGTGATTGTAAGTGCGAATGCTAAACGTGAGGTCTTGGTTTCGATTCCTAGATTAGTAGCGATTAGTGGTAATAGCGAACCTATTAGTACCCCCTAATTCATTGGACTTAAATGAAATGAAATGAAATTGTTTATTCTGTAAATAGGATATTGGAATCACTTTTACACGTCATATTAAAATTTATGTTAAAAATTAGCTAGATGAGTTCGGCGTTTCCTATCTGACTACTCTGAGAAGAAAGGCCGAAACAAACTCAGAGGTCACAGTCTCTTTTAAAGTCCAGACATAATCTTGGTCAGGCCATATGAGAACCATGTAGACTAGTGTCTGAAATGGTCTTTTGAGGAAAGAACCAGTGAGTGGACCTGTCCAGTCAGTGCAAGCATTTGTCAGTAATCGCGGAGCTCAACTCTGAACTTAAGGAGCTCAACTCGACGAACAGTACCAAAGAAAGGACATTTGGGTAGGCCGCATAAACTACTCAAACTGCCAGACCATCATTAAAACTAACTGAGAAAGAAAAGAAAATAGAGAAGAGAAAAAAAAAATATCCACATAGTCCTCACATTCACAATAATTAAAATAATATAATACTTTACAAAGTAATCATGTCATTTTGTATGTAATATTCAACAATGTCGATGTTTATATAAAACTGGTATAATTTGATGATTTTAATTATAATGTCAATTTTCAAGGTTTTATTACAAGGTTTAGCAGAGCGAGCAGCTCAATCCCATGCTTTTTTATCTTCTAAATAATCGGAAATTCTATAATACCCTTTTTTACAAAGTTTGGTTTTAATGAAGTTTTTAAATCGTTTAATGGGTAAGTTTCGAATGTCAATGGGAAGTTTGTTGTAAAAGCGTATACATTTAAAATAACACTGGTGATTGCACCAGTTGCATCTGTCGTGTTGAACACAGGCGGGAGGGCGGCCCGCTATGTTGTTGATTCCTTCAAGTGTTAGTATTAGTGTGTCCATGTGCCGCTGTACTGTACCACTTCATGATGCACGGTGATTGCCACTCCGTGCGTGACGTAACTCGCACGCTATGTGGCGCGCGAGCTCGGGGGAACTGACTCACATTAACATATGCCTCTGTACTGTACTACGAGTCCACGCTGCACGGTGATGACCATCGAGTGCCATTTGATGCTGGTCTTGTTTGTGTCTCTGTGCGTGACGTAACTCGCACGCTATGTGGCGCGCGAGCTCGGGGGAACTGACTCACATTAACATATGCCTCTGTGTCTGTACTGTACTACGAGTCCACGCTGCCCGGTGATGGCCATCGAGTGCGATCTGATGCTGGTCTTGTTTGTGTCTCCATGCGTGTGGCGCGCGAGCTCGGGGGAACTGACTCATCTTACAGTTTAATTTCACATGTAACTTCAAGCACAAAATGAGAATAGATTGTAAGCGTGAAAGTTTAACAGTGCACGCTGGAGCGCACTGTGACGTCACTGTCAGTCGCCACACGAAGCACATCTATCTGCGTTAGATGGCGGACGTGACTGACTTCAACTAAAAGTTATAAATCTGTTTTTAGACCAACGCGATTTGTCGCGCGGACACCGGTTATTGTTATACCGCGAAGTTTTGTATTGTTCGTGTCGCGTCGCGCGATTTATCGCGCTGGTCTGAAAACAGCTTTATGCTTTTGCAAGTTGTTGCACAATAAAACAAATGGTAAAGTTAAAACTGGTCAAACCCATTTAGCTGAACGTAACATTGTCGCCTGTCGAGCAACCGTCGGTTATATTGACACAGACTGGTTTCTATGTTTAACTATCAGATTGAGAGATAAGCTGCAGTGGAGATGCGACTGGTGCGAGACGGAAACATAAGAGATCACTCCGGGTGTTTACGTAACGGTAGTGTGCTGCTGTGCGTGTCCCCGCGCCCGCGACGCTGTGCGTGTCCCCGCGCCCGCGCCGCTGTGGCGCCGAGAGAGGCGGCTCCACCACCACATATGACTACGTTACAGTGGGCCCCATCCGTACTGCATTGCCTTCTTCATTCCGTTAGTGCAGAATCCTTCATATATAAAACTTTTTCAAAAACTAACAACCGCCTTCCAAAAGAAACACTAAAAAGTGAAAAATAACTTTAATTTCGGAAGTCGCTGTCTTTCATTTTAATTTTTGCTTTATGCCACCGTGTTCCGAAATTAAAGTTATTTTGCACTTATTAGTGTTTCTTTTGGAAGTCAGTTGTTTTTTTGTAAAATCTTTTTATTTTCGGTTTTTAGTCGTGGTACCTACGAGTACCCCTCACCAATTCGAATACCACGACCTGCTATGTAAATAAAGGTGACAGGAACTTATTAAAACTTCATCAACATAGACTAAGGGGGCAAAATACGTAATATTGAAGCTAACTCAAAAATTATTCAAGCAAAGTTAATATAATTTATATGGGATCACCGCTCAAGCTTCGAAAACATACAAAAAAAAAAAAACAAATCGAACATATATGTCTCCTCCTTTTTGGAAGTTGGTTAAAAAGAACTTTACAGAAAACTCAAAAGCATAAAGAAACAAATTGAACTGACTGTTAATATGTACTTGTACGTGAGTATTTCATGTGAAGTCAGTCGTATTATAGAGCGGACTTTCAGTGGCGATCTGAGTACATTGTGTTCGGTCGCGAACTCGCGATGCCCTTCATGCCACACCGTGTGCTCGCTGGCCAGGTCACGGTCGTACTGCATCCGGATCGGCAACAGTTAAACTGTGTGACGGAATGGGTTTACGTGAGGGTATAAATAAGACCACGTAACCTTGTCAGCATAAAAAGTATATTAATAAATGGGGGTAGGTAGGTCTATGGTCACAAGATTCTTTCAACTTCCTTGGGAGTAGCGCAGTACTCTCCTGGCTCAGCCTGGCGCGACGATGACCCTAGCGGGTGTGCCACGCTGCAGGCGCCAGGAACGGTGTTGGTCGGCAGATGGTCGTGCCTGACCCGTAGACAGCTCGACGGCCACGCGGGTAAATATGTTCTCGGCGCGGAACTCGTGCGGTAAATAAATTACCGGAAGCGTAGCCGGAAGTCGGACTTGCTAGCCGGAATTTTGGACCCTGGAACATGACGTCCAGCGTGTCACAAAATGACTAAAATTTGGCTTGGCAATTTGGTTTTAAAATAAGTAGATGAACAAATATAATAATGCTTAGAAGAAGCTTAGTAAAGTTTTACTATGTGATTTATAATTATAAAAAAAAGGAACGTTACGACGTTACAACTGAATGAAAAGTTAATTTTGCAACACCTACAACTAAATGTACGTACTGAGTGATGTGATGTGGATGTGCGCACATGAGGCCACTTTCTACAGTAATAACATTCATGTACAACTGTGCTCGGAACTTGTTCTCTAACCGCTGGAGTTTCACTTAAACGCGCCGTTTAGTTAAACTACATCATTTGAAAGAAACCGACGGCGGCCTGCTATACATATGATATCACTGACGCGCCTGTCCCGAAGAACAAATAAATACTTGGAAGAAATTGTCATTTCCTTACGGTGTTGGTTCTGGCACTCGTTGCCACTCGAAGATTGCAACGTTGCCAAAGAAAGCAGGTTCAAGCGCAGTGTTACGAGTTACGACGGTCGCATGAATCACGTGCGTAGCTATCGTGTGGCCGGACCTGGGCTCGACACAATATTATACATATTGACGATGCTACGTAACTATCGTGTGGCCGGACCTGGGCTCGACACAATATTATACATATTGACGATGCTACGTAACTATCGTGTGGCCGGACCTGGGCTCGACACAATATTATACATATTGACGATGCTACGTAACTATCGTGTGGCCGGACCTGGGCTCGACACAATATTATACATATTGACGATGCTACGTAACTATCGTGTGGCCGGACCTGGGCTCGACACAATATTATACATATTGACGATGCTACGTAACTATCGTGTGGCCGGACCTGGGCTCGACACAATATTATACATATTGACGATGCTACGTAACTATCGTGTGGCCGGACCTGGGCTCGACACAATATTATACATATTGACGATGCTACGTAACTATCGTGTGGCCGGACCTGGGCTCGACACAATATTATACATATTGACGATGCTACGTAACTATCGTGTGGCCGGACCTGGGCTCGACACAATATTATACATATTGACGATGCTACGTAACTATCGTGTGGCCGGACCTGGGCTCGACACAATATTATACATATTGACGATGCTACGTAACTATCGTGTGGCCGGACCTGGGCTCGACACAATATTATACATATTGACGATGCTACGTAACTATCGTGTGGCCGGACCTGGGCTCGACACAATATTATACATATTGACGATGCTACGTAACTATCGTGTGGCCGGACCTGGGCTCGACACAATATTATACATATTGACGATGCTACGTAACTATCGTGTGGCCGGACCTGGGCTCGACACAATATTATACATATTGACGATGCTACGATCTTATCGTGTGGCCGGACCTGGGCTCGACACAATATTATACATATTGACGATGCTACGATCTTAATTGTTACCCTTCTCAATGAAACTCTTCAACAATGTCGGAGCAGAAAAGGGAAATATTTAATGGCTCCTCTAAAAACTTTTTGATCTTCTAATGGCTTCTTCTGGTCTGCAGCTTTGCACGATGTACGAAGGCAGTTAAAGGTCCAATTCAATTCAATTCAAAATATTTTATTTCACATAAACCTACATGGGCACTTATGAAACGTCAGAAGCTACGCACGGTTCCAATTGGTCGTTTCCTATGGAAAAGAGCCGGCAAGAAACTCCACGGTTACTCTTTTAAAAATAATTGGGTTTTACAATATTTACAACAAAAAAAAATAAAAAAAATACAGTATTATTAGGTATGCGAGGACAGTGTAGGTCTTTCAACAAGTACCAAGTATGTACTTAACAAAATAGAAGATGGTCAACAAGTGTACAGTCCACTAAGCCTACAGCGATCTCACATTCACAAAATAGAAAAAAATCTATATAAAAGATAAATAAATTAATAAAAATAAAAACTATTTTAAACGAAATGACATGATTGCTATTACAACTGTAACAAATCTGAATAATTAACATGTCCACAAAAGTCACTAATAAAGAGTTGAAAATTAAATAGTAGGTATATAATGTCAAATAAAATTATGATTATGTCAAGGAAGAATGTAAATAAAACAAAAATATAAACATGGTAATTTGAGAGCAGTTAATAGAATCTTACATATTTTGCCGTTAATGAGGTAAGTACCAGGGAAGCCACATGTGCAGAGGGAATTATTGCCAAACTTCTTTGTCTTCAACGTAGTCTTTAATTTTATAATATGCTTTCTTGATAAGGACACGTTTGATGTGGGTTTTGAATTTCCCATCGCTAAGTTCTGTAACCGACTTTGGCAACTTGTTATAAAATCGGATACTGTTTATAAGAAATGACTTGCTTGTTTTAGTTAATCTAAATTTGGGTATCACAATTTCATGTCTACTACGTGTATTTATATTATGGAAATCGCTTCTTATTTTGAAAAGTCCTAAGTTTTTCCGAACATACAAAATATTTTCTAAGATATAAAGAGAAGGCAGAGTCAGTATATCAATTTCTTTGAATTTGTTTCTAAGAGACTCGCGAGGACCCATTTTATAGATAGCGCGGAAAATGAAAATTGAATCTACGTCAGCTGCCGATCCCCACAACAGAACGCCATAAGACATAATACTGTGGAAATAAGCAAAGTATACTAACCTAGCTGTGGCTATATCAGTCAACTGCCTTATTTTTCTTACTGCATATGCAGCTGAACTTAATCTACCTGAAAGAGTTCTAATGTGGGCGCCCCATTGCAATTTTGAATCTAAAGTAATTCCTAAAAATACAGTTTCCGTTATTGCATCTAGTTTTTTGCCATCAAGTTTTAGATTTAGACCCACTTGAGGTACATTTGGTAATGAGAACCTAATACATTTAGTTTTGTTCGCATTAAGTAAAAGATTATTAGCTGCGAACCATTTCGAAAGAACAGCCAGACTATCGTTGACATGTAAGACGTCTGTATCTTTTCTATCTATTTTAAAAATAAGAGAAGTGTCATCAGCAAATAGAATTATATTCGATAAGTTAGCCATCATGTAAGGAAGGTCATTTATATAAACGAGAAATAAGAAAGGGCCGAGAATTGAACCTTGAGGCACGCCCATTTTAACTAGAGACCCCGAGGACGTCGCCCCATTAACGTTTACTTTTTGCCGTCGATTTGATAGATAGGAAAGAACAAGGTCAGCAGCTTGGCCACGAATTCCGTAGTGGTGTAATTTACAGATCAGTGTGTTGTGGTCAACGCAGTCAAACGCTTTTGAGAGGTCACAGAAAATGCCAATTGCATCCTGGGACTTCTCCCAGGATTCTAAAATGTGACTGATGAGTTTTACTCCTGCGTCAGTCGTTGACCTACCTTTCGTGAAACCAAACTGGTGACTATGCAAAATCCCATTTGAATTAAAATGTGACAACATCTGGTCTAGCATGGTCCGCGTTTCAAAGCTTACTGTCAGTCCTTCTACAGGTGCTGCCTGGGGACCAACTTCACTCAGCGGGCATACGGCGACCTACGCGTTCAATATAATGCCCTGACAGTACTGCTGCGGCTGCCGAGGAGTTGTATTGCCTCAGGAATGTTTGCGCATAATAATATTGATGGTTTTGCCGTCATTATTGGAGAAAGCTGTGCATCCCTGATGTCGCAGTGCATTCCCCGATGCCATCAACCGGGCACAAATCCTGACTCCAGGCTGTTGCAAAAAAAAACTAGATTGAAAACCTAATAACACTTTGTCCGACCTGGGAAATGAACCCGGGACCTCATGCTCAACAGTCGCGGTTGCGAGCACTAAACCAACGAGGCAGTCTAGTTGACAGCTGAAATGTAGTCAGCTGTCAATAATGAGCAGTGTTTAGTAGTAGGTAACTGGCACAGCGCTCGCTGTCAGTGGAGTGGCAGTGGGACCCCGCCCCGCCCACAGTCAGGCTAGCGGCGCGGCGGCGCAGCGGCGCAGCGGACCGATGTTCCGATGTACGGAGATCTGGGTGTGAGCTGCACTGCAGATATGTCGCGGATATTCATGCTAAATCCATTCTGTATATTCTGAAGTCTTATAGTCGCCTGCTCTTAATTTACATTGTAACTTAGCATCGATAGCAAATATTTACTTAAAAGCATAAATATGTTCAAGCCGGACAATTACTGTTGCAAACCTCTTCTTGCTAGACTAATATTGCATAATGTGTAGGTTGCAATGACGACCGACCTGAATGTAACGCTCCCACGCCAATACATCGATTATCCAGATCGTAATAAGAAAGTAAGTAGTTGCTCTGTGAGACACAGACTCGCCCTCGCCGATTGATCGATTGATTTAACACTTTCACTATCACACAACACTTCTGCGGCTTGCTCTTTTTTTCATAATAAGATTAAGGCAGTGTTTGCGAAGTCAGTTTAGCCAGACTGCCGGAGACACCCACTGTGCTCCGACGGCGGTGTTCACTCAGTTCAACTGCACTCGCGCGTACAGTGCGAGGAGCAGTAATGTGTTGCATGACGTGTGTGACGTCACAGCCGCCACGCTGGCTGCCACCCACGGCCACGATACACCGCCTGTCAGAGTCAGGGATACAAATTGTTTATCTTTACTGTCAACTTAAATTGCTTGTAAAATCAAATCATAACGGTAATTCTTTGTCAGCCGTATGAAATGGTATACGGTTTGTGGCAACCTGCCACAAAATGCCGGACAGCCTGATCCAGCGTTACAAATTGATATAGTTCGAATTTACATTCTGAGTTTAGCGAAACACGTAACACTTGGTTTACATAATTAGCTACAGTTAAAGTTATATAGTTATATAAAGTCTTTGCCCAGCAGTGGGACACAATTACTCAATTTAGGCTAATAAAAAATAAAAATAAATGTATTGCTTAGATGTAGAACTTACCTTTATTTATTAAAACAGGGTGACCTGTATCTGTCTGCATTGTTTTCTAGAAAGCCCTAGAGTTTAGTACACAGCGCTAAGATCAACAAGTGACAGTGAGACGTGAGGTAATCAGTATTTTTTGTGCGTACCGGCTTATTTACCGGAGGCGGCGCGAGTGGACCGGAGCGGTCAGCGAACTTGTCGCTTTCAACGGGTCGGTCACGGCCTCGCCTCGATTATGTCAACCACGCACGCGGTACATCGAGATGTTCTGTTCTTACCAACTGTTATTGGGCCTTTCCAATACAAATTTCTCAGCAGCAGCCTAAAGTCGGGTTTGGGCCGGTTGGTAGCATTGGGCTCGTCCCCACCCCCACAAGATAACTGGCGTGCGCGCCTCTGGCTTCCCAGCCTTCGGGGATTTCGGACGTAGTGTTATGAAAATGATTCTGTTTTTATTCTCTAAACATACTGATATGGGTCTGTTGAACACTGCAATGAACGGGCTTGGTTCGTTGAGCGTGTTATAATTATAATGCTCAGGTACTTATATATAACGCTTTCTGCAGATATTAGTACCGAACTTGTTTTTCGCCCATTATTTCATAGGCGATAGACAAAAGGTTTAACTCTTTAGTCTCTGAGAGCACCTGGAGGTACAGAGGAGGGGAGGAATTGTATTTAGACCATGTCTGCGCTTGTCGAATGAAGTCGGTGCTGAGTGATAGATGCGTGCTCTGTTTACCCGGGTATATTACCTTTGCCTCTTGCGAAAGTATCGGGGCGTCAGTCACGTCGCGCGGTTACTGTGAGTACTGTGACTCATTAAGTAGGGTCAAATACTTTTTGATTGATGGTACAGCGCTTCCCTTGGTGGTATTCTAATAATATGTTTTAACTTTTATGAAATTCAAAATCGAGAGCAGAATAATACGTATTTTGTATGCAGTATAGATTGACCTATAACCTGTCGGCTTTGTTAATAATTGTATGATCTAAGGTCGTAACATAATGGATGGCGTAGAATAGCGTTGGCTTAGAAGATTAGCGTCAGCATCCCATGGGCTACCGACCTGTTGGGTTGGGGGTGGTCAACACAAAATAAAACCAAATGCATTAGATTTAAATTACCTAATGTTAGAAGTAGCGAATGTGACATTATATTGAATGGAGAAAAACTGGAATTTATTAATCAAACGGTTTTCCTGGGAATCACGCTAGACGAGAAATTACAATGGGGACCTCATATAACATCTCTTGCGGGGCGGCTAAGCTCGGCCGCTTATGCTGTTAGAAAGATCAGACAGTTAACAGATGTAGAAACCGCGCGTTTGGTCTATTTTAGCTACTTCCACAGCATTATGTCGTATGGCATTTTACTGTGGGGTCGGGCTGCTGACATTGAATCTATCTTTATTTTGCAAAAGAGAGCTGTCAGAGCCATTTATGATCTCCGTCGTCGCGAATCTCTCAGGGAACTATTTAAAAGGATTAATATTATGACCGTTCCTTGCCAATTCATTTATGAAAATATTATGTATGTAAGGAAAAATCTACATCTTTTTAATAAAATAAGTGATAGACATAATTTTAATACTAGAAATAAAGATAAACTAGATCAACCATTTTTCAGATTATCTAAAGTACATACATCTTTTATGGGGTACTGTGTTAAATGTTACAACAAAATACCTTGTGATATATTACAATTAAATGAAAGAAAATTTAAAACTCATGTAAAAAGTACACTTTGTAAACAAGCATATTACAGATTAGAGGATTATATCCAAGATAAGAATGCTTGGAAACATGCTGGTCCTGCTCCATAGGACAATTTAGAGTCTCAACAAAATCAAACTGGTTGCTTACTTAATTGTATTTATTTTTCATTATATGACATTGATTTTACATCCTGTGATTAGTTCCTCACACACTGACTTATTAATTGTAATTTTTTTGTAGATTCGTCTATTTTTACAATGTTTGTGAATATGTGAACACCATGTATCTACCACATAATTAATTTATCTGTCGTTTGCTCCAATTTAAATTATTCTTACTGTATACAGTAATTTTATTCTAGGTGCATCGTCTTCACATATTATAATTATATAAATAATGTACTTATACAAAATATTGTAAAACATTTTAAAAAGAGTAACGGTGGAGTTTCTTGCCCATTCTTCTCCATACGAAAACTACATTTTGGAAGGGGCGGTAGAATCAATAATATATAATAACTATAATTTGTAAATTTTGACGTTCAAAAGTGCCTTCAAAGGCCTATTTGAAATAAATGCTTTGACTTTGACTTTGAATTTGACACTTACAAACAGCAACATCATTTCGATTATTTGTTTATTTTTTTATGGTTATTATATTAATTAATGTATCAAGACAGAAGAGGTTTCGATAAAATTCTTTCTAAAGAGCGCTCCTTTCGACACTCTTTTAGATCTAGTTTTGACATAGTATAACTTCAGTTTCTAAGTTCTTTGTATAAAAGTAGTCACTGTAACGGGCGATAGTTAATTGGTCGGTTTACGATTACATTAGCATGTTCTATCGCTAGTTAACACCGAAGTGGATTTCGAGGTCGTCCTTATTTCGTCGCTACATTTACAGACTCGTGCGTTCACCTCAGAATAGATCTGTCCTATGTTACTGGAGAGCCTAGCGCTGCGGCACACGAGCATCGCCCTTATGTCTTTACGTTAGAGTCGTGTGGGACTGCACGTGTAAGTGGCACGAACAAATCGTTTTAGTTTTTGTGTGGCCTTATGCGCTGCGAGCACTTTCTTGAGAGCACTTTCTCCCGCCCCGATGTGGATCACTCATGACACACATGCACACAGACGCGGGCGTGTGTGTGTGTGATCGCATATGTACCTACAGTCATTGAGCGACGTGAGCCGCTCCCTGGCTGGGTTAGATGCAGGTAATACGAGTCCGGTTCGCAAGGTTGTGTCGTGTCAAGTCGTGTGTATCAGGACCGCTAGCTGTTGCTTGCGGCTTCCCCCGCGTTCAAGTTCCGCGAGCCATGATGTTTGTATACAAATGTTTGTATACAGTGCTCAGGTGTACAGATGACACACCGAGCTTCAGAAAGAGACTATCTCACAAGTATGTGTCGCAAAGGGGACGCTCTACAAAGCTAGAACTCGAGGTGTCATATTTTGTTATAAGTTTATGTAAATCGATATTTATCCACAATAATACTTCGTAAAATATCGAGCACAGATATAAGAAAGAAGGTATCGGGTCATAAAAGCTCAAACATACGGACACCCACATTGTGTTTTAATAAAAAGTAATGGATGTCTTGAATGTATCTAATCTGTTTAGTAGTTTAGTTTCTGAATGTTTCTGCTCGAACAGACAAACGGAAGCCACAGAGTTGATATGACACGTTATACCGTAAAGAAAAAGTTGAGCAGCTCGGTATGAATATAATAGGTGTGTACATAGCTCACAGTCGACAGTCACGACTCACGACGTCGCTGCACGCTGGTGGGGCGCCGCAACTGGCACAAGGCAAGCTGTGGACATTTGACTGCCGAGATACGAGTTCAGTGGCGGTACTGCGATATAAACAGCGCGGAACATACACTTATATGAATGTATGCTATATATGTTCTAGCAGTGGTAGACATAGTCTATTATAAGATAAGTGTGCTTCCACATTTTGCAAAATAGTAGGAGGGATCCTACTATTTTGCTGTGCTAGACCCGATACGGCCCACAATAGAATAGAATGGAATACTTTTATTGCGGACAACGTCCATAGGGTTAGTAACAATTATTTCATTTCTCATGCTCGGAAAGTAGTGTTTGTTTGATCCGAGTAGCGGGTGGAAAACGGTGCTTCCCTCTCTAGGAAGCGGGAAAGACTCATAGTAATTGCTTCCCTGCCTTGGGCGGGAATGTATATGTAATGTAAATATTTTAAAAATAGAACTTTTGGTTAGGTATTCGGCTACGAAACTTTTTACATGTTCAACTTTTTATGAAAAATATCGAATAGAATAAAAATAAAAAGGCTGCGGTCTTGTGAGTGTATAAACTGCCAGTGTAAATTTAAAATAAAAAAGCCGCCGAGTAGGAGACGCGATGCGTTCCATATTTAAAAATTGTCACAAATTGTTCTAGCTTCTCAGCAAATTTTAATGTACACACGGCCACACATCAAGCTATACATTTCCAGTTCACGCTGATCTCGCATTGTATAGGATTTCCGTACAATGCGAGATCAGCTTATACTGGAAATGTATAGCTTGATGTGTGGCCGTGTGTACTACTTCAATAAATATTTTAGAAATAGTATTTTTTACTTTCCTTATATTCGAAATGAAAAGTAGAGTGTTTAACACGGGTGAAAGACATCAATTCCTACTCGGACTATAGCCGTCTAAATACCTCGTATGGGAATTGATTCCTTTCGACACTTGTATAACAATCTACTATACTTCACCACCTCAGTTACCACCTCAGTACACATTGTGGAATCAGGAATGCAACAAATGATAAAGTTTGAAATGAAATGAAATGAAATTGTTTATTCTGTAAATAGGATATCGGAATCACTTTTACACGTCATATTAAAAAAAATGTTTAAAATAAGCTAGATGAGGTCGGCGTTTCCTAACTGACTACTCTGAGAAGAAAGGCCGAAACAAACTCAGAGGTCACAGTCTCTTTTAAAGTCCAGACATAATCTTGGTCAAGCCATATGAGAACCATGTAGATTAGTGTCTGAAATGGTCTTTTGAGGAAAGAACCACACAGATTTGAGTGGACCTGTCCAGTCAGTGCAAGCATTTGTCAGTAATCGTGGAGCTCACTCAGAGCTTAAGGAGCTCAACTCGACGAACAATACCAAAGAAAGGACATTTGGGTAGGCCGCATCAACTACTCAAACTGCCAGACCATCATTAACACTAACTGAGAAAAGAAAAAAAAAATACCCACATAGTCCTCACATTCACAATCATTAAAATAATATTATACTTTACAAAGTAATCATGTCATTTTGTATATAATTTTATTATGTTATTATTTTAAGTATATGTTTTATTCTTCTATGTAAATATTATTAAATCTGGTTTAATTGATGATTATATGGTACCATATACTACGTGGGGAAATCCATAGACGCCAAGTATGGTGATGACGGTGTCAGTTTAGTACTAACAGTATTGTAGCAGTCAAGAAGTATGCTAATGCTCAAAAATATTGGTCGTAAGGGAAAATAATTTATTTACATAGAAAGGCAGATTTAATACTATTCGTATGCAATGTGGAGACTACACTACAACAAATAAATAAATCGGTCAAGTGCGACTCGGACTCGCACACGAAGGGTTCCATACCATGTCGTATAAGATTTAGCACTATGAATTTTTGAAATACTTTCGTAAAGGTAACAACAGAGGCGCTATAAAAAACATAAAGATTTGTAAAGAAATTGTCTAATTTTAATGAAAAAATGTTGTTGTGTTAAAATATAGGTGTAGAAGTATATTTCATTCATTTTAAGAGAAAATATTAAGTTAACAGTGGTGCCGATTCTCTTGTACACCGAACTAAACTAACTAAACTACGACTAAAATACCTTACTTTTGGCTATGAGAATCTAAAAGCTATTCTGCGGAAAAATATCTCTAAATTAAAAAATAATTTTGACACATCTAAAATTGAATTTGACAGTCACGTCGCGACCCACGTGGTACTTGTTTGCTCTACCCCGTGAATTTTTTTAGAGCCAGAGGCGCGCGGGGGGGGGCCTTGACGTATTTTGTATGGAATTTTAAACTTTTTTTATCTAAAATATGAAAAAATATTACCTGTGAGGGGCATATGGGTTTACGGTTGGCAAAGGGGGTCGAAATTTCCATTATTTTTGCGCTAGGACGCACCTTTTTCGAGATATAAGCAAAATAATAAAAAAGATAAAGTTTTTGCAGCTGAAGTGTGTGAATTTTAGTTCATGCCAACTAATTTTATTTCACTCCTTTTTAATCGCGTTTAAAAATAGACTGATTTAGTTGGATAATCTAAATTTTTTGGTGAAAAACGTCAAATTCAGAATAGCAAAATTGCCATTTTCACTTTACTAATAACTCAGTGCAATCTTAGTGCTGTCAAACTAAAATATAGTTAAGTTGTGTCACTTTATGCGCCTACCACACGTGCATGCTTGACCACAGTTTTACTTGCGCATGCCAGCTTGTACACTGAACACTGTGCGTGTAGTTGGTAAAACGGTAGTATGCGCAAACCCCAAAGCTTGGCTTGATGGTTTTTAAACTTGCTTGAAATTCTGGCATGCGCAAGCTATACTTGTACAAACTTGTCTGCGCGTGTGGTTGGTAGTTCAGTGTTCAAGCCGCTCTCAGCTATGTCGAGTGGAGTAAATGTGCGCGCACGGTCGTAAAAATGGCGGATTTACGTACATACAATCGACAGTTCGCTACTGAATTCATTGAGTTATATAAATCTCTGCCCGCACTGTGGAAGATCAAATCCAAGGATTATTCTGACAGGAATAAAAACTTGTCCACTTGTCCACTTTGATCGTTTACACTTTGACTTTTGTATTTTCTTTTTTTTTCACTAGCAAACACTTGAAAAATAATAGCAGAAGAAATAGCTCTTCATTGGGAAACATTGTTTCCACGCCGACGATGTCGACAAGAATGTGGCTTGCGCGTACTTAACTGTGCCGTGTGGTAGACACGTCCGTGTTCAGTCTTTTCATGCGACAAGCATGCGCAAATAAAACTGTGGTCAAGCATGCACGTGTGGTAGACGCATTAGACTATTTCAGAATGGGAAATGCTCGTTTGACAGGACTAAACTAAATTTTAGTGATTTTTAGTCTAGTTTAGAGGCATTTGTGACAAGAGAATCGGCACCATTATCCGGTAATAAGCAACTAAAGTCAAAGTTATTTATTTGCTACTAACATAGTATTAGTAGGTATAAATAGGTATATAGGGTAGGTAAGCAGGTAGATATGTATGTAGGGTAGGTAGGTAGGGTAGGGTAGGTAATTAGGTAGAAATAGGTATTTAGGAAAGGTAGGTGCGCCGTAGATAAGTACTGAGTGTTAACCGCGCGTGCGAAGCCGGGCCGGGTAAAGCTAGTTAGGATTTCGCTTGCTACATTAGACTATATTGTACAAAATAAAATGTAACTAGTACGCCAAATTTTAATTACAACATTCCGTCAATACAGGTATTAACGTTATTTTTTTATTATTATTTATTATTTGTTGCTCTTGCGGCAATAGAAATGCTCAATCTGTGAAATTTTCAACTGCCTACCTATTACGGTTCATGAGATAGAGCTCGCTGACAGACAGACGGACAGCGGAGGCTTATGAATAGGGTTCCGTTTGTCATATGCATTAGTAGTGCTAGCTACTAATGCATATGAGTATTTTGGAACTATCAAATTAATCCTAGCATCGAAATAAAACAATGAGTTTGTAAACAAATGAAATAGTAGTGTATGCCGATCAACCCTAAGCCTATAGATTTCGTTTATCCAACTAGGCCTAGGGTGCATTCTCGGACGTACGTTTCCGTATTTAACCTTAGGCTGGATTTTTTGGGGTGGATAAACAGAATAACCCGAGCCTACTATGGATTTTGCCAATTTTCTTCTAGCTACATTGACAAAACTATTGAATATGTTAGTAATACTACCCTGGCTCTAAAACAACTAAATGATACCTGAAAATATATTCTAATCCCAAAATGAATCTTGAATTCGTTACCCCAATATCATAGTTTAAAACTGTCTAATAAAACTACATATTTACAATATTTCAGGGATAAGGAAAATAATATGAAACACCAAGTCATTTTGTCATTTATTTATATTTCTTTGCCAACATCAAATTCAATATCTACACCATACCATCACATCTCCTATCCTCGACGTAATATCACTATTTATTTGATAATCGAATAATTACAATAGAACTAATAAGTTACCTTAATTTGTAGTACATCTCCAACCATTCTGTGCCAATCTATCTTTTTAAACCGACACAGCACGTTGTCATTACGAGCGCTCGACTTAGAAGGCCGTTGTTCCGCCATTTTGACATATCGAATCTTTCGATGTTGCCAGTACAAATAAAACACAAAATGAAACCGAACAAATATATTCGATTGAATATTTGTATGCAGAATGGGATCGATATTAGAGACACGCCATTTAATTTATTGTTGTATTGTCGTCTCCACCTTGTATAAGTGGGTACCTACTTATATTTTGGAGAACCGCAATTGATTTATTATTTGATCAATTACATTTCGTAAGCAGACAATATCGAACCTAGAGCAATTGTTTCACTTCAAATGTGTATCACTCATCAGCGCGACAATGTGTGCGCGTCAGCGCGTCGTGCTGCCGGCGCGCGCCGTGCCCGCGTCTCGTGCTGATGTCGTGCAGAGATGATCACTATTAGAAAGTGATCGCTAATCTAATGCACATAACACTTATACATACAATGACGTTTTTGTAGACTTCACTCTCGATGGATTCATGGAAGAGCTGCATCTTGTTCATTTAGTTAATGAAAGCGATCGCATTCGTCGATACATAACATTAAAAAAAGAAGGCTCAGTTATGAATGAGAAGCCTGGCTACACAACACTTCACAACTTTGCGAGATCAAAAATATTTTATTTCACATAAACCCGTTGAAAAAACATGCTCGTTTCATTGTAAACCAAATTCTTATAAGTGTTATAAGAACCAATAGAAAATATTATACAAATTACGAAACAGTTACAAGTTATCAGTTTTATATGGGGCTCATAGTAAAATGGCGAGAAATCGGGGTTTAAATGCAAGTGGTCCAAAAAGGAGCGGGGCCTCGTCAAGGTCGTTTCTGACTGCAAACTGTAGCACCGCGCGCGCTCATTGGTCAAAATAAATAGCACGTGCTTCCCCGGCTCATTTGTGAATTCTTATTTATACTTAGACGAAAAATTATATATTTTATAATGTGTTTTTACGAATAAGTTTTTAACGGCATATTTGAGTATGTATGGCTGCAGTAAGATGTATTCCAGTGCATGTTCGCATTATAAACCGGCCGCTAATCACCCTCATCTTGTGTCATCAGTTCGTCGCACATTGCGACCTCGTTCGGTTTTTATCTGAGGATCTATTGTGTACATAGTATCCTGCTTTGTGTAGTTTTCAGTTCAGTATTACTAACGTGTGGACATGGTTCGCAGGCGGCGCCAATGCCCAGGTGCGGTACTTCGGCAAGGAGCTGGGCCCGCTGGCCCCGCTGCAGCACGGCGTGCGCGGCCGCGTGTTTGCGGTGGACTCGCGCACGCTCTACCTGCAGGACTTCCACTACGACGGAGAGGGCCCAGGTCAGTACACACTCACTTACTTACCGCCACTCCTCCGCACTCACACCCCCATTCATTCAATCACACCATACCGTACACTATGGATGACAGCTATCCTAAGTACAGACTGTAGTCGCCTTTTCAAAATATCACGTCCACACAACGATATTGAAATCACTAGCGACAAATGTGCTGTCGAAATAAGTGTGTGAACGTATAAAAGATGCACAGCACTTAGCACAATAGAGAGGTGTCATGGAATTAGTATGTACTATATTTTGCAAAGATCTGCGTAACTAACTTGAAATGCAGTCAAAGTAATAATAAAATACTCAGACAATATAAAGTTTATTTGGTCTCCAAGCAAATAATAATAAGCTAAGTGCTGCACTCCGATCTTGTACTGCATCGGAATCGAACTCCGAAGCTACGGGAGGCCATAAACTTTTGATGGAGAACGAATGAACTCGCAATACAGACTGGTGTATCTATGTTCACATGTGAGTAGAACTGAAGAAATAAAACAATAATTTTAAGTGCTAAACATCACAAATGTAATGCTGAATGCTGAATACTGACACAGTCGTCGCAAACAAACTATGTCCGTTTCAACCGCTCGGCCACCTCATAAAATTTGATGAAACTTTGCCAGGAATTAGTGGTAATTTGTTACTATACACACCTCTTTTCCTGAATTTGTTGCAAAAAAAACTAAGACGCTATGACCAAAAATAGTTGGCCGCTAGAACCGCCACTTGCCGTAGTCATCGCCTGTGATTACACAGAAACTAAACAATGCAGATAGGTGAATGATGCATCAAAAGAAAGGTCTTAATTTGTTGTATTTGTTGCAAAAATAAAAAAAATCAAAACTTGAATTTACAAAAAGTTATGCTATATTTAGTTTCCAGGTTAAGGGTAGGTAGTTGTCTCACCGTAAATATTTGCAAATTAGCAACTAATTGTCCATACACATTAGCCCCTATTAATTTGATATGTATGGTGAGATACCTACCTATTCTTAACCTGAAAACAAAATATATCATAACATTTTGTATATTTACGTTTTGATGTATTTTTATGTTTGCAACAAATACAACAAATTAAGACCTTTCTTTTGATGCATCATTCGCCTATCTGCATTGTTTAGTTTCTGTGTAATCACAGGCGATGACTACGGCAAGTGGCGGTTCTAGCGGCCAACTATTTTTGGTCATTGCGCCTTAGTTTTTTTTGCAACAAATTTAGGAAAAGAGGTGTGTATAGTAACAAATTACCACTAATTCCTGACAAAGTTTCATCAAATTTTATGAGGTGGCCGAGCGGTTGAAACGGACATAACAAACTGCCGATAATCCGTGATTGCGTCACTACGATGTTAATCTGGACATAAACAAAAATAAATTTGGTCTACACTCATGACGAGTGATTGAATGAATATAAATGAACAAATGTCAAAAACTTCCCGTTAGTTTCGGTACTAAGAAGTAAATTAGTAGGAACCTATTTAATTATACTTCCGTTCGTCTTCCGTTACTCCGTTACGAACTGATTTGAGCCTCACTCTGACTTAGAGCCAGCAACTTGTTTTGTACCAGTAACTCTGAACTCAATGACCAATCGGGAGAATTTCGTTTAAAGTTGTTCGACGGTACAGTCAGTGAAATAGGTTGCTTAGCAAATCGACTATCAACTTAATTTGTTCATTGGTATATTAAAATTACAATTTGCCGTTGTTTATCGGTAAGAAACGTTAAAAAAAGTTTATTTATTTATTTATCACAAATACAACTATCATTACAGGCAATAATCCTAATGCGGTAGCGTGGTCTTTAGTTACATTCTAAATTACAATTAAAGCTACTAGTTATATATTAGCATAACATAATACAAACAATGTTACCTTTGTGAATTCATTCAGGGAGCAATTAAATAAATCTATCCTATCAGCAGTGTCATTCAGTGTATGCAAGGCTCGCGTCAGGGGCGCTTTACTGAGCAGGTTGGTTCGCGCGCGTGGCACTGCTAACAACCGTGGCCGTCGGCGTCGCAATGCATACTTATCAGGCACATTCAGACATATCTCCTTCAAAACACCAGCATTAAACATTTTACCGCGCAACAGCTTAAAAATGGTTTACTAATATTTGCCATAATTTAAAATGCCATAATTTTATATGCCATACTTTTATTGGCCATAATTTCATTAGAAATAACGCTTCAGTTGCCATAATCGTGAAATGACATAATAGTACATTATGATACGAGTGTGCTGTATTGGTCATTACCCATGAGGCGGTATTATTCGCGCGAGCCAAAGGCGAGCGCGATAATTTAGCCGAGTGGGTAATGAACAATGCGCACGCGTTTCATACGACGTTTTTCAACACATTTGCGAGGAAAGAAACCGTCTTGTTGTAAGAACTTATGCTACAATAACGTAACTTTAGAGAAATGATACATTTAGATTTATAAAGTTCAACTGACCTTTGTTGCCAGGTACTGACTATCCACTTCCTGTAAAAACGTTTCTACGTCGGTTCGTATTTTTCTTAATATGTAACCTGCAGTAACCACACAACTTATACGATAACAAATATTTATGAAAAATGGCGCGCTGGATTTTTTTTCGGGTAGCGATGCGCGCGCAAGGCACTGACAAAACCGCTGAACAGCCTACCATCACGTTCGGTCGGAGGTGGAGACAAAATTTGAAACTTGAAAAAATTAGATTTCGCTGCTAATTATTACTAATTATTCTCTATCGAGAGTGAGAGAGAAAGTGCGAATTTGGTCAAATGGAAAATACAGTATGGCGATTGTGAAAATTTTCTCATTTTTCGTCATGGGTGGCGTTTTCGTAATTTTCGATCATGTTAGAACCGATAGTGAGGTCAAAATGTTAACCCAAGATGGCGGCTGTGAAAATTTTCGTCATTGGTCTCGTTTTCGTAGTTTTCGATGGTTCTAAAGCTGATAGTGAGGTCAAAATCAAAATCTAAGATGGCGGCTGCGAAAGTTTTGTCATGTTTCATCATGGGTTTCGTTTTCGTAGTTTTTGATGGTTCTAAAGCCAACAGTGAGGTCAAAATGTAAATCCAAGATGGCGGCTGTAAAAATTTCTCATTTCGCATTTTTCTCACCCATGACGAAAAATTAGAAAAAAATTTGCAGCCGCCATCTTCGATTTACATTTGACCCCACTATCGGCTTTAGAACCATCGAAAACTACGAAAACGACGCCCATGACGGGAAATGAAAAAAAAATTACAGCCGCCTTCTTGGATTTACATTTTGACATCACTATCGGCTTTAGAACCATCGAAACCTACGAAAACGACACCCATGACGAAATATGAGAAAATTTTCACAGCTTCCATCTTGGATTTCCATTTTGACCTCACTATCAGCCTTAGAACCATTGAAAGCTACGAAAACGATACCCATGACGAAAAATGAGAAAGTTTTCGGAGCCGCCATCTTGGATTTCCATTTTGACCTCACTATCGGCTTTAGAACCATCGAAACCTACGAAAACGACACCCATGACGAAAAATGAGAAAAATTTCGGAGCCGCCATCTTGGATTTCCATTTTGACCTCACTATCGGCTTTAGAACCATCGACAACTACGAAAACGATACCCATGACGAAAAATGAGAAAATTTTCGCAGCCGCCATCTTAGATTTCCATTTTGACGAAATTCACACTTTCTCTTTCTCTCTCTATCGAATTAGAAAAAGACAGACGCAAGAATGAAGCCGCGTTAAAGAACTTCGTTCCAAAAACCTGTTTACTTTGTCACACTATATTAAGTCGCAATAAGAAAGACATGTCGTGCCTTGATAGTACTTACTAATTCCATACTGCCAGACTGACTGACTGACTGACTGACTGCCATGTCATTACTCCGACTAGTAAATAGTTATCTATGGCGCACATTACCGCACTAGTGCGATTATGTAAAGAAAAAAGCACGTGTCTATAATACACTGCATTATGAACCTAAAAGCGGTTAAATAAGAGCCACTTTACGAGCAACTGTGTTGAAAAATCATTTTCACTAATTTCATTGGTCATAATCGATCAAGTGTCATAATAATTTTAATCCATAAATTCATTAGCTATATTTTTTATTTTCAATAATGTCGTTTTCCATAACATTTATTAATATTCATTTGCCCATACTAGCACAACAATGCTAGTTCAGTATGTACCATGCTTGCTTTGCAAAAGAGGAAATCTAGCACTAGTCGGCCGCTGCCGCGGCACGCTCGCTACGCTCGCTCACCTTCGCGCGTTGTTTGGTCACAGTTCTAACCTAACCTACCCGTTTCGAATTTGACAAACTGTTTATTGTCTGAAGAAGAAAACCTAAAAATTACCCTAATCTGCCATGCATGCTTGCTTTGCAAAAGAGAAAATCTAGCACTCGGCGGCCGCTGCCGCGGCACGCTCGCTACGCTCGCTCGCCTTCGCGCGTTATTTGGTCACAGTTCTAACCTAACCTAACCTACCCGTTTCGAATTTACAAAATGTTTATTGTCTGAACAAGAAAACCTAAAAATTACCCTAATCTGCCATGCATGCTTGCTTTGCAAAAGAGGAAATCTAGCACTCGGCGGCCGCTGCCGCGGCACGCTCGCTACGCTCGCTCGCCTTCGCGCGTTGTTTGGTCACAGTTCTAACCTAACCTAACCTACCCGTTTCGAATTTGACAAACTGTTTATTGTCTGAACAAGAAAACCTAACCTATACTATCCTATTTTGCAAATGTACGTATGTATGTATTTAAATGAACATTTGGAATAATACATATCATATAATACATACTATACTGAGGACATCTGTCTGTAACGTTTCTAAATTATGTTTGTCAAGTGTCGATTATGTAATGTGTTACTTATAGAAACTAATGATTATGACACATGTTATTATGGAAACTAATATTATGGCAAATAAAAGTTATGACAAATAAGTTGATATGGAAAGCGTTATTAGTATAAATGATAATAGTGCAAGTAAATATTATGAGTGGGGACGATTATGGAAAACAATAATAGGACAAATAATATTATGGAAAACAATATAATACCCTTAAAAATATACGTGGCAAAAGCCAGGTCCCTTCTTGTCTCCAGTTTGTTGTACCCAACCATGCCAATTACGAACAAGGTTGGGTACATCAACGGATAGAAGGGGTAGACCCCGTAAAGTTTCATATACAAATACCTGATAAATTTGTTCTGTATGCGTTCCAACATAAGACTATATTTAATCTCATGTGGAGCCCATATGACAGCATTACACTCAAGTTGAGTTCTTATCAGAGCATTATACAATGCTGTTACCGCTGTAATATTTGTAAAACCCGATGCCCGACGGAGTATGAAACCCAGGCTTCTATATGATTTTTTACAAACATTTATAATATGTTCACGAAATGTGAACTCGGTGTTCAGGCGCACCCCGAGATCGCGTACCTTTTCTACCCGCTCAATAGGCGTGTCATCTAACGCATACCCGTGATGATGTGGCACTCTCATTCTGCTAAAGGTTATAACCGAGCATTTTTTTACATTAAATTGCAGCTTATTCTTCCTGCTCCACTCTGCCACACTATCTATATCACGCTGCAACCGTGCACAGTCACTCAAATCTTTAATTGCCATAAGCAACTTAAGATCATCCGCGAATAATAGACAAGTGGCAAACCTGACAACCTCAGGCAAGTCATTTATCACAATAATAAAGTTCAAGGGACCCAGATTGCTTCCCTGGCTTACTCCCGACCTCGTGTAATAAGGCTCGGATTTATAACTAGCATATTCTACAAACTGCCGTCGATCTCTCAAGTAGTTAGCAAAAAACTGCAGTAATTTGGGAGTACAGCCGACTGCTGCCAGCTTCTCTAATAATGTGTCGTTATCCACCAAATCGAAAGCTTTTTTAAAGTCAAAATAGGCAGCGTCGACTTGTACTCCCGCATCAACATTTGGAACCACGTAAGTCATAAAGTTCAGTAAATTACTGGTCGTGCTGCAACCCGGTCTAAATCCGTGCTGGGCATCCGATATTAAACAAGATACTTGGTCCAAAATGCACATTTGTACGGTCGACTCAAAGACCTTTGCTGGTGCTGACAGAATTGCCACTGGTCTATAGCCACTCACGTCCGAATCCATCCCACCCTTAGGTACTGGGATCACACGTGTGATTTTCCAGCATTCAGGAAAATAAGGCGAGTCAATGCACAGATTATATAAATGTAAGAGCGGCTTCGCTAGTACAGTGCGGCAGTGGCGCGGCGTGGGGAATCGAAGGGGGTAAGCCGAAAGCCGGAGCCAAAAAAAAAAAAAAAAAAATACTGCCAGGCCCGGACTCATACCCAAACAATCCATAAACTAGGTACTACAATCTGAGAAAAGTAAACACGGGAAACAATACATTTTACAAAGATCCACGAATGACAGCCGGGAGCCCGGGACCAACGGCTTAACGTGCTTTCCGAGGCACGGAGGAGTCTCGGTATGTAAAAATGGTCACCCATCCACTGACCAACCCCGTCAAGCGTACCTTAACCTGATGAATCGACCCGTGCGGCTTGTTATTACTTAGTCACGAGCTCCGATATACCTGCCAGTCAATCATTGATATTTATCGTAAAGGGAAACATTAAAATGTTTGAAAAAACCATCACGTCGTTTGTAATTTATAGTCATAATTATCTGGGTTCTTATTTTCAATAGTTAACCTTGAAAAGCATGTTTCCTCACAAAGTTAATAATCCGTCAAGCAACAATCTATCCTAATCCTACTGATCGTTTTAATTACTTTCAAATCTACTTTATACAAGTAATTTCAACATAATAAATTATATTCTTACCCCACATATCTAATTACAACCACATTACAACGTACTTTATTTTCACTAAACTCAAAACACTTAAACACTGTCTTAATCACTGTTCTATACCTACAACAAATATCAGTAATGAGAAACATATGAATTCAATGAAAAATGAGCGATCAAAATGCAAATAATTGTTTTTAAAATACGATTTCGTCAAAAAACAAACAACCACATGTATCAATTCAATGTCAATATTATTATGTCCGAACTCCGCGCCGAACGCATTACGAAATTCACCGGAAACAACCGAATAACTGCGTGTGTTCTCTGTCCATAGCGTAACTCGGCGCATACCGGCTTACCAGTATACTATCTACTTACCCCAAATACCTAATTAAAACGTACTTCTCTTTCACGAAACTCAAAACACAAACACTATCTTAATCACTGTTCTACACTAAAAACTAATATTACTACTACTAGTAATGATAAACTAATGAATACAAAATGCAAATTAACTACTTATTGTAAACAAATTATATGGTTCTAATGCGATTACGACAAAAATCGACCACACATCTCACATTGTCAATGGAAATTGGAATGATTGATGAATGCACAGACTACAATTTATAGATGAATGTTTTGATTTCCGGTCCGACCGAATGAGCGAAGTTCAAGCCGAATGCATTACGAAATTCTACGACAGCAACCGAGTATCAAATGCGAGTGCGAGCAATAGCAATAGCTCTTTCTCATTCCCACGCGCGCGTTTTCGCCTACTTTACCTACTATAACTCGTTGCAAGCCGGCTTCCTAGCTTGGTATAAAACGCACGGAGTCACGTGACCGAGTGACGTCAGACGGATTTTATTTTCTATAGAAATTGAACTCACGATAAGCCGAATGCGCCTACGAGTTATTTTAGAGCGAAATGTTTTGTTGTTGGGATATAAAGACAAAATATTTAATGTAGGCGTTTTGTAATGTTTTAATTGTATTCAAATACATATAGTGTGATTATTCAATGATGATAGAGTGGTTGTGTCCAAAGGGAAGCCGATGGGAATCGGGTTCTTAGGAGTATTCGCCACTGCAGTGCGGCAATCCCTTATTACAAAAGCAGGAATACCGTCTGGCCCCGCCGACCGCTTTGCCTTAAGTCGATCTAGAGCTTTCGTTACTTGGCTCAGTTGTAGGCGACCTATATGTACACGCGAGCTGCTACCGCCGCTTGAGGCCACTGCGGCGTTCACATCGAGTCGAGGTTCCTGATTATTGTAAACAGAATAAAAATATTGCGCGAACTCACCAGCACACTCCGACTCGGGTATAACTTTACCGTTTTTGAGAATGCTTTTCCGATTATCTGTGTGATTAAGTTACGTTGTGTGTCAAACTGCTAAGCAAACAATTACTTGAACGTACCTACAGTTTATGTTGAAGTACTTACAAGCAGGAGACTCCCGAGGCTGGATCAAAAGCTTGCATTTCATGTTTTCTTGGCTAGATCTTATGTTCGTAGATGATCGTTGTTGTACCGTAGGTTCCCTTCTGTTCCGTGATCCGAGACTCCGGCGCACTTTATCTGCGTCCATCACACGAGCATTACTTTATCCGCGTCCATCAGCCGCACATTAACAAATGAAAGCGTACAGAACTGTAGTTGGCTACTAAATACCCATGACACACAAACCTTTTGTTAATTGAACCACATTCGACGCAACACATTAACAGTAATGTCCTTTATGCTCTTCGACTTTCAAGGTATATTTAGGTAAACACTCTTTCCGATGAGATGGTTTTGTTGTCTGAAATATCTGTGAGTTTACCAACATAAACATTAAATCAAGCCCTAGTTTAGTTTTATAGTGGATCCTATGTATATTATATATTATTATAAATGTGGAAGTATGATTGTATGTCTGTGTGTTTGGATGTTTGTTACAAATCACGCAAAAACGGCTGAACGATAGCGTATAACCTGGATTGACACAGAATACTTTTTATCCCGGTAGTACATTCCCGTGGGATAATTTCCGATTTACACGCGGGCGAGGCCGCCGGCGAAAGCTAGTTTATAAATATTCTATTATATTGAAAGCCCTATTTAATTATATTCTTATTTAAATTTTAATTGGGGACGAGTGTACTTCGATTCAATTATGTACCTACTGTCAAAACCTTTGCCAGATGCAAAAGAATATAATTTACGATATTAATACAATATCTCCAAAGTTCAATCATCATCATCATAATTTCAGCCAAAAGACGTCCACTGCTGAACATAGGCCTCCCCCAAGTACCGCCACTCAACCGATTCTGTGCTTTCCGCATCCAGCACCGATAGTCGATCTGACACCTTTGAAGAGACTGCAGTACAGCCCATGTCTCGATCGAATCGAAGGCTTGCTTTTTCAATTGGTTGTACTCTTCGGTCTTCTGTATAACTTGCCGCAGCGTATGTATGTGGTCTACGGTGCTAAAGCCTTTACGGAATCCGGCTTGTTCGGGAGGCTGGAAGTCGCCAAACCCGCGCGCGAGACGGTTCGTGATGAGTCTTGAAAACAGCTTGTAGACATGACTCAGAAGTGTGATGGGCCTATAATTCTTAAGCGTGGCTTTGTCACCCTTTTTAACCCCCGATGGAAAACGAAGGGGTGTTATAAGTTTAACGTGTGTATCTGTGTATCTGTGTATCTGTCTGTGGCATCGTAGCTCCCAAACGGTTGAACCGATTTAGTTTATTTTTTAACCCCCGACGGAAAACGAAGGGGTGTTATAAGTTTAACGTGTGTATCTGTGTATCTGTGTATCTGTCTGTGGCATCGTAGCTCCCAAACGGTTGAACCGATTTAGTTTATTTTTGTTTTGTTTGAAAGGTGACTTGATCGGGAGTGTTCTTAGGTATGATTCAAGAAAATCTATTCAGCCGTTTGAAGATTATCAGGTCTTTTCTAATTGATGAATGGATTTGAGCATCTTCCACAGGTCTGATTGAGTCTAAATTTGGTAATCTGTTACCTACTTCAATGGTATTAGAATAACATTGTAACCTTGAACTGATGCTGCAGCATTACCTGGTACTTGTAGGATACCCAACTCCTCATCAACTTACAGCAGTGGTATCAAGTTTGGGCTCATTGGAATGGTCTCAATAAATAGGTTATAGATATATATTTATCAGAGTGTGATATGGAGAAGAAAAAATAAAACAGGGTTAATTAGTAACCAACTTGACTGTAGGAAAAATACGCACAGTTGCGCAGATTTATGCGAGGCACGTGTCGATCGTAGCGTATGTACTAGTAATTAGTATACAATAAAGTTTAAAAAGAAGGAAATAAAAGTTAAATTAAAAATTTAAAAAACCCCCGACACAAACAAAATCCTTTAAAAAGTTTCAAAATAAAATATTATACTGGCCCTTTATGTTTAATACAATTTGTAGTTAATATTTTGTCGTCGCATCGGGGGTCGGCATGCAATAGTAGAAAAGATATTTTCATTCGTCGACCCCCGATGCGACGACAAAATATTAACTACAAATTGTATTAAACATAAAGGGCCAGTATAATATTTTATTTTGAAACTTTTTAAAGGATTTTGTTTGTGTCGGGGGTTTTTTAAATTTTTAATTTAACTTTTATGTTTTGTTTGAAAGGTGACTTGATCGGGAGTGTTCTTAGGTATGATTCAAGAAAATCTATTCAGCCGTTTGAAGATTATCAGGTCTTTTCTAATTGATGAATGGATTTGAGCATCTTCCACAGGTCTGATTTAGTCTAAATTTGGTAATCTGTTACTTCAATGGTATTAGAATAACATAGTAACCTTGAACTGATGCTGCAGCATTACCTGGTACTTGCAGGATACCCAACTCCTCACCAACTTACAGCAGTGGTATCGTGTTTGGGCTCATTGGAATGGTCTCAATAAATAGGTTATAGATATATATTTATCAGGGTGTGATATGGAGAAGAAAAAATAAATCAGGGTTAATTAGTAACTAACTTGACTGTAGGAAAAATACGCACAGTTGCGCAGATTTATGCGAGGCACGTGTCGATCGTAGCGTATGTACTAGTAATTAGTACACAATAAAGTTTAAAAAGCAGGAAATAAAAGTTAAATTAAAAATTTTAAAAACCCCCGCACAAACAAAATCCTTTAAAAAGTTTCAAAATAAAATATTATACTGGCCCTTTATGTTTAATATAATTTGTCGTTAATATTTTGTCGTCGCATCGGGGGTCGGCATGCTATTGTAGAAAAGATATTTTCATTCGTCGACCCCCGATGCGACGACAAAATATTAACTACAAATTATATTAAACATAAAGGGCCAGTATAATATTTTATTTTGAAACTTTTTAAAGGATTTTGTTTGTGTCGGGGGTTTTTTAAATTTTTAATTTAACTTTTTTTAAAAGAGTACCACTACACCTCTGTTCAATGCCTGTGGCGTTTTACCCTCGAGTATGACGGAACCGAACAGCTTCTGGAGGGCCGGGAGGGAGGGAACGGGTTTTCCACTGGCCTTCAGGAGTTCGGCCGTAATTCCGTCATCACCCGGCCTTGTTGTTTTTAAGCTGCTTCAGAGCCATCTTAATCTCGTACAAGCTGACGTCCGGGATGTCTTCGGTATAGTGTCGGGTCAATCTAGCTCTTGGATCGTAACGGGGTTACTGGTTGACGTGTATAAAGTTCAATATTGAAGGTATCTAATTGCGTAAACATAATGCAGTGTACAGCCTGCAGGAATCTGGCGCTATGAGCCTTCCGTAATAACAACCGTATTACACAAACAATACGATGCATATTGCATTATGTATACGTAAAAGAAGGAACAATACCTAACAGCCGTTTTCGGTCTGTTTCTTCTGGCATTGTTTGTGGCTAGATGTAGTGCGGTACATAATACAAGGAAACGTTCCTACTACCTGGATACGATGTACGCCACTCATAGCGACGCTACGTTTCTGTGTTGATAAGACCAGCGAACAAGCACCATCGCTTCAGCGAACAGGTGAAGCGATGGTGTTGTATAAAGATTTTTGATGCAAGAAAGTTTATGTTATTTAACGGATTATTTGTATAGACCGAATTTCTCAAGTTGGATACTGCAGAAAAAAGAGAAAGTAGGGGAATTCCCCACAAGTTTCGAACAGAAGTCGAAACTTGTTGCGAATTCCCCTTGTACCTGTATTTCAAATGTGTTGCTATGGCTTAAAGTCGTGTTGCTAACTATTTTATTTACATTCCGAAGATGAGATAATTTTTAGCTGAAGTCATCGATCACTAATAAAGAACTAGTGATCGATGGCTGAAGTAGTTAAAAATGACGAGTGTAAAATACGAGGTTTGCTGGTCAGGGTCCGAGGGCCCCCTGAGCATGGGGTCCCCGGGGCACTGCCCCGTGCAGCCTTGTGGTAGCTACGCCACTGTTCATACGCCAGGCTACCACGATGTACAGTAAAGGTTTTTTTTGTTTAGCCGATTGACACAGTACGAAGATCAATGTAAGCTGTTGCTTCCTTGACTGTACATGGTCCTGGCAGGTGCAGGGCGCTCAGCTTACGATCACGACTGACAGGTCTAACTGTAGATAACACTGTACCTAAATTGCCAGCCATTTTAATTCTGGCTAAATATAAATGATTGCCGATTGTGATCAGTCAGTGTAATGTGCGGCTTGCAACAACAATGAGCAACGGTCAAACATTTAGAACTATTCATTGGTACAAGTATAACTTTACTATCCTATTAATCCTTGCTTTGATAGCTTCGTTGGTTGAGTGGTCGCAAGATTGAATGCTTAGGGTATGGTCGTGAATTCAATCCGCAAGTTGGGCAAAATGTTATTTGGTTATTCCAAAAGGAATTTATGGGTTTATGGCAATAGGATTGTTCCCTATTACATGGGACTTAAATAAAACTGTCAAAAGGTGTGTGTATTATGTCTACTAACACGAAACTCTTGATAGTATCGCAGTGAGTGGGTTAGTGAGCACACTAGCGGTGATCTGCACGACTGGAGTGTGGAGTCGAATGTTATTGCCACACATCTCGTCACCATGCGCTGTCCATTCGTTTCACTGCTCATTACCCACAACAGAAAGCTCAACATAGTAACATACTAGTAGTTAAGTGTGACTTAGTTGAGTTGAACAGTTGATGGCGACTATAAACTACTGCTTGTCAAGTTGTCTGAAGCTCAGCCAGTAAAAGTTAAGGCCTACTGTGAAAGTGTGTCGCTCACTCCTCACACGACACATCAATACACAATACTTGGGTGGGTTCATTGATAAGTCGCATGTTCCATGCGTATCAGCTGACTAACCACACGAAAGAGAAAGAAACAATCAGCTGACACAGACCACAGTTGGCTGACGTACGGTACCTTAAGCGTAACGTGGGATAAATTATGATATGAAGGGTGGGCAGAGTCAAGGTATAATAGGCAATGATACAAACCGAACATAGGAGTACAATTGTGCACATACGAAAGACGTTCATAAATCACCCACACCTTTAAAACGACAATGACGTAAGTGCTAAAACATAATTCTCGTATGGAGTCGCAGCTTTATGCTGAGCGATGGCCGTTTTGCGTAGATGTGACGCATATTTTCCCCCAAATTGTTTTTTATTCGTAAATTATTTCTTTTTTTGCGTCATGTTTACCGCAAATAAACATATTTTCTTTCTTTCTTTCTTTTTCTTTCTTTAATTATTTTTTTTTCGATTATTTACAAAAAACCCTTAAATAAGGAAGGTTTATTTGCAAAATATTTTTAAAAAGTCAAAAAAGTCAAATAATTTATTTCAATTAGGCACATAAAAGGCACTTATGAACGTCAAAAATTACAAAAAAAAAATAGATAGAATTTATTCTAGTCACCCCTTCCAAAAGGTAGTTTTCGTATGGAGAAGAATGGGCAACAAACTCCACCGTTACTCTTTTAAAATGGTTTTACAATATTTTGTATACATTAATTATATAATTATATGTGAAGACGATGCACCTAGAATAAAATTACTAATTGGCCAAAATTGGTAAAAAGAATGAAAAATGAAGCAATGACAGATAAACTTATTATGTGATAGATAGGTACATGGTGCACACATATTTACAAACATTGTTAAAGTAGACGATTTTACTTAAAATTGTACAATTTAAGTCAGTGTGTGAGGAAGTAATCACAGAATGTAAATAACCATGTCATATAATAATAAAAAATAAAAAAATACAATTAAGTTTGATTTTGTCTAGAATGATTATTCTAACTCTGATATTTGATATTTGATTATTCTAACTCTTCTATTTTACTTGCTATTTATATTAATTTCGGAGGGTGCCTAAAGTTGCGTCGTTGTTCCAAATTAAATGTTTATTATATTAACTTTAATAATCGTCAAAGAACAATGACGTAAATGCAGAACATTAGCCTTAATATAAAAAATAGTACTTAGTTTGGTGCCAAATAATTACTTCATCAACTCTTCAATATCCTCCTGGTCATATTTTAGTTTCTGACAGCAGCAGTAAGTCTATTAATTTAATGTGTTAAGTAGGTAATCTCGCCTAACAATCTTAATTAATTAAAACTCATGATCCAGTGCAGTGTAATGTTTTTATTAGGTACTAAACTTAAAAAAAAACAATCAAAAATGTTTATAAAGTCTTATTTTCTCGGTGAAATAATTAAGTTTAAAAGAATGCTGAACTAAAAAATATGTCATAAAACATAGGTCAATGTAGTTTCAAAAATAAGAAAAATAAATGGCGTAATTACCTGAGCGTCGTTGTTGTAGCACTATGAGACAACTGGTACTCTCCACTCCCCGCGGGCAACTGACCAATGGGTCATTTTCGATTTAAAATCCTTCTCCAATTACACAACGACGCAACTTCCCTCTAGCGGCAAATATTGCTATTACTTAAAAGTCGATGTCGCACACAAAACTTTAATAGTAAAAGGTCAGTTTTTGAAATTTTTGCACTTACGTCATTGTCAATTTAAAGGTGCGAACCTAGGTACCATTATTTTCGACTGAAAAGTTATAAAGTTGGACAATTTTTTCCTAAAACAACGAGTTTCCAGGCACCTGTAAAAATGCGAATATTTGCCAAAAAAAAATAGGTGATAAATAAGGCAAAATTAGGCGGGCGGCATACGAGAGCGTCATAGACGAGGCGCGCGAGGAGCGCGGGCGTGCCTTGCAGTGTCGTGTGCAGGACTCCTAGCGTGATATATAGAGTGGGCGTACTCTACAGACAACTCACAGACAGAAAGTCCACCTTACTCACTAACAATCCAATAAAAATCTGCCCCAAGCAGCTACAGGAATAAAATGAAACTATGTTGATGCTGGTAAACCGTTTGCAATCTGAGAGATTAAATTGATTGCATTTCAAGAAAGGTCATAGTCGTGGAAAATGGGAATCTGTTGAAAATGGGGAGAACAAGACTGGTGGTTGTGGCGATGCTATGGGAAGGCAAAAGGAAACTACGTTTTTGTCGTCCAGCAGGAGACGGTTTTCCTCTGAATCATAATGATGGTGACAATGAGTGGGTCAAACACGGACACTAGTGCCTTATGTATGAGTTCCCCTTCTGCATCTCTCTGTGTCGCACACCTAGTTGCAGCACAAAGCGTGGAACGTGACGTAATTAATGCCAGTTTAACGCGTCCCCTCCCCGGGCCGGTCATACCTTTACATACGAACTGTGCGCGCCAGCCGGGGCGGGGATTCCTCCCGCGGGAGATATGCTTTGACCCTTTGTTGGGTGGTCCTGCTTTGCATACCGGAGCCTCACAGGTCGTGACGTCACTGAAGCATCTGTAGCATGCCGTTATGTTCCAAATATTGCATTAAGTTTGTCTTGGAAGTGACTTTGCCCTTTATAGCTTAATTCTTCCCAACCCGGACAGAACTCCGAACATTATTTTAATAGGATACACAAATTCATTATGATATAGTGATCCGGTTCAATTGGCTAACGGTTCTTTTGAATAAATTGTATCCAACTGCACATGCGTATCCAATTTGCTTAACAATCAGTTTCCCTGACTGTGCATAGCACTCCAAAGCCTGGACAAACATACTTTCAGTTGTATTTGGTCGATCAACTATGTATTCTATGTATATGTAGGAAATCGACAAGTGCGCTTTTTTGTAAGCCGACGCCACTAAAGTCTCTCAAAGTAACGTTTTACAAAAGAAAATATTTGGCGTAGCCAAAACAAAATTTTAGGCATTGCCAAAAGAAAATTTTAGGCGTTGCCAAAAGCTTGTCCCTGAACTGAACTGAGCGAAGTAAGTAATGTAGCGCGATGCTAATGCCCGGCTGATGAATAAACATGGAGCGCGCACGCGACTCCTGGGCTGGACGGATTTGTGTGCATCATTTTTCGTACCCCTAAGTAACAATATAGGTAGTTAGGGTAGGTAGGTAGGTCGTGTTTTTATAAATTTTGCATATAAGATATTCCGGTATAAATGCCTTAAATCCTAACAAAAAGTACTAGGCTTGCATGAATTCACGACAGTATTTTATTTAAATTTTTGGAAAATCCACTGGAAAAGTAGATTTATAAAGACCGTTCTGAGCAATAATCTAACAAAATGTAACTGGGCTTGCATGAATTCACGATATGTAGGGTAGGTAAGTAGGAGGGTAGGTAGGTAGGTAGGGTAGGTAAGTAGGGTAGGTAGGTAGGTAGGGTAGGTAAGTAGGGTAGGTAGTTAGGGTAGGTAGGTACTGTAAACACTGCGGTCTACTGTACCGAGATTATGTTAAATCAAACACATATTAGCATCGAATAACATAATTATTCCTAGAAAAGGAACTACTTTTATAATATAACATTTTACACCGAGGCGCTTGACAGCCGGGGGGAGACACTCTATTATTTTATCCTATTCTGAATATAAATCTAATGTTTGTTTCTTTTAAGTGCCAGTCATTTAAACAGACTAAGGTTGCATTACAAATCGCATGGAATAAAGTCTCTACAGTACTTAGGTAGGGTAGGTAGGTGCGCCGTAGATAAGTACTTAGTGCTATCCGTGCGAAGCCGGGGCGGGCAGCTAGTGTAGATATATAAACTCACGCTTGTTTTTCTCAAAGGCAGCAGTGTATATTGCGTGCATTTTGCTAGTTATGTAACTCTCACGTAAGAGAGGACAGAACCGTCTACAAAAGCCGGGCATCAAGCGAACCAGACTCTCGGCTGCTATTGATAGCTAAGTGACAATTCATTTCTGGTTTCCTTTACAACATTTTCTTCAGTAAAGTCAATAACAATCTAAAATACATGGATTGCTTTCCTTATTAAACTTTAGTTATTTGCTTAGATTTCAAATGCAAATTCAGTCAATTATAAATTCGATTTAAGATATTATTCGTGATTCGTGATAATATACCTACGATCTAAAACCATGATTGGTTCCTACTGACACACTTACTTCAAACGTTGTCCTCTCTGTGTAGAGAGCAGAAAAGTGTAAAGATAACATACGGCAGGCTGTACACTATAATTAGTCGGACTTGGAGCCAGGCGATACCGTCCGATGCCGTCCGATACCGTCTGATTCGGACAACGATTAGCGCTTGCCGGCCCAATTACTACAAGACCGGACACACCGGCTCACTTACACCACACTCACCACCGCACCGAACCAAATTGAATTTTACCTCAACACACGTTCAAATTGCTTTGCAGCCAGATTTGATTTGTAGGACCAGCATATTCGCAAATACTATCAATTTTGAACACTGTCTGTGCGTGGGAAGTTTCCTTTCCTTTTGACAGTTTCGGTCATGTCAGGAGAGTTTCGCAGTTGATGGATGTCCACGCCCGCCCCATACATATTGTAATGATTGTTATTACAAAAACTGCTTCCTTTTCCTTATCGCCAGAAGAGGCTCGCGAGTTTGGGTGACGTGTTCTACAGGCTGAGGTCACAGACCTTAAAGTAAAGATTAATTAAAGTTTTACGATCGCATACTCCTAAGATATCAATACCTTTTTTTAATACGATTAGGTTCTAATTTGAGAAGCCTGGTTAATTTTTGGGGGAAAAAAGGTAAGAATTTCCTCTTAAAATCCGTGACTGTACCTACATATACGAACCTAAATTACGTACGTTAATTGACGTGCTTTCCGAACACACAGAAACGAAACAAAAGAAATGAAACAAAATATAATCATGAGATGAATTGATTTAAATTATGAATCATAGTTTGGGATAAACTCAAACTTTTTATATGTTGCTACTTAGCTGCGTTAACGCGCAACTATCGGTTGACAGACAGTTGCGTCGATAGCGGCTTACAGATACGTCACAGGCGGCTGACAGATGCGCTGTTACGACTTTCATAATTTGCAAAATTGTATCTGCAACAATGTAACATGTTATTTCTCCTCTGCAGCGGCGTACTTCTACGTGGGCTCTTCGGGCTCGCCGAGTGCGGGCACGGCGGGAGCCACGCGGCTGCGCGACGAGCGCGGCGGCGCCGGCCCGCTGCGGCGCTACGGCGGCGAGAGCGTCACGCTGTCGCTGCCCGACGGCAAGACGCTCAAGGACTACCGCTGGTTCGCCGTCTACTGCGACGAGTACTCGGTCAGTATGGAGAATGTACAGCCAGGAAAATGTATTATTTAGCAGATTACAGACATTTAACGAAGCCGAGAGTCACTTGTTTTTCTCGTCATTGTGAGCATGACAAGAAAAACAAGTGACTGTAATAGAACACACACTCACGTGTGTGTTCTTCTTCCCAGCTAAAGCACTAGGAAGTAGGAATTGGTGAAGGGCGGGCGTTTTTGGGGGACTGTCTTATGTAATTTTGACGTTCGAAAAGTGCTGATTCTCAGCCTAGTTTGAATAAATGACTTTTGAATTTTGTGGCCAGGTTAACGTTGCTTCTGTCAGTATTTTTTTTTTCAGTTCTGTGCATGTAAGTTTGCCCACGGCACAGCTAAGGCTTATAGATACTATCTAAACTGCCGTAGGAAGTCGATAGAGATAGGTTCGTAAGTAAGTATTACCGAACGAGGTCGCCGCCCGAGTCACCGGACGAGCCACCTATAAACAATGTTCAGTATAGCCTATCTGTGCTTGTGACCGTACAGCTGTGTAGGAGCTCAATCTCATTAACCCCCGTGTGTATCTGTGTATCTGTGTATCTGTCTGTAGCGTCGTAGCTCCCAAACGGTTGAACCGATTTAGTTTATTTTTGTTTTGTTTGAAAGGTGACTTGATCGGGAGTGTTCTTAGGTATGATTCAAGAAAATCTATTCAGCCGTTTGAAGATTATCAGGTCTTTTCTAATTGATGAATGGATTTGAGCATCTTCCACAGGTCTGATTTAGTCTAAATTTGGTAATCTGTTACTTCAATGGTATTAGAATAACATAGTAACCTTGAACTGATGCTGCAGCATTACCTGGTACTTGCAGGATACCCAACTCCTCACCAACTTACAGCAGTGGTATCGTGTTTGGGCTCATTGGAATGGTCTCAATAAATAGGTTATAGATATATATTTATCAGGGTGTGATATGGAGAAGAAAAAATAAATTAGGGTTAATTAGTAACTAACTTGACTGTAGGAAAAATACGCACAGTTGCGCAGATTTATGCGAGGCACGTGTCGATCGTAGCGTATGTACTATAGTAATTAGTATACAATAAAGTTTAAAAAGCAGGAAATAAAAGTTAAATTAAAAATTTAAAAAACCCCCGACACAAACAAAATCCTTTAAAAAGTTTCAAAATAAAATATTATACTGGCCCTTTATGTTTAATATAATTTGTAGTTAATATTTTGTCGTCGCATCGGGGGTCGGCATGCTATTGTAGAAAAGATATTTTCATTCGTCGACCCCCGATGTATACAAAATATTGTAAAACCATTTTAAAAGAGTAACGGTGGAGTTTCTTGCCCATTCTTCTCCATACGAACACTACCTTTTGGAAGAGGCGACTAGAATCAATTAAATTTTATTTTTTTGTAAATTTTGACGTTCAAAAGTGCCTTTCATGTGCGTAATTGAAATAAATTATTTGACTTTGAATTGAAAGAACAACATAAATAGCCGTGAAATGCTTGGCGGATAAATTAATTTTTTTCTAGTATTTCTAACCGATTAATGGATCATTAATGCACCCTTTGCCACAAATGCCCCCGTAGAATACTGTCATATGCTACAAGTTTTCAGAGCTATACCTACAGACATATCGTTATCTAATAAAAAACCGGCCAAGTGCGAGTAGGACTCGCACACGAAGGATTCCGTACCACCGAACAGTATTTAGCAGTTAAATGAAAATACTAAACGAATAAGATTTTTCATCTTAAATTTTAAAAACACAATTAAACCAACCAAAACAATCATGTACAAAAGCTACACATATTATGGTGCATTTAAAAACACAATAGAATTTTTAAAGAATTCCTCAATTTTAATTTAATGCGCAATTTTTATTATAATGCTTAACAAAAAAATACTTTTCCTGCCAAACAGCTCATTCGTTAGACAAAAAACTATTGATTGCTAATCATTTTCTGCCAGGTGTTTTTATACGTAGTTAGTTCAGTATCGAATTTCGATTTAATTAACTATTATTGTAACCTAGTAGCGCTTGACTTAGCAATATAGATAACTAAATGTTGTGGTACAACTCGCCACTAGGTCCGGCAGCGGCTGGAACCAGCTTAAAATGTACCAAGACTGTGGTGAGACAGAACTATGTTCCTAGTTCCTACTTTTATTTTATTTAACCTGAGAATTAGGCAGTCTTTCCATCAGGAATGTCGCTAAGCGGGAAAGCTAAGCTACGAAACTATGTATAGGTACTTCATTTCATTTAACCCTTTTCGAGTAGAATTAGACCAAACTATGCTATGAAAATCAAACGATCCTATTGGATCGATCGCTAAGCAGCTTCTCACATCTCTGGCGGGAAGGCTGCGTTAGGATAGTTATAAACATCTGGAGTGGGCTTACCAGATGCTTATAACTTATAGGATAATTCCACATACTAATAAAGCGATCAAACAGTGTAAAGGAAAATAAAACAAATCTCTCACAAACAACGTACAGACGCCAGCACATCAAGTTACTACAATCTGTCAAATTTCTTTAATAAATTTTCAACTTTATTGCTAAAGAATAAGGTTCAATGTTGTTTGGGAAAATTTGACAGATTGGAGTAGGTTGATGTGCTGACGTCTGTACTATAGGTATCCCTTTTTTATTCAACCTCTAAGCCTTAGAATAATAAATTCTAAGCTCTAAGCATTTATTTCATAACTTAAATATATAATAAGGCCCCGGCAGTGAAGAGATAGGCAGGCCCAAGAACCTAGTCCCAGCACCATTTAGTTTAACCACTTCGAAGGGAACTGAATGCTTCTTGCTTCAACACTTCATGTTGTGTTCTCCATCAAGATGGTTTGCAGTTGCACGGATAATTCACTGGCTACACGTCTCTAAATACGTTGCATGCGTACAACACACTTGATGTACCGAAATATTAATGCAAGATTTAAATCAACTCAGCACCGCATTATTGTATTTCACTGATAAACTGACACGTTTCGTAAGTCCAGTAGGAAAACCAAAATCGACAATGAGATGCAGTTATCAAGAATATGTATATCGAGCTAAAATGTGCAGAAAATGTACGGGCAAGTGTTTAATAAACAATAAATAAAATTAAAAAAACAAACGAACGAACGAACAATAACACGCACAGAGCACAAGTTTGAACAATAGGTTTCTATTGCGACGAGTGACTGTGTTTGCAGATGCTTCGGAAAAAATACTACCTTCAAAATGACTTATTAATAAAAATATATTATAACATCTTGGTAACATCATTCATAATGAAACTATACTTATGATTATGTGAGAAGAGAGATCGCATCTTAACTAATGTGTCTAGAATATAAACCGCTTACCGCTCTGAGACACACTCAGAGGTCAAAGTCTTTTACAGTCCATACAATTACTTGTAATGATCAGATCATATATGAAACAGATTCTGAATTATAAAAAAGAAAAGAAAGAAAGAAAATACCTTTATTTGCGGTAACGCAAGGAAAGAAAAAAAAAGAAAACGAAAAGATTAATTGTATTAAATGCATGCAACTTAGTAAAACCATGATAAATAAATCAGCATCATTTAGCTCAATCATTTTGAAGGAAACCGTATGATTCAACACTAAAGAATTGAGTACTAGAAAAATGATATTTAGCTATTTAGCTGGTTACACATTTATACGTCAAACATTTCTAGACGAAGTCGATGTTTCCTTGCTGACTACTCCAGGAACCAACAAACCGTTTCTTTATGTAAGCAGAAGCACCTATACTCGTTGACGTGCCATTACAATAAATAATAATATGGTGGACTCCATGGTTATCTAAATAATAATATGGTGGCCTTCATGGTTATCTCCTGTACCTCAAAAATAAGGTATACTCCTACCAGTCATCTGATCATATTGACCGAATGAAATGAAGAAAAAACTGTAATCTTTTACTTATCGTCACCATTGAACCGAAACTTCTAATAATATTTATTTTTATTCAATCTTAAAAAATGATTTGAATGACTAGAGTTTTATCTAAAATCAAGTTTGAATAAATGAAGTATACTTAAAAATATGAGTTGGCTGGAGATGGTTAAGAGAAAAACTGGTCATCGTCATTTGTATTTATAATGATACTATGAATTACAAAGTTATTTCATGCACTTGCAGAAAATCACGCGTATGTAAATAAAAAGATAGGTACCGTATGAATCGGCGTTTTTAGTATTTATTATTACACAGTTGTTACATAAAATAGGTACAGAAGTTTCAAATTCCTGACTTGTTAAGTTGTTGCGGTAGAGCTCGTACAAAAATGGTCTAAAACTGTTGTCAAAAGTTGTGTTTTACGGGCCCCTATTTGTACAATTTTGAAGATTAAAATAAATAAAAATGATATTTGTACTTTACTTGTGTAAAGAATTTAAAAAAATTACACTCCACATGCCAGGGTAAGATTTTTTTCATAATCAAGCGTTTACTGTAAGTATGCCTTTAAATAAATACCTTTAATTTTATACTTTATAAATTTTATACCGGCAATAGAAATACACAACCTGCGAAAATTTCAAGTGTCTACCTATTACGGTCCATAGAAAACCCGCTGACAGACAGACGTACAGCGGAAGCTCAGTAAAAGAATAGGAGAGATTTAGTTAGAGAGACAGAGAGATAGAGAGAGAGTTATATCACTCATGTAACAAAATATGCCTAAACGTGATGCGTCCTTGAAACTTCACTCTCAATTCTCGTCCAATTATCGAATCGCCGCCTTAGAATTTTCACTTCAAAAACGTTTACCAAGCTACCCGACTCTGAATATAATCTGGCTATCCGCTGTCGCTCCTAGCTCGCACCCATTTATAGCGCGCCCATCAACCGCTTAGTCGCACTCGCATAGACCAGCTTCGAACTTCATCCCCCGCCACCACGACCCTGCTCCCGCACGCTTCCAGTTACACGTGCGAAGCAACACAACTGAAAATCTGACACGACTAGCGTGTATTTCATAAAGACGCTTATTAGACGCAGTACGTATTGTGCGGGCCAGCGGCAGCAGTGTGCCGCACTATTGTGCAGTGTATACGATTGCAGATGCCATGGTTTTTATCAAACTGACAGGCATCTGATTTCTAATTCACTTGCGTTACTACACCACAACTTAGCCAAGTACAAATACATTTTTTGGATGCATTCTATGGAGAAGAGCTGGCAAGAAACTTAGAGCCTTGTGCCAAAATTAAATGCATTTAATCCGGAACGTGAAACGTTAACGATTCAATTACTACTACTTAAACTGTATAGCTTATACACAATCATCTCCCGGTATGTAAGGCGATCATATTTACTGTCCAGCGGAAATTACTAGTTCCCTCCGTTATCCTGGTCTTCGAAAACACACTGAAATTCAGCAGACGCGATCCAACGCACGATTCTACCTGAACAAATGAAGTGAACCACAATGAGCTATGCATATTCAGCGATAGAGTACGGTCAACCACGTCGGTACTGACTCTGAGCTACGTAAACCGTCCATACTGTAATGCAATAGAGGCGCTGTTGATTTCAGATTGTTACCATAGAAGTGTAGTTGACGGTACGTATCCCACGACCAGTCTACGCACTGGGTCCATATTGGCTCACCTAAAGTTCTTTACCCGAAATTGTTCTTCCTAACGATTTGTAATCCGAATGATCACTCTACCTAAAATTTTTCATCCTAAAGTTTTCATTCATACTATTTGTAGTGCTACCGGCGATGTTCATAACACTCATGTTTCCGAAAATTGTAATTAATAATATCATTAACGTAAATATATTTAAACTCCTACTGTTTTTTATCATAAAACGCTTTTATCCGACTGAGAGAACATAATCATGAACCAGATGCTTTGAAGGAAAAGGTTTGTTTTTAAACTATTTCTTGTTATTACAAAACAACTGTTTTTACATTTAGCCATTTTATTTTTGGTTATTGTTGTTACATATTTATTACTTTAACTATACCTGAGATAATTAAAAAACATACAGACGAATTGAGAACCTCCTCCTTTTGGAAGTCGGTTAAAAACCAACTGTTTAGAATGATTAAAGGTCGTTTCACTGATTTTTGTCTTAAATGAATGAAATTCAGGTCAAAGTGTCGTCTTGGGGGCACTATGAAAAAAATACTTAGAAAAATCCACGACCAATTTCGAGGTAGGCTCGCCGGCCGCTGCCGCGGCACCGCTCGCTTCGCTCGCTCGGCTCGCGCGTAGTTGGTCACAGTTCTAACCTAACCTAACCTAATCCTCATCTAAACAAAAAAGATATGACTTTGAATAATAGTGTAAAAGATGGTTATGTTGAGAAAATATAGGCAAACAAATAAAAGTATAATAGATGATTATTGCTACTGACAATATGAAGTTGAATGCTTCGGAATTATGAACATTAGAGACAGAGTAGTTAGGAATTGTGATTGTTAGGATGAAAAATGTTAGGAAGAACATTTTCGGATTTCCAATTATCGGAGTTGAAAATTTAGGTGAACTTTGGCGCACCCCTACGCACTCAATACCATAGTTGTCGACACACGCTGCTTCTAATATAAACAGTGTCTCGTAGGTCGCAGGTCGGATACTTCAGTTACAAGCAAAACATGCTTAGTAATGTGTATGATATTATGCACGTAACACTCATAACCTGTATGCTGTATGGTTCATCTTCGATATGAAAGCTTCTCTTGTGCAAAACTATCAGCGTTTGAATTTTAATCGATCTCAATAATTCCGAACAATAAATTGCAAATCTTGATGTTAATTGAAGTGAAAGGTAGCTGTATTCCTAGAAGAATAAAGAGGACGCTAATAACTAATAAAGACGTACGTATGAAGCACCAACTAATTTTTGAGTGCGGATGTGTATGATGTATGTCTTTATTAGTAAAGTTATGAAATGGCTATAATACGTCACTATTTACGTATAATGTGATATGTTTCAATCTGCTAAACAATACCTGCAAATATTAATTACTAGTTTTTACCTGCGGCTTCGCCCTCGTGAATGTTGCAAAATATCCCACGGGAAAGTACTACCGGGATTATATACCTAACAGCCGAGGAAAAGGTCATTGACTCAGTTCTACCGCTGCGCCCGCGTTGCCATCAACGATAATTATTTTGTTAGGGCCAAGACACACGACGGCGGCGCGGCACCGGAGCGGTGTCGCTGCGGCATCCTACAAACAAAAATGTATAGTATGGCACACGGCGCCATATGGCGCCGTCCGGTGCGCCTTACTATATGACCTGCGGTGCGGCGCCGCACCGCACCGTGTGGCTTGGCCCTTACGCGTAATTTTGAATCTGTGTTTAAATGATATGATGTCAAGGCACATTTTAATCTAAATTAAATGTCCAATTTAAATAACATATTTTATTGGATGAGGATTAATATAATACCGGTCATAATAGCTTCGGAAATAACAATGAAATTTTTATCAAATTCTGAAGGATTATTATGGTCACTGTGGGTCATCGTTAGAAGATAGACATAATAATATGCTATTGTAGACTTTTTGTTGAGCCTTTTAAGATGAACCATTATGTAAAACATAATTTTTATGTATGTGTTACGGTAAACGCGGCGCACGCCAGTAAAGCTCCCAAGTCGGTATGACTTTTTCCGACATCTTCATCAATAATCGTCATATTTCAGCCAATTTATACAAAACCGTAATTAATTTTATATGCTAAAACCTTCCTCATGAATCACTCCGTTCATTAGTCAAAACCGATTGAAAATCCGTTCGGGAGTTTTTGAGTTTATCTCGTTCAGACTGACATACAGACAGACGCGGCGGAGGAATTTGTTTTATAATCATTGTAAGGATATGGAAATTACCAGTCTCTATGCAAATATTAATAATTATGTCATTGATATTATTTCTCCTGCTACTGATTTTATAATTTTTGTTGGTAGAATATCGTATCGCATTGCATCGTATGTTATCTATTTTTATTGAACTGAAAACTTCTTTAGCGGCGTTGTGCTCTTTTTTTGGGATGGCTAAAATATGTTAAACTCACGTCAGGACCCGTGACCTGATCGTGGCGATCTGAACCTGGCGTTACGTTGTATCAAAAAGTTACTTCGTTTTCACTTCAATCGGCCGTCTCCAAAGACTACCCGATGTTTTTTTTTTAAATCTTTTTAGAGTTCCGTACGTATAGGATCACTCGTGTGTCTGTGGCTGGCTGGCTGTCTGTCTGTCCGTCTGTCACAGCCAATTTTCTCCGAATCTATGGGACCAATTTAGTTGAAAAATTATATTTGATTTTCTATATATTATGCGATGCGATTATATATGATTTTCTGTGAGTCAAAGGCCCTTTCCTCACTGGTGTGTAACGTAAATAAATGAATTTTGAATATGGGGATCACTTTCCGGGGGTTAATTGGAAAATAAATAGAAATGATTTGCGAATTGTATCGTTGTGACGCTAGTTGATAATTTGGCTTATAAGTAAGATATTTTAATTTATATATTTTTTAAATTATATGATTACTTCCTCACACGCTGACTTAGATTGTAAAATTTTAGGAAAATCGTCGACTTATACAATGTGTGTAAATATGTGAGCACCATGTATCTATCACATAATTAGTTTATATAAACCATTGCTTCATTTATCATTATTTTTACCTATTGTGGTATAGTAATTTTATTCTAGGTGCAGCGTCTTTACATATAATTATATAATTAATGTATACAAAATATTGTAAAACATTTTAAAAGAGTAACGGTGGAGTTTCTTGCCCGTTTTTCTCTATACAAAACTACCTTTTGGAAAGGGCGCGGGCGACTAGAATCAATTTTGTTTTTTTTTGTAAATCTTTGACGTTCAAAAGTGCCTTTTACGTGCCTAATTGAAATAAATTATTAGACTTTGACGTTAGATTCATGTCCAGCCATAATGAAGTGTTCGGTTACTATACAGGGTGGCAGGGACATCGACGCGAAGCCGGTTACCATGGATTCAGTACATGGTTCTGAACCAGGGGGGTTCAGAACCATGTACCATCACAGAGAGGAGGCCTGTGTCCCAGCAGTGGGAACATTAATAGGCTGATGATGATGATGATGATGAAACAGCTGATTTTTTTTTAAATAACCGACGAAAAATTTCAACGCAGGGGGGTTCAGAATCATGTACTGAATCCATGGTATCAGGCTTCGCGTCGATGTCCCGGACACCCCGTATAATAATATCCTCATTCAAACCTCTGTCTCAAAGAACATTCATATCTTGAAAAATAGTTCGCATGCCAGTATTAATGAGTTGTCTGCTACGTGTGTGATCATACTATTCTGTAAAAATCTCACACATCACATTCAGAGTCAATATATCACGGCACAATAAACTATTAAAAATAAAATGTTCTATGCTCCCATTCATTTAATATAAGTATTCGTATAACTGCCGCATTTGAATGTCGGTGCGGAGATACTAGAGTAGTAACTGCAATGCAGCGTAGTATCTGAGACCGAAAGTATTTATTTACATTATTATTGCTGAGGATAGTAATTATTTAACCTCAGCACTGGTTGTGACATTTTTGACATTTTTGACTGGATTATATGGTGGCTGTTGATGATTCTGTACTCGTGTAATGTTTCCGTTTGTGGTCGTTTTACTTTCCTAGTTATATCTGACATTCGCACGACGCACGAAGAGCTCGTGGCTAAGTAATAACAAGCCGCACGGGTCGATCCATCAGGTTAAGCTATGCTTGCGGGGGTTGGTCATTGGAAGGGTTACCATCTTTACATACCGAGACTCCTCCGTGCCTCGGATAGTCCCGGCTGCCATTCGTGGATCTTTGACAGTCGTTACGTTACAGTTATAGTTTGTGTGGCAGTTTGAGTACTTTATGTGGTCTCCCCATGCCTTGCTTTGGTATTGTTCGTCCATTCGTTGAGCTCCTAAGTTACAAGTTAAAAGCTCAAAGCTGAATGTTCTGTGTATGTAATATTAATGTGTAACGTCCTGTGCAGGTGAACTTCGGCGACGTGTCCATCCCGCGCGACATGGAGTACCCTCGGCCCGCCAAGGTGGCGGCGCTGCGCGGCGTGCACGGCGTGTCCTCGGACCCCGTGGTGGTGGTGGACGCGCAGACGCTGCTCGTGCCCAACTTCTCCTACGACGGCGAGGCGCCCGGTATGTACTGCACAAGTGTACACGCTGTCACGAAACTTGATCATTCAGCAACAAACAATCCAGTCAAACAATACATTTGCCCGACTCGAATGTACAAAAGAAATATGTACACGAGCATTTATATATATCTTACAGTTAAACAAAATTCAAAAGCGTTTTGTCTCGAACTCTCGAGTATTGAAACTTCCAGAAAAGACCTATTTCAGAATAGTATGCTTTCGATAATACTTTAGGAGAAAATCTCTTTTGAAACTTGCGAGTAAGATATGTTCTGCTCGTGCCTATACAGTAAAACTTGCGAGTAAGATATGTTCTGCTCGTGCCTATACAGTAAAACTTGCGAGTAAGATATGTTCTGCTCGTGCCTATACAGTAAAACTTGCGAGTAAGATATGTTCTGCTCGTGCCTATACAGTAAAACTTGCAAGTAAGAAATGTTCTGCTCGTGCCTATACAGTAAAACTTGCAAGTAACATATGTTCTGCTTGTGCCTATACAGTAAAACTGGCGAGTAAGATATGTTCTGCTCGTGCCTATACAGTAAAACTTGCGAGTAAGATAATATGTTCTGCTCGTGCCTATACAGTAAAACTTGCAAGTAAGATATGTTCTGCTTGTGCCTATACATTAAAACTTGCGAGTAAACTTAGATATGTTCTGCTCGTGCCTATACAGTCAATGTACACAGATATTGTTATGTTGAATGTCTCAGAAAGTTTAAACCGACACGGGTGAAAACCTACCAGATATAATTTTGCTTCATTCATCGAAATAACGATAATTGTTGCTGAAAACAGAAAGTATACTATACATTAATCATTAATTAAATCTTGATTTGACTAGTTAAAGAATAATAAATATAAAATGCCTTCCCTGGTTTCATTTTTCATGTTGGATTTATAATTACATACAACTTCGTGAACAATTAATTATTGTATGTCGTTAATAGCTAACAAATCACAATATTATCTTAAACTATGGCTATAACTTTTACTGCACTTTAAATATCACACTAGAAACGTCACGCGATGTACTACCTTCATCAAAATAAATGACAACGCATATGAAAATCAAATAAATTATACAATAATATTAACTTATGGCTGCTACACACCCATTCTGCGGCTTTGTGCGGCATGCCCGCCGGCCCGCCGCGCCGGCCTTGCCGCCAGCCATGCCGCACAAAGCCGCAGAATGAAACGCAAAGAAAATGAAGGAGCAAAAGCCGGAGGCACGTGCCGCGCGGCAAAAGCTGTGTGTAGGAGCCATAAGGATACAAAAGGTTTGAATAAAAAAATTTTAACAAAAAAATTAAAACCGACTTCCAAAAAAAATACTACAAAGTGAAAAATAACTTTAATTTCGGAAGTCGGTGTCTTTAGTTAATTTTCGTTTTTTGCCACCGACTTCCGAAATTAAAGTAATTTTTCACTTTGTAGTATTTTTTTTGGAAGTCGGTTTTAATTTTTTTGTTAAAAATTTTTATTTTTCACTTTTTGGTTGTGGTTTTGATGTGAAGTGTTCGCTTATTATTTATTTAACAATCACAGCACATCATGTAACACTATTAAACCTAAACGTTAATGAGATTTACCTTCAAGGTCAACCTAATAGCCTCAAGGAATACTATTCTCTATCCATATGTACGTATAATTTTGAAAGAATTTTCTCTGAACTCCTAACCTTTGAGGAGTTGTACCTTCCATCATCAGCTCATCCATAGGAAATCATCATCAAACGCAAATAATTGAACAAACTGTATGATATTGTCTGAAACGTCACAGTTATATGCTTATAAATTGAGTGTTCTTCTCGATTTCCTTGGGATCCCATCATCATATGCTGACTAGATGACCAGGGTACCAACTTGAATATGTACCCTAACGAACAAAAAAAGAATTACGCAAATCGGATTAGAAATGTTAAAGTTATCGACATACTAATATACAAAGTATCGTCAAAATGACATCGTCCAAATAACAATAATGCTTATAAAATAAAAACTACTAGACCAAACTGAAAGAAATTTTTATGGGACCACCTGGCAGCTATTTCGCGTCGAACAAAAAAAGAATCATGCGAATCGGTCGATTAACCGCGGCGTAATCGATGTACATACATAGAAAAAAAAAAACATACCGGCCGAATAGAGAACCTCCTCCTTTTTGGGAAGTCGGTTAAAAATAGTGACACGCACCGCACCGCTAGTTGCGCGACCACACGTTCGGTGCTATAAATCGTTCAATTGAATGCACAAATCGCGCGCAGATTATCAGCACATCGCGCGATTTAAGCTCCTCCTTTATCTTTGTTTCCGGGATATTAACAGAAACTAAAATTCTATCTCATGATGTGTCATTTTACGTTTCAAAGAATTACTTAGTTTAATATATGTTTACGGTCGGCATGCCGATTGTTAAAAAAAGGCGTTCAAGTATTAGAATTCAGTCCCTTCGTTTATATGTTTAAAGTATTGGTCTTGAACAAATAAAATGTTATTTATTTCTATATCTTACCGCTACTAATACTGTGGTGCCGATTCTCTTGTCAGAAATTAAATGCCTCTAAACTAGACTAAAAATCACCAAAATTTGGTTTATTTTTATGAAACGACAATTTTCTATTTTGAAATAGACTAAATTTTAGTTTGACAGCACTTAGATGGCACTGAGTTATTAATTTGTACTAAGAGGAAGTTCATTCTCATAGCCAAAAGTCAGAATTTTAGAGATAGTTTAAGTTACTTAGTTTAGTTCGGTGTACAAGACAATCGGCACCTGTGTCAATTCAACAATTCAACGTAGGTACCTACAATCAAAATGTCCGCCATAGAGTTGTACCTCTCAGAGGTGAACGCACCGCTAGGCGCTGATGGTCGCCACTTTCGCTGATTGATCTAGTTGATGATAATCGCATCATGTTTAATGACCATAATGTGCATAAATCAGCAGTAACAGTCTGACGAATGAGTTACGAGTGTCATAACCGTCACGCTTGCCGTCTGTGACGGGTAGGCAGAGAGGTTTGCAGAAAACAACAATAAGCTTTCCACTGAATAATTTATTTCTCATTTTCTACCCAAGTTTCAAAAAATTACTAGAGCTCCATTACATGTGACATCATCTTGTGAATAACGTTCCTCTTCCGTAGCTTCCCTAATATGAAGTGTAGCATTAGAAGATCAGCTTCTGCCACTTGTTAAAAAGAATGCTTGGTGAGAATCGAACCCACTCTAGCATAGGATAACTAAATACAAAGAAAAAAAATAATAGGAGATTTTAAATATGATTTGTATTATATTTTTTAAAGTAAGAAAAAAAACAGAAACAGTTGTATAAAACGTGATAAATAAATTTAAGTATGATTGCGAGCCGCTTATAACTACGGTTGATTTTTATTTTCCGAACGGAGAATTATGCGGTTTAGGGTTGAGTGTACGATCGCACGGGGGTTAAATACGTATAGGCCTTTACTAATTTAATCCCGGAGACGCGAGGTAGAACAGAGCAATTAAACCAGCAATAAATCTGGGTTCAGCGCGGTAGATGGATTGCCTAGCTTAAGATTCAAAAATAAAGTTAAAACTAATGCGATGGAGATTAATAGCCAACGAATCCTGAAGTCCTGAAGTACGGGGCGCCGTCCTGCTGCTGCCCGGAACGACCTCGCCTTGGTTGGCGGAGGAACCCGACGTGGCTAGAAGACGTGGGTCTGTGTTGACGCAGGCTGGGAGTAGAGAACGCCAGGATCCTGTCCAGGCGACGGACGGGGGTCCGGGAAAGGCCTTGTGGCCTTGGTTATCTGCCAAGGTCCGAAAACGAGAGAGTTTTAGAAACGGCATAGGCTAGATTACGCGATTAGTGGGACGCGAGAGTGTATGATTTGATAAACGGGAAATTGGTTGAATACTCACATGTTTGTACAGTAAATACTTCACCAAAAAATAGTGGTTCTAGATTCTCGCTTGGCTGGCACGAACTATACGTATAATTTGAGGACTAGACACCACAATGAACACGATATGCTTCATCAAAACTGCGGCCAGCTAGCACAAAGATATTATCGTGATCTTTTTACATTCGCGTCTCAAACTGAAAACACGACACTTGAAGCAGAGAAAAATTATTTAATACCATGACGTATCGTCCAGAGCGGCTCACAATAGAATCACGCAAGTCAAAAAAATTGTTTTACTTTGAACGATATAGAATTCAAAATTTGAAAATGTACTCAATTCGAAATTTTTAAAAGAAATAATAGTTTATGAAACTTTTACAACTACAAAAGAGGCTTGAACGGCAGCGCAATGCTGCAATACACCCTTTCCAGCAAAAAAAAAAAAATTATCGATACTATCGATAAAAAAAATTTGACAACCCTAAACGATGTCGTCACTAAAGACGGAAGGCATCATCGATAAAAATCACGACCCTATCGACAAATTTTTGACAACCCTAAACGATGTCGTCACTAAAGACACTTGACATCCCTATAGGGAAAACCGAAAAAAATTATGTCTCCCCTATAGGGGTGACAGTTGAAGAGGAGACGAGACCAGGCTAGGGGAAGTCCTGAGTAACAGAGTAAAAATGAAATACTTACAAGACAACTAACAACTAACAAGACTAAACCAGAATTAAAATACCTAGCCTAAGGAGCGCCTACTAAGTGCATTCGACAAAGAGTAAATACGGAACGTTCCAGATCTAAACCTTCTCGACGCGAGCTCAGGCAGCGTCCACCTAAACCTAAAAAATAATCTAAGTGCGCGACTAAAGAAAAATACAGCCTAACAGAATTAAAATAACTCACGGGATAATATACCATGGCGAAATAGACTCTAGACGAAATAAAGAAGCTAAACTAAAGTAAAAAGCGAATCTAAGTATAGGTTAAAATTAATTATTGACACATGCACAGAGGGCAATGTTGATAAAAGAAGAGGCTAGAGGTTGTAATCAACGAATATAAGCTGAGGAGGACCAGGCTACGAGAGGAAAAAACCTAAGTCCCGAAAAAATAATACCCCAGCCTACAAAAATAAGGGCTATAAACCAGTATTTTAATGTCCCTAATTGTAGGGTATCCCTCCTGATCCGACTTTCAGCTAAGAGAGTGCTTAGAGTCTGATCAGAGGAGTGATAGTAAGGTGGGAGGGTTGGTGCACCTCAAAGAAACTCCTAGAGGTCGAACACAAACCTATTCGTCCCTAACAGCAAAACTCACTAACAAAGTTGTTGAGAGTCAACAATAAAGTTGAGCGATGAGTTACCTCTCCGAACAAATCCAGAGGTTCCAAGAGGGAGAGAGGGAACATAACAAAAAGGTCGCTCATAGCGTATTGGTCAGCGAAGAGAAGAAAAATTACGGAGTAAAATTAAACAGAAAACAATATATAAATAGATACCGTATGCTTAGTGTGTTATGTACGTTATTTACATCAGATAACGGAATTGTATAGAAACAGAGAATTTTGGGAAATGTTATATTATTGTTAAACTTACCGAGAAATCGGAGAATAAACCACAAAATAGCCAAATACCATAATTATAATAATATTATTATTTTGGTTTCTTATGAAAATGTCAGCGTGATGACGTGACAGTGTAAAAAGAAGTAAAAAGTCAGAGAGTGAAAATAAGGCTGTATAATAGAGAAAGTTCGAAAAGAGTTTGTAACAGATTTTGCGATAAATTTAAATTATATAATTACGTACTTTGAAACTTAGCTTTTTTGTTAAGGGGGGTATCGCGATGATTATGGCCTGAAAATGAGGGGTTATGGATAAAAACAATATTTATGATAATTTGGATTAGGTGGTGAGATGAGAAGAAAGAAACAGCGAATTTTGGAATGGAGGAAATCTAATAGGATGATTGATGTAGATTATGGGGGTGCTATTTCAAAATATCTTTGATGTGATATGACCCGGAATGAACGGAGTCACAATCTTGAAGGAGGTAAGTTGTTCTGGAGAGTACTCTACTCACACGACACTTCACAAAGCGAGGAGCAAGCTTCCCGGAAAAATAATCAGATCCCGAAGACCTGGAGAAATTCCTCCTCCAGACCGTGTCACCGACGTTGAGGGTGATAGCGGAACGGTTGGCGTTATATGTTTTCGAATTTCGGAGGAAAGCAAGAGAAAGATTATCGGCGACCCTAGAGTAAACTTGTGCGAGGGAAGATAGGTTTGACGCGTGTTGAGACCGACTTTCGGCTAAATCGGTGCCTTGAGTCTGTCCGTGTGCACGGGTCGGATCTATAATAACTTCCCTACCAAACATAAGAAAGTTTGGGGTAAAACCGGTAGCTAAGTTGATACATGAGTTGAGGTATAATTTGACCTTGGGTAATAATTTTGACCAATTTCTTTGATTTTCGCCGACTAAGATGCTTAAACATGTAATAACGCTTTGATTGTAACGTTCAACTGTATTAGCCTGTGGGGTATAATACGGAGTAAAAATTGGAGATTCAATGTGGTAAGACCTGAGGAAATTCAGCAATCGGTTACTACGGAAAACGGTGGCATTATCGCAAAGAATGGCGCGTGGGACTCCGAAATTAAAAAATATCTCAGATTCCAGCGCCTTAACAACAGAATTAGCGTCGACCTTTTTTAAAGGAACGAGCCAAACATACTTGGAAAATACGTCAACCATGGATAAAATATAGCGATAGCCATAAAAGGCGATAGGAAGGGGGCCAACGATGTCAATGGAAATAAGCTGTAAGGGTGAGGAGACGGCCTTCGGGTACAGCATCTGTCCGCGTGGTTGAGTGTTAGAAATTTTATAGGCCTTGCACACCTCACATTGACTCAATGTTTCCGTGACGTCACGAAACATATTTGGCCAGTAGAAAAGTTCCTTGATCTTAAGGTAAGATTTCAAGACACCAGGGTGTATTGAAGGGAAATCATTGTGGACTTCCCATATGGCGAGTGGAACTTTCTCTGAAGGCAATACGACGCGCCATGGGTCAGATGAGAGAGGGCTGGTGATAGGCATACGTCTCAAGAGGACACCGTTCTGAATCGCGTAATCGGGGAACATCTGAGGCGTATCTCGAGCGCCCAAATAAATCCTCTTATACCAACGGTCCGTAGTATGTTCGGGACCCTGATCGAACGAGACAGGGCTGGCATAAACCCTGGAAAGTGCGTCTGGGACGACGTGTTGCGACCCCTTGCGATGAACGATGTCAAAAGTGTATTGGGATATGACGGTGGCCCACCGGGCCAGGCGCCCAGAAGGGTTATTTAAAGTGAGTAACCATTTCAAAGCCATATGATCCGTTATAACCGAGAACTTCATACCATCTAAATAACACCGGAAATGTTTTATAGAATCAAGAACGGATAAAAGCTCGCGTTCGGTAGTGCTATAATTTCGCTCCGCCTTGGAGAATAGGCGGGAATAATAAGCGATAGGATGCTCCACACCATCGATTTTTTGTGAGAGAACCGAACCGAGACCAACCGCTGAGGCATCACACTGCAAAAAGAACGGCTTGGAAAAATCCGGACAAGCCATTACAGGAGTGTTGATTAGCGCCTCTTTCAGCTTGGAAAAGGCTTGATCGGCAGCTTGATTCCAAATTATGGGATCTCGACCTTTGCTTTTTCCGATCAAGGCGGTGAGTGGCGCGATTATGGACGAAAAACCGTCTACGAAACGCCTGTAATAGGAACACATTCCAATGAAGCCGCGCAGAGACTTGGCACAGGTAGGAGTAGGATAATCCCTAATAGCGTCAAGTTTGCCAGGGTCAGTTTGCAGGCCCTTTTCGTTAACAATATACCCCAAATATTTGAGTTCGCTCTTGCAGAACTCGCATTTTTTTAGGTTAATTGATAAACCGGCTTCCTGAAGGCGGTTCAACACCTTCTTGAGGAGGGCGAGATGGCTGTGGAAATCCTTAGATATTAGGATCAAATCGTCGACGTAACCGAAAACACAATCGTCGCTAGTGGAGGTAAATTCGAAATTTACGATCATATCAGTGAGACGTTGCATCTCGGAAGCTGCGTTTGTGAGTCCAAACGGCATTCTAACGAACTCAAATAAACCGCGTTGAGGGATTATGAAAGCAGTCTTCTGACAACTATCGTTGTCGGCGAGAGGTATCTGCCAAAAAGCACTCCTAAAATCGAGAGAGCTTATGTATCTCGCCCCACGGAGATTATCAAGGATATCTTGAATGCGCGGGAGGGGATATGAGTCTCTGATGGTAACGCTATTTAGCTTTCTACTGTCGACGCAGAAACGAACCGAACCGTCCTTCTTCGTGACCATAACAACGGGACTAGCCCAGGGAGAACGGGATGGACGAATAACGCCTAACTCTAGCATCTTGTCAACTTCGTCGTTGAGGATTTTTAATTTGACGGGTGAGAGCGGATAAAACCTTTGCCTAATTGGCTGTCCGGTGGTGTTGATTTTATGCGACAGCCATGTGGTTTTTCCGAGTCCGATTTTGTCAGACGAGATTATTTCAAATTCGTCTATGACTCTTTGTAGACTTCGCTCTTGATCGGGTGATAAGACGTTACGAGGATGTATATATCGTGGCTCGCTAACGCAAGAAGCGGATGGAAGGGAACGACTAGCGGATGAGAGATACATGTTACCTTTAATATTTTTATCGAATGCTTGACTAAAGACAGATGTCAAGCCAAACTTATTCCAAAATTCAATACCCAAGATGACTGAAGAAGACATAGAGCGCGCTACAAGAAACTCATGAGAGAAGATCGTATTATTAAATTTAACTGGAAGGTGAACCGTACCTAAAATATCAATGGGCGAGTTATTGGCAGAAATAACGCGGGGACACGCGTCGTATAAATTTAATGGAATAGATAATTCCTGGATCAAGGCATCGCTGATGAGTGACATCTGCGCGCCCGAGTCCAATAAGGCTTTGATCAGACGATCACCTAACAAAATTTCGATAAAAGGTCGGTTATCCGACGAACCATTCGTAATCACCGGTGACACTGTACGAGAAGCGTGTCGCCGGTGGCTTAAACATTTTTTGGATTGCACTTCGGGCAATCCCGAGTTATGACACCAGGAGTCCGACATTTAAAACAAAGGATGCCTGGAAAATGAGGACAATTACGATAGGAGTGACCGTTTTTACTACATTTGGGACATATCTGGGTCTCGCATGTAACGGTTGATACAGCCTTAGGAGAAACTGGTATAAAACTTTCAAAATGGGAAGCCATATCGATGAGCGAACTTAATTTGTCGAATTTGTGGACGGATAAACAAGGGTAGTATTTAGGGTGCATATTGTGCAAAATAATCTGTAATAAGTTCGGTTCAGTTATGGGGAAGGACAATTGGTCGTTCAGGTACGAAACCTGGATGACGAAATCTCTGACTGACTGGTTAGATCTCTGCTTCAGATTCCGGACATCCTGTTCGGTCCTAAATTCGTAATCTATCGGGCCGAATGTCCTTAGAAAGGACTCTTTGAGGTCTGGATAGGAGAGGTCGGGATGGCGAATGGATCGGAAGTATTTAAGCGGAGACCCTGATAATACCTCGTGGAAATGTTTCAGTAATTGGGCGTCCGATATGTCGTCTGCCTCCTTACGTTCGTCAATCGAGACGAAGAAATCACGGACACAAGAGTCGCCGGAGAAGTCGAGCTTCCACTTCGAGAGTGAAACCTGCCTGCGATAGTGGAGCGGACATTCATCGGTCTTGATAGGCGACGGAACGTCCGACGACGCTGAAGGCCTGGGCGTTCTAGGCGGGATCGAGCGAGGTCTCGAAATTATCGGGCTTCTACAGATCGGTGTCTCGGTAATGGATCGCTCTTCGTCCGACATATTTAGAGTTGGTAACCCACGGAGGCAAAAAAATATTAAATGATAAAACGTTTGAGAGAAAAAGTATTGGTAGAAAAATGGTCGTTGTCCTTTTAAAAAAAATCGGGTTAACGTGAATGGGCGGTCTCCTTTATTTTGAACTGAGTTTGGAAAAATAAATATTTACGCGGTTTGAAAATGCAAATTTATTCCTGAGCGAATATTTGGTTTGTTTCGACGGCGGGGTCTAGAATTAAGCGCAAAACTAATGTTTAAATAGAATTTTAGCAAGATAGATATGTGATACGTGAGTTATTGAAAAAAAATGTTCGAATGGAGTATTTCTATAGGAATATATGTGTGTACCTAATTCATACCCTTGGCGACGAGTAATAGACGTGCGAACAAACAGAAAAAGACGATAAGGCGAGCAAAAGAGACGGGTGGGGCTGAATGCTATAGAAAAAAGAAAAAACTAGACATTCAGCAAAATCACCAATCAAAAAACGCTTACCTTAGATGTGATCCCTATGCATACATACTTCAGACACACGCTACGGGGTACTAGCTACGCTAATTACGAGAGACGAGTAAAACCAGGGGATAATTATATATTTGTGGGAAGGAAATGAAAGAGGCAGAGAGAAAATAATATTCGATCTGGTTACAGAGTTTTGAATTGCATAATAGTACACTATATTAAATCATATATTATCATACAATCGTATTTCATCACATTAATTGGTCATTAAATGAAAGGCACAAGGTTAGATAGACGTAATAGGAGCACCAACAGCAGCAAGGCACCAGCGCGACCTTTTCTGTAGTTAGGCTTGCCGAGATTTTATTTAAAACGACCGCACCTGAAACAAACAAAATTGCTCTAGGAATTAGAAATTGTGCTCTTAAAAGGGCACACCACACCGGTGCTATGAAAAAAATAATAATTAGACTACTTATAGATATTATTAGATAATTAATAAATAGTAATGTTATTAACGTAGGTAGTAAACAAATAACAATAATAATTACTTACTTTTGTATCGGGCGCCATTGTAGCATTAGAAGATCAGCTTCTGCCACTTGTTAAAAAGAATGCTTGGTGAGAATCGAACCCACTCTAGCATAGGATAACTAAATACAAAGAAAAAAAATAATAGGAGATTTTAAATATGATTTGTATTATATTTTTTAAAGTAAGAAAAAAAACAGAAACAGTTGTATAAAACGTGATAAATAAATTTAAGTATGATTGCGAGCCGCTTATAACTACGGTTGATTTTTATTTTCCGAACGGAGAATTATGCGGTTTAGGGTTGAGTGTACGATCGCACGGGGGTTAAATACGTATAGGCCTTTACTAATTTAATCCCGGAGACGCGAGGTAGAACAGAGCAATTAAACCAGCAATAAATCTGGGTTCAGCGCGGTAGATGGATTGCCTAGCTTAAGATTCAAAAATAAAGTTAAAACTAATGCGATGGAGATTAATAGCCAACGAATCCTGAAGTCCTGAAGTACGGGGCGCCGTCCTGCTGCTGCCCGGAACGACCTCGCCTTGGTTGGCGGAGGAACCCGACGTGGCTAGAAGACGTGGGTCTGTGTTGACGCAGGCTGGGAGTAGAGAACGCCAGGATCCTGTCCAGGCGACGGACGGGGGTCCGGGAAAGGCCTTGTGGCCTTGGTTATCTGCCAAGGTCCGAAAACGAGAGAGTTTTAGAAACGGCATAGGCTAGATTACGCGATTAGTGGGACGCGAGAGTGTATGATTTGATAAACGGGAAATTGGTTGAATACTCACATGTTTGTACAGTAAATACTTCACCAAAAAATAGTGGTTCTAGATTCTCGCTTGGCTGGCACGAACTATACGTATAATTTGAGGACTAGACACCACAATGAACACGATATGCTTCATCAAAACTGCGGCCAGCTAGCACAAAGATATTATCGTGATCTTTTTACATTCGCGTCTCAAACTGAAAACACGACACTTGAAGCAGAGAAAAATTATTTAATACCATGACGTATCGTCCAGAGCGGCTCACAATAGAATCACGCAAGTCAAAAAAATTGTTTTACTTTGAACGATATAGAATTCAAAATTTGAAAATGTACTCAATTCGAAATTTTTAAAAGAAATAATAGTTTATGAAACTTTTACAACTACAAAAGAGGCTTGAACGGCAGCGCAATGCTGCAGAAGGTATAAAAATGATCGCGGCGCCACTTTGTCAGCGTGTGTTTGAGTCTCACGAGCCCATCAGGTAAAATGCGACGTGTCTTCAGACACGCGCGTGTTGGGTTTCACGAGCCCATCAGGTAAAATGGCGCGCGGACATCGACGCGCGACATTAATTACGACTTGTCTTCACACACGCGCGCGGGGGTCTCACGAGCCCATCAGGTAATATAATATTATGGCGCGCGGACATCGACGTGCGACATTAATTGCGACGTGTCTTCACACACGCGCGCGGGGGTCTCACGAGCCCATCAGGTAATATGGCGCGCGGACATCGACGCGCGACATTAATTGCGACGTGATTTTTTTTTTTAAATAATTTAAAATAAATCAAACTCAAACTCAAACTCAAATCATTTATTTCAATTAAACCATATACAGGCACTTTTGAATTGTCAAGGAGTCAGTCAGTCAGAAATATGAAGCTAGTTGCCCATTCCAAAGCGTAGTAGGTACCTATGGAGAAGAACGGGCAAGAAACTCCACGGACACTCTCTTTTAAAAATCACAATTAACCATTCCCCCTCATATTTCCGGAACCACAGAACGTAAAATTTAAAAAAAATACGGATAATAATGGTTCTTTACTCATAGATTACAATAAAACCTATAAGAAGTCTATGGTCTTAAAATGTCATGGTAAATCTCTTCATATTGTATGTACAAACTTATTTTTGCAGTTGGAATGTATGGAAGAACACGTTTTTCAACTACATTGTTAATTTTGTTCTTGGGATAAATTCATCCCAACTACGGAACTCTTCATTGTGCTTGGTCCGACACGCACTTTAATTGTTTCTGTTTTGACTCTATGTTTCACATTATTATCCATCTGTTATAGCTGTTGGTTCTCCTATTAATAAATAAATAAACATGAACTACCATTCTATGTATCAGTTGACCAATATAAGAAGTTCCATTTGAATTTACAATGACTTGAAATGACTAGATTGAGGACTAGATATAAAGAGAAACAGCAAGACTGTGAATGAGATGCTATCATTTGGAATGATTTAAACCAGAGGTTCCCAAACTTTTTTTTCTCGTGGCCACTTTCGTAATTTTCCTGGATTCGGTAGACCCCTGCTGCTACATTTTACCATATTCCCAAAACATAAAATTTTAAAGCATCATTAATTTTTTTGTGTAAGTAATTTGTTATTTTCCTACATTGATAGGTAAAGCCAAGCCAACATTTTTGTTATTTTCTATCGAAACCATATGTATTTTCGTGGACCCCCAGTTACAACTTGTAAACCCCCGCCGCGAAATTTTATTTTAACGCCAACGTAGACCCCCGCCGCGTCTCCCGTGGACCCCTGGGGGTCCACCTGGACCACTTTGGGAATCAATGATTTAAAGCATCATTAATTTTTTTGTGTAAGTAATTTGTTATTTTCCTACATTGATAGGTAAAGCCAAGCCAACATTTTTGTTATTTACTATCGAAACCATATATATTTTCGTGGACCCCCAGTTACAACTTGTAAACCCCCGCCGCGAAATTTTATTTTCACGCCAACGTAGACCCCCGCCGCGTCTCCCGTGGACCCCTGGGGGTCCACCTGGACCACTTGGACCACTTTGGGAATCAATGATTTAAACCCACCGCAAAGCAATCTAATTTGTGCAAGATATATGAATAGCAATAATGCATCGCCAAGTTCTATTAGTTATGAAAATTTAGACAATATTGTGTGAATTTCATGTGCGGTTCATAAAATATAAGATGTATGTGTTTTCTGAAGCTACATATATCTATTCCGTGAGTGTGTACAATACATTAATAGGAATTGGAATGTCAGTACGCCTTGCTCTGCATCGGGGGCTTGTTGAGACTTTCACTACTGCTTGTTGATACTCTGCATCGGGGGCTCGTTGAGACCTTCACTACTGCTTGTTGATACTCTGCATCGGGGGCTCGTTGAGACCTTCACTACTGCTTGTTGATACTCTGCATCGGGGGCTCGTTGAGACCTTCACTACTGCTTGTTGATACTCTGCGGATTCGTAAATTATTTTTGAGCGACAATTAAATGCGTGCTTACGTCACCGCGTCTGATATGTGTGAACAAATTACCGGGTATATTCAATTCTGTATGAAATATTACATCAAACATACTGCGGAAGTATTTTCCAGAGAAGATGAATTATGAAAATAATCTCTCCATATGGAGGGAGCTCCCCTTGCAAAGACACGATCAGATACAGCACGTAATATGTAATAGTCGCATCCCTTGAGCGAGTGTCTCCATCCGCCGCGCGGAACCAATATCTCAGCGTGAAGCCGCAGACACTCAACGCCCGAAACTCTTCGTTGGCACGCACACATACACAACTCAAGGTACGCACGGAATGTTACATGAATACAAGGGGAAGATACTCGTAAGTACTCGCAACGTAATTTGTAGGAAAATGATTGCTTGGCAAATTCACTATCCATTTTTCGCAAATTCAAATCACAGCCGTCATTATTTGACAGTTGTAACCCATATTGCATAGTCGTAATAGCTACTATACGGCAAATTGACGAAGTCTTTGAATCTGCTAAACAATTGATTGCCCTGTCTGTACAAGCATTTGTAAGCTAATGAGTTTGCGTATGAGTACGTACACATGAGTTTTAAATGTAAGGGGTGAAGGTAGTATGAGTTCTTTGAGCTCAAATGAAGTTTGTCTCCCTGGCGTGTTCGGGAATGTTCCAAGCAATGATTCTCAGGGGCGACACCGACACATAAAGACACGAGAGATTCTTTTATGATGAATACTGTCATTTTGAATGCTTTTGGAACGCGTGCCAACCTTGTGATTTACGTCGGCTTTCACGAAATTAAATGTGAAATGAATACCTGGGCTGAAGAAAATTCTATAGGCTTTCATTTAGATAAAGAGAATACCAAATACATATATATAAGGAAACGTATAATATACTTTTATAATAAAGTCAACTCTATGTACTTAGTACATACTGAGTATTATTCAATCTCAACCGTGTGTCGCTGTGATGATAATCGGTCAATCGTGTCATTTAACACTCGTATACTTGTTGCTAAGATGTTGTGTTGTTGCAGACGCGAAGTTCTGGGTGGGGCGCGGTGACAAGCCCTCCCCGCAGGGCATCCGCATCCCCGACGAGAACGGCAAGGAGGCACCGCTCAGGAAGTACGACAAGAAGACTATCGTGCTCACGCTGCCCGGGGTACGTACCATCATCAATACGAAATACGTCCACGGCTGGACCTATGCCTCTCTCAAGCATCGACTCAAAAACCGCTCCTGTGCTTCTTGCATCCTACGTATTCCCTCGACCTTCACCAGGCCGTTAGTCTACTAGTGGGGGTTCTTACACACGCTGCGCTCCATACCTACGCGGTCACCACTCCAGAAAGTTTGGCCCTTTCGAATCCGTTTTGCGAGTAATGTGGCAATTCTTCGGACTCTCATGCAGAATAATTTAGATCTACTCATTTCTGATTCGCCGTTATTCGACAGCTAACTCAGAGATTTCTGTGCTTGGCAGGAGCTGACAGTGTTCGACATCGGGCACTTCGCGGTGTGGTGCGAGGCGTTCACGGTGAACTTCGGGCACGTGTCGCTGCCGCGCGCGGCGCTCGCCAACGTGCCGCCTAGTCTGAAGATGCTCGGCGTCTCACCGCAGGTATGTCTTTTACGCAGTCAACGAGCTCACAGAGACAGAACAAGTTAATGGAGTGCAATGTACAGAATACATAATTTAGTTATTATAGCTTAATATATTTTTGTCGTGTTTGTTGCACAAAGTTGAAGAATATAAAATACAGAGATGCCACAGAATTAAACTGGAAAGATTTTCTTCGTATTGCTTAGCACCATTTTCACTCTTTACCCGTGATGCAATAAGAAGTACAAGGACAAATTTATATTTTTACATCAATTAAACCATTACCTACGCCATGTTGATCATCTATATTTTAAACTGAATACTAGAATGTTATAAACAACGGTCTTGCTAGATCGCAGCTACGTTTCGAGCTCACCAGTTCACTTGAATCAGTACATACTAAATAAATAAAAAAGTAAGAAATAAAAAAGTCCTCAATAAGTTGTGAAACTAGAATCTAGTCGGTTTTATAAAATGAGAAAAGTCATCTTTGAAGGTATAATTAAAAATTTGGAGTCACATTTGTTAGGGCATAAATCTGAAGTCACACTTGTTAGGGCATAAATCAGGAGTCACACTTGTTAGGGCATAAATCGAACAACTACGTGTACTCCGGATTTTTAAGTTTTCTGTTTGTGTTGTCTTGTTTATACGTTTTAAGATGACTTTTTTGTCGTTGTTGGGTTTTAGTTTTATAACTTTTGTTTTTATTTTAATTATTTTGGGGTTATAATAATATATCGTCGGCGTCAGTGAAGGACCTTGTATCTACATTTTTTGGCGAAATCAATTTTCATCAAAATTGATAAATTTAGTAGCATGCTATCCAACGGAAAAACATTGAGGTATCTAGTCAGTGCGCACAGTCGGTAAAACAGACGAATCTAGGACCTTCGGCATGCTTGTTGGGTGAAAAAAACAGTTTTTAGTCTCTCCTATAAAAAAGGGTGTAGCGCATTTTCAAGGTCCTGCACTGACGGCGACGATATTTGAAATGTGCTAATTGAGCCCTTTCATTTGATACCCAGCACCTTTTTTTATTTCATGACTTTATGTCCTCTAGAGGGCGCCATATTCACATAACATCGCATAGCCTATATCCAGCGGACGATCAAGATGCTTCCAAAGATACCTCATTAATAATTTGACCTCATTTGTCAAATTATGATGAGCAGTTTACAAGTTATGAGGTAACAGATGAACATACATACAAACAGACCGGTCAAAATTAAAACCCTACTTTTTGCTTCCCCCTGGACGGGTAAAAATCCCAAGCAAAGTAAAAAAACACAATTGGGTGGTTACCGCACAAGCTAGTCAGGATTGGGAGCGCCTTAAAGGACTTTTTAAAAATAAAAAAATGAATTAATTAATTACTCTATATTGAGACGTGCTACAGATTCGGATGTAAGTCACGAAGTAAGTCTAACTAACTAAAACTTAAACTAAACAATCATTATCTGTCAAATATGCAAGCTCAGCGACCACACAGATCGTGCTGAGCAAAAGTGCTTATATACGCAAAATCTGTAAGGGCTGTGGTTCCATAACTCCTCCCTCACCAAGTGCGAAATTATCGGTAATATTTGGATTCCGATGATTCCGCATACAGGACAATTTCCTCCAAAGTACTATACTAAGACATACTATAACTAAAATTACATAGAGTAATACAGTTGCTAAACTAACACTATTTGTTTTCACTGCACTATCACTTTCCACTATTTCACTTTTTAATGTGTAGGATAGGTGTTTTAAATCGTCAAAGTCCAAGTTGTTTAGATTAACTGTTTTGTTCCAATTAATAGATGTTTCCTTTAATTTGGGTAGAACCGCGATTGGAGTTACTCGATATTGTATTTTCCCTGAATAATGTTGCATTTTGTGTAATTTAATGTCTTTCAGATAGACACTGCAGTTTTCGTCAACTTCCAATAAATATGTGCCCTTGATCGGTTTCCTGATAACATCACCGGCACATGTTTCGGTAAGCATTATCTCATTCCTTGTGTAAATAATCCAGTTGAAGAAGTCAATAGGCTGTACTTTTAGATTTTCCAGGTTAACTGCAAGGGGTTTACATAAACTGAGGTTTGAAGCAAAATTCATTAATTGTTCTATACACGTACTTTCAGGATACAATACAACATCGTTTTCCTTGCACAGGAACTGGTTAGCTGCCATCTCTTCACATGGGTTGGCTAGCGGTAAGTATGTAGGACCTTTCACCATAAGGAACGGATATTTAGGGATAATGGTGGTAGTTACGTTGCCATTGAAAATTGGTAGTGAATATATTTTGAAATAATTATAATTATTTTTATCTATTAATGGGATTTCCATAATGAATGTTATTTGGTTTTCTTTTACATAAGCTTTAGTAGACATTGTTCTTTCTAACATTAATAACGTTTTCTCTGTAACAGGGTATATTAGGCTTTCAGTTTCAGAAATATTGCTTAACAGTGCTAAGAGTTCAGATGGCTCAACAAGGGCTTGATGTACAACAGACACTTTTGTAAATGATAATGCAGTTTCAATCTCATTTAAAACAATATAAATTGACCTAAAATTACTTATAAACATATCAAACATACTTAAGACATATACAGAGTAAATAGAGTTATTTTCTTTAGTACCAATATTTTTTACTATTCTTTCTATGCGTTTCATGCGTTCATCCATAATTAGAATATTGTCCTGTACAGATGCAGATTTGTTAATAATAGAGTCAAGCATTTCTGAAATTATGGTTATTTTCTTATTTACGTGTGTTTCACCAATTTTTAGCTGTGAAATTTGAGCATCGTACTTAATCGCGTCTTCGTGGTGTAGATTACCGGTAAGTATTTTAATCATTGAGCCAAGAGGATTAATGAGGCCGCGTTTGAAACGTTTTGATGGAATAAGCTGCCTGAATTTTCTGACTGTCGAATTGCGTAAGTATTCTACCTGTAATTTCATATTTTGGAACTCATCTGCGTAGGGCTTATGAATGTCGACTATATTACTAAATTCTTTATATCTATTAATATTTAACGCTAAATCATAATCTATCTCCTTAAAATCTAATATCTTAACTATGGTCCACTTATCTTTCTCTATAACCGCCTGTCCTTGTTTAACAGGTAATATGCCTGGGTTATTTTTAATCTCTTGAAGTTGAAGGCCTTGGGTCTTGACCGTCAGTTTCAAGATCACGATGATCAGCCACAACCTGTGAAGGACGTTTAACGTTCTTTAGAGGCACTTTAGTTTGTCTTTTACCTATCTGTACTGGTACTACGTTCCTATTTGTTTTTCCTGTTACTTTTGCTTTATGATATCTAGGTTTATCTTTACTTTTCCTAATGTTAATGTCCTTTACAAATATATTATCTTCCTCTTGTAAGCTTAACTCAATTTCACCACCTTTCTTCTCTCTGGCTTTTTGTTTAGTGTTAAGAATCTTTTCGGCTAGGTACTTATACAGATATTTTGTTCGTTTTGCATGATCTTTAACTAACTGCTGTGTATATGCCCTTTCTAAGTCTACATCAAATATTTTATTGGAGTCGGTGTGTCCAAATGCTACTTCAAAAGGGGTTAATCCAGTAGTGGAGTGTATTGTATGATTGTATGCCATTATGGAATAGGTCATGACGGAAGCGGCGTCCGTACATTTACGTTCATATTTTGCAAGCCTATATATCTCTATTATGGTGGAGTGAAATCGCTCTACGATACCAGTGGAGTTAGGATTGTTTGGCGTTGTTATGTGAATTTCTATTTTATACATAGACAAAAGTTCGCGCATAAGTTCATTGTTAAATTCAGTGCCAGGGTCACAGGATATTTTCCTGGGAACACCGTATATTGAAAAATACTTTAATAAGGCTCGTGCTACTTCTGTCGTTTGCCTACTTGAAATTTCAATAGCCTGTCCTAATTTGCTGAATGCATCTACCAGTGTTAGGTAATATTTACTTTCTATATTAAATAAGTCAATGAATATTTCTTGGAAAGGGGCATCCTGTGTTTGTGTTAATTGTAACATTGGTTTTATGGGCTTTCTATCATATTTCATTAGTTTGCAAGGCTCACACATATTTATAATTGCTGCTACCGTATCTTGCATGTTTTCCCAATAATAGTTTCTGCGAATTCTAACCACAGTTTCTTTAATTCCCCTATGGCACGTTTTTCCTTCGTGATGTTTTAGTATAACAGACTTTTGTTCTTTTTCATCTTCTATATATATGACTCTATCTGTACACTCAAAGAACTCTACTGAATCTTTCTTAAAAATTTCTATAATAACTTTAGTAAATAGCCGTCTATGTATGTCATTCTCAAAGTAAATAAAATATTTACGCTTGGGTATGACATATTCTTTTAAAAATTGTTTAATTAATTCTTCATTATCTAATGGAAGAAATACTTCTAAAACTTTTTGATTCTTTCTAGATAAATTTTGAACTTGTATTTTATTTTGAAACCAGGTAAACACTAATATTTGGTTCGGTTTGGTGTCGATTGCTTCTCTTAAGATTGGGATCCCTAATGATTCTGGTTCTATGTTGGAGGCTACTGTATCTGTTTTACTGCTACTGGTTATGGAACGAATAGGGAAGTTATCTTGAAAAAGGTCTGCAGGTGTAGTCACGTCAGAGTCAGAATCTGAAATGGTTACTATTTCTGATTCATTTTCTATTTCAGCTTTAGTTGTAAACTTTTCAAGTTCCTTTAATTGTTTTATTACTTTTTGTATTTCAGATTCATCTACATTAACATTCATTGATGTGTCATCTTCGGAATCTATAGCGTTAAGTTTTATGCGTGACAATGCATCTGCATTACTATTTTGTTTGCCATTTTTATAAATAATTGTGAAGTCATATTCTTGAAGGCGGAGGCGCCAACGAGTCAATTTACTATTGGGTTCTTTCAGGGAATAAAGCCAAGCAAGAGGTCTGTGATCTGTAAAAATTTGGAATTTATGTCCGTACAAGTAGGGTCTAAAGTGTTTCACGGCCCAAATAATAGCTAAGAGCTCTCGTTCTATTGTGCTATAACGCATTTCAGTGTCGCTAAGGGTTCGACTAGCATATGCGACTGGTCTGTCTGCTCCGATAGGTCCTTGAGATAGGACAGCACCGAGTGCCACGTTAGAGGCGTCAGTTGTCAAAATGTAGGGTTTAGTCGAGTCAGGGTATTGTAGCAGAGGAGTATTAGTCAGTACTTCTTTGCATTTTTCAAAGGCATCTATGTAGTTTTGGTCTATGATAATTTTGTTTCGTTTCTTAAGGCAAGACGTTAAGGGATGGGTGATTTTAGCGAAATCTTTAATGAATTTTCTATAGTATCCGACCAGCCCAAGGAAACTTTTTATTTCTGTTGTTGTTCTAGGAAGAGGATAATTTATAACAGCTACAATTTTATCATTGTTTGGTTTTAGTCCGTCTCTTGTTATCGTATGACCTAGGTATAAAACTTCCTTTCGTAAAAATTCAGATTTGTCTAGTTGTATTTTTAAGTTAGTCTGTCGTAGTCTTTCAAAGACGGCTCTAAGTTTCTGTAGGTGGTCTTGAAGGCTAGAAGAGTAGATGATGACGTCATCTAAATAAATGAGGCAATGTATTCCTTGGAGACCTCTCATAATGTTGTCCATGGCTCGTTGAAAGGTTGCCGGAGCTGTTTTAAGTCCAAACGGCATTCTCAAGAACTCATAATGTCCGTTTTGTGTGCTAAATGCAGTTTTTGGTATATCGTCGTTATTCAATTCAATTTGGTGGTACCCACTCGCTAAATCGAGGGTTGTAAAATAGATGCTTTTGCCCAGTTTGTCAAAAAGGTCAGTAATGTTAGGAAGGGGGTATTTGTCGTCAACTGTAATGTCGTTAAGTCTCCTATAGTCGATTACCATTCTGTATTTGACTTCACCAGAAGCATCTGGTTTTTTGGGGACGAGATGGACTGGTGAGCTCCAAGGGGAAAAGGATTCTTGGATCACGTTATCTTTCAAAAGTTTTTCAACTTGTTTATTAATTTCTGCTGCTTGAGCAGGGGCTTGTCTATATGCTTTGGTATAAATCGGATCTTCATTTTTTGTCCTAATGCAATGTTTTACCTGATTAGTGAAGCTTAAAGGTATTTGCTCACAATAGAATATATCCTTATATTCTTCACATAATTGTCGTATGGATGCTTGTTCTTCATCATTCATATGGTCTAGTCGTAATTTAGTTAGATTGTCAAGTAATAATTGGTCAGTCTCAATATTTTTGTCATCTATGGAATTTACATGGCATTTGTTTTCCTCGAAATTAGATACTATGAACGGTTTGATGACACATAATTCTATTTGTTTATCAAGAGTGTTTTGTATGATGGTTGTTGCAAAACCATTTACACATTTCACAAGAGCAGTAGGCATTCGTACTCCTTCACCGAATTCTGTGTAATTTAATATTCCTACCCCATTTAATAAATTGGTTGGTAATTTTGCTCTAGTTTCTGATCTCGGTGGAAGTAATACAACATGTATAACATTAATATCCGTATCTATGCATATAGGTATTTTAGCTGACTTCGTTAGTAGTACATGTTTCTTTAAATCTATTACGGCTTCTAACTGTTTTAAAAGATCATTTCCTATCAGCCCGTCGTATAATGAATCGACATTGTATACGTAGAACTTATGGTGATCTTTACTCTGAAATACAGGAAACAAAGGAATTTTCAATACCTGATTATGTTTGCTCGAGGCTTGCGTACTTACTACTTCAAATGGTTCGTATGATATGTCGTTAGGAAAATAGGTAGTCGCTATTCTAGGGTGTATAAATGAACGAGTACTACCAGTGTCGATCATGAATTTTCCGTCTATTTCCGGTATGTAAATATGTGGTAATTTTAATTTTACAGTATTATGATTTAATATTATTCTTTCAGGTGTGTGCTGGAGGCTCGCATGTAAAAATTTTTGACGTTTTCTGGTTCAGTAGTATTATCTTTATTTTTAATCTGTTCGTTTCTATCCATAACTTGAGTAGGGTTTTCAGATACTGAGTCTACTGGAAACTCATTTTCTTCACTAGGGAAATATTCGGATAAATCATAACAATATTCGTATTCCGCAGGGTAAGTAAAATAGTCATCATAAGATGGGTAGAGTTCTAATTCGTTTACAGGGAAACCATGCTGAGGTGCTCTTTGCGGAGCAGTTCTCATAGTAGCATCGGTAATGTCTGGTTGAGGTTTGTTTTGTGTGTTTTGTTGAGGAATCGGAAAACGGTTATTGCTACCAAACTGATGCGGAAGCATTGGCATCCTTTGTTGATAAAAAGGGGGTCTATAACCAAAATTAGGTCGGTATCCAAACTGCGGTGGCACCAAATTTTGTTTACTCATACCGAATTGACCTTGGTTGTGCCCTGGCATGCTAATTGGCCTATTAGGTGGAATACCGAAATTAAATTTAGGTGTTGCACCAATATTATATTTAAATGGCTGATTTTGTTGCATCATTGGCATCGGTCTGAAACCTAGTGGTTGTGGGGGTAAACCAAATTTAAATATTGGTTGTGGTGCAATTGTGCCGCTGGGCTGCGGTTTAGTATTATGGTTTGAATTTAACATTTTACCGCGCATCTGATACTGATCATAGAAGTTAACTTCTTCTAAAACTACAGATAAGGCCTCTTCCAATGTGCGTGGATTTTTCAGACGCACAATGCGTACCATGTTTTCCGTTAAGTTATATAAAAATACCTGCAGGGCTAAGTTGTTATAAATAGTAGTCTTACTTACTCGTAAATTTTGATCACTAATTTGGTTAACCTTCGACAACAAAACTGATTTTACTGTTTGAATTCGTGCACAAAAATCACTGTGACTCTCATTATTTTTAATCTTTAAACATTCTAATTCAATAGCCAAGCATTCTTCACTTCGCGGATCGCCAAAGTGTAACTCTAACAATTCCTTGAATTCCGCCCACGATATTATGTCTGCACGCTCGCTGATAAGCGCGGCTGCTTCACCCGTTAAGCGGCTAGTCACAGCATGCATTAAATATTCCTGTTGCAATTCCGATGACTTAAGCTTATCAATAATATACTCGCATTTGCGTAAGAATAAATTCAAATGGCGTTTATTACCATCAAAACTGGGTAGAATTTTGTATAATTCATTTGGAATAAGTTTTATTTCCGACATTCTGGTACTTATGTAATAACTAACTCTATGAACTCTACCAATACAACTTATTACAATAATTACTACTAGTTATTAAGTGTTTCTGAACTCAATATTTTTATAGTAATAATGTTTAAAGTGGGATAAAAACTTATGATACAAAACAGTTATATGTTAAGTATTCTTACTTTACACTTACTACTTAATTATTTAAGAAAACCATCAACAGTCAAAATGGAAAACTTCCAATTCCAAGTTTAACGAAAGGATATGGACACGGATATAAAGGAGGTGAAAAGTCGTACTCACCAGCCTGCCACGCCCATCATCAGCTCGCCTCCCAGCACTCCTCGTCACCGACGATATTTGTTTGGTTCGTTGGATCACCTCGCCGCACCACGCGTACCGTTGTGAAAATCGGGAAAAGTCTTATCGCGAAAAATCACTTAACGCGGGACAGCTTCCTCAGTGATCCTACCGGCTGCGCCAGTCAGGATTGGGAGCGCCTTAAAGGACTTTTTAAAAATAAAAAAATGAATTAATTAATTACTCTATATTGAGACGTGCTACAGATTCGGATGTAAGTCACGAAGTAAGTCTAACTAACTAAAACTTAAACTAAACAATCATTATCTGTCAAATATGCAAGCTCAGCGACCACACAGATCGTGCTGAGCAAAAGTGCTTATATACGCAAAATCTGTAAGGGCTGTGGTTCCATAACTAGCTTCCCCAAAAATGAAAGAATTACAAAAATTGGTTCATAACATTGTCTGTTTTCGGGTTCCTCATACTTATCGTACATGTTGTTGTATAGTTCGTTCTATACGTCCGTTTAGTACGTCCTCAAATTCCCACTTATTTGAGATAGAGTCCACATTCTATGTTTGCGGTTGTACGCACAACGCTTTGAAATTCGCATACTGTTTTTTCAACAAATCGTCTAGCTTGCTGTTTGGCTCCATGTTCAACTCCTGAGCTGCTCGATCGCTCAGCTGCCTTCTGCACGCATACTCGATGCCGATGGTGATCTGTCTCGAGCTGTTGTTTGCACACCTGTTGAAAGGCTTCCTGTCTTCATGGACCGCAGCTAATATTGTTGGATGATCAACACCTTTTTAAAAATTTACCCACATTTTTAAAAATTTACATAACATTGCCGACTTTAAATTAATTAGACAAGTTTATTTGGCGTTGTGTCAATCTATTATTACCTACTGCATAACGTCCTGGGGTGGAGCCGCTAAATCAATTTTACTGCACCTAGAACGCGCCCAAAGAGCAGTTTTAAAGGTTGCTACTTTTCGTCCATTTAGATTTCCCACACACCAGCTTTTTATGGCATGTAAGGTGCTTACAGTACGTCAATTATTTGTTTTGAATGTAGTTTTATTCCAACACACTGAACTTTATTATAACCCAGTACCTTCAGATAGGAGAAGAAAAGATTTGGTTTGTGCTAACTCTCAGACTAAACATGCTTTTGCTAATCGATTTTATTTATTTTTAGGACCCTACTTGTATAACCAGTTTAACAGAGTGCTAAAAATTTATAGTTTAAGTTATAACAGGTGTAAGTCACTAGTACAGGAATATTTGGCAAAACTGAATTACGTAGACACGGAAAAACTACTAGAAATTTTAAAATAAAATTTCTTTCCTTTACCTACTTTAGTCTCCACTTTATCTGCTTTAATATTATTCAGTAATTTTATTTAAACATAATCTAGTTTTAAAATAAGTAATATAGGTACTCAAATAGTTACTCTTCAATTCATTGAAAATGTTATGTCTTCTTTTTTATTTAGCTTCTAGTAAATTAATTGTTGCCTTCTTTTTAAAATGTTTGATGTAAATTGACGGCCTGAAACACAGGTTTTCATAAACCTAGCTCAGGCAAGTCTACATTACAGTTAGAATTAAATTTTCTTCGATTGTAATTAATGTAAATCATAGTTATACTTTATACTTGAATAATTTTTTTTTATTTTTTATATTACCTTGGTTCACTCATACACCGTACTTGTTTTCTCATACTCTCGTACAAATAAGGATCAGTTTTTCTTACCTTCCCCACAATGCGCTCATGATTAATTTGGTAATCATTTTAATAACTCTACAAAGTGTTAAGCTTCCGCTTAAAGTAATCTACTGTTTTCCTATGTGCACTATTCTTTGCCCATAGATCATTGAGTGCGTTTCAATGAGTTCTGACACTGTTGTAGAATTTTTAACTGCAGTCCTAAGATGGAACCATACAGAAATACAGATAAATGGGACTTATTCTATTTAGAGTCATCATTTCATCCGAAAGACGTCCACTGCTGAACATAGGCCTCCCCCAAGCACCGCTACTTCGACCGCTTCTGTGCGTTAGAGTGAACAGACAAGAATTTTAACATAACAGTTTTCTTCAATTTCTATGGAATTGAATTAGAATACGCTTAAGATCTTTAAGTAAGCGGTTTATAGGTACCTGACTACCATGACAAGTGGTTCGGGGAACCATTGTCTCACATGATTTATTGACATAACTTACAGCGTCTCTTTGTTCATATACATGTTTCGTATTATACATGTTTAGTTTTGGGTAGTTTTCGTTAGTGTTACTTGATTCTGTCACATAATTCATAATAATATTATGTTTTTTTAGATAAATTGGCAGCGTTATTGTTTTACGTTGATTTCATTGATAATAGTTTCAGGTCATATATCGAGCACGTTGTCAACCTTGTTATTATTCATTTCTACAACAATATTATATATCACTTAGTTGGGCAATGATTTATATTTGTAGAAAATTGTCTGGGCATGGAGTCGAGGCGCTCATTGACGACCACTGAACCGAGTCAACGCCGTTAAGGCTGATAAAGAAATCTTTGTAGAGATTTATTTCTAGTTTTAAATTCGTTCCGATTACAGCCACATCACGTATTTACATCTGTCAGTGATTATTGCTAGCTTGTTACAGGCATGCGTGTACATGCATGCACTCGCTGGTAATAACTCATATATTGCAGTCGCAGCAGATTGAACACAAATCGTACAATATTTCTCAGAAACAATATTTCTCTCGGAGAGAGTCGTGTGCGATATATATATACATGCATTTTCTAAGTGACAGCTGTCGCATACGAAGTGATATTTATGTCAGCAATGAGTTGCTTTTTAACCACTGTCGCAAAACGAGGGGTGTTATAAGTTTTACCGCTATGTGTGTGTCTGTGGCACCGTAGCTCTTAAACGGGTGAACCGATATTAATGCGGTTTTTTTGAAAGCAGGTTTTCTAGCTATGGTTTTTATTAGATATGTTTTATCAAAATCGGTTTAGCCATGTTTTTTATTTATTTATTTATCAGGAACAATTTATATTGTGTTTGATCCATTACATAATTTACATACATCGTAATTAATAAAATCTAAAAGTGAATATGCAGCAACAAAAAAAATAAAAGCATGTTTATGTTTACATAAGTCAATAATAATAAATAGCACATAGAAAATTGACACAGAAAATTAATTTGAAGATTATCAGCTCTTTTCTAGTTGATGAATGGATGTGAGCGTCTTCCACAGGTCTGATCTTGAACAGATGCTGCAGCATCACCTGTAATTTACAGGATACCCAACTCCCTTATCAACTCACAGCACAGGTACTTATCGTGTTTGGGTTCATTGGAATGGTCTCAATGAATAGGTTATAGATTTATGAATAGGGTTTGGTGATGGAGTAGGAAAGAGAAATGAGAAAATATTTGTGTCGGGGGTTTTTCAAATTTTAATAAAACTTCACTTGTTGCTCCAGCAACAAGGATCATTAGAACCATATACAGCGATGTCCTTTCAAACTCAGTTGAAGAGTGTGTTGAGAGTTTTGAAATCAAAGGCACCTTTATCTGTAGGATTTCTTATAAAAAAATCATAAAATAAAAACATTTTTAGATAATATTAAAATGTAATCAGTGTAAATGTACCGGGGGAAGATGACAAACTGATGAGCATGATTGAGTCGTGTCGCGAAGGACGCCGCAGGGGTGCGGTGGCGCCGGGGCCGGGGGGTGTCTGGGAGGCAGGGTACAGTGACGTCACGTAATTAATTCGCACGAGGCGACACAGATTGCACCGGGCGACGGTTTAGATAAAATTGTTACTTTACAGCGAATTCATTATGTGCCAGTGGACGTTTAATGTTATACTTATTCGCTAAATTAAGATCTGTGTAATAACAGAAAAGTTTTAGATCTGAAGATTCGGTGCTGTGTGTGATCTTTAGTGAGCGATACAAAATGATCTGCGTAACGAAACGTGCATGTAAGTGGCTACGATTGTATCGCATCAAGAAAAGCTTTTTGGTCTTCAGAGTTTCATAATAACAATATTTGAAGGTGATGTCGTAAGAAACTAAAATATGATAGGTAGACAAACTCACACCTCATCTAAAATATTATCATACGTACTTCAAATATCCGTCGCTTTCGTCACTTGTGAGGTACTCCTCGTCATTAGCAACGTTTAATTCGAGTGGTTCCCCGCGCCGCCGCCGCCGCCGCCGCCAGTGCGTGGAAACACAGCATCACATACTAATACATTTTGTAATAAGTTCAGTTCATCACGTTCTGCTTGCGACAGTCGGTAGGTACAGACCAGTGTTTACCAAACTTATGAAAGATCTAATTCCACCCAATTACGAAACCGTATACACTTTATAAGCGACGCTTAAAATCTTTACTAATGTTGCCACAAGTAAATTATAACCTTATTTTTATGCAGATAGAGTTGCGAATTCAGTAAAGTTGGGTAGATTTCGTCAGATCATAGCAGATGGGTTGCAAAAAGAGCCGATAGTGAGATAATGTTGCGCAACGCCGCGATTTGTAACCGATGTCCGATTAGTTTCGTGCGGACACATAATGGACACAATTAAGTCTAGTCCGCTAGCTCAGCTCGGCCAATGACATTTCTGAATTTGGTGATCTAGGTTTTTTTGGGGTACGTCGAAAGAAATATAGTTTGGTGAAAAATAACTGCTTCATAAAAGCTAAACCGATATAATAAGGACTGTAAAATCTGTGTGACGGATCCAAGACCCTAGTAAAATACAGTATCAAATATCTGATCAGTTGGAAACATTGGTGAATGTTCTGGCAGGTCGGCTGGTCTCGTCTCACATTGTTGAGAAAATCCGAACTTTATAAATCATGTTCGTGTTCTTGCGCAGAGAGCAATAATAAATAAGTAAAGCGTGTTTGATTTAATTTTTGAACGGGTACAGGGTGCGTCCCGCGGGCGTCGCAACAAATATGAAGACAAGAAATATTGAGAGCATTTATTTTAGATCGAGTTCGTACAACTTGAGTTAGATTTAATACATTTTATATTAGTCGTTTTGGATGACAGACAGGAGTTTGTGGTAAAGTTTAGTCTAGAGAGAATTGTGTTAGCTAAATAGTGATAGATTGTTTTGTATTACGTAAAACGTAATCTATTTATTCTGCAGGTGATAATACATATTCTACCTAACATTGCAGAAGACATTTATGCTGCGTATTATTCGGAATACTAAAACTTATTCTTCCACAAAACTGTTTCCTCTATGCGCCATTCAATTGTTTTTATGTAATGTTTAGTTCGCTCCATTGTTGCCGGCGCTCGGCGCTCGGTTAAAGATGGAGACGTTAAAGTTAACGCGAGTTTCCACAAAACAACCGGCTGCCGTGAAATCGAATGTTTTGCGCTGTTTACATAGATCATTGTTATGAAAACTAACGCTGCTTTGTTAATCTTGTTTTGTTTTAGTAAAATCGTTTTGTTTTGCACGCCTCATAAACCGAGGCGTTTACGGTAGTGCATTATTTATTTATTTATAGTTAATGCATTATGGCTACTACACACAGCGGCTGCGGCATGGCCGCCGGCACTACCGGGCGCCTGGCCGCCGGACGCGCCCGGCATTGCCGCACAAAGCCGCATATACAAACGCAAAGGAAATGAAGGCGCAAAAGATAAAGGCCGCGCGGCAAAAGCCGGCAGCCATGCCGCTGGCATGTGTGTAGTAGCCATTACTCTCAACTTGCCAAAAACAAGTGCTGTCTTGACCTTTGATGGCTTCTTTGCATATCGCACTTATACTTTAATATGAGTTGACTGATATGTAGAAAAACTATCCTTTTAATTCAATTATAATAACAAATTAACATTTATTGCGTAATTATTTAAAAAAATATTATTGAAAAAAGAAATCTACGGACGACGTATGAATCCCGCGTGTGGTCACGCTAACGTCCGACATACTCCACATGAGATATTTTTTTTATTCACTTTACTTGACCTATTTCCCACCTTAATTGCTTCCCCTGATTCGTTATTAAAAAACGACGGTTATACTGTAGTTATTCAATGTCGTCTAATTGATATTTAATATTAAACCTTATTTTTATTCTTTTTCTGTTTTTGAGGGTTCGAAACCTTCCGATCAAACAACATCGCTGCATCAGTCGAACTTTCACTGTGTTCCTACAAACGCTCGTCGTTTACATATTGGCGCACGAGAGCTCTTCATTTGTTTACTCGTCCGCGGCAGCGCGCTGTGCTCGCGCCGGCGACGCCCGTGTTACACAGTACACTATCATCTCTAACATAATATTGTGTTTGAGGAACTCATTCAGTTAGTCGCGGACTCCCACCGGAACTGAGATGTTAAATAGTCGGGGAGGTTGATTAAATGCAACGACGTACTGCAACAATGTTTGTTGGCTCCAAGTCAGTTTATTTAAAAGATGTTTGCATAATTTGAGTCGTTTTTAACCGACGAAAAAAAAAGAAGGAGGTTCTCTTATATTTAGGTTCTCTCTCAGTGATAGGGAGTGGGCTGAAATCTTCCACGCGAGCCCAGTGCGGGTTGGTAGATGTCACATGTCTTCGAATTTTTTGTTCTAAGACTTGCCGGTTTCCTCACGATGTTTTCCTTCATCGTTTAGAGAGCAGTAGTGATGAAATTATTTACACAAAGTAAAGCGCCTGCTTGGGTTCGAACCCGCGACCTACAACTCGTAAGTCAGGCCGTTACCACTGGGCCACCACTGTTTCACATTTTTTTTATAAGTAATTAATTTGTTTGTTTGGCGCCGCCTCAAAATTTGTTATTTGAGGGTCATTAATTTGTCACTAAAAGGCAATTTTTTTTATTTTTCGCGTTTCTGTTGTTTTTCATCGGTTAAATTTTTTGCAAAAAGGTTTTTTAAACTTTTAAGTGAAGCCGCAGCAAGACTGCAACTATGAACACATGCTGACATTACATTTTCGTAATTATTTTCGGTGCTTTTATCTGTTAGAAATAACTCTCGTTTCAGCTTTTCATTTGTACGTTACGACATTATAAAACGCCCATAATTTTCCAGTTATCAGTTTGTAAATGGACATTTACGAGAAGGTAGTTGATCCGCGCCTGCACATCTCCGCCAGTGAGTGAGTGTGTGTGTCTCGTCAATGAGCCCGCGATGCCGGTCGGCGCGACTAGTGCCCTGCGCAGGACGGTAACAGCTGAACTGTGACGCGCTGACAACAGAAAAGCTGAATAGCTTACGTCATTTGTTGCTGTGCACATATAGCTATTGATACCCAGTAGTACACTTGCACTACTCACTTGCTTCCGAGTCACCAGTCCTGACTCTTTATATATTTTGGATGCTGAGAACAAAACTACGAACGCAGTATACAGGGAAGTTTTATATAAATTTGGCAGTTATTGTAGTATATTGTCTTACGACTTCCACGTGAACGAAGTGGCGGGCAGAAGCTAGTTTGGAAATATTTTGACTACTTATATATGGACGCAGCTCCGCTTTCATTTAAAGATCTAACAGGACTACGTCTTTTGGTGCGTCTTGAAAAATATCAGATTTAAACATGATAACATATAGACATTATAGAATATAATATAATACTTTATTATGTAGACCACGTAAATTATACATAGTAATATAAATGCACAATAATTACACAACTTTACCACTCTCCCTGCCATGAGAATATCTGAAACTCACATTTTAATTTACAATTTTATTATAAAATTTTTCACTGCTCTGTAAAATTTGGTAGTAGCAGTTTAGTTTGAGAGTGACGTTATTAGTTTAAAGCGTTCGTTTATCTCGTAGTTGAAGTGAATATATTAAAATGGTGGAAGCGCGGATAATAAGTATGCGTCGGTACCTCGGTACTGTCGCGATCGTAAATAATATCGCAAGCAGTACACTCACACTCTCAAGTGAGCTACAGCGCTCAACTTGTGTGCTAATCTGCTCAATGATAGTTGAGTGTAACTGCCTCATTGGTCTAGTAGTCTGATAGTGCAGCGGTCCTAGGTTCAGTCCTCGGCTCGTGATCAAGAAAACACAACATTTTATTACATGTCATGTTTTCTGCCAATGTTTCAGATTTGGTTTCATTAGTTCCAGTTTAGTTGTGACATTAGTTCCCATAAGACACATAATAATTACTTATATATAACTTCAAAAGTAAGTTTATCTGTCTGTTACGACTCACGTAACCAACCTGGAGGTGTTCAGTTCTGCTAGTTTGCGTACGTCTGAACACGTGGACCGTTTCTGGCACAGCTGCGCAATTGTGAGAGAGGTGACTTCCTGGTATTACCGTGATGTTTACATAGAGTACGCGAGTGTCGCATGTACCTAACATTTCGCCATTGTGCATTGGTCGGATGCTAATTGACACGGACACCGTGCATGGACATACAAACACACCGACAAGCAGGTCGGGCTTCCCAAAGTTAGTAGTTTAAGTTTAACAACAAGACAATTTGAATTTGTGTGCATTTTGTTATTAAGTATATGGAAATAATTGGCTTGTAAATCCGAAGGTGTTTTATATTTAACGTAAATACAACAATAAATATGTAATTATGATTCAAACTACACAACATGAACTAGAACGAAACCGTCGAACAACTATTGAATCAACTGAGTTCAAAAGTTCGTGCTACGTCGTAGCGGCGTAGCGCCGTAGCGGTTGGACGCGATCCAAGCGAGTGCACGAATAAGGTCAGCGTAGCGCTACGCCTGCTACGAGTGCTACGCCGTGACATGCCCCATCCTTTTCAAGGTTTTTACTCTTTCAATGAGCACTATGTGCTTTTTGTTTAAATTTAGTTAACTACTTAAACCAACGGAGTGTATGTCATACTCCGTAGGTTTAAGTAGTTAATTAAATGTAAACAAAAAAAAAAACAAGTGGCGAGAGCGCTGTCGAAGGCGTCTAACTTAACTGACTAAACGTAATACCTGTCACTTCAGGTGTCACGCTACGTCACAGTTGTACTCTTCAATTTAGCAACATTATAATTCGTTGGGGTTTAGAGAACCTGTCTTTTTGGGCTCTTTACAATAGACAGGTTACAAAATACTATATTATAAATCTAACAAAAAAATTGTGAAATGCTTACTTTTTGTTAATAACCTTGAGGTTATACCAATGGAGTATAAGAATCAAAATAATGTGTAATTTTATAGGCTGATAAATAAAAAATATCTTTCATTATTTACTGGGGCGACTAGAATCAATACTATATTTTGTAAATTTTGACGTTCAAAAGTGCCTTCAATGTGCCTATTTGAAATAAATGATTTGACTTTGACTTTGACTGGAATTGCACAGCTCTACATGACAAGAAAATATCGTACATTGCCAAAAATTGCGCCTCCTTGTTTTAAATAAAGGTCACCTCCTCCAGGCGTCCCATTACTTCTATAACCCGTTCTTTGCCGCCTCATAGTTGTAACTAATGCAGTTTGCTCTGTATGCGCACTTCATTGGTTTGTTCTGGATGTGATCCAAGCTCTGTGTGTAATGTGCACAGATCGTCATAACTGGACTAATGTTGATCGTTTGCACTTAGTTTCGGCTCATAACTCTTGAGACCTACACAAATAACCCATGTGTAAAAGCCAAAAGTATAAATAATCTCGACTCATTTATTCCATTTCTTAATACATCATAATATATTTAAGTAAAGTATTATTGTCAAGACACACGTAACATCGGAAGCCTTAACATTTGATGCGAGCGCTCTGTTTACATAACGTTAAAGTTCACATTGTAACTGAGTGTAATGTCAGAACTCGCACTATGCAGACAGGCGCAGAAGGTACAGCATTTATTACAAGCGCGATTGTAGTTTACTTTAAATTCCCAACAAGGCAGTTGGGTGTAGGATATCGCCGCGAAACTTCGATCAATAATGCACCGCGAAAGCTAAAAGAGGTTCATATGAATAGGCACGGTAATAGGCACGCACCCGAAATAATGAGCACGGCAATAAAGTCAACTTTGGCGAACAGATTAATTCAAAAATTAATTTTTTTTATATTTTATTTCACATAAACCAACAAGAGCACTTATTAAACGTCAGAAGCTAGGTGCACGGTTCCAATTGGTCGTTTCTTATGGAGAAGAGCCGGCAAGAAACTCCACGGTTACTCTTTTAAAAATGACGTTTAGTGACTTACAAAACTCCTACAAATCCTAGAACTTTGAAATCCTTTATACTAAATATTACTTTCGTAAACTGTTCAAAGTTACCCTTCTGCACGTAGCACTAGTGTGTGTGCGCACCGCGCATGCGCGAGGACACTGCGCGCGCGCCGCTTTGGAAAGTGAAGCGTGAGGCCATTAACCCCGCTGGAGGCTACCTCTGACCGCTTACGTATTGCACGTTATGTAAATATTTATGTGCATGTTACGTACTGTGGGCATTAATACACTTTGTTATGACGTGCATAATGACAACGCATTGTAGAATATGTAAATATCCGGCTAATTGAGATCATTTTATTGCAGTATCAGTAGATCAGATAGTCTCTTCATTACGAACTTTTAGGTAACCGGCGAAAATACCGGTGTTGATTTCAGTTCCGGGTTTTAGAACTTTTAGAAGATTGTAATTAGCTTTTCGTACCTATCTATACTCTTTCAGTCAAGTCATTTCTGACAAAATAACATGAATATAGCATACATTTTGCAAACGCTCATTTCTGTTTAGCCAAGTTTAATTATGTGGTGGCAAACATTAGCGTTAGGCGGTGTTGACTCCATAGTTGGTGGAATTATAATGGGTACTTAAATAGACTCTGTGACCGACTTCTTTCTACTGCTCCATTTAATTGGAATTTATAATAGCCCACGGGAAGAACCAAGTTCATTTATACCCACACCGCGTGGTCACTCAGTTCGTCAGTGACCATCGGTCCCGCTCCCCGTCCCGCTCCCGCAGTAGCTGAGCGCAGCTTTCCTGTTGCAGAGCCGCAACAGTGCGCTGGCGGGCAGCAGTACGGCGGCGCCGGCTCCGGCCCGGCCACGCCGGCCCATCGCCCGGCTTGATGCTACGACGTACCGGCCGCCGGCACGGCTTCGGCCCGGCGCCGGCGTGCTCTCCGCGCTCGACGCTTCCGCCGCGCGCCTGCCGCTGCACCGTCGCGCCGACTCCTATACCCCTCCCGAACAACAACTCATCTCCATACAGAGTTCGAAGGAACTCACCATCAAAGAAGACGGATCACTCGGGCAGCCAGACAAACATCAACAAGGGCAAAACCAAAACCAACAAGACTTCAGTCAGCAACAGCAACTAGGACTACAACACTCACAACAATTACAACAACAGCAACATGAATACCAGCAACTATTGCTGCAACAGCGATTGCTCCAGCAACGCCAACAGCATATTGAACAACAGCAGAAGCTTTTGAACGAACAGATCTACTACAATCAGCAACAATCCGAACCACAGAACTATCAGCAGCAGCAAGTCAGCCAGCAGAACTACTACAACCCGCCGCAGAACGAACAAGCGTACCAGCAACAGTTGTACGAGCAGCAGAGACTAGCGTACGCGCAGCAGCGCAACGAAGAGCCGTTCCAGTACCACCTGCTGCCGTCCGCCGCCGGGCGCGCGTGATCCTGCGGTGACCTTGACCCACATCGCGCTTGTGCAACGATGCGCCGCTGCAGCACTGTTGCGCAACACTCTCGCCGCATCACTCGTCCTCACCTCTCACGCGGCCTCGGCTACGCAACGCTTCATCTGTCACTCGCAGATCGAGGTCATCCTTCCTCCCATCCACTCAGTTTGAGATCGGTCACAGAGCTTTTTGAGTAGGGTTCATGTACCACACCGACTTATAAAAATCATTTTCATTCATGCCGGCTTAACCTTATACGCTTAACTTAACCGCATTTTTGTGTGCATCTGCAAATGTCATGCGTGTGAATTGAATCCTAGTTAGTGGGTAGCTCAGGGTCTTAAGAGCACGAAGTTTCGTCACGTAAGGAGGTATATAATATGAATTTACATGATTGGGCAATTAGCGAGCGCCCTTCTAGACCTCTCACTTCATTCAGATGTAGCCTTGACGCAGCACACTGCATGCAACTGCGAGAGGCGCATCACTCGACCTTCGTCCTATGTTGTCATCTTCTGAACACGTTGTACAATTGTAACAAGTCCGTCGCTTGTCGTGTCGGGGATTTAAACGACAATCACAGAATAATGGGGCTTGCTACATTATCCTAGATTCATTTCAAGTCCTTTAGAAGTTACAGTACAGGAACGTACTGAATATTCCTTAATTTAAAAAAAATCAACGGGTTGCACTCCGGGAGTGCCAGCAGAAGTGAAACCTTGAAGATTAACGTTGTGCATTTTTGAATATTTTGGAATGGTTAGGTAATAATTTCGCACGAATTGATTTATTTATCAGTATAAAAGTACTATAATTTATGTGGTTAAATACAATATTCATTAGTAGTAGTAGTATATTTATTTATTTTTAAAATATAGTCTAACAAAAATAAACAATTTATTTAAACACTTCATGAAGTATGTTTTGACTGCTTTTTTTACCCATCAATATGGGTAAATTTTCTTACCTCGCAATCTTTACGTAATATCAAAGACTATTTATTTTGATATTTACTTTGGCGGTTGCTAGGCAAAGGATCTTACGGTCACGTCCTGACGCGAGTTTAACATTTTATTTACCCATCCCAAAAAAAGTACACAACGCCGCTAAAGAAGGTTTCACTTCAAAAATTTGAATACTGTTTTTTTAAATTCCGAAACCGTGTTAGTGTAAGTTCAAAACTTATAATTAAAGCTCCAAGTTCATTAACGCACAAGACCTTTGACAAAGATTGATTAGTGTCATACAACTTAATTACCAAGACAGGCAGGATATTTGGCATCAAAAATTGCATTGTATGTGTCCAAAACTAGATTCAAAGATAAATAATAGCGTATTGTTCAGGTGTTCTCAAAGTGCATACAATTGATTCTCTCTCAGTACTGCGGGGTTGCCCAATACTCCCACGAACAACCAACAAATAAGGACGCTTTGTGTTTTACGAGAGTGTCAGCGATACACATTAGCAGTGAAATTAAAATGTTCTGTTGGTACATGTGTTATTAGTACTACAGATAATGGTATTCCCATTTACGTATCAATTCTACTAAATTGCTTGCGTTTGAATATAGACGTAATATTGAAATAGACGAATCTAAAATGCAAGGTTTGCGAATGGCAAATTGTACGCTTCTTACAGCCATTAGTTCATTCGCTTGGAAACATTTTGATATGAATTGGTAACACGATTATGTATTCTATGTAACCAAGATCTAGTTCTGGATACTACACAGCTTTAATGCACTACATATACATATCATACCATTACACGATGAACCTGTGAACTGCTATTGCATCGTTGAAGTACATATTGAAAACTTTTTGATTGCTTTTAACACAATGCTTGATACATATACAATTCTAGTACGAAATACTTAGTCCGTACAAATAGATATAAATGAACTGTTAATCCACAAACACACCGGGGCCGCGGCCGCGGGGTGATCAGACTAGCCCCAGTAGTGAGTGGCGCGGTGGCGGTCGCTGCAGCGAGTCGCATCGCATTCAGAGCCAGTAGTTACCATTAGTTTTAGTTTAGACTTATTTAGTGCCACGACGTGACGCCCACGTTAGCAGGACGTTGTTCTACGCGCTCATACATTGTTATCTTAATGAAGAATGAAGCCAGGGACAGATTCACGGTTTGCCACAAGAATGCTTCACGCTAATTGGCTAAATTTATAATGTGCGAACATTTGGTGAAGTAAATTGCATTGTGTGAAATTCTTTATGAGCGCGTACAACAAAATATTCTCTTTACTTATATAATTTGTAAGTTTGTAAGTGCTATTATTTTTTAACGTACTAATTATGTTAGAATCACAGTGACGGGAAGTGTCGATAATTATGTGATTGATAAATTTTGTTTCTATCGCAGAACTATTCGATTATTATTAAGAATCGTGTGAAACATTCACATGATTTTTATAAATAAAGTAACGCAAACTACTAATTAGCCTATTAACTGTAAGGTGGCTGAGTATTACTTTGGGGTGACGTCCTTACTTGTACCTAATTGTTTTCTATTTTTACTTTTAAGTAAAAAGCAACTTACTCTTGTGATAAGATGTAAATACTCTCTACTTACTATGCAATTGTGATAGATACTCAGTACAATATTCCTAGCTGTGATATAAATGTGAAACAAATTGTTGGTGGTCCTTAGTGTCTATGGCCATCGACTTACCAGAGCGGCGATACATTATCGTATTTTTGTACATTTTTAATATAATTTTATATTTTATGCAAGTCAAACATGTATTAAACGTTTGCTACATCCTGAATCTGTTCTTTACTTTCCTCTAAGGAACTAATTACTGATATCCCACCTCTGTATCTTAACGGAGAAGAAGAGTTATTTATTAGATACGTTTGTGAACACAACTAACCTAAGAACCACATACGGTACAGACATTCGCCTCGGACCATCTGTTTATAACACACATAATGTACTTTTATTGCTTGATGGCATTTGTAAGTATTTAGTTTACACAACACTTTCGACGCACAGTTTTCGATGTCAAGTGAGCATTTATCAATATGTTGTGCGATGTGTTGCTGTGCACTGGTAGGTACAATCTACACGGTTGCATTACAATATATCCCAATAATATGGTGATGTAATTATTAACGTCTTCTGGCACTCCCAGTTGAAGTGGGCATTATTTGCATGCTGGTCTAGTGTGAACTCGACTGGTTGAGTAGCGAAACACTTATGCATATGGCAATAAATAGAAAGGAGTGGAAGTTGCAGCATTTGTAAAATAGAGGAAACAGTTTCATACGTAGGTGCATTCAATAGTTCCATATGACAAGATGGCAACATAATAAGCCTGAATAATACATTGTGTTATTGTCTGGTCATTATAAGCTATCAACAAGAAGAAAAGAAACAAAAAGACAGAAAAAAAAATAACAGTTGCAACAGTTACACCGGATGCGCTTTGACTGATCCGCGTGATGGCGCTGATCGGGGCTTGACGGTTGAGGGGGAGAGTACGTTCTCTATCTGTTTAGATATTGTTTAATATACAGTTAAAATAAGATCAACATTAAAGGCAATGCTTAAACTTAAGTACAATCTTCAAAGTCAAAGTCAAATCATTTATTTCAAATAGGCCCTTGAAGGCACTTTTGAACGTCAAAATTTACAAAATAAAGTATTGATTCTACCGCCCCTTCCAAAAGGTAGTTTTCGTATGGAGAAGAATGGGCAAGAAACTCCACCGTTACTCTTTTTAAAATGTTTTACAATATTTTGTATAGGTACATTATTTATATAATTATATGTGAAGACGATGCACCTAGAATAAAATTACTGTATAAAGTAAAAAGAATTTAAAGTCGAGCAAACGACAGATAAATTAATTATGTGGTAGATACATGGTGTTCACATATTCACAAACATTGTAAAAATAGACGAATCTACTAAAAAATTACAATTAATAAGTCAGTGTGTGAGGAAGTAATCACAGGATGTACTCGTAAAATCAATGTCATATAATAAAAAACAAATACAATTAAGTAAGCAACCAGTTTGATTTTGTCTAGACTCTAAATTGTCCTATGGAGCAGGACCAGCATGTTTCCAAGCATTCTTATCTTGGATATAATCCTCTAATCTGTAATATGCTTGTTTACAAAGTGTACTTTTTACATGAGTTTTAAATTTTCTTTCATTTAATTGTAATATATCACAAGGTATTTTGTTGTAACATTTAACACAGTACCCCATAAAAGATGTATGTACTTTAGATAATCTGAAAAATGGTTGATCTAGTTTATCTTTATTTCTAGTATTAAAATTATGTCTATCACTTATTTTATTAAAAAGATGTAGATTTTTCCTTACATACATAATATTTTCATAAATGAATTGGCAAGGAACGGTCATAATATTAATCCTTTTAAATAGTTCCCTGAGAGATTCGCGACGACGGAGATCATAAATGGCTCTGACAGCTCTCTTTTGCAAAATAAAGATAGATTCAATGTCAGCAGCCCGACCCCACAGTAAAATGCCATACGACATAATGCTGTGGAAGTAGCTAAAATAGACCAAACGCGCGGTTTCTACATCTGTTAACTGTCTGATCTTTCTAACAGCATAAGCGGCCGAGCTTAGCCGCCCCGCAAGAGATGTTATATGAGGTCCCCATTGTAATTTCTCGTCTAGCGTGATTCCCAGGAAAACCGTTTGATTAATAAATTCCAGTTTTTCTCCATTCAATATGATGTCACATTCGCTACTTCTAACATTAGGTAATTTAAATCTAATGCATTTGGTTTTATTTTTATTCAGTACCAAATTATTTACCGTAAACCAATCTTGGACCTGAAGAATAGAGCTATTCACGTCGTCAAGATTTTGCGATCGTCGGTTGATTTTAAAGATCAATGATGTGTCATCTGCAAATAACACCATCTTCGGTTGATTTTGAAGTAATTGGGGTAAATCATTAATATAAACTAAAAAGAGGAATGGACCCAATATCGAACCTTGAGGAACGCCCATTGCCATTTCAGACCCTAATGAGTTTATGCCGTTTACTTGAACTTTAACCTTTCTATCTTTCAGGTAAGATTTTAGTAAATCAAGGGCTGTGTTCCTAATCCCATAATGCTCCAGTTTCAGCAGAAGTGTTTCATGGTCTACGCAATCGAACGCCTTCGAGAGGTCGCAAAAGATTCCAATGGCATCTTGTGCTTCTTCCCAAGCGTTAAAAATGTTCTTTATTAGGGTGACACCGGCGTCAGTGGTGCAACGCCCTTTGGTGAAACCGTATTGGTGTTCGTGAAAGATCGAATTTTTATTAAAGTGACGTAACATTTGATTGAGCATCAACTTTTCAAACACCTTACTGAGAACAGGCAGTATTGACACAGGCCTATAATTGTTGGGTTCTTTACTATCACCGGATTTAAATAATGGGACTACTTTACTGTGTTTCATGAGATCCGGAAAGACTCCTTGGTCTACACTAGTATTAAATATGAAAGCTAAATAGGGCGCAATGGTCTCGATGATAGATCTACAGACTTTTACAGACATTCCCCATAGATCTTCTGTTGGTTTAATTTTAAGATCTTTAAAAGCTTTCGTAACAGCCTGGGGGTTTGTATGCTGAAACTTAAACTCTAAAGGGCACGACTTTACATTCTTTCTAAGTAAGGCAGCAGAAAGCGCGGGTGAGGAATTTAAAGCTTCAGTCGTTTTAATGGGAATATTAGCAAAAAAGTTTTCAAATTCTTGAGCTATTTCTACATCCGAGTTTATGGGGCCATGTGCAGTCTCTAAGTTAAATTTAGTATTACGCTGTTTTTTCCTACCTGTTTCATTATTTATTATTTGCCAGGTAGTTTTTATTTTATCATCAGCTGATTTTATTTTATTACTAATGTAAAGAGCTTTAGCTAATTTGCACACCATTTTAAAAGTTTTAGAATATTTTGCAACATACTGATGAAAGCTTGTATTATTCATATGCTGCTTTAAGCCATAAAGTTCAAAAAGTTTTTCCCTGCTTTTACGAATACCTGGAGTCGCCCAATCACTAAATAAAAACTTTGTGTAAATAGTTTTAGTGTGTATTGGAAAAGTGTCAATAAATTGTTTGTTTAATAGTGAAAAGAACTCGGCGTAGAACTCATTAGGGTCACATATATTATTAAAACTCTGAACACATAATTTACTTGCCAAAGAATTATTTAATTTCTCTAAATTTTTACATGTAATTGGCCTAAACTTTATTTGAATTTTTTGTAAAGGCATGTAGGAGCAAAATGTTATTGTTTGTCCACTGTGATCAGATGGCAACTTATTTACAATTTGTTTATGTAAATAATCACAATTACAAAAAATATTATCTATACAAGTGGCAGAAGAAGCTGTCACTCGAGTAGGTTCAATAAAAACATTTGACAAATCAAATGACCTAAAAAGACTTAATAATCTGATAGTGTTCGAGTTATTTTCTAATAAATTAATATTAAAATCACCACATATGATTATTGATTTATTACTAGCACTGAGTTTCTTTAGCACATCTTCCATTATAGAATCAAACATAGATAGATTCTGGTAACTGGGAGGTCTGTATACGCATACTATAACATGCTTATCAAGCTCAACACAGGACAATTCAATGGTGTGTTCAACAGACAGTCCGATGATGTCTTTTCGTTCTTTACAATGAATAGAATTTTTTACTAATATTAATGACCCGCCATGTATCATACGTTTTCGGCTGAAATGGCTAACTACACAATAATTTTCATAATTAATTGATATTACTTGATGGTCTTTTAACCAATGTTCTGTTAAACAAATGACATCAAACTTGGTATTTTCTAAAAACAATTCTATTTCCAGTAATTTAGAGGAGCAACCTTGGATATTCTGATGGAATAATTTTATAGTATGTTGCACTCCCTTTGGTTTTTTATTATTATTATTATGTGTAATATTGCCAGAAGCTACCTTTTTACTATTCAGTATTAATAATTGGTTGTTTGAAGGGGTAACTTCTGTTGTCTTACTACCTAGTTTAAAGAGGTATCCGGAGTGACATCCACAACTACAACTGAAGAGTCTAGAATGCCCATGTGGGTTCCAGTAGGAAGAGAATACCCTATCTGACTGGTAGTGGCCTCCAAAGATGTTGGTGTTATAGGTGGATCCTCCTTCGTACAACATGATAATTCATAATTAATTACTATGTTGTTAGTATAACTAGACAACACAGACTCGTCACTAATACTACAATTTGTTATATTAGCTATAACCTCATTAATATTATATGCTATCAACATAGCAATCATACGTCTACATTCATAAGACAGAGATAAAGTTCTCAGAGTTAACTTAAAACCACTAATAAACTTATTAGTGTCAAAATACATTAATTTGTCACTATGACAACATGTCAGCTTGTGAATAGTACTATTCAATTTATAAATATAATTATTGTCAAAATCTGATAGAGTATCAGAGTAAGGTAAAGCACACAACATAAGCTTACCTATATTTAACTTTAATAAGGTGTCCACACCATCCACTATGTCCTTTCTGGTAATACCAGTACTATTACCTAATAGCAAAACCATTGTAGAATAATTGTCTAGGTTTGTGTTTGCAATTCTTTTAATCATTTGTTTGAAGGTTATGTTATGATAACTATGATTGGTAAAACTATGGCTAAGGTAATTAAGTAGCATTTTTCCAAAGCCTGAACCTAATTCGTCACAGAAAATTATGGATTTGTTAATATTCTGTGTATTAACACAGGTCTCTGCTGGAAGAGCCAACACCGGTGGAGGCAAGTCAGGCTGAGGCTGAGGAGGTGGTGGTTGGTTGGCACAGCTACATGAGAGGTTATTAGTCAGAGACTCATACCTCTCAGCATTGCACTTCACCAAATCCAGTAGTTCCCCAGCCTCCAACAAGCGCTCACTAAGTTGTTGTTGTGATGACTCATATTTCTCAAAAATATCCTTCAGCAAGTGCTCCTTGTGTAGTATATCATTATAAAGGAGCTTAGTATCAATATCATACTTTTCCCTACATTCATCTAACTCAACAGTACAACTATTTAAACTTTTTGAAAGGATAACACGTTCCTTTCTTAGGGAGAGATTTAATTTTAAAAGATTTTGTTTTTTAATAGCTCTCTGTGACCGTTTAATTATTTTATTAAATTTAATATATTTCTTTAATTTATTATGACTCATAACAATGGGACACAATGGTATGGTATCGTCACCAGTCAAATCTATCGTTATAGCTGGCTCACACACTGATTTTGACTTACTGCCTACCAGATCATAAAATAGGTTATTGGTGTTAGCAACCTGTTCACTGACCTTGACAGACTGTGAAAGAGATAGGGCCTTATGGGCTTCACATAATTTCTGTTTAAGTTCTGAAATATGATTCAAAGCCAGTTCATGGGTGTCACTGCACTCTTGAAATGTTGACACTTGATGTTGTAGACGACTGTACTGGTCGGCTAAGTTTATGTGTTCTGTGTGTAGCTCAGCCAGTTCATTTTTAAGGAAGGTGTTTTTGGCGATAATGTTCTCCACTTCCACTTCACTATCTTCCCTTTCCTGGAGCAATTGTTTGCATTCCGCTTGAGAAGCTTCGAGATCCTTTAAAGTAGCTCTCAGTTTTGCTTCCAACTCTTTGATTGTAGCACTGCGGGTCATCATTTTGAATAATTGTCAGTCACCTGGAATGTGTGAAGTTATGCAGCTAAATAACAGTGCAAGAAAAAGATGTTCTGATATGTGGATAAGTAGGAGGTAGTTGGGGGAAAAAAATAAATAAAGTAATTTGTTGAGAAATAGCTGTTACATTTAGATTTAGATTAGGTAAATTAGAGTGAGATGGGAAAGTTAAACAGAAGAGAAATACTATAGAAAAACACTGCTTTCCTTGTTATTATCATAAAACTAAAAAATATAAGTAGGTGCAATGTAACTTGATTTTATGAGAATTTGTGACACATTACAGGATTAAATTATATACATAATAAGAGCTCGTAATGAGCTTATTTGTATAGTAAATTATGTAGTGTTCATTGTCTGGGCGAATGTTTTCGTCGTCGATTTTGCTTCCACTAGTTGTCAAGCAAAAGGAGACATAAACTGTGCCAGCGTGTGATGGACGTTGCTCAGAGACCTGAGCAGTATTTTGTGGTGTTCTGTGGTCTGTAAATATTAACTACAATCACATAAATAAAACAAAATACTCCCCGGGATTGATGATAGTTTGAAATCCGTCACCGTTGAGGCGTTGAGTTGACAGCCGGTTTTAAATCCTTTTTGTACGAAGTTTTCGCGACAAAAAACACTGTACAATTACTGGATAGAATACTTAATATCTAGGTTCGACTATATTACACTAATTTAACATAAATAAAACACTTTTAATAATTAACTAAAATAATTAACCTAGACACCGTTTTTTTGACGACCGGCTACCAGTGTTGCCAGCCTAAAAAAATCTCTTCTGTTCATCTGCACTATATCTAGATGGCTACGCGTTTCGTATCGGTACGCGGGCTGGGCAGAGCGTGCGGTACGCGTGCGTGTCGCTGCCGCATTGCGTACTGCGTACCGGAGGACATACTCCTATCTACCGCAAACTAAGTGCGGGGCCTATAGTGAACCCTCTCAGAGGACAATTAGTTTGTTTAGGATTTTAAGTGTAAATGTTCTGAATAGCAGTTTTAATGTTAAGTAAACTTGTATAGGCCGAAAGAGAGGCTGTTTGTTGAATATTCATTAAATTATTATGTTTGGAGATGAGCACTTACGATGGACATAGGAAACTATTGTTGGCGTTTGGAGCAAGTTCACAATCACATACAATACAGATAATAATCGGGTTCCCTCTATCTGGCAGGATCTTGATGCTCCGACATAGTCTTCTTTAAACGAATATTTTAAAGGCATAAAAATAATTTTATTATATTTATATTATATTATTATAGTTTTCTTTTTGTAATTGTTACTTATTACATACTTGTAATTGTTACTTACTACGATTACCTACTCAATTAATCGATAAACTCACGAAAACTATCTTTCTCGCATTTTTAGGCTTCCAGATTGAGAATTGAGGTAAAAACATTTGACTAACTGTTAAGATCATAATATATTATTATCTCAACTTATTACATTTGGGCTCACCGTTTTACCATCTCCTTTATGCCTAAAGATGATTCAGACTAACAAAATTATAAGTTTTGAATGTATGATAAGATAAATGAGTGTATGCTAAACGATTTCCTGCGAAATAATGTTTATACTATCCGCTGTTATGCAAAATAATATTACGAGTATGACATAAAAAGTTCTGCTATAAAGAATAGGCCTATAATAATCAAGTAAACTTTATAACCGGCAGTTCATTTGTGAACAAGCAAATGGGAGGTCGCCAGTTCGAATCCTACCGGCTTCATTAACGTTAATCCATTCTAAAGCATTTTTACTAAATTGGAGGGACTTGCTGGAATACTAGTAATATACAACCCACAGTAGAAGTGTCGATAACACCAGTCACACCAGTCTTACCAAGGGGTATCGTATTACCCAGTTACTGGGTTGTGGAGGTCAGATAGGCAGTCGCTCCATGTAAAATACTGGTATTCAGCTGCATCCGGTTAGACTGGAAGCCGACCCCAAGATAGTTGGGAAAAAGGCTAGGAAGATTGAGTAGAAGTGTCGATAACATAACACAAAATAACATTGCAATGGTGTGTCGACAAATACACATGCACATAATAAACTCACGCCTACAAACTACAGAACGCTACCAACTACGATCCTTACATACTCGTACTGTCGATATCGTCGTCGTCGGCGGTGTCGATCGTAAACAAAATAAAGTTTTCACTGTATTTTGGCAAATGAACCAATAGTGAAGATCCAATATTTAATAAAATCCAACAGAATGTATTTGGTAGAATGGGGCTACAGTCGCGAGGGTCGCCTGCCAACTGCCAACCGGCCGGCGAGACAGTTTGGCTGCTTCTCAAACATCTCGCTAATGTTCTGCAGACATTCAGTGAAGGCCTTCTGAAGCAACTTTACTTAGGCCCACTTGCACCACAAACGTTAAACGTATATAGAAGATCATTCTGTCTCTGTCGCCTCCAAATAATTGACAGAAATAGAACTATGTTTTAAATTCGTTTTGCGCTAAATTAATTTAGCGATTCGTGGTGCTAGTGGGCTTTTTAATGAGTTTACTCACAATGTTTTATTTAAGGAAGTGTATAGAGTGCCGCAAGAATATTTGCGGCATACTAGTGGCACTGCTTCTGCCCAGCTAAAGTCCCGTAAGCATTGCATTGTCACTGTCACTTGTTATTTTGTTTGATTGTTGCGTTTAGTTTCTTTTTTATCTATTGCCGGCTAAACTTAAGTGCCATAATCCCTTGGCTTAGCACATGGAAATGGCAGAAAAATAGGTTAGGTTAGAACTATGACCACACAACGCACGAGCCGAGCAAGCGTAGCGAGCGGTGCCGAAGCACCGACCGGCGAGTGCCAGGGTTCGTTTAGGCACAATATAATGTAATGTTTTGGGAATGTGGAACACCACATTCAGATCGCCGTAAAACATTACGGCGATCTAACCTCAACAATCAAACAAAATACCAAGTGACGTGACTTAGTGATAGTGACAATAACACGATCGAGGCGGTGGCAAAGGAGTGCACAATAGAGTGCCACTAGCGGCAGTCTATATATATTGCCTCTAGCGGCACTCTATACACTGCCTTTTTTAATACTTTTTCTGAAGACAGACGAAAAATCTTAGATCCGTAACTACATCATATCGTTCAAAGAGGAAGTCCTTATTGTACAAGTAAAAAAACACGAAGTTATTGTGTTATATAACTGATCGGGAAAGTGTTGACTATGAGAGATTGTATCTACTAGCTAGCTAGCTAGTAACTAGCTATTTAAGAATAAAGAAAAAATTGCAGCAGTGGTGATGAAATTATTTACACAAAGTAAAGCGCCTGCTTGGGTTCGAACCCACGACCTACAACTCGTAAGTCGGGGCCGCTACCACTGGGCCACCACTGAAATCTGAAATCACAAATAGTTTTGTTCTCCGTTTCTCCTCACTTCCGTTTCTCACAACGAATGAACAAAATTGATTAAAATCTGTCGACTTAAAAAACACATTAAAAAAATTGGTGTTAAACAAATACAGTTCTATAATCACAGTTTATGCGCTAGTATTACACTTCACGATTTGATTATAATAACTTCTTCCCGGAGCTGCGGAGTCCAACGAGAGAGTTCCGCATTGGACCGTGTCCAAATGTGCCTCTGGAGTCACTGCACTACTCTGTGTCTCCGCTCAATATTACGGCGAAGTTGTACCAAGTTTTAACCATCATTTCGATTCTGGCTAAAAATTAATGGTACCTAGGTAGGGAGTGACGTTGCTTTGAGTGTGAAATATACATAAACAAAATAAGGTAGTCCCGTAGCTATTGTGGGGACCCCGACTGTACAGCGGAAGAGCTTGAAGACTGAAATGAAATAAAATGAAATCGTTTATTCTGTAAATAGGATATCGGAATCACTTTTACACGTCATATTAAAAAATATTAAAAATAAGCTAGATGAGGTCAGCGTTTCTTAACTGAAAACTCTGAGAAGAAAGGTCGAAACAAACTCAGAGGTCGCAGTCTCCTTTAAAGGCTAGACAAAATCTTGGTCAAGCCATATGAGAACCATGTAGATGAGTATCTGAAATGGTCTTTTGAGGAAAGAACCACACAGATTTGAGTGAACCTGTCCAGTCAGTGCAAGCATTTGTCAGTAATCGTGGAGCTCAACTCAGAACTTAAGGAGCTCAACTCGACGAACAATACCAAAGAAAGGACATTGGGGTAGGCCACATCAATTACTCAAACTGCCAGACCATCATTAAAACTAACTGAGAAATAAAATAAAATAAAAATTAAAGAGGAAAAACCCACATAGTCCTCACATTCACAATAATTAAAATAATATAATACTTTACAAAGTAATCATTTGTATTTGCTTTGGCTGTCAAGAAATAGGAACAAACTGGATTTGCGAAAAGTATTTAGCATCCCTTTTAAAATGTACCTGTTTAAGAATTCCTATTTGACGAGTATTTAGGTATATAAGTTAAAGTTTAATAATAAGTTCAGGCGTCCGTATGCGAAAAAACGAAATGAAACAATTTCTTCGGACTATACAACGACCTACTTCCATTATAACGAACTTGCTAATACTAATTGAGTTCAGAATCTTGGCAACTTAGTTCAATTCGTACAAACTACATATATTAATAGCAAACTGGTAACAGGCCAAGTTATCAGTTACAATAAGTTGCGGTGCGTCGCCCGACAACTTTTAACGAGCGAACATCTTCGACGCCGCGCTTTGTTCACCAACCAACGCGACATCTACACTAACGGAACTTTTGGATAATGATTATTAAATTGCAATCCTACTTATTAATTTCTTCTTAATATGTTCATGTGCGATTCACTTCAACTTCATTCATCAGGCGTTTTTTTTTCTATTGTCCTTCTTTGTTCCTTAGAAGAGATATAGTCTAGATTTTCGTTTTACCTGCCTCAACATTAGGTATCTATGTCTTGCCTCTGATACGTACTTGATAGACAAAGATGTGTGCACGAACAGAGTTGAGGTACGTAGATGGTAATTTTTTATATGTGGGTGTGTTTAGTGTGAGATTCAAAGTAATCTTGATGAAAGTAATTTTAATTTCGATCAGTCTAAAAATCTTGATTCTTCGAATACAAAAATCGTTAGAATGTGTTCCGTGTTGTAAACATTTGGCTAAAATCATGATTAGGAGCCAGCCGACTTTTATTTATTTTATTATGTTCTGCTGAATGCCCTCCGACTAATATCATGTGTGTTTGTTTGTGACAGTCGAAGCTGAACTGCGAGGTGTTGTACGACGATCTGGCCTTCGAAGTGCGCTGGGCGGTCGCCGGTGACAGCATTGTGCTGCAGCTCGTGGCTAAACTTGGTCAGTACCACCTTCCTATTACTGAGTACAGAGAAGCAGAGCAGTCGACGTATCCCACAGAATAAGAAGCGAGCTCGAGGGGATACCGAACTGGTTTATAGTCGAAGAACCGCTGAGCGTTGAGTTTGATGTATTCTTAAATGAAGCATGTGTTCGCGACTAGGTGGATCGCCAATCTTCGCTCGATGATGGTGGATAAAGATGACATTGCACCTTAACTTTTTAACATGTGTATTACTTCCAGAGGACGGCGAGTACATGGCGTTCGGAGTATCTGGCGACAACCTGAAGACACAGATGGTGGGTGGTGACCCGGCCGTGGCCTGGGTGGACAAGCGCACGCTCAAGGGATATGCTGAGGACTACTACCTGGACGCCAAGAGCCAGTGCGCTGGAGTCCGGGGATCCTGTCCCGATGAAAGACTTGTGGTAAGTGCTGCATGTCTTTCTGTTACAGCGGTGACTGATGAGGCAAAACATACTCCCTTCTGAAATAACCTAACTCAATACGTAGATTCTACAGCAGTCGTTTAACTCGCGGCCGTGGTGCGGTCGCAAGTCACAACTGCATCGCTACACGAGAGTCAACACGAGATAGCTAAACAGTTCTAAATCATACATAACTAAGTTATTTTGTTTACAATGAAACTAATATACATGCCATATACAAAAGAAATTGACTTTAATAATTATTATGTACATTCAGAAAAACTAATTGTTTGGCAAATTGACTGTTATCTCAAATTTACTGTATATTCTAATCACAACTGTAATTTGTGACAGTCCTAGTCGTAAGAAATGGCTATAGTTCTGCGCCTAAACGAATTGATGAAGTATGTCAATTTAATATACCTACAATTACTTTTTTATCATACAACAATCAACCAAAAGCTTAATGAATCTTTATCTAAGTACCGAAAAAAATCATCCACACCATTGTCAACGGAAAAAGTGACCATAAGCTGTTACCACACACTGACGGAACCTCTTTGTGCAGGAGAACACGAACTCGATCCGCCTGCTGAACGCGGCGCTGGTGAACGGCTACTCCATCGTGACGTACCAGCGCTCGCTGAAGGCGGCCGACGAGCTGGACCGCGCCGTGCTCACCAACGGCAGCCAGGCCATCATCTGGGCCATCGGACCACTCAACTCCAGGAATGAAGTGTCCTACCATCCGCACTTCACCAAGGTTAGTGGATAAAACTTTACTAGTGTGTAACTCTCAATATTGTGCGTACAAACTTACATTTGCAGATGGAATGTATGGGAGAACATGTTTTTCTACTACGTAAGTACGTGTTAAGTTTATTTTGCGTAGTCACCTGGCTGGATTTTGTACCTATGTTACATATTACCCTATGTCATGTCATCTTGTTGTTGTTTGGTTTTTTTTTTTTAGATCACTTTTAGTTTCCCGTAGCCGGGTAACAGATTTTTATATATTTATATCTTATAGATATCGAAAGTCAGAATTTACGATCGAAGTTACAAAAATACTGTTAATTCGCAAAACAATCATAGGACGTGAGACGGGTTTCTTCCGATTGTTTTGTATCTGTCGTGACCAGATCTTAAAATTCATCATTTAATTTTCATGAAATGAACATTGACCACTGGTCACATCATGATGTGCCCTGGCCAGATCATTGAATACTCAACGTTTAACGATATGAACAGTTAAAGGCACGACGACTTCATGATGTGGCCAAACATTAGTGATCGTATTATCGTAAAATAGTTACACTATCCACCGGTAGAGGCGTTGATGTCGCTTTGTTTTAGTTGTACATCATGGCGGCGGCATACAACAAATCAAACAAAGAAGGGTGACTACTCAAAAAAAGTCGATGGACTTTTATTCAATTTGGAAGTAGCGCTCGCCGGCCGCTGCCACGGCGTTAAATTAAACAGCACTTAAAATTAGTTTAAAAAATTAACGCCGCTCATGTGGCACTCCGACCAAATTGGGTTAGGTTAGGTTAGAACTAAGACCAACTGCGAGTGAGCCGATTGACCAAAGCGAGCGGTGCCGCGGCAAGGGCCGGCGAGCGCTACTTCCAAGTTGGTCGCAGTTACTTGGCTATTTTTACTACACCTTAAACCCTATATTAATGACATGACCAAACGCCGGCTGATATATCTTTAAACGTTGACGTTTAAACGATGCGGCCAATGTAGCTGGCCATTTCGTGAAATGGTCAATTCTAAGATCTGGCCACGACATATCCACGGACGTTAAGGTGCGTACGACGAATCTTATTAGTGGTGAAATGTGGGCCCTTCGCCCAAGTCTGCCGAAAATTTTGAACTAGAAGAAGCGAGCTCGATAATTTTAGCACCCTATCCCGGGTAGGTAAGGTTTTCTTTTGAATGTTTATAAATCAATAGGAGTTAGTTAGTCGATTAGAAAAGTTTGAGAAAAAGAGAATTCATGATGCAAGACTGCAAGAGCGAGTGACGCGAACTCGAAATTTTTTCACTCTTCATTAATATTTAGCATACGTAGGGGGCCCCCAACAAAAGCCGTCTTTAACTTACTGATTATAGTTTGGCTGTATTTGGGATTTGATTAAAAGTATTTCTAAGGATTTGGTGGCACCCCTAGACCCCTGGGGCCCGGGGCAGACCACACGTGCCGCTCCCCACCTTAGTACGCCAGTGATCTTATAAATTATTTTGACCTGTTCAGTGTGTGTGATGAAATTGATCTACGTCCTAATTTTGTATTTTGAATCATTAATGTGTGTGTAGGGCGACAAGTTGATCGAGTTCGGGCGCCCGCCGGTGTGGAACTGCCCCATGCCCGAGGAGGACGACGCACCAGCCGAAGAACCGCAAGCGGAACCCGTGCGCTCTGCGCAACAAACTGTGAGTAAATAGTGTGTAAAATACCCATGACCTAGCCGCTGCATACGCTTCTGTACATCAAACTAAGTAACTTTGACCAAAACCGATTGCTGGGAAAAGACTATTATTTTTGGATTTGCTGTTTACGGCAGCGCGCAATGTAACCAGAGCCATTTTTCGACAATAATTTGAGGTATTGGAAAATATTTAACGATTTTTTTCTTCCACACGTCACGTGTGACTACAGTCTCCTTGTATCTTAGGGGCCTCATATCATTAATACGGCTGATACTGCGGTAGCTCCGCCTCTGCACTTGAGTATCATCAAGATGATTTTGCCAAGCAACGGTACAGGAATTGAGGGGGTATTAGAAATTAAGTTATAAAATTTAAAACGTGCCCCGTCCACGAATGGAAGTGAATGTTGGGTGTAGCATGAAAGTAGAATAAATGCTATGGAATTGCGTTCCTTGCAAAGGATGTGTGGCCACGAAGGCTGTGGAACGATGAGAAAAATTTATGATCTTCGTCGTCGCGAATCTCTCAGGGAACTATTTAAAAGGATTAATATTATGACCGTTCCTTGCCAATTCATTTATGAAAATATTATGTATGTAAGGAAAAATCTACATCTTTTTAATAAAATAAGTGATAGACATAATTTTAATACTAGAAATAAAGATAAACTAGATCAACCATTTTTCAGATTATCTAAAGTACATACATCTTTTATGGGGTACTGTGTTAAATGTTACAACAAAATACCTTGTGATATATTACAATTAAATGAAAGAAAATTTAAAACTCATGTAAAAAGTACACTTTGTAAACAAGCATATTACAGATTAGAGGATTATATCCAAGATAAGAATGCTTGGAAACATGCTGGTCCTGCTCCATAGGACAATTTCTAGACAAAATCAAACTGGTTGCTTACTTAATTGTATTTGTTTTTTATTATATGACATTGATTTTACGAGTACATCCTGTGATTACTTCCTCACACACTGACTTATTAATTGTAATTTTTTAGTAGATTCGTCTATTTTTTACAATGTTTGTGAATATGTGAACACGATGTATCTACCACATAATTAATTTATCTGTCGTTTGCTCGACTTTAAATTCTTATTACTTTATACAGTAATTTTATTCTAGGTGCATCGTCTTCACATATAATTATATAAATAATGTACCTATACAAAATATTGTAAAACATTTTAAAAAGAGTAACGGTGGAGTTTCTTGCCCATTCTTCTCCATACGAAAACTACCTTTTGGAAGGGGCGGTAGAATCAATACTTTATTTTGTAAATTTTGACGTTCAAAAGTGCCTTCAAGGGCCTATTTGAAATAAATGATTTGACTTTGACTTTTGACTTTGACTTTGAAAAGGCAACGACGCGGTTTAAAAGTAGATCTAGTGACAAAAATTGAACAGAGTATGCTCAGATGGTTTGGTTATGTTGAGAGGATGAATGAAAGGCGACTAACAAAAGGTATTTACAAGGCAGATGTAAGTAAGAAATCCAGGACGCCCTAGGAGGACATAATTTTATTATAGAGACCTCTTTGGTGATGTTCTTCAGAACGGTCAGGTTATTAGTATTCGCAACCGGCGTGCGTGAATGACAAGATATGTAAACATAAACGAGAAAAAGTAGTATACAAGGATCGTAGCTGGTGGAGTTCTGTGATTTGTACCTACGCCATGAGAAGATGGTGTGAGTTTATGTATGTATGTATTTAAAACTTGACCTCCTTGAAAACAGTTAGAACCTGTTGCCAGGTATCCATGTTATTACAAAAAATGATCACAAAGGCGGAAAGTATAAATGTTTCTCGGCTTCGTTAAGCTCTTTTTTACACCTGTTATCCACCTGATGCAAACTAAGATGATTGAACCTGAAGAAACGCTCGGTCTCTTGAAATGTCACGATAAATCGTGCTCAACAAAAACATTTTTAACAATTTATAGACCAAGTTTGACACACTAAAAGCAGAATACCCTCCAGGCGCAAGTGATCAAGCCGAACCCCGTGCCGACTCCGAAGCCCGTGCCGAAGGCGGCGCCGTGGGACATCCCCGCCATCCAGTGCTACGAGCCGCCGGACGGCGTGTTCTACGCGCAGATGGGGCCCACCGGCGGCAAGCAGGGGTACTCCGCCATCACTGGTAACTCACTGCTCTTTAATTATTAGATTTATTAAACCAGCTTGACCCATCATCCTGCAAAGTGAAAATATCTACTTAATAAAGATCATCACAATCATTCACCGACAGACCATAAACGCACAGCCTGAACTGTTGACTCCTGAAGCGTGAACATTTGTACAAGAGTTTCTTATTCAGTGAAAGTGGGCACTAAGAGAGGGTTTTAAAAAATTCGTCCCCTGGAAGGGTTGAACAGGGGATGAAAGTTTGTAAAGAAGTTCTTAATTTTGGTCGATGTGAAATCTCATCGAGCATTCGGCTTGTAAATATATCATAACAGACTGTCAGTAGCTCTATAACCATATCCTGCAGTGGACCAAACTTAAACATAGATCTTACTGGAGCTGCAGAAATCCATTAAAAATAAGAAAAAAATATTTGTGAAACATAGATGTGCCGATAGAGCTGCGCCGGCGGCTTCACCCGCATAAGTCTCGATCCAGCGCGAATATCGGGTCATCCAGGTGCCAGATGCATGGTCTGCCCATGTGAATATCGGGTCATCCAGGTGCCAGATGCATGGTCTGCCCATGTGAATATCGGGTCATCCAGGTGCCAGATGCATGGTCTGCCCATGTGAATATCGGGTCATCCAGGTGCCAGATGCATGGTCTGCCCATGTGAATATCGGGTCATCCAGGTGCCAGATGCATGGTCTGCCCATGTGAATATCGGGTCATCCAGGTGCCAGAGATGCATGGTCTGCCCATGTGAAACATTTCATCCAAATAAAAATTTCACCCTTCAGCCATAAAAGCGTAACAAATAAAAAAACTAACTTTCGCATTTATAATATTAGTTAGGATTAGGATCACCTGCTCGTTTATTATTCCACACACAGGTCGGAGCCACATCTTAGAATTAATCATTTCATGAAGTGTTCGACCATTTCATGAAATGGTTGTGTTTTATGAAATGGCTAACTAAAATAATCGATTATTTTCGTCAACATTTAATATTATGTCAGTCGACGTTTTTCCATATTATAATGTAGAGTGTCCATGGGTTAAGGTATAGTAAAAATAACCAAGTAACTGCGACCAACTTGGAAGTAGCGCTCGCCGGGCTCTGCCGCGACACCGCATGCTTCGCTCGCGTGCCGTTACAAGCGGCGTGAAATGCAACATAACACTTATAATTAGTTTCTTTTGTAACACGCTGCTTGTGGCAACTTGACCAAATGGGTTAGAACTGTGATTAACTACGCACGAGCCGAGCGAGCGCTAGTTCCAAGTTGGGCGCTTAATTTCCATAATACCATATTAAAGTGTGGAAATCCAATAAAATACCATGGACTTTTTTGCGTGGTCACCCTACTTTATGCTGCCACCATGATGCACAACCAAAACAAAGCGACGTCAACTCCTCTAGCGGTGGATAATCTAACTATTTCACGATATGTTTGGCCACATCATGAAGTCAATACATCTAGTCATACACGCATCCATCCATCTGTACCTTTGTGTGTAGGTCACGTGGGCTGGGGCATCTCCTGGTACATAAACGGCCTGCTGATCCCCGAGATCAACGTGGTGCGCGGGCGCAAGTACACGTTCGTGGTAGAAGGCGGCTCCAACCCCGACGTGCCCGCGAGGTACCACCCCTTCTACATCACCAACGACCCCGTCGGCGGGTACTTCCACAAGACCGATAAGGAGAAGGAGGTACATAAATGACTTTGTTTTTTCATTAGCTGTCTCTTTGATTTTTATTTCCAACGCTACAGGGATCGTTTGGCGCGCGGCCGATATTGGAACTGACGACGCCATCTTGTTGTGTCGAAATAATATAAGTGACAAGTTCACTAATGTTTACCAACAACTGTCAATGTTATTCAGGCGTCAAAAGTCCTTGTAGCACTCCATAGATAATACACTTACAGCACTCTATAATCCGTTGTTTGAAAAGTGTGGTAAGAAAACGTTAAGAAGAGTTTATTTATTTAATTATTAAAATATCTCTATTAAAACTTCAGTGTGTCAAAACCTATATTTTATCTTCGTACTAAAAGCCCAACTTCATTTCGGCGCGGCGTGTTACAGTACCAAATATTGTTCCAAACCCAAACTCGTGCATTTTAAATAATAGTGAGATCTCGTAGCTTTCCCTATATATAGGTACTACTGATAAACTTGGGATCCTTTTAATCTTCTTCAAACTCCTCAAGGAGTGCGCTTCAAGAATATCTTGTTTGTTAACTCCTGAAAGTTTTAGTTTTACACTTTCAAAGGCTTTATTTAGAGCGCACATTAATGAAGACGTTATTATAATTTTTATTGAAACAGTATTTATTTATATTTGTAATAATTTATTTATTGACGCCTGAAATATTAACACTATAACAACCATAATGAGTAAAAAGAAATTTGTAGGCTATAATGAAAATAATACAACATGGTAGCATCTGCTGCTGCAGCCGAACTAAGTGAAAAACCTGTATCTCGGCATACAGCGCCGTACCTCTGATATAGACTGTTTTTTTTTGCCAACATACATTTTTGCGCCTGTACAGTAAGGAAAATATTAATATTTGGCGGATTGACACACCACCTAAACTTGCTGTATTGTGATCATTTCTTTCGATTGACAAAAAATCACAGTTGTCATTTGTATACACGGATAATAAATTAAAGTTGTTGGTCAATTTGCTAAACAAACCGATTCCTTGTCTGTTCTCACGTCATACACTATAACCCCCTGGCCTCGAGCTACACACTCAAGCGACACGCGTGTTGCGACAGCGAGTGCGAAGACAACAAATGAAAGAAGATGTTTAGAGCTTGCACCGAGTCACCGCGACGCAACTTGCGGAGCGACGGACGGAAACAGGAGACGAGCGCGTGTGGTCGCTCGACGTCGTGAACTGGGCCTAATAATCTCACTACTACTATGTTTCCAGGGTGTAGAGATCTACGCGGGCGTCCGTCGCACGCGCTCGGGCGGGCTGAGCCCCAGCGGCGTGGGGCGGCTGTGCAACTGGACGCCCGACAGCAGCGGCCCGGAGGCCGACGAGTTCCCCAGCTTCGGCGCCTACCAGCGCTCGCTCACGCTCGTGTGCGAGGAGGGCAACCCGGGGGTCGTCACGTGGGTCCCCGACAGGAAGACGCCTGACACTGTCTACTATCAGGTCAGTTACCATCCTCCTTGAATCAAGCACACCAGGTTGTTGACCCGCATGGTACATCTTCGAGAAACTTTGGTCACGGAGTAGTGAAGAAATGGAGTACTAAGTGTGTACATTTGCAAATTTTAACTAGTTTCACTGCGTCGCGAAAAAGCGCCATTCTAGCACCAATCCACAGTATTTTTTTATAATGAATAACCACTTCCTTTATTCACTCCTCCAAGGCATGCATAAATACATTCTAAAGCTGGTTCATGGAACCATGCATGTACCAGCTTTAGAACATATTTATTGATGTTGTTTTAATTTTCATGTCCTTGTTTATACCATACCAAATCGACAAACACAATATCAATAGTCCAACACCAGACACGACTGAAAACTTTCACTATTATTTACAAACCATTACTTTTCATCTATTCTCTACAATATCTCATATTGCATTATTCTTTACTTCACTGTTACATACCACGCATGCAACTGAACGTGTCTAAGTAAACGCAACGCAGTACTGCGCATGACACACGAAACATCACAGTACGCGGCCGTTAATATGGCACATCGAGTTGTAGGAAAAGATCGGCTTTGTCAATCATACCTATGTGACAGACTCCTTCAAAAACTTGATGTTCCACTTTAACGCCTGGATACTATGCCCATTTATTACTTACATCACAGGTTACATTAATACTGGTACCTACTTTACGTCTTATGTATCGCTAGACGCATACACACATGTGCATTGCTCCTATACAAAAGTAGATATCTATTATGTTCAAACACAAACTGTGCTCCACGCATCTCCTATGAGTTCGCATAAACACGGCCACCCCAAAAAACAGTAGATAACTAGCTTTATGTCCGTTAAGATTTGAAAAAAAAACGAGCGATACATAAGTGTGCCTGCACTGGGTAACAATATAAGACGTTAAGTATCTATGTAGTATGTAATCTGCGTCTCTACTGTGAAGCATACACTGTATGTACATAATCTTTACTATCTGTTTTCTGTTTCAGCCTTCCAAGCCTTCTCTGTGCATGAGATAGCTCGATTACTTCTCAATGTATATTATTGGACGGTGAAAGTTTCATTAGCTTGCAAAGTTAGTTTAAATTCCCGGCATTAATATATTTATCTGTTGCAGTGTTTCACGCACCGCCACCTCGGGTGGAAGATAAACGTGGTTGACGAGTGCGACGCTGCGGACGCGCAGGAGAGCCGCGTGGTCCAGGCCGTGGCGCTGCCCGACGATCTGGCCGGCGAGGAGTCCGTGCAGGTACCGTCACGACTCTCTCCGAAACGTAACTTTTTAGATGAGCGCAGGAAAATACAAAAAATAATCAATACGAAAACGAATTATGACGATTTCAGTAGATTTAAGAGCGAGAGCGGACTCATGGGAGAAGTGTACCCAGAGATAGAACAGATGCCGCCGTACAACAATAAGAGACAGGAGTATTCTGAATTGCCGATATCCAACGTACAAATCAAGGAGGTGATACAAGCCGTGGAGACCCTGGAGGACACGATGAAGGACGACAAGAAGAATGCGACGTACCTGCAGTACCAGGTGCACGAGGATGGACAGGACAATTTGTTCGTGGCCGAGCAGCCCCTGCGTGACGACGACGAGTACTTCATCGAGCCAGGGAAGATCAGCAACAATTACTTCTTACCGGTCAATCAGAAACCTCTGACATTACAATCTGTATTGAGACCAGCCCCACACAATTCCCACAAGCCAATGAATAATATGCGACCAGGTCCGTTCCGCCGTCCGGCGCCCCCTGAGATCAAACTCCGTCGTCCTCCTCCAACATATCAAAAGGGGAACATAAACATGAACATGGGCTACCCACTCCCCCTCCCCAACCACCATGGCTCGTATGGACCGCAGAAGAAACCGCCACCAAAGTTCAACCAAAACCGTTTACAGTCGAACATGAACCGACCACCTATGAACGGTGTGCCACCGATGAAAACTTTGCCCCCGATGCACCAAAATAAACCCAATTATAATACATTAGGGCCAAAACAAAATTCAGGGCACCCACAAAACTCAGCGCATCAACAAAATGCAGCGCATCAACAAAATTCAGGGCATTCACAAAATTCAGCGCATCTACAAAATTCAGGGCATCCACAAAATTCAGCGCATTCACAAAACTCAGCGCATCAACAAAATTCAGCGCATCCACAAAACTCGGCGTATCAACAAAATTCAGCGCATCCACAAAACACAGCGTCTTCACTGTTTTCACCGCCACCACAAAATTCAGCGACTACTCTATTTGCAGCGCCTCCACAATTTGCGAAGATACCGAATAGTCCAGTACAATCCATAATAATGGGTAAACCGAGCTCCAACAATGTACAGTTAACAGTTCCGAGTCAGACATTGAATCTAGGTCAAACCGACATTATCGCTAATCAAGTGGTCAAAAGTCAAATAATGCTGCCTCCCGGTGGTAACGATGTGATAGCTCAGCATAGCACCGTACAAACGTATTACAATAAACCGGGACAGATCATACTCGGCAAACCTATGGACAACCCGATGCCTCTGGACCAACAGATGATCCCAACGAAGCAGCTTGGTATCAGATCACCGCCCACTCCAGCACCAGGCTTCTTTCAGTCAACACCAAGTGTCACTGTGCAACATGAAAACGATCATCAATCGCAAAACGAAATAAAGTCATCCGACTTCATTGGCGAATCTGCCGATAAGTCTTCCATTTTACCTGCCGTTAATACAGGATTTAAACCTGACTCGATCGTAGTTGAGAGTGGGTTCAAACCTATTATTAGAGAACCACTGATGGCTGGTGAAGACAGAATAGCGGAATACGAAGGAAACGCCAACAGACGAGAAGACGCCGATGTGGAAGACGATTATATTGAGCCCCCGTCGTTCAACGAGCCCACCAACCACCAGTACTCCAGTGACAAGATCACTGAGACGTTCGAACCGATGTTCATTCCATCCCCACCGGATCACTTGTTGCCCACCAACGACAGAACTAAGGAAGTATTCCCAACTAATCACGCCAAAGAAGACAGACCTCATCCGGTGTACTTGAAGAATGTCACTAAACTAAGTAATGTGACAAAACATGGTTTGACCGGTTTGTTCAGCAAGAAAAACATGGAAAAGGATGTTCCTGGCGATTTAATGATGGAGTCAGATCGAATCAGCCCTCATTACCTCCCTCCCGACCCAAAACTACCAAAAGAGCATTCCCAGAAATTATCTTCGTCAAACGATCAAACTTTCACTACTTACGATGGAAAAACTGTTTCAGCAGCGACATTGACGAGCGTCTCTGATGAAACTAAAGCCCCTTCTAAATTATTTTCTGCTAAACTACCAGCTAACTTTGAGCGATTGTTAAAAACGCCACAATTTGGTCCCTTCAAGGGTGAAATCCCACCACCAGTAGCTGCTCATATTAATAAAGAAGCCCAAGAAACGAATAAAGCCAAAGTTATCGATACAAAGACGACACATTTGAAACTTGTAAATATTCAAAAACCTGTAGATTTAAAAGCAGAAGGTAGTAAAAAAGTCGAAGTGACTGTAAACATACCGCAGGTCGAAGAAGAGATCGCAGAGGAATATGAAGACGATGACGAAGATGAAGATGAGAAGGTGAGACAGCGAAGAGACACAAAAACCACTCAGTTCGAAATGGGAGAAATAGAAGAAGTTCAAACCAATGGGCACAGCATGCCTAAGAATCAAGTAGAGTTTGAGAATGAAAAGCACGCGACCGCTGCCGCGACCTCGATGCGACTGTACTGGATGACGCACTTACTGCTACTGACGTTATGTATCAAACTCTTGTAACATAATAAATAAGTTAATTATTTAATATTTATTGGATATTGTATAGGGCTTGCCATGAAATGCATTTCGTGTTGGATATGTAAAGTATCGGGGTTGGCTGTGGACTGTGGGACGCTCTGCATCGCTCTTCTCTGCGCCACTCGACCGCTCGTGTTAAACTAATCCGAACCACACCTGTTACCACTTTGTTACACGCATAATGCAATTCAATACTCCGATAGTGTTTAAGGATTTTGTAAATATTTTTATTTTCTAATAAAATTAGTGTTACATTTTATCATTGTAGTTTAATTTACGAACATTCTGTGCACAAGTTTGAATGAGGTTTTTGCCCTGCAGTGAAACAACAATAGTCTGGTAGTATCATTTTATTGAGAACGTTGAAAGATAATAAGATTATAACAACATTACATCCTTTATACTCCTTACCTTTAATTATGTACACGTAAGACGGACCTACATCGGTGCATTGGTGTCAATCCTTCTTGATACGTGGACTGGGCAGCTTGAGCAGCGAGTGCACGTTGTATATCTTCTTGCTGAGGCGCGTGAAGTTGGCAAGCGCCTTCTCGTGCGGGTAGCTGGTGTCCACCAGCCGCAGCACGGAGTCGCGGCTGCGGCCCCTGGAAGTTCAAGATAACTTGTTTAGGGTGAATTTCTCTATATAAACGTCATCGGAAGCAAAACGCTATGCGCAGCGCGCTATTGAAATTAAATTACTATACAACTTGACAAAACGCTTTGCGCAGCGCGCTTATGAAATGAAAATACTATAACATTTATACAACTTGTCATAGGCAACTTTATATCTTAGCTAACATTATAAATGCGAAAGTGAGTTTGTTTGTAACGCTTTGAATGAATGAATGAATGAAATATTTATTTGCAAGAATATAGGTATTACAAGTTCTTAAAATCTATGGGTTTCACTATATTCAGCATTTCAGCCTACAAATATTCAGATTTTACAAATCTTGGTTATACTTATAGCATGCAGTACCTACACATTTAGTAATTTGCAATAACATAAAATACTAATAATAATTACATATTTTAAATTTAAATTACAATGCAATTAATGAAACTAATTAAATAAAGCTCTATTCATTTCAAATAAAAATTAACGCTAAAATGGCTGACTCCGTATCATAGTTGCGACAAACAAATGCGTGACAAATGCTAGGGCGACAGTACGATAGGTCGACCATCAGCGGTGCGACAGAACAACAGCTCGACGAACGTTAGTGCGACAGATTGTTTTCACGACAAACGATGGCACGACGCAACTTTTGATCGACGAACGGCGACAGATTGTTTTCACGACCATCGATGGGATGGTGAAACTTTTGATCGACGAACTTTAGCGCGACACAATTTTCGCTCAACAAACTAAAGCACGACAAACATTCCTATAATTTTTGTTGCTAATAGCAGATAAGAAAAAAATGTGAGTCATGAGTGATCATGAGTCAAAATGGCTGAACAGCTTTGGATGAAATTTGGCACACGGGTAGACCATGACCTGAAATAGGACGCGAGGATATATGCTTTTTATCCTTTTACCCCAAGGGAACATACTACCGGGGTAGTATGTTCCCTTGGGGTAATTTCATACATGCACGCGGGCGAAGCCGCTGGAAAACAAAAGCCAGTAAAGTAACTAGTAACTTAATAATAAAACAGTAACAAGCAAGCAGTAGTAAACCGTTCTCTTTTACCCGACTGCGGCGAAGCCAATAAAGGAGGGTTATGTGTTTGACCTGTATATATGTACGTCACGTGTAGTCACGGCATTTAGCTGAGCATTGACCGATTCTTGCACAGAAACGACGCACAGATTAATTGCTCATGATATTGTTGTATACTTGTTGCAAAAATTGTACTTTTCCACTGTGGAAGCGGTTGGTTGCTTGGTTGTTTTGATTGTTTGAATCTGTTTGTTTGTTTTCATTTGCAAGTGTCGCAACACAATTACGCAATGTAAATTCGTATTGTCTTTGGCCTCATAGACAAAATTTGTCAAACTTTTAATTTATTTGTAATTTTAATGTAATGAATATGAGGCTTTTGGCTAATCTATCAAGTAGTTCTAAATGTTATTTTTTTTTGTAATGTGCGTTTAGTTTGTGCAGAATAAATCATTTTTCTTTCTTTTTCTTTCTATGTTGAATGTAATTTGGAATGAGAAATGATAAAACAAATGCTAATTATAAAGAGTAAAACAAAAAAGGGAATTATAAAATAAAACCCCGTCTGCGTAAAAAGTGAACTTTAAAAAAGATGGAAACAAGAACTCAGGCGTTTTCTTAAAATAACAATAAAGACCTATTGCCTCCGACTGCATGAGATTGTTTATAATAGGTATTAAGTGGGATTGGGACAGAAAGAGGTCATGTTGTTTTCATCATTTTAAAATTCACTTTTAACCCAGTCGGGTTTTAGATTTTTTTATTTGTTTTTTTTTCCCTGTGCGTGTCCCAGATGAAATATTTTTCTTTCCTAATGTTTGAACAAGTTTTGTTTAGGTTTGGTAGGGGTAGGTTATTATTAGCCCAAGATTATTCCATGTGCAGTCCAATTGACCGATGGTTGAAAGTGAATGCATAGTTACGCCGCTGGAGAAAATGGCTCTGACTACCATGACTTGCGTAATATCACTTGAGTTTAAGTTCAGGAAATATCTGCGTGATGTATTGTGTGTAATTTAATTTATAGATACTAATTCTAGTAAGCTAGGTACTGTGATGTGTGCACGAACACTCACTGCTTGTTGAGCAGTCGTGCGACGGAGGTGAGCGGCAGGCCGGCGCGGTCCGCCATCTCCAGCGAGCTGCCGCGCACCACCAGCTCCTCTATCAGCTCTGTGGCTGCGCCCTGACACACTGCGGGCACACACCATGTCGTAGAACATAGCATCAGACCATCGCGCCTGTAGTCGCAGAAGGAGTGGGTAGAGGTGTACCTAGCTGTATCTATGCAACACCTACATTTCGCCAGTTATATTAAAATTCCTTTTAATGGAACGAGCGTATTATCTTCAACCGGGCACAACTCTAGCCCCCGGGCTGTTACTTCGAAATCCCTGACTGAAAAACCCAATAAGCCTTTGCACGACCTGGGAATCGAACTCCGGGCATCATTGTCAGCAGTAGCGCTTGCTACTACTGGACCAACGAGGGAGTCAGGTTTCAAAGAAGAGCCAAGTTTCCGCCCATCACCGCTGCCTGCAGCAGTTCACGGACATAAGCTTCTCCAATCAAACGCTATTTATCTCGATTCTCGGCTACTGTCTCATCAAGCTGCCTCCCATAAGATCGTCACTCGAATTCATCTGAGGGCGTCCTACTAAGGGCCTGTTTCACCACCTACGATTAAGTTCCTAATAACTTACTTGACAGATAATTTCATACAAATTCTGTTCCATTTTTTAATTTATTCGGTAAGTAGTGGCTATTCGGACATCGTGAAATAGGCCCTTAGTCTTCTCTCAAAAAAAAGTCAGTCAAAGTCAAATCATTTCTTTCAAATAGGCACTTAACGTCAAAATTGACAAAAAATTTAGGCAGTTTATTAAGTGCCGTTAACGTCACTTTATCTCTGCAGTGTATTAAGTGCCGTCAGTTTGCGACGTATAAGTGACGTGAACTGAAAGTTTTTTTAAATAAGGTACATTATTTTAAAAAACGCAACGGGTAATATAGTACGGTAAGTAGGTAAGTAGTACAGGGAACCACCACAAAACACATGTTTAAAACCACACCATGCATGCAACTTGCATGCAGCATGCAAGCAAGCATGTAAGCATGTAAGCATGCAACATATTATAGCATGTAAGCAAGCATGAAACATGCAGCAGGCATGGTTTCTGTCACAGCTCCGGCGCGAACTTATCGTCGCAGATGGTTTAACGCTCACCGCCGCCGCGCCGCAGCTTCGTCTTGCTGCAGCCTCAGCCGCGGGGACGAGCGTTACAACCACCTGCTCCTCAACTCGCGGGCCGCCTCGCCCCTTCGCGCCTACGCGATTCTAAATTAAATTCTAGGGGTAGGGCAGAGTCGAATTTACGGCGATTCGTTTCTGTCACTAAACGTAATTTTTAGCAAATGTTTTAGGACCTACAATTTAATTATAAATGAACATTCGGAATAATACACATTATATAAAACATAGTACTTAGGACATATGACTTTATTTCATTCAAAATTAGGAGATTCAATTATTATAGTACTCGATATTACGAATAGTTTTATAAGTAAAGATAAATAAGTACTTAAAACCAAATTTCGAATTTTTTAACATTATTGGTTACTGAAGTTTATAGCAAACGTGGACTAACCTCAACAATCAAACAAATGACAGTGAAAATGACATTGACAATACAATGCTTACGGCACTTTAGTCGGGCCGAGGCAGCGCTACTAGTATGCCGCATTAGAGGCACTTTATCCGCGGCGTATAAAGGGCCGTTAATGGCACTCTATACACTTCGAAAAATTTAATTGATTCTAGTTGCCCGTTCCAGAAGGTTACGTATGGAGAAGAATGGGCAAGAAAATCTTATCCGTAGGGGCAGGAAGTAACCTATATTTCCCCAGTGAACATAGCGGTTTTATTTGGTCGTGGCTCAATAAAAATATTATTTCTCGAAAAACACTCATTTTTAGGTTCCGTACCTCTAAAGGAAAAAACGGTACCCTTATAGGATCACTCGTGCGTCTGGCTGGCTGACTGGCTGGCTGGCTGTGTCTGTCTGTCTGTCACAGCTAATTCGCTCCGAATGTAATGGACAGAATAAGTTGAAATTTGGTACAAATATCTGTAACGAAAATAAATGAACTTTGAATATGTGACACTTTTGGTGGGCAAATAAGAAAAAAAAACAGTTTTGCCAACTGTAGGTACCATGTGACATATCAAATGAAAGGGCTTATTGCCAGAATCTGAAATATATAATTCTTATAATTTTGAAATATATATTTTAAAGTTATTATTAGAAAATTTATGAAAATTGAATATTATCCGACCCCTTATCTCCGAACAGACAATAAAAACAGGGAATGTGACTTACACAAACCAGAATGACATAGCAAATGCATTCAATGACTATAGATGACATTGAGAATAATGTGATAAAATATGACATTAAAATAAACAATAAGTGAGATAATTTGACAGTGCAATCAATGTTTATGCAGCCTGTTCTAAAATCCGATGTTATTTTAGCCACAAAGTCGCTTAAAAATACTAGTACTGTAGGTATTGATGGTAGGTATATCTACTAAAGTAATTTAATATGTAATTGAGCTTATAGCATAGCACTTGCCCTAGCACATATTATTAATATAGGTATTACCGAGGGCATCTATTCCAAAGGTTTGAAAAAGTCATAACAAAACCGTTCGACAAAAAGGAAGACAAGACGCATATAAAAATTACCGGCCAATAGCCAAAATTCCTGTTTTTTTTCAAGATCTGTGAGTAAGTTATTTATAACTCGTTATACCGTCTTCTAAAATAATTATGATATTTTGTGCAAAGAACAAAATGGTTTTCGGAAAAATAAAACAATTGACATAGCTATTTTCGACCTTTTAAATAATGTTATGTCTGCTGTTGATAAAAAGACTCCCATCTGCGCTATTTACACAGACATGACCTTTGATTATGTTGATCACAAAATCTTTCTAGACAAATTGCATCGCTATGGCATCAGAGGGAACATTTTAAAATAACTACTAAAATCATAACTAAGTAATACATTGCAATGTACTGAAATCACAAGTGTGTGCGCAAAAACCAAAACGGAACGAACGTATGTGTTGAATTTCAGGAGTATAAAGTATGGAGTGCCTCAAGGTAGCGTGCTTGGGCACCTGTATTTCTCATGTACATAAATGATTTGCCAAAAGTGATACAACAACAAAATGATTTTGTTTGAAGACGATAGCACTTCCATAGTAATTGACATTAATAATACTCTTACTGGCATAACTGGATTAATTTATAATGTGAAAAAGTGTGAATACATGGTCTTTCAGATCGGCGGCAAAGGGACATTTTATAGTCAAACCAAAACACTCACAGTATTTGTATTTGACATAGTGGTCCAGAATAAAAGGCTTTATTATTATTATTAAGAGTCTTACAAGCTCTAAACAGCGGCGTCCAGCCGTGGCCATCCTCGGCGTGGACGTCGCCTCCCCTGTCGAGGATGTGCCGCAGCATATCCAGGCTGCAGGAGTCCACCGCGTAGTGCTCCACACGAAGACCGTTCAGGTCGCGAGCCTGGAACAGGTGTCTCCGGTGAACGAGGAGATGTACATGTAACACGCATGTCCTAGAACCATTTCATGTGATTCCACCAATCAGCATGGCGCCCGCGCGGTGTTAATGGCCGAGTTCTAGCAGCAGAAAAATTATAGGCTGTTTTTTTATAGTCATATGTGATATGAATGTAAAAAAATACCTGCTGTTGATTTGACTACAGCAAGTTTTATTTAAAATATACCTTTTTTGCGCTTCTTTCGCCCTTGGTAATAATTTAGAAATTTAACAAATACCTGCATCTATAGGATTTCACATTACGAACACTAATCTCGGTAGGAATATATATCTGTGAAAGACAGGTAGGTTGTGGATGTGATAAAATAACTCAGAACAATTTCAGATGTAGGTATAATTTTGATTTTTTAACTGTGAACTTGAATTCACCCGCCTGGTCTCTGGACCTCCTCAGTGCCCTGACCGCGACGCCTCATAATATACGGCAGATACAACTCGTGTCGTCACCACAGTTCTGTCATATTATTCGTTAAGTTGTTAAAAAACAAATTATTTGATTTATTATTTAAACCTACATATACTGTAATATTTTGACGTTGATAGACGCAGTTAGAAAAATCGGGTTATAAGTTTACTTTAGAAAATGAACGAACAAAAACAACGGAATACTGCACCAACGATATCGAAACCTTAACGAAACGGATAGAAAGCGCCGAGTATCCGAATTAGTGCTTGTTAAGAGTCCTTATTACATATTTTACGCAAATTCATGATTTTTGACGCTCTAATTTTCAGCAGCAGTATAATATTTGAATAATTTAATTATGTATAACGATAGTGCCATTCTCTTTGTTGTAAGTCGGAGTTACACATTTTAATTTTTCTTTTCGTGTAATTTACTATAAATATTTTACGAACTCAGCTTACAAGAAATACCGTCGGCGATGAAAGACAAAATTACAATAAATTAAATAAAAGTACTATATTTTCCGCGTCAATAAAATTCAGCTAATTACACGAAAATAATGTGTAACTCCAACTTACAAGAAAGAGGAGGGCACTATCGTTATTATAATCAAATAATTAAAATATCTTAATGCTGTTAAAAATTACAGCGTTAAAAATCATGAATTTCCATAAAAAAATGTAATAGGACTCTTAATGAAATCGATATCTATTACTGACTTACAACAAGGTGTGCAGCGGTGCACAGTTTTGTACATATTTTTTTTCGAAATATTAGTTATTATTTTGATTGAGTAGCGATAAAATGTTTCGCTGATCCATCTGAGTTCGATTCTACGATTGAGAAAAGTGGCCATCGTTTATTGTGATCCCAGCCTTAACTTTAGGTTTGGTATCGTGTTTACAATAAATTGCAATATGTCTTTATTGCATTTTATATTCATTGCATTTCAACAAGGCGTAGGAATATAATAAAGAGTATGTTACATATCTGTGCATGGGGCATGTACTCGTATCTATCAAGGTACAGTTTGGAAATCTGCGAAAATAGTAAAATACTAGTATTATGGAGGTGAAGTGGTTTATGAGTGTTGTGATACGAGGTTTTCTACACAACAAATAAATAAAAAGAAAAATATCACATTTTTCTTTAAGAGGATTTCACTACACGGCGACAGTATACAGTGCCTACGTGGGCGAAACCGCAGGACGCTGCAGTGTAGCATAAAACTTATTCGTTCATATTTACGTGAAAGTCGGCGCCGTGTTCCAGCAGAAGCTGCACGGTGGGGACGCAGCCGTTGAGCACAGCGATGTGCAGCGCTGTCTGGCCAGTGGACGACGGCTGCTCGATCTCAGCGCCCGCGCCTAGCAGGAAACGTACCGTGTTTATATCACCTGAAAACAATTGTGTTCCGTTCAGGTCTCCGCGCCGGTTCCGATGACTCATCACTAACGAACGGCCCGGACGCCCGGATCTGTCTCGCGTCCGGTTTAGGAACGATGGATACCTTTCCTCACCGCTGTCGCGAGAGGTGTGAAGCCATTGCTCGGGTTCATGATACCGATTAGAGCTGGACGTTCATCGAGCATGCCTTGCACCTAAACAATTAAATTAGAAACATTACATATTTTAAGACAGATTTGGAACAAAATTTTGAATTTGTTTTGACATACCTACATTAATAGAGTTAAGGCGGCTATACAGGAAGAACCGTACTGTTATCCTCACTCAAATATAAAACTCGGTTATAAATGGCCTATTCCCGTCAGATCCCACAATTCGAGTCCACTTTGTGGGATTAAATTGTTCTTTATTCCGAACTGATTCCAATACGAAATGATCCTCGCAACGAAACGATAGATGGAAATGAAAATTAAGAGTAGGTACAGAATATCGACATTACGGAGAATATTTTTAAGGGGGATGCGATAAGGTTGCCCGCGAAAATCAAAATTGCAGGCCAATGCTGGCGGAATTAGATTTTTGGAACGAAGTTCCCTTTCGCGCGTTGGGGCTAGATGGAAAAAATGAAGACCAAAAGTTGTAACGACACTTTTGTTTAAGACCAAAAGTTGTAACGACGGAAAAAATTAAGACCAAAAACGACACTTTTTTATGTATTTGAGAAAAGTTTTACAAATTAAAGTCGAAGTCGAAGTCGAGGTCGAAGTCGAAGACAAAGTCAAAGTCAAAGTCGAAGTCGAGGTCGAAGTCGAAGACAAATTCAAAGTCAAAGTCAAAGTAAAAGTCGAGGTCGATGTCGAAGTCGAAGTCGAAGTCGAAGTCGAGGTCGAGGTCGAAGTAGAACTCAAAGTCAAAGTCAAAGTCGAAGTTGAAGTCGAAATCGAAGTCGAAGTCGAAGTCGAAGTCGAAGTCGAGGTCGAGGTCGAAGTCGAAGTCATCGAAGTCAAAGTCATATCATTTAAATACGTCAGCCAATATGTCAGATGTTACTGTTTTATAATTCAGAGCCATCTAGTATAGAAAGATTTTTAGCCTTGTTAAAAATTATACTAGATGGCTCTGTATTAATATATAATATGCAGCTAAAAGAACTGCCTTCCCACCGGGTATCCCACGAGACCTTCCGACTTTTGTTTTTAATTTTCTACAATATTTGAATACCCATCCTTATCGTTTACTGTTTTCATGCTTATTTTTTATCCTCTGGACTGGCAGCCGGGTCCCCGTCGGGTCACCATAACTAAAGAGTTACAAGGATGTTTTGACTCTCGAATGACATTGACATGGGGGCGCTGTAGGTGAACATGGAAAACCAAGATGGCGGCGTTAGTTCTGACATTGGCTGCGCGCCATTAGATCGTTGAACAGCTTTATGCAGTGAGTACCTGTTTGATGTATCCACATCGCACCGCCATGCAGAAGCACACGGCAGAGGTGCCGTCGGTGTCAGTGCTCGACCACGTCGGCTCGGACCACTGAGACTCCAGCCATTTGTGAGCTCCATTCCTGACTTGAACCAATCTGCTCAGACAGAGAAATAAATCAAACCAACAATTTGTACTATAACGGCGATTGATCTTTGGAAAAGATCTTTTAAAAATGTGCTTCGCACGGTTTTATGATTTATCACGTCATCGAGATTTAATTATTACATGGAACTTAATGTTAATATATTATACATACATAACATTCATAAACTCACGCCTTCTTCCCATGGGGGCAGACAGAGCATATAGGACGCCACCTGCTATATACGATCATTACATACTCCTTTTGTTTCGTTTACGTACTCGTACATACTCAACTACAACCCCGTCTACAGAACCAGTCCGTGCTTGTCCCATTTATCCTAACACAATCATAGAAATCCTTTTATAAAGATTTCGGTGCCCGTACCAAGCGCCTGTTCACAGCGTACATGGATAGTGTCGATCACAGTGTTTATGGTAGTTAATGTATTATACATAAACGTTACGGAATATATAATAAAATAATAGTAAATGATGGTGAAAACCGCATCAAATCCGTTGTGTAGTTTAGAAGGTTTAAATTCGCAACGGATTTTGTATGCGTTCATATAGTCAGACACGAAAAGCGACTTTAATTTATAATAGACAGAAGCATAATATTTTCAAAGTGCAATTAGGTACCTTGTTTCCTTAATTTCATTCAGACCATCTCCGTTTTCTTCTGCTTTTCGAATTTTATCAGTGTCAATAAATTGTGCAACGCTTGCATCACCACGTCCTCTATCATCACTGTTACTGTCAGTACTCTGTTCTTCTCTCCGCTTATCATCTGCCCTCATCTTCTCATACACAGAAGCTTCATCACCATAGAACTGGATCGCTCGTTCTGCAAGAGTAGAAACAGCTGTGGCCTTCACTATGACTCTCAGGCGGAATTTGTGACAATGTCTCGACGCTAGATTGTCTATTTCTTTCGATGTTTTTCCGCCTCTGAAACGGAATGATAGTTTCGATTTTAAAAAGTTGGTCAAGAAAAAAAATCATATGTAGTTAACGCCAACTGTATGTTACCTTAGGATACAGTTGGCGTTAGGGTGTAGTAGCTCGTCCCGCCATTCTGTCACCAGGACCTCGTGGAGCTATGACCGACGAAGCTCGATCTCCCGCAGCATCGGTTCAAAGGTCACCGCCAAAAAAAATATTATAGAAATGTTTGTCGTGCTTTAGTTTGTCGAGCGAAAATTGTGTCGCGCTATCGTTCGTCGATCAAAAGTTTCGTCGTCCCATCGGTCGCACTAACGTTTGACGATCAAAAGTTTCGTCGTGCCATCGTTTATCGTGAAAACAATCTGTCGCACTAACGTTCGCCGAGCTGATGTGCTGTCGCACCGCTGATGGTCGACCTATCGTACTGTCGCCCTAGCATTTGTCGCGCATTTGTTTGTCGCAACTATGATACGGAGTCGTTTAGGGGGCCTGGTGACCTGACATACATTTGTTTGTCGCAACTATGATACGGAGTCGTTTAGGGGGCCTGGTGACCTGACATACAAGTTTTGTAAAAAACTTAGTTTAGGCACCAGTCTTCCACAAATTAATTATAAAATTGTGTCTGTAGACTATGTAATTACCTACTTTTTCTGTAATTTTTGGTAAGAAATAAATAAATATAAACATAGAATATTGTACTCCTGGAAAAACGGTGTACAGGTTTCAATTATTTGAAGCCCAAAGCCCTTATGCAGCATTTTTGTACTTTAAAAACTAAATCAATGTCAGTCGAATTTCCCCAGAAAATTATACCATACCTCAGGAAGTCAGGACAGGAGCAACTAAACCATGATATGCCGTTAACAAGGTATATTGGAAATCTGTTTTAATTCATGTAGCGCATATATACTGATTTATTAATTCTTTTGCATAGTGTTTCAATCTAGGATTTCCATGTTCTGTACTTTAATTTACTTTCTTTGACATTTTACTACACACACTATTTAGAAACGCTTACCTATACACGACGACCCAAGGAGGTATCTTTTCATTCTTCTCCAGTCGGTACAATAGCTGGTCAGCGATGAAGTGGAACGGCTCCACTCTATTCCAGTCCAGGGTGATGGAGAATTTAGTCTTATTCAGCACCTCGGGTTCTGGGGGCGACCAGCTCGTGAACTTGTCTACTAAAAACGCTTGGAGATCCATTGTGAGCTGAAAATGTGTGGTAAGGAGCATGAAAGTTGAGGATAACTTTAACTTGCTCTAGATGTTCATCCATAATCAGTAAGAGTTGCTTTAACATTAGTTACGCCTATTGCCAAATATGGGCATAATAGCTAAATTGAAAACACAGAGCTTCATTACTCTCATTTACGTTTTTGGATAACACTAATAGAAAATACTCTAATCAAATCACAAGTTCTCTTACCAATCTCAACGAAATAAAAACAATATTACATGAAACCAAATATTTTCCTGCAAACTTTCCGAAACAAATCCCGCACGACACTGTTGGAAACGGTCTACGAATAGCACGAGGTATCAATAAGGAGCGTCTGTAGTACATTTGTTTGCTTTGGTCGCTGCTCGAAGTTTGATCGATGCTCTGCGGTCGCTCTGCACTCCTGGTACTCGTGCTGTATGTAGAAACTTGTAAGCATCGTGTTCCACTGAACTAATGGAATTAGTTGTGGCCTGAAATTAATTGGTTAAAGTTAACTTTGGTTAGAATAGGTGGTTAATGATTTTAGATGAAAGGAATTCAGAGTTAAGTCTAGGTTGTTTTTATCAAGGCATGTCATGAATTTTCAGTGTAAAATGGACTATACTTAATACTTGTCTTATACAGAGTGACTTGCAATTTGACGTATTCCTTCCAGGAAGTGATAGCACATATTACATTTACAACACTTAAGCACACCTATAAAGCCTAGCCGAAAATTCATGGGATACGAGAAAACCCTATTTTTATGATTTTTTGAAAATTTCCTAGCATTCGTCATTAAATATTACTTTTCTCTATACTCTCAAATTGAATGGTCTTGAGTACCTACTATATTAATACCTTTCGATTGAACCAAATTTTCTAAAACATCAAACAGGTAAAAGTTTAAGGTAGACTAACCACGTCTACTAACCATTTTCAAAAACTATATCTACGTACATGAACTTTTACACCAGCTATCTCGAAATGATTGCTAGGAGGTTAGAAAGCAGTGGGATACAAAAAAAAATATTAGGAAAAGTAGATAGGTAATCCCTTTATAAGGCACTGGGTGCGGAGGCACGTGCCAATGTGTGTTGAGCCACGTTAATTTTAATTTGTTTTAGTTTCTAAAAGTTTACTAACAATAATTATATGGATTGTTTGTACTTGTCTATATGTAGTCCGAAATAAAGAATATATTATACCGGATGACATTTTTTACCGTCTCGAGAATAATTATGGTGTGTTGTGTTAGTAGAAAAGAAACCATGCCCGAGAATATTCTCGGGCATACTTAGCGCGGACGCGGGCGGGCGGGATGCGCGTGCGGTTTGTGCGTCTGCGAAAGGATATCAAAGAGGCCGACGCGACGCGACGCCAAGTGCGGCAAGTATCGGCCGCTAAGGAAAGCTACGAATTCATTGATATTTATTTCGCACATTTAGGAGGGAATTTGAATTTTTAATCGCTTTTTTTCTGTTTTATTGTTCAAATATGAAAAGTTTTTATTAAGTTATAGAAATTTAAATAAAAATAAAGAAACTATGCTTCTACTCCGTTCACCTATTATACCTTATTTTTTTTGAGACCAGTTAATTAATTCGATTATTACACATTCTTTTTATATTTATGTAATTTGCAAATTTTAATCTTTACTAGCATTATCGACTATTTCATCTGACCCTCTCAATATTTTTTTTACTTTTGTACCTCGTTAGCGAGCTGATTAAATAAAAATGTCTTCTCCGTTATTTTGTATGCTTAAGACTACAGTAATTTTGAAATAACTGGTGCCAAAGTGTAGATGATTTTTGAAATGTTAGTAAACTGTTTTATGTTTTAGAAAATTTGGTTACACCAAAAGGTTTGCTAAAGTATTAAATACCCATTAGGATAGCAATAAAGGCCATTTAATTTGAGAATTTAGAGAAAAGTTATGTTAAGTGACGAATTCTGGGAAGCCACCACCTAATAGGGACTATAGAATAGACCTCAGTATCTGGTATAAATTTCAACTTGCTAGGTCCACCCGTTCCTGAGAAAATCGATGGTGACATACGGACAGACAGACGGACAAGAGCACTCTCTTCAAAGACCATTTCAGACACTAGTCTACATAGTCCTCATATGGCCTGACCAAGAGATTATGTCTGTACTTTAAAAGAGACTGTGACCTCTGAGTTTGTTTCGGCCTTTCTTCTCAGAGTAGTCAGGAATGAAACGCCGAACTCATCTAGCTAATTTTTAACATATTTTTTAGTATGACGTGTAAAAGTGATTCCAATATCCTATTTACAGAATAAACAATTTTATTTAAAAAAAAAGAACTCGTTATAAGATCACTAAGGATCACTAGATCACTAGATCTTATAAGGGTTCTTTAAAAAAAAAAATGAAATGTCAAAATTAATTTTTCAAAGATTTTACTCAATGTAGGTACTCGTAATATCGAAATAGGCCGAACATTCGTGGGATCAGTGGTGCTGCCAGGCTTGAACAGTGGAATTACCTTTAGATTACCTTTTGAGGTACGGAACCCTAAAAATTGAGGGTCGCACGCGTGCGCCTGCCGCGCGATGTGCCATTATAGGCAAATTATATCCTGCCACAAAATTGTATAATTATGACCTATCTTTTGCATACTCAACGATTACTCTAGCTTTAAAGGTCTTGTAGTTATTAGCGATGGAAATCTTACATGTTTTTGACGATTTCAGAACTCCGAGCGAAAGACGTTTTCACGTCAAAATCAAAGGATTTTGACGTGAAAACGTCTTTCGCTCGGAGTTCTTTTTTTTAAGTGGTTTTCGATGTCAGCTCCTGAAAAAAAATTCAGTTTTTGAATGATTTACGACGTCAGCTCCATTCGATTGTTAAGAACTCCGAGCGAAAGACGTTTTCACGTCAAAATCAAAGGATTTTGACGTGAAAACGTCTTTCGCTCGGAGTTCTTTTTTTTAAGTGGTTTTCGATGTCAGCTCCTGAACAAAAATTCAGTTTTTGAATGATTTACGACGTCAGCTCCTGAACAAAAATTGCTAGTGAAACAATTGAACTAGCATTCTTTACGCTTTTTGTGTGCATTCGCACAGTTCTATTGTGTAAAAAAAAGTTATTATTTAAAGCGCACACTGCAGGGTACTCACGTCGCTACCGACAGATGAAATAAAGGATTATTCGTTTAGTTTTTTTCTTGATTTAAAAATATAAAATTACGGAAATCCGTCGAGCGTTGTTTATAGGAATCAACGAACTTTCGAATGGTTTGGGATATTATGTGAAAAAATTGTTGTTTAACAAAGACCGTAAATATTAAACTTCCGTCATAAAAGTACAATCCCAAGATTGATTACTCAGAGATATGAATGTAATAATGTTGCAAAAGCAATTTTCCCTATGTCTGTTGCATTTTCCGAATTTGCGCTCATTTGAGTGCCAAAAGCGAAGTGTTGTGGACGAAGATAAATGTTCAGACTTCACTCCCCCTCTGCCCGCCCTTTCTTGCTCCTATCATCCCCTCTGTGAAATCCCGCGACCTTACGTAACACGGATCTGGAATCCCAGAATTGTTTACACATAGAATTTTTATACCGAAACGGAATATTAACTGGCACAACAGAAGAGAGTTTTCAAATAAAGAACGCTGATATTTGTAGCCGTTCGGATCAGTTTGGAATTAGGTCAGGAGCAGCGAATTGTTTTTTTATTGTTTTGAAATGCTTTTAGCGAATGATAATAATTTATGACTGCAGCATTTTAGTGTTGCATTTATTTTATTTTATATTTGATATGTTTTAGCTTATCTCAGCTTATGGCCGGCGTCTATGCTATTCATTCTAGTTCAATGACAAAAATATTTTTGATGAGGTTTTTATCTTTGTTACGGACCTGTGCCTACCCTTATTAATTACATAACACACTCAATCCTAATCCGAGGGTTTTGAAGGGGATTCCTAATCCATTACTTTATAGGTCGTCTGCTAAACAACGGATAACTCAATGAACGTGGATGAATTGTCACAATGGAAAGTATTACAATCAATTGCCGTTGTTTGAGAGTTACGCAATTATTCTGCTGGGTAACTTTCGTGAACGCGTCGCAAACTTCAGTAGAGTGAAGACAGACTTCTTTTTATGAGAGTTCCGTACCTCAAAAGGAAACAAGAGCGTGTCGGATGAATTTATCTTAAGAACAATTGAAAAACATGTTCTCCCAAACTGCATATGTAAGTATGTACGCACAATAATGAGAGATTTGCCATGTTATTTTAAAACTATAGAGTTCTTATAGGTTTTTCTGTAATTTATACGTATAGAACTATTGTCTGCAGATATTCATAAAAGATCGTATAGCGCTCTCCGCGTTCAATATAACAATGCGTTTAGGATACTGGTGGGGCTGCCCCGTTTCTGTAGTGCATCAGGGATGTTCGCAGATGCGCATGTAGATTGCTTTTACGCAACAATGCGTAAGAGGTGCGCTTCCCTGGTGCGCAGGGAGTGGAGCAGCTCCAACAGTGTCTTAAGCATGGTTGCGAGTCGCCTGGACTGTGCATACGTGGGTCACTGTTGTGCCGTCTCTCATGGGATGTCGCAACGGTGACCTACCGACACCGTTATTTCTTTTTATTTGTTGTTTGTGCTTGTATTGTTTTCCTTGTTTTTGTTTAGTGTCTGTGCTGAATAACATAGTCGTAAGTTTTACTAACAATATTTTTAAGTCTTGGTTACTCGAATAAAGAAAATTCTAATTCTAATTCTAATAAACAACTTCGGTCCATTAGATTCGGAGCAAATTGGCCGTGACAGACGGACACACGAGTAACCATAATAAAGGTTCAATTTTTCATTCGGACGGGACGCACGGAACCCTAAGGGCTTGTGGCTAAATAATAACAGCCGCGCGGGTCGATCGATCAGGTTAAGCTACGCTTGCTGCGGTTGGTCTATCCCTCCGTGCCTTGGAAAGCACGTTAAGCCGTTGGTCCTGGCTGTCATTTGTAGTTGTATCTTTGACAGTCTTTACGGATAGTTAAAAGCCCAAAAGTCTGACAAACAGTCTTACCAAGGGACATCGTGTTACCTAGTTACTAGCTTGTGGAGGTCAGACAGGCAGTCGCTCTATGTACAATACTGGTATTCAGCTGCATACGGCTAGGCTGGAAGCCGAACCCAACATATTAGTGTTGGGAAAAAGCTATGCAGATGATGACGTACAGAACCCAAAAATGGAACACTTATAAGATCATTTCGTTGTCCGTCCGTCCGTGTGCCCTTTTTCACGCTCTTTTTTTCAGGAAAGCGTAGAGATATCAAGTCTGTATCAAATAGGTAGATCTACGGTCGCTATGAGTTCTAAATAATCAAGCTACTTAGTCAACGCAATAAAAAAATACGACGATATATGCGGCATAATAATATTTTGATACTCCCAAATAAATACTTCCCGCTGACCTAGAATCATGAAATTTAGCAAGAAGCAAGGTACACACAACACAAGCACAAGCAATAGAAAAAGGCCTCAAATCATTAATTTGTACTCAAACTCAAAGCATTTATTTCAATTAAACAGGCACGTTTGAATAAATTGTCAAGGAGTCGGTCAGTTAGAGATATGAAGCTATGTAGTTGCCCAAATGCCCATTCCAAAACGTAGTCGGTATTGTAGCAGTACTGCTGACAAATCCTCTTCGCATGGAAAAAGGCCAAGCAGGTTTTTATAGAATATTGTCAACCATTGACAGATTTTTGAATTTGGTTGTGAAGTCGGTGGCAAAAAACGCAAATTCAAAACGAAAGACACCGACTTCCGAAATTAAAATTATTTTTCACATTGTAGTGGTTTTTTTTGGACGTCGGTTATTTTTTTGTTTTAAAAAGTTTTTATTTCCAATTACATTGTTCCATTTGATGTGGAGAATTGACCGTGACTTATATCGATGTTTATGGAAACATTTTTTCAACTAAAAAGTAAAGCTAGAACAAGCTTAACTTTTTAGTTGACAAAATGTTTCCCTTGATTTTATCCTAGCTGCGGCGCGTGTTCCGACACGCACTTGGCCGGTTTTTTATGAATCGTCACTAGATATGCGCAAAAAGCGACAGAGGTTGGTTCGTCTCGTTTGATTTCAATCGATTGACTAGACGGTGATGGATTTCGACTGAGAGTTTACGGAGAATTTATTAATCTTAGGGTTTCACTTTCTTTTTAGTATGGATGGTTCTAGATAAAAAGCAAACTCCTCAAAAAATACAAACAAGCTTTATGAACAGAGGAATCTAGTGCTTTGGTAGCTGTAGGTACCAATTGTACTTTAGTGAACTGACTCAGGTCAGGGGTCCATTCCACTCCTAAAGGAACTCGTTTTGGAGTGGTGTTTGGGCAAGTCATTTGAATGGCTATCCTTCGGTCCTTCCCCCTATGCTCCTTATTAATGTGTAGAAATGTGGGTGTACTTTACTACCTACTAGTACCGAGTCCTTTGGGCTATTTTGAAAAGTATCTTCTTGGTTTGCTATGTGTAACATTCACATCCAATACAATCTTCGAAAAAATAATCCCAGATCATTCTGAGTATCAAGACATGAACACTATTTATAGTTTCTTGGTTGGAACTCCTTCAAAGTGAATCGTTTTGTATTCAGTCCATATTGCTAATAGTGGGTCTGTACAATATTCATGTGACTATATTAGGACCAGTAGCGAGCAGGTCAGCCGCCTTTGTCGACGTGAACCGAAGTACTGTTGAACTTTGTTACAGTTCGAGACTTGTTAAGTGCTGATAGAAGTAATGTGTCAGTTCGATGTTTGGAGGACGTTAGTAGTAGCGGCAAATGAGACTACCTCACTGGTCGGTAGGGTCTCATGGTTGCTGAGTTGCGCTTTTGCAGACTTCGCTCCTGGGTTCGACTCTCAGCCTGGCCAATCTTTTAGGCAGGTAAGTTGATTTTTCAACAGACTTCCAAAATTAAGGAGGCTTTTTGTTTAGAGCATGCTTAGTGAAAGTCAGAAATTTTTTATTGACAAAAAATTCGTTCCCCAGAAGGTTATTAACTGTTTCACTATGCAATCTGAGACTTGGATTCAACATCTGGATGTTGGATCCAAGTCTCACTAAGTCTAACTAAGGTTGGAGGTAGGTTAATAGTTCATCACTAGGTCTTTTGCAAACTGTACTATTTCTGCGCATAATGTAGTGCATGCTGTGCTTTTCTATAAGTAATGAGGCGCTTGTAAAGTAATAGTGTACTCATTGTTGAACAGCCATATAATAAATAAATAAATAAATACCGGAATATACAGTATGTTAACTAACAGAGGGCGTTCGAAAATATGAAAATGGAAAAAAAAAACTTTTTTTATTTTTTTATCGTAAAATATTCACAAAAAATATTAATTTCATACGTAAAACAAACACTCTGTACACGCGCACTTGTCGCACTTATCTTTCCACGTTGAAAGACAAGTGCCCGTGTACAGAGTGTTACAATTAAGCATCAATTTAAAAATAAATGAGGAAATTTTATAAAAAAAAAAAAAAAACAATTTTAGTAATTTTTCTGGCATGTATGGACGCTATACTATTGCGGGTTAACGGGAACGCCCTCTGTTAATTAACATACTGTAGAAACGTCTGACACGATTTTCACTTATTGTATAGGAACTTACTTATTGTATAGCTGAATTCAAATGTAGTCTGTATAACTAACGTCCCTAGAATTTATAAGTATTTCTATTCTTACAATATTATGAACGTCTATAAGAAAAAGTTGTAAAAATATAAGATACCATTTTCTTCTAACAAACAGCATTGCTGGCTCTGGTTTGAACAGTGCTGGAGAAGTTCCAGACAAGTGAAGCTTTCGTTGTATAGCCGCCATGAAACTATGCGAAGGACGAGATCTACGAGATTATAGTAAACGTTTTCACGAAAGGTTGCCCCTAAATACGAGTACGTATGTGAGTTACGTTGAGGTGACACCTCATCTAGCTTATTTTTAATATGACGTGTAAAAGTGTTTCCGTTATCCTATTTACAGAATAAACAATTTCATTTAATTTCACACCAGCAAGCTGTAAGTTCTGTCAGCGGTAGGCTAATGTCTGTGGAATATTTGCAAAAGAGAAAAATCTAAGAAAATCGTTTAATTTTTGCTTGTGAATGGCTTTATTATGATTGATAAATAAACAATGCTGATTTAAAATTATACATTTGATTTACATAGGTAAATACCTTCTTGTCAATATCTAAACCAATCTTAGGTAAGAATACAAGGAAAAAAAAAATGCTACAACCAGGAAAATAAAAGATGTCATTGTGTCTAGTTAGTCACTCATTTTATTTTTCTTGTTCGGTATAAGAATTAAATAAGAAGAAACTATAAAAAAAAAGGATTGGTGATCGTATCATACTGCAGCTAAATGCTTGGATAGTCTTGATTTATAATGAGACATGAAGGCGCTCGTCCGGGGAAGTACTACTGCCATATCTGTTACTGTAGCTGTGTTCTGGTGTGCAGCGTGTGGATGGCCGGTGTCACACATTTGTCAACAAGACCATGCGGCGTGACGGCGGTGACAACTTGCCATCAGGCGGGCCGATGCCGATGGCTTGTTAGCCGATGTCACAACATAAATAACCGTATGCCAGACACTAAATTCAAATTAAAAGTATTTTATTTCACATAAACCAACAAGGGTACTTATGAAACGTCAGAAGCTAGGTGCACGGTTCCAAATGGTCGTTTCCTATGGAAAAGAGCCGGCAAGAAACTCCACGGTTACTCTTTTAAAAATAAATGGTTTTTACAAAGGATTTTTAAAATTACAGTGATAATAGGTATGAGAGGACAGTGTAGGCCTATCAAAAAGTACCAGATACTTAGCAAAATAGAAAATGGATCACAGATATACAGTCTGTTAAGCCTACAAGGTTCTCACATTCACAAAATCTAAAGGAAAATAATCTACCCATATAAAAGATAAATAAAATAATAAAAATCTATTTAAACCAAATGCATGATTGTAGCTACAGCTGTAACCGAGATGATTCCATAAGTTTTCTGCTTGTCCAAAGGTCCAGAACACTAAAAAAGCCTTTTGAAAAAACCATCACATAACTTGTTTTAACGACAGCCTCTTCAAAAATATAACCCCATAACAACCTTAATCCTCAGAGTCCTATAACTTCCCCTGATTCACCAATCGGGATAGCTTATCACTGCTATTACCACTAACTGGCTCTTTAAGGCTCTATCGGTTTCATCTCTACGCCACCTAGAGCCGATTGCTGCAGTTAAACGGCTCTTACAGTAATTACAGCGACTCTACCGACTGAAGTAGAGCCAATTGAACTTGACCCCAAAACACTGACCTCGGTCAAATACTCATAGAAAAAGTGTAGACACATTGACTGTCAACATTATAAGTAATGTCAGGCAGTAGAGTGATTGTATAACATGCGTTGTTTAGTTATGTATTTATTTATGTACATAAATGATTATTTGATTATAGTTTACTTATAATAAATTTATGTCTTTACTATAAATATTATGAATGATAACTTATCTTTTATCGGCTGTCCTACTAAAATAATCACGTTATTCATGAAAGTGTACAGAAGTAAACAAAGAATGTATTATGTATACTTTATTACAGAGACAGTCGGTCTGCTAATGTTATCTCCCTTCCGACCGATGCGATCGGGAAGTACTCGCGCAATTCCTATCTCCCATTGTGCAACAATATCGGAATCAAGTAAATGATAATACCTCCTTACTTTACGAGAGCACCAAGCGTCTATCGGTGGCACATCGCAATAATTTCGATGCCAAGAAAAAAATACGTCATAAAAAAGTAACATTGGTTCGAAATTCGAAATGATTGGTGTAAAGGAAACGTAACGCGGCGATGGCGGGGCTATCGATCCGCGCGGCCAGTCGGCGCCGGGCCATCGCGCGAAGCGCACGTATCGCGTCGCCACAAACACACGAATAACCTCACTGGCCACTCGCAGTCGATACCACGACCACACGGACATCAACATCCATCGGTAAGTCTATTTACAATACAGCATTTTGAAAAACTACCAACATATACCGCGCGTGATGATAAACAAAATAATTTTCTATGTAATAGTGAGTGTTCACGTAATACATATACAAACAAATATGATCTTCCGTAGTGGATGATCTGTGTGCTACAGTAACGTTGTGTATTGAACGCTATAGCCTGTAGTGTACTAATTACATTACGTGATAGAGGAATACTGACTCATACATAATGCTGTGCTGTACAATTGTACATTAATAATAAGGTAACGTCACACGGATTCGCGCGCGTTTTGTGAACAACCACAACGTTTTTGAAGCTGTAAAATGGCAAGAATTCTTGCCGCTGATAAAGTTTTTTTTCAGTATCTTTGTGTGTTAAGCTAATTAACAGTTACGGAAGATTGCATAAAAATATATGCATTATTTCATTGAATTTACAGGTTTTATACAACATGCTATTTCCACCGTGTAAATATATGTCACCACCTCCAAATTCTCTGTTGAAACTGAAAAGTGTGAGAATCGATTTCCCGATACTAATTAGCCTGAGCCCCTACTGAATTGGTTTGAGCAACGTTACGTATGAAAACCTCTACATTCCAAACTTCACTCTACGAAATATGCTATGATTTTCCTTCAAGTGTTTTCCTAAAACATTACCAAAACCTAATTTCATTTGTTTCTCACTAATAATCTGCAATTAACGAAACTGTACCCAACAATGAGTATAAATAAGTACCTCAAGCACCATTGCCTTCGGTTTTAGTTCTTTTGGGCGCAAAGCAATCGTCCTAATCGCTGGCCATAACATATTTTAATCGGCGACCCGAGTCCTTGGTACCTTGCCTCGCTTGACCCGACCCTGCCCGAGAGCTGCCCGAGCACTGCCCGATCACTGCCCCGGGAATTCAGCCGAGCAGAGAGTTTTTAGCAAAACAGTACACCCGAACAATTATAGAGAATGTGTAGCAAGGCTCCGAAGGCCATTAGAATCAAGAACTATTAATGTAGGCAGTTCTATCTCTTATGCAATTAGAAATGTCTTAGAGAGTTCCCGGATTCAGGATTCACAGTTAATGGCAACAGGCTCACCCCCAAACCATAATTAATATAACTGGCGAAATGTATGTTCTATACACGTCTGCTTACCTAGGAATAAAGAGGAAATGTTAACACAATAGAAGGCGAATATAAATGATAAATCTATCTCTGATACTGTCATTTTCCTCATAGTAAGGAACAAAGGATCCTTTAGAGACCGCAGTACAAAGTCCTTGAATGATTCAACCTATATCTTAGAGAGTCAGAGTAGATATTTGAGTACAATTAACACACACACAGTTCAGCTGGTCCTTGTCATTGCCCTCGATTGTACTGACCAAGTTGCGCGGGAACAAAACAGCTGACGCACACAATATGGCCTCCCTATAATTTATGGCCAGTACTTTATAGGCGATGGCTATGACCGAAGGAAAGAAGCACCTTTTTGTGTTCTGGTATGATAAACTACAAACCTATCAGTTTCCGTGTGAAATGGGAAATGATCTCTCATCTCTCTATATTTAACAAATGGTAGTCAACGATCTAATCACTCGTTTTGGTTAAAGGGTTCGCAATAATATGTGTCTTTATATGATCCTAGACAAGATAAAGGTATATTTGTATGTGAGAGTGTTGGCGTTTCTAAAGCACTGGAGTCTCGATTTCTCTCTCTCGAGTCGCAACTTCGCACTGTTGAGAATGAGTTCCTAGTTTCAATTCCCAGGTTGGACAAAATTATTAGGTCTTTCCCCTGAGAAAATTTCAGACACAGTCTGGAGTCTGGATTTATTTCCGGTTGATGGCCATGGGCTCGCTATACATGGAATTTGAAAATATTCTCAGGTTTTATTGAACCTACAATATGTTAGGTACTAGACAAGCTCCTTTCACAAATACACATCAGCCACTGCTAATGAGATTGACAGAAACTTGTTAGAAAACCCTAGACAGAGTCCGCAGGCCGTGTCTAGGATTATACGCCATTGTAACGTTCAGACGTTCAAATGAAAGGCTTTCAATCAAACTCTGCAATTACTAGGCAATATTAATTATAATAATTAAACCGGATCGCGCTGATATAAAATGTGTCTTATCTAGATGTTGTTTCGACACATTTTTGCATGTGCCGTGCGTCTTAATTAAGCCCGCTAGTTTGGAAGGGCACTGGTCTGACCTCAACATCAGACGATTCGAAAAACAAGTGAAGGGTGGTGGGTGTTTTAGACTTTAAACGCTTTGTTGGACAGGGACAGTCAGTGATTATGGTTGCGATATTACGAATACTATCCTGAGTCACTATTGTAATATATTGCATTTAACACGCTTTCAAAAATATAGTGACAATAAATATTTAAATGTTTTTGCGCTTTTTCCCGAAAGACAAAAGGTAATCGTCTATACAGTACGTAAACAGTGTTGATAGAGTAAGAGCCCAATAATAATTACGAAAGTATCCGAGTCTCCAGTATTCGGCGAATATAAGTTTTAATACAACCCTTTTCAGTCTTTAAAGTTTAGTTTACGTTTTAATATCACAATATTTATAATCGGACAAACTATTTCAGTTTACAAAGACATCTTATAAGTCATACTGATAAACCAGCCCATTGTACAGAGCTACCTCGAGTGCTTCCTGCGGACAGGCTCCTCGCGTGGTCCTGTAACGTGTACAAGATGACGGATGTTCTTCGGAAGGTCGTCAAGTTATTGCTCACTGTCAAAGTTTGTCGGAGCGAGGTCACCCGCCCGAGACGCGCCATTGTTCACACTTGTAACTGAAAATATGGCTTTCAAGAGGATATTGACAGGAATAATATATTCTCCATATTACTAGCTGAATTTTGGTTTTGGTATAAAATTAGCATTGATCCCGTTTATATATATATTTTAATGGACATGAATATAAGAATACCCTAGTTCTGGATCTACAGTTTCTTATTGTTATTCTTCTCTCTTTTCAACGAAGAGATAAGATGGTCATCAAAGTTAATGACGGTGCTGACAATCCAGGGTGCGCCAAACGTCCGTCAAAACGCCTCAGGGAATTAAATGGTTAAAATTATATACATTCATCTACATTGATTGAAACACTTCAGTGATCATAATCATATAATTATAAATTCTGCTCATTAATTTTAATCAGTCTCTTCCCAGAATGCTTACAGCTGAAACATTATGACACAATTATCTAAATTTATAATAATGTTGGTAAAAGCTAATCAAACATTTTCCACGAAGTGACTGGGATTTTCGTATATCTAATCATAATTGTGTTATGTTGCTTTGTGAGAATGTGTATAGTATCTACCTAGTTATATGCGAAAATGTGAATATCAAATACACAAAATAAGTCTAGATCACATATTTTCATCTCGAGAGTCGCAGTTAGAATGCTTGACTTACTATTGTTAGGTACACCCAAGATCACTCAGTCAAGGTCGTCGTCATCAAACCTTACAGAATACGTGATCCTGATGCGTGTGCCCATAACCATGACTTCTCTGAAAACTCACGCCATCAATGAAAGCTGTTCATCGTATCATAGGCCATAGCTGATGTAATTCTATGCTAAGATAGTACTATGTATACATTGTTCTTTATGAGGAAATATATTAACGTTACGGTCTTATCGCTTAAACCAATTTATGGAAAATGCCCATTAAATGAAAATTATCACTAAAGAATGCATGTACAGTGTACTCATAATATTTCTAACATTAAATTCAATATTCTGGAGCAAATCACACTTGTATTGCTCTAAATGTTTACATTTCCACGTGATTGTACCTCGGGTTGCTTCTGTGAGAAATTGCACGTATTTTGTTGCCATTGACGAGTCTGTTCTTAAGAATTAAAGGATTAAGGAATTAAGTCGTCAATGCAGTTAAAGTCTCCGTAGCGGAACCCTTTTGTGTCGCGAGAGACGGAGGAAGCGGGGCGGGGGAGCTTTGTTCACTTGACGAACAGTTAGTAATTGGATACATTGAGTTTTGTTTGTTCTTGAAAGTAGGTAATTATTTCTTTCAAAATACAAAACAAAAAAATTCACTCTGGATAGTTTCTAAATTGTAATTTCAGGTGTAGTTTTTATAACTAAATTGCAGTAGAAGATTTTGTGAAGGAGGTCATACTGTATACAAACCCATGTTACTGAGTAGGCTCAGCTCGTAGGATATGAGGACGCGTATGATTATCGGCACGTGACACATTTCAGCGCTGTCTCTGAAGCCTCTAATATTGCAGATGACCGCTTACCATTAGGTGGATCGCATGCGTCTTTACAAACTTATACAATACTTAAAACATTTACATTTTAGAGCATTAATATTCTCAACTTGTTCTCAAGAAAATATTTAATAACCAGCAAGGTACCGACAGTTGGATATTTTTTATACATATACTTTGTATCCGTACAAGGGAATGTCTTTGATATTGCTTTCTTTAATATTCCGTCCGAAATCAATAAAATACTCGTGAGTCGTGATCTTTGTTAAAATGTAATTCAGAGAGAATATCTGAGACAGTCAAAGGACTTGTCTGGGCGAATGAAATGAATGCAACATCATAATATTTTGTATTAAACTTGTAGATCGATCATTTTAAACTTGTCCGTAGAAAGTAGAAGCACGGTAAAACACAATAGACGATGTATATCTAGTAACTTAATCCGCTTAACCGTTCTTAAAGAGTTAGAGAACCCTGTAAGAAATCGACACGTGTTTCGCCTCTCAACGAGGCATCCTCAGGACGACGATTGACCTGTTGCGAACTCGGACACGAAGTGTTATCAACGCGAGCCGAACGCAAAGTGAGCTTCAACCGCCCGTCACCCCCACTTATATAGGATCGCTTATCGGCCCACCTCGGCCGGGATCGGATTAAGTTACTAGATATACATCGTCTATTGTGTTTTATGATGGATTTCCGCAAGGTCACGCCTGAGTCAATTAACTAGAAGCACGGTTACATTCAATCTGTCTGTATTGAGATGAGACGCTTCGCTCTTCGATTTATTTTATAAAATTATAGACTTTTCTTTTTTTTTCTGTTGTTGTTTCTTTTTTTTCTGTTCTCTGTTTTTGTTGTTTTTTTTGTGTAATATTTCTCTTTTTCTTCGTTGTTTTGATGATTCTAAATTATATGAGTTTTGACCAGAATATAGTGATTATAATTCTTACTGTGTAGAAAACGATGAACAAAGTTCAATGAAAATTGTTAACGAGTCCTAATTAATGACTTCCTTGATCTAGAATTCTAGACCTTTGAATTGAATTTGGATTTCTAAATCCATGTCTGTAATTTTTACGGTGTACATAATGAAGAGTATTATATCTATATAACTATCTACAATAATCAAGAACAGATTGTGTTTTACTTCTAATTCCCTCTTATTTGATGAGCATGCTGCTAATCTGAATGCAGTTGAATGGCTGAAAACAGACCGCGTACCACTCGACCGCGTCAATGCTACCGTGGGCTGTTAGATTCACATACATACTAATCAAATACTACTTGCTGCCAACTTGTGATAAGATAAGATGTGCAACTTTCTCTTAGATGCATCATTATGTAAATGAAACGCCAATTAATATTACGGGACTCGAAAGTGTTTATAATTAGGCTGACAATTAATTTTATTTCTTACTAAATATACCTAACTACAACTTTAAGTTTCCATTGATTTGGTAAGTCGAGGAACTCGTGGCTAAGTAATAACAAGCCGCACGGGTCCATCCATCAGGTTAAGCTACGCTTGCCGGGGTTGGTCAGTGGATGGGTGGCCATCTTCACATACCGAGACTCCTCCGTGCCTCGGAAAGCACGTTAAGCCGTTGGTCCCAGCTGTCATTGGTGGATCTTTGACAGTCGTTACGAGTCGTCAGAAGCCCGAAAGTCTGACACCAGTCTTACCCAAGGGGTATAGTATTACCCAGTTACTGGGTTGTGGAGGTCAGATAGGCAGTCGCTCCATGTAAAATACTGGTATTCAGCTACATCCGGTAAGACTGGAAGCCGACCCCAAGATAGTTGGGAAAAGGCTAGGAATATTCATTTTTTGATTTGGTAAGCCAAAAGGATACAAAGTCATGTGAGCGAAGCCGCGGTTCTGTACTATATTCTGAAAGTTTTTGTAGATTGTTTATCCTAGACATCGAAAGTTCAGAATGTACCTACCTACGCTTTTCATAGTTGAATATTGAAAAGGAAACAGTGATTTTGCTAATTTAGGAAAGCCCTTGGCTAAAATTTGCTATTAACTGTTCGCACGTGATATCTATAATTGGCGATACTTAAAATATTCCAGCAGCTATGCTTTTGAAATAGAACATGCTTGGAAATAGCATTATTTTGACAACCTTCTTCTAGATAAATTGAAAATGCTTTACTAGTCAAATACATGCGAACAGGCGGCCAGCAATGTTACTATAAAAATGCATCTCTGTCGTGTTTAGCGGCCGAATAAATTACTATGAAAACTCATATCTGTCGTGTAATTAAAAAATGGCACGAACTTTTTACTTCGACACATGAAAACCAAGGAAGTAGCTTGTTAAAGATTTCCTTTAAATGTCGATTTTGGCTTACACATTGTTTAAAGTAAAAAAATAAAAAAAAACAAATGAAACTTTTGCGCGTGAAATATTATCGTTGTTCGTCTTTGATTCTGGAATTTGTAATTAATTTACTTAGTTTGAATTTCCACGCATTATTTGAGAAAAGTATTATACAAGCCTTGGCCGCAACCAGGCATTGATGGACTCACGTATGTGTGCCTCGGCTCACTTTTTCTCTTTCGCCCAACAATGCCCCTTTTGTAGGACGCGGCAGTAATCTAGTATTTTTTTTCCAAAAAACAAAATACGCTACAATTTTTAGCACAGAATATTCGTTTGTAGTCTCTTTACTTTTGGCTAGGCTCTTAAATCTCAAGAGTTTCTGCCCAAAATACACATTTTGAATTAATATCCATCTGGCGACCATAACTAAAGTTTTAATGACCCTACAGCGATAGATGTCGCTACTGTCGTCATTTAATTTTAAAACTCAAAGGCGAATAATTATGAATGCAAGAGTGGATTAAAAGTAAGCATTAGGTCTCATTATTGTCGTCTGGGTTCGCAGACGGTGCTGTTGTACCTACTTGTAGTGCTCTCATCTCATCTGTCCAGAGTTCCAGACTCTAGGCATCGCGGTTGTTTTGTCTCATTGTTATTAAATTAAGTCTTAGTTTGTATCTGAGCATTGTCGGAGGCTACCTGAGGTTATCATTCGTTTTTCTACAGCCTGCGTCTGCTGAAACTTAATTAATTGAATTAGTTTCTTGAAGAAAGAAATTATTCTTTGTTTTGTTTAAGATTTCAAGTACGTATTTATAGAAAATAAACATTACATATTCAAGACTAACCTTACTGTAGTAAGGTTAGTCTTGAATATGTAATGTTTATTTTCATTATTGTTCACGTTGACCGTCCTCTTTGTAACATTTTGTGCAGATAGTGATGGATCGGTTATCATCCATAATGGATCCATATATCATAGATAATTTCAAAGAGGTTTTCTTTATAACGAAAAGTTGGAAACTTGTGCAACATTTGAAACTCTGTTTAACAGCAACATTCTACAGCGTGTAACAGAAAGGTGTGGTCAGATTAACAGGTGTGGTATAGTACGGACCACCAACCTGAACAACTTTGTATGGACCCATGGATGGAGGTAACATCATAATCGCGAAATAATTGTCAACTGTTCCATACAAAACCTCAATAGCTACTCGACCCAAACGTATGGGACGGCTGATTATTTATTTATTTATTTAGTAAAAGATGATTGTACCTTCATCTTTACTCTTTCTATTTAAGTCTGAATATTAATTTGTCTATTATTAATAAATAATTATGATATTCCCGTGTTACGCTTAAAACTGTTTTGCATGTTTACATGCCTATCGAATGGATGACATGATTGTATAGTCTGTGGTCGCGACGCGTGACGTCGGCACGTCGCGTCGGCCATTGTTGTGAACAGCTGTTTGATCACACACCGCATTTTCAGCACGACTTATAATATTTTGTTATAATTTATTGCAACGTTCCGCCAATATTTTGTCAAGAGCAAAATTAATGAGTGATCCGGTACTTACCTTATTATATTATGTAAGTAACTATTGGTGGTGTTATAGACCGTTTCAGCAATACATAGGTTTGAACTAGCTTTATTCGACTTTAGTACAACGAGCTCATTAAAGTTTAAATGGAAATATTTTCGGTTTTTTATTTTAAACCAAATTATTTTTAAAATAATAACCTAACTTTAAAAACCCTAATTACAAAAACTAATTTAAAATTGTGTAGAATGAAATGGATGATTAGAATAAGTACTAGGTACTTGGTCTACTTACATTTTAACTGCATAATTGCATCAACATCCTCTTTGTCGATAATATTATTACTCAAACTATGTTGTATTGTTATAATTGTATGAATGTTTCACTTCCTTAATAAAACACGTGCCTATTACACGCTAATTCGCGCAAATTGGCGTCCCTCGCTTTATTTGCTATTGAGTTAATCACGTGCTATTGGCGCGCTGTCTTGCACCGGTCTCGGCCCACATTTTCTCGATCGTCCATCAATGCCCCTGTTGCAGACCGTGACATTAATGTACTATATCACATAGTCCCTACAGGTGATTCACGTTTGTTTATTTATCATACAGATCCTACCTACCTACAGCATAAATATTGAAATAAAATGCTCTACATATTTGCGGTTTATGAAATACCTATGTGTTTATTATTATGTTTAAAGCGATGATGATCATCGTTTTGCTTCAAAACCTTGCAACATTTTATTATAACATTTACCTTTTGAAAGGAAACTTAAAAACAAAAAAAATGTTATAACTCTACAATCACCCCGTTATAAATATAAAAGTAAGTAGTTATCGATTAATACCTTGGGATTCGGTGTGAAAGTACTTCTATGAGTGAGAATGAAACGTACCAGCTAAACACATAACCCTCAACTGAACAAACAGCCTCTAACAGTAACGGCTCGCAAGCGCTTACCTTGCAATAAAACTAACACAATTACCATCAGGACGAGTATCCTAATGTTAGGCAGACGGGACTCGGGAAGTTTAGGAAATACGTGGAATTAGATTAGCCACCGCTAGTTATTGCTACGAGTATATTCCAACATGCTTATTATATTAGACTAGATTCTGCCCGCGACTTCGTCCGTGAGCCTGTAACCTTCCTTATACACGACAGATATGGATTTTCATACAAATATGCCGGTCGGGCGCTCGCATGTATTCGCCTGCATTTGCCGCCTGCGGTCGGCTAAAGAATGGTAACTTAAGGAAAAATATGAAGTAAGAAATGATCAGTTAAACCAGCTAGGAGTAAAGAAAACAGTCATTCCTGCGGTTTAAAGTCGCCATCAGTGTCTGTGCACTGCATTTAGTTGTAGTTCGCTGTGGTCTCCGTTAAAAAATTTATAATATTAAATGGAAACAGGTTTTCAGGAAGAACGTTTGTTGTAAAATAAAGCCGCCAAACTTTTAGTAAATACAAATTGTTTGTTATTATATCTCGTTTAGTTGTACCGAGCTCAACTGGCACAATAATAGATTAATCCTTAGTTTGCCGACGGTATTTATCCAAAATTCCTTACTGCTTTAGGGGTATGTGGAACAGGGTGTAAAGTACACTCATCCACCATAGAAAAGGGAGGATCCTCCAACCAGACGGGTTGTTATGTCTGGCGGGCAACTGCCCATATGTTGATTTCGGATAGTCTTATCTATGTTTTTCGCTCGGTAAACTCTAACTGCGCGATGCAGGAATTGAGTGACGTCATGTCTTCGTTGCGTAGTTCGTATGTGGCGGTGTAACCACTACACTGCTTACCATGACGGCCTAACGAAGCACAGAAATCTATTTGAGGCCCAACTTACTTGTGGGTATTGATATTGATATAGAAAAGTCGGAAAAGCCCAAGTACCTGTAACGTGCCTATACGAGTACATTAACATTTTATAAATCCTGGCATCAATCTTACCAAATACACAAAATGATTTATTTTTTGTTAAGGTGGAGCTTGACGGATATTTAGTTTGCTATCAATTTGGATATAGTCGGGCTTTAGCTTTATAGTATTATTTATACATTATAATTCATTATTTTGAATAATTGAGCTTACAGTTTAAAAACGACAAAACGTCTTAGTATATGATACTGGAAATAATATCACAAAAATGACAAGGAAATTCAAATTCAATGAAATAATGCTTCATACATTTGCCAACACCCTCCTTTGAATCAAGAACATCTTACGATTAGCAATAATAGCAATAGCCTAACAAGAACGGCAAATGTCCGACAACCGAGCAACTTGCCAGCAACTCAGTAGCAATTCAGCAATTTCCGTAATTGACTCGACGGTTGCCGGATCCCGCACAAGCTCGTGATAACATTGCAGCTACTGTTTAGATAACAATGGTGGCTGCTGTCTGCGCTTCAGGAAGGAATCTGCTACCTGAATTTTGCTTAAATAATTTGAGAATAATCTCGGTGCTTTCTTTAGAGAACATAGAAGTGCTGTGACAAGATTTTTTGTCTATCTTTGCTGCCATTACAATATAAGTCTATCTTCAGAAGAAACATGGACGTACATACTATCCTAAAGATTAGAAGACATTCCCTTTCAGTCTTATTCATTAATTTTCTCCAAGGGGCATTTTTTTATGGCTCGTCTTCATTTTCCTAGGAGACATATTGTAAATATTGTTATTGTTAATGCATGCCCGAGGGATATTTCTCGACGGCATGTGAAGCCAAGTCAGAGGCCCGTGGGCAGCTTCAGAACTCTGACTCCAGGTTACTAACCACACGAAAAGAACAAGAAGAATACTGCACTTTCCATTTCAGCACCTACTGTTGATTTATAATATAGGCATTTGCCCTCTAGGTATAACAAAAAAAAAACAACCGACTTCCAAAAAAAACACTACAAAGTGAAAAATAACTTTAATTTCGGAAGTCAGTGTCTTTGGTTTTGAATTTTCGTTTTTTTGCCACCGACTTCCGAAATTAAAATCGGTTGTCGAAGTCGGTTGTTTTTTTTTGTTAAAAGTTTTTATTTTTCCCTTTTTAGTTTTGGTACCTACCTACGCCACACAAGTTCGAATAACACTACCAGCGACGCAATTAACAGTGACAGGAAGTTATCATCATATCATCCTTAAAATGAATGAAGTCCAAACACAAGGTAGCTACTGTAAAACGTTGAGGAGTTCCCTTGACTGTCCTTTGTCTTCATCATCATCATTAATAATGACAGTCACAACCCATCTAGGTGTAAAGTTCTCATCAATATAAATTAATCAAACCCAAACACCAGGTAATTGCTGTAAATCGTTGAGGAGTTCCCTCAACTGTCTTTCGGCTCCATCACCAGATCGACTCCAGACCTTCATTAAATAGTAGTGCTTTAAAATGCCTAATGAAAAAAATTAACAAACGCACTACGATTTTGGAAGGTTCCCCTCGATTTGGCTGGGATGCCATCAGCAGATCCTGGTTTTTGAGGAGTTCCCTCAAGTCGTCATGGATTTCATCATCAGAACTGAATTTTGATCAAAATAGGACTTTCTTAAAGTATAACCTTTCAGATAAGAAAATAATTTTCTATTAAAATATTTTTTTGGTTCATAAATGACGCCACCCGTGAAATACTTATCATTGAGAAGTTCCGGTGGCCATCTGTGGACTTCTTCATCAGTTCCACTTCACCAAATGATACTTTCTGAATGCAAATGCTTAACTGGTTGCTGAAAATAACGAAATCGCTATGTGTATGCCTATAATATTTGAGGAGTTCCCTCAATTTGTCATGGATTCCATCATCAGAACTAAATTTTGAAAAAAATGGGCCCAATCGGGAAGTATATCCTTTCAAATAAAAAAAGAATTTTCCAAATCGGTTCTTAGATGACGGAGTTCTGAGGTAACAGGTTCTGAGGTAACACACATTAAAAAAAAAATACAGCCGAATTGAGAACCTCCTCCTTTTGGGGAAGTCGGTTAAAAATATAACAATGAACCCTTCGAATATGCTTGTAAAAAAGCTTTGAAACAAATTCTATTTTCGTCTGAAATAAAAACATTTGCATCATAGACCCCGAGGTATCTAAATAATTATCTCGCAAAGCATTATCTCCGTACTGTGAGAATGGGAGCCAGTTGGGTAAATTAATATCATTAATATTGCTCATGTAAGGTTTTTCCTGTCAGCGTCAGAGCTCGTAGCCCGCAGTCATTGACGTGTGCCGTGTGCCGGCTGACGGCGCGGGGGTGGTCTTGTAAAACAAGCAACAATGATATACAACGAGAACATTTGAGATAATTAAGCGAGGATGTTTTGGTAACATGTTATCTGATTGTTATGTTAGGTCCTTAAATAAGTTGACACTTAACATCACGCCTATATTCCCCATTAAAGGAGTAGGCAGAGGTGAAGTACACCCCCATGCCCCATGCCGCCACTTATGTGTATATAACAAAGCTCTATAAAAAGGGTGGGCCCATTTCCATGACCAGGAACAAGTCTAAAGTGCGGACAGCTACTCAGTAATACGATATGGAAAAACCCAAAAGCACTTTGCCGGATCTGGGAATCAAACCAAGGACTCAGCTGTCTCACTTGAGACCAATAGACATATTGTTTACTAAAAGGTACAGGTATACGGTAAAAGAATGTTTCATACCGAGCTACTTTTCTGCCTTATTATAAGAATAACTGTATTCTGTCCCGTACTGTACGCTTTTCTAAAAGCCGGCGCAGGATTTCCCCGCGTCTGTAATGTTTTCATAAACTCTGCTCCACTCGGCGCGGTATTAGCCGATCGACTTCGGAAGTCGTGCCTTATCTGATGCGGGGAAGTAAGTACGGCATTCCCATCTCCGCCGAGTGCTCAATATGTTTGTGTGAGGTAGAAACATGCAGAAGGTAGTTTCGATAGAAATAAGAACATTTTATTTTACAAGGAATTAGGTATGCCGATATTAAAAAAATATCCACGAATGATCGAAAATTCTGCTCGTGTGGTTTTTTTTATATGGTCCAGCTCCTGACCTCGACCTCCCAAAAAACGATGAAATGATAAAATACGATACTTTTGAATGATATACTAAAAACATCCCCCTTTCTGGAATTTTTCATTCGTAGCATTTTTGTGTAAATTTAAAAAAATACAATATTACGTGGGACAAGGATAGTTTGAATTACATAACACTCAAACTCAAACTCAAACTCAAAGCATTTATTTCAAATTAACCAATTACAGGCACTTTTGAATTGTCAAGGGGTCGGTCAGTCAGAAAGATGAAGCTAGTTGCCCATTCCAAAGCGTAGTAGGTTCCTATGGAGAAGAACGGGCAAGAAACTCCACGGACACTCTTTTAAATCAAAATATTGTTACAAAATACTGGTTACATCATTCATGTTGAAATTAAACATGTGAGAACAATGTAGAAAGACGTGCAAGTTAAAAGCGTCCGTAATCAAAAACAATTCAAAAATTAAAAATTAAAATAAGCCATGGCAGCTAAGAGATGACCAGTCCCTACTGACGGCGCCCAAAGTCAAAGTCAAAGTCAAATCATTTATTTCAAATAGGCCCTTGAAGGCACTTTTGAACGTCAAAATTTACAAAATAAAGTATTGATTCTACCGCCCCTTCCAAAAGGTAGTTTTCGTATGGAGAAGAATGGGCAAGAAACTCCACCGTTACTCTTTTTAAAATGTTTTACAATATTTTGTATAGGTACATTATTTATATAATTATATGTGAAGACGATGCACCTAGAATAAAATTACTGTATAAAGTGAAAAGAATTTAAAGTCGAGCAAACGACAGATAAATTAATTATGTGGTAGATACATGGTATTCACATATTCACAAACATTGTAAAAAATAGACGAATCTACTAAAAAATTACAATTAATAAGTCAGTGTGTGAGGAAGTAATCACAGGATGTACTCGTAAAATCAATGTCATATAATAAAAAACAAATACAATTAAGTAAGCAACCAGTTTGATTTTGTCTAGACTCTAAATTGTCCTATGGAGCAGGACCAGTATGTTTCCAAGCATTCTTATCTTGGATATAATCCTCTAATCTGTAATATGCTTGTTTACAAAGTGTACTTTTTACATGAGTTTTAAATTTTCTTTCATTTAATTGTAATATATCACAAGGTATTTTGTTGTAACATTTAACACAGTACCCCATAAAAGATGTATGTACTTTAGATAATCTGAAAAATGGTTGATCTAGTTTATCTTTATTTCTAGTATTAAAATTATGTCTATCACTTATTTTATTAAAAAGATGTAGATTTTTCCTTACATACATAATATTTTCATAAATGAATTGGCAAGGAACGGTCATAATATTAATCCTTTTAAATAGTTCCCTGAGAGATTCGCGACGACGGAGATCATAAATGGCTCTGACAGCTCTTTTTGCAAAATAAAGATAGATTCAATGTCAGCAGCCCGACCCCACAGTAAAATGCCATACGACATAATGCTGTGGAAGTAGCTAAAATAGACCAAACGCGCGGTTTCTACATCTGTTAACTGTCTGATCTTTCTAACAGCATAAGCGGCCGAGCTTAGCCGCCCCGCAAGAGATGTTATATGAGGTCCCCATTGTAATTTCTCGTCTAGCGTGATTCCCAGGAAAACCGTTTGATTAATAAATTCCAGTTTTTCTCCATTCAATATGATGTCACATTCGCTACTTCTAACATTAGGTAATTTAAATCTAATGCATTTGGTTTTATTTTTATTCAGTACCAAATTATTTACCGTAAACCAATCTTGGACCTGAAGAATAGAGCTATTCACGTCGTCAAGATTTTGCGATCGTCGGTTGATTTTAAAGATCAATGATGTGTCATCTGCAAATAACACAATCTTCGGTTGATTTTGAAGTAATTGGGGTAAATCATTAATATAAACTAAAAAGAGGAATGGACCCAATATCGAACCTTGAGGAACGCCCATTGCCATTTCAGACCCTAATGAGTTTATGCCGTTTACTTGAACTTTAACCTTTCTATCTTTCAGGTAAGATTTTAGTAAATCAAGGGCTGTGTTCCTAATCCCATAATGCTCCAGTTTCAGCAGAAGTGTTTCATGGTCTACGCAATCGAACGCCTTCGAGAGGTCGCAAAAGATTCCAATGGCATCTTGTGCTTCTTCCCAAGCGTTAAAAATGTTCTTTATTAGGGTGACACCGGCGTCAGTGGTGCAACGCCCTTTGGTGAAACCGTATTGGTGTTCGTGAAAGATGGAATTTTTATTAAAGTGACGTAACATTTGATTGAGCATCAACTTTTCAAACACCTTACTGAGAACAGGCAGTATTGACACAGGCCTATAATTGTTGGGTTCTTTACTATCACCGGATTTAAATAATGGGACTACTTTACTGTGTTTCATGAGATCCGGAAAGACTCCTTGGTCTACACTAGTATTAAATATGAAAGCTAAATAGGGCGCAATGGTCTCGATGATAGATCTACAGACTTTTACAGACATTCCCCATAGATCTTCTGTTGGTTTAATTTTAAGATCTTTAAAAGCTTTCGTAACAGCCTGGGGGTTTGTATGCTGAAACTTAAACTCTAAAGGGCACGACTTTACATTCTTTCTAAGTAAGGCAGCAGAAAGCGCGGGTGAGGAATTTAAAGCTTCAGTCGTTTTAAGGGGAATATTAGCAAAAAAGTTTTCAAATTCTTGAGCTATTTCTACATCCGAGTTTATGGGGCCATGTGCAGTCTCTAAGTTAAATTTAGTATTACGCGGTTTTTTCCTACCTGTTTCATTATTTATTATTTGCCAGGTAGTTTTTATTTTATCATCAGCTGATTTTTAACACTGGTACTTTATTACGCATTAAAATAATATTATATAGGTTTAGTCAGACTGCATAGTGGAATCTGTTTTATTTAATTTATTAAGGGATAATAAACAACTGCAACATAATTATAATACGTAAGGTTAACAAAACTTTAAGTAGTAATGTTGCAGTCTGTTGCTTTGCTGAAAACAAAAAGAGAGCTTAAATTCGCATCCACTTTCAGTATACCTACTTTAACATAACATAACGCCTGTAAATCCCCAAGGCTTAAGCAGAGGTGTACCCACTGGACATCACATAGTTTTGTATAAATCTCATGTCTCTTTTGCAGTTATCCGGGTACAAATCCGACCTCGGGCTGCTTTAAAAAAATTCAATAACACTTGGTCCGACCTGGCAATCGAACTTAGGACCTCATGCTCAGCGATAGCGTTTCCGACCACTAGAGGCAAAGAGGCACTCATAGAAGTTAAAGGCAGTCTCAGAGGGAGTTGTTCTTTGTTATCTTTCTGTGTACTGGGTTTGAGTACAGTAGCGATGGGAGAAACATTTACAATAAGAGCTCATTTACTTTGATAAACGTTGATCGAGAGATGTGCCACTTTGTGTTTGTTCAGCGACGCGACGGACATATCTTACACGTGAAGGACTTTTAGTCATTTGTTAGGGGTTTGTCTATATTTGTACTTTAAGAAATGGATATAAAAATATGGAAAATGTCTTTCATTATTATCATCATCATTATCAGCCTTTTAATGTTCCCACTGCTGGGATACAGGCCTCCTCTCTGTGAGAGGTAGTGCGCCGTAATCTTCCACGCGGGCCCAGTGCGGGTTGGTAGTCACATGTCTTCGAATTTTTGGTTCTAGGACATGAGGGTGAAGGAAAACATCGTGAGGTCTCCTCACGATGTTTTCCTTCACCCTCACACCCTTTTACCTCTTTCATTATAAGAGAAAATTTTTTTTATTAATGTTTATTTACCCAGGCTTTAATAATTATATGACATATTGAGTTCTAGAAGGAGACAAAGCTCTATACAGCCGAAATTTTACTTACTTATGGCATTTAATATCGATCGGCCGAGTATTTTGTATTTTTCACTTAATATATATATAATAAACGTAAATTAAGAACGCGACACATATTATTATATTTTGAAATGTATCGTCTTATAACCCCGCGTTCATTACATACGATACGACATTGATCCCGCGATGTACCTAACGTACAGCCGGCGGCGGCCGCGGGACAGCAAACATACTCAAGAGTAGCGCTTGATTTTAATTGTTTCAATTATCGCTTCCTCTTCTCGGCCCTTTTTACTCTAAGGACAACCTGATAGGAGCTTATCTGAATAAATTGGGTACGGGTTTTGTTTTATTAGTAATTGTGTACATCATCATAAAGTTTATACAAAAATTTGTTATTTTTACCCTTTCTATCTCCAAGCTTTTATCCTTTGCAATACGTAAGACTAGTAAGTTTATCTGCTTTGCCTGGGTATGATCTTTAACGCCACTACTGATTTCAATAAGCTATACAATATACCTACACCAATAATTGTGAAAATAGAACCCCTCTACCTCTTTGCTGCACACTCATTTTTATTGCCTAGGCAATCGTCCATAGTCCCACTGGATATCCCCCCCCTTAAACCTACTTTAAAAAGAAAAGATTTTATCGTACGACTTTTTTGCATGTTGATTGTGTCATAGATATTGCAACAACTGTTGTACCGATACGATCTTTGTGACATTATTGTCTCAAGGTCGCTTTTTGTACGCCCGTCATATTTCCCGCCTGTTTCCTTATGTGTGCGACTTATATTATAAGTAGGGCATCCCTGCAATCTCAGGGCGCAAACGATGCACAAAATAGGCACTAAAACATTTATGATACTTTATGTGTAACGCAGTGCGCTCACATTGTTACATTATACGTTTACCTGTAGTCGGGAATTCAGGGGGAAGATTATTATACATAGTCTTTTTGATTCCGAGCAATTTATAAGTATCAATGATAGATATACTTTTGTTGTTGATATTTTATTTATCCAACGCACGTCCGTTGCGGCAATCTTTTTGTACAAAAAAACAAAACCAGTCCCATAATGTAAAACATACATAACTCCTAATACTGAACACGTAACAGAAATAACATGTTGCCAAATGTAATAATAAGAAGCGGCGCAACGATGGCAACATTACAAAAGTTTATTTATGTCAGCGCCATGAAAACCTATAAAGAGTCAGACGGGAAGGGGGAGGGGTCTGAGCCGGCCCGGCCGTGCCAACACAAAAAACCTTTTAGCCGATACATAAGCACACCCAAGTCTACGCTAAAATACACCGGCTCCCTAGGTTTTTTGCGCGAAAGCTGTTGAGGTCTGCCTATAAAGTTGCGATTGTTGCTGATGGCAGATTCTGGTAGTATTACCAGCTTTGCGAAGGTCCGTCTGCTCCAGATGGCATTACTTGATGTAGCCAAACAAGCATATGGACGGGAAACTGTCGCTCTTTATACCGAGGGTAATGCTGCTCGAATTAGCACTGGACCGAATCTTGAAATCACGCTCATGTAAGCCTTTAACATGTGTGGTACATAGTGTACATTATTGTGACTAACGTTTTCAGGAAATGTTTGGATGTTTGTTACTTAGTCACGTAGTAACGATTGCATGGATTGTGATCAAACGTACTAGTATTATTTTATTCTCTCATAGTATTGTCCGGGGTACTTTGTACGCCATAAAGGGTAGTGCTTGACCACTATGTCATCATGGTAGTTTAGTAAAGATGTCGTTACGTGAACCCACAGGGTACACAACCAGAGAAAGTACTGGAATAATATTATATCCATCTTTCCAAATTCCTTCCTCCTTCCTGTCTGTACTATCGCCGCATTGGAGACAGTTATTCGGCAATTTTTGATAAAGGCGCAGTACTCGCTGCGCAATGTATCATGAAATGCTACATTTCACATTTCGTATTATACTCGTAGTCAACCGCAATTTTTTATTTCGTTTGACTACGTTGCACTGCGAAGTTAGAATGTGTCAAATAGTTTTACGCATCCTATGGGTAGTTTTATTTGTTTCTTTTTTAATTGACTAGCTTCTACCTGTGACTTCGTCCGCGTGAAATTTCTTGTTCGGCTCCTACGGTACGGGTCATAACGCGATGATGATCAACCTTGATTATGAAACTATTTATATGGATAAGGACTAAAATATCATGATACGATCATCTTTCGATTGTACCCATGTTTTCATAGACTAGCTTGGATACAAAACGGTTACTGTCACTTAACTATAATTTTTATGCCTCGCAGATGTTTTGTGACTAATGATGATAACTATAAACATCATATACATGCAGTTCATTATTTTATATATTAATTATATTATCAATCTTTTTCGCAGCGCACGCCAAATAATGACTTTTATAGGCAAATTTTTTATACCTTGGGTTACATTACTAATTGCAATTTTCGCAGGGATCTCAATAAATTATTTTTGGAAAATAAATTCCGCCCTTGTTACTCGCCATTAATGTAGCTTTCTGTGAACGAATTTTTTAAATCAAGTTATTTTTTTTGAGTTTATCCTTTACAGCCATACAAAAAATGTAATCTTTTCTCTTTATAATATTAGCTTAGATGACTTGATTCTACCGCATATTAGTTAATACATACATAACATAACATCACGCCTGTAATCCTCAGAGGGTTAGGCAGAGCTGTACCTATCCACCCACACATGTATTGTTAGGCAGAGCTGTACCTATCCACTCACACATGTATTGTTAGGCAGAGCTGTACCTATCCACCCACACATGTATTGTTAGGCAGAGCTGTACCTATCCACCCACACATGTATTGTTAGGCAGAGCTGTACCTATCCACTCACACATGTATTGTTAGGCAGAGCTGTACCTATCCACCCACACATGTATTGTTAGGCAGAGCTGTACCTATCCACCCACACATGTATTGTTAGGCAGAGCTGTACCTATCCACTCACACATGTATTGTTAGGCAGAGCTGTACCTATCCACCCACACATGTATTGTTAGGCAGAGCTGTACCTATCCACCCACACATGTATTGTTAGGCAGAGCTGTACCTATCCACCCACACATGTATTGTTAGGCAGAGCTGTACCTATCCACTCACACATGTATTGTTAGGCAGAGCTGTACCTATCCACCCACACATGTATTGTTAGGCAGAGCTGTACCTATCCACTCACACATGTATTGTTAGGCAGAGCTGTACCTATCCACCCACACATGTATTGTTAGGCAGAGCTGTACCTATCCACCCACACATGTATTGTTAGGCAGAGCTGTACCTATCCACTCACACATGTATTGTTAGGCAGAGCTGTACCTATCCACCCACACATGTATTGTTAGGCAGAGCTGTACCTATCCACCCACACATGTATTGTTAGGCAGAGCTGTACCTATCCACTCACACATGTATTGTTAGGCAGAGCTGTACCTATCCACCCACACATGTATTGTTAGGCAGAGCTGTACCTATCCACTCACACATGTATTGTTAGGCAGAGCTGTACCTATCCACTCACACATGTATTGTTAGGCAGAGCTGTACCTATCCACTCACACATGTATTGTTAGGCAGAGCTGTACCTATCCACTCACACATGTATTGTTAGGCAGAGCTGTACCTATCCACTCACACATGTATTGTTAGGCAGAGCTGTACCTATCCACTCACCCACGTTTCGACATTTGTTTTAAGTCTCATGTAATAGGGAGCGAGCCTATTGCCATCAACCGGGCACAAATCTAGACTCCAGGCTGCTACTGAGAAAATCCAGATAAAAAAAAATCCAATAACACTGTTCCCGACCTAGGAATCGAACCCAGGTCCTCATGCTCAGCTATAGCGCTTGCGACCACTTGACCAACGAGGCCCGCAGTATTAGTTAATATGCCATGGAGTCAAGTGTTAGGTACCTACCTGGCTTAAGGGAGTTGGAACCTAACACTATTAATTATACGGGGAGTCCGGGACATCGACGCGAAGCCGGTTACCATGGATTCAGTACATGGTTCTGAACCCCCCTGCGTTGAAATTTTTCGTCGGTTCTTAAAAACAAAAACAGCTGTTCCATACATTTTGACCGCGTAGGTATTGCACTTTTCTATGAAACAGCTGTTTTTTTTTTTAAACCCGTGAAAAATTTCAACGCAGGGGGGTTCAGAACCATGTACTGAATCCATGGTAACCGGCTTCGCGTCGATGTCCCTGCCACCCTGTATTATTGGGCAGAAATATGGACGTATTATTTGCTTGCTTCTATAGTATCGGTCGCAATTTTTTTTCGCAAAAAGCTTTACTCTGAAATCTCCATTAATTAATCTTGAAGTTTACAACCGTGACTTTTTAGGTAGGTATCTATGCACTATTTTTCACAAACAATATCTACCTGTAGGTAGGTACAAATTGATACAGTGTTTTCTTTGAAGCGGGTCTGTTGCACAAATATTATTATAATAACTGTCCTAACTCTAGCACATAAGTTTGATTTTTAAACAAAAGGAAAGTTCTTCTCGTATAAGAGTTCAGAAGTTCATAGAATCGTTTTGTTAACCTTACAACGATAGATTGATATGCATTGCCAAAAAGTGCATTTTCATCACACTATGAGGGTTCCGTACCTCAGAAGGAAAAAACGGAACCCTTATAGGATTATTTCGTTATACGTCCGTCTGTGGACGGATCAAGTTGAAATTAAATATCAAATATATGGGTCTACGGTCCCTTGGAGCTGTAAAAAATCAAGCTTCTAAGTCAACGCAATAAAAACACACGGCCATTTATGTGACATATTTTGATACTCGCAAATAAATCAAAACCTATAGGGCACTTTCCGTTGACCTAGAATCATGAAATTTGGCAAGAAGCAAGTTAAATTCTCACAGCACCAGTAAAGGAAAATCGTTCATTTGTAGTTTTATCACATAGTGAAAAAAATTGCGATTACAAACCTACCTTAGCAGTTGGAGAAAGAAGTATGGGAGATTTTTTTTTCAATTAACAAGTTTAGTTTGTTTTTTGGAATAAATTCATCCCAACTACGGAATCCTTCATTGTGCGTGGTCCGACACGCACATGCCGGTTTTTTACAAAAAGCATAGTTGTTATAGTTGAACGAATATTCGGAACCAACATTTGATACTAATCGATGTAATCGTCTATTAGAAGGAAAAATAAAGGCAATACATTTCGCTCGCTTCCTTCACGGACACGACCAGGCGTGTTGACCTCTTGTACTGGCATATAAGCTCGAGGCGAAGGATCCAGTTGTGTTGGGGACTGTGAGCCGGCACGATTGAGTTTGTTAAGCGACCTTATTGCTCGCAGCTCGATTATTTATAGTGGTGGAACATTATTAGAGGGTTCCATCGAAGTGAGCCCATATATCTATGAGTTTTATCGCTTTAATGCATACTGAAGTGGGTAGGAGTTCTGCGTTTAGTCGAGGTACTTAACAGTCTTTATTACAGATGTCATTTCTGACATCATAATGTAGTAGGGCTTGCCTGCCTCTGTTAAGCGATATTACCTCTATTTATCTCTTTTTGCTATGGGTGTCAAAAATTAGTCCAGTTAGAACTCTCCCTTTCTGAGAAGCGGGGACCAAAAATACTAAATTATCAGCCAAACCCTTGATTGGATCTACTATTAACCTACTGAAAAATAAGACATTCAGACAAGTGATTTTACTTTTAGCGAGATTGTTAGTAACACATCAAGACTCCCAACTCTGGAACAGTTCCAGCCTAGCGCGCAACCTGCGTCAGAACGTACCTCTAGCCTACGTTTGCCGATTCTACCCGCTTCCCTCACATAAAGTACCAGGGACACATATATTGAAGGACAGTATGCGACCCACGTTCTGCTAACGTGGAGATTGTCCCGGTTCAAATCAGTACCAAGCTCCTAATTCGATATAATCTCCTGATTCTTTAAAGAATTCGCAAACAAATCTGGATTGCAAAATCGAAAACTTTTGTTGATTTTTTATATTGCTCACAAGCATTATACCATGGATTAAGCCGATAATTCTAAAGTTTAGTGCCGCCATGCTGCCACAAGAGAAAGTAATCAATTGAGATGAGAATTTATTTCTCCAGAAATCACGCCAATTGAATAAGTTTAAAAAGTATTGACGTTTTGACTTCCACTAGATAACCTTTAAACCTTTCGGCTCCACTTTGTGAGTCACTTTCATTCAATGTTTTTAAGCATCATCGTTTACGTCGTTCTCTCCATCATTATTACAAAATTCAGTTCAATGTTCACACACCCGGAAATTCAAAACAACTGAATATCGATATCGAGGCTCAAAACAGAGGCGTTGTCTGGCCATACGTTAGCATTACTCGGCCGGCACCGACCGGCGATCCATTACAACAACTATGCCGTTCTCTGCTGAGCTATTGGCACCATGCGTCATTGTTCCCAGGCGGTTGTTCGCAAATATAATATGTGGATATATGGGGGCATTCATGAATGTTCCACATTTTGATCATAGGCTTGGATGCCAGCCATGTTAGCCCATTGTTACATTATTAGGAAAATGTAGGGTAGAATATTATTCTGAAAAACTTCAATCTTTATTTCCAGACCATAGAGATCCATAGTGTGTTAGTAAAGAAAAACTAGGTAAATATAATACTAGTATCCTAATTCTAATCTTAAGTCTGGAGCTAGACCTCACACCATCCAGTGACGAAGCCTGCAGTGGCAAAATGCTCAGCATAATCTCAAATGACTAATTCTTTAAATTGTCTACCGCTGACAATTCAAAACCGTCTCGTTAGTGGTTGTCTCGGATCTTGCGCCACGTTACATCGAGCGAAGCATTTGAGTTTTCAGTTCTTTATTTCAATTTTCAATATAATATTTGAATAATTTTATTTTTTGCGTCTTTGACATTTCTCGTGATCGTAGGGTCCCGGACCTTTGGAAGGCGTACGAGGGGCAGAAGCCAACTCGCAGAGCCCGTTACACGTGTTTAATGAAACGACGCACCAACCGACGATTATCCCTGTTCGCACTATGCTAGTGCACCTAATAATTTTATTATTATTATATTATTATTGTTATAAGACTGCTTTTAACATAGTACAAGTATACACCGTGACATTTTAGTCGTCTTACAAAAGCAGCCCACTTCATGTATCCAATGACTACTAAACATACAACGTCAAGAAATCGCAGATAGTGATTTTTAAGTGCAAAAATGTACCGATAGGAGACGTTCGTCCAGTAAATACAATGTGGAGACGACCATACAACAAAAAATTAAAATACTGGCACTACTAATGCTTACGAGTATTTTGGAACTGTCAAATAAATCCTAGCTTCGAAAAAAAAAACCAGTTTTTCAAACAAACAAATTAAATGTTATGTAAGCCGGATCGACCCTAAGCCTATAAATTCCGTTTATCCAACTATGCCTTGGGTGAATTCTCGGGCATACATTTCAGAATATCCACCTTAGGGTGGATTTTTGGGGTGGATAAACGAAATAGCCCGAACCGACTATGGATTTTGCCGAGCTATAATGACTAAACTATTGAATATATTCAATTGAATTTTGGTATACAGAATGAGAACGTCATTATAGACACGTCACGCCGTTAAATTTTTTGTCGTATTGTCGTCTCCACCTTGTATAAGCGGATCACCACTGCAGCGTGTGGCTCCAGTTAAGTACCGAGGACTCTGGTCACGGAGGACTTATCTGATAATGCAGTTTTGGACAGGGAGCCTAGGGCGTTGGCGGTTCGGTGAAATATGTAAGCCCGTTGCACGTTGTAGTAGGGATGTGAAGGTGTATCTTTTTAAGGCCTACAAAGTCCTACGCGTGCAGCATAATAATGGGTTTAGGATTTTGATGGGGGTTCCGCGCTTCTGCAGCGCTTTGCAGATGTTCGCGGAAGCCCGTGTTGACAATTTTCATGCCGTAATGAGAAAGCGGGTGGCGTCAATAATGGGTAGGCTGCGCTCGCTTACGCGAAGCTCCAACAGCATCCTAAAAACAATGATCGACAAGGTGGACAGCCCCTTTATTAAGCACTGGATGCGGAGACACGTGCCGCCAGCCAATATGTGTTGAGCTACCTAGTTATTAATTGTTGTTAGGTTAGTTCGTAAGTTTTACCGACATCGTTTTTAAGTCTTTGTTACTGTGCGTTTGCACTGGCGAAACATCATGACAAAACATGTTGAAATCTCTAGTTCCTGTCAAACATTGTATGGAAAATTGACAGAAAATAGAGATTTCAACATGTTTTGTTGTGAATGTTTCACCAGTGCAAACGCACAGTTACTAATACTATGCGGATTGTATGTACCTATACGGGGTGGCAGGGACATCGACGCGAAGCCGGTTACCATGGATTTAGTACATGATTCTGAAGCCCCCTGCGTTGAAATTTTTCGTCGGTTATTAAAATAAAAATCAGCTGTTCCATACATTTTGACCGCGTAGGTATTGCACTTTTCTATGGTAACCGGCTTCGCGTCGATGTCCCTGCCACCCTGTATATTTGATGTATGAAATAAATGAAATATAATATAATAATGATACTGTAAATTACAAAATATATTTTTTTTTTGTTGTAGAAAAACGCCCATATTTAAATAAAATACCTTATAAATCACCGTTTTATATTTGTTGATTATATAAAGTATATGGTACATGTTATACAGAAGTTTCAAATTCTTAACTTGTTGAGGTGTTGCAATCGAGCTTGTACAAAAATGTTCTAGAACTGACAACTTTTACAGTAACCACTTTCTTCATCCTTGAAGATAAAAAAAATCTAATTATGTTTGTACTCTACTCGACAAGTTTTAGACAATGACACCCCAAATCCGAGGATTAGATATTTTTTTCAAAATCTATAGTTTATTATAAGTTTTGTTCCACTCTCCTCCGTGGTTTCTACAGCTGTTACATTTAAAAAATACTTATAAATAAAAAGTGCTAAATAATTAATTCGCTCGTGGTCGTGGTACTACACCGACTTACTACTGTTAGGTAGGTGTGCTGCGCTTTCATTCAGTGGTCGCAAGTAAAAACGTTACGGGCGCGGCTTTTGTTAAATAAATGATCAGATGAGCGCCATCGCATCCGGCTCCAGCCCTTCATTCATATCACATGCGTTTGGCTTACATAGGGGTATGCGCAGACCCGGCCTTTTTAGAGAGGATGTCGTTTTTGAGATGATGTCCGATTCGCAAAGTAGTGTGAAGACAAATATAGATAAACATAACGTATGTATGCAGTATGGAGACAAAGGTATAATGTACATAGTTGTAGGCGGTAAAAATAAAACTATCGAATCGGATAACGGTATACTCGATTTCATAGTGTTTTTTACTGCTGCATATTAAATGTCCATAACAAACTTTCAATGACTCCCAATGAATGGCATTTCAATTGTTAGTGTGTTGAGCTATTACTATTACGCAGGTGTGACAGGCAGCGGTAGGCTACCGGTAGCGGTCAGCCAATCAAGTTGTGAACCTTAAAGACTAACTAATGTATCATGTACCTGTAACTTAATCGGGTCTTTCATCCTTCAAACCCGGAAGCTGCACAACAGGAGCTACCCTTGCGTTAGTATGGCTCATTGAGCTTTACAAAAAGCCTGATACAGAAGTACATACACTATATACACAATACACTACACACTTAATTCAATGCATCTAAATGTAGGTATATTTATGTTCAGTTGAATTTATTGTATTGGAACAACATTTGATTATTGTCGCCAAAGATCTTACCAACCGACGTTACGTATGTGCCCACCTATAGTACACCTACTTTATGTTATAAAGCTGTAAGACGAAGGAAACTAGTCTCCACGACACAGGGAATCCTAGTGTGGAGGCTAGTGCTATTTTTTTAATTTGTACCGTTTTCTAGAACAATAAAGTTTTTATTATTTCATTTTAAGTACCTACGAAGTTTTTCCGACGAGTCCGCATAAACATGACTATAATTATACGCTGACATGCGCAGGAAGGCCTTCTGAAGGCATCAGGAATCCACTGGATGACTGGGGGAGCTCTATGTCCAGCAGCGGACGTCTTTCGGCTGACATGATGATGATACGCTGATATGCATAATGTCACCAATCAAGTTATCTTTCTTTGTTTCCGTCTGTCGAAAGTATAAAAGATAGGCAATGTCAGCTACACTGTCTATCTTGAATGCGGGTGAATGGGGCGGGTAATCAGGGCACGGCCTCGGCGGGCCCTATTTAGACCGTCGCTGTAGTCTGGTCTGTTAATGCCAAGGTTCAAGTTTTGTAGGGCTGCACGTGCAATTGAGACTGTGATGGTTATCTGTTGATTAAGGTACTATAGGTATTTTAGTGCAAAATAGAGGATGAAGTCGAATTACTTCGATGGTCTAGTGGTTTCAAAGTAGAATCGTAAGTTTGATGCCCAGTGTTGTTAGGTTTATGTGGTAGGATATAAGACTAACTCAACAGGAACTCGACTCTCGGTTAGTGGGAAAAGGCTCGCAGCCGACTGACAGGATGTGGGGACCTCTGTCCCCCTTCGGCATACACCAGTGATATGACTGTATCCACTATGAGGCCACATGTTTTATACGGAATTCTCTTGCATAAGCCCGGCGACTTTTCTTAGCGTGTACAAGCGGCCTTATAATGTAGCTATGTTGGTTACCTGTACAATAAATACCATCCGTCGAAACTCTCTTGACAATCGTTTCGTTACGTACAATTGATAACCTAGCTCTCTTGTGCCTTAAAAGCCTTTCATATACCTACGAACAAGTATACTTTACATAATATACATAAAATATACAATCGTACTTAAGTATACATTTTGCTTCTTTACATCTTGAAGTAAAATGGAGTTGGCATGTAATTTGTTTTTCTTTTACATTAAGTTAACGATCGTTCACGGATGTTTGTGTTGTATCAATCTTTGGGGATTATTTTCCATTCTCTTTGCTGAGTTATATGACTTATTAGGCCTCAGCGCTACTTACCGCTTTTGGTTATTTTTGTTCACGTATTCCTTTTCCAATTAAAAATGCGTGTACAAGGCCGATTTCCCTTTAAAGTTTAGTGTCAGCTGTTGTTAGTGTAAACAGATAGGAAACAACCATTTGTCACTCAGTAGTCTTTCTAACTAAGTTAGTACACCGTGTGTGTAAACATGCTGAATTATGTTTAGTATGAAGAGAAACGAGAATGTCAGCGCTAGTGAAAGAAGCCTATCTTATACACTTAGCGACCAGCCTCCATATTGGGCACTAATGACAAGTAATAAACTCGTCTTGACTAAGAAGCCTATCTTATACACTTAGCGACCAGCCTCCATATTGGGCACTAATGACAAGTAATAAACTCGTCTTGACTAAGAAGCCTATCTTATACACTTAGCGACCAGCCTCCATATTGGGCACTAATGACAAGTAATAAACTCGTCTTGACTAAGAAGCCTATCTTATACACTTAGCGACCAGCCTCCATATTGGGCACTAATGACAAGTAATAAACTCGTCTTGACTAAGAAGCCTATCTTATACACTTAGCGACCAGCCTCCATATTGGGCACTAATGACAAGTAATAAACTCGTCTTGACTAAGCATACCTCGTCCGTCTAATGACTAAACTAAAACACAACTGAATACGAGCTGCTTGTAAATGCACCCATAACAACACACGCCAGAATCTCAGCTGCCAGTTAGCCCAGCTAACACAGTGTCATTAGCTGAAAAACGAGATGACAAATGGTAGGCAAGGAGCTGAGTACGTGAGTTATGAGTATAGTCGGGTGGAGGTGACAAAGGACGGCCGGCACGCTGCGACACCGTGCCATTGTGTCGGTTTTTGTGAGCCCCTGTTTGATCATCTGCGGATAAAGGATTTAAGGAAGATGTCGTTATGAAGGAAAGGGAGAGTGAGGTGTAAACGTAATCTCTACCTAATATTTAACCCGTTGTTGTTGTTCGTGACATTTATTTAAGGCCCGTCGTCCACTTCGCTACTTAAAAGTAATCGTACTTATTTTCAGTAGCGATGACGACCGAGCTAAACTACAAGCTGATAGTTTTCTGCCAAATAGTCTATTTTATTTCAAGAAATGAGAGTACGTCTGGTCAGCTCTCGAATGCCAACTAAAATAGGTATTTATTTAGACCAAAAAATCTGGACATTTATACTGGGCAGGATTCCAAATTTTATTCTTCCTATACGATTATTATGCTTACAGTGACAATCACAACTCTTTGCTTCAGACCATTTGCCAAATAAAATTGGGTCAGTGAATGTATGTAGGCATTAATTTGCAGATTTTGGGTATACTAGAGCACAATACGTAAACAGGTTTCTTCACAAAGGAAATGAGATTGCATTTTATTAGCCGCCTGTTCTCGTCGATAGTTATGGGCAACAAATATCGTGCCGACATTAATTCGGCACACAATCGGAAACTGGAGCAAGTACAGACGATCTTAGATAAAGTTCTGATTGAACTCAGCCATGCTTGTAGTATTGGCACCACCTTTCATAATAGATACTTTTGGTCTCAATATTTTTTTAATCTAAAATAAAAAATTTTTTGCTTGCTTATTTTATACAAGTCCCTAAAGGCAAATTCTTTTAAAATTTTAATCAGAATTTTAGGATCCCTGACTGAACACTAATTTAAAGGCAATGTAAGTGGCTTGATGCCCTTGGGCCTCGCGCGAGCTGACAAAGGTACTGGAAAATATGACAGTTTACACAACGGTTTACACACAGATAAAAGGTTATTTTTTGTTCGCTATAGGTTGTTTGCGAAGATTGCGGTGGTACCTTGCGATCCCGTATATGACTGTAGTCATTATACAAATAAAATTTTATTATAAGTATCGAGTCATTCAAAGCAAGCGTTTCGGGTTTTGCAAACGTGTTTAGCCCCTACCTAGTGACATAGTACCCACACTAAGTCCTTGGCCATCCACACACTTAATTAAAGTTCAACTTGTCGTGAACGTCTTGCCTGTCCTTAGGGAGTTTCGTCTGTAGCCCGCTTAAACCTTATCGAGCGTAAATTAGATCGCGCGGTAATTCGCCCCTCACAACGTCTTGTTATCTCGGAAAATTTGAAGAAAATTTGTAAAAGGAATACATATTGTTAGGCTTTGAACATAGGATACGCGGTGGAGTAGACAATACAATAATGTATGAAGGCAAATCTTTTTACACATGAAAATCTTTGAAAATGAAAATGAATAGGGTAATCATGTACATGTGATCGTCGTTTTCGTTTCGTCATAGTCGTTTTAAAAGATGTTTTTAGGTGGAGCTTTAATAGAATTGAGCTTTCATTACCTACCTACGCATACATTTGTCAATCACAGACGAAAACAGAAAAATTGGTTTCGTTTTCCGTTGGTAATATTTCTACTTACTCTGTCCATAAATAGAAGCTTGAAGGTAAACCAATTAGTGAAGGCATAATACAATAGAACAGCAAATATAGCGGAATGGCTGTTTAGTCTCAAACAGTCGAATAAAGCGCGTTACGCGGGTGCGGGCGCTGCGTCTGCACTCTGTAATGTTGCGGAAGTCGGCGCTAAACTGACGCCGCCGGGACTGACGCCGCCGGGACTGGCGGATAATCAGCGGAATAGGCATGGACTGGAATAGCTTTATCATTTTATTTGAGTATTTTAAAAGAAAGCTATACTTATTGGCAAGAAAAGTTCTACAATAATATTGTTTTTATATCCTTTATTTCATATATACACATATCGATTACATTTTTAAATATTTTTATAAAAACAAGAAAGAAACAAAAACATTTAAAAGTATAAAAAATAGTAGCCCACCGGTATCGGGAACAGGGTCCAGAGAGAGGAACCTCCTGACAATGCGAGCCGTGTCCAGGAGTACCGCTTTCTGAATCAAGCCCTTGATCCAGCTGCCTAACGAGAGCCTTAAGCAATATTGTTATTACTATTACTTGTTGACATTCCCAATTTACGGCCCTTACCGGTTAGGAACATCTGAATGATCAATTGTTGGTGAGAGACCATAGCCGAAATGAACACATATAATTTTATTGTAATAAAGACCCGTTTAAAATATGGTAATGTAAAGGTTACTAAAGGTGGGATGAACTAAGTAAAGATAAACTAGATCAACCATTTTTCAGATTATCTAAAGTACATACATCTTTTATGGGGTACTGTGTTAAATGTTACAACAAAATACCTTGTGATATATTACAATTAAATGAAAGAAAATTTAAAACTCATGTAAAAAGTACACTTTGTAAACAAGCATATTACAGATTAGAGGATTATATCCAAGATAAGAATGCTTGGAAACATGCTGGTCCTGCTCCATAGGACAATTTAGAGTCTAGACAAAATCAAACTGGTTGCTTACTTAATTGTATTTGTTTTTTATTATATGACATTGATTTTACGAGTACATCCTGTGATTACTTCCTCACACACTGACTTATTAATTGTAATTTTTTAGTAGATTCGTCTATTTTTACAATGTTTGTGAATATGTGAACACCATGTATCTACCACATAATTAATTTATCTGTCGTTTGCTCGACTTTAAATTCTTTTTACTTTATACAGTAATTTTATTCTAGGTGCATCGTCTTCACATATAATTATATAAATAATGTACCTATACAAAATATTGTAAAACATTTTAAAAAGAGTAACGGTGGAGTTTCTTGCCCATTCTTCTCCATACGAAAACTACCTTTTGGAAGGGGCGGTAGAATCAATACTTTATTTTGTAAATTTTGACGTTCAAAAGTGCCTTCAAGGGCCTATTTGAAATAAATGATTTGACTTTGACTTTGACTTTAGTATATCCTAAATACATTACAGGACTAATAACCCCGGGCTCACATTTGAGCTAGCTGTTGGAATGTTAGGCAGGTTTAGTTAGAGCGTCGTAAAACGTAAGAAACATGGTGCGAATGACGCACTAGTAATAAAAAACTATGACGACGAAACAAATCCAGCTTAAAATACGGAAACAATTATTAGATATATGGACCCATAGCAGGAGATTCCTAAAAGCATCAGTGCTGTCGTAAATATACACATCCAGTTTTGGAAAACGTTCGGTCTTGTAGAGCATCGTCGCAGTCACTTATGGCAGTTATAAGTGTATATTCTGCAAAACGTTCGGTCTTGTATATTCACTTATTATGGTCAAGCCAACGAATTTTTTTGATTCAGTTGGATTCAGCACGTTCGGAATCATGTACTAAATTCATGGTATCAGTTTTCACGTCGATATCCCTGCCACCCTGTACAGTTAACAGACTTAACAATGTCAAAAGGTTTCGAAGGAAGCCATGAAACGCTGCTCAATCGTGCGAACGTATTTTCGTTCGCAATCATTGAAGCGGCATTACGGCATTGTAGTTAAGGCTTTTAACTATTCGAATCCCTTTGTAATGCTTTGTAAACGGAACCCACATGAATTGTTAAATAAGTTGAAAAAATTTAAAATACAAGTTAAATACATCCTCTTTTTTAGGGTTCCGTACCCGAAGGGTGCAAACGGAACCTTAAATTCTTTTACCAATAAAAAGCCACGTTATTTGTGAGTGTCATAGCTATATATTTATGTTTACCGCCCAACGAAGTGGGCAGGGGTCTAGTGGGACATAAGCACAACTGCCAAAATATGGCTCGACTCTACAAATACATCTCAGCTGCCCCCTTAGACGTGAAGATCAGTTATATAACCAAGCCTACAGGTCGGAAGGACCTGTAGGCTTCTGTATACATCAGATAAGCCGTCACGACGTCTTCCCAGTGCGTCACTTACATACATTTTATGCCCCGACATACCCACGTACTAAAGGTAGGTGCCATTAATCAAAAGTTCCTCTCACATGACGTGCCGGTTCTATCTAGCTTTACTTTACTCTAAGCTTTGGAGTTTCAGAACTTAGCTCTACTATTTAATTTGTCGTCGCTCGGTTACTTAGTATCCTGCTTTGACTTAAACTAAAGCCGTTTTCGTTAAGAATTCGTAAAACCATAATTAGTTGTACGGTACCATATCGTACCTTCTTTTGGAAGTACGTAATTCAAGATACGCATGAACGGGCATTAAAATATTGTGTTCAGATTTGGGTTTATTCCACTTTGCCCCACCAAATTGTGTGATAAACTGGAATGTTCAAAATTTTGACGTTGATCAATTAATTGATTTTAGTGACTCTAAGTTCACTTTTTCCTGGCTTACACGAGCATTAAAAATAAATCAATATTGCCCATAACATTGAGCATTTATCGTTCCTATATTTCTAGTAATGACTGGAAATAAAGATAGATAACATACCACAAATAATCCATACAATATTATCCAAAGAAAATTACATCAAGTGAAATTACGTTAATACGTGAAAATCGCGTGATTATAAACAATTAGTCTCCATTTATCCCGCATGTACATAGGCATCCCGCACACTAATCACACCTACAACACGGTATTGTGTCCGTATCGATTTGTATCGGCGCCTCGTGTGTGGCCAACTTACCTACGTGCCGGGATTAGCTGCTAATAATTATTGAGCTGAGTAATTTGGTGAGACACGTACGATGTTCTTTAGTACCATCTTTTTGCTATGGGTAGTGAAGTTGAGTAACGACGTCTAGGAAACAAAAACAGTATGTTATTGAGTGGTAATAAAGTCACAATGTTGAGGATAAACTACTTTAATGTAGGTACAGTCAAAGAATAACAGGACCATTTAAGTTGGTTGTCAATTTTCTTAACATTTACTTTACAATTTATCGTTCTGCTCCATCATATCAGCCGAAAGACGGCCACTGCTGGACATAGGCCTCCCCCAAGCACCGCCACTTCGACCGATTCTGCGCTTGATTTGTTGTTATTGCACATAAGAAGGTAGCTGCTCCAGCTTGATGTCACGACGATAACCTCATTTTCCTTTTTTTTATTTGTTGCTAGTTTTTCTTTTTTCCACTATATCACCTGATGGTAAGCGAATATACGGCCGATGGTGGTGCACGCTTGGCTAGAATTAACCTATTCATTCGAGACATAAAAACTCTCAGAAATCGTAAAGATTTTCTTGTAACTTATGAGCAAGGCACACACGTGTGCTCATTTCTGCAATGTTTACTATCCAGCTCTCGAGTCCAATTAACCGTCGTTTGGCTCCGGATGGCCACAGAATAGACAGGTACGGGAAGTCGACTCTATACAATGAGCGAAAACGCACGCACTGTAGATAGAAGTAAATAATTGTACGTTTTTCTTGATTGCTTTTTTATTTTTACTTTGTTTCTTCTTTTGTCAATTTCTCATGTTGTTAAAATACAGGCTGGCAGGGACATGATTCTGAACCCCCCCTGTGTTCAAATTTTTCGTTGGTTATTAAAAAAAAAAAAAGACGTGTGGCACTCGGGGACTGCCGCGGCAAAGCTATTGCATAGCAGTTTTTATCAACTTATGCAATTGTAAAATATTAACCCGAATCCGAATACAAGAAATAGCAATGGTGACATTGACAGGAACTGTTATTCACATTTATAGTTTTTAAAACTTGACACAACGTAATGGGAACATCAAACTAATAAAAAGGTTTTAATTTAACTATTAATAGTCAAGGATCATTCGTCTAAGTAAATTAGAACTTTATTGTCAAATAGTTAAACATAATTTTCAATACAACACTCTCGTATCATTCGTCTAAGTAAATTTGAACTTTGTTGTCAAACAGTTAAACATAATTTTCAATACAACACTCTCCTTAGATCATTCGTCTAAGTAAATTTGAACTTTGTTGTCAAACAGTTAAACATAATTTTCAATACAAAACACTCTCCTTAGGTATTTGCGTTACGGAATTTCTGGATTAGTTCTCCACGCTCAAGGCCCGCGATAGAAGCTATGCAATAGCTTAAAAAAAACAGCCATTCAATACATTTTGACCGAGTAGGTATTGCACTTTTCTATGACAACCGACGAAAAATTTCGACGCAGGGGTTCAGAATCATGATTGTACTGAATCCATGGTAACAAGCTTCGCGTCGATGTTCCTGACACCCTGTATAACTGTACAACGTCTTACATGTATTAAATCTGTTATGTTGTGCATGTATATCTTGAAATTAAAAAGAAAACGGTTTATCCAGTAACCACCATGTTGATATTATGTGATGTCATGTAGCCCGCGGAACACCATGACGCATCCAACGATGTCTCGTTGTCAAAATGCAACGAGTAGTTTAGGAGTTATGAGGGAACAGATGAACATACATACACACACAGCCTGTTAAAATCATAACCCTCCTTTGGATTTGCCGTAGTCGGGTAAATAGACACAGTACGTATAGCGAGGGCAAGCACACCGGCGACTGGTATTTGTTTGAGATCGCCGTACATTCCCGTCTCCTCGTTGTACGGAGCCGGCCTTCTGGGGCTATCTATTCTGTGGTATAGTCGCGGACATCAGTCGCCTAATGAGTCAAGTTAGTTCTGCCCCGAGGGACAGCTTCACTTGGCTCACACTTGCTTATTTATCCTAACTGTAGGTACTGCGGTACTTAATGAGCGAACCTCGTTCGAATAATCGTTTCATTGTCTACACAGATTGGACCAAAGGTTTGTGTTTTATGTACAAAATAATTATATAACATCATTTAAGACAGTCGGAGCGAGGAAACTCAATGTATAAGGATGCCTGTCCACCGGAGCGGAGAGGAGAGGAGAGGAGCGGAGATGTGTCAATAGAATCAAAACTCCGCTCCAGAGGTGCGATTCTATTGGTTAATTTTGGCACATCTCCGCTCCTCTCCTCTCCTCTCCGCTCCAGTGGACAGGCAGCCTTACAGTAGCGACCCGCCCCTGCCTCACACGGGTAACATGTCAAAACATCGAGATTGTTGTGATAAATCTAAGTAAGTTGAATATTAATGTAGTATACACATGAACCTTCCGGAATCCCTGAAATTTTTTACTTCTTTAGCGGCGTTGTGCACTTTTTTTGGGATGGGTAAAAAATGTTAATCTCGCGTCAGGACGTGACTGTAAGATCCGTTGCCTAGCAACCAAATCAAAATGAATAGTCTTTGACATTACGTAAAGATTGCGAGGTAAGAAATTTTACCCATATTGATGGGTAAAAAAAAGCAGTCAAAACATACTTCATGAAAAGTGTTTAAGTATTTAAAAATGCACAACGGTAATGTTCAAGTTTTCACTTCTGCCGGCATTCACGGAGTGCAACTCGTTGTTTTATTTTTTAAGTTTTTTTTTCTCCCTTTTTAATGAGTCAGTTTGTAATGTATCTAAGTTACAATAGCCTCAACGGCTCATCGCCTTTTACAATAATTATATTGCTTCCCCGATGAAGGCACGTTAATCGTTGAGGAGTTTTCCTGATACTTCACCATCTGCTCCACTTTTCTATAAGAAATGTGACGAGGATAAATTGCTTGGCAACCATATTAAAGTAATCGAATCGCAACCCGTGAAATACTTATTATTGAGTAGTTCCGGTGGCCATCTGTGGTATTCATCATCAGTTCCACTTCACCAAATACCCAAATCGCTGTTGGCGTGCCTATAATATTTGATGAGTTCCCTCGATTTGTCCAGGATCCCATGATCAGATCCTGATCTGATAACAATGGGACTACCACGGAAGTATACCCTTTAAAACAAGTGCCACTGGTGGCACTCTATACACTGCCAATAATAATATTCTTCGTTTAGTATTTTTATTTATTTGCTAAATATTGTTATAGGTACGGAAGCCTTCGGGTGCGAGTCCGAATCGCACTTGGCCGACTTTTTTTACTAACCAATTTCAATTTCTATGGCTGTTCGGGCATAACACTGTCTTATTGCAAAATTCTTTTTTTGTTTTAAAGGGTATCGGATAAAGTGCCACTACAGGCACCCTAGTAACACCGCCTCGGCCCGGCTAAAGTGCCGCAAGCATTGGATTGTCATTGTCACTGTCACTAAGTCACGTCACTTGGTATTTTGTTTGATTGTCGAGGTTAGATCGCTGTAAAACACCACATTCCCAAAACATTACATTCTCTTGTGCCTAAACGGACCCTGGCACTTCGCCGGCCGCTACCGCGGCACCGCTCGCTACGCTCGCTCGGCTCGTGCATTGTGTGGTCACAGTTCTAACCTAACCTAACCTAAATAACAAGTGACAGTGACAATGCAACGCTCACGGCACTCTAGCCGGGCCGAGGCAGCGACACTAGAGTGCCACCAGAATACTCGCGGCACTCTATACACTTCGACTATTATTTTAATCATCTTAAATTTTTTAAATCGCAAAGATTGCTATGAACTACAAAGTCATCTTTTGAAATTGCAGAAAATCACCCATCTTATGAATCGGAGTTTTTAGTATTTGTTAGACACATACATACAGAAATTTCAAATTCCTAACTTGTTTAGTTGTTGAGCTATATAGCTCGTACAAAATTGGTCTAAAATTAACAACTTTTACGGCTCCCTATGTCTTCATTTTTAAGATAAAAATAAATAAAAATTATGTTTGTTCTCTACTCGCTAACCTCTAGAAAATGGCACCGCACATGCCAGAGGTAGATTTAATTTTTCAAAATCTATAGTTTATTATATGGAGACCCCCTTTAATTTCTAACTTCATTTAATTTTTATTATTTGTTATTATTAAAATACATAATCTGTGACATTTCCAACTGTATACCTATTACGGTTCATACTCGTATGATACAGCCCACACTGAGAGAACGAGCGGATGGACGGACAGCCGGGAGCAGCTTAATACAGGTCGCTGACAGACAGACGGATAGCGGAGGCTTAGTAAGAGGGTTCCGTTTGGCACCTTTCGGGTACGGAACCCTAAAAAAACAGTATAAATAAATTGCACAATTCGGAGAGATAATTGCCAACAAAAAAATATTGTATATAGATTGCTTCACTGCCTTCAGCGACTGGTGTCGGGCAATAATTTCCTGTGTAAGCGCTGCTTTATCACTAGAGCGACCCTCCTCCGGGCTGTGCGGATTGCGGACTGCACACAGACAAGCATATCAAATAATGTCTGTATACGCAAATGTGTGGCAGACGACGGTAATTAGAGCTGCCGTGCACTCGACACTCGACGTGGAAACCACGGGAGCCACAATGCCAGGGTTGCCAGCACTGTTAATGTGCGTTTAGGGTTGCTAATTGAAATGGACCGCAATTGATAATTTAATTTCAATCTGTATCTCATAGTTGTACCTACTTATCTAACTATGGCACATTTACAGGACACAAAGTGGAACTTTATGTGAATTCATAAGTGGAGATTGATATTACTAAAAATAAAAACTAAAAAAAAGCAGACTTCCAAAAAAACACTACAAAGTGAAAAATAAATAATAACTAATTTGAATTTTCGTTTTTTGCCAGCGACTTCCGAAATTAAAGTTATTTTTCACTTTGTAGTGTTATTTTTGGAAGTCGGTTTTTAATTTTTTTGTAAAAAGATTTTATTTTTCACTTTTTAGTTGTGGTACCTACCCCACTCAAATTCGAATACCACTACCTGATATGCAAATAACAGTGATAGGAAGTTATCATCATATCATCCATATAAACTAAGTGGAAAAATATGTATTATTGAGGCTAACTCAAAAACTATCCAAGCAAACTTAATAAAATGTATATGGGGAGCTTACCCTTTAAAAAATATTTTCAAAATCGGTCCGCAATTGACGGAGAAATCGGTGAACATACATAAAAATACATACATAAAGTAGAACATAGAACCTCCTCCTTTTTGGAAGTCGGTTAATAATAACAAATAATGTTTTTCACACATTATTTGTTAAAATCCGTGTCTGTAAATCTGTAATAACAACCATGAAAGCTGACCCTCACATAGCACCATAATTAGACGCCTCGCTTGCACCCGACCTCACCCGACACTCAAGCACCGCAGTAACACTGTTCCAGTGTTGCCAACGCTAATAATACCGTGAAGTCATCGCGCAGTGCTGCCGCGGTTGCCGCACTGAAAAGTGATATAGGAATTTGAAATTGGAGAAAATTTAATTAATTTTGTCACTGATTGTGTTACGCACCGACTGAGTTGGTATAAAGGTATTGAGAAAGAACTTGATCGTATCGTCGCTTACCATCAGCTAAAATAAATCGACATACAAAACTTAGAAAACAAACGTGTCTGTGTATTATTGTATGGTAAGTACGTACTTGCTAGATAACGCATGTGCTATACAATCATATTATAAATCTGTAGCGGTATGTGTCTATCGTTATCGCAATGTTTATCGACAGATATCAGCTTATCTAGTGTTGTCTTTGATATCACTCGTGTTCGCTTGTTGTGTTGCATCATAATTTTATTAATGTATCTACATAAATAGAGCTTTTCTAATGTTATTTCTCCGGATGATGCAACGTTAATTTTCGGTAAACGGTATCAAGAATCAGAAATCATATTCATCGCTGGAGTATCAGATGATTATACCTACTTAGTTGTTTACTACGTAGTTGAGTTGAGAGCAGTGGTGGCCCAGTGGTAACGGCCCCGACTTACGAGTTGTGGGTCGTGGGTTCGAACCCAAACAGACGCTTTACTTTGTGTAAATAATTTCATCACCACTGCTCTCAAAACGGTGAAGGAAAACATCGTGAGGAAACGAATGTCTTAGAATCAGGAATTCGAAGACATGTGACATTCACCAACCCGCACTGGGCCCGCGTGGTGGATTACGGCCGCTCCCTCTCGCAGAGAGGAGGCCTGTGTCCCAGCAGTGGGAACATTAACAGGCTGATGATGATGATGATGATGAGTTGTTTACTTGTATTGTCGCATCTTAATAAGACTGGAAAATTATTGAAAACACTGGAAAAGACTTGTTGTTTTTAACAAGCATTGTATTCATGGTTCTATAAGAAAGTCAAAGATGAACTAATGCAACACACATCAGCTGTCAATGTATTTCGAACAGTATAATTTGTAGCTAAGTCGAGCGTCGAGCTTGTAGCGAGGAACGCGCTCAATATTCGTGCATATGAAAACGTAAGAACACATTTCATATTGAATATAAGAAAGAAAGGTTAAAATACATAGAGGGTGGAATTAGATCAAGTTAATATAAATTGCTTCTTTGACAACGTTTTATACAATCTTATCACATTTCTTCTTTGTATGGCGTCATTTTTCCGCGCTCTTTTTTTCCATACATGGATACCTCCCTCCCTGTTGTATAATCCAGCGAGTGTCGCACAAATAACAATACGAGGGCCTAAGGCCTAAATAATGTGCGATAAGGAACTAGCACAATGTCGCTAAGGAGTTCACACGAAATCTTAACAAGAAAACGCATACGGTATGCGGAATTAGTTGTAGGAACGCTTTTTTTGACTCTGCATAGCTATTCAGAAATGTTTTCCAATAGTTAGCTGAATACCAGACGTATTATTTATGCTATAAGTAAGTCCAATATTTGCAAAAAATGTGCTGACGAACATCTTCGTTTCTTTGCGTCAGTTAGATAGAGTTATCATGAACGCCGGTAGACTGGACGCTCTGTACCTCTATCTATTGAATGTCACCGACACCTTGTTGTCAGATCCACCGCCGTATCCGCTTCCGGCCGTGACGTGTGTCGCGCATCGCACTTCTCCCAACAGTGTGAACACGGCATTAAATGACGCCGGTACAAGCACTCGTCTCTCTGTCACTCTAATTAATGACGTACATTGAAACATCGATGTAACATGCGAAGTAATTAAATTCATTTTCATTTTGTACTCAACTCAATATGATATGAGTTTAATTAATCCAATTAATTATAGCTTTATCGGCATGGGTAAATTGGATTTGAAGAGTATAATTGACATATTAATTCATTTATTTTCCGCAATACACACACACACACACATTTTCTGTTTACGTTTCCAATATTTTTTCAATGTATAAACTGAAATTCAACGTTTCTATTTCACGTAATTCTGTGTAAAATTTTTGAACTTATTGTACAGTTAGACGCATTAAATTGTCCCTCGTTAAAATCATTTTCACTTGTACAGAGCGAAAAACAATCAGGAATCGTGTCGTAAGGTTGTCATCGCTTCCGGAGCCGGACGGTGGCGCGTATCATTGAATGAGTGCGGATAATTAGCACCCAAGTGCCGTCCGTGCCGGACGAGTGCCGTCGATTGCCGTGCGAGTGCCGGCTGACAATTAATCGGCGCTGGATGTCTACGCGCGAGACGTATAGTGGTTTCAACAATATGTAAGCATCTGTTTTGCCTATATGGGTACTGCTTTTATATACAAATACCTTTACAAATACGTTGTTATAATAAATAGGACTAAAACCGTTTTGCTGAGACTTACATTATTTATTCTCCTTCCGGAACTATTCGAAATATTCGCCTACACTTTATTGGTTATCTCTTCGTGCCTTTAGACCTAAAATAATAACATTCAAACATGAATAACCTTATTTCCCATAATGTTTCAATAGTTTTGAAGTATTTTTATAGGTAAGACAAATTTTTAACTGCATTAATATTTTGTACATTCTTTGTATTCTAATGAAATGCTGTTCGTTGGTAAGCGCATCACTTGAGAACGGCTGGATCGATTTGGCTATATTTTGTTTTAAAATGTTCGCAATAGTCCCAATCAGATTTTACTAGCAATATATAAGTTAAAGGGTTTTTATAAAAAGCAAAAGGGGAAAAACTCACGGAAAATTTTCAAATTCGGGAAATTTTAATGTTTTTGTTTCCATGGGTTTTTTTTTGGACAGGATAACATCTGTCAGGTCAGCTAGTTCCTGGTAAAAATATTAATTGTTCACACGTCATGTTGATATATTCCAAAATGATGATTAACTACTTACGGTCGAACACTTAAACACTATTCAATTTTAGGTCGTAAAGCAAATTGTTTATATCTGCCAATCAAGTAATCTCATAGACAAATTATTATTGTTCCCATCTATTAAAGCACATAATCGAACACATTTCGTCGTATTACGGTTGAGAACAAGGTTGTCTGCGGCGTGATTAAAATTTAATTAATAGGGTAGCTGACGACCCTTAGCTTGATGTATTGACGGATTAGATTGGATACCTACAGGAGGATACAGCCAGGGAAATGTATTGTGTAGCACATTGACGCAATACGTAACGCCGTGTTGTATTGTAGTCAATTGATACGACTGATTATGACAGTTGTGATTCTATTCTACAGACAATTAGTTGAATTGCCTTGACTGGTATTAGTTATTATCAAAAGTTTAAACGAAAATTAAACTGAAACTCAAAGCATTTATGTAATAAAACTAATTGCAGGTACTTTTGAATTGTCAAGGAGTGAGTTAGTCAGAAAGATGAGGCTACTTGCCCATTGCAAAGCGTTGTAGGTTCCTATGGAGAAGATCGGGCAAGAAACTCCAACACTCCATGTTAAAATGAAAATATTGGCAAAAAAAAATAGATTTTGACATCGCAAAGTGATCATTAAGAACCGTGACAAGCAGACATCCTGTTTATACATCCGTAATTAAAATTTAATTAATAGAAACCCCTCGTGAGGGGTGATGTGTATTGGCAGCACACACCCCGCACACCCCGCACACACCCCCGACCCCCGTCAACTTGACGGAAGGGTAGTTATCGAACGGAAGGGCTGTTTTAAAATTACACGGCAGTGTTGCCAATTTAATATTGTAAGGATTTTTTGGGCTGGTAAGCCGGTGTTGGGTTGTAAAGGGATTATTTGTGGTTTATGTATGTGTTCATAAATAATAAAATATTTCTTGTATCGTGGGAACAATTTACAGGCACAGTAATTTCAAATGAATAAATACAGACTCGCAACGCCAAAAATAGTTTTATTAAAATTCAAAAGTCATTTATTTAAACTAGGCTGAGAAACAGCACTTTTAGAATATCAAAATTACTTATGACAGTCCCCCAAAAACGCCCGCCCTACACCACTTCCTAGTGCTTTAGCTGGGAAGAAGAAGTGGCGCAACAAACTCCCCAGCAGCACAGCTGTCTGTTCAGTTAGAAAAAACTTGATTCTATACAATAGTATGCAAAATTATTTACATTACGCAACACAAAACATAATATATAATTACTCTTACTAAACTAAACAAGTTCTTCTGCGTTTGGCTTTAAAGTTTAACTTATTATCTACTTCAAAACTACTTGCGTACCGTTACTCCGTTAGCAATTACCTTATTGTAAACTTAAATAAGCTTTAAGTAGGTATTAATTAAAGTCAGAAAAAAGTAGCTTCAAGTAAGTTGAAACTTTACAAAGTTAGACAGCGAGTTAGAAACTTAGCGCGGAACAAATAACTTTAATTACTAAAAGGAAAAGAATAACATTTTGTGCGAGCTGGGACATAGCACAGGGATTCTTTTTAAATTGATAGTGATGCTTACTTACATTTCGGCTATCAATCATTTAGTCTATCAATACCACAATCAAACGATTTTTGGGAAAACATAATAAAATCACCCTTTTTAATCTCTGGATATGCAACCCGTGGCTTGCCGCGCAACCCAGTATTTAGCAATGCGACCTAATATTATACAATAACAGAGTCACAACCTGAATAAACACTTACCGTTACCGACCATGATTCCCATATTCAAATCTACCTGTGCCCAAAATACACAAAATCGATCAATCAATTAATATAGAAAATCATTCAAAACAATCTCATCCAATCACGATCACACAATCGTATCGGTCTTTCAGTCACCCCCCCGGGGGGGGGGGGTGACTGAAAGGCCTCTCAACTTCACCCCCTCTGACCCCGTTGTTGGCTTGTTCGTCTTAGTTGGTACGGAAAGTGCGGATGATGTCACTTTGACGCTCTCGGCAACTTCCCTTTTGACGCCTTGACGTGTGACGTCACTGTAACGCGTTCACGTTAAAAATTGGTTTCGTATGTGTGTGAGTGTGTGTTCTGTGTGTGTGTGGTCTAGATTTTGTTTGACAGTTACCGGTAGTGAGGAACAAAAAGGGAGCGTGTAGATTATGGAGATGGAGGAATTGAACGTAATTGGTGATGATTGTAGGACTCTGATTCTGGCTCTGAACATTCTAGTAATATTAAGGCGATATGGTACCGATTTTTGGGTTTTGCGATGAACACCAAATAATAAACAAGTGCGAGTCGGACTCGCCCATGAAGGGTTCCGTAGCAGCAAGTAACTTAATATAAAAGTTCTTGTAGTTCGTTAAAGGTAAATTGCGGTTTACGATTTATGAGGTATTAAAAAAAAGTTACTAACTAGATCTCGTTCAAACCAATTTTCGGTGGAAGTTTACATGGTAATGTACATCATATATTTTTTTTAGTTTTATCATTCTCTTATTTTAGAAGTTACAGGGGGGGACACATTTTACCACTTTGGAAGTGTCTCTCGCGCAAACTATTCAGTTTAGAAAAAAAAATATATTAGAATCCTCAACATCATTTTTGAAGATTCTATCTATAGGTACCCCACACGAATGGGTTTGATGAAAATAAAAATTTGAGTTTCAGTTCTAAGTATGAGGAACCCACAAATATTTTTTTTCTTTTTTTTTATGAAAATCTTAATGCAGTTCACAGAATACATCTACTTACCATGTTTCAACAGTATAGTTCTTATAGTTTCGGAAAAAAGTGGCTGTGACATACGGACGGACAGACAGACAGACATGACGAATCCATAAGGGTTCTGTTTTTTGCCATTTGGCCACGGAACCCTAAAATATACAAGGGTATGGAATTGGTATGTGATTTATAAGTAAGTATGTATTGCGCGTCACTAGCTTTTCCGGAAGAAAGTTTACATAGAGAACAATAAATTGCCATCGCAATATGAAAAAAGTTTCGTGTCGTGCACGAAAACGGAACAAAAACAACACCAATGACACAAGAGGGGAAACATTCACAATATGTCCACGTTGTTGTAGGACTATAGCAAGGATTAATTAAAACAATAACGAACGGCTAACGTAAGATTATTGTTGCAAAATAGAGTAGTACACACATCAAAAGTGTCTAGGGATCAAGCATTTTTATGCGGATTTCTTGAGATTGAGATGTGGCTTTGTAATAAATTTATGATTTTATAAATTTATATGGATCCTTTTTGGTGCATTTCATAATTTGAATCAGGAACTGTGAATCAAATTCGAGTAAAAGATGAAAATCAGCAGTCAATATTTTCCCTATAAAAACATACAACGCATTGAAGACATTATTAGTGCTACTGTTTCCCTACTACTGATTAAAACCAACGTTATTATGGAGCAGCGACGTCATTTAAGCAGGGAAGAAATGCTCAGAGCCGTGGGAATGATAGAAGCTGGTTCCCGGCAACGTACTGTGGCTTTAGCTCTGAATACAAGTCAGAGTGTTATCAGTCGACTTTGGACACGTTACCGAAGCACTGGTACCGTGGCTGAGCGCCATGGAGGACGGTATCGCTGCACCACACGGAGACAAGACCGATACATTCAAATCTTAGCTCGAAGAGCTCCAACAATAACCGCCATGATGTTAGCCGTGAGGCTTCATCACTCTTCAGGGAACTTAATTAGCGACCAAACAGTCAGAAACCGCTTGCATGAAGTGAACCTTCATTCCCGAAGACCGCTACGGGTACCACCTATAGCAATGCACAATCGTAGGATTCGATATCAATGGGCTCTTGAACACAGAAATTGGGCAGAAGAACAATGGCGTTTCGTGTGCTTTTCTGATGAGTCTCGTTTTGGTATGAGACCGGATACAAGACGTATACGACACTGGAGAACCCCTGGACGCCAACAGCGATTAAAATCCTGCCAGGAAGTCCATCCTTATAGTGGTGGAACCATCATGGTATGGGCGGGTATTTGGATCGGCGGAAGAACTGAGTTGATTTGGATTAGAGGCAACCTCAACGCTCAAATTTATGCTGAGACGATTGTATCAGACGTCATCGTTCCTCTACAAGTGCAAATCGGTCCCTTATTTCAGTTAATGCATGATAATGCACGACCGCACACCGCAAGAGTTGTAAGACAGACTCTCGCCGCAGCTAACATCAATGTCCTGCCCTGGCCTGCTCAGTCGCCAGACTTGAACCCGATTGAGCATGCATGGGATATGCTACAGAGAAGAGCTCTGCCGAATATGGAGGGTATCCAGTCGCAAGAAGACCTTTTTTTGTTGTTGCAACGAACATGGGCGGCCATTCCACAGCGTGATTTGGATGAACTCATTTTGAGTATGCCAAACCGATGTTCTTGTGTTGTTAGTGTTCGCGGTAGAAACACGGATTATTAATTGTTTAAGTTACCCAATAAAATTTTAAAGAAAACTGTTATTTCAGTCTTTTTTTCGAACTTTAATGTTAGTGGTTCAAATGTCAAAAATCCCTTTATTAGGAAAATGGCAAATTTCTTTATTAATGCAAAGGTGACTTGGTTTATCGTTACTGTGACAAACGAAAACACTTTATTTGATGAATCCTTAAAGAAAATTTTAATTAATATCAATCAGGAGAAAAGTTATTGCAAAAATATATGTTGATCCCTAGACACTTTTGATGTGTGTACTTGTTAATAAGTGTACAATTTAATTTGACAAAATATGGTGTAGTAAATTGTAGTGTAGTAAATTCCCCGAGGTCCCCTAAATAATGTATACTATAGCAATAAAAAAAATGCCAATCAAATTACTTGTGGAGGATCATACACAGACTAGACAGCACTCGGGTTAATGAAAGTATCTTATTCCTGTCAATTGGTTTTACATAACAATTTTACACGTCAAAAAGAAATAATAATATTTTAGAAGTAGAGGAGGTCGGAACTATAATTTAACGTCATTAACATATTGTATGGTCAGCAACAGAAGTAGACTAACACTGCACGTTTACATGTGATATTTGAAGGTGACCGAGTTATCAGTGAAAAACATATTAAAATAAAAAAGGTGTCAATTCGGATATTGTGTCCGAATATATTGTGTCCGACTCGTCAGCAAGCAATCTAAATAGACCAAAAGTTATTCGATATACTAATTTCAGCAGATAATAGCTAAGACTTTGTATTATAAAAATTAATATTGTGCTCAAAAAATATATTTGAAAATAGGTATTTAAGTGTTAGTCGACTTTTAAGTTGCTGACCGTACCAGTGTAGGTACCTATAATAGTTATTTTGCACTGCAGTAAACCGAAAACATGTTTTTTGATTAAAACTTTATTCGCCAGTCGTGCATTCGTGTCCGCTCAGAAGTTACATTTTATTTTAAAACCATTCTCTGTTTATTTATTGGTACTTAAATACTTTCATTTTTAATAATCGAAGTGCAGTAAAAATGGTAGATTTATTGTACTGAAAAATATTTTCAGCACACTTTTAATTTTGAAATTGTTTCATGTTTCATCAAAATAATTATCTTGGGAAATATTCATGTATTTTATTTGATGGGCATTACTTATTGGGTAGTGTTTTTACCCGACTGCCCCAGAAGGAGGGTAATGTTTTTCGAGAGTATGTATGTATGTATGTATGTTTGTATGTATGTCTATTTCTTTGGCACGATCTGTAGCCTAAACGGCTTGATGGATTTTAACATATGAGGTGTCGTTAGATTCGTCTTAATTGTAGGAGTGTCATAGGCTATATAATATTTATATATTGCATCTGCGAATACAAAAAAAAAAGGGAGGGGAAGGTTTTTTATTGGTATCAAATAAAAGCTATTAACGAGTCAATGCCAAATTTTGTATATTAATAAAACTAAAAAGCTTGAAATGAAGAAAATTATTCAAAAAGCAAAAAACCTGACTGCAAAAACACATAACTGAAAAGAGAAAAACAAACATTATAAATTAATCTATAGAATTTTGGTATCGCAGGCGGGGACAAACAAAACTTACACCATATATCCGGTTATTAGTTTGTCCCCGCCTGCGATACCAAAATTCTATAGATTAATTTATAATGCTTGTTTTTCTCTTTTCAGTTATGTGTTTTACAGTCGGGTTTTTTGTTTTTTGAATAATTTTCTTTATTTACTGGATTTAAAAACACTTAATATTATTCATTTTAATTGGTTGAACAGCTACAAAAATACTCGTAATAATAGACAATATAAGAATAACTGACAGTGTCAACTACTTTAAGAATAACCTTAAAGCTTATGACAATAATAAACAAACAAGAAATAATATTAATTTAGCGTCATGAGCAGAGCCCACCTGCCAGCCGCGGTGTCTTCCGCGCTTATATTAATGTAATACCATTTCGTCGAGCGACGTCATAATGAGTTTTGTGATGAAACTCATCTATTTGATACTCCTCACACTTCATATTTGCCTGGTACTTCATGTCTGTGGAACTAATAGCGTTTGGGCTGAGGTTATTAAATACTTGGCTTTTATAGGTAAGGTCCATCAATATTGGTCTATGGTCCAAGTAACCATAAAGATAGGCCTTCTTTTACCATACCACACATGATGCATTTTGCACTTGCTCTAAAGGTAATTTTTATTTACTTGCTTGAAAATACTATACTTTCCTTGATACACAAAAGACTTCTTTAACAACAATAGAAACGAAGACAGTCTCATTAAGTATGTAAATACAATGTAGATGTGAGGCGACTTAATGACGAACCGTCTTGTAATATCCTACAAGATGCTGTAATGCGGGTGTTTTCTCGTGGGCCTACTTTTTTGTCCTACCAGTAGGTCCACGAGGGTATGTTATTTCTGTTGGTCCTACAGAACTGTTGAACCCAACATGAACCTCCTCTGTACAGAAATTAGACTAGGTGTGGTTTCAGTTGTCCTACTGCTTTCATTGAAAATAGTACAAAGAAAAATTACAATATTGCTTTATTATATTATAAAAGAACAAGCTTAACATTTAATTAATATTTGAACTTATTAATATTTTGTCATAATATGTAGATAAAACTTAAGTTAATATTTTATTAGTCAAAAAGAAGTAAATGCCTGTAAATGTTATATCAGTATCATTGATATTCTTTTAAGGAGGTCTGTACTAAAAGGGAGGCCCACGCAATATGATAGCAGTATGATACTGAAGGCCATCACTCATAACAGCACTGCTTCGACACAGCAAATAACTTGTCATTTGTCTTGAGCAGACCGTTTTCCGGCGAAGAAACGCCTGCAAGCCACCTAGTCACACGTAATGACTCCTAAAATTCTTTATAATGGAGGTTCATGTTGGTTTCAACAGTTCAGTAGGACCAACAGAAATAACATACCCTCGTGGACCTACTGGTAGGACAAAAAAGTAGGTCCACGAGAAAACACCCTGTAATGCCGTGAGAAAACGAACAGTGGCGCCACCTGTGTATTGTAAACTACTCATGTACTACTTACATTAAACATACAATAAGTTAGTATCTAATAATCAAAAGTCACGAAAAAGAGGTACAGCACCCGGGTAATAATATAGCACATAGAGGTTTGGAAAACGTTCGCTTTTGTAAAGCGTGGTCCCTTTCACTCATACCTGACAGCCTCTTCCTACTACTTGATGTGTCATATTACCACTTAAGCTGTTACAGTTGACAACAAAACTATCACATAAAAAAACATGACAAGCCAATATTATACTTTTATAAATTGACAGCACACTCCGCCTAATACCCACGATCGTACAACCTTTTAACCTGAACAATATTCATTTTATCCATTAGCCGATTATAAATAATATGCGAGCAGAGGGTGGCTTCAGGCTACAATGAAACACTATCTACTTTACTAAAGGGGAGGTAATTAGCTTGGCTGAAGAACTTGATGTTGACACGGCTATTAATAGACAGTCTACAGAGCGTTTATATTTACTTTATTGTGTTTCATAGACTGTACGCACGTGTAAAGTTGATCCTACTTATCTATTTCTCTGTGGTTTTGACATAATTATCTCGGTTAAGTGTTTCTCTTTCGGTAAGCTTTTGTATCTCAATGACACTCTTTTGATATAACCAATCTTCTTCCTAGCGTGTCGATGGCAATGTAAATTGACGAGTTTGGCACCTTTAGTGGAGTTCATCAGTTCCTGTAACGTGCAGGCCATAGATAATGGTGCAGGCACACCACACACACGCACACGTCCAGACACGCTGGATATTAAGTGTCCCATTGTTTGTGGAACAGCACCACATTTACACTCCAGGGCGCAGTATTCTGTGTATCTCCACTTGAGCAGGTTTTTCTGCCTGGATCTGGAGTCTATATCCCTATCAATCTATCTAATGATCTAACGAAAGGTTATCTTTGTCTCACGCCGTCCCAGTCTCCCACACCTGTGTACAGTCTCTGCTGTCTAACGTTATATGTGCCACATTAGCGGCCGGCCTCTGTCAAATGGGGCGTGATTTGAGCTCGTGTACAACTAGGTTAGCTGTTCTGTTCGACACGTGTAATACTTGTTTCTGTAAGGGCGGAAAGTTTTGACCATTTAAAAATATATTATACTGAATTCTTATAATAGGTGTTGAAATAATATTGGATCCAATTTGCTCAGGCTTTCTCTGAAAGCAAACCTTTTGCCCTGCAGTTGGAATTACTAAATGTTTGTTAATTTATAATAAAATATGTGTGTTTATAAATAGTTTTTCATTTAACTTTTGAGTGAAAATACGCTACAAGGCATGCTCTATCGTATGGCATTTAAACGGGGGGGAAATGACTTAACCCTTCTTTGCAGTCAGGTAAAAGTAGGTACAAAGTTATGATTTCCATTAAAAGTCTATTTTGTTTGTTACAGTTGCATCGGGCAGTCGGCGGTTCCACATCTTTTACATTTTACTAAGGTATGTATGTAATTAGAACTGCAGATATAAGAAACATTGATCTAGCTAGGAGACCCAACCAATAATTCGTTGTACCTACGCCATGTATTCTGTAATAATAAAAACACTTTGCTTAAATCACTGTTAAATTATATTAATTTCTTCTTCAACATTAAGTGCGGGTACAAAGATGTTGACACAGAACCTAATCTGTTGGTCTTCTTAATTAAGTCCAAACAAAGTCTAATTACCTGCTACTTAATATACTCAACACCGGGAAAATATTTCTTGGAAAAAATATTATATTTGAAGTTCGTCTAATAAGACATTTTCATCTTTGTTTGGTGACAATAAAAATCGTAAAGTGATCTAAGCAAGACAAGCTCTATGGCACTTGGCGCGTTTAGCTTGCCGGATCTATTCTACAATAACTAACTATCACTCTGTACCTGCAATGTAAAGTTTTAAGTTTTAACACTCAATCCAAATCAAACTGACCAAATACTTTATTTAAGCACCTGTCTTAGAATTTATGCCTAATGAGTCCAACCAAAATAATCTAAAAGACAAAGAAAGACATCAAGGCCTTTTACAGCTTCACATAAAATGTGAAACAAAGGTTTATAAAACTGTAGTTTTAACAGAGCAGGAACAAAACTCATCCATCTAAATAATCCGATGTGAGTGGCAGGGTGAGTGGCCGTATATTTCATCACTTGTAACAAATTGTTGCGAGGCGACACCGCTGCTCTGTCGCGATACAACGACGCGGATGTTCCATATTTATGTTGCTGTGTCAGGTCAGACGCAGCAACGAATGAGGTAGCGTGCGAGCGAGTCGATATTTTGTTGAGTTTTATAGGGAAGGTACAAATGGATAGAAATACAATAATAACAAGGATTTACACATTCTTCATACAATTTGTATACGAGAGAATGTTAAGTGTTTTCCTTTATCTTTTGTAAACCTCCAACCTTCTAATAATTCATAACCATCAAAATAAAATCACGCCTGTTTCTCCCCGAAGGGTTAGACAGATTACTAACAACTCATTTTTACTTTAATTTTTTTTCAATAATGTGAGTAAATGATAAAAGATTTTATTTCTGTAATTACAAACACTTTTACACGTCAATCATATTTGAAAAACTAGATGTGGTCAGCGTTTCCTATCTGACTACTTTGAGAAGAAAGGCCGAAACTAACTCAGAGTCTTGCAGTCTCTTTTAAAACCTGTCATAATCTCGGTCAGATCATGTAAGTGTCTGAAATGGACTTTTGAGGAAAGAACCACACAGACTGAGTGGAGCTGTCCAGTCAGTGCACGTAGTTGTCAGTAATCGAGCAGCTCAGTAGATACGATATCTAATATCCACTAGAAAGATGAGGTTGTTCCCAGAGGTCCACGGACCTATTTATCGGAGAACGCTAGATGGCGCTGCGTCTAGCCATACGTTGAAACAATCGCTCTGTTATTATATATCAGTTAAAAATACTATTTGTGCTTATATGGGAATAAAAAATAAGTGAACTATTAAAACATCACCTAATACTTAAGTGACAGTGTTATCTACGGATTTCATACATAAACTGTGAAGTTATACATATTATACTGTGAACAATAAACTGTGCTTTAAACTAACAAACGCGACCATAAAATCAATAAAATCAACAATAACAATTAAAATAAACTAAAGATTGCAAAATGTATAATATTCTGTGACTTAATTAAACGAAAAAAGTCTGGGAAAAAACAATAGCAACAAAGACAAAGTGAAAAAGTGACTCACACAGTGATTTGAATTTAAACTGTCACGCTGACCTGCCTATTCAAAAGAAAAAACATCTGCTTCAATAGGTCGACAAATTTGACATATCCATGTAAGGTGCAGTTGGCGTAATGGCTAACGTTTCGACTTTTGCAGTTTAACTAGCCTCACACGAGTGGCCGCGGGTTCAAACCTCAGTGACTGCATCACTTTTCGTAAGTTCCAAAATTCATATTTGGAATTTATAAAGAAACTAGTACCACAATTATTGCAAGATGACAGCACTAGTAACATGTCATAAATGCAAAAAATTAGTAAACATAAAAAGGGTCTTGACGCAGAATGTCCCATTCGCAAAATGTCACTGTGAAAACGAATGTCCTATTCGCGAAACGTCCTATTCGCAAAACGTCCCATTCTCAAAAAGTCCCATTCTCAAAAGGTCCCATTCGCATAATGTCCCATTCGCACAACGTCCCATTCGCACAAAGTCCCATTTGCATAAAGTCCCATTCGCACAATGTCCCATTCGGGAGCACCAGTCATAAAAAAAGGAAATCAGCTGTTCCATACAATGTTTTAATACCTACTCGACCTGATGTTTTCTCGCGATATGACTGGCAATCCTCTTATCCTCTAGTATTTTTTTTAGTATTGACTAGTGCTGTCTATCTGTTAAAAAATGAGCACTGATAAAAAATTAACCCTGTAGGTATATCCGATATATTCATGGCCTCGTCAGTAGATGAAATAATTATGATTATGAGGGAAAAAATATTTGCTACATCATTGCATGATTGCACCAGGCGCATTATTTTATAGCTCGAAGGAAAAAACGGAATTGACGCAAACTGTCTGGAAAATCTATATGGTAGTTTCCGTTGACCTAGAATCATGAAATTTGGCAAAAAGCAAGATCTTACAGCACAAATGAAGGAAAAATTCCTAACAATAAAAAAAATTGAAAAAAAACGAAAATTATCATAAGATGAACCTAATGTACATACCAACTAATTAAATAGCGATCGTTTAGAATTGCTTAAAATGGTTCTTTATTTTGTTTAAATACTAATTCGTAATTTCCTAGAGTTACCTACCTACCTACCTACTATCGAGCGCAATGAAATACCTACGCCTGAACACTTCGATAACACCGAGTGAGGGATAGGTAACTAGGTACGTAAATATTACAATTCCAAGTATTTCTTCTTCCTACTTTAGCGTGCTTATCTCCTTCAAAATTAAAACCTACAAATTATAAAAAAGGTGATCTTGCATTTTTTTTTTTATAATATTTTTATTTTGCCTCGGTTCCTTTATTCAGTATCTACCCTGAAGCTATGGCACGCAATTACTTTAACACCCTGTATACGAGTTTATGCGAATGGGACATTGTGCGAATGGGACTTTATGCGAATGGGACTTTGTGCGAATGGGACGTTGTGCGAATGGGACATTGTGCGAATGGGACCTTTTGAGAATGGGACTTTTTGAGAATGGGACGTTTTGCGAATAGGACATTTCGCGAATGGGACGTTCTGCGTCGACGGGACTTTTTGCGAATGGGACATTCTGCGTCAAGACCATAAAAAGTACTGCTTTGTGTTCTGCCTGTGATAACCGGTATGAATTGGATTGCGATGGTTATCCAGAACATACGTATCGCCTCAAAGACGCGGAATCAAGAAAAAAGTGGAGATGTAAGGTATGCATTAGAAGCAAAAAATACGGTAATACTGACGGTACACCCAATATTACCGTGAGGAAAAAAGTAACATCTATGAAAATACCCTCACCAACAGAACAACCACATAGCACTAAGGATGATATAGTACGTGTGGATTCGTTTAAACGTCAATCTACGGTTCAAAATACTGCAGATTTACTTGATTCCCACATATTGAGTGAGTGCGAAACATCTATTGAATCACATAGTACTCCCAACAAATTGTCAATGAGTGTTGACGGTACTGTGTCTGACTTAGTATCAGCCTCAGAAATGAAGGAGATCATTGCACAGCTCACATTAAATCAATATCAATAAAAAAAATGAAAATAATGTAATAATATCCTATTCATCGGAATATAAACATAATAAATTTGGCGTTCCACAGGGAAGTGTGCTAGGCCCAATATTATTCCTCATTTATATAAATGACATCATAAAAATAACTAACCATAAATGCGTATTATTTGCTGACGATATTTCTATTATAGTGACATCTAATAAAAAACTAAATACCATTTCAGAACATGAACTTGACATTAATAACACAATTGACAAATTATTGCATTGGCTTGACATTAACCATTTGATGATAAATTTAGACAAATCCGTTTACATCCAATTTAATCGATCAAATAATTCCAAAAATGACATTAAACTCAATATTAATAAAATCAATGAAGTAACGCGTACTAGATTTTTAGGTGTAATAATAGATAAAGACATCAACTGGAAAGAGCACATAGACAATGTTAGCACTAAAATTAATAAATTTGTTTATGCTTTAAAACAAGTAAAAAATGTAACTAATATAAAAACTGCTGTAATGTCATACCATGCGTACGTTGAATCGTTGTTACGTTATGGACTAATAATGTGGGGTAACAGCACTGACTTCCAAAGAGCATTCATCGCTCAAAAAAAGTGCATGAGAGCAATTTGTGGACTTAAGCCCGACGACTCATGTCGACCAATATTTAAAAAACTTGGTTTGTTACCGTTACCATCGCTTTACATTTACGAAATATCTGTGTTTGTAATGAAAAATAAGCAACTATTTAAGACTGCAAATGATGTCAATCCTCGGAACCGACGAGATCCATACAAATTAGTGTTAAATGATTTGCCTAGACTGTCTAAATATAATAGTAACTGCTTGGCAATGTGTGTGTGCATTTATAATAAAATACCAAGGCATTTCAAAGCTTTAAATACAAAATTATTTAAAATTAAATTTCATAAGTGGTTACTCGAGTGTAGTTTTTATAGTTTAAAAGAATTTATAGATAAAAAATGTTGAACGATTTTGTTGCTTAGCTTGTCTTTAAAAATTTTGCATGCTATGTTTTATCCTAGCTAAACATGCTTGTACCTGAATTTATATTTAACACCCTTGTATACCATGTTTTACGCAAATAAATATTCTATTCTATTCTATTATATTCTATCATTGTACTCATTGTGGCATCAGTAAATTATTCGAATGTTTCCGACTCAACACTATCTTCTAACAAATGCTCGTAATTTACTTATCTATCATTTATCCGAAGGCTCGACAGAAAAGATAAATTATTTCCAACGGCGGCGGCGGATAAAACTTCGCTTACGTTAATCATTCCTGTTATCTGAGAAAGGAACATTTTTGGCCAAAAAATAAGGTTTCATATTGCAAAATATTTTTGAATTTTTTGACATGTTGTCTCAGGAGTATTTTTGAATGTTTCATCTTTTCTTTTACTACTAGCTTGTATTTCGTTGTTCACGAGGCAAGTATAAGTAGGTCTTTAGAAAGTTCAACCAAATAGATCTTTGCAAGTACCGAGCCTATCCAGACTACGTACTGCTATTGTGCATTTCGTGATGTAAAAACCAATAACACTTTCTCCGTTCCGGGAATCAAACACAGAAACACACGCTCAGCAGTCGCTATTGCGACAACTAATGAATAAATTACAACAAAAACCTATAAATTGCTGTTGAAAACCTAACAAGCTTCATATATATTTCCCGGCTTCCCCGTCATCGCCGCAGACCTCTAAATACTTAAGATTAAAACTTCCTAAATTACGGCGACGATAAATTCACAAAATCCCTGATCTTATCAACATTTTCCTTCGGGCCATGTGGAGACCAATTTATCTTGACCCCTTATACACGCACCTTTCTTATAAGTACAGGTATAAACAGACTTAATGGGTTTATAAGGGTTCCTCTTAAGCTGGACAATATAGAATTGGGTTACGGAAAGGATGATTATGGCGCCCGGAACTTAAATCAGACGCCCGCAGAAGTCTATACAATACTTTTATTTTATAATTACCTGTATGTAACATGGATTTGAAGATCTAAAAAGGTTTAACGGTAAGCAAAGCCTGAAAAGGTTTAAGGTGAAAGTCTATTAACGGTAAGCAAAGCGCCAACTTTTCCAGAAAATTGCAAGAAGTATTCAATTATGCGAAGGATGGTGTTATTTTATCAAAGTATCTTAGCAATCCAATTGATTCGGAAAATCCTCAAGACCCTATCGTCCGATGTTCTCAACAAAGCTCGTGCGGCATCCGAAGAGTACCAGGGCCACGGACGTGGCGCGGAGCCAACGCGAGCCTCCGACACTTTGGCACAGGGCCAACTACATCGATCGCTTATTGAGCAGGTCAACGCTCGCCCTTCGCGACGCGCCAGAGATGGAAACATTGCTTACGTCAAGTTACGTCTCCTAACTTAGCCTAAGTTAAGAGACGTGATAGACTAGACGATCATAATGAGGGTATTTTATCGGATTTTTTCTTCGTCGTCCGAAGAGCGGATCTTGGAAATAAATTTGTTAAAGTGGCTGAATTTGGCTTAGAAATATCTTGATTGAATACCTACTGCTTTTATATTCATGAGTTGAGCTCTGACAAGAGCTTGTCTCCAATTCATGACTTGGAATTTTAAGAAAGAAAGCGGAGAGAATAGTGTTCTTTACGTATTTAATCAACAATACCACACATACTTACGTAATTTTTCTTTCAGTTTAGACTTGGAAAATTACTAAAGCAACACTGATACAGATAACTGAAAATAAAGTAACATTTTACTCAATATAAAAGCAACAGAGTTAGCTAAAAGCATCAAAGGGCCTCACCATAAAATTACAGGCATCTCAATTTGGGGTTAAAGCTCTAGGCTAAAGTGGGCACCAATTAAACGAGATGTTTCTTGCCGCGTACGATCCATGGAAGTGTTAATAAAATCCAAGTGTAGTACAGACTGGCAAACAAGTACCACTAAAGAGATAGATGCAGAAGGGTTGACTACAACGAGCGGACACGCACGAACACATAGACACGATTCACGTACAGCGAGTGCGAGCGCACTTGCGACTGGCATTTGTTTGAGACCGCCGCCGCGCCGTACGTACGCGTCTATGTTGTGTGGAGCCATCCTTCTGTACCTATCTAGTTTATGGTAGTACCAACCCTGGCGAACAAGTACCAAATGTTGAAAATTTCAGATAATACGCGTAGTTGGAGTCAAGAGAGTTGGTTTACGAGAATTTCATGTTGTTTTTATGATTGTCAGCGGACGGCGAAGTTTTTGATGAGTAGTTACTATTTCAGGCTTATACGAGTATGAGTTATTGCACACAAATGTTGTTTTTATTGTATTATGGTTTTACTTTTATTTGGTTGCTGTGTACACTTTTTATTACGTGCTTTATCTCCCATATGAGTGACACGATCTTCGAATTAAATAAACCGTTTCCATCATAATTATTGACATTGTAAGAAAACTATACAATACATTTGAGTTTCTTCAGCTAACGGAAAAATTATAAAATAATCTGGGAATATCAAAGAGCACCACAATATCAACGCGACAACATTCGAAGCACGCACGATTCATTTTATCGAGATTATCATGATCATATTACATAATTATGTTCAATGTTTGATCTTATTTGCTTTCGTCATATTACTAGCGTGAGTCAAACCAAACACTTGTTCAAAATACCTTCTCTTTTATGAAACGTTTTGTTCATTTTTTATTTATTTATTTGGTTTACACGGTTTTAGAAACCAATTTCATAAATCAAAGTATATATAATACTAGCTTTTACCGGCGGCTTCGCCCGCGTGGATATCGCAAAATATACCACGGGAACGTACTACCGGACTACCGGTATTAGATACCTAATAGCGGAGGAAAAGGTCATTGACTCCTACCGCTTCGCCCGCATTGTCGTCAAACATAATTATTTTGCTACGCGTAATTTTAAATCTGCGATATCTTTTAAAGTATTAATTTTAATGATAATAATATGATGTCAAGGCATATTTTAATCTAAATTAAATGCCCAATGTAAATAACATATTTTATTGGATAAGGATAAATATAATACCGGTCAAAATTGCTATTTTTATCAAATTCTGAAAAATAAAAATGGTTACTGTAGGTCATCCTTAGAAGATAGACATATGCTATTCCGGGCTTTTTTGTTGGACTATTTGAGATCTACAATTCTGTAGAACATAAATTTGATGTAATTCTTACGGCTTATGCGGCGCAAGCCAGTAAAGCTCCCAGGCGGCATGATTTTTTCCGACATCTTGAACAATAATCGTCATATTTCAGTTAATTTACACAAATTCTTAATGAATTATACACAAAAACCTCCTGCATAACGTCCATTGGTGAAAACCGTTTGAAAATCCGTTCAGTAGTTTTTGAGTTTATCGCGTTCAAACAGACAGACAGACGCGGCGGGGGACTTTGTTTTATAATATGTAAGGATGTAAGAAAGGATATGTAAGGAAGTACAAACATAACACATAAACGAAAATTAAATAAAATTAAATACTATACTCTCACAAAAATTAAGGCACATAACCATTAAATTGGCGAATTTATTAGCGAACAGATAGCAGTCCGGGTTCGCTTCCACGAGCTTACTTAGTGCGGTCAATACACGCGGGCTGCTGTCCTACACGAAGGCACACCTAGCAGTCGATGTTTTCTGCCGCGGAGATAATTATTCGGTATGTAGAGTCGAATTAGCTCATTATGGATGTCAGGCGCCTGCATCATATCCTTCCACACTTTGAGCATTACGCCTACCTGGCCACGTGCCGTTCTAGTCTCCAGCGTATGATATCCCAGACATCCTAAGAGGAACTTGGTGGGATAGAGGTAGGGAACTATCTCTACCTCTACCCTACCAAGAAGAACTCTCGGTTACTAAACCCAGAGTTCTTCTGTAAAGAAAACGCAGGAATTCTTTTCCACTTTTTCTTGAAGAAGTGCATACTTTGCTTCGTGCGGATTCCATAAAAAAGAACTACTTAGCTTCTAGCTTGAAAAATGTCGAGTCAAATAATTTTTTATTAAACTAAAAACGACACTGGGATTTTTATTGAGTGTCTATCGCTGAGCTGTTTTAGTGAACGCCTTAGTGCAGACATACTACTAACAGCATCGGTGATCAACGAACTAGTTACTTTTCGAAAGATCGGTACAGAGACTAAGACAAATGTGACCGATAGAAAAGTCCAATGCAGCTTAGATGCATCCCATCAAACGCGGGATTTTGTTATTAACACGAAATCGCCGATCGCCGATGCTAAAAGTAGCATGTCTGCGAATGTCTTAAGTTACATTCTTAACGATCTCACCGGTGAACAAGTTTACAGTTTTCGCCATCTCGCGCTCCGAGTATTTCACAACGAAGTATTGGAACGAACTGTATTTCAGTACAAAAACTTGGTGCAATCGGGTAATAATTTTAAACCAATTCCGTTCTACCCTCTCATAGTGCACTGCACTCCTAGTACCTTGTAATTTATCGTCTGCGGCTGTGCGCTTTTTATGTTTTATTATCTACAAACTTTACCACTTTGTTGGAGTTTTCTTTGGAGCTTATAATTGCCGTTCGATGTTCCGCCATATTTGAGAATGGAGCTTGTTTTTGTTTGTCATGTTTGTCTGTCTACACATTTAATGTTTGAGACATATCTTTATTGCTTTTGTTTGTACTTTTGTCTTTCCACTAAACGTTGAATTGTGTTTGTGTATTTTTTGTTTCATTATTACTATTGAATAATATTCTTATTCAGAAGTACCTTATGTAAATTAACATAAGAATGCGTTTTCCATTTAAATTACACTGACAATTTAGTGAAAGATTTTTAAAATTCTTACTTTAATCCCAACATAATTAAAATTACAATTATTAAAAATATATGTATATAAATAACAACTTATACAAACAACAATAGAATGTAACTTTGCCCGAGTATCTCATTCACTTTCAATTCACGTTTTCTTTGATCTATTGTACCACTAACCTCATCGAGTATTATTACATCTTCTGTTCCTCTCACGTTCGTTTCCACTAATTCTCCTGATAACCAATAAACGAAATAAAGGCACACAATGGGAAGATAATGAGAAAATCCACTCACGGCCAAATGTTCCCGCGGAGATTCCTCCGAGATAATAACGCGGTACTCGCGATGCTAGCGGTGCCGATGATTGGATAGCTATTTTTATATTATCATATATATTAGTTCTTTTTTTTCTTCACAACTTTACTATCAAAAGGGTGAGGGAAATGTAAATGTTTTGTACAATTCCAGAATTAAAATGGTGAGATAATGACTATGGAATATAGTGAAATGGGTTAATTTGAATTTGTAATTAAAAACTGCGTTATTTTGATTAGTCAAATAAATGATGCTTTTAAAACATAAATTACTGATCACAATAATAACAAAAATTACGGACAATTAAAAAAAAAGTGTTTTAATATCTGATCGGTACTTAAAGAAGTGAGACAACAACACGAAGATTGTTGAGATGTGATTGATTACTTCTCAAAACAGGCAATCTGTATTGGCTTTGTTTAAGACACTTAAGTTAAGCCTCCGAGAAACTACTATGTTAATTTAATAATGAAATCAGAACACCCATTAAAACAAAATGGATTTAACAAACGGTTCTAATGGTATCTAAAGCAGCAATAAAGAATAGGATGAAGGTGTAGTTAATGCAGTAATGGCTATTTTAAATAATTGTGTAAACTGTATCAAACGTTTTACATAAATCTGTGTTTAACGCTAATGTCGACATAATTTAAACAATGATTACTCGGTCGAATAACATCGATATAAAATCCGACAGTTTACTTAATGTGGAGTATTTTGTCCGCAGTCGAGGGTCTGATCGATTGACTCCATTGAGTGGAAAACTTTTCGCTTCGCTCGACATTTTCTTATTTTTGTGAAGTTGTTAAGGTTGCTTTATCTGCGGGTAATAAACTTGTCATATTAATAACAGGGTCTTTTAGATAAGTCAATTTGAGTAACAGTAAACATAACACCAATTTGTATTATGAAGTATTCAGCCTTGTTGGTGTATTATAAATTATAAACTAATGATCAATTAGACATTATCCATAATGGGTGGTTTCAATAAATACTAATTAATGTCAGGCAATTTAATAATAATAATAAATTAATAATGCTTGCTGTCGCATGTGTTCGGTTGCGTTGCGGTCGCAGTCCTAACACCTATAAATAAATCTATTTTCATATTCGAATTATCCTAATTACCGGGCCATGAATTTTAAATGGTGTCATAGTAATCCAATGTGATGATCTAATAAGAGTGAATAGTTTTTATGGTTACCTTCACAGTCAATACACTTGCATATTATCATGGGTTCTCCAAGAATATTCCTTTCCTCAAATCACCAGAAGTCAGTTTGCATTTGGATAAAGATAACCATCCTGCTGACAAGGAGAGGTACAATGTTCTAAATACCAACCACTGAACAATTATTTAACGCAACCATTTGGAATGATAAAATAATATATGAACAATAGCTACACAAGTAAATGCGAAATAATAAATGAAATTCTCAAAATGTAATCATGATTAAATCCCTATGAAGCTTCGCCGAGGCCGGGGGCTACGTGCAACTAAATCAGACCCGCGCGGTCGACCGCAGCACGTGATAATGTATACATTGACGGTTCTCTATGAAATGAATTTAATTCAATCCTTTGTTTGAGGGGTAATGGAATATTCCCTTGTATTTGTCATCGGTTTGTTGTAGCTCGTTACGTGGAATTATTGAGTTTAATACATTCTAATAAGTTTGAAATATTGTTTATATTTGTGTATGTAGGCTTTAGTTGTACTCACACAATCAGTTCCGTTTGAAAGGTTTTGTGTCGGCTATTTGCGTTCATATTAGAATTGTATATTTTTGCAGATAAAGGCTGACCGCTTAACTGAGTCCGCGTCTGAGGTAGCTGCGCCTGCGCGGTGTGAGAGAGGTGACAGTTGTCATAAGTTGACGAATCCCTGAGCTCTCGCATCACGACACCACCCTAGCACTACCGCCACCGCGCAGCTACCTCAGACGTGGACTCAGTTAAGCGGCGACGCCTTTAATACTATCGTCGTTGTCTCATTTTTTATTAATGAAAAAGAATCAATTTAATATTATATTAATTTTTCTGTTATTGAATGATCGTTAAGAGGCGTGCACTTTTGGATTTTCCAAATATTTTTTGACTCTTGTGGTGTTATACGCAACTGATTTAAACTATGTATGTTATAACTTATAAGTTATACGAGTACACACCATTTACTACACAGTATTACAGTACTATTTTGTTGAAAATATTGTTTATCATCTAAGTAAACAACAACAACCACATAAGTAGCATCTGTAAAAAACCCTTGTCATTATCCAGCGAAAGCTAGTGCGACATATTTGCCTATTTCCCCCCACCGATACTTTGGCGACAGATAAGCCACCATTTCCCATCCTCGGGTACAATACCTAACTTATTGCGGAACCTTTTACGTCGCGCTCCGTCACCGATTGAAATCGGGAATCATTTATTTGTCGACGAACTTGTTCTAAGTACGAAACACTATTTTAGACTCTTGGGACAGTAAATGTAGATAAGGAGCTGATGATGTTCGATTTTTATAAGGATAGTCAGTTTCTCAGGCATTTAAAGTTTTTTATCGAAGCGTTTTTGTTAAATGTTTCAGAAAGAAATAATTGCTGATTGATTTTTTACGTTGTTCAACAAAGACAAAGTTTTCATTCAAAAATCATCAATTCCAGTTTTAAGACAAGTCTAAACAATATTACCAGTTGATACAAAATCTACAATTATATAATACTTGAAGGAAGTTAATAAAAATCACTGCAATAGAGGAAGTTTTACTGGTTTCAATAGCCTATTAGTATTCAGGTAGACCTTACCTTTCGAACCGATAAAATCTATGAGTCACCTCTGACACCAATGGCAGTCCATACAACCAATGTGATACTAATCTTCCTATAGTTTTTGTCCCAAAGTTGTCACGGTTATCTGCTACCAGATAACATGCCCGCAGTCTGAACTAATCCTTAATGATTTAACATGGCCCTTCCCCTTCGCACGCTCGTGTGACGTCATCAATCGTATCTTGAAGGGCATGGAGCGCGAACGGCAGAGGAAAGCCCTGAAGGTCGGGTGGAAGTAGTTTTTTGTGTGTGTTTCAGAATACTGACTGAATTGTTTTGAATTGATGATGAGATTTTTGTGTGCCCATACTGTGTAAAAATAAACATCAACATACAACAACGAAACAAACAAAATTATTTTTTAACACTTATTTTATCAAAGTATTTTCGAAATATTTTATAATTAGGGGTAATTTGTTTCATATTATCTAGATTTATCCAGATTTTATTGATTTATACAATATGTTTGGTCTCGGACTGTACAAACTGAAAGGGAAAGTAGTTTGCTCTATATTATCAATAAAATGATTCTACTAATCAACCTTGATAAACTAAAAAAACAATGTTAATTTGAACGTGATATTGATCTTTTAGCATTTATTTCAATATGATGCAGCATTTATTGTCAGTATTTGAGTTATTTACCCCATTTTTAATACATTTCTCTTATTAAAAGTTTTTTTTTACGATAATTGGACATTAAATTCCAAAGTTAAAGTACTTCTAGTATGCACGCTTCATAAAATGCGATCAAATACAAAAATGGCTGCCATTCAGGGGGGGTTGGGTTCCGACCCCCCATGTAGAATAATTTTATTGATAAAATAGAGCAAACTACCTTCCTTTCAAGTTTGTACAGTCCGAGACCAAACATATTGTATAGAAATAAAATGGCTCTTCAATGAGGCGCCTCGTGCTTTGCAAATTATCTTTTAGGCTGTCTGCCTATGATCATGTTTTGTTATTCCTTTTGTAAATAATATTGTTGTACTATTGCTGATGATCTTCATGCAGCTAAAAAACCAATAGTTCTGCGAACAGTGACCTCGCGAGCTTACACTTTTTTGGTAATATACCACTAAAATTATTAACAAGTAATATTTTAATCTAACAGCAAAAGAAAATTAGCCGCTAGTTTTTTTTACTTTTCACAGAAATTTATTTAGCATTCCTATATATTATGTATTTACATGATTAAAAAACTAACAGACTTAAAATAAAAATATGTACAATTATATAAAAGAGGGGGGGGGGGGGACAATCATAGGGCATAAAAAAATTCATCTAACATGTAATTAAGATGTTCGAAAAGTGCTGATTCTCAGCCTAGTTTGAATAAATGATTTGATTTATTGTTTCGTTATCTTCAATCTATTCATGGTTTATGTCATCACTAAGCGCAGCCGTAAAACGTATAGTGCTAACGTCACTTGTTTCAGTTCCGTCACTTACTTTAGCTCCACTATTTACTTTATCTTCTAGACTATACACTTCTAAGGCTGACTTGTAAACAGTGGCTGCCCTCCATGCATCACCAGCAGACAATGACATACCACCGGTCGCACTAACTAGTGCCACTCGAGTCGCACCCTCATCAATTTTAACGCTGCTATCACTACAAGCTATACGTGTAGTGAACTTATAACAAATTGTATTAAATTGCTTTGTAATGACTACTGGTAACAGTGGTTGGTTGTTTATTGTTGTAACATTTTTTTGATCGACGTCTTTACTGTTTTTTGTTGAATATTAAAACAGTTATTTCTTTGTTTGTTGCGTTAAGGTTATTTAGGGAGTTCTTTTGATCTCGTTTGGTATCATCGAGTAATGTCTTGTTATCTTATTCTTTATTGTACACGTTCCCTTTCACATTTGAAAAGTGCTATTATAACTATATCGTTTTCTCAGTATTATCAATCATTATCAAACCTAACCCAATATATCGGTTGTTGTCCCCAAGCGATTAAATTGATATACTTACACTATTTGTACGCACATTAAATTGACAGAGGTATTATGTAACACAGAGGGTGACATGTTTACATAAACAAAGCCACAAAACGCTGTCAATGTTTACCTTCAGGTAAACAGAAAAATAAAGAAAAGTAATGTCGTGGTAAATAAGGTAATAACGATGGGTTTTTAGATAAATAAACCTTTTAGTTACAGTTATTGCTATATTTGTCTTATTGCCGAGTGTTAGGGGAAGGCATTGCATCCAATGGTATATTATAATTATTGTTAACTTAGAGTAGAACTTACCTTTGCCCGAAAATGGAAAAAGGTGACGTCATGAGTACATCATCATGCTCTTGCCCTTATCCCAATTCATTTGGGGTCGGCGCAAAGTTTCTTCTTCCATACAGCTGTTTATGGCTGTATCATCTTACACACCATCAGCAGTCCATCAATCGTTTCTTTGGAATTCCCCTACTTTTATAACCATCCACACTCATGAATGCTCAATAACACAACACAAATTCATGAACATAATATTCTATTAGGTATATTTGCTCCAGACTCTTATAGACTTCTACTTTTTATAACGTCATTTCTTTCACCATCTTCAATCTTAAAAGTGCTCCCGTCTACAACATATCCTGTCAGGTTGAGAATGTACGATATGATATTCTAATAGACAAGCGAAAGGGAAATTGTCTGGCTTTACGCCGTCATAAAGTGGGATCGTGTTTGGCACATGTTTTGATATAGCGCCATCTGCCGGCGGACACGGCGACTATAAACTAGTTTATGTTTGCACGTGTTTCAAGTAGAAACTATCAATTTATGTGGTACATAGGATAGATTGAAATATTTGATGATCTGGCGATTTGTATGAATTTAGTACCTAGCTAATCAGCTCAGATCGAGACATGAAAGTTACTTTACAGCCCCCAAAAAAGCACATAATAATGTTAAAACTGGATAGGAGAACCGGTAACTTGACTATTAAGGATATCGCGCAGTAGACGGCCACGACCACGACCAGCGGTCGCAGCGACCAGGGAAACTATACAATACAAACAGATACGAATCGTGCACTTGGTCGCAACGGCCAACTAGCCGCAGACCATACAATACCACTAGACGGCCATGACTGCCGGAGTAGTGGCCGTCTAGTGCACGAGATCCCTTGGCATAGACCTTTTAAATAATAAAATATATCTTTTGTGGAAAACAAAATCTGTTTAAAAGGTACGCTTTGGTCATGTTGAGGCAGACGTGAGTGAAAACGCGGAAGGACATAAATGGTGACCATATTAGTGATGTTTTTCAGAAAGGTCAGGTGCGTAGTACTCGCAACCAACGAGAGTGTATGACCAGATGTATGAACGTACACGAAGCAAAAGGAGTTTATAAGGATCGTAGAAAGTGGTGTTCTGTGATGTCTGCCTACCCCCATGGGAAGAAGGCGAGTTTACGTATGTATGCGTAAAATCTGTTAAGAAAACCACAAAAATTGCTTGTTTAATAATAATATTTTCTCTTTCACGTGTATCATTAACTCAACCACTTCGTTTGTGTCTAATCCCAACTTCAAATATAAAATACCAAGTCTCAAGTGCTCTACTTTCAATAAAAATCTTCAAGTCTGTGTCGAAGGCATTAGGAGGGAGATCGAGAAAGTCAAAGCTTTTAGATGTTGTCAGTCTTCATTTACATTACCTTCAACACGCGGATGGATTTAAGTTATAAGACGGAATTAAAACGCGATCCGATTGAGAAGGAAACCAAAAATAAAGTGAAAAGAATAATCTTTTTTGAGCCACGTGCAAAGTGAAAACGTTAAGAAAAGCTAAGAAAAATGCCGTTTTTGTGTTTCTCAGTTATCCAGCAGTCAATAATAAATTATAAATTCTACCTACAATCAAAAAACTTTAGAACATGTTGTATTAAGACTCATTGTAGCGAACAAGCAATGTTTGTACAGCGATATTACGACCAATTTTCTCTTCAACAATTTCCAATATAGTTTCAGAAAATTCTGTTTCATCAGTTACAAAGTAAATAAGAACAAATTTGGCCAAATATTATATTAAATACAGCTTCAGATAGCTACTAGTTTATACGAGAAACAATCTCGAATCTCCACCATTTTCATGAAATGTAAGAAATACACTTAATAGACCAGATTTTCTTTTACACTTTAGAATTTAAAAATTCTTTTCTCTACATTCTTGAAATATAATTTCATCAAAAACGTTGCTAAGAATGTTGATTTTAACTGAAATGTTCGCAGTAAACTTAACGGGTTTAAGCGCTGCTATTTTAATTAAGAAGAGTTTTCATTGTGTATGGTATAATTTTACGCTGAAGGCTGAGTGTAGCGCTGCACTCAGCAGCTGGAAGTTCTGACGACAATCGTAAAGTTGTGGAGGGCTGCATTTTGTATGCGACGTTTTAGCTCAAAAATGTTTGATGGGTAATTGTGTTCCCAAGTAGTTGGGGCGTGCACTCGGCAACATGTACAAATGGGGCCGCAATAAAGTCATCACTCTGAGAGAAATGTCGTGAAAAGAAAATAGTTTGGCATCACGTAGAGAATTACAGATACATGTGCAAAGTTTGTTCATTATAGGGTTTTTATTACTGTAGGATTTACAGCTCTCTTGTTTGTGTACACCGATATTAGCGGTGGACCCTCATGAGGAATCAGAAAGGATTGCTTCATTTTATTATAATAAAGATTTGGTCTAGACAATGATGGACCAAAAGCGAAGGTTACCTTGTTACTGTAGAGAGTAAAAAATGTCTTAAAACTAGATAAAATGAAAAGAGTTGCCACATTCCACCTATCTTGTTCAAAAGTCGATGTTCTTAACCGATTTAAAGTTAACTTGCATAACACCTCTTCTACTTGTAGGTACTTGTATGATCAAGTACACAAAGTAGGTGCTCCGCCGTATCGACAAGCTCTCATTATAAAGTAGGTAATTTAACTTCAGCTGTACACCTTGTTTACAAAGGAAAATACTTTGTAAACTGTAGTGGTTTATTTTTTGTGGATTTAAAAAAATAATGGTGCTGATTCTCTTGTCACAAATGCCTCTAAACTAGACTAAAAATCACCAAAATTTAGTTTAGTCCTGTCAAACGAGGATTTCCCATTGTGAAATAGACTAAAGTGACACAACTTAACTATATTTTAGTTTGACAGCACTAAGTTTGCACTGAGTTATTAGTTTAGTGAAAATGGCAATTTCGCTATTCTGAATTTGACGTTTTTCACCAACTAAATCTGACTATTTTTAAACGCGATTAAAAACGAGTGGAATATAATTAGTTGGCATGAACTAAACCTACCAATTCACACCAACACTTTGGACTTCAGGTGCAAAAACAGTAATGTATTTTTTTTTCTTTTGCTTACATCTCGAAAATGGTGCGTCCTATCGCAAAAATAATGAAAATTTCGACCCCCTTTATAAAACTCCTAAACCAATAAAACTCAACATGTTAGTAATAATTTTTCATATTTTCCATACAAGAAGTGAAAAATTCCATAAAAAACACGTCGAGGCCCCCCTGCTCACCTTTTTTTTTTTTGGGTGGGAAATCATCCAATGACTTCTCCCGCTCTGGGCGGAGCGGAAGGGCGTGTCAGACTTTTACTGACTAAAACCCACCCGTGTTCCTTCCCTTGCCATACCAGGGGCCACGGTTTCCCCTTGGGACTACCCGCAACCCCGGCAGGCATCGGCCCTAACGGACCCCGTCAGTTTTACTGACATCTCTTTGAGGCGCGCGTGGAACATGACGCGCCGTCGACCCGGGTCTGGTCCTTATCGGACTGCGAGCTGCCCTCTGCTCTCCGTCCGCAGGCCCGCGCCTACAGTGGCCGGAAATCGGCTATCAATTTCCGACGCCCGGGAAGTCTCCTACGGCGGCGGCGGCTAGGGCTGGTAGGGCGTGGCCTCTGCCACTCCCTCGCGCGCTCCGCCTCCTCCTTCGCGAGCATTACTGCTTCGCAGAAGGAGGTGACGGCTTGCCATGCCCTCTCGCTCCGCACCATGGCCTGGACCAGGGCCGGACGCGAGAGGTCACTGCCGCCGATCGCCTCCACGAGGACACGGCGGTGGTCCACCCAAGCCGGGCAAACCTCCACCGTATGCTCCACCGTGTCCTCCGGACGATCCACACAATGGTGACACCCGGGCGTTTCCTCCCGTCTTATGCGAAACAGGTACCTCCCGAAACAACCGTGTCCGGTGAGGACCTGCGTCAGGCAGAAGGTGAGGACGCCGTGGCGCCTCTCTTGCCACTCCTCAAAGAGGGGACTTATCGCCGTAATTGTGGCGTGCCCAAATCTGGGTTGAGACAATCGCATACTCCAAGCCGCCATGAGATCCCGCCGGAGCTCTGTCCGCTGTACCGTGATTTCTCGCGGCAGCGGAGTTACACCCCGGCGCTTCATCTCCTCGCGCCACTCCCAAATGTGGGCCAAGACCTTCGCCTCCAGATCCCATGGCGGCGTTCCGGCAAGGAGGCTCGCCGCCTCGCCGGAGACCGTACGGTATCCCCGGACCATCCGGATAGCCATGACCCTTTGGGCTGCATGCAACCGGCGGGCTGGCCGCAACCTTAAGGTTCGCGCCCACACCGGTGCCCCGTAAAGGGCCATGGACCGCACGACCCCCGCGTAGAGCCTCCGGCAGGAGGCGTTTGGACCCCCTAGATTGGGCAGAAGCCGCTTCAAGGCAGCCCCGGCCCGCTCCAGTTTGGGAGCCAAACGTCGGAAATGCTCCACGAAGTTCCACCGGCTGTCGAGGACGAGTCCCAGGTACTTCATCGTCACCTCGACGCCGATGTGAACCCCTCCTACCGTTATTTGGGAACCCGACGGTGGCGCGTTCCGAGGGCCATGAAAGCACATGACCTCGGACTTGTGCAGGGCCACCTCGAGTCCCAATTGCCGGATCCTGTCGACGATCGTCGCAACCCCGCGTGTCGCCAGTTCAGCCGCCGCCTCGTGCGACCTCCCCTGCGCCAGGACCAGCGTGTCGTCAGCGTAGCACACTACGCTGACACCGCTAGGGAGGTCGGCGCGCAGCACCCAGTCGTATCCGATGTCCCACAGATGCGGCCCCAGGACTGATCCCTGTGGGACACCGCACGACATCTCTCGCCGGTTCCATTCTCCCTGGTGACCGGGGTAGATGACGGCCCTGTCCGTCAAATAGGCCTCGACCAACCGACAGAGGTAGGTCGGCATCCGGTGATACCGGAGTGCCTCCCCCCCCCCCCCTGCTCACCTACGGCTCTCGGTTTTATTCACGGGGTAGACTAAACAAGTACCACGTGGAGAAGCGACGCGATTGTCAAATTCGATTTTAGATGTGTCAAAATTATTTTTTATTTAGAGATTTTTTTTTGTCATAGCCAAAAGTAAGGAATTTTTGTGATAGTACAGTTAGTTTAGTTCGGTGTACAAAAGAATCGGCACCAATGTACTAGCTTTTGCCCACGTCTTCACCCGCGTGGATGTCGAAAATTATCCCACACGTACTACTGTAATGCGCACGCCCAGTCCGATTAATGATGGCGACCACGGATGGCGACTTAGCTTTACGGACGTTTCTGACATCTTCAACAATCAGCGTCATACTTTAATGATTTATACACCTCAACTTTCCTCATGAATCACTCCATCCATTGGTGAAAATCTTATAAACCTCGTGCGGTAGTTTTTGAGTTTATGGCATTCAAACTGACAGATAGAAAGACGCGGCGGGGGTACCTACTTTGTTTTATAATATTATGTAATGATTTGGAATGATTTGGAAAATCGGGTTGGGTATTATTCTATTTGAGTCAAAGTTAGGTTAGGTTACACAGCATATAATGAAAAACAGGTTTTCTCAAGATGTTTTCCGTCTCCATAATTCAATGTTAACTTGAATAATTGAGAATACTATTTGTGCTCCTATTCCTAACTATGTAATGGTGGCACTTCACATCGCTATTCTTGTTCGGGTATTAGTCTTGTTTGCCCAAACACGACGATGTGAAGTTACTCTATTCGCCTATATTTGGCTATTTTTCACGAATAAGACGAATACGCAAATAAACGAACACTCGTATCCGCCGGTTGTCGGTTTTTGGTCACATATCAAAGGATTGCGAATATACCAAATATGTTCATTTACCGTCCACACATGGCTTGCTCAGTAGAATGCGTGTTTTATGTATAACATAACATGTATTGGTAAAAATGATAATCAAAATCAAAAGTTATTTATTCAAACTAGGCTGAGAATCAGCACTTTTCGAACGTCAAAATTACATATGACAGTCTCCCAAAAACGCCCGCCCTTCACCACTTCCTAGTGCTTTAGCTGGGAAGAAAAAGTGGCGCAACCAACTCCCCAGCAGCACACCTGTTTGTTCTGTTAGAAAAACTTGATTCTATACAATAGTATTTAAGTATACAAAATAATTTACATTAAACAACGCAAATCATTAAATTAAATTATTTGCTATATGTCAGCTAGCACACGCCAATACACCAACAAAAATAATTGAAATCTATACTCCAACGAAAATAAAAAGTAAACCCAAATGAAAGCCTCCAGGCATGAAGGCAGACTTACTGTCTAGTTTGGGGTTCACTGGCAAGTAATATTTTGTAACATAGTTATAGCTACTCATGTCGTCTCAACTTGGTGCTAATATTTACACCTGCTTACAGTATTACCTGGATAATAAACTATTTCTAATTTCTAAATTATCGTTTGACGTTCAATTTGAATATAAACAACTTTTTTTTGTCCCCGTTCTGATTTGACGCCACAATTTGCAGTTGTTTGATGTCTATTCTTTAGTAATAATGCGGCACATTCGTAGTGCACGGTCTATAAGACCATGATCACCGGAATACTTCAGTAATTCTATCTCAAAGTTCTTAAACGAATTAAACGACCCCATTTATCTAACAAATTATAAAGAGTACCGAATACCAATTTGATCACTGAGGATTTCACGACAGATCTTGACTTTTTTCTGTAGGGTTATCTAAAAGTGTGTGGCCACGTGTCGTAGTCAATCTTAAATACGAAAAGGAGAATATTAAGTGACTTTGTTTGTGGGATACCTAAAAAATATGCGACATTGATTGCTGGTTCGCAACGGATATTATGATTAGCACCTTAGCTCTTGTTAATACAGCTTGGTAAATATTGTCTGTTTTCTTACCAAAACTGGATCTCAAGCTAACAATAACTCAATATTCTACCAGAGCCACAACAAAACTCTATACATATGTTATTACAGCCGCGATAGGTCCGTTCCAATAACTCACCTCCGAGCCTTCGGCGACTCACCCCTCCCGTACCATTGGCACTTTATTCATGTCCCAATATTTTATTACGTAGTCTTGCACCTGGTTGATCAGTTTTACGTATTTTGAGTAAGATTTCTGTGTAAAAATAATGTGTTTTTCAGGTATGTTCAAATATGTTACTCTAGCTTTGTACAAGTTTCAATAAAAATAAAGAAAAAATAAGGGAAATATTTAACTGATTCTCTAAAAACTATTTGGGCTTAATGATGCACACGTTTTTTAAATAAATGAGCCTCTTTTTAACTTCCTGTCTCTTCTCATAGTTGGTCGCAGTAACTAAGATATGGGTAGCCCGACCGAACGGGTTAAGTTAGGTTAGAACTGTTACCAACTGTTACATACAAGTTGGTCATAGTTACTTGGCTATTTAGTACCCCACAAATAGTTTTAAGACCCCAAAAAAGGAATTATTTGAGGTGCACAAAAAGAGGCACAATCATTATTAGTTATTGGAAAGCAAAATGTTGGTTTGATTAAATACATGCCGAAAAAAAATTCATTGTTACCCGTCCTCACAAATGAATACCGTCATCGGTTACTTGCTTCACAGTTGACCTCTAATACATTGGTGATCAGTTGATCACAGAAGTGAGAACAGATCACAGAGAACAGGAGTTGTTATTAAAACAAATCAGAAAACTCCTCAGTCACTTTAACTGAACATATTTTACCAAAACTTGGGACCAAATTAATATGCATGACGTGTCACTGCGGTTTTATTAACTAAATTGAAAACATTCTGCATTTCTTTGCCAAAAAATAAAGTACTGTGATAAGGGTAGAATTCTCAAACACAGCCAAACACGTTTCGCGACTACCCATCTAAATAAATAATGTGTTTGAACTAAAACCGTTGCAAATGTGATGCTCACTGTGCATTGCGGCATCTAAATGGATCTCATTTCGTCGCCGCCCTTATTATACGGCATTCTATAGCGGTCTTTGCGTCTTTGTCGCTGGAAACCGTGATTTACTTGACTTTTGTAAGGGTTCGTTGTTAGTCAATTTTTATTTAATGTTTGTGAATGTGTACTGTTTTTAAATGAGGTTTTCTTCTTGAATTAGGGCGAGAAAAAGTGTTGTGGCGAAGCATTTCAAGATTACTATTATGAAAGGAAGCGAAAACATTTCTCTGTTTTTTACCAAAACTTAAATAATGCCACATTTTGTATCTACCATAGCATTTGTGTGTATTTATGTATGTGTAGAGCATAAAATAATAAACAAAAATACCAATAAAACAAACTTGAAAATATAAAATTCTGTATCGAATCGACGAACAAAAAGAACATGAATGTGCATCCGATCTACGTCACTGAGTTGGACATGTAGTCACAGAAACTATGATCAAAGCGCCACCACACATAACACGGTTACGTACAGTCGCCGTCAATAAGAGTTGTGAACTAAACTGACGCGAATTCGTGCAAGTTGCGACAGGATTACGGAAAAGTTTCTGGTGAATGTCGCAATATACATACTGCTGTAGAGGTTGGGTTTTTACACTGTGTGTTTCAGTGTTTTTGCATGATGCCACATATTTCACAACCTGTCATGTACGAAAAACTTATTCTTCAGTGTGATGACTGCGATAATCGTGAGTTTCTATTTTAACACATCTGCGGGCCTGGACAAAGGTTCCCTACTTGAAATCGATTGTTGTAAGATCGAATAATAATTGCTCGAAAAAGTTAATCAGCGTTCACGTAAGAAATGTATGGAACTGTCATAAGCCACCGAAAAGTTTACATTTTAGAAATACGAAACGCTTTGAAACCGATTGCCGCTACTCTGGGCCCTCCGGTGAGTTTAATTAGTTTGTGATATTGCTATTCCTTCAAATTATTACGTTTTCCAAATTGTGACGTATGTATGTGTGAAAATAACATAGAATCATTCAAATAATAAAAGGTTTTGAACAGATCCATTACAAAAATTGTTGACAGGGTATGGCATCCTGCAAAATATGCTGACAGAACATTCCACATACCTATGAGTTACAAAATGGCGAAGCGAAGGGAATTAAAGCTTGTTTTGAACGTTCGGAAACAACGTCGACAAACATGGCAACCATTTTTATTATTTCTATTTTTGTATCGTGTGTGCTTATACGAGTATACCTGTATTGCCTTCACAGCTCGGATTCTTTCGCGACTATTTTGTGTTTATCCCAACGAGTCTTTAATTCGATGTATTTTCTATTCAATCAGTAACAAAGGATTTATCGCTTTGCAATGGAAAATATAAAAAATAATGCTATTACCGAAAAATATTTGTATTTGTTTTACAATTCTTTTGACGTTTGAAACTAATGATGAACTTTTTTGATAACAAACAAGCTAGACCAATTATCTCTGCGTGTTGAAAAATGTTATCATTTCATTTAAACGAGTTAGTTTAACTGCATTATAATAATTATGAAGGTCTATTAAGGTTATGTGTTGTTGATTAAATTTCTACTACCCAAACAGATGATTATTTCGTTGACCTAAAATACAGACAAATAATTTGACAAAACGAACGAATGACACTTACGTATAATATTGCTACCTTTGTGGTCTTTAATTCTTCTCTCACGGTTACTGACTCAGTAAATAATCTTAAACTTAACTTATTTAAATCTTTTAGTCAGACCCCTTTTTCTCTTCTCCTTCGTTACACCAACATAATGCGAGCACAATAGCTCAAAAATCCAACCGATCCATTACTCGATACAAAACACATTTCTGACCGTTCTAAAATCAGTGTCGTTCGTTCCACCGCTGTGGGTCCACATTGTACGCTATCGCTACGACTTTTGTCGCGCGGCACAAAGCCGCCGGTCTGGCGACGACATTAGCTATTGCGACCTCTTTCATAAAGCCACCGTAAGGATTGTGTGTGGCGTGTGATTGCTCTTTTAACGCAGATTTTTCAATTAAAATTGTTAATTCACTTGGTGAGATTTTGTGTTTTTAGTAAGTTCTTGCATTCGCATTATGTGATATGCATTATTTATTATACGCCGCCGTTTATGGCTTTTTAGTATTTGGGGGCTGCCTTAATGACGCTCATTGTTATTATGGCAGTTAATGCATGTTTTTGTGACAATAAACTTTTTACTTTTACTTTACTTTACTTTTGAACAAACTAGAAACCAGGTTTTGCAAGATGTAACCTACACAATGTTATCCACTCCTTTGCCTCTACTAACAAAAGGCCTAAAAGAAGCAAAATATATACAATAAATCATGTTTACCAGCTACCAGAGTAACTACCAATAATATGCCATTTGTTTTAAAAAACGATCTCTTTTTCAGGTTTTAATTTAAATTGCGGCGTTGTCCGTAGATTTAATGAGTCCCCGGGGTGTGATCACACTGATCACTGCGCTAAGAGTCAAACGGATGGACAATGGCGTCAATCTGCATACATACAGTATACAATTGCTGGTCACAGTTCATACATACAGTATACAATTGCTGGTCACAGTTCATACATACAGTATACAATTGCTGGTCACAGTTCATACATACAGTATACAATTGCTGGTCACAGTTCATACATACAGTATACAATTGCTGGTCACAGTTTATACATACAGTATACAATTGCTGGTCACAGTTCATTACAAAACATTTGTTATTGAACTGTTTTCACTTAGATACACTTTAGTAATAACATATCATCACGCCTTGTTTCCTCGAAGGGTTGGGCAGAGGTGTACCTGTAGTAGGTAGGTACACCCATATTTTGCTAGTTTTGTTAAAGTCTCATGTAAGAGGGTTGTACTATCTATAGTAATAGATGACGATTTTGTAGTATTTGAGTATTTGAGTATTTTCCGTAGAACAAAGTAACGGGTATTTAGTAATAAATAATCAATAGATCGCCATGCTTGATCAGTGTCTGTTTGTGATATCAGACACACGATTCCAAATTAATATTCTAGTGACGTTTTTTTTTCAACGCCTTAATTTAAAAAAAACACCAAATAATTTAGTGTGAAGCGAGCACCTTATCCTTAATATCAACAAATCATAAATATAAACTTGAAAGAGAAAATAAGTTCCTGATAAAATCAAATTAAACTCATAAATCGCTGTAAAGTTAATACTTATAGCCAAAGTTTTATTCAATATCGAGTGAAACTTTTAACTGTCCATTAAAATATATTTATAACTTATATCTTGTTCAAGTTTGCTTATAACTATGTTAATACGTATGTTTATGAATATATCATCGGTTTAATATGAGTTTTTGGACGTATGCTTATAATAAAATATGCACATTTAATTCATCAGATAAAGTGCTTCTTCAGAGCAACTCAAACACAAAAACTACCGACCCAATTCAAAAGCACAAAATATTTAAAATCCCGCGCATTGTCGAAGTCTCCTTTATTCTTTAGCCGGGTCGTACACAATACCCCGCAGTACTATCATCCGCACGTACATGTAAACAAATTGACATTGACAGAACCTATAAATTCCTAGCTTTAAGCGTGTTTTTCGTAGTTCCAGTATTGTATCTGACTGTACATGGTTTATATCGAGTGCAGTTCAAATGCCTTCACGAACCGCGGTACATCGCTAGTCTCATTTGCATTGTAGGAAATTGAATTTTTTCTTGCGCCAGGTCGTGACGTTTTGCGGTGGAAAACTGTTCGCATATGTACATACCTACATACATACAGCCTGATTTAATAAAACTTTTAATATGGGGGCTTGTTGGGACTTTGTTGCAGCATCTATTGCATTATTGTGATTACATAATATTTGGTTTTGTTTTTATGAAAAATGAGCCAGATGAGTTTAGCGACGCAATAAAACAATAACATTAACAATTTGTAAACGGGAGTGCGCGGGGTCTGAGCGGGTTGAGGGACAGGTCCCGGACGTTCATTTTATTTTGCGATGACGCAGTGCCATCACTAACTCGATGAACTTCACGCGCTTTTGAACTCAAAGTTTTGTTGTCCAGTCCTACAGTTTTGAAATATAAATCTTTAATCAATAAGTGTTGTTTTACCTCAATCCACACCCTTATATCAAGTACTGTCCCTTTTTTAAATGTTGTAAAATATGTGTTATTGCTATATCGTATACTAAAATGAGGTTGTCTTGTTTGGACCTTGAACTTTGTATTGACTTCGTATTGTATGTAGTTCAATGTTGAATGTATAGTATTGAAGTATCAATAATTAAACTGATTCGCGTTTACATAATTCAGTATCAAATAAATCGACCAAACTACCTTCCGCATCGCCTTTTGTTCAAAGAAGGTTGCACCTTCAGTTATTCCGCTACACAATAGAGCTACGGCGTAGCGTGACCGTAGCAGCGTAGCGGCGTAGGCTGCTACGAGCCGAATGGTTGACATGAATAAACAAATTCGAAATCTACATACGCGATAACGTCGTTTAAGGCTTTATAGTCGTTATAAGTTAACTGCCTACTTAATGCGAGGTTAAACGTTAGTTTAAGTGGGGTAGGTGCGTTGAAGTGCTGTCCTAATTTTTATATGAAAAGGTTGATTTTTGGCGTCGCAGTAGGTTTCTTGATTATACGGTTTATATAATGTCTCTTGAAGTCTTTTCTTCATATGGACTTTAAATTACCATGACATTTTTAACTTGTCCTGTATCTATGCATAACGCACATAAACAGTAGAGCCCTTTATTTACAGACCTTTTATTTATTTACTTTTTTTTACTATTGCATCGTGCACCTCTTTTTTACCTGAGATTGCAATAATGAATAGTAGATAATGTTAAATGTTGTAAAAATTTGATTTTATGAATTTTAATGCACTATAAGTTACTTGTCCGTTCTTCTCCATACAATAATAAAAATAGTCGAGGGGAGTCGTGGGACAAGGAACTTTGTCAATAAAGTTTTTATACTTTCATCTTCAAATATTTAAAAATGTTAAATGAGATAATACCTAATAGAAAGCGCTTTTGAGCGGACAACAAGCTTCAACTATCTGACTATTGAATAATTAAGTGACTCTTTAACTGAAAGAATGTTTGAGTTTTTCACTTGTTGTCATAATCATTACGTGATTACCTGATTGATATTGTTAACTAATGTTTGTTTTTATTAAAACAAAGTTCCTTATCGCAAGTAATACTCTACACACTTGGCGAATGAGAGCTAGACCGAAAAAGTGTAACATTTTGACCGTCACGACACTATGTTACACTTTTTATAAATTAATAATTTGATCTAATCTTGAATTATTGTTTGCTACTGGTATGTTCCCAAGTACAGTGTTCAGGCGTGGCTGCTCGAGGATGACGACAGAAGTCATCTCATCATCCGGCAGAATGCGACGTCGTCTTGGAGTGCCTTCGATGACCACTGGAGTCTGCATTCACACTGGTCATCCAAGGCGTTCATAAGACGCATTGCACTGCCATGGGTCTGAAGATGAAGAGCATCCTGATCTACTACGGAACTGGATCGTGGAACACACTCCCGATTCTTTTCACCTGTTTCACTGTCGTGTAATTTAGTATAGTCGACCTCGTAATTGCTTCACCACCCTAAGGTAGAATGTCACTTGCGCGGACAGATAATAATATATTTCTAACTAGATGACGTGATTAAAGTACTTCGCGTGTCAAAAAAAGGGAGTAAAATTACGATCAATGATCCGTATACCGTGGCCTCTGGTAACATAGAGGCAACTGAAGGAAGACGGGTGGGTTTTATTTAGTAAGAAGTTGACACGCCCTTTTTTTTTTGGGAGCGCACCCAGAGCGGGAGAAGTTATTGGATAATTACCCACCCAAAAAAAAAAAGGATGCGGAAGACTAGTTACTTCAAGTTGTACGTAATGAGGCTGAAAAAGTTAAGAAACGTCTGATAGTAACGTCAATATCATGAGCTTTGTAATCCATACTAATCCATATCCATTCTATGGAATGGATCCATATCAATTCGAAAGTAACTCTGTCTGTCTGTTCGTATGTTACCTTTCACGCCTAAAGTACATCAACACGCAAAAAATCCATACAGGTAACTATAGTAGGCGCTGATCATCGCCGTGTGAACGGGGTCTAAATATACATATTATATTGTAATAAATTATGTCCCTCAAACATAATTTCCATGTAATACTCTATTCCCGGTGTCTGTTCGCGCGTGTATCTGATCGCGGTAGTCACGGATGTTCGCATGATGCCCCCACTTAGTTGTATGTATAATATCGATACAATCGTTACGTGTGGACTTGGCTTTTATTATGCAAATGGACACGTTTGACGTAAGGAATTGATTCAGAAGAGATATAGATGATAAAACGGTAGATGATTCAGTTATGGTAGATTCGGTCCTTGAGTTTTTGATAGCTAACGATTTGGCTTCTAATAAAAACGAACTATATAAGTGTTTAAACCGAGGGTTGTGCAGAAAATGGGGTTGTCGTACAGTCCTTTACATTATTGTCTAGTCAGAATGCATGATAGGTGAGTATGTGTAATCTGCGTCGGTATTTTGTTCTCAAAAGTAAATAAATAAAAGATTTTGGATAAAAATAACTTTAATACATATACACATAGAGTGAGAAGCTCGTGGCTAAGTAATATCAGCCGCGGGGGTCGATCCATCAGGTTAAGCTACGCTTGCTGTCTTTACATATCGAGACTCCTCCGTGGTCATTGGTCCCGGCTGTCATTCGCGGCTCTTTGACGGTCGTTACGGGTCCTATGGTCGTCAGAAACCCGAAAGTCTGACAACCAATCATACCAAGGAGTATCGTATTACCCAGTTACTGGGTTGTGGGGGTCAGATAGACTGCTTATCTCCGCTCCATGTAAAATACTGGTATTCAGCTGCATCCGGTTAGACTGGAAGCGACCCCAACATAGTTGGGAAAAGGCTAGGCAGATTGATTGACCTATACATATAAAGTTCAACATACGCTGGAAATCCAACATTTTTTATGAATTTTGTAACTATTAGTAATTCTTAACTAATTTTAATTTACATTGGAATAAAGACAATATAAAATAACATCAATTCGTAATTAGAATTTGAATAGATTAATTTGTGCACGCCACATTACTGATGTGTAACACTGTCCAATAAAGTAACGGCGAACCCCATAATATTGCAAGTGTCTATGAGATGAAGGTTTAATAACCACTTTCCAGGTGTCCTCTCGACCCGTAGCCGACGCATAGCATACAATAATTTATTATAATCAGTATTTACAATCAATAGAACGTATAACCCTTCTACCTATACCCTAACTTATAGTAGACTAGAAAATATCTGTTCCAATAAATACTTAATGCTCCGCCGACGTGATTCGTTCGAGACGCGCCAATAAGGATGCGCTCATTTATTCACTGTCCGAACTACTGCGCCTTAAATAAATTACAGTTTGAACGATAACATAATATTACGCTTGGTCCCCAAGGGACAGGCCGAAGTGGGTAGCTCACTGAAACGCCAGTTATGTTTAAGTTTCATGTTATAGAGGGCAAACCTATTGATCCTCCAGTATGGGTTCTTTCTTTCTCATGGCGGTCCGTGTTATATGAAGTAACCTCCGCCAAAACTACATCTCGAAATCGAATCTCGAATCTTATTGCTTTCGCGGCTTTTAATGCACCACATCTCCCGTCAATACGATGGCAGATTTCCTCAAGGCAGTTGCCCTCACATCAGCACTCACATCAAAAAGACCACGAACTCGCTGACTTACTCATAGCCATCAAGTACATTTGAGGTTGGAAGAACATAAGTATTGTCTACAACCATAGATATTGATTGCGCGCGTTTTATTTGAACTGGCAATTATTTGTAGTTTGATATTTATCAAACAAATAAATAACAAACTACAAATAATTTTCTGTTGGATTTGCCATTGCCAACTTCTTATTGGTGATAAGATGGATGGCACATTGGCACGCAAGCTACTTGCGTACTCTTGTGCCAATTACTAGCAGTATTCCTGCCTAACCGAGTATAAATCCAGACACCGAAACGACATTATGACGTTTATAATTCTAATATGGGTAATATCGATTCAGACATTCAATAGAAATGGAGACTCAATTTGATGAACTAATTGGTTCAATTGTGGAGAATACAAAGGTGAGAGTTTTGAAAGGCCTTAAGGCTTTTTGTAAAGGGATTTTCATATATATTTTTTGTCATCATATTCTATTTCGTCTCGAATGACAGACAGAAGGTTTACGTATTATCACAGTTTGTCGATACACAAACGCGGCACTTAGGGGAAACTGGCAGGATCTTAGTAACGTCAGTGAAATTAATTATTTATTAAATTGGCCACGAACTTTAATAAAATTGTGCATCTGTTTAAAACACAACTGTCATTCCTTGAAATTTGTATGAAAAGATTATAAGAGTTTAATTGTCACTAACGAGACGAAATACAATTTCAACTTCTAAAGGCAAATCGACAGTTGATTGTGTTAATTTTATAAACAATTAATTTCGCTGACTGTACTATGGAAAAAAGTGTCCGTGTGTTGCAATAAGTAAGCAAATAAATGAATTGTCATGATGGTTTACCGAGTAGATAGTGTAGATACTCGAGGTTAATCTCAATTTGTAAGCAATTTCCTGCTTTTTACAGCTATACCCATACTAGCTACGGCTCTGTTTTTGTAGAAAAAGAGTAAAGAAGCTTTACTTAATAATGAAGAACTATAATAACACTATATAAATGCATGTTGACCCGTATGAGCGGGTCGTGAAGCCGCGCAAGTGTTCACAGTTGAGTAACTATATTATATAGTGTGTGTAAGGAGTTTTGTTACAACGTCAATAATTCTTTTTCAGAGAACGATTATAATGTCAAGAAGAAATGTGCTATTAAAAAATAACGTATGATAAACGGCATATAAAATACTAGTTCTTCAGAATTATAAACATAACGTGGATGACATTAACCAGTATCAATTCTAAACTGCGACCTGGTATTAAGCTTTTTGACCCAATGCTCAGCAATAGGGATGCTGCCTGGGTAAAAAAAAAGAAATTCTATTTAGATCGTCAGCCAGATAATAAAACAATAAAAGACACGTTTTTTGTTGCTTTATCATAATTAATAAAAAAATATTTAGATAAAACGCATTAAAGTTCCCCAGTGGGGGATCGCTACGTCACAACTAAGTATGAAATCTATATAGGCAGTGACATCATGCTAAATTTCAACTCAATGTATCGCCGTAATCTTTTGATTACGAAAGAATAGAAAAAAATATTTTTGTCCAATATTTTATTCGAAGTGTATAGAGTGCCGCGAGTTTCTTGTGGCACTCTAGTGTCACTGCCTCGGTCCGGCTAGGGTGCCGTGAGCGTTGCATTGTCATTGTCACTTGTTATTTAGGTTAGGTTAGGTTAGAACTGTGACCACACAACGCACGAGCCGAGCGAGCGTAGCGAGCGGTGCCGCGGTAGCGGCCAGCGAAGTGCCAGGGTCCGTTTAGGCACAAGAGAATGTAATGTTTTGGGAATGTGGTGTTTTACAGCGATTTAACCTCGACAATCAAACAAAATACCAAGTGACGTGACTTAGTGACAGTGACAATGACAATCCAATGCTTGCGGCACTTTGGCCGGGCCGAGGCGGTGTTACTAGGGTGCCTGTAGTGGCACTTTATCCGATAGGGATAGAGTGCCACTGGTATTTTGCGAATTGGACATTTTGCGCCTAAACGTCTATACACTGCCTATTTTATTTGTCATATACAATAAAACAAAAAACTTTAACTGTCAGCATCCCTATTGCGTTTAATTGCGCAAGTTACTAGTACCATGTACATTGTACAGGAAAGCATTTAAAATCCAATAGTGCAAGCAAGCATTACTGTGGAACATTAGGGTTCGATTACCAGGTCTTGCAAAGTGTCATTGGATTTTTCCATCGCCCGGAGTCTGGATTTGTGCCCGGTTAATAGCAATGAGTTTGCTTATCACATGGGTCGAAATGAGGCTGTGCGTACTATAAGTCACCTCTGCATAACACCCGTAGGTTTTTGTGTGTAGGTAAATGTTGCGAAGTCTTTTCAAACACAATTACATTTTAACGACTTTCCACTTTCTCATCCTCTCCATCATATTTCCTGATTGTGTTACCGATAATAATGTACTCTGACATAACTCAATCTGCCGTCACCCTCGCACATGATAACACAATTTGTACATAACATTAGGGACATGTAATACATGCTGACAGTTTCCTTGAGCTACAGCGATCCTTCTTGACATGTGTTTCAACGAATTTATTCAATAAGAATATTTAAAATCTTCCATTTAAACCTTGTGCGTAGAACTGACTCAATGAAAATAATAACAGCGCGCAAACTTGCAACAAAACAGTCTCATTATCAAAGTTTTCCAAAACTACCTCGTTGGTCTACTGGACGCAATGCGGCATGCGGTCCTGGGTTTGAGTCCCAGGCAAAGGGATATTGGGTTTATCCATCTGAAATTTCTCAGTAGCAGCCCAGAGGCTATTACATGGGACTGAAACATACCTGGCCAAATATGGGTGTACTATACCCAGCCCAACTCGTCGGGGCGCAAGGCGTGATGTAAACAAAACCGTTAACGAAACAACGTCAATACATGTAATATATAAACACGACATGTTTTTGACAAGTCTTTTACAAACTTGTACGAAATTTTATCTCAACTTGTATTTGGGTGTAACCGCGGGGTATGATACACTACGTCAAAATCTTTTTCATCTTCGTCCATATGTACCTACTGTAACAATCGCGATCGCAATACTTTTGTCACAATTTGGCGGTACTTTTGTATTTGGATAACATACTAAGTGATTAGTTCTATATAATTTTTTATGATAGCAGCGCGGCGACGGGAAGAAACAATGTGGTATAATTAGTAGAATGATTATAAATACCTTCATTAGCAACTGAAATAAATATAATATTAGTGGAACTAGTCACACAATTGGCAATGTTCTGTAAAAAATCCATTCTTTATGCGATCTATTCTAGTAAACACGCAATATCTTTCACCTAGATTTACTTTCTTATCGACCAGCGCCCTCGGTCAGTGAGGGCAAACCTACAGTCTTGAGTTATAGGGTTTTTATTCACTAGACTTTAATCCCTAACGCCTATAACATAAGGCTGGTATTGCAGGGGAGGCGTGAAAACATTTTAGCGTAATGGTTAGTCTAGGTTGTTTTATAAAAGGTGTTATAGTGTTGAAGGTGTGTTTACTATTGTTATGGTGTTAGGGGGACATCATATTATGAACGAAGGACTAGCTTGTGATATGATATGAAGGGCTTCGTACTGTGAATGTTATTGTAAGTAATAATAATGGGTAGGAAAATCAATGGAAAAACAAAGTTTCTTCGTTATATTTATTATATCACTAGCTCTCACCCTGCGACTTCACCCGCATAAGTCCATCCTTGAATATCGGGATAAAAAATATCCTATATATCCCAGATCATGGTTTATACAGGATGAAGTTGAACTCATGCGACAACTGGTAACAACAGCTGTTCCCTACATTTATGTTTGCATAGCTCGTCAAAATGTAGGGAACAGCTGTTTTTTTTTTCGCGATTTCAGGGTTGGTCCCATAGTGAAAGTTGTTCATAATGATGAATACAATGACCCCTTAAGAGTTGTCGCATGAATTCAATTTCATCCTGTATATGCGCCAAATTTCATCTAAATCCGTGCAGCCATTTTAGCGTGAAAGCGTAAGAAACAAACAAACTCACTTTCGCATTTATAATATTACTAGCTTTCGCCCGCGGCTTCACCCGCGTGGAAATCGGAAACTATCCCACGGGAGCGTACTATTGTGATAAAAAGTATAGAAGTTATAAACTATCTATGTGCCAAATTTTATCCAAATCTGTTCAGCTGTTTTTGCGTGATTGAGCAACAAACATACATACACACAAACATAGGTAGGTACGAACTTTCACATTTATAATATTAGTAGGATAGTAGGATAAAGTTAGGATATTTACTTAGACAGAAGCTCAAGAGTCTGACAATCAGACACTAGGGGTATCGTGTTACCCAGTAACTGGGTTGTTCAGATAGGCAGTCGCTCCATGTAAAATACTGGTATTCAGCTGCATCCGGTTAGACTAGAAGCCGACCGCTATAGAACTCATTTACAATTTCACAAGGATACCACTTCTTTTTAAAAGATTCTTTGTTTTATAGATTTGAGAATTAAACTAAATAAAATTGTAACCGAGGAAAGTCCCTTCTAGATAGTCCAAAGCAATATTCGCTCTTCGTAAATAATTACGAACAAGTAACATTGTACCTTAATTCAATAGCAATTAAGTTGTAAACTGCCTAACAAAGCAATTAATGAAGTTTTACTTCAGAATCAAGTAAATAAAGGTTTTGTTGAATTTTAACAAGTTTATTGTTAGTCCATATCGTTTGGGCACGATCACGGATAATAGTCTGTTTATTTTTATTGTCTTTAAACCTTTTGTTTGAAATTAATTGAGATTGGAATGGCACTGGATTAAAATCTTTGAGAAGTATTAAAGTTTCTGATAGACACATTTCTTTGAAAACAGTTTGGGATAGGTAACAATTTTGGGATATTAAATGAAATAAACGACTAGAAGTATCTGAAGTCATGTTTAATTAAGACAAGGATTGTTTCAGTATAAGTTTTCTCCCGTTTCGAGGTTGCGTGTATTACCTCAAATAAAATAACAATATGCTGTTTGTGTACGCTATGAGATATAACAGTAGGCTGTTCTATCTCATAGCGTGCGAGAATCGAATTAAAATTCAAAACTTTTATTTTAATTAAACCAATTACAGGCACTAATGCATTGTCAAGGAGTCAGTCAGTCAGAAAGATGAAGCTAGTTGCACATTCCAAAAGTAGTAGTACCTATGCATGGAGAAGAACGGGCCAGAACCAATTTTAAATATTATCACAAAATATTGGTTACATCATTCAAGTTGCAATTATACAAGTGAAAACGATGTAGAACGACGTGCGCGTTAATAGCGCAAATAGTAGAAATAAGCCGTGGCAGCTAAGAGAAGATCAGCGTTCACAAACATAACGGATCAGAGCCATTCAGCTCAACCATATTGAAGGGAACGTAATGATCCAACACACACGCCTCTATCAGCGAGGCTTTTGAGTGAGCATGACATACTCTCAGTCGTCAGGGCACATTCATATCAATGAAAGACGTACACAGTTAATGGTAGCTTTATAGTAGGTACATAGTACTGACACATGTCATGTGCTTTGCAATTATACAATATTGTATAGGTAATAACAGATATAATCTTGGTTGAGCATACAGTCCTGACACAAACTCTTCATCTTGGACGGGTCCTCCGTTGTCTCAGGCTCTCTGACAAGTACAGCGATACATTACCAACTCATTAGCAGCAAGAATATGTACTTTAATTTGGTTCTGAGAGCCCACATATATACGAAATGTAAACCCTCCAGTTCTGGAACACTGTAAGCGCTGTGTATAATTTTTGATCATTGATTTTTTTGTTGTCTTCTAATTTGAATTTGATAACTATTATTTAATTTATTGAGTAGATTAACATGCTCTTTCCTCAGCGGGATATATTCGGATAAGTGTTTTTGTAATTTCCTTTATTGATTATCTACATATTCTATTCAGTTTTGCATATTTTTATTTTTTTATGACTATCTTTATAAAACTATGAGTCTGTTATCTTCAGTAAGGTCAAAAGTTATAATGGAATTAGGATTACAATAAGAATTTCATAATGTATTATTTATGTGGCTAGTTTTTTTTCTTCTTCTGTAACTTGAAAATACGACTATAAGCATGAACTTATTCATCTTCTAGGTCCGTAACTTTGCTTAAAGCCTGCTTATATAAGTTACCACAGTTGTTGAAACCATCCGTGATTTTCTGCAGTTGATCGCGTTCATCAGCAACATTCAGATATTTAAGGCTTGAGTTGAAAATAAGTAAGTTTAATTAAGAAAATATAGTTTATTATCCAGCCACAAGATTGTTTTTCTCTAGATCAATTAGTTCTTTAGTTATAAACGAAATAAGAATTGAGACTTACTCCATTTAGTTTCGTGCTCAAACAAGATCAAATAGCGCACGCGATATTCAACTTTAGAACTGATGAAATAGAGTTTAGCACATAGTGGAGTGGCGGGGTGCATGGGAGCGGAGCATGCGTGGAAACTGTCTTTAGAGTGCCTGGTTTTAACAAGGACGTGTGAAGTACGACACAACTAAGATGTAGCATCGGCAAAATTCGTAAAACCGATCACCATCCGAACTGAGTGCGCCTTCAAAATCACCAATCTTTATTACTGCTTTAGGTGAAAATTATGTTTCGAAAACGCAATAACTTGTAAAGTCTTATAGCCAAATACATTCCTGAAATTGAAATGAATGAATGAATGAAAATTTACAAATCTATGCTACATCTAAGTTGTGTCGTACTGTAACAGAGTTAAAGTGACGATTGTGTGCTATTAAAAGTAAAGCTATACTCCCCGTTTAAATCCCCAATTCCAATGTCAGCTGTTGGTTATAGACTACCGGTGACGGTGTGTAACCAAACGGTGTACTTACCTACATAACATAGATAATCAGCCTATTAATGTTCCCACTGCTGGGACACAGGCCTCCTCTCTGTGAGAGGGACTGGGCGTGTACTTACCTATTTTACTTTATATATTTTTATAATAATCCTGAGTATTTATGCAATTATATGACGCTTACACAAATAAATACATCTTAATTTCACTTAATTACTAATTAAAATTAAATTAACAATACGAAACAAAAATTTGATATGTCACTGGGGCAGTTACGACACTTTTTTTTGTGAACAAAATGTGTCCGTATTGTGAGGCTAATCACGTTGCCACTACATACGGCGAAACCCGACAGTTTAAATCGCCTTACCAACAATGTAAACAATTCATCCATGTCAAACGTACCTACGTAGAATTTTATTCTGAGAATTTAATAAAAAAGAAATCAGCACGCAATTCACTTACTTGTTAGTGCCAGAGCTATGATTGATGAGCGCGACCGAGTGAACGAATGACGAGCGACCGAGAGTGAACGAGTGACATGGAGGAACTTGTGCTGTTACTGAAAGGAATGACACGGCACAAGATTCTTCTTGTTACAAGTTTGATTGGTTCCATGTTTTGGATTTTTTTGTCAAAGATTTAATTACAGTAAGATCGTGAAACACAAAGAAATAGATTCTGAGTCTGAAAGGAACATGAATAAATGAACAATGAATCTACAAATCCAACGTGGGTTCATAAAGAAACCTGTAAATAGGTAAAGTCAGGTAAAACAATAGAATACAAATTGACTACCACTTTAAATTATCCGTACGGTACAGACCTAAAATTAATTCACAACTTTCATTCTCCAGCAGTTTTATCAAATCAAACTATAACACAGCAAATCCACGTAGTGTGTCAATTCGATGAACAAATAATTCTCCTGACTGTACAATATGGGTGCATGAATAATTAAAAAAAAATAAAAAGGAAACGTAAATTAAGATGTCACAACATCGTGCAACGTGCGTACATTACTAGTTAGTAGAACTGCCATTGCCACGAAACAAACTAATTTTCCCCTAAAATAGTTGAAAAATTTCATTTATCTCACGTTATTCAGGCATCACCATCCAAATAGACGTACTATACACAAATTGGACACCGTAAATGCATCCTGGCAGATGTCAGATTAACTACTCTGTTCCAGGGAGGTTGTATAACGTTATCAGCAGAACTGTGGACAGCTGCCAGTGAATGTAACTGTGTTATCCGTGAATGTTAATGTATGTCAGGGAGCTGAAGGGGTTCAGGGAATCGGCTTCGAGATTAATTACTGGTTTGACTGTTACCTATCAGTACCTAACGCAGTTTATTTAAAATATGCCATTTTTATTGAATTTCTGAGTTGTAATTTGGATTTTAACTTGAAAATATGCTTAAATTCATGCATTATTTATTTAAGACTAGCTTCTCCCCGCGACTTCGTTCGCGTAAAAGTCGTAAGACACCACAATATACTACAATAACAGCCACATTTTTATAAAACGTCCCTGTATACTACGTTTGTAGTTTTGTTTTCATTTATTTAAGATCTGAAAACCAAAGAAATAATTATTTCACCGCCACCAACCTTGTATTATCATATTAACATTATGGAGTGCAAATGAAGATAAGACTAAGATTTTTTTTTAAATTTCGTTTTTAAAATAAATTAACAAGTATGACTTACATGTCTTCAATCTAAATAAAAGCGCATGTACTCTTAATCAACCACAAAATGTGTGCGTCAGCGTTCACTTTGAACTCATATACAATCTCTGATTGCCCTGTATCAGACATGTTTCAGCTTCATTCTACAATTAGCAGAGGGGATGTACCAACACAGGGAAGGGTAGTACGTGATCCCACTGGTGATGAGGATCTACTGTGACATTGGTAACAATTTGACTTTGATATCGCCTTTATGGCGTAGCAGTAAGGGCGCTTTTAGTAATACAAGTGTTACTGTGATGGTGTGTGAGTGTGCTGCGAAATTGTAGTGTGACTTGCAGTTTAATGTTGTTAGTTGGTTGTTCTACTGGTTGCTGGGTAGTCGTGTGCTTTAATTGTTATGTATGACTTAGTTAGGGTTTAACTGGGCTATTAGTAGACTAAAATAAGTTTATCTACTCTAATATCGTAAAGTTCTAATAAAGAAATCAACATTAGAATAAAAAACACTAACTACGTGCAGTGCAACACTAATAAAATTAAAAAGTAATTTTATCTACTCTCACATCATAAAATTAGAATTATAAACTTCAAAACGAATTATTGACTTACTTTATAAACACATTACCGAAATTTAAAACTAATAAAAAAATCATATTATAACTTTTGTTCACTAACAAAATTATGATAAAAAACAATTCTTTTATTAATACGATACACGGCAAATCCAGGAAGTTAATATCACCAAGGAGTTTCCACCAATACTTTTTTCTAATGGAACGCATATGCGGGGATATGCGGGCCGCGCCTTTTGTTCAATCCCAATGTATGAGAGTTGATAAAGGTCTGTGAAACTGCACATCACCAAGTATTAAAACACTCGTGCGATACTATTAAAAACTTGCGTACGGCTCGGTTTTTAAACACACACTCGTATTTTAATATGCATGCCCCTCATTATGCAATAGTTTCATAAACTACTATTATATCAGACTTCAACTAGCAAAATAATGCTTTAAAATACCTTTAACTTATCACGTCTACTAATAAGTTTTCAATTCGTAGGTTTTAGTTGTCGCTAACGAACAAAATAATTAAGTTATACAACTTTGCATTATGCAACACCTCACACTAGTAGACAATAGTAGACGAATTGTTTCTCCTATGAACTTCATTTATGGTTCTGTAAACGCTGACAAACTGTGAAAGTGAAATAACTATTCTGTGATTCTTAAAACCGTTTAAAAGTTTGACAAGTATTTGGACGTCCTAATATTTATGTATGTTTTACTTGTTGCAGGTCAGTCGCAGCTTATCGTATCCCGCACTGGTCGGTCGGTCACCAAACAGTGGTGGTAAGCTATTGCTTGTTAAAAGCCTTAAACAATAGGGCGCATGTAATGTACGTACATTACAGAGTAGTGGTAGTCGTGAATTTGGATCCCATCCATTATTGCACTATATTGACTTGAACCTATTCTTTTCACAAATATGTTTAATAATATTGGACAGATCTCACAAATTCTTTAAAACAAATACACATAAGAGTCGTTTCAATTGAATTACCCTTTCAAACAGCGACTGCATAGAGTCACCGGTCACGTCTAGAGCTCAATAGAGCACGGTAGAGCGCGGTAGAGCTGCAAATAGTTCGATTTGCTCTCTGCATACGATATGTTGTGGAGACTCTATGTATCTTGATTGATAGAGACTGTGAGTAACGAGATATTGCATGCTATGTTAGTGGGTTATAGAGAATAGTAGTATTGTGATATTACTAATGAGTATAGTGTTATTTTTTCAAAGATTAGACTAGTTTATTCATAGATATCCGAGTTTATTTCTTCCAAGAGGTCAAATTGTCTTGTAAACATAGAATAAAATGAAAATTAAACACTAAAAGTATTCCATCGATTTAGTTTTTGTTCGTAAATATAATTGTCGATACATTTAGGATATCTTGCACCACAAATATATTTGTTATTTAGACTTCGTTTAGTCCGGTGATCTTCAAACGAATGAGGCAAATAGACCAAGGTTTTTATGTAAAATATATTTAGTAATTTTTGTGTAACAAGCAGTCGTTAATAAGAGCAGCTGAATTTAATTTCAATGTAGATTAACAATCTCAATTCGTAGCCTCTCTGCTACGGCGTAGCCAGCGTAGCGGTTACGTCTACGAAATGTCGTAGGCCTTTTGGTATTTTGTTCAAACGCTTTCTTTGTTCGTATTATAATTTTCCGACGCTCAGAACAATAGGTAGGTAGGTACCTAAAATTGCTCATATTTTCCGGGAACACGAATGAATGAATAAATCATTTTCACAATCACAAAGTCGAAAAATATTGTCTTTTCTAACAACACACTGACATAATAATACCCTTCAAACAGCGCCAAAACTCATCGTAACAACATTATACACAAGTTCGGGAAAGTATCAACATTATCATCCCCCGGATGTCGGCTGGAGGATGGAGGATGGTGGATGGTGGGCAGTCATAAATAAAAAACGCATCAATTATGAAGCGCTCGGAAAGGATCCGCCGCGAGGACTCTTGAGCTCAAGGGGTGCGTGCGTTTATCAAGGAAAGACGGATTTTATTACAGCGTTATTTTGTTTTAAAAAAAGTTCAAAATTCAGTAACAGAAAAAACTATGGGAAAATGGAAAGTTAAACATTGAAGAGACATTAAAGAGGTGTTCTGAGTTTTAATTAACTTCTGGAGGGAGGTGGGCTGGTTGGAATAACCACCAACGGCCGCCATGGCCCACGCACAATGGTCCACTTGCAGGATTAAGTGCGGAAACCAAACCCCATAACATAAAACATAGAGGTGTTCAAAGAGAGGTGAGCAAAACAGTTTTTGAAACTATGCAAGTGTGTCAATTTGCGTTACTAGTGCGTCGCCAAGTAACACTTTTCAACTATTTTTGTCTTCAATATCGATCGAATTTGCTTGTCATGTGTATTTTATTAATATGTACACTAATAGTTATAATGTGTGTATAAATCCACATGTACAGTAAGCGGTCATAATTTCATTATCATGCTAAGAACTATTTTGCTTCGAACACGCGTAGGCCGGTCTGTGTGCGGTTTCTACATCTGTGTGTTTAAGTGATGTGTTCACAAACTAGCGTCGAACGAAACAAAACGTACCGTCGCTTTCACACCCAAGAGTAAGTAATTACGTGTGACCTTGGTCGGTTCATACCATTGCTAAAATTCACTACTATTTATGAAGTCCTAATAGCTGATAGCGTATAGAATCGGACTGTCAGACACATAGGTCTGGGTTCCAATCTCGAAACGAGATTTTTAGTTTTCTTTTCAACAATAATCTTTATCTGTTCTTTTATTATTAGATAATTATTATTATTATATTATTATTCTCGTTTATTAAAACGAAAATAATAATTTTCGTTTAATAAAAATAATTGAATAAACGATGTAATAATTACTATATTGTTATTGAATTATGGGGTTAAGAATAAAAATGTTCAATAAGTGATAAAAAAAATGTTTATTCGATGTAATTATTATAAGAAGTATAGATAAATAAACTTCTAGTTAAAAGAGTTTATTTTCTCATAAAGAACAAAAGTAAAGTAGCTAATCAGTGAACTATGACAATCAGGCTTAAAATATTGTATCTTAGTAATATAACAATATTGTGCTTTAATTACTCCGTGTGTGGGTAACATACCACAAGTTTAGCAAATCTACCGACGTAAATATAACAAGTGCGGACTCGTTGTCACAATACAATTAAATTACTCAGTATTACTACTTTAATTTTATTCTACTGCGAGTGAGTTCGTTCTATCTCAAACCTCAAAGTTAACAAAGGACATAATGAGGTTATAGCTTAAGTATTCATTTTCATTACGAAAAGAAGATTGAAACTAAACCTCTAAATAATTCTTATTACGGTTAAGACACAATATAATTTGAATATTACTAAAATCAATATTTGTAATATAATAACATAATCCTTGGTATAACCCCCATTATTATCAATGCAATTAAGTAATCGTTGACGCATGGATCCCACAATATTGAAGCACATATCTGTTCCCCTTAAATCCCATATTTCCATGCAATGCAACTTCAACTGGTCATCAAATCGCTCATTCCGTGCTTCCCATCGCTGTATCATCAAACCCCATATGGGGTTGAGGTAAGGAGATTGTGCTGGCCAAGGTGTAACTTTTATATCCGGGTGTTTATAAAAAAGTATGGTTTTTGAGCTGGTTTTCGATGATGTAAACCTTCTGCGTGAAGTGCACGGCGAACGGTTCGTATAGAAGACGTGTCGAATAATTCGGCAAAATGTCTTGTCGGTTTGAAACCACTTGTTTCATATTGGCTGACCATGCAATGTGCTGTCGCTGCGCGTTTTTTATGAGCTGGGGTCTTCCACTTCGCTTTCGACTGGCAAAGCCCCTCTTCCTCATATCTTTCCACCCAACCACTCACAGTATTTCTCTAAAACAAAAAAGGAGTACTGTTAGGCTACTAAGCAAAATACTATTATGTATTACTATTTAAATACAAAATTATTTAAAGTAAAAAAAATAAAATTATAATATTTATGTGAAACTATTTCACATAAATATTATAATTTTATTTTCATCGATAAATAATAAAAAAAGGTAAATAAATTTACTTTGAAATGATATATTTTTTCTTCAATGACCTTATGGTAGATTAAAACGTTTCAAAAAATAACTACGAGGATCAGCAGTTAGGGATACTTTAATTAGATGTTTGATAAAATAATTAAATCATAATACTTACACTCAGTCCGGTTTCATCAGATATTTGTGATATACTTATAGGCCGCTTTTACGCAGCGCAATAATATTCGCTTTCATTTCTATATTTATACATATTTCCTTTCATTTCGAAATGAACTATAACACCCATAGATATAAGAAAGAATGTTATTTATATTTCTATGATAACACCACTAATATATTAAATATACGTCACTAACTCACAATAACAACCAACCAACAACGTTCTATTTAGTCGCGGTGAATGAGTCGTATCGTAAGTTATCTACATCTGTCTACCTTAATATCATTGTTTATTTAGGTTTCTGTGGGTATAATCATAAAGTTTGATGAGTTTAGTGAACAAGGCGAACGAAAGTAACAAGGAACTACTTATAGTCAATAGCGTGATCATTCGAGTGATTTTTAAAAAATAAAAAAAAACTATCACCGCGCGTGAGATTCGAACCCGCGACTCGCTGCACATGAACGCGCTAACCCAAACTTGATAACCGCTTAGCTATCATGCCATATACCAAACTGTTTGAATTTATGGAATACAATAATTTGTAAACTAATGAGAGTGTGTGTCTACAGTATAGAAATGACTTATTATAAGAAGGTCGTAAGTTAAAGCGAAGTGTCAATCTACTATTTTTTAAAGTTGTAACTGCACTAATGACCCCTACTGTACAACTAAAGCTATACTTACATTATATTTTATGGAATATTTAAACATAATCATCGAGTTAAATGAAGTGAATAAACATAACGATATCAAAGATGTACAAAATTTAGCAGCGTGTGTACCTATAGCTTGCCCACTTTGAAATGACGCGCATTATCGTGTATGTAAAATGCGGTATTGGGGCGCGTCATTTTAGTAGACAAGCTTTACACACAAATCACTCCAAGAATTTATATTATTTCAAAAATATGATTTTTGGAGATATTATTGACATCAATCTTCGAAAGTTTCGAATCAGCAGATCACTTTGTATTAATTTTCTGGCGGCTTCAAAGCGCGTCGGTAAGTGAGCGGCAATCCTTATCACGGTGCGTTCGAGTAGAGTATCCACCGCCTTCGTGTTGGCGTCACAGCTCAGGGACACTAAATAGATTGGCACAGAAGGTTGGCATCAACAAACGAAAACGCATAAACACACGTAGGTATGACGAAGTCAAAGTCATCATCATCAGCCTATTAATGTTCCCACTGCTGGGACACAGGCCTCCTCTCTGTGAGAGGGAGTGGGCCGTAATGTACCACGCGGGCCCAGTGCGGGTTGGTAGATGTCACATGTCTTCGAATTTTTGGTTCTAATACATGCCGGTTTCCTCACGATGTTTTCCTTCACCATTTTGAGAGCAGTGGTGATGAAATTATTTACACAAAGTAAAGCGCCTGCTTGGGTATAAAATATTAAAGGATATTGTGGGAAGTCAAAGTATTTCTAATAAAATGTTCTCTACACGTATGCGTGTGTGGTGTGGTGTCTAATGTATATCAAGCTATAATGCGCTGTACATGTTCTATTTACTTAATCCGCTCTTCACAGGGTATAATGGGAAACAATAAAAAAGTAATGCACTCCGTTACCATGACAACACTTTGTTTTAAAACACACACACATTCGCTTCACACCTTGTATGAAGCTGGCATTCTGTACGTGTCTTCTTTGTGTCAGGGCTGTCCGGAACCTCGTCGATCCCAACGGAGGAAAAAAGAATGATGCTTTCTTCCTTCCTTATTCAGGCGACATTTTATATAAAGTTGATTAATTAACGAATTGTTCCTACAACGATATTGTCTCATGTTTTTTGTTTAGAAAATTTGTTTCAGGGTTTTTCGTGTATTTTTTGCTAAGACGTTGTCTTTAGTAGTAATTAGAAGTGACAAGTTTGTTTTTGCTGATGTTTCTTTTTCAGTACAACGAGTACCTAAATGAATGTGTCGTACGTTATTCTATGTAAATAGACCAGAATTCCTATTTTGAGATCTCTACCCACGGTGAAATTATTATTGATGGACTTTATAAAAGGTGCAGAGGTTATTGTCGTGAACAAATAACTCAATTCCGAACCGAATCAATTGCTTATTAAGGAAAGTTAAATTTACAGAAATATCACATTTTCCAATCCCTTCTTTACTCCCAAGACACCGAACTATTACTACTATTACTAAGTCCCAGCATCTACAAGGTTACACTTTACAAAGATAAAAGAACAAATAGCAACATAATGACTTCACTCCACACCCGAGCAAGTTTCCCGCTGATCTAAATCGTATTAGTACATTCAGGGCCTAAAATATGTACACAGGTAAAATTAGCGATTCGCAAGCTTTATTTTTTAGTTCTGTAAATTTGGTTTAAACAAACGTTACACTTTTATACGTCTAATAAAGAAAAACATAGTATTCTATTAAAACTTGATGTGATTGATGTTTCCTAACCACCGAAACAAACTCAGCGGTCACAGTCTCTTTTAAAGTCCATACATTGTTTTTGTAAGATCATGTGGCGATTTCTCTTATTATTAATATTCATTAAAATTATAAGGTCTCGTGTATGCAGCACCTTCGCAAACACATATTTATGAAGTGCATTATCTTTCAATAATTTGACCATTTTAGAATTTTGCAAAGTGTGTACATAATTGTTTCCTTGGTTGTACACAATGTACACCTACCTCGCTTTCTTTACATGCAAATGTTACTGGGCCCAGCCCTGAACGAGAACGGCGCGCCACCCGACCTCGGCTACACCCTGTATAATGTCAAAGTTTTTATGTGGTATCGCTGAACGCCGCGGCTTTGCTCGCTTGTTCTGATATGGAGATCGGCTTGTAAAGGATATTGTGGGTAGACTTTTTGTAATGTATGCATGCTTGTGTTTTGTTTTTGAAAGTTGGAGGAAATAGTGGAACAGGAACTTACAAACATGTTTTGTTTTAGTTTTTCACTTTAAATAATTTAAATAATTAGCCAAATATTTAAATTGATTAATCTGATGTCATATTTTTTATAATATAAAATATTAACAACTTTCTGGTAAAAAAATCTTCCCATCATTGTCCACTGATTTTGCATTTGTTAGCATCATTTCGAACCTAAAAAAGTCGCCATAATTTACGGTTCCTCTCCGTTCTAATTCCTCAATTTAACAATGCACATTATTCAGATTACCATGTCTTACATTGCAGACAATAAGTGAGAAAATATAACACTTCCAAACTACCTAAGGTATCATTCACTATTTCAAAATGAATTTCGGCAACGCTTTGCGCGGGCACCGCACGAGCGTCGGCAGAGGCATGATGTTAATAATGTATGAGCCTTCGAACGCTACTTAATATTATGCACTATTTGACGCTGCTGCTCTGCAGTCTCGACGACTTTTTGTTTTGTGATGAATAGCATGAAATTGGGAAGGTATATGAGTATGAATGCCGTCAGGAGGCGAGGAAAAATGTGGCTACCAGTGTACTATCGGTCAAAAATTTACGAACAAGATTTTATTTACAGTTCGAAACCGAATTTGTATGTCAATAATAGCTGTAGGCAAGACTCTTACATGTTTTTCTTATTACAAAATCGCTTTATTAAATGTAACGATCGAATATTTCCAAACAGATTACATACCATAAAAAAGTAATTGTCTAGCCATTAACAACATAAGAATCAACACAACAAATCATTAGAATGCGCATTGTAATGTTGTGTGTCTGTACAAAAGGCCCTGTAATAACATACGTTCATTATTCTCATCGCTTACCGCGGTACAATTACTGTACCTTTTTTACGATAAGCCGACCCGACAATTTCTCGGTAACTTGCCATTTTTCTGCAAACGTTTTTGTTTGTTTCGTAATATCGTTATATGCGGGTGAGGTTTTATTTTGTAAGCGAAAAAATAGGACAATATTCTGGATGCTGAATATTGACATGGTATGTGACCGTAAATAATTTAAAAGCAAATTCATTTGTTTTTAAAGTAAATCTTCGCGGGTTTACATCTCGCTAGGTATTTTGCTGTGTTTAGTTTGAACCATAGATGTATTATTAAAACTGTTTGAACATGAAATAATGGTGGAATAATTCAAAAAGTTTGGTATAATTCTGTCTGTGAAAACAATAGACAGTGATTATGTCAATCTTCTGCTTGATCGTTCACTTTAGTACTGATGTTCAGTAAATTATATTATGTGACGATGGCAAAATAGAAATCTCTACAAAAATTCTAGGCAAAGTTAGAATTAGACTTACGAAATATCATGGAAAACTCTGAATTTTTTTGAAGGGAAGTTGTTATGTATTTCGTATGACCTTTCTTCAGATGATTTCAGCCATAAAGTTGTTGCAATAACAACCAGTCGACTGATATTTTTCTTCCTCACAATTTCTTATTACAAAACTTGTTATATCTGTCCCCATCGTGGCCACAATGAAGCGTAACGCAGCAATATGCTAGACTGGTGTATTGTTCGCCCTCGGAGTGCGCTATATGTATGGAAATGTGGAGTATTGAGAGATACCAAGTGATGGAGCACGTAGGTAACTGACGGAGGGTAGAATAAGAGTCAGAGGTTCGGTTTTCATATGTTACTGCCGAGTTCTGAAAGATGTGGAGTGACTACAAACGTATGGGATAGTAAACATTAGGAAGCAAGTTCGATAATATTTTACGATCTTCAGTACGGCCAAACGTGTAAGTACCAACTCATGACTATAGTTGCTGTGAAAGAAAGTGATATGAGAGAGAAATAAATTTATTTATTTATTTATTTATTTATTTATTTGTGCACAATAATTACAAAGTATACTGTTGACATTACAATAATAAGGCCGCCAGTAACAGTCACAATACCCCCCGTACTAGTTGATACTGTATTACAGTGGGGTATTATTCCTCATTGCTGTGACCCGTAGAGTAACGAACAAGTAATCACTTAAGTTTTAAAGGTTCCTTAAGAAAAGAAAGAAAGAAAATTAAATAAATGAAAAACTTACAATAGTTAGCAATGAAATTGCTACACCTAACACTATTTTGGCTTATCTGTGATTGTGTGTGTGAGTGTATTTGATAGTATGTCTGTCTTCTTTTTCAGAAGAAGAAGTATGTCTGTATGCATGTAAGGAGTTTGCTATTTCAGAATCTTAAATGTGTCTTCAGTACTATTATAATTTAAGCAGAGTAAGTGTTTTCGTAAAATCTTTTTAAATATGTGTGAATTATGTTTTCGAAAACCTAGAATTATATTAAATTTATTATAAATATACGGAGCTAGGAAGAAAAGAAATCGCTGGGCAAATTTTGTCCTATAAATTGGTTGTTTGTAGACTTTGTAAGCTCTTCGTATAGCGTCTGGATAATCCGGTGGTTTGTTATGTTGAATACGTAAGATCTTATCAATGTATAGTTGTCGAATGCTAAGCACAGCACTTAGCTTGTACAGTTCATCGGTCGAAAATCTATATTTTTTAAACAGCATAGTTTTTAAAATAGCCCGTTGTGCTCGTTCTGCTTTGATAAGTTGTGTCTTAGCACACCCTCCCCAAATGGATATGCCATATGTAATAACTGATTGGCATAACGCGTAGTAGGTTGTGATAAGCAGCTTTGAGTCACAAACATATCGTAAATTTCTGAATACATACAATAGTTTTCTTATGCGCTTCGATAGGATTGAGATTTGGTTGTTCCAGTTCAATTGTTCATCTATTTGAATTCCCAAATACCTGACTGATGAAGCAACATCTAGACGATAACAATCGCAATTTTGAGTGGTGGGCAAGTTACATGTGTGGGCTCGCACACTTATTATTTCAGGAGATGGTTTAGAAATTTTGTTTATATAGTAGGTAATTATTTTTGTTTTTGACTGATTGAGTGTCAACAGATTGTTATCTAGCCACTTAGTAACGAGACTAAACCCCTTTTCGGCGTTATCGTTTACCTCGTTCCAGTCCCTGCCCGTAAAAGTAATGACCGTGTCGTCTGCAAAGGTAATTATTTGTCCATTTCTTAGTATTAAACTTGATAAATCATCAATGTATATAAGAAACAAGGTGGGTCCCAAAATACTGCCCTGTGGTACACCGTATTCAATAGACTCTTCCGTACTTGAGTAACCATCAAGTCTAACGATTTGCTTTCTATTGGATAGGTAGTCAGCGATCAATTTCAGAGGAAGACCCCTAATACCCTTGCATTCTGCCTTCTTAAGCAGTAAGGGAACAGAGACAGTGTCAAAGGCTTTAGCCAAGTCTAGAAATATACTCAAACATTTTGTATTTTTGTCGATACTGTTTACTACTTCTGCCATAAGTTGTTGCATAGCGTCATCAGTAGATTTATTTTGTCTAAACCCAAATTGATGCCTTGACAGTAGATTATACTTTTCTAAATAATGTTTAAGTCTATTATTTAAAGCTTTTTCAATTATTTTTGAGAGAGAAGGCAGCAACGATATTGGTCTATAGTTTGCCACTATGTCTCTGTCCCCAGACTTATACAGAGGTACTAATATTGTTTTCTTTAATGCTTTGGGGAATTCCCCAACAGTAAAGCATAGATTACAAATAATTGCGATCGGCACGGCTAAAACGGGCGCAGCCATCTTAAGAAAGTTAGAAGTAATACCATCCCATCCCTTAGAGGACGTATTTTTTAGTGATCTAATTAGACTTATGACCTCCATCTCATCTACAGGGAGTAAAACGAAAGAATTGGAGGAAGTTTGTAATATTTCCAAATTCTTAATAAGTTCACTCTCATTGCGTTTTGTTCTACGAAGTATATCTGTAGCGAGTCTTTTCCCAACATTCACAAAATATTTGTTAACCTCATTGAGTGAGTCTAGCGGATTATTTTTTAATTTTAATAACTCTGGAGATCTAAGATTTTTGTTTTCGTAATTATTGAGTTCTTTAATTATATCCCACTGCTTTTTTAAATTATTTTTGTATTTTGCTATTTCTGTCCTATAGTATGCCCTTTTTAATTTTTTTAATAGTTTATTACAAGTGTTTCGATATCGTTTATAAGTTAGTTGTAGTATGCTGTTTTTGCTATCTTTCTTACATTTTTGGTTGAGTCGGTCTCGATTTCTCATGCAGCGCAATAACCCTGGTGTTATCCAAGGCTTAATTGTTCTTTTTCGTCGTGACGCCGTTTTTATTGAGGTATGTTTATCTAGCGCCTGAGTCACGATGTGTAGGAATACATTAGTAGCTTCTTCGGGGTTTTGGTTCTGAAGAATATTTACCCAATCCAATTTGCTCAGTTCATTTGTGACAGCTTCGAAGTCCGTTTTGATGTAGTTATGAGATTTGTCCTTATAATGTTTTTGTTTTTTATACATTGTTAGTATGACCGTCGCGTGGTCCGTAATACTTGTTTCGCAAATAATTGTTTTTGTAGGGAGCAGAGTTTTAACAAATACGTGGTCCAGGCATGTTTTTGTGTGCGTTGGTAGTACATGTGTAGGTGCTACTCCATGCGAGGCCAATAGAAGGAGGTACTCATCCGCTCTTTTATCAGTACTATTTGGTGCTATGTCCACATTAATATCTCCCGTAATTATGATATTTTTGTATTGTTTCAATTCTGTTAGTATGTTATCTAAGGATTCAAGAAAGCTATCTATGTTGGTGAACGACGGTGGTCTATATATACAAAGCACAGCGAGATCTTGACCCTTTGTCATCAGTAGACCACTAGCTTCATTCAAGTTGGGTTCTTCAACTTTACATTGAATATTCTTTTTAATGTATAATACCACTCCGTCGTTTTTATTTAAATTATTCGATGTTGAATAAGATTGGTAATTGTTTATTTGTGGAATATTTGTGACTTTTGATAGCCAACATTCGGTCATTATAACTAAATCAATATCAGCTCTCAATCTGTCCAAAACAACAAGCATGTCATCAAAATTTCTATTGAGACTTCTTATATTCTGATGTAGCACCCTCATACAAATTTGTTGTTTTGTTAGACTAAAAACATCATTGCACTCCTCGGGCAGGTCCACTACCACTGCATCACTGACATTAATGTTAGTATCAATGTCGTCTCCCAATGTTATTATTTCGTTCATTTCTTATTTGGTAAAATGGTAAATGTAAAAATATTATAACATCAGTGATAGCAGCAGGCGAGGTTACCCGAAAAGTGCAAAAATGTCCTTGTTTTAATGTATAAGTGTGGTGTATGTTTTGTGTTTGTGTGTATGAAAGCCTGTATAAAACTAAAACTAGAACTAAAATATATGGAATGGCATGCGGACATAAGTAAAAATAATAAAGCATGCAAAAACAAAAAGTGATATAAGGAAAATATGAATATGAAGAAAGTGCTAAACTGTTTTCAAGTACTTGATTTACAATATTTTTTTTTAACCTATCTAGTCATTGTAATATTAGCAACTCACTAAGACATTGTTCAGATTTAACACAGTAAACCTTTTTTGAGTCTTGTTCTTTTTTCAGATAAATTCTTCCTGATTTAGACCAACAAAAAGACCAATTATTTTTCTTCGCAAATTCTTTAGCTTCGTGAAATAGTTTTCTAGCATTTCCTGGCAGGTATTCAGACACGTAGATCGGCATTTGCTTGTCATATTTGTGTATGTTTGCCTGCGCTATTTGGTCTACACAAAATATTACTAACGCGTAGCTTATTAACCAACTAGTGAACGAAAACTATTACTTGACCAAGCCAACATGATATTATGCCCAGTGTGCCAAGAAACAAATTCAAAACACGTCAATTCAACTCAGATACCTGTACCATTAAACAAAGCTAGCCAACAGAATAAATCCGTTAAACTTCATTTAACTTACACATGTAATAGTTAAATTACGGAAACTGAAGTTGATTCGACAGGATGCTCTATTTCATGAGGTCCCGAGAGCTTGCGTGAACTGTCCCGGTAGTATTGTACCCGATAATCCGAGGTTTTTGTCACATTTTGTTCTTTGTTTCGATATTGCCTTGAAAATTTTAATTTAGTAACACATACATTTTAAGTGAGGTTTTCAGGTGACGATTTTATATTGAACGGACATTTCAAAGAGTTTCTTTGGATAACGACTATGCATTATCCACCTCTTATGTTGTGACTGTGTTTGTAAATATTATAAGTTGTGCTAATAATTTTGATCAGGCGAGAAAAAAACTCGCAAGCAGTTTCATACAGCATTAAAGTTTTATTAGCTATATGTAAGCGGGCACGCCCTTTATGCCTGGAGGCTTTATAATTCGGGTATTAAGTTCTGTTTACGTTTTTAGTATTTTAGTATTTATTTTCGCTTGAGTTTAGCTTTCGATTATTTTTTTTGTTGGTACATTGGCGTGTGCTAGCTGTCATTATGGCAAATATATTTTATTTAATGTTTTGTGTTGATTAATGTAGATTATTTGCATACTATTGTATATAATCAAGTTTTTTTTCTAACTAAACAGACAGCTGTGCTGCTGGGGAGTTTGTTGCGCCACTTCTTCTTCCCAGCTAAAGCACTAGGAAGTGGTGAAGGGCGGGCGTTTTTGGGGGACTGTCTTATGTAATTTTGACGTTCGAAAAGTGCTGGTTCTCAGCCTAGTTTGAATAAATGACTTTTGACTTTTTAATACATCTCACTCTCTTCAGGTTCATGAGGAGATGAATAGCAGGACATTGCAATATATAGCTTTTTATCTATCAAGCTATATCACTATTCAGCAGTCAATAAACCGTATGAATGCTAATAGCACAGCAAATAAGCTATCGATAACGATTTCATGAAATATGGAACAAAATATTTTGCATTTCAGCTCAGTTTTCAGTACGTTTCAGTCGTTCATTGATTTCATGCTCATTATGGATAATAGGGTGTCATATATCACATTAAATCATAATTCGTACATCAGTCAGATATCGGTTTCATGCGATATTTCAATAAAGCTTTGAGTTGTCTATTTATAAACGTTGATTAAAGTTTAGTTTAAAAATCAAAATGTATGGTTAAACGAACATACAGAATAGGGAATATACGCAAACTTTTCTTTTAAAAATATTGATCGAGATGAGCATAAATATTATTTGAGGTATTTTCTTTAAACTACCTGCCAATACATAGCGCAATTTTAGCAACTTTTATTCTCAATATTTATGCTAAACGGGGTCTCAAGTGGTAGTTTGGCACTTTGCCATCGAACTATAACATTTCGATGCACTTGCCTACCCGCTCGAGGTCATAAGCGTGTTATTATGTACATTATTTCGTATTTAGGGTACGTTATACAGGTATGAGTTGCTCGTAGTTATGGCTACGGCGTAGAAGGTTAGCCACGGCGTAGAGGGCTGGCTGGCTACGCCGTAGGCGACCATCTGTGGCAAGTTTTAATTACATAAATGACTGCCAGTCACACTGATTTAGAAAATGTAAAATCACAATTTAAATATTATTCACTTTATACTCTAAGCTCAATTTTTCAATTATTTTGTTTATGTACACACATCAATAAAAGTTTGTGATCGCTAGCAAAAGCTGAAATATTTTTAATATTTTACTTTATCAAGAAAAGTGTTTACTTTATATTTTTTATTAAATAGAAATACACTGCATAAAATAATCTAAAAAGAAGAAGAAATTATAATATAGTCTACCGTAACAAAAAAGATATAAATTTTTCAAACAGATCGCAAACTTTTTTTGATGTGTGTATGTCAAAGCATTTAATTCATTCGCTGTTCAACTAAATATTTTCTCATATTGGAGAAATTGCAGCTCAGACACAATACAGCTTCTCCGTAAATCTGGCTTAAAATTGAACGCAATACTTTAAAATTCAAGCGTAGCTGCAACCAATCTCAGGATTACACTCAGGTGGAGGTTCACGTGCACCTGATTGAAAACTGTGAGCAACTGAGCAAACATTCGCGAGATATGTGCGGAGCAGGTGGGAGTTGGGAACCGAGCTATTGATGCAGTGATGAAGTGTTGGTAGATTTATTTTGGGAAAGATGGGTGAAAATTTTGTGGGAACCGAAGAAAGTTCCTGGTTTTGATTGTCAGGCTGTAGATAAAGTGCTTCACCACTCTGATATTATGTTTCTGACAACTTCTGGTAGTCTCTGTTCTGGAAACTGTAAAACAGCCCCTAAAACTTGTTGTTTCGACTCTTGAGAATTATAAATAGATTTTTATATGTGGAGGAAAATCGTCTGTTACTTTCCTATCCGAGAAGAAGATTTCCTAATTGTGTAAAAATAAAAAACGAATCTCAACGTAACATTTGGGCTATCTTCACTTAACCCCTGCGTGTTACATAAATCTAGTTACCCACTTCAGACGCACTCGTAACTATAGTTCACATAAATCCTACGTCACGCCACGCAACCCCGAAACGTAAGCTTACAACAATAAAAACGCTTGAAAGCCTCTCGTAAAATAAAACAAAGATGACGCCGGCGTCACTACTGCCATCTAGCGGACGAACGACGAACTAATGACATCTGCATCGCGTTAATGAAGTTTTCCGGCGAAATTATGTCCTGAACATAGTATGGCTGGGTAATCGGGTGACGTAAAATTGCTTATAGGGTTAAGCTGCAGAATAAACGGGTTAACTAACATCGAGCTAGGATACAAATGTGTTTCACGAAAGAGACTGCTACACAAAGTGTTTAAACTTCTGTGCCATTCCACACGGAAAAGCAAATTCTTTCGACAAAACTTGATTGTATGTATTTAAAAAAAGTGGTGTGCACGATATTTAGTTTTTTTTTTTCTTAAAAGAAACAGGATCGATTGGCATAAAAAAACTGCCCATCTTCTTGCTGACTTCAATTTTTTTTTCAAAATCTGTGAATCCAGATCAATAAGTCTCAAAAATTTAAGGACAGGCTCCTAAGACCGTTTTCCTGTAGCTACAACGGTTAAGGTAGCTGCCCTTACTGCCCCATCTCAAAAATCCACCCTGTGTAATGGCTGCTACACACAGTGCCGGCGGCATGGCCACCGGCACTGCCCGCCGACCTTGCCGCCGGCCATGCCGCAAAAACCCGCAGAAAGAAACGCAAACAAAATGAAGCAGCAAAAGCCGGAGGCACGTGCCGCGCGACAAAAGCCGGCGGCCATGCCGCCAGCACTGTGTGTAGGAGCCATGAGATATTGCACATCGTAATAGGTTAGTAGGTAGATGTTGTATTATTTAGTGAGGGGCTCAAGGGGCTGGAATCCCTGGAGGCTTGCTCCGAACACTGGTAATTAGGTATTAGTTAAGTCTAGTGACTCTAGAGTCACTAGACTAATGACTAGAAGGCTCTAGAGCCTCCTAGTTAGTATATTGCTTATGGCTGCGTCTGTAATATATCAACATGTTCGCAACGTACGTAGGTTCGTGGCCGAGTACACTTTGATGCATCGATATTAACATTTTGGCAAGCCACCGATTTCTCTCGATGCTGAATTGTTGAGTTATAACCAAAACGTGCACTGCCTGAACTTTCTATGCTAATGGAACTGTAAAACCCTATTTCTATTTTAGGGGTATGAGGAACAGGGTGTAAAGTTCACTCATCCACCATAGAAAAGGGAGGATCCTCCAACCAGACGGGTGTTATGTCTGGCGGGCAACTGCCCATATGTTGATTTCGGATAGTCTTATCTATGTTATTCGCTCAGTAAACTCTAACTGCGAGATGTAGGAATTGTGTGACGTCATGTCTTTTTGTTTCGTAGTTTTTTTTGTATGTGGCGGTCTAACCTAACCGCTACATCACTCCCCTCCGGAGACCGGAGGTCGATAGTGGGCTGAGTCTTGGATCTTGCGATGCTTCACAGTGCCAGCTGTGGTTCCAGTGAGTCGGAACCGGGTGCCGCATAGTTCACGGTGAGTCGGAACTGTCTGCGGTGATTCCCCAGTGAGTCGGGGAGGCGCTGCGTCGTCATCCAGTGAGTCGGATGTGGTACAGCGCCGGGTTTTTGGCTGACTGCTTGCGTCGACCAGGAGAGGGTAGAATAGGCTCTGCTTGTGAGACCGGCCGGAAGTGCAGGTGCTGTGCCAAGGTTGCTGATGAGGCTGAGGGTGATGACCAGGAATGCGCGTTCGCTGCATGCTGGTGGTCAGGATACCCGTTGAAGCCGTGGGTGCTGGCTGGCTGTGTGACTCGCCTCACGAAAGCTTGCGGGAGTGATGATGATGACGTCACGCTGAAGTAGTTGCACGAAGGCTGCGTTGACGTTCATACTCGGGGTCACCAATTTAGGGGTATGAGGAACAGGGTGTAAAGTTCACTCATCCACCATAGAAAAGGGAGGATCCTCCAACCAGACGGGTGTTATGTCTGGCGGGCAACTGCCCATATGTTGATTTCGGATAGTCTTATCTATGTTATTCGCTCAGTAAACTCTAACTGCGAGATGTAGGAATTGTGTGACGTCATGTCTTTTTGTTTCGTAGTTTTTTTTGTATGTGGCGGTCTAACCTAACCGCTACACTATTAAAAGTACGAAACGATTCCTCTCTTGCAAAAAGCATAACTTGAAATGCTGGCGACAATCCACATTATTATATAGTTTACATGTTTCTAGTTCCAAAATCATTAACACACAACGTTAGTACGTGTGTATAACTGTTTTTTAACCCTAAATAAGATTGTTGGGCTGTAATAGCGTAAACTACGAAAGTCAAGTTTGAGTTTAATAAGACCTCTAACTTGATCTTGAAAACGTCTTTCACAGACTTATTTTCAATTTGAGCGTGCTCTAGCCCAAACGTGCTTAAACTAAGCCAATTTGGCTTACTGCCATTGATAGGGGCGGCAAAAAATAAGCCAATGCTGCCGCTGAAGAGTTAGCAATAATCTCTTCCGTTAGACAACTTATGAAATTAACTATTGAAGCAGAAGGAAGTTGAGTTCCTTTATTAGTAATGTTTTTATTTATAATTCTTATAATTTTTAATATAAGACATAACATTTTCGTAAATACTCTAAAATCCAGGGATTTTAAAGCTCAGAACAGGACAGTTGGCATGAAAAGCAGAAGACAAAATTGCATAATGTTCCACTGCAGTGTATTCTATTCTGCGGAATCTCGAACTGAGTGTGGTAGTGGTTTTCATATAGTACACGCGATTTTGCAAGACAAGCGTCTCCTATAACATTATCATTTTGAAATGCGTATTTGTGTCTCATACGCATTTATTATATACTTAAAAACTTCATTAAAAATATATAAAACTTTTATTCCCCACTTTAATATGACGGTGTGTGATAATGAGGCTCGGCTGAAGTGACATCACGCGCTGAAAAATATAGATGGCAAAGTAAAACCACTTGAAATGCGCACGAAACTGCGCGCGCAAAGAAACATAAAATGTTGTGCGAAGTTATGTTCTAGTACTTTATGTGCGTCGTTAGTATGTTGAAGAGACATTTTTGTGCTTAAATTGTCTGTACTGTAGTATGTAAAATTTTGTACACTTTTCTGTTATTTTGTGTCTTTTTGTTACTCACAATAATTTCCCTAGTCGACACTTCCTAATGAAACTCTTTTTATCCAAGTAATTTATAGCTGTAATCTTGTAATCAAACTTGTGACAATGTCAGTCCCAACACTGTTTCTAAAAGCAATAATCGTTAAACCTTTCGTGACGACAATTTAAACTTTTCTACAAAACATGGCCATTTGTATTTTAGATGTATTTTATCGTTTCCATTTTATTTCCTAACATTCTTCCTTTGACGATCGACGTTACAATGATAGTAAACGTGTAATATGCGACAAATTCTGTCCAATTCAATGAATCGTTGACGTAAACTCACGTAACTTTCGCGTAAACAGAAAATACAAGATAGAAGTCACACCGTAAATCAGAGCACGTAAAGTTACTGCGAAGAAACGCAACAATGTATTTTAGTGCCGGCGAAATGGTCGTTTATCTCTAAGGAACATTGTACGGAGGAATGAACGTACATCGCCTTTGCTTTCATTTATGGACTGGCTTTAAAGTTTATGTGATTTTAAAAAAGGAACAGGTTTAATGGCCGCAGTTTCAAAGTTGTGGTACATAATATGAATAAAATTTAAATGATGCTCGTAAAATTATATTATAATACAAGTAGCTTGTTCAAATAACGCTTATATATATAAATATTATGATTAAAGAAGATATATCTGAATTTAATGAGAGATTAATGATGTTGTTATTCCTACCTATTTCTTCACAATTCTCAAGGCTCTATATCATAAAGCCGTTAATCACTTCACACAGAAGTGTTTGATATAAACAATGTCTGAAGTAAGAAATTAAGGGAGCTTCAATTATTATATACCTATTTTAATTTGTTCTAAAAATGCGAAAGTGAGTTCGTTTGTTTATTTGTTTGTTACACTTACGCTAAAACCGCCGAACAGATGTGGATGAAATTTGGCACATGGGTAGACATGATGTTTGAGGACATAGGATACTTTTTATAGTGATATTTTTACGGGATCAAGTCTTATGCGGGTGAAGCCGCGGGGCGCAGCTAGGATAAACTGTATAATTTCGACTGTCTCGTTAGTCTACTGGTAGCAAGAAGCTTTGAGTCTAGATTTTGATCTGGTTAGTTGCGATAGGGTCATCCTTATAACATGATACCTAAACATAATTGACGAAATGTAGATGGACTAAACATCTCTGCCTATCTCTCTCTCTTATATAAACACACGCTTGATGTTATGATTACTACATACATAATTATCTGAGTTCAACGCAGTCATCTATAGTCCTGTTTCAATTGTCATGGTCATGCTCAGTGCACAATGCAGCCGCACTCACGCTTCATTTGATTCGCCACTAATTAATAGTGCGAATGGCTAATTGATTATATCACACAAGTAGACAAGTACACAATCCAGTCAGTGCATAAGGCAATGTTATGTAACGGCAGGTGGAAACTACATATTATTGACCGAGCGAGCGAAGCCTTTCTGCTTCAAGTCTAGCAAAATTTGGTTTCGTGTGTCAGTTTATTAGTACTTTTTACAACCGATTTAAACGAAACTTGGTATACATGCACTTTATATAATTTTTTGTCGTCGGGGATTTTTGGTTGGAGGGGTAGATACTTCGTCCAAAAAGGGGCAAAAAGGCGGCTACTGGATATGTCCACCTTATGAGATTCGATTTCGATGGTTTTGTTTTATTTGTCAGGCACTTTAAGAGCGGGTAAGTTTATCGCCGTTTCATATGATTATTTTGCGCATACTTACTACAGAAGATTAAAATTCGAAGCTTGATAAACGCGCCGGGCGAAAAGTTTCTGCTGGCGGGAAGGAATTGTGTTTTATTTTCGTCGTGTTTGATGAGACGGGTAGGTAAGGGTTGCGCGGGTGAAATTTGATTTATTGTTTGCTTTACACGCCCTCATAAGTTGGTCTCATATTTTTTTTGTGAATATTTGACAAGGATATTCGGCGTGATGAGCAGAATAACCCCTCCAAATGCAGTAAATTGCTCACTATTAAATTTCTACCAGTGGAATCGGCCCTTTAACTACTAGGTAGAAATTGATGGAGCACCAGGGACCGCCTTATCACAAAACTAGAAAATTGTGAAAATAATTTTCAGAATGCTCTTAAACGAAGCTTTAAAATCATTAATGTTAGTTCTAATGTATACTAACGATCTACTCCATTTATTAAAAAATCAACCACAAAAATGGTGTTATTTGCTGACGATACTTTTTTAATTTTTAAGGCTGTATCTACGTCCAAATAACTAAAATAAACTATTCTGGCTATATCTACGTCCGTTATCTGTATCTACGTCCAAATAACTAAAATAAACTATTCTGGCTGTATCTACGTCCGTTATCTGTATCTACGTCCAAATAACTAAAATAAACTATTCTGGCTGTATCTACGTCCGTTATCTGTATCTACGTCCAAATAACTAAAATAAACTATTCTGGCTGTATCTACGTCCGATATCTGTATCTACGTCCAAATAACTAAAATAAACTATTCTGGCTGTATCTACGTCCGTTATCTGTATCTATCTACGTCCAAATAACTAAAATAAACTATTCTGGCTGTATCTACGTCCGTTATCTGTATAGGTTCACGTCATCATTTCTGCTTGAATGTCGTTTTCAGATTGTTTGTTGGTATATGGGCGTGTGCTGACATTGGTAAACAAATTTAATTTAATGTTTTGTGTTACTTTGTTTTGTAATGTTAATTACTTTGCATATTGTATAGAATCAAGTTCTTGTTACTTAACAGCCAGCTGTGCTTCTCCTTTCCAGCTACTATTAAGTGGTGAAGGGCGGCCGATTTTGGGGGACTGTCTTATGTAATTTTGACTTTCAAAAAGTGCTGATTCTCCGCCTAATTTGAATAAATTTCTTTTGTGTTTGTTTTACAATATTTGTGATTTGTACGGTGATTTATATTATCTTGTTTGATAGAGCCTCTTATTTGGGTCGCCAACCTACTCAAATTGGTTGTTACTTTGCGTAAATAATTATCCGAGCTTATTCAACTCATTCTTAAGATTGACTCTTATTTTCTTGACTCAGGGAAACTAATTAATATTCTTTATGAAAATATTTAAATGTGTCTAGTAAATTACTGTATGAACAAAATATTTTATTTCCAAAAACAGTTACTTCGACACTTGGCATAATTAACTAGTTCCAAATAAATTCCCCGTACTAAGCACAGTGGGCTAAAATCTCCATCTTCTGCACAAAACGCAAATCTTCGAAATGTGTGCACAGCGCCCTCTGTGTGCGGACAGATTTATGCTTAAACAGACAACGGTCTGTTATGAGGCTTAGCATAACGTTGACGAAGTACTCGTCTATGTTTGAGGTAGTTATTGATTTTGTCGATATTCAATGGGCCGAGTAATCTTAGCAATTATCAGAAACCAATTGAATTAACGGATTGAAATTTTAAGCTAGCTAAATAAACTTTATTCATAGATCAATATTCAATATTACTATGTACCATGTCATAAATTTATGATAGATAAATCATGTATCATCACATAAAAGCACTCATAAATGATAAATACTTTACTTAAGAACATAAATATTTAATAAATAATTTAAATAAAAGACAAGAAAGTAAATGTTTTGCATAATAAGGCAAATCATTTGTTTTCGTCAAAGACCAGTTTAATTATGTCAAAGTCACAATTCTCTTTAAAAACAACTTGAAATTCTAAAATCAATGAGAGTTTTTGAAACAAAACACCCTCACCCACTTTACATGGTCCAGAAATCGAATCCGGCGTCCATATTGTGAACTAGATGCTCAACAAAGCGGAATCCATGCTTTCACTACCAAAATCGGTTTGCTGACATCTATTTTGTATCTCGAAACTCAACCTCAGTATTGAACGTTCAGATTCCGTATCTTGGCAAATATTTGTTGGAATACAAGCTGGTGTTTGCTTCCTGTCTCAATATTCTGCTGGAGGTGATATTATATACAATTTGCTATGGATAATTCTGGTACAGAGCTGTGCTTTTGGCGCTCGTTAATAAATCTGGTCGCGTGCCTGTCAGCGAAACATGTCAAGTAAACGAATCACTTAATTAAATATGCGTCAGATTTTCCGCCTGACATTCAATTACATTCATCACCTTTTATAATTAATTTGAGCGAAACTAGAATTAACGGCTTTGGCTTTTATTTAACTCAATTCTAAATTAGCATTTATAACAATCTTTATATTGTTACAATGTCTTTTTGTTTAAATTCGAAGTAATTGGCGCACAGTGCTCGCTTGTGGAATAAATCCGGTTAATCACAATGTCGAGGGTGTCTCGGTTCCTATTTGTATGTTAATAGAGATCTGATGACGGTTCGTCGCCCACCAAACTTCCTTGCTGACTAAATGAAATTTTCATGAATATTTTTCTTAGATCGTTTGCGAAATGGTAATTTGATTCTTATTGAGTGATTTTGCCTTTAAGTACGGTTATATTTTCTTATGATTTCATGAGGTACAGTACGACACAACTTAGATGTAGCATCGGCAAAATTCGTAAAACCGATCACCATCCGAACTGAGTGCGCCTTCAAAATCACCAATCTTTATTATTGCTTCAGGTGAAACTGATCTTTCGAAAACGCAATAACTTGTTAAGTCTTATAGCCAAATACATTGGTAAAATTGAAATGAATGAATGAAAATTTTCAAACCTATGCTACATCTAAGTTGTGTCTTACTGTACTTGTATTTCAAAGAATCTGTTGTAGTTATTGTACACAGGTTTTGTCTGCGGCTATCAAAGAGGTGGCGGAAAAAGTCTTGTCCTGAAAAGTAGAATAAATTTTATCCATTTAATTCTTTCGCGTTTCTTGAAAAGTATAGTTTTGAAATTATTATTCTTTTAGGTATTATCTACCTCTTCCCCTTTCTAGATTATCATTATTCTATAATCAAACTCTTTATCAATCATAGCTTTAAAATCATTTAATTATTTACAGCTTCATCCAGATTCAACTTAAAACAATTAACAAAGTTGAAAGTGTTGTCCACGTCAGGTGTCAGTGGGCCCACTGTGCGGCCTCCGCGTGACAACTTTTTGCACAGTTTTATTTTGTTGTTAGTTCAGCGGCCACTACGGAAGTCATTTCGCTTTTTGCGCGTTGAATATTTTTATGAATACTTTTTACTTCCTGTTATTTTTTTACTGTTTGTTGAACTTTACAAACTAGTTGCTGGTTTCAAACAATCTGCATCTGATTTAATTTTATTATTCAAAATGAATGTGGTTATTTTTGTGTGAATGTGTGAACATCGTTACGTTCTGCATGCATTTTATGCATACAAAATGTTTGGTAACTTTGTTTCGTCGTGTAACTATTCATACATGTTATGTTTGTGAAAAACGCAATTTTCTTTATTTTTGGTAGAAATGTTTGTATTGTCTTAACAAGTTAGTTTCATGACGTTCGTTATTTTTATTGCAAATAACAGAAACCTTTTTAAAACTTTAATAATAATAAGTCTCCACAAAACCGGGGCACACAGTGTGCCAACTCAGTGCCTGTCGAAATGTACCTACAGCTTACTTGAGAAGCGTGCCACTGTCATGCGAGTTAGCGACTATGTTTTCAAAGTTTTTTCAATTTATTTATATATTATAATCTTGTGACGTCACTGCACAGTTATGTTTCCTCAGTTAGATCTTCCGGAGGTATTTAAGAAGTTGTTTCTTGTTTGATTACAACATTAACGGCTTATGAGCTGTTAATGTTGTTAAGACAATGCATGGTCCGTAATATTACTATTAACTTTGGTCGAATTCAACGATACAAGTTGCCTAAAAGTTTTATAATTTTTATTTACATTTCATTCATAGTTTAACCTTTTTTAACTCAACTCCTTACTTTATAGTGTATGTGCCCGCATGTTTAAAAGAAGACTATCAATTTTAACGACTGCCCCAATTTTTTCCAGTACATTTCACAATACAGCGCACAGTGCGACGTGCTCTTATAGTCCGTCGTCTTGGGAAATCTAAGATCAGAGTCGTGACGAATTTAATCAAAACGAACAAAACCTTTCTTTTCCTTTATTGTGCATTAAACTTTTAGTTTTTGGCCTTTTTTGGAAGAAAAAGAGGAAAAAACTTCTAAACAGTTTGGGAACATATTTTGCAATTTTATCGAGTTGTTATAATCTATTAAAACATTATGTATATTCTCCAAACCGACTGAAACATCTGCGGTGTACTTCGTTAATGTCATCTGTATAATAATAATTTATTGAAACAAATGAACACGTTATTCAAATGAAAACGTCTACTGGGGCCTTTCTTAAGTAAATGTTGCCAGACTTTGTATATTATAAAGTAGAAGTTTAATATTTGGGACTTAAATAAAAAATAAGACTAAAATGGCTTACGCACGTTTGATCGACTTTAATTTCGTAGTTACTTTTGTTAAATTTAGCTTTTTTAAACCCTTACACGAATAATTTTCATATTGATGAAACCTCTATCCATATTTGGGTAGATAAAAGTTTTCTGTCATGTTATCGAGCGATTCTCTTCTTTACGTAAATATTTTGAAGGTATATTTTCCAATACCCAAACACCCGTGAGTCTCCTTATCCAAATCTTGAATAACCAATTAATTCCCTTCGCCGTGCAACTTTGATCCCTATCCTGTTTGAACATAAATTCTCATTATCTTAGGATTTTATCGAAGAATTTGACTTTTAAATGAGACCACAGTGCAGGAAGTGTGCCCTTATCCCATAAAGCGCTGTAAGGAGGTTTGTGCCCAAAAATAGAGTGCGGTGTCTTTGTTATAGATAGTGGAGGTTTACGAGTGGCTGCGTTTTATGTAGAGACAAGGTTCGATAAGCCTAATAGAACAATCATTTTATTAGTGTAAAAATAGCGTCGTTTTTTTTCAATAAGATCTGAGTGCCAATATGCATGTAGACCGAAGCAGAAAACAAAATACGAAAATTTAAATATCAAGATAATCGAAAAACTAACCCAGTTTACTCTAAAACTCAACTTGCAACTGCTTTATAATAACAAGTTAAATGTGAAATTCGTTTTCGTATTTCACTATAAAAACACAATAATATTTCATAATCTTCGCCGCTCCTGACACTTTGCCTACCTCTGAGTTATAATATAATTAATATAATTGATCAATCCAAACCCCGGAGACTATAATATACGACCCAGCAGGGACTCGCTAATTAGGTATCTTTGAATTTCTTTGACTACAATATTCATGTTTAAATTCTTTCCGACGACTCGGCGGTACAAAGACTTATTATACGAGTTCGGGAAGCCGAAAAAGAGGATTATGAGATAATCCTCTCATATCATATTAACGTGCACAAGTACGATTGGGATATATTCTACGTTAAATCTCAGACTTGTATTTGCTACACTATTTCATTGCCATTTGCTATTCTAATTAATTATTTTGGTTCAGCAGTAGAAAAATCCAAACGAATTACCTTAAATGGGCATAGAACCCAAAACCTTACGCTTATTAGACAGACCAGTAATTAATTTAAAAGAAAAAAACAAAAAAGCTGCAGCGAAAGTTGAATTGAAGAACCAATTTTGCTTTGTCCATTCATTCAAAAACTACACCGTGCAAGGAAAAAAATGTAAGTCCGAAACTCGGCAATTTTTTTTGTTTTATAGTTCCGAGTTGAGTCATGACTGACCAAGTTCCCGCAACTCGGCCCACTGGGCGAGAGAATTTTAATTTATTACCGTCCTATTGAGCTTAAAGAAGTGATTGCAAACAATCGAACTGTACTTTTTACGGGCACAGTTGGGTAATTGGAAAAGTTAAGAAGAATGTTGAGACAGTGGTGAATGTTTAGAACCCCCGGGGGGCGCGATTTGAATATTTTTGAACGGTTTTTGAACCAGATACACTTACTATGGGTAGGGTTTATTAGTTAAAGTTTTAATCATTATTCAGACCTCTTTTTTCTCTCTTATCGTTCAGAAAGTTAAGAAAATAAAAGCAATATCTAGGTATTTTTTGTACTATACTTTCATTTCAAGATAACTTTGAAGCCTTTTCCTCAATTTGATAAATGTGGTTAAGTGTTTTTTTTATTAATACCTAATTATGTACAAAACAGCATAAAAATCTAACTCCCCAGAATAAAAGATGAACTCTACTTATTTATAAATCATCTCTTAGCACGCGACCTCGATTTTAAACCCTAATTTAAAAAAACCTTTACAGATCTAAACGGTCGCCGTTTCAAAAATTACCGTCTCTTCAGAGATTGCCAACGTTTTCCGCCGCGACCGAGGAGGTTCTAGTAACGAGTGCGAGGCCACAAGGAGGTTGGACACATTTACTTTCTATGATTTTCCGTTTCTGGTTTTCAGCCAGAAACGTTAGAAATGGAAAGTTAAACCCGTTAGACGTGACTAGTTAATTCATCCATGATTTGGCGGTTTCTAGTTTGCTGATTTACTATCGAGTTCTAAAGAAACTTTAAAATCGTACACGGGTTTTATTTTCTTTAAAATTGTAGCAGTAAGGGCGGTGTTCGTAATTCAAGTGACGTGAGGTTGACAGTACAAGTGATGTGAGGTTGACAGTACAAGTGACGTGAGGTTAACAGTACAAGTGACGTGAGGTTGACAGTACAAGTGACGTGAGGTTGTCCGTACAAGTGACGTAAGGTTGACCGTACAAGTGACGTGAGGTTGTCCGTATAAGTGACGTGAGGTTGACCGTACAAGTGACGTGAGGTTGACCGTACAAGTGACGTGAGGTGTCCGTTCAAGTGACGTGAGGTTGACCGTACAAGTGATGTGAGGTTGTCCGTGCAAGTGACGTGAGGTTGACCGTACAAATGACGTGAGGTTGATCGTACAAGTGATGTGAGGTTGTCCGTGCAAGTGACGTGAGGTTGACCGTTTTCAAAGGTCAAATTGTTTGTGCGTTTAAATTAAAGCTGCTCGTCCACTTTACACTTTACTTACAAGTTTATTTTAGACTTATATTTTTGGAAACTCTTTGACATTTACCATATGGGAGACCAGTGGTCAGACAAGACATATTGTGTCATCTACCAACCCGCACTAGGCCCGCGTGGTGGATAACGACCCACTCCCTCACACAGAGAGGATGCCTGTGTCCCAGCAGTGGGAACATTATAGGCTGATTATGTAGTAGTATATTTATTTATTTTCAAAATATAGTCTAACAGAAATAAACAATATATTTAAACACTTTTCATGAAGTATGTTTTGACTGGTATTTTTTACCCATCAATATGGGTACAATTTCTTACCTCGCAATCTTTACGTAATGTCAAAGACTATTTATTTTGATATTTACTTTGTCGGTTGCTAGGCAACGGATCTTACGGTCACATCCTGACGCGAGTTTAACATTATTTACCCAACCCAAAAAAAGTGCACAACGCCGCTAACAAGTTCTCACAAAAAAACAAAATACAATCAATATGACTGTGTTAGTTTATGGCCCGAACCGTACCAGTAAGGTAGTTAAAAATAAGTTAGATTTTAAGATCTTTCAGTAACTTCTTATATTTAAATAGAAATCTGAATATTCAACGTGAACGTATCAAGGAGTTTACGTGAAAGGGCAGCGAGGGGACAAAGTTTTCTCGTTGAGCTGCTCGGCCATTCATGAGAAGAAACTTATAATGATCTGATATCGACTTCATACATCCCAATGAAAATATCTTCAACTTTCATATTTTCAGACCCTTTGACCACTTTCCAGTATTCATGATAGGACTTATTTATAACTTTGTAGGAGTTGGAGCCAAAATAATGATGTTTAATTTTAGTAGGATGATTGCTACGGCGTAGTGGTTGCTACGTTTTATCTGCTACGCCTGCTGCGGCGTCGCCCATGCTAAGGATCGGGCCACACCTGCCGAACGTTCCGCGGCGGAACGCTCCGTCGCGTCATAATTATTTCTATGGACGTAACGTTCGGCTGATGTGTCATAGGTAACTTGAAAAACATTAGGAGCGTATTCAACCGAACGTTCCGCTGCGGAACGTTCGGGAGGTGTGGCCCGACCCTTATATGAAACCTCTGCGTCTACTACAGCGTAGGGAATGCTACGGCGTAGACAATACCGTAGCAGCGTCACTGACATAGGATAATAACAATCAATCTTATTGTAATTAACCAACTTCTAAAAAGGAGGAGGTTGTATGTATTTGTTTTGTTTTATATAATATATTTTCGTCGATCTTTTCGTCAATAATGTGTAACCGTTTTGATAATTCTTTTTCATTTGGTTGAAGAAGTTTGCGCGGTGGTTCCATAATTTTTTTATTAATTTTTCCTGGGTTGTTTTTTAGTTAGCTTCATAATACGTATTTTTCCCACTTAGTCCATGTGGATGATGTTACATTAATAAGTTCCTGTCATTGTTATCGACATAGCAGGTAGGGGTATTCTAATTTGTGTGGGTAAGGTACCACAACTAAAAAGTGAAAAATTAAACTTATACACAAAAAAAAAACAACCATATTCCAAAAAAAAATAACACTACAAAGTGGAAAATAGCTTTAATTTCGGAAAATGAGACGAAAGACTTCCGAAATTATATTTACTTTTCACTTTGTTGTGTTTTTGTGCATCGAAACGCGACAGATAAACAAAACGAAACAATCGCCGTTTTCACGATTTGCTGACGAAACCCCGAAAAGGAAACGTTCACTGAAACGAGTGCATGAATAAAGCTCGGCTTCATACAGCCTAATTTAGAGCGCTCGTTGAATATTTGAAGCTTATATCTGGAGAGAATAAAATTTTATTCCTTTTCGCTTTCGAGCCGCGATAATAATATGTTTATTTAACGACGCGAAGAGAATTTTTAAGATTTTTCCCAAAATTGAAGGTTTTATTAAACGGTTTGAGAAGGTTAAGGATCAATTTGGTGAAGTGTTAAGAAACGTTTACTGAATTTCCTTAAAAAATATGATGGCAATTTAGTTGGTATTACATTTTTAACTCTACACCAAAAAGTAAATGATAATAAATTGCAGTTTTGAAGTCAATTAGTCAATTCAAGGGCCTATGCTAACAAGCTTAAAATTGCTTGTACTTGCATTACTACATTAACTAGCGCAGAAAGCGACACTTTTATACCATCATAATGAAATATTCAAAAGCCAATATAGATAAATGCACATGACGCCCACAATAACTCATTATTCGGACGTAACAATTAATCACCCGCACACGTCGCAATTATTGTATCAATTATATTGTCAACGTCAGAATTGAACTCATTCAACTCGTGTAATATGAAAGAACACACATTGTACAGTCAGAGTCAAAAATTTGGACTTGTACCAAAAATGGACCAATGTTGAAATAAATGACTCGCTACACTTGTCAATGCGTTTCTAAAGTCTTACGTCAAACGCCATACTTAAATGTCATGTTTAACAGTTGTTTATCCTAAACGGTTTTGTAATTATTTTATCCTTTAATTTTAATGTATTTTGACATTCTCATTTTAATGCATGACATTTAATTTTTTTTTTAATTTCTAGTGACATTATTATTTGCTATTGCTTGAAATCAAAATTGTGTTATTAGATAAAAGTTATTGTTGCAAGTAATTGTATATTATTAATGTTGTGACAAAAGCTTGAGATTTGCATGCCTCAAGGCGTAATATGGTTGAGCTATGATGTTTATTTTTTTAACAACTTTATTTAATTACCCATATTAGCAAATAAATGAATTTGAATTTGAATTTGGAAATAAAGTATACGTTTATTATCTCACAATTTCTATAGATGTTTTAGCAGAAAAAGGCTTTTGAAATTCGATCGATGTAAACAATATTTTTCGCCTTTAACAGTACATCTATTTCAACATTACATGTACACACATATTGTTATACAATTGCACAGTGGTAAATCATAGACACACATAGAAGGCAAAACAAGCACATGTATAAATAGACGCGTACGTGCGGCGATCTCAAACAAATGATAGTCGCGACTGTGCGCTTGCACACGCTGTACGTGAAGCGTGTCTAATGTGTGCGTACGCTCTCGATGCTTGGCTCGATGTGCGGAGGTTGGTTACCATTTAAAATATTAAAAGTCGAACATTTTCAAAAAAAGACCGTATTTTTATTGTAAAATTTTTCTTTTCCAGTAATCAATTGACAACTTTTTTTTTCATCGTTTTTTGAAAAGTTTGAACGAATGACAAGACCGGTCATGAATGACAAGACCGGTCATGACGGACAGTCCGGATGAGGGGCCAAAAAGCCGAACATGTCTTAACAAACCGGATGGATGGTAACCTTCTGTACCTATCTATTGTGTGGCGGTGTGCCCGACGCGCTGAACGCGACGGAGCTAATGAGGTGCGATAGAATTCAACACCGAACAGTGTGCCGCGCAGTGCGCCGCGCGCCCGCCTGGAAATAATTCACTTCATCGACTTGTCGCCATCCACCACTTTTTACTAAATTTTTCTCTACCATTTTCGAAGTTTTTATTCAATTGTACGAGTGAAGTTTTGAAATGTTATTGCTAATGCCCGACATGCGTAGCATTAGGAACCTGCTCCGGCGCGCACACAACTTACCAAAGTTTCATCACAATAGGTCGAGCCATTTTCGAGTTTTTGCGAGACTAACGCAAGGCAATGTATTGTTATTGGTGAATCTGTATTGTTATTGGTGAATGAATTATGTTCGGCTGCAGGCGAGGATGCAAAGAAAACCGATATAATTTACTTAAAAGGTTTTAATTAAAATAATTATTACAATTAAATCGGTAAAAGTAAGATGCGCGACAATTGTTCGATATAAGAAACAAGAGTGATCCACCAATACACTAAAATTAATATTAATCACTCGTATTGCACAATCTTCGATCACACGCCTTCGGATTGCTGAGAAGGCGAATCTCACGGTGCAGAGCGCAATGCGGGTGGTCATTGTCAATGCGGTAGGTATTAGTCATAAGAATTTAGGGTTCCGCAAGTAGCGACATAACATCTCCCTCCACGAGATCGGCAACTATTCGAAAACTCTAGTCGAAAATAGTGTCGATGGCGAAGCTGGGTCAATCTCGGTGTTGCAGACCTCGTTATCCTTAGCCTTAATATCGATTCCATCAGTGGCTATCTGTAGTTGGTTCAGTCTTCGACGACGAAGTATAATGATGATAATGAGTACACATGCACCGGATAGTAGAATATATACCGGTATAGTAGTGTGGTATACGGCTTCAGTGTTCGACGACTGTAGTATTACAGGTTCTTGTAGAGCGATTTCAGAGTTACTTGAATGCAAACTACCAAGGTCAATGGTATCTAGTTTTATAGTTTTCATTGGTACATTATACAAATTCTCCTTTATAATTGGTAAGTCCATAATTTTCAATATCTTTCCCTTAGTTTGATCATGACGATTGCTTGCAGTAAATGCTGTGGTTCTTAGCATGCAGCCTTTAGGTATGATAGATAAGTAGCTTCCTTTCAGCATTCTATAGTTATCTTCAGAACAAGTTAAACGAACTTTCGTAGGTTTAGGAAAGCTGACAATGAAGTGTTGGTCGTCTAGCTGTTCCATAGCTTCAGAAGACAGGATGACTGATGTAAATTGACAGGATTCATTAATCTTCTGGTGTAGTATAAGCTGCTGGATACAGTCCGATTGTTTGCCATGGTGGTGACTTAAATTATCCTCGCAAAGGTGACCGTGGCTATACTTCGGACATTCTGTCTCCATGTACAATAGATCTTTTTCGTGAACCGCTAAGAAAGGATAAGTTGGAATCAGGACCTTATTGTCACTATTAGGAGCCAGGGATAATTTATATAGGATAAAGTTAGTAGGATAAAGTATCGGAAATTTCATAACTATCACTATTTTGTTCCCATTGTAATAATATCCTAGTCTAATTATTTCAAAATATTCTCTAAAACTGATATCTAGAAATTGATCCTTATTATATAACATACCTAACCTATTCATCATATCTTTAAACATAGCATAATTCAATATAGAATTATGAATACTTCTAGCCCTAATAAATGCTAATAAATTTTGCAATTTGTCAAGTTCTTTAGACAAATTATCTATATTGTCTCCTAATATCATTAGTAATTGTGCTAAATGAGCATATTTAATGGTATCTGTTTCATATCTACCATTGCTAGCTAAAATAGAATTGATAATTTTCTCGATTTTATCTTGGTTTTCTACAATTTTATCTGTAACGTTTGAGTTACGTGAAACCCACTGCTTGCTTAAACTTATTTGATGATTCATTTCAACAACTAAATTATTTTCATTCTGTTTTAAGATTGCAATGGCATTATCGTATTTTAATGCATCAGTGTAATCTAAATTACCTGAAATGCTCTTTATTACTGAACCAAGACCATCTATGAGACCTCTTTTAACACGCTTTACCTCAAGTGTTTCTAACTGTTCTGATATTTCTTCTAATTTAGTACTTAGATATTTAGCGTGGGGTTCATAGAGAGATCGCGACATATTACTCAATTGTGGCGTAAGATTTCGCAATTGACCGTTAACTGTCTCGAAACTATTGCGCATTCATCAAGGTTTATAATTTGGAGAAAGGAATGGAAATGTGAGATGATCCTTGTGGATCCTAGGTTGAAGGACAGAATACTTGGTCCATCGTTAAGACTGGACTAGTAGTATTTTCAGTGTCCTTTAACAAACGAGTACTATTAGGTACCCATTTTAGGCGTGATTTAGGCACAGTGCCCCTTTTCTTTTTAGTATAGACATAAATAGGCAAATCCGCTAATACTGTATCATGAGCACATCGAGCTGCAAACTTTTTGTATAGATCCCTTTTAGCATCGATGGTAGTTTTTAAGGCGTCATGTAAGGAAACGTACGTCATGATTGTACTAAAAAGATTTTGACAACGCTCATAGAACTCTTGCGGAGTGTTAGAGCCCTGTGTTAAAAGAGATAAATCGCTATAAAGAGCGGTCTCGTCCTTTTGGTCAGCAAAATTATTTATTAATGCCTTACGGATGCCATCCCAATCACTTGCTATACCGTTCGAGTTGATTAAGCGAGCAGCAGACCCTACAATTTTATTTAATATACCATTAATAAGTGCAGAGTTAATTAATTCGGAACCACCTTGAACATTATAATATTCTTTAACTAAATGATCACACAATTGAATAAACCTTGTCAGCACATTCGGGTTCCCGTCAAATTCGGGTACCAAACGTAATGCTTTAAAAACAGTATCTAAATCCAAAGACATTTTCTCAGAAAACGATTCTGTGTCCTCGTATAATATATCTAAATTAATATCTCGTCTAGAATCTATCACTAATTCTCTACTACTTCTAACTATCCTAGTATTCCCGGATTTTCGTGGAAAGAAAATTTTGGAAAGTTATATTAGTACAGGCTAGGAGAAAGCGGTCACTAGAAATAATCTAATGTACTTACATGAACATTATATCAGCCCCTTTGCGTAATCAATGTCTGGATTCCTCGATACAGCACGACGTGTAGATTCTGGATACTCTGGAGCGACTGGATAGCCGCACGGGCGGCTTTTGCGAATACGGAAATCTTCCTTACGCGAAACCGACCGCGAGTATCCTACCGGCTGCGCCAATTATGTTCGGCTGCAGGCGAGGATGCAAAGAAAACCGATATAATTTACTTAAAAGGTTTTAATTAAAATAATTATTACAATTAAATCGGTAAAAGTAAGATGCGCGACAATTGTTCGATATAAGAAACAAGAGTGATCCACCAATACACTAAAATTAATATTAATCACTCGTATTGCACAATCTTCGATCACACGCCTTCGGATTGCTGAGAAGGCGAATCTCACGGTGCAGAGCGCAATGCGGGTGGTCATTGTCAATGCGGTAGGTATTAGTCATAAGAATTTAGGGTTCCGCAAGTAGCGACATAACAAATGTAATTTTGATGGAGAGTAAAGATTATAATATTTATTTAAGAAAATTAAAATTGTCGAGTTTGTACTTGCTAGTATGTAGTTCCACTAGAATGTAGAGTTAAGTTATTTTATGTTGAAGGTTAAATAAAATATTCCATGGCTTAGAAATCTTGGTTTTCTTTAATAGAAAAGTTGATGCCATAATAATGTTAGCAGTAGACTTTTCTAACTAAACCAGTTTTTAAGACCTATTATCAGAATAAAGACTATAATCGTCTGAATATTAAAAAAATCACGCATTATGGTCAGCAACAGAAGTAAATTACTTTTGCACACAATCTATTATGATCGAAAAGACCGAAACGTTGGGTCCATTAGGACTCAAATGTTGTCGATGCACTACTTTTGAGCTTTTAACGTAATTGCTAAGAGAGCGTATTATCTGAATTTAACACCTGCTTACAATTTTTTAGGTATTTTGCTGAAAATTCTCATGAAAGAAATGAAGTGTTAGTCGACTTTTGCTCCTAACCGTACCAAAGAAACCTAATTCACCAATTAGATCGCAAACACATCTAATCCCCAATTACAACTATCGAAGCGTATCGTATAATTCTCTCTCGATCGTATTACTAAGTATTATGTTTGGGTAGGATATTGAAATGTATCCACTGTCCCTTGAGGCTGCTGGTGAGACGTCGTTACGCGCGATTTATTGCCTCGCCCCTCCACGTGGGACAGGGGACTTACTCCACTTATTAAGGACTTGAGTTGGTAATCCGCCCAAAAACTCTAGCTCGAAAGTGTGACATCCAGTCTTACTGTGGCAGCATCTACAACGCCACTTGCGAACTAGGCATCACGCTGACGGCACGCAAAATTCTGCAACGCGCAAGCAGAGATTTCCGCGCGACAAGCATATATACAAAATCCCGACATCAACCGCCGAGCCCACAAAACACGACACCCGTCTGGTCGGCGGATCCTACCTTTTCAAAAAAAATTAGGATCTTTACACCATTTTTCTCATACCTTTATATTACCAAGGGGTATATCTGTTGAGGTTAACTAGGCAGTTGCTCCATGCGAAAAACTGCTATTCAGATTCATCCGCTTACGGGAAGATGAACCCGACATATGTAGTTGTGAAAAAGCTAGGGAGATGATGAGTTGCTAACTCTGTAACAATAAAGAAAAATATCGTGAGGGAACTGGCATGTCCCAGAACCAAAAATCAACACGTTCTTACTCTCACAGAGCGGAGGTCTGTGTCCCAACAGTGGGAAGTTTATATTATGCTGATAATGTTTGTTGATTAAGACAACGTTGACAGATTAGATAGTTTTATTTTCGTTTGATTTGTCTCTGAACTGTCAGTTTGTTTTGATAGGTTATTGCTGTATTTGCGGCTTTTGTTTTTGCTTTGGCTATTTTTATTCCCCGATTTCAAAAGAGGAGGAGGTTCTCAGTTCGACAGACTTTTATTTTTTATGTAGTTACCCCGATTACTCGAAGACGGCCGGATTTGGTTTTTTTTTAACTCCTAGGTTTTTCCATATAAATTGTATAAACTTTGCTTGAGTAGTTTTTGAGTTAGCTTCAATAATACGTATTTTTCCCCACTTAGTCTATGTGGATGACGTTATAATAACTTCCTGTCTCTGTTAGTTACATAGCAGGTAGTGGTATTCGAATTTGTGCGGGGTAGGTACCACTACTAAAAACTGAAAAATAAAATTACTTACAAAAAAAAAAGATACCAAAACTGTTCTAAACAGACCGACTCAAATATCAATATTTTAATATTAAGTTTATGTTTTTCTCAGCTCGCAACATTTCAAATACTAATCAAATTTTTGTTCAGAATTGTCGTCCTGAAATTGAGTTGATCGCAGTGCAGTTGAAACTGTCGGCACTTTGATGAAGAGCGATCGAAATGCTATTAGTTTGACCAAAACGGAATTTATGATGTTAGCTTCAAAACTCAATTCTGAAGTGAAGTTAGGAAATACAAGTTACATTTTCCTACGAACATAGAACTGCACACGTCCATTTTATAACACTAACTTGTAATCACTACCGCTTTTAACTGCATCGAAGAGGAGAATCATGAAACCAGACGCTAATTCGTTAAATTATCTTATGACGTAGGTAAATAATAAAAACTTATATAGGATCATCATCATCATTCTCCTGCCCTTATTCCAATTTATTTGTTGTCGGTCCTTTTTTCTATGCTTCTCTATTAGTCGTCATCTCGGTAGTCACCCCCTTTCTACTTTGGTCTTTCCCTACTCATATAGCCATCGACATTCAAACTCAAAACTTTCCTCACGACATTTTCCTCATTCCTCCGCATCACATGCCCATACCATGACAACCGATTTTCCCACAACTTTTCGGTCACTGGTGCCACTTTCAGACTTCCTCTTATGTACTCATTTCTTATTCTATCCATTCGTGTAACACCACACCTCCCTCTTAGCATGCTCATCTCAGCTGCATGCAATTGCCTTTCATTCATCTCTTTTGTGGGTCAACATTCTGATCCATACAATACAGCAGGACTAACCATTGTTTTATAAATCTTCCCCTTAAACATATGGGTAAGATTAAGTTTAAGGCGAATGCGTGAGTCGCAGATTGTTCCCGTGACTTGCTGCCATTTCATCCATCCAGTGTTATTTCTGTGCTTAAGGTAACGTTAACCGACTTTTAATGATTTATACTGAAAATTACTTCTAAACGCAAGGTAACCCTTGCGTGTTCTGTACTCAAGGTCACTGGTATATATCTGCGTCTTAACCGCCCGATCTACTACATAGGATATTGTTGTAAAAGAGTCAATAACTGAATAATTATGCTCGCTTAATTTTAATAAACAGTATAAGATTATGCCCCGACCCTTTGAATAGATATAACAAAGACATAATGCTTAAATAAGGACCAATTTCGCAAAGCGCAGCTTACAGACAGATCGATTATTTTCGACGAACCTTCAAATATTAAGTCTTGAGCTCTCTCGAGCCCACTTAAATAGGACCTAATCCAGGTAAAGAGAACCATCAATTATTAGAGAAATTTTTACATCGATAATTAAGTAAGGTTTCTTAAGTAAGAGCCTTCAAGAGTAATCCCTGAGGCTGAGCCGCCGTCATTGGAGCAATCTATAGCTCCGTCTTTAGGGACCAACCAGACTTGTACTATTCTTATTAAAAATACTTATTAGCGTAGGATTATGTTCTTGTTATCAATTATTTTTGGAAGGAAAAATGTATTAATTAAGGCTAGTGGAGCGAATTTTGTGTACTAATAAAACATGTTATCAACTTGAAAAAGCGTTGTTAAGAATGTGATGTTATACGTACATGTTTGTGAAATAAGGTTGTTTTGTTTTGTAACAAAATATTCTCGTAATATTTCTGAGTAACAAGTATTTAAAAAAAAATGGACTCGTGACATATACACACGTAATTGACTTGTGACTGTGTCTTAGAAGATTTAATTACAGAAATAAACAGTTCATTTCATATGTATTTAAGTTTCAAGCACTTGTTTTTCGAAATGACTGAACCGATTTTTTTTGCAGGTTTACCTGTGCTAAGAATTTAAAAATGTAGCCACAAATTAATAAGCTGATACACAGTCAGACCGTCACCTAACCCTCTCAAGAGTTCGAATGGAAATCTTATTAACTGTCAGAAAACGAAACAAAAGACACTCTTTACCTATTAAAACGTCTCAGGTACAAATTCAATCAAACTTTTAAATTGACTTCGTTCTGAGATTAAAATCAATCATGAATATTCACTCCGTCATCTCTAAGAGATCACTAAAGAATATTACACCGGGAATAGTAACAAAGTAATGGAATCTAGATCTATATATTATTATACATTAAAGTCGATTTTCGTATATATTCTGTCTCGGTGACCGCGTTTTCTTTTCTAAACTACGCAATGTATTTTGGTGCGGTTTACACCATTATTTAGAGTTTTTATTCCGGAAGGTTTATGTATAAAATACTTTCATTTCTTAAACTATTAATGAAATCTCGATGTTTTCTCAAGTCGTGAAGACCGTGCAAAGTAGGGGCGGATCGCTAGTATAAAATGATATAATCGCTGGCTTTGACAAAAGTAACAATAATACAAAAATGTTATTTTAATGTGTTCGTTATTATTCTAGATATACATTTAAGTGGATATATCATTTCTATCATTTTATCGTACAAATACTCGTAAAAGTAAATTGTATTTATGTAGAAAATGAAGATTATTCAAAACGTCGTTACCAGTTGGGCTGCCTAACATTAACTAGAATCATATTGTCACAACGCTTGATTGAAATGTTATGAACAATGTTTAGGGTAAATGGTAATTCACACAAGTAAACGCAGAGTGTATAAAACGTACCTACCTTTAACCAATACTAAATCTGTACCATTTAAGTGAACCGTTCTCAGGTAATAAAGGGTTAAGAGAAAGGTAAACAATATCTTTGGTATTCTTAGAATTTGATCCCAAATATTCAATAATATATTATTCCAATAATCCAGCAACAACATTTTTGATAAAATTTTACAGACTAAAATATCAGGAATATTGAAATAGTTTTACCTTATAGAAATAACTGTCGGTTTTACTTAAGAGTAGTCAAAGTTAAGAATGTACGTAGTTGGATCCCTGGGGCATGCCACTGCCTATATAAACGTTGCTAGTTTAAACACTCTTTTTAGGGTTCTGTACCCGATGGGTGCCAAACGAAACCCTAAACTAAACCTTCGCTGTCCGTCCGTCTCTCAGCGGACTGTATCTCATGAACCGTAATAGGTAAACAGTTGACATTTTCACACATTGTGTATTTCTATTGCCGCTATAAAAATTAAATAAAGTTAAAAACTATAGAGGGTGGCATACAACAAAATTTTGATTTTGAACAAAATAAAAATTCTTACCCTAGCATGTAGGGTTGTCATTGTCTGGAACTCACCGAGTAGAGTACAAATATAATTTTTATGTTTTTTATCTTCAAAAATGAAGAAATTGGGGACCGTAAAATTTGTTACGAGCTCTATAATATTATAATATTTTGTTCAAAATGCTAAGTTTAGTTAATAGTCTTGTTGTCTGTTTTTATACGTTTAGCTTTAATGGCTATGTTTTAAGGTCGAGTAAGGGTTATTTACAATGTTAGTCAATATTTATATTGTAGCTTCAGAAAATAGAATACTTAGCGTCATAATGCTATAAGTAGATGATATATTATGCAGGGTATTATAAAAAAAAAAAGAAATACGTTTTAATTTATGAACAGGTAATGCTTATATAGAAGTATGGAAGAAAAAAGCATGTTATGGCGACCCAAATGAATGGGATAAGGGCAGGAGAATGATGATAACTATGTAAACTAGGTACTGAATTAAATGGCTAACTGTATAAATAAATATCTGTGTAAGGTGTTACATTTAAATGTACGGCCAATAAAAGAGATATAGAGATAGAGAGGTACAGATGCATACAGGTTACCTCGGTACTACAACTTGTACCTGTGTTGTGCAATTGCCTTTGTAAGTGAGCCTTTGTGAGTACGTATCTTGGATTAAAAAAATCTAACACTTGATTGAATATAAGATTGCATTTCAAACTTGTTATATACTGTACAATCTTGAACGATATTGACAGACTAAACCTAACGCTTCAACATAAATTGATGGATAGCACTTCATACTAGAATGAACACAAGATAAAACAGATACATCACTTACAAAGTTTATATGCTTAATAGTATTTATTTTGCTTAAACTCATATTGAAGTAGTCTTGAGAAAATTTGTGAAACCCATTTCGTTATTAAAGCTTCGTACACGCATTTGATTACATATATTATTCTCTGACGTTATTAATTATCTTCTTGTTTTAAAATCCTTACTAGTTTCAATACCCTTATCATAACATCACGCCCGTATTCCCCGCAGAGTTAGGCAGAGACTTATAGTACACCTGCATTTCGCTCAGATAGTCCCAATAAAATAGGGTTCGAGCCTAGAGTATATAGCCAGTAGCCGACATAACCGCCTACATATTTCCATATTATGAATTCATTGATTTATAATCCGCTTGGCACCAATCGATATGAAAGCGGAGTGAGTCCGAAATAATCAATAACAGCACACAAATATCCTACAGTTCAATTTGTTTATTTTAGCTGTTTTCGTCTACGTTACATGTGAAAAACATTTAGGTAACGCGATATTTACTTTAATTTATTCGGTAAAATAATAATATTTTAAATATTTTTTCTTGCATTCTCGCCTGAAAATGATTAATAACGAAAATAATTTAGTTGTGACTCTTCACAATTAATTCACTTCGTGTTATCTTTCTTTCACTTTTTCACTCTGTTGAATGCAAATTATACAATCTGTATTATCGTTTTTTATTTAAAGTTTTTGGCGCGTAATAATTAATGGCAGCGCACTGTGCAGCCGCCCGTTAATGGACATTACTTAATTAACATTATCATTAACTTTATTATGTGCTTATTTACTTGAGCTTTCCAGTTGAGAGTTATTGTGATTGTGTGTAGATTTTATGTGTTAATAATAATGCTCTTTTTGTTACAGGTAAGCTGTTTAAAGAACAATCATCAGTATGGTATGACAAAAAAAAAAATAGTTTAGAAAATCCAAAAGTGCACGCCTCATAACACTCATTCATAAACGAAATTCAAAACGTAGTTTCTAACAAAAATGAACAATTCATCACTTTTCATGAAGTATGTTTTGACTGCGTTTTTACCCATTAATATGGGTAAATTTCTAATCTCGCAATCCTTACGTAATGTCAAAGACTATTTAGAAAGATATTTACTTGGCGGTTGCTAGGCAACTTACGGACGTCAAGTCTAATGGTAGCCACACACGTTTACGATTTGCTTGCGCAAATTTAGGATTGCGCAAGCAAATCGTTACGTGTGTGGGAAGAAATTTGCGCAAATAGGCTTGTGTGATTTTAAATTTTCGATTCCAAGCTTGTGCGTTTGCGCAAATTTGCTTGAGCGTGTGTTCAAATTTCAGTAGATTTCTTTTATCAAATGCGATAAACTCAAAACCTACCGAACGGATTTTCATACGGTTTTCACCTATGGACGGAGTGATTCATGAGAAAGTTTTATTGGCTGAATTATGACGATGAAGACAATTGAAGGTGTCGAAAAAAATCTTGTCGTCTGGGAGCTTTACTGGCATGCGCCGGGTACAATTCGGTAGTTGATCACAGGTGGCAAGTGCAGGCGACGTGTCGCCGCGACAGGACTGGTTTCTATGTATTTTTAAGAAGGCGACGTGCTGACGTGTCGCTAGCATCGGAAGGTACTTCATAGAAATTCATTGAAATCAGTCGTGTCGCGGCGCACATGGTTCGGTTTATTGTACCTACGTATATATTTTTTTGTAGCGATTTTTGGTGACCACACACGTAACGATTTGCTTGCGCAAACTTAGGCTTGCGCAAGCAAATCGTTACGTGTGTGGGAAGTTTGCGCAAATTTCTAGGCTTGTGTGATTTTCAATTTTCGATTCGTGGGGCATGTGTTCCAATTTCAGTAGGTTTTTGAAGCAAAAACTTCTTTGGCGGCATTGTGCACTTTTTTTGGGCTTGGTAAAAAATTTTAAACTTGCGTCAGGACACGTAACCTGATCGAAAATTCGTAAGACGGAGGGAGAGTAGAATTTGTTAGTAACCTAATAAAAAGTACTAGGCTTGCATGAATTCACGATAGTATTTCAATTATTACACGTTGTGCACAATTTCTGAGCAGTAACCTAACTAAAAGTACTAGGCATGCATGAATTCACGATAGTATTCAATCATTATGTTATGCTACTAATAAGATTTGGATGAGGCAGATAGATAGTTTATTACTTGGATTAACATAATATTATAGGATACTGTTTTCACTTCCATCGGCAGTCCCCAAAGACTGCCCCTCATGTTTTTTTTTTTTATCAACAATCGAGCTACTCATTGCTCTCCGTCCGCAAGCCCGCGCCTACGGTGGCCGGAAATGAACTCGCGATTCCCGACGCCCAGGACGTCTCCTACGGCGGCGGCTAGGGGCGCGAGGTCGCAACATTTGTCTCTCCCTCGCGCGCTCCGCCTCCTCCTTCGCGAGCATTACTGCTTCGCAGAAGGAGGTGAAGGCTTGCCATGCCTTCTCGCTCCGTACCATGGCCTGGACCAGGGCCGGACGCGAGTGGTCACTGCTGCCCATCGCCTCCACGAGGAGTTATGCCAGTCTTTGGGTGCAATTTTCAATTCGTTTAATAAGTTGATGTGCGAATAATGCTCTCTTTCCCTGAACCAGTCTTTACACCATATGGTTCGGTTAATTTTACGTCTTTGTTTTATTTTTTTGTAGCGATTATTAGGCCAACTATAGCCAAAGCCATTACCGCGTAACACACCTGGACGGTCTCTAAACAGAAATGATATCACAAGCAAATTTGAGCCGTGTGTGGTCAATACCGGCGTCAAGCAAATTTGCGCAAGCAAATCGTAACGTGTGTGGTCAATACCGACGTCAAGCAAATTTGCGCAAGCCTAAGTTTGCGCAAGCAAATCGTTACGTGTGTGGCTACCTTAAGGTTGAAAATATTTAGTTATAGATATTATATTTTAGTTAGTATTTTATTAATTATAATTAAACTACTTTGAATAAAAGAACCATTTTCAATAGGGTTCCTTCTATGGCTGAAAAGAATGTACAAAAAAAAAATTGACTCAATCAATTGATTTTATCGCAAGCTACAATGTTTTCAGGGTTCATAAATTGACGGACAGGAATTTTTTTTCTACTATTTTGATGCTTTTTCCATTTCTGCTGCATTCAATCAATTGTTAAAAAGTACAATATTAATCTCCATTAAATCATCTATACAATGGTATATAAATTATGTAGGTTCTGTGTACTAGCAGGAGTGTAACAATAAAAACAGTTGCAGAAATGGGCAAAAATGAAATGGGCGAAATGGCACTCTAATGCTTCGCATTATGAGTCGTGCAAAAATCTATTCTATCTTTAGCTTTTGCAATATCAAAATGCATTTGAAATACAAATCCAATGTAACACTCGTCGAGTTGTCCATTCTCTGTTATTTTGTGAGGATTTGCAAGACACGTTCCAAATTCTTATGGTAGAACTATGACATAACAAAAGTCAATTATTTCTTGGTATCTATCAATTTAAACCCCGAGACAGATTTTGATGCGCTTTAGCTTGAGTAAAGGGAGAAGTAATGTCTTCAAAACTACAGCGGTTTTAACTGTGGCGGAGCTGGGTGTATTTTGCCCACTATCCTTTGTTAAATTATTATAGGATAACGATTTAGTGACTTAGCTTACATAGAACAAACATCTACAAAGGTTGTTTCAGGGTGTACACATATAATAATAAAGCATTATTTTATTCCCTTTATGCAAAATTATAATAATATAATTGAGGAATCAGTAAATAGATCATTAGTGGTAAGTTTACATACATTTCACCTACATTAGTTTACATACACCACTTGTGTATAATGAAATGAAATGTATACACATACCGTATATACATAAACTCGCACCTATTTCCTTTGTTTGGATGTGTCTTGCAACTAATCTTGAACAGATAATATCCAGGCAAAAATACGATACTTCTCCTAATGTACGGTCAACAAAAAGTCCAAAGGGTTATAATACTAAAACTCAAAGTCACGCTGCCTTATTTCCGAGCAACGTTCCCAAGCCCAGGTGCTATCAAATCTCAGCACATTACGTATCATAGACAAGAAACAAACCCCGTGACAATATAAACGAACACCATTATAATACACGTTATTATATACTAGTAGTGTCGGTTGAGCGACTGTGAGTATCACTTGTGTGCTATGCCTTATAGGGCTGCCAGTTAACATATTCAATAATTGAATGAATTGATCGCGTTTATTAAAAAGGTTCCCTTTATGTCGAGTCCCTTTACGTCGAGCCAAGAACCTTGTCTCGCATACATTACACCTACGTCGAGTCTACGATTTCGTCTCGCTTCTATTACCTTTACGTCGAGTTTAATAATATCCTATTTTGAAGTACAGTCAGGTCCACATTTTTATGTGTCGTATTATTCGTATAGTATTACAGTAAATAAAACTTCTAAAAAAAGTATACACGAAGAAAAAACAAAAATATCTGCAGTGAAACACAACAAGGTCAACCATATAGTAACTTCGAGAGATATCAATCACAAGAAGCCGGAAAAACAATCGGGTACAAATATTTTTTAACACAATGAAGGTAATGATTACACTTTACCTGACTTATAATATCTTCAAATAGTAGCCCATTAAGTCCAGAACTTTCCAAATCTAACATTTCCTCATGCATATACAGGACATTAAGCCATCAGGTTAAACGTTGCGCTCAATGACTTGGCTAGTTGTCCTTTAGCTATTTACTTGGATGCCGGCGTTTAATGAACAGCCTAGGCGTCCAATTAGCTATTTAACCAGATGGCTTCTTTATATATATGTAATTCTTCCGTACGTGTCTTTGTCACCTAACTCCTCATAAACGGCTGGACTGAATTGAATGAAATTTTGTGTGTATATTTGAGTGCGTTTCTGGCTGGTTTAAAAATATAATTGAACCGGGTAGGTGGCGCTATTCGGACAGGAAAACGTCTGTTAGGTCCGCTAGTATCTATATATTATATTATAAATTAAAGTAGCTTTTTCTGACTGTGTGTGAGCCTGCATTGTTTTTTAAGCTACCCAAAAGATTTTGATGTGATTTACACCATATTTATAGAACTTATTCCGGTTGATGTGAACAACACATATTATTATAATAAAGAAATATCGTCATTTTGCCAAGTCGTGAAAATCGTACAAATCAGGAGCACTAGTAAATATATAAACATTTACTTACATAAATGTACGCAGAAAATTTTCGGCAAAGTTTGGCAGCCCTAGCGTGGTCCACCACTTACGTGAACCGGGATGTATGGGTATATGAGAGGAAGGGAGGAGGGGGGGGGGGGGGGGTCGTGCGCTATTGTCTATCGAGTGCGAACCTTTGGGAAATTACCGTGAAATGCAATTTACGACTAGTTATTAATATTAACGACAAATACTAGTGCTAAAATATTACAAGTTTTATCGAAAAAAAAATCATTAATTTGATTACTCCTGCTGAGAAGAGCTGTTATCATACTTGTTATTGAATTACATATAATTATATTTTTAATCTTAGAAATGCCTTTCTGACCTAATTTGGATAAAATAAGATTTGCATTTATAACCAGATTGCAGAAGAGACCACGGCGTGGCCGCCGGCACTGCCCGCCGGCCTTGCCACCGGCCATGCCGCACAAAGCCGCAGACAGAAACGCAAAGAAAATGAAGGCGCAAAAGCCGGAGGCACGTGCCGCCGGCCTGGCCGCCGGGCGCGCCCGGCCCTGCCGCACAAAGCCGCATAAAGAAACGCAAAGGAAATGAAGGCTCAAAAGCCGGAGGCACGTGACGCGCGGCAAAAGCCGGCGGCCAGGCCGGCGTCATGTGTGTAGTGGCCATTAGAATTATGAAAGTGTTTTTGCATAAAAAATCGTGTGCACCTGTTATTTCTAACTGATGTATGTTTTATTCACATTTTATTTTAACTTTCAATTTAAATATTTGGATTTAGTTAATTATCGATGTTATGTTTTAGATTTTTATACTTTTTTTACTGTTGTATTTGTAATTTATGCGTCGTTGATAAATTTTTAAGTTTTGTGTTACATTTAATTAATATTTACACACCAGATACCTGGTAGAATCTGACGGAATACTATGTAATATTTTTCTACTTATTGTATTCGTATTCTTGTAAATAAATAATATTCTATTCTATAAATAGCAGACAAAAATACACTTTTGAGATTCAAAACTGCTCGAGTCGCGTCTGACGTCATCGATCAATACACATTGATAACAATCTTCCCAAACATCCCTAAACTTGAACAATGCTTGCTTGAGGTAACCTACATTAGGTAGGTACTTGTACGGTACGGAAGTAAACTGAAAATAAACTCCGCAAGTAACACTCCGTCTCTAATGACTTTCTGATGGCACTTGTCAACACGAGCGTCATTTATGCGGTGTTCCTTACGCGCAATGACGTCATTCACGGTATGTTTATCTTTGTTTTTAAACTTGATGTTGTTTAAGAAAATATGTATTGATCTTGCAAACTACATAGTTTAAAAAAGAAAAAAAAATAGTTTACTACTGGCATTTAAATAAATAACAACATTTTTAGTTTTCTCCAACACTAAACTTTAAACACTTTTTGTATTTCCATTTTTAAAAATTATCCTGTAAGCACTGGTTGAATGCCTTGTATAATCACAAAAATTTCCTTGATATCTCATATAAACACAGTTTGTCACAAGAGTAAAAGACAAAACCACATTAATTTTAACAATGCATCACAGTTTTTGTTCGAACAAAATACGAGTCATCAATCACCCCGTACATAGCCGTCAATGGACAGCTAAGCCCGCCCAATCAATTGACTCACAGAATTCAATTAATATTTTATCTATATTAATTGTTTACTGTCTAGGCAGCGTGTAATGGAAAACAGAATGAAACAGAGTGAGTACGAATGTGCTCAGTGATTGGAATGCTTGCTGTGGCCAAGTATACAGCATCAGGTACAAATAAAGTTTTTCATCACACCTACCTACTCGAAAAACGACAATTGCCTATAGAGGATAGCGGGAGCAAAATTCAACTTTGCTCTGATTGGTCTACTCCGAGATTTTGATAGCGTACTGATTTGCGTAGTTAGGTTAGAGGCGCTCGCGTGAGGGTTTAATGTAAAAAAAAATCGATTAAGTAGCTTTTTATTTTTCTCATAGGTAGTGATGAAAAATAGTGTGTATCACTCGGGGACAAAATATTTTGTTCTCGGGCGGCGTATATCGAATTCCTCGCTAAGCTCACGATTCTACTTTAGAATCTTTCGCTTAGCTCTGAATTCAAAATAACGCCCTGTAATAACAAAATATTACTTTGTCCCCTTGTAACACAAATAACAGACTATTTAAAGCTCGCCTGAAAAGGTAACAAGAGGTAAAACTTATAGAAAATTAATAAGAAAGTCATCATCATCATCTACCTAGCCTTTTCCCTATGTTGTGTTGGGGTCGGCTTTCATGCTAACAGGATTCAGCTGAATTGAAAAGAAAGTATGATTTAATGAATATACTTGAATAGCTATTAACTAACAAACTATTAAAATTAAATAAATATTATACCCTAGCGTTCTGATTTGTCAGTATATAATATAATGTTATCAAGTATTGAATTTGAGTGTAGGTGAAATTATCAGCAGATTAGGATTTATTCAAAGTCCGTAAAACAGGTCCCAAAACAAGTATTTTTCATCCGCTTATTTGAAGGCACCATTCATTCAGCCATCTTATATCCCCTAAGTAGCAGAGTATCCTTTTTAGGGAATTATCCTTCTCAGCATCATCTGCTAAGAGCCTTCCTTTCAAGGGATCACCCTTCTAAGGTCACTTTGAATACCAAAACTAGAGATACAGTATATATTCCTTTCACAAATCCCTTTAAGAGTATCCCATGAAGATGAAAATATACTACGTAGATTCCGTAATGAAGTACTAGGATCACACAGCATCAAGCAGGTGCCTCAGATTACCCCAACGCTCGGTTCAGAATGCCTTGCGTCGAGTTAAGTCCTCTGCTTAGCAATATGAGGATCAACACGTTTCTAACCAAAGCAAGCTGCTTGGTGTCGCAAGTAATATTATTACAGTTCATTATGTTTGGAATGCGTCATAATTAGGTTTCTTGATTTAATATTTTGAAGGAGAAAGATGGCTGTAAGTGCGTAGATCGAGGTAGGCTTAGAATGTCTGTGGATTCACTAAAGTTGATTATTATAAATACTAAGAAATCTAGGAAATACAAGCTTATCTAAGTATGTACTATCAAGCCCTCTGGTTATGTCAATAAAAATATATAATAAATTACCCGAATCAATTAGAAATGTAAAAAAGTTCCATTTATTCACAAATAAATTAAAAAAAATATTATTAAGTAAATGTTATTACAGTGTAAATGAATATTTAAATGATCAATCTCTGAAACTCATATGAAATACACAAAAAATGTTTTTTTTTTTTTTAGAATAATTTCGATTAAAAGATTTATAAGTTATACGATAAGTCCTCATCTCTACCTACTATCTTTCTTTTGCTGTGCCCGACAGGGTCCACGATTGGTCCTCAAGCAAATGTTTACCACCTAAGCAAATACATTGTGGAATGCAATAAAGAATAGAGTATTGAGTATCAAGGAATAACGGTGCTCGAATGGTCTACGTGACCGCTACGGCGTAGCACTTCGGCTACGATATTGTAGCTGTCGTAGTATTTCGTCAATTGATTGTGGCTTCCGACTTAAAATACGCCTCCTAGGGCTAGTTTCGCGCGTAAACGGCTGTGATTGGTTGAACGATTTATCAACAATCGCAGCAGTTTGTCACATTAATTATTTTGCTATAATTTTAGTTCGAAAAGCTGGCACTCGGCTTGATCATAAAATTCAGACAAACTCTTTTGCTTTAAAGCAATTTAGCTCTTTTCTCACTTACAGCACTGGGCACTCAGTATTTCAACAGTTTGTGATCTTAAGTAATATCTCAAAGTGGCCACTTCAGCCACGAACTGTGCCAGCCGAGGTTTACTGATAACGTGGTGCAAGTCATAACCGACGCTCGGAAAACTATCTGGAACAATAGTTACATAATATTCTTCTGTTTTTAAAAATGGAGTGTATGTGTATGTGAATGTATTATTCTGACAACCTTTAGGTAACCAAGGTTATTATTTTATGTGCCAAAGAAATGACTCGAAACTTTTGATTCGGCTACATGAGTAGTGGTAGTAGTTCGTAGAGGGTTGTCTCTGACACTCCTTCTTGCGTGACAGTCGCTTTCTTAAGTTTAATATGTCATATTTTTTTTAAAGACACTGGTTTATTTATTTATTAGGGACATGAACTACATTTACATTACCTTCCTTCCACCACCCACCTTCCTTTTTTCCACCTACCTTTACTATTTTTACATTTATTTACAATACATTTAACATAAGATCTTCGTTCTGTGTAAATATGTCACTTAAAGGTGTTGTCTGATGGTGTTGAAGGTGTTCGTGACAGAACTCATGCATATTATTACACTTTAGCATAATTTAAATTGGATTAATAAATTAGATTGAAAAATACATGGATTACTTAATTAACATTTGAATTTAAAATTATTAAGGATTTTAATAATTACATTATTTATTCATACATTTGATTTCATTTATTAGATACTCTTGATCATTTTGATAAATAAAATTTCGCACACATACTGAGACAGTATTTGCTGTGCTTAATATCTCAACTCTCTCTCTCTCTCCCAGCGAGAAGATCACATCACATCCACATTTCATCGTTCCAGGTGCCTGCTCCCGCTCCTAACTCCCACCACTCGCCAACTGGCCGGTGGCATCGGTTTCAATGGCCCCTCTGATAATATCTGCTATAATTTAATCAAAACTTGCCGGTTGCCGGTGAAGCCTAATTGATTTAGTGTTATTTTAACTCGACATTATTATAAATTGGGATCGGGCAACTTTGTCGGCTTCGCACTGATTATTGTTTAAGATAGCGGGTTATTAACGTTGGGTTATTGTAATTAACGGTTGTTGTTGCAGGTCGGGGTTTATATCAGTGGCTACGGCTCTTGTTGGCGCAGCTATATCATTTATGGTTTGGACTATACTGGATGTTGTGATTTCTCATGCACGAGGTTTAGGATTCAAATCCGAGCCAGTCACCAATCCCACTTTTTCAATTCTTATGTACTCTCTTATTTTATCTTGGATATCGCGAGGAGCAATTGGAGCAGTGGTGGCCCAGTGGTAACGGCCCCGACTTACGAGTTGGACGTCGTGGGTTCGAACCCAAACAGGCGCTTTACTTTGTGTAAATAATTTCATCACCACTGCTCTCAAAACGGTGAAGGAAAACATCGTGAGGAAACCGGCATGTCTTAGAACCAAACATTCGAAGACACGTGACATCTACCAACCCGCACCGGGCCCGCGTGGTAGATGTGTCCCAGCAGTGGGAACATTAATAGGCTGATTATGTTATGTTATGTATCGTGAGGAAACTTATGAGAAGAGGCTTTCGCTGACTGTTATATTGATTTATTTACTATACGACGATACGACTGCCAGCATACTTCAAAGGTCAAATTAAAGGAACAAATGAAATGAAATGAAATTGTTTATTCTGTAAATAGGATATCGGAATCACTTTTACACGTCATATTAAAAAAATGTTTAAAATAAGCTAGATGAGGTCGGCGTTTCCTAACTGACTACTCTGAGAAGAAAGGCCGAAACAAACTCAGAGGTCACAGTCTCTTTTAAAGTCCAGACATAATCTTGGTCAAGCCATATGAGAACCATGTAGATTAGTGTCTGAAATGGTCTTTTGAGGAAAGAACCACACAGATTTGAGTGGACCTGTCCAGTCAGTGCAAGCATTAATTTGTCACTAATCGTGGAGCTCAACTCAGAACTTAAGGAGCTCAAATCGACGAACAATACCAAAGAAAGGACATTTGGGTAGGCCGCATCAACTACTCAAACTGCCAGACCATCATTAAAACTACCTGAGAAATAAAATTTAAAGAGGAAAAAAACACCCACATAGGCCTCACATTCACAATAATTAAAATAATTTAATACTTAACAAAGTAATCATGTCATTTTGTATATAATTTTAAATAATGTCAATGTGAATACAAATCTGGTTTATTTTGATGTTTATAAGTAATAATTAAAATGTCAAGTTTTATGGTTTTATCACAAGGCTTAGCAGAGCGAGCAGCTCAATCCCAAGCTTTTTTATCTTCTAAATAATCTGAAATTTTATAGTACTCTTTTTTACAAAGTTTGGTTTTAATACAGCTTTTAAATCGTTTAATAGGTAAGTTTCGAATTTCAATGGGAAGTTTGTTGTAAAAGCGTATACATCGACCCATGAACGAGTTGCCTACTCTGTGGAGACGTGTGCGATGTACAGCAAGGTTGTGTTTATTCCTGGTATGTAAACTATGAATATCGGACATTTTCTTAAAATTTGATATATTTTTGTGTACATACAATAGGTTTTCAAAAATATATTGTGAGGCTACAGTCACAATGTTTATTTCTCTGAATTTCTCTCGAAGGGACTCTCTTGGACCTAGGTTGTAAATGGCTCGGACAGCCCTTTTCTTTAGAACAAAGATAGAATTAATGTACGCACAGGTTCCCCAGAGTCTTTTCTGGGGAACCTGTGCGTACATCAATTAATTCAAAATCCCATAAGACATCAAACTATGAAAATAACTAAAATAAACAATTCTGGCTGTATCTACGTCAGTTATCTGTCTAATTTTTTTAACAGCATAGGCGGCCGAACTTGGCCTTCCTGACAATTTTTCTGTGTGGGTCCCATTGTAATCTACCGTCAATAGTTATTCCAAGAAAAACTGTTGACTCAACAGGGTTCAACTCTATTCCGTTAACTTGAACATTGGTAGTTAGTTGCCTGACATTTGGCGTTGAAAATTTAATGAGTTTAGTTTTTTTTTCGTTCAGGAGAAGATTATTTACATTAAACCAATGCACAACTTTAGAGAGTGCATCGTTAACTTGTTCAAAGTTGACTAACTGACGTTTGATTTTAAAAATGAGGGATGTATCATCTTTAGAAATAAGAAAGGACTTAGAATTGAACCCTGCGGAACGCCCATGGTGACCGCGGATCCTGCAGATCTCTTGCCATTAACATCGACCCTCTGAATTCTGTTGTTCAAATAAGAAGTCAGAAGGTCAAGAGCCTTGTCCCTCATACCATAGTGGTGCAGTTTCCTGATGAGTGTATCATGATGTACGCAATCGAAGGCCCTGGACAAGTCACAGAAAATGCCTAGAGCATCTTGCGACTCCTCCCAGGCCTCGAATATGCTCTTCAGTAATTCCACGCCCGCGTCTGTAGTTGAACGACCCTTTGTAAAGCCAAACTGTTTCAGATGCAGTAAATTATGTGCAATGAAATGTCCTAACATTTGGTTTAAAATTAATTTTTCAAAGATTTTGCTCAAAGTAGGTAATATCAAAATAGGCCGAAAATTTGTGGGATCAGTTGTGCTGCCAGATTTGAACAGTGGAATCACTTTGCTAAGTTTCATCAAATCAGGAAATACACTAGATGCAATACAAGAGTTAAAAACGATTGCTAAAAAGGGTGAAATAACATCAATGATTGAAGACATGGTATGTACTGATAATCCCCAAAGGTCAGCAGTTTACACAATTACCACTTAACATTTCTTGCTACTCGCAATCTGTCAATCTATCGAAATATAAAGGATCTTCTGTTTCTTTTGTGGTGTAGTATGCTCATAGAGTCTATGAAAGTGCGACCTAAATTATACATTTTAGTTAGCACTCTCATTAAACTGAATCAACGGCAACGAATGACTTTAACTGATTTATGACGGACGATACAATTCAATTGTTTACAATAAACTTCACTCTTTAGGGGATAGATATCTTCGTGGTGCACCACGTTTTCACGCAATAAAAATGTTACCTTCCTTATTGGTTTCGCCGCAGTCGGTTAAAAACAGAACAGTGTAAGTGGTACCCAATACTAGATACTACTTCCCACGGTACAGTCATCCATTAGAAAGCCATCACTATAAAATATTAGTCCATTCAGTAATAAAGGACCATTTCACGTTTAGTTTCTGTTTATTCGCTGTAAAAGGGTTCTACTATTCAATCTACAGTTCTATAGGTTTTAGACGAGAATTTACTCAGAATTACTCAGGGTAATTGACTCTTTTAGTTTCAATTAAAAGTGGAGTGATATTGCTCGAATGAAAAAGTCCTCTGGGAGTCAAGTTATAGTTGTTTTATGTTCTCTTATTTCTTCTGACAGCTGGGAAAAGGTCAAAGGTTTCACAAAATAATAATTATAATTGGTAATCAAGAAGTTAAATTAAACATATAAAAATTCTGTACAAACTTCTTATCATGTGTCAAAAATTTAGTATTTTAAGAACTTGGAAGTTACCAAATTGAAATCCATATTAATAATATAATAGATGCAAAAGTAAGTCTGTTTCTCGGCCTTTCGCTTAAACCGCACAACCAGCTGAAACACAGAAAAATTATCGTCTTAAGACAAGAGACACTGGCCTGGGACTTGGGGAAGGACATAGACATCACCATACGTATAAAAAATTATGAAATATAAAACATAAAGGTAACATGACCTGAAACGTATTTTACTTTAAATAAGAATCCCAACTTATATCTCTCAAAAACATGCGCAAACCCAAAAGAGAATTCAATTGAATCACAGTACCTTTATAACCCTTCAACAAATACCCGCCTGACACTAAATAGAGGTACCTATACTACCTACGGACCTAATAGGTAAACCACATTAAACCGAAAACCCAATAAAACATGTACATGTCCCGTTAGTCAACGTAGGTAAATAGATTTTAAATTTTTCACCCGTTGGTATTTGTCTATTTCGGTGGTGTGTCAGCCCTGTGCTAAAATATTAACGACGCGGGGTCAGGGTTGCCGCTTAAAAAAATGTGGCGATGGATTGTTTACAGAAAATGGGCCGGGCCTTTATTTATATTTTTGCTGTAGTTTGAATAGAGTTATGCTGTAGTTCAATATGTTTGCCCAGGATTTGAAGTTATTATGACGATTAATGACTATATTTTTTATACAACCTAATTTCCGATAAAAATAACTAGTTGGTTATTTTTAACTAGAAATTGATTTAATTCAAGTTAATGATATTAACACACACGGTCTTCAATGAATAAATTAGAATCTGTACAAGAAAAAACAGTAACATTTTAAATGGCATCAAAAAGTTCATTCACAAACATAAATCTTTTAACGGGAAAAATTAAAAAAAATGATTATAATTTGTACTAAAAACAAGCCAGCCTCTCACATAATAAGTCGATAAGTGAAGTGAACTGAAGTGAGTCGGTAGGTGAAGGTATTGATTAAATTAAAATGCAGTGTCTTATCTCACACTTTTTCATCATCAATTAAACCGTCAGCTGCTGTGTCAACCCTGAGTTAAAATATTAACAAGGCGACGTCAGGGCTGCCCCTATTTATAGTAGCGATCGATTGAGGAGAGATGTGCGTCGCATGAATATGTACCTAACACACGCACACCCCACGGGGGGGTGTGTGTGTGTGCGAAACTTTGCGAAAGGGTGACACGCCGAGTGACGAGGGGTAGTGTTTTGATAAATAAAAACATAACTATGTAACAATAATATCTCGAATCGATATGATAAAGGACTGACTATGAAGCAATAGTTTGACGTTTTGTGACGTAGGTGTTTTGAATTATTGAATAGAGGTGTTTGACCTTGTACTTGGTATTGTATTAGCTAGAAGACAATGACTCCTTTGTGGCAACTGGCATTTAAGTGAATCCGCGACTTTGCTCTTTCGATTTTTTTGTACATTTTAAAATTACAAAGTTAGTTCAGACCACTCATTTCCCTGGCGGGTCGTAAGAGGTGACATCATACCAATATCTTAGGTAGAGCTATTCAAAGTTCACATTCGTAATCACGTGACCACACTATGCGAAATATACTTTTAAAGTAAACCATCACGGATTATCTCATCGACACCGTTCGTATTTTAAAGTTACGTAGGTACTTTAGAGAACTACTATTGTAGAAGGATTTTAGAATTCACCAATAGGTATAAATAAAAGTACCTAAATGATCAGTTATATTGGTTAAATTAACCACAACACTTGTGAAACGTAATTTAAAACGTACAATAACGTTATATTAAATTACGTTTACTTAATGGAAGTTTGTGGTTTGTTAAATATTTCTGTCAGTAAAGCTACGGTAGCAATATTAATTTAATACCGACAGCAATTAACAGCTTCTACGTATATTAATTAATTCATTTGATTACATATTTTATTATGATTAAAATATCTTTATGTTGCATGTTATGGTTAAACATGTTTTTCGTTGAACTCTTAATGCCAACCAAAATGCTTCATGAACAAAACCTCGGTCCAAGAAGAACTATCGTTCGTGTTATAATCCGATATGTGACTATTGGTAAACATGAGTCAACATACCTCTTGAACTGTTACACAAATTACTACTTAGTTAATGATACATTTGTTTTAGGTACATAGTTTTTAATTTGTAAATGGCAACTGTAAGCAATATTGTACATTACTCAACTTTATAGATATTAAACTGTAAGCTTTTTGAAAATTAAATAAATTAGTAAGCCATTAAATCGAATATTAAAGAAATAAAAAGGGTTCGCAAAATAAAATAATTTCGTATTAAGAGCTGCAGCGAAGTAACGAATGGTATGTTTGGTTAAAATAATTTACTTTTACCCATACAATACCTTATTATGTTAGCTGTTTTAAAATGAGTTTTATGTAGAAGTCCCACAAAAAAACCAAGTAAGTTCGTTATTACATTCTATTCAGATCACATATCCCTTTAATAAGATTCCCAGAGCTAATCTAATTTTCTTTTTGTTTCACTCGCAAAGTCCCCGATATTAGTAAAGTAGCGAACAAAAACAAAAGCAGCGCGAAAGTCTGTCTCCCATGTTCGTTGTTAGGTAATCACTTGAGAACTTAGGTAATCTAAGTTGAGGCGATATGTAAGTTACCAGGGAGCCTGATTCGCTGACTGACTTGCTCTTATTGTGAGGTAACTCGGTCACTTCTTATCCTCTGTAGTAGCAGATCTGCTTGTGAACGAATACGTCTGGAAAAGTTCAACAAACATTGCAGCCGAAAGTTTTCCCAGATTCCATATAATTATTTAGAAAAAATTGGGGTGCGCAGTGTGCTACGACTTTTACCAATTAGAACAGAGGATCCCAAACTTTTTTTTCTCGTAGACCACTTATAAAATGTTCCTGGTTCGGTGGACCCCCTGCTGCTACATTTCTACCATATTCCCAAAACTCGACAAAAAATGGATGGAAAATTGCAATATTATTGTTTCGCTAGAACTAGCTACGTTTGGTAATTGCACAAACTTTTATCAGTAAAGTTTGTTAGCTGGCAAATATACTCGTAATTATGCAGATACATAAATCTCTTGATTGTGGTTCCTCTAATAAGGCAAAATTTTGCTATAAGTAGTTTTAATTTCAACAAATAAAGTAACGTACTGCATCATTATTCTGTTTTTGATATAGAAGTACCCAATTATCAGCACTTTAAGAGTTAGTCCTAACTTAAGCCTATTTATTATTGTGAAAAATAGTTCTTTACCCGTTAAGGCGAATTTTCTAGTTCTAATATTTAATAAGGAAGACGATATTAAAAGAAAAACATGGTTAACCTCTATCAAAGATTTTTTAGACAAGTAAAAATAAAAAATGACCCTCTCACCATTTACTGGCACCATTGCCCCCAATTAATAGCATAGAGCGAGCCAATTATCAGCACAATAGTATTGTGTCAGGAATTGCTTGAAAAAAATATATTTTCATTCTTAAAATCTGTTTTTTATTAAAAAAATATATATAGTTAGTTGGTAGGTATCCTGTAATACAAAACAATCACTTATAATCTAATAATACTTAAAATTGACAAAGTTTAACATTAATAAAGTTATCTTAGATAGGAATTTAAATAATTTGTTCAGACTTTGAAAATCTCACTAGAAAGTGTTTTACTTATAATATGGTAGCCGACTAATACTATAAACTATGTAGGTATCTACAACCATTAAAAAACATAAAATTGCACATAAGAAAGTGTACCAGTAAGTAAATAAAATAAAATAAAGAATAGGCTCTTGTTATCACATCTTCTAATCCTCGGTAAGGATATTCTCTAGTTCTAGTAAAGAGTAAGTCTTCTTTCTTTTATTGTTTATTATTTTTTCCAACGTGTCTATTTGGTTGTTATATCTTTGACCAACTTGCGACGTTCTGGGTACGTTTGGTAAATTTTCTTCATTTTTTTTCTTATTTTCTTCCTTTGGCTTCATGGTAGGTGGATAAGTGGTTTTGAAAAAAGAAAAAAGATGATTAAATTCTAGGAAAACCAATTAATCAGCATGCTTCTAATCCAATTATCAGCACCATGCTGACAAATGGTAAATGCAGTTTCAGCACCATGCTAAGATTTGGATTTTGATAGTATAAACTACTTTTACAAAACAAAATGAATTATATGCATAAAATAAACACAATTTACATTAAAAAATATGAAATTAGTATTTACGTACTTTTTTCCATTTATCAGCACCAGTGCTGATAATTTGGAATTTACAAAATATTCGATCCATTTATCAGCACCACGTATTATACCAATTTATCACCATAATCTCAAATTCTACTCTTCAGATTATCCTCACAAACTATCTCAAATATCAGAGAAATCGGTAGTTTCAATATAAAATATCTAAAAGATCTAATATATCATAAAATGTAAACACGTGAACTTACCGGTGATCACAAGAAACAGGCAAAAACCAAAGAAACCGCAGGACACAAATGTTTGTTTACACAATTTCCGCTATTTTGAAGTCTCAAAGTATTTTGCTGCCAATATTAGGATTCCAAAAACATAAATTTATTTATTTATTAGTGTGGTAACCCAAATTAGTAAGTGAAAACCTTAGAATTTGACAATTTATTCGGAGTGATGATAATTTGGTGCAGTGCTAGCGTTTGGGTTATTCACCCTAGTATGAGTTTAATAGAATGTATCTGTTTCTATAACATAACATCACGCCTGTATTCCCCAAAGGGTTAGTCAGAGGTGCACCTATAGTAGTACACCCACATTTTGCTAGTTATGTTTAAGTCTTATGTAATAGAGGGCGAGCTTACTGTCATCAACTGGGAACAAATCCAGACTCCGGGCCCAGAAATTCCAGGGAATAGAACCCACGACCTCGTGTTCAGCAATAGTGCTTGCGACCTCTAGATCAACGAGTATAGTAACTTTAATAGAATATCAAACCATACAAATTTTAATATCTGTTTAAAATCTGCGTCAATTCAGTAGTTATTCTATTTTGTAGTTACCCGCAACAATGTGACACAACTACAATCACAAGACGTTAACCGAACAAGACCGTACAAGCCATCAAATAACGAAGGCTTCTCATGAATCAAACAAAACTTCACCCTTTGTAGCTCGAAGGTAACTTGACAACGTAACGCGGGTCTCATCTACGAGTCGGACACTTATTTCTAAACCTTGACACACAATAGTTCTGAATGTGACACATTATGTGGCCACCGCCTTTTCGGGGTTCTGTAGCTAAATGGCACAAATGGAATTCTTATAAATTTATTTTCTTCATGTCCGTCTGACCGTCCGTGCGGATGCCACACAGCCATGTTACTGGGAGTCTATTTGGGTCCGAGCCCATTCGTCCCCTAAGATTCGCACCCTGTGCCCACTCGTCCCCTGGAACTTTTGAGGGGCCCATTCGTCCCCTGAAGAATATTTATTTTTATTCATTCTTCTAATATAAGTACATGTATATGTGTATACTGCAGCTTGGTAGTCCTGGTACAGTCGCGCATCAAAGGCTAAAATAAAAAATATAGTAATTCGGTAGATATCATGTTTATTTCAAATAAGATTAACACATACAAAATCACAATGTCCTAGAAACTAACAAAATACAACTCTTTTACAAAAATCAGCCTTGATTGACCATCATATAAATCAACATTAAAATAATATAAAATATGCAAAAAAAAATAGAACAAATCAACAGTAAATAATCACTTTTTTTGTATATTTACCAACTACATACATGCAAAATCATAATAACTTAAATCTAAAAAATTATAACAGTACAAAAAAAAAACTAAAATCACAGTAATTATTGAAGACTAGATAAATCCTTACATATTATAAAACAAAGTCGCCTGCCGCGTCTGTCTGTCTGTCTGTCTGTCTGAACGCGATAAACTCAAAAACTGCCGAACGGATTTTCAAACGGTTTTCACCATTGGACGGAGTGATTCATGCGAAAGGTTTTAGTGTATAATTCATTAAGGTTTTGTGTAAATTGGCTGAAATATGACGATTATTGTTGAAGATGTCGGAAAAAATCATGCCGACTGGGAGCTTTACTGGCGTGCGCTGCGTAAGCCGTGAGAGATAAATCAAATTTATGTTCTAGAGTATTGTATATCTTAAAAATTGCAACAAAAAAGTCCGGGATGGCATATGTCTATCTTCTAAGGGTGACCCACATTAACCATTTTTATCTTTCAAAATTGTATAAAATTTTCATTGTTATTTCCGAAGCTATTTTGACCGGTATCTTATTAATCCTTATCCAATTAAATAGGTTATTTAAATTGGGCATTCAATTTCGATTAAAATATGCCTTTACATCACATCATTTAAATGAATAGTTTAAGAGATATCACAGTTTCAAAATTACGCGTAACAAAATAATTATGGTTGACAACGCGGGCGCTGTAGCCTACCACTGCGTCCGCTAAAAGTTAGTCAATGATCTTTTCCTTGGCTATTAGGTACGTATTCCCGGTAGAACGTTCCCGTGGGATATTTTGCGACATCCACGCGGGCGAAGCCGCGGGTAAAAGCTAGTCAACATATATTTTTTTTGTATATTAACCAACTACATGCAAAATCGTAATAATTTAAATCTAATAAATTGTAACTAGAAGTACCTACATAAAAATTGGCTAAAATCACCGTATTTTTTGTATATTTACCAACTACCTACATGCAAAATCATAATAACTTAAATCTAACAAACTATAACAAAATATGACTGAAATCACAATAATTATTGAAGATTAAACAAATCAACATTATTTTAGTATAAAACTAATCTTATATTTGTTGTTTCATTTTAAATTAATAATATATGCATAGCTTTTCCATGCAGTGGCCTAGTGAAATCTGATTGGCTAATTATGCGATTTATTCTCGCTTCATTTTCAATCGATTCAGGAGTCCGATTATTTGTTTGGACACCCCTTTGCACCTGATCCATTTTATTTTTTGATAAATTCGCTTCTTTATGTAGAGTGTCTAAACATTGCAAAATATTTGGTTTATTTCTACCATTAATTTTACGATTAATTTTGGAATGCCAACTTTCTACAAGGTTAAGGTTAGGTAAGGAGAGTACTTACCAATTTTAAACACCTTATCTATTATTTGTAACCCGTTTTTTTAACAAGTCATTCGTAGTGAGACAATTTTACATCGTAAGCCTATCGACGGGTTATATTATTATCATGACGGATTATCATTCATCGTAGCTCTTTTTTCAATGATCTGTTATGATTTATTAAATTAATTCCGTTAATAAACTGTTCACAAGTGTACTATGTTAACCGTTTCTTATGTAAAATATAGCTAATTTTATATCAGGGGACCAATAGGCACCTGAATAGGTGCCGAATCTTTAACTTATATTGTATATATATTAGAGGGGACGAATGGGTACCTTAAAAAAAATATTTTTTATTAAAATATTAATTGGTCCCCTACCAGGAGACCAATGGGCACCTATATAGGGGCCGAATCTTCAACTTTTATGCTGGGGGACGAATTTTAGGGGACGAATGGGCTCTGACCCGTCTATTTGCACTTATAATAAATGAAAATGAAAAAAAATGTGAAGAAAATTTAAAAAAAAAGCCGCTCCCCATACAACAACCGAGGGATGAAATAAAATAAAACAATGCATTTATATTTTAAGCGTGTAATGTGGGGTATTTTTGGATCCCATAATTAAAAAGATTATTATGTTTCTAAGTGACTTTTCTATGTAAGTCGATATTTTTTTAGAGTTATGGGATATTTTCGGTTATAACCGCAAAAATAACTTTTCGAGAAATAGGTACTATAAAATACAAAAATTTTGAAGTCGATAAAACCGTGTATTCCAGTTGACCCCCTAGCCTACGACCCCTTTAAAGGGGACAGAGGGAATTTAATAAAATAATTAAGATAAAACAACTGTGCATGTGTAAAAAAACATTTCAACTACGCACTTGGCCTGGTTTTAGGGTTCCGTACCTCAAAAGGAAAAAACGGAACCCTTATCGTTGTCCGAAAGTCAGTCTGTCAAGACCTTTTTTGTCAGGAACGTGTGGAGGTATTAAATTGAAATTAATATCAAATACGAAGGTCAATGGTCCCTCGGAGCTCTAAAAAATCAAGCTTCTAAGTCAACCTATTAAAAAAATACGGCCATTTATGCGTCTTGTTTTGATAATCGCAAATTAATCAAAACCTACAGGGTACTTGCCGTTGACCTAGAATCAAAAGGCAGGAAGCAAGGTCTCTCAGCACATGTAAAGGAAAAAGTCCAAAACCGTTAATTTATAGTTTTATCACACAATTTTTTTTTGCGATTAATCTTACTATACAATATTTGCAGTTCGAGAATTGACCGTAATAAATTGACGTATGTCGACGTATGGGAGAACATGTTTTTCAACTACAATGTTAAGTTTGTTTTTGAGATAAATTCATCCAAACTACGGAACCCCTCACTGTGCGTGGTCAGACACGTACTTGGTTGGCTTTTTATGCTTAGCATTCGCAGAAATCTTTTGAAGATTGATAAAATTAAGAAAAGAAATGATCTTTTCTTTTTCTCTGTCATATTAGAAGATCAAACGTAAAAAGATTGCGTATTGTTACGACTGGGCTAACATTGATCGTGTTTCAAATTGTACGTGAATTTGCGAATTAGAGCCATATTTTGGATTAGAGATAATATTATAATTCTTTGAGGGTTATTTTGAGAACATTTTATTATAATTACATAATCTTTTGACTCGGTTTGGGCGAATGGCTTTCTATGCCTCGGAGCGTTTTAATTTTCACACAGTTAAAATATATCTACGGATTACAGTCCATTCTTTTGAACCTGTAATATACGAATGAAATTAATGCACGAGACGAGATAAAGGACTACAGTATTGCATTAAATACAGACGACGGTCTATAAGTCTTTTACTATCAGATTACTACTTTATTCGCCATAATTTAAGTTGGTTATGATTGTCTTCGTCTTATTACAAATTACCAAACAAAAGAGTTAAGAGGGTGCATCCTAAAACTTGGCAACGTCGTAAATAGCTGTCAAATATTTACCTGTTTCGATTAATTTGGAAATAATACTGTATGGAAATAGGAAATGTGGCTAACCAGTTGACTAGAATATTAATAATGAATTGCAATTATAACATTGAATTTGATGTTGTACCCGTTTTAGGTGAAAAAAAGGCATTTGGAAAGTTTCCAAATACTTTTTTTACATCTAAAACTAACTATTCGGTGTTACGATTAATTATTGCATTTCATAATCAATATTCTAGTTCGCTAGTTAGCCACATTTTTTATTTCCATACAGAAATATTATGAAATTAATCAAAACAGCGAAATATTTGACATCTATTTGCGACGTTGCCAACTTTCAGAATAAACCCTCTTAAATATAGTTACTTCTTTAGATTTCTAAGAAAACTCAACCATAACAGATATAATTTTTGAAGTGTTTGTGAAGTGAGTTTTTGACTGTCTTTAGCGGCGTTGTGCACTTTTTTTGGCATAGGTAAAAAGTTTTAAACTCGCGTCAGATTGTGCCATAAGATCCGTTGTCTAAGAACCGACTAGTAAATATTAATTATTGCATTTCATAATCAATATTCTAGTTCGCTAGTTAGCCACATTTTTTATTTGGTTTACTAATGTTTGCCATAATTTAAAATGCCATAATTTTATATGCCATACTTTTATTTGCCATAATTTCATTAGAAATAACGCTTCAGTTGCTATAATCGTGAAATGACATAAAATCATTTTCACTAATTTCATTGGTCATAATCGATCAAGTGTCATAATAATTTTAATCCATAAATTCATTAGCTATATTTTTTATTTTCAATAATGTCGTTTTCCATAACATTTATTAATATTCATTTGCCCATACTAGCACAACAATGCTAGTTTAGTATGTACCATGCTTGCTTTGCAAAAGAGGAAATCTAGCACTCGGCGGCCGCTGCCGCGGCACGCTCGCTACGCTCGGTCGCCTTCGCGCGTTGTTTGGTCACAGTTCTAACCTAACCTAACCTACCCGTTTCGAATTTGACAAACTGTTTATTGTCTGAACAAGAAAACCTAAAAATTACCCTAATCTGCCATGCATGCTTGCTTTGCAAAAGAGGAAATCTAGCACTCGGCGGCCGCTGCCGCGGCACGCTCGCTACGCTCGCTCGCCTTCGCGCGTTGTTTGGTCACAGTTCTAACCTAACCTAACCTACCCGTTTCGAATTTACAAACTGTTTATTGTCTGAACAAGAAAACCTAAAAATTACCCTAATCTGCCATGCATGCTTGCTTTGCAAAAGAGGAAATCTAGCACTAGGCGGCCGCTGCCGCGAAACGCTCACTACGCTCGCTCGCCTTCGCGCGTTGTTTGGTCACAGTTCTAACCTAACCTACCCGTTTCGAATTTACAAACTGTTTATTGTCTGAACAAGAAAACCTAAAAATTACCCTAATCTGCCATGCATGCTTGCTTTGCAAAAGAGAAAATCTAGCACTCGGCGGCCGCTACCGCGGCACGCTCGCTACGCTCGCTCGCCTTCGCGCGTTGTTTGGTCACAGTTCTAACCTAACCTAACCTACCCGTTTCGAATTTGACAAACTGTTTATTGTCTGAACAAGAAAACCTAACCTAACCTATCCTATTTTGCAAATGTACGTATGTATGTATTTAAATGAACATTCGGAATAATACATATCATATAATACAATACTGAGGACATCTGTCTGTAACGTTTCTAAATTATGTTTGTCAAGTGTCGATTATGTAATGTGTTACTTATAGAAACTAATGATTATGACACATGTTATTATGGAAACTAATATTATGGCAAATAAAAGTTATGACAAATAAGTTGATATGGCAAGCGTTATTAGTATAAATGATAATAGTGCAAGTAAATATTATGAGTGGGGACGATTATGGAAAACAATAATAGGACAAATAATATTATGGAAAACAATATAATACCTTTTTATTTCCATACAGAAATATTATGAAATTAATCAAAACAGCGAAATATTTGACATCTATTTGCGACGTTGCCAACTTTCAGAATAAACCCTCTTAAATATAGTTACTTCTTTAGATTTCTAAGAAAACTCAACCATAACAGATATAATTTTTGAAGTGTTTGTGAAGTGAGTTTTTGACTGTCTTTAGCGGCGTTGTGCACTTTTTTTGGCATGGGTAAAAAAATTTAAACTCGCGTCAGATTGTGCCATAAGATCCGTTGTCTAAGAACCGACTAAGTAAATATATCGAAATAGTCTTTGACTATACGTAAAGATTGCGAGGTAAGAAATGTTAAGCAGTCAAAACATACTTCATGAAAAGTGTTTAAATAAATTGTTTATTTTTGTTAGACTATATTTTGATAATAAATTAATATACTACTACTACTAATGAATATTGTATTTAACCACATAAATTATAGTACTTTTATACTGATAAATAAAGCAATTCGTGCGAAATTATCCCCTAACCATTCCAAAATATTCAAAAATGCACAACGTTAATGTTCAAGTTTTCACTTCTGCCGGCACTCCCGGAGTGCAACCCGTTGTTTTCTAAAACTCGAAACCTTTAGTAATCAGTACAGTTAACGAGTTTTTTTTTTCATAACATTAATACTTGTACAAATGAGCAGATAAACAGAAAAACGAAACCGTTATTACTGAACTTTTATCGCGAGGCTTTCAAGTTGTGTGCAGTTAATTCAGAGCTTTTACCTACCCTACCCTCCCCTCCGCTACCCCTTGCCCCATCAGTCTCTCCCCTCACTTGTAAGTACAAGTTAAGCCGGTATACACTGTTGTAGGTTTAATGGCAAGTTAGGGCGTGTGCATATTAACGACTGTTTGTATACATATGACAGTAGGTATTTATGATAAATAGAAAGTGCACAACAACTTACTCCGTCACAGTCATAACATCCACCAGATCCATCTCCTCAAGTCCTACGAAAACTTAAACGGCACTGTTTCTCCGCTGTTGCATATACCTGTCCAGTACGAAGCTGATCTGCCCACACTAAATTATTACTGGTTGCCTAAAACCGACCTCGTTGCGACTGCCGTATCCACTGACTGGCATCGCGCCTCCAAAAATTCGCAGAATCATAGCCAGCCGCATCCAGAAGAGGGCGAAGCTACAGGATGACCACCCACGCCACTCAATGCATAACTATAACCCAGTGCCACAGAGATTAAAAGCTGCAAAAGTTTTCTTGGGTACGTGAGGTCAGCTGATGGCAGCCCCTCCACAAGAAGATATAATCTTTCGCAAGAGCTGCTTCATTTTCCTGATTTCTTTATAGAACTACCAGAGAGCCTCCCATCCGGGCACAAGTTACGGTGGCCAACGTGAAAGGCTTTAAATAGACTTCGTACCCAAGTAGGCAGCAGCAAGGACAATTCCAGAAATGAGAGTTTATGGTCGGTTCAGTTCTCAGGTGCATATGTGGCGTCTGTCCACAGACAATGACTCACCTCCCATCTTGCACCGCATGCCCTGCCACCTACGCACGCGAGGACTTAATTGCTGCGTAGTTTTTCGTGTTTAATGTGCCATCGACACGCTAAGAACACAAATACATCATATTATATCTTATGGTGTATTTGTGTGAGGTTCGGACCACATTGTTTCTGTGTTATTCATTAAAATAGTGGCATTATTTTGGATACCTTTCATCGTAAATACTGTTTTTCCAATATTTCCCACAATATTCAGACCCAGCAAAAATTAACGTAGATTATAAAATAGGTGTTTTGAGGTTGGCGATCGTATCCAGTATTGACTAATTACTAGCTTACCTTTGATATTGAATATGACTGAGTACTTGGTTTACGGACGTTCTACACTAAATTTTAGGATTGAGACTATAAACCTACTCCAACAACGTAAAGGTAAAGGCTTGTATAAAGAAGAGCGTATTCCATGATGACGATAACGAAGCTTCTTTCTATAACACAATTATCGTAAAGGAAGTATCCTAAATTATGTGAAATGCGGGCAACATTTGTAATTCCACAATTACATAATGTACGCCACCCTCATCTGATTCAGTCAAGCGTTATCCATGACGTTGCTGTACATACCACGTTTATATAATTACATGTCTGTCTGTAGATACATAGATAGATTTGTATTTATTTTTTTTATTTTTATTTATTTATCTATTTGTTAACATAGGTAATGCATTACAGATCGTATATTTGGTGAACAGAGCGCTATGTTATGCCAGGAGGCGTACAAATATGTTGAGCAGATCTAAGATTACAAATTAAAATTTAATATAAATACTTGAAAATCATGCATAAATGGTATTAAATTAGGAAATAAATGAACAATTACATATTAAATACTCTCATTATGTCAAAAGGTCAAACCTAAATGAAGAATTATTAAAATGTCAAAAAAATAAAATCTATGTCAAGTAATTAAGATGTCAAAATTATTTAATGTCAATATTCAGTAAGTACCGGTAATTCTAAATAAATTCGTCATTTAAGTATTCGTCAATAGTATAGTAACATTTATCAATTAAGAACATTTTAATTTTTTTCTTAAATTGTGCAATATTTAATTCTTTTATGGGGTCTGGAATTTTATTATAAATGCGTGGAGCCATACCCAGGACACTTTTTTTTACTAGTGCAGTTTTACATTTATAATTACTTAAAGAATTTTTGTACTGATTACGAATTGGAACATTTCGTACCATTGTCATTTTTTCAAAAAGGTTGGGATTCGTTTTGACGAAGATACAAATTTCTAATATGTATATTGCCGGTAGCGTTAGAATTTTTAATGATTTAAAGTACGGTGCACAGCTGTCATCTGTTTTCAGACCACACATGGCTCTAATGCCTTACTGCTAATCTAATATATTCTCGATATCGAAATTACTGTAACAATTTACTAAAAACTATTAAACGCAACTTTGATCAAAAAGAACTCCTGAAGGCCAATGGCAACCCCAAAGCAACTTGGGATCTTATAAAAACCATCAGTTACAAAAACACCTCACCCACAAATAAGTCAGGAGAACTTCTTAATTTGTGCAGCGATCCAAAGGCCTCTGTCAATGCTATAAACCAGTATTTTGCAAACGTTGGAGTAGATCTTGCTAGGCAAGTTGCACAGAGTCAACCTATAACTCACCCAAATTTTAAATTTGACAGCTTAATAAATCCTCAAGGCAACTCATTCGTATTACTAGAAACTAATTTCTCAGAAATAGAAAATATAATTATAGAATTGAAACATAATTGTGCAGTGGGTCACGATGGCATACCAGCCTCAGTTATCAAGTCGGCCAGACATGTACTTGTTCCTGCAATAACGCATATCTGTAATTTATGTATCTTGAAAGGTATTTTCCCCGACACCTTTAAGAAGGCATTAGTCACACCAGTATTTAAGGGTGGGGATGGTGACCGTGTCGAGAACTAGGCCTATATCTGTACTCACCACATTGTCCAAAATTATGGAGAAGGTTCTGAACAAAAGATTGCTTAGCTACCTTGAATACTACAACATAATTGCGCCAAATCAATACGGTTTTAGGAGAGGCGTATCAACAGAGGATGCTGTCCTTGAACTTACAAGCCAAATTGTTAAAAATCTTGATTCTAGGACTAAAACTCTAGGGATATTTCTTGACTTAGCCAAAGCTTTCGACACGGTCTCTACTCCCATTCTTCTTCGGGGTTTAGAAAGCTTAGGAATAAGAGATATCGCTCTAAATCTCTTCCATGACTATCTTACAAACCGTAACCAACGGGTTAAGGTAGGCAACTACGTCAGTGACGATGTAAGCCTAACCTTTGGCGTACCACAGGGCAGCGTGCTAGGGCCCACTCTTTTTCTTCTATTTGTAAATAGATTGTGTCAGCTGACAATCCCACACTGCAAGATACTTGTATATGCAGACGACACTGCGCTTATCATAAGTGGAAAAACATGGGAATCTGCTCATCACGCAGCTGAAAATGCACTTGGCATAGTCATGGATTGGCTTTCATTGAATCTGCTGACGCTGAATGTCTCTAAAACTCACTATGTCCCTTTCTCAGCGAACACTGCTACACAGCCTAGTATGCCAGACGTTAAAGCCCATAGTTGTCAATATATGTACACTGAACCCTTGCAGCTGCCCTACTATACATAGAAGCTCTTGTGTTAAATACTTGGGCGTGCACATTGATAACACATTAAGTTGGCAAAAGCATATCAGTGTGACAGTTTCGCGTGTTCGTAAACTAATGTTTCCTATGAAAAAACTAAGAAGAGTAGTTACCGACCGATTGTTAAAAACTATATATTTTGCCCTAGCCCAGTCACTTCTTACCTACTGCATATCTGTCTGGGGTGGTACATTTAAAACGTATTTACTTCGCCTTGAGAGGGCACAAAGAGCAGTCCTGAAAGTTATGCTTCACAAACCTTACCGGTACCCGACTACCCAGCTTTATAAAGACATATCTGTACTCACTGTCCGGCAGCTCTGTGCGCTTACTATCACCTTACGTGTACACTCATCATTGACCTATGACCCAAGGCTGCTAGAGCAAAATAAACGTCGTAAAGATCCCGTATGCCCACCTGTCACCACTAAAACTGCGCTAGCGAGACGAAGCTACCCGTACCTTAGCAGTCAACTTTATAACACTATAAACGAAACCTGCAACTTAAACCCTTTACCTAAATTTAAATGTAAAACTATTGTTGGTGGTTTTCTTCAAAAGTTAACGTACGATGAGACTGAACAACTCTTTGCAAAAAAATCTTACTAACCCGTTATAAGAACAGATCTAAATTGCTTCTTTTTTATCGACACACACAACTAAACCCACGTACAAATCCACACACACACCCACACCACACACACACCCACATATACACCCACACCACACGCACCCACACCACACGCAACCATTCCTTGCTAATGTAATATTTTTTGTTTATTTTTATTTCTATAAGTTATTAGTACTTAAGATAAACTAAGTCTAGGCTTGCAATAGTGCAAATTGTCAAAGAATTGTAAGAGGAAGGTGCCTGTGTCTGTAACACAGTTTATACTAGCACAGACACAGACATTCACTCTGTCTCAAAAATGCTTAGCGTTTTGTTAATATAGTGGCACTTGTATGTTTTGGTTGAGATGGAGAAATTGTATTTGGCTTTTTTGAATAAAAGGATTATTTATTTAAGGATTATTTATTTAATGCACCTTTTTTGTGCTTTGAACAGTAATGCCTTATCCGAGGAATTACCCCAAAAAATTATTCCGTACCGCAGAAGTGAGGCTACTAGACCATGGTAGGCAACAAGTAATGCGTCTATATTTACTTTTCTAGCCAATTGAAAAAGTGCATAGGCAGATTTATTTATTTTTTTACATAGCTGTTCTATATGAGCTTTCCAATTAAGGTTATTGTCAATAGAGATACCTAAAAACACACTTACTTTCACTTCTTCTATATCATTGCCATTGTAATTGACACAAATTTTTGGAGGTTCTATTCTTTGGTGGAAATGCATTACTTTGGTTTTCTTGAGGTTGATTTTTAAATTATTCATATTAAGCCAATTAATTATGTCAGTAAGAGTATTATTAATGTCAAATTGATAAGTATTTAAGTCCTTACATTTTACTATGGCAGTGCTATCATCTGCAAATAAAATCATTTGTTGGGGTGTCACTTTTGGCAAATCATTTATGTAAATGAGAAATAAAGGTGGCCCAAGCACGCTACCTTGAGGCACTCCATATTTAATACTCCTGAAATTCGACACATAAGTTCGTTCCGTTTTGGTTTTTGCGCACACTCTTGTAATTTCAGTACATTGCAATCTATTACTAAGGTATGATTCTAGTAGTTTTAAAATGTTCCCTCTGATGCCATAGCAAAACAATTTGTCTAGAAGGATTTTGTGATCAACATAATCAAAGGCTTTAGTCATGTCTGTGTAAATAGCGCAGATGTGAGTTTTTTTATCAACAGCAGACATAACATTATTTAAAAGATCGAAAATAGCCATGTTAATTGTTTTATTTTTCCGGAAACCGTTTTGTTCTTTACACAAAATATTATATTTGTGAAGATATTGGTATATCGAGTTATAAATAACTTTTTCAAGGATTTTGGAGAAAACAGGAATTTTGGCTATTGGCCGGTAATTTTTTATATCCGTCTTGTCTTCTTTTTTATGGAGCGGTTTTATTATTACTTTTTTTAAACCTTCAGGATAGATGCCCTCGGTAATACCTATATTTATAATATGTGCTAGGGCAGGTGCTATAGGCTCAATTACATATTTAATTACTTTAGTAGATATACCGTCAATACCTACAGTACTAGTATTTTTAAGCGTCTTTGTGGCTAAAATAATATCGGATTTTAGTACAGGCTGCATAAACATTGATTGCATTGTCAAATTATTTAACTTATTGTTTATTTTAATGTCATTTATTATATTGTTCTCAATGTCATCTATAAAGTAGTTATTAAATGTATTTGCTATGTCATTTGGGTCGTTGTAAGTCAAATTCCCTGTTTTTATTGTTAGTATCTGTTCTTTAGGCAGGTTAGTTTTAGATCTATTTATGGAAGTAGCTCTTTGGCAAAGAGAGATGAGGTAGGTACTCGCAATTCTACGAGTAATATAATTATTTGTATATACGCGTACTTAGGTAATTACTAATTAAGTAAGCAAAAATTTCCTTAATAAGAAGTATGACTTTACCAATACTCTGGTATGAAGCTTCATACATTATTTGATAAGTAAAATACAAAAATGCTGTCCATTTAGTTTTATTCTGCTGGATATAGATATATTTGGAAAAGGGTATGAATCCTTTGATAACATGTCGGATGAATAAGTTGTTCGTTGAACATTACATCAACGATGCGTAATTTTAAGATCAAAGAAAACCTAATAGCTACGCCGTAGACATATACTACGAGGTCGTAGCAGATTGCTACGACGTAGATGGGGTTATAATTTTCACCTGAATCATAATGATTATTTAATTGCTATTTTCATAACTATGGAAACTTTCCCATCAAAAACTTAAATGAGAAAATGTGAGCCAAGTTCAATATTAACAATATGCGTTGTTGTTGAATTTGCCGACAAAAGAATAGAGATCTAAATGAGGCCAAGTTCTGTAGATAATCCTAAATAAATGTCTTACGACTTCCACCCTACGAAGCCAGTCCTAAATAAATTTAAAACACATTTTTTTTTCTGCTACAACTATGTTTGGAAAGTGGGTTAGCTTTTTGAACTATATGTCAGTCAGTTAGTCCGTGACAAAAATGCCGATTTTTAGACGTTAATATCTCAATAACTGTTTGAGCTGTATTTTATTAAATTTCGTGTTTTAGTTAATCTAAGGGGTTTTAATTAATAAACCATATTTTATGTGTTTATATTAAATAAATTTTTAATTATTTAGGGGTCAAAAGTGGCTTCATTGGTTTGTGTAATATCACACAATGAAAACCGCAGCTGGCGTCGCCAGTTCCTTTTTTTGGCTTGAACTTGGGTTGACACGCTACCGCGTGTATAGATATTGGGTACTTGTAACGCATTAGACATAACTTACAAACAAAACACATTCATTTACATTTACCTACATATACATAAGACTGGGAAAATCGCGGCAAGTCAAGCTAAACTCAAACGACGTACGTACGTAGATATGTATGTATACTATGTATGTATATGTTCGTCGCGACAGTTCGACGCAAACTTTATGCAAATGTGGCGTGTGTTTTATGTTAATACTACCCTCGTCGGTGCCACAGTTTAAGGTGTAACAGTAGGCTTACTTGGACTAACTGAGAAATGGAACTCACATTGTATGGGAATTGTTACTGATATTTAATAGCGAACTACTACTGCTGTTAATACGCCAGAAAGCCTGTTGAAATGTACTCTTTAATCGTGTTAACTGAAAGCCCGCAGACAGGCAGCTTTGCAAATACATAGTTGGTACGTTCAAAGTCATTTCCCTTTCATCTGTAATATTGCTGCCCTGTGTAAACTATGGCCGGCCGCTCACTGTTAATCTTGTCATGTCTTATCTGAGATTGTCAAAGCTATGACTATTTTATTATTGTATCTTGATTCGCATGAAGCTAGAATTGATAGCGCTTATCTGCAGTATTATATATAAAATACTAGCGCAGGCATCGTCTCATAGTATCTTTAAAATATTCATAACTTTCTAAAGTCAGAAAAAATTATTGAGAAGCAAATTGTCTTGAAAAAATCACAACTATCGTTCTTTGACAGTTGTATTAATGGCTATAATACGTCAAATTGACGTAGGGTGCTTATTTTCTTATCACTTAATTTCCCTGCCTGTACCAACAGTCGTTACTTTATTTTTTTTTACCTTTATTTATTGTAAATTGAGCTACACACATGTAATTTCTTTTTTTTCTCAATACCTATTTATTAAGTTATTTTTGTAACTGTTTGTTTTCCCGAATTAAATAAATACACAAATTCATATCCTATAGATATTTTATTTTATTTATTATCATTTTATTTAAATATAAAATATGTAGGTAGAAGCTTTCTAACAGAGTAACAGCAAGCTAAATGTCGTATTGATGGAGTAAATTTACTTGAGTGATAATTTTGTTCTATATTATGTTTTACCCACCTACGGTGGAGCCTAAAGGTGGTGATGGTTTGTGTAACTTTATACAGCAACTAGCCGTGTGCGCGATGAGATTACCCACCGTCAAGAATAACGAAATTCTATGCAAACTTTAAAAATCATTCCTCAGTTTCGCTATGTAAGGAATTCTTGTGTAAAATTTCATTTCTACCAAGCAGTTTAGACTGCGTTGTCTATCTGACGGTGAATGAATGAATGAATGAATGAATGAATTTAAGACTTTCATTATGTAGATTTGTTTAGTACTAGCTTCTGCCCGCGACTTCGTCCGCGAGCCTAAATCTTCCTCAAGAATTGGGCTATCTAATGCAAAAAGATTTTTTTAAATCCGACTGACAACTTCTGAGATTACCCCCTACAAACAAATCAACAAACAAACAAATTTTATCTCCACAATAAAACTATTTATCTATTTAACATAACACAACAACAACACTAACATTATTTATTTTAGCTGTTTGTGTACGTGAGTTTAAATGTTTGTAAACACACCCACAATACAGGAGTTTCTAATATATGGCAATGTTTTTTTTTTAAAAGAAAAGAAAAAGAAAGAAAGAATTAACTATCTTTTACCTCTTTATAATATTATTATAGTATAGACATAGATAGTGTTAAGGCGTAGTTAATGCCTTTTATCGAAGTATCTGTAAACCTTCTGAACATATCTTTGTTGTCCCCGCGATGCTATAGATTCCCTTCTGCTCTCAATGTGACCGTCCCTACATACATACATATCCATTGGTAAGCGCGCGGCGTTTGTATGGCATCGTTACGTCTTACGGTGGATGGCTGCTTTAAATGCTTTTATGTATTCAAATATTGCGGTTTTGTAACCGTCTGGGGCTCTCTATGGGGTTATTGTAAGAAAGCTTATTGCTAATATTGTTCTTGTTTGGTGGTATCATTATGTATGGAATATCTGTAACAAATCGAAGGATTAACTTATCTTTGTATTTTCTCGTACATTTTTGTTTATTCGAAATAGCCTTTTCCAATTATTATACCACACTTCATCAGTTCAGTCAGTTATCACAAATATGGTGCATAGCGGTTCTGTCTATAATGGATCATTAGGTAGAACGCCACAGACAAAAAAAAAAAGTAATTACCATATAATACAACTAAAAACATAAATAAGAACATTATTGACAAGCTCTGATATGATTAAAGAGATGCCTTAAGATTTATTTTTAAATTTCGAAAACTTATATGTAAAATGTATTTACAAGGCACATGTGACTGGAAACGCCGGGAGGGGACGCCCTAGGAGAACATATACTGACTTTATTGGTGATGTTCTTCAGAAAGGACAGGTACGTAGTACTCCCAACCGGCGTGCGTGTATGACCAGATTTATGAACGTAAACGAGAAAAGGAGTATGTAAGGATCGTAGCAAGTGGCGTTCTGTAGTTTCTGCCTACCCCCATGGGAAGAAGGCGTGAGTTTATGTATGTATGTGTTAGATGTGTGCAACTGCCTATATTGATGTCTGTGTTTGTATGCGTATACTTATAAGGTTGACGCAAGAATTTAGATTCAATGCATAGATCAAATCATAGCCTAGTTTTTCTTATCTCGTAGATGACGTAAGACACGACCAATATCCGCAAGTAGTTAAAAACATACTTGAACAATGCCTAAATTAACATTCAAAAAGTTTAGCGTTCACTCATTACGTCATATCAATTTCAGGAACCACCCATATCTGTGTAATTAAAGTAAATGGTTATATGTTGTCGTAGCTAAAGATAACATAAAATAAAGATTATGTAAATAAGAAGTTGACTAGCTGTGTGAAGTTAGTGCTATTATTTGTAAAAATATACATAATTACTGCGATTTCTATTCCAACATATTTATGCTTAATGTTTGTATTAGGTTTAAATATACAACATGTAACGTAATTAACGCACACCCTCAAACACCCCAATTAGAATATTATGTTATAATCATAATACATACACTGAATTTTTAATTTAACATGTATATGCATTGTTATTTACTAAATTAGGTTCTTGGAATAAGGTTTATTTTTCTTTATTTTGTATTGAATGATGGAATTTGTATGAATACAAATAAAACTGCGATTTTAAAAGTCTTATTACTTTGACTTACGGTCCATTTCAATTTGTTTTGACTGTACAGCGTTAATATGACAATAATTTCCGTAGTTTTAATTATTTTTGGGATAAAAAATTACCTATATTAAAAATTATATAAATGGATTCAGTAAACGATTCTGAACAAACTATTTTCAGGATGTGCGTTAATTAAGTTACATGTTGTATTTATTCTCATGAAGACACAAAGTCAACAAAGCATGAAAACAATGTTTCTAAGCTAATTTTTAAATAAATAAAGTTCGTCTCAATCGTCACTGCATCAATTGTGATACTCCCCCAATGCATTTAGTTAGGAAGGGCGTTATTTTCGATTAAATATTAACCTAATTGAGTCTTGAATGCATTGAATGAGTATGTTTTTTATACATGAGGGCATTTTGTTATATAATTGGACTCCTTCAAAAGTCTTTTTTTTTGCCAACTTAATTCTCATCTATGGTAAAATCAGGAATCTAGCTCAGCGAGTGCTAAGTTACGTAAGAAACATACTTTAGTAAGCGATAAATTAGTTTGTACACTTTTGTTGAGGGTCTTACGGATAACAATACTATGGATGGTATTATTAGTGATACTTCTGCACCATATAGTAATATTGCCTCAGTTCAATAAGCGAGTAAACAGACGGGCGCCGCGTCGTCGCGGCGTCGGCGTCGCTCGGCGAGTACCGACGGCATGGACTTGTACTGTTGTTGAACTAAAAATGCTTTTTTGCATATAGCTTTTTTTCCACAACGGGGAAGCTCTTGGCCTGCATCTCACCTCACGATGGTAAGTGATGATCAGGCCGAAGGTGGAAGCGAGCTTCACCCGGAATCCTCAGCTATAGAGGATTTGGCCATCTTACCTCTTAACTGCCGAAACACATTATGGCGACAGACATAGATAAGACGGTAGTAGCTAGTCAGGCGGACTTAGAACAAGCCCTTCCACCAACCAAACCGAACAGAAAATTTTACCCCCACTGAGAATCGAACCCGAGACCTCTGGCTGAGACAGGAGGTCTAACAACTTGACCACAGAGGCAGTTTCCTGGGCATTGACAAATCTTGTCCTAATAGTACCTATTGTTGATGAACTAGGCTAAAAAATATAGGCTTATGAGAGTGCTTTGGTAGTGTTCTTAGATTAGTCGTATCTTGGGGTTGCGATAGTAAAAAAGAAAGTTTGTATTTTGCCGACACTGAGCGCAAATAAACTGAATTGATTTAGGTACTGTCCTTGAGATCCGAAGTAGAGTTGTTGGTTATTGTTTTATTTCTCGCGTCTCAGATTGATTTTCAATTTTCAATCGAATTTAATACATTTGTGTAGGTATCTGTACAAAAAATACGCAATTTGGCGAGATAATACAATATAACTTTTTATTTTTAGATTAGCAAAAGTAATAAAAGACACATTTGTAACATTGAACGATATTTTAATTTTTAATCGACTTTAAAAAAGCAGGAGGTGCTATGTTCGTAGCGTGTGTATTTTATGTATGTCCATCGATAATTTTGTCAATTGTGGACTGATTTTGAAATTATTTTTTCATTTGTTAGAAAAAGCTTCCTAGGTCCCATACAAATTGTATTAACTTTGCTTGGGTAGTTTTTGAGTTAACTTCAATAATACGTATTTTTCCCACTTAGCCTATGTGAAAGATGTTATATAAGTTCCTGTCACTCTTATTTACCTACATAGCAGGTCGTGGTATTCAAATTTGTGTAGGGTAAGTACCACGACTAAAAAGTGAAAAATAAAAACTTTTTACAAAAAAAACCCTACAAAGATGAAAGAATAACTTTAATTTCGGAAGTCGGAGGCAAGAAACGAAAATTTAAAACCAAAGATACCGACTTTCGAAATTAAGGTTATTTTTCACTTTATAGTGACTTTTTTTTGTAAAAAGTCAATTTTTATTTTGCAGATCACTTCATAATCATATTACTTTTTTAACATAACAAAATGCGAATAAATCTAGACCAAACCGAAACTGGCTAATTCATTGAAATCTATTAAGAAACAAGCTGACTTTATCAATCCAATCAGTTAGTCGTTAATGTTAGTTAATTAACGGACAAATGACGTAAGTTAAGAAGTCCAATCAATTTGATTGATCACTTCATTAGCCTCAGATTTGGTCTAGACTGAATTAATGGATGTTGTTCAGTCTGGACCAAGCAATGCCATTAATTTTAATGATTAACAATATTTACTACTTGTTTTGATGCCAAAAATTAGGAAAATACAGGATTACTTTTAACGCTTGATTTAGCTACAATTATACCATGTCTAAGATAATTAGGTACTTACTTTAAAAAATGGAAGGTAATGCCGAGATTTTCAGAAAAACAGCCTTTTCTATTGATTTATTCCTAAACAGCATTGTGTGTGGGATTTTCCAACGGCAAAAATTACGAACTTTCATCCCCTATTTAACCCCTTTAGGGAATGAATTTTCAAAATGTTCATGCTTCTAGACCCAGCGGGTTAGGTTGTGCATGATCTCTCAGTGAATGAACGAATTTAAGATATTATTTCAGTAGATGCAAGTGTTTTTTTACCGATCTGCACACAAACCACTGGCATGACCCGCAATGAAACATGTCCTAGTTTTACTACTGCTATCTATAAAACGCTTTATAGATAATGTGAAAAGTGGAAGTCAAAAAGTTAGTAAATGAGCTTCCCGTATGAACGAGTGGCGCGACCGTCCGCTTCAGCGATAAGTCGCGGTACTGACATGCTGGCGAGCGGAGCGGACGCGGTTGAGCGATTTGCAGTTTTAAGCCGATATCAGACGCTTCACTTTTTGTTCATTTTTGCCTTTTATCTATCAGTCGAAGTGAAACGTCTGAACACAAAATGAATCAAAGGTGAAACAAGAATTTATTAGAGAACCGATCCAACGATGTTGGATTTCGGCACTGGACATTTTTCACTTTTATTGAAAAATTTAATGAAGGAGCAGATGGACGTCCATATCTATAATAATTTTGTCAGTGTCCTGTGAACGTGGAATGAGACAAAAATAAACCTTCACTCGAATGAAGGTTAATTTTTGTTTGCGTCGGTTGCTTCAGGACGAACTTATAGCAAACTAGCATGATCATCTTTATCGTGATACAAATATTTCAGAAACTTAAACAGTATCTGAATGGAGACTATCTGGAAATGAATAAATATTGACATTAAGGTAAGTAGCTTCATAATTGTGTGGGACATTTACAAAACTTCCTGTAAATCAAAGTAAATAAGCCGTCTATTAAGATGGCTGATCACGGCTAGATGGCTTATTTAATATGTTTTCTTAAAAAAATGGTGTTGCTTTAGTTTATTCGAAACAAGTAGTCGCCTTGTTTTTCTATAGTCGACTTGTTTGGAAGTTGACAGTAAATACGGCCCTCAAAAATGTCCGCTTTTGACTAAGTAGCATTGTCCCGTCTCAGATTGTCGTACACAGATGAGCACTTTGGTAACTCAAGTGGTACCGCGTTGGAATTATAATGGATTAGGTACAACACAAATAGTACTTCTATTTGTTAGTAGGACTATTTGTGTTATGAAGCGTAGTTGGGTAATCACGTTCAACAGTGTTAGTTTAGAACGTACATTTATTTAAGTGGTGTCCACAAGTTTATTTCCAATAATATAATTTTTCGCAATAATATATTTATTTGTTTATTGTAGTATTTCCTTGGGATATCGTATTACCCAATAACTGGGTTATGGAGGTGAGATAGGCAGTCGTTCCATGTAAAATACTTGTAGCGGTAAGACCGCCACATACAAAAACTACGAAACAAAAAAAGACATGACGTCACACAATTCCTACATCTCGCAGTTAGAGTTTACTGAGCGAATAACATAGATAAGACTATCCGAAATCAACATATGGGCAGTTGCCCGCCAGACATAACAACCCGTCTGGTTGGAGGATCCTCCCTTTTCTATGGTGGATGAGTGAACTTTACACCCTGTTCCTCATACTCCTAAATACTCTTAGCTGCATCCGGTTAGACTTGAAACCGACCCCAATATAGTTGGGAAAAGGCTAGGCAGATGATCAATATTGCACGACTCGTAATGCGAAGCATTAGAGTGTGCTCTACGATCGAAGAATTATTTTTGCCCCATTTCTGTAACTGTTTTTATTGTTACACTCCTGCTAGTACACAGAACCTATTTAATTTATATACCATTGTATAGATGATTAAATGGAAATTAATACTGTACTTTTTAACAATTGATTTAATGCAGCAGAAACGGAAAAAGCATAAAAATAGTTGAAAAAAAATTCCTGTCCGTCAATTTATGAACCCTGAAAACATAGCCTGTAGCTTGCGATAAAATCAATTAATTGAGTCAATTTTTTTTTTATACTTTCGGTTCAGCCGTAGAAGGAACCCTATTGAAAATGGCTCTTTTATTCAAAGTAGTTTAATTATAATTAATAAAATACTAACTGAAATATAATATCTTTAACTAAATATTTCCAACCTTGGATTTGATGTCCGCAAGTTGCCTAGCAACCGCCAAGTAAATATCTTTGTCAGTCCTTGACATTACGACTTCATGAAAAGTGATAAATTGTTCATTTTTAACATTGAGGTATTATTGTAATTTTTAAACTATGTTTTGAATTTCTTTTTCGTATATGAATGAGTGATAAGTATAAGGCGTGCACTTTTGGATTTTCCAAACTATTGTTTATTATTATTACGTACAAGAAATGATAACTTTAGCCAAATATATTAGTGTTTCCCTATACATATTTTTATTTTTATTTTTACTACGAATAATAAAATTATTCGTAGTAATGTATACACAAATATAATATTAGGCATGCGACCACAATTTTTTTCATGATTTTAAATCCCAATATTCAAAGTCAAAGTTAAAGTCAAATAATTGATTTTAAATAGGCACATAAAAGGCACTTTTGAATGGCAAAACTTACAAAAAAATTAAATTAATTCTAGTCGCTCTGCTCCCCACACTGCTCTCACCCATACAATTTTATCGCTGTGCTCTCTCAGTGGGCAAGTTTACAGGCCAGTAGCCTGAGCGAATCAATTCTCTGATTTCCTTCCATTTTATATATTTCATGCTTTAAACTTTTTGCCGCAGTGATTTTTACGGTCTTTAAGCTTCTGGTGGAAAAGATTATTGTTGTAAGAAATGATTAATAAAATTAGTATCATCAAGAAGATGGACAGCATCTGCCAGTTTACTGTTAAAACCCAACTCTTCCAACCTATCATGGAAATCTTTTCTGACTCTCCATCATTCAATAGCAAGTTTCTGTTAATACAGAATTTTGCACCTCAGTTGGATATTTTAAGAAGTAGACTATTTAATGTTAAAATTTTAACCACGACACTTTAACACCTGATACACATGTAAAAAACCACCCAGCGGTTGGGCCCTGGTTGGGTTCTTTGACAGCCCATAAACAAAAGAAAACCGCCTCCTCTATTACCTTTTCACCTCTATAACTCAAGTATAATAAAAACATAATCTTGCCTCTCAATATACAAGTATTTGTGCTATAAATATTACCCGACTTTGCAACAAAGACGTCGGGTAATGTGTTTGTTCTTATTTCAAGGACAGGCTCCGATGTTGGGCACACAATATTAGGTGAAGGTCAACACATGTTTGACAAAGAAAATGTGTATTTTCTGAAAGCTTCTGCAAAACATGGGTCTCCAAAATACTATATTAGACGATATGGGCTACATTCAACGATAAAAAAAATCTAGTCATATTATTATAATTTGAACATGAATGATGTAACCAAAATTTTGTAACAATATTCTGATTTAAAAGAGTGTCCGTGGAGTTTCTTGCCCGTTCTTCTCCATAGGAACTTACTACGCTTTGGAATGGGCAACTAGCTTCATCTTTCTGACTGACCGACCCCTTGACCATTCAAAAGTACCTGTAATTGGTTTATTAGAAATAAATGCTTTGAGTTTGAGTTTGAAATTACTCCAGTATAAAACCAATCACAACAAAGTTTTAAAATTATGTAAAGATAATGTTTTTTTTTTTTTAATCTTCTTACACTTCTTACACTAAGTTTTACTTTACTAACATAATAAGGATTTCAAAGTCTGAATTAAAATGTTTTTTTTTTATATAACTGTGAAAGGACTGCAAATGCTAAGTACATAAGAACACCTGTTGTGCGAATTTAAACTTTACACAAACACATAATCAGCCTAAAATGTTCCCACTGCTGGGACACAGGCCTCCTCTCTGTGAGAGGAAGTGGGACGTAATCCACCACGTGGGCCCGGGTTGGTAGATGTCACATGTCTTCTTTTTGGTTCTAGTACATGTCGGTTTCCTCACGATGTTTTCCTTCACCGTTTTGAGAGCAGTAGTGATGAGTAATTTACACAAAGTAAAGCGCCTGTCTGGGTTCGAACCTACATAAAGTTCGTAAGTTGCGGCGGATTTAATTTAAACTTTATTAGTTCCTAATCGTGTCAAACTGATAGGTGCCAGGAAATTATGAGAAAATGTTTTAACTAGTTTCAGAATAATTGTTCTATAACGATTTAATTTCTTCTGACTACCCCGCAATACAAAACATTGAAATGTACCAAACATTACTGATTATTTACGTATATCATATATTATTAACAACAAACTCAAACAATCTATACTGACCCTTATCTCATCTGAACGAACAGCATCCTGATACGATACGCGTATGTTCAAACGACCATCAGGCGTTCAGAACAATCACTGTCACTGAGCGCATGTGTTTCGGTAGCGGTGATGTATGAGGAGATTTGAAACAAGATTGAGTATGTAATTGATGTAATTACGAGGAAATGGGTTTTTAAAGTCCGCCTTATATAAAAAGTAGGTGAAATCTTTCATGCTAATTGCTGTTCTAGTTCGTCGTGATTACATAACCTTTTCAGAGATATTAGGCAAATAAATAAAGATGTAAATATCAACCTACGCAAATATATACCTATGCAATGTGGAATTAAGGAGCGCACTGGAAGATGCGATTCGTGAGTACCGGTTCACATTACCTGACCTTAGACCACGGCTACCACGTTTGCCCATGAATAAAAGAAACAGGGCGCTGGTGTGTGCCCTGGATGCGTTGTTACCGAATTTTATGGAAAGCAGCGCAGACCTCTGCGATACACACTCAATCTTGTATTGCACGGCTGTTGCGGCATGTCGTATAGCTCGTGTCAAATTTCCAAACACTGACCGAGCTGTACAGCCAAAACCTGCCGCGCCAGCCTGGCAATGCAGGATTGAGCGTCGTATTAATGAGGCCAGGGTACTCATCGGGAAGCTCATCTGCTTCAGGGAGGGTAATACACGCCCAAGGGTGATGCGCTTTGTGAGGCGGGCGTTCTCGGGGACTAGTATTAGTCCTCGAGAATATGTTTCCTGTGTCACAGAGCGCATCGACTTCCTGAAGCAGAAAGTTTATGCATGGGCAAACCGTATCCGTCGGTATAGGCGAAGAGTGGATCGATACGCTCAGAACCGCATGTTCCAGAGCGATGAAAGGTGGGTATACAGAGCATGGGAGCGACCCATTCCCACTCAAGGTGTGACTGACGCGCGTCCACCGGAAAATGAGGCCATGAGTGCTTTTTGGCGAAGCATCTGGTCGGTGCCCGTCAGTCACACTGAAGGTGATTGGATGCGTGTTGTTGAGCGGACGTGTGATTCAATACCAGATATGGAAGCTATTAACATCAGCCCTCTGGATGTAGCCCGTGCAGTTCGTCCGTTGCCTAACTGGAAACCTCCAGGACCGGACGGACTGCACAATTTCTGGCTTAAATGGGTTTAAAGATTCTTTATTTATTCTAAAAGAACATACATTGTTCACTTAGCGAATAAATACATAGCTAAAGTAAGTGTATTCCAGTAGCAAACAGTTATGCTTCATGTAGGTACCTACCGCCACAAATAAAAATAAAAACAAAACAACATTGTATCGCATTTTATGTGCCTGACTGGTTTGTGTCGTTAGCTTAATAGTTTTGTGTTGTTAGTGACGTATTGCTTGAGTTTAGTTTTAAATGGCTACAAAGATCACACGCCTGCTTAGCCTCACAATTCCAGTCATCTCTAGAGACTGGGTCGCTACCTGTGTTCTTTACGACAGGAGTTACCCACCTGCTCTATAAATCGGGTAGTACTGCGGAACCTAAAAACTATAGACCAATCACATGTTTACCTACGGTCTATAAAGTTCTTACATCCATTCTTAGAGCAAAAATTGTACAACATATTGACTCCAACTCCATTATGTCTGTGTCTCAGAATGGATGTAAGAATGGGTCCCGCGGTACTAAAGAGCTGCTCCTTATAGACATGACCATAAACCAACAGGTCCGCAGATCCCGGAAGGATTTGTCGACATGTTGGATAGATTATAAGAAGGCCTATGATTCGGTGCCACATACATGGCTCATGAGGGTGCTGGAGTTGTACAAGATAGATGCAACTCTGCGCACCTTCCTGATGTCATGTATGGGGCAATGGAGGACGGTTCTTCTCTACCCAGGATGTCGACAAATCCGGAGGACCGATGAACCAATCAGGATTGAGCGGGGAATATTTCAGGGCGATAGTCTGAGCCCACTTTGGTTTTGCTTAGCCTTGAATCCTCTAAGCACACTGCTGGAGGATTCGGGTCTAGGCTATCGGTTGAGAAGAGGTGGTCAGGTAATATCTCACCTCCTTTACATGGATGACTTGAAACTCTTTGCCCCCAACAATTTGCGACTGATGGAGCTACTGAAGGTAACAGAAACGTTCAGTAGCGCCATCAGGATGGAATTTGGTGTGGACAAATGTGCAGTCATGCATGTAAAGCGAGGAGGGATTATGATTCCATACACCTTAGATCCCTCTCCTCAACTGAAACCTACAAGTATTTGGGTATGTCGGAAGCATTAGGCATCAATGTTGCCGACATGAAACAATCGTTGAGGGAGCGTTTCTTTGGCCGCCTGAATAAGGTACTAAATAGTCTTTTATCAGGCGCAAACAAGGTGCGCGCCTTCAACGGTTGGGTCATGCCGGTTTTGATGTACTCTTTCGGCATACTCAAATGGACTCAGACGGAACTTGACGCTCTGGATAGGAAGGTCCGTACATTGCTGACAGCAAATCGGATGCATCACCCACGGTCATCAGTGATGAGACTGTACATCCCGCGGAAGTGTGGGGGTCGAGGTTTCTTGAATGCCAAAACCCTCCACAACCGCGAGATTTACAGTCTCAGGGAATATTTCCTTCAAACTGACGTGGGGATGCACCGAGATGTGGTCGCAGTGGACAAGGGCCTCACCCCGCTCTCCTTGGCGAAAGAGAACTGGCGCAAACCTGCAGTACTGGATACTAACGATCGTAAGGAAGTATGGCAAGGCAAAGAGCTTCACGGACGCTTTTTCCGGGTCCTCCATGGGCCTGACGTAGACTTTTTGGCGTCTATATCCTGGCTGCGCTTCGGCGACCTCTTCGGAGAAACCGAAGGTTTTGTCTGTGCGATTATGGATGAAGTTATCATGACGAATAATTATCGGAAATACATTGTCAAGGATGGTACGGTTGACATTTGTCGGGCATGCCACCGTCCCGGTGAATCAATCCGACATATTGTTTCCGGTTGTTCTCGTCTTGCTAACGGCGAGTACTTGCACAGACACAATCTAGTAGCTAGGATTATCCACCAGCAACTTGCCTTGCAATACAACCTTGTGGAGTCAGAAGTACCATACTACAGGTATGTGCCCGACCCAGTTCTCGAGAATGGTCAGGCCACATTGTATTGGGATCGATCTATCATCACTGACAGGACTATTGTAGCTAATAAGCCTGATATTGTGGTGATAGATCGACGAGAACGCCGTGCAATGATTGTTGATATTGCTGTCCCTCATGACGAGAATCTCGTGAAAGCTGAGAAAGATAAAAAAATCAAGTATCTTGACTTAGCACACGAGGTTGTCGACATGTGGGACGTGGACTCTGCAATCATTGTACCGATAATCGTAACGGTTAATGGCCTAATAGCGGAGAGCCTCGACCAACACCTCAGGAGGCTCTCATTGCGCGGCTGGGTCAAGGGCTTGATTCAGAAAGCAGTACTCCTAGACACGGCACGCATAGTGAGGAAGTTCCTCTCTCTAGAGCCCTGACCACCGGCAGCTTGGACCCTGTTCCTGATGCCGATGGGCGACTATTTTTTTATATTTTTAAATGTTTTTTATATCTTTTTTTTTTAAATATTTAAAAATGTAATTTATATGTATTAAAATGAAATAAAAGAAATGTAAATATAATTATAATACACAACGTATTACCTACCCCAGCTCTATATTGCTGAAAAATAACATAATAAAAAGAAAATACTATTGTAAATAACACTATCACTAGTGATTAGAATAGTTGTCAATAACTAAACACAGTTTGACGGCTCGGTTGGCGCAGTGGTTAAGCAATTGACTGCTGCGCTGCGTGTCGCGGGTTCGATTCACGCAAGTAACAAATATTGTATGACCTACAAGTAGTTGTTCCGGGACTGGCTGTTTGTTTATGTGAGTTTAATTAAATGTTTGTAAACGCACTCACAATACAGGAGAAATTCCTAGTGAAATAAAAAACAAGTGACGAACGTCGCAGAAGTAACAAATTCTCTAGGCAAACGATTTTGTTTATTGTTATTAGCGAATTGAAGTAGATTTTTTTCGTATCCTCTTGACATAATCCCTTTGTCATATATACTACACTAGTACCACCTACTATTAAACAAGTTTCCGTTCAACACAGATAAGCGTAGCTGGATGTGGCTCGAACTACTATATACTGAACTACTTGTAGGGAATGTGATTTTTGAAGTGAACACTTCTTTAGCGGCGTTGTGCACTTTTTTTGGGATGGGTAAAAAATGTTAAATCGCGTTAGGACGTGACCGTAAGATCCGTTGCCTAGCAACCGACAAAGTTAATATCAATATAAATAGTCTATGACATTACGTAAAGATTGCGAGGTAAGAAACTTTACCCATATTGATGGGTAAAAGAAGCAGTCAAAACATACTTCATGAAAAGTGTAACAACAATAAACAATTTATTTAAAATTGTTTATTCTTGTTAGACTATATTTTGAAAATAAATAAATATATTACTACTACTAATGAATATGGTATTTTACCATATAAATTATAGTACTTTTATACCGATAAATAAAGCAATTCGTGCGAAATTATTCCCTAACCATTCAAAAATGCTCAACGTTTATGTCCAAGTTTTTACTTCTGCCGGCACTCCCGGAGTGCAACCCGTTGTTTTTTTTTTATAGTGTACTGTTTGAGTAGTTTTTTAAAAGTGGTCATGGATTTGGATTCTGTGATGCGTTTCGGTATTCTATCGATGATGTAATTTTTTCCTGGAAATTAGACTGCAATGTACATTTCAGTTTGCAACAATTTTCTAGGTACGGACTTAAACATGGCCTAGGTTTTACCGCGGCTAGCTCTCACGTAAGTCGTAATTGCCTCATACATAGTAAGGCACCGGCGCACAAAAGAGGCTTTTTGAATAAAACAGCGAAGGTTCAGCATTTCAGCTTTAGGCACTAGCACAGAATGTCGGTACAGTCGCGTGCAATTACTTGTAGCCTTATTCATATGAGTACCGAAATGTTAATGAGTTCTATAGTAATGTACATACTACTTGTGTAATTCTAGATTCAAATATACTACTCACTACATTTGGTTTCGTATTTGGTACGTGGATATTCGTATTCTATACCTACTTGAATGGTTTCTGTTACACTGGTGAGTTTATGGCTCAAATCCGTAAGATTTTGTAGTTTACGTCAAAAAGCAAAACCGAGAAAAACAATGTATATGGCCAATATTATTTTGTTTAGACATCTTATGTCATTTATTCAAACTAGGCTGACAATCAACACTTTTTGAGAATCAAACTCAAACTCAAAGCATTTATTTCAAATAAACCAATTACAGGCACTTTTGAATTGTCAAGGGGTCGGTCAGTCAGAAAGATGAAGCTAGTTGCCCATTCCAAAGCGTAGTAGGTTCCTATGGAGAAGAACGGGCAAGAAACTCCACGGACACTCTTTTAAATTAAAATATTGTTAAAAAATATTGGTTACATCATTCATGTTGAAATTACATAAATTACAAAATTACATAAGACAGTCTCCCAAAACGTTTCGCCCTTCACCACTTCCTAGTGCTTTAGTACGTTTCTTGTGGAGATCGAACTTGCAAGCCTGTAGGTTGGGAAAATAATCGTAACGTTCGGCATGGCTGTATCTATAGCATTACCAGTTTACCACAGAGGAAAGTAACATTATATAAATGTACCACGTAAAGCTTAGGTTACATTGTGTACACAACACATTGATATGTAAATATGGCCTACTTTGTAACGTAAATAGAGGGATAACTTCGAAGTAACCCTTTCAAGAAAATAGATTTAGTGGTAGAAGCCATTATATTGTAATAAATAAAGTACGTGGTTATATCAAGAATATAAGACAGAGCTTGGCACATTCTTGTTTTATCAAAATTCTGTTTTGACTCAAGTTTTGTGTTCTCATGTCTAAAGTACCTATGTAGTTCGTAGTTATGAAGTAAATAGTAGTACACACATAAAACTAAATACTCAATTTAATTCAACAGAATGTCAAGCCGAGTGTGTGCTTATTTGATATGCTGGCAATTGAGCATTTTCCTTGTATGCGAATTAGTTACTCTATGACAAAGACGGAGCAATTCTTTAATTACACAGAGTCTTCTTTAATTACACAGAAAGTGTTTTCATACACACACATTTGGCGATATTATTAATGGAACTTCTCTTGTAAAAGAGCTATTTAATCAATCATAAATATTTCTACCTCCAAGCAACATTGTTCTGCTCTAGCTCTAAAGGTAAGATTCCAGGAAAATTACAATATAATTATACTTAATTAGATATTACAAATAAGTCAAAACCATAAAGCATTAGTAACTAATTTAAAATGATTTAATATTAGAAATACTCGCATCTAATAATACACTTAATTTACCACCCCTTATTTCAATACCACACAAAATACGTACACTCCACAGACCACAGAATGCGACCGAGTGTGCTCGCTCATTTGATTAACTGGCAATCGCGGGGCGTCTTTGTTCAGTAATTAGTTCCCCTGTGGCAGCTCGGCCTCGGTCCTTGTTGATATGTCGCTTCTTGCGGACTATTGATTTATTACATGAGATTATATGACGAAGTTTGTGTGTTGTTAGATTATTATGTAAAATCTGGATAAATGTTCTTCTGTATCATTATCTAAATTATATTGCTTGTCTGTTTTGGTTGTGTTTGACGAATCCATGATAATTTGATGAATAGTGAGATTTTTTATTTATTGAAACCACAACTCTAGAGTTTTAGGACCTAACATCTGCAAAACTGGAAAGCAATTTTGTCGACAGTCTTCAATACTTATTTCCTTTTAGGTGTGTATTTAAATTCAGACGTTACTTTCGTGGAATTACATACTTTAAAGTACTATGCACGATGGTGATAGCTGCAAAAGGCGGACTTAACGCAAGCACTATCAGACTTTAAAATGGATATGTCCATTTTACAGTTCTTTTAGAAAACTTTTTTATAAAAGCTGGCTTGCCTTTTTTACTATCTCGTCAGTTATTAATTAAGTGATGATGTGGCTAAACAATCACGCTCAAACGAATACTACCTTCCTTTTAATCACTGTAGTCACTTCAAAAACTCTTTTCACATACAACTTGCGAGATCACTTGCGGGAAGATTCCTTAAAGAAATATCTAGCAGATAATTTAGCGTCTTCGTAAACTGAGACAAAATACGGTCTCCCGGGGAAATGTATAGCGTCGAGTTGGCGCGTCTGTCCGGTGGACGCGATAAATAAAAGTAAGAGTTGTCGGGAAACAGTTACCTCCGTGAACATCGAGAGTTGTTTTGTTGTATAGTATCGTTTTAGAAGTAGTTTGAATTGTTTTGAATGTGTTGACAGCTATTCTTAGGAAGCGTTTCATTTGTCCTATTTACATTTGTTTCTATGTCAAATTACCGAAACACTTTACTTGGCCAAAAATAAATTAAGACGTTTCTTTTTATCCAAATTAGTCATGGCCTCAAGCCACTCCTTAACATCAACAACTTCTAAACTACAGCAATTTTCAGTTGTTTTCTACACAGACACAATATACACGGTAGTCCGTCATACTGATGTGCGGCTAACACGAATCTCTCTAACAAATTGCCAACTACGTGGAGCCGATACCATGATTTATAACCATGGCAAACACTCTTGTTGAGGTCAGTGAGGAGTGATGACGTCATTCTATAGGTTATGGGGTAAGAAATAAGGTTTAGGTGATTTGTGAGAGGTTTTGATCCTTAGTTTGGGTTTTCACTTTCATTTAGAGTAGTAGTAGGAGTTAGATAGGACGTAATATGGGCAAAATGCGCCATATCTCTCAATGGATTTTAAACAGTTCAAACTTGTTTGAAGTCCATTTTTAGATGTGGCCGATTGTCTTTTACCAGACGCAATCCTTACTAAGATTTTTGAATCATACAGCATACAACGACGTTTCAAACTGAGACTCAAACCAAAAACTTTACACTACACTAGACAGCAACGCTTTCTACTATAGATCGCGCGGACTAGTTGGCCGCTCATCTCATCACAAATCATCTCGCTATTGCAATCTCATGTGCGTTTTGTCTAAACTAGCCGGTACTTTCAACACGTGTTGCCGACGCGAAGTGATGACTTGTGATACCAAAGTCGCGCGCGGACAGTAATACCAAACCTGAAATTCGCAAAATACCATTCAAATCCGTCGCTTTCACGAACCTATGTCTTCATAAAACATATTTTACTCCCGCCCCAAAAGATTTCTCCCTCATAACGCATACATAGGTATAAAATATCCGTGTCAACACATGCTCTAGGGTATCCCCACCCATCATTTAGGGGATATTACTTGGGAAAGTTTGCAAAAGCGTATAAAAGACAAATTGCCATCCCATGGCTAACGAGACCCATTTATTTTTACCTTACAACCTTTTCGATTTGTCGCCCTTTAATGTTCGTGTGTATATGGCATCTTTTGAAATAGAATATCCCTGTTTTGCCTTTTATGGTCCCATAAAGGTTATTTTAAAAATGAGGTTTGAAATAAAAATATTATAACGTGCTTTGTAAAAATATGAAATCATGAAAATATATTTCCTGACCCTATCCAGGGTCAGTAAGTAACTTGTCACTATATTAGTGAACTATTTTGATAATTTCTGGAAACAGTAAGCCAGGTGATCGATGTTTTTTTTTTCTATGAAAGTCTTTGTTCTGTTGGTTGGGAATTTGGGATATTTTTATCAATATAATAATTATATACACTTAAATCGATTTTAAACTTATTTGATTCGATGATTCGATTTTAAATGATTTTAAACTTCATTCTAGAACCCGCTTTCATTATTAATTGACTAGACCTTAAAAACTAATCACACATAACATAACATCACTTGTCTTGTTTCCCCGAAGGGTTATTGGCAAGCAGTAGCAGGTACACCCACATTTCGCCAGTCATGTTTACGTCCCATGTAAAAACTCAATCCGTTTAGGTACATAAAATCGCCTTCCTACCTTCTGTTCCCTCATACAGCCTGCCGCACAAGTTGCCACTCCATACCGATGCCCATATTGTCCGGCGTACATGTGTGTTGCAGGCCCATCGTGTTCCAGGCTGTACGTCGCCATTTGGCCGGGACAGAGTCGATGGGCGGCATTCGATTATCCAATAATTGCTTGTCTGAGTGGTGCTCCTGTGTGATGCGGTTTGTGTGGTGCGGGGCACGGGGCCTGGCGATAGTTGATGATCAAAATTATTTGACACGACGCGCGACGTCTCCAAAGTGACGGGAAATTAAAAATGTTATATGACTTGGTCAATTTGGCGGAAAAAGCGTGGCCAAATGACTCACAAAACGCGGAGAGTGACAGAAGTGACAAGAGATCAAGATCAAGAGAGAAAAAACAATACAAAGTGAAAATTAACTTTTATTTCGGAAGTCGATGTCTTTAGTTTTGTTTAAAGGATGTTTTAAATCCGTCCACAATTGACAATCATATCGATGAACATACATAAAAATAAATGAACTAAAAATGTACTTACAGATGACCATAGAAGGTCCTCCTTTTTTAAAGTCGGTTAAAAAGTACTAACTATTTTGTACTAGATTCACTAATACAACAAATTAATAACACTCAGAAAGATCACACTTTGTTCAAGCATTTGACTAAACCAAACAAAATGTTTACCAAAAACATGTTTATAAGATTAACAAACACAACACAATTTATATGGTGTACATTATAATGTACAATTACAAATATAAATGTAGAAAAACATAGGGTGACACAATAGTCTATAGCTATTAATTACATGTAAACTCGCTGCTCCTTGTAACTTGTACCGTGCGCGGTACGTCGACGTTGGTTTTCGCCGTCACTATCGACTCGGGAGCCCAATTTATTTGGTGCGGTTGTCGGCATTCATCGAATTATTTCGACTCGGCCCCTAATTACTGACCCCCTGTGCCTCTAGTGTTCTGTTGTGTGTAGTAGAAATGTTTAGAAGAGAAGTACGAAATGTTTACAGTTTAACTTAATCGTAACCTTTTCTCGCGTTCCGGGTAGTCGGCTCTGTCTAGGTACCGGTACCAAGTACCAAGTATGGCACCAGGTCACTGGACTGATAAACACACATTCTACTTCGCCATTGGGTACGTTGGTGCCAGATACCCGGGGTAACTGGAACATATATCACATATATTTTTCAAATTCAAATTCAAAATATTTTATTTCACATAAACCTACATGGGCACTTATGAAACGTCAGAAGCTACGCACGGTTCCAATTAGTCGTTTCCTATGGAGAAGAGCCGGCAAGAAACTCCACGGTTACTCTTTTAAAAATAATTGGGTTTTACAATATTTTCAAAAACAAAAGAAAAACAGTGGTATTAGGTATGCGAGGACAGTGTAGGTCTTTCAACAAGTACCAAGTATGTACTTAACAAAATAGAAGATGGTCAACAAGTCTACAGTCCACTAAGCCTACAGCGTTCTCACATTCACAAAATAGAAAAGAATTTATATATAAGATAAATAAATTAATAAAAATAAAAACCTATTTTAAATGAAATGACATGATTGCTATTACAACTGTAACAAATCTGAATAATTAACATGTCATGTGTGAATTTTTCTGCGTTTGGGTTCATTCTTTGCAAAAAAAAAATACAATAGACGTAGATATATTTAGTAACCTATTCAGTACCTATTCTATTGTATTTTATTATATAAATGGTTTTCCGCAAGGGCACGCCTGAATCAATTAACTTTCTTTCGTTGCGTCATTTACCGCAAATAAACGTATTTTCAATTTTTCTGTATATGAAATTAGCAGATGCTCTTGGTGTAAAGCCACACTAAACTTTTAAGGACTTTGTGATGAAACTGTGTCCTTTGCCACTTTGAACTTTAAAGTCAACGCTGCAAACATTGCTAGTGTGTTCAAACACAGTTTGCACACGCCATAGGTGAAAATTTTAAAATAAAAACTGAAATTGAACCAACCAAACCCGGCTCCAATACGGAAAGTTATATTTAGCTTGTTGTCACCGTAACACTAGAAGAAGAAAATAGTTCTACTCACGCGAGGTATCTTGAGAATGTTCAAGTGGTTCTCAAGTAAAGGTAGCTTACATAAACATAACACTACGTAATTTACAAGTCTCTGAATGTTACAGATCGTTTGGTTAGCGCGGAATGTGCGGACACATAGCTGTGGAGCCGTGGGCTGCGCGTAGAGCTCGTTTATTGTCCGTACGTATATTATGTAGTATGAAGCGAGTTTGCGGTAACACTTTCATTGTTACTAGAAACCAGAATTTCTGACACTTCGTATTTCACTCTCACCAAACTCTAAGGAGATTCAACGTTTATACTTGCGGCACTGTATGATGGTATCTGCAACGATAAGCTCGCGTGGGGCCGCCGAAACCCTGCAGCGCCGGAGCCGTGACAGAAACAATGCTTGCTGCATGTTGCATGCCTGCTAGCACGCTGCATGCCTGCTTGCATGCTGCATGCTTGAAGTAAGCATCCTTGTTGGCATGCTTCTTACTAGGACCACTTAAAACCACTTTTGATCATAATCAACTGTTTTATTAAGTGCCACATTTAAATAATTAATGAAACAAAATAAAATTGTAGGCTTAAGTAATCTGAAACTAGTTCCTCTATAACGCCAGTGTAATAATTACATTACTTTTGAAAATTCTTTAAAATATTTAATTTCAGACAAATTGTCTTTAATTTCCATAAGTTTTAGAATTTTTGTTATTTTGAAAAAATGTTATTTCGGCTTAGTGTAACTTCGGTAAAAAGTTTTTCGACCAAATGAAACGTCGGGGTAACGAAAAAAATCAAAATGATAATAGGTCAACAGATACAGCGGCAACCGTGACTACGATAAAGTAAAAAAAAACAAAACGATAATAGTTGAAAAGTTTTAGGTGAAATGAAATTCGGTCTAATATTTTTCGAACTTATGATAGTACCTATGTTAAGTTATAATAATAAGTTCGAAAAATATTAGAAAGAATTTATGGTATGATATGGATGGTCCCTGGACTAGATGGACCCATCCCCGGACCAATCTCGGCAAGCGTTGCTTAAGCATGAAGATGGACCCGTGCGGCTGTTATTATTTAACCTCAAATAATGTTGGACTACTAAATTAAGATACATTGTATTTTCAAGCAATATTTTGTAGAAAAGTCGAACTCTTCTTCCTTCTAAAATAAAACAAATAAACATCAACTTGATTGCGTACATGTGGAACTGGTACAGTCAGCTCTCATGAATTATTGAGAGGCAATATGGCGTCGGTAATTATTTGCAATTAACTTAACGATCGGACGGCGGCGGATATTTCATTATGTTTGTTTTCTTTCAAGAGAAATTCGTTTTTGATGATATTGGATCATGGTTTGTCCTTTTTAATTTAGTGATAAGTATTACATGGTTGATTATTCCTAGTGTGCTACGATATTTAATGAGGAAGTATTTTGCCTGTTTTGCGGTTTTCAGGGTATCGAGTTAACACAGGTTGAGGAAAAATGTATTCGCTCCATGTACAATACTGGCATTCACCTACATCCGTTTAAGGTCTGAAGGTTAGGCCGAAGATAACATAGTTACTTCGTCAAAATCAAAAACACGAATACTTTTATAAAAAGCAAAACAATACAAAAACTCACTTCCAATCTCTTACCTATCAAATAAATACAACATCCATGTCACGTAAACAACGGTTTCTATTTACCTTACCCCATACAGCCCCAGCATTATACAGCTAAGCAAGCGATACACCCGAGAGAGAATGCTGACAGCTATGTATTCTATTGCTGACAGTATTATCACGGTAGAAAAGGGAAAGTTTTAAGAGTTCCGTATCTACGCGTGCTTATAATTGTAGGTAAGCAATTTTATTTTTTTTATAAATATTTATAGTAGGCACTACCTACCTAAAATTAAAATAAAGTTGTAATGATAAAATACGCGATCCCAGAAAAGTCTACTTTATATTAGGCATGCAAAAGGACATTATTGGTAAGATATTATAGGTTTGGTTTTTCTTAGAATCAATCAAAGAAAAATTATACATTTCCATCACTTTTTGTTTGGTTTTAAAGTGAATACACAAGAGATTACTGTAAAACAATAATAAAAGCGTGTTACAATTTTAATGCACCTACAATAAAGGATTATTCTAACCATTTAACTAATCTTTGAATTCAGTAAATAATCCATATAAAACCATGATAGTTATTACAATGATAATATTTGTAAATAATTGAAAGGTGAACGCATAAGGTATTCAAAATATGGCATCCTTAGCGAGCAAATCCAACTCACACTTTTACGTATTTCAGTATGATTTCATGTAATATTTCGCGCAAGTTAAAGGGTTCTGTCTACTTATTGTGTATGAGCGTTTGTTAGCAGTTTTATTGTTAAAAAGAGGGTAGAATACAGATCGCGAATAATATGATGGTAGTGAGTTTACGAAGAGATGGAGAGGATTCGTAAATATAGATCCAGGAGATAAAGTTCATTGAAAATGTAGAGAGAGTCAAAGAACTTGAAAATAAAGAATGGTTGAATCCTTGATCCTATAACGTCATTTATATAAACAGTTTTTCTTGTCTTTGATCTGTTTTTAAGAAAATTGAGTCTCCCTTTTAATGTATTGTGGTAATTCTTCAGGCAATTATCACCTTTTTGTCGTGATTTTCTACTCAATTTGCTTCCTTTTCAGACATTTGACACGATTGCTAAGATTCATAAATTCACAAAAATATAAACCCCAGATACTTAAGAATATTACTTATAAATACTATATCCAACATAAAATCTCCTAAAACAGGTCACAACGTTAACTCAAGTCTAACTTCAACGTTACCTTGTTACATAGCTCTCTGACACATTACTCTCGCACTTAAAAGCACTTTACAAACTATGCACCGTTATTCACGGCTATGCACCGTTATGCACCGTTATAGCATGTAACTAGGTGCATAAAGGTAAGTCTTTGACGTTTGTCACCTGTTTAGGTAACCACGTAGTTAAAGCGAGGGTTACCCTGTTAACCTAGTTCTTTAGAAAGTAGTTCGTGTGAAGATTACTAATTACTCTCTAATTACCCGACTGCCCCAGAAGGAGGGTAATGTTTTTCGGGAGTATGTATGTATGTATGTATGTATGTATGTATATATGTATGTATGTATGTCTATTTCTTTGGCACGCTCTGTAGCCTAAACGGCTTGATGGATTTTAACATATGAGGTGTCGTTAGATTCGTCTTAATTGTAGAAGTGTCATAGGCTATATAATATTTATATATTGCATCTGCAAATACAAAATAAAATCGGTCAAGTGCGAGTCGGACTCGCACACGAAGGGTTCCATACCATGTCGTTCAAGATTTAACACTATGAATTTTTGTAATACTTTCGTAAAGGTTACAACAGAGGCGCTATAAAAAAACAAAGATTTGTAAAGAAATTGTCTAATTTTAATGAGAAAATGTTGTTGTGTTAAAATATAGGTGTAGGAGTATATTTCATTTATTTTAAGAGAAAAATATTAAGTTAACTTTATCCAGTAACATGCATTAACTAAAGTCAAAGTTATTTATTTGCTACTAACATAGTATTAGTAGGTATAAATAGGTATATATGGTAGGTAAGCAGGTAGATATGTAGGGTAGGTAGGGTAGGTTAGGTACCTACCTACCCTGGTAAGAAGGGTAGGGTAGGTAGGTAGGGTAGGTAATTAGGAAAGGTAGATGCGCCGTAGATAAGTACTTAGTGCTAACCGTGCGAAGCCAGGCCGGGTAAAGCTAGTTACTTATAAATAAAAGGATTTCTCTTGCTACATCAGACTATATTGTACAAAATAGAATGTAAGTAGTACGCCAAATTTTAATTATAACTGTGCGTTTGCACTGGCGAAACATTCACAACAAAACATGTTGGAATCTCTATTTTCTGTCAATTTTTCATACAATGTTTGACAGGAACTAGAGATTTCAACATGTTTTGTCGTGATGTTTCGCCAGTGCAAACGCACGGGTCAATACAGGTATTTATTTACGTTATTTTTGATAGTCATACAGAAATCTATTATTTCTTACTTATTATTTTTACACATCCCATCGGACTATGAGAGTGAGGGAAGAGAGAGTGCACTCGTGTCTGCGCACACACTTGTGCATTATAATATCTCCCGCGCCGAAGGCCAGTCTCCGTTGAGATTGGCCGCCATGACCGAATATTTTTACACCAATAATTTTTCTCAATATGAAATTGTATCCACAACGGTTTAAGCTAGGTAGTAGAATAGTACACTGTATGTGCCAGCATTCATTTCAATGTTACTGAATATATTGTCTATTGGAGTGTAGTTTTAACACGAGGTACACACATCAACACCGTCTAGGGATACTTTGAAAAAAGTCGATAAAGTTCTTAAACTCAAAAAATACTGGCCGGTTTTAAAATCTTGTGAAGAAAGTTTATTTTGTAGACCTTTTTGGATGATCGAAATTTAAATGATCGAAATAGTATATGCTGCCATGATAGTAGGTACTTACTAATTCCATGTCATTACTCCGACTATTAAATAGTTATCTGTGGAATTTATATCGCATAATATTAGCATGAAATACAAAATGATTACTTTAAGTTGCAGAAAATCGCCCATATTATATAAAATACGTTATGAATCGGCGTTTTTAGTATTTGTTGATTATAAACAGTATATGTTACATGATACACACAAGTTTCAAATTCCTAATTTGTTTAGTTGTTGAGATAGAGCTCGTACAAAAATGGTCTAAAACAGACAACTTCTACGGCCCCCTAATTCATCATTTTTGAAGATAAAAACAAATAAAAATTATATTTATTCTCTACTCGATGAGCTCTAGAAAATGATACCCCACATGCCAGGGTCAGATAATTTTTTTTTCAAAATTTAATTTTATTGTATGGCGACCCCCCTTTATTTTTTAATTTTATTATTTGTTGCTCTTACGGCAATAGAAATGCTCAATCTGTGAAATTTTCAACTGCCTACCTATTACGGTTCATGAGATAGAGCTCGCTGACAGACAGACGGACAGCGGAGGCTTATGAATAGGGTTCCGTTTGTCACCCTTCGGGTACGGAACCCTAAAAAAGGGTGGGGAAGGTTTTTTTTTAAAATAAATTATAACAATATTGGTATCAAATAAAAGCTATTAACGAGTCAATGCCAAATTTAGATATATTAATAAAACTAAAAAGCTTGAAATAAAGAAAATTATTCAAAAAACATAAAACCCGACTGCAAAAACGCATAACTGAAAAGAGAAAAACAAGCATTATAAATTAATCTATAGAATTTTGGTATCGCAGGCGGGGACAAACCAAACTTACACCATATATCCGGTTATTAGTTTGTCCCCGCCTGCGATACCAAAATTCTATAGATTAATTTATAATGCTTGTTTTTCTCTTTTCAGTTATGCGTTTTTGCAGTCGGGTTTTATGTTTTTTGAATAATTTTCTTTATTAGTATGACGTTTAACGTTTTGGGTCACCCACACGCAAAATCTTTAAAATTTTAATGTGATTGACTGCGTTGTGGTTCTAGTGGTTGCAACCGAGAGTGCCAAATCTCACGTCTTGAGTTCGATCCCGAGTTGATTATTTTTTCGGGTTTTCAATTATGAGCCCGAAGTCAGATTTTTACTCTTTGATGGCTCGCTCCCTATTACATATATATGGGACTCAAAATATGCTGGCGAAATGTGGGCATAATTTTGCCTTCTCCCCAGGGGACTAATAGTCGTAAAGTTATGTATTAATAATGTATTATGAAATGGATATCAGGGGCGTGAGGGCAAACATTTTTTTTTAATTACTTGTTTGTGACTTCTGAGCTGATCCTCCCTAATTAATGACGTCACCAACTGGATATTGGATCTGTAAAAGCTACGTTAACTGTGATTAATTTGCACCATATTTCTTAAAAGAAAAAGTAATATTTTAATTTCGAGCAAAGTACTACACATAGTTGCTACGCCGTAGCACATAATTTGTTAGCGCGTAGCAATGTGGCTACGACGTAGCACGACAGCTACGTTGTCTAATGTAATTTATTTCATTTTACTTTGGAATAAATTTTGCGGTCACATAAATAACTGATTTTAATTATAATGATAATATTATTTTATTTAAATCAATGTGTATTTTTCATTTGTTACAGGTAAACACCTAAACACAGAAATTACGGAAAGAATTGATAACAAATTAAGAGGCGTTTTAGAGGTGAGTCAAAATTTCGAGTTCTTAAGTACGTGCTCCAGATATTGTATATACTAAAGGACATCATTCAAGTGTCGAACATTTTGTACCCAAAAACTAAAGTGCCGGCCAGAAAAAAAAAACATGGTATTCTTATGGAAAATAACACCCTTAACATTTTTTACTACTACAATGAAAGTATACAATTAACCCTTCCGCTGCTATTTAAGTTTTAAAAAGAAAATATTAAAAATCTTATTTTGAGCATTACAATAATGTTTAAAACGAGAAACAACCTTCATCATCATCATTTCATCTTCATCATCATAATTTCAGCTGGAAGATTTCCACTGCTGGACATAGGCCTCCCCCAAATATCGCCACTTCGACTGGTTCTGTGATTCTCGCATTCAGCGGATTCCTGCGGTCTTCACTAAATCATTGGCTTGCTGAAGACCGTAAGAACCTCCACCTTGAACCTCCACGCTTCGTCTTCCGGTACGTGGTTGCCACTCCAGAACGTTTCGGCCCTATACCCATCGACTATCTTTTTTGCGAGCAATGTGGGCTGCCCACTGCCATATAAGTCTAGCAATTCTTCGGGTTATGTCGGTTGCCTTGGTTCTCCTACCGATCTCTTCATTTCTAGTTCGATCACGTCGTCAATGAATCTACAAGCATAGCCCTCTCCATTGCCCTTTGGGTGACTTTCAGCGTTCTAACGAAGCCCGTTGTAAGCGACCACGTTTCAGTTCCATAGGTCATCACTGGCAACATGTGAGAAGAGAAGATAAAGAGTAGCTTCCCGAAAACCGCCCAGCCAAGGATTCGGATTCCACGATTGACCTCGAAATTGGACCTAGGTACCTAACTGTACAGTTTGTCCTAGGTTAACGTAGTCGTCCATAACTGCGATTGTAAAGTCTCCGATCTTCATGAGGGCCATTTTTAGCAATTCATATTGCATACGGTTGTAAAACAGCATGGCCTCACTACCTTCAGCCACTCACTCTCCCACAGAAGTAGACGATTCGATCCCATAGTCCGTCATCACACACGGCTCTCGACTACCTCCTCCCAGCGATTCTTTTGCTACCTTGGTTGCTTTCTTTATAATAAAATAAATAGAATACTCCCAATTCATAACCTTACCAAAGCCAAATGCAAAATTAAGTTAAGCACTTGGCTCCAGGAGTTGAATTATGAAGAAACAGAAAAACTATTTGCTGTCCCAAAATAGGCAATTTTATTCATTCTATTCCCCCCCCCCACAACACACTACCCCCCCACAACACACTACCCCCACACTACCACCACACTCACAGATACACATTCATACCGACTAAACATACCTACTAACATTAGCAAAGCACCAATAATTAATACCATTTTCTTTTTTCTTTTTATATTTAAACTTACAAGTCTATACTTTTAGAAATTCTTACCGCACCAATTATTGTACACAAAAATTTAAAATGTAAGCATTACCCAAGGGGTGGAGACCTGGTGTCCTGAAATACAGACCTCCCGTCTAGCTTAGGCACCAGTCTCCCACAGTATATTGTGATGTAATTTTATTAGTTATGATACCTCTCTAATGTACCTATATTGTGGTGAGAAATAAACGATTATCTTATCTTATTTGACATGAACTTAGTTTTATCTATGTTCGTTTTAAGACTTTCTCTTTCGGAAGCTCTACTGAGGTCATCGAGCATTGTACTGGTCCTCCGATATAGTAGTCATGGCTGAGACTATCTAGCCATCATGACTACTATATCGTCGGCAAACCGAAGGTAAGTGACGTAATTGCCATTGAAGTTGATTGCTACGCCTTTCCTGTCCAGAACCTTGAAAACCTCCAATCCAGCGGTGAACAGTTTGGGAGAGATAACGTCTCTCTGTCTCAGCTCATCTCGCTGCAGAAGGATAATTTTCGAGGTGTGGTCCTGGAGTCGGAACGACATAGTAGTAGTGTTTTCATATGGACACTGCAGCACCTTGGTTTACCGAAAGTGCACCTGGCACCGTTGAAGACACTTTAGTACAGCCTAAGTCTCGATCGAATCGAAGGCTTTCTTGTAGTACACAAACGCTATGCAGAGAGGCAGGTCATTCTCTTCAACCTTCTGTATAGCCTGCCGTAGAGTATGTATGTGGTCTAAGGTGCTAAAGCCTTTACAGAATCCGGCTTATTCGGGAGGCTTGAAGTCGTCAAACCTGCGCGCGAGACAGTTCGTGATTACTCTAGCTTGTAGACATGGTTCAGAAGTGCAATCGGCCAATAATTCTTAAGCAGGGCATTGTTGCCCTTTTCAAAGAAGAGTACCACCACACCTCTGCCCGCCTGTGGCGTTTTACCCTCGAGTCTGCCTGCTATTGTAAAAGAAAAACATTTCCCTCAATTTTTTTCTCATAATTTTTTTAATACTTATCATACCTTACTATACGTAACGCTCAATTCTCATGTCTATTTGCGCAATGGGCAATAAATGCTTGCGTCTTTAAACGAATGTCCAAAATATTGTTGGCAAAACATAATTTTTGGTACCTACTTTCAAACTCAAATAGCAGCCAGGGGGTTAATTGTAGACTTTTGTTGTAATATAAAAAAATGCTCAGGACGTTATTTTCCATAAGAAAAAAGCATTATTTTTTTCTGGCCGGCACTTTAATTTTTGGGTACGATTTGAATGATGTCCTTTATTCTAATTTATATAATGTTATGAAAGAAAAACAAACACGCTTTGTTTGCGCTCGTTATTTAAATTCGTGAGTTCATAACGCAAATATGAATACCTCGTAAATATTACGTTTTATAATTTTGAATAATAATATGAGTTAAATTGTGAAAATTATTTTGTATAACGGTAATAAAACATAACCAATGCTCTTAAATTAAAAAAGGTTACTATAACTATTACTTCATTATCACACATACTTTATCAGCCTATTAATGTTCCCACTGCTGGGACACAGGCCTCCTCTCTGTGAGAGGGAGTGGGCCATAATGGCTCTTACACACAGGCTTTTGCCGTGCGGCACGTGCCTCCGGCTTTTGCTCCTTCATTTTGTTCACGTTTGTTTCTGCGGCTTTGTGTGGCATGGCCGGCGGGCAGTGCCGGCGGCCATGCCGCCGGCATGTGTGTGTAGCAGCTATAATCCTCCACGCGGGCCCAGTGCGGGTTGGTAGATGCCACAATGTCTTCGAAATTTTGGTTCTGAGACAAGCCGGTTTCCTCACGATGTTTTCCTTCACCGTTTTGAGAGCAGTGGTGAGGAAATTATTTATACAAAGTAAAGCGTCTACTTGGGTTCAAAACCACGACCTACAACTCGTAAGTCGGGGCCGTCACCACTGGGCTACCACTGCTCTCCATTATTGACTATAATTATTATATTATTAATTAAATTACTACAAGCTATTAATATTATGATTTTTATTGCCATCTATTTTCCAAAAGACTCTACATAATTAAAATTGTATTAACTTCCCGTAAGAGTTTAAAACCCATGCAGAGTTATCTATGCATTGACGAATAATAAGAAAAAATATTAAAAATAAACAACGGGTTGCACTCTGGAAATGCCGGCAGAAGTGAAAACTTGAACATTAACGTTGTGCATTTTTGAATATTTTGGAATGGTTAGGGAGTAATTTCGCACGAATTGCTTTATTTATCAGTATAAAAGTACTATAATTTATAAGGTTAAATACAATATTCATTAATTAATAGTAGTCGTATATTTATTTATTTTCAAAATAATAATAATATAGTCTAACAAAAATAAAGAATTATTTTGTAAAGTTAAACATTAAACAATTTTCATGAAGTATGTTTTGACAGCTTTTTTTTATCCATCAATATGGGTAAAATTTCTTACCTCGAAATCTTTACGTAACGTAAAAGACTATTTATTTTGATATTTACTTAGTCGGTTGCTAGGCAACGGATCTTACGGCACGTTCTGACGCGAGATTAACATGTTTTTGCCATCCCAAAAAAAAGTGCACAAAGCTGCTAAAGAAGTTTTCACTTTAAAAAAAAAACACTATCTGATCAGAATTATCTATCTGTTCAACCAACTAGACTATTTAAACTTGCTCACTAAATATAATTATTATTATTACTTATTCAACCAAGAACCTCCTTCCTCAAAACATTACACAGACTCCTAGCTCCTTAACGTTACCGCCTCACATATTCGCCTGTCGGTAACGGAGCAAAGACGATGATCGCACAACTATGCGCTAACAACTTACGAGCTCGATCTACTGGTATTTTGATACGGTAAGTGTAAGGTATAACTGAGACTGAGAAAAAAACAATATTTCTGTATAAGTATTTAAGTAAAGGTAAAAACATTTTTTTTTAAGGTCTTATGTAATTCTGTGTTCAAGAAAACTCAATCAGTTTACATTGTATAATTTACAATAAAAGAAAAAAAATGGGCGACTTAAGGTAATTTTGCCAGATAAATGAAAATGAAAATACTTTAAATTAAAAATGTATTTTCCGATTGTTAGAAAACTTTATCAAATGAATCATTAGAACAGAAGGATGTCAGATTTTAAATATTAAAACTGGCGTAATAGGGATGTTGACTGGGGGAAAAAATATTTAGTTCGTCAGTCAGATCATAAAAAAATATTATACACGTATTGTTTGCTTTAGCACAAGGTTTAGATAAAACGCTTTACAGTTGGGGAGTGGGCGCACGCCACGTCATAAGTCAGTATAAAATCTACTGGGGAATGACGTCATGCCATATTTAAACGTATTGCCTACTCAATGTATTGCCGTAATCTTTTAATTACGGAAAAAACGTAAAAATACGTGACCATATTTTTTAATAATTTACCTGACGGAATATATCATTTCTTTTTCATCATCCCTATTATCATTATACATACTTTTTTCTTCAATTCATTTTGTATCAGCAGTCATTTCAGATTTTAGTATAATTATTTATTTAGTAACTACTTTAGGTACCAAAAAAACGTAGGTAGGCTGCTGAATAAGGGACTTTTAGAAAGGTCAACAGCTGTCGTTGCGGTATTTCTAAAATACTGATATCAACTAAATATAATAAGATTCAAAGATACGAAGAGACTTTTTTGCCTGTTTATGTAGTAACACTAACAGTGGTATCGGCCCTGACTTACGAGTTGTAGGTCGGGGGTTCGAACCCCAGCAGGCGCTTTACTTTGTGTAAATAATTTTGATCACCACTGCTCTCAAAACGGTGAAGGAAAACATCGTGAGGAAACCGGCATGTCTTAGAACCAAAAATTCGAAAACATGTGACATCTACCAACCCGCACTGGGCCCGCGTGGTAGATTACAGCCCACTCCCTCTCATAGGAAGGAGGCCTGTGTCCCAGCAGTGGGAACATTAATAGGCTGATTATGTATGTCTGTATACTAACAGGGGCTCGTGGCTAAAAAACAACAGCCGCGCGGGTCGATCGACGGTTAAGCTACCCTTGCTACGGTCGTTTTGTGGCTGGGTGACCATCCGTTACACATTGAATACCCTTCCGTGCCTCGTAATATATCTGTCTAACGCTTAAAGGGAAAAGAGGCGAGTGTTTCTGTTAATGTGGTAATTTTCATACGGTGTTTTACTAGCACTCACTGTGCCTCAGTTACGTTAAAATACCTTAAAAATCGCACAAAAATGTTCCCGACATCGGATTCCTAATGAATATTCAAATCTCTTTAGCGTTTTAATTCTCACATTCTTCTCGCTCCGATAAAAACGTCGGTCGATACATTCCTCGTACTTAATGAACATAGTTGGGAAATCGGACCGGAACACCGGATTCCTGCCGGCTGCCGCACCCGGCCCCGGACGATTAAAAACTCGTTTTTCAGCGCCTATGTGCGGGCTTTTTCAGGTGGAGGCCGATGGTCCAAGTTGTGAATGGTTCTATTTTTATTTGATTGATGAATATTTGGTTAGTTCGCTTTTCAATGGTGCCAACTTGTGAAATTTTAAAAAGCCATAAGTTATTTTTTTTCAAAATCAAACACATAATAAATTACTGGACTGGGTTTACTGGTTATAAAACAGGTATACAATTAAAGGTTGGCTGGGTTTATGTTAAAGAAAAGCTCATGACAAAATTTATTCTGTAATATAATGATATTATAAAGAGGTAAAATTTGTTTGTTTGTTTGTAAGTTTGTATGTAGAGGGTAATCTCAGAAAATACCAGTCGGTTTCAAAAAATATTTTTGCATTAGAAAGCCCACTTCTTGAACGTTATAGGCTCGCGGACGGAGTTGCGAGCAGAAACTAGCATACATATAATAGGACATTAATTATTATTTACCAAATTGAATTAACTTACATTTTCCATAAATTCAAATCACTGCTGTCATCTTAGACAGTTGTATCAAAAGTAAAATGGCAATAGCATGACAAATTGGTGTAGTGTGTCAATTTGATAAACAATTATTTCCCTGTCTTTACATGACACATATTAATCAAACGTTTGTTATGGTCTTTTAAACAAGGTTCTGCCATAATTCTCTTCTCATTCAAACGATGAAAGCAATGTCTTGACATCCCCAACTTCTTTAATATTGACCAACTAAATATCTTAAATATTTATGAGCAGACCAATGTTTATATTTTTATGGCGCCGTAAAACAATGTGTTTGTCACCGTCATAAAGATAATAAACAACGGAATTCTCACTTTAACGAGCGACACACTTGTTCAATCTATCGGAAACAGTTGAAGATATTTTTAACGGCAATATAAGTATGTAATAAAATCATAACACCGTATTTTTATAGCGTTCCACAGCTAAACCAAGTCCACCTCTTTTAAGGCGTTCATTATCTTTTGATTTTTCTAACCATTCTTGTTCTGCAATATTTACTGCTTTGATAGTTGTAAAATCACAGGTTACTTTCTATTTCTACCTTTATTTGAGCACGTGACACATTTGAACTACCAAGACTTTAATGAAATAATGGCACTGTCAAAGTTAGGCAAAGTTACATATTAGATAATAATATCTAATAAATAGATAGTACTATATAAATAGTACACCCACATTTCGCCAGTTGTACTTTACGTCCCATGTAATAATGGGCGACCCTATTGACATCTACCGGCACAAATCAAGACTCCAGGCTGCTACTGAGAAATTCCTAATGGAAAAACCCAATAACACTTTGCCCGACTTGGGAATCGAACCCAGGACCTCATGCGCAGGAGTAGCGCTCGCGTCCACTATACCAACGAATCAGACATATTACATACAGCTGAACATATACCTACATATACACGAACCCTCTCGTAACTTGCACCGCCACACAAAGGCACCGCCTCTCCGCAGTTTTTATTTGAGTTCCAGCACGTTACAGTTCAACTACTGCAATTTTCCACTTGCTGTAATTTGCACGCGTTTCATATCAAACTTGTGTGGGCGCCTGTACTGTATTATATGGTATTGTATTTGTTTGAGGGTAGTTTGAGTTGCACTACTCATTTGAATTGGTGAAAAGACTAGGTGATATATAGGTAGAATACGTAAACTATAATGTACTGACACCATATAAGTAGTTTATAAGTGATTTTGAAAGTTACTTAGGATAGCCCAATGGGTAGTCTAGAGAGATACAAATAACAGTCTTTATTGTTTGATTTTGTAGTTCAACAAAATCAAAATATTCTTAAAGATATTAAGATTGTATGTTTTGTGTTTTCGTAACGTTTTTGTCGCAAACGTTGCTTCTTGTCAAACAGAAAATTAATGGTTAAAATATAATAACGAACAGAATGATAAGTAAAATGAGCAGTCACCCATTTTAACTTGATCTTATTCTACAGCCAAGTTATCCCTTTCCTTCGCTCCTTCCTTCATCATCAACATAAAACCACAACACTCCTCCCGGTCTTCTTCAGCAGTATTCGTTTGTTTTATTGAGCAAACATTTTATGTGTTCCCTTTGACGGCGAGCGATGAGGGAGGGATCAGGAAATGTTAAGTTAATACTTTTTGTGTTGTATTATTTGATGATACGCAGAATATCGTAAGACACAAACTGGATATAATATCGAGCATGTTGTGTTATACAATAATGAATAAATGACGAATGTCTGACTGTGACTATTAAAGTTTTTTTAAACATACATAAATTCAAGCTTTTTTCCCATTGGGTTAGGCAGAAAGCACAGACATTCTTGATGACTTGATAGGGCGTTATATTAAGATCTTCCAAGAATTAAGCGTAATGGCTGCTATGCTGTAAATTGTTTATATTCTATAACCGTACAGTAGAGAGGTTATCGGGCACCACAGGCTTCAAATACTAGTTTACAATTGAAATTCTGATCTATTTCATCAAAAATACGAGGAGGAGCTCGTGGCTATGTAATAAAAGACGCACGGGTTGATCCATCAGGTTAAACTACGCTTGCCGGAGTTGGTCAGTGGATGGGTGACCATCTTTACATACTGAGACTTCTTCGTGCCTCGGAAAGCACGTTAAGCTGTTGGTCCCAGCTGTCACTCGTGGATCTTTGACAGTCGTTACGGGTCGTCAGAAGCCCGAAAGTCTGGCAACCAGTCTTACCAAGAGGTATCGTATTCCCCAGTTACTGGGTTGTGGAGGTCAGATAGACAGTCGCTCCATGTAAAATACTGGTATTATAAGACTATAAGACTGGAAGCCGACCCCAACATAGTTGGGTAAAGGCTAGGCAGTTTGATTGAACGAAAATACCAATTTGGCTTAAACAAACTGTCTAATTTGATATGTTACAAATTAGACAGTTTCCACTGATTTCTATCTGTTAACATCTTTGATATTCTAATTTTAGATCTGCCTCACAATTTCCCGCCACACATTCTCTTTCGTGTTCACTAGTACAAAGTGACAGCTCGCCCTTCGTCTCGTGAGAGCGGCTGGCGGACGGCTACCTAATAGCCCCGCTTCCCTACGCTTGACCCACATTACTAAGGGATGACGTACAGCTGACATGGACTGGTTCTTTTCATACCTCCCTTATGTAGGATTTTATGTAGATATTTGTGTTTGTAAAGCTTTTTGTCTTTTTAACATTCAATGAATAGCTCAAAGCTGGACGTCAAGCAAAGCAAGAATTTGATTATTACACTAGTAGATAATATCAAGTCTAAAATATATTATATTTTTGTCTTTACGTTGAATTAATAATTGTTTTCTTTTTATAAAATATCGTAGTTGGTGATAATTTATTCACATTACAATCTAGCCTATTAGCTATTTAGTAATTTAAATATAACTTAAACTGCATAATTACAAAAAAGAATAAGAAATCGTTCAATATCGTTTTTCTTATTGACTTTATGTTAAGGGGGAAGACACTTAATTCATGTATTCTTTAAAATAGTCAGCAAATACGAATGAGAATAGATATTATAACATCATTTTTATTAAAAGTATAACAACTGTAATTGAAACAAACAATAAACACTTTACTGTCCATTACTTTAATTAATCAATGTTTCCCTCCTTCCCTTTGTAAAGCAATCCATATAATTAATACCATCCTCAATAACATAATGACACAACTTTAAAAACATAAATAACGATACTCAACTGTAAACAAACGTAATTAAAACTCATTTTCAGACAAACTCCAAATCGTATAATGTTGACTTAGGTCGCTTTGCCACTGAAACCGTATTATTACATAAAATTTTATGTACAAAATACGACGATGTTGAATTAATTGTCTGTTTGTGTCGTTTTATTATGTTATTATTCATAATTATTTAAGTGCTGACGAAAAAATAGACGACAAAACGGCTGAACAGATTTTCTTGAATCATAGCTAAGAACCGAGAGTGTTCCGATCAAGACATGTTTCAAACAAAAAAAATACAAATTCGCTACAGCTGTTTTGGAGTTACGATGCCGCAGACAGACACAAAGATACACACGTTAAACTTATAACACCCCTCTGTTTTCGTCGGGATTAAAAATATACATCAACAATGATAAAAAGTCATGTTACATTTTTATGTGTTTTTATCGCGCATTTTTGTTTCAATATTCATACTCATACCGTGCGCCCAATGGGATTTCCCATCGGTAAATTGTGAACTTCCATACAAACATTCATCCCCTACTCCATTCATCTTATCCCCATTGGGGGATGAATTTTCGTAAATCCTTAAAAACCTACTCACTTTGGTTATCTATTTAAAGTAATAATAAAGCTAAAGAGTTTGTTTTTTTGTTTGAGCGCGCTAATCTCTAGAGCTACTAGTCGGATTTAAAAAAATATTATTGCATTTGATAGCCTAATTCTTAAGGAAGGTTATAGGTATATTAAATTTTATGCTAAAACCCTTAGGAGTCGAGGAAAAAGGGAAAGTCAAGAAGAACACTAGGCGAAAACGAAGTTATAGAGCGGGCGGGTGATGCGATGCGACGCGGTGGGTCGGGGGAACAATAAATTTCATGCAGACAAAATCCCGAGCAAAAGCTAGTTATATATATGGAACTCTTGTGCAAAACTTCATGCTTTTAAACCATTCGAAGTCGTTGGAATGGACTGTGTGTTGTCTGTCAGTGAATTAATGAATTACTTAATGTTTTTTATGAAGTAGAAGATAAAACATTATCGACACCTAATTTAAAATTCAACAAAAAGAACACGCATTACGACAAGGTTAATATCCACAAAAAAAAACGACTGTTTCCTACTTTCAAACATTCTCACGTTCTTCGCGGTAAAGACGTTCGAAAGTAATTTGAAAGTCTAGACTGCCTGTGTTTGTACTAAGGATGATTCATTGTGCTTGTTTTCATGCACGGCATTCAGTATATTTGACACATAACATATAGAGTTGCTGCATGCTAAAAAAAAATATTTTTATCAAACATGCTTGGAAATGTGAAACTTATTTTAACAACCTTCTGAACTTCGAAATAAATCGAACTTGCTGTACTGGTCAAAACAAAGCGAGTAGGCGGCCCGCAATGTTACTATGAAAATTCACAACTGTCGTGTTTAGCGGCCAAATATTTTTACATGAAAACTCATAGCTGTCGTGTTATTTAAAAATGGAAATAACTTTTTACTTCGACTTATGGCAACTAAGGAGGTAACTTATCCAAAACTTTATTTAAATTTCGAACTGACTTAGCAAATAAAGCTGCTTTGCTGTTATAAAGAAGAAACAAATGAACATATTACTGTGCGTTTGCACTGGCGAAACATTCACAACAAAACATGTTGAGATGGCTCATTGCTGTTATAAAGAAGAAACAAATGAACATATTACTGTGCGTTTGCACTGGCGAAACATTCACAACAAAACATGTTGAGATGGCTCTGTTATACATGTTCCATACAATTTTTGACAAGAACTAGAGATTTCAACATGTTTTGTTGTGATGTTTCGCCAGTGCAAACACACAGTTAACGCGTGAAAATCTTTACGCTATATTTTAATCAATAATAATTTCTATTGAATATGGAAAAGAGATTTTTACTAACCTGAATGATCTATTTGCTGCCTTTGTAATAATGCCATAAAAACATTTCAAAATTCATTACTCCATTCTCGAACTATACCATACTTGACAACTAACCAAGCCCTCATTTTAATCACTTCACATACTGAGACACCTTATATTGAATTAAACTCAGGAATGTCATCTGCAGCACAAAGTTAGCTCTTAGGCGAGCAGTGCTGTAACTAGGAAGATAGTTAGGAACTCTCTATGTGCTATTGACATAGTTGTAATTTCTATTAAGTGGCGAGTGTAAATTCGTAGTTCAGTTTCAGGGGAATTTAGGATGGAGGTAGGTTATAGGCGAGTCTTGAACGGGAAAAGCAAGCGGTCAGTGTTGAGCTTGATTTTATGTAAAAGACCGCTGTATTTTTTTAAGATGTAGCTGATGACTGATGTAGTTTGTTAAACAAGATGTCTTTATATTTTAAAATTACCATCTATATTTTTGTAAAATATAGTAAAAGTAGCTAACAAGTGAAAAAATATAACGCAGCGTATCAAAAGGACAGAGTTTTCTTTTCAATTTTCCTTAATCTAAACAAAATACACCGAAAAATCACGTTCACCAAATTGGAATGAAATACAAGTAAACCTCAAATAGATACAAAATTTAATTACAAGGCGGCAAACAATATTTCCGTTGCCCGTCGCTTTCTGTCACCAACTTCCGAACACAAGGCGTTGCGCCAACTGTCAGTCGCACAAAGAATGATAATTAGCTCCTCTGTACCCTGCCCTCCACCCCCCCCTGCCCCCCCCCTGACTTCGTGGTCGGCTATAATTCTGCCCGCGACAGGGAACAGCCCCCCATAGAAAACGCGACCGTTTTATCTCCTGGCAACTTTGTAATTTCGAATCCGCTCTGTGATTTTCATTAAGTCGAGTGTTGATTTTTGAACTGGTAATTAATGAGGTGGGCTGTTTGATCAGCTTGGATTTTGTAGATTGAATTTAGTTTATAATTGGAGACGTAGTTTGTTTGTGGGAATTTAATGACACTTCGAAATATTATTTAAGTTACCAATTATTTTTGTAACTTCTCTAAAGATACTGTTCGTCGCCCTCTTTGATCAGTGTCATTATTTTGCTAATAACATGATTATTTTGCACTATAAATAAAACTGTGATTTTACGATCGACCGATCAATCAAAAATGAAGCACACACCAATCCTCTGTAAAAGAAAACTTCTATCCTTTTATCCACAAACCTATTACGTACAAACTAGACACACCGTTCAAAAACATAACCCAGACGTAGCCTAGAATTCTAATAAGTCTTTCTTAAGCGGGATACGCTAGCGTATCCTACTAAATTCATTTCTTAAGTTTTTAGCAATTTGTAGGTCAGTGACAGATTGTTTGTTGATCAAAATATGATTCGCGAACGAAATATGTATATACAACCTAATACTGTCCAGCAAATTGCAAAAAATGTAAGACAAATTAAATTTTGCGGACTTCAATGGAGCTTTCGCCTTAAAAAACAGTCTTAAATTCAGTTCGGGTCTCACCGCGCTCCGTGTACGAAGAGCTCGTTGTGAACTGAGCCACGTACAGCAGGCAGGGGACACTTTTTATTATAGCTAACAAATGATAGGGACATAGACTTGTCCAGGATAATTTTGGGACATTGTCTGTGTTTTTGTGGAAGATTACGGTAATCTGTTTTGTGTTTTCGTTGTTATTTGCTTGTTATTGGTGTTTAAGAGTATCGGATTTGGAAATATTTTTAAGAGCCATGTGGATCTTTTTGAAAGAAGGCTTTTATTAAGGTTACGTAGAAATAACAAAATGCCACGTAGCGACACAATAATCATGTTTTTGTTAAACCTACCACCTAAGCTGACACAGTAGAATGCAATAAATATATTGAGGTATTGAGCTCTTTACATACTCCTTTTGCTTCGTCTACTTTCGTTTCTTATTCGTTCTTGTTTATAGTTTCCTATAACAAAAATAACTACAAATCATCATAAACATTAGCAAAATATTGTATAATATTTCATTCAAAAACTTCTCTAAATACCAGCACCTAAACAACGTCGCACAATAAATTATCTGTCTTAAACATCTCCATTATTGTACACTCAGTAAGTTCTGTTCAAAGTTGTCTAAGTAAGTAAGTACGTTAAGCGCCGCTTATTATCTCCCGTCGGAACATGACGACTCATCAATAAACTGAATTACAAAATGTTTCAGTTGTTTTCAGCCGGAAAGGGCTGATAACTCGCTAATATTGAGTGGGAAGTTTTCAATGGGTTTGTTTTTGTGGAGGTAAATTATTTAATAGGCCTAAAAATATCAGCCTTTTGGTCCATTTTTAAAGTAATAGTATGATATAGATTTTTACGTTAAAAGATTATACATTATTTGCCTCCAGGGTATTTCTGTACCCTGCATCAGATCGTTTTTATAATTCTTAGACACAATTTGACGAAGTACGTACCTAATAAATAATAAGTTTATCTAAAAAAATTCCTTGACGCAAAAAGAAAGAGGTTAGGTTCACGTTAAATATCTATATTTAAAAAAATCTGCTGAAATCAAATGTTACTTTCTGTACTCGGTAATAATGAGAGCACAATTTTAATTTAATAAATAACTTTGTCTTTGTTACACAACAAATTTTCGTCTTCTTCCATTAACAAAACCTGCATTATAAATTCCCAGCACAAATGCAGAAACATTAACAGCATCAGAAACAAAACATAATCAAGAAAACAATGAAAGAGAATTACTCGGAATTAACTCGAAGACATCCCACGGTTTGTTTCCAAACTCTGCAGTCCATTAGATGGGGGGCACGTCCCAGCTATACATTGGGTGTCAGAGTGGGGGGGAAAGACGTGACCCACCAGAAATTAATAGCCAGATATCTCGGAGATATCGCCCAAATTGAAGATGGCGACAGGAGTAGTGATAAATATGAATTATTGAGCGGACGCTGGATAGCTGTTTGGAACGTGGCTTCAATAATGCTCATGTGTTTTTATTATGGTGTCAGATGTGAAAGAAAAATACATAAAATTTGGTAGATATATATACACGGTCTGCAATCCTATGTAAAAGTGAGGGGGAGGCATTAGCCCGGCGGCGGTGGGACTACACGTTGGATAGATTACAAAGACGTATTTCCGTAGCAATAGGCTGCTCTTCTTGCATATTATGTAAGCTCTTGCATGTTACTTCACTGAATAAGACCGTCAATTCTATAGAATATTAACGGTCTCATTCACTGGGCACCAGTATTCGAATTACAAATTTTACCTAGCATCGATGAAAGATCCAGTCAGTTTAATTTATTTCAATAACAAGAATTAGTGTTTACAAATCCAATACACATGTCAGCTGTGAAATTCGCTCCACATACTATTTCCTATGAAATTCCACGTCCATACTACAGTTGAATTCAATCAAGCTATGCACTATACTATCAATTTACAATATGCCAATACCTCCCAGTTCCGACGAATAAACCCAATACCTCGACATGGATCAGATACCAGTATCCTACGTTCCCAAAATTTAGTTCCAACCATGTAAACAAGTACGTGTTGTTGGAAAAATAACCTTAACACTGACACATACATTTCACGGTACACTGCAACTTCAAATTGTTTTATGACTTTATAATAGTACTAACACATAACACAACATCAAGAGTGTAATTCCCCGAAGGGTTAGGCAGATGGTTTACTTTTTACTAGTATACATTAATTTGATTTTAGAATGACTAGTACACCACCACGCTAAGGTGTAACTTAGCGTGGTTACCTAGTCATTCTAAAATCAACTTAATGTATACTAGTAAAAAGTTGATATTTAGTTAAATGAAAATATCAAATTGAAAATATAAGAATTTGATTTATATTCAATGAGAACCATGCATTTGACACAGAGTTTCAAGTATTCGTAAATGCTTACGCTATGTCAAAACAAGGAAATTGTACGTTTTTAGTATGAAGCAATATTGTGAATTTCGTGTAGTTTCATTTAAAGTTTTCATTACATTATCCAATTTTAAAATTAATTTTACTTTTAATTAGTTTACCAATAATCATTGAATTCACAGCCTTCGTTAAAAGTTTACATAGTTATCCTTTTCCAGGTATGTACAGTACATTATTACTGTCGCGGCCTGCTACACGGGCATTCAAAAGTCATTTATTCAAACTAGGCTGAGAATCAGCACTTTTTGAACGTCAAAATTACATAAGACAGTCCCCCGAAACGCCCGCCCTTCACGATGTTCTTCACTGATAGACGATCGTGAAAATATGGGCCGAGACGAAGCCGAGTCACAAATACGTGAGTTCATCAATAACTGGTTGCAGCCCAGAGTTGTAAAGTACTTTTCTCAAATAATTCGCGGTTTAAACTAAGTAAATGAATTATAAATTCTTGAAGAAATGACGAACAACGATAATTTTTCACGCACTAATATTATGTTCATATGTTTTTAAACAGTTCTATTTGCATTTTATATTATTAGTTTTCATATTATTTTAGTCGGCCGTTAAACACGACAGATACGGTATTTTTTTTAAATTATAATGTTTATTTTTTTATTAACAATAATGTTGGTACAACTCATCTATCCTAAACAAAAACACAATGTTCAGAGTTTTGAGTATTTACAAGATAGATTTAACGATGATGTCTGTGCTAGTATTAACTGTGTGATAGACCCCGAACCCAGACGACATAATATGTCGTCGTATAAATCGAAAATACTGGGCGAATATTATTCGCCCAGTATTTTCGATTTATCTCGTCAAAATAATTGCTTGAATTTCCAAGCATGTTTGAGAAAATAACTTGATTATATCTTTTGAAAATCGTTCTTGTATACCCATGATAAAGTACAAGGAACCGACCTCATACACAGAAACTCTCCTTCGCTTTCAGAATATTAATGAGAACGAGGAATACCTATTTTTTTATTCTCCTTTCAACTTTCTTCTGTATGAAGAGACTTATGAATTGTGTATTTAAAGGACCATGGGCAACTTTGTATGGAGTCTGGTACCAACGCTCAACAGTGATGAGACTCATCCCATATGAAAGCTTTTGGGGTATTGTTTAATTCATTCTATGGCAGCTAAGTCGAAATCGAGCGCGAACATGGTGTTTTTGAAGATTCAAAAAAAGTTAGGTTAGGTTAGGATAGGGATGAAACTCATGCCATATGAAAGCTTTTGGGGTATCATTTAATTTATACTATGGCAGCTAAGTTGAAATCGCGCGCGAACATGGTGATTTTGAACATTCAAAAAAAGTTAGGTTAGGTTAGGTTAGAGATAAAACTCATGCCATGTGTAAGCTTTTGGGGTATCATTTAATTTATACTATGGCAGCTAAGTCCAAATCGAGCGCGAACATGGTGATTTTGAACATTTAAAAAAATTTGGTTAGGTTAGGGATGAAAATCATGACATGTGAAAGCTTTTGGGGTATCATTTAATTTATACTATGGCAGCTAAGTCGAAATCGAGCGCGAACATGGTGTTTTTGAACATACAAAAAAAGTTAGGTTAGGTTAGGGATAAAACTCATGCCATGTGAAAGCTTTTGGGGTATTGTTTAATTCATTCTATGGCAGCTAAGTCGAAATCGAGCGCGAACATGGTGTTTTTGAACATTAAAAAAAAGTTAGGTTAGGGATGAAACCATGCAATGTGAAAGCTTTTGGGGTATCATTTAATTTAGGTATACTATGGCAGCTAAGTGTTTTTGAACATTAAAAAAAGGTTAGGTTAGGTTAGGTGGGATGAGAGGGCGGAGCGCATGCATGAGAGGGCGGAGGACATCCACGGGTGGGCGGAGGACAACATATCTCATCCCACCTAACCTAACCTAACCTTTTTTGAATGTTCAAAAACACTTAGCTGCCATAGTATACCTAAATTAAATGATACCCCAAAAGCTTTCACATTGCATGGTTTCATCCCTAACCTAACCTAACTTTTTTTGAATGCTCAAAATCACCATGTTCGCGCTCGATTTCGACTTAGCTGTCATAGTATGAATGAAATAATACCCCAAAAGTATTCACTTGGCATAAGTATCATCACTGTTGAAAGTCGCGTCCAAAATGACGCATGGGTATTGAATGCATTGGAGATGTCCAACGACACCGCCGACATTACCCTGCCCCGGGACTCCGCTTCCTCCGCACGGCACGGTGAACCTAACCTAACCTAACCAAAAAGGGTACCTTGCTACCTTACCTACCTACATACCTACCTACCCTATCTATCTACATACCTACCTACCCTATCTACCTACATACCCTAACCTAACCTAAGTTTTTTTTTTTCCGGGTCGGAAAATCCTTATTGAAGTCCCCCGCCCTGGGGCGGACGAAAGGATCTGTCAGAATCCTACTGACTAAAAACCACCCCATTGTTCCCTTCCCACACTTAGACCGAGAATCATGAGATCAACCTAACCTAACCTATCCTGACCAAACATAACCTAACCTTTTTTAATGTTAAAAAACACCATGTTCGCGCTCGATTTCGACTTAGCTGCCATAGAATGAATTAAATAATACCCCAAAAGCTTTCACATGGCATGAGTTTCATCACTGTTGAGCGTTGGTACCAAAATGACGCATGGTCCTTTAGTCATTTATCCATTGGTTTATTTTCTACTTTTATATAGAGCACTTTATTTGCACTCACAATCACAAACAACCTCTACAATTTGATGATTGTGACTTCACTTACATACACTAAACTATTCAGTGTATAAGTCCTATTGTTGGAGACCAAATGTTGGACAATTGAACGTTAACCTATTTCTACAATATTGTCACAAATTGAGGATAAAACCTATTGTGACAAGCATCTTCTACGAAGAGAATAAGGAAAATAAAGGTACAGTCACGATTGATTGAAAAGCTCTTAAAGTAATGTAAGTAACTGAACTGGATGGAGATCTTAAATAAAGTTGAAACTGATAGTAAAACATCTTTCCTGTATTCAACCAAAGGGTAGGTTGAAGTGTATAGCACACCCACATTCTGCAGTGACGTTTAAATTCTAAGTAATAGAAGGCGGATTTATTGCCATTTACAGGAATAATTTCGATCCCAGGACCCCTCTGGCTCAGCAGTAGCGCAGTAGAAAAAGATATAACAACCAATGCATTCAACGCTAAAATCATTGCACCAGAAAACGACATAGATCCAATAAAAGATTAGACTTTAAGTTCAGCTCAAAGAGAAATGACGCCACATTTTCCATTCACTCCTGAATGACGCATATCGACACACTTTAACACGTCACCTGTCAAACGTCAAGCTGATGCCAGCTTATTACGCGCGCGGTGATACGAGAAATCAATTCCGATAGCATTGTCCCACGGGCATTCATGTAGCTTTAGTTCAGCGTCTGTAGTTACTCTGTGGCTCGTGTGGAGTGACATCGTCGGATGTATGTAGCTGTCTGATTGTGCTTTCATTAATACGAGAATGTACACATATAATTGACATTTAAGTCATAAGTCATAAGTAATTTATTTCATAACAATATAGGTACATTGTGTTGAAAAATTAATAAATAACATTATACAATTACAATTAAAATAAAATTCATTAAATACATTTAGTAAAGTCAATAAAAACAATAACTTTCTAATCAGAATTCAAGTACATTATACATCATATATAATAAATTATGAACATTTAAATATGTGAAGTCGTTATTAGTTTATTTTCACAAAATATCGATTTCTATAGCACTTTGATACCAAACTGTCCTTTTCTGATTATTATTACTTAACACATGGAGCGATTACGGTGCGGTGCGCAGGGTGCGGGCTAGCTCCAACACTGTCCTGGACATGATTGCTCAGCGACTGGATTGCCCCTACGTTGGGCATTGTTGTAGCAGGCATATTACGGGTGCTTAATTTTTATAAATTTTTATTTTTTATTAATTTTTTATCTATGTACTTATCTGAATTTAATTTAATTTTAATTGTATTTAATTTTTGATGTAATTTTATGTGTAAATGTGTCTATTCTAATATGAGTCTATGTCACTCGAAATAAATGATTTAAATTTATTTTTTTAATTTTAATTAGCGTATTTTCTAATAAGAAAATGCTATTTTAATATACAAGAATTTATAAACAACAATATAAGTGCTTTTATATCTAATAGTACTGTAGGCTATACAGGGTGTCAGGAACATCGACGCGAAGCCTGTTACCATGGATTCAGTACATGATTCTGAACCGACGAAAAACTTCAACGCAGGGGTGCGTTGAAGTTTTTCGTCGGTTATTTTAAAACACATCTGATATTTCATAGAAAAGTTTAATACCTACGCAGTCAAAATGTATGGAACAGCTGTTTTTTTTTTAATAACCGACGCAAAAGGACCATGCTTCATTTTGGTACCAACGCTCAACAGTGATGAAACTCATGCCATGTGAAAGCTTTTGGGGTATTATTTAATTCATTCTATGGCAGCTAAGTCGAAATCGAGCGCGAACATGGTGTTTTTGAACATTAAAAAAGGTTAGGTTATGTTTGGTTAGGATAGGTTAGGTTAGGTTGATCTCATGATTCCCGGTCTAAGTGTGGGAAGGGAACAATGGGGGATTTTTAGTCAGTATAATTCTGACAGATCCCTTCGCCCGCCCCAGGGCGGAGGACTTCCATGAGGATTTTCCAACCCGGAAAAAAAAAACTTAGGTTAGGTTAGGGTATGTAGGTAGATAGGGTAGGTAGGTATGTAGGCAGGTAGGGTAGGTAGGTATGTAGGTAGGTAGGGTAGGTAGGTATGTAGGTAGGTAAGGTAGGAAGGTACACTACCTTGCGGTACGAAGGTACGGGGCAGGGTGATGTCGGCGGTGTCGTTGGACATCTCCAATGCATTCAATACCCATGCGTCATTTTGGACGCGACTTTTAACAGTGATGATACTTATGCCAAGTGAACACTTTTGGTCATGTCTTTGATGAGTAGTTAGTATGTGGCGGTGTAACCACTCCAATTTACTAAATTATACTGTTACGCAAGTAGCTATCTACCTTATCGCCTTTCTCCTCCGGCTTCTAACATTACCATTAAAAACAAAGATACTTTTGTAACCTTAAATGTTATTAAAAAATAATTAATTACTTAATTAAGCATTCAGAGATGTTATTATTATTTTCATAATTATACAATGCTTACTGTTTTATTTGTCTTTCATTTTATACTTTTTTTTAATGTTCTAAAACACCGTGTTCGCACTCGATTTCGACTAAGCTGGCATAGTATAAATTAATTCATACCCCAAAAGCTTTCACATGGCATGAGTTTCATCGCTTGATATGGTTTTTTGTTGCGACATTGAAAATACTCATGGATATCCTCCACCCACCCGTGGATGTCCTCCGCCCTCCCATGAATGCGTTCTGCCCTCTCATCCCACCTAACCTAACTTAACCTTTTTTGAATGTTTAAAAACACTCAGCTGCCGTAGTATAAATTAAATGATACCCCAAAAGTTTTCACATGGCATGAGTTTCATCCCTAACCTAACCTAAGGTTTTTTGAATGTTCAAAAACACTCAGTTGCTATAGTATAAATTAAATGATACCCCAAAAGCTTTCACATTGCATGAGTTTCATCCCTAACCTAACCTAACCTAACTTTTTTTGAATATTCAAAATCACCATGTTCGCGCTCGATTTCGACTTTCCTGCCATAGTATAAATTAAATGATACCCCAAAAGCTTTCACATGGCATGAGTTTTATCCCTAACCTAACCTCACCTAACTTTTTTTGAATGTTCAAAAACACCATGTTCGCGCTCGATTTCGACTTAGCTGCCATAGAATGAATTAAATAAAACCCCAAAAGCTTTCTCATGGCATGAGTCTCATCACTGTTGAGCGTTGGTACCAGACTCCATACAAAGTTGCCCATGGTCCTTTCAACGCGGGGGGTTCATGGGAAAGGAAAGAATCATGATTGTACTGAATCCATGGTAACAGATTTCGCGTCGATGTCTCTGACACCCTGTATATATTTTTTTTTAAACATGCTTGGAAATAATAGCATTATTTTGACAACCTTCTTCGAGATAAATCGAAAATGCTGTACTGGTCAAATACATGCGAGCAGGCGGTCGGCAATGTTACTATGAAAATCCATAACTGTCGTGTTTGGCGGCCGAATAAATTGCTGTGAAAACTCATGTGTCGTGTTATTTAAAAATGGAACTAACTATTTACTTCGACCCATGGCAACCAACCAAGGATCTAACATATCAAAATTTTTATTTATTTAAACGAACTGGTTTAGCAAATGGAGCTCTTTAAAATTACCATTCTGGTGCGTGAAAAATTATCGTTGTTCGTCAAAAAAAAAAACCGGCCAAGTGCGTATCGGACCACGCACAATGAAGGGTTCCGTAGTTGGGATGAACATATCCCAGGAATAAACTTAACATTGTAGTTGTAAAACATGTTCTCCCATAGATTCCAACGTATGTGTGCCTCGACCCACATCACTTTGGCCCATCAATGCCCGTGTTGCGACGATAATGTAATAATTATAGATTTAGTTCAGAAGACTTTTAAGCTACATAAGTTTTCAAAGTTTCCTCTCTCCAACTCATCTGCTGTGTCCGACAGGGTCCACAATGATCACATATAATTGTAAGTTACCACCTAAGTAGGTAGTGGAATGCAAATAAACTGTTGAGTATTGAGCGATCATCGAAAATTGTATTTCGTTTGACAACAATATCGATTGGGTCCCAGAATTTCAATCAATTTTAAACTTATAAACTCTTTCCACAAAACTGTTATTCCAATGCTTGCATGTACGAATATTTTCAATAATAAACATTCCATAAAATATGGAACTTAATCTAGGATACAAATTTTAAACCCTTGCGTTTGATGGCTCGGAAGTCGGAAAGTTTATTTCCGTTAATCTGGTTCCAATATTTCAGTTGAATTTCAACTTCAGATTTTGAAATTGAATTTAGTTTGCGCTCGTAACTTTCCTATTTTCGTCATAGAGTATATCAAGAAACTTTCACTGAATTAATTTAGTCTCAATGCTTTCACTGAGTCTTCAGTTAAGTCAAGTTTCTATCTGTCTACGTTATTACATTGAAAGGAAAATCAATCTTAAAGACTAACAATACACTTTGCTTATTTATATTGATACAAAAGAAAAATATTATGATTTGACTCTTAAGTAGATACACGTGTACCTGAGGACTTGTGTATTTATAGTATAAGTACTCAATATAGATAAAAATTCTGTTCCCATAATCCGCATAGTTCTTCGTAGGTACCTATTTTCATTGTATTTTCGTCATCATAAACCGTTCTAAGCTGTTCACATTCGGCTATCAAGAAGCTTGTTCAAAAGCCACAACACCACACTATGAACTAGCACAGCTTTCGAGAAATTTCCATAAACGAAACAATGTTCGTAACCAAGGAGGGGGAAATTCCTTGGTCCCTACTTGGGGTCCCTCAGATTCTCTCAAATGTAACTGCTCACTTAGAACACAACTAGTCTCAAACGTGCATGCACCATTTTGAATAACTTAAAAGATCAACCTGACTGCTCACTCTCGAAGTAATTTCATTGGTTTTACTGTATAATTCAGAACTAGACAGTCTGGGACTGCCGATTGAAGTAAAAACTAAGTAACGCCATCTAACAAAAATGTCAGGAATTTATGTGGATTGCTGTCAGTACAAGAACAACAGCTGTACCTCCATAAAAAAAAAACCAAAAAAATAAATCAGAGTGCGCTGTCAACAAAAACTTGAACGTCTTACGAATTTTCGATAAGGTCACGTGTCCTGACGCGAGTTTAACATTTTTTACCCATCCCAAAAAAAATGCACAACGCCGCTAAAGAAGTCTTCACTTCAAAAATTCTGCGTAATACATAAAGCATATTTATTCTCATCGACATTGACAGAAATGTGCTCAATTTGTCATCATTTTTTATTATGTATAAAATGAATCGGCTATAAGAAGAATTGAATGTAAGGAAATGGTTCTTAGGATAGGTAGGTGAAGGTGGGGTAGGTAGGTAGGTAGGTAGGTAGGTAGGTATGTATGTAGGTATGTAGGTAGGGTAGGTAGGTAGGTAGGTAGGGTAGGTAGGTAGGGTAGGTAGGTAGGGTAGGTAGGTAGGGTAGGTAGGTTAGTGAGGTAGGTAGGTAGGTATGTATGTATGTATGTAAGTAGGTAGGTATGTATGTATGTATGTATGTAGGTAGGTAGTTAGTTAGGGTAGGTTGGTGCGCCGTAGATAAGTGCTTACCCGTGCGAAGCCGGGGCGGGCAACTAGTATGACATAAATATCTTGTCGATTCAAGCAATTGCTGAGAACTTTGATTGCGGCAGTAATACCACTATTCAAGTAATCTAACTTGAAGATAATAACGTATATACAATACTGGTCTTAGGTGTAATTGAAAGCATTGAAGTACTAGTCTCCACTAGTGTAATACACTAGTATTTTAATGCTTCCAATATCTAACCAAATATATTTGATTCGATCAATATTGGCGTTAAAGAATGATGCGTAACTTTGGCCGGCGAACCAATAAAAACCACTTATACCTCAAATGAAAGCTTATATCATAAGCATCAATTTTCATTATGGGCAGAAGGCTGTGAAATACCGGGTTAAAGAGATATCGGACCTGCAAGTACCATGTAAACGTATTAGCTTATGACGCTAATGTTCACTGCACTTCTCAATAATATGAATTATAGACTCATAACATTATAATACTGGTAAATAAATAAATAAAAAACAGGACTAGTGTACAGGACCTGATTGTGGAACTGGAATTTGTCCATAGGAACTCCTCAATCAAACGAGATAGCACCATCGTGTTTGTACTCATTGGTTATGTATTGACAAGTGCTTATTACACTAGATAGTGTCCAGGGTCTGATGCTGTAGCCACAAGGTGGCCATAGGAACTCCTCAACCAAAAAAGATAGCACTATCGTGTTTGGACTTATTGCTTATGTATTGACAAGTGATATTACACTAGGTGGTGTCCAGGCTCTGGAGAACAACATAATAGAAATGCTTTAGTGCATCACCGTTGTATATGTCTGACCATGCAACGCACAATCGGCACTTGTACTCATATTATTTCAATAATATGGTATTTAGGCATTGGACGTCATGACGTATTTATTGTCACCTGCATTTTACTTAGAAGATATCATTGTTGATGAAGAATAAATGAAAACCACCTCTGACCAGTGACAAGACGACATGCGTGTACTCAGTGGTCATTATTGTTTAATAAATGTTAAGCTGTAGCAGTAAATCGCTCATGCCTTCCTAAGCCTAAATACTATAATACGGAACCAAACGATATGGACACAGCCCGACTGTTCTTCTACCAATCATACAAGTACCTACAATGGTGCTGAATTATTGCATTTCTGCTGATTTGGTCTCTGTCAATTAAAATATAGGAATAATAATATATGCGAGCCCCTCACATGCCGCGACTGTATCTGCACTCGTAGTAACCACACATTATTTTGCAAAATATCGCATTCTTTTAAATCAAAATAATGTAGATATTATGCCTAAACATTTCAATCAAATAAATGCTATCGCGAAAATATTCTGCGACATAATGATTTTGTTAGCTTCATAATTATGGTATGTTCCTAAGGCTGCCTGTCCACTGGAGCGAAGAAGAGAGGAGAGGAGCGGAGTTGTACCAATATTAACCAATAAAATCTAATCTCCGTTGCGGAATTAAGCTGATTTTAGATTCTATTGGTTAATATCTGCACAGATCAGCTCATCTCCTTTATTCTCTGCTCCAGTGGACAGGCAGCCTTATGCGTGCAATATTCTAGTCTTCACTCAGACAAGGAAAATCACTCGAGAACAGAGGTTTGGTTCCATTCTTGTAAAACTTCGACGTTGTCTGTTAAGGTTTTTCATTTCGATGTAATCATATAAACGATTGGGAGTATTCATGTTTTCATTAATAAAACTCATGATATCTAGAACTAGCCTACGATCTTTTAAAACGGGATGAAAAGTATTTAACAGCTTTTACCAATTTTAAAATCGTGAAATATATCGGGAAGAGCTCTATTAAAATAAATATGTTTGTCGAAGTAATCTATAGTATTGTTTCATTTTGCATAACGAACCATCCCTTGTATGATTTTTGCATCGGATGTAGTCGCAGCTAAAGGTCCATTAACGTCTAATATGTATATAACGGTCAGTACATACTATCATAAAAGGTTTGAATAAAATCTCATATTTGTGCGTTCATTACTTTCACCAGTAAGAAGTTTTGCTAAATATACACCAAGGACGTCTTCGAACGATTACTTTCTGCTATAGTTGTCTGATTTAATATTATATTAAACTGCTCATAATTAAGACCCACCCAAAAATATAAATCATCGTCGTCTACGTGTGTCATCATATCAAAATCAAACCTGGTGGCTTGCTGGTTGCTTGCCCTCTTTAAAAATATTACATAAATGTCTGTTAACTGAGCACAGTTAAAATTGTGATACGTTTGAATTTTATTAATTAATTCATTCCAGTCGTTGCTTTCCAAATGCTGCTGTCACACTATGGCTACTTCGGGCACATATAAACTATACTCGCAAAGCATGTGTATTTTAAGCCATTTAGGAATCCTCCGCCGTGGTCCATTCACGCAGTTATAGAAAAAACAGCGAATATCAAAATTGTGTTAACCACCTAAGGGTACATATCAAAATGATAATTTTTGGCCGAAAAAGACAGCACATAGACCTAGCATAAACCTATTATGCTATAGATTTATTTTTCACAAAGAAATCGTCATAAAAAATTGTAACGATTTTTGTCCTCGACTGTACAAACCCCGTTGCTTTTAGAGATAAAATATTTGGTTATAGTAATTGCCGGCTATAAGCAATAAGATGAAATGAATTAGAACTCTATTGGTCATCAGGCCAGGCTTCATAGAAAAATGCCCATCATTATTTGAAGCTGTCTTTAAAAGGTTTCAAATGTCTCGATAATTTAATATTAAATGAGTTGAAGTAAGTCTACTTAGCTGATATTGGAAAAGATAGCTAAATCAACTTGACATTGCTCAATTTTATTTTATTGGTAGCATTAAGTTCTTTTGAATGTTGTCTGAGCCTAATATAGTAGCACATTGTAACATTGAAAATGTTTTTTCGATCGCTTCAGTAAAGACCCCATTTCCAGCGAAAGTGTCTATCTGCGATTATGTTAGAAGTAATAATACTACGTCAATGATTAAGAATTATGTGGGTGAAACCGCGGGGCGCAGCTAGTAATAGTCAGTCTAGTAGTAGCTCAGAGAGTCAGATAGGAAACGCCGAACTCATCTAGCAAATTTAATATGACGTGTAAAAGTGATTCCAATATCCTATTTACAGAATAAACAATTTCATTTCATTTCTTTCATTTCATTTCATTTGAATATATAAATGTAATGCGTTTTTTATTTTGTTGAGTTCATTTTCAATGTAGTTCGAAGGTCGTGTTTTTTTTATTTATTATAAAAAATAACACGACACGACGAATTATATATTCGCCTAACAACGGTTTAGTATACTTATACAACATTAGTAGTCACTTCGATGTAACATGATCGTCACTCTCACTATTAAGTTCGTTAAGGGCCTGGCGCCGGGAAACTGTCTTTCTAAGGTTTTAGTTGTATAACCATGCTACAAATAGTACCTAAGTAGTAACGTCTCTAACATTTCATCATCATCATCAGCCTATAGCAGCCCAGTGCAGCACACAGGCCTCATCATCCACACGCTGTTCATCTCGATCCTCGACCACTCTCATCTAGCCTCCACGAAGATCATTGCTCCTCCTAACCTGAGGGCGTCCTACCTTTACTTACATTATCTTATACATAAACTTCTCCAAAATATACCGTTTTTATTTAAATCCAATTCAAAATAACATATTTTATCTCTTCAATTTCATCTGAATATATTATTTCTAGCGCCATTTTTTATTTCGACGGTGAGACATACAAATCGTCTAAATCAGCCGAGGTTTATACCTTCACACTAGTCTTAGACTGATCTGGGATTTGCATCGCATTTGCCTTTGACTTATGTTACTAACAATATTTCTTTTTACCTCAAAATTGCGTCTAGACGTGTTCTGAAAAAAATCTTTAAGTTGTCATCTTTTAGAAAGCACTTTATTTTGTATTTATTTACATATCATTTGGTCTGGTATTGTAATTGTATCATTTATTTGCATTAAAATGTCATCTTTGCTGAGAATTATATAAAATACAAAATTTTTGGCGCTCAATTTATCTATAACAATTTATTATACCAAAACACAATGCCAGTTATTTTCATTCCAACTCTGAGAGAAAATTACAGTGCCATATTTCAATTTACTTGCCACGTTAAGCCGACTGGGACAGCTAATCTATTACAAATGTACATACATTATGCTCATAATGCACCCTAGCAAGCACACAGAACAAATAAAACGTTATTGTTCCATGCCTAGAATCCCTCCCTCCCTCCCTATTTAAACGTTTCTGTAAACATAAAAGAAAATACTTAAAACATTATGAAGTTCAAAACGAGCCTCATTTACTTACGAACACATCGTCTAGCCAATCTAAAAACAAAATGACTTACGAAACCATTCTAGATGTTTACAAAACAATTTCTACAGTATTACCTATTTTAAATATTTATAAAATCTCCTGAATTTTTGAGTAGGAAAGGTCCGAAATACATTAACATAACGTATTCAGAACGTGAGTAGGATTACATTAAGGACTAACAACTAACAATGTTTGAATTGTATAAATAACGTTTTACACATTAATTCGCCCCATTATCTTTACGCTATGATGTACGCGATACTAGCCCGTATAAACTAAGTGCCAAAAATAATAGTGCCTTTAACAATTGTCGAATTTACATAACAAAACTGGTGTAACTTTAGCCTGGGTTTGCCACGAATTGCCACTCTTACTCGAGTTTGTTTGTAGTTACTATAGGTAAACTTGGTTTGTCTAGCGGTTTCAAGTGTTGTTTCACAAAGAAACCTTTGTTCTTTGATCAGATGAAGTAAGTATGAAATTGATAAAGTCCTGAAGATTCTAAGTATTAGTCGTTTTGAAGCAAAACTTTTGAGTGTTGTTGTTCCTGTCGTAATTAAGGCATTTAAATAAATATATTTGTTTCTTGGACTTGAATTATTCTAATAGCCTGTGTTCCATTTGTTTTCATCATGAATACACAAATTATCAAAGTTGAAACAGTACCTATTCATTTCAGGAACGTTACCAAACATTTCTAATGGTAGGTAATAAAATTCTTTCAAACTTTAATAAATCTGAAAAGTAGATAACACTTCACTTTCCGCCATCCATTCACCGCCGAGATAAATCTCGCCTATTCATTTGGTAACATGGATAGTGTCAAGTTTTCTAAAGACTATGATGTCATCTAGGTACACTAACTGTTGTAACCGTCGTTCTATAACCGCTGAGAGCGTCGTGTTGTCGGCAGTATTGAATCTGGGACGTATTCAGAACTCCAGCTCTCAAGCGATTCTGCCCCACTTCGTTTGTTAGACGCGTCTAACTTTTGTCTTTTGTCTGATCGGGAGTAACATCAATTTGATAGTAGTTGCGGCGTGAATCAATTTATTTCACTATATCGGTGGAGCGCTCCAACTTTTAATGCTGGATATCCAAATAGATTTTAGTTTAATAGAAATACCTTTTCTGTGTGTCAAGTCGAAATAATTGATTGAAGACTTGGTTTCAAACAATACCGAGGGGTGTTAATAGGAATTCATTAATATTTTGGGATCCTTAAAATGCTTATGTAACGCCGCTTAAAATTTTATGAAAATTTGTGCGCTTGGGGCCACCTCTGTGGCAGATGATTAAATCACGATAACACTCGATATCACAACTAGGTCAAAGCTGCCGAACGTTAACAAAAATCTTAATGTAGTAAATTCTGTTGATCAAACTCAAAATTGAATACACTTTTCGATGGTTTACCCTTGTTTGGTATAACAACGTTTGGTCGAAAATCACTTCAGCTAATTTTAGTTCCAATAAAGTCATTTCGTTTACTTATTCATTTGACCGAATAATTAATTGGTAGATTTTTATTTAGCATAATTATTTCTTTGAAATAATGTCATTTGACCGAATTTTCAAATGCACTAATTTTATTTAAACTAATGTTTCACTAGACTAATAATTATTTAGTCGAAAGATATATGAAAGCGGTTCATCTGTCGGAGTGCCCTAATTTTGATACTGCAACCAATTTCGATGAAGCGCTCGCCGGCCGCTGCCGCGGCACCGCTCGCTTCGCTCGCTCGGCTCGCGCGTAGTTGGTCACAGTTTTAACCTAACCTAACCTATATGGTCGGAGTGCCCTAATAGTTATATTTAACAAAATACCAATTAAATATTCGATAAAATACATGTTATACCACCTGAACACTACATCAAATGAACATTATACTTTTTGATCAATAGCGCAAATGTTGTTATCGCAAATAAATATTCGATGAAATGAAAATTATGTTAATCGATATTATACAAATTGATTATTTTCTTAAACGTTGTTCGAATTAGTAACATTCGACGAAACGTTGTTATACCAAACAAGGGTAACCCCTTTTCGATAGCATCAAATTACAGTATCTTCAATTTAAAAAATACTGGGCTGCTATCGGATACCTTAGCTAGATTGAATAAAAAATCGGTTATAATTTACAGTATATAATGGCTTTTGGGTTTCGTTAAATTTTCAGGGTTTAGCGTGGAGTGTGTTCCCAGGCTGGTAGGCGTGATTAAGCTACTTTCGTCTAATTGTTCTAATAAATTCAAAGGGGAAGGCATTTAATTTCCTCCGCCCTCTATTATTTCTCCTGATTAAATTCGTTGTGGCTCACAGACAACTTAACTTGTGATACTTAGAACTTCATTACTTGGAGTTATTGTTTGGTCCACTTTGGGTTCCTGGCTTACCTTCTGCATACTATTAATAGTAACTTAAAAAACTTTGAGAATATATTGTTACCATTTTACGATTAGTTACTGCGTTATCTTCATTAAATGGAACGGTCCTATTTCAGGAAACAAAAGATTAATAAGTTACTATAAGGAAAGAAGAAAACGATTAAATATTACTTTCATAATGACTCAGCAAAGGTTACCTAACAGGAAGCCATAAGACGTGTCAATCAGTCAAAGTTAAACTTTCAACATAGGTTATCGAATATTCGTGACTTTAAATTGTCTAATATGTCGTCACAAGAAAACTTTCATTTCAGATTTTCTACAATAGGAAAAAGGTAAAATAGAATTAGCAACCACTATTAGAAAGGACCAAACCCGAAACCTACAACAGTTTCCTAACAAAAGCTCTTATTTTTTCAATGACGATCACGTCTCGCAGACGGCTGTGTGTGATGGAATTCAAACAATTTATTTTATTCACCGTCCAAATAAAAGGGTTTACGTCTCAATGACACAAAATAGGAACAGAAGGTCAGCTCCACACAATGAGCGAAAACGCTCGCACATAAATACATGCTTCACGTACAGCGAGTGCAAGCGCACCGGCGACTGACATTCGTTTGAGATCGTGTAAGAATGTGTGCGTGTGCCTGTGTAGCTCATTGTATGGAGCCGAACTTCTGTATTTATCTGTTTCGTACCAATGGGCTGTGAAAGTTTCGCGTGAAAGCCTTCCTTTGTGTGAATTCCTTAGCTACGGAGCTCCGAGGGAGATGATGTAATTTAATTTGAAGGTTTATGGTCTTAGTGCGAGTTGTGATGCTTTTGTTTGGTAAGCAGGACTTGAAGTGGTTCGCCTTTTGAAGGCTTGTAGGTTATTGTTTATTTGTTTTATTTTTGTTAGTATAAGAACATCGTTACACGATTATTGTATGTCTATGTTTGGTGATATGCAGAACAGTTAATTCGGTGTGCCAGGGATCTGGCGTGCTACTATTAAATATTTTGATGTGCCGCGTCCTTATTTCACACATTTATTCACTCCTTTCATGATAATTATTTTGTGAGAAAAAGGAATAAATATTAGCTTAAAAATCTATCATCACCAAGTGATGGAAGATATATGTGATAAATGGAAACAGTTTTAAGGCCTGAACTTGATATAATCACTAGTATTTTGCGGGAACACAACATAGTTAGATAACTATTAGTTATCATGATAAATTTTCTTATACTCTGGGCATAAAGGTATATACATAAGATGTATAAAATACAGATAACCCAAAACCATTTGTACAGCACTTTATGCGAGAGCTCCGAATTCGACAGAAGATGCCTTGAGTGATGTAATAAACTCAGCGTTGTACCCTCATCTCAAGACTTTCTTGAAATTTAACTGGCAAAGCGGCAGTATAGTACAGAAGGACGGTTTCATACAACCAGTGAAAACAGGGGCACGCTCAAATAGACGCGTATCATCGGATAACTTCACATCTATACACCATAAGGACTATTTTTGCTTGCAGGACTCGTCGGCTATAGAACTGGGGCGGTAACAGATGTGGCCATTGAGTTCACGGGATTTCGTTTTCAAACTGCTTAGATATGAAGTTCTTAGTACGTACGGCGGTCTCAAACAAATGCCAGTCGTGAGTGCGCTTGCATTGCAGCATGTCTGTGTGCGTGCGTCTTCGCTCGTTGTATGAAGCTGACCTTCGGTACCTATCTCTTTCGTGGTTTATATTAGTAGCGCTGTTATTGTGTATAATAAACGGTTGACCTACATCCTCGCTTTGGGTATTGTCCGCTGTTTTTTAACCAACTAACTGAATAGAATTAATAAAATATTTTTCTAGTTATTCTTTTGTTTTCGTCATACTGCTTTTTATACTTTTATTTTTGTTGGGAAAAGTTTTCAATTGTTATTGCTTGTGCTAATAGCTGGTATTGTCACTTTCGATAATAATATAATTTATGTGGAATTTCTGACTTTTCTGAAAGTCGCCTTTCGAAAAATATAAGCGTCATCGGTTTATAATTCTGACAATTTCGGTCTCTTAGAACACCGTGATATTAATCATAAACGCTTGGTTTCTCCGAACGGTTGAGCAAAGACCTACGGATATGGGTACCTACGAGTATAGTACACTCACATTTCGCTAGTAACGTTTATGTCCAATATAATAGACTCCCGATTGCGAGATATTAAAATGTTACCTTATTTTAATACGTTTTTTATGTATGTAAATAGGCCAATTTCTTTCAAACTTTTACGATCCCTGAAACCATTTTAAGGTGAACTTTTGAATAAGGAAGCAAAAACATTTATTTCTCTTCGTTTTTTTTTGTTTGCATAAACAAAATTATTGTTTGCTATGACAAAATGTTTACCTTCGATTGTCTTACGAACATGAGTAAAAACACTAACGTTTGATAGATAATGGGTTCGTTCGAGTAAATAGTGGCTGTCGGGATAGTCCCTACTTCATGGTGGCAGGATGGGAAGACTTGTCAAACTCTTTTGTTTGTGAACATTTGTAGAGGATAATGTGACTTGTGTTTAATTTGGTGTTGTATGCATGTGATCATATAAAATGGTTGTAGGAGATAGGATTTATGTCATATGTAAGAGTTTGTTTAAATTTTGAAAACAAATATTGGATAAATAATAGAAAAACTGCCGTTTTGCTTAACACAAATTAATGTTGCGAATAAACACATGACAAAGCACACCACCACTATTATATTAATACACCTCTGCCTAATCGCACGGAGCTAAACGGGCGTGATGTCATTATGTGTTGTAAACACAACAACGTTGTTAAGTACTCTTTATACTACATACACATGATAGTCACTACTTTTAAATAGTATATTCTCAACAAAATATTTTTCATACAAAACCACTATTTTCTTGCCACATTATTCAATCTCCTTAACCATAACTCAGCTGAACGATAATCCCTCCACCTCCACAATACCTGGTAGAAGCTCGGAAGGCATAACGTATCAGATATCGGTTCCCGAAAAACATATATCGTAATCGTCCGGATCCGGATCCAGAACATAATTCGCAGCTTCCAATGCCTTCCGGCGGCTGCCGATTACGATATCGGCGTAAATCATGAATTTTGTCATCCCCTTCATCCCCCTTATCCGTTCAACCCCTTTATCCCTGGGTGTTTCATCCCCAACTGGTTTAGATAGGAACCTGTTTTAAAAGTTCGGTTCTGCTGGTGCTTCGAAGATTAAGGGTCTGGTTTATGTGTACTTTATAAACCTAAATGGTGATAATTCAGTATAGTATACAACTATACACCTCTGCATGACCCTGGAGACCTGGATGCAGGCGTGATGTCATTTTATAGGTACAGTTTCAGATAACTTTATTCTCATAAGAGAAACCATGATCATCATGATGGTATAAGAATACCATAATTCACGAACATATATAAATCTAATTAATGGGTGTATTGCAAAAACAAGACATTGGCATCGTATTATTTTACGGATAGATAAAAAAAAACTGCTTATGTTCCCTTGATACACGGGCTATAAGTAATTATTGGTTAGGCGTTTGACCACTATCTCAAATGATAGTTCCAATACGGGGTGAATAAAATCCGCGAGGGATAGGAAAAAAAAACACTTGTTATAGCGGTTCACTGCAGTGTACGCTTGTCTATAAGCAATTTATTTACTAGGGACTTGAAAAGTTCCACTTTATAGCTATCGGAAAAAAGATTTATTTTTAACAGAATTCATTATTGGTTTTTCTAAAGGAATTATGTTGAAAGCTTTTTCTGCATGCTCACATTGTTTTGAATATTGAGTTCCTCTTTAGTTTTCTCCTTAATACAATTTTAATCACGCATAATATCACAAAAGACAACTCACAAATACAAAGTCTATTTTACTTAAGCTCATTGTTTATTAGCGCTGCACTGCTATTGGTCAATACCGAGCTATTTGTAGCCCTCAGGCCGTACTGTAGTATTGACAGGGTCGTTATTGGTATTGCTGAGAATTGCTTTGTAATGGTCAATGTACTTATATATATTATTGGGCGATGTTGTTCCGGGCTAACAACTAGCAAATTCATATTATGTTCTACCTACTAACTAACCTATTCGAACCTATATTACAACAGTCGGTTCTACTAACATATTGTCTCTTTAGAGAATTCCCGATGAGTGTCGGACTCAAACGAAAGTTTTATCTATGAGCTATTCATTCTTTTAAGCGAGTCGAATTTACACGTGAGTAAATCGTATTTTGTTTTTTAATAATCCTGCCCTTTGCAGTGCAACAAAATATATGTTTATATCGTTACCATTTATGACCATTTCCCGTTTTATCACAGAGTATAGTGTATGTGTCGTGAGGTCTTTGAAGGTAATTCTTACGGAAAGTTCAGCCTGTCTAAAATAGGTATAAATTCTAAAATAAAAACTAGTTCTAGTGCGATTTCTTCCTAGTCTAAATTAGCATAGGAACCGTTGTAAGCACCCATAAATATAATACTTTTCATGAGAAGTAATGTTGTAAGTTTATCGTCATAAATCGCATGTTCTTGCCTTCTCCGTATTTTAATACGTTTTTTGAGCTACCTACATACTGTTGAACACTAAACTTCATGAGAGATTGCGACCATCATGTCAGACTTGCTGAAACTTCAGCGCGTTCGGCAATCTTTATAAAAGTTTCACGTGTTCACAGACTTAGCAGAGATTACTATGTATAAAGATTAGACGTACTTAGTCTAACGATATAATTTATTTATAATGCTCATGCTCACGATGTGAGGTCTGAAATCTTTTGCCAAGTAACTGCTATAAGAAGTTATTAAATTTTAACAAAATTAGGCTTGAACTGGATGAAACTAAGCATGCCACAGGTAAGCAAAACTAAAGATTAGACTAGCTTAAATACAATAATCGTCAATACTTTTTGAGTGGAGTAGTTATTGGAAAGTTTTCGACATCTTAAGTTATTATTAGGTTTCTTAGGATTTGTTTTAAGACACTTTTAACGCCGTCAGAATTTCATGAGCCTACAATAAAATCGTCCACACAAACGAAGTCACGATTCCTTTTCATTCTAACAATAAGATCTTAATGAACATTTCTATCAGTATTAAAACTGGGGGATTACTCCTAATCCCCCAGTTTTATGCCTCCAGTAGTCCAGGATAATGGATAATGAGCGAGTTTCAGTGAGGGATGTCTTTTTTCAGCTGCGACCGATCCCCAGACATTACTTACTTTAAATTGATGCTCCGTTTCTGTTTCTCTGTTACTGCCGATGCTTTTTGCAGATTGGCTGTATCTTGTATAATTTCATTTGGATAATTAAAATTATTCACTTTTGTTTAGAGTACTTTGTGTGTTTTCTTGTTTTTGCGTAAAGTTTGGAGGTTTCGTAGACAAATTTTTTGCGATGTTCATGTTCATTAATTATGTCAAAGTTGAGGAATAAATCATGTTTAAAAGTTCGTCGCTTCCACAAGAAAAATTCAAAATGTACCGTATATTATAATTAAACAACGCGAAACGCCAAGCAATCTAAAGTTGCGCACTTATAAATAAAAGTCGAGTAAAGTTTTTATTATTAATGCTTCAGCAGTAAAAATGCTTCTCAAACATCCGTGTTCATAATTCTCATATTTTGGCGCTTTTCCGCCATTCGCAATACACTTTACAGTCCATTTAGGGGCATAAAATTACACCCTAAAGCGCTGACGAGATAAAACGCATGACGCTACTACCGCCATTGACGAACTTTACAACAGTACCAACACATAAATATAGTGCTATATCCATAAAACATGTACCGACTACTTTACGACCTTATGAAATATTTTGCAGTTTGAATTGTGCCGAGTTCACAAACTGCCTCGATATTGATTCACGCTCAAATGCCTACAAGCAAAAATTTACTTTAAAAAGACTGGCGTACAGTTTAGAACTGTAAAAAATTTGAAAGAAACTTTCAGTGAAAGACGCGTGTTCCCAGCTTAGAATACGTAGGTTTAAAAGCTTGCTTTACAAGTTTAAGCTTTAAAGTGAGCCAATAAGGTTGGTATCGCGTTGTGATGTGTTATTATTGGATTCCCCGAGACGGTCGCAAATAGAATGGTGCATGTTTTTCGTTTGTTAACATTGTTTCCTCGTTGTGTTTGCGGACTGTTAAGGTTTTATTTTGAACATGAGGTTTGCATTTTAAACGTTTCCTTTAGCTGTGTTTTGCTACGTTTTCACTTTTGTTCTTGCGCTGTCTACGTTAGTTAGTTATTTTGTAATTAAAGTGCTATTTGGTTATGTTATTAAGTACTATTTTTCACACGCTTTTATTAGCTTGACCTGTATCTATCTATGTAACGGAATCTTTCAACGTAATTTTCAGGACCGATGACAATAGAATATTTTGCTATCTTGGAGTTGATCTGATGATGTAACCAGGAGGTGGATAGTGGAACTCTTCAGCAGATTTCAGTAAACCGCTCGACTTTGGGCTCATATTATTCTTTTTGACTAGTCCTATTGATTGAGCTTAGTATCGAGGATCTGATGGTGGAGCCAAGAGGTAGGTATAGCTATTAGAAAACCCCTTGAGTTTGGGGTCATATGATTCGTAATGATGAGTCCAATATAAAATGAAAATTGTAGTATATTAAAAAAACACGCTTTTTACACGAACTACAAATTATAAAATATTTACGATATAAGTAACAATGCAGCTTGTCACTTATTTTATAGCTAATGATTAAATCAAAAAGCTGTGTAACTACTACAGCAAAAAAACGTGTTTTTAGGTTTTTTTTATCTACATATTTTATTAACGTTATGTCACGCTAATGGTTACTTTTAGATTTTTGGTTTATATCTGTATTTTTATCCTTTGTACAATCAAGAAAGCTATTTGTGTAACAGAAGTCAATTTGCCGTGTTATCATTTGGCAGTCGGTTTGCTGACCAATGATTTTCCTTATCGTTACAAAATAATTCCCATGGGTAATATTTATTTAACTTTTATTAAAAAGCAACCGCAAAGCTTAAAATTCGTCGTGTCAGACAAAAAAGCACTTTAAAAAAAGCAAAGGAGTATGCCCAGAAAGTCTCTGCGTCTATGAAGTGTCCCGAACGAGCTGACCTAGTTGAAAATCGCACGGTTAATACCCGGTACCCGACCAATTACTGGCGGTCCCTTGAGCGTAGCAGGGAGAAGTCTCAAGAGATAGTTCATGTCTAGATCTTAGTATCGGTTCGTATTTCTTTTCGGTATTTTCATTCATTTAATTTGCTGTGATAGGACATGTCGCTGTCCGTGTCTGTCTGTGTGACTGCGTTGTTCGTCTAAACTACGCAACAAATTTTTATGTAGTTTTCACGATCATTTAGGAAACTTATTCCGAAAAGTTTATATACGAGTATAACTTCCAGTACCGGGGCGACCGAGCTCTGCTCTGGTGGTTAATGAGAATGCTCATTTAATATTATAGGATATTCCATACTAATTCCATGCATAGTACATACTAATTCCATGCTGCCATGTCATAATTTAGCCATATTGTTCTAAACTTTGGGTGACTGAACGTTGCTAGGGTTAAAATACGGAGAAAACGAACTTTCCCAGTTATGAGACCTAACTAGATCGATCCCCTATATTGCAACTTTCATCGAAATCGCGAGAACGTGATTACAAATAGGTATGTACACAAATATTGCTCATTTAATACTATAGGACAGGAATATTAAAAAAAAAATCAGTTACACAATGAGGTTAGAATGTATTATTATTAAAAATGAACAAAATACGTACAGATTAGGTTCATGCTTTACTGTGGGGACTATAAACTCAAAAGAAGAGCTCTTTTAACTTGCAACAATAATATTCTACATTTAATTTCACTCCCAAATGACCGAAAGTAACTTGGTCTGGCAATAAAAGTGTAATATAAACGAAACGCCAACACTTATTGTGGAAACTTTTTAAACTTACAACAATATTTGTCTTGAAGATAGAAACAAGTTTATCTTTGTAAAACAATTACTAACTTTGCTTGCAGTTTTTGTTGACCGAGCGAGCGAAGCGTGCGAAGCGTTTCTGCTTCTAGTCTGGCAAAATGACTTTGTTGTTTTTTTTGTCGTCGGGGATTTTTGATTGCAGGGGTAATTTCTCCAAAAAGGGGCAAAACGGGGGCAACTGGATATCTCCGCCTTATGAGAGACGATTTTGCAGGTTCTTTTTTTGTTTGAAAAGTAGTAAACTTTAATTCGTTTCATGAAAAATTGGTGCAGAGCTGATGAGGATCTTCGACGTGCTGAACGACGAATAGCTCCTCAAAATGCAGTTAATGGCTCACTTCTAGATTTCTACCAGTGGAATTGGCCATTTAACTACTAGGTAGCGATTAATGGAGCACTTGGGACCACATTCTCATCACAAAACTAGAGAATTATGAAAATAATTTTCAGAATTCTCCCAAACGTGCCTTTAAAACCAATATTAATTTTAGTTTTACAATAAGGTCACTAGATGGCGCTACACAAAAAACATGGTAAATATTAAAATTACTTTAGTGGTATACTAATTGTTGCAAAAAAGGTTGTACTCGCGAGGTCTGCTGGTCCCGGAACTACTAGTTTTAGTAATGCCTCGTTGGCCTAGTGGTCGTAAGCATGACTACTGTGCGTGGTGTCCTGGATTTGATTCCTAGGTGTAAAGCTGCCTGTCCACTGGAGCGGAGAGGAGAAAAGAAGAGCGGAGATGTGCCAATATTACCCAATAGAAACTAGACTCCGCCCCTGAGTTTAGATTTGATTGGTTAATAATGGCACATCTGCTCTCCTCTCCTCTCCTCTCCGCTCCAGTGGACAGGCAGCCTTAGCCCCGTCTAGATGTCCGATCTTCCAAATATTCTGGTTAGGCATATAAATGGTACTCGAGAGAACGTGCTGGTGTTGGTAGAGAGCCAAATTGTTTCTATTTGTCGTTGATTATGGACTAAAGTAGCAGGTTTTATATATTTTAATCATTTGAATGCAGAATGTGATAAAATTTCGAAATAAAATTACGAGATTAAGGTTCCTGTGGTCAACGAATTTTTTAGCAGGTTTCTTTTATAAGAAAACATTAAGTTAGTGCACTACACATCCATTTCACTGCTTTTCCATTCTATTTATATTATTCTTATTCCTATCTCTTCGCCAAAATAGACATCCGAAACATTAATGACTAACGTAATAGGTACTTAGTTGGCAAGAAACCTGTTTATTAAAAAATATATTGGCAATGTACACGGTCCTTATCAACAACGTATTATGTGTCAATATAACCCTGCCAAATTGAGTCACATCAACTCGAATCTCACAAATCTCCCGAGATCCTCTCAAAATGGCCGGGTAACAAATTAGTTCAAACTTAAAGGTGGGATTTGAAGTCAGTTGGCAGGATTAATTACATCCTTGGGACTTTGGAGGATATACGACATATGACAATGATAGCTTATATGTTAGTTCTGTGTAATTGGACGTATAAGGACTTGGGCAGTTTTGGAGCAATCTTCGCAAACTGTATTTGTAATGAAGTTAGGAAGTGAGACATAAGAGGATTTTGACGCCAAGTTTGAAGTACAGTCAGGGATATTAATAATTGTTTAGCAAATCGATACATACATAATCAGCCTATAATGTTCCCACTGCTGGGACTCCGGCCTCCTCTCTGTGAGAGGGAGTGGGCTGTAATCTACCACGCGGGCCCAGTGCGGGTTGGTAGATGTCACATGTCTTCGAATTTTTTTGGTTCTAATACATGCCGGTTTCCTCACGATGTTTTCCTTCACCGCGCCGTTTTGAGATCAGTGGTGATGAAATTATTTACACAAAGTAAAGCGCCTGCTTGCGTTCGAACCCACGACCTACAATTCGTAAGTCGGGGCCGTTACCACTGGGTCACCACTGCTCTGCAAATTGATACACTACATTAGATTGCCGTGTTATAGTCATTTCATACAACTGACAAAGAGTAACAATTGTTATTTCAATTAATGAACAATATTTAGGTAATTTATAGTCATTTTCCTTAACGATAAGATTCCATGACTGTACGGATATGCTTTTAATGAACGATAAAGGTGAAGTGAGACTGAAATACTTCTGGAGTTATTTTGAGAAAGGGCGCCAATTATTAAAGAGTTTTACTGAAGAGAGTTGGTTTCATTAGGGATCACTAATATAAGATCATTTATCAGATTTTACTCCAAATATAATCAGTGAAAACATTGGCGAAGTTCTTGAAAACAAGTTTTTATGACAGATGAGCTCTTTATGAAGTAAATCTTCATGTCCAGCCACGAAAAATCTACCGAGTAGATGCTAATATAATTGACTAACTTAGCCCCTCGGTTTCACCCGCATAAGTCTCAACCCCGTGGAAATATCGGAATGAATAATATCCTATGTCCTAATCCAGGTCATAGTCTACCTATGTGCCAAATTTCATCCAAATCCGTTCAGCCGTTTTAGCGTGAAAGCGTAACAAATAAACAAACAAACTCACTTACTCATTTATAATATCAGTTAGGACTACATCTCAAGCAAAACGGTCTCCGTCTCCATGGGATGATAAACTTATACAGTATCAAGTGAGTATAAAATGATTCAAATAAAAACAATAAAGTGGGATCACATTCAAAAAGCACAGTCTATTTTAAATTCGCAATACTTTAAGCACCAGTAGCCTTTTCTGTTGCTTTTCTTTCAACAACTCGCAATCTACATACACAATTGAAATTGTTTTCTCTTAAAATCGAAAACATGCGAAATTGCAAAGCGCTCCCAATACTTGATATCAGTAAAAGATCAAATAAGCATACAGCAAAAAAAAATGGAAAAAATATCGCTCAAGACGGAAATACGATAGGAAATCTTGTGAAGTGGCATTACGATTCAAAATTGCATAAAGTATCATCTCGGGAGGACGCTGGAGGAAATCAGATCTTATTGTGATAGCGTTTGGGTATAGATTCGAGAGCGGTTGGTGTGCCTGATTCAGTAAGGTTGAGCTTGGGAGGTAAGGTCAGACACAGACGGATTGAATTGTGTGTCGTGAGGCTTTCCGTGGCTCGCCTCCGCTTTTAACATTCAGTTCAGAAATGTGGATATTTGCTGTGCAAAGCCTGACATCTTGCCTTTTTACAAGTGTCTTGGGACTAATTCTAATGTATACGCTTTGAGCGCCGCTTTTATGAAGACTGCTTTTTATTTCTTTGACATTGCCTGCGTCATTAAAATTCAGTCTACGATATTGCGGTTGGTTTGTGTTTATTCAGCATTTTGTGTGAACTCGCCATTGAATATAATAGCTTCCGGTTCTATAGGGGTCATTAAAAATAATTAAGCGATTATTATCGTGTCTCTCTTTGACTGTTTTCGCAGATACTTAGGTAGCAAAATGAATGAAAATATCACGAAGCACCATATTTAATCAATCAGTAAATAAACTGTATTTTTTTCCACTAGACATTCACGTCATTCTCAACACAGATTAACTCTTCACCTGTAAATACCATTATATCCACACTAAACAACCTCAAACCATTAACCCAATAATGATAAACTTATCCAAACTAAAAACCTCACAATGACGTCACATAACCATTACTCAGCCACAGCCTACAAAAGATAATAATATAAGTTACCCTCTCAAAAACGATCGCACAATTTTGAGGGACCAAACAAAAATATAGCCCCGACCTTTATATAATAGACATTTAACCTTATCAGAGTCATACATTACCCCCGTACCGCTCAATAAATCCCTTCCGATCTCATTACAGTCTCGCGCCGTTTGTTCCAATCGTTTCACGTTACATTGCGTTGTTTGCACGATTCATTCGTCTGATACACTACAGAGAACCAGCAATGTATACTTAGTACCGCAATATTGTATTGAGGTTTTTCGAATTTTCGTGCGGGACGAGGAATTTAATTCGAAAATAATGGGATCTAAATTGAGTATGAAATGTCTGTAGCAATATTATTGTGAAGGGTATTGTGATGTTTGTAATAATATGGTTTACTTCGGAGAGCACACAATATCTAATATAGTAGAGTGAGAAATTAATAATGTAGTACTTTCATATGTTATTAATTTTGAAGGAGGCAATTTGGAAAGTTCGTTATTAAAGCTAGATTTAATAACGTAATGTAATTTTGTGCGATAAAGAAAGCAACTGTGTTGTTGGCAATATTACTTTCATAAGGCTTCGGGGTCTACTTGTCACGGTTCGCTGATTTTATTTTTTTATTTGGTTAGCCAACAATTGTTTACACAATACATTTAAAATAATTTCCTTAATAGTATTCAAATAAAAAAGTCATTCATGTAGAAACTACAAAATTTTTGGGTCTAAATATTGACTGCAGTTTAAATTGGAAAACACACATTGAGAATTTATGCTTAAAATTAAATCAACAATCGTATGCTTTACATATGCTTTCCAAGATGGCTGATATATCGACTGTACTGTCTGCATACCATGGTTATGTGGGATCCATAATAAGGTATGGAATAATATTTTGGGGACATTCTGTATATAAAGACGATGCTTTTAAGGCTCAGAAAAGATGTGTCCGATCAATATGTAAACTTAAACAAAGAGATAGTTGCAAAGAGCATTTTAAATATCTCAAATTAATGACACTTCCATGCATATACATTTATGAAATTATTCATTTTGTCAGATCAAACATTATTTCCTTCGAAAATTATAAAAGTAAACGACACAGTAATAAAATTTGTTGTCCTAATAATAAAACAACTCTTTTAAATAACAGTATATTTTGCATGGCTAAATATTTAATGGAGGCACCATCGCCTGTTATTTAAAAAAAAAAACTAAAAAGATTTTTGATAAATAAAGCATATTACAGTGTATCTGAATATTTGCAGGATAAATTATAGTAATTATAATTTTAAACTAGTTTGACTGATCTCATTCTTAATTTTATTCTGTTTAGTTTTTTGCACGACTCGTAATGCGAAGCATTAGAGTGTGCTCTACGATCGAAAAATATTTTTTGCCCCATTTCTGCAACTGTTTTTATTGTTACACTCCTGCTTGTACACAGAACGTACTTAATTTATATACCATTGTATAGATGATTAAATGGAGATTAATACTGTACTTTTTAACAATTGATTTAATGCAGCAGAAATGGAAAAAGCATCAAAATAGTTGAAAAAAATTTCCTGTCCGTCAATTTATGAACCCTGAAAACATTGTAGCTTGCGATAAAATCAATTAATTGAGTCAAATATTTTTTTATACATTCGTTTCAGCCATAAAAAGAACCCTATTGAAAATGACTCTTTTATTCAATGTAGTTTAATTATAATTAATAAAATACTAACTAAAATATAATATCTGTAACTAAATATTTTCAACCTTGATGTGACGTTGTTGCCTAGCAACCCACAACGTAAATATCGAAATAAATAGTCTTTGACATTACGTAAGGATTGCGAGGTTAGCAATTTTACCCATATTGATGGGTAAAACAGCAGTCAAAACATACTTCATGAAAAGTGATAAATTGTAAATTTTCTATGTATTGAATTTCTTTTTCGTTTATGAATGAGTGATATGAGGCGTGCACTTTTGTGATTTTCCAAACTTATTTATTTATTGTGTTTTTCTTTTTACGTACCTTGCATGCCGAAAGGTAAAATATGGTGATACTAAGACTGTGATATACAATTATTACATGAATGTAAAACATCTGCACATTGTTTACCCATATTTGCAAATAAATAATTTTGAATTTGAATTTGAATTTGAAGTATAAAGTTCGTTTATAAGTGCATCAATTACTTACAGGTTAACACAACATGTATGGTTATAAATTACATTACAAAACCAAAAAGGATATTTATAATAAAATTATTCGATAATATCATTCCGGACCCATGGCACTCCTGGAGGGACACCCCTAGGGGTGCCACGGGAACTTGAATTCGGATCCGTGGCATCTCCAGGTCATCAAATCCTTACAACGGTGTTGGTACACCGTTGTAAGGATTTGGTGTCACGGGTTCTACTACTAGTTCATGCGTAACAATAATATGTTTTTTAATAGTTTTTAGATGAAAATATTTAAAAATGTAATTTATAAGTATGAAAATGTAATATAGGACAGGGGTATGTTTTGTAGTGTTATATTTATTTTTGTTGCCATGTATTTTCTGGTGTACAATAAAGTATATATAAATAAATAAATAGGAATATTAACTAAAATTTCATTCTAAATAATAAAATGATGATGACTCCATCCAGCCATTATGAAGCTCCATTATGAAGTCGGTTAAAAATTTGTGTTTATCTCAAATTATACCAAAAACCCTATCTTTGACTTCGTATAATTCCCGAACCTTAAAATAAGACAACAGAGCCGCGCTAATACATACATAATTACGTCGTACACAAGCAGACATTTTTTAATTACCTCCAGGGCCACATAATTGCGGTGCCTTTAAACCGAACGCAAGATCCTACTCTTACAAATGGGTGAAATTAAAAAAGGGCTTATAGGGAGAAAAGGGCTTTTCTTTTGTGAGTTTTTTTAACAGTCCGTGTAAAATTACCCACATGCGGCGTTTTGTCGTATACAATATTGTATGTAACACCTCTCGTTAATTAACTGCCATTGTCTCTTGGTTTGCTGAACTGAATTATTTACGCTGTGGATATGAATTTTGTGTTAATTTTGAATTGTAGTTTTTGGAGGTTTTGATGGTTCTACGAGTAACTTGGAATTTGAGGCGTTTATTACATTTTTGTGTTTAGTTCAGGCAAAAAAAAACAAATGGTTTTGAAAACTGTTTTATTTTTATTACAAAAATAAAAACCATACACAGAAGTGGGCAAAAATATACTTCTATTATATATATGAATCGAGAATTGGAAAGAAAAAACATGAAATGTACGAGCCCGCGCCGTAGAGTTTCGTGAAAACGTGTGGTGAAATATGTAGTAACAGTTATTTAATATTTACAATTAATTTAAAATAAAATCATTCATTGCATTCCTAATAACGCAAGGCGTCGGTTGTGATATTTTTCAGTTCTAAGCAGATTTACGGCCGATATGAGACGACATATATTATATTATTATATTCAAAATTGTTATCTATGACATATCTATTGCATGCTCAACCACTACTCTAGCATCAAAAGTCTTGTGTTATTACCGATTGAAATTTTAAATTTTTTTTAAATATAGAACTACTAGCAGTACTCCGAGCGAAATGAAATTTTCACGTAAAAAAAGAAAAAATGTTTATTCTACACAGTTAAGAACCACATTAAATCTTAAGAATATGAAAATAAAAGTGAAAACACGTTACCATCGTTTTTTTTCTTTTACTACTTTATTTAACAGCAGGTTTTTATCCAATTCTAGTCGTTGTCATTATTTCGCTAACATTCAGCAAATATTGGCCAACAAACATCATTAAGGAAAAACATGTTCTTTAAACAACCGTTGTGAGTAAATTAAAAATGTTTGTATGATGTTCCAGGAATATAAAACTGCGTTCGCAAGTCATGAAAAAAAAAAATAACGAAGAATATTTTTTTAACAAGCTTATAAAAATAATTATTACGTATTATACTGCTACGCTTGACTTGTAGACATTATACTCGTATTATAACGTTTGACTACTGAAAGCTAACGTCTATATGTTGGTATAAATGTCATCTTTCAGTAAAAAATAAAAAACACTTTACTTAAGTGTTTGATATTTTGGTGTACCTACAATTAAGTATGATCTATCAGTTTCTATCTATTCTTATACCTGAGGGTATGTCATCTAAGTGAATAAAACAACATTTATTTTATGACTCAAGCCTAAAAGCATAAAAACGTATACGCTTGTCCAAAAACTAGAATCTTGTTTGCTACGCCACTCGTAGCATATATGCTACACTGCTACGAAATCTCGTAGCAGTGCTACGCGGTAGCTTTCTTGCACTAAAATCATATAATATGACATTATCATTTACCTCAAACTTAAGCCGCCTATGTTGCATTACTATACTTGCATATCAACAGTATAGACGTTCTTGTCCGCATTACAATCACAGTTAGTACTCAAAGCAAACAGTTCTGTTTGAATGGCAGTTCTCAAGTGGTTTGAGCTTGTAAGCAGTTCTATAAACCTTAGTGCCTGATGATAATATAATAACTGTGTATTGGATTGATGGTTAGGATTAAATTGGATGCAGTATTTAATCTGCTATGGACTTCATAGCCAGTTCTACGAAACTTGGTTTTAGCATTATTTTATTAGTATATTTTACAAAACAACTGTTTAAGAGGGTTTACGTCGTACGGCATTTCATACTAAATTTCAAGCCCTTATTTTTCGAAATGACTGAACTGATTTTAATGAAACTGCATACGCATATGCAGGATACAAAGACCTAAAAACTTTGTTAAGAACATTTTTAAAAGATAAAGATATTTTATTTTGCAAATATGGGTACATACATGGTGATATAGGGAATAGGTTCAGCCATATTTTACTAGTAGGCATGCAAAAGCTATAAAAAATATAAACTAAATCCACTAAACTTAATTTAAAATGTCTTTTTTTAAAGCAGATAACTGGAAATCTGTTTTTAAGGAAAATTAAAAATCAGTCTAATTTGGCTGTAACACTATTTTTCGAAAATGTTCTTAACTTAGTTTTTAGACCTTTGTATCTTACATATACGTATGAAGTTTCATTAAAATCGGTTCAGTCATTTCGAAAAATAAGGGCTTGAAAGATTGTATGAAAAGTCGTTCGACGTAAAACCTCTTAAGCTTTAACAAAAACTGCTAATTAATGAACGGGCGTCAGACCGTCAGTCAGTAAAGAGTGCCTAGCCCAGTAGACTAGATGCTATTTAAATTACGAGTTTTATGGAAACCTTTACTACGTGTATGATGATAATGGTGCTTTTGATATTTATATACAACTATACAGCCGCTTTCTTGTAATGTACTACAATTCTTGCAAATAAAATTTCATTTCATTTCATTTCCTCAACGCATTGAACGTACATCGTCATTTATAATATTTTGTTAGTCTTCTTCTGATATAAAATGATTAGAAAAAAAAAATATATATACCTACGTATACAGCAAGTAATAGCGTTCATTTATTACATATTACAAGAACTTTTGCTGTAAGACGTTTAATAGCATAACCGAAAAAAACAGAACACCCAATTTCAACCAAAATTGTCATTCCATCTATCGACGTTCCTTTGAGTCCCAAACAAAACCGTCACACACATGTCAGTGGAGGTTTTGAGTCACAAGCATCACGATACAATACACGTCACACGTGACTCGCAGCTCAACAGCCTTTGAGCTTTGAGCTCACAGCTCAAAGAAACATCGTAACAAACTTTAGTGAATACAAAAGAATATCTCAAATGTTTCAGTTTCAGGATTATTTAAAGCCTTGGCTTCTGCATTGTAATTAAAATTGTATGCAATTGTTTGTGAAGATTATCTGAAAGTGTCGAGTTTAGCAAATGCATTTACAAATTGCTCAGATTTGGGAAAGCTTGTGGGAATAATATTACAGTTATTTTAATTTAATTTTGTCAAGCTTTCGTAAATTTTACAAACTTCATCACCCTAATCCACTACTTGAATTCACCCACAGCTGGGCACAATCTTTACGCTTCTGTGCCAATTTCATCCAAGTTTGTCATGCTATAGCAACAATGTCGATACCACGTTTATTACCTTTGTCCTTAGAATCCAAACCATATCAGTGCTACTTAAAAGGTGTTCTTCTCTTAATACAAAACCCAAGTCATTTCCTTTTAAAAGTACTCTTAAACTCTAACAATCACATAGCCATTCCCTTAAAATAAAACTTATAGTAACGGTCGGCAGAACGTTTGTAAAGAAGACTCCACTTACACACCGCAGGATACAGAGTGTCCGGCAATAAGTCTTCGCACAATAGGGGCAGCCCTAATGAGCTCCGTAGATTTATTACACACACACGTGAGCAGACAGCTGTGGGGGTGTGTGTGTGTGACAAGGGGTGTATTCGTGTGCATGGTATTGAGCTTGACCTGTTAAGGTTGGCTAATCAACGTCAAGATATGCTCCGCGATAGCCAGCTAAGCTTACATTCTCGTGGCATTTGTGTTTTGAACAAAGCATTACCGTACCGCAGAATCACATTGTTGTTTTGTTTGGTTCCTGGCTACCCCTACTTTGCACGGGTGAGATCCACTGATGTGGCCACGAAACATGTCACTACATCCAGATGTATGTGGTAAATTAGGTCTAAGTTACACTAAACCTCCAAAATATTTATGCCGGAGGTTTCGGACATTTCCAGAGGCTCTAAATGATGTAAACCACGTCAAAATTCAATGAGTTGTTTAGAAGAACTGAGCAGGCACAACCAAATAATCCAGTAGACAACATACAAATACGAAAAGCTCCTTTGTTTTTAGTTAGATAAATACAGCTCAGCACAGCGCAGTATAGCTTGATGTTAGTAAGTTACCCTTAGGGTTCTGGTTGTGTTTTAGTGTAGGTAATGAATTTTCTTTTGGTATGTGTGTGATTGTGTATAAGTAACCATGACCTATGGTCTTTCATGTATTGTGGTATTATTTAAATATTGCGTAGGTTGTGGAAAGAATGTAATTTAAAAGGCATATAAATACACTTAACGGTATTATTAGATGACACTGATAGTTTACTTTTGATTATTTTATGTCACAGTTTGAAAGTACATATTGTTTTTCTCTAAATATAAATAAAAAAATCAACTATAATATTAAATAATTGTCTTTCTTTTTCAGGTACGTGGTGACTACCAGTTAACAACCAAATACTTTTCGTGAGTACGTAATAGTTAAGTTAATTTTAAGATATTATTTAAGTAATAGTAGTAATTTACTTTAACCTTTTTTATTAGTTGAAATCGAACCTAAAACCTTTATTTTGAAAGCGGTGCTAATAACAACGAGACTATGGAACAGTCTAGTAGAGAATCAAGTGATAATCACCACACTTAGCAGAAGGTTTCTCCCACAGTAACGCCGCATACAAATAAGGGTAGACACAGCTACTCATGCCCGTGATTTACAGCTTTATTCGTCTGTTACGACACCCATGGGGGACTGAATGGGGTTCTACGTAACCGAGACTTCGGGATTACCATCATTTGTGGGTGATAAGTGGTGAGTTAGAAATTGTTTGTGTAATTGAGGATAGATACTTGATTCATTGATCATTACGTATTGTTTTTTAGTTGTTCGACAAGCGGTGAAGTATAACTAGTGAGTAACAGCGCCCATTGCACTATTTATATTTAAGAACTCTTCCATCCAGTATTGTTAACTAAATAAAACTTAGTTGAAGGGTTTCACAGAAATACAGAAAGTAATCAGTACAAAAAAAAACGTAACATGTAATATTCGTATAATCGACCAATTTTAACTTAAATAGATTGATGATTATTAGATATACTTCGGTAAATATGGTCGGTTCCAAAAGTATCTAATGAAAATAAACAAATGAATGAGAAAACGCACCTGTGGATGCCAATTTGTAGTACAACTTACAAATTGAGTACTTTGATTATACTCGTATTATTAGAATACCCGAAGTTCTAATTTTAAATCACCTGAAAGATTTTTGTCATTTGAAAGCTGAGGTTACTTTTATACCCTCAATTTTTTTTTGATTATTTTTAATTAATTATTTTTGTTATTCAAGAAATAATTGTTAGAAAAAGAGGTGAAATACAATGTTGAAACCTTCTAAATACAAATGAATGTCTTGGTTAAGTGATTGCGTAAGAATTTAACCTGAGCAGGGTTTGCTTACAACTTCATTAGATACACAACACACAACAGACTATACATAATTGTTACTTGAATTAAAAAAGGAGGAGGTTATTATGTTCGTTTGCATGTATTTTTTTTAACCTTCTTCCATAAGGTAAAGGTTAACATTTGGGAAGCTAATATAAAAAAAAAAAAAATAGTTTTTTTTGTATGGTTAATGATGATGTTTATGTTCATTGGTATTTTCTTCAATTGCGAACCCCTCTTTCATTTGGTAGAGGAAGCTTGCGCGGTGGTCCCATATAAATTTTATTAACTTAGCTTGGGTAGTTTTTGAGTTGGCTTCGATAATACGTATTTATCCGCTTTGTGTATCTTGACGATTTTGTTATATTTCCTGTCATTGTTGTTTACATAGCAAGTAGTGGTATATGAATTCGTGTAGGGTAGACACCATAACTAAAAAACAACCGATTTCCAAAAAAAAACACAATAAAGAGAAAAATTACTTTAATTTCGGAAGTCGGTGGCAAAAACAAAAATATAGATCCAAAGACACCGACTTCCGAAATTATAGTTATTTTGTAGTGTTTTTTTAAGTCGGTTGTTTCCTTTTTTATTACCATACATAAAATCTGACAGACACATCTGCAACTAGTTCCCCCATCGGTGGATGGGTTAGTTGCAGGTGAGTCTGTTAAGTTTTACACTTGGTACTGATAAAATAATTATGTATAATATGTACTTGACCTAAAAGCTGAATATTTTCCATAAAAGGTTAAGTGCCTTTTTAGTAATGAAAGGAGTAATTAGCAAGTTATTTAATTACCTATCTTTTAACAATTTTTTCCCGAAGGAAAAAACCTCTTTGAAGTAGTTTTTAAAAGTTTTAATATTAAGATAATATTTGCTATTTACTTATAATTTTACTTTATATAAATTATGTTTTTATCTTGACTTTGTTAATACAGTTTGTGAAAAAAAAAAATCTTATGGGGCAATAAATTCATATTTATCTTTCAAATTGAGATTAGATTCCCAATCAATCTCCGTGGCTTTTTCCCAACTATGTTGGGGTCGGCTTTCAGTCTAACCGGATGCAGCTGAATATCAGTATTTTACATGGAGCGACTATAATCTGACTTCCACAACCTAGTAACTAGGTAGATAATAAATACTATACCCTTTTGGTAAGACTGGATAACTGACTTTCGGGATTCTGACGACCCGTAAGGACACTGTCAAAGATCCACAAATGACAGCTGGGACGACAAGAAGGAGTTTCTATATGGAAAAATGGTCACCCATCCACAGACTAACTTCGGCAAGCGTAGCTTAACCTGATGGATCAACCCGTGCGGCTGTTATTACTTAGCCAGACCTCCTTAAACAGTAAAGCAATTAGTCTTGATTACCTTAAGGCTTGCGTGTATTAAATCTTAATAGTCTTACCGTACTAGGTACATCTTTATACATTTATATTTGTAATTCGTTTGGTGAGTATATTAAAGAGTATTCTATTCTTTACTAGAAATAATTGTTGAAATGAAATGAAATTGTTTATTCTGTAAATAGGATATCGGAATCACTTTTACACGTCATATAAAAAAAAATGTTTAAAATAAGCTAGATGAGGTCGGCGTTTCCTAACTGACTACTCTGAGAAGAAAGGCCGAAACAAACTCAGAGGTCACAGTCTCTTTTAAAGTCCAGACATAATCTTGGTCAAGCCATATGAGAACCATGTAGATTAGTGTCTGAAATGGTCTTTTGAGGAAAGAACCACACAGATTTGAGTGGACCTGTCCAGTCAGTGCAAGCATTTGTCAGTAATCGTGGAGCTCAACTCAGAACTTAAGGAGCTCAAATCGACGAACAATACCAAAGAAAGGACATTTGGGTAGGCCGCATCAACTACTCAAACTGCCAGACCATCATTAAAACTACCTGAGAAATAAAATTTAAAGAGGAAAAAAAACCCACATAGTCCTCACATTCACAATAATTAAAAATAATTTAATACTTTACAAAGTAATCATGTCATTTTGTATATAATTTTAAATAATGTCAATGTGAATATAAATCTGGTTTATTTTGATGTTTATAAGTAATAATTAAAATTTCAAGTTTTATGGTTTTATCACAAGGCTTAGCAGAGCGAGCAGCTCAATCCCAAGCTTTTTTATCTTCTAAATAATCTGAAATTTTATAGTACCCTTTTTTACAAAGTTTGGTTTTAATACAGCTTTTAAATCGTTTAATAGGTAAGTTTCGAATGTCAATGGGAAGTTTGTTGTAAAAGCGTATACATTGACCCATGAACGAGTTGCCTACTCTGTGGAGACGTGTGCGATGTACAGCAAGGTTGTGTTTGTTCCTGGTATTTAAACTATGAATATCGGACATTTTCTTAAAATTTGATATATTTTTGTGTACATACAATAGGTTTTCAAAAATATATTGTGAGGCTACAGTCAGAATATTTATTTCTCTGAATTTCTCTGGAAGGGACTCTCTTGGACCTAGGTTGTAAATGGCTCGGACAGCCCTTTTCTGTAGAACAAAGATAGAATTAATGTCCGCACAGGTTCCCCAGAGAAGAATCCCATAAGACATCAGACTATGAAAATAACTAAAATAAACAATTCTGGCTGTATCTACGTCAGTTATCTGTCTAATTTTTTTAACAGCATAGGCGGCCGAACTTAGCCTTCCTGACAATTTTTCTATGTGTGGGCCCCATTGTAATCTACCGTCAATAGTTATTCCAAGAAAAACTGTTGACTCAACAGGGTTCAACTCTATTCCGTTAACTTGAACATTGGTAGTTAGTTGCCTGACATTTGGCGTTGAAAATTTAATGAGTTTAGTCTTTTTTTCGTTCAGGAGAAGATTATTTACATTAAACCAATGCACAACTTTAGAGAGTGCATCGTTAACTTGTTCAAAGTTGACTAACTGACGTTTGATTTTAAAAATGAGGGATGTATCATCTGCGAATAATACGATCTTGTGATTATCCCTTATGTGGTAAGGTAAGTCATTAATATAAATTAGAAATAAGAAAGGACCTAGAATTGAACCCTGCGGAACGCCCATGGTGACCGCGGATCCTGCAGATCTCTTGCCATTAACATCGACCCTCTGAATTCTGTTGTTCAAATAAGAAGTCAGAAGGTCATGGGTGTGGGGTGGTGTTATTATAAGACCCTAAACTATCTTCACTAAATACTGCTTTGATAAGACTGCCAATATCACGACACTTCACCAACGAAATGGTAATAGGCATAACTAATGTTGTTACCTACTGAAGAACGGTGTTCGTAGTCTAGCTAGACTCTAGACTAGACCATCAATACAAGACACTAGACTCTAGACTAGACCATCAATACAAGACACTAGACTCTAGCTAGACTCTAGAGTCTACATAAATTACCTTACATCCCTTCGTTGCTTTAACCGACAACAAGATCATTCGTCCCTCTAAAATAGCAATGTGTTCCTATTACTCATACAACCAATACATTTCAACATTGCTACAAATGCACCTGCTCCCTACAACTCTGTCCACCCCACAATAAACACAAACTATCAGCGGTTAAGCGTAAATCTCGCCACCCAAGTAATTTGTTGTCTCTCTCCAATAGCCACGTGAAGCCGCGAGAGAGAGCGAGAGAGGCGGTGAAATGTGTTTATGTCTTACCGTAAAATATTGCTTTTGGGAGAAAAAAGCGAGTTTTGTAAAATAACGTTCAGTTGTTTTAAAAAGTTTGTTTTTGTTGCCACTGGGTTGGAAGTGTACGTTTTTTTACTGCGATGCGAGGAAAGATTTTTATTTTCCAGTAAACGGATATTTTTCATTGTCGGTACTTGAGAGAGTAAAATAACACAGTCAAGTCTGGGTAGGCACTATCTACCAGATACATCATTATGACAAGAATGTAAGAAGGTATTTATTTATTTATTTATTTAAACTTCTCACACAATAACGTACAAAGGCAGACTTAATACCAAGGTATATGCTAGTTAAGTAAGCCAGAGATTTGCAGAAGGTGATAAGATAAGATAAGTCTTTATTTGCCTTAAACATGGTATAAAAATGGCTGTGGAACATGGCCTGAGGTACAACGAAAGTAAAAGTGAGTTCATGTTATTTAAATGTAAAAATAAAAACAATATCTTTATACCACCTATATTACTTAACGGTGTACCTCTAAGTCGTGTTGCACAGTTTAAATATCTGGGACACATTGTTACTGAGAATTTGAGTGACGAATTAGACATTGAGAGGGAGCGCAGGGCATTGTCGGTGCGCGGTAATATGTTGGCACGCAGGTTCGCTCGTTGTACTGCTCCTGTTAAAATAACAATGTTCAAGGCATTCTGCCAGACATTCTACACGAGCGGCCTGTGGGCAAACTTTACACAAAAAGCCTACAATGCCTTGCGCGTCCAGTATAATAATGTGTTCAGGGCTCTGTTTCGGCTCCCTCGATATTGCAGTGCATCCGGCATGTTTGCTGACGCCAGCGTAGATGATTTCTACGCAATTATGCGTAAAAAAGTTGCGTCGGTGGTGCGACGAGTACGGGGGAGCCCGAATAGCGTCCTGAGGATGATTGGCGAGAGAACCGATACTGTTCTGCTCAGTAGGTTCACTGAACTCCATGTGTTGCGAGGCCGATGTGCCTACTGTGCAGGGGTAGTCGGTGTGTATAGTGTCTTCTTTTACTTACTTTTTAGGGTTCCGTACCCGAAGGGTGACAAACGGAACCCTATTCATAAGCCTCTGCTGTCCGTCTGTCTGTCAGCGAGCTCTATCTCATGAACCGTAATAGGTAGGCACTTGAAAATTTCACAGATTGAGCATTTCTATTGCCGCAAGAGCAACAAATAATAAAATTAAAAAATAAAGGGGGGTCACCATACAATAAAATTAAATTTTGAAAAAAAAATAATCTGTCCCTGGCATGTGGGGTATCATTGTCTAGAGCTCATCAAGTAGAAAATAAATATAATTTTTATTTGTTTTTATCTTCAAAAATGATGAATTAGGGGGCCGTAGAAGTTGTCTGTTTTAGACCATTTTTGTACGAGCTCTATCTCAACAACTAAACAAATTAGGAATTTGAAACTTGTGTGTATCATGTACCATATACTGTTTATAATCAACAAATACTAAAAACGTCGATTAATAACGTATTTTATATAATATGGACGATTTACTGCAACTTAAAAATAATATTTTGTATTTCATGCTAATATTATGCGATATAAATTCCACAGATAACTATTTACTAGTCGGAGTAATGACATGGAATTAGTAAGTACCTACTATCATGGCAGCATATACTATTTCGATCATTTAAATTTCGATCATCCAAAAAGGTCTACAAAATAAGCTCTATTCAAAGATTTTAAAACCGGCCAGTATTTTTTGAGTTTAAGAACTTTATCGACTTTTTTCAAAGTATCCCTAGACGGTGTTGATGTGTGTACTCGTACCTCATGTTAAAACTACACTCCAATAGACAATAATATTCAGTAACATTGAAATGAATGGTGGTACATACAGGGTAGTATTCAGTTACCTTAAACCGTTGTGGATACAATTTCATATTGAGAAAACTTATTTGTGTAAAAATATTCAGCCACGGCGGCCAATCTCAATGGAGACTAGCCTTTGGCGTGGGAGATATTATAGTGCACAAGTGTATGCACAGACACGAGTGCACTCTCTCTTCCCTCACTCTCATAGTCCGATGGGATGTGTAAAATTAATTTTTATTTTCGCTTGAGTTTAGATTTCGATTTTTTTTTTGTTGGTACATTGGCGTGTGCTAGCTGTCATTATGGCAAATATATTTTATTTAATGTTTCGTGTTGAGTAATGTAAAATATTTGCATACTATTGTATAGAATCAAGTTTTTTTTCGTAACTGAACAGACAGCTGCGCTGCTGGCAAGTTTGTTGCGCCACTTCTTCTTTCCAGCAAAAGCACTAGGAAGTGGTGAAGGGCGGGCGTTTTTGGGGGACTGTCTTATGTAATTTTGACGTTCGAAAAGTGCTGATTCTCAGCCTAGTTTGAATAAATGACTTTTGAATTTGAATTATGACCATCAAAAATAACGTAATACCTGTATTGACGGAATGTTGTAATTAAAATTTGGCGTACTACTTACATTCTATTTTGTACAATATAGTCTGATGTAGCAAGAGAAATCCTTTTATTTATAAGTAACTAGCTTTACCCGGCCCGGCTTCGCACGGTTAGCACTAAGTACTTATCTACGGCGCACTTACCTTTCCTAATTACATATTTCTACCTAATTACCTACCCTACCTACCTACCCTAACTGCTACCTAACCTAACCTACCTACCCTACATATCTACCTGCTTACCTACCACATATACCTATTTCAATCAATCAATCTTCCTAGCCTTTTGCCCAACTATCTTGGGGTCGGCTTCCAGTCTTACCGGTTGCAGCTGAATACCAGTATTTTACATGGAGCGACTGCCTATCTGACCTCCACAACCCAGTTACTGTTACAACACATATACCTATTTATACCTACTAATACTATGTTAGTAGCAAATAAATAACTTTGAATTTAGTTAATGCATGATACTAAAATAAATGAAATAAACTTCTACACCTATAATTTAACACAACAACATTTTTTCATTAAAATTAGACAATTTCTTTACAAATCTTTATGTTTTTTTATAGCGCCTCTGTTGTTACCTTTATACTTTCGTATTACAAAAATAGTGTTAAATCTTGTACGACATGGTATGGAACCCTTCGTGTGCGAGTCCGACTCGCACTTGACCGATTTTTTTGTTACTTACATTAGTTATAAGCAAAATTCTTGTTACTAACAACCTTGTCGTGCCTATGGACTTTTTTGTCTGAAATAAATGATTTTTATTTTATTTTATTTTTTATTATAAAGTTGTTAAAGTCTGGTTTTGGTACAATGTCCACATGTTTAGATATACAGAATATTGTATCAACTGCATGCAAAATAATTAATAACGAGTTAAAAGTAAACTACACATAAAATGTCGTAGATTAATTGGTAATACAGTAATAGTCATTCAGATTATACATCACAAACATTTTCATTAATACCTGTACATACACATTTTATATTTTCAAGTTAAAGAAATCATTAACGTCATAAAAATTATGTCTGTTCAGTCATTTTTATAGTTTGTTTTTAAATGAGTTTTGATTATTTAATAATTTTTGTTCTTTTGGTATTTTATTGTATATACGTACACACATCACAAGGCAGCTTTTAGCATACTTGGCTGACTTAGGAAAGTCCTTGTTGGTCGAGAGATGAATGTGACAAACACATATATAAAATCGTTCACATAAACTGAAATATCGCCAACGATACTCGAACTAAACTATGCGGCTTTCACCACTCTATGGACATTATAGATAATAAATAATAAATAATGACGTCACCTTCCTACAATAAAATCCACAAGTTTATTACTCTTATATTTAAGCTGCCACTTAAAGTTAGACCACTTAAACTTTCTCCCAAGTACACGAAGTACAGGTATACCTCAGTGTACTCGAGAACAAAGTGAATGTGCTCTCACTTAAAAGCTTTGAGTTTCCACGGAAAGCCGTGACAGTTGAAAGGTATTGCATTTTACTTTTTAACAATCGACAGGTTTAAATGTGGTTTAAGAGAGAGCGGTAAAGCTGTCAGAAACACTAATGGAATTGTGACATTTTATGCGTACTTATATTTTAAACTGCCGGTCTTTTTACTGCCTCAATGTTCTGGTGGTTGCAAGCTCCTACTGTTGAGCATGAGGTCTAGGTTTCTATTCTCAGGCCGGGCTAACTGATATTGGGGTTTTTCATCAGGAATTTCTCAGAAGCAGCCCGGAGTCTGGATTTGTGCCCGGTTGATGGCAATAAGCTCGCTCTCTAGTTATTAAATAGGACCTAAACATAACTGGCGAAATGTGGGTGTACTATGTACACCTCTGCCTAACCCTTCGGGAAAAACAGGCGTGATGTTCTGTTATGTTATATTTTACATTGTATTTTTTATTCTGTTTTTTCTTCATAGAAAACAAAGAAGAATGAGACACAATAAGTTCGCTTAATATGACACAAATTCTTTCTGAAACATTCAGTTCTAAATATACATAGCTGTAGGTAGTTTTTCCAACTAGGAATAGAACCCGAGATCCGAAGCGCACAAACCAATCAATGTCAGATAATTTATTTCCTTTTTGGCACATAAAATGCATTTTTGAGCACCATGTATCGATCACATATTTATATTATGATTATGTGATAGATACATGGTGCACACATATTTACAAACATTGTAAAATTATACGATATTCCTAACATTTTAACAATTAATACTAATAAGTCACTGTCCGTGAGAGTTCAAGTAATCAATGTTATAAACAAAATAAAAACAATTAGCAACCAGTTTGATTTTGTCTACACCAATCGAGCACTAGTCCATTTAGATAATATTCTATTCGTTATGTGGTCATATACCTAAGTAGCTGGTTAATTTCAGAGACCCAACTCACTCAACATGGGTAAATTTAATTCACACTCTTCTTCAGAGACTGAGCAAAAAAAGAAAAACCAATCTAATACTATTTTATTTCTAATCTAGCCAAACCTTAGAAAGACAGCCACAAAACATCCCTCGTCTGTTTTGTAACAGTCGGATAACTCGACACGTGCCGCGGAGCCCGGGAGGCACAGCCGACACAACCGTCGTGTTCTCGATAATGTTACGCTAACCGTGAACCGGAACAGCCTTACACGTGTCTTCCTGACGCGGGAGCACGGTTCGTGAGTTCAAGTACTTTAGGCCTATGATGAGAACATTCGTTTTATAATAATTTTCGTTATTTATCATGACGAACTAACGCCTACACCTTTATACGCCTTTATACTGACGCCTATAAACAATTGCAAAACTCAACCTGGAGGCAAAGTTGAAATATCTCAAACGCCTGTGAATTTACAGGAACCGGTACCTTGCAAATGAAAATTTAGCCATTATGCTTAGAAGTAGAAATATGAAAAATATAAATATTACTTTACTCGGGAAAAAATATGATAAATGTAACTTTTCCAAAACTATATTTGTCATAATCTTTTTTACCTGTATTGTCCCACTGCTGGGCAAAAGTTTCCCCCACAGTTCGTCACTCTTCCCTTTTCTTCTTTTTTTAGCTACTAGCCCTATATTTATGTTTTATTTTTTTATTTGTAAATTGGTTAAAAATAACACTTATACACGCTAATTTTTAAATTAAAATCACACACACTTTGACTCTATCTCCTAAATCTCTATTCACTACAAACACAAACCCACCTCAGTCAAGGCTCCAGTCCAGTACATGGGCGTTCCCGCCAGTGATTAATGAGGCGAGTGATTCAATTCGCGCCAGACGACAGATGTCAGGAGGTGCCGCTGTTTTATTAGTGTAGACTAGGCTTAAGTGGAGCGAGTTATTGATAGACTTGTACGACGTGATGTTTGGCACGTGGAGTTCGCTTTTAATTGGGCTCTAACGATTTCGATGAAAGTTGCAATATAGGTTTAACAATCGATCTAGCTAGCTCTCATAAATATGGCAAAATTCGTTTTCTCTGTATTTTCACCCTAGCAGACCTCGATCGCCCAAAGTTTAGATCAAGATGGCTACCTTAGAATTATGACATGGCAGCATGGAATTTGTATGTACTATACGTGCAATTAGTATGAACTTTGAAAAAATTATGTAGGAACAGTCAGGGTTTATTGTTTATCAAGTTAATCACACTAGGTACGTCAATTTGCCGTGTTGTAGCTATTTCATACAATACATTGATAAAGCATGAGAGTATTGTTTTGAATAGATGGGCCATTTAAGTTAGTAGGCAATTTGCTAAACAATTAATTTCCCAGACTGACACGAGACATTTTTAACCTTGCCTCTGACGTGCCAACGCACATGCGATGCCTCTGGTGCTTCAGATTGACTGGGGTTGTCCATACACCGGTGACCACTTACATATTTCATTATTTCTTGCGCGACATTTAATACACCACATTTGTTACTAAAAAGGTTTTAAAGATTCGTGAATCCAACTGATATCGAAACTCTTTTTTTACAGAATATTCAAATCATTCGCTACTTTGTGTCATCACTATGTCTTTAGGATACCACGGCATAATTATTCATAAATAAAACAATCATTCTTACCATCCATTAGTAAATTCAAAACCGATATACATTATCCTCTCCCCTTTTCCACCATAACTTTCACTAGGATCCAATAAAATTTCACCGAAAAACGCTTTAAACTTCAGCATTAGGCAACAAATGAAATCGACAATCGGCAAAACAATCAGTGATATCCGACGGCTATTAGCCGGTGACCGGTCCACGGGTGTGGGAGGCAATTAATCTTCGCCGGAAGGGGCGGGGGCTGTCGGCAACACTCCCCCGCTGATCAGCTAGGTTGTAAGGTATTGATGTTATGGGGCATATAAGTTTGTGGTTTTGGTTATGTGTGTGTGTCCGATTTGGCACACACTGTGCCAAATTGGACACACGCACACATCAATTTTGTGACACCGTGTAGTTGTGGTGGCCCGATGGTAACGGCCCCGACTTACGAGTTGTAGGTCGTGAATTCGAACCCGAGCAGGCGCTTTAATTTGTGTAAATAATTTTATCACCACTGCTCTCAAAACGGTGAAGGAAAACATCGGGAGGAAACCGGCATGTCTTAGAACAAAAAATTCGAAGACATGTGACATCTACCAACCGCGCTGGGCCCGCGTGGTAGATTACAGCCCACTCCCTCTCACAGAGAGGAGGCCTGTGTCCCAGCAGTGGGAACATTAATAGGCTGATATTATAGGCGGATATGATAAGGAAAGCTCACGATACAAGATTGATTAGTCTATAAGGTTGGTCGCAGGTCGTAATAATACAATACTATATTTTGTAAATTTTGACGTTCAAAAGTGCCTTACAAGGGCCTATTTGAAATAAATGATTTGACTTTGACTTTGACTTTGCATGGTTGACTGCCTACGTTGCGTTTGTTGTACCTACTTCAGTTTCGCCACATTTACAGGCTCATCTTATACATCATTTTTTAATTTACAAACATTAAAACAATATTTGCTCATGTAAAATACTTTTATTTTGCAGCATTATTTTGAGTGCCTTTCAGTCTGTGCTAAATAAATGTTTTTTCTTTTTACTTCTTTAAAATAAGTATTTTGTACATTTTAAACAAATATTATAATAACATATAATTCCTATTACTAATTAAAATATTGGAGATAAATAAATATTACATAACGTACGCTTCCCTATTGCTTAAAAATATTTCGATATTAAAAATTCCATCGCAGTTATATTGGAAACTGCGAGCCACAACGCTTCCCGATAATAAATTCCAGCCAAAATGAATAAATTCAATATTCTATGGCAGAAATTTGCATATTATCTGTAATAGACAAATCAAACAACCGTGGCTGATTATTATTATTCACAATATAATATCGATTCTGAATTAATTGAATCGAGATAAAATAGAAATTAACTTCGGTGTCTGTATTTGAATTTGAAATGAATGTAATCGTTAAATTATCAGAATTACTGAATATTGGGAACTAAAAAGGTACATTTTAATAATGACAATAGAATTAGAGACTTCACGTCTTCATCTGTTCCATATGATTGTGCGCTATTTAAAGTACTCGGTACATAATTAAAAACATACATAACCCATCTTTAAATCCCTAATTAGGAAAAAGGGTACTTCCACCTTATAGCACATAAAGTTAACCTCAAAATGTGGATTGTTCCTACTTCTCCTTTCATAAGTCATGATGTAAAAAACAAATTCACAAGACTATTTAATTTTTTATTAATGATTGGAAAACGTGCTAGCTAAAATAGCATAAAAACACAAGTTACAGTCCCTGAAAAAAATATTTTCGCCCAACTTGCCCAAACCAAAAGTAACTGCCAACACCTGTAAGCCATAAATACTTATGACCCACTAAACTTGATTCATATCAGACCGAGGTCACCTATAACTTACAAATAGGTCTGATTCGAACCGACGACCCGCCAACTGGCGACCTGCGAACACTGGCGACCCGCCAAATATTAACACGATCAATATGCTACTTGGGCACTGCATTACACTGGAATTTAAATTCAATCAGGCTTTCAAGCATTTGGCAGTGAAATATGTAATTTAAAACTTAGATTTAAGGATGGCGAGAAAGGATTTAGGTAGTAACTACTTGTTGTAGAACTTCTTCTGAAATAGTCTGTAAAATAACTATAACCGTAGATGTTTGTTTCCGTCGCTAATCAGCATTGCTGTCATTCGATTATAAAAGTAAGGGTACCGCTGAAATAACAAGGAAATAAAGTTTTTTATTTACACAAACCACTTAAATTTTTAATGTTGAACTAGTCGCGGGCTTCATCATCATTTCATTTCATTTCAAAACGTCTAGTTCGCACCCACACAAACACCGCGCACCGGTTCGAACTATTTTAGTAAAACGAGCGCGTAAAAAATCAACTTGTTTCTTTTTTGGAGTAATTCCAGTTTAGAGTCAGTGGCCCCTTCTGGGTAAAAACCACAGTTTCGTGGTACTCGGTGGAAACCTATACGGTGCCAACGAAGCCGAGTGGGTGGTGACCCAATCACACCCGCCGACCCCCTTCAGGGCGAGGCAATTAATTGGAAGGGTTCCAGTGCTCGGCCTTGGGGGAACTCCTAGTCGGCACTGGTAACTAGTAGTTAGTGCTTGCTTTACAGCAACTCACCTGGAGTGGTTGGGTGTGTCTACACCCTTCACTCTAGACACGGTAGGACCCCGTTACACATTAAGATAGGTAACGGGCCAACGCAAGCTTAGGGCTCACCTCTAGGCACACAACCTCCCTGTCTGCACCCGACAGGGAGGGTTACACATCCCCGGGCATCCCACCCGGGGAGTTAGGTTTTTAGAATTTACTACTCTCAGTAGTTGTCTTATTTTTACGATTTCAAGATGGAGGAACGCCTTAAGCGGACCCTCGATCTTCTTACTAGAATCTTATTGAAGGTACCTAACCTTCAGGAGGAGTTTGGTTCCGAGCTATCCGCTCTAACAAGCCCCCCGCTCACTCCCCCCGCCCCTGTTGATAACATCGCTGATTTCAGCGATGTTATGTTAGGCTCCCCGCAGCTAGACAGCCCCCTTAGCCCGTCTGTGACTATGGACACAGACGAGCCGATCGCTCTTTCTCAGAGCGTACTCTCTGACGAAGCTAGGTTTTCTTCCTGCCCCTCCTCAGCTCCTTCGGAGGACGAGAATTTCTCTCTCGTCCAACGAAAGCCCAAGAAGAGGAAGAACAAGAAACAGTTGTCGACCAAGGCTAGTAAGCTAGCAGCGATAGAGGACCCTATCGCCTCCCCCAACATCCCTACCCCCGCTACCCCCGCAGCCGCCCCAGCCCCCGCTGCCCCCCTAGCGGCTCACTCTTCATGCGTTTCGCAAAACCCGACCGCGCCTGTCTCTTCTCAGGCTACTCCCCCCCCCACCCCCGGTCAGAAGAAGATCCCCCCTCCTCCTCCTATTTTCATACAGGATAAGGAGAAGTGGACCGCCATTTCCAAATGGTGTGTAGAGCACAATGTCGCCTACACTAGCGCCCGCAATACCCAACAGGGTATCAAGGTCACTGTCCCCACTTCCCGGGATTACAGAGACCTATCGAAATTGCTCCGTAACAGAGCAATTTCTTTCCATACCTTCTCCCTCCCGGAGGAGAAACAGACTCGAGTGGTGATAAAGCGAGTTCCACGCGAAATCCCAGTCGAAGAAATTAAAGCCGACCTTCTGTCGCAAAACGTTCCGGTGGACGAAGTCCACCGTATGCACCGAGCTAGAGGTGGCGAGTCATACGACATGATTCTAGTAATCTGTCCCCCCGTTCAGGGTTACCACCCTATTTTCAAGGTTAAGGCAATATGCCAACTCACGGGACTCGAAGTCGAGAAACCCAGGAAGAGTGGTATAGTAGGGCAGTGTCATAACTGTCAACTATACGGACACTCTCAAAAGTTCTGTCACGCAAAACCTAGGTGCGTAAAGTGCCTAGGCGAGCACGGCACCGCAGATTGCTCGCGGCCTAAGGACCGTACCCAGTGCCTCAGCCCTCCAAGCTGTGTGCTATGCGGGCAAGAGGGCCACCCCGCTAATTACCGGGGTTGCCCCAAAGCCCCCAAGGCTTCGTCCCCCAAGTTGAATAACCGTGCAAAGGCTAATCAACAAAGGGAATCTCCTTCTGTTAATGCTAACAGAGCCCCGACTGCGCAAATTCCAGAGCGCCTTAGCCCCCAGAGACCCTCCCCATGGAGTTATCTTCACCACCAGCAGGCCTTCCCTGCCATGGTCAACTCCCAACCCCCCCCCCCCCCGCCATCCCCCAGTTGATGGACCCCCGCATTCGCGTCAACGCGCCCCCTACCATCCCCCAACTGATGGACCCCCGCATTCGCGTCAACGCGCCCCCTACCATCCCCCAACTGATGGACCCCCGTATTCGCGTGAACGCGCCCCCCACCATTCCCAAATCTGCGCCTCCCGCAAAACCCACACCTGCCCCCGCAGCAGCGTCACGCCCCCCCCCATCAGTAGGCCCCAACATGGCTTTCAATGTAATCTCTTCGACTTACATAGCCTTCCTCTCGCCCAGAGCGAATCAAATGGCAAACGAGATCCTTGCCGCCCAAGCCACCGGTGATCTTCCCAAGATCCAGGCTATCTACAATGCGTATCCCGAGATTACGCAAGCCCTGTCCTCCCTTGCCAACCAACCTAAACCCTATAATGGATAAAGCCATCATAGCTAGGTTTAAGCCCCGATCCCTCACCGTAGGCACCTTCAATGCCAATGGCATTCAAAATCAACGCGATGAGATAACGGAATTCCTCCGCGATCATCGCGTTGATATTCTCCTTATACAGGAAACTTTTCTCAAACCGAACAAACGAAATCCGTCAATCGCTAACTATCGTATAGTTCGCAATGACAGAACTCGTTGTCATAAGGGGGGCACCCTTATTTACTACAAGAAGGACCTCTATTGCATCCCAATAGACCCTCCCCCTCTCGCCCAATTAGAAGTCTCCATTTGCAGATTAGGTATGACTGGCCATCAGCCAATCACACTAGTATCAGTTTACCTGCCCCCCCATGACGCTTCAAGGGACCTTCAATCCCTTTCGAATGACCTTAACATACTATTCGGCTTGAGCGACTCCGTCATAATAGCGGGGGACCTTAACGCCAAACATCCCGCCTGGAATAGTACCAGAACCAACATCAGAGGTCAACACTTGTTTGACCTCTCGTCCACTCTGACCTTTGACGTTATCGCCCCGATGACCCCCACTCATTTCCCCCACGACCCCACCCACACCCCCGATGTCCTAGATACGGCACTTCTTAGGAATGTCAATCTACGACTAGACTCGATAGAAACGGTGCACGAGCTTAACTCTGACCACCGCCCCGTAGTCATCAGACTGGCCCCACGCATAGGTCTTTCTGACCCCCACCAACCCCCTATCTCTAAGAGAGTAACGGACTGGAGGAAAGTAGCTTCCCAGCTAAAATCCAAAACGTCCCCTCAATTAGATTCCATCCCAGACCTTTTCGATTCTATCGCTGACACAGAGGCCGCAATCGACTCACTCACGGATCACGTACAAACCGTCCTGAACGATAGTTCAAGGGAGGTAACAGAGGCGAGCGATCGTCGCTGGAGGCTCCCGGACGATGTGCGTGAGCTGTTGACTGAGAAGAACGCGGCTATCCGTGCATACAGCAGCTTCCCCTGTGACGCTAACAAAGCTCATATGCGCTACTTACAGAAATCTGTAAGGAAACGTGTATCGGAGCTACGGAACGCTAACTGGGATAAGACACTAAGTGAGCTTGAGCCCACCCACCTTGCCTTCTGGGAATTAGAGCGCAAACTCAAATCCCCACAAGTCACATCCATGCCCCCCCTAGTACGCCCCGACAAGTCCATCGCTTTCGATGACGTCGACAAGGCCGAGTGCCTAGCCGACAGCCTAGAAGCTCAATGCTCGCCCAGCTCTCTACCAGTAGATCAAGCTCACCTCGCAGAGGTAGACGCAGAGGTCGAACGTAGATCCTCCCTCCCCCCCGTCGAAGACCCTGAAAATCCTCTGCCTCCCGTCACTCCAGACGAAGTGCAGGATATCATCAGAGGTCTCAAAACCCGTAAAGCCCCTGGCTCAGACGGACTCACCAATAGGGTGGTCCAACTATTCCCAGCTCACCTTATTATGCTACTGGCCACCATTTTCAACGGTGCCCTAGCTAATAACATTTTCCCACAGTCGTGGAAAGAAGCCAATGTCATTGGCATCCCCAAGCCCGGTAAACCCAAGTCCGAACCCTCCAGTTACCGCCCCATCAGTCTGCTCAAGGTGCTCGGTAAGATCTATGAGAGACTTATTTATAAGCGACTCAGAGATTACGCTGAAACCAAGGGCCTCATTCCCAATGAACAGTTCGGTTTTCGAACCCAGCACTCCAGTGTGCATCAGGTCCACCGCATCATCGAGGATATCAGCGCTGGGTTCCAGCGCGGCTCGATGACCGGTGCTATCTTCTTCGACATAGCGAAAGCTTTTGACAAAGTCTGGCACAACGGCTTATTATATAAGCTTTACAAACTCGGTGTGCCCGACCGTCTCGTGCTCATCCTACGAGACTTCTTGTCAAATCGCACTTTCCGCTACCGAATAGAAGGAGCTATCTCCTCCCCACGACCCATACGCGCGGGTGTCCCCCAGGGCTCCGTGCTGTCCCCTCTTATCTTCACGCTATTCACAAGCGACATCCCTAAAAGTAAAAAGGCTCAGTTAGCTCTGTTCGCAGACGACACAGCCATTTACTACTCAGGCAAGAGCCCAGACGCGATAGCTCGCACTCTCCAAACTGCAGTCGACAAGCTCGGCAAGTGGTTCAGGAAGTGGAGAATCGAAGTCAACCCCGACAAGAGTCAAGCGGTTCTCTTCAGAAAACCAAGACTCAAACCTTCTCTCCCCCAACCAATCACCATGTTTGACAAGCCAATCCCTTGGGAGAAGCAAGCCAAATACCTCGGTGTGGTTCTTGACTCCAAACTCACATTCGCAGCGCACATAAAGCAGGCTCGCTCGCGAGCTGCTTTCGCGCTCGGTAGGCTCCATTCCGTTTTGAACGCACGTAGCAAATTGTCACTAAGGTGCAAATTGCGTACCTACACGGCGTGCATCCGACCCATCATGACCTATGCGTGTGCCGCCTGGGCACAAGCCAAACCCCGTCACATCCATAGGATGCAAGCCCTACAAAACCGTTTCCTTAGAATGGCAACGGGAGCCCCCTGGTTCGTTAGGAATGAGATTCTCCATCTCGACCTAAAAATCCCCACTATTGCCCAGTTTCTCAAACGCAATTCCAAGCGTTTCTTTGAGTCCGCCGCCAAACACCGCAACCCTCTGGTTGTCAAGGCCGCCAAGTATACCCCATCTCGAATCAGTCTTACTCGCCGACCGAGGCACGTTCTATTAGACCCCGACGACCCCATAACTCTCCTTCAAGAGAGCAATAGGGCCACTAGTACGGTACATAAATACAAAAAACGACCCGCATACCGACCTCGCCGCCGAGGTCCCCCGCGCACGCGAACCCCCCGAGTAAATAATACTCCCCCCCGACCCTTGCTCGAAAACGAAGTGCCAGTCCGTGTTGATACTGAGCCAGTAAATATAAACTCCCCTAATAATAATAATATAATAAACTTGATCCAGCCTGTCCCCGCTTGCTGTCCCCCCGCCAGCGACGCCCTAAGCCGAGGTCCGTACCCCACAGGGGGTGCCCTTAGCGAGCGTTCGCCTAGTTATAATTAGATTAGTATATGCCCCTGGCTGGAGGCTTTGAGTTAGTAGCTTAAGGCAGCCACAGGATAGTCCGGTTAAGCAGCTACGACCTCCTCAGAGGTCAACTGCGAGATGCCACTCAAAAAAAAAAAAAAAAAAAAAAAAAAGTAAAAAATCAAGAAAAGTCTTTTGGAAAATTTATTTATTTATAAATGACTATTACATTTGTTTTTACAGGGGCGAACCCAATACAACAATGTAGTCTAATGTGCAATTTCCACAATCGGAGACAAAAAAAAAACAAAAAAAAAAACAAAATTGAGTTCTATGAAAAAACCACTGCATACATCAATAACAAATAGAGTTTATTGAACTCTTCGATATAATTGAGCATTGTTTTGGAGATATTATATACTTCTTTTATTACGTATTTACGACCAAAGTTGCGTTAAAATTAGCAAGAAAAACTTTTTAATGGCTTATTATTTTACTATTCTGTTTCCGTACAGAGAAAATTTCGAGACAAAAAAAGTGTAAAACCCCCCGAAAGTATGTAGTTCCACCTTAAAGCACTGTATCGTTAATGCTATCGTAAAACAAGTGATGATCACCGTTTCCCGACTGGCCTGTGTTGTGCTCACCAACACACAAAATCTGCCGCGTCAGTTTATATCGCAACGTCCGTTTATAAAAAAAATTGTTTTCAACTCGCCACTGTTATTTACTCTTAACCCGAATACGAGTCAAATATACATAGTTCCACTGGAGTTAAAAAAAGCATTGCTTTCCACGCTTGGGAATGTTGTTGTTTATCTAAAGCCTTAATGGCTGAACCCGTTCGGAAAGATGGCAGCTAAAATGTTTAAATTCAACTGTGCTTTTAAATGAGAACACGTTATTTGGAATGCATTTTTTTGCATTATCAATTGCATAATGCATGGAAAATCTATTTCTAATTTATACAAAGTTCATTTTACAAAATCAGACTACGAAAATTGACACCAAACTACCATCACCCACCAATAGATGGCGCTATTATCAAAAACCAGTTACCCTCGATTCCCTGCCACTAAATTTTCCTAAATGAAAACGTTTTCTACAAAGAGGTTTTAGTGAACGTAATGAACCGTCAAACTTGAACGTGAATACATTAAAAATAATCCCAGTTTACACACGTAAGCCTCATTTACTCGGCTCGGCGGTAAATGGGACACTACATCATTTTCAGCCGACATTTTCAGAATAAAATAGGTATTATAGCCGTAATGTGTTTTGATAATTCGCTCGAACGACTGCGGCATTTATTTTGTTTGAGCAAAATATCTGTATATTTCTTTCTTTATGGTTTGGTATTGCTTTCTTCTATTTGAAGGTTTGTGTTGTGTGCCTAAATGCTTACTGTTTTTGGTAAATAAATACCTAAATTCCGACTTTTCCTACGTGCCTATACGTTCATGTCAAAACAAGACGTTTGTGAACCAGTTTTTCCTTGCAATAACATTATTAACATCCTTACATCTTTCTCCTCCTCTTATAGTCCTACTTGCTAATCCTAAAGCCTCCTGTACAATTGACGCCGGAGCCGCACCGCCGCACCGCTGCAACGGGGGCGGCGCCGCGTTGATGTTACACACATTCTGAGATATACTGAAATTTTTCCATCTTATGATATTCATTCGTATAAACAAACACGTGGTCTGGCGCCGTTGCCGCTCCGACGTCATGTAGAGGAAGCTACAGCTATACAATTACTTTGAATTTTCTTCAGACCGGATATTATCCCGGACATTACAGAAAAAATCGGCATTTCTTTCCCATCACTGTCTTTCAACTTATCCCCAAACTCTTAAAAATAAATAGAATCTTTAATACTTCGCTTGTTTGGGTTCAAATTAAACTTCCTTTTCAACGTGTAAATCCCATAAGAGCGAGCGCACACTATATACTTTTTATCTCGCTATAATTTTGTTGCAGAAATGCAACGTATTGGTGTATATTAATAGAAATGTCGCCGCGATTTTTAAATTAGACAATACAAACTAATACGTTGCATTTGTGCTACAAAATAATCGCGCGATAAAAAGTCGTAGTGCGTGCTCGTCCTAAGAGGAAAACCGCTCCCATGTAAGAAAAGTTCTGTTACCAAAAAGTTCCATGCCCACCATGCGAACTGTTTGCTAACTCCCATTTAGATAATCCCATGTCACAAGTTTGTGTTAGTTAGGTAACTTTTCTATTTATCCGCGTCTTTGAATTAAGGCGTTAACCTCATTTATTTACATCGTGCTCTGGCTTCACAGTCTTAATGAGTTTTGCCTGTTTAATGGTTTAAGGTAATTTTCTAGGATTCTTCATTCATGCGTGCATTTCGACGTCCTGGCAATACATATCTTTTTGTAATTAGCCCTATTTATACCAAAAAATATGGCCATACTTCCATTGTTTCACTTCCATGTTGAGTCTGATAGGATCTGCTTTACAAAATGGGCTGAAAACATGTGCACCATGAACACTGCGTAGTAGTGATTTCTTTCGATTTGGCCAAAATTTACCTCGTTAGTTGATTTTCAATGGTCTATTGACTAAGAGTTAGGCCGCAAACCAGGATGCGCCGACAGAGGGCGCCTTTCAGTTTACCAAACAAAAAGTGACATAATTATGAGTGTGACGATTGCGTGCTCGCGTAACGATCGCTTTTGATTATGATGCTAGACGTCAAACCATAAGCTTGGGTAGCTATTTTATTGCATACTACTTAAGCGAGCCTTAAAAACTCTTTCTGGTTCAATTTCCATCAAAATCTGCACAAAACACTGACTTTAAAAAAACTTATTTTTTGTTTCTGCTTCATAAACTCAGCGATATTTTTAGACCGCTAAGCTGCCAGTGAAAGTCAAGAAGCACTCACCAGAGTAAACAGCTGATAGCAGCTCCTGAAGTTGAGTGCTGTGAAACAGAAGCATTTTTCTTAAAACTAAATATTTTTGAGCTGTTGGAGGCAACAAGACGAAGATTAAGTGCAATCTTGATAAAGTTAAGTTTAGGTATGCTTAGTGGGCGTAACTTAAGGAACACATAACTGGTAAATACCTACTCACTTGACTTTTTGTATGTTACTTTTGTGGACTGATGAAAATGTCGTAGTTCTATGTAATCTAGCTTTTAGATATGTACAATGTTTAGGCAAATATCTAAATAGGTAAAGTACCCAGTCCTAATACCTGCAGAGGTGGACAACTGGCGCCTTCCATGTGAAAAGATTTTCTGTTAATTATAACTTACTTCTCTTTCTAGATACCTTACCAATACAAAATTGAAAGTTCACACAAAAAAATTACCATTACAATACCACCCAAAAAGCATTAATAAAAATAAAAGTAGTCGTTAAAAATCCCCAGAAAATTCTTTTGACGTGAAAAATTACATGAAAATAATCCCTGTAAGGTTGTTTGAAGGCAATAGTCATTAATTTTAATTGTCCATCGATGAGGAAGTGACTAATTTGTTACTTGTAATAGGGGAGGGGGAGAAATCGCGCCCTGATTATAGGGAACACAGTTTAGTTGATTTATAGTTGTCATGGAGCAATGAGTTGTAGGGCAGTTTTGAAGGTTGGATTATAGGCCTGAAGTGCCCTGAACTTAGGTTCAATTGGGGTCGTTTCTTTATAACGTGCTAAAAAGCTGTTATAATTAATAAATAATTACAACAGACACAACACACAATAACTACAGTGATTGTCCTTGAAAGTAACTTAATACCAACAGTGAGATCAAATGGAGTATCAAATAATTATTGTAATAATGTCGTGATGGCTCAGTTGCTAAGGACACGCCTCTCATGCAAGAGTTTGTGGGTTCAAAGCTGGACAAGCATCAAGGTGACTTTATCAACTCATATGTACTTTCTAGGGCGCGGTGACGAAATATCAAACACATAGAATAATATGAGAGTGTTCACGTACAAACGCAGGTGCGGTGCAAGAAGCCGCGCTCGCGCCCGCGCCCGCCACCGCGCCCGCCACCGCGCCCGCCACCGCGCCCGCGAGTTCTACGTGATCGAGCACTTACATTGGCGAAGGAAAACATCGTGAGGAAACCTAGACTTATAATTGATCATTTTATCTGTGTAATTCTAACATCGCTTACCCGTCTTGAAAATATAAATTTGTTTTGGAAAAGCCCGTTGCTCATTGCCCAAAGCAACGAAATCCACCCCTAATTAAATTTAATTGGGGTGTGTAGGGAAAATAATTCATCATGCTAAGTGCCAAAATAATAACACAGGCATATGGCATTATAGTCCAGTATATAGATTTTTATCCTCTTTAATAAATACTAGCTTCTGCCCGCGACTTCGTCTGTGCCTATAACCTTCCTCAAGAATTAGGCTATCCAATGCAAAAATAATTTTTCAAATCCGACTGGTAGTTCCGGAGATTACCCCCTACATAAAAACTTACAAACGAACATACAAATATACAAACGTATAATCATACAAATTACTCATAAACAAACAAATTTTACCTCTTTATAATATTAGTATAGATTAGTACATACTACAAAGGCAAAATAATAACTAATGACTCCTACACACAGTGCCGGCGGCATGGCCACCGGCTTTTGCCGCAGGATACGTGCCTCCGGCTTTTGCGCCTTCATTTTCTTTGCGTTTCTTTCTGCCACCGGCACTGTGTGTAGCAGCCGTAACAGAAAAACCCTTAGGTCTATACTTAATAGGTAATAGATTTAACAACCTCTACTTCGTAATGTTTGTGTGCGAGTAAATTATTACCTACAGTTAACTTTAATTAGGTAACAATCTAGACTAATTACTTACTTACTTTCAGTAGCTCCAGTTCTTGTGGGGCGTTTTATTTTGATTGCTAAACCTGTTGTGTAATTTGTTTGTAAAAGACCTTACTGTTATTTGAAAAGTGTAATGATAGGTAACGAGCATAATTTAATAATAATATCTTGTAGAACTATTAATTGTTTGCTTTGTTTTCTTTACCAAAATATTTTATCGAGCTGAAGAAGATTCTGCTGTAATAATCATTAGGAATTCTATTTCTACTTTCTTATTTTCCGTATTACAATATTTTAAAACCTTTCTAGTTTAAAGAATATTTATTTCATTCACGAGAACATTATTAATATTTAAAACTCTCTTTGATCTCCGGTACTTAAGGGTCCGGCGAACACAATATTCCAAAATGCGTTTGGAATATTGTTATCTCTGTTCTGTTGTGTTTTTGTGTTGTTGTTGTTGTCTGTGTCTGTTGTGTGTTATGTGTGTTGTGTGTTGTTAGCGTTGTTACTAGCTATCGCAATTTATGATTTATTTGGATGTGTTCCGTAATACCAAAAATGATGAATGAAAACCTAATATTCTTTCATAATTTTTTCTATACTTTGTAACTTGATAATATAAGCTATGCTTCTGCCGAAACAATATTCCAAATATTGTTGTTTATAATACAGAAAAAACAGTACGAAAACATGTCATTTAGCTCTAAAAATTGTGCGAATTTCAATTCGCTTAAACTTTATTTTAGGTAAGTTTTTTTGGAAAAAAAAGATGTACAAGCCTAGATAAATACTGTCTAAATCCGAATATTAACATAATATGATGGAAATATGCTCAAATTGCAAATGATTTAGGTATTACGTTTGTATGGAAAATTCTAGGGTCGCCGCGGTCTTAAACCAGCGTAGCATATTCGTAGCACTTCCGTAGCATATGCGTAGAACTTCCGTAGCACCAACGTAGTTCTAGGCACATTCGTAGCGTGAGATCGAATTCTGAGTATACTTTTATTGGGCTGTAAACTCAATTTTCCATATACCAACGATATTTAACTCGATGGATTGTAGGTTTATATAGTTGTAACTGGTTCTTCTGAGTATTCAGAAACATCGATATGGTTTCGATTTAAAATTACATATTTCTTCGAAAATTGAGTTTGAGTGACGCTAGTAGTTGAAAATCTCCATTTTCCTTTTTATTTATTATTATATTTTATATATTAATGTGGTATGAACTTAAAATCTTTCGTAATAAATTATCTAAATCATGTTAAAAACCGCATCAAAATTCGTTGCCTAGTTTAGAAAAGAATATAATAAGAATAATTTATTTTCGCTAAGTTTTCTTTAAAGTGGATTGAAAAATAACGCGGTCACACAGACAACAACAAAAAGTGACTTTATTTAGATAATATAGATTATTTATTTAAATAAAAGAAACTAAAATACAGTTCGACTAATCTTGATGCAACTGAAATGATTACAACAACAATAATTTCTCATGTATTATATACAACCACCTAATGAATTGTATCTCTACTAAAACAAGTTACATAAGTTCTAAATACACGTAGTTAAGAAATGCTAAACGACTCGTAGCGTTCGTAGCGCTCATAGCACTTGCTACGTAATATCGTAGTACTAACATGTGGCGTAGCACATAGCGTTAAATCAGTGCTACGAGCGAAAACTTTTTTATGAGAGTTCGTGAAACAGTTTGAGCATGTCCCTACTTGCGGTACTAGGTTTTATGACTGTTTACTCATAATGTACTCACGCTGTAAGACATTAGTTACATTAGGTATATTTATTGAAGGCTTGAAATGTAAAAGAGTATTTTTGTAATACCTCCAGTCGTGTCATGTGACATCTACCAACCCGCACTGGACCTGCGTGGTAGATTACGGCCCACTCCCTCTCACAGAGAGAAGGCCTGTGTCCCAGCAGTGGGAATAATAATAGGCTGATTATGACTTACGAGTAGTCATGATTATCTATTATATACTTTAATCTCGAATTGTCGATTAAATCGGATTTAACAAACATAAATCATGTATAAAGTGAATTTATCCTATTTCTACTCTATTTTTATGTGTATATATTATTATTATACGTCTGTGAGCTTATATATTATGTAAATATCTGTTTACGACTAATAAAAACATGAATGAAAAAAAAAGGAATATAATTTCCGAGTATGTTGAAACTAGGTCAGAAAGTTATATTATTAAGTAATCAGTCAAAAATTATCATAATTATCTTTAAACCTTTTACCATTCATAAATTACAATTTATCACACAATTGACCTAAAAAAATACCTTTTAAAATGTTCTCCATCATTTTGACCCCTATAATAACAATGTAATCATTTCCGCTACCTACCTCTAATGAAGGATACATCGAATCCTGTTGACGTCACTTAAATAATCATTTAAGATGGCATCCAATTTTCTGCGTCGTCGCGACTCGTTTTTATATGGCGAGGGGCTGTGACGTAGCTTGTGTTGTGTGGCAGGAATGTGGGCAGTAGGTTCAGTTACAACGAATTTTCAGCAAAATATCGTGAGGAAACTGGCATGCCTGAGAGATATTTCATTCTCGACGGCATGTGAAGTCACATCCAGAGCGGATGGGCGGCTTTAAAACTCTGAATATTCACTAACCGCACGAAAAGAAGAAGAACGAATTTTAGCTGAGCGGCGAAGGTTTTGTTGTTAATTAAGTTGATTTGTTTTGTAGTGGTGCTTGTGGTATGTTTTATGGAGTTTTCTTTGGAAGTGATATATGTACGCTTGCTTTATAAAATACTTAGACATGACAAAACAAAAAGAAAATCTTAAAATAAACCGTCGAATTTATTTAAAAATACAACTGGAAACAAGATCACCCAAGTCTTAGATCCATGTGCCAATACCAACGATTTTGGACTGTTCCATTAATAATTTACGAGCACTGTGCAAATAGAGACACGCACCACAGAGCACGGCTAACTAATAAAAACCAATAGAATACTCATAAGTCATTTCAGTGTGCATTTTGTATTGTGTTTTTTTGTGGACTTGCCTTACAAAACAGAGGACACAACCATTACACCATCTCCACTAACCTATGACGTCACGCAACTTGACCCCACTAACCTTCTGTCCCCCGTACTGCCCCCACACAGCGCTGCAGTCGCTTTCAATTCCTCTCAGCGTCACGCTCCAAGTTTTTTGAATATTAACATGAATGCTCTCCACCACCGCGCACCGAGATGCGCTGCATCATTACTTTAAGAGCTCTAAAATTAATATTCCGTATTAATGTCATGGAAGCTGGTGATATAAATTAAATTGTGGGAGGCCGTGGGTTTTTAAGGAGCGGGGTGGTTATGGATAGCAAAATGGATTCCAAGTTTTATACCGGTTAAGCAGAGGCGTACCTATACCTACCTACACACATTTCACCAGTTATGTTTAAGTCCCATGTAATAGGCGGAGAGCTTATTGCCATTAACCAGGCATAAATCCAGACTCCGGACTGCTATAGAGAAATTCTTGATGGACAGACCCAATTTAATAACACTTTGCCCGACTTGAGAATCGAATCCAGGACCTGATGCTCAGCAGTAGCGCTTGCGACTACTAGACCTAGCAGGCAGTCGGTTTACAATTATTGAAAAGTGCTGATGAACATTACTTAAGTTCTCGACCCTGCTTAGTATGTATCTTCAGTAACAACACTTAACAAAGACTAAGGTTGGCAGAAGTGTCTTTGCTCAATTTTAAACTAACACTTTCTACGATAATATTCATTACACGTTACAGTAATTAGCACGAAATTGCTAGTAGTTTTTACCTTCATTGTCTGTATGCCTGACTGGCTAGTATTTTTTGCATAAATATTTAACCTTTTCTCAAGAACGAGAAGTAATTGAAACAACTGAAAACCCCCTTAGGTTTTCGGTTGTTTCAATTTATTCATAATAACCTATTCTGATTGGTGGATAAGCGCACATTGTGTGAGCAGCAGACTATTTATTGTTTCTGAAGGAATCTCTTTGAAATAGAAGACTCATTACCGTACGGAAGTAAAGTTTTTATAACTTGTATAATTTTCATAGATCATCCCTCAATCGCACCGCCTCCTATTAATAGTGGCAGGTAAATAATAACTGGTCGAATAAAATGAGGTTTTTACTGAAAAACATCTTTTCAGTTTCCAGTCGGGTAGGTTTTCACGAGCCACTGGCGCTTCAGTATTTATGTACATAACGTTATGTAGCAAATAATATGGAATCATTGAGTATTTATGAGAAGGGGTGGAAGCATCGATACGGTTTCCTGCGACGCTTTTTGAAGTTATAATATTTTGCACTGTTGTATACGTTTATGTTTGGTATAAATACACCAAAGCGTTCGTTTCTTTGAAATTGGTAAAAAGAGGGATTTCCTACAGGTAACAGCTGTGCATTAATTTATGCTTTCAAAACAAAAATCCTTTCAAAAGTTATCGTAAAGTAAAAAATTTAAGAATATTAGTTTGATTGAGGGCTCTTCATGCAAAAATAAACAAAATTGAAATGTCTCAAGAAAAGTATTTAACACACACTGATTTCTCCAGTTTAATAACAAATACATAATTAAACAAATAACTTCGCAACACCCTAGTTATAAACACAGCAACCTCTTGTTGTTTTTACCGTTTAATGTAAAATACCTGAGCACTATCTGTAAACGTTCCTTAATGGACGTTTATACTGAAAACTGTTAAAGCTTTACACAGCTATTCGTTTGTTTGAAAAACGAATAAAAAAGCAAATGAGTTCTAGATAGCGCTAAATTTATATTTACGCTATTTGTTATAAAACAAGGTTTGTAAGGGCCGCCCCTTGTAATTATGCTGTTACTTGTAGGAAATAAATACTATCCCTCTTTATCTTTCTTTTTTTTTGTTAGTTTAGACTCTTTTATTCAAGAAAAAAGAAATACAAACAGCAATGTTTTAACAATTTAATGTCTTTACAGCCGTTTATAAGATAGTTCCACCTAAGTAAGTACTAATAAAATCCTGTTCTGATTTGTAACATAACAGTTTTTAACAAAACTGTTAAATCTACATAATCAAAATTATTATACAGCAAATATTTTATTTATTATGACCATAGATATTTACATGATTTAAAATTCAGCAAATTCACATCAAATTAAAAAGTCCTTTATTCAAACTAGGCTGAGAAACTAAACTATAAGCTGAGAAGCAGCACTTTTGAAACGTCAAAATTACATAAGACAGTCCCCCAAAAACGCCCGCCCTTCACCACTTCCTAGTACTTTAGCTGGAAAGAAGAAGTGGCGCAACAAACTCCCCAGCAGAACCGCAACCGAAAAATCAGTAGTAACTACATTCCTACAGTTACTAAAATGACCTCAAACACAATCACAGCAAAGCCTTTGTTACCGTTAAAAGAAAACAAATTCCAATCACAAGCTCTTCATTAACATCCAACAAAGATATCAGAATGGCACAAAAAGTACCAAAAAGTGCCGTGACCACTTCATTAGCGGTGACGTCATCACATTAAGGTACCTCCCATTGTTAGAGTAAGAAATTGCTCGTCGGCCGGCCGGTTAGAGAGAGATTTTTTTGTGTTTTTTGTCGGGAGATTTTTACTTACTGCTTGAAGGTGTCCCATCTGTGTTGTGTACATACATTAGAACCTATCGTTTTAGGAATGTATATTATGTTGTGTATTAATATTCCTAATTAATTTAAGTTAATACTGTTATTAATGTTTCCTGTACGGTACATGGTACATAAGGCTACATATCAAGCCATACATTTCCAGTATAAGCCTCTCATTGTAAGGAAATTCTATAAAATGCGAGACCAGCATGACATTATAATTTTGTAGGTATACGGGCATGCTTGATCATTTTTGTACCTATGTCATGATTTTTGTCTGAAATATTTTCTTGTTTCATAAATTTTAGAGCGTGATTTTTCAGTAGTCAGGTTTTAGTTTTTGAACTTACTTCTTATAAATAAACGATTATTATTATTAATTTTCATTCATATTCTAAAAGGTGATAAACGTATCACATCATAGCCTCCATTGAACTCACACAAAGCTCTTAACTATGTAACTCATAAAATGTGACCTCTCCCTCCAAAAAAAGAGTCGCGTCGATCCGACGAACTATTTCTTACAAGTTTGTAACAAGGCACGTCAAATGGCGGCGATAAAACCGAACATAAATTCCGAACACATTGATACTCGTCCACGCTTACTTTATTTGACTATTTTTATGGGAGCTATCGGTATCTACGTGAAATAATTAAGTAGGTAAGCAAGTGTTGTATGCGTGGCATACTTAAAATGAACTTATTTTTAAGGAAAGTGACAAAAAGGTCTTTGCGTAGTAATAACGCTATACTATACCTTTCACAGAATAAGGTCATTTTAAATAGCCAAAAACTAAAATCAATTAATGTTTTAACAACACACGCATGTTTGGCCTCCCCTTGGATACCGAGTACCTACAATTGTACAAAACATGAGTAAATTGTCAGTATACAGAAAATGTTAGCAGAGAGAGATGAGAGATGGGACCAGTGCAAGTGGTGGCCCAGTAGTAACGGCCGGGGGACTTGCGAGTTATAGGTAGGGGTTCCAACCCAAGCAGGCGCTTTACTTTGTGTAAATAATTTCATCACCACTGCTCTCAAAAACGGTAAAGGAAAACATCGTGAGGAAACCGACATGTCTTAGAACTAAAAGTTCGAAGACATGTGATATCTACCAACCCGCACTGGGCCCGCGTGGTAGATTACAGCCCACACCCTCTCACAGAGAGGAGGCCTATGTCCCAGCAGTGGGCAGCAGTGGGTAGGCTGATTATGATTACGATGAGAAGATATTAAAAGTAAAAATAAAAACAGATTATCCAATTCATTTTCCATCTCGCCTACTCTAACAAGTAAAGTCAAGTAACTCAAAATCGAAAAAGCACATCAAACAATTATAATTTTTAGATAATGTGCTTTAAGGTACCTCCAAATTATACCACAAGTACAACACCTTCTCCACTTTGTAAATTCGTATTATTATAAAACTTCACAGATTAGCATGTAAATTGAAAATTAATTACTTGCCACACAACAACAACATCATTGTATCCCGGAGTCCGGGATTATGTAACAAAATCCCGGCGTCTAATCCCGGTGCGCGAAGCAATTATTATTTTATGTTTATAAACTGTCGGCGGTGTATTAAGCACTTGCAAATCTGTCCCGGGACTAGCACGGAACTGTTTGGGGTAGCTCTGTACTTTCATAATAGTACGTAGAGGTACCAATAGTACCCACATAATAATATTGTGTACTTTATGGTATCTATTGGAGTAAGAGAAGTTATACATTATGAACATAGATTTAAGGCAAGAGCCAAAAGGAGTATGTAGGGATCGTAGCAGGTGCCGGTCGGTAGTGTCTGCCTACCCCCATGGGAAGAAGGCGTGAGTTTTCATAGTTATGTTTAATGACTCTTCTGCAAGTAATTTATTACAATAAAATTCTGTATTGCGTTCGCAAGTTAGTTTCGAAACATGAAAATAAATATGTGTTCTTGGAAAAACAATTAAAAAACCCACACATAAAGTTCAGTTTGCTCTACAAGTTTAAACATTTGTATGACTTTATTAATAGTACACCTACTTTCTGAACTCAACTTAATTTATACTTGCATATAATTGATAATCGTTTAAGTGGATATAACATCAATTAGAGCTTGCGACGACCAACTCTCAGACTGGTGGCCATTTTTACACATTGAAAACCTTCCATGCGTTGTAAAAATGAAGGTAAAAACATTAACATTCTTGGAAATTCAATCGCTATGAGTCGTCGGAAAGCCCAAAATTCTGACTATTTTATTTTAGGATATCGGTATTGCTTAAAATGGATTGCAGAAAAACTGTAAATGGTATATTCGTCAGGATTTTTCTGCAAAAAATCAACCCTTGTTTATTTTCTAAAAATACAGGCCAAACATAGCACAGCACTTTCAATACCGAACCGAAAATCAACTCCTAATTAAAACCGACATTGACCCCAAAAAAGCAATAAAAATTCTTCCCAACTTTGAACATTTCAAACCCTCGACACAAGGGTTGAGTTTGGACCCAAAAGTTGTGGATCCAAGTGGTCCCAATTGTTTATGAGGCATGCTAATTAGCGGTTGACCTCTATTTACAGGGCTCTTGAGAGTTTTACAACGTGTACCTGAAATTTGAACACTTCAAAGTGTCAATAGTTTAAAGTACTACGTAGGGATTAAGGATTCCTAGGTAATGGTGATGTGGTCGTTTTGGAAACTTTCTTTTGTTTGATACCCCGGCTTTTCGGGTCCGTGGCTTAGGCCCCCAGTGGTCGACGCACCTGTGGCCGACTCCCTGTATTTCATTTGTTCTAAGTTTAAGAAGTATTAAGATGTTATTTCAAACTCAATGTGAGTTTGAAATAACATCTTAATATTCGTCTTATCTGATTGGCATAGTGTACATGATACCTATGTGATGCACTGATTTAAGACAAAACTAAATGAATTGTAATGATTTAGTAACTTCTTAGTAAAGGTGGTGACGCAGCTTTTTTATAACATTATGCTTTTCTAATTTTGATTCAATTTTATTTAAAAACTCATTCATAAAGCTCCGTTAATATCCTACAATTTCGAAGCACTTCTTTTTCAATATAAAACTCTAATAAAACGTCCCAAACTTTCTCTTTACGGTCTCAAATTCTCAATTCTTCGTAATTCACCGCGCCCGTCTGCGGAGCGGTGATAGTGACAATCCGGCTGAGCCTTCCCACGCGTGGCCATAGTGTGCTGCCGAAGGCCAGCATAGGCAACCACGCGACTAAGCCGAGTGGAGCCGAGCGAACCCGAGCTAAGCCGAACGGAACCCACATGTGCTACGTCCAGTAGGATTCGATAGTTCTACAGTTACGATTGAAATATGGAGGGATTCCAAATGAAACAGTTTCTGCAGTTGAATAATGTTCAATTATTCAAATTTTCCAATTTCTTGGAGGAAGAATAATGGAGAATAATGGTATGTCGTTGCCAGAACACCTGTGTTATTGAAACTAGTACAATATTATGTTAGATCCTAACAGAAATTAGCCACAGCTTTTGAGTCAAAACCTGGTAATTATTCTGTGATCGCATAAACCACAGTTTAGAATAATTCTGAATAATAATAATAAAAATTTCAGAATAATTACCAGGCTTGATACTTCCACAGTTAAGCTATTGCAACGATGCTTGGCATTGATAATGAAACTTTAAGTTTAGGTACCACAAAATTTGGTCAATGAATATAATCCAGGAGCCTTTACAGTTGAAGTATACAACATATCGAACATAACAATGCGGATTACAAATTCATGTTGCTATATTATGATCCACTTATGATACTGTCCGTTAAAAGCCTTTTGCTGTCCACCTCCAGTGCTCCCTTGTCATCTACAATTAATTTATAGACGTTTTAACATACTATTATGTTTAAGCATTATTTTCTTCATCAACATACTGTATACATGAGATAAACCACGTTTTAAAGATTGTTCTATAAAAAATAGTCATTATACTCGTATAGGTCTATCTGTACTCGTATGTATCATCTATCTAAATGAAAACTTAAAACCGATTTATGGGAAATTGTCACAAGCCACTATGATTCGTACAGTATTGTAAATTAAAATCAACAACACAACAACTGAGGTAAGCGGAAGCCATTAAAATTAACAATAAAAAAACAAACTCTCATTTAACTTTCAATTTCCCTAAACATTGCACAATCATCCCTTTTCTAAAAACAACCCGAACGGATTATAACACCTGAAACACTTCAAACAACGCAAGTAATCCTACTTACAAAATACCTGACATTACCGGGAAATACCTCGGAATCTTTTCAAGGAATCCTTAAAAAATCCGCGCGGAAAGTTTTCGATTGAACGCCGGACGGATCGCAACTTTTTGTTCGGCGAGTTTTCGACCGCACGCGATTTGTTTAGCCCCAAAGTCCCCGTTATCCCCTCTGTAGTGTGAGGCTAGACGGTTATACGGTTAGACTACTTTTAAACAATGTTCGCAACAAGGGGTTTTAAATGTTTTGTTGCTCGTCATGTTTTGACCGTTAAGTCGCAATGCAGTTGTGTTTAAGGGAATTGGGTTAAATCGGTGAGGCAAGGAAACTAACAGGTTGTTAGAGTTAAGTCTGACGTTAAGAACTAACTGCATACAATGCTGAAACAAATGTTTTTCGTTTAAAAATAATATGTAACTAAAGTAACTATTGAAGTAATTACTGTGTCGGACCAATTAGATTGTTTTAACTTTGGTAAGCTTGACCTTAATAGACTTTTTGCAACAAATAAAAGACAACTTCGTTAGCTAAAACCCCATAAATGTTATCTGTGTATGTTATTTGCTTAGTTGCCAACCGCTCAGCAAAATTAAACTTCTAGTTTACCAATCAGAAACTTTCCAACGTTTCAGCATGCAGAGCAGAGTGTTCTATTTACACCACGACAAAATTAACAAGCTATCTGAAACAGTCTCAAGACGCGACGAAGTTAACGCTAGCGGCTAGTTCAACCAATCCAATTCCCGCGGCGATTGAATTGCGTCCAATCGTGTCCAGTGGTAACCAATAGTAGCCAATCGGGTCGCTCCAATCGCTGCTGATTGAAACTCAGACCGACTACAATAGAATTAGGGGCTGGCAGGAAACTGTTTCAATGTCCTTTGTTTTTTGTCATAAGAGCGTGCATTCTGAAAGTGGGACGTCGCAAATAGCTGTCGCATATTTCGCTGTTTTGATTAATTCGGCAATATTACTGTATGGAAATAAGAAATGTGGTTAACTAGCGAACAAGTCAGGTTTAATGAATTTATTATACACTAGCTGCGTCCCGCGGTATCACCCGCGTAAAGTAGTTTCTTCTTTTAATCCCTATGTTCCCGTAGGAATATCGGAATAAAAAGTAGCCTATTTTACGCCCAGTGGCCTCAGCTATCTACTAGTGAAAGTCTCGTCCAAATCGGTTCAGTCCTTTCGGAGATTACCCGAAACAAACAGACAGACAGACAGACAAAAAAAATATAAATTGTGTTTTGTTATACGGATCGTATATTTTCATATGCATTTATAGTAAAAAGCTGTTATTTTGACATTACAAACAGACACTTTAATTTTATTTATTTGTATGTATTATATTGTAGATGTATAGATAAATAGGTAATAAAATGAATTAAAAAGTACATATATATATATTATAATATAATGCTACTATACAACCAATAATATGAATATGAATAATAAATACATATGATTAATTAAATAACATAAAAATAATTATCCGCAGGCATCACCGTAGCACGACGTAGCAGTCTCGTAGCGTCGCGTAGTATTAGTACAGCAACAGAAATAGAAATAAAAAATATGCTACAAAAAAGTTTAAAACCCTTTTTGTCATTACTTTAATTAAACGTAGTTATTTTGCTAGCGTGTATATTTTTACCTCAATCAATTCGAGTTCCATTTACACCATTGTATAAGTTGATACGATTAACCACCCCGAAGGATAACCATAATTCAAGAAAAATATTAAATGTCACATGGAAAATCTACTTATAGAAATTCTACTAAGAAAAACAGGTTGTTGAAATCTAAAATCTACATACCAAACACGAATAACACGATAGGTAAGCCGTTAATGCAGAATACATTACATTCATTTCTTACAGACGCCTCTTCCTTTCACCACAAAGAAACCACCAAAAACAAAAAGAAACTCAAACAGATTCAACTTTTACACTATCAATCTAGCTCATTTCCACACTATCGAATAACCGATAAATTCTCAAATAACCGATAAATTCTCGGGAAAAACGTCAAAATCCGAATTGAGACGCAAACAGTTCGATTCTGGGCAGCTAAAATGCCGTGAAAAGCGTTTCTGCTAAAACCGTTCCATTCATCCGGGCAGCTAAAATGTTCTGAAAAGCAATTCTGCCGCGAGCCGTCCCGGGATTCATTGCCGGCAATTTGTAAGCGCCTACGTAAGCGTCCTTTGTTCGGCGGTTTTAAAGTCGGATCAGTGGAAAGAGATGTGTTGTCACTTTAAGATACGGGTTCTCATAGATAGAGGGGAATCTATTTTATTAGCTTGGACGGGATAATATTTTGAGTCGAACAAAGAGGAATAGATTTTAAGTCTTTTACTAGCTCATAATTTTGGTAAAATGTGGGTGTATGTACCTCTGCCTAACCCTTCGGGGAAATCAGGTGTGTAAATACAGGACCATACAAATCATTTTAAGGTTCACAAACGATTATCATTACATAGCGCTTCTACGAAGAAATCAATGACTACGTGATTCAGATGTCTAATGAAAATAATGTTTTTTCTCAAACATGCTTGGAAATTCGAACATTATTTTGAAAACCTTCTTGGAGACAAATCGAAATAGCTGTACTGGTCAAAAACAAGCGAGCGCCCGGCCGGCTCTTAGTATGAAAATCCATATCTGTCGTGTAATTTAATAAAAATGGAACTAACTTTTTACTTCAAACATGGCAACTAAGATGTAACTTCGTCGTTCGTCTTGTCGTCTTTTGTGTTTTAAAGATGTAACTTATTAAAGATTTTATTTAAATTTTACTTAATTTACTAGCTTTGCAAATAGAGTTATTTAAAGTAAAGAAGATACAAATGATAGTAATCGGCGCGTGAAAAATTTACTTTGTTCGCCATTGATTCTGGAAATTATAATTAACTAGCTTCTGCCCGCGACTTCGTCCGCGTGGAATAGTTACTTTGGGCTAACGCTAACTTTAACCCGCGACTGAATTACCCTAAAATACTACAAAATCAAAAACAATACCCTAAAGAAAATTAAATACTACAAAATCAAATAATGTATCTATTTAGATAACTAAACTAAAACAAAACTAAAATGAAAAAAACACCCCCGATTTTGAAACATTCTTCATTGGTGCTCCGCTCCTATTGGTCTTAGCGTGATGATATTATAGCCTATAGCCTTCTTCCGCGTCTGAGCACTCTGAGCTCCGCGGCATGGTATCTCGCAGAGCTAACTGGGGCCACCGCCCTTCAAGACTGCCCGCCGCGCGCGCAGAACTTGATCATTATTTTGCTGCGATGTTATTTTAAAACTGCGATATCTCCTAAGATATTCATTGAAATCGAATGATGTAAAGGGCAATTTTGTTTTAAATTAAATACCATTGATGAATACCGTATTTATTTGGATAAGGATTAATATCATGTTTATAAAAACACCTTCGCAAATAATGCATTATTTTAGAACAAATTTGGTTAGCATAAAAATGGTTATAGTGAGCCAACCTTAAAAGATAGACATATGCTATCGCGGACTTTTTTTTATGTTTAACGGGGAACAATAAAATTCTGCCATACATAATTTTTGCGAAACATTCACCGTTTACGCAGCGCACGCAGCGGAAGCCCTCAAAAGGAAAAAAAACCCCGATTTTGAAACATTCTTCATTGGTGTTCCGCTCCTATTAGTCTTAGCGTAATGATATATAGCCTATAGCCTTCCTCGATAAATGGACTATCTAACACTGAAATAATTTTTCAAGTCGGACCAGTAGTTCCTGAGATTAGCGCGTTCAAGCAAACAAACAAACAAACTCTTCAGCTTTATAAATTTGTATAGAAGTATAGATTTACTTAGTCTGAATTAGACAATTTCTTTACAAATCTTTATGTTTTTTTATAGCGCCTCTGTTGTTACCTTTACGAAAGTATTACAAAAATGCATAGTGTTAAATCTTGTACGACATGGTATGGAACCCTTCGTGTGCGAGTCCGACTCGCACTTGACCGATTTATTTCTTAACCGTCAACAAAAAAAGTACTGCTTCCGTGTCAGCACACGCTTCACTGCTTCCTAAAGTTTACCAAGCTTCAATAACAACTCATAATAACAACTTGATTATCAACCCATAAAATATTGAGCAACAACCAAGCAGCAAAAACAAAAAAAAAACAAACAATAAATTCGAAATTTAAACATCATATCGCGATCGTCACTTGTTTTCCGCGCCACATCTGCGCAATTTTACGCGTGTAGTAAACCGGTCGCGTAAAACTGCTGCGATACACCGTATTTCACCGTAAATCGCGTAAAATTGCGTAAAACCCATAAACTTACGGTGTGAGCTCGTGTTGTATTTATTGGTCTCAGTATATTGTTTAGTTAGTGTATTGTTTTATATTTCAGTTTCATTTTGTGGTTGAAATAGTCTCGAGTATACGGATATTTTTATGTTTTCTTATACAAAGTTAATGAGTACAGTGACCCCTTAAGAGGTTTGTAATGAATAAAAAATAACGTTGTATAACTAATTTTCTAGAGTTTCGGTTGCGTCACAACTTGTAACAAGACCTTAAAAAGAAAAAGTTAGAAAAAAGCGAAACACGAAACGAAAACCATAAAACTATTAATATGAAACAATTGACATAGAATGACAAACCACGCTTGGGATTTAAATAATAGGTATCCTTGCTTTGGTATTGTTCGTCGAATCGTTGAGCTCCATAAGTTCTAAGTTGAGCTCTACGATTACTGGCAAATGCGAGCACTGACTGGACAGGTCCACTCAATCTGTGTGGTTCTGACCTCAAAAGATCATTTCAGACACCAGTCTACATAGTCTTCACATAATCTGATCAAGATAATGTCTGGACTTTAAAAGAGACCTCTGAGTTTGTTTCGGCCTTTCTTCTCAGAGTAGTCAGATAGGAAATGCCGACCTCATCTGGTTTTTTAAATATGATTGATATGTAAAAGTGTTTTTTTACAAACCTACCCTATAGTTAATGGGGTTTAATGATTAATGATTGATGATTTTATCATTAAACCCCATTAACTATCGAACTTAAGAGTGAGAGTGAGTCGCAAGATCATAATCAGCTTACAGTCTGTCCGTGTTTTCCATCCAAATTAGGATTATTACCATCCCATGTAAACACACCACCACATTCGCAGCTATCCCAAAATTTATAGCCTCCGTGTATACAGCTTATCCGACACATCGAACCGGATTTAACCGACCAAAACCGGTTATATGCGTTCCGATCCGGACGAATTTGGCTCTGAAATTCCATTTTACTTACCCCAATTAATATTTTGCGGTTATGCAAACAAAAGGCAAGCGAAATGGACCTTTATTAGATGAGAGATAAGAGTTGATGGGTGTGCTTGTGTGTGTATGAAATTCGGGTCTATTATATCGAAGTGTTATATGTAATATCGTTTTAAAGTTCATCGATGATAGGGGCTTATTGTCGAATGATAAATGTATCGTATTTTGTATTTCCTTTGGACAATGTTCAATGAACCAGTTGATTAAAGAATTAGCGATTGTCACTTTTATTATTGAATCAATTGGATACTGTCAGGAATATTCGGATACCATTCACATTGTAATCCTGAAATGTAAGATAAATATTTTCAGCGTCAATATAAAAAAAAAATTAAAGCTCTAATTTTTTATGACTTTTGTTTTTTTTCTGTAATATTGGTGACATAAAAAATGAAGGAAGAGATTAAGTTAAGAAGTTATTTTCATCTACCAACCTAGACAGCAACATAACTATGCCTGTGCTAAATACAATAGACTGCAATAATGTGGCAATAACCAATATTATCAGTACCAGCCCGAGTTTAGATTTGTACCAGGGTACAAATCTATTGTTGTTATGAGGTCTAAGGGGCCGCCTCCACGAACAAGTGATTATTCCACCAGCGTATCGTCGTGACTCGTAACTGAATCGCCGCGAGTCCGCAGCGACTCGTAACGGAATCGCCACGTTTGACACTTGCGTAAAAACAGCGCGCTCCCTGTGCTCTCGCTGCGAGAGCGCCACGTTCCGCGGCTAGAGAGCCGGGGGCGCGCCGCCAGTCGCGACGAGCGCGCAGCGATACGATGACGTTTCGCTCGCACTCAGCCACTCGTCGCATCGCCGCGATTCTCTCGCTCGTGGAGACGGCCCCTAAGAGAGTGTGTAGAAATATGAGGCACGACGATAATATCGCCCCGATTCTCTCGCTCGTGGAGTGCGAGCCTATTTATAACAAGTTATAAATAGGGTCGCACTTAGATCTCATAACATGATAGGCAAAATGTTGCGAGCTCTATACCTACACCTCTGTCTACTCTTATATATAATATTACATAGATAGTCAGCAGTATTCTATGTACATTTCATTTATTTTTATTCAATTTCGATAAAAAATCCAAGAGTTTACTTTCTAAAATGATAACAATTCGTTCTGTATTTGACATAAAACACGAAGAATGTTGTGTACGTTTTCCTTTACTTTGGCCTCGATTTCAGATACATGCGAATGTCCCTGAACATCGCGAATGCTCCTGAACATCGCGGAGGAAACACACTGGGTACAGTTAACGACGTCAGGGATTTGAGCAAAGCGAGACGTTTTTTCTATACATTGATAGAATCGTAACTACGTTGACTTTACATATGTAGATACGTGCCGTTTTATGGGGGTCTGTGTTGAAAGCTTTTCAAAAAATAATCAGGATATACCCCGGTTTGTCTGTTCATACATTTTGAGAGGATTTATGGATAAAAACCTGTCTACACTAAATTAATTGACAGTCTATCTAGAACAAGGAACTCTCTTCATTTGTATAAATAATACTTTTGTACGTGTGTGTACCTGTATCGTATCCTGAGAAAAATACTCCACTGCAACTAGCGAACCAATCTGCAATACTTTTTATGTGCACTATGAACCAGTAAAAAATACTAATAACATTATTAGCCACTTTTGAGAAATAGAGGCAGAATGTAATGGTATGTTAAAAAGCTTGCAATTACCGAATCATTAAAATCATTTCGAAAAGCCAATTTCAAATTCTCGCAACTCATATTTCACTAGAATTTAGAACAGATTACATAATCTCAATTGCGATGTAGAACACTCAATAAAGCTTCACTATCATAATTAAGTTTATTCCGATGAATACTAATTAACGAATTTATGTCTCGTTCTATGTAATCGGCAGGTTAACATACATACCAACATTGCGGCAAATTTTTGTTTTATGCAGAATATTGAGGTTACATGAACACTGATTATATTGCTGCTTACAGCCCGATTCAAACTTAATGGCGGCTCAGAACATGAGGCGAGTCGCTGCGCAGTAACAAATTCATGGGTCAGCGGGGGTGAGGGGTGGGGTACTGCACAGCGAGCAGCTAACTTCCGAGCCGCCCTTAACTTTGAATCGAACTATACCTATTGTTTATTGCTTACAAACCGAGACATGCGCTATGTAATTTTATTTTTCTTTTTAATCCTTCATGAAAAAGAAATAACGTCCTTCGTGACACAACTCAGACTTGTATTTTGGCCCTATGTCAATCCATAGTACAATACTGCATCACTGTATGGGGAGGGGCCGCAAAGACGCATCTACTGACCTTAGAAAGAGCACAAAGAGCTGTGCTGAAAGTGATGGCAAGAAAGCCCTACAGACAGAATGTAAGGTCCTAACAGTTCGCCAACTCTTTGTGCTCAGAGCTATTCTCAGGAAACATCAAGGCGTACCATTACCCAACCCCAATAGACGCAGGAAAATGCCTGTGTGCCCTCATGTTCCAAGCAAGACCACCTTCGCAAGGAGACAGAACAAGGTCATAAGTTGTAAGCTATACAACACCATAAACAAACATCTCAATATTACCTCTGTTAGCAGACATGAACTTAAAGGTAAAGTCTCTGAATGGCTTCAACTATTAGACTATCAAAAGACGGAAGACCTGCTGGCACATATTGCGTAACACATATCAAACATGCTTCTATACAAACTCTCACATACACACACTCACACAATACACACACACACCCACACACACACACACACACACAGATCACACACATCTGTTAAAGCCAACTCCCACGGTGCGCCATATCGCGCACGCGCACCAGCCCGCACGAGGACGCACCGCCACGCACGCGTTCAACGCGCGTCTGCGCTACCACGCACGCTAGGTTTCCCACGGTGCGTCGTGCGCGTGCGTCCGCGATATGGCGCACGGTAGGAGTTGAGCTTAAAACTTACAAAAGAAAAATAAAATTATTATAGAATAAGAATTACAGGAAGTATCCTAAGATTATTGTAAGTCTACTGCAGCGACATTCAAACCAATGTATTCGTATTATTTTTATAAAATGATACTTCCTGTGGCTGAACACTATTTCCCGGGAATCAGTAGCGGTACCTTTGTGCAATACATTAATACGATGCATATGTTATCACTCTAAGATAAGATGTAGTATTAACTGGCGACAATAAAGACTAATTTTGTTATTTATCTACAATAGTTGTAATCTATATCAAGAAAAAATCTATTTTACTTAGCTACTAGCCCAGCCCTTTTCATTAATGATTTACCGTGATTGACTAGTAAACAAGCTCAAACATGCAAGTTTACAGTATAAACAGCTCTACAATGCATTACATAAGCAATGCATCGCGTTGTAGTGAGATTACAGTGCATAGTACCGGTTGTTGTTTCATTGCTACAGTTAGTAGTTAATGTATTAGCTGAACTGTTATGCAACGCTTATTAGACAGGTAACTCGAGATTCTGCAGTTGTAGAATTCAGTTGGAGTATTTTAGTGCTGTATTTGGCAGTGTTGTATTTTTTGTCTTTTATGCTGTGGGAACGTCAGGTTTTTGCCTTCAATAACCGTTGTGTCATGCCTATTGTGAGTGTTACGCTATACGGGGTGGTAGGGACACCGACACGCAAACTGTAACCATGAAATTCAGCAAATGATTCTAGACCCCTTAGAGTAGAAATTTTTTGTAGGTTATCTAAAAAATAAACAGCTTTTTTATAGAAATTCGCAGTACTATGTGGTCAAAATGTATGGAACAACATTTTTTTTTAAATAATTGACGAGAACTTTCAACCCAGGTGGGTTCAGAATCATGTTCTGAATCCATGGTAACAGGTTGCGCGTCGATATCCCGGCCACCCTGTATAATATTTCTACATTAATATCTGTAATTTATATTGTGTGCATAATAAACAGTAAGTATTATATATCTATAAATGCTACTTTATCGCACAAAAACGATGAGATTTTCATTTACATACCTCAATTTACGTAAATCATTTTCTCTGATAATTTAGCTACCTTTTCATTTAGCAAACGTTTGCAATTACAAACACAATATACAGACATTTCAGCTGAAAGCTAAAAGCAAAATTCTGTTTTAGTGCACTCAGCACTAACACTAAAACTCGTAAATACTCGTAACAGCCCTCACTATTCCAAAATCGAACGACGGTCGTATGATAATGAGCCGGCTTACAAGTGCAATCGCAGTTGGTCACAGTGGCCGAGTTGGCGGCCAATTTAGCGAAGTCGGTGGCCAATCGGGTGGAGTTTGCGGCCGATCGGGAGCCGCTCGCGACCAATCGTGCCCAGTATTAGCATAATCCTAGTTAGAACTTGTCGGGGAGGTCTTTGCGTAATCGCTTTGTAATAACTAGTTAACAGGTGTTAGAGATTGAATTAGGAAACTTAAGGAAATGAGCTCGGGAATTAGATGGCAGTGTAACGTGGCCACGGGGTCATTCATAATGTAGTATTGAGAAAGGTCCTGAAGGCTTTTAAATATTTTAACTAAGAACATATGTGACCGCCTCGGTCACTGCTGCGTGGTACCAGGGTTCGATTTACACTTATTAATTGTAATTTTTTAGTAGATTCGTCTATTTTTACAATGTTTGAGAATATGTGAACACCATGTATCTACCACATAATTAATTTATCTGTCGTTTGCTCCACTTTAAATTATTTTTACTTTATACAGTAATTTTATTCTAGGTGCATCGTATTCACATATAATTATATATAAATAATGTACCTATACAAAATATTGTAAAACATTTTAAAAGAGTAACGGTGGAGTTTCTTGCCCATTCTTCTCCATACGAAAACTACCTTTTGGAAGGGGCGGTAGAATCAATACTTTATTTTGTAAAATTTTGACGTTCAAAAGTGCCTTCAAGGGCCTATTTGAAATAAATGATTTGACTTTGACTTTGACTTTGATCCCCAGGCGTCTGATAGTTTTATTGGGGTTTTTCCTTCTTTCTCTCTCTCTCTCTCTTTTCTTGGCTATGTATCCCACATGGTGGTGGAGTCAGCCTTCTAAGTCTTTCTCTTCCACTTCGCTCTATCCTCGACATCGTCTTCGGATACCTGACACTCTTTCATGTCCTTTAGCACTACAGCTTTCCACCTTGTTTTGGGTCTCCCTCTCGGTCTTAGACTGAAGAAAGAAAAGATTTCAAATACCTATAAGGCTAAGTATGGCACTGTTCACCTCTGCCTATCCCTTCGTTCGAGGAATATGGTGTTTTGGATAAATAATGAAATAAATCATTTGACTGATATAACCACGTCGGAATTCCCTAAGCAAATAATAGGAAGCTACATACGTCTACAACAATTATACAACAACACATTAGCATTCCTTGTCCACCAACAGATGGCGCCACAAACAAAGCGCGTCCGACTTGTCGCCGCGGAACAATACGCCGCGCGACACACGCCACACGAGGTGACTAATTGACGTGGCATAATGACGCTAGCTAGTAATCGTGGACGGCTTGTGGGCGGGGGATAAATCTTATGGGACAGGACAATTAGGTGGATGGTCATAGCTTTGTAAATGTATTGTCTTGATGTTGATCTAGCGGTCGTGAGCGGGTATACTATCTTTGGTGGTATGAGGAACAGGGTGTAAAGTTCACTCATCCACCATAGAAAAGGGAGGATCCTCCGACCAGACGGGTGTTGTTGTGTCTGGCGGGCAACTGCCCGTAAGTTGATTTCGGATAGTCTTATAATATGTCGTTCGCGCGGTAAATTGTAACTGCGCGATGCAGGATTTGTGTGACGTCATGTCTTTGATACGTAGTTCGTATGTGGCGGTGTAAGCGCTACACTGAAAGTACATGCAGACTACATGCAAAAGTCACAAAACTTTTTGATTCCATAAGGATGCCGTGTGACTGATCACAGGTCATCCTTTTCCTCGGAGGAAAGTTGATGATAAGGTAATGATGATTACATTTTTCTTCGTCTCTCCGTTATGTAATTCTACTAGTTTTTTGTTTGCCCAACAAAGGAATAGTACGCGCAGGCAATTAGTAGAATTGGTCTTTTGTTGGTTGGATATCGCCATTTCTGGCGATAGTCAAGTTATGATGCCATCCAAATTAATGGTCGTTATTAAAAAATGTATATGACCAAAACACAAGTTTAAAATGCAAAAAATTAATAAATACGTCGGTATACTAAGTCAAAATTATTTTTAACTTCAAAGCGCAGCATGGCAAAAAGAAAGAATGTCAGACTCAGCAGCAAAAGTACTCAAAATCACTCACAAAGCAAAAATGTACGAGGTTTACAAAAATCCGTCGGAAAAACTGAAACTTTTTCATGGAAAATATAATAAAAATAAGGTCACACTGACATACGGGAATATTTGTGACAGCTTGTTAGTTCTGTTTGGTATTCAGTGCTAGAAACGGAAATTAAAAAGGCAATACTAGGTGTATATTTTTAGTTTCAGTTTTAATTGAACTCTAAATACCTAATGTAATAAAACCCTACTCTGCTGGTTTTGAGTTGACACCACTGCAGCAGTAGATACAATAAGTAAGTTTTGGAATTCTACTCTTATATTATAATTATTATCATATATAGGTTTGTTTAAGCACTGCCGGAAAAGTTTAACGATAAACAATTATGTAGGTATCTGTCAGATAATTTCAAACAAATGCTGTTCCATTTATATTCTGGCCGGCTTTTCCGCTAACTACCGGATAAGATCTACTTAACTTACCTAAAAGATAAATACAAACAATTTGGCAGTAATATGAGGTACATACTAACAGGCCGCGTAACAGATTTAGAATTCTTGCTTTAAAATTCAGAACAATAGCAAATGCACAAGACTGCAACTAGGTTAACCCCCCACAATACTAAATCCGTCCGGAACTAAGATTAATGAATACCGCTCACAAATCTGTAACCATTAACAAATTGAGCGGATCGGATCCGGGCCGGATTCAAATTGGAATAATCGATCCTCAAGCTCAGTTTGAGTCATTTGCTAATCTTATGAAAGCCGAGCTAATAAAATTACATGTCTTGTGCTAAAATTGTAGAGACCGTTTTTGGTGAAATTAATATAATTATCGAATGTTTAAGGTATTCAACCTTTTGGCTTAAACATACAACATGCCAGAAATATAATTACTTAGCCATTACTTAAATTTTTTGTTTGATTATAAAATTAATCAATGAGTCCTTTACCTCCGTAAGAAATAAAGACCTCGTGATTCCTATACAATATGTTGTTAATATCTTGTCTACCATGTTGTTTGTATTTTATTTTTAAACCGATGGGGATTTGTGAACTTTTTGTCCGCCAATCCCCATCAATGGGGAATTGTGGACAAAAAGTTCATTAATCCCCATTGATGGGGATTCTCAATGGGGATTAGTGGAATAACCCTTATTACGTACATGTGTCTTAACGTCGATGGTACCAATTAGATATACTTTAATAAGATCTCTATAAAGATCGTTCGTGAAAAGAGATCGTATCATTTAACTACTTAATTAGGTACCAATTCTTCCGACCGGCGTGATTATTAAGTTTATCGAAAGTCGTTGATTTGGGCCACATATAGAACCTATTTTTAATAACTTTCGCCAACACTGTCACTGAAATGTGGGTGTAGGTACTATAAACCTCTGCCTACCCCATTAGCGTATGCAGACGTTATATTCTGATGTGTTATATTTCAAATTTAAACTAAACGTACACGAAATCTCACTTAATTCAACATCAAATAGGCACTAATAACCAAAATTACGTAAATTCCCTGCATCCCCAACACATACAGAGCACGGTCCAACTATCCGCTTTGCCAACTATATCGCATTTCATACTTAACCGCAGCGAAACGCGCTCGGAACAATATGTAGAAATAATTACGATTCCAACGCAAATCGAATTAAATGTTCGTTGCGGTTCATCATATTATGTGTTTTAGTAATAATTTTGTACGTGATTGTAGTTAGTACAATTTATTTAGTTCGTAGAATAAGCCTTGTTTGATTATTTTTCGGCTACTTTATAATGTGGCGAGTGTTATAGTGCTCGTTTGATAAAAGATAATCATATGATATTTATTTCTGTAATCATTAAAAAAAAACTTATAAAAGACAAAAAAAAAATTTTTTTTTGATCGAATCAGTTGTTTCTATCACTAGTATCACTGGACAGTACCTATTCATTTGTTTTTTAAAAGCCTTTGAAGTTACAAACACATATGGCATTAAAAATAACTCCAATTAGCCACACATGACAAAGTTATAGTTACAAGAAATGGCATAACTGACGGTAACCACTTTCTATAAGGACAACGAACTCACCCAGTTAAGCCAGCAGTATAATTGTACTGATCCTATGAACAGATCCTTATTTGCCAAAGCTTTAAGTATACTTTTATTTTAAAAGACAATTACGCGTAGTGACAGATTGTCGACCCATTCCCAAAACAACGGCCCATCTCCCAAACGACGTCAATAAAAATGAAGTTAAAAATGTACAGTCAAGGCCACACAGCTAAATGAATTGTGTAAAATAGCTGTAAGTAGTATAACTTTTACTGTAAGGTGTTAACTATAATAATTATTACACACCCAAAATAGGTATATTTAGGAAATGTATATAAATATTCAATTTGTATTATCTATTGTTATTTTTATTTTACTTTATTTTTAAGCTAGGCACAGAATGGTAGGTTAACAATAGGTTCACAATGTGCCTGGCTGGCAGGAAGGAACGCTGACAACTGAGAAACAGGATACGTCTTAGTTCGGGTGTCAGCAGTTTCACAAAACCCAGCATGCTGTACTTGTCTAATACTATAAGGATCTAAGTCACATAAGTAATACTTTGTTAACCCCCTTTTTTTCTCAATAAGTATTAGGCTTTTAGAAAATGAATATTTAAACATTTTTTAAATGAATTAGTGAGATCCAACGATTTTCGTCAATAAAGCATTGATTGAAACGATGAGGTCTTATGCTTAAAGCAGCTTCTGTATAATGTCTTACATTTCAACATTTAAACCGATACCCTATCAGAAAACTGCTTTTTAATTATGGTAAGTGAAGACATATTTCAGCCCTTGACAGTACAAGAAAATGTTCAAGTAATGTTTAGGTGCAATTTATCGTCCGAGTTTGGACATAAATTATTTTAAATTATCAGTCGCGGCTGCACTCTTTATGATAACGGCTTTTTTGTTTTATCTTATTGTAGGTACTTAACGGTTTGAGAGCATGGTGTACCATATTCGAGTTTTGAAAATGACCAACATTTTTGAGAGAGAATATACAGAATTATATGCCACAAAACTTTTGGGGGAAGGAATTTATCTACTTTTATTTATAATTAGCGATCGAAAGCTTTTCTTCAAAAATTAAGAGTTTGATAACGTTTATTCTAGCGTAAACTAAATATGGCAATCAATGTTCTTAAGTTTCATTTACCAAAACATCCCTTTCAGCCTCTCTCCAGGCACGTATCCAGACTTTTGGTTCGGGGGGGGACAAACATTGAAACAACCATGTGAACTGTGTGAAAATCGCTGTAATCACTGTACTATAATTTTCACTGTACTATACTATAATTATATAAGTATTTTTCTGTTTCCGCTGGCAGCCATTACGTCTAGTACCATATCAGGATCTGGCGCCAAAGCGGAGTGAATAGACAATAGAGCGAGACCAGTAAGCCTCTCGCCCGCCATTCTATTCCTTAGGAAGGATTTTATTATCTTTAGGCATGAAAATGACCGCTCCACAGATGCCGTTGAAACCGGAAGGGTGGCCAGAATATGTATTAGCCTGTTAATGGTAGGAAAGAAAACTTTGTCACACGTGTCTAAAATTTCCATAATTTCGACTGGTTTCTTATCTGTGTTTTTCCACTTGGCACACCACATACTGTACTCTGCTTTTATTAGTGATTCTCCAACACTTTCTTCCCAATAAATTTTCATATTTTCTAATTCACTTATTTTCCTCTCGTCCACATTTTTCGGAAGAATAATTTCTAAAGAAGAAAGCAGCTCTCTTTGATTCGCAAATCTATCATTCATGCCAGATATCAAATCGTCCAAGCACGGTATAAAAATAGTTCTTCTGAAGTATTCTTCAGCAGTATCGCTGGGAGGGTTGCTTCGTGCAGTTTGGTGGGCAGTAACTCGAGGACGCTGAATTTCTATTTGCAAGACATCTTCCGCTATTTCGCAGCATGCGTTATATATTTCTGAGAATACCGGGTTAACATCGTCACGTATCTCTTTTAGTTTTCCGATAATGTCATCGGAAAATTTCATAGCAGAGGCCAGGTCGTGTGTAGGGTTCTGCAAATATGCTGACAGTGGGAGAGTATAACTGAAAAATCTTTCACAGGTTTTTAGAGAAATCAAGAAACTACTCTTTTCCATCGCAGCTATGAGTGTAGAGGCAGTTTGGGCGACAGTTCTGTTTGTGTAGGATAGTTCTCTTAATGTAATGACAATAGGTTCGAGTAACTCACCAAATACATTTATAGAGTCGTGACGTTCTATAAATCTAGTGTCACACATGCCGCCGACCAGTCTTTTTTTCTTACTTTCTGGTGTGAGCTTTTCCACATTTTCCTTGAACTGTTTCCCGGCCATTGCATTGTTGCGAAGTAAATTGCAGACTTCCTTCACAACGCCTATTGAATTTCTCACCCCGGGAACTGAAAGAGCTTTTGAAAGAACTAGGTTCAGACGATGTGCTGAGCAATGTACGTATGTGGCCTTAGGAAATTCTTTTCTGATTCTCGTCTGCACACCACTGATGTGTCCTCCCATGGTAGCAGCTCCGTCATACCCCTGACCAACTAGTTTATCGAGATTCAAACCAATCTCATGACATTTCTTTAAAATTTCTGCACTTATATTTTCGGCACTTAGGTCGTGTATTTCAATGAAACTGAGAAAGTCCTCCCTCAAAATACCTTTATAAACGTATCTCGCACATAAAGACAATTGCTCAGTTCCACCCACATCTAAAGTTTCATCGCCAAGAATCGCGAAACACTCTGAACTATTTATTTGTGTCACAACTTTTTTCTGAATTATCTTTCCGCAAGTATCTATTATTTCATTTTGAATAATAGGGCTAAAATACGTTGCATTTTTAGGGGTTGTAATGATATGATCTTTCAGGATATTATCATAGCTTGCTCGGTATCGTAGCAGAGCCCTGAATTTTCCATCTTTACTAAGTGGCTTTTCTAAAGTCAATGGTCCACTGTCTTTGTCTCCACGAAGCGGCAACTCTTGCTCTCCACAGAAGATGATAGTTGTGATTATAGGTTTTAGTGCTGTTCTATTTCTTTCCTTTTCTTTGAGCCTTTGATCATTAAGCAGCGATGCAACGTCTATAGCTTTAGCTGCTGAATCCATTACGCGTAAGAAATTTTCTGCGCATAACTTAGAAAACTGGTGATATTTAGCAGCAGAATGTTCGCGAAATCTCTCTGTTGCATCTTTCCAATTATCAAATGGTTTGCTGACAAAACTTCCAAGTGTTTGGTGGGAACCTTTTCCAGCGGTGCCTGATGAAAAGACAACGCAATATTTGCAGAACACACCATTCCTCCTCGTCGAATATGTTAACCATTCCCATGATCCCATCCATTCTCTTCGAAATCTAAGTTTCCTCTTTCCAAAGCTACTAGCCGGAAACGAAAATGACGCATCTGGGACAAACGGCTGTGTAATAATATTTTTTTTCTGTTCATCTGTGAGTACAAGAGGAGGATACTGTGTGTTATATATGGCATTAGAAACCACGCCGATATCAGGAAAAGTTTCACTTATAATCATTGTATCTAAACTGCACGTTTTTGAAGTTGAACATTCTCCTTCATCTCTACATCTTCCAGCCGGTTCGGCTGAAATCACATTTTTTTCTGTAAATTTTGACGAAGTTGTTTCTAGTTGTCTACTATCAACAGCAGAAGCCATGCTTGGAGTAGTTTTTTCCTCGCTAGTAGTAACAATTTTTTTTGCCACTGGCTCGAAAAAGTTGTCAATTCTCTTCATTTTAGCAGCAGCAATTTATATACGTTCAAACAAGCACAAATCAAGAAGCACTCACATTTCACACATTACTTTACTTTATTTAAGTAATCTGTGATGGATAGGGCGAACGGTCCAACAAATTATGACGTCTGCAGGTCCAAAATTGTCCAACACTATCTCACGTACGTAACGGACTGGCGATTTGGCGAATCCAATGAAAACAGTGGTTTTGAAGTTTTTTTCCTTTATTTCACGGCACGGGCAAAGTATCAGGTGAACCAAGTCGGAAGGAATTTACTCTACTCTCTATGAAACTGAAACCAATATCAAAATAAACTGGTCTATTGCACTATACTGTCACTATTGCAGAAGTATTTCACTTTTCTTCTCGCTTGTCGCTCTCGATTCTCACTTGAATCGCTCTCGAAATAAACTGACATGCAGGTTCCCGGACTCCCGCCCCCGCCGTATTTATACTACATTTTCGTATTCTGGAACACTGTGGAATATTGCGCCATCTACTACCTGGTAGCAGAAAGTTATGGAAGCTTCTCGATATTTCGCTACTCAACGCGACGATCTTTCTACTATTAGTTTTTCTACTCGACGATAGATGTCGTTCATTACTGTTTTCGTTCTCGGTTTCTCTCTAAATAGGTTAGATGGCACTACTAGTAACGTCGCTTACATAATCAGATCAAGATCTATTTTTATTTTACCTACTTATTGAAAGAACACGCAAGCGAATAAATAAACAGATGGCTTAAAACGTTTTTTTTTTTCAGTCAGATTTCGGGGGGGGATAAATCCCAACTATCCCCCCCTCTGTATACGTGCCTGCCTCTCTCAGCAGCTTTCAAAAATATATATCGTCGAAAATAGGTTAACATGAGCCTGACCCTGTAAAAACCACCCATTCGTCAAATATCACATTTCAAAACAAATTAATCTCTTCACAATATCTTAGATGAAAAAAATAAGAATTGAAAAAAATAAAAAGAATTATCACCGGAATGAAAAATGCTTTGCTTTCACACTTATCTGTTCCTTTTTTAGGGTTCCTGAAGGGTAACAAACGGAACCCTATTAATATGCCTCCGCTGTCCGTCTGTCTCATGAACTGTAATAGGTAGACAGTTGAAATTTTCACAGATTATGCATGTATTTCTATTGTTGCTATAACAAAATAAAATAAAAAATTAATAAAATTGAAAATTAAAGAGGGTCGCCATAGATTAAACGAACGATTTTGAAAAAAAAATCCCTGGCATGTTGGGTATCACTGTCTAGAAATCATCACGCAAAGTATTTTTTTTTTCTTCAAAAATTAAGAAATAGGCGGCTTCAAAAGTTGTCAGTTACAGACCATTTTTGTACGAACTCTATCGCAACAACTAAACTAGTTAGGAATTAGAAACTTCTGTATTAAAAACACCGATTCATAAGGTATTTTATTTAAATATGGTCGATAGCAGCTGCAAAAAATAACTTTGTAATTCACAGTATCATTATGAAAACAAATTTATTTTCAGCAGCTGCAAAAAATATCTTTGTAATTCACAGTATCATTATGAAATAGGTACTGCGTCTAGTATTTTCATTTATCTGAACTAAAAATCCGGCCAAGTGGGAGTCGGTCTCGCACATGAAGGGTTCCGTACCACCGTACTCGTACATTATTTAGCAAAAACCTCCAAAAAAAAACATATTTCTTGTATGAAGACCCACTTTTATTTTTAACTTTATTTTATTTTCGGAACCCTAAAAATATGCTTGCACTTAGCCGGTTTTTCTTAGATCAAGAGGCCAATTATTATTCTCGTATTTAAAAACGTTAAAATTCAACTCGCAACCTCATCTCACCGACAATTAATGTCAAAAAATTGTCAAAAATGTAGACAAATTGATTGTATTTTTGACAGATTGAGACAGATTAGAATCCAAACGTTCTTAAAAATGTGTAATTCGAAATACTTCATCTAATAATAAATGCGCTACAGGGAATGAAAACCTTTACTAAGATTAAGTTTTTTTTTTTTTGTATGTTTGTTACGCGATTTCTCCGTCAATTCTGGCCCGATTTTAAAAATTATTTGAAAGGGTATGCTCCCGAGGTGGTCCCATATTAATTTTATTAACTTTACTTGGATCGTTTTTGAGTTAGCTTCAATAATAAGTATTATTCCCACTTAGTTTATAAGGATGATATAATGATAACTTCCAATCACTGTTATTTACATAGCAGTTTAGTGGTATTCGAATTTGTATGGGGTAGGTACCACAACTAAAAAGTGCAAAATAAAAACTTTTTACAAAAAAAGAACAACCGACTTCCAAAAAAGACACTACAAAGTCAAAAATAACTTTAATTTCGGAAGTCGGTGGCAAACAACGAAAGTTCAAAACCAAATACACCGACATACAGACGAATTGAGAACCTCCTCCTTTTGGAAGTCGGTTAAAAATAAATTCGATCAAAGATAAAATGTCAGAATTGAGTACGGTTAAAGTATAGTTAAGTAAATAATTGATAAGAAAACTTAGTTTACTAGAAGATAGTTTAGTGTAAATAAATATATTGAAATATACATGAATAAAGTTATTATATTTCGGTCCAATCATTTTAACGGATAAACCATAAGATTAGATATTCATTTATTTACTCAAACATGAGTAAAGAGAAACCTAGGCTAGTTATTATTTTAATATGAGAAAACAAAAAGTATATTTCAATTTCTACTCAAGCTCACCAAGCTCTTAGAACTACTATCTAGTCCATAGCTATATTATTACAATAACCAACCTGCATTAAGAATAATAACTGACCTGCAATAACCGAGGCGGTTATGGTTATGCAACTGTAATAACATATGCAAATGAAACCATTACAAGAGTTATAGAAGCGGTTAACCGTAGCAGTGTGTCTGCTATTTAGATCACAATCACACCGACTCACAGTGTAAGCATCTGCTTAAAAAATAATTAAGCGTAATGGACATCCTGTCTATTAAGCTTAATACATTTTTTTTACGTATTTCAAGAATAACAAACATCACTCCTGTGTTCCTCAAAGAAGTAAGCAGAATTGGATAAGCACACCTACATTTCGCAAGATTATTTCAGTCCCACATAACAGAACAAAATATTCAGACTTCAGACTGCTGAGAATTCCTTCATCGAAAAGAAACTTATCCAGAATCGAATACTTCATCCCACAATCAGCGACCGTGCTTAAAACAAAACGACTAACTATCATTTACTAAGCTAAGCTAAATTAATATCAAAGACGTAATTTCATTCATTTTCAAATATCTTTATTTAACCATAACAATAATTAACAAAATGTACATGTCCTAAGCAGTAACGCTTGCAAATATTGAGGCACTTTATGAGGCTAGCGATTCGCCTTCCAATGTGATAGTTTTAACTGATAACAACATAAACTCAACATACAATCATTATGATGGGGGACAGTAACTCAAATTATTTAGGTATAATTTTACTGATTGCATGTAGATAAATAAAAATGATTTAAGTAATTTGCTGATCGCACGATGTGAAAATACCTACTAGCAATTGTGCGACCAGTCAATCATCAGCGGCATATCAAAGACGTAAAATAACCTAAAAGAATGACCAAAAAACTAGGGCCACAAGTTACACAAACGAATGACATTAAAACAAGTCCCGACGGCCACTAAACGAGAAACAAGACAAGTTTCTCCGAGAAAAATAATTGTGCCTTTTCTACCTTATTTTGTATAACATTTTGCTCATAAAAACCCCTTTTTGTCACGTTATTTGACTCTTGACAGTTTGTCGCCTGCTTAACAAAGTGTACTAACAAGTTGACGTAGATAAGAAAATGTATTCGTTGTAAGAAAGAAAAAGCTTTAATTGAGATATCTTAATAAACAAGACTTTTTGGTAGATCATGGTTTGGTTACTGACCTAAACTATGTAGTTAGCTCAAACATACAACTTTAACAATAAAAACCGACGAAAAAAAAACTGAAATGCGAAAAATAAAAATAAGTTTTTGGTGACAAATTGATGTCCTCAATTAACAAAGGGGTTTGAAGATTTTGGCCCTAAAATCAGCCACCATTTTGTTTTTTTTTTCAAAATCGAGGTGCACAATAAATGTCATATATTTGGATAGGGGACATTTATACAAACATAAAACTTCAAGAAACATAACATCATAAAGCGTCACGTTTCTGAGATATTCAAAGATAAAAGTAAGAATTTTTATAACGAATTTATTTATTTATGTTGTAATTACTTCATGTTGATTAAGTTATTTATACTTACATGAATTAATTGACAACCATAAAGCAAAAACAAGGTTTTTTAATCATATTCGGTATAAATAATATCATCCAAGAAGGCAGCGGGAGGCTGAATAAGATTTTCTTGGTGTCGCGCCCATGCCATGCACCATATAATACATATACCATATAACACACGTCCTCATTTGGCGGGGGGTATACATATATTTTTGTCTCTTTCGCTCTTAACTAAAATATTACCTATACATGACGCAATTAAGTTTTCATAGTTCAATATACTTACCTGAAGGGAAAAAAACAAAAAAAATCCTTGTTTCAGGGTTCAGTTTTCGACTTATATTTCGGTGAATAACTCCGAAACGTGACGCTTTAGGATATTATGTTATATGACATTTTTTGTTTGTATAAGTGTCCTCTATCTAAATATATAACTTTCGATTATCACCGCGATTCTGAAAAAAAAACAAAATGGCGGCCTCACATTAGGGCCACCCTCCATACAAAAATCTTCAAACCCCTTTGAGGCGGCGCCCAGCACACATTCAACGAAAATCCATCAAGCTAACATTTTACGCTATCAGTAATTAATTTGTGTTTGGCGCCGACTCAAAATTTGTTATTTGAGCGCCATTGTCACTAAAAGGTTATTTTTTATTTTTCGCTTTTCAGTTTTTTTAAATAAAATTAAAATATATACGTGTCGACTTGACAACCTCTTCCTTTTTTTCATCGGTTAAAAATCATTGTACATAAACGAAAAAACTTGAAAAAAAATAGTCTTGCAGAAAGGTATCTTCCCCGTTTCAAAACTCTATTCAGTAGTGACATCTATTGCTGATAACTACAAAGAAGGTTGCCTGTTAGCGACAATAGATGTCGCGCACTGCACTTTGAACTATTAATTCTGGTTTCTTCTACAAGATGGCGCCAAAAGTTGTTTGAGTTTTGTAAACATTTAAATGTTCAAGGTTTATGGCGTAACAATCGAGAGTTTGTAGTGTTGTGATTGTATTAGTTAAGTTGAACTAGTGCTAACATTGTAAAAAATGTTTTGTCCACGACTCTTACCATTTCAGTAACTCAAACTCATGAAAAAGAAAATCGTGAAAAAAAATCGGGACACGTAAATGAGTTTATAAGCCTCACGACACGAGTCACGGCAACACTCAATGGTCAGTATTGCCATAAACATGTGCCTTTATGTCTTTATTCGTTTATGACGTCACTTGTTGTTCAGGGATTTGAATTTACAAACATTGTCAGTGTAAATAAGTTGTAATTACCTATCGTAAAATAACTTCCTCTTTCGTTACGATTGTTTTGAAGAGACCTTTAAAGGGAATGTATAGACATTATACGTGTTGGAAACTTTAATTATATGTAACTAATTATTACGTTTCAGAATGTTTTAATTGTCAAGTTTTTGACATTAAAGATTGATAATACTGTATGTATGTGGGTCTTATTCAAAAACTTGGGAGAGTTTAGGAAAGTATGTTGTTACTTATTCTGAAGAAATAAGTAACTTTTACAAAACTCTCTGCCAAGAAAAAGAGGCGCTCTCTGCCAAGTTCCTATACCTTACATTCGTTGACGATAAGTAAGGTGTCTTTAAATAAGTAGGTTTTTACCCTAGAAAAAGAAATGTACATAGACATAATTTATTTGGATCTCAAGATTCAAGAGAACTTAATTCAATTCCCATTTCAGTATTTTTCACGCGTAAGCTTTACTTATTCAGCGGAAAAATTTACACAAATTCATGTAACATTTATGTTCCGTACTTAATTCCGACCACGAATTCAACATTCCAAGAAACTCCGACAATGAGAGCCGAGCTAAATCGTTTACCGAATTTATTCGGCATCAGCAAACCGTATCAGCAAGCGCGATAAACAATGAAAAATGATCTCTGATACAACAATCTGAATCACACCTTTTCTCCAACACAATAAGACTGAAATTACCCCGGAAAGTTACAAGAAAAACGCTTACAGCAACAGCGTAAATATTCAAAAGACATCAATCCACATGCCAGGTGGGAGAAAACAATCAATCTCTGATTTTCCGTGACGATATCTGTCTGTCTCTTTCTTTCGTATAGTATATTGATGGGTGTGAGCAAGAGGGGTGGTGATGTAGAAATAATCGGAGCAAGTTAAGCACGCGAAGTTTTCTATACATTTTCTTCGTTTTATTTGCAGAAAGTTGGAGTATTTTATTTTGTAAGGTTATTACGTATTTGGGGGTAGTTACGTATACGCAGTACTGTAGCTTACTTTGGTTTTCATAAATATACGATCAAGCCTACTTTTAGGTTTATTATTTATTTATTTATTTATTTAATACTTCAAGCACAGGAATGTACAGAGGCGGACTTAATGCCATAGGCATTTTCTACCAGTCAACCTTAGGGCCCCTAGGGACCTTAGTCTACTTTTAGGTTTCGCATTATTGTTTTTTAATTTGACTAAGTTTTGAAAACAATGATTACTTTGTATTTTCTACCGGTTGGCGCGGACTCTATACAGGCGCATAGTGTCCGCGCCACCACTCAAGGCCGATAGACACGGCCCTAGTGTCTATGACATTGAAACAAATTGCATTTAATAAAAAATTGTTCCCCAAATCCGCCGTCCAATATGTAAATAAATGCAAATTAAAAAAAAATTAAGCTCGATTAGCATGAATTGTTCGAATTAATCATCCATAATTTACATTTCGACAAATATAGTTTACTCTATAAAAAGCTATTTCAATATTAACTTCAGTGGCGGTGCGGAATTTCTTCGTCATAAAATTGAAAACGAAAACGAAACTATTTTGGACAAGGTCATGTTGAAATGCCAAAGCAAATACCCAAGGGACAGGGGACATCCCTTGCGCCCTTTAAACTTCAAGGTACTAAAACTCAAACTCAAAGCATTTATTTCAATTTATCCATACACATGCACTTTTAAAGTGTCAAGGATGACTCCTTGACACTTCAGAAACATGAAGCCCTTTCCAAAGCGTAGTAGGTTCCTATGCAGGAGAACGGCCAAAAACTTCATGGACACTCTTTTAAATTATATTGTTAAGTTCAACGTAGTTTTTCGGGAAATTCTGAAAAACTTGATAGTAACCACCTGAAAACCGTAGAGCCAATTTCACACCACGGCCAATCACCAACCAGGGATGAAACAGGATGACAATCAGCCCCTTTGGGATGAAACCGTGATAATACTCGTTGAAATTCAAAGTGTTTCAGTACGTGCAAACAATTTGTTAGTAGAGCGACGTCAGCCGTTGATAGAGTCACGTAATAAACGGAGAGAAGACTCTACATCTCTCAGACGTACTCTACATACTTTGTAGAGTTTTCCTTCAAATTCTCTTGGATTTTCTTAGGATTAAAATGACTTTGTTTTAAGGTATTATAGACGAGAGATAATTTAGAATAATATATATGTACTATGCTGGGGAAGTAGCAATTTTAATTAAATACGTAGTAGATATGGTTTTGTTTTAATTGCAAATAAAATTAACAAAAAAAGAACATTTGATCTTATGAACTCATTTGTTCGGAAATCAGCAAATTTCAAAAGTTGTCATTTTAACTAGTATTAATAGGTACATATTTCTGTTTGTTTAGTTGAGTACAAACAACTCGCAAATATTACTATTATATTATTTCCAACCATTTAGTTAACTTTTGACGTATACACGCCTATGAAGTTCCGTAAATATTACATTAAAAACCTAATGCTTTATGGGCACTTTGTTTTTTCATCGAATTATGAATTCGCTGATAATATTATTTCAATTATTTAAATTCGCCATGAATGTCGAAATCGAGTTAGAAGTGCAATTTGGACATCATTACTTTAGCTGTCTAAAGTCAAATAAATGGTTGGAAAGATTATAATTAACTGTTAAATATGTTCCTAACTTTTTTCTCCTTTGTTTTACAGGTAAACACATCAACAACATTGAAGAAAGGGTTTGACAAACTTTAAAATTGACATTTTTAAAATCGATTTATTAATTCGAATATAAACTTTAGTTGTGTTTTTTACTTTGAAATTTATGGATGATGGTATTTCCCATCGGCAAAAGTGACAAACTTCTGTCCCCTATTTAACTCCTTTAAACGACATATTTTGAAAAATCCTTCCAAATCTTGTGCGAAATTTGAAGCTTCCAGACACAGTTGTTAAGTGCGTTGTCTATCAGTGCAAGAATGAATTTAAGATTTTTATTCAACAGTTTTGAAAAAAAAAACACCTATTACAGTTATATGTTATTTTTTCTAAATCTATTCCTTGTCTTTATAAATTATAATCCTGTAAAAGTTAATTAAGTATTTAAATCTAATTGATATTAAGATAATTTAAAAGTCAAAGAAATTAGAAAAACATCTGACAAAGTACTTGAGAAGCTTTGCAAACTGCGAGCTCAGAGTTCTGATTAATAATTAATTAGATTTAACTTTATGTTAAATAGATAATTGAGCAAACATTTAATGCGAAAGTTGTTACCTTCAGAATAGTCTGGGCTTTAACCAAAAGACTGGTTACGTAAGACACTGATAATTATATGTAATTTTGACAGTTCAACAAATTACATTGCGTCGTATATTTTAACGATTAGTCTACTCGACTATAAAATCTACGCAATTATCCACTTCTTAATCTACTTAAGCTTTCTAATTCAAGCCAATATTATTATAATCGACACACTTCTCGTGATTTTTATCGTTGAATGTGAACTGCGGTAATAAAAATAAAAATTGAAGCAGCTTAAAATACATTTCATAACAAATTAAACCCAAGAAAGTTTAATAAGTCAATTTTGATAACCATTCGGTGGCCTATTTTAATATCATATCTTATTGCCTTACTTTTTCACCGCAATGCAATTTTCAGAAATGCCGACGTTGCAACTCTCAACGTTGTCACTTCCCAGATATTCGCTTAACTTGCAATCATTCCTGAAATGTTCAGCTTCCCTTATTTCGTGGAAACCTTTATTTATTTCTGCTGAAGTTGGGAAATACGCAGTTCCTATCTGTGGCGCAGGAAAATCTAATTATTTTTAGGGGCTTCAAGCCTTAATTGGAAAACGGATTACTAAAAATCCTAGTAATGGATTTTAGTTTCCTATCCGGTTTTTCGGTTTTTAGAATTGAGTTGAATTTAATTGAAAATCGACAAGGTAATATGTAACGTTACACAAAATGTTACATTTTTTATTACACATTGATACTTGTATGTACGTATTTGAGCAATGCTTTGAAACGAGGAAATATATTTTGGTAGGCAGCGTGTTTTGTGCAGTTTTGTGTGCAATAAAGCCTCCAATTCCCGAACTTCCAAAACTTCCCAGCGGAAACCGAGCCTTTAGCCAACCAGTTTCATCAACTTTGCACTGCGAGCCTTCCATAAAACTGAGTCGGCTTCATCTAAAGAAAAGTGAAAAGGCCCAGTTGTCGCAACCCGTGATAAGATTGTCACACATTGCCCTTTACTTTGTTTGATAACGATAAGCTATAAGAGAACATATTTCAATTTTATTTACCGTGATTACACGGCAAGACTAGCATACTCGTATAAACAGATATTCTTCAAGAGGATCGAACGGTGGCGTCTTCTTGTGTGTATATCCTACAAACAACAGACATGGAACTTATGTCTCTGACCTACTTGGTATTATAGGAATGGATCTGGCGTTTACTTGGCCTCAAACCGACAAAACACAGTAAGCATTCGAAGTGATTAATGCTCAGTATGCTCATTCCTTATCCAAATGAAAAGAGGCGTTCACCCGCAACTACTGGCTAATATTACAATAGTGCCAATGTTCCCAAAGACTGCTCGTACACCAGAGCTCGTTTACATACATTAGTGTCCCTTCTGCAGTATGGTATCAACATTTTTACGTACGCCGATGTCACAGGGTTCCTATATAAATGCAAATGTGGTGACCCTTTGTTACGGGACCTTACAAAGTAAATTTGATGGTACATTACTTTTATTGGCACTGTAGGCGAAATGCGGAATATTTTTGATTTTGTTTTGGGTCCAATTGCGTTAGGATTTGATGTTGGGTGTTAGAGGTGATATTTTTACGCGAAAGTGTAAACAAAGACGGTGTATTTTTACACTTTTAATTAGACTAGGGCTTTTATTCTTTTTATAATATGAGAAACGGCAGGGCAATAGGGATGAAACCGACGTCGCAAGAACGTAACGGAAGTAAAATTAACTTTAAACTAAAATACAGCAATGGGTCCAGAAATATGGCGCTTACAAAACAGATTCTACTATCATAGTCACCTCGCTTAGTTAACAGAGAGATACCACAAGAAAAATATAATTCAGAGTTTATACATAATGATTCCATTGAAGCCAAAATAGAGAATGAGCTGTCACTAAAGGAAATAATTATATTTATCAATCTGAAAAACTCTAAATTCAAACAAAATTAAATAAGATAAAAAATGTACAGCATCAACCCAAATAATTGGCACGCGCCGACCCAGTTTTCCGGCGAAACGTTCGGAAAATGTATGAAAAGAGTAAAACACTGAAACTGGGGTTCCGCACAAATGCTGTCACAGTCGGACAACATGCTAGCTTGTTTCATTAATTCCCTTTTTTGTTGAGTTGATTTTTTTTGTGACTAATGTGTGTGAAATCCGGAACGTGTTCTTTGGGACTGAAACTGAGAATATATTTAAGCCAGTTTGGTTCATGCAACGTATTATTAGTTTAGTCACTAACTACATGAAAAAGAAGAAGAGGATAAGTTTGATGACGGGTAACACCTGGGGGCCAAGTCTACTAATTTACAAACGTCACAATGGTCTCTCGATTGTGAGTTTTTGACAGATTTTGTATGGCAAATCTGTAAAAAACTAACAATGGAGAGACCATTGTGATGTTTGTAAATTAGTAGACTTGACCCCCTGAATGATACTCGCGCAGACCCGGGGAAGCATGGCACAAATTGGAGGAAGGCTGCCAATGATGACAATGAAAGGTTTGAAAACAAATTGGCCACTACCTTGACCAAAAAGTCCAATCCAAATGCGATCCTTCAGCGATGCACCCGAGGACCTTGAGTAGTTAGCTTGCGTGTCTGTTCTGCAGTGAGCTCACGCAACGCGTCGTACGTCCAGCCAGTAATATAAGGACTCGCCCATCGAGGAGCGCCTGTCCCAAATAAGACGCATCATAAGTAAAACAAGCAGTATTTTAATAAAACACGTGTACAACAATTAATATCTTTAAAATTGTGAAGTTTTCAGCAAAATACGCTTGATAGATTTTGCGCGATTCTTGGTTTTTTTATCCGCGTTAGACATAACTTTACAAATTAATTTCCTTAACATTTTAAACCGTTCAACAGTTTCGAGACACCGAGTTCCCGTCACGACTTTCACAAGCAAATTATGTATGACAGTCGAGATGAACAGCTCAGCCTACTCTGCAAAGCATGAACAAAACTAATTTCAGAAAACAAATAAACACGCATAGCCATCCATAGCCTTTCAGTCACAGACCACGAGACTCATAAAGCATTCTATGCTAAATAGCTTTCAAAATAAAACACTCACAATATTTTCATAACCGTTTTATCAATTCCGGTTCAGAACACTAAAAGGCCACAATCCATATTGGTCGAATATCACCCGCTCACAAACTAGCGGCAAAACAACAGGACTGCACAAAAAATGGCCGCCAGCCTGCGGTAGATAAAAACTTCGATTTCCCGCATACTGATGGTATGTTAGATACGTTTTGTATCTATTTGTACGGGGATGGTATTGGTTTTGGAGACAGAAAGAGCTATGTAGGTACATAGCTCTTTGCACCAAAATATCTACATACATAGGTATGTATGTAGATATTTTGGTGGTATAGGGGTGTATTAAAAGAGGGCCTAGGAGTGAGGAGGTTTAAATATTTGACAGCCCCGCTACCAACTGTTAATCACCATGGTTCCGTAGAAGAAGTTAGTCACATTACCCAGCTGGGTACCTGGAGACCTGGTAGTAAGCTTACGATAAGGTTCTGAGAAACTATGACTCATGTCACACCTTTTCCTTCATGCCCCCATGCATCCAGGAGTAATAAATAATTGATGAACGATGACGAAAGCGCCGTCCGTATGGAGTAGGTACGTGGTATGTGTCCTGCAACAGGGGCATTGATGGACGAACGTGAAAATGTGGGCCGAGACGAAGCTGAGGCACACATAAGTATTTTTATTTATTTATTTATTTCTAAAACACTTAACCTATATTACACTGTGGTTTTAGCCACACAACGACAACCTCTCAGGGTTTATCTGTGTGCCGGCAAGCCGTTCATCTAGATTTTACAAAAAAAGTTATTACATACTTTTTTACTAAATAATATTACATACAAGTTATTATAATACTTTGTAGTGAGTCCACCAATGCCTGGTTGCGGCCAAGGCTTGTATAGTACTTTTCCCAAATAATACCCGAAAATAAAATAGTGTCGAAGTAAAAAGTTCGTTTCTTTTTTAGGGTGGCGTACCCGAAAGGTGCCAAATGAAACCCTATTTCTAAGCCTCCGCTATCCGTCCGTCCGTTTGTCCGAGGGTTGTACCTCATAAACCCATATTTAAACAGTTATTGTTTTCACAGATTGTGTATTTCTATTTATTTACCTCTCTCACAACTATCTTTATAGATCCTCGATCTTATACAATAGTGTGGCTATCAACTATTATTATCTAATATATATGTATTATTTATATCTGATATATTACAACGAAAGAGTAGAGTAAAGACTAGAGGAGTGGTGGCCCAGTGGTAACGGCCCTGACTTACGAGTTGTAGGTCGTGGGTTTGAACCCAAGCAGGCGCTTTACTTTGTGTAAATAATTTCATCACCACTGCTCTCAAAACGGTAAAGGAAAACATCGTGAGGAAACCGGAATGTGTTAGAACCAAAAATTCGAAGACATGTGACATCTAGGTACCAACCCGCACTAGGCCCGCGTGGTAGATTACGACCCACTCCCTCTCACAGAGAGGAGGTCTGTGTCCCAGCAGTGGGAACATTAATAGGCTGATCATGTATGATATGTATTACAACGAAATACGTACATTATGAATCTACGACTTATACAGCAAACACAAATAAAATTAAACAAAAAAGTACCTACCTAATTAGCTATCTAACTACTAAACATAGGAGCATCATTCATTAGTCTTACAAACATAATATGTTTGTAATTAACATCTACTAAACATAACAATTAATCTAAAAAGTCTTGACATATTTAATTATCATTACTTACTACATACAAACTTACTACATTTAATACAACGTTTGCGAATTCACTCAAACTACACGAAAATAATCCTTTCCCTCATGGACTTCGTTCACACAACAAATAATATATGAAACGTATTTTTGTTCGGCGTTTTTGCTTATTATATTGTACGGTGGTACGGAACCCTTCGAGTCCGACTCGAACTTGGCATACTAATTTATTCGGCCGCTAAACACGACAGATAATGGATTTTCATAGTAACGTTGCCGGTCGGGCACTTGCATGTATTTGATCAGCATTTTCGATTTATCTCGAAGAACGTTGTTAAAATAATGCTCTTATTTCCAAGCATTTTTGAGACCACTTTATTTTACACTTGTTATACAGTATTAACTAACGAAGGGCGTTCCCGTCAACCCGCGTCCATACAAGCTAAAAAAAATATTACCATGCAAAAATGAGTTTATGTTTATTTATAATTAAATATTCACATTTTTTTTTAATTGATATGAAATAGAAACACGCACACTTACTTGTCTTTCAACGTAGAAAGACAAGTTATACCAAAAAAGTGGTGGTATTTTTTTTCCAGCATGTGTGGTTGCTACGAGTATACTGTCGCTGGTTAACGGGAACACTCTTCGTTCGTTAACTATAGTATTTAATTACAAAGCTGTTCTTGCAGTAAATGCGTACAGGCGTAAATCCCTTGCTAATTAATGGCGCATTCAAGACTGCGGTCACTCTCGGTCGGCTTCGGCTCTGCAGTGCGTCGCCGATGTGCAAGGAAGCGTGAAAGAACTTACTGTAATGGAATGAAGACGCTGCCACATTAGAATTATTGCCTTGGACTTCAGTTCGATGGTCACGCCATCTGTATGATCTCCTCATTGCTTTCCGCTAGTGGTTGGATAGTGAAAAATTATGAGTTTCTGAAATTTTCTGACTGTTTAGTAGTTAAAACAAAGCTCTTTATAAATAGCGGGGATAAAGTTAACATTATGAACATTTGCAGCTCTCAACTCACTATGAGTTTAGTAAAACATTGCCACACTTATTGCCAAATGATTCTATAACAAATATGAGAAAGTGACTGTTGAGTTACTAAACATAAACCAATGTTTAGGTTTAGTAACTCAACAGTATCTTTATGATGTTCCTACCTGTAGATAGGGAGGTTCTTAATCTTGTGTTGGATTTACCTGGTACCTATAGATAGGTAGGTAAATCCAACACAAGATTAAAAGCCAAACGAAAACTGCATCAAACTGGTAAAAATAGCTTTATAAAATTCCGAATTAAATTCTTGACTTAACGATGAGTTTTAATGGCTGAAAATAATTGCTGAAACCGATGCTTCGCTTTCATGAACGTTGTTCAAAAGACTACTTACTGAGCAAATATTATTGTGAGTACATAAATTCATAATTAGATAGTTAGTAGTTTTATTAGATATTTAAAGTTACTACCTATGTTATTTCCTTCTAAGGACCGCCTAGTGCGGTAAAAGCCTCCTCCATCTGTCTCCATTTTTCTCAATCCCTAGCAAGTCTACTCCATGTTTTTCCTATTAAGCCTTGTATGTCGTCACTCCATCTCTTGTTGGGTCTACCACGTCTTCGCGTTTTGTGGATAGGATACCAGTTTGTTATGGTTTGAGTCCATCTGCCATCATCAACTCTCTGTAAATGTCAAATAATTGTCATATTGACATAGAGAAACAATTATTATTTTACATAACATAACAGAACACTGCAACAATACCTGTTACTGTTAATTTCTTGACTTAAAAACAATTTTTTTCGTTCTTTTTCTTTTATAATTGTTTTCTTTCATCTTTGGCTTTCAAGGAGCAATTAAACTGCTTCGTGTAAACGGGTTTTCAGAAACACCTTTTATTTACCGAAGACTTTTCCGTAATTTTTAAATTCAGTTTGTCGAAACCTTTGCTATACTTAGTGCCTCTACAATTAACTAATATCAAATAAAAGAAAACTGTTTTTACTGCATTGCAGTACCTAATAGTGGTCTTTTCAAGAATAAAATTAAAACTATTCAGTTACAATGAGCCAAAGTATAAAACCTACTTACTTAATTCGTTGCTTTAAGCAAATAAAAAAAACGTTTGTACACTAAGACAGTGGTTTGCATCTGTCCTATTTTTGTTCCTTTGCTTATTATCCTGAACTTAACTGATACGGGAACTTGGAACTTGGGGAGATAGGGTACCCCTCCACCCTAAATTATCAACGTATACACCATCACCTACATTTTATAGTAAAATAATGTCCACATAAAGTGTACAGGTCAACATAAAACGCAAAACGTGGTCGGCATTGGAACCAGTGAAGCAGAGCATCGCGAGCAAAAAGTGTCGAACGTCTCTTAACGACATTTTAACGACCCGGACGGAACGTTTTAAGTGATTCTTTAGGGCTCATAGTCGTCACGTCACTGGCAAGTAGACAGAATAGACTTTTTACCAGTTTTTTTTCTTTTTGGAGTCTTAAAAAGTATTAATTATTGAAGGAAAACTATCGCTAATGCTTTGCTAATCCCATCAGCCTAGTTTTCCAATTCTCGTCCAGTCTAACAAGATGTAGGTAGGGAGCCTACTGAATATTAGTACGTACTTTATAGTGCGAATGCCATTGGCCATATACCTACCTAGATTCTGATATTCTTTCATGAACATTGATAGGGAGAACAGTTTAGGTCACACCATATTTAAGAATGGTACAAACGGTGGTCTTAAACATTTTTTTCCAGTCAATAAGATGGAAATAATCATTAGGGAGAATACCTAGAATCAAGGGCAGTTCGCAGTGTCCAAGTTTTAATTAATCATCATCTGCCTAACCTTTTCCCAACTACGTTGGGGTCGGCTTGCAGTCGTAATGCAGCTAAATACCAGTATTTTACATATAGCGACTGCTTAACTGACTACCCGTAATGACTGTCAAAGATCTGCAAATGACAGCCGGGACTAGGTTACCGTCTATGTAAAGGAGGATGCCTGTCTAGGCTGTACAAAATGCCAGATTTCTATTGTAAAAAAAAATAAAAAAAATACGCAACAGATAGTTTTAAAGACTGATATTTATTCAAAATGATTAGTATGAATAATTTTCCTCCACCATAAAACTAATTTAGATTATATGAACAAGTACACTAAATAAATAAATAAATAAAGTGATATTTTTCCGAAAACGTATTTTTTTTCAAAAGTTACTTTAAAAAAAATAAAAACATCTAAGTATAGAAATCTTCACATGAAACGTTTTTAAAGTTTTTTTTGTTTACTTACAACGCTTTTACCGACTCTATTGTCAGGAGATTCCTTTTTTTACTCTACTGTGCATTTATTAAGAAAAACATTCGCTTCACATTTGCATTGTGTGCGAATATAGAAAAAAAAACTGACAGATTTTGTTAAATTCTGTGATTTAAAAAAATTGCACCTCTGTGGCGTTAGAATTTCAGAAAACTGGATGTCGTGTAAGCTTACAATACAATATTCTTTCAGGACTATACCTACTTGCGTGATACCGTGAAATTCAACACTGGTAACCCTGGCCGGGACGAACGGCTTAACGTGCTATCTGAGGCACGGAGGAATCTCGATATGTAATGGACGGTTACCCATCCACGGACTGACTGCAGCAAGTTGACACGTGCGGCGGTTTTTATTTAGCCACAAGCCCCTACCCAAGTTTTAATTATTCTATGTTAGATTAATAATAGGTCTTCCTACCATACGTCTCTAAAACATAATTAAGTATTTGTATAACAGCTAGGGACCGGGGTTGCGGGTAGTCCCAAGGGGAAACCGTGGCCCCTGGCATGGCAAGGGAAGGAACACGGGTGGGTTTTAGTCAGTAAAAGTCTGACACGCCTTTCCGCTCCGCCCAGAGCGGGAGAAGTCATTGGATGATTTCCCACCCAAAAAAAAAAAAGAAAAAGAAAATAAAAAGGGACACACATTTGACAACTGAAAATGAGGCGTAGTAGGTAGCCTTTGTTCCTATCTATTCACTGAAAACTGAAAATATAAAATTTATATTCCTACTGAAACAGAAAGGAATTTTGCTACATCCATCCATACAAAGAATCTGTAACAATGTGTAACTTACCTCCCTCGTCAAAGTTGCTCGCTATTGTTACTTCTACAGTTCTACATACAAAGTTACTGAGGTAACTGCCGCAGAACAATAAGTTCTTTCATAGTTTATGACTAGTTTTCAGTCGGTATGTATGATTCCTTGGTAATGTTAGACATTTAGGGCACTCGCAGTCTTTACATGGGTGTTGTTGTGAAAGGGTAATTAAGTAGGTATGCTGCGATGTTTGCTTTATTTAATATTTAGCATATTAGTATGCCCCTCGCATAAGTAGGTACCTTTGTGCAGACTAGCTAAGTAATACCATTATTCAAGTTGAGTGTTTGTTATTTACGTTGTACCTAACAAAAAAAGTAAAATAACTCATTTTCGTTCAACAAAGTGCCGCCTCCATGTTTCTTTTATCAATGTCGGTCGCCATGGCGACTCGTGGCGTCTTAACTTGACGGCAGCGCCAATGCGGAAATCGGCACCAACTACGGACACCCTTGTCTTCCATCTTAGTTTACATTGCCAACAATAGATGGCGCTGCCATAAACTTTCTAATAATAGAATTTTCTTTTTTTAAATTTAATGCACGTACCTTTATGACTACTTCTGACTATTATTTAAAAATAACAGTAAGAGTTTTGCGACATTAATGGATTAAATTTTAATCGGCTTTAAAACTAATTAATTTGATTATAAAGCATTATCCCATTTTTGAGTAAAATCCCTAACCAACCCGTCCCTTGAGACAAAGTTTCGTGTTTACTTTTGGAAATTATTTATTTACGTAAATAGGTAGGTACGTAGAGTTCTTTTGAAGTACCGTATTAAAAATGCGGCTGCTAATTCTGGGCCCAAAGTTGAAGTTCTAAGAAGATATTTTAAATGCCTTGATTTGTTTGAAATTGTATAATAAATCTGAGGGCACGGCAGTGCCCCCGCCAAGTCGAACAAAAAAAAATATATTAATCAGTAGGTTGATGGTGCATGCGAGTTCAATTTTTTTTAATAAAAATTTAAAATTTAAAAAACCCCCGACACAAACAAAATCCTTTAAAAAGTTTCAAAATAAAATATTATACTGGCCCTTTATGTTTAATATAATTTGTAGTTAATATTTTGTCGTCGCATCGGGGGTCGACGAATGAAAATATCTTTTCTACAATAGCATGCCGACCCCCGTTTGGGAGCTACGATGCCACAGACAGATACACAGATACACAGACACACAGATACACACGTTAAACTTATAACACCCCTTCGTTTTCCGTCGGGGGTTAAAAAACCGATGTTAGGTAAGAATATCTAATCGACCATTTACCTGAAAGTAACCAGTTGATAACTATCTTCCCATTCACAATATTATGTCGCTGTCACTATCCCAACACCTTCTTATTAAACCAGACCTCAGAAAGCAGAGCATCTTCATAATTGAAGATGCTCTGCTTTCTGAGGTCGCGATCTAATAATTGCGAGTTTAATTGCATTAAATTGGTACCAGTCCCGGCCGCTCGGCGCCACTGTTGCAACTGCACTTGACAACAACACTAATGACTGAAACTTTGTTCCAATAATAGGGTACAGAAGTAGTTTAAAGAGTGCTGTTAATTGCTTATTATTTTTCTAGTAGTTATAGGAAAGGAAAGGCGTTTTTGTTTATCTACGGCTGTAAACTAACCATTTGGGTCTTCATTGGGTTAGGATGATACTAGGTAAGTTTTTATTGGTATCTGTATCAGCTTTTAATGTCTGGTTAATAAGTAAGCCTCTCAACAAAGCAAGGTCAACAGCACAGAGTATGCTGGACGTCCCGTTCACTCCACTCAGTACCTACATACAGGCGCTTTGAATGCACCATAAAAGTCAAAATGGAAGACTCATTATATGCTACTAAATAGAAGGTTTAACCTCCTTATCCTATACGAGTACTATTAAAAGAGCAATATTTGTATTATTATATAATATATATTTGTAATCACGTTCTCTAAAACGACTAACGATTTCTATGAAAGTTGCAATAATATAGGGGTTTACAGGGGCGAAAATTCGATCTAGCTAGGTCTCATATCTGGGAAATTTAATTTTCTCCGTATTTACACCCGAGCAGAACTCGGTCGTCCAAAGTTTAGAAGAAATATGGCTACGTTAGAATAATGACATGGCAAAATGGAATTAGTAAGTACAGACGCCAGCACATCAAGTTACTACAATCTGTCAAATTTCTTAATAGATTTTCAACTTTATGGCTAAAAAATAAGGTTCAATTTTGATTGGGAAAACTTGACAGATTGGAGTAGGTTGATGTGCTGGCGTCTGTACTTACTTATTCCATTTTGCCATGTCATTATTCTAACGTAGCCATATTTCTTCTAAACTTATTATTACTTATTTTAATATTACTCCTATTACTTATTACTCCTATTTCATGGCAGCATGAAATTAATATAAACTATCCTGTACTTAATAGTTCAGGATAGTTCATACTAATTCCATACTGCCATAGAGAAGAACGCTCTTTTAATAAAGAGCGTTCTCTATTTTCACCAGAGCAGCGCTCGGTCGCCCAGGTACTAGTTCTTAATGAAATTAACTCCGCCTGCAGTCTGGAACACTCCCTGGTACACTAAGTAGATACAAGAGTAGATACACAAGACATGTCTAGCCGACCTTAATTACTGGTATAATACCTACCTTAGGTGATCGGAGCTTGAAGTGATCTGTCTTTCCTTTTTTCATGCTAGATATTGACTCGATTCACAATAGGGATGATGCCTGGGTCAAAAAAAAAAACTATTTAGTCCGTCGATCAGATAATAAAAAATATTAGACTCGTATTTTTTGCTTTATCATACTCGTAAAAAAATGACTTGGATAAAAACGCAATTGAAGTTGGGGAGTGCGGGTAGCTACGTCACAAGTAAGTATAAAATCGACATACTCGTGACGTCATAGCACATTTTAACTTAATGCATACGGTAATGCATTTAGTTAAAATGTGCTATGACGTCACGAGTACATGCATCTTTTGATAACGTAAAAAAATAAAAAATACGTATATTTATTACGTTATTTTTTCTTAATCTACATTCCGGACAAAAAAAAAGTTTTTAGTTTTCATCCCATATTCACTTCACTTAATTTTTCACGGTATTTTTTTGCAGAATAGCCCGGGAGGGAGGTAGAAAGGCGGCTGACGTGGCGTGGGACACTTATATGATTAGGGAAAAATAAATAAATAAAGGCACTGAAGCCATTTATTTCGGACAAATTCCATTTAAGTGTTATTGAGTGTTAGTAACACTTTCTTAAGATCTATATTAGTAGTTACCTAATACAAGATAATATTACCTTAGATTAGATGGTTCTGTACCTATTAATAAACAAAAAGTTTGTTTGACACTTGATTAGGTACTAACGAATTTTCGTTTCGTGACGGGTTATTTATATTAATTTATTTATATATACTTTATTGTACACCAGAAAATAATAGCAACAAAAATAAATATAACACTACAAAACATACAGCCAGCTGATTTCTGCCAGTTTACTTTCATTACCTACCTTTCTCAAAAGGCTCACTAATCGAGAGTCTAGAGCATTTCTTGCCACTAACTATAATAAACGCAAAAAACACCTATTTTCCTGTAGCAATTAGAGAAAAAGCCGCTCTCATAATGAACCTACCCTCCATTTGCGATTCCGCTGGCGATCGAGATCATAAAGTTAGGCTATAAAGCTGATTTACTGCAGAATCGTTCCACTTCAGGAGTTCTATAATATCTGGCACTTATTTGATAGTAATGGATAGTGATTTGAGAACAAAAAGGGGTATAATCTTTTATTTACAATTCTTTGGTACGTGTGTTTGTCACCTAATTCCTCCTAAACGGCTGAACCGATTTGAATGAAATTTTGTATGTAGGTATATTTGAATGGGTGCATGGTTTGAAAATACAATTGGACCCGGTAGGTGGTGCTGTTCGGGCAGGACAACGTCTGTCAGGCCTGCTAGTTGATTATATTATATAATTGTTTTTCTATTTTATTTGTCAGCTGGACATGAAATACGTATAAACTTAATATAACATCACGCCTGTCATTTCCGAAGGGGTAAGCAGAGGTGTAGGTACCTATAGTACACCCACATTTCACACACACAGCACAGTCCGCAGTTTTATAATCCCTATGTTTATGTAAGCTCACAGCTGAACACTGTCTCTTAAGATACAGGTTATCCTAGTTTGAGAGGCAGGGCTCACAATATCTGTATACAAACTTCTGCAGCGTACCTAGTTAGTTTTCATTTAAAACAGTGTATACTAATGTATGTATATTTGTGACAATAAACTATTACTATTACTATTTCACCAGTTATGTATAAGTGCTATGTAATAGGGAGCGAGCCTATTGCCATCAACCGGGCACAAATCCAGACTCCGGGCTGCTACTGAGACATTGAAAAACCCGATAACACTTTGCCCGACCTGGTAATCGAGCGCAGGGCCTCATACTCATCGGTAGTACATGCGACCACTATAGTGCGCGCGGAACTAGTTGGCCGCGCCTTAGGTGGCGACTCATCTCGCTATTGCAATCTCATGTGCGTTTTTGTCTAAACTAGCCGGAACTTTCAACGCGTGTTGACGTCGCGAAGTACGGCGCCGGAATAGATTAAGTCAGATAAGGTGCTCAATCTATTTCTATAATAATCTATTACCTAAGGCGCGGCTAACTAGTTCCGCGCGCACTATAGACACGGTAATTATTACCGCGCTATAGACCAGCGTGCAGCGGGGCACACGTAGTGAATTCTAGCAGTAAGATGTGTTTAGATAGTTTATAACGTTCGATAAACCCGTGCAGCTGTTATCATGTAGCCACGAGTCCATCAAACAGATGAATTCTCAAATACAAACTGTCCAAGTGGACATCAGATGGGAATAACAATTAAAATTATATTGTGTCTCGTTAGTGACAGCTGAAGGTACTACTTTTGAACATAAATAACGAGCGATACCAAACTGGGAACAATTTTAAAGTGTGTTCGCATCCCGACATTAAGATTTACAATCCAAGTAAAAACTTTTCTTCAGCTGAAGTATGACGAACCATTTTGTTATGAAATATTCTGTTGTTTCTTTTTTGACGATGAGAGCTCACTGAAAAAATATGGGTTCAGGACTGATTATATTTCTGGTTAAAGTATGCTGGATGAATGTTGAGCTTCATATTATGTTATCGGTTGGCAAACATTGGTTCTACATCGTTGGCAATCATAGGTGTGTTGGTGGCATCTCAGTGGGCCCTATCAGAATACCAGTGCTGTGCTGAGATATTTTTTATTTCGCCGCATTGTGCTGAGATAGGGCATCGCACAGGTCGTTTATTTTGTTAGTTTTTAAATGCTCCTTTTTTATTTCTGTTTATATTTACTGTGCGTATCACAAATAAAATATATTTTTTTCTTTCTTTCTTTCTTGACAGCATGTATCAGAAAGATGTATCATAGTTAAGAGTGTAGTACAAAAAATTATCAACTGTCCCATGCAAAACTAAATGACCCAAATGTATGGGACGGCTGATTATTTTTTAGCGATTACGATGTTTCATGGAGACATTTGTACTTAGTACAGATCATCACTTTTAACATGACCACACAGACGTCCCATGTAAAAGGGCTGCCGAACTAATTAAAAACACAGTAAGGAAGGATTTTTGGAAAATTGATTTACTTACCTCCGTACTGCAATTCAGCGCGGCAGTATAAATGACTTAAATTTCCAAAAATCCTTCCTAACTGCGTTTCTAATTAGCACGGCAGAAGGGCGCTAGCTCCTTGGCAAATTAAAGATGCCTCGTAGAGGCAGAGGTGAACCACGTGTCGATTTCTTACAGGGTTCTTTACGACTCTTTAAGAACAGTTAAGCGGATTAGGTTATTAAATATACGTCGTCTATTGTATTTTAGATCTATTAAGGTTCACATACAACTCAGTTCAATCCGCTGAAATTGGAACAACCCATAAAATACAAAGCGTACTCCTATATCTACGTTTTAATTGTTTCACAACAATAAATCGCTTTCAGCGCTTAAAACGTAATCCAGCTCCCGATTGATTGCTATTTCATCAACCAATTCTCGATAAAACGCAGCTTTTTATGCGATACTAAGAATTATGAGCTTTGAAGCGTTAATTAAGATTTACGATTCTTTTATTCACCTATTTATGAAATTAATGAAAGTGGATTAAGTATTTATTCCCGGTTTAATTTATTACGGATTTTTTTGCTAATGCTGGTCAAGCTCCGCGCTACATAACACCATGCTTGTAAGCTCTGAACTGGAAGGTAGAGGTTTTTACGTCGAAACCGAACATAAAAGTACGCTTTTATAACTTTTATCGTGACGATACTTATTATCGTGAACGTTCACGTTACGGCATCGTGATTACACATGGAAGTAAAATGAATGGAAACATTATGAAGACGTTTTTAAACCGTCCACGATAACTTTATAACGTGCACTTCTAGAAATTATAAAAGCGCACAATGCCATAATTTGGTACCTACAAATCCAGACTCCGGCACCCTAATTGTGTAATACATAAATAATCAATCAGAATTTGAATCGTTTTGAAACAGATTGCTTATTCATTGCTTCATAAGTTCGAAAAAATAATCTGCTCAACAACGTTGTTGAAATGTCAAAATGAAACAGATTAGTCTAAATCATTTATGAACATGTGTTACGCAATAAGATACCCCGTAGCTATTGAGTACCCACGTCATATATTTAACATAGTTGTTTGTATTGTTTCAGTTGAGAGACTAGAGAAGTAAGCAGCTAAGATGGCGGCGTTCGTGGCGAAGCAGATGGTCGGTAACAAACTGAGTGCTGTCAAAGGTATGTACTGTTATAAATAAATATCCCAAACACATAGGTATACAGACCACATATCATTAATAATTAGACAATCAATCTGCCTAGCCTTTTCCCAACTATGTTGGGGTTGGCTTCCAATCTAACCGGATGTATACCAGTATTTTACATAGAGCGACTGCCTATCTGACCTCCACAACCCAGTAACTGGGTAATACGATACCCATTGGTAAGACTGGTCTTCAGACTTTCGGGTGTCTGACCCGTGACGACTGTCAAATATTCACGAATGACAGCCGAAGCACGGAGTGGGCACGGTGCGAGGCACGGAGAAGCAAAGAGTATAATAGAAGTCTCGGTATGTAAAGATGTCACGCATCCACGGATACTACGGACCCTACACTCTAAGGCCGAAAAAAAACCCATTTAGAATGCAATTATTTTTTTCTTTCTGACCGCCTATTTGATAAATCTGACAGGCAACAGGTGACCGGCGGCAATTCAACAATCTGACCATTTTGTTGTTTAGTTTTCTGTTCTACAATTAGACAACACTTGTCATGATGATTTCAAAAGAAATCACATTTCTGAGAAACTGACAAAAGTTAGTTTTTGACAAATATCCTATTGCCAGGTATGTTAAATAGATAGGGCCCTGCAATTATAAACCTGCAATACTTTAATCCCACTTCCCCAACTAAATCTTCATTATAAACTTAACTCTTCATCCCACAATCAAACCACATTTAAAATTTTCAGCTACCATTAAAAATCATCAAGAAAACTTTTAAAGTATCGCTAAAAGCCGTGAGAAGTCGCAAGTCGTAACAAGCGCCGCGCGCCGTGCCGTCGACATTATTTAGCCAATAGAAAACTTGCCGTGTTGTGATCTGTGCCGGAGCGTTTCGATATTGCTGTAGTTTTTCGCGCTGATGAAGGAAGATTACGTTTTGTTCTCTGCGATAAAGATGGTTAGTGCAGTAATGATGTAAAAGGTGTTATGATAACTTGCAAATGTGACTAGCAACCTTCCCCTGCTCGGCACAATTTTTTTTTAGACTTGCCGAAACCTCAAACCAAATAAAAAACCAAGACAGAGCGCTGCGAACAATACAGTGGAGCATACCAAAACTACACCGCCGCTCTGTGCATACACGCTCACACGCATACAATTACAACCTTTTACAATAACACTACAATCAAACTACACCACACTAAGTGCACACATGTTTACGAAACCGGCTTCACTTCACTGTTGACAGCGCTCTATCTTTGTTTTTTATTTGGTCTGAGGACTAAACATCGTTATTTCTCTATTATAGTATATATTCATATAAAACTTTTCTAACATTCCTGTACAATATGAATACATAAACCTTCCGGTATAAATTCTCTAAATATTGCTGAAATCTGTATATTTATGAAGAACAACGCGGTCACTCACACAAACAGCTTCCGAAGCTGTCCTCATAAATTGCATGTTGCAGGACCACTAGACTATTGAATCGTCAGTATAGTGGACCTGTACCCTAGTTACGTAATACACGATCAATCAGAATCTGAATCGCTTTGAAACAGATTGCTAATCCATTGCTTCGAAAGTTCGAAAATAAATTTTGCTCAGCAACGTAAATAACGCAATGAATGTTGTTGAACTGTCAAAATGAAACAGATTAATCGGAATCGTTTACGAAAATGTGTTGCGTAATTCGATAGCTGGGCTCAAAACTTGTTATTGTGGTCTCCCATTGAGAATTTCTCAGTAGCAGATTCTGGGGTCTAGACTTATGCGTTTTGTTGGCAATACCTTCCCTTATTACATGGGTCTTGTCCTCTCTTCTTCTTTTCGTGTGGTTAACTTCCCCGGGGACTTCGAGACTGCTTTGTAACCGTTCCTCTTTGAGTCCAGGTTATTATACTAATGTTTACTTGTAATTACAAGTTGTGCTTATACTTTTTTAACATTGTAAAAGCCCATATTTTTAAAAGAGTAACCGTGGAGTATCTTGCCGGCTCTTCTCAAACGACCAATTGGAACCGTCCACCTAGCTTCTGACGTTTCATATGTGCTTATACAGGGTGGCAGGGCCATCGACGCCAAGCCTGTTACCATGGATGCAGTACACGATTCTGAACGCACCTGCGTTGAAAAAAAAAAAGTAATTGCTATTTCATAGAAAAGTGCAATACCTACGCGGTCAAAATGTATGGAACAGCTGTTTTTTTATTAAATAACCGACGTAAAATTTCAATGCAGGGGGGTTCAGAATCATGTACTGAATCATGGTAACAAGCCCATATACAGGGTGTCAGGGACATCGAAGCGAAGCCCGCTTCGATGTCCCTGACACCCTGTATATCATATACAGGGTGTCAGGGACATCGAAGCGGGTTCATCTATCATATCCATTTCAAATTATATCAAAATATTTCATTTCACACAAACCCATATACTGTATATGGGTTTGTGTACGACCGACGTAAAATTTCAATGCAGGGGGGTTCAGAATCATGTACTGAATCATGGTAACAAGCCCATATACAGGGTGTCAGGGACATCGAAGCGAAGCCCGCTTCGATGTCCCTGACACCCTGTATATGATATACAGGGTGTCAGGGACATCGAAGCGGGTTCATCTATCATATCCATTTCAAATTATATCAAAATATTTCATTTCACACAAACCCATATACTGTATATGGGTTTGTGTACGACCGACGTAAAATTTCAATGCAGGGGGGTTCAGAATCATGTACTGAATCATGGTAACAAGCCCATATACAGGGTGTCAGGGACATCGAAGCGGGCCTGACACCCTGTATATCATATACAGGGTGTCAGGGACATCGAAGCGGGCTTCGCTTCGATGTCCCTGACACCCTGTATATGGGCTTGTTACCATGATTCAGTACATGATTCTGAACCCCCCTGCATTGAAATTTTACGTCGGTCGTACACAAACCCATATACAGTATATGGGTTTGTGTGAAATGAAATATTTTGATATAATTTGAAATGGATATGATAGATGAATACTAGCAGAAATATTAACTTTTCGTTGTTGTTTTGAGGTGCAAACTTGGAAACTTCTTATGTCCAGCAATGGACTGAGATGGTCGATTGTCTCATGTGACACTAAAAGTTGAAAATAAAGTATCGGGTAGGTACATGAAAATACCAGAAATAATTCTATATTTTATTGAACTAATAAATTCGATATTACACTGAGTAAATTGATGTTATGGCACGTAATATTTGATTTATATAAAAATAAAAATCTTTCTTAATTCTACTCTTACCTCTAACATGAATAATTACAACTATGTAGATAGCACATTTTACATGAAAAAGGATTTATCAAAGATAAAAGATTATTTAAAAAAATTATATACTTAGTAACCTAATTGACGATGTTCTTGAGAAAGGCCATGACCACATTTATGAACGTTAACGAATGAAAAGGAGTATGTAAGGATCGTAGCAGGTGGCACTCTATAGTTTCTGCCTACCCCCATGAGAAGAAGGCGTGACATATTGTGTGTAAAAGAAAGTATAAGTAACAAAATCTAGACCTAAAAAATAACTATAGGGGAAGTATTAAGTAGGTGGCACAAAAACATGATAAAACAGTTCCATGTATAGAATTCGATACAGTGTAGAAAATAGCATGAGTCTGAATACATGCTCCTATTTTACAAGCAGTAATAATAGACCCTTTCCTTAATTTATTTCTACTTATTTTAATTATTTGTAAGATATCATATTTCCAGTCGATTTAGCAGTCTTTTTAACTGAGCAGAACTTACTTAAGTATTATTGAATGAAAATTGATAGGGCAATATGAACTTTACGTATTATTGCAATATATGAAGTAAACTATACTAACTTAAACTATGTAACATAATATTAACATCGGACAGCCAAATATGGCTTTAGGGTATTTCATTAATTACTGGGACCCTTATCAAAATATTGGTTTACGAATACACCCACGAAATATTCAACATACATTGCTTACCACTAATAATATAGATCTAATATCGATAAACCTAAATACGCAATGTACAGTTTAATAATAAGGTTCCAACTTTAAATTCAACTGCCAAAATCCATGCAGTATTCCTTATTATGAAAGAGGCTGATTAAAACTCTCTTTCTCATTCCGCCATGTACGTCGGGGCTATATCCGTCCTGCTCGCACTCTTTCACATACGCTCTTTTGATTCTCTCACTGTTATCGGGTATGAGTATTTGTTTTCGCTTTTTCGCTTTTCTGCTCCGTTTCGTGGTGGTCCAAGTCAATGCGGCTTCGTTAGGGCTGTCGGCCATCGGTGAATGGAATAGCTTTTTGCTGATTGGCTGTCCGCTCGGTTTTCTTATTGGTGAATCCGTCTCCATCTGAAAAGAGATAGTTTTTCGTTACGATTTATGTTGTTAGTAGTTTTTTAGATCGTGATAGATGCTCTGGGTTCTGTTTATGGGGTGTTTATGCGATCTTGGGGACCTTTTTAGGTGTTTATTTACATCTTTTTCTCCTTTATGAGATGGAGTTTTCTATGGCTGTCAATATTGCTTTTCGACTAGCGAGTGACACTAACTTAATTGTAACCATGTTTATACACGTTACATGTTTGGCAGTAGGAGTACGTACCTACGATCTTCTTCTTCACCTACGATAATTAGGTTATCTATTCAATAATTACGGTACAGAACGAATGACTAGCAACTGTTAATTATTTAATTGTCGTTTAAAAAAAAATTATGGGTTTCTAATGATCTACGATTTTTTAAAGTAAATTAACCTTTTTTACATTTCGGGGTTTTCGACCCCCCAACCAAATGGGTTAGGTTAGGTTCATAGTCTCAATACACCTTAAAACTCCCATCCGCCTTCACTCCACAACGCTTCCTAAAATTAACTTGCTAAGAAGTATGATGCCCTCATCATCATATCGGCTGATAATAATGATGAAGGTATCTTACTTATTAACAAGTTCACCTTGGAAAACTTTGAAAGGTACAAAGGTATTTTCGATGTCCTGTTAATTTTTGGTGAAAATACTTCGGAAATAAATCTTTGAAATATAGTTTGAATTTAGAATAAAACTTGGTATCTTGCTTAATGACCGAAACTCGGATCCCCGGCGCGTATCTACGCTCGCACTAATCGACATTTGTACAGACAGAGCCGCACTCTATAGGCCAAAGAACCGCAAGAAGTAGGTAACAATCCGAAAAAGAGGCAGTGACGTGGTGACTGACTTCTGCGGAACGAGTAGGATTTAAAGTTTTTAACGAACAAATATTTGTTGGTAATCCTGGGACTCTCAGTCGTGTTAAAGTTTTGTTACAAAGATATCTAAGAGAAAAAAACTAAATAGCTACTTAGACGATGTTCAACCACAAAGAATATCCTGTCCAACAGGTACAATAAACAGGTAACCTTTATTCAGAACGTTGTCAGGAATTCCAGTAACACTGTATCAAAGCGAGCGCTTCCCGTTGTGGAAGCTACCTGAGCTATAAAAACACAGGTAGGTTTATTTTTGACCTTGTTCGACCAAAATAGTCTGAAGATAGACTACCAACCAACCAACATTTTAGAGTTATTTTGAGCGCTAAATTAGAAATAGCAATAGGCTCGCCTATCACATGGGAGTTGAACATATCTGACGAAATGTGGGTGTACTATAGGGACTCCTCTGCCTGACCCTTCGCGGAATACGGGCGTGATGTTATGTTATGTAAAATAGAAATAAGAACGGTCCTTAAATATGCCCATTATTGTAAGGCATTGTTAGCGACACTAAAACCAATTATTTTTAATGAACATCATTATAATTTTACTAGTAGTTCTGCGACCAGTAGACCTCGCGAACACAAACAAATTTTGTTCGCTCGTTTCGCTCGCTCGGTCAGTAACAAAATTAGATTATGTTGATCGACCACTCAGTCTATTTATTAATTATATTATTGTTTCTGAATAGTCACTAATTATCGCATGTACAACTTACAACATCAAAGCTATTGTGTGAAAATAAAAAGATGTTTTCAACACTACGAGTACATATTGTTATTATTTACTTAGAACGCATAACTCATACAATAACATTGACCTCATTAAATCACTTGATAACATTACCCAAATCCTACAGATCACTAACATGAATAATGCTCCTTATCAACCAACATTCAATAACAAAACTTTGACAGACAAGACCGTTATTTAAAAGTCTACAGACACAACAAAACACCACGAATTATTAACATAATAAAATTAAACTCACCGTATCACAATCCGAAATGAATTCCAATGAATTATTAAGTATATTATTAGCTATCAAAACTGTTAAGTTCTCTCTGGTAACCGTGTTGATTGGTGTTGACATTACGTCGTCCATTTTGTAACAGGTTATAAATCTGACGTTTGTAGGACGAGCGTGCGTGCGCGCCGTTCCGAGGTCGGCGCAAGACTGCTTGCCAGTAGTTGCCAGAGATAATAAATAAAGGCTCGTAATATGGTTGATTGATTGACAGTCGGTAGTGTTGCCAGTGGAAGAATTGTGATAACTACTAATGAGTTTGTGCATAATATGTATATTCGTAGTGAAATAAAGCAGGTGTAACAGAGAATTGTATACATTTTTTTTATGATCCGTTCTTTATGAATAAAAATGAAATGTTTTTCGTTGGACAGCGCAGCACTTTGAGAATGGCTGGACCGATTAGGCTATTTTTGAAACGAAGTTCCCTTACGCGCGTTGCGAAAGGGGGCTAGACAGAAAAAATTGGGACCAAAAGTTGTAACGACACTTTTTATTTTAAGCTATTGCATAGCTTCTATCGCAGGCCTTGAGCGTGGAGACCTAATCCAGAAATTTCGTAACGAAAATACTACCTAAGAAAAGAGTGTTTTGTATTGAAAATTATGTTTAACTGCTTGACAACAAAGTTCAAATTTATTTAAACGAATGATACGAGAGTGTTGTATTGAAAATTATGTTTAACTGCTTGACAACAAAGTTCAAATTTACTTAAACGAATGATACGAGAGTGTTGTATTGAAAATTATGTTTAACTGTTTGACAACAAAGTTAAAATTTACTTAGACGAATGATACGAGAGTGTTGTATTGAAAATTATGTTTAACTGTTTGACAATAAAGTTCAAATTTACTTAGACGAATGATCCTTGACTATTAATAGTTAAATTAAAACCTTTTTATTAGTGTGTGAGTCTGTCTGGCAGGCCCCAACGAGATTTATCAACAGGTGATAGGTTTACATAAGGACATTATTTTGTACCTATAGAAAATAAATAAGATATATTTTGTACCTCGACAGTTTTTGATTAAATGACGTTTCTATGAAGTGTCTGGCTAGCGGGCCCCTTATGAATATTTTTATTGTTATTATACTTTCAGATAGCCCAGTAGTGCTCGGAGTTAGAAAATATTATGTACCTTACAAATCTGAAATTTCGACTTTCTGTGAGCTATACTTTAGAAGATATTCGTTACTTAGACAAACGTCCAGCCAGCGGGCCACTTTTTAAATACTACTCTTTTATATCATACAATAGCAGTAGAAACTTGATCCTATTATGTACCTTACAAATCCAAAATTTCGACTTTCTGTGACCTATACTTTAGAAGATATTCGTTACTTAGACAAACGTCCAGCCAGCGGGCCACTTTTTAAATACTACTCTTTTATATCATACAATAGCATTAGGAGTTTGATCCTATTATGTACCTTACAAATCCAAAATTTCGACTTTCTGTGAGCTATACTTTAGAAGATATTCGTTACTTAGACAAACGTCCAGCCAGCGGGCCCCTTTTTAAATACTACTCTTTTATATCATACAATAGCATAAGGAACTTGATACTATTATGTACCTTACAAATCCAAAATTTCGACTTTCTGTGAGCTATACTTTAGAAGTTATTCCATTCTCCCATGTCAATCTTCAAGCTATCATATTTTACTCATTAAAGATTATAATTACTAGGTATTACATTTTCTCTTTTAATCATTTACATAGCGCCCTACTTAAAAGGACTACTCTTTTTCTTAATCCCAGTTTTGTTGTAGCACTGTTGAGTGATTATGAAAGTAGGTATAATGTTTGAAAACGGGTTTGCCAGTTAGGCGCTTATTTTATTAACGAATACCTTATAAAGTCCATAGGAAGTTGAAATTTTGGATATGTAAGGTACAGACGCCAGCATATCAAGTTACTACAATCTGTCAAATTTCTTTAATAGATTTTTAACTTTATCGCTAAAGAATAAGGTTCAATGTTGATTGGGAAAATTAGACAGATTGGAGTAGGTTGATGTGCTGGCGTCTGTACATAATAGTATTACCCAGTTACTGGGTTGTGGAGGTGAGATAGGCAGTCGCTCTATATAAAATACTGGTATTTAGCTGCATTCGGTTAGACTGGAAGCCGACCCCAACATGGTTGGGAAAAGGCTAGGCAGATTGAAGGTACATAATAGCACAGTATAAAAGACCCTCTCCTCTTATCTCTTCACCACCCTTGGTTGACTGGTAGAGAATGCCTAAGGCATTAAGTCCGCCTTTGTACCTTTAGTGCGAAAAGTTTAAATAAATAAATAAATAAATAAATAAAAGATACAGTAAGACGATGCCTTTGATCTCGTGGTAAATGCAGACGTGTAGGCATTGTCACGACAGCTAGGGTTGTCCCAAGTTAACAATATTTATTTTATTAATTTATTTTAGATCAACATGGGCATCAACATTATTATAAACAATAATTAACAATTATCAAAAAGATCTTCTTTTTGTGTACCAGCCACTCATCTATAAAACTGTAGGTATCTTTATAAATGGGCGACTGAGAAATATTAGATTTACTAGATTTATTTATTAGATTTTTGGTTTTTAGATTTACTGGATTTGAAAGAAGGATGCCCATTTATGGCCCGAGAACGCCCACCAATTTACGTTTATGTAAAAAAAACATCGTTATTTCTAGTTATCTAACAAGATATTCATTTATCCGAACAAGATGGGAACATTTTTGCACAAATAAAAAGTACCGAAACGATAAATACGTGAAAATAATTCCCTTTTGTGGATAAAATCAGCAGTGTTGCCAATAATTATTAATTCCGTTCACGAAATAATCGATTATGTTTTCATGGATGTTTTACTTATAATATCAGATCCGTAATGCTTATTATTCGATGTATTCAAACAAATACGTTGTTATGTTTTTACTATTGATACTAAATGAACAAGCGAATTGATAGTTGATATAATAATGAATGCATAGGATCATAACAAAAACGCTACTACACATTTTAATTACATATAATTCTTTAGCTGTTCAGCACAATAAAGATAGAATATGTTAAAGAAAACATATTTACAAAGACGTTCATAACTTCTTAACCTTTAAACTCCCGAGGCAGCCGCAAGGCTGCCGCAAACTATTTGTCCTTCAAACCCCGAGGCGGACATACGGCCGACGCAGGTACACACGGTTTAAATCTCTATTTCTACTATGAAATTAGGGCTAAACTGGTCGGTGAGCAATTTAACTCTATGGCCTGACGGATATTCTCGTCAACTAAATCATTTAATTATTAAATTCCCGTTCGTCCCACCAGGGGGACGACGGCAGTGGGACGAACGGGAATACACCCTTTTTTAACGATTTTTATCATAAAAACCAATATCCAAAAATATCAATAGCCAACATTGGAAAAAAATTTTGAAACTGACTGATGTCGCACGTCACACGCAGGTAAAACGTTATAGTCACGAGTGCGCGCTCGGCATCGTATTTCGTTATTTTTTATTATTTTTGTGTGTAAATCGACGGGAAGTGTTGTTATTTCCATAAGTAGTTTCTACATACATCGTGGTAGATAAATATTTGCACTAACTAGCATCGTTTATTAAATACCTATTTTGATCCGACCAAAAAAAACGTCGGGAACCCGTGAGTGAAAAAGTGAATGTGATTATTTTGAGTTTTGTGTGTGTTTCGTGTCGTGTAATCGCTGGTAAGACTTTATTTTATTTTTTAATATTAGGTACTTACCACCAAATAATGTTACGTCATCAGAGTTGACGTCGTTAAGATTAAAGAGTCACAGTGGCGATTATAATTTTGTATTAAAATTAGGATTCGATAAAAAAATCGATATCGATCTATCAATTTTTTGTGTGTGGTGTGGCAACATTGAATTATGCCGGCCGGCTGTCAAGTGTCAAGTCAATGTCAATGTCAAATCACAAATCGACTTTCTTTGTTTTCGTTTGCATAACTTTATTTTCTTGCGAATTTGTTATTTTAACCATCGAATACGCTTATTAAATGGACTCCGAAGATTCTTTGAACCCTGAGCCCTGACGACCACGACGACGATAACGATAACCTCAGCACGAACTTTGACTCGATATCCACAAATTATGAAGACCCCGGCATTGTCGCTGGCCCGAGTACTTCCGTTCCCTAAGTAATTCATTCAAAAGGTCATTTACGCTGTGTTAATTGTGGTTTAAACGTCACGAGAATACGAAGGCATTTCTTGGAAATAGCAGAAAGAGCAAAATGTTATACAACAATTCGACACAACAGGTCAGTATCATATCATGTCTTCCTCTGAGAAATGATTTTTAAATAAATAGACAGAGTACCTACTATCAAAGTTAGTGTTGTTTTAGGATATCTAATAATTATGACTTGTTTATTAGGTACAAGTGTCGAGTGACAGTTAAGTGTGCGAACAACAAAATGTACAGATCATGGACAAGTGTGCATCAGCTGCGTGCGGCAGATTGCTTTTGAGAATAAGATCACATACACTCAGGTCTGATTCTCCACATGAACAACTCGAAATGATTGCCTGTCAGATTGTACCAAGAGCGGTAAGTTATCAACAGTTTAGAATTAATACAAGCGTAGTTCTGAGATTTGATACTGACATACTTCTGAGTCTATAGTGTAATATTCAACTTCTTTCGTGTCCGCACAAGTTATATTTCACATAGTACAGATTGTCTAGAAACTTGAGAAAGATTTTTTAGAAATTAATTAATAATAATATAAAATGTGATAGATATTTTTTTGATTGTGTATTTATTTGTACCAAAACCACAGTAATTCACGTTTACTGTCTTTATGCACTGAGCTTTAATTTTTATTATTATTTCAGTTGCCATCATCATCTCGTTAGAGCAGTTTAGAGCAGCATCATGTTCAACTACAGAACCGGAATCTGAACCATCCAGTCTGCCTATGGAGCAATTTGAACCATCCAACCTACCTTCGGTGCAATCTGAAGTAGCTGACAGTGCATAGCAAGCGGGACAAAGCTTGAACACATCCAACAGTATACTGCTGCCTTATTATGTAAGAGCACCAAACACTCAAAATCAATGTTTCTTTCCTGGCTGTAACAAGACCAATCGGCTCGCTGTCCCGTCAGCACTGCGGGTACATCTTTTTTGTAAGTACAATTACTATGTACCGCCGGATTGTAGAATCTGTTATTACCATTTAAGTAGTACCTAACCCCTGGAATCTACTTTTAGAATCAATATATAATCATATTAAAACATTTAGTGCAGCACAAATTGAAGATTTTGCCTCATTGGAAAAAACGATTTTATCTAAATAACCCCAACTTTTTTCTAAACCAAGACCTTGACCGTTTCATTATTTAAATCGCATATTATCCTATCCATATACTTTGAATTGTGTGCACTTGAGGCCGAAGTGTCTATGGAGAGTTGGCATTCCCCTTTCTGTTGTTGAACTTAATTATATAAAAAATCCTCATCCTAATACAAAAAAAATATTGGGAAGCATGAACATGGTTTGGTATTGAATTCTATTTGACTCAAATGCTCAAACAATTTTGACCCAATGTTGTTTCCAGAAAAATTAAAAATCGACATCTATTTTGTTTCCAAGCTATGGATGGATGTAATCCACAAAATCATCCTGAGGGACTTGTAGTCCTCCGAAGCGATCACGGCTAGTATTTTAAGCTGAAATTTATGAAATCGCAGTTTTTTACTAACGTAAGATGACGACTTGCACTCTTCACAACACACGTCGTATGCACCATTATAATATTACTAGCTTCTGCCCGCGACTTCGTCCGCGTGGAATAGTTACTTTGGGCTAACGCTAACTTTAACCCGCGACTGAATTACCCTAAAATACTACAAAATTAAATAATGTATCTATTTAGATAAGGAAATCAACAAAAATAACTAAATTAAAACAAAACTTATTATTACTGACTTATTCATGTAAAAAGTATTTATTTTATACGATGATATTTTGGAAAAACAAATTTAAAAAGTAGTTCGCTGAGCACACCCGTTTCTAAGGCTGGTTTTAGAGTCACGCTGACCGTCGGCGCTGACAACCGAAACGTATGAACTTCAGATGTCAGCGCTGAGCGGTTGGCGTAATTAAAAAACGTTTCCTAAGGCTGGTTTTAGAGACACGCTGACCGCACGCTGACCGTCGGCGCTGACAGCCGAAACGTATGAACTTCAGATGTCAGCGCTGAGCGGTTGGCGTAATTTCATAGAATACTAAACATTATATACATTGTCTTGTCAGCGCCGACGACGGTCAGCGTGAGAGGAAAACCAGCTTAAAGAGCCGATTCAGCCAACCACGCGTCTGAGCTGCGCGGCATGGTATTTCGCAGAGCTAACTGGGGCCACCGCCCTTCCCCCTCATAACTGCCTTACATAACATACATAATCAGCCTTTTACCAGTAGGTAATAGGCTGATAGAGAGGAGCCCTGTGTCCCAGCAGTGGGAACAGTAGTTCCCACTGCTGGGACACAGGGCTCCTCTCTCTGAGAGGGAGTAGGCTGTAATGCACCACACGGGCACAGTGCGGGTTGGTAGATGTCGCATGTCTTCGAAGTTTTGGTTCTAAGACGCCGGTTTCCTCACGATGTTTTCCTTCACCGTTTTGAGAGCAGTAGTGATGAAATTATTTACACAAAGTAAAGCGCCTGCTGGGGTTCGAACCCACGACCTACAACACGTAAGTCGGGGGCGATACCACTGAGCCACCACTGCTCCTGTTGCCATCATAAATGCGCGCGTAGTACTTGATCATTATTTTGCTGCGATGTTATTTTAAAACTGCGATATCTCCTAAGATATTCATTGAAATCGAATGATGTAAAGAGCAATTTTGTTTTAAATTAAATACTTGTCATGAGGAACAATTCTGTCATACATGATTTTTGCGAAACTTTCACCGTTTACGCAGCGCACGCAGCGGAAGCTCTCAAAATGAAAACAAAAACCCCGATTTTGAAACATTCTTCATTGGTGCTCCACTCCTATTGGTCTTAGCGTGATGATATATAGCCTATAGCCTTCCGATAAATAGACTAACTAACACTGAAATAATTTTTCAAATCAGACCAGCAGTTCCTGAGATTAGCGCGTTAAAGTAAACAAACAAACAAACAAACTCTTCAGCTTTATAATATTAGTATAGATACATAAATTAAAACAATATTAAATTCAACACGATAGCCCTGAAAGTTATTTCCCGAACTACTAACACGGTAGCGTAAGCAGTCCGGGAGCGCGCTTCCCCCGTCTCGCCCCTCACGCCCCGCAAGATTACCCTGTCTTTAGACGTCTTCATCAGACGACTGTATGATGTATAGACTGATGGGTGATAATAGTATCAAGCTTCTTATTCTATGTATGATATAAATGAGTAGTATTTAGAAACAGACCCACTGGCTGGACCTTTGTCTAAGTAACGAATATCTTCTAAAGTATAACTCACAGAAAGTCGAAATTTTGGATTTGTAAGGTACATAATAGGATCAAGCTCCTTATGCTATTGTATGTTACAAAAGAGTAGTATTTAAAAAGTGGCCCGCTGGCTGGACGTTTGTCTAAGTAACGAATATCCTCTAAAGTATAGGTCACAGAAAGTCGAAATTTTGGATTTGTAAGGTACATAATAGGATCAAGCTCCTAATGCTATTGTATGTTACAAAAGAGTAGTATTTAAAAAGTGGCCCGCTGGCTGGACGTTTGTCTAAGTAACGAATATCTTCTAAAGTATAGGTCACAGAAAGTCGAAATTTTGGATTTGTAAGGTACATAATAGGATCAATCTTCTACTGCTTTTGTATGATATAAAAGAGTAGTATTTAAAAAGTGGCCCACTGGCTGGACGTTTGTCTAAGTAACGAATATCTTCTAAAGTATAGGTCACAGAAAGTCGAAATTTTGGATTTGTAAGGTACATAATAGGATCAATCTTCTACTGCTATTGTATGATATAAAAGAGTAGTATTTAAAAAGTGGCCCGCTGGCTGGACGTTTGTCTAAGTAACAAATATCTCCTAAAGTATAGCTCACAGAAAGTCGAAATTTCGGATTTGTAAGGTACATAATATTTTCTAACTTCGAGCACTACTGGGTGATCTGAAAGTATAATAACAATAAAAATAATCATAAGGGGCCCGCTAGCCAGACACTTCATAGAAACGTCATTTAATCAAAAACTGTCGAGGTACAAAATATATCTTATTTATTTTCTATAGGTACAAAATAATGTCCTTATGTAAACCTATCACCTGTTGATAAATCTCGTTGGGGCCTGCCAGATAGACTCACACTTTATTAGTTTGATGTTCCCATTACTTTGTGTCAAGTTTTAAAAACTATAAATGTGAATAACAGTTCCTGTCAATGTCATCATTGCTATTTCTTGTATTCGGGTTAATATTTTACAATTGCGTAAGTTGATAAAAAATGCTATGCAATAGCTTCGCCGGGGCAGTCCCCGAGTGCCACACGTCTTTTTTTTTTATTATAACGCCATCTGTGAGCGACCACAGGTACTAATTAGTGGCATGCCTTTGTGAGGTTCATTCCATAACTTCGTTCCATCCGGGTGTCCCTTGACACCTCTCAGCTTTTTTGTTTTAAAATGTTCTAATAGTACTAATTACCTATATTTTAAAGTTTTTTTTTACAATGGGATTTTTGTATGAAAATCAAGACAGGACAACGTTTTTCGGGTAAGCAAGTATTTTTATATAAAGGATTATGACATTTTGTAAAGACTTACTATACTGAAGTAAGACGGTGAAGGTGCCCCGTTTTGGGGGACTTTATTATGTTATTCAAATATATAAATAAAACACTTTTTGGTTATTGTATAATCGTTTTTTTTATGTCCATATCACACAAAACATCTTGCGTAGTCACTTATTTACTAAAAAATAACAAAGTACACTTATATCTGTAACTAACGTCCTAATTAATTAAAATAAAAAAAATTACCAAAATCAATTGGTTTCGAAAGAATTAACCTACTAAAAATGTAACTTCAAACAATTAAACTGCACAGAGATTACAAAATTTTGGTAACAGAACCATCTATAATATCTTTGACTAAACAATGACATTTTACGAGCAAAATCAGCTTATAAAACGCTACCATGTTTTTGCTCTTGCATTTTCGTAAATTTTTCTGCGAGTCATCATCATCATTATCAGCCTATTAATGTTCCCACTGCTGGGACACAGGCCTCCTCTCTGTGAGAGGGAGTGGGCTGTAATCTACCACAAGGGCCCAGTGCGAGTTGATAGATGTCACATATCTTCGAATTTTTGGTTTTAAGACATGCCGGTATCCTCACGATGTTTTCCTTCACCGTTTTTGAGAGCAGTGGTGATGAAATTATTTACACAAAGTAAAGCGCCTGCTTGGGTTCGAACCCACGACCTATAACTCGTAAGTCGGGGCCGTTACCACTGGGCCACCACTGCTTTCTGCGAGTATATTTTGATAATTATTAGGTATAATATTTAGGAGTTCTTTTCTTCTAGACTCATTAATCAATATTTTAATTTTATTGGCATTTTTATTTGCAGAGAATGTGTGATCTACAGTAAAAGTAGGACTTGCACCATCTCTCAAATCTTCTGTTTTTGTATCACTGACGTTAACTTTGTCCGTATCTTCCAAATTATCTAAGAAACTGAAATTTTTCGGTATATTGCTCCAAGTCTCTAATTCATCTTTCAAGTATTTCTTTTTAATATACATTGCGATGTTATCTACAGAGTTTGCAGCTTCAGTTTTTTTGGCAAAGTCTTGAAATTCTGCGAGCAAAATTCTTAGGGATTTCGAATGAGTTTTACAATACTTTCTGATCATTTGACTGGTTTTGATAATATCTTTGGTTGTCGCACCTTTTTGTATCTTCATATCGTGAAACCCTTCGAGGTTGAAGACACAATTTTCGAGTGTGATCTCTTGTATTTCTTTGATGTTCATTTTGTTGTTGTTGTTGTGGCGGTATAGCTTGGGGAAGTGTTCACTGAGGTAATGTGATGAGGGTGGAAGGTTTGAGAGCAGGTTGAACTCATGAGCGCGGCTCGTCGACCGGTCCTCCGCTGATAACTTGTCCTCCTGGAATTTGAAAGAAAAATAATTAGTTCTATTGTTTTTCTTATATGCAGCATTGTCTTTTATATTTAGATATTATAGCTGTACTAGTTTCCCGGACACATTCACATTCTTCTAAGCATCTCTTCTCCTCCCCGTGTCTTTCTCCTCAATATTAAAACTGGTGTTAAACAAGTGATCCGTGGAGAGGTTTCACGGATCACCTTTAGTTTGACAGTGTTACTGCACCATCCACAGCTGTCTATCTATCTAGCTAGCCTGTATTGTCACACTGCAGGGTAAAGGCCTCCCTCACGCCACACACATATTACCTAAGTTCTCTGCCAATATGGGGATGTCCTTCCAGTTGGAGTCAAATTTGTCCCTTCATTCGCTAAGTATGGTATGTTGATAATTTATTAAAGAAATTGATATTGTTGAGCTCACCATAGCCTCGAGGCGGTGGAAGTAGTTGCAGACGTGTCGGAACTCGTTCTGCTGCCCACACTGCAGCCACACGATGAAGGCTCTTCTGATGGTCACGGTGGTGTATGCTGGTGATGGCGGCTCCAGCAGCAAGTGGCAGCTGCTGTCGTTCGGCAGGAGGGTGAAGTGGCCCATCGTGTGCTGGAATATCAGTAAATTCTTATTAGTGTGTGAGGCACATGTATCAAGATTATAAATATCAATATATAACAGTCGAGAAACGTTCACTGTTGGAAATGGCATCTAGTAGGATACTGATGTGTTACACGCATAATTAGCCTATTATGTTCCCACAGCTGGGAAACAGGCTTCCTCTCTGTGAGAGACAGTGGGACATAATTCACCACGCGTGCCCAGTGCGGGTTAGTGGATGCCATATGTCTTAAAAAAAATATTCTAGGACATGCCGGTTTCCTCACGATGTGCTATGGTTTAAGTATGATTTAATACTCCTCTGCCTACCCCTAACGGAAATGCAGTCATGTTATGTCATGAATGATTCCATACTGAGTAATTTCAGATCATTATTTTGTATCTACAAGCTACCATGACATAAGACAGAAGATTTCACGGGGTTGTCCTAATTTTGAAGATGTCAAGGATGCGACCGGAATTTTAAAAGCGTCCGGGTGAGATTTTACGTTTTGAAGTGCGAATTCATCGCACTTAAGTGGCTGCAAAAGTTCAAAAGAGCCAAATAGCACTTTCAGTCTATAACCTGTCGATCAAATACAAATGAACCACTGAACCAAGGCTAGTTTTAAGTATTTCAATTACAAAGTAGCTAATGTAATGTAATTGCAATACCTACAAAAAACAAGAAGCAATAATTACATAACATCACGCCTTTATTTCCCCGAAGAGTTGGGCAGAGGTGTACATTACACCCACATTTCGCCAGTTATGTTTAAGTCCCATGTAATAGAGGGCGAGCCTAACAACCGGGCACGAATCTAGGCTAAGGGGTGTTACTGAGAAATTCCATAAAGAAAAACACAGTCATACTTTGTCCGAACTAGGATTCATTCTCACACCAGTAGCAGTTGGATGCAATAGCATAATCAGCGTATAAATTTCCCACTGCTGGGACACAGGCCTCCTCTCTGTGAGAGGGAGTGGGCCGTAATCCACCACGCGGGCCCAGTGCGGGTTGGTAGATGTCACATGTCTTCGATTTTTTGGTTCTAGGACATGGGTTCCCTTTTGAGAGCAGTGGTGATGAAATAATTTACACAAACGAAAGCGCCGGTCAGGGTTCGGTCTGGGCCACTGGGTCAGAAGCAATAATTAGTTGTTACTATTTACCGACCAATATAATTTGAAACAACACTACGTAAATAAATACAGCCTGATGATCGGCCATTCAGTACCAGACATCAAAGGTTTATTATCCTTTTACGAAACTATTAAGATCTACAAAATATAGTTTGGAAAATCCAAAAGTCCACGCCTCATAAGTCATAAAACTCATTCATAAACGAAAAAGAAATTCAAAACATAATTTCTAACAAAAATTTACAATTTATCACTTTTCATGAAGTATGTTTTGACTGCTGTTTTACCCATCAATATGGGTATTTCTAACCTCGCAATCCTTACATAATGTCAAAGACTATTTATTTAGATATTTACGTTGTGGGTTGCTAGGCAACACGTCAAGTCAAGGTTGGAAATATTTAGATAAAAATATTATATTTTAGTTAGTATTTTATTAATTATAATTAAACTACTTTGAATAAAAGAGCCATTTTCAATAACCCTTCATTCTATGGATGAAACAAATGTATTAAAAAAATTGACTCAATTAATTGATGTTATCGCAAGCTAAAGTGTTTTCAGGTTTCATACATTGACGGACAGGAATTTTTTTCAACGTTCTATTTTGATGCTTTTTTCATTCTGCTGCATTAAATCAATTGTTTAAAAATACAGTATTAATTTCCATTTAATCATCTATACAATGGTACCTATATAAATAAAATCTGTCAAGTGCGAGTCGGACTCGCACACGAAGGGTTCCATACCATGTCGTACAAGATTTAACACTATGAATTTTTGTAATACTTTCGTAAAGGTAACAACAGAGGCGCTATAAAAAAACAAAGATTTGTAAAGAAATTGTCTAATTTTAATGAGAAAATGTTGTTGTGTTAAAATATAGGTGTAGGAGTATATTTCATTTATTTTAAGAGAAAAATATTAAGTTAACGTTATCCAGTAACATGCATTAACTAAAGTCAAAGTTATTTATTTGCTACTAACATAGTATTAGTAGGTATAAATAGGTATATATGGTAGGTAAGCAGGTAGATATGTAGGGTAGGTAGGGTAGGTTAGGTACCTACCTACCCTGGTAAGAAGGGTAGGGTAGGTAGGTAGGGTAGGTAATTAGGTAGAAATAGGTAATTAGGAAAGGTAGATGCGCCGTAGATAAGTACTTAGTGCTAACCGTGCGAAGCCAGGCCGGGTAAAGCTAGTTACTTATAAATAAAAGGATTTCTCTTGCTACATCAGACTATATTGTACAAAATAGAATGTAAGTAGTACGTCAAATTTTAATTATAACTGTGCGTTTGCACTGGCGAAACATCACAACAAAACATGTTGGAATCTCTATTTTCTGTCAATTTTTCATACAATGTTTGACAGGAACTAGAGATTTCAACATGTTTTGTCGTGATGTTTCGCCAGTGCAAACGCACGGGTCAATACAGGTATTTATTTACGTTATTTTTGATAGTCATACAGACATCTATTATTTCTTACTTATTATTTTTACACATCCCATCGGACTATTAGAGTGAGGGAAGAGAGAGTGCACTCGTGTCTGCGCACACACTTGTGCACTATAATATCTCCCGCGCCGAAGGCCAGTCTCCGTTGAGATTGGCCGCCGTGACCGAATATTTTTACACCAATAATTTTTCTCAATACGAAATTGTATCCACAACGGTTTAAGGTAACTGAATAGTACACTGTATGTGCCAGCATTCATTTCAATGTTACTGAATATATTGTCTACTGGAGTGTAGTTTTAACATGAGGTACACACATAAACACCGTCTAGGGATACTTTGAAAAAAGTCGATAAAGTTCTTAAACTCAAAAAATACTGGCCGGTTTTAAAATCTTGTGAAGAAAGTTTATTTTGTAGACCTTTTTGGATGATCGAAATTTAAATGATCGAAATAGTATATGCTGCCATGATAGTAGGTACTTACTAATTCCATGTCATTACTCCGACAATAGTTATCTGTGGAATTTATATCCCATAATATTAGCATGAAATACAAAATTATTACTTTAAGTTGCAGAAAATCGTCCATATTATATAAAATACGTTATAAATCGGCGTTTTTAGTATTTGTTGATTATAAACAGTATATGTTACATGATACACACAAGTTTCAAATTCCTAATTTGTTTAGTTGTTGAGATAGAGCTCGTACAAAAATGGTCTAAAACAGACAACTTCTACGGCCCCCTAATTCATCATTTTTGAAGATAAAAACAAATAAAAATTATATTTATTTTCTACTCGATGAGCTCTAGAAAATGATACCCCACATGCCAGGGTCAGATTATTTTTTTTTCAAAATTTAATTTTATTGTATGGCGACCCCCCTTTAATTTTTAATTTTATTATTTGTTGCTCTTGCGGCAATAGAAATGCTTAATCTGTGAAATTTTCAACTGCCTACCTATTACGGTTCATGAGATAGAGCTCGCTGACAGACAGACGGACAGCGGAGGCTTATGAATAGGGTTCCGTTTGTCACCCTTCGGGTACGGAACCCTAAAAAGCAGGAGTGTAATAAAAATAAAAACAGTTGCAGAAATGGGGCAAATTTTTTTTTTCGATCGTAGAGCACACTAATGCTTCGCATTATGAGTCGTACAATAAAACAGCGAACGGTCCACAATAAAAATGATTTGTTTCAAAAGAAAATAGTTCATTTTGTAAGCAAATAAACAAAATGAAAGTTTGACACAAAAAATTATTGCTAAGATCTATTGTAACCGTTCTGAAAAATATTTCAGGTACGGTCATAAAAATGAATTATTTTTCTAGGACTTACAACAACAACCGTTGTTCCGAAGTAGTAAAGTTGAGAATCGTGTAGCAAGTTATTTTGCGAAATTAAAGGGCGATCCATAAATTTTGTTTATAACTTTGGCAGAGCTTTGACCTCCTTGTTCTAGAACAGTAACAATTGGAAGGATTTCGACTGTTCTTAGTAAAGATTAAGTTTATGGATTCTGACGAAAGGAATGGTATTGTTTTAGAATACTGCAGATGTACTTGCTAAGGCTTATAGGACCACCTACCATATTTTGCAGTTTCAAATTACTTTTAACGATGCCATTATATCATAACTTAAAGCCTGTAATCCCCGCAGGCTTTGGCAGAGGTGTACCTCTAACACTCGTTCACATTGTTCGTCATTGTATATGCATAAGCAAGCGTGAGGTCCAAGGTTTGATACCCGATTTAAACACTCTTTCTGGTATTGGAAAATTAAGTATTAACTGGAGTTGCTCTCAATTAAACAAATTAATATTATTTTCTTTAACTAGATTACCTTTGTCTGTTGTGATTAAGTAGATACATAAAATATTCAATCACTTAATATTACTGTTATTTTATAATTACTGCATTTCATTAAAATTTTACTCTTTGAACTAAACTTACCTAATAAGATATTGTATAATTATCACTTGCTTCAAAAACGGTGAAGGAAACCATCGTGAGGAAACCAACATGCCTGAGAGATATTTCTCGACGGTATGTGAAGCCCAGTCAGAGGTTCATGGGCGGCTTTAAAACTCTGACACCGGGTTGGTCACTAACCACACGAAAAGAAGAAGAAGACCTAATAAGGTTGAGGTTCGTTATATCAACCACAATATAATTACAATTCATTCTATTATTCACAAGGTAAGATCTATTAAGTCGTAAAAAAAAATATGTTTTTGTTTTCAAATTCAATTCATTTATTTGCCTGAATATGGGTAGGTACGCACGGCTACACATCAAGCTATAAATTTCTAGTATAAGCTGACCTCGCATCATACGGAAATCCTATACAATGCGAGATCAGCATAAACTGGAAACGTATAGCTTGATGTGTAGCCGTGTGTGCACATGAGGTGATACATAGAATAGAACAGAAGATCTTCAAACCATATCCTACCATAATAGGTGTGCAAATATCTATTACGATAAAAAATAATAAATCTTACAATAGTCATACATTTATCTATAGCAATGAATATATTATTGGAGATTAATTAATTATATAATTTAATTAGTTTTATTTAGCTTAAATTTTTTATTACATTTGTCATTCAAACTTACTCATTACTTTGTTTTAACTTTTTTATTACTTTTATTCACATACATAAATTCAAGCCTTCTTTCCATGGGGGTAGGCAGAAGTTACAGAACGCCGCCTGCTACGATCCTTACGTTGGTGCACAACTTAGTGAAATCGTTCAGGCATCTATTTAATGTTCATTTCTATCACCCTGGTACTTTTCAAAACAACAAATGATTCAATTTAATAACCTGTATTTTTACCATAAATTGAGCTACCTAAGTAGTGAGTCGCGTTACCACCTAGTTCCTGTACATTTCTGCTTTCCTGGTAGTTTTAATAAATAAAGAATTAGGACAGTTGACTTTTTTATTTTATTTCCACATTAACACTTTTGTTACTGATTGTACCTTTTCTCCTTTTGATAGTAACGTGGGACGAGTTGCAGAATATAATTTTTTTTTATTTTTTTTTATTTTTTTATTTGTTTATAGGGTCTTTTACGCATAGCGTATATCAGTCCCATCGTATCCTAAACAATTGTACTTTCACAAGACATGGGCCATGAATATGAACAAACCTTTCGCATCGTCGCCATTTGGTTGGGACAGGATTGTATGGAACATACCTACATCAATTCTGTTCAAATTCAGGGACCTTACTAACTTATTTCTACTAGACTCATATTGAACACATTCCATCAATAAATGTTGTAGGTCCTCGACAACTCCACATTCCTCACAATTGGGTGATGCAATTTTTTTCATCATGAAGGCAAATTTCTTGCATGGAATGTGTCCTGATCCGAGTCTTAGAGCAGTAACAATTAGCTTTCTGCTCACATCACTATTCATGAACCAGGGCACGCGGAGAGGTTCACACTGTATGGTTTTATACCATAGACCCTTCTCTAATGACCGTTTATTAAAATATTCTTTCCAGTTATCGTAACAAACATTTTTAAATTTTGGTAAAAATTCGGAATAATCTAATTTAATATTTATTTCTTTTCCATTTCTAGCCGCTAATTTCGCCCACGTGTCAGCCTCTTCGTTGCCCCGCAACCCAATATGCGATGGAACCCACTGCAACCTCAGTTGGATGCCGTTTAATGTAATTTCATCAATTTTAGATAATATAACATAGGCTATCGATGCACTTCTGTGGCCAGAGGCGCATCGAGCTATATGTTGTAATGAACTTTTGCTGTCCGTACAAATGACAACATTTTTATATTCATAGTGATTAATTATATAGGTCAAAGCCTCTGAGATCGCAATGAGCTCCAACGTCATAATGGACGTAGGTTCACTTATTTTAAAACAATTATCCTGAGTACTTATATCTATATTAGGTATATAATATGCAGACCCATGACCTTCTACACTCTTCGACCCATCCGTAAATATGTAAAAAAAACCCCTATACTTTGTATATAATTCACTAATAACTTCGTGTTTTAATATATTAGTATCGTATGAACGTTTAGATTTTTTTATTGATTCTAGATTTACTATAATTATTTGATTTACATTAATATTAGTTATCCATGTTCGTAAAGTATACATTAATAATGGACGGGAAGAAGCTACCTGCAATTCTTTAACCTCATTCATAACTGATACTATTAAAGGAGTGTTTTTATTTTTCCAATAACAATTTTGTCGAAGAGCGTAGAGATTCTCTAATAACTGACAAGTTAAATTATTTTCTATAGACTTTGACTTTAGACAAAATTTATAAGCTAAATATTTCCTTCGTAAGTACAGCGGAACTATACCTAGCTCACTTTCCATAACGTGAATTGGTGAAGTTTTGATAAAACCTCCTATTATCCTCATAGCCTGATTTTGAATTTTGTTTAATTTATCTAGATGGCATTTTGCGCTCGCATCATATAGATAGCAGCTATAGTCTATGCGACTTCTGACTAGTGCGATATATATACGTCTTAGGTGTCTGGGGTGTAAGCCCCATGAAGCACCTGCCAAAACCTTAAGCAACTTAAGACTCCTTTGCACCTTTTCAACAGTCATGTTAATGTGTTTACTCCAGCGCAACGATCTGTCTAACCACACACCTAAATATTTGTAATTATCTACTATCTCTAACTTGTCCTTATCAATTTTAAGTTCTATTTGTAATCTTCTAAAGCCTCTACTAAAAATACAAATCCTCGATTTATCGGCTGATAATTGTAACCCCATTTCATCCAGAATGAGACAAAATGTATTTAACGCTGTTTGAAATTCTATTTGACTTTCTCTTAGGTTTCTAGAAGGGGAATATAATACAAAATCGTCTGCATATTGGCACATCGTTACATTTCTAATTTTCTCAAAACATTTAATTGTAATTACGTTAAATAGGACAGGTGAAATTGGGTCACCTTGCGCTAAACCACGATTTGTATATCTAATAAAGTACTTATTTTGATCCGTTTCATCTTTCATAATAAGGTGCCGTTCACTTAGAAAGTTCCACAGATACTGACAGAACTTTTTTCCAACACCTATTTCGTCTAAGGTATTTATCAATACGTCTATTATAACGTTATTATAGGCATTAGTGATATCCAAAAAACACGCTATAGTCGGAATTTTACGCGAAAATCCTAAGTAAATTTGACTTACTAGTTTGGCTAAGCAGTCCTGACACGACTGTCCTCTCCTGAATCCAGATGTGAACGGTGACAGATTCTATAAATAATAATTTAATGGGAGAAAGTAGTGGAAGTACTGAAGAAAACTACACTTGTATATGTGTGACAGGAAAAGAAACCTTACCAAAACAATTTGGTATGGCAAAGCTCTTGAGATCGTTAAAAATTGAAAAAATAGGAAAGATGGTATATAAAAGTGCATTCAGGGTACTGATCTATTTTGAAAATAAAGAAAGCGCTTTGAAATTATAAAATTGTGAAAGTTTTATTAGTTCAGGATACAGAGTTCAGAGGACTGATGAAGCTAGCTTAACTTATGGTATTGTAAGACAGATAGATCTAGAAACAGAAGAAAAAGAAATACTTGAAAATCTAATATGTGAGCAGGACATAATATCAATAAGAAGGCTAAAGAGAATGTCTGACAGCGGGGAATGGATAGATTCAGAGACAATACGAATTTGTTTTAAGGGCGCCACTTTGCCGCCGTATGTATTTGGGTACGGTTGTAGGTTCAAAGTGGAACCTTATACTTTTCCAGTTTCTCAATGCTCGGGATGCTGGAAATTCGGACACCTTTTCAGGACATGTCCAACAAAAAAAATGATATGTCCCAAATGCGGTGGTAATCACTCAAATTGTGAAATAAATAACTATGTTTGTGTGAATTGTAAAGGACCGCATATGGCCATGTATAAAAAGTGCCCAATCTTCCTAAAAGAAAAAGAAATCAGAGACATCATGACCAAGCAAAACTATACCTACAGAAAAGCATTAGAACTATATTTGAAAGAAAACAGAAGTCAAGAATCAAATATTGATAAGAATGAAATTGAAATAAATAGTAACGACATTAACTCAGAACATGGAAATAAACAGAATACGCAGGAAACATTTAAAGATGTAATTGTAGCAGAACGAATGGCCAAAAGTAGTAGAAGTGGTGATATGATGCTGAATAAAGTCACTGAAGAGAGGAATTCAAGGAAAAACATACGTCAGCAAGAACATGTATCGGAAAAGAAGACGACGGAGACTAGAGTGTCGGACAGGTATAGTTTGGGTGAAGAGAATTCACGTTCATCACCCACCAATGAACCTACATATTTAGAGAAAGGAAAAAACCCAGAAGATGTGAAAAACTCAAGCGTTAGCTTAGACTTTTTTAGTACCTTTCAGAGAGTCAAATATATATGTACGTCTGACACAGATTGGGACACCAAACTTAAACAACTAGGTAAACTTGTAATGGAAATATTAGGTCAACTGATTGTTAAAGTTTTGAAGAAAGATGACTTTTATGCAAAATTTATATCTATGTTTAATAATGGCTAACAATAACAATACAACAAGAATGTCTAGTCTACGTATTGTACAGTGGAATGCGCGTAGCTTACGACCTAAACGTAATGAGTTTGAGTTACTAATGGCACAAGAAAAAATACATATAGCTTTAATATCAGAAACGTGGTTGGAACCTGAATCTCATTTCAATGTAAGTGGGTATAATATTTTTAGAAAAGATAGGACGGATGGGTATGGGGGTATAGCTATTATTATTTGTAATTCGATAAAAGTACAGCAATGTTTTGTTTCTACTAGAAATGCAGGAATCGAAGTTATATCAATTAAGCTTTTAAACTGTAATGAAATTAAAAATATAGTATTGCTGTATTGCCCTTCTTCAGTTCACACAAGCCTTGCTGACTGGGAACAGATTTTCTCACTATATCCCAGTAAATGCATAATAGCTGGGGATTTTAACGGCCACCATGCAACCTGGTCCTCTAAAGCCGATGGAAGAGGAATTCAGATCTATGATGCGGCTTTAGATGCTGGATTTATTTCTCTTAATGATGGGAATGCCACTAGAGTGACTTTGGTTAATAACATTGTTCAGAGTACATCTCCCGATGTGACCTTTGTTTCGACCGATTTGTCTGTTTTACTAAGCTGGAATGTGATGAACGAAAATCTCGGTAGTGACCACCTGTTTGTTAAAATTTCATATAAATATAGTAATAATATGGATACTGTTTGTACAAATAAAAAGCGAAATTTTAAGCTAGCAAACTGGTCAGAGTATAGTAAATCTTTAGAAAGTTATTTATTACAACCTTTAGATACATTTAATGTGCAATCCTTATATGATAATTTTATCAAACAGATGAATAAAGCAGCCGATGAACACATACCTTGGATTAGGAGCTATGATAATCCAAAAAATAACTTTAAACCAAAACCTTACTGGAACACAACACTCTCACATTTAGTAGCGCAACGTAGGTTGGCTTTAAAAAATTTCAGAAGTAATCCTACACCAAGTAATTTAACCCTAATTGAAAGCAAAACAAAGGCTGCAAAAGATGCTATCAGTCAAACTAGGACAAAAGATTGGCAGGGTTACTGTAGTAGCATTGACGAACAAACGTCAAGTTCTGATATGTGGAAACGCATGGGCTGGATTAAGGGAGTCCGTTCGTCCAGATCCCACGTTTCGAATGATCAGAAGATTGAACTTCTTTGCAATCTAGCTCCAGACTATGTCTATCCAAGGGTCCAGCATTTTAATTCAGATAATATATCACTCGAGACCAATTTTACCTTACAAGAAATGTGTAACTGTTTTAAGCGAAAGGATACAGCACCCGGTAACGACGGGATTACATATTCCCTCATATACCATTTAGGTCCGGCAGGCAAATTGTACTTATTAAATCTATACAATCACATTTTTAATACCGGTAGTGTCCCGATACAATGGCGTGACATATTAGTTACACCAATACCAAAAGCTTCACCTAACGGTGGTACCAAACTCCGGCCAATCTCTTTAATCTCATGTATATGCAAAATCTGTCACGCTATGTTGACAAAAAGGCTAGAGTGGTATATAGAGAATATAAATAATATTTTTTTTATATTTTCGTCAAGTCGTCCCAAATGGGCCGTAGGCATGTAGGACGAGTTGATGAATCACTCGGCCATACACGTACGCCGATTGCGAGGACTACTCACATGAGCTTTCTCAGATTTTTTTATCAATGAGTATTTAATACTTAAGTACTTTAAAAGTTTTAAAGAACGCAAGTACCTACAATAATCTACCTGCAGTAATTCACAAATAAAACAGTTTTGCGTCAGACAAGGTCACAAGGAAGCACACACACATAAACTCACGCCTTCTTACCATGGGGGTAGACAGAAGCTATCTGCTCAGATCTTCACGTATTCGTTTTGCTGCTTTTACATTCATACATCTGGTCATACACGCACGCCGGCTAATACTACGCTCCTAACTTTTTGAAGAACATCACTACTAAGGTACCTATCCCCTAGGCCCTAGGCAGACTTAAGTGTCTAAGCCCTATTACCTAGGGCATCCTCAAAGGCACACAAAGCATCAAAGAAAGCCTAAAGTAGCAAGTATCTTCTACATCTACACTAGCTGATAAATAACAACTGTAAGTCTTTATCAGACTGTTTCATTTTTATCCCCATTGAAATAGACCGTGTTTCATTAAAAATACCCTAAAGGATTGTCGGTCAAGATTCAAGAATGATTTGGACATTATAATAGCTATGTATATTAATTACCCCGTCTTATAATTATGACTACATAATTATGCAGTTAGGAACAATAGCAAGAAACTATCTCACTACTTATATATCAATCAAACTGCCGAGCCTGTCCCAACTATGTGCCGATCGGCTTCCAGTCTAACCGGATGCAGCTGAATACCAGTATTTTACATGGAGCGACTGCCTATCTGACCTCCACTACCCAGTAACTGGGATATATACCAAGAAACCCTATCTCACTAGAACATAAATTACTTACTTGTCTCCAAAATGTAACACGAATCACCTCACTTCAAATACACAGACGTAATTAGTCTAACTATGATTGTAATTAGTAAATGAAGTAATTACATTAAGTAATTAATATTAAATGTCGTGTCTGTTACGTGGCGGCCGCGTGATCGCAAGCTCTGTCTAAAATGATCACCTACAGGTTTTGTGTCGAAAATATTTTATTCGTTTGCAAAATACCCACGGTTTGTGAATATTTTGTAAAAATATTAATCAGTTGTGGGTGAAATTCTCGCACAGTACGTGGAGTACCCTTCATTGATGATGATTATAAAAAATATCGATGGTAGGTCAATAAAGTAGGGTTGATCTGCAAATAATTGCAGTGCGATTAAAAGGTTATTCTCCATTTTTAACACCTGACGCAAAAAGAGGGGAGGTGTTATATGTGTCTGTCTGTGACACCATAGCTCTTAAACGGGTGAACCGAATTGAAAGCGGTTTTTTTTAATTTGAAACCAGGTTTTCTTAAACATGTTTTATCAAAGTCAGTACAGCCATTTGAAAATAATCTCTTTTCTAGTTGATGAATGAATGTGAGCGACTTCCACGAGTCTGATCGTTTTGAAATTTGGTATTCTGTTACTTCATTGATATTAGAAGAACATAGTAACCTTGAACTGATGCTGCAGCATCACCTGGAATTTGCAGGATACCCAAATCTCTTACCAACTTACAGCACAGGTATCGTGTTTGAGCTCATTGGAATCGTCTCAATGAATAGGTTATAAATAGATAGATCTCATGTCGGCGACAATTAGTCTCAAAAACTTGTCGAACTGTACGGAAATTAGAAGTATTTTTGACAGATTTGAATGTGAACGTTTTTAAAAATACAGGTATTGTCATTGATGGGTAGTTCAGGTGATCAATGATCATGCCAGCATTTAAAGGTAGCATCTTATTCGTTTTGGATTTGGAACATACAAAAGAAAATATAAATGTTGTTTCATAAATCTTTTTAATCATAGTTTCTATTAAGAGTTAACTTTTTCGGACTGAACTCATACAATTTATTCTTAAGTTATACTATTTAAAAAAGCTTAGTGATGATAGGTCGACTATTGTATTCTAAACATAGGTAGCAGATTGTAGGGTAAGAAATGTACCTGTAGGTGTTTGATTCCTTTTAGATTAAGGGTGAGGTAAAATAGGATTAGGTATCATTATGGTTGTAATATAAAATAAAAACAAAAAAAAATGCGATGACAACGCTTTTTTTTTGTTTTACTTACAAAAAGAGTAAGGATCAGTTACAGTTTTATATCTTTGTTTTAGTTTTTACTTTCCACAACGCTAAGATTTAAGTAATTATTTATTTATTGTAGTAGCATGATTATGGTTAATTATTCAGTCAGTTATTAATTAAAATATATCTAGAAAAACATAGGATTTTATATTATTATACATTTTTTTTGGATTTTTTTAATACTTTTATCTATACTATAAATTAAACATTTTAAAATTAATAGCACCGCCACCTAGACAGTGGCTTTGGAACTATCAAGTCTATCTAGTTAACATACACAAGTAAAAACACCTTATTGTATTTACTTGTGTATGTTTTGTTAGATACATTGTAATACATCATTATTGTAATACAGAATACATAACATAATTATTGCAGGTACACTTAAAGAAAGTTATTACAACACGATAAAAATCGATTATTTTATAGCCATCTTGTTTTAATAATAAAATTTTACAAAACTTTTTTTATTGCCCTTTTTGTTTTTATTTAATTATTGAAAGTGAAATGTTTTTTGTAACAGACCTTATGTTTTTTTTTTGTTGTACCTTAGAGTTTTTCAGGACTCACAAGTAGTATAATAACTTAGTTGCTTCACTTATAAAATGATGGTTAATCATTCAGTCAGTTATTAAATATAACATATAATTTATCTAGAATAAACATAGGAGTTGATATTATTATTATTTTTTTTGTATTTTTGAACACTTTTATCTATACTATAAATTAAACATTTTAAAATGAATAGCACCGCCACCTAGACAGTGGCTTTGGAACTATCAAGTCTATCTAGTTGACATACACAAGTAAAAGCACCTTATTGTATTTCATTGTGTATGTTTTATTAGATACATTGTAATACATCATTATTGTAAGACAGAATACATAACATAATTTTTGTAGGTACACTTAAAGAAAGTTATTACAACACGATAAAAATCGATTATTTTATAGCAATCTTTTTTTAATAATAAAATTTTACAAAACTTTTTTTATTGCCCTTTTTGTTTTTATTTAATTATTGAAAGTGCAATGTTTTTTGTAACAGACCTTATGTTTTTTTTTGGTTGTACCTTAGAGTTTTTCAGGACTCACAAGTAGTATAATAACTAAGTTGCTTCACTTATAAAATGATCGTTAATCATTCAGTCAGTTATTAAATATAAGATATAATTTATCTAGAATAGACATAGGATTTGATATTTTTTATATTTTTTTGTATTTTTTTAACACTTTTATCTATACTATCAATTAAACATTTTAAAATGAATAGCACCGCCACCTAGACAGTGGCTTTGGAACTATCAAGTCTATCTAGTTAACATACACAAGTAAAAGCACCTTATTGTATTTCCTTGTGTATGTTTTATTAGATACATTGTAATACATCATTATTGTAATATTAGAATACATAACATAATTATTGTAGAAATGTATTACAACACGATAAAAATCGATTATTTTATAGCTATCTTGTTAATAAAATTTTACAAAACTTTTACTATTGCCCTTTTCGTTTTTATTTAATTATTGAAAGTGCAATGTTTTTAACTTACTTTATGATTTTTTTTTGTTGTAGTTTAGAGTTTTTCAGGACTCACAATTAAGTATAATAAATAAGTTGATTCACTTATAAAAATATACACGAAGATATTTTAAAACAAGGTCAAAGTCAGTTTTTTCAATCATCATTCAACAGAACACCACTTCAAAACCGTAATTTACAACACTTGACTAATACATTACCTAATATAAGGGTACTCTTGTCAATCACTTTATAAAAACAACGCAATGTACTCCGTAATCCATTTTTAACATTAACCATCAACATGCGAACGTGGTCGTAGGAATTGCTCGATTCCCGGTAAAATACTTGAAGAAGGCCTCGACAGAACTATTGCCGTCCCTTTCTGGCTCACAACAAAGAATCCGCTCCCTTGCGGTCGTCTCTTTCAGCCTTTCGTCACTCCATATTGACTTCGGGAAAGGGGGCCATGAATAATTGACGTGATCCAGCACTTTTCTCGGTACGGGGAAACTAACCCTCGAAGTTGATTGGGTTACGTTAGGTATGGAAGCCCTTATCCAGATGTTGAGAGAGGCTGGCGAGACTTTCTTTAAAGCCGCTTTTGCACGTTCATTGCTGGCTAAGTTCTCGGGCCATCGCGGTGTTGGTAGCGTATCTGCTGGTGGTGCGACGTTGTAGTAGATGTCATTAGATGCTCGGTCGCTATCGTTTGGGAAGGCGCTGTCACTGCTAGCCATGGATATGGTGCTGCTTCGTAGGGAGGATTTCTTTGAACACCGACATTTGAGGCGGTTGCAGGTAAAGCAGTCGTGGAACTTGTATTCTTCTAGCAGTATGATCAGGTCCCGACGAATGGTTTGTAAGTTTAACTCCTGTTGACAAGAAACCAAAAAAATCATTGTTTGTTGATATAAAAGTTTATTCAGGGTGGGCAATATTTAATAAACGTATGTCATGTAATGCCTTCAGGCATTCCTCCTACGCTGGTGTCGGTCGCGTACGTCCCGCAGCAACGTACGCGCCGCTGACGTCAGCGTCGCAGTGCGTGTGGTGCTAATAGAACACAATGTATATTCGTACGCGCGACCGACCGTCCGCGATCGACAACAGCCTAGGAGGACTTCAGGCCTAGATAAATAATTTATTATTGTTTCAGAAAAATACAATATAAGTACCTAATTATTTAAACGTTTTCATTTTGGCTAACTATGGTTGGTAAGGTAACATACATAAGGATAGTATATGTAATACATTTATAAGGTTTTCAAACTCGCTACGTGTTCTCAAAGAACCACAAAAAGTTTAGTTTACCTATACGTGACTTAAATCAGCTAACTTGTTGCGATGTTTTAGTGTAGTAGGTACATTACATACATACCTATATAAGTCTTACAAAATGAACGAATACTTTATCCAGGGTTATTTGTGTTACAAACATAGAAATTAAACACAAAATAATACAATTATACCAATATAGTCCATGTATCTTACGATCGAATCGTGTTAATTAATTTTTCAAAAGAAAGCACTAGATTATTATAGAAATAAAAATTGTAAATTTCCGAAACCCTAGAATTCATAACATAGCATGTAGGTATATTCACTACTATTTACAACAATAATTATAATGTTAAAATAATTATGTCATTAATATACAGTATTTTAACTGAAGTAAACGTTCCCGTTAAGCCGCAATTAGTAACTTAAAAAAAATAAAATCTTTCGATGTTAATATTTTTTAGCATGTATGGACGCTACACTATTGCGGGTTAACGGGAACGCCCTCTGTTAGTTAACACACTGTATATTAAAAACTTATTATGTAAATACATAAATGTAGGTACTTACCAACTGAAACTTCACATCGTCATAATAATAAACTTGAGATTTCTTCATTTTCACCAAAAACACAGAACACTAAATACTTAGTTTATACACTGCATGTCTGTCACACTCGGAAATCAAATTAAAAACTAAAAAGTTAAAAACAAAACTAGATTAAACCAAAAATCTCGAAAGTAAAAAATCTTTTTTCCTTCTAAATCATCCCTCAGTCCCCAATTTCGTCCAACGGGTAACTGAGATCGATATTTGTTTTGGCAATGGTTTTATGCCTTTGCGCATCCCCTAATGAGTCCCACTTCGGTTGTTTCCGTCACTGTTCGGGAGTTCCCATCGCCCTAAGAGAGGCTTACGGAAAAATAGCATGTTACTAAGAAAGTGTTAGGGATTATTTCAAAGTAGTTTATGACTTTTTTGTTATTAACTTGGCTTAGTTAATGAGGGTGAATATTTTCAAGTAATGTGCTAATGAATGATTAGTAATTCTTGTAATTAGGGTATTAACCATGAGAATAAACTTGTTATTGTAAATACTTTAGTGTCACATAGTAACACTTCGCATTCCGTTGTATACCTATCTAACGACTTCAAAAGACTCATGATTCTCATGTCAATTGAACTATTTTTTTTTGTTTAATTTTTTTTTCCTCTTAAACTGTTTACCGCGTCTGACAGTTTTCGAATAATATAAAAGCCTCGCCCTGGATAACCACAAGCCTTGTATTTATGCTTAATTTTATTAAAGTTGAATTGAATCTTAAATCGCAAATTCATTATTTTTATCTGAGCCCATGAAAATTGCTCCAAATCCACACAATCAGATTCAAGGGTTTTAAATGTCTTTATTTTGTTTTTACGGAATCGTGATCATACCTATGCAAACAGAGACGAATTTGCCTGCCTAGCAACTAATACATAACATACATAATCAGCCTATAATGTTCCCTCTACTGGGACACAGGCCTTCTCTCTGTGAGAGGGAGTGGGCCGTAATCTACCACGCGGGCCCAGTGCGGGTTGGTAGATGTCACATGTCTTAGAATTTTTGGTTCTAGGACATGCCGGATTCTTCACGATGTTTTGAGCACCGCTGCACCGTTTTGAGAGCAGTGGTGATGAAATAATTTACACAAAGTAAAGTTCCCGTCTGGGTTCGAATGTACGACCTACAATTCGTAAGTCGCGGCCGTTACCACTGGGCCATTAGTTACTGAGCAGTGCTCGGTAACTAATAATACAGCTTATTACTGTCCCACCGCAGGGCAAAGGTCTCTTCGCATACAGAGAAGGCACGAGCATTGATCACCATTAGTGTTGGGATTTTATCCGGATAAATACTCAAAACGGATAAATACTCATAAATATCCGTTTTTACTCGAGTATTTATCCAAAACAGCGGATAAATACTATCTATAGTTTTCGTTACGTTATGAACCGTAAATTTTGCAATTTTACGAACAAAAGGACTGAAATAAATGTCAATCTGAAAATATACATTTGTACCGTACTTTATTAATCACTTTAACCATAACAAAAAGTCTATAATAACAATGATTTCATGAATATTTTCATCAATCACTCTCAAAGTTAGATAAAATTATACATTTGTGCGTTACTTCTTCTTCTTCGTTTCGTGCGGTTAGTGTCTAACTTGGTGTTAGAGTTTAAAAGCCGCCCATGGGTCTCTAACTTGCCCATGGGTCTCTTGGCTTCACATGCCGTCGAGGAATATCTCTCAGGCATGCCAGTTTCGGTGTGGGCGCGTTCCTTGAGGTTGCGGCCAGCCCGCCGGTTGAACGCGTTTCAAAGGGTCATGGCCATCCGGATGGTCCGGGGATACCGTACGGTCTCCGGTGAGGCGGTGACCCTCCTTGCCGGATAGCCACCATGGGATCTGGAGGCGAAAGTCCTCGCAAGAGGCGCGAGGAGGTAAAACTCCGCTGCCGCGAGAAATTACGGCACAGCGGACAGAACTCCGGTGGGATCTCATGGCGTCATGGAGAGTGCGATTGTCGCAACCCAGTGCTGGGCACGCCACGATTGTGGCGATAAGTCCCCTCTTTGAGGAGTGACTTGAGAGGCGCCACGGCATCCTCACCTTCCGCCTGACGCAGGTTCTCACCGGAAACGGTTGTTTCGGGAGGTTCTTGTTTCGCATAAGGCAGGAGGAAACACTCGGGTGTCACCACTGTGTGGATCGCCCGGAGGACACGGTGGAGCATGCGGTGGACTGCCCGGCTTATGCGGAGCACCGCCCAGTCCTCGCGGAGGCGATCGGCGGCAGTGACCTTTCGCGTCGGGCCCTAGTCCAGGCCATGGTACGGAGCGAGAGGGCATGGCAAGCCGTCACCACCTTTTGCGAAACAGTAATGCTCGCGAAGGAGGAGGCGGAGCGCGTCACGGAGAGGCAAATTTCACGCTCTCATGCCCCTAGCCGCAGCAGACGCCCTGGGCGTCGGGACTCGGTAGCCGATTTCCGGCCACTGTAGGCGCGGGCATGCGGACGGAGAGCAATGGGTAGCTCGCCGTTCGATAAGGACCAGGCCCGGGTCGACGGCGCGTTGTGTTCCACTCGTGCTTCAAAGAGATGTCAGCACAATTGACGGGGTCCGCTAGGGCCGATGCCTGCCGGGGTTGCGGGAAAGTCCTAAAGGGAAACCGTGGCCTCTGGCAACGTACAGGCAACTGAAGGAACACGGGTGGGTTTTAGTCAGTAAGAGTCTGACACGCCCTTCCGCTTCGCCCAGAGCGGGAGAAGTTATTCGCTGATTTCCCAACCAAAAACAATAAAAAAGGCATGCCGGTTTCCTCACGATGTTTTCCTTCACGGTTTTTGAAGCAAGTGATAAATACAATACGCACATGAATCCAATAAGTCAGAGCTGCGTGTCTTTTTTTTTTTGGTTAGGAAATTGACGAATAACTTCTCCCACTCTGGGCGGAGTGGGAGGGCGTTTCAGACTCTTACTGACTGTATAAAACCCACCCGTGTTCCTTCAGTTGCCTGTATGTTGCTAGGGGCCACGGTATCCCTTTCAGACTTTCCCGCGACCCCGGTAGGCATCGGCCCTAGCGGACCAAGTCAGTTGACATCTCTTAGAGGCGCGCGTGGAACACAACGCGCCGTTGACCTAGGCCTGGTCCTTATCGGATGGCCAGCTACCGATTGCACACTGTCCGCAGGCCCGCGCCTACGATGGCCGGGAATCGGCCTAGGATTCCCGACGCCCAGGGCGTCTCCTGCGGCGGCTAGGGCCGTGAGGTCGCGAAATTTGCACGTTCACACGTTCCGCCTCCTCCTTCGCGAGCATTACTGCTTTCTAGAAGGAGGCGACGGCTTCCCATGCCCTCTCGCTCCGTACCATGGTCTGGACCAGGGCTGGACGCGAGAGATCACCACCGCCGATTGCCTCCACGAAGACACGGCAGTGCTCCGCCCAAGCCGGGCAGACCTCCACCGTATGCTCCACCGTGTACTGCGGGCGATCCACACAATGGTGACACCCGGGCGTTTCTTCCCGCCTTATCCGGAATAGGAACCTCCCGAAACAACCGTGTCCGGTGAGGACCTGCGTCAGGCGGAAGGTGAAGACGCCGTGGCGCCTCTCTAACCACTCCTCAAACAGGGGACTTATCGCCGCAATTGTGGCGTGCCCAGCACAAGGTTGCGACAATCGCACTCGCGGCAGCGGAGGTACGCCCTGACGTTACGCCTCCTTGCGCCACTCCCGAATGTGCGCGAGGGCTTTTGCCTCCCAGATCCCATTAGACCAGACTATTTTTAAACGCGATTCAAAAGGAGTGGAATTAGTTCATGACAACAAATTTTATTCCCACCAATTCTTCGACTTCAGGTGAAAAAACAGTACTTTAACTTTTTTTTTCTTTTGCTTATATCTCGAAAATGGTGCGTCCTATCGCAAAAATAATGAAAATTTCGACCCCCTTTATAAAACCCTTAAACCCCTATAACTCAACATGTTGGTAATAATTTTTCATGATTTCCATACAAAAAGTGAAAAATTCCATATAAAACACGTCGTGGCTGGCCCCTGTACGCCTCCGGCTCTATTGTAGGCTACGGCAAATAATGTAGTATTTTGGAAGGCCCAAACATCAATACTAAACATAAAAATTAAAAAAAATAACCATCGGAAGCGCTAAAAATATATTTATCCATCATTTTGAGTAAATATCAGATAAAAATGAGTAAAAACGAGTATTTATCCGTTTCGGATAAATACTCGAGTATTTATCCTCCGAGTATTTATCCTCTGCCCATCACTAATCACCATGCTTGCTCAAGAGGGTTTGTGATTTCAGACGTATATTAACTACCTATTACTCCAGGTTTCCTCACGATGTTTTCTTTCACCGATGTCAGTAATGTCCAAGATAAACTCAGAAAGTACATATGAATTGAAAAATTCGCATTGGACTTACCCGGATCCGGACACACAACCTCATGCATGAAAGGCGAGGCCACCGTCACAAGATTACAACTTAAGAAATATTAATCTTCAAAAACACAGAACAGTTTTTTCCAACTTAAACTACTTAGCTCTTTTAATCCTTAAAAGCAGTTACTAGAACTAAACAATTGTTTGTAAACGTGAAAGTAGGAGTTGTAAAATAACAGGAGGGATCAAAGTTGCCGACTTTTAAAAGTTAAAACTTTAAACAAAAGATTCTTTGGGTCAGCGTTACTTGCAATGCACAAATGTTGCTTGCAATAATCATTCTTTACTGGTTCAGAATGGAGGCAGTAAAAGCAAAATCAGTTATCTTGGGTTTCGTTTTACCCGACTACGGTGAAGAAGGAGGGTTATGATTTTGCTGGTATGTGTAGGTATGTATATTATGTGAATATGTATGTTCATCTGTTCCCTCATAACTTCTAAACTATTTATCATAATGAGGTATCGCTGGCAGCCTCTTGATGTCAGCTGGTTATAGGCATGTGACGTCACATTAAATCGAGATATTAAAAAGTCGCAAGAAATCTGTTCGACTTATTATTTCGTTTATTCATTTTGATTCTTATTCATTTACATTTTTAAATATTTCTTAAAAAAAAAAGATATAAAAAACATTTAAAAATAATAAAAATAGTAGCACACCGGTATCGGGAACAGGGTCCAAGCTACCCGGCGGTCAAGGGACCGCCGGTAGCTTGGACCCTGTTCCCGTTATCTCTCTCTTCCCTCTGGAGGTTCCTCTCTCTGGAGCCTTCTCCAGAGAGAGGAACCTCCTGACAATGCGAGGTAATCTAAATAGACTCTGCCCAGAATTCGTTCACGCGATTGGCGCCATCACTAGCGCCCATCAGTTTCTGTAACGTGCAGCTGACAGGACACGCACGACACGGCATTAAGTGTCCCATCGTTTGTGGAACAGCAACACATTTACACGCCACGGTGGAGTCGTCTATGAATCTCCACCGAAACAGATTTTCGATTGAACAGTCTAAAATCGCCAACACGTTATGCGAAGGTTTGCATTGTATTGTAGATTGTTATATTAGAATTACTGTTGTTGTTGTTGTTGTTACACACCTAGAACTTCATGCTCATCAGTAGCGCTTGCGAACATTAGACCAACGATAGTTAATTGACTCAGGCGTGATTTTGCGGAAATCCATTATAAAATACAATAGAAAACGTATATTTAGTAACCTAATCTGCATAACTGTTCTTAAAGAGTCATAAAGAACCCTGTAAGAAATCTACACGTGTTTCAACTCTCAATGAGGCATCCTCAGGATGACGATTGACTTGTTGCGAACCCGGACACGACGTGTTGCCATGACAAGAAGCCGCGCGTGCTGCGTGTTGCTTTTCGTTCGGCTCTTGTCGTGGCAACACGTCGTGTCCGGGTGAGGTCCGGTGAAACACGTGTCGATTTCTTGCAGGGTTCTTTATGACTCTTTGAGAACAGTTAAGCGGGTTAGGTTACTAAATATACGTTGTCTATATTGTATTCTAGACCAACGAGTCAATAAACTTACATACAATAAGTATACGGGCCGATATTGTTATTTGAATATTGCTTACTGAAAGACTGACCAACTACTGGCTAAACTTGTATGAAATGTGTTTTTAATAAAACATCCGGAAAATGATATGTGAAACCCTTACGCAAGGGTCGATGTAAAACTAAAAGGGATGGATGACATAAATATTCATTTCAATCCCTCTTTTTTTTTACTAAACTGTGTTACGTAAGTTGGAATTGATGGTACAGTCCGTGGTATGAATAACTGCTAATCTTAAAGCCACGGGTTTAATATAGGTACTCAGGTTGTGTATACATATAGTATGACTGGAAATTGGTGACCGATACATAAACACGTGACTCTACTCATCATTATGTACTACTTTCACTATGGGCCCTATTTTGATATAACGGGAACTATGAAAACCCGAAATCGCGAGAAACAAAAAAAACGAGGCAGTCTGGGACTGCCGATTGAAATGAAAACTAAGTAACGCCATCTATCTAACGAAAATGTCAGGAATTTATGGGGCTTGCTGTCAGTACAAGAACGAAAACTGTAGCTCCATTCAAAAAAAATCCAAAAATATAAAACAAAATGCGCTGTCAACAAAAACTTGAAAGTCTTACGAATTTTCGATGAGGTCACGTGTTCTGACGCGAGTTTACCATTTTTTACCCATCCCAAAAAAAATTGCACAACGCTGCTAAAGAAGTTTTCACTTCAAAATCAGCTGTTTACTTTTGACGAATTTATTTTCCGAACATAAATGAAGAGAGATTTTTTTTTTCGATTTCCTGTTTTCATAATTCCCGTTTCATAGTTAATATGTCATACTCATAACATAGGTTATTTTTAACACCCATACAAAGATTTTTGTCTCTACATTTCCAACCTTAGAATGCATTAAATAGAAAATCCTGTCTGTTTAGGTTCCTACTGCAATTTTCAAGATGTAAGATTTACTTGTTCTAATTCCATTCTCTGTTTCGCTTGTGGTAATATCCCAGCATGAATCCCAACTGTTGCATTGCTGAAGCCAGTTATCCCTGCATTAGTCTACTACACTGAAAAAGATAAACTAAAGATTATAAACGTGTTCAGTTTAAAGCTATCTTTAACATTATGTGCCTACCACTATTGCATGAACTTTAAATTAATAAATAAGAATAATACAGCTTCCTTTAGGTTCTAGTGGCTCGCGTGCTTCACATCTCTCCAAAAACTATCCTATGAAAAGTGGAATTGCGGCATACCAGTATTCTACACTCTATATCTCATAATCTAGACATTTCAATGTCAAGGATTCACTTAGTAGATATTTTAAATTAGATATTATTTCAAATAACTTGAGAAAACAAAGAACAAAAAAAGTGCATTTACAAACACCGAAATCGTGATCGAGTCTAATTTTCGTCTGTATGTTTTACAAATAATAAGTTATACCACGTGGGAATTCAACCCCCAACCCAAAGCGCCGATGCTTTCCTGAGCCATCCGTGCTCCAAGTGGTCGTTTGCGGCCAAAACATCCTGAAATACAGGTACTTTAACCTAGCTCTGAAGGGTTTCACATATTTTGCAACCTTGTTAAAGCCAATAAAATAATATATTGTTAAAATTACTTTAAATTGGTTTATCTAAGGGCAGCAGTATAATGATGGTGATTTTAAATCCCTCAACAAAGTCCACTCAAACCAAATACTATGTATCAAATAGCATTATCGGTCGGCAAATAGCCACTGATTATCATAGGCCTCCTGCCTTCCAATCTGTCCTATCTACTAATCTGACGGTATTCGGGATGTTAAGCCACCGCAACTTGTCTGCCCAGTGCGGTGTGCTATCTGTTTGTCTCAATCACGGAGAAATGGAGAATAGAAAGAAGGTCTCAATTCATATCATAGTGATGTATTACGAAAATATCGATACTAATTGTTGCATTATAATATTTTGTTGTTGAGGAACAATAATAATGTCTAGTAAAACCTAACGCGTTTCAGAGCTGTCAAACATGATATTTTGTGTTCCATCGACTTTTGCAGAAGGATATCTCAGCAGGTGACCTTAATTAATAAAAATGGTTGGAATCACTTTACGAATTTAGGGGTATGAGGAACAGGGTGTAAAGTTCACTCATCCACCATAGAAAAGGGAGGATCCTCCAACCAGACGGGTTGTTATGTCTGGCGGGCAACTGCCCATATGTTGATTTCGGATAGTCTTATCTATGTTTTTCGCTCGGTAAACTCTAACTGCGCGATGCAGGAATTGTGTGACGTCATGTCTTTGCTGCGTAGTTTGTATGTCGCGGTGTAACCGCTACACGAACTTTAAAAGATAGAAAATTCGGTTCGGTGAATACAAAAAATGTCATGTGCATTATTAATTTAATATATTTTTAAATTGCATTACTACACGAAACGTCAATTCATGTTACTGTTTTATTAATATCGACTTCATAAATTAATGTAACGGCCATAAACTGTACTACTCAGCACCTGCAGTTACTTTTATAACTTATTACGATTTTGATTTACTAAAATAATGTTTTTCTTCTTTTACAGGTAAGTTTCTGATTATGAAAGTCTCCGAGCAAACGTTACGTACTTTCTTCCTAATAAGGTACTTAGTTTAAGGCTGTTACGCAAAGTCCTGGATTTCCATATTTTATTAAGAAATCTGATTAATTTTCACTGAATCGCTAGTAATTCAATTACTTTGAAGTTTTGCCAATTAATTTATCAAGTAAGAACCAAGACGCGTTTTCAATAATTAACAAGAATGTTGGGCAACTCAGCCTATCGTAGTACACTGCTGGACATAGGCCTTCCGCAGACTGCGCCTCAAGACCCCTCTGCCTTCCGCATCCTGTCTGTCCCAGCAACGGTAGCTGGGACAGACTGGATGCCTATGTGGATACTGGAGGCTTATGTACGCCCCCCAGCTAGACAGCTGGGGGGTCCCACGCTAAGTTTGCCAATACGCGGGCTTTACTCCAGGACTCGTCTGCTGCACAGGCCATCGGTCTATCGAATCACATGGCCAGCCCACTGCCACTTCAGTTTGCTTACTCTGCAAGCTAACCAACATAGCTTGCAGAGAGCTATGTCGGTAACTCCGGTTCTTATCCAGATAATTTAATTCCTGATTTTATCCTTTGAAGAAACTACGAGCATAGCCCAGCCATAGACCTTGAATTTGTGGACCAGCCCGACTGTCAAGGTCCACATTTTGGCACCGTATGTCTTAAGGGACAGGACGCACTGGTTGAATACCTTAAATTAGTCTTCAAACATTGCGGGATAGGCGATGAGAATGACTTGACGAAGTTTCTCAAACGCTGCCCAACCTAACTGGATACTTTTGTCGGTTTCTTTCTCAAAGTTGTGTCTAAGGAGCTGGATGACTTGCCCTAGATAGACATACCCCTTCACATCTCCGAGAAGCGATCCTTCGTTGCGGATTAAACTAATAACATAAGTAAGCAATAACAAATGTAGATAAAATATATCTGAATACACAAAAGTTATGGGACCATTTCTTATGGAGACAATTCCTAATAAAAATTATTCATCCATCTGCCTAGCCTTTTCCCAATTATGTTGGGGTCGACTTTCTGTCTAACCTGATGCAGCTGAATACCAGTATTTTACATGGAGTGACTGCCTATTTGACCTATACAACCCAGTAACTGGGTAATCCGATACCCCTTGGTAAGACTGATTGTAAGACTTTCGGGCTTCTGACGACCCGTAACAACTGTCAAAGCTCCACGAATGACAGCCAGGACCAACGGCTTAACGTGCTTTCTGAGCGTAGCTTAACCTGATGGATCGACCAGTGCGGCTGTTATTACTTAGCCACGAGCTCCTCCAATAATAGTAAAAATGGGGGTCTTACTTTAACCTTAGTCGCAAATAGCTCACAAAAGCACAACTACGAACCCATTATCGCAACACTACATTCAATAAACCCCATTATCCTTCTATTTAACTGAAAAGCACATCACGGATCAATATCTCATATAGCCCAGCATTGTCTCCCAACATTGCGAAGAATGCCATCTTAATATGCGAGCGGCAAATATCGAGCGCCGCACTTCACTATGCGAGGAATGCCACTGACGCGTAGGGACGTGACCGGATTATCGATACCGATATTGCGATGGAATATTTTATAAATTGGAGAAAAATTCGAGGTGTCTGTTGGTTTTATAAGTGGTGCGTGTTAATGGAGAGGTTAGGATAATTTTTTGGGTGGCTGTTTGTGAGTGGAATGATAGAGAAAATATTTACAAAACTATTATGTGGTTTTGAAGATTACCTACTTTAATCATGATGGCTAAGAAAATAATGACCATTGTATTTCTATTTCAATAATAATGGGTGTAATTAAGACACAGAACAACAAAATAACCTTGAATAGAAAGAAAACGGTAAAATATGTCTCTTCATTTACATAACTAGCATGACTGTACTCGTAAACGTAATTAATGAAAAAATAACTTATTGACTCCGCACCAATAACAAAGTAAGTCATAAAACTTTCCTTTTTGCACTGTTACTACTGTATAATTACTTCTTCCACACAATAGTTTTCAAAACACACGCAACTCATCGACTATGCGCGATTATTAAGGTTCATTTACATACGTAGGTCGTGCGGCTGCGTGCGAATACCGCATTTCAATTTAAACTCATAGTATTTATAGGCTCAAATGTTAACCCCCTCGTTAGTTGCAAATGACATTTGAGTAGAGTTGTGTAGTTAGTAGTGATGTTACGATTTCACTATTTCAATTATGTTCTGCAAATTTTGAATTAAAACTAATCTAATTTATGTCATACTAGTATAAGGTCTGAGTTGAGGTACACGATTCCTGACAAATGCGCGCACTGACTGGACAGGTCCAATCAAATCTGTATGCTTCTTTTTTCTAAAGACTCTTTCACACACTAATCAGCACGTTCCTCATATGATATGACCGACCAAGGTAATTTATGGACTTTAAAAATGTGACCTCTGTTTGTTTTTACACAAAATAGTCGGTTAGGAAACACCGGGCAACAAACAAAGGGCTGTCCGAGCCATTTACAACCTAGGTCCAAGAGAGTCCCTTCGAGAGAAATTCAGAGAAATAAATATTCTGACTGTAGCCTCACAATATATTTTTGAAAACCTATTATATGTACACAAAAATATATCAAATTTTAAGAAAATGTCCGATATTCATAGTTTAAATACCAGGAACAAACACAACCTTGCTGTACATCGCACACGTCTCCACAGAGTAGGCAACTCGTTCATGGGTCAATGTATACGCTTTTACAACAAACTTCCCATTGACATTCGAAACTTACATATTAAACGATTTAAAAGCTGTATTAAAACCAAACTTTGTAAAAAAGGGTACTATAAAATTTCAGATTATTTAGAAGATAAAAAAGCTTGGGATTGAGCTGCTCGCTCTGCTAAGCCTTGTGATAAAACTTGAAATTTTAATTATTACTTATAAACATCAAAATAAACCAGATTTATATTCACATTGACATTATTTAAAATTATATACAAAATGACATGATTACTTTGTAAAGTATTAAATTATTTTTAATTATTGTGAATGTGAGGACTATGTGGGTTTTTTTCCTCTTTAAATTTTATTTCTCAGGTAGTTTTAATGATGGTCTGGCAGTTTGAGTAGCTGATGCGGCCTTCCCAAATGTCCTTTCTTTGGTATTGTTCGTCGATTTGAGCTCGTTAAGTTCTGAGTTGTGCTCCACGATTACTGACAAATGCTTGCACTGACTGGACAGGTCCACTCAAATCTGTGTGGTTCTTTCCTCAAAAGACCATTTCAGACACTAATCTACATGGTTCTCATATGGCTTGACCAAGATTATGTCTGGACTTTAAAAGAGACTGTGACCTCTGAGTTTGTTTCGGCCTTTCTTCTCAGAGTAGTCAGTTAGGAAACGCCGACCTCATCTAGCTTATTTTAAACATTTTTTTTAATATGACGTGTAAAAGTGATTCCGATATCCTATTTACAGAATAAACAATTTCATTTCATTTCATTTCACCGACCTCTAACCTCCTTACTAATAAACGTTGTATAGCGTCTGTATAGTTACACAACGCTTTGTCTTCTTCTTTCGAATGTCAAATTAAAATCGGTGTGTAACTATACAGACGATATACAACGTTTATTAGTAAGTGGGTAAATGTTCAGATAAGTGTTATACGAGATAGTATTTATGTTAGACAAAAACAATATTTGGTGACCTTGACATTACACTTTTTGAAAAATCGGCAGGAGTGTTAATATTATGGTTATCTACGTAGTTACATAGTATACAAAGATTAGATAAGATAACAACACAAAAATAATCATGAGAGATTATGAAATACAGATCAGAATGCATAACACCTTCCACCCTTTAACCCAACCCCAGTTGATATTCTTACGGCGTCCGCTTCCGGTATTCGTCCCCGTTCCGACCTGTCCCGAGCCGTTCCGATCCGTCACGACACCGCACATTCCTTGGCACGTTATGAGCCATAAAGTGCTTTGTAATAAACCCCTTTTTATATCATCTAATCATGTAATGGATTGCAGGGCGATAATATTTGAGAGGTGAAAGGTGAGGGCGAAAGGTGAAGTGTACAGGATTTTTGGTAGATTGGTTATGATGATTATGTCAAGTTGAGGAAAACATGATGAATGTATTAAGGTTGTTGAATATTATTTTCTTTGTGACATCTATGAAGTTGTTATAAATAATTTTGTAAATACCGGTGTACGTAGGTATAGGGTTTATTAAAATAAAGAATCCAAGTTTAAAAATTGGGTGAAAGCTCTTGTCTTAATTTTTTTAAAGTTTGGGACTAGTTATCATAACTGATTTAAATTTATGTCATCATTGCTGCAATTTTATACAAAATAATAAATCATTTAAAACATGTTATGTTTAGTCATTTGAAACATGTTATTTGTGAAGCGAGTTATTATTTTCTATATTATGTGTACTAATAAATAAAGCAAACACAATACAGGAGAAATTCCTATTAAAAAAATTCTGATGTAACTAGGAAGAAAATCCTACCTCAATACTAAACAATATCGCTCGCTAAACAAAATCTTATGCCGACACAGTAATAGTGCAATATTGCTAAATATTTACCATCGATATCTTAAAGATCGACGTCAGCCCATCACTATCTATAACGAGGGGGCGTGGCTAGACGTGTCGTTGCCATGACAACCAGTGCGACTCAGCCGCGTTCCTGAAACATACGGGCGAAGGAATTTAAGGCGGGCGCGAGCGGGTTTTTGAAGAAGATATTTTTGTGTGATGGTATTCGGAGTAAACTGGAGCATAATATGCTTTGAGCATTTTTTATCGATTGGCAGCCTTTCAAATTGTTCATACCGCATAATACGCATAAAGATCATGGTTTACTATAATGACAGAGGAAGTCTAAGTTACTGTATTATTAAATTGATTGCACAAGCCCTTTCATTTGATACGTTATACGGTACAGTTTGCAAAACTTTTTTTTAACATAACATTTCTTTTTGTCATTGTTCCTTTGAAATCGGAATAACAGTTGCAGCAATAAATTGTCTTTTTGCGTTTCTCAGTGGCAAAATTAGCGTGGAATTTTTGAAGAAAACAATTATTTACATAGACAAAACGTTTATTTAATAACCTTATCGACGTAAAGGCTCTTGGAGGTAACCTCCAAGAGTTTTTACGTCGATAAGGTTCTGCATGGAATTAATTAATGCCACTGCTGTGGAATGTTTCCAAGATGGCAGTTTTCAGCTCCTGCAAAGTGTCTGTAGCCGGTTGGTTAGCTCGAACACGCCTCTTCAGTTCATCCCATAAGTGCTCTATTGGATTCATATCAGGGCTTCTTGCTGGCCATTCCAATATTATGATACTAACGTCATGCAGGTATTCTCGAACAATTTTTGCAGTGTGCGCCCTTGCATTACCATAAAAATGAAATCCTGGCCCAATAACTCAGCATATGGCATCACATGACCCTCTAGGCATAGACGAATGTATCTGTCGCTATTTACTGGTGGCAACCGTGGTCCCGGCACAACTTCAAGGCCAGTTTTTCTTTCAGTAGTAATTCCGCCCCAGACTGTCCATGACCCAGAGGCGTCAGGTGCATTATCCATAATTTGAACGTCAGAATGGATAAAAAAAATAACGAAAAACAATTTCGATATTCGCAAAACAAAACAAAATGACGAGATAACTATTGATACATAGATGCTCTAATCAAGGCTTGTTGCCTCTTTCAGAGAGTCCAAACTCTAATTTTCTTCTTTTTTTTTTTCAAATTCGTGAATTCAAATTTGGAACAATGGCGATGCCAAAATGAAGACCAGTATATCAGCTTCGAAAATGCTTAAAAAGTTTGCTCTGAATTATCATTATTTTTATGTTTTAGGCCTATATACATTACTATTATAAAATGCACGGTGGATCGATTTAGGAGTACGGGAGTGTATTGTGCCGTTTACCTACCGAATGTATGTGCTATAATAGAAATCAAAACGCGCGCCCATCTCAACTACTTGTCCGTATGTTCTCATATAAAGTGATATGCACAACGTACACACGCTTGTATTTGATCCCGACACAGCGTTTCACACTTATTTTATTTTCTCAACGCATCGGTATGTAGAACTATCACTTAATATTTATTTCTTTCCTTTTGCAAATGTCAAAGATATAGTGAAGGTGTAAAAGAAAGATGGTTTCTTTTTTGCTCATTAGTGATGTCTCCGTACGTTGAAATATATTTGTCTTATTTTAGAGGTGTTTTTTGTGAAAAAAGTTTATCGAATATTTAGTTAGTTGTACAGGTGTACAGTCTTTAATTATTTATTTTTTAGGGAAAATTGTTCTTTAATAGTGCTGTAACGTGGAGCAATGGTGGCCCAGTGGTATAGGCCCCGACTTACAAGTTGTAGGTCGTGGGTTCGAACCCAAAGCAGGCGCCTTACTTTGTGTAAATAATTTCATCACCACTGCTCTCAAAACGGTGAAGGAAAACATCGTGAAGAAACCGGCATGTCTTAGAACCATAAAATTCGAAGACATGACCTCTACCAACCCGCACTGGGTGGTAGATTACGGCCCACTCCCTCTCAAAGAGAAGGAGGCCTGTGTCCCAGCAGTGGGAACATTAATAGGCTGATTATGGTGCTGTAACTATGAAAATCATATTTAAAAGATCAATTTATCACTAGTAGTGGTGTAGGTAATACAGTTAAAATAAATGACAGCTGTCTTAAAAATCAATTCGCATTGTTAGTAAAATACTCGAATATGGCTTCTGGGGTGATTTTGGAAAAAAAAATAGGAAAAACCCAAAGGAAATTTTTGTCTGTCGTGGTTCGAAGTTCACTTGAGTCATCTAGTTTTTAATATTTTCTATATCGAACTGCTTTTGAAGAATATTATGCCAGGTATATAGATCAATGGGACAGATTAAAATTTAAATTTCTTAAATCAGAACGAACAATCTTAAAAAATTCAGTAATAAAGAATTTAAAATTCTAATTTATGTTTTTTTACTATCCTTGATTTCATTAGGTTAATCCTTTCAAATCCTCTAGTCTTGTGATGCATAAAGCTTCTTTTATTTTTTTATTAAATTTTACTTATTGTAGTAAGTATTTAACTAAAACGAATGATTTATTTATTTATTTTATTATTATTTACACACAGTAAAATACATAGAGATTAGAATTATGTTCAATTAAAATTTTTATTTCATAAAAAAGAGGTACAGTCTGTTACAAAGTAGGATGACAACTTAGGAATAGTTTACATCTGAGATGTGCGGGTAACAATACAATTTCACGATCTGATGTCCTAGCTAGGTTACTTAGTAGCTTTCTTTCTTTTTTTCCCTCATTTCCCGAAAATAGGACAAAAATATTGCTTAGACTGTTACATAATTAATATCAAAATTTAGAGCAAATTATAAAAGTTACAAGAACAGTGTGGGTGCGCGCGCGTGTGTGTGTTTGTCTATGTATGCACGTGCGGGTGTGTGTGAGAATAAGAAAGTAAGTGAGTGTATGTATTGTGAGTTACTTCATTGTTGTAAGAAGGGATTCGGTATCATCATAATTTTTGGTAGAAAGAAATTCTGTAATCCGCTTTTTGCATGTTATGGGCATGGCGCGTCACACGTCAGCATCATCATCATCTGCCGAGCCTTCTCTCAACTACATTGGGGTTGGCTCGAAATACTGGTTTTTACATTCAGTTAGACTGGAGGCTAACCGAATGTAGCTGAATACCAGTATTTTACATGGATTTACTGCCTGTCTGACCTCCACAACCCAGTAATTGGGTAATACGTTACCCCTTAGTAAGACTGGTTGTCAGACTTTAGGGCTTCTGACCCGTAATGGCTGTCAAAGATTTACATGATAGCCGGGACTAACGGTTTATCGTGCATTGCAAGGCACGGTTGCGTCACGGTATAAAAGAAATGGTGACCCATCCACGAACCGACTGCGGCAAGCGAAGCTTAACCTTGATCGATCGAACTGTGCGGCTGTTACTTGCCACTAGCCCCTCCTCAATAAGTAACACTTTGACTCTATATGACTATACTATTTATATAAAATAATAGATGAACAACATGTTAATTTAATTAAAATTAGTCTATCTTCTGAACACCATCCATATTTTATAATACTTTGTATTTTAAAACATATACCTATCCAGTTAAAACTGTGGACAGATATTGTAGTCAAAATCAACCACTATGTAACCCATATATCTTCTAAAAGATCTAAAACCCCCAAATAAAATACAGTTGAATTGAAATTTAATGCATAAAAACATGTCACCGTTTCTACAAAGATATATTCTTTTCTGATCCGCGCCGATATAAAAATTTATACGTGGACAATCCTTAGGTCATAAACAGGGATTATTTCGGATACCCGCGGATATAACTCACGGTTTGCGAGCGATAAGGTCGGATACTAAGCGGATACGGGTCGGATACGCGGATATCGCGACTGTGAATAGTGCGACGAGATTTGTAAGGCAATTGTTCGACGTTCAAATAGTAGTTTGTATGTATTTTTTCGATATAGTGGAGTGAATGTCTTTAGTGTTGTGTGTGAAAGAAAAAAAAACATTTGTTTTTTGTTAATATTGTTCAATGAATGAAAATGGACTAGTGCAGTTCGGTTTTGTATGTTGCACAAATAAAAAAATACAATGGACGTAGATATATTTAGTAACCTATTCCGCTTAACTATTCCTAAAGAGTCATACAAAACCCTGTAAGAAATCGACACGTGGTTCACCTCTCGCGAACCCGAACATGGCGTGTTGCCACGCCGAGCGCCGGACGAAGCGAACGCCAGTTTTTTTTTAATGGCAATATCACAACAGAAAAATTACAATTTAGAGACAACGCTAATCCCAAACTAGGCACAGCCCTTCTTAAGGCAGCATTCGATAAAACGACCTACTTGGATTGTAATTGCTACGCCGTAGCAGCAAACGCAAAGCTACGGCGTAGCAATTGCTACGTCAAAGCCATTCACATTCTTAAATAAAGTTTAAAACACCAATCAGTTAAACGAGGAGTTCTAATGTCATTAAGGTTAAACAAGTAAATATATATGTAGGCAGTGACAGGCTATATATCTTGCACAAGCCGTTAAATACTACTAGTTGCGGCTAAAAGTTAAACTTAATGGTCTGGCGGCCGTTAAATAAATCTTCTGTCAACTACCTCTGTGACTTGAGTTAATAAGTAAACTAGGTTTAATTTAACAAGTAACTTGTCAGCGTGAAGCATGACCTTAATCTTTTCTCAACGTAACACTCTAATATTTTTTCTTGCTTGTTACGGTTACAAGCAAAATAATGACGTCATAAATGCACTTTAGTTTGACATCGAACAACTCAGTTACTATTCTTCAAAATACTTTCAATCAGTCGTAGAAACGAATTTATACAACCCGTTCCTTTTGTTATCCCATAACTCTAGGGTATTAATGAGACCATGTCAAGGAATCAATTGGCATATGAATTATTTTTAATTTTTCATACAAAATAATTCAACAAAGTCACGATTATTTATGTAAACCACCTTAACGAGAAAAAAAACTGACTATTTTTGTCCTAATAAAGACAACGGCGCATTTTCTTAGCTTCAAAATAATATGAATTTGAATTGGTTTGAATGAAAATGATTTACTCGTACTTGTCAATGAAACTTAGATACACAAAGAGTCATGTTATCTTCGAAACTATGTATTTTTGGAATGCTTGCTCTAGGACATTTTGTACTATTTTTACATATAGCATATAACCTTAGAGTTGCATGGGGCATTGAAAGAAACAAACAACTTGTAAAAGACATCGCACAATTTTAAATTAAGTAACGGTCTCTAGCTTGACGGGTTAAAAGTAGAGCAGTAAATCATCTGGACTATGCGCACAGTGACTGTAAAAGTAGAGCAGTAAATCATCTGGACTATGCGCACAGTGACTGTAAAAGTAGAGCAGTAAATCATCTGGACTATGCGCACAGTGACTGTAAAAGTAGAGCAGTAAATCATCTGGACTATGCGCACAGTGACTGTAAAAGTAGAGCAGTAAATCATCTGGACTATGCGCACAGTGACTGTAAAAGTAGAGCAGTAAATCATCTGGACTATGCGCACAGTGACTGTAAAAGTAGAGCAGTAAATCATCTGGACTATGCGCACAGTGACTGTAAAAGTAAACTGACCAGAAAAAGATACGCTACATTTACATCCTTGTAAATGTTTCTAAGACCCACTCTTTCGGAGGCTCAACTAAGGTCATTGAGTATTGTACTGACATCCTTCATGGTCCATATCAAATGCCCATGTAACTCTCATGAAGATCGGAGACACTACGCTCGAAGTTGTGGACGAGTATGTTTACCTAGGACAAACTGTCCAGCTAGGTAGGTCCAACTTCGAGAAAGAGGTCAATCGTCGAATCCGACTCGGCTGGGCAGCAGCGTTCGGGAAACTACCCAAAGATATATTATTTGTATGTCTCAAGACGAGAGTTTTTGATCAGTGTGTGTTGCCTGTGATGACTTATGGCACTGAAACGTGGTCGCTCGCAATGGGCCTTTTCAGAAGGCTAAAAGTCACCCAAAGGGCAATGGAGAGGGCTATGATTGGAGTTTCCCTACGTGATCGAATCAGAAATGAAGATATCATCATTTCTGATTCGAGTTTGGCAATTCTTCTAACTATGTCGGTTACCTTTAACCGACATAGTTCGAAGAATTGCCAAACTTAAGTGGCAATGGGCAGGGCACATAGCTCGTAGAACAGATGGCCGATGGGGCCGAAAGGTTCTGGAGTGACAACCGCGTACCGGAAGACAAAGCGTTGGAAGGCCTCCCATAAGATGGACCGATGGCCTTGTGAAGGCCGCAGGAATCCGCTGGATGCGGGAAGCACAGAATCGGTCGAAATGGTGGTGCTTGGGGAGGCCTTTGTCCAGCAGTGAACGTCTTTTGACTGAAATGATGATGAAATGTTTCTAAATTCCTTTATAATTAAACGCAATAATTTGTATTTATCATATTACACTTTTTTTTAAGATTTTTTTTACTTATTCTGATGGTTTGAAAAAGACTTAAGGCTGTACAAATAAACAAAGAATAGCTTATACCAAATAAAGCGTTGACATTTCGCATTTCAAAAGATTTTGCTTATTCTTAGTTAATTCTCGAGTATAACTGGTATACCACGTTTTAATAATGACACTGACAGCTCTTGAACGTAGTTTAGATGGCTATTTCCCGTTTCGTCAAATACCTGTTTCAGCACACTACAAACAAGAGAAAGTAACTTTTTGATCTTCATTCATTCAATCTCGTTTCGTCAACTGTTAATTTTACGTAATTTTTATACTGTACAGTCAGCTCCAAAAATTACAACAAAACTTATGTGGTGATCGCGTTTTGTTTCATTGGTGAAATTGCCACTAAGTTCTCAAGTACAATATATCGACCAGTTTATTTAAGACGTCATATCTCTCAAGTCCCAAAAAATCAAATCAAACACCATATCCGTAATATTAAAAGCAGAGCGTCAGAACCCTAAAACAATTACGTTCGGCAGTGAAGCGCGCAGGGCTGTCGCGGGCGATAGCGCCGCCTCGCCGCCGCCTCGCCGCCTCGCCGCGCGCCAATGTGTTGTGACACCCCTGCTATTTATGTGCCAGTAATAATGTGGACCCTGTTGACGGTATTTGTTGAAAAGTAAAATGGTTGCCTTGGCTTTAATGGGAAGATTGTGCGCATGGTTTTGGTGAAAAATCTTGGTGGAAAATGTCTTCAAAGATTTTTATGTTTGACAAAATTATCTCAGGAATGTTGCTTATGATTATGTCTGTCTGTTTGTACTCACTTTGTCATATTTTTAGCCTCAGTAACCCTACACTGAATGGTAATAAATGAGTAATCATTTAATAAGATGTAGGTATGAAAGAAATAGCGGTACCTACAGCGTTGGTTGATTGGTATAAGCGCAAGAGGTTGCTGATGTTAAAAACGCTATACCTACTGCCGTATTGTTGATGTTACTTCAAAGCTTACTACTTTTTACAAATGGATGTTTATTTCCAGGCCTTGAATTTATCATAATCCTATAATTTACAGCATACGCGACAGCCACGCGAAGATAAAGTTGCATAATTTTTCCCAGAATACAGATGATGAAATGATCTTAAATACAAATGTACAGAACTCATCTTGTAAAAGCTCCAGTGCTCCACAAGACAAGAAAAGACCAAGAACAATAACATCCCAAAAAAAATCACTTAATATCCATAACTTAAGGGTCCGAGAGTACATAGCCCATAGCCCGATAATTTGGCGGGTTTCCGGTCGGCGGGCAAGATGGCGCGGGCAATTTCCGTTCGGCGCACTTTGAGTCACCAGTGCGTTTGACGCGCCTGGAGTGCCTTTGCTCAGATAATTGGAGCTCTCTGACTACACTTGGCATATTCCATTTTTGCGGGCGAGTGTACCTACTGTTCGGTTCACGTATTGTTTGTTAATTAGTAGTGGGGGTTATTTGTTATTGTTTTAATGTTATGGAGGAGTTGTGTGGTTGTTGTGTGGTTTCGTAATTGATGAGCGTGTCAATGAGAATTGACTATTTTTTTTAAAGGACCTCGTTACGTACCAAACTTAACTCAAATCAACCAACTCAGATAAACCAATTACAGGCTCTTTTGAATTGTCAAGGGGTCGGGTGGTCAGAAAGATAAAGCTAGTTACCCATTCCAAATGCGTAGTTGGGTCCTATGGAGAAGAATGGGCAAGAAACTCCACGGACACTCTTCCAAAAGGCATATAACCCATATTGATATATTATCGATTGATAAAAACGTCTGTTAGGCAAAAGCCATGAAGTACCTACTTAAAAGAGTCAGAAGTCTAATATACTTACAGCATGATTGTATCAGAAGTGAGCGGTGGTGGCCCAGCGGTAACGGCCCGGAGTTACAAGTTGTAAGTCGTGGGTTCGAACCCAGGCAGGCGCTTTACTTTGTGTAAAATAATTTCATCACCACTAATAGGCTGATTAATAGGACATTAATAGGCTGATTATGTTATGTATATTATGTATCAGAAAAGTGTGGTCAAAAAGGGTGTTCGTGGTACAGCAGTTATCCTCTGCTCCATACAAAACTTCAAAGCCTACCCATAATCAGCCTATAATACCCACTGCTGGGGCACAGACCTCTCTGTGAGAGAGTAGTTGTCTTAACCGCCTCTGTGGTCAAGTGGTAAAACCTCCTGTCTCAGACCCAGAGGTCCCGGGTTCGATTCCCAGTGGGAGCAAAATTTTCTCCTCGGTTTTGTTGATAGTAGGGCTTGTTTTAAGTCCGCCTGACTAGCTACCACCATCTTATCTAAGTCTGTCGCCATAACAACAATGTTAACAGCATTGTTGTGTTTCGGCAATTAGAGATAAGATAGCCAGTTCCTCTGTGGTTGAGGATTCCGGGTGAAGTTCGCTTCCACCTTCAGCCTGATCATCACTTACAATCAAGCCAAGAGCCCAGTACGGGTTGGCGAATGTCACAAAATCAAATCAAATTATTAATTTGCTTGAATACGGGAAGGTGCATGAAGTGATACTTACAACAGAAGATTGTCACATGTCTTTGAATTTTTAGTTCTAGGACATGCCGATTTCCTCACAATGTTTTCCTTCACCGTTTCGAGAGCTGTGATGATGAACTTATTTACATAAAGTAAAACGCCCGCCTGGGTTCGAACTCACACTTACAACTCGTAAGTCGGGGCCGTTACCACTGGGCCACCACTGCTCTCAACTCTCACTAGCTGGGTATAAAATCACAAAACTATCAACATAATAGATACAACCAAATAATTCGGTGTTACCTATAATTTTTTGTCAATTTTACTTCTAATCGACGATAATATCCGTCAGGCCATAGAGAGACAACCCACAGACCATATTAGCTCTTATTTCATAGTAAAAACAAAGATGTAAGCCGCGAGTACAGCGCGTATATAAAAAACTAAACTGATCTAAACTTGCGCTGATTAGACAGATCCACTCAAATCTGTGTGGTTCTTTCCTCAAAAGACCATTTCAGACACTTAAGTCCTCATATGGCCTGACCAAGATTTTGTCTGGACTTTTTAAAAGAGACTGCGACCTTCATTTGTTTCGGTCTTTCTTCTCAGAGTAGATAGATAGGAAACGCCGAACTCATCTAGCTTTTTTTAAATACTTTTTTAATATGACGTGTAAAAGTGATTCCGATGTCCTATTTACAGAATAAACAATTTCATTTCATTTCATTTCTTAAAAATCTGTCATATATATTTCCTAGAAACCTCAAACCCCAACCATACACCAATTGTATCGTTTACAATACCGAAATCAAAAGCCCAGTGATCTCTCTTGTAAAGTTTAGTTACTAAATAAAAGGCGCCTCCTCGTCGGTAATCCGTTTAGACGCTCTTTGATTACGTAAATCACTGTTCTTAAGGCGAGTACGGTTGCGCTAATTTCATTATTTCGCCTTGCCTTCTTAGATTGTGCTGCGTTTAGATGGTGAGTGGTTACTGGATGATAGTGCAAGGTTTGTTAAAGATTTTATTTTTATTTAGTCTTAAATTTTTTTTTTTACGACCAAGTGCGTTTCGGCCTCGCACATGAAGGGTTCTGTACCACAAGGCAAAAACTCCGAATAAAACGTGTTTTAATATTTTTTTAACCTTTAATTTTTAGAATTCCGTACCTCAAAAGGTAAAAAAGGAACCCTTATAAGATCACTCTCTTGTCCGTCTGTCTGTCCGTGTGTCACCACCGATATTCTCAAGAACGGGTGGACCTAGCAAGTTAAAATTTATACCAAATACCGAGGTCCCCATTAGGTGTATAAAAATCAAGGTCCTGAGTTAATACGATAAAAAGATATGATGGGCAAATTTACATTTTCGCGAAAACTTGTTATAGCAGCCATAGGAGTACACACTCTGTGAACATTTCAAGTGTCTGCCTAATACAGTACAAATGATACAGCCTTGTGACAGACAAACGGACAACGGAGCCTTAGTAATACAGTCCCATTGCCACCCGTTGGGTACGGAACCCTAAAAACTATAAATAAATGACCAAAGTTAAACCTTTTATAATCTTTCCAACCATTTATTTTACTTTTTACAGCTAAAGTAATGATGTCCAAATTGCATTTCTGACTCAATTTAGAAATTCATGATGAATTTAATCGAATTTAAATAATAATTAAAATTAAATAATTGAAATAATATTATCATAGAAATCATAATATGATGAAAAAAACAAAACTAAAGAAATGCATTTATTCACTTTGGTTTTTAATGTAATAATTACGGAACTTCATAAGCGTGTTTATGTCAAAAGTTAAAAAAATGGTTGGAAATAGTATAATGTGACTCAGGGCTTACGTCAATATTATCGGTAAGTAGCATAGATTATCATTTGGTTCTGCTTATCTACTACAGTTATTTCAGTTTTCATTCCTTATTTTTTTATAAACTTACATAGTTTCGAATTTGAAGCGTTGTTAACGAATAATTCTAATTATTTTATAATTGACCGTTACACAAAAAAAATACAATATAATATTTATCAAGTCCATCTGATAACAACTTTATTATTTTACCACTTTGCTGCGTATAAAATATTACAATAGTGTAATGCCCAGTAATTTACCCATTATTTATCCATTACGAGGGACCATTTTTTTGTTATAGCTTTATGGTTTTCTATAAAAAATATTACAGAAAACGTAATAATTCATGTGATTGAATGAAAATACTAAACATATACGGGTCCCGGGTTGGGCAGTAAATTATGTCAGTTTTTGGTAATGCATTGAACTTAAGTATTGATTTCATATCAATCTCGAATGGTATGTGTAGGTTTTTAAATAATATATCTCCTATGGTGCATGGTGGTTTAATTACGCTCACAGAAGTGAACTTTTTAAATTTAAAACAAATTCACATAAAAAGAATGACAATGTACCCATAATATATCTTGAACATAAGTTGGGTTAATAATTTTGCATGCTTTAGTCTTAAGCAAAACATGTATGATCTCATCCTTAACTCATGTACCACCTTTGTATACCATGTTTTAGGCAAATAAATAAATACAAATACAAATAAACTAGTCGTATAATAAATACAGAACGCAAATAAAACTTCAGTCTATCTTAAAACTTTTCAAAGAAAATGATTAAATTCTCCACTTTCGTCTTAAACCAAACCAAGGCACTGGCTGAAACACAAATCTCTTTAACAAGCCCCATTCACTCGCACTCGCTACTTGCCTCCGCACTAACCCAATTGAACGCAGCACAATACTGCCAGCAGATTTATTAGGGTTAATCAAAACGTACCAAAGCGTCGCTTCCCGAGTCCTATTTGATTTAGTTATGATAAACATTTTGTACTCTGAGACTAGCGAGCGCCTTAACTTGAATACAAGTTGAGAATGACTCAAAAGAATGGGGTTTGTATTGTATCTTAACATTCATTACATAATTATATGTAATGAATGTTAAGATACAATGTATATATGAAAAGTTAACTGATGGTGCCGATTCTCTTTTACACCTAAGTAAACTAAGTAAACTATCACTAAAATTCTTTACTTTTAGCTATGAGAATCTTAAAGCTGTTCTGTAAAAAACGATCTCTAAATTTAAAAATTATTTTGACACAACTAAATTCGAATTTGACAATCGCGACTCCACGTGGTATTTGTGACATGTTCAGATATAGAGGTTTATGGTATTTATAAAGCGGGTCGAACATTTCATTATTTTTGCGATAGGACACACCATTTTCGAGATATACCTAAGCAAACGAAAATAAATTAAGATAGAGTACTGTATTTCCACCTGAAATATAGGTGTTGGTGTAAATTCTAGTCCATGACAACAAATTCCACACTTTTTAAATCGCGATTTCAAAATAGTCAGATTTAGTTGAACAATCAAAATTTTTTGGTGATAAAAGTTAAATTAAAAATTTAAAAAACCCCCGACACAAACAAAATCCTTTAAAAAGTTTCAAAATAAAATATTATACTGGCCCTTTATGTTTAATATAATTTGTAGTTAATATTTTGTCGTCGCATCGGGGGTCGACGAATGAAAATATCTTTTCTACAATAGCATGCCGACCCCCGATGCGACGACAAAATATTAACTACAAATTATATTAAACATAAAGGGCCAGTATAATATTTTATTTTGAATCTTTTTAAAGGATTTTGTTTGTGTCGGGGGTTTTTTAAATTTTTAATTTAACTTTTATTTCATGCTTTTTAAACTTTATTGTATACTAATTACTAGTACATACGCTACGATCAACATGTGCCTCGCATCGCAACTGTGCGTATTTTTCCTACAGTCAAGTTAGTTACTAATTAACCCTGATTTATTTTTTCTTCTCCATATCACACCCTGATAAATATATACCTATAACCTATTTATTGAGACCATTCCAATGAGCCCAAACACGATACCACTGCTGTAAGTTGTTGAGGAGTTGGGTATCCTGCAAGTACCAGGTAATGCTGCAGCATCATTTCAAGGTTACTATGTTATTCTAATACCATTGAAGTAACAGATTACCAAATTTAGACTCAACCAGACCTGTGGAAGATGCTCAAATCCATTCATGAATTAGAAAAGACCTGATAATCTTCAAACGGCTGAATAGATTTTCTTGAATCATACCTAAGAACACTCCCGATCAAGTCACCTTTCAAACAAAACAAAAATAAACGAAATCGGTTAAACCGTTTGGGAGCTACGATGCCACAGACAGATACACAGATACACAGATACACACGTTAAACTTATAACACCCCTTCGTTTTCCGTCGGGGGTTAAAAAACGTCATCATCGTTCCAATTTATTTCAGCGCGACATGTCTTCTTCCGTAATTCTCTATAAGTGACTATTCTAGAATTCACCCTTTTTCTAGCTATGTCACCTCAAAAAGTCTGTCTTAATTTGTAGGGTTCCGTACCTCAAAAGGAAAAAACGGAACCCTTATAGGTCCACTGTCTTTTAAGTAACCACTTCGTTGTTCGCCAGTCTGTCAAGACCCTTTTTCTCTCTCATGGAGGTATCAAGTCCGTAAGACGGTCCGTTGGCTCTAAAAAGCTTCTAAGTCAACGCAATAAAAAATACGGCCATTTGTGCGACATACACTCCCGATTAAGTCACCTTTCAAACAAAACAAAAATAATCGAAATCGGTTCAAGCGTTTGGGCGCTACGATGCCACAGACAGATACACAGATACACAGATACACAGATACACACGTTAAACTTATAACACCCCTTCGTTTTCCGTCGGGGGTTAAAAATAGTAGTTTTACAACAAATGTTTATTAACACTTTCACTCTACCCCGGAGGGTCCATGCATATTGTAAGTGGACCCTCCGGGAGGGTTCCCGGCATTACGTTTGTGCTAAAGTTAACCATCGCGGATGGTCAGCGGCATTAGGTTTAAAACCGTGTTATAAAACACTTTAAAACGAAGTGAAATAGTGTTTTCTGGGGGTCCTCTATACTATATACTATTCTATAGCTATACGTAGTTTCCGACCTTTTAAATTTTTAGTGAATATTTGTAACTGAGAACAAAACAGTAAAAAAAAATCGATGTCTTTGATTTGAAAACCAACGCTTATACTAATAAATCTTATTAAAATATACATCTGATTTTATTTTCACGGTTTATAATGCTGTACTCGCTAAAAAACACCTACATTTAAAATGAGCCCTCCGCGAGGGCTCCCGGCATCCCATATGCGACTAGGTGAACCCTCCAGGAGGGCTCCCGGCACTGAACGTGTTAAAAACTAAGACCAAACTAATTACAACATCGCAACCACTCAAACCCAAACTAGTCTTAATCCTAGGTCTCATAAATCAAAACCTAACATAGTCATAACTAAAACAAAATAGATTTCCTAACAAATCTTATCGTCAACCCTCTCTCCGCCGACGTCATCTATCAGTCATGTTCTGATTAATCGTGCGGTAATTAATCAAGACGCGAGGAGGGTTAGCTCGGGTCGTGGCGGCTACTTTTATGAACATGTGACTGAGAAATAGATGGCGGCGAGAGAAAGGTGGAAATATTAATGAAAATGTATTGAGGTTAGGTTTTTAAAGGTGTTATTTAGTAATCAGATTTTCCCATTGATTCCTAGAATATTTTTAGGTTTACTACCCATAACAAATCTAATCACCCGTGTCAAACGAGTGGTAGGTACGTTGGTTCATCTTTTGTTTTTGTATTTATTTGTATAGTTAGTTCGTAAGTCATTTAATTTAGTGTTAGATTGTATTTGTTATAAGATTTGTCATCTATGGTTATAATAAAAATAAACATCATTGTTACAGATGAATTTATTCTGAGAACTTAATTGTCGCTGCACATCTTCTTATTATAGTATAACGACATTGTATTTAAAAAAATGCTACGTTTATTTTCCTAATAAAGCAAATAAACCTGAAATCGAAGTCGTGCCCCCTTGTCTTCCTCATCCTTTTTTAATCAAAATAAATTCTTAGATCACTCTGTGTTAGTAATAATAATTCAGACTTTAGTGAATGTTCTGACAATTAAGAATACACGCAGATATTACAATACCTATCCCTACCCACAGTCACAACAAATGCATATAACTGAGCGATCATTTCTACTAATGCTTATACTACAGCGATCATTTCTACAAGTGATCTGAGATCCGCTGAGATCTGCTCCGCTTTAGACCCGCGGCGACAGTCACGCGCGCCCCTTTCACGATGCATTACGCTTAGCACTACGATTGTGTGGTACGAGTCATGAGAGGAAGCGGGGCGAGTTGGAAGCTTGGAGGAAAATCGGCCTATTGTAAATCATTATGAAAAAGTATTTAAGGTATACAAGAGAATGGACTTGATTCAATACTGTGTGTTACTTAAACCAAACAGGTTACTGCTCGTTTGATTTCCTCTTTTAGATTAACATCAAAATGATTTTAGTAGTCTTTCTCACACCATGGGCTTTATCAAGTTCAAGAAATATTTGAGTACCAAAAATAAAAAAATATACTCGTTTCTGAACCTGTTTTCAATGTTATTCAAGGTTAATCTCGCGTCCAGTCATCATAAAATCCACACAATTTTGCACGACTCGTAATGCTTCGCATTAGAGTGTGCTCTACGATCGAAAAATATTTTTTGCCCCATTTCTGCAACTGTTTTTATTGTTTCACTCCTGCTAGTACACAGAACCTACTTAATTTATATACCATTGTATAGATGATTAAATGGAGATTAATATTGTATTTTTTAACAATTGATTTAATGCAGCAGAAATGGAAAAAGCATCAAAATAGTTGAAAAAAATTTCCTGTCCGTCAATTTATGATCCCTGAAAACATTGTAGCTTGCGATAAAATCAATTAATTGAGTCAATTTTTTTTTAATACATTCGTTTCAGCCGTAGAAGGAACCCTATTGAAAATGGCTCTTTTATTCATAGTAGTTTAATTATAATTAATAAAATACTAACTAAAATATAATATCAATATCTAAATATTTTCAACCTTGATCCGGTGCCGTTGCCTAGCAACTGCCAACGTAAATATCTTTGTCAGTCGTTGACATTACGACTTCATGAAAAGTGATAAATTGTTCATTTTTAAACTATGTTTTGAATTTCTTTTTCGTTTATGAATGAGTGATAAGTATGAGGCGTGCACTTTTGGATTTTCCAAACTATTTTATCTTGTTTTTAATTATCTCCGCAATTTTACTTTAATATCCTTATATTAGCTTATTAACCTTTAGGCTTTGACTGCCTCGTTGGTCTAGTGGTTGCAAGTGCTACTGCTGAGCATGAGGTCCCGGGTTCGATTCCCGGGTCGGGCAAAATGTTATTGGGTTTTTATTTGGAATGTCTCAGTAGCAGCAAGAGGCTCGCCCCCTATTACATGGAACTTAAACATAACGGGCGAAATGTGTGTGTACTATAGGTACACCTCTGCCTAACCCTTCAGGGAAGTACAGGCGTGATGTCATGTATGTAACCTTTAGGCATAGGATAATTGCAACAACTAAAAAAAAAAAATGTTTCTAAATAAAAATACGAAAGTACACGATTCCCAAAAAATTTTGCCACGCTTTTATCAAACTCGCATCCGCTTTTATCTGCGACCACGAGCCAAGACATCTTGAGAGCACGGCTAGTACAGCAATAAGTTAGAATTTTCCTAATAACAGCAGAGTGTAGGTGCGAGTAGAATGAGCGCGAAGAGCCGGATAATGGCGGCTGAGATATGGCCGCCATGTCTGTGTGCCGGGGTTTAGTTGCGGGCTATTGGGAGAGTTACTTTAGAATAGTTGGGCTTTTATTTAGGAAAGAAAGATGGTGGGGAATGGTCTTTGACAGTTTTAATTCGAGTTTTAAATCCTATTTATTTTTAGAAGTGATTTAATTATCCTGCTATTCGGCGGTTTTATGATTAGGAACACAGTCTTCTTTTTTCAGTAGGTTTTGTCAAGAATTATTAGAAATTAATCTGTGACTGCTTATGAGATATTATTGTTTTATTGTATCATCATTCTCCTGCTCATATCCCAATTTATTCGTGGTCGGCACAACATGTCTTTTTCTTCCACACTTCTCTATTAGTCGTCATTTCGATAGTCACCCCTTTTTAGCCATATTATCTTTTTTACAGTCCATCCAGCGTCTACATGAAAATATATATTGTATTTTTAAAGTCTTTTTTATTTTCCGGTTACATGCAAGATGCACGGGTGAAAAGGAAATGCAATTCTTTGTGTTGCTATCGAAAGGACACCTGTTGATTCTACTCAAAGTTCTACACACATTGTAAAAGAGTTCATTCCATTTTTATTCACATATAAAATAGTGAATGTTTACTGTGTCCGAGGTTAAAAGGGATGAAGTATAATTAAAAAATATTCAATATGTCACAGAGAAATTACACAAAATTTAGAGGCATTTTAGGGGTATGAGGAACAGGGTGTAAAGTTCACTCATCCACCATAGAAAAGGGAGGATCCTCCAACCAGACGGGTTGTTATGTCTGGCGGGCAACTGCCCATATGTTGATTTCGGATAGTCTTATCTATGTTATTCGCTCAGTAAACTCTAACTGCGAGATGTAGGAATTGTGTGACGTCATGTCTTTTTGTTTCGTAGTTTTTGTATGTGGCGGTCTAACCGCTACAGCATAAAAGCACATTATGAATTTAAACGACATTTATTGTAAAACAAGTTTATATATTGTGTAGACCCTGAAGCCTAGTGGTGTGACCGACAGACTGCCAAGGCGCACCTCTGACTTTTCGGATTAATGTGCGAATTGTATAATTATCACTTGCTTCAAAAACGGTGAAGGAAAACATCGTGAGGAAACCGGCATGCCTGAGAGATATTTCTCGACGGTATGTTAAGCCAAGTCAGAGGCCCATGGGCGGCTTTAAAACTCTGACACCAGGTTAGTGACTAACCACGCGAAAAGAGGAAGAGATGCATTTCATTATTTTTTTTCTTAAATCTACTGAAATATAATCCATTTTGCCCATTTTGTAACGCATTGTATACTAAAGACTGGTGAACTTAAATTGTGTTTGATGACACCCCTTGTTGGTTTATTTTGGCACAAAACTCACTACGAGAAAGGCTAAAATTGAAGACACAACCCGAGAAACAAAAGCCGACTAACCCGAATTAATGTACCCTCCCCCTCCCCCTCCCCTCCCCCCTATAACACCTACCTATAGAATAATTTCAGAAAGCGTTCTCTCATTTCTTCAGGCTATCACTACATATGTATGAGACACTCGCCCGATTGTCCGCGCAATTAATATGTATGGACTTAACCCTTGGCTCGCTGTGTAGTAGTGTTTGTAGTGTAATTGTAGTCTACTGTTTAGGGTTGTATGTACTCTTTGTAATTGTTGTTGTGAGTTTTATTTTTGTTTGATTGCATGGTGATTTCAGAGAGTGGCCGAGATAATCCGTTTCGTGTACGCAGAATAAATCTGTGTTGACCTAATATGCTTTATGTTGATTCAAATTGATTGTGTGTAATATTTTTAGGCGTTAACGTCAGTATTTATGATTTTTTCCAAGTGCGACCCATACTTATTGAAACAATACTTATTTTGCAGCAAACACAGTTCGTAATAGATGATTTTCTTTAATATTACTACTAGTTCTGCGAAGAGACCTCTACAACCTCAACTCCTCTCAACTAGACTTCGCAAGCTCAAACTTTTTTGCAACTATTAATATAACACTAAAGTAAATTCTGAATTGTTTTCAGAATTCTCTAGTTTTGTGTGGTCGCTGGTGCTCCATCAATCCCTTCCTAGTAGTTAAAGGGCCGATTCCACTAGTAGAAATCTGAAAGTGAGCAATTTGCTGCATTATGAGGAGCTATTCTGCTCATCACGCCGAAGACCCGCATCAGATCGTCACCAAACTTTTATGAGACCAATATAAAGCCTTTCAAATAAAAAAAGAACCATCGAAATCGAATCTCATAAGGCGGAAATATCCAGTAACCCCCTTTTTGCCCCCTTTTCTAGGAAGTATCCTTCCAATCAAAAATCCCCGACGACAAAAAAATCTATATAGTCGTAAAACCTGTATACTAAGTTTCGTCCAGATCGGTTGTAAAACACGACCTGTAGAGGAGTACCAACAAACTGACACACGAAAGCAAATTTTGCCAGACTTGAAGCAGAGACGCTTCGCTCAGCGAGTAGCGAGCGAAGCGTCTCTGCTTCAAGTCTGGCAAAATGGCTCGGTCAAGAATTCTCACGTGTCTCAGTTGATCTGTCTGTACCTACCTCTCGGTTTAAGTAGGAACGTGGTACATACATAAACTCACACCTTGCTATGGGGTCAGGGAGACGCTACAGAACGGTACCTACTACGATAGGAACGCGATGAATCAATAAATCTACCTAGCCTTTTCCTAACTATGTTGGGGTTGATTTCCAGTCTAACCGGGTACAGCTGAAAACCATGGAGTGACTGTCTGTCTGACCACCACCTAGTAACTAGGTAATACGATACCCCTTGTTGGACTGGTTGTCAGACTTTCGGGTTCTGACAACCCGTGACGACTATCAAAGATCCACAAATGACAGCCGGGACCAACGGCTTAACGTGCTTTCCGAGGCACGAAGGAGTCTCGGTATGTAAAGAGGGTCACCCATCCAAGGACCAACCTCGCCAAGCGTAGTTTAACCTGATGGATCGATCCGTGTGGCTGTTATTACTTAGACACGAGATCCTCCACGCCACGCCACGCCACGCCACGCCACGAGTTTGTATACTACGATAGGAACGTGATGTTGATTTTAAATCATCGATTTTTTCTCTGGACAGGTTTAAGCACGTAATTTACAAATATTAGTATATTCATTGTCCTCTGATTTCCCACTGGACATCAGTGATTGATTGTTCAATACCATTTGATTGACTGACTCAATTGATTTTGTTCAATTAACTCCAGTTTTGCATGCAGCCCGTATTTTACTATGCGAGTTGAATTCTAAACAACTGTGATAACTTTGTTTGTGGTTTCAATCAATACCTAGGTATTGATTCACCATAATTATTGAAAATCATTGCTTCTTCAGTCTTTTCTTTTCGTATGGATAGTGGCTAACCTGGTGTCAGAGTTTTAAAGCCGCCCATGGGCCTCTGATTTGACTTCATATGCCGTCGAGAAATATTGCTCAGCCATGCCGGACATGCCGGTTTCCTCACGATGTAGCAAGATTTTCCTTTAACGTTTTTGAAGCAAGTGATAAATTATACAATACGCACATGAATCCGCAAAGTCAGAGGTCAGAGGCCTTGGGTTCGAACTCGAGACCTATGGCTTGGCAGTCCGCGGCCACACCACGCGGCTATCACTGTTATAAGTCACTGTCATTGCTGAATTAATCTCAAAAATTCCACCACAATTGTTAAGTAATTATAATAATGGTGAAATTAATGTAATCGTAATCAAATCGGTCTCATAACAATTTGTAATGTAGGCTTAATTATTAAAAAATATCCTTATGGTTCAGGAACCAGACACCTCATACAGATACCTATGTATGTACCCGTAACGTTGAAAAATAAAAATGTGATTCAGATCGTGTCAGAAACACTGAAATAAAACTGATCCAGGTTCTAGCTTACGGTAAGTATCTAAAATCCAAACGAAGAAAATTCATAGAATTTTCTAATAAACTGAAATTACTTTTAGGCTTTTGCAGGACAATAACAGGGTCTCCTCAATAACAACAACACCTTACAAACCACTTATTCCACAATATAACTCATAATTAAGGGCAAGTCATTAAGACGTATGTGCAGATCAATCTTGTGAATGAGCGGCATTTTCTTAAGGGCAGCAACCCTTTATTAATCGAAGAACATTGCTGGGGCACTCCCCACCCCAGAGATGATCAATGGGTACTGGGGGCCTATTGTTGCGGCGGACAATCGACGGTGATTGGTCGATTTGATTGTTTATTAAGTTATTTTGAATTGAATTGGGATGCTGTTTAGTTGGAAAAGTAGTGCATGCAAAATAATTTTCTGTCCTTGTCTGATGGAAAATCATTTATTGGAAAGTAATATTTAAGTTTTAACCGCCTCTGTGGTCTAGTGGTTAAGCCACCGGTCTCAGACCAAGAGGTCCCGGGCTCGATTCCCAGTGGGAGCAAAATTTTCTGCTTGGTTTGGTTGGTGGTAGGGCTTGTTCTAAGTCCGCCTGGCTAGCTACCACCATCTTATCTAAATCTGTCGCCATAACAACATTGTTAACAGCATTGTTGTGTTTCGGCAGTTACAGATAAGATAACCAGTTCCTCTGTGGTTGAGGATTCCGGGTGAAGCTCGCTTCCACCTTCGGCCTGATCATCACTTACCATCAGGTGAGATGTAAGCCAAGATCTTCCCCGTAGTAGACAAAAAAAAAAGTGTAAAAGTAGTGTATGCAAGTGTTGTGATGATTTTAATTAAATTAAAACATAAAATAATACCTTCCTTTTATTATGCCACTATGGGCAAAGGCCTCTACATATACACAGAGAAGGCACAAGCACAATTTACGGTTAAAATATAATTTTGTAATAAAACAAGTGTTCTTATAACAATTTGAATAAGTTATGTAAAAGGGATTTGCTACAATCGCTTTGCTTTTGTAACTCATGGCCTACTGTATATGTCAATGAGATGCGTCAAATATTATGGTAGTACAGAAGTTGATCAAACTTCGTAAGCACAGTTTGCGGATACAAAGGCTTATGTAGTCATGTTTGATAACTTTACAATTCATACAGATGAATTGAAACCTTACTGAAGGTAAATATAGTTTGTGAACAAGCCCTGTTTCCCAGTTTGAGAAAAAATCTCACATTAGGCGTAGGGCAGTTATAGGCAGATATATCTCTTTGAATTAAAAATAGTATATTTATTTCCAGTCTACCATTCATCATCATCTCTCTAACCTTTTCGAAACTGTGCTGGGGTCGGGTTCCAGTCTAACCGGATGCAGCTGAATTCCAGTATTTTACATGAAACGACTACCTATCTGACCTTCAGAACCCAGTTACTGGGTAATTTTGAAACCAAGGGACATTTTGGGAAAGGGACATTCTGAGCCTGAACGTAATAGAATACTCGTACCCCTTTAGTTTTAGTCTACGATTATAATAAGTAGGGATTGATCATAGACTTCAACTCCCCTCCTACATCTTTTCATCCCAAACCTTCCCTAGTACAATATGGTCTTTATCCAGTCTAGGTCTTAAAACACCCCTCACCCCCGACTGCCCCCCCTTGATCACTGAATACGCAAGTAATTACCAAGTACGAATTAAGCGTCATCGTGCAAGTACCATCAACCACAAGTCTGAACTACGAAAACAGCCCGTACAGCTACGACATAAAAGCGCTGTCATTGTCAAACTGTTACCATGTACACGTGCGGTTGACTGTAGGTAAAACTCCTGCAAGTCATTGTGGCATCGTTTGCAGGCTCGTTGGTCAGTCTTACACTAATTAATTGCGCACTGCTTTGAGTGTCGGAGAAAATTATTTATGAGGTTCACTTTAGAAGAGGAGTTTTTGAAGGGAGTCTTTATTTAAAACATTGTCGTTACATAACAATAGATTATGGGGAATGTGATATCTCCCTAGCTAGATTATTATCTATTCAGTATGTATTCAGTATTAAAATAAACCAGTACGAGGAGTACTTCGATGCCTGCACATTGTTGTCATCCTTGAAGTGAGAAGACTGGCAGCATTGCCACAGTCAATAGCGATGCTAATACCATCAACCTTAAAGTAAACATCATCACGTCTATTTATTTGACCCCATAAGCTTCAGCAATGTTAATAGCATTGTTGTGTTACGGCAGTTACAGGTAATGGGGGTGTGGGGGTGTGGCTAGCTTCCACCTTCGGCCTGATAAATGTTCAGGAGAGCTGTGTTGTTTTTCTTATTGGGTGTCAAAAACGTATAGTTATGATTGCTGTGTAAGCATCACTAGTTACCTAGTATTATTAATATTTAGCAGCTCCGTAAGTTCTGTGAACGTGTGTCGTACCAAATAACAATATTTAATTACCTCACAATATAGCAGTAATCGGGGTTAAATTTGATACGTTTAGGTCCTCTATAACGCACCAAATCATTAATTCACATAATCAACAAAATTGGATTCGTAGTTAACAAAACCATCAAACAAGTTCACTTGACCACAAATAAACATAAAACCAAACACAGTCTGTTTCAGGGTTAAAAAATTACACGGAAAAAACATTTAACAGAAAAAACCAGCTCGTAAAATATTCCGGTTATACATCAGCCGGAGCGGGCCGGATCCGTCACGGTCCGAATCGGACACGGCATCCGTCACTCCGTCGATGTATGCTAATCATTCGGACTCCATTCGTTTGGCCGGTAAAAAGCCGGGGGTGTAAGAAATGGGATGATTCCGTTAGCAGGAGGTGGTGAAATGAAAAAGCGAGGGGTGTCTGTATACTGGGGTAGTTTTATTTAAAGTTAAATTATTTATTTATTTAAAGCATTATAATCACTTTTTATTTTGTTTATGTATTTTGTGTTTCACGAACTGTGTCCACATAAAAATTATTCTTTTTTCTTTTTCGTTTCTTGAAGTATACTCGATAACACTTTTGACAACAATTACCAGTCAATTGAAATTTCGCAAAACAAAATGAGGCCCTCACACACGGTCTTCTCAGTTTATGTAGGTGTTTCTAGTAACTTAACAATGACAACAAAAAAATACCAAAGTTATCTATAGACTCCATGGACCTCGCAACCGGCAGAATTATATTTTTTGAGGGAGGTGCATTTTACTTTAGGCTATTTACGAAAAACGAGCTAGGTGAGCTCGAAATTTTTTGCACTTCGTCTCGGAATGCCCGGTTAGGTTTATCTTGAACATCGTTACGGAAATAGGAGTTGCTTTGTCGACTTATGCAGAAAAGTTTGAGAGTTAGAAGAATATAGAAATTGAAGAGCGAGTGAGGCAAGCTCGGAAATTTTTGCACACCGCCTTGTGTAGGTAAGGTTTTTTTCTTTGAAAAGTCATACCTAACTAAATAGGAGTTCTTTTATCGACATAATTATGCAGAAAGATTGAGAATGTAGATTGTTGCGAGCCAAGCGAGCTCGAAAATTTTCATCTTCAGCCTCCAACTCTAAACTGCTTCTTACTGAAATATTTTACCGCAAACAAGGTCAAAATATATTCAGTAAGAAAGATATCATTGTCTGGAGTTCTTGTCACTATTCTGGGGTATTTAATTTCTACATACGTGTAGTTGCTAGCTTCAGATAAACCTCCATGGGCACTTATAAAACGTCAGAAGCACGGGACCATTTGGTCGTTTCCTATGGAGAAGAGCCGGCAAGAAACTCCACAGTCCATCATCATATATTATGCGTGTCGTTCGCGCATGAGTGACAAACACATTCGTGGCAACACATACAAAGTATAATTTTATGATTAGATTAGAAAACATATCAGTGGTCGACCTAGACACAGCCCAAGGGGCGTCATGACCCCCATGACCCCCTTCCTGGATCCGCCCTTGGTTGAAGCTATCGAACTATACATGGGATACCATTTACAGGATAACGTAGAAATATATTGTTGTCAGTGTCCTTGCAGGTTTCGACACGAAACATAATTTAGAGTGTAAATATCTCAATTTTCTGAATTTATTTGTCGGCAAACTTTCACCGTTTATTTGTCGCAGATCAACGTTTGAAAATGAGAAGGAGGAAACAGAAAAATCTTTAGGAATTCTAACATCTTCGTAATTAATTAATATTTTACCCTAAGCAAAGCCCTTTCCATAAAATATCAGTGAATTCTACAGTTCACTCCAAGAATTTAATCTTAACCCTCGAACACTACCAAACGTCTGAACTTCTGACTACATCACTAGAAGCGTTCCCGATATCCGCCGATATCCACCAATATCCGATAATATCCGCCTCTCAATAAATAATAATAGTCGATTATCGAATGTCCGCTGTTTTAGCTTATTTCCTGTTCGTACGCGGCTGATCGATATCAATTTGTTATTATATTGGGAACTAAATATGTAATAGTGTTGAGGAACTTTGGATATTTCCCCTTTTTTCATTTACTTTTTATTAAGCACTCAGTTTTTCTTAAGCTTGCAGACCACCGTAACTTCATGATTTTTTTTTCTTTGTTACTTGTGTCCACCGATTACTCCGTCAATTGTGGACCGCTTTTGAAAATTCTTTTTTTGTTTGAAATGGTCTTTGTTATACGTATTTTTCCCACTTAGTCTATATGGATGATATAAAAGTTCCTGACACTGTTATTTACATAGCAAGTAGTGGTGTTCAAATTTTTTTGGGGTAGGTACCACAAATAAGAAGTAAAAAATAAAAACTTTTCACAAAAAAATAAACAATCGACTTCCAAAAAAAAACACTAGAAATAGAAAAATAACTTTGATTTTGGAAGTCTTTGGTTTTGAATTTTCTTGTTTTGCCACCGACTTCCGAAATTTTTTGGAAATAGAAGAAGAAGAAGCCCGCTTGTCGCAATCAATTCGGTAGGTATCGTGTTGACTGGACTGTTGCTGCATCCCGCTATGCCATCGACGCAGCTGTACGTGTCACGTTCACATCACTCTACGAAGGTTGAGGAGTTCGTGGAGTACATCTGGATGAAGACCAAATTCTCTTGAGAGTCGAGAAGTTGAAGTCACGCCATTAGATTAACTTCAAATCTTTTGTGTTGCGGGTTCCGACTCATCACCTGGACTTTCATGAAGGAGGAATTTTGACTGACCGGAGTCGTATATCGGCGTTTTCGCTGAAGGCTACATGAAACCACGACCCAGCGCAATACGTCGCCGACCCAGCGTAGTTGGTAATTATGTTTTTAATATGTATTAGTTTATTATTTTGTGTATTGTATCTATGGGCATTAGTTGGCTGAAAATAAAACAATTATTGTATTATATTTTTTTATTATTAAAACCTCTTGAAGTAACCATTTATTAACCTTTTACGACTGAAACGAAACCCCATGAAAATCAGTAATGAAACCTTAAGAGAACCATTACAGAGCTTAAATATAACTTTAGATTAAAACTAAAAATCTATATTATCATCTGTACCACTTACTGAAAGTGGCTTGAACTCACATTTGTCTGCGGAAGGCTGTCAGTCGCAGGAGGAGCTCAAAGCTTTGTCTCTGGCCAAAGGATGTCGGCGTCATACTCCTAAAACTGTAACAAAACTATTTTGAAAGTCCGGACTTATAACTAACTATGTGATTTTAACTTAAAACTGTAAGTAAATGTGATTCCCATGTGGATTAAAATAACATGTAGGTAGGCTATCATTTTTGATTGTTCAACTTATCTAACAAAATTATCTAAACGTACTAATTTATGTTATAACTTATAAAATACCTTAAAAATAATACGTTCCATGAGGCAGCAATATATTATTTTAAATCTTGTTAAAGAAACTAAAATTCCAAAATCATATTCGGCAGCAAGAAAAGATATGTTGTTAGTAATTTTCCAAGCGAGTTCATTCACAAGTAGTTGTGAAAAACTCGCGTGCAAAGCTGGCCGCGTGACTGCAACTTTAGAGGTACCTCTAAAATTGCAGTCACACGGCCAGCTTTTTTCCAAGGCCAGATTTCCAAGGCTTGGTGCGCAAGCCAGGCCGACAGGCAGTGGGAACTGCGGCATCCGATGAGGCCTCCGGTGGCCTGTCGCCGCCCGCCCGGTCCATCGGGAGTCGGTAAGTTCAAAGGCGCAGCGTGGTGCGGTGTGAGGACGCCTATCACAGCCTATACGGGTGCGCTTCTTCTGCTTTGTTTATTAAATGTTGACCATTGAATCAGACCACAGCGGCCGCACATGCAACCATGCTCTCCATACCACTTGACATGTTGGAATAGCTGCCACAGGCTGCACCAGGCCAACACACGTCGTCGGAATGCTCGGCACGGGCCGCGACAGGCCTCAACAGGCGTGGCAACATGATTCATGCGACATGTTAAAATAAAAACATTTTTTGTGTTGTGAAACGCTATGCAACTTAGAGGGTAAATAAGAAAAAAGCACACAGTCTCCGATTCACCGTCTCAGTCAATAAGTGAAGCTATTGTAAACATAGTAAGGGGAGGTGTAAGTTACAAACTTATTTGTTTAAAGTGTAGACTTGTTGTATTTTCTTTAAAAAAACAGTAAGATTACATAAAATCTTGAAATGAAATGAAATTGTTTATTCTGTAAATAGGATATCGGAATCACTTTTACACGTCATAGTCGTCATATTATCTCGCCTTAATATTCCCCGAAGAGTTAAGCAGTGGGTACACCAGTACATTATTTTATAACGCAATCGAAATGCAATAAACCAACCACACATTCCACTCCCACCCATCACTTAAGCCACTACTTAAAGCCACAGCCTCCAGCCGGTCTGGCCTGACAGTCGGGACTGACAGTCTGGATTGACACACGGATTGGACGTAAGACGCAAGCTAATAGCCACCGTTCACTTAGTTAGCCGTTACATGCCACGCACAATTAACTTTCATTTGTTTGAGAAGGAGAATCACTTCGATTGTCTTGATGTGGTTCGGATTAGGGTGAAAAATCTCGGGATATTTTTGGAGTTTACTCCTTATGAATCGACTTTCATATAAGGCCCCCGGTATGAAAATTTTATGAGGAGTAAGCGTTAACTTTTCGTATTGTGTTTTATTCGTAAATAACACCGTTTTTTTTTTATTGAAAATACTTCTTTCACACTTCGATCTAGATATTTCGGCCGTGCGATACACGATTACTGGCACTTTACTGCATTTAATTAAATAATAATATGGTGTCTCATTCCATTTAAAATTGTCTAAGGGGCCTCTGCGAGTTGGTTTCGGCCCCTCGTACGCCTTCCAAAGGACCGGGACCCCACGGTCCCGAGATATGTAAACATAAATAAAATAATAATAATAATAAAATATTTATTTGTACACTTTCAATAAACATACATAAGTACACAAAGGATTTAAGCAATATTGTACACAAGAGTCACATTAAATCGCAAAGACAAGTCTAAATTATGAAATTATGGTTTCATTTGAGTTATATTAGTGAGGGGGTTGTATGTGTATACTTGTATAAAGGGGGGCGGGGAGTGGGGGTGTTAAGAGATGCGTTTATTTACCCTCTTTGCCTATTGCATATTCAAAGACAATCGTAAACGTAAGGAGTAAAATCCAGTCGTGCGTCGGAGCTGACACACACACACGTTTTTTTTAATGCTGAAGTGAATACATTTAACTTTTAGTATATTGAATGAAGTTTTTTAAAAGCATGTTACCTCTTGTAGGTAATTGATTAGTAAGCCAGGCAACTTGGAACGGTGCAAAGTTTTAACACCTCAAAGTAAGGTTCATCGAAAATAGGTACCAATAAAATCTAGAAAAAATATCCGAAAATCTTTTTTGACGTTCCTAATAAGAACGTCAAAAAAGTTTATCCGATATTTTTGACAAAAATAATAAATGGTATTCTTATTCAAGTATAATCACATTAATCACAGTACAGTAGTGTTGAAATTACTGGAAAGTTCAGGATTGTATTTTATCTTTTGTTCGTATTCTTTGAAACTATTGTAAGCTTATTTATAATGACACTTTTCATTTCCAAAACATCACATATATATGGATTAATGACAAATGGTTTTAATTCTGCCAATCACGAATAAGGTGAATTGGACCAATCGTGCTTAAACGGATTTTTCCACGTCGATATTATATTTTTTCAACCTTTATAATGGCATTTTCACATTCTTGCTCATCAATACTTATTAACAAATCCTAAGCCACCTTTCATACATTCCCTGCACTATGAACTCCCCCATATTCCCCTCTCGATACGCTGAAAAGCTCCTAATTACAAATCCAAACAAACCATTAACACTTACTGGAAAACCGTTTCCAATGTGTACATGTACTCGAGGGTCAGCAGAGGAACGAGGGGGAACGGGGAGGAGGAGGAGAGAGGAATAAGAAAACGTATTTACCCCCGGACCACTTGCGTTCAGACGTAACTTTATACCTAAAAGGTGGTAGGGCTGTTGAGAGTAAGATTTCTGTAGTGCGTATTGTTTTGAAGGTTATTTCTTGGTTTTTGAATGGAAAATGTATTTAGATTTATTTACGATTGCCTCATATAACAATTGTTAAACTAACAGTAAACTCATATTTTTATAAAATTAAAACGATTGCGTGACGATTGAAACTCCGATGAGCGTTTAGTAGGTATTCCTATGGCGAGGTGCGCCTAAGCATTACTAAATCATGGAAAATAAAGTAACAGAATAACATCTATCTACATAGTAAAAATCTTAAATTCTTTCATTCACTCACAGTCAACGCACGGCGTAAACCACGTCAAAGTTCCTTTTATAACGAAAGTGAGCACTAAGGGTTAATTTTTGTATGTAAGATTTTTTTTAATTCAGTTTAAAATTTTACATAGAGGATAGGATTTCATAATTTCTGCCGATGGGAAATCCCACCAGGCACACGGCTTGTGTCAGTAAGAAAACTCTATAATAAATTGTAATTTATTTATACCCACATTCCACAAAAATCAAACAAAATTAAATGCAAACCCACCTCATCCATATAAACAAATACCTTCCCATTGTATTCAGCCACTTCGAACCTCACGCGTGGCACCCCTAGCGCGTCCATCAAAGATCCGCGTTAAGTATATCAAATGAATTGTAAATGAAATCAGACGCGAGTGGGCCCCGGTTTATCGCTCCAGTACCGCTGACCTACCGGCTACCGCTTGTGTGCCGCTTACGAGCCGCATACCGCTTGTGTGCCGCGGGAGGTAGTATCTACATAATGTGGTGTGTTGGGAATGGTAATTATAATTGTTTGAAAGAGGGAAGATGATAATGTAATCGTACTTTTTTAGATTGACGACGCAAAAATGTTTTTAAACTGCAACAATACTTGAGAAGCGTGTCAATTGTTGTCGATCTTACTTTAAAAAACAACGTGTTGACGTAGATTTTGTCTTCAACATCATGTGTCATGTATACAACCGGCAGGGGGGCTATTGGCTAAATAATACCAGCCGCTCGGGTCGATCTTCAAGGATAAGCAACTCTTGCCGAGATCGGTCCGTGGATGGGTAACCATCCATTTCATACCGAGACCCCTCCGTGCTTCAGAAAGCAGGTGAAGCCATTGAAACCAGCTGTTATTTCTAGATCGCTACGGGTAGTCAGAAGCCCAAAGGTCAGCAACCAGTCTTACGAAGGGGTATCCTATTACACAGTAACTGAAACCGACATCTATTGCTAAGCGTAGTGCGGATACCGGGCCAGCCTTTTTGTAAGGAACTCTACAAATTTTTACTAAAAAAGCTAGAATGATCACTTTTTCTAAATTTTCTTATGATGGGAGGCATCATAAGAAAATTTAGAAAAAGTGATCATTTTTATTATACTATTTATATTTACAATAAAATAAACTTTTTCGCCGGCGTTTTTTGGAAGGCGTATCTTTCAAAAATCGCTTTGCTTTGTTATACAAACAACCATAATACTTTTATTTACTTACAAATATAGTTCCAGGCTAACTAAAATTAAAACTATTTAACTTCAAAAAACTTCACAAAAAACCGCTTAAACAAAGACCCTTCATACCTCAACTTGGAATTACCGTTTTAAAAACTACCCGCATCTTATGAAACTTCAAAAAAAGTAAGAAATTGAATAGAACAAACTGAATTCTACCGTGTAAAGGCAACGAAGTGCATTGCATTCTTCTTTTGTACAAGCGCTACGCTTTCGTAGCGTCTGCTACGCCGTAGCTACGTAGCAATGTAGCTACGATTCGTAGCAACGTAGTATGGATTGTTGCATCTCTTTTGGTTTTAATGAACAACTTTACTTTCGTGATTGTTTTATGTTGGTTTATTGAATTAAGAGTGAATTATTTAAATAAGAAGCTGCACCCGGAAGTAAACTATTAACTTTTTTATGAAATAGGTACGTGAGACTGAAACTATATTTATCTGTTTATAAATACAATTGAATTAAAACAGATTTATATCGAAACAAAAAATACAAAGTAGTAATAATAAGATTAACAAACTCTAGGTCTGTGCCGGTAGAGTTTACTTTGCCGGAACAAGTCTAGAATGAGGAGCCAGACCAAGAGAGATACAGAAAACCGCAGGGCAGCATGTGGCGAGCTGTTGGGCAGTAGCGACCCCACGGACCCTATCTCCCGGGAGAAATCTTGTTCCTCATCTCTGGCTTGCCTTTATTGGCCGGCTGGAGTGAACACTGACGAGGAACAGAGCTCCCACCTCATTCTTGCCTTAATTGGCTGACTTGAGTGGAGATTCGCAAGAGCAAACGTGCTCGGAGGAAGGAAGTATTCCAGTAAGATGCTGGTAGGGATCTTGACCGTACTTCCGGGATTGTCCTGATAGCCGTGGAATACCGCTCCACTCCTCATAAGCACCTCAGGACATGTTGCCCCCTTGTCGCTACGACACTTTGTGCTAGCGACCGTTTTCGGGGGCCCATTATTGAGTGTGCAAGTCACCCCCTGCCATTTTATCCGTGTATATATAAAACATTGATCAGGCAGGGGCCATAGTCCTTCCATAGTTCCAGGTCACCAGTCAACTTTAGCCACCCAAACCCATAGTCCATTAAATTTGTTTCCATTTCCTGCAATAGTCCTACACCAACCGGGGGTTGTCCTTGGGTGCACTTGCATAGTGCATACAGGGATAATCGCCGGTTGGTGCCTCATTTCATTAAGCACGTCTAACGGGCCTCTGCGAGTTGGCTTTGACCCCTCGTACGCCTTCCAAAGGTCCGGGACCCCAGGGTCCCGAGATATGTAGACAGATTAACAATAATATTGAATGACTGACTAATGATATTTTTTTCTTCTTTTTCAGGTAAACGCTACGTTCATTGAAAATCATCATCAAACGTAAGACCGTTTAAGGGCCGGTTATTCAAACCTCCGTTAACCTAAATCTATAGAAAAATATGGCAGTTTGACATATGCTTTTGCATACAAAAGCTATCAAACTGTAATATTTATTACTGAAGTAAAAGTTATCTGTTGATTGAAAACAGCCCTAAGTCAATTAAAGTCCTCTAAATGCAAGTATTCCAGTAATATCGTCTTCCTGCTTCTTACAGAACTGTATAAATCACTATAAAAAGCCACGATTTCTCTTAAAACTAGTCATATTCAGTATTACAATCACGCGCTCGGAATCTTTTCCTTTGTCAAAAATCACTTACTTACCACAGCCTATACGATTTCCCGCAAGTGAGAAAGAGACAGGCATATTTCCGTCAGCACCGCAGCAAGGACAATTTGCGCGTACAACCCCGGTAAGAGGTTTCGACTTTTATTTTTACGGTAATGCATACTTTCTTTGGCGGGACTTATTGGGTGGGCTTGAGTGAAGTGGACCGGTTGGTTTTATGAAAAGCATAATTCTTGAATATTGCCCCCTTTCAGGCTTTTACTTGTGAACGATTGGAGGCGCGGATTAAAAAAGTTTATATGACTTTTTTATGACGATGATCGTTTTTGATTTTTTTTTAAGTGGCCCTTTTTGTTCCTATTGTTGGTGGCAAAGGGTGGTTACCCGTGAAATATGTTTCTTGCCGACAATCGTTTGTTGTTGTTACTTTACTTTGTGAAGAACAAGAACTTTATATTTGGCATTTCGCCCTTTTTTAGGATCTTGTAATCTAACTTTTTTGTTAGCATTTTTTACTCTGATGAATAACATTTTCAAACATTTACTTTGCATCTAGTGGTCTCATTTCCTTTTCCATCCACTGAGTCTTATTTATTGCCGGATTTCTAAACCCAGAATCATTAAATTAACATGCAGACATGCTTCATCACATCTTAGAATAAAACCTATAGACTGATCCTATTGGAAAATAAAAGCACCATTACACAAACGCCATTAAATCCAAGCCATGCACAATAAAACTACGCACAGTAAAATTAAACCATTAAAACTGTAAAACCAATCAAAATTCCTTCCCTCACTCCATCCCCCTCCACACAACAAGACATAATAAATAATAATAAACGGAGAAACTATTTATAATATCCGTGTTTATGTCACCGTTTAATATAATATTCAAATGAGTGCAGAACGCGGGTAGTTTGAAGTCGGGCCTGAATCCTAATCATGGATTATGAGGTCTCCTACTGAACGCAGGAATCTTGAGAATGTCAATATTGTGGATGTAGATGGTCCATGGGGAAATGAACAGTTGGATGAAAGGAAGTTAGTTTTAATGGGGTTTTAGGTTTTAGAATATTTTGAAGTTTTTTTTTAAGTTTTGTGTGTTATTGTGTTTTATATTTTTCGTATAGATTAACGCTTGTTTTAATTGATTTCCTGTTTTAATTCAGCAATTTTTTTTTTTTAAACACAACTTCGCTTCACACAGAGCTTCACGCTCTAAAAAGAAAAAAAAATCCTACAATTATGGGTTCAGTAAAATGTTTTTCGTTTTGATATTGTTCAAAAGACTTCCAAATAAGTATCATAACATAACATCACGTCTATAATCCGCAAAGGGTTAGGCAGCGGTGTTTAGTTTACCCACATTTTCAAATAAGTAGATGACTAAAATTACTTGTAGAATAAGCATATAGGTACTAAAGTTGAGTTCGCAAATGACATAATGTGTGTTACTTAGCACTAGTTTGTTTCAGTACACGTAAATTGGTTTATTAGTAGATTTTAGCCAGTCATTAAACTTAAACATATTATTATGTAGATTATTTAAAAATATTTCAGTCAAAATTATTACTAATACAGCAAGTTTTTTACTTCTTTACTAGACCATAATGGATCATGTTACTAAAAAAATAAGCATTTTCACTTAGTTAAGTTTCACGACTGTCATTAGAAAGTGCCCTATATCTTCACAAAGCGTATCCAACAATAGAAGAAAGTCCTAAGTAAACGTTCCCGACACGGAAACGGTTAAAAATACGGAAGCGCGCCGAGCCCGCGTGCCGGCCGCAGGACGCGTATTTCAACCGGCCTCTGTCAAATGCAAGGTATAATACTAAGACCCAATTTCACCATACTCTGTTAGATATAACAGACTGTTAAACACAATGTCAACTGCTTTGATTGGCTCACTGACATGACAACAGCCAATCACAGCAGTTGACATTGTGTTTAACAGTCTGTTATATCTAACAGAGTATGGTGAAATTGGGTCTAAATTACTTAATGCATCGACCTATAAAAGATTTAACACACGCACACTCGCAGCAGGCCACGCCCCCGCCGCGCACCCTTTGTTCTTACACCCCCACACATGCGCAGCCCGCACCCCCCACCCTTGTGTGCGTTAAGGGGGGTGAAATACGCATCCAATTTTTCTTACTTACATTTTATTTATCGTCATTCCGCTGTATTGGCGATTGAATTTTAGATTTTAACGATTATTTCATGTTAAAAAATACGTAACATTTTTTCCTTTCACCAGAGATAAGCTTTGATTTCTTAAATTGGTACTATCTTTTCCCGGAGGGATGAGGATTTCGCTCAAAAATTTAGGAAAAAAAACCTCAATAAAGATAATTACGATCATTATTAAAAGTACAATTTGACGGGAATCAATTTTACCATTTCCATTACGACGACAATGGCGGAACGATTTCCCTTGTGCGCCCTCTTAAGTGCTGCGGGTGTGTGAGGGGCCGTGAGTGTGCGTCTGTGTGCGACGCCGGCAGCGCGCACAGGGCTTAAATAGGCGCGCGTCGCTCTCCGGGCAGCATTGGCTTGCCGCCGCTCGCGTCGGTCAGACGTACCTATCCGTTCAAACATGTCATAGCTTCTTACGTACTTCTCTTTCTTCTTCTTATAACGATACGTATCATGTATTTTCTAATGTAGGCAAAATTTGGTGCTCAATATTACAAATTAAAAGTATTTTTTATATACGGACTTTATGGCGACTTGTTACTAGATTGTAGGATATATATATTATATTTTTGGTACGGAAAGTGTGATAGAAGAAGCAAGATGAACTTCATCGGTAAGTTTAATGCACTTTCAAACGCTTATCTTTTATTTCATGAGTATCTGCTGTCATTCTTCGTAGCTTTTCTTCTTTGATTTCATTTTTTCTAAGCTTATTCAAGTTATCGTATTCTAAGCAAATCTGTGTATATCTGATCTCTGTTCAAGCAAATTTTAAAGCCGTTAGCCTTTAACTTTTCCGGGTATGCATATTTTTATTTCAACCCTTTTATTAGCGAAAAACCCTTTTTCCGCATTTTCGCTACGGTTACATAAAATGCGGGTTTTACATGTTCTCTGAAGTATTCGCAGCACGTACTGCGCCTTCTTTTTATAAAATAACCTCTAAACATACAAAGTCGAGCCGACATTATATTTTTTTCGTAGATTTCCTCGAAAACTAAGGTAGTTTCCTATTCGTAGGCAAATATTTTCACCTACTTTGCAATAAGGAAATTACTACTTCTCTTTCATGCAACATGCATAAACTATAAATAAATTAAGTGTCTAGAATTAGCAGTTCAACCAATAGAAATATATAGTCCACTGCAGTACTTTTTAATCGATAAGGATTCCAGTAACTAGTTTCATTATGATGATCCTTTAAGCCACACATTAGTCGCAAAATGTTTCCATTTCTTTTATCTTAGAAAACATTCTTTATCATCAATCTAGTAAGATAGCAGGAAAAAAAAACTCTGAAAGCTAACCTTTACTTTAAAACGTCCCCTCGCCTTTACAAAGAAAAAGTCTGTCCAAATCTCCTCCGACCTTCACTACCCAAATCTTCCTCACCCCCCAAAACAAAACAACATCAATTTACTTTTTTCGTACCCTTGGACCCCTCGTGCCCTGCTGACACGGCAATCCTGGGCGAGCTTGAAGCAGCCATACGCGTTGACCGACTTCTTTCAAGGCCATTGGCAACGTGCCAACTGGGTTGGCCCAGCCAGAACCCGAAATAGGCTGACAGTAGAACCAGGCGGTAGTCAGACTGTATAAATAATTTAGCCGAGTTAGGGAATGTTCAGTTGAATAGTTTAGTGGAAGCGAGAAGTATGAGAGTTGGGGTAAGTTGGATGTATTGAGTTTAGTTTTGCGGATAGTTTAGTGAAGTTTTGTATGTTGGGTACTCTTTTTAACAAGTTGTGGTAAATCGGGGAAATATAAATTTAACTAAAATAAAAACTTTATAACTTCAAAAATAAAAATTAAAGGATATACAACAAGAAATTAAAAACGCTCGTCGTGGAGTAGAGCCTCGATGTTTTTAAAACAAAGCGCATTAAAGCTTGACATACGCATCCCTCAATTTTTACTGTGATAAGAATCTTATAGACACTATCTTATAGATAACATGTTTCTGTTTATTTTACTAACCGATTGCATACAATATCATCAATTAAATCGTCTAAACTAAACCCACTCTTTTACCTTTAAACATTTGACATAAATAGCCAACTAATCTACTAAATCAGTTGTAGTCCAAATCGGCACAACTCTAATAATTACCGTAGTTATTTCAGTCGGTTGAACGCGACTAGTTCACGAGGCTTTCATTGAAATTTACACGAACACAGAGTTCAGGAGGTATGCGCTATTTACAGGCAGTTTCAGCGACCGAGTTGAAGGGAACATTCTCTTTTAGTTCACGAAAATATGCTGGTTTGAAATAATGGTAGTATTATTTTAAAGAGACTTTTAGTATGGCAAATATAATTTTGTGTTTGTAACGAGTTTCTGAGAATGGTGATGAGAATCTTAAATATTTGAGCAGGAAGCTGGAAAAGGCAATTCTATTTTTTACTTGTTTGTTACTCCCGGAAATGCTTCGTTTAAAAATACAGACCTTTAAATAAACAGACTTGCATCAATAAAAAATGTCACTACTATTTTATTCATAGCAAAATGATACTACAATAAATAAATTAATATTGCATTGAATAAAGACGAAGAATTCAATGAAGAATATAAATTATTTCAAGACAATTTAAAGTCCAAACTATACTAGAACCAAGCAAACTATAAGTAGACAAGCTAAATATTTTTCTCAATAAAACAAAACATTTAACTTTAAAACTTTGTTCTATTTAAATGAACTCGTCAAACACTAAACTTGAACATCAAACGTTTCCGCATAAAAACGATTACGACAGTTCAACGAGTTAAGAAAAAAACTTTTCCGGCACGTAACACTTGCTACGAGCGCTACATTAAATCCGTAGCAGCTACGGGTCTACGCCGTAGCCTCGTAGCCAAGAATTTAAACATTAACATAAAAATTATTGCTGTTTTACCGGAGGGTCACCCGTTTTATTGTTTTATATAAAATTCTTTATATTCATGGATTACATAATATAATATTCAATAAATACAACTTTTACATTCGGACGATATTTATTTTATGTCGAAACATTTTATGACGTTCTGAATTTTTAGTTTTACCGACGGACTGAGTCTGGTCGATATGGCACTCATACCATAGATAATCTTCATGCTTGTAATCCCAAAAAGAGAGAGAGCAGAGATCCCTACTTTTTTTACTTTTCGTTACTCATTAATTTCTCTGATACAATTTATAATGACACTTTAAAATAATTGTAATAATGGTTAGAAGCTCTACAATTATATTTGTATAAAACATTAGCTTTTTCCCGCGATTTCCGAGCCTTTTTCAAGAATTTGGCTATCCAATACAAGCAGAATTTTTCAAATCCGACTGGGAGTTCCGGAGATTACCCTCTAAATATAAACTTACAAACAAACAAATTTTACCTCTTTAAAATATTATTATATTAAATAATAATAGATAAGAACCCACTATTGTCCCACTGGAGACCAAAGGCCTTTCTCATTTATACAGAAGGCATGAGCATTGATCACCACCACGCTTTGTTCTATATTCATGTTGGCTATTTCAGATTTATATGAATTATAAGGTTTCCTCACGATGTTTTCTTCCATGAATTTAAAACCTAATTCTAACTGAAGATACGTACTATACAGGGTGGCAGGGACATCGACGCAAAGCCTGTTACCATGGCTTCAGTACATGAATCCTGAACCCCTCTGCGTAGAAATTTTTAGTCGGTTATAAAAAAAAGCAGCTGTTCCATACATTTTGACCTTGTAGGTATTGCACTTTTCTATGAAACAGCAGATTTTTTTTTAAATAACCGACGACAAATTCAACTCAGGGGATTTCAGAATCATGTTCTGAATCCATGGTAACAGGCTTCGCGTCGATGTCCCTGCCACCCTGTATAACTGGCGAACTTAATGAATTTATTAATAACCAAATTATATACACAATTTACACCACACATACAAGTTATAAAAATGAAAAAGAGTGTGTGTACTGTTGACTCTGCCTAACCCCTCGGGGAACACAGGCGTAATGTTATGTTACGTCCTAATGTCCATAATTCTTATCCAAAATCATAACATCTTCTCCTTTTGATCTTCCACGCTACTACTCGTACCCCCCGGTCGAACACAAAGCCTCCACTGGTCGGTAACCGAATTACACCTCGGAGGCTAATCTAATGAGCATGCCCGTATTGCCATTTGATGCCAGTGTTGCCAGGAAGGCTGGCACGGTGCCAGGTTACTTCAGGGAGGCTTCATATTTTGTGTAACTTGGACGTGTCTTGTATTTTAAATGAAGGTTTCTCTTGGAGATAAAATTATTATCTTGAGATGGTTTGTAATTTTCGTTTTTTAGAGAAACTCCGTAGCACTTGCTTGGTGGCGGAACTTGGCGTTTTCAACTTATTTTAAATCTAAGCAAATTGGTATATGTAAATGAAATGATTTGAATAATACATATAGAAGGGATATAAAATAAAATACACGTATTGAAACTGTGAGCTATTTAATTAAACTAATCTTGCTATACAAGTATATTTCTTAATTTCATATAATCAACTCGTAAACTATTAGAAAAGGAATATACAATAAAAACGAATACTAAATATACTAATACGAGTACACAAAGAAAACAGTAGATAACCAGGTATGTCATGTATGTATGTTGTGTTTTTGTGATGGTAATGAACTGAAGTAACTTTTGCAATCCATTAATATAAGAATCAACACTTAAAAATATGACCAGTGAAATTATGAGAAATTGAGATTTTCATCTGAATGTGCATAAGGAAATATTCTGGTTGTGAAGATATCTATTGACAGTAAACACAATTTTCGCTAGTTAAACAGTCATGACTTTTCACGAACCCTAACAAAAAAATATTACTCCAAGAAAACTAATTTTTTTTTCGTCTTAACTTTCTCTTAAACCCCAAACTTTTTTCTTACTAAAGTACATGAACTGGTACCCTAGCCCCCTCCCCCGCCCCCCGTCCCCCTCTCAGTAAGACACACATTCTTCCACAAATCTTAGAGACGGCGAACTTTTTAACGACAGCGTAAAAAATACCCTCTTGCAAGTACTAGCCATTACCGATCTTCCGTCTCTCTCATTCGTACAAGGAGTGAAAAGGACAGAGATACACTCTAAACGAATGGTGTGCTGACCAAACATACATCGTTATGCTTTTAGATGGCCAGCGGGATTATGTGTGGGATAATGTGCGAGTACTTCATAATAATGCTGGATTATTTTTTTGGATTAAAAGCTATGTTTTTTTGAGTTATGAGGATTAGAACACGGTTTCATTTGATGTGGTGAAATTGTTGGGTTTTTATAAAGGCGTCATAAATTCTAGGCTTAAATGAATTCAGTTTTATTTTTGTTAATTTTGGCCAATTTTTAGTTACAGACCTACTTGAACAATGATATAAATTCGAAATCGACGCCGTATTTGAATTCCAATAAATTGTATTGGAGTAATGGTAACATCTTCTCTAGGAATAAAAAAAATTGTAACAATTAAAAATATGATTCAGTTATTCACATAATAAAAATAAAATCTAGCTCAAATTATTTAGCCTACATACACACAGTTCTGTACCCAATTAGACCAATTTATAAACAGTTCACTGAACTTGTTGCAAACGCACAAAACTAACGAACACTCCATAAACTTAGTTGGAAATATGTACTTTATTATTTATTGTTTAAAACCATAATTTCACCCATACTTTTAATGTACTGTTGATGCTGTTCAATGGTTCACTATTACTGATGCCAGTTGAGCCAACATATTAAACTGAATCGAGAAATTAATCAATTAATCGAAATCGTTGGATATTATAATACCAGCTTATTACTGTCCCACTGCAAAAGCATCTTCTTACTGAGAAGGCACGAGTATTGATCACCACGCTTGCTCCGGGTGGGTTGGCGATTTCCGACTTATATTATCTGTAAATCCAGTTTTCCTCACGGTGTACTGGACTTTGGCTTCTTCCAAGTTGCGATGCGACACCAGCTATCTAATTACGTAATTAGGGTACCGGTTCTCCGCCTTCCGCATTCAGTCTGTTCCGGCTGATTTCCTAAGGTCATCAAAATTGTAGAAGCAACTTATTTTTATTTGAAAATTCTTGTGTATCGCAACCAGAAACAACAATTTACCTAAACTGTTTGTGACACGACGCTTGGAGGGTAGGAGTATACAATGTCGCCCATGCGCATGTGACCGCCTGTAATTTTCTGAATATTCATGAAAAAATATCGAAAATAAACTTCAAAAGGTCTATCTATAACATTTTTCACTAGTTTTTTAAAAATAAATACACAATTTTTTACCGAAAAAATGACTTCGATTCCGTTTTTTTTTTCGTAGTCGACAATTTTTTGTAAAAAATTTAATTAACCTGTTAAAACAACACATAAGCTTTTGGAAATAATAATCAGAATCCAAATCGACCCATAAACTTCGGAGATGTGTCAAAAAACAGAAAGCAAATCTTTAAAAAATTCAAAATTTAATAACATGAAAAATGTTATAGATAGACCCCCCCTTTTGAAGTTTATTTTCGATATTTTTTCATGAATATTCAGAAAATTACGGGCGGTCACATGCGCATGGGCGACATTGTATATTTTGCGTAACAAAAAATTATAAATTGCATGAGTTACCAATTAAAATACATATTTTAATTGGTAACTCATGCAATTTATAATTTTTAAACTACATAGTTTACAGCCTGCCAGTGCCCCTGGCAATCTTCCTCAAATGAGCCGCAGTTGCCAGTTAGTTTTGCCAGCCCTCTGGCATTAAAATGACGCTTTAGTGCCACTGTGATTGCTATAACACTAGTAATTGAAAGTGTTACAATGTTATATTACTTTGCGGAGCTATGTCGAATGCAGGAATTGGAAACGTAAAGAGGAAAAGATCAGTTATTAACATTCCACGTGTCAACAGCGTCTTGTATCAAGGTTCTTGAACTTTTAAACTTTTTTCCCTAAACTTGAGTCAAGACATTCCTAAAATTACACCTAAAGATAGATAAACATATCAAGTAGGTATGTAAAGAAAATTATCTTTACTTTTACTGCAAGCCTTACCACACTGTTGGGCAAAAATATTCCTCCACAACTTCTGAATAAAACGGCAGAGCTAATATGGACTTTACTTATTCAATCTAGGTCATCCCAAAATGTTATTCAAGTTCTGTAATATGAATGACGAAATAATAATATCATTTAACCATACTACTGCGGGCTAAATACCCTTTCTCAGGCAAGGAACAAGCATTGTCGAAACAAACAGTCCTGTTATCCTATTTGCTCTGGTCTCGGAGGCGTACTGTAGACCAAGCGTCTTACAATAGTTATGCAAAACGTTAATGTTATTCTAGGTGTAATTATAACGGTAAGCTCTGCACGAGATGAATCTCTAGATTTATAGTTATTGCATATTATGGTTGCTAGTTGGAGGAGCACGGCGCACGGAGCGCTCGGGTCGATTCATCAGGCTACGGTTGCTGGGGTCGGTCCGAGGATGGGTGACCGTCTTTACATATCGACACTCCTCCGTTCCTCGGAGGAACACGTTAAGCCGTTGGTCGAGGCTGTCATTCATGGATCTTTGACAATCCGGTCGTCAGAAGCCCGAAAATCTGACAACCAGTCTTACCAAGGGGTATCGTAGTACCCAGTTAGTGGTTTGTGGAGGTCAGATAGGCAGTCGCTCTGTGTAAAATACTGGTATTCAGCTACATCCGGTTAGACCCGAACCTGACCCCAACATAGTTGGGAAAAGGCTAGGCAGATTGATTGATCGTATATTATGGTTGCTAGATGAGGATATAAGACTAAAGTGGACTTGCATGAGCTAGTTTGCAATGCTCCAGTTTTTTTTTTGTAAATTCCTGGAGTACTCAAACGGTTTCGAAAGAAGGTTTGAAAATTTTGGACGAAAACATAAAATACAGAACGACAGACCTAGCCAGCCAGTCACAAAGTCAATAACCCGCTGTAAATCCTCACATAAATTTGGAGCTTCAAGTCTAAGAAACCATCTTTCGATACAAAAAATGTTGACATCCACCTATTTACCTAACATCTTCGCGTGTTTGCCAAACATAAAGCCTTTAAATAAACCTAAAACAAACCTAAGTCAACAATAATAAAGTCCAAATTCAATTAACATGCGAAAACAAAAGAGAGCGAAATAAAATCCTATTTTATCGTAGCTTGCTGGCTACATACAATAAACGTTAGCTGTTCTTTTTATAACTGTTCGTTGTACGCCGAAAATCAATATTTGGGTCACGAATTGGCCGTGAAGTCGTTTTAAATCATCGTGGCTTGATTTACAGGCCAATGCGGGTTGACTAAATGTACAAAATGTACGATAATATAAAGTAAAAATGTACAAAATGTACGACAATATTCAGGATGTCAGTTGAGCTTGTGTAACTGATTTACTGGTACGCCAGTTTATTATTATTGATAGTTTGTTGTATTCTTTATGTTTATTGTTGTTGTCAGTTTTTTTAAACTGTTAAATAAGAATAAAATTTAAATATTTTTCTTATTTCCAGTTATTACAACAACTAAGTACTTGTTCAAGTGGTCACGAATACGAGAGCTGAGTGTTCTAGTTCTGAGTTCGAACTCAGGGTCGGAGAAAGGGTTAATGGGGTTTTCCATTAAGAAATCCTTAGTAACAGCCTAGGGTATAATATGAATTTGTTTCCTGTTATGGCAATAGATTTGACTCCTATTACATGAAACTTTTAACTGGTTAAATGTAATATATTTCAGTAGATACACCTCCGCCTACACCTTCCGGAATTAAAGTCGTGATATTGTATGAGAAAGAAAGAAAGAAAAGAAAGAAAATACATTTATTTAGCACAGAAAATAGATTTAAAGTATCATTTCTTTACATCAAAAACTGCCAGCAGATTCAACTAACCCTTTCGCATCATTCACTCACGTAAACAGAACTACGCTGCTACAGTCGCTCAAATCTTCTTATTTATACAAATAAACTAAATAAGGGCGGGTTTCACCAATGAAATTGAACACGTTCAACACATCCAAACGCGTTCAAGAGCTGTCAGTGTACAATATTCCATAACAATTTTGACACTGACAGCTCTTGAACGCGGTTAGATGTGCTGAACGCGTTCAGTTTCAATAGTGAAACCGCACTAAGATACTAAACATTAATGAGTCTACAACTTACTCGCCTAGCTTCCGCAACAATTTACATGTAGCAGTTAGAATCGCGTGCAGCCCGCTAACACCGCGCTTGCTAGGAGCTCAGCTGAAGAAAACTAGGCTGATCGTAGTTAACATGCTAAGGTAATATACTACGCTTACACGGGCAATTCCTTTAGTATTATTGCCCCGTTACAGATAACGGAGGTAATTTCTAGAGATTGAATTGTTTTTGGCAATTTTATTTTTTCTTATTGCTCCATATATTCTGTACTAGCTTTAGCCCGTGACTTCACCCGCGTAGAGGTCGAAAATTATCCCACGGTAAGATACTACTGGGATAAAAAGCATCCTGTTTCCTATACTAGGTGATGGTCTACCTGTACCTTTAAGGGGTTTTTCCCTTAAAGGTACAGGTAACAGGTACACCCCCCTTTTCACCCGAAAAGGGGGGTGTATCAGAAAGACGGAAAGACTTACGTTCGCATTTGTAATATTAGTATGAACATTCCACGACTCGGTCGGATGTAGCCTGGTTTGCAATATGGTGTAGCCATATCTCTAGCAAAGATTGTTACATATTGCAGCATATTTATCCAATAACTAAAAAAATAAGAACCAATTCAACTAACCGACCACCAATAACTTTTGTTTTCTTTTATTAATAATTTTTCAATATTACTTTAACAATTTAAATTGCCCGTGTAAGCATACCTTTAGAGTTCAGCAGACGAAGAAACTAGGCCGAGTCGTAGTTAACATGCTAACGTTAAATACTGCTACTGGGAAACATAGACGGGCAATAAATAATATGTACAGTGGGCTACAGAGAAACATAGACAGGCAATAAATAATATGTACAGTGGGCTACAGAAACCTCAACCCCTTGAATTGTTTTTGAAGTGAAAACTTCTTTAGCGGCGTTGTGCACTTGTTTTGAGATGGGTAAAAAATGTTAAACTCGCGTCAGGACGTGACCGTAAGATCCGTTGCCTAGCAACCGACAAAGAAAATATCAAAATAAATAGTCTTTGACATTACGTAAAGATTACGAGGTAAAAAATTTTACCCATATTATGGGTAATAAATTGTTTGATTTTGTTAGACTATATTTTGAAAATAAATAAATATACTACTACTAATGAATATTGTATTTAACCACATAAATGATAGTACTTTTATACTGATAAATAAAGCAATTCGTGCGAAATTATTTCCTAACCATTCCAAAATATTCAAAAATGCACAACGTTAATGTTTAACTTTTCACTTCTGCCGGCACTCCCGGAGTGCAACCCGTTGTTTTTTTTTTCATTGCTAGGGGGTGAGGTTTCTCTGGAGCCCAGACTGGAGTACTATCATATCTATTGGTTGGTATTCTTTTGTAGTAAATATCAAATGTAGGTACACCTCTGCCTAACCCCTTGGCGTACACAGACGTGACGTGATTCAAAAGTGCCAGTAAATGGTTTAATTAGTGTGGGGCAACGTTTTCATAAAAAAAAAATTAGTTTAGTCTGGTCAACTTTGAATTCCGCTTAAAACGTTGGCTGAAAGTATAATTTTTGATGATAAATGCTGTGAAATAATATTTATTTCTGGAATTTGGTTTAAAAAGACACTTATAAACTAGATGAATTTTTTGTTTCCTAACCGTCAACTCTGAGAAGAAAGACCGAACCAATTTCAGAGGTCACGGTCTCTTTTAAAGTCCAGACATAATCTTTGTCAGGCTATAAAGCTTTTCAAGTCCAGACATATTTTAGTTAGATAAGCCTATCTAACTAAAATATGTTTGAACTTAAAAAGCTTTATTGCCTGACCAAGATTATCTGTATATAGAACAGCGGTTCCTATGCTGTTTGTTCCTAATTCTTGTTATTTTTTACTTCATTTAATTGTGCATTCACGTCACCTGTGTAGTGTACATGCAATGGCTTTGAACTCTCGACCTTTGAATCACCAATACGACCTCAGTTTCTTGGTATACTTTCTCTTTAGATTAGGTGGTCTAGACTTTGGTTAATTTCAGAAGGCTGATGTAATAAGTAAATAATTATAAAAGCCCTAGCCCTAAACTAAGTTGAGTTCGAGTTCGTTCTAGGAATATAATATTTAAATCTCAGGTGAAAATAGAGAATGCTCATTTAATAATATAGGAAAGTTCATACCTACTAATTCCATGTATAGTACATAGTAATTCCATGCTGCCATAATATTATGCCATGTCATTATTCTAAGGTAGCCATTTAATTCTAAACTTTGGGCGACCGAGCTCTGTTCGGGTGAAAATACGGAAAATACGAATTTTCCCAGATATGAGACCTAGCTAGATCGAGTTTTCGCCCCGTAAACACCTATATTGCAACTTTCATCGAAATCATTAGAGCCGTTTTCAAGAACGTGAATACAAATATATCTGTTTGTCACCTAACTCCTTCTAAACGGCTGGACGGATTTAGATGAAAATTTGTGTGTATATTCGAGTGGGCCCCTGAATGGTTTGAAAATACAATTGGACCTGGTAGGTGGCACTGTTCAGGCAGGACAACGGCTGCCAGGTCCGCTGGTATTATATAAATATATACAAATTTAGCTCATTTAATAGTTTATGCTCGATATTTAACTCAAAATCTCTTACAAAATGTAGTTCCTAATCCAGATATAACATACAACATTACATGCCAATGTATGATAACATCTATAGATTAAATGGGTCGTTCGCCGTCGTTATCCTAATTAATATCTTAATAAGCCATTATTAATGTCAAAGCCTACATGTAGGTACATACTATTATAATTATCTTGTAAGTTCTCCAGTTCGTTACGCAACAGTACTAGGTAAGTTTACTTACGCGTATTGCCCGAACTGCCTCATGGCCGCTCTCATGACTGCTGAAGTTCTTTTCTAACACCAGAACTCATTAACAATTTGTCAGACCTGCGAATTGAACCCGTGACTTCATCATTCATGATAGCGACCATGAGTCATTCTATTTACATTTAATATTAATGAGGATAAACGTGACTACAACCGTCCCCTATAGACGAGTGATTAGTACCTATTACCAAAGGGGAACTTCCCTACTTTTTCATACAGACACGCAGCTTTGATGTGTTTGTTTAAATAGTATCGAAGCCTGGCCCTTACCACACTTCCTACGTGGTCCGAATAAAAAAAAAATTGCTGTTGTATTGGTAAACATTAAACAAATAAATACAGGCATGTCCTAGAACCGAATTCGGAGACATGTGACTTGGCCAACGCGATGGATTATAGCTCGCTTCTCATAGAGAGAAAGCCTGCGACCCAACAATGAGAACATAACAGGCTGATCATGATAATTACTAACATTTCATTGACCTCTGCGAAAGATAACACCTCCTTACTTACAAACCCAAAATGTTGCCACGAACTAAACTAACATTCTTTATAACTCCCCCAAAATGAAAACCTTATACCAGAACATGCTCCCCACATGTACATACCTACATAGTACGGTACAAGTTACAACTAACTGTATCATAAAAGACTTGCTCGCCGCGGAAACTTTTAATTAAGTAAAAAGTCGTGTGTGGCAGTAGACGCGGGGAGACTAGAAGAGATAGCATAGGATTTTTTAAGTAAACTGATTTATTTAGAGAAATTTGTGAAGATAAACCAGTAAGATAAAGGACCAACTTGTTATTTATTTAGTGTAATAGTATAATCAGCCTATAATGTTCTGTCGTCCGTCTGCTGAAACACAGGCTCCTCTGTGTGAGAGAGAGGTTATTTATTATTTATTTATTAATCAAACTCTGAAGCAATATAATTTTACGACTTTTAATACCGTATGTGTTTTAAGCCCTAAAAAGTTTACGATGTAATACGGTTGTTGTAATATGTAAAAGTCTGAGCACTCAAACAAATTTGTAACGGTTTTACCCATGGTTAGCTTATTGTTTTTAAATATTTTTGAAAAAACGAAAAAAAACTCTTCAATTCTTAATGGTTTATATTCTTTATTGGGAAACAATAATTTCTTGGGATTATGTTTGACATTGGAGTAAGTAAATCGAGTTTCTCAAAAACTTATATGAAAAAAAAATATTTTCAGAAGATAACAAAAAGCTTTGCTTATTACGCTCGTACCATAAAACTATTTTATAAAGTCGCACCATTTTTCCTCAACACATAAAAATGCAAGCACATCTAGCACCCCCTGTATCACATATTGTATACTACATCCTTGTCGGTGTAAATTAAAAAACAAGCACAGCAGCGCCCTCTCGCGCTCGCCCCCAGATTAATGAACCGTGTTCTGTCTTGTTGGGGGCGAGTTGACGGGGGGTGAAAACTATTCCGAGATTCCAATTTTTTCGGTTGTGTGTCGAGTGTATATGGCCGCTCTGCTTAAGGTTTTTGTGCTTTTAGACTATATTAAAATTGTTATATTGTTTTATGCACCTCGGCGTAACCCTTCGAGGAATACGGGTGTGATGTTATGTTATTTGAAGAATGGACGTTAACGGATTTTTTATGATGATTCTTAGGTTGATTTTAATGGTAATGGCCGGCGCTCACTGGCGGCATGGCACGGCATAGGATATTTATGCGACAATTAGAAATATAACTTAATAGTATGACAATAAAATTTAAATCACGATGCCGCAGTATCATTAGGCATGCCGCGGAGTACCGCGACGTTTTTAGGCATCCTCATTGAAATTTCTTTATTGTCAAACACATAAGTTATATTTCTATTCGTCGCATAGTGTCGTGCCGTCCCGCCAGTGAGCGCCGGCCCTATATCGTGAGGCATTCTCTTAACTTTACAGTTTCCATGTGCAAGAAAGCTGTGATTTGTAGTGAGCAACGTATTTCGCTATTCGTATTTCTATGTTTGATCATTTTTATAAACACAAAACTATCAAAGCAGTTAATTCCCATCAATTGATTGACATCTAATATCGATAGATATCGAACAAAGATTTTTTCCAATCATTTACATAACTGCCAATAAATCAACTTCAAGAAATGGATATAGATTCTGATCAACATTATTTAGCAATTCGCCTGAAACAGAAACAGTATGAACTATGCCTTGCTCTCTACTATGTAGGCTCATTACTAGTAACACGCGATTTCCAGTGACTTGGTATCTGTTCTATTTATTCTGTTGTAAATCGTTTCACATGACTGAATTATAATTGCGAATTCTGGGAAATGGTATCATTGTGTATTTACTTATACATACAGTGTGTCTCCCCTTATAACATTTAGACAGGGTTTTTTTTAAGTTAATATTACGCACATTGTCATTAGACAAAAAAAAAAACCCTATCACAAGGGACTTCAAAGTAACTATCAAAATATTGGATGCACACCACTGTCTACCCCTTTTGAGAGACCATGCGTGATTTTATGTTTTCGAAGTATTTCCAATTTGCATGCAATATATAGGTCTTGTTAAACACTTTCTTTTAAAAGATAGTATCATCTTTTAACCCGCCTATAGTGACAATTACAGTTTGGCCAATATTAACGACAAGATATTATAAGTTACTCCATAACTTACCCATAACAGAGATATCAGTTATCTAACTGAAAGCGAAACAACTCTCAAACTGCATTCGACAATAATAAACACAATTCCGTATTGATGTCTACGGCAGATGTCTACGAAACTTGCCTGGCTACGACACTGCTACGACAGTGCTACGGTGCTACGTCTCGGTGCTACGACGTTACGAGACGCGCTACGGAGTTAATCAATTTTATTAACTAGCTTATGTTTGGTTAATGCGTTGTATTGTTTTGTATTTTCAACTTTCGAGGTTCTAATAATGTTTAAAGATGCTTCTGTTTATATGTTAAGTACACCATATTGACATAAAAATTATGATAACGGAAAACATCGTGAGGAAACCTGAATTTCTAAAATTTTACAGTATAAAATTGCCTAAAACGTGATGATCAATACTCATGTCATGATATAAGAAAGGCCTTTGCCCTGCAGTGGGACAATAACACGACTGTAATTATTTTTAGACCAGACCGTAAAACAAACTAAATTGTATACTCAGTTCAAACAACGTTCAAAATAAAGTTATTATTTATGCACAAACAAAGTTGAATGTGCTTCTATGCAGACATAATTTATTACACCGTATATTTCCTCGAAAACGAATCTGCATTTTTCTACAAAATATTTCCCTGAAACGAAAAAAAAATACAAAAACCAACCAAATCTATTTTATGCATAATTTCGTCGAAAACTCATAAAACTCCAATAAATTGCATCAAATCCCCAATTTTAAAACAACAATCGATGTCCATATTTTTATTCCGCGATATCTATTCTGAGAACTAGGTTACAGTGTTGCCACGCTGCAAAATAATAGCTTGTTTGAACGAGCGCACATTATTTATGTTGGCAGCTCTGATTGTATCGCGGCCGGCGATGTATTAATATTGCTATCTAACGGTTGGTAGACGGTGTTTATGTGTTGTCGGGTCAGTTGAGAATGGCACGCTAGGAAGGTTTTAGGTTGGAGATAAATTATTGTTTGACACTGTTGTTGTTACGGGTCGTCAGAAGCCCGAAAGTCTGACAACCAGTCTTACCAAAAGGTATCGTGTTATTCAGTTACTGGGTTGTGGAGGTGAGATAGGCAGTCGCTCCATGTATAATACTGGTATTCAGCTGCAACCGGTTAGACTGGAAGCCGACCGCAACATAGTTGGGAAAAGGCTAGGAAGATTGATAGAGATTAGTCTTAGAACTTCTAATAAAATAATTTGACATGACACCTCAACTCAGCGCATTACATCGCCCGACCCAACGTACTACTTAGTTAATGTTTGTAATAGTTTTGTATTAGTTTATTATTATTTAAGAATATTTTGTGTATTTTATCTATGGGCTTTTGTTGCCTGATATTAAAGGAATTATTATTATTATATCGGTTTGCATAGTACGTACATCTTCTTTACAATATTTTGCCTATAAAATTATTTTAAAGCTTAGAAAACTTTTCAACTTTATCTCTGAAGTTGGCAAGATATAAGTTATAAGAAAATGCAGTTCTTCCTTAGGTATCAGCTTTATTCAGAATGAGACAACTACACCTACTTCTTTCGTTTAGTCATGATGTAAAACCCTTTTTACCCGACTACGGTGAAACAAAAAGGAGGGTTATGATTTTGACCGGTATGTATCTTTTATGTTCTTCTGTTACCTCATAACTTCTAAACTACTGATCATAATTTGACAAAAAATGAGGTATCGTTGGAAGCGCCTTGATCGTCCGCTGGCTATGTGACGTCACATTAATTTTAATATGGCACCTTCTAGAGGACATAAAGTCATGAACTAAAACGCCTGTTAACTTAATATAAAAAAAAAAAAATGTCTTGTTGGGTATCAAATGAAAGGGTTTGACGAGCCATCAAAAATATATATATGTTTAATATATTGCTAGCTTTCGTCCGCGGCTTTACCCGCGTGAAGGTCGGATATTATCCCACGGGAACGTACTATCGGGATAAGAAAGTATCTGTGTGCTAGACATCCAAATACGTTCAACCATTTTTGCGTGATTGACATACAAACTTTCAGATTTATAATGTTATTATTATAAGTAGGATAACCCCAAAATTATTTAAATACAAATAAAAGTTATAAAAACTAAAACTCAACTACGACAAAAAAGTCAACTAAAAAGGTATAAACAAGACATCACAGACGGACAAATTAAAAATGTGGAGTCACACGTAATCTATTAGATTTATGCCCTGACACGTGTGACCCCGGATTTTTAATTAGTCTGTCAGGGATGTTTTTGTTTTTATATTATAACTTTTATTTTATGAAAGAAATGGTACTTACAGAAAGACCATTTCTTTAATGTACTTTTTAAATAACGCATTTCCCTTTACTGGACACAGGCCTCTAAATTATTCGTTCCTAAAAATACTTTTCCCCATAAACGCCACAACAAAGCACGAAGTAATTAAACTATTCAAGAAAATAAAACAAATTAAAAAAAGTAAAAAAACTTTTCGCAAAAATAAGATTAATTTCCTCAAAAAAGCAATTCGAGGAAGATTCCATACTTCACATTGTTCCCCAGAAACTTTTCTGAAGGCATTTTTTTAATGAACCGCAAAAAGTTCTGAAAAGTCTAAAAGTTCAGAATTCCTTTTGCGTTTAATTGGTGAGTTATCTGTTTGATATGTCCGGTTTGTGAATTCGGCTCTATCTGAGGGTGGAGAAATGAGGCACTTTAGTTGTATGTATGTAGTTACTTTTTATTTTGCGTTCAGTAAAGGATTACATTTACGAAGTTAGTACTGCATACAAACTAATCATTATCAGCCTTACTACAAGTAATAAGACCGTACAACATCAACTTAAATAAAAAAATGAAGGTAGCCCTCCTTCCCCCCTGTTGGCCTACATGTTGACTAAAGATTTTCGTTTTAATAGGTATTGGTTGCTAGTGTAATGTGTGACAAAAACAAAAATAGCAGTATATCATCGCCTTAGAGTGAAAAACTCGGGAATGCAATTTTGGTTAAGGCGACAATATAGTCATACTCGTAAATAAATAACTTTGCATAACTATACAATTACATAGGCTATCAAATCAATTGTTCCTAAGGATACAAGCACCACCTTCCCCGTCGTCCAATGCACCAAAATAGATAGATAGAATATTTTTTATTATGTAGACCATAAAAAGTACAGATATAAATGTACACTAATAAAGTGAAATCTGCACAATGTACAGTATACTTACTAGGCATAAAATTTAAACCAATTTAACTAAAAAACCTCCTTACTATTCTTCAAGTATCGTGACGTTTCCCATGAACATGGAAGGTAAAAAAACTTATAAAAACTAGGCAGTGAACACAGGTCAGAGACCACAGCGTTGCGTAACTGTAGGATATTGAACTTGTATAGGTTTTCCCATCGATTATGTAATAGGTCACTTTTCTATTTATGGAAAATCGATTCTGTTTTATTTCAAGGTCATTGATACAACTCTTAAATGTTGTATCTTCTCCTAGCAGGAGATAATAAACCCGGGTGAAATTTATCCCACACAAACGTACTACTGGGATAAAAAGTATGGCCTAACCCAGGGCATGACCTACCCGTGTGCCAAACATCGGAATCTGTTCAACAGTTAAGGCGTGAAAAGTTAATAGACGGACAGACAGAGTTTGTTTCGGATTTATAATATTAAGTATGGAGTATAGCTGTATGGAGGAGCTCGTGGCTAATAATATCAGCCGCACGGGTCGATCCATCAGGTTAAGCTACCCTTGCCGGGGTTGTTCCGTGGATGGGTGACCATATTTGCATATCGAGACTCCTCCGTGTCTCGGAAAGCACGTTAAGGCGTTGGTCATTCGTGGAGCTTTGACAGTCGTTACGGGTCGTCAGAAGCCCGAAAGTCTGACAACCAGTCTTACCAAGGGGTATCGTATTACCCAGTTACTGGATTGTGGAGGTCAAATAGGCAGTCGCTCCATCTAAAATACTGGTATTCATCTGCATCCGGTTAGATTGGAAGCTGACCCCAACATAGTTGGGAAAAGGCTAGGCAGATTGATTGAAGTATGGAGTATAATAGTATACATCCACTTTAGTCGAATTATTGTTTCTATTTCAAATAGGGTAGCAAAAATAACACAATCGATTTCCTGTATAGCATAAAATCTTAGTACCACAAGTCTACGACATCACTACGACGCAATACGTTGCTACGCCGTAGCGCTACGCTGCTACGCCAACAATTTCAACTTACATACTCCTCTGTACAAAATAAAGCCTCCGAACTTGAGACCCTCAAATCAAAGTAAATAATTCAAGTCAAGTTGGAAGAGTGACGCAACTTGAGTTATTAAAGGTTTGAACTTAACAGTAACTTAACGGTAACTTGGGGAGTTAAGTTGGCCACAATTATGATAACGAGCGCTCTTTGTGCTACTTACTGCGACTTTTAGCTTTTGAAATGACGGTGATTTTCTTGTGTTCTTTGTGTATTGTTATTTTTGAGGCGTCTATTGTGTGTGGCTTGATCAAATACATTTTTGTATGTTCTTTTATGGAAGTATATTATATTTGTTAAAGTGAGACCTTTTGATTTTCTAACTCAGTCGTTTGTAGTCGAGTGTTTTTTTAAAGTGAAAACTTCTTTAGCGGCACTGTGCACTTTTTTTTGGGATGGGTAAAAAATTTTAAACTCGCGTCAGGCGTCAGGCGTCAGGACACGTGACCTGGTCGAAAATTTGTAAGACGAAGGGAGAGTAGAATTTGTTGACAGCGCACTCTGTTTTATTTTTTTGGAATTGTTTTAATGGAGCTACAGCTTTCGTTCTTGTACTGACAGCAAGCCACATAAATTCCTGACATTTTTGTTAGATGACTTTACTTAGTTTTCACTTCCATCGGCAAAGACTGCCACTCACATTTTTTTTTTATAACTGGCGAAATGTGGGTGTACTCATACAGGTTCAACCCTGCGTAATCCTTCGAAACAAATAGACCTTATGTTAGGTTTGTCACCTTATTTTACATACGTATGTTCGGCAGCACGATTCAAATTAAATAAAAGTTTCAACTTAGTTTTAATCACTTTACTCATTAAAATTCAAAAAACCTACAATATCTTTACGTAAAGCTACACTTTTGTTTTCACCGCAGTAGTTGTGCTCAGTGGATTTAGTTCAACAAACTGTAACGGAGCCGGCGGCTATCGATCGCGCTAATAATAGCCGCCCGGCGCCGCCTGTCGCCACTACCACTTGCCACGACAGTGCTACCTACCCTACCTATGTTACTATTATCATCAGGTTGATTTTTTGTCACCGTCGTCACCGTAAATAGAATCAAATAAATAGTTTGGAAAATCCAAAAGTGCACGCCTCATACTTATCACTCATTCATAAACGAAAAAGCAATTCAAAACATAGTTTAAAAATTAACAATTTATCACTTTTCATGAAGTCGTAATGTCAACGACTGACAAAGATATTTACTTGGCGGTTGCTAGGCAACTTCAAGTCGAAGGTTGGAAATATTTAGTTAAAGATATTATATTTTAGTTAGTATTTTATTAATTATAATTAAACTACTTTGAATAAAAGAGCCATTTTCAATAGGGTTCCTTCTACGGCTGAAACGAATGTATAAAAAAAAATTGACTCAATTAATTGATTTTATCGCAAGCTACAATGTTTTCAGGGTTCATTAATTGACGGACAGGAATTTTTTTCAACTATTTTTATGCTTTTTCCATTTCTGCTGCATTAAATCAATTGTTAAAAAGTACAGTATTAATCTCCATTTAATCATCTATACAATGGTATATAAATTAAGTAGGTTCTGTGTACTAGCAGGAGTGTAACAATAAAAACAGTTACAGAAATTGGGCAAAAAAAATTTTTCGATCGTAGAGCACACTCTAATGCTTCGCATTACGAGTCGTGCAATACTGATTTGTTGTGTTTACTTTTGATTCTTGAGTAACGTGACTTGCCTTTTTTTTTTTGAAAAAGGAATAGAGCTCTTGAACCTTTTTTTAGAATAGAAAGAACACCTACTCTTTATTTTTCCGCATGTAAATTACATTTGAAGACTTGAAAAGTCACATGAGGTGTTAATCGGTGTTATAATAGAAGGTCTTGAAAGGGATTATGCTTAGCCCTAGTGAAAAGGCTTCCAAGACGATGTCACTGATCAAAAAACCAGTGAAACCTAGATTTCTACACCTTTTATTTTAATTGAATACTAAACAAATAGTATTGACTTAAATTAACATAACTTCACGCCTGTAACTCCCGAAGGGTTGGGCAGAGGGGTACCTATAGTACACCTACATTTCGTTTCGTTATGTTTGAGTCCCATGTAATAGGGGGCGAACCTATTGCCTTCAACCGGGCACAAATTCAGACTCCGGGCTGCTACTGAGAAATTCCAAACCAAATGGAAAAACCCGTTAACACTTTGCCCGACCCGGGAATAGAACCCAGGACCTCATGCTCAGGCTCCAGGTCCAGTTGAAAACCATCGTCAGGCACTAGTTGTAACGCAGTTTCGCTGAACTGGGCCTATTTGGCACAGCTGCGAGGCACACTTTCCTGTTAAATTATTATTTTACACTTTTTATTTGTTTCCTTTTTATTATGTTTTTTTTTACTTGTGTTATAATATAATTATGTTGTGTTGTGTGCCTTTTTGTCTGTGCTAAATAAATGTATTTACCACGAGAACAAAGCAGACTAAAATTAGTTATTCAAATTACAACTAAGTACGTCTTTTGGGAACTGTAGACCTCGCGGCCACAAACATGTTTGCAACAATTAATACACCATAAATTATATAAAGTTAAAACGGGATATTTACCATGTTATACATCCAACTTAAAAAAAACCGACTCCGGCTGTAGGTTACTAAAAAGCATATGGTAGCAAGACGATAATTAAACAGAAATAAATAGTTTGGAAAATCCAAAAGTGCACGCCTCATACTTATCACTCATTCATAAACGAAAAAGAAATTCAAAACATAGTTTAAAAATGAACAATTTATCACTTTTCATGAAGTCGTAATGTCAACGACTGACAAAGATATTTACTTGGCGGTTGCTAGGCAACTTACGCACGTCAAGTCAATGGTTGGAAATATTTAGTCAAAGATATTTTAGTTAGTATTTTATTAATTATAATTAAACTACTTTGAATAAAAGAGCCATTTGCAATAGGGTTCCTTCTACGGCTGAAACGAACGTATAAAAAAAAATTGACTGAATTAATTGATTTTATCGCAAGCTACAATGTTTTCAGGGTTCATAAATTGACGGACAGGAATTTTTTTTCAACTATTTTGATGCTTTTTCCATTTCTGCTGCATTAAATCAATTGTTAAAAAGTACAGTATTAAGCTCCATTTAATCTTCTACACAATGGTATATAAATTAAGTAGGTTCTGTGTACTAGCAGGAGTGTAACAACAAAAACAGTTACAGAAATGGGGCAAAAATATTTTTTCGATCGTAGAGCACACTCTAATGCTTCGCATTACGAGTCGTGCAATAAACTAACCTACAACTAACCAACTAATATCAGAAGGCCAATTCTCGTACATAAAAAACGTTCACATTCTAGTCGCAATCTGTTAAACTTGTCAAAAATGTTGGTAAATTGATTGTATTTTTGAAAGATTGCGAATGAGATGCGAATGTGAACGTTCTTAAAAATTACGGGAATTGCCCCGCTGTTATACACGAAACTTTACTTTAAGCTACTTTATACCTAACAAAACTCAGTCACACAAAATGTTCGGCGGGACCTAACCATTGGCGTGCGACAACGACAGCGTGATCTAGCGGTGCACAGTAGCGCCATCTAGTGACCTTATTGAAAAACATTTGAGAGAATTCAATTTTTTTATTTTGTATTCTCTATTATTGTGATGGGAAGGTGGTCCCTGGTGCTCCATCAATCCCTACCTAGTAGTTAAAGGGCCGATTCCACTGGTAGAAATCTAAAAGTGAACAATTTACTGCATTTTGAGGAGTTATTCTGCTCATCACGTCGAAGATCCTCATCAGATCTTCACCAAATTTTATGAAACCAACTTAAAGTTACCACCTTTCAAATAAGAAAAAGAGCCATCGAAATCGGATTTCATAAGGCGGATCCAGTAGACCCTTTTTTGCCTCTTTTTGGAAGCCCCTAATCAAAAATCCCCGACGACAAAAGAAACTATAAAGTCGTTAAACCTGTGTACAAAGTTTCGTCCAGATCGGTCGTAAAATACGACCTGTAGAGGAGTACCAACAAACTGACACAAGAATGCAAATTTTGCAAGACTTGATGCAGAGACGCTTCGCTCGCTTCATGCGGTAAATAAAGACAAACACAATTCACACACAACACACAATACAGATAATCGATATTTTTGGTTAATATTAAAGCAAATACGAACACTTTAAAATAACCAACCATTTCACCACAAATACACAATACAAACAGAAAACGTAAACCCTCAATAAACTCAAAATAAAAATACAAAAATAAAAAACACAATATGAAAAAAGGCTTTCCCAAAAAAGTCTGCCAAGAAACACGTAATACACGTTATCATAATAAAATAAAACCTTCCCTGAAAGCTTAGGTGAGCGATAAGGATTCCTGAAAAACTCGGCCGTGATTACTTTCAGTCCCTTTGAGTTTAGCAGCGTTAGGTAGCGGGTTCAGTGACTGGAGCGGAAAATTGGTAAAGGATTTTTATTTGATTTGGGGTGTGATTAAGTGGAGACAGTTTGTTTGGGAATTATTTGTGTCATGTGATATGGTTAAAGGATTAATTCTGGATAGGCAGAACCCGGAAACTGTCTTTTGTAGTTTTTGTTGAAAAAATATATTTTATACGTACTGATCTCCACTTACGATCCAAGCCAAATAAGGTAGATGAATTCTAAATAATCCATCATTAATGTTATGTACTTACCCAACTTGCTAAAAGTTTTATGTTAAACTACTTCATGTCTCATGGTAACACAGTTGCTGTAGGTCACCAGTAAATTGCACACTAGTAGGCAAAGTTAACACATACTCATTTTAAAAACCATTGAGAAAATCACTCAAAAATAATTATTTGCTCCTAACATGTTATTTTATTTGACATTTAAGTTTTTCTTTTCCAGTACATAAAACCGCTTGTCGCTCCCCGCTATGCTCAACACTATACGACACCCTAACGTATCAATTTTGGGTCGTCCCATAGGCAAAGGAAAGGTATTACATTAGGCCCCATATCATGTATTATCTAGTACATAACATATCTTTATGAACCAAAGGGTATGTATGTGTTGTCCGTCTCTTTTTTTAATTTACATGTGCAAGAGATGGAATTAATGGGGGTTGTGTCGGGGTAATTTTAATGACTCTTGTATCTCTGTAATGGGTTACACGGGTATGTTAATGTCCATCATTTTTCCTCTTTCCGACGAGTTTTACTCATCTACTTTTTTTTGCTGACTGTAACATGTTTTGTTCTACTGGTTTTACCAAAGTTTTTGGGTGATTTGGTGACTGGCTAAACTTTTCAATACATTATGGGCTATTTTAGTTTAAAAGAAAGTTTAAAAAAAATATGGAACTCGCGTCATCGTCACCTCACGCTCGAACGAAAGACATCAACGCGATAATCAAAAAGTAACTTATTTTTCACTTCTATCGGCAGTCCCCAAAGACGGCCTGTTTTTTTTTCTAAGAAAACTAATTAAATATTTCAAAAGTATCTTGTCAAATAAAAGTCTGAAATCACAATTCCGTATGCAAGAAATGTGATTATCATTGGTAGCGCTTTCGCTTTAAGAGAAGAGGCCTCTTCTCCGCAGCGGGACAGCAACAGAATGGTGTAATTTTTATCTTTAAAATGTTTCAAGTGTGTACCTACAAGCATAATCTCCATTGTTACATAATTTCGTAGCAAAAGGAAGTTATATTTCATTTTGCATCCCTTAGGAGCTATAAATATTAAGTTGCTATAAAAACGTATACCTTTTACGTGGCAGCATATTATTTATACCTTAAGCTGGAGGTACACTGGCGAATATTCATAAAATCGTTACAGGTCCACTTTTACAAATGTATTCTTTATGAGTTTGTTCGTCATAATATATTACTTAAGTTCTGTAAGTGTATCCTAGGGTTAACATGTTTTTAAGAGGATATTTCTTAGAAAAACGGTCAAGCATTTTTTAACAATGGCTATGCTAGCCTTTATTTAATTTTGCTTTTATGACTAACGGGACGTTAAAGGGTTTAGCGGCCCTTTTTAAGAATAAATATTGAATTCTAGATTTTCACAACGAGTACCGTCTGACCTTCATAACTCTTAACCTTTAGGACCATACTACACACCATCTTCAATACAATTCAATTTTGTTGGAACCTCAATAGTATTGGCATAGAATAGTATCGATTGTGAGAACTTCGCAATGTTATCTTCTTTAATATTTGTAAGTCAAGCAAGCAAATATCGAATGCAATACAATCCGTCAGTATTGTATTATGTTCGACAGCGCGCTAGTCAGGAAGTTAGCACAATATCACACTCGGTGAAGATTATTACATTTTTCTCGTATTTATCATATCTGAGTTCTTTAATTGTAACTCTTATGTACGTTCTTCTTCAGAGCGTGTCGATGGTCATCCAAATTATTTCGCCCCAGAATTCAGATACGAATTGGCGCTTTCAATTGTTCGTTTCTGTATGTACCTATTAGGGGCAATTCTTTGCTATTAATGGGGACTAAGTGTAGACTTCGGGCCGTACTGAGAATTTCATAATGTCGAAGAAAACTCATGGTTATGAAAATGATCTACACTTATCGGTCTGTATGATCAACCGCATGCCATTTGCACTAGGATAACCGCCTTTTCTGCTACTAAATACACACGCTGTCAAAGTCAAATTGTCATCATGGACGTGAGGTTCACTGTACAAATGACACATTAAAATGAATACCCCCAACTGTTCTTCACTCTACTATCACACTTCATAAAACCTGTCTTGCAATGCACTTAACCTGCACTTGTCCCCCTAAATCTCGCCCCCATCCCCCAAATATGGCGATAATAACAACATCGCCGTTCCGTTCCAATTAACTTTACGAGTTTGTTTACTGGGTCCGCCATTACTATAATGACCTCGTTACCGATACTCGGTTTATGACTGTATTTGCTTTGCTAAGTGATGGAGGATATCACGGATATCACGGATATGGCATCTTGTACAGCATTGATCAAATGAGTCTTGGTTGAGAAAGTGTGAAGTATGATGAAGGGGACGCGGCTTTATGATAACAGACGCACGGGTCGACCGAAGGTTAAGCTACGCTTGCGGCGGTCGCTTCGTGGATGGGTGAAAATTACATATCGAAACCCCTCCATGCCTCGGATAGCACATTAAGCAGTTGGTCTCGACTGTCATTCGCAGATCTTTGACAGTCGTTACGGGTCGTCAAAAGCCGGAAAGTATGACAACCAGTCTTACCAAGAGGTATCGTGTAGAGGTTGTGGAGGTCATCCATGTAAAATATTAAGCTGCATCCGGTTAGACTGGAAGCTGACCCCAACATTGTTAGGAAAAGGCTAGGCAGATTGAAAGTGTGATGAAGTGTGTTAACAATTTTTAAGGAATCAGAGGAGAGAAAAGAGTCACTAGGGATAGAGAAAATACTTTAGGAAAGCTTTTAATCGATACTGTCAACACCACTTACTATTATTTGCTGCGATAGAAACGTTAGCAAATAGCAAAGTATGGCTTATTTTCACAGACAGACCAATTTCAAACTCAATTTAAATTAATCATGAAGTTGATTGTGCACTATGAGTTTTTATTCACTATTATTTATTAGACCTATTTGTTATTAGCATTACCTTGACAAAATTCCTCCGTTTCATCAGAAAACAGTCTTTTTTATGCAAATATTATTAACAGCTGGTCTCTGTAATCTCACGTTATTTCAGCAAATCGTTACATAATATATTATAACTATATCCAAATACACCAAATCTACTTCCTCCTCCAAACACGATAATACAGAAATCAAGTCTGAATCAACAAACTAGTCGAGAACTCGTCGAGCAAGGCTAGGTCTAGACTCAGTCAGTCTACTAGAGCCAGAGGATACCAATTCAATTATAAGGCGAAGCCGTACTGCTCAATCGCTGGTTATGTAATTATCTTGTTGTAAATTTTCATGTGCTGTGTTGAGCGTGTGTTTTCTTGTGTAACCATGTAATTTTGTAGAATTTGTGTTATACGAGTATATCATTTGTGTTACTATTTTAGGTGTTCATAAGGGTATGAAATTATATAAGGCAAAGATAAAGTAAGTCCTAATTTTAGCAAAATCTGTTATAATTAATTTTTGTGACGGATAAACTTGTTATATTTATTAAACTTACTCCTTTTCCGTGCTTGTAATCATAATTATAATTATGTTTTTTACTAGGTAAGTATTTGAGCTAACTTATATTTTAGTTCTGTCACAATTAAAATAATTACTAAATAAACATCATTTGAACTTATTATTCATGAACATGAACATGTTGTATGTTCGTACATTATTCCGATACATTACACCTCATTTTTTATTTTTTTATTTTCCTTTTCAATCTATTTACCTTGTTCATACAAAACCATTGGGCAAAAAAAATATTCATAACGCAACACAAACAACAAATTCATTATTATTTAAATCTAAAAATAACCTATTAATATTCACAGAACGTAAAGTTAGACGGATATTTAATTTAAAAAACGCCGAAGAAACCCGAACGTAACGCGGCGTTCCACAGTTCCACTCGAAAATTATTGAATTTGAATTGTTGAATCGAACTCATTATTCTGTCAGAGACACGATGCGATCAATTAGAGGTTCTATAGCCCATGTACGACCGCCTTTTTCTTAATGGGAATCATTTATTGGGGAGGCGAGAGCAAATTGAATTGTCGAGACGCCTCGCCCGCGCCGGCGGAATTCGTTTACGTTCGATATTGAATGCGGGACATTGTTCGGTGCCCGATATGGAAATGAGTGGAACTCTTTTGGCGGTCGGAATGCTTAGTGTGCGTGTGTGGTTTGTAAGATGAGCTTGGTGCTATGGGTAGTGATATGTAAGAGATACTATAGGGGTTGAAGGAGTGACAAAGTGTAGAGGTTATGGCTAAGGGCACACTTAAGAAATATCTAGATTTGGACACTTAAACACTTTAGTTTAAATTCTTTTTATATTTTAATGGCATTACTGGACTATTTTCTTTGATATCGCATATTTTTCAATGCTATCAAATAACTTTGTGCACGAAAATGTATCTTGCTTATAGTCTGGTCTTGTCAATTTATATTTCATATTGGGGAATTAGAGTAAGAACTAGTTTTTATTTATCTACAAAACGACAGACAAGTCTAAGCTTTCAAGAATTTCTTGTAAGAAGCTTATGAAAAACACATAAAGTAATGGTATAAACATTTTTACAGGATGACTGCTACACTACTTTTGCCAAGACTTATCTTAAAGAACTTGGACTTGATAGACTTGGATAAGTTATCACAACAATGCAATTTTTTTTGGGCATAGACATAATTTTTTTTTTTACTAACAATAGTTTTTAACTTCCAGCACATGCAAATCAAACAAACCAATAAACATTCCACACGTACCCGTACGTTTATCACCATATTCTAAACAAGAGCCACAGACAATGCAAAAAAATCCACCATTTTTTTTTTTCAACCGAATAGAAAATTGTATGCGAAGCGTTCGCTCCAACGCGTGCGTTCGACGTGCGAATTGTTCAGATTGACGTGAAATGGATTTTTGAATAGCAGCCCTGTTAGATCGACCACTCGACCGGATGGAACCGGTTTGAGGCGGTTCAGACCGACCGGGAGCGGTTAAGAGCGGTGCGTTCTGATGAGGGAAATTGTTTTTAAATGAGTTTGTCTTGATGTAGTTGTGACGGATATGGGGTAATAAGGAAAGAGGGTTTCTTATTTTACGTAATGTAGCTCACATGTGGGTGTGCATTTACTATTGTTTTTTTTTTTTTGTATCAGTAAATCCGGGGTTGGTCCGTGGATGGGTGACCATCTTTACATACCGAGACTCCTTCATACCTCGGAAAGCACGTTAAGCCGTTGGTCCCGGCTGTCAGTCGTGGATCTTTCTACAGTTGTTACGGGTCGGCAGAAGCCCGAAAGTCTGACAACCAGTCTTACTAAGGGTTGTGGAGGTCACATAGGCAGTCGCTCCATATCGGTTTATTCGGTTACACTGGAAGCCAGTCCTAATATAGTTGGGAAAAGGCTAGGCAGATTGATTGGATCAGTAAATTGAAACTTCAGAATTTTATCGATATTTTACAGTCTATCTATGCGATGGCTAGCAAAAGCCTTGCAGCCTTGTTGCTGAAGATTGCCACTTTTACACATTGTCGGTTGAGGAGTGGTGGCCCAGTGGCCCAAATCTGTTAGCCTTAAAACGGCGTGAAAGTGTAACAAACAAACACACTTTCGCATTTATAATAATAATTAATAATTGGTATAATTAGAATAGGAATTAGGATTAGGATAAGGATAAGGATTTTCCTTCAGGACCCTAATCTTCACAAAATCTATTTGTATATTCATAAATCAATTTATTTACCCTAACATAACTTATCATCATTTCTGTATTATCCAAAGGGTAGGGCTGAGGCAGAGAGCGGTGGTGGCCCAGTGGTAACGGCCCCGACTTACGAGTTGTAGGTCGTGGGTTCAAACCCAAGCAAGCGCTTTACTATGTGTAAATAATTTCATCACCACTGCTCTCAAAACGGTGAAGGAAAACATCGGAAGGAAACCGGCATGTCTTAGAACCAAACATTCCAAGACATGTGACATCTACCAACCCGCACTGGGCCCGCGTGGTGGATTACAGCCCATCACTCCCTCTCACAGAGAGGAAGCCTGTGTCCCAGCAGTGGGAACGTTAATAGGCTTATTATGTTATGTTAAGTCGGCTAGTAACATTATACCCTTTTGTTACTTTGCGGATACTTTAGTAAGTGCCAGTTTTCACACGTTTCATACAATGCCTAACATTTTGTGCTAGTATTTATTTAGTGTCCTAAACAACATTACTGTTGTACTAACCTTGTTTTTAGCAGTTCTATTCCAAAATTACTTGATAAGGGTGTTTGTTAAAGAACAAAAGATCCTAAAAGTACTTTCAGTACTTAATCAAGAGTGTAGTTACAAAGACTTTGCTAATTTAAACTTTAAAAGGTACCGGAGTTCCTTGTTTTATTTTATTGTTTCACAGAATTATGTGTAGGCAAGCTAAATTAAATAGTGCAGCTTCAAATATGCTTACGTTAGTAGGAATCTATCTTTTCTTCATCTTTAAACAACGTTCGACGTTGCGTTGACTTGTTTAAATAAAAAAAAAAACTTATTCCTTTTTTTTATAATTTCTAATTTCTGCAGAGAGTATCAGCTATCTACTCGTTACTTTTGGACTACTTTTTTACTATTTAATGCTAAAATTAATCTTTGAAGAAAGTTGACTATTCGGAAGATATCTTGCATTTTTGTGGTTCTAATTACATTTTTATAAAACAAATGACTAACCTAGACCCTTCTTGTTACAGGGGCAGTCGGTGGTGATGGCGATGACAGCGACGACAAGGAAAAGGAAGAAGAAGCGGAACGCGAACGACAAGAAGCCATCCGTGAGGCCGAGGATCGGCGCAAGGAGAAGCACCGCAAGATGGAGGAGGAACGCGAGAAGATGCGCCAGGAGATCAGGGATAAGGTAAGAGTAGAGAGTAGATAGATGGTGTAGGAGGTCTGCAATGAAAGAGACGAAGTTAAAGAAGATAGTTAGGTAGTTGATATGGACAAGACTTGTAAGACCCGAAGCTAAAGAGAGGTGTTTAGATAGTATAGATACACTAGGTAAAGATAAGAAATATGAAAGTAGATGTAGGAGGATAAGAGAACAAAGGTTAACTAGAAGTTATAAAAATTTATAGGGATGTAAGAGATTAGGGAAGAGAAGAAGTAAAAGGGGCGCGGTGAGGGGCTTAAGTAAAAGATAGAGAAAGGCGTGTTTTAGTGGTAACATGAGAGGAGAGGTCATCAAAAAGATCAGGGATATAAAGAAGCTATTACGTACAGAAGAGAAAATAGGGACGTGAAAGTACTCAAAAGCTATCGATGTTAAAGCAAGATAAGTCAAATCTATACTAATATTATAAAGACGTAACATTTCTTTGTTCGTAAGTTTTGTATGTAGGGGTTAATCTCCGGAACTACCAGTCGGATTTGGAAAATTGTTTTTATAGTAGATAGCCCAATTCTGGAGGTTATAGGCGAAGTCGCGGGCAGAAGCTAGTAAAAAATATATGTAAGGAAGCAAAGCATCAAAGTATTGGTGTATTTCTCCCTAAAACTACAATCATTTATTAATCGGGCGCTATAATTACGACTATTGGGAAAAAAAACTTGCCTTCTAACCTTTCTCCTAAACCTAATATAACATCATCCTCATACAATACCTAGCCTGTGACGTCACACAAACAAGTCAACAATTAATGCAGACGCGCAGAAGTATGTCAAGCGTCCTCAAAGCCCTTCCACACATGTCAGATAATTTGTTCGACGCGCGTCGAGGGCGCTCCAGCCGCGAGTGTGGGATCACCTTTATATTTCTGTTTTTCGGTAATTGAGTGGTTGAAAAATTGAGTGCAGAGTTTATGAATATTTTTTGGTAATTGGTTTGGTTAAATGAGGCGTTTATCTTGTTCAGTATGTACAATATCCGTTTATTTAGATCCAAATGTGTTGAATTTTCCTACTCAGAACATTATAGGATCCAAGCTGGGTAAAAGCAGCTAAAATTAAGTGCAAAAAATATTAAACAACTAAGACAGATTGCCTGTACAACAACATAATCCAGAATCCCCATTCAACTCTCAAAAGCTCCAAAAATAAATGTTAAACCACAAGCATGTCAAGGATAATTTAACAATGAAAACATCGTCCGCGAACCCCAAAAAACGTTGAAAAACCCGCCAAGCTATCCGGCTAATTAAAAAATCTCTTTAAGACCGCCTTTATAACATTTAAATTGACCCAAAACTGACATAAATCGCTGGCGGAATAAAATCGCGTCTTCATTTACGAAACAAAAGAACCTCGGGGTGGGGTTCACTTATTCTTAATTAAAAAATTCTAATAATCCTCACAGACCACGGTATGCGGACCACGACATTTTTATGGGGTTCCGTAGTACCCCAGTGTGAGGATTGTAATTGAAGATTCCGTTCAGCGCTTTATTAAGGCTCTGCGGAACATAATAGGGTGATATCGGTACGGAATTTAATATAAGTAATATATTAGAATATTATGGATTGCTCGCATTTTTCGAAGTGTTATGTGAAAATACGTGACGGTTTTCAGTTTAGTCTTGTGCCAGTTTTCGGGTTATTTTAAGATGCCAAGTAATATTTACTTATAACAGATAATTTATTGAAAGATAAAAAAATCATCACAACGGTAGGTTAAAGCGACTGCGTAAAACAATAAATAAACTAAGACAGTTTCCTTCCAAATTCAAGCCAGTAAGGTAAAATTGATAATTCTTTTTCGTACGGAACTCTTCATCTAAATGAAGTCACTTCTGACGTTTTTTATTTCGGTCGTATCACTTTTCATCCGGGCGGAAGGAGGAAGATAAAAATGTGAAAAATGAAAATGTGGTGTGGACATTAAACTAATTATATTCATTAATTTAATGCTTCCGGGTTTATTTATATAATTAAAAGGTATTTTTATGGGACGAAGTTTAGAAACATAGGAATAATAAAATAAATAAACTCTTTATTTCGTACAACATAAGATCCACTGTGTTAGTAAATTTCTTATAATTAACGTTAGCAAATCTATACAAATTCACAATTATTTGACTTCGCTTCATGTGGACGACGCACAAGCGAAAGGGAGTACAGACGCCAGCACATCAACCTACTCCAATCTGTCAAATTTTCCCAATCAACATTAAACCTTATTCTTTAGCGATAAAGTTGAAAATCTATTAAAGAAATTTGACAGATTGTAGTAACTTGCTGGCGTCTGTACTTCACTCGTGCATCACCCCCACAAAACGTCTCAGAATAGGAGAGTAGATGTTCTCCGCCACTGTCCTCAGAATAGTAATAAAAACAAACAAACGCTACTAATATAATGAATTTGAATTTATGATTAACGGGGATTAACTGGCTGGCTACCGACTTTAAAAGAGCCTATTTTAATTGGCAAGTGTGGCTACGTTCAGCCACACTTGCCAATTAAAATAGGCTCTTTTAAAAAATAAACAATAATTTTCCATAAATGTGATTGAGAGAAATGCCACGCAACCTACTGTTCTAAAGTTAGAATATAAATATTGTAAATTGCAGTTGAAGTCTTCTAAGCTACGCAACGGACTTTAATGCTGTTTTCACCATCATACTCGTATAAAGAATTTATTCCGTAATGTTTATTATAAATCACTCAATTTAAACAAACATTAAATAAAGTAATCTGGATGTTTTTTAAAGTGAAACCGTTCGAATCAGGGGCGGGTCACTAGTATATTATAAAATAGTAATAGCCTTTCACTTTCAAAACCTGCCCAGCAAAAATGTCTACATATCGTAACAAAATATTTTTTATAAAGGCTGTGTGCAAAACATTATGAATGCTAAACAATATAATCGACGCACACAATGTTTACGTATGAGATTAAAGGGGATGCGATTGATCCGCCCTTCAGCACACACCCTGTGTAGCCACGGCTTACAAACAACATGATGTATAGGAAGGGGTTTATTTGAAAATGTTTAGTTATTTTCACTTTTTGAAGGGAAATTCCGTGGTAGAAAAAAAACGTTAAAATTCACCTGCTGAAGGAACCAAGTCGAAAAAAGTTAGCAATTGAATAGTTGCTAGAACTTATAAATCAATTCAAAATACCCTTTGGACTATTCAACCAAACTACATTATAATACCTGTAGTTTTTATTTAATTCAAGGAATATGTAACAGCCAAACATTTTTGGACAAGGACTGCGTTGTTTTACCGTATCAGTTGATTTCTAGAATAAAAATACCTACTTTCACCCTCAACCGCAAGCTTGTCTACGTATTAATTTTCTGGGGAACTATATGTATGTGTATATGTATACTGAAAGTACTATAAATATTATGTAACATCAGGCTTTGTTTCCCCGAAGGCTTAGGCAGAGGTGTACCTATAGTACACCCACATTTCGCCAGTTATGTTTAAGTCCCATGTAATAGGGAGCGAGCCTATTGCCATCAGCCGGGTACAAATCCAGACTCCGGGCTGCTACTGAGAAATTCCAAATAGAAAAACCCAATAACACTTTCCCCGACCTGGAAATCGAACCCAAGACCTCCGCTCAGCAGTAGCGCGTGCGACCAATAGACCAATGAGATAGTCAACAAAAACAAACTATCATAAAGTGAAGACAACAAGTAACTCACTCTCGCAAATTATAATAAAACATTTACTCTAACATTACATAATAAACAAAAGAAAAAAAATAACCGCAAACACGTCGAGTGCTTCCTAAAAACAAAATTTCGGAGCTTTTAGCGTTTCAGCGCTTTTGAATAAATCCTAAGCTGAAAGCTTAGCTACTTTGTGCTGAAAGTTAGCCGCTGAAGTATTTTATGATGTTATGTTATGAAACATAAACTAAATAAGCTAGTTTCTTGCGGAAAAGTTCGTCTGGGGAAGACTTTATACCTTCGATTTTTCAACTTGTCAAACAAGATAATATTCAATTTTCCGGCATAAAAATGATGTGTTTGAAAGAAATGGAAAGTTATGCGCAGGTTCATCCATAAGTGAAACATAACTAAATTGATAATTTAGAAATATATTATAACTAGCTGCGCCCCGCGGTTTCACCCACATACGTCTCGACCCCGTGGGAATATCGGGATAAAAAGAATCCTATGTTTTAATCCAGGTCATGGTCTAGCCATATGTCAAATTTCATCTAAATCTGTTAAGCCGTTTTAGCGTGAAAATGTAACAAACAAAAAAATAAATAAACAAACACACTTTTACATTTATAATGGATTCATAATCATTAATAATAATTAATAATTGGGATAATTAGAATAGGAATTAGGATTAGGATAAAGATTAGGATTAGGATTTTCCTTCAGGACCCTAATCTTCATAAAATCTATTTGTATATTCATAAATCAATTTATTTACCCTAACATAATTTATCATCATTTCTGTATTATCCAAAGGGTAAGGCTGAGGCAGAGAGCGGTGGTGGCCCAGTGGTAACGGTCCCGACTTACGAGGTGTAGGTCGTGAGTTTGGTTCGAACCCAAGTAGGCGCTTTACTCTGTGTAAATAATTTCATCACCACTGCTATCAAAACGGTGAAGGAAAACATCGTGAGGAAACCGGCATGATTAGAACCAAAAATTCGAAGACATGTGACATCTACCAACCCGCACTGGGCCCGCGTGGTAGATTACGGCCCACTCCCTCTCACAGATAGGAGGCCTGTGTCCCAGCAGTGGGGACATTAATAGGCTGAATCAGGCTAATTATGAATTTTTAGATTACACCTACATTTCGCCAGTTATATTTACTTGTAATAGGGGGCGAGCATATTGCCATCAACTGGGCACAAATCCAGTGTCCAAGCTGCATCTGAGAAATTATTGATGGAAAACTCAATAAAGAAAGAAAGACAAATTGTTTATTTTGCACCAAAAAAACGCACATTTAAAGAAAACAAAACATAAAATACACACATACAAAAGAGCTACTTTTGTATGTGTGTATTTTTTGTATTTTTTCCAAAAGCCTCGTATTCAACTAATAAACAAAAGTTTGACAATGTTGTTCATTGGTTGAAGTGAAGGCCACGGTCCAAAGACAATATTGCGTAATTACTGTTGCGACATTGGCAAATGACAACAAAAACAAAATGCCGATTGCAGAGTTAACTACTTTTGTCACAAATAATAAGAAAAATTAAGCTGTGCGCCGCATCTGTGCAAGAACAACGCTTGAATTAAGCCCAGGACGTCATGCTCCGCAGCAGCACTTGCGACCACCACACTAAATCTAGACCTCCACTTATACACAAGAACAAGTACTTACTTGACATAGAATTCGCTTCCATCTTCAATATCAAAATCAACTCAAGGAATAACGTACAAACACCCTCCCTACACCCTCCTCGAGTTAGGAACACACACAAGTCTCACTAATTTCAATTGGACAGAAACATAGATTCAATTGTACAAATGGAATCACAAACTACGCCGGTGGCGCCACCTGGCGTCTGCAATTTACATAATTGGTGCACCTTGCTAGGCTTACACAAATACAATATCTATGTAGTAGATTATATTGTATATGCAAATATTTGAATGTCCGTGTTGTCTGACATACATGCATAAAATAAACATGTAGATAGAGATTAAGATGTATGTTTTTCAAACTGTGAATGGTGTGAGATCTTATAGCGTGGGTTTTTTTTTAAATATTAATTTACACAGAAAGTTAGGAAATCTAAACTAATATTATGAAAAGGTTAAATTGTTTGTTTGTAAGAAGTAATCTTTCGAAGTACTGATCTGATTTAAAAAATTACCATAGAATATGAATATGATTTATGGAGCAGTGGTGGCCCAGTGGTATTGGCCCCAACTTACGAGTTGTAGGTCGTGGGTTCGAACCCAAGCAGGCGCTTTACTTTGTGTAAATAATTTCATCACCACTGCTCTCAAAAGAGGAAACCGGCATGTCCTAGAACCAAAACTTCGAAGACATGTGACATCTACCAACCGGCACTGGGCCCGCGTGGTGGATTACGGCCCACTCCCTCTCACAGAGAGGAGGCCTGTGTCCCAGCAGTGGAACATTAATAGGCTGATTATGTATGATTTATGAGAATATGTTTGCTATAGGCAAGAACGTCCTCCAAAGTGGGGCTTTAAGTTACTGTCGCTGTCGTATTTAAACAGTTTCTAAAGAATATTTACAATACAGGGAACAACTATTTACCTATGTGTTAAATCTACTAAATAGCCAGTACAGTACTGTAAGCTCTTTTATCTTAAATCCAATATAAGTTAAAGGTCACTTCATCAGACCTTCAACATGAACAACTGAATGTTCAGGCTCTATTAAAGTTCTTACTTTCAATTCATATTTCCTCATTCTAAATACTAAACTGCACACAGTTACCCCCACTTAACCCCATTACATGCACTACAATATTCACCACATTTTTCCATAAAAATAAGTACCACTAAACGCCCTACTTCCCCCCCGCCCTCCCCTCCCTCCCTAACTTTCCTAACCGGCGTAAAGACGAAGTGCCACTTTAGGCGCGTAATTTACCGCGGCCACCATTGTGAAGCTCTCGCGTCAAATTACGAGCAATTTACGCGCGTAAAAAGCCCAGAAGTTCCCGCGAGAAAAGTGACTTGAATTAGGACTAGATTGGCTAGGCGAATGATTGGGTGATGTCGATTCTATGTTATTTTGTTGGCTTGAGTTGAAATTTTCCAATAGTTGCAACCATCATGAGCCATCTCTTAGATAGTAACTCACATGGGCGTACCCAGGGGGGGGCAGGGGAGGGCAACTGCCCCCCCCCTGGATTTTGTATGCCTAGTACCTACTGTTGTCGATAAAATTATGCTAGAGTCACGTTAAGACTTACTTTGTAATTACAATATATTGCACAACTCATAATGCGAAGCATTAGAGTGTGCTCTACGATCGAAAAAAATGTTTTGCCCCATCTCTGTAACTGTTTTTATTGTTACACTCCTGCTAGTACACAGAACCTAATTTATATACCTTTGTTTATATGATTAAATGGAGATTAAAACTGTACTTTTTAACAATTAATTTAATGCAGCAGAAATGGAAAAAGCATCAAATAAGTTGAAAAAAAAATCCTGTCCGTCAATTTATGAACCCTGAAAACATTGTAGCTTGCGATAAAATCAATTAATTGAGTCAGTTTTTTTTTATACATTCGTTTCTGCCATAGAACGAACCCTATTGAAAATGGGTATTTTATTCAAAGTAGTTTTAATAAAATACTAACTAAAATATCTATAACTAAATATTTCCAACCATGACTTGACGTCCGTAAGTTGCCTAGCAACCGCCAAGTAAATATCTAAATTAATAGTCTTTGACATTACGTAAGGATTGCGAGGTTAGAAACTTTACCCATATTGATAGGTAAAAACGCAGTCAAAACATACTTCATGAAAAGTGATAAATTGTTCATTTTTGTTAGAAACTATGTTTTGAATTTCTTTTTGGTTTATGAATGAGTTGTGAAGCGTGCACTTTTAGATTTTCCAAACTATTATGCATTATTTTTAGAAAAAACCACGCTGCGCGGTCTTTGTAAGTTTTGTTAGCAATGCCTTATTCTATAATCTACGGCTAGTCGCGTAAAAACATGGCTGAGATCAACAATGGTCACAGCCTTACAGTTTAAATGGGCTTTGCTCTGTCAGTCTTTGATCAGTGTTATGTTGTATCTTGATCAAAATAGGTATGAAGATTTGTTCCATTGAATGAAATCATGACATTTCAGAACAAATCTAACTTTGATGTAGGTACCTACCTATTAATGATTCTAAAGATTATAGTTCTGTAAATACATATTTGTTATGTTATGGTGGCGAATCATATTTTAGTCAAGTCAAGATACAATCCGACACTGACTTGAAAATTGCAAAACAAGTATGAAAATTTGAATTTCGCGGGCTACATATGCGGAAATTTCTGATTTGCCCCCCCTTGGGCCAAAAGCTGGGTACACCCATGGTTACTCATTGTAAAATAATTGGTCTTGGGAAGTATTGTACATCCATATTTCTGCGGCAAAGCAACTGTGTTCTGTTTGGGTATCAGTATAGACAGTTACAGATACCAGTATTAAGCTTTGTCTCTGAATGACAGCAGAAATGCGATGTTACTTAACTATAACACTTATTAGCCGTCTATGTCTGTACCTGTTTCGAACCTAATCAAAACCCTCATCATCAAACCGAAAATATAAATTCGGTTTATGTTTCCAAATTCTTTCTCTATAAACAACATACATAATATCACGCTTCTATTTCCCGAAGGGATCGAGGCGTATAGCGTATAGTACACCCACTGATATGTCAACTTTTAGATTATTATTTCTTTACGCTTCCAAAGAACTGTAGGCCAGCCCCTGTTTTTAAAAGGGTTCAAAATCTAGTCGAAGATCTCAGCGACAATTTACGTCAGAACATCACAACAACACAATTGGTAAATTGAAGGTATTTTTTGATAGATTGAGATTGAAATTAGAATGCAAACGTTCTTGAAAATACAAAAATTCCCTTGAAGCTATAGCTAGACACATCTCCTCACTATCAAAATAAAACACAATCAATTTACAAAAATCTATTCAGCGCCCTCATAATTGGCAACACTTTAAAACTGTAACGCTTACATTGCTCTCGGCTCGGACTATTAGTTGAGCTATTACGTCGCCGCCGCTCCGCCGAAGTGTTCCGACGCTTTCCCTCGCTAATAAAATTTGTACCCTAAATGGCTACGTCAAAGGACCCTCGGTAATTTCGAGTTGGGTGCCTGTGGGGTCACAGGTATGAGCGACAGCGATTTTGCAACATTTTTTTTAAATCGCTGCGTCTTGTAATGAGACCTTGTATGATTGTAAATTGTGGATAGTACTTATTGTGACGTGATTCAAATGATGGGTTTACATAACTTACATAAACTCACCCTTGCTTCCCAAGTGGGTAGGCAGAGACTACAGAACTATAGAGTGCCACCTGCTACCATCCTTACATACTCCTTTTCCTTCGTTTACGTTCATAAATCTAGTCATACACGCATGCCGGCGCCGGTTGTGAGTAGATACTAATGTTGGGTTTATGATCTAGAATGCCTACCGTGGTTTTTCTGGTACCTTTGATATAATTACATAGTCAAAATAATGTTCTAAACTTTCTGTTCTTTGAAAAATAATAGTTTGATCAATAGTAAAAGAGTTAGTTATCCTGCTGTTTCATAGGTTAAACTTATGCAAAATTAAGGTTTTATAAATTGGTTTTAGGTAAAAGCATTTTATTGTTATCAACAACAATAGTTCTACTTCCAAGTAACTGCTCACCCATGATGAGCAATCATTGTAATATATTTTGAGGGTCAATCGAAGTATTCCAATGGCATCTGCCACCTTTACAGTAAAGAATCATAATATATTTCCAAAAGTCCTGAAGGAACTCGCGATAAAATGCGCTACAAAATTGAGGAAAACGTTGGTTCAAATGAAGGTAACGTTCAGAAACCCGATCTAGTTGCAAAGGGTTGTAACGCGATATATTTCACTTGTGTACGACCTCACAAATGTCTTAACAAATAATGTTGATGCCGCTTGAATACTGTATCTTTGAGGAAAACTGTCATGGCGGGTTTTTTTTCTGGTAAACTGGCTTTTTTATCTTTATTATAGATGATTTTGCAACTCCATTTTCGAGAACTCAAAAAGAAATAATCGTTATGTGTAGCAAACATCTTAGATGATTAAAATTTATGTAATGCATAATATGCTCTCCATGGTAGATTGATAGCCAGATACTTTGATCACCGATCTATTTCCAAGCATTGTTATTCAGTCTATAAGTATTCTCTGAAGTAACACCTAATCTTAATAAAGAAAGCCTTCTTGTAAAAAAAAAACCAAATTAAGTGGTCGTATCCGAAAACTTATTTATTTTTTCCAAATCTTTATTAACAATAACTTACATAGAGTCTGCCAAACTGCTTATCAGTTTGTCGGTAGTTGTTCTCGTCTAACAATGGATTACAAATTTTGAAAATTAATGTGGTAAAGGAACTTTAAGCTATAAATAACACCTACAGTCAAGATCAAAAATCTCACATTTAACAAAAAGGCATTTTAACAAACGGTAGGTTTGTTACAAACATATCCATGGACACAATGAGAGATAATGTTTTTGTAGAACTCTTTTAAGTTGGTCCTTAAGACTTCACATCCGATATCAGTTTTGGGGGTAGCTCATTCACTAACATAACTTAGCCATTTATATTCATTTTTACTGACACCACACACCAAAATATCACCGTAAAATAATATTTCGTAATACGATTGGCGTCCATCAATTGACACAATTAGCAGTGTCGCCATCTGTTGACTTCGTGAGTAAACTTGATTCATGATCTTATTAAAACAGTTCCGTTCCTCTCTATTACTTGGTCGGAGGTACTGCCACTTATTGAGCGTTCATGATACCTTTGATGTTTTGTCTAGAGACTCCAGGATTGAAAAGCTCCCCCTCTTTATTTTCGTAGGTAGGGAAGTAGGAGCGTCACTATCTTCTTTGTATGCGCTAACAATAACTAAAATCATAATTAATTTACAATTGTTATCTAGAATGTGTCATTTAGTAGAGGACCTTCGAAGTAAAAATGTACCATGTTCATATAAATATAAGTTTGCAGGCCATTCTCATTTGTTCAGTAATCGTTTTATGCAAAACACGTACGAAGAACTTGCTATTTCAAGCAATAATAAGAGGCGTCGTTTCTTCAAACGTCGATACAGTAATGCGCAAAGAAACTAGCCTTCCTAATTAAATCGAATCTTACCCTAAAAAACCTGCGGGTAATTCTTACTCCCCATCAACGTTTAATAGAAGCATTTATTCCCCCCGAATTCCCTTTAACTATGAACATTAAGTTTCCTCTCCCACTGGGGCCCAGCCTGACCCTACAATTAAAACTTGCAGTTACGAAACTTTTACGCGAGTTGTCGCAACTTTCCGCAACTTTCCGCAAATGTTCGCGCGAACGTGACGGACGCACTTTGATGACGAGTCCTTAATTAAGTGTAGCGGAGCTCTGTTCGGATTATGAGAGACTAGTACCCTTGATCTGATTAATAAACCCATGTTTTATTGGGATAACTTTTTGTTTGACATTTCAATATTAATTGATTTCTCGTTCTCTAGTTATAAATGAACTGTAGCAGGTAAGAGCTCTCATCATCGAAACAGGGCTGCCTTTAAAACCGTTTGGACAGCCGTTTTTATCAGATGTGTACGTAAATTGCAAAGTTTTTCCTATAATTTAATTTGTCTCATGACAAATGTACGCAATTAAATTAAACAAAATGAACACTATTAAAATATGACAATGGAACTATAATTATGTGTATACATTAAAGGTCCGTATAACAATAGAACTCTCGCAGTCCACTAACCTACGCTTTTCGGCAAGCGGCAAAACAGTGAATCTGATAAAATGAATCATGATAGAATGATGATACATGGTTTTATTTCTTTATAAGTAGGTTTGTACAGACACTTTTACAGGTCAGTCATATTTAAAAAACTAGATGAGATCGGCGTTCGAAATCTAATTTGACATGATTACAATATTTTTGAAACTAATTAAGTAGGTGGCCAATATACCAACCCTTCAAGTTAAAACAATCCTTAGTTAATAGTTCATTAACCTGAATGAACTACAAATACGGCAGTTACTAACAAATTGACGTAAAACGTTAATTGTAATCGCGTGACTGGCAACACAGTGCGTGAGTGTTGCCAGCCTTTACGTCAATTATTTATTAAATGGTTATTGGCTACGGCCTGGCAATAGACAGCCTAATCATTTTCATTATGATAGACGTATTGTATTGTACATTATGTATTATTCGGAATTATTGAATAGTTTCAGTGAATTATTGACAGGCATCGTTGTAGGAATTATTAATGAAAATAGTTATTATGAGAATATTCATAGTTACAAGCATGACGTTAACATAATGAAATGATTGAAATAAAAAGTGAAGCATTCCCACGATCTAAAAGTTGCTGGGCACTACGTGGTATAACTGCCATAAAAGGTACCTAAGCAATATTGTTTTATTTCAGTTATAGTTTACTTTAAAAAGAGTAATTTAAAAAATATGGAAACAAGGACCAATTAAACTCAAGACTATAAATAAAATATAATCTCATGCAGTCAGTTGACAATTTTTTTTAGACATATTTTAGTTTTTATCTTTTTCTGTAAAATAACGTGTATTGCAATCACGGGGACGATAAAGAACCTACAGTCCCACAGAACCTTAACAAATAAAATTCAAATCTACCAGCGCCATGTTAATAGGCAATTTAAAGCTAATTGATCGGAAAGCGGATAATCGTCAGCTGGGACAGACGGTCTATAATCGCTCGCCCGGAGAATTACTAAGAAAGGCCAGCCTTGGGCACTGGCAGGGCCTTGTGACCTAGTAAATTTTATGATTCCATAACTAGTATAGTCATAGACGATGGGTGACCCTTTGCTGGATATGGGTTCCTATTACTTTACATAATCCGCTAAGTGGAACGGTATAAGTTACATAATCGTTGAGTGGTAGATTTCATTCATCCTAGCTAATTGATACGAGTACATCGCCACATGGGAACTACGCATTAAAGACCTGACGTGACACAAAATTTGAACGCGAACGACATATTTCACTACTATCCGACATCAATCGTTGGGCAGTTGCCCGCCAGACACGAGACCCGTCTGGTGGGAGAATCCTCCCTTTTCAATAGAGGATGAGTGAACTTTACACCCTGTTCCTCATACCGCTAAAGTAGTAGTAGTAGTAAAGTAATAAGAACTTTATCACAGTCATACAATTATTAAAATAACTGGTGAAATGTGTATGTAATAGTAATACAACTCTGCCTATCCTTTCGAGAAATACAGGCGTGATGTTAAAATATGTATGATGGCTGCACACCGATAGACCATGTCCAAACTCTAACTAACAGCATGTATTTCTATTAAACCAATTACAGGCACTTTTGAATTGTCAGGAAGAAATGAAGCTAGTTGCCCATTCCAAAGCGTTGTAGGTTCCTATGGAGAAGAACGGGAAAAAAACTCCACGGACACTCTTTTCAATCAAAATACCAGGAGACCATGAAACCCGAAGAGGTACTCGTAGAGTGAGGAAAACAAAGTATCGCAGTGGACGCGTTGGCAATACTTCCGATACATTAGGCTCACCACACGACGTCAGTAGCGACAGCAAATATGATTAGACGATGGTTTTGTTTTGTTGGTCCGTTTTAAGTGGGTTTTTATGTCGTACATGGGTCTTATTACCCGACTTCGAGGCAGCATATACAGGGTTATGTTTTTTTCTATAGAAAAAAACATAACCATACAGGGTTATGCTGCCTAAACTTTTCAATTTTATTCCCACAAGAAGCAATAATGATTTAAGCAATCAATTAAAGAATTATGCGACGAACAACGAAAATAGACCCTTAAAATCGCTGCAACTATGTAGGTACTTAATATTGAAAACATACATACTACCAACTACTGCTACTAACAAATAATAATAGCCTACTCTTGTTACAACATACTAAATAACAAAACACGATCAATATACTGCATTATTAACACTATCTACATGAACTCCTATCTGCTACTATCAATCGTTATCAAACAGCCCAATATACGCCGAATAGACGCATCAAACTACATTCACAGTTTAATAAACGTCGCTTACTTCAAAATAAGTACACAGGATACGTCTCCGCGACGCAGTTCCCCATAAAAGGCGTAGAAAATCCCTGTTTATGCAAACTGTACTTGCGAACGTTTTACACATCATTTTCTGAAGCCATGCGCCCCATAAACTTCCCTATAGCAATTTTCCACCATAACACACACAAATATACACACATATACATTATATGTATAGATAGACGTTCGAATGTGTGAATAAACGATCTTATAGCGATTTCGCACGAAACACATATACATACTTTATGCATTTGTGTGCGTGCAACCTCTTATTGCGTTTCTATACAAACAATGATGACGTAATTTGCGTATCTATGTGTAGGTAGGTATGTATATAAATGTAGTGTATTGTAAGGTCTTGTAGCAATTATGCGTCATGCAACACAAAGGGTGCGTGTGTAGATGCATTTGTACGTGTATAGAGAGATTAATACTACCTACAAGATTAATAATTTTTAATGAAACTCGATGTTAATTTTCCTGAAAAAAAAAACTCTACATAGATACTACCACAAGCTAAACTCCCAACCGGTTCAGTATTGTAGTCAAGTTTTAAGCAATTCTTAACCTCCATTTAAAAATAATAACAAGGACAATACCACGGTAACCAGTAAATTATAATATGGGCGACGAAATGTAAAAGGCATTGTAGCAATCAATTTTCCGCATCCAACACTCCTGATTGTGTGATGCGGAAAATTACATAGCGTGTGTGTACACCTTCCTTTATAAGCACTTGTTTGTTTGTGCGTTTTATGTTCCACACATGAATAGCTCAAAAAAATAATGAAGTACAGACGAGCGATTAAATAAGAAGCTACTCTCTAATGTATATATTTTATAAAACAGCATTTCAGCAAAGATAAACTACACATTTTATATTACCTTAACTGCCCTGAACTTTGCAAAGCCATTTTTTTTACCGACTTCTTAAACGTAGGAGGTTATAATTATGATCGCTTGTGTGTATTTTTTTTTATGTACGTTCATCGACATTTTCGTCAATGCTGGAATGATTTAAAAAAATCTGGATTTTCATTTGGTAGAGGAAACTGGCGCGGCAATCCAATGTACATTTTGTTAACTTTTTTTGGGTACGTTTTTGCGTTAATTTTGATGATACGTGTTTAATGCACTCTATGTATCTGGATGATGTTATAATACATACTTCCTGCCACTGTTGTTTACATAGCAAATGATTTGCTAAGGTTATTATTATTTATTTATTTGATACCTAGGTAGGTACCTACCATAACTAAAAAGTGAAAAATAAATAGATTTTACCAAAATAACACTAGTGAAAATTAACTTTAATTTCGTAACTTTAAAGTTAGTGGCAAAAAACTAAAATACAGATCTAAAGACACCGACTTCCGAAACTAAAGTAATTTTTTCGTCGTATCGATTGTTTTTTTTTTTTTTTTTTTATTTATTTTATTGAAATACATCTATTGAACCCAGCATAACCTCATCGCTACAACCATTGAATAAAAAGCCGCCTAGCTATACATCTATAAATACATACACCGGTGGCCGCTCAATTTCTGGCCAGATGAGTTTCGTAACACGTTTAGCGCGCCCCAACGCGGCAATCTTGCGCAAATTGGAAGCATCACAACGGCTAATGATAGTAGCTACAGGACACCGATATTCGAAACTTTTATCACTATCGCCAACGTTATTTAGTGTTTCGTTTATGGTTATTTAGTGGATGGGGCAAGAGAATTTTGGTGTACACTCTGCTCTCTATTTTTTTTTCTTGTGTGTCTAAAGGGAGTATGATCCCCTTATCATGATTATTATCATGGGAACTTTGGCAATACCTATACGATATCGGTTGGAGATAGTGATAAAAGTAAAAAAATATCATGGTTACCTATAAAACCATGATATTTTTTTGTCAAACTCTGCTAACAAATATTTATGGGTGACGATAAAAATTCTACAGATTGTCCATTATGTATTGAATTGGTATTTAAATTATTGCATAAAATAAATAGAACTAATATGTTCCTGTTTTAAGTAACCGAGAGATGGAAGGGTTAATAATTTGTTGAAGGGTGTTTGAAACTATCGGATATTCGAAACTTTTATGAATGTGTTCGAACAGGAATTGAGGATTACTATTGTTGGATTTATTGTTTAATTAACAATTAATTCATACGTATAACATGTTTTATAGATAATTCTCCAACATGTTTTTATTTTATTTTTTCTTTAAAATCGGTTTGGTGAACTCGTATTTAATCACACAATCATGTTCATTGTCATATAATATGTAGATATTGGATTGATGGTCTGAACCACAGAGTACATTATAATATTATTGTGAACCAATGCCTAACTGTGCATTCATTTATCACAACATCTAGGCTTGTACTATTTCCCATACCATTACATCGCACTGTACGTAAATCTAGCAGAAGAGAAGCAACCAGAAGAAGAAAGAAGGACACAGAAGAATGAAGACACAGCTCTTGGATGTTAAATTGACTCTAGTAGGGAGTCCGTATAAACGCGCGACTCCCTAATCGAGTCAGGTTGACTTCTTTGAGGCTAACACTGCGCCAGAAGACGACAGGAGAGATGAGAAGAAGGCAGAAGGGGACAGAAGATTTGTTTATTCATTGTGTTGTTAAATTGTGATGTTTGTCCTGTTTTTCACAAAAGCTTTTTCTTTCCTACTTTATTTTTGTGTAATTTTGTACCATCATTTCCGTTAAAAACATCAATTTTCATTTTTAAGTTTATTATCAGCAGATATTTTACTTAATTATTACGTAAATCCACAGCACTTTCTCGTAGCGCACTTAATTTAAATTTTTATTTACCACCGAAAATATGATACTCTTTTACAATATTACTGCGAGTAAAGCTGACTATATTTCAGCCTCATTTTAATTAATCAAATCCCGGGGAACCCCGTGGTATCGCTAAGCCGGTGATTATTTTAAATTGTGTCATCTACATGATTAAGGAAAATGTTATATTTCGTACTCTCGGTGATGTTGCTAGAGGTAAAATATAAAGCTTGTTGTGGTAATATTCAAATAATTCAAATAAACTTAAGCTATATTTTTTGTGGTTTCTGTCCTCAGAGTCATAATGTAATTCTCTCCGTATTTTGATCGACTAGCATTCTATCAATTTTATGTTAAAGTGCACTATGTTATACACTGGGTACAAGAACTAACCATGACCAAAAACGAACCATGTCATTATTGTAAACTCATCACTTGTAGATATGCCAATCATTTTTAATTTCCCTGTGTATGTTAATATCATTTGATCACAAACTGAACATGTTGCAGACTTGTTGAGGTTTCATAACTTTTTCAGTTTTATACCCATTAAAACATTATGATAGAGTACACCAAAGCTTTTAAATTTTCATAAGCTTCAAAATTAAATTTAAATCAATAATAGCGAGATCTCTAGAGGGTTGCCAGCTAAATAATGCTTTTAAGTAAAAATATTTTCTGATTCTGCCATCAAACTCAATATGCTCTGCTGTTTTAAAGTTTAAAACCTACGAATATTTTAACCGCCTCTGTGGTCTAGTGGTTAAGCCACCTGTCTCAGACCCAGAGGTCCCGGGTTCGTTTCCCAGTGGGACCAAATTTTCTGCTCGATTTGGTTGGTATTAGGGCTTGTTCTAAGTCCGCCTGGCTAGCTACCACCATCTTATCTAAGTCTGTCGCCATAACAACAACGTTAACAGCATTGTTGTGTTTCGGCAATTAGAGATAAGATAGCCAGTTCCTCTGTAGTTGAGGATTCCGGGTTAAGCTCGCATCCACCTTCGGCCTGATCATCACTTATCATCAGGGCCAAAAGCTTCTGTCTGTCACTGTCAACAAGAAGAGTAGGCAGTGTTACTACTTTGGCTTAAAACAAATAACCGACTTCCAAAAAACAACCCACTTTTGATAAACACTACAAAGTGAAAAATATCTTAAATTTCGGAAGTCGCTACCAAAAAACGAAAATACAGAACCAAACCGACTTACGAAATTAAAGATATTTTTTTCACTTTGTAGTGTGAGTGTTTTTTGAAAGTCGGTTATTTTTATTGTAAAGAGCTTTTACTCTTTTTTGTAGTGGTACCTCCACACAAATTCGAAAACCACTATCTGCTATATAAATAACAGTGACAGGAAGTTATTATATTATAACATCATTCACATAGATTAGTGGGAACAATACGCATCATTGAAGCTAACTCAAAAACTACTCAAGCAAAAGTAGTATTTATATGGGAGCAAGCTGGCGGCCAATTTATATGGTAGGGGCTAAATTAAAAAATATTTTTCAAATTCGGTCCACAATTGACGACAACATCGATGAAGATACATAAAAAAAACATACAGAGGAGCATAGAACCTTCTCCTTTTAAAATAGACCCCTCTGCCCTCTGGACACGTGCAAAGTCGACCAACTGCATTAACTTAGCTTATGTATAGATCGAATACATATTTCAACATCCTTGCTATCGTAATATTATGAATTTATGACAGAATACAAAGAAGCTTTTAAAAATCACAATATAAATCTAATTTAAGACCGATACCCGCAAAGCCTCGCTCAATCTCCAGCTACCACTGAGACAGCCTTAATGAGATCTCTAGAGGGTTGCCAGCGGAAAAAATGCTTTTAAAATTAAAATAAATTCTTCCCGAGACTGTCCCCGCTGCATGTAATCAATTGGAGATTAAAGGCAAGAGGATTGCTCTGAGCCTCGCGGTGTAATTTTCCATTTTATAAATAAGCCTCTTTGTGTCATCGATCTGGAGTGGTTTAGAGGTTTAGTGGCGTGGATTACAATTAAGTGGATGTACTTGCGCCAGGATGCACCGCAAGCATAGCTAGAATCTTGTAGGAGCTATTCTACACAATTTGCTTGTCCGATATCCATGAGATATTTCCTATATTGGTCATTGGACGACTTACTCATCGTGACCAATTGGACCGATGATGTAACACAAATGTTTGAATGTTTAAGTCAAGTTTGATATCTATTACTGTTAGCTTAGCTTTGGTTTTGATTAGCTTAGCTTTGGTTTCCTAACGGCTGTCTAAATACAGAGCGTTTTTGCCACCTTTTGTCAAATACTGATGAACATAACAGATTTTAATGACGGCCATTATAATCAGATGGTGCCCGAAGATCTCCTGCCTGGGCATGAGTAGCCTTGGGTAGCCCGGAAGTTTTTAAACAGACTCCGGACCCAGGTTGGCCAATGCAAGGAAAATCTGTTCAGTTGGAGATTCATAGACGACTCCGCCTCAGAATGTAAATGTGGTGCTGTTCAACAAACGATGGGACACTTAATGTCGTGTCCTGCGTGTCCTGTCAGCTGCACGTCACAGCAACTGATGGACGCTAGTGATGGTGTCAAACACGCGGCCGAATTCTGGGCCAAGTCTATTTACATTGCCACATGAGCTCAAATGTCCGAAAGACTGATGCAGCTCGATAACAATTAAAATTTTATTGTGTCTCATTAGTGACAGTCAAGCGGACATACTAAGAAGAAGATCTGCCGGTGCCGCTTTACTAGGGAACCCAAGCTTACTGTAATATTGCAGGGTTTACATAATCAGCTAATAATGTTCCCACTGCTGGGACACAGGCCTCCTCTCTATGAGAGGGAGTGGGCCGTAATCCACCACGCGGGCCCAGGGCATTGCAGGGCTTATACTCGTATTATGAATAGGTATCACCAACTTTATTAGAACTTTGGTCCTAAACTGGACCTTTTGTTTATTGAAGTAATTTGTCTTTATTTATATCCTAAAATATCAAATATTTATTCAATTGTGTACTCAGTTTGGTCTTGTCTTCGTTTAGTAAAGAACCAAACGTATTCATTTCAAAACACTTTGTGATTTAATACCGTTGAGAAACTACACCATCACAAAAACAACCGATAAATAAAGCAAAAGAAAATAAACAGGTCCAATAAAATAGAGGTTGCATTAGTCCCAGCTGCGGGAATAAATCGCGAGTTTACAGAAAAGAAGCCAATCTATTTGAGTGTGGCAACACAGAGCGTTCAGAAATCGAATGCGCTGTACCTTTGGGAAATTACGGCTGGCAACCCGGAGGTTCCGCTGAGGAGCCGTCATAGCTTGTTACGACAGAATAATGTATTAACTGGTAGTTTGATGGGATGCAATAATACTCGTTTGAGCTGGCGGACGATCGACGGCATTCAGCATCGGTAATCGCTATTGGAAACTCGGGAAAACCCGCCTTTTGGCTATCGGAGACAAACTCTACTTTGGTTCGAGACATTGTCAATGTTTAATCGGTTTTAAAATAATTAACAAAATGATTCGAACGAGCATAAGTAATAATGTATCAATAGATTGATATTACCGTATTATATACAGCTACCACAATTAAACAGAACGATGGTTCAAGCAGTATGCACGCACTCACAGTTGGTGAGTGGACTAGTACTACATAAATGACAGGTCTTGTTTAAAAACACCTCAATATTGGTTAGGTTATACATACATAACATACATAATCAGCTTATTAATGTTCCCACTGCTGGGACACAGGCCTCCTCTCTGTGAGAGGGAGTGGGCCGTAATCTACCATGCGGGCCCAGTGCGGGTTGGTAGATGTCACATGTCTTCGAATTTTTGGTTCTAAGACATGCCGGTTTCCTCACGATGTTTTCCTTCATCGTTTTGAGAGCAGAGGTTTGAGAGGTTTTACACGCTCTAAGAATTTTCCAGATGAACCCTTTCACTGTTTAAATCAAACTTTGCGAATATGTCTCATGAGATCACTTGACTGGTTCGAATCGATTTTGCACAATAACTTTACTTTGCCAACACGACCTGGTTGCATCTTCAGATGGAGCCACTTAGAGTACTTTAGTGCAATTTGTATTAACTTTGTAAGCCACTTCCCTCCGTATTGGGTTCTTGGGTAAATTTCGCAGGTTGGGGATAATTTTATTAGGTTATTCCACTAGAAATACCTCAATAACATCCTGAAGCCAAACCGAAGCCAAGCCGAAGTCTAGATCTAGAGTCTATTGCCGGGAACATAACTACGTTCCCGGTTGATGGCAATAGGCTCACCCCCTATTCTTGTTCTTCTTCATCATTATTGGGACTATTAGCTGGGTCTTAAACATAAATGGCTAAAATGTGGGTATTACTAATATATTAGGGAATTCAGACGTGATGATTTAATGTGTTAGCTAAAGTTCCTCTTCATTCTGCTTCCAGTACAAAATCCCAAAGAAGGAGGAGGTGGTGGAGCAGCAGCCCATGGAGCCCGACAACCCGCTGATGAGGAAGAAGAAGACTCCTGAAGAACTGGCGGCCGAGGCCGAGCTTGAAGACCAGGACGAGTTCACCAGTAAGTTATGAAGCTTCTATTAGGAACTGCCACTTCCGAGCAGATAATTATATACACAGTACGATATGATAATATATGGTGTGATACATATGTATAAAGCAATTTATGTCTGTGGGATTTAGAATGGAAGGAGATTATTTTGGCATATTTACACCAATGCCATTTATGTAAAAAACCAACATCAGTAATGATATTTCAAGAAGTGCTTACACTTTTCTTAACTACCGATGTCTTGACTATGTGGCGATACTAAAATGTTGCTGAAATTCTATTTTCCACGTTCCAGAACTGAAAAACACCATCGAAACGCAAGTGAACGAACTAAAGTCGCAGATCGAGAGCAAGTGCGTGATGCAGTGAGCGCCTCTCGACCATTGTAAACTATCTGAATACATGATGTAGCTGAGCTAAGGTCATTGTTACGACGATGTTTCACAACCCCTGTATACACCCCACCACCCCCACACGACCCCCGAATAGCGAATAAAAAAAAACAACCAAAAATAATAACAATTTCGTTCGGACGTATCAATCATTCGCGCTCAAAATTTTTGTAGGAGAGATTCGAATTCTAAATTTTTTCGGAACGTAGTTGGCTAGTGGCGCGTTGGTGCTTGATAATAAGCAATAATATTTTTATACATTCATAAAAAATTTTGGAAGGCAGCCCTCGATACAACTGTGAAGCGCGTTGCAGAACGTTTCAGAACGTATGGTCAAAAAGTCATGAACTACCGAGCGGCAGACGAACGAGTCGTGATACAATCCGTTTTATATGTTGAAGCTTGTGATATATTGTTATTTAAGTGTAAAGTTGAAATAATATAAATACAACTAGAACGAAACGGTGTAATCTATTTAAAAATGGAAGCAAAATTATTATAAGGATTCTAGCACGCGTGTAGACTCGACAATCGATTATTCGACTATTCATCGCCTTCTCTTCTCTATTTCGCACTTACATTGAAATAACAATGTATTCGTCCGTCAGGATATTTGTTTCATCCAAATTCCACGCTTGTGTGGCGACCTGCCGACCTCCGTGGTTCTCTACGATTCGCTTAAGCTCTTCGACTTTTGCCTCTAAATCTTTTGCATGCGTGCTTATGCAGTGTTAATCTATGTGTCAATGTATTTTTTTTTAGGTGTACATACCTGTAATCGACCTAGCCTTAATATCCACATCGAATATAATAGGTAATTGTTATGGTGGCGCGGTGACGCCGCGTCGGCTGTCGTTGTCCAATACTTTCTTGCATGTTTAATATAAGATGTCAATGTTCATTTAGTGTTTAATGTGTAAAATGTTGTAGATAAACAAGTAATTCGCGTTGTGTTACCGTCGCGCCGACGAGCGTTGTTCTAATCTAATGTTTTATCGATGTTTTACGCTTAGGTATTAAAGTTAAATAACACATTGTGGTGTGAGCAAATTATTCGAGCGATTACGCCATCTTGGATTGAAATAGTGATGGGAAAACATTCGATATCGATAGATTATAATTAACTAGGTATTGGTAGACACATACTGGAGCGTAAAGATCGTATAATACCGATGCACTAAATAAGGACGTTGACACATATTATAGGCAACTGGTCGATGGGGCAGGATGGAAGAGAAGAGCGTGGTGAAGGCACGACGCGCTAATTGTTCGAACAATGTTGTCCACATAGTTATAAAGCTGCAAATGCAAAAGATTTGTTATCGTCAAAAGCTGTGATATATGAATATATTAAACTAAAGCGCGCAATGCGACGACCGCTCGCGCTCTTAGCTTCTTCAATCTTTCAATGTTCAATGTTCGACACGACTCTGTCATTCTACCTTCTTGTAGATCGTACCTATTCGGATTACAATCTCTTCAATCAGCACATCATGTATTTTAAATATTTTATTTATACTTCTTCACACGCGATGCTTTTTGGTATAGTTTAGTAAGTTCTTGAAGTAGACTTATCTTATGTATAGATCTCATTGTGATAGTTGAAGTGGTACATATACATGTTCGTGGGTCATGTCACAGATGTTAATGTAATTCACCCGTGCACTGTGTCCGTTTATGATTATTATATGACTTACACAAACGTAGGTATCTATAGGTTAATTTATTAATTTAACGTTAATAATATTATACAATTATTTAAGTACAACAGGAATAAGGACACTGACACCAATCTGTATAGTTTAAATCGATGTCACATCACTAGCTAGTCGAGTGGTCCGACAGTTAGTCGATGTATCGATTCGCAACAAATCGCATCGCGTGTTAAATACTAAGATTATTTTAGATACTTCACTTACACATTTAATGTTACTGCTTGCTTATTTTAATTTACATTATACTGACATCCTGTCAATTACATCTACCTTCTCTTCACACATATACTATTCAATATACAAAGATGTAAATAAAAAGTAATAATTTCAGATTGTTTATTGAGAATGCTACTATTTTCTGAAGTATAAGAATCGACTATTTTTCGCACTGTACTGCACTCGATATATTTTCATAGCTTGTGTCATAGTTATCTTGTTTGGAGCACGCACCGCTGTATTGTAAGATGGGCATCACTCCTACGGCCCCGTCCGGCCACATCACTAACGTAAGTCATAAAAAATATAAATTTAAATTTTCACAATGTATGTGTGGTTAGACTAGGTAATAATTATATAAACATAGTTCTACCGTATGTGCATGGCAAATCTAGCTAAATGGTTGTATGTAGACATTCAATACAATAATAGTTGTTAAGTCTATTGGACCTGTCTGATGACCAAATTTCGATCGAATCTATCTTTCCTTACATCCTCTTGTGTGTTAGAATACTTATCTATAACCTTTGTCTATATCTTCAATCTATCGTAGTTTAGTCTGCGTTCTACGTTGTTGACTCTCAAGTAGCTGATAGTTTAGATAAAACGTTATTTTGGTATAGAACGATCTGTAATCGGGAGTGTGGACTTACTGTCACTAATTTAAAATTAACGGAACTTACATTCTCTGCGTTGTCAGTGAACTGTCACGATGACACTGACGTTTCGAAATGTCACTGTCATTGGTATATAAACACTTGTCTGGTAATATTTGAAGTGTATAGCAGCGGGGAGACAGTGTAACTTCGATGGTTTCTTGCGATAAGTTGTGGTTTTCTTGCATGACAGTATTGAGAAGTGTGCTCTTGGCGTGTTGGTGTCGTTCTCTCCTAATTAGTCTTGTTTCAAGCTGTTTGTTATTAAACATAATGTTTAGACGCTTCTATTAATGTGTATATTTAAGCTTTCGATGTTCAGTGTATAGTTGATAGTTATTAACGTTGCTTAACTGCGCCATTTCTAAAGGAATTTGGGTGATATCAAATGGTTGTTGAATCCTTTCTCTGTAGAACCGAACGAGTTTCTACGGACAGTGTTTTATTTTATAATTATAGAATAATAACAAATGTAACACATCGATCTCTTCGCCCTATCTGTCTTTCATAATGTAATTAACACTTCACACAACAATATGTTTCTTTTTTATAATATTATAGTGAATTTATAAAGAGGTTTATACAAGGTAGATGTGTAGTTTAGACATAAAAAAATAATTGTAAAATCAAAAATTTTGAAAAGAATATAAATAATTATTTCCGTGAAAACCCGTAGTGTTAATTTTAAGGAATCCAAGATGTCACGACCAATTTTTTATATTTTTTGCCACGAGGAAGATAAATGATGAAACAGTTGGATATTTTCAAATCTTATGACTCTCATACTCAGGGTAATATACTATTTATAGTTATTTGTTCATAGTATGATTTAGATCGTTTAGGTATGAAATGTATGACTTTTTGGCCTACGAAGGCATTACTAAACCTTTCTTCTAAACTTGTCCCTCTATATATAAAACTTTGACCCAAACGGTAGAACGTCTTGATATTTCACTGTTGTTCTTAAATCCTTAGAGGAGTTATGAAATGGTAGACTAAATAACATTTTATGACATAACTTGTTAAATTTATTAAATAAACTAGCCTATTGATAGTTGCACTAGGTTTAATGTAAGGGGGCGTCATGTGATGGTGCATTTGTTCTAGACACACGAACATACACTTGAACGACGGGATACTGTGAGCGAGACGAGATAAGACTAATACAGTACAAATGCATCATTATCTACAGAGATAAACAGAGACGGGGAGAACAGTCGGTAGGTTTATCATCTGAACTTGGAAATGTCATAAAATCGTTATTAGAAAGAGGAAAGAGACGAGAGAGAACGAGAAAGAACATTTTATACAAACAACAGACATTTAAAAGTAAGATTTATTAAAACATCCTTGTTAAAATACTGACTATTATACCAACTCTGTTAACCATTCAAAATGATAGCCCTACCGACGCTCATACATTTCAAAAACTGTTCGTTACAACCAAAGACAACAACAGAACGAAATGAGGTCGGTGATTGCAATATAGCATAGACAATTAGAGACAACGACACTGTACCACACACTCAAGAGCTTTTATACTTAATGCCAGTATTCATTTAATGTTACATTTTTTTACTAGTATTTTTTTATAAACTCAGGCGGCGCAGGACGAACAAAGAACTGATTTTAAAGTGCCACAGACTATCAATATTGCGCTAACAATTTATTTTTCCTTCTCTGCGCTGTCTTTTCGATGTGATTCTTAATAGTTTTAAAAACATATGTTATTGCACTGGAAGGAATATGTCTGCCTCATAATATCTGCCAATATTGTTGTAAACTAAACTTCGGCACATTCCTTCCAGTTTTTATTGTTTGTATATTATATATTATAGTTATTGGCCAACACACTAGTTCGTTAGCTTTTAATATTAGTGACATTATAGTGTTAAAATTGCAAGTTTACAGAATGTATAAAATTTCAATGAAACCATTAAGTACCTACTCAATATGAACGGGGTTCATATGTATGTTGTCTTGTTATATTTAAAGAAGAAAAGGTTAGTAGTTTATCCACAATTAAATTTAAACTTAGGGATTATGGATGAATAACGAAAAAGGTTATTGTTGAAAAATGTTTTTAGGTAATAAAAAAAACGGATTGAGCTTCTGTGACACCTTGTTGTTAACAATAAGTTAGGTTTTTTTGCAGAAAGGCAGCTGTACACGGCCGATTCAAAATATCCTCAACTGAAAGTTATTTGATTCAATGCTGCGAGCTTTGCAGTCTCTGACATCTGTCACAACTACCTTTACACGACACAAGATATACCTAGTTTCAAAGCAGCCACATAAATGTAATTTAGATCTACAACAACTTGATCGACGTGACATATTTTCGAACACAATTGAATCGGCCGTACAGGCTGTGGCTATCTTCTGGCTGTATACAAACTGCCGTAATAAACTCTATTCTTATATAAATAAGGTTAGTTTTCCTTTCACGACTGTATCACTGTAGTACATAGGACGCTTGTTTGCTACCACTTCGTTCGCCATTACTGTTGCGGAGCATTGTTAATATTTATTTACAAGGTCCCTATTAGTTATTGTATAAAAGTTTAGAGGTAGCCATTTTCATATGTACGTTGAGTTAAATGTGAAAATGGTTTATCTAACATGTTGTTAAATAATAAATAAACTACATTGTACCACTATTTGTTTGTTTTATTTCATAAACCTGCCAATATTCAACGAAAAAAGCAATAGAATAAAACGACTCACTGCGTAGCGGCTCTGCTACGAAAGCGTAGCCTGTGTATCCTTGACTCCGTAACCGCATTAGCTACGTCGTAGCAACAGTGCAATACAAGGTGTAATTGAGATGACTGAAAACGTCCTAAGGAGTTATTATACTCATAATTATGAACTACTTTTACTTAAACCATCCCTGAAATATGTCATGAATATGCCATCAAAGATCTTATAAAATCGTCTATTTATCTTCATATCAATAAACATGTATGAGAGGGTCAATTTAGGTCCATTTTAGGACGCAACTGAAATGTATAACTTGGAATCTCCTTTTTTTTGTTTTTCGCAAATATCTCAAAAATAAGACATCCTAAGTTCCCCCTCCCCCTTGTATGAAATTCCTTCTGGGATGTTTTTCTACAGATCAATGGATGACCTCGTCCGTGACCTTAGCCTGTATCTCAAAGTGGTTTTTTTTCCCATTAGGGCTCTGAATCTGGATTTGTGTTTGGTACTAGGCTCTCCCCCTTCTACATGGGGATGGGAACTATTTCTAGAAAACACCCAAGCTAAACAAAGATGATGATGTGTGAAATTACAAAAGTTTCAGCTGCCTGTACAGGAAGAGCAGGCAGCTGAAACTTTTGTAATTTGTAACTAACGTACAGTGTACAACATTAACTATTTAAAAAGAAAGCACTCGTCAGAAAAAGTATAAAAAATATATTTAACCTAACCTATTCACTGTACATTAATCTAACAAATTGATAGCATCCCAAACTCTGTTCAAGTTATTGTTCAAATCTTCTAAAACGTTCAGCATACTCTTCATTGTAGTCTTGATCATTCCGTGGTTAGAGTCTTTAACCCTAATAGTAGCACTATCGTCCGATAGTTCAGTCTTTAACACTATTCCTTCTGTAGAATCAGTGTCACTATCGATATGTTCGTCGGAAAACTCACCATAATCTTTTTTAATTTTTTTAAGCATCTTCCAAAGCTTAGCTTTGTTTTTACTATTAAGGTCGGTAATATCGTTTTCTGCTGATATTTCTTCGATGTCATTACTAATAGTTCTGTCTCTTACTTCTCTTCTTGTCCTTACTAATGTTTCTAAAGTGTTTGGTGCTTCAGCAGATAAACTGTTAATGTCTGGATTTATTTTGGTACTTTTATCCTGTGTATCTGAGGTTCTTTTCGATATATCTTTTTCTGTTTTACTTTTTCTATTAACTTTTTTTAGGAACTCGTCATTATCTTCTGAAAACTTTTTGATGTGTTTGGGTTTTCTATTAATTCTGCCAAGTATTTGACTGTCTGCCCTCAGTGAGTTAAATGGTCGTAACTTTGAGTTCTTCGAGTGTCTCTTGCTTACTCTATTGAGGTTCAATCTTGGTAGGTTTGGTCGAAGATTTTTCAGATCATCTACTTTTTGTCTCGCTTTCTCCAATAAATCATCAATAATCCTTCTAGGATCAAAATCACGATCCTCAAACCGATATCCTCTGTCGGTTCTGTGTCTATAGCCTTGTTTCCGAAGTTTACCTTTTCCAAAAATATCAGTATCTTCTCTTTTAAATCTACTATTACCTAAGTTTCTTTTGAACGCATTTTGTATCTTATCCAAATCTTTATTCATATCACTAATTCTGCTTTTCAATGCATGATTGTCAGGTATAACAACGTCGGTGTCTTCAAAATCGTACGAAAGATCGGCTATGTGTGTATAGTCATCAAAATCATCATTGATAGATCTTTTAGTTCTTAAGTTGTCATTGCTTACAGTCTCTGCTTCGATGAATGTTTTATTTTCTTTATCAACGTTATGACAGGCTTCAATGTTCGTGTTGGCAAGGACCCAGAAGCCGAAGGATTTAGCTGGTAAGTTGATGAGTAGGGTCTTGTATGGACGGACTCGTTTCACTACGGGCTTTATGTCGCCTTCGTAGTACATGGGACGACCGTTCACTACTATGTTCCTGTAATTGAAAATGAGGGAAATATTATACACATGTGAAATAATAAAATGTAGTTACATTAAAATGATTCAAATCCCCATTTTGAAAAAGAAAGAATTAATATTAAACAAAAACCGGCCACAACGAAGGGTTCCGTAGTTGGGATGAATTTATCCCAAGAACAAACTTAACATTGTAGATGAAAAACATGTAGGTACATTTTACACGTTCGTGTTTGAGATACGCGAGTGATCCTATAAGGGTTCCGTTTTTCCTTTTGAGGTACGGAATCCTTAAAATAGGTCTGAGTCAGTTGAATAGTAGAGAAAAAATAATTCCTCGATAGCACTAACTATGCCCTTAGTATAGAAAATACAACAAGTGACATTCAACCTAAGGGTGGTAAAGCAATTATAAATAGCTGTTGTTATGCTTCAGTTATAATCAATATAATTATATCATAAGTTATACTTCTGTTATGATATTGACTTTCACAAAAAATCCTTACCCATTATGATCCTTCGCCAGTATAAACTGCATGATATCGCCACCCTCTTCTCGCCGCGACAATTTGAGTGAGAACCTGGCAGGTTCGTCATCCATGTTCGCTCCAAATAGGGTGACAGCACCGGGTACTGGCTTGTGGCGCAGCGATGTACAGTGTCCGAAGAGTATAGCTTGTTCTGGATCCATTTCTACGTTCAACACTCGTTCGCCTACCAAGTTTTTGAATAGGAGCGCCATGTAGAAGCTCTGAAATGTTTGAAACATAACATTATATCACGGCGTTATTCCCTTACGAGAGGCTGAGGAGTATTTATATAGTACACCCAGTTTTCCCCAGTTATGTTTAAGTTTCAGGTAATAGGGGGGGGGGGCCTATTGCCGATGCGAGCCTAAATCCAGACTTCGAACTGCTGCTTAGAACTGGTGGCAAAAACCAATAACAACTTGCTCGACTGGCGACCTGGGAATCGAATCCTGGACCTTATATTTCTGGACTACAAATCATAACATAACATCACGCCTATTTTTCCCGAGATGTTAGGCAGAGGTGTATCTATTACACCCACATTTCGCCATGTAGCCTGTGAACTACCGTATGAGCTAATATTGGAAGATGTTAAAGGTATTGATGTTTTAAGGTAAGAAGCTATACATTAAAATGGTTCGAGATGTTTAAAAGTAGCACTCTGCTTAACTCACCAACGTCGGCTCATACATGTCTTCCTCCCCTAATTCCCGGTAATGCACAGCAAAGCCGTTCTTAGCCGAGTATCCCAAACTGACCAGCCAATCAGCAGCCCTCTCTAAATCATTGTATCGTTTCTGATTGGACTCTGTTAACCAGAGGGGCGTCTGGCTCCGCGAGAGAAAGCGCAGGAGCTTCAAACGATCGTCTTCTGTCATGCGTTCCAGTTCGTGGGATGAGGATTTGCTGAAAGATGTAGGTAAAGGGTATTTAGTACATGCATTTATTCTTAATAAAAAACAAAGCGATCGATGCTAAAAAAGAAAAAGTGTTTTTTTTGTATTTTCTTACGCATGCAAAAGATTTTGTACTCAAAGATGTGAAAGTAATTCTTACACTCAGACGTTTTCATGCAAGAAGAGTTGTATTTTATTTTATGAATTGATTTTTTTTTTAATCATTAAATTTTCAGTGCAAAAAATCGCTGTTAAACAATGTGTATTGCCGTAGTAAATTAAGATTCCGTTAATTAATCATCAACTGTGCAGCTTTTCCACCGCTATTATATTAGTGTTACTTAACGAAATAAGAATTTGAATTCAAATAAGAATCTTGACTAAGAGTTCTAAGAAATCACAATTTCGTTATTAAATTACTGACCCATTCAGTAGCAACGCATCCATCATATCACTGGACAGCGTCATGTAATCCTTGAAGTCACTCTTGGACTCTGCCTGCAGACATTTGGTGACGTCACCTCCCACTACCTTCCATTCTGCCGTCCGTCCAGGAGGAAAGGTCTCGATGATCACGCGCAGAGTCTCGAGGTCATTCAGGTATTCTTCTATGGACTGGTTTGTGCATTCTGATGATAGGAACGGATAATAAGTAAGCTTGCATAACTATTATATTTCAACCGCCTCTGTGGTCTAGTGGTTAAGCCACCGGTCTCAGACCCAGAGGTCCCGGGTTCGATTCCCAGTGGGAACAAAATTTTCTGCTCTGTTTGGTTGGTGGTAGGGCTTCTAAGTCCGCCTGGCTAGCTACCACCATCTTATCTAAGTCTGTCGCCATAACAACAATGTTAACAGCATTGTTGTGTTTCGGCAGTTAGAGATAAGATAGCCAGTTCCTCTGTGGTTGAGGATTCCGGGTGAAGTTCGCTTCCACCTTCGGCCTGATCATCACTTACCATCAGGTGAGATGCAGGTCAAGAGCTTTCCCGTAGAAGGTAAAAAAAAAAAAAAAAATTTACATCACGGCTGGATTGCCCGAAGAAGTCGGCGGAGGTCAACAGGTTTATATTTTTGGCCATGACAAAATTTATAAGGGCCGGTCATTTTATAAAACCTAGCACAAATCCAGGCTACTGGGAAACTCCTAATGGAAAAACGCTTCTAGATACAACACTTCTAGTTTAACTTCTAAGTAGAACATCATGCCCGTCACATATTTTACCTCGAAAAGGTCAGATTTTATGAAAACCGGAAGAGATTTTAAGATCTCACACAAAACGCTAATACTAGAAAAAACATACGGGGCAGTCTTTGGGGACAGCCGATAGAAGTAAAAACTAAGTAAATAATGTATGTATATATACTTTGTTACCACAGCTACAATATTTATTATGCCTCTAACAACGTAACGCCATCTAACGAAAATGTCAGGAATTTACGTGGCTTGCTGTTAGTACAAGAACGAAAAAAACAGAGTGCGCTGTCAACACGAAATTTATCATGGGAAGCGTCCTGTGACGATGACGTTCGGTGACGAAGACGCGAGTTCCATGATTTTTGTCCAAAAAGTGCTCAACGCGCCTTAAGAAGTTTTCACTTCAAAAATGTCCAGTTAAAAACATTTCAGGTACATACCATAACCGAGCTCCCAGAAAATATCACCAACTTTAACCTTTTCCGCCACCGTCAGAATATTCAACGCAGTATTAGGATCCCACATGCCAGACGCTGTTCTCTGCTCATTGTTCAAAGCGAAGACCAGGTCAAAACCGGTAGACTTGGCCCAATGGACGAACTTCTTCCATTGTCTATGGGACACAGCCAAGTTCCTTGTATGGAGGTCTAAAGGAACCCCTCTTGGAGTATCAGAGTCTAGGGCTGTGATATCGAAGTTTTGTCTATGGTCGGGGAAGTCGACGTCATTGATGGAGATGGTAGTGTTGTGGAATGTCATGTGGGCGGTAGATGGGCCTGCTATGCGGAGATACGCCGGTGTGAGGGCTGAGGCCATGCAGATGCATTCTTTGCTGGAAAGTAAGAGATAATTGTTAGACAGATAGAATGGTGCTCGTGGCTATTGATAAACTTGAACTTTATAAGTGGCTACACGTAGACGCCAAGCTGTGCCCAACCGCGAGCCTGCACCAATCCTCGAGCACGCACCGAACCACGAGCCCGTGCAGACAGCTCCGAATCTCGTGCCTACTCCAAAAGTCGAGCTTTGGCCGAACATTGTGCCTGCGCGGCCAGCTCTCAGTCTGATCCGAATCTCGAGCCTGAGCTGAACTTTGAGTCTGCGCAGCCAGCTCCGAACGGCAGGCTTGCTACGACGGTCGTTAACCGATTTGTCGGTAGCTATTTACCTTACAAAGGTAATAATGAATTTCTCAATTATAGATAAAAGTCGACAGAAGTTGACCAAAATAATAATCATGCATCACAAGAAAATAAACACTGCACAGAGTTTAAATTGTAATGTAAGTAGTTGTAATTATATAACACACATACATGGCTCGTACCTGCATTCTTATAAAACGCAAAATCAACAAGAAACTCACCTACTATACTTCTCACTGCTCGAAAACAAATACTTTGGATCTATAGTGAAGCTCAAAAACCTGCTGTCAACAAAATTCACATGTTGTTCCGTACTTATCTTCACCCTGTACGTGTCGGCACTGGTCAGGGACAGAAACCTTAGCAGGATGAACAGAAACAAATGTATTGTAGTCCCCATCGCGTCGACCACGCGAAATAAAATGTCCAGCACTTCCAATGTAGTTTATATCGACGACGATACAGGAAGAATTTGTGTTGCAGTCAAAGTTTAAAAAACTTGTGGGTAGAACAATTTCTGGACAGTTTAAGTATTTCCGAATTAATGTTTTTGTGGTAATAATTACTTTAGGACTTACTTGGGTACCTATAGTCCAGTAGCATGCCCATTGGATAGGGTGCTAGCTGTGAATTATTTAAATGTTATATTCATGGTCTCGTATGGGAGCTCGTGGCTAAGTAATAACAGCCTCACGGGTCGATGCATCAGGTTAAGCTATGCTTGCCAGGGGTTGGTCCGTGGATGGGTGAAAATCTTTACATACCGAGACTCCTCCGTGCCTCGGAAAGTACGTTAAGCCGTTGGTCCCGGCTGTCATTCGTGGATCTTTGACAGTCGTTACGGGTGACGACCCGTAGTTTCTGACGAGAAACTCCGAAAGTCTGACAACCAGTCTTACCAGGGGTATTGTATTACCCAGCTACTGGGTTGTGGAGGTCAGATAGGTAGTCGGTCTATGTAAAATACTGCTATTCAGCTGCATCCGGTAAGACTGAAAGCCGACCCCAACATAGTTGGGAAAAGGCTAGACAATACCATTCATGGTATCGTATAATTATCTCCAGTTATCCGGCTAATCTATATGTTCTCCGGAGTTCTTTATTAACATTATTTTGACAAAAATAAGAATCTAATATAGTCTAATGATGCTGGACCAGCAATAGATGACTTGAGAATGAATTAAAGTTCCACGGTGAGAAATTAAATAAGTACCAACTGCAAAGTATTATGGAAAATTATACAAAAGCCTGAATTCTCATTACGGTCAGCAACACAAAAAATGCTGACTCTCGTAGCAAGCGAAATAGTTGAACGCATGCATTTTTCATATTATACATTATTATAGCAAATGTTACACAATCATTTGTTTATTTTGTTATAAACATTATGGCACGTCTCAACTTGCATTCTGATCTTGTGAATAATTTCGCGAAATGCGTTTCTGACGTGCATATTTTGGGTTCCGCGTGTACCTACCTACCTCATCATCTGTCTAGCTGTTTCCCAACTATATTGGGGTCGGCTTCCAGTCTAACGGATGCAGCTGAATACCCAGTATTTTACATGTAGCGACTGCCTATCTGACCTCCATAACCCAGTTACTGGGTAACACGATACTCCTTGGTAAGATTGGTTGTCAGACTTTCGGGCTTCTGACGACCCGTAATGACTGTCAAAGATCTATGAATGACCGCCGGGACCAACGGTTTAACGATCTTTAGGTGGCACGGAGGAGTCTCGGTGGATCGACAGACCAACCTCGGCAAGCCTTTGATCGGCCCGTGCGGCTGTTATTACTTAGCCTCCTTCAAGCTATCTACCAGATAATAATAATATGGCAATAGATTTTGATTTATGATCTAATCTCCCACGTGGATACGCGTAGATTATTGATAGGTATTTATGCACTAAAAGAGGAGGAGGAGCTCGATAACAGCCGCACGGGTCGATCCATCAGGTTAAGCTACGCTTGCTGGGGTTGGTCAGTGGATGGGTGACCATCTTCACATGCTGCCTCGGAATGCACGTTAAGCCTTCTCTGACATCTGTCAGCGATCTTTGACAGTTGTTACGAGTCGTCAGAAGCCCGAAAGTCTGACACCAGTTTTACCAAGGGGTATCGTATTACCCACTTACTGGGTTGTGGAGGTCAGATAGGCAGTCGCTTCATGTAAAATACTGATATTCAGCTGCATCCGGCTAGACTGGAAGCCGACGCTAACATATTTGGGAAAAGGCTAGGTAGATTGACTTATGCACTAAAACGGGAAGTTTTGTTACAAACTAATCCGTAATAGAATAGCCCAAGAGACACTAGGTAGGCTACGAGTATATCAAAAGGTTATGCCTGTTGTCCCCGAAACCACCACCACCAGACAGACAGACACCATGACACGGTGACATGAGATGGTGTGGTACCAGACAGTTTCGTCAGTAATATATTTTTATTTATTTTCTTCTTTTTTTCGGTGTCGCGTCTGGGCCTATTTTTACCGACTTCAAATGAAGGAAGGATAACAATTCGACATATAAGTAGGAACGTAATATTATTATTTATCCATTATGTGTCATTGCAATGCTTCAAAAAGCACACGGCACTGTGGAACAGATCCTAGAGACTAGAGTCTGTCAGACAAGCAATCAAACGGAAATAATACTGCTCTTCCGCATTCCTCGATATCCAACCAGCTTTTGATAAGGTTTAGCTCAGGGGGCCAAAGTCATTTTGGCCATTCATATATTATCTATTATGAATGTTCAAAAGAAACCTTCCCACGCGAGGCACGGCACGTGCGTAAGATGTTTAGTGCCTACCTTGGTCTTCTTGCTTCTTGGGCGGCTGATAAAAAGTTGACGTATCTAATCATAAATCTTTAATTCGGAATAGAGTGATTCGGGATAGCGTTCATTCGGGATAGAGTGATTCGGGATAGCGTTCTTTCGGGATAAAGTGATTCGGGATTTCGAGTTCGTCCTAACGTATAAGAGTTAACTTAACATCTATTGATCTATTTCATTATCCTGCTATAGCGAAACCATGATCCGGGATGTGCTGACTTTCTTATCGGTGAGTGAGTTTTTATTAATATCTTTCGATCATAACAACTACGATAAAGGACATGTAGGACCTATGGCTAATAATTAGCGGAACAGAACATTTATTATTTTTATTTACTTACATTTTTTTATTTTTTTAACCATTTATGTATCTACACACATTTAAAAACAGACAAGAAGAAAAGAACAGAAAAATACGTACAAAGGTGATGCTTATTTCTAAAGAAATCTCTTTCAGCATACCTGCGATAGGACAGGGGATACCTAATACAAAGATATGTAGACACCGTGTGTAAGAGTAGAGAGAAAGTAAAATACATAAAATCAAAACAATTCACGTACTAATATAATACAAACAACAACATTATTATATGATAATAATTTATTCATTTATTTAATTGGTTAAGTAATTACAGTATTCTATAACTTCTTACAAAATGATTGAAGAATTCAGATATCATCGCTATCATGAACATTAAATTATCATTATGACGCTAATAAGTAGGTATACTATCAGACACAGCTATCAGATGAAAATCAGCTTTAAAACCGGATTAAAAACAGTTGCTGTGTGATGTCAATGTGACCGAGGCGAGTCGGAAAAACTAAAAGTTCTTCAAACATTTAAATATTATAATAGCGTAGTAAGTTTTCAATAAAATTTTGTACACACATCAAAGTATCAACTAGGGTTCAAGTACCACCTTCACTATAAAAAAATATGTAGCTTCCTACTTTAATTCCTATGTTTAAGTTAACAACTTATCCCTATAATTTGCAAAAATTAAGAAAAATTGCAAATTGTCAAATTGTGGGAAAGTACCTAACCAAATGTCGTCAATTACATAAATGGCAAAAAAGCCAAAAATAAGTGTTTTTTTTTATTTTTATTGTATAGATAAAAAAAGAACTGTGTTTCCACCATTGACACGAATCACACAATCACAGCGATTTGGCATGCTTAAAATCAGTTCATCAAAATTCTTTGAGGAATGGCCGCCCACGTTATTTCTTACAAGTCAAAAAGTTGTTGTGGGGTAGGTATGCACACTATGCACGGCTTCCATACTCCTCAGAGCTCTTCTTTGGAGCATATCCCATACGTGTCAATTGGGTTGAAGTCTAGCGATTGAGCAGGCCACGGCAGAATTTTGACGCGAGCATCGGCAGGAGTGCGTGTTACAACTCTTGCATGCATTAGTCGAAACGAATCACCCAACCGGCTTCGCAAAGGGATGATCACGTCTGAAACAATCCTCTCCGCATAAATAAGAGCATTGAAGTTGCCCCTGATCCAAATGAGATCGGTTCTTCCACAGATCCAAATACCGGCACAAACCACTATTGTTCCCCCTCCATATGAATGAACTTGCTGACAAAATTTCAAATGTTCTTGACGGCCAAAGGTCCTCCAAACTCGAGTACGTCTTGTATCCGGCCTCATACCGGAACGAGATTCATCGGTAAAGTAAACTAAACGCCAGTCTTCTTCCCAATTTGTGTTCACGAGCACATTGTAAACGGGCCCTACGATTGCGGGGTGCTATAGGTGAAGGTGGAACTCTCAGTGGCCTTCGGGAACGCAGAACCACTTCACGTAAACGATTTCGGATGGTTTGGTCGCTTATCAGTAACCCTGAAGAGCTGTGGAGCCTCGTAGCCAACATCATGGCGGTAATGGTACGATTCCGTCGAGCAGTATTTTAGGGATGTAGGACCGGTCTTGTCTGCGAGGTTGCGATGCGAGATCGTCCTCCTTATCACTCGGCAACGCGTTGCCCGTCATACGATAACGTGTCCACAGGCGGCTTATGACGCTCTGTATAGTGCCAAGAGCGACAGCCACAGTACGTTGCCCTTGCCTGGAACCAACTTGAAACATTCCAAAGGCTCTCATCATCTCTTCTCGTGTCAAATGATGTCGTCGCTCCATATCGATGCAATTTTTTTCAGTTCCGATGCAGAAATTTTAATGGTTTTGTAAAAACGCTATTACACACTTATAAAGGAATCCAGCTATCTAATTACGCAACACATTTTCATAAACGATTCCGACTAATCTGTTTCATTTTGACAGTTCAACAACATTCATTTCGTTATTTACGTTGTGTAGCAGATTTTTTTTTCGAACTTATGAAGCAATGGATTAGCAATGTATTATAGTTCCTACACACAGTGCCGGCGGCATGGCCACCGGCTTTTGCCACACGGCACGTGCTTCCGGCTTTTATTTCTTCATTTTCTTTGCGTTTCTTTCTGCGGCTTTGTGCGGCAGGCATGGCCACCGGGCAAGCCGCAGCGCGCCCGGCCATGCCGCACAAAGCCAAAACAAAAATTTAAACTTATTTACATATACAATATGATAAAATTATATACATATTTGTAATGTGCTCATCAAGCCCTTTCATTTGATACCCAGCATGGTATAATAAAAAATAATAAAAAATTTCGTTCGTCACTTGAACTTTATGTAGGTACTCTAGAGGGCGCCATATTGAATTTAATGTAACGTCACATCGCCTATACAGCGGACGTCCAACGATACCTCATTTGGACGTAAGTAGTTATGAGGAATTTCAAAATAAACGATGGTCTTGAGATATATCAATTTTACTAAAACTCGTTTTTTCTTAAAAGTACGTTTTTGTGAATCCATTGCATAACTACGTCCATTTGTCAAATTATGATCAGTAGTTTAGAAGTTATAATAATAATAATAATAACTGGAAATCCCCAGGGCCGGACGGGCTGCACAACTTTTGGATAAAATGGTTCCAAAGGTCGCACGCCCGATTGGCATCCCAGTTCCAGTCAGCCTTAGAGTCAGGGTCGCTGCCCCAGTTCCTAACGACAGGAATAACCCACCTGCTCCATAAATCAGGTAGTACTGCGGAACCCAAAAATTATAGACCGATCACTTGTTTACCGACGGTCTATAAAGTTTTTACATCCGTTTTGAGAGCCAAAATTAACAACCATATAGACACCAACTCCATCATGTCTGCCTCTCAAAATGGATGTAGGAACGGGTCCCGCGGTACTAAGGAGCTGCTCCTCATAGACATGGCCATTAGCCAACAGGTTCGTCGTTCCCGAAGGGATCTGTCGACATGTTGGATAGATTACAAGAAGGCCTATGACTCGGTGCCACATACATGGCTCATGAGGGTGCTGGAGTTGTATAAAGTAGATACAACTCTACGCACCTTCCTAATGTCACGTATGGGGCAATGGAGGACGGTTCTTCGCTATCCAGGATGTCGACATACCCAGAGGAATAGCGAACCGATAAGGATCGAGCGAGGTATATTTCAGGGCGACAGTTTAAGTCCACTCTGGTTCTGCTTAGCCTTGAATCCCCTGAGCACACTGCTGGAGGATTCAGGGCTGGGCTATCGATTGAGGAGAGGTGGTCAGGTTATATCTCACCTCCTGTACATGGATGACTTGAAACTCTTTGCCCCCAACAATTTGCAACTAATGGAGCTACTGAAGGTAACTGAAACTTTCAGTAGCGCCATCAGGATGGAATTTGGTGTGGACAAATGTGCGGTCATGCATGTAAAGCGAGGGGGGATTGTGGAATCCGTAGGAAACCAACTCTCGGATTCCATACACCTAAGATCCCTCTCCTCAATTGAAACCTACAAATATTTGGGTATGTCGGAAGCGTTGGGCATCAATGTTACTGACATGAAGCAATCGTTGAAGGAGCGCTTCTTTGGCCGCCTAAATAAAGTTTTAAATAGTCTTTTGTCAGGCGGAAACAAGGTGCGCGCCTTCAACGGTTGGGTCATGCCGGTTTTGATGTACTCTTTCGGCATACTCAAATGGACTCAAACGGAACTTGACGCCCTGGATAGGAGGGTCCGCACACTACTGACCGCAAATCGGATGCATCACCCACGCTCATCGGTGATGAGACTGTATATCCCACGGAAGTGCGGAGGTCGAGGCTTCTTAAATGCTAAGACCCTGCACAACCGTGAGGTATGCAGTCTCAGGGAATACTTCCTAGAGACCGACGACGTGGGGATGCACCGAGATGTGGTCTCGGTGGACAAGGGCCTCACCCCGCTATCCTTGGCTAACGAGAACTGGCGCAAACCTATAGTATTAGATACTAATGACCGCAGGGAGGTATGGCAGAGCAAAGAGCTTCACGGGCGCTTTTACCGGGCCTTGCATGGGCCCGATGTAGACATGTTAGCGTCCGTATCCTGGTTACGATTCGGTGATCTCTTTGGGGAAACCGAAGGTTTTGTCTTTGCGATTATGGACGAAGTTATGATGACGAACAACTACCGGAAATATATTGTGAAGGACGGCACGGTTGACATCTGTCGGGCATGCCACCGTCCGGGGGAATCAATCCGACACATTATTTCCGGCTGCTCTCGTCTGGCTAACGGAGACTACTTGCATAGGCACAACCTTGTAGCCAGGATTATCCACCAGCAACTTGCTCTGAAATACAGTCTTGTGGAATCGGAAGTACCGTACTATAAGTATGTGCCCGACCCAGTCCTCGAAAATGGCAATATCACGTTGTATTGGGATCGATCTATCATCACTGACAGGACTATTGTTGCCAATAAGCCAGATATAGTGGTGATAGATCGATCAGAGCGTCGCACAATGATTATTGATATAGCGGTCCCGCATGACGAGAACCTCGTGAAAGCAGAAAAAGATAAACAGATTAAGTATCTTGATCTGGCTCACGAGGTTATCGACATGTGGGATGTGGATACAGCAGTCATTGTGCCGATAGTCGTGACGGCCAATGGCATAATAGCCAAGAGCCTCGACCAACACCTTAGGAGGCTCTCGTTAGGCAGCTGGATCAAGGGCTTGATCCAGAAAGCAGTACTTCTGGACACGGCGCGTATGGTTAGGAGATTCCTCTCTCAGGAGCCCTGACCACCGGTAGCTTGGACCCTGTTCCCGATACCGGTGGGCTACTATTTTTTATATTTTTAAATGTTTTTATTTTATTTTGTTTTTATAAAAATATTTAAAAATGTAAATAATATGTATATAAGGTGCAATAAAAATATCTGCCACGGCTTTAATGGGAGGTAGTATTGTGTTTAAAGATTACAATAGTGAAGAAATTTTGTACCCCGTCACAGTTAAATCGATTTTAGAAAATAAAGTAGTTAAATAAACATTGACTCTACTATGCATAACGTGGTTCACAAAATACGCGCGATGTGTCGCTTCGTCAATGAAAACAACTGCTATCTCTTTCCATCTGTTCTGTGAATGAAAACTGAAATCAGCTGACTAGTTCGTCAGTACCTAACTAATCTAGTAGGTACGCAATAATACGCAGGCAAACAAGTGTTTTAAAAGTGCAATTACTTACCAGCTACCGCATTCTTCCAAAAAACTGACGTAAATAAGATGATAAACTTCCTATCACACTTAAAAGAAGAAGAAGAAGTCCAACACTTCTTCTTCGAGTTCGGCAGAGAATGGAGGCCTGCCTGCGTCAACCGGAGGCGGGTCAAAGCGGCCGTGTTCTCTAAATCTGAACACTGCATCCAGAATGGTATGATGACTCACTCGCACACCAAACCTCACTCTTACACTCGCGATAGCATTTTAAGATATTCTTGATTGGAATACCGTCGTCTGGGAGGCATTTAAAAAAAAAGCGCGCGCGATATTCCCGATGCTGCACGCTGACCGCAGAACTAACTTCCGAGCGGGCGGGCGGGCGACTGGTGGGCGGGCGGTCGCGATCGGCTAGCGCGTGCGACGAACGGGGTAGTGCGGGTGAGGGTGGGGGCGCGCGGGGCTGCGCTTTAACGAGCGAGTGGCCGGCGCGCAGCGGCATTGTTTGATAAGAATGGCAACAGTGTATGAACGGCGTCGGCGTTTTGCGAATTGAATTCGGTGCGGTGCGTCAACGTCTACGGGATGGCTTTATGCCAATAAATCAATACCAATATTTTTTGTATGAAAAAAAATATGACAGATGATCAATAATTTATCTTTACTATTGTGATCTATAAACAATACTGTCTCCCATTGCAACCGTGGCAGATATTTTTATAGCACCTTATATAAATGAAATAAAGGAAATAATAATACCATTTATTTCAGGCGACACAGGCCCATAGAAAAATCATCATCATCATATCAGCCGAAAGACGTCCACTGCTGGACATAGGCCTCCCCCAAGCACCGCCACTTCGACCGATTCTGTGCTTCCCGCATCCACCGAACTCCTGCGGCCTTTACTAAGTCATCGGTCCATCTTGTGGGAGGCCTTCCGACGCTACGTCTTCCAGTACGTGGTCGCCACTCCAGAACCTTTCGGCCCCATCGGCCATCTGTTCTGCGAGCAATATGTCCTGCCCATTGCCACTTAAGTTTGGCAATTCTTCGGGCTATGTCGGTTACCTTGGTTCTCCTGCGGATCTCTTCATTTCTGATTCGATCACGTAGGGAAACTCCAAGCATAGCCCTCTCCATTGCTCTTTGGGTGACTTTTAGCCTTCTAATTAGGCCCATTGTGAGCGACCACGTTTCAGTGCCATAAGTCATCGCTGGCAACACGCACTGGTCAAAGACTTTCGTCTTGAGACACTGTGGTATGTGGGACGAGAAGATATTGCGTAGCTTCCCGAACGCTGCCCAACCGAGTCGGATTCGACGATTGACCTCTTTCTCGAAGTTGGACCTACCTAGCTGAACAGTTTGTCCTAGGTAAACATACTCGTCTACAACTTCGAGCGTAGCGTCTCCGATCTTTATGAGGGCGGGTGTTACATGGGCATTTGACATGACCTTTGTCTTGTCCATGTTCATTTTAAGACCCACTCTTTTGGAGGCTCTACTGAGGTCATCGAGCATTATACTGAGGTCCTCCATGGTCTCAGCCATGATAACTATATCGTCGGCAAACCGAAGGTCAGTGATATACTCGCCATTGATGTTGATGCCTAGCCCTTTCCAGTCCAGAATCTTGAAGACATCCTCCAGTGCAGCGGTGAACAGTTTCGGAGAGATAACGTCTCCTTGTCTCACACCTCGCTGCAGAAGGATAGGTTTCGAGGTCTGGTCGTGGAGTCGGACTGACATAGTGGCGTCTTTGTATAGGCACTTTAACACCTCGATGTACCGATAGTCGATCTGGCACCGTTGAAGAGACTGCAGTACAGCCCATGTCTCGATCGAATCGAAGGCTTTCTCGTAATCCACGAACGCTAAGCAGAGAGGCAGGTTATACTCTTCGGTCTTCTGTATAACCTGCCGCAGCGTATGTATGTGGTCCACGGTGCTAAAGCCTTTACGGAATCCGGCTTGTTCGGGAGGCTGGAAGTCGTCAAACCTGCGTGCGAGACGGTTCGTGATGACTCTTGAAAACAGCTTGTAGACATGGGTCAGAAGTGTGATGGGCCTATAGTTCTTAAGCAGGGCATTGTCGCCCTTTTTAAAAAAGAGTACCACCACACCTCTGCTCCATGCCTGTGGCGTTTTACCCTCGAGTATGACGGAATTGAACAGCTTCTGGAGGGCCTTTAGAACGGGTTTCCCACCGGCCTTTAAGAGTTCGGCCGTAATTCCGTCATCACCCGGCGCCTTGTTGTTTTTAAGTTGCTTTAGAGCCATCCTAATCTCGTACAAGCTGACGTCCGGGATATCTTCGGTATAATGTCGGGTTAATCTAGCTCTTGGGTCGTTTGCCAGATTCGTAACGGGGTTACTGGATGACGTGTATAACTGTCCATAGAACCTCTCGATCTCTCTCAATACTTCAGGTTTGGCGGATACGATCCTGCCATCATCGGTCTTCAGCTTTGCAAGCTGGCTCTGCCCAATAGACAGATCTCTTGCAAAGACCTTGGAGCCCTTATTCCGCTCTATCGCGTCCTTAATGCGGTCCGTACTAAAGCGACGAAGGTCGCTTTTCAAGGACTTAGAGATCCGTCTGTTGAGCTGCCGGTACTTGAACGCATCGTCTGAAGACTGGAGGATCATCTCGCGCCTCTCCTTCATGAGCTGTATAGTAGGATCAGAGAGCCTCTTGTTTCTATTTGTACGACGGGTCTTAAAGATCTTGGACCCGACCGTATGGACAGTTTCCACGAACCCATCGTTAAAAACGTCCACGGAGCTCCCTAGGCACTCGAAACGATTCTGAAGTTCGAGCTGAAAGCTCTCGGGGTTTTGGACTTGGATCGGTGCTGGACGGAGCGTAGACTTCACCAGTCGAGATCTTTCCAGCTTAATATTTAAGTTCAATGTGCCTCTTACCATGCGGTGATCGCTTCCGGTTTTCACCGCGTTGATCACAGAGACATCATTGAATACTTGCTTCTTCGTCGACATAATGAAGTCAATCTCATTTTTTGTTGCACCATCAGGGCTCTGCCAGGTCCACTTTCTGTGCTCACGTTTTCTGAAGAAGGAGTTCATCATAAAGAGGCCTTCCTTCTCCATAAAACTGGCCAGTAGGTGACCCCGGTGGTTCCGACGTCCAACTCCAAATTGCCCCACTCGCAGCTCATCATCATTTCGTTTGCCCAGTTTCGCGTTGAAGTCCCCCATGACAACGGTGAAGTGAGTTTTAGAGGCATGCATGGCTCTAGAAATATCCTCATACATGGTCTCCACCTCATCGTCGGGGTGTGACGAGGTCGGGGCGTAAACCTGTACGACCTTCAGCGAATATCTTGCGGATATTCTGAGTATAAGGTACGCCACCCTGGTCGACACACTCTCGATCTTCACTACGTTGCTCACAAGGGACTTGTGGACGATAAACCCGACACCACCCTGGGACTGCTGGTCGCCCTCCCGGAAATAGAGCAAGTTTCCGGATTTAAGGATTATCGAGTCCTCCCCCTCTCTTCGGACTTCGGATAATCCTATTATACCCCATCGTAACCTGCTCAATTCTTCCTCGAGTTCGATGATCTTCTCGTCGGTCCGGAGTGTACGCGTGTTATAAGTTGCCAGGTCCAGTTTCCGGTGGTTGTGGTAGCCGGATCTCTTCCGGGGATTCTTCGCACCCCTTGCCTCACCGTGACCTTGACCGCTACCGTAGCCAAGGGTAGGTAGGCCGCCGGGCACTAGGGGCCGTTTGTTTGTGGTGCTTGTCATTTTTAGGGGGGGTTTGCCATAATCGCCACGCTTGGCAAGCGGGTTGGCGATCGCAGTATGGTGTAAATAGTGCATATAGAACGCTGCTGCCCATTCTCTAGTAATCCCTTAGTCGCCTTTTACGACACCCATGGGAAGACATAGGGTAGTGCGATTCTTTAAGTCCGGCACCACACGGAACAATACCTTAACCTAAACATACATATTTTAATATAAAACAAAGTGTTAATAAATAAGGCTTAGACTATGTTAGTAGCACTTCACTTCGCACTAGCTTGACTTTGTGCTGTCTTGTGGAACTTGTCCGCGGAAGCGACGGAACACCACGTCCTGCGGCCAAAAGTCTTCTTTCATGACGAGGGGCAGATAAACGTTAGGTACACGCACGATGAACGCCTTGAAGTTGACGTTCCGGCGCGACTCTAGTAACTGCACCCTCGGCGCGTACTTCGTCTTTTGGCGCACGTACTCCACGATGTCCTCCGCCTTAGTGGTGTAGTGTTATGAGGTTACAAGTGAACATACATACATACCGGTCAAAATCATAACCCTCCTTTTTGCTTCGCCGAAGTCTGGCAATAATACATAGACTGAACGGCTAGTGTTACCATCTGAGGTTACCATCGTCCTAAAAAAGTTTTATTTTTCCCACACTTGACATTTCTGACGTCACAACTGTCAAGCGCTCACGCGATGACTTATGTCATTAGTCATACGCTATTTAGCTGCTGTTTATCTGGAAATATTTTAGCGAAATACAAAGTTATCGTAGCAAACAGCTAATATTACTGATAATCACTTTCACGTAACGCGTGATAGTGAATGCTGGACGCGCGTGCGATGAGAACAAGTGGAAAAATTTAGTGTGAAGTTGTATTCCAATGTTTACCTCAGTGACTGTTTTTATTAGTTAAAATGGATAATAGCAGTGATAAGAAAGACGATACGAGTGCTCAGAAGAAAGAGGTGCTCTCGAGTTTACAGAAAATATGTTTAGTGTGTGGTGATAAGGCTCTAGGTTACAACTTTAACGCAATCTCGTGCGAGAGTTGTAAGGCGTTTTTTAGACGCAACGCCCTAGCCAGTAAAGAGTTCAAGTGTCCGTTTACGAACAACTGTGTGATCACTGTAGTAACTAGAAGGTTTTGTCAAAAATGTCGACTAGAAAAATGTCTGTCTATAGGCATGGTGAAAGAGTTTATAATGTCGGAAGAGGACAAGGCGGAAAAGAGACGGAAGATAGAAGAAAACAGAGCTAGAAAACGGCAACGTGATCCTGACGACGCAGTAACAAGCTCAAAGAATGTCAAACGAGACGATGAAGGTGACACGGGATTCATTCCGTTACAAGACACCGTTATTCAGTATGATACTTTAAGTACAACATGTAGTCCTAGTAGTACAGTCCAGTCTCCATTGTCGAATGACCTGGACACATCGATACAGTCTCCTCAGTACAACTACACTCCCGCTGCGCCCGTCACAAGTAATGATCCGCCATACACTATGAAGATATACCCGATAGATGAGAAATCAGTCATTAATAGAGCAATATATGAACAACGAATGATGGAATCATACATGTATGAGAATGGTGAAAGTAATATGTATGGAGACACTCCAAAACAGAATACTATAAGGTTCGTATATATAGTTAATAATTAAGTCATTGTATTGTTTGTGCTTTGTGTACAGTTGAAGCATCACATATTTATTTATAGACAAGTATTGGTCGATGGGTAGCCTTAGGGGCATTTATCTGAACAGCATAATTAGGTTCCATCAGTGGATTTTTTCACTATTATATTGTTTAATTTCATTATTAATATGGTAATTTGCATTCAGTTCATTATAATTATTATACTCAATTATAATCTACAGGGTTGTGATTCTGGCCAGTAAAGCCTGAAAATAAAGCCCAATACCTCCCTTTTTGCAGTTTTAACTATTCAGTTACTAAATCATGGTAATTTCTTTAAGGATAATGCTTGTATTTTTCCCAAACAAATACCTAAGTATTTTCTAAATCCTACCTTAATTTTATAAATGCGAAAATAAGTTTGTTTGTTACGCTTTCATGCTAAAACGGGTGAACAGATTTGGATCAAATTTGGCACATGGGTAGACCATGACCTGCAGGGCTAACATGACAAGCGCGAGATTGCGCGAGATAGCTATTTTTGTCGTTTTGTCTACAATTCTGACGTCATTCTAATCCCTAACATGACCGTAAACGACGAGATAGCTCGAAAAAGGCACTTTGACATTTCTATATCTCGCGCGAGAGACCGATGTTGCAAATTATAAAAAACAAATCATTTTTATGATAGTAACATTGGCTTGAGATACCGTTTCACTAATTAATTCAATGCCGATTCTCTTGTCACAAATGCTTCTAAATTAGACTAAAAATTACCAAAACTTTTTTTTTCTTTTGCTTATATCTCGAAAATGGTGTGTCCTATCGCAAAAATAATGAAAATTTCGATCCCCTATATAAAACCCTTAAACCCCTAACACTCAGCATGTAGGTAATAATTTTTCTTATTTTCCATACAAAAGTGAAAAACTCCATATAAAAACGTCGTTCCAGTAAAAATTGTAGTTTAAAACAAAGTATTTTAATTATATTGAAACATAAATTAATGATGACTAAGATGACAAGTCCAATTATAAAATAAATAAAATAAATAAAATAAATAAAATAAATAAAAGAAATAAAATAAATAAAATAAATAACATAAATAAAATAAATAAATAACAAATAAAATAAATAAATAAAACAAATAAATACAATAAATAAATGAAATAAAATAAATAAATAAAACAAATAAATACAATAAATAAATGAAATAAATAAATACAATAAATAAATAAAATAAAATTTATTCAAGTATAAAGTAACATTATGATTTAAATTAATTAATATTATTTTTTTTATGAAACTGCCATGTTATTTTGGAGTTTTTTTTGTATCATATTTTTGTCTACTCTTCTCGTCGTCAAAATCGAGGACGAGTAAATAAGACTAAATGACCGAAAAATCACAGATTATCTCGTGTTGGATCGTCAAAAATCGAGATAACTAAGGTGCCATGTTAGGGTTTGTCGACAAAACATCAAGTTTGACAGAACGAGTCGACTATTTTGTATGGCAGCGCTGTCAGAAAACGAGTAAAGTGCTGAAATAGACGACAATTACTCGCGCGAGAGAGAAAAATTGTCGCGTGTGTCATGTTAGGCCTACTGGGTTAGGACGTAGGATACTTTTTATCCCGATACTACCACAGGATCAAGACATGTGCGGGTGAAACCGCAGGATGCAGTTAGGACTATACAGTGTGTCCGGACATGGACTAGCGATATTCTAAATACTTAAATATAAACTATTTTAAAGGACACTATTAAATTTTTTTTTTTTTTAATTACACTAGGCTTGTAATAATTATTGGTTGAATTGCATAATTTATCTTCTTTTTTTTTCGACTTTCACATTTTTTTCAAAAGTTATGGAATTGTGAACACTGCTTTGTAATGCAGATGTTAGACAATATTATTGCCTTTCGAATAAGCCTATTTTTATCTCAGTATGACTAAAACTTTGAGATATATGATATTTATTGTAAAAAAAAACAAATGGCTGCCACATAGCAGGGAAGTGTATTGGACCCAAGCCTAGAGTGTAATTGTACTTAAAAATAGTTTATATTTAAGTATTTAGAATATCGCTAGTCCATGTCCGGACACACTGTATAGTGTAACGTTAATAACAAAAAAAAAACATTGCCCATGAGTAACTGGGTTTTGTAGCAAACTATAGGTCAAAGTTCAGATTTCGAATGTTGAAAGCTGAGTTGATTGTCAATAATACTTTAAGTAATTACTATTGAATTTTTTTCAAAGAGCCACAAAATAAATATGCAATATTTGACAAAAAAATCTGCAAATGGCTGAGATGTTTCAGTATGTACTGAATAAACATAATTTTGGCAGACAGGGCAAATCACTTGTCCAGGATTATCTTCACTAATAAGAATAAAGCCCAAAAAATATATACATAGAAAGTAATTTCCGACTTTGAAAACTGGTAAACATTGGTATTTGCCATGCAAACCTGCAATATGCTTGAAAATCAGGCCTGTTAAACTCCAGCCCATTTTGAATCTACATATTAGTTAGAAGACATTATCCCTTACCACCTTTATCAACAACAACACCTCTTGAATGTTCATTCCTTATCAAAACATACACATACCACACACATCGCTCCCTCACATAGTAGCCCCAATATAATGATTATAATTGACAGATCAATATTGACAAATAGTGACAAGTCATCGCACCGAGAGACACGGCCACAGCATGTGTGTGAGGAGATCCCGTCTACCAGCAACAACCCCGATGTCAACAAGGCGAGGGATATACTTCAGGATGTTGAGAGGTACATACTTCTTTTATCTTGCATTGGCATGTGCTGTATATGAATAAATCATAGTAAAAACTAAAAATATTAGGCAGTTAGCTCATTGGTACCTAAAATCTGTTCCAAAAGTATCAGATAAAAGTGTAAACAAACCCTGTTCAGGTTATGTTTTTACGCAATAACTCAGTAAGGGAAATTAGTAGGTAACACATTCATCTGTATTAAGAAGGTTTTAACTTTATATCTCACTAATTTTCCAACAATGATTGTTTTTATAATACTATAAAAATGGTAATTAAAAATTATCAACGAAAATTGAGATGATAAAATTAACCTTAATTATTGTCAAATGAAAAACATATTTAATAAAAATAATTAAAATTTCGGGTTAAATATTTAAATACTCGAATCAATGCGCTCAATGTACTCAAACTAAAACAACCATTTGTTTACATTTTCGTCAGATACTTTTAGACCAGACCAAGGCCAGAGGGCTAGACTGTACGAGACCTACTTAAAAATAAACCCCACTGATCATAATCATCTGCCGGATGCCAGATGCTGAATACCAATATTTTACATGGAGCAACTACCTATCTGACCTCCACAACCCAGTTACTGGATAATACGATACCCCTTGGTAAGACTGGTTGTCAGAATTTCGGGCTTCTGACGACCCGTAACGTCTGTCAAAGATCCACGAATAACAACAGGGACCAACGGCTTAACGTGCTTGCCAAGGCACGGACGCAGGGTCGGGATATGTTAAGATGGTAAACCAACCGCGGCAAGCGTAGCTTAACCTGATGGATCGACCCGTGCGGCTGTTATTACTCAGCCACAACCAAAAGTAACCCCACTCGTGAAATCTATTTTAGTAGCTATTTTGTTAAGAGTCTATTGTACCTACACCCGGCAAGTCGAGCCGAGTCAGCCAGACTAAGAAACAAAAAAAGAGAGAGATAGAGGGAGGGGGGGGGGGAATTTAAAAAGTTAATGTAGACGCCTGTGTTTGTTAACTTAATTAATTTAAAATTGAATTCTCTTTTCTTAGCGTATTTTACCGCTGAATTCCTTTTGTGCGTAGTTCTGACACGCACTTTGAATTTTAATATTGATCCAAATTGCCCCAAATTACGTTTCAAGGATACACCTGTGGTAAAAGCGCTATTATGTTTATAACTTTATCTACGATATCGATAGGGGGACCTCGTTTAGACGCACCTGATGATAGAACACCTGCGTGCCCTTCTTAATAGTGACTCAGATTACAGATTTACGAAGGAATTCTCAAACGAGACAATTTTTGGAATGAAAATTTCTTTAGGCGCGTTGATCACTTTTTGGGTGAACAAAAATCATGGAACTCGCGTCATCGTCACCGAAGGCGCGTTGAGCACTTTTTTGTTTACAGCGCACTCTGTTTTATTTTTTAGGATTTTTTTTTAATGGAGCTACAGCTTTCGTTCTTGTACTGACAGCAAGCCACATAAATTCCTGACATTTTCGTTAGATGGCGTTACTTAGTTTTCACTTCTATAGGCAGTCCCCAAAGACTGCCCCGCATGTTTTTTTTTTGTAGCTATTGGCGAAGGAGCTCATCCAGGAACAGAGTACCATAACCACAATACCATGCTACTTCTGCCGCCAAGCAGCATCACTGTGCTCCAGTTTGAAAGATATGGGTCAAGTCAAATGAATCGTTTCGCCGCAAGCCGAAATGACTTGTCGGCGATGACCTCATACAATCAAATGCCTGCTTTGATACCACAAAATTACATAAAAATCTCCAATAAGTATTAATTTGTCTTTGCCACATTAAAATACATATTATTATATTGTAGCATCAGAATTAGAAACACCAAACAGTTTTTTTTTTTTGCAACCGCTCCTTTGTCGACTATTCTGCCAGCGTCGTGTGACGGCAGCGCAGTGTCGTTTGAGAATGCGGCTATTAATGACTCAGTTGCAAGGATTACAGCTATGATACTTGACATGTGGTAGCATTTCGAGTGGCTCACAACTTTGTTGACAATACATTTATCTTTGTGTAGATTACGTGAGGTTGTAAGAGAGAATACTCATCGTTTGGGCGATAAACGCTTGTTGTACCTACTGTACGAGTACCTATAGTTTACTTATTGTGTATGTAGTAGGTACTTAATGATTATTATAATCAACTAGCTTTGGCCTGCGGCTTCGCCCGCGTGAATGTCGACTGTCCCACGTGAATGAACTACCGAGAAAAAAATTATACCTACTTATTATGTCCTTACCTAGGTCAAGATCTACCCATGTGCCAAATTTCATCCTAATCCGTTCAGCCTTTAAGACGTAAAATAGTGTCTCTGACAGACAGATAGTTACTTTCCGATTTATAATTTAATTTAGTATAGACCAAATTAAATAAACCATGGCCAAATTAAATAAAGCATGGCCATATTATGATAGATTAACCCACAGAAAATCTTTAAATTCACTGACAGACTTCAAATCGCTGCGCTGGCTAGAAGCATGAAATGTTGCGCAAGTGTTCCTTGATAACGAAAGTGAGCACGAATTATTTTTGAAAATTCAGTCCCTAAAGGGGTGAATTAGGGGATGAAAGTTTGTATGGAAGTTCGTGATTTTTACTAGGGATGCATCCGATATATCGGCGATACTCGAAGTTTGCCGATATATCAGCATCGGCGATATTATTATGGCCGATACAACGATACTTTTCAAAATTCGCGCTTTAAAAATGTAATTTAAACTATAATTCAATAGGCGTATTGGTATCGGTATCGCCGATATTTTTATAAGAGTATCGGTATCGTATCGGCAAAAAAGCGTATCGAAACATCCCTAATTTTTACCAATGGGAATTCCTATCTTCCCTATCATAGCCCACAGATTTTAAAATAGAAATGGTTCGGTTTACTAGCGAGTTCATTTACACTTTTTATTCATATTGGATTCAGACTTCGAGGAAAAGATGCCGAATGAAAGGCAAATATGATATCGGCTTAAGTACGTACGCGCATACCGAATTAAAATCGCCCGACATGACGATGCTCATTCACACTTACGTCTGCACCAAACACCTTGGTAATCAGTGCAAAATGATATAGATAACACATTCGTCAATAATCTCCTTATCAGCTTATCAGGAGTCCGTGCGTATCGGGCTAGCAACAGCCGTTGACGGAAGACTCGTATTTTGAAAGTGGCTGGACAGTCCCGGCCGTGAATATGATACTTACATCAAACTTTTGAAAGAGTACCAGGTACAGTATTTTCATCTCACGAAGCGACGCGCGCTTTACTTGTGGTTACCAAGTGTACAAACACGCTGTGAGTGTGTGTTGTAAGTGAAGGAGCTCTCGGTACCGTCCGAGACAAAGGCGAAGTTGGAAGTGTTTGTATGTATATGCGTTTGTGTGTTTTGTGCTGACGCTACTCGTCTTCACGCACACATTCACGGCGTGTTTGGACACTTAGTTACCACAAGTATAGCGCGCGTCGCTTCGTGAGATAAAAAAACATGTGGGGCAGTCTTTGGGGACTGCCGATAGAAGTGAAAACTAAGTAACGCCATCTAACGAAAATGTCAGGAATTTATGTGGCTTGCTGTCAGTACAAGAACGACAGCTGTAGCACCATAAAAAAAATCCAAAAGATAAAACAGAGTGCGCTGTCTACAAAAAGGTGCTCAACGCGCCTTCGGTGACGATGACGCGATTTCCATGATTTTTGTTCACCCAAAAAGTGCTCAACGTGCCTAAAGAAACTTCAAAATACTATAAATTATGAGTGACAGAGATGACTACAATGCTGACTTTATCTAAAAGTCTGTGCCATATTTACGGCACAAACCGTATTGACCCGAAGGTGTTTCCAAAGATCCACAATTCACATTTCGCTAATCATGTTAAGTCCTGTGTAACAGGGTGCAAGCGAGAACATATTGGCATTATCTGGGAAATTAAGACTCTAGAGAGACTAAGAGAGCTGCTTATGAACTTTTTTAAATTAAAAAAAACTCGACCATCTTTTCGGACCCACAGCTTTGTTTTATTTATTTGAGTTTTACCTGGTCCTCGCGCTAAGACCTATAGACAGATTCAGTTTTGTTTACTGGTCTCGTGTTTCCACGTTACGGCAGAACGAGTAAAAGGGACGTTAACATTTTTTTTTATCCTACAGTTAGATTATTAAAAAATATTGGACACGTTTTTTTTTCTTTTTTTACGTAATCAAAAGATTACGGCAATACATTGAATTAAAATGTGGCATGACGTCAGTCCCCGGTAGAATTTATACTGTGACGTAGCGAGCCCCCACTCCCCAACTTTACGGTTTACGGTTTAAGAAATTTATTTCGCTCAAAAAGAATACAATTATTCACTTCTATGAGGAAAAACATATTAATTAAGATAAGCGACGATTTCGCTTAGTAATAAACCCAAAAACAAAAGTAATAAATAAAAATAAAATAAACGGTTTCAACGGTTACAGTTCATACATTATTTAGGTGGTGCTTTAATAGCCTTTAATGCGTTTTATCTAAACCTTTTTTTATTAATAAGCAAAAAACACGTAACTAATATTTTTTTTATTATCTTACTGATTGTGATCACTGACGGACTAAATAGTTTTTTTTTTGTTTTTCTCCAGTCAACAATGTCAACATCTCTATTACCCTACAACGTGCTTACCTATACAAGAGTTCGTACCATCATAATAACCATGTCTTGTTTCATGTTTTCAGGATAGAGCCGAACTCCATGGAGTCAATATTGTGTGAAGCGATAAAGTTGGAGTTCGAAGCATATACGTCAGTCAACCCGTGCAGTGGCTCTTCTAGAGAACTGAATGAGGTGAGGAAAATCGGTTTCTTTATTTTAAACTTTTGGTCCGTGAAAATTATTATCAACATAACATTTTATGACACAGCAGCTATTGGCTATTGCCTACATGGTTATGGATTAAAGTATTCATCATTTGCCTAGCCTTTTCCCACATATGTTGGGGTCGGCTTCCAGTCTAACCGGATGCAGCTGAATACCAGTATTTTACATGGAGCGACTGCCTATCTAATCTCTCTTGGTAAGACTGGTTGTCGCACTTTCGGACTAATGACTGACTACCCGTAACGACTGTCAACGATCCGAATAAAAGTATTCTATGTGATAAGCAGAGCAGTGGTGGCCCAGTGGTAACAGGCCCATCTTACGAGTTGTAGGTCGTTTGTTCGAACCCAAGCAGGCGCTTTACTTTATGTAAATAATTTCATCACCACTGCTCTCAAAACGGTGAAGGAAAACATCGTGAGGAAACCGGCATGTTTTAGAACCAAAAATTCGAAGACATGTGACATCTACCAACCCGCACTGGGCCCGCGTGGTGGATTACGGCCCACTCCCTCTAACAGAGAGGAGGCCTGTGTCCCAGCAGTGGGAACATTAATAGGCTGATTATGTTATGTTATTTGTTAATCCAGGACCAACATCCACAACCGTTAAGTTCAGTCGTTTGCGCGTGACTGAGTGACAAACATCTTCATAAACTACCATTTTACAAGGAAAAAATCATGAAGATGCGTCAGCTTTTAGTAACATTTTGTTCTCAATTTCCAGGTGGAACGTGCCAAATTAAACGAGTTAATAGTAGCGAACAAGGCGCTAAACGCTCCCATAGACGATGACATCTCGCAGTTAGTGGGAGATACTGCGTGTACGGCTGGCTTCAAGGTAAAATACTAAACGCTCCCATAGACGATGACATCTCGCAGTTAGTGGGAGATACTGCGTCTACGGCTGGCTTCAAGGTAAAATACTAAACGCTCCCATAGACGATGACATCTCGCAGTTAGTGGGAGATACTGCGTGTACGCCTGGCTTCAAGGTAAAATACTAAACGCTCCCATAGACGATGACATCTCGCAGTTAGTGGGAGATACTGCGTGTACGGCTGGCTTCAAGGTAAAATACACTTTGTTTACAAACTGTTATGTGAATCATCATGAACATAACGTGGTATACTATGATGTAAAGTTTTGATGCTATACGAGTAGAGGAAGAGCAAAGAAACGATAGATGGGATGAGACAGTCGTTCACACGGCCACTATTTCCATTCGATTTCATCGTAAAAAGTACTTAGTCAGTTGTTTAGTTTACTCGCGAGTATGAGAGGGTCTCGAATACGAGAGAAAAGTTTTTTCGTGTGAACGATACAACATGAACATAAGCGCCACTGCGAGTCGCATTCAATAAAATCGTTTCGAGACGGCCTACCCGGTGGCAACTTTGGAAGGTATACGGGGAAAAATATTGCTCGAACACGATATTTTCTCGCATAGAATCCGTGTGAACAATGTTATATATTTTCTACTGCCGATACGCTCTATTCGATAAAATCTCGTGTACGGTATACGGGAAAAAACATTTTTTCTTTAAAAAAATTTAGGCCACACACAGTTAAGTATAATTTTCTTCAAAATCAAGGAGAAAACAATACTTAACTGTGTATTTAATTCTTGAAAAAGCGTCTTATTTTGCCATCTTAGTTGAATTAAAATAATATCAACTTGTATTTCATGAATCACCCTGTATACTGAATAATAATTCATCACATTCAATAAAAATCATTAACTTACTCCATGAACTTAAAAAAATCGTTAACATTACAGGAAGGCGGCAGCAAACACGATCCCCGCCTGATAACGATAGTGAACCTTACCGCTGTCGCAATACGGCGGTTTATCAAGATGGCCAAGAAGATCAACTCCTTCAAGAATATGTGCGAAGAAGATCAAGTAAGAGTTTGAGTATTTAGTCATGGATTTATTTAATGTATTGTATGTATTTAAGCGAATCTCAAATAATTCCCATTTTGCTTTCCTAAAAATATTATTGAACATTCTAATATAATGAACTCTTTATGTCACTCTCAAATAATTCCTACTTTGAAGTCCTAAAAATACGCCGCGTAAGCCCCACCGTGACCAATTGGTCACCGTCGCGTCGGCTCACGCGGCTTGAATCACTATTTTTACCGCTTAATAAAGGCTAATAACGTCTGTGAGCAGTTGTACTCTATGGCTTGAGGGATATTCTCGTCAATTAGACATAAAATAATAAAAAAATACAGGTACAGTACGACACAACTTAGATGTAGCATCGGCAAAATTCGTAAAACCGATCACCGTCCGAACTGAGTGCGCCTTCGACATCACCAATCTTTATTACTGCTTCAGGTGAAAATTATCTTTCGAAAACGCAATAATTTGTACAGTCTTATAGCCAAATACATTCGTAAAATTGAAATGAATGAATAAAAATTTTCAAATCTATGCTACATCTAAGTTGTGTCGTACTATAACGTGACGTAAAGCGCGCGTGAATGTCAAACCGCCTAGGGCCTAGACCGGCGCGGCGACCTTAAGAGTGTTTATTCTGAAAGTTGGCAACGTCGCAAATAGATGTCAAATATTTCGTTGTTTTGATTAATTTGATAATATTTCTGTATGGAAATAAAAAATGTGGCTAACTAGCGAACTAGATTATTGATTATGAAATGCAATAATTAATATCGTAACACCGAATAGTTAGTTTTAGATGTAAAAAAAGTATTTGGAAACTTTCCAAATGCCTTTTTTCACCTAAAACGGGTACAACATCAAATTCAATGTAATAATTGAAATTCATTATTAATATTCTAGTCAATTGGTTAGCCACATTTCTTATTTCCATACAGTATTATTTCCAAATTAATCGAAACAGGTAAATATTTGACAGCTATTTACGACGTTGCCAACTTTTAGGATGCACGCTCTTAATAGGCAAGTAACTGCGACCAACTTGGATGTAGCGCGGTTGGTCACAGTTCTAACCTACCCGAACCGGTCGGTGCCCTAGCTCAGTTACTGCGACCAATTCGGCTCGCACTTGATTGGCCACAATTCTAACCTAAAGCTGGTTGAAGTGCAATAAGTTTTTAGAGGAACATTTCCAATTTCCATTTGGCCTTAAGAGCGTTTATTCTGTAAGTGAGCAACGTCGCATATAGATGTCAATTTATTTATTTATTTATTTATAAGTAATTACAACGGCTTGCGCCAATGACAGTAATTAACTGGTAAAACTAAGCATAAAACTAAACATATTACATATTTAACATAATTAGAAAACAAATAACAATTCAGGGATCAAATATACTTAACAATAACTTAAAGAAAATAAAATAAAATTACATCGAATAAAGTGATAACATATAACTTATTACTTAACATAGCTTTCGCAGAACATGAGACAATTTGACATGATCAACCTGAGTGTGTCATTAAAGATGTCACATTCTGGGACTGTTTCCATTAATGAGTTTAAAGCGCCATGCATGCGACACAACGGGGATTGCGCGCGCGACACAGTGCGGCAATGGGATGTGGCGAACAGTCGGTGACGTCGAGTAGGCCTATGACGCAGGTAGCTGTCAGGCACATAAAGTGTACACAAAGTATTGTGTAGCTCTGGCGAATCTACCATGCTCCTTAAGATTTTTATGGCCATTACAATCTGATCTCTGGCTCTACGCACTGAAAGGGAATTATATCCTAACATTCCCAGCAGGAAATGAGTAGGATACATAAAAGGATAATATCCGTAAATCTTTTTATATAAAAAGCGCAGGAAGGCTTTCTGAACCTTTTCAATCAACAATTCGTATGTGGATTCATGGGGATTCCAGACGGTTGCAGCAAATTCTAACTTACTTCTAACTAAACAGTTAAATAATAATTTGATGACAATAGGATTATTGAAATCACGGGCATTACGCAGGACAAAACCTAGGCGTCTGTAAGATTCTGAAGCTAGGGCAGACATGTGTGTATGGAAAGTCAATCCGCAGTCAAATGTCACGCCAAGATCTCTAATGGTTGACACGCGCTTTATTTCAACACCTGCTAAAGTATAGGCGGCATGTGTAGGTTGTAACTTGCGGCTAAAGGTCATGACGTAACATTTACCGGGATTAAACATCATTTTGTTGTCTATACTCCACATATGGATACGGTCGATGTCACTTTGAAGATGTTCGGGAGTTACATCCTTATCAATCACTTGAACTAATTTTAAATCGTCAGCATATAGGAGGCATTTGGCATACTTTACTACTTTAATGAGATCGTTAATCATAATGAGAAAGAGAAGGGGGCCTAAAACTGAACCCTGGCTTACGCCTGAACGCGTATGATATGACTTCGAAATAAAGGATCCATGGCTAACATACTGTTTCCTATTTGAGAGGTAATCCGCAAAAAATTTTAGAAGTTTTGGGGTAAAACCCATGCTGTATAATTTATTTAGTAGAATATCGTTATCCACTGTATCGAACGCCTTTTTAAAATCTAAATATAGCACGTCTACTTGTTGACCTTTATCCATGTTATGAGATATATAGTCAACGAGAGATAACAAGTTAGTCTCTACTGATCGACCCGGTCGGAAGCCATGCTGCTCCTCACAAAGCAGCGTATTTAGCTGCGCGTATATTTCTTTGTGAGCGATACTCTCAAAAAGTTTTGCAGCGCATGATAGTACTGCGATAGGACGATACTCTTCAACCAAGGTCTTATTGCTTGTTTTAGGTATCGGAGTGACTTTCGATATCTTCCACTGTTCAGGGTATATGCCGGTTTTTAAAGCCAAGTTAAAAATATACGAAAGTGCAGGAGCAACAATCTCCTTGCATCCTTTTAAGATGTAAGATGGAACTTTATCTGGACCCACAGAACTAAGTGGTTTTAACTTAGTTATTCCTGATTCTACTTGTGATAGGGTAAAAAAGCTTATGTTGATTTGTGCATCGCATGACAAGGGAGTACTAGATATATTGTTGATATCCAATGTGGGACTATTAGGTAGGAACACACTAGCAAAATAATTTGCAAAGGCATCAGCGGCTTCAAATAATTTTCTCAAATAATTTTCTGTTTTAATTAATTTGGCAATATTACTGTATGGAAATAAAAATGTGGCTAACTAGCGAACGAGAATATTGATTATGAAATGCAATAATTAATATCGTAACACCGGATATTTACTTTTAGATGTAAAAAGAAGTATTTGGAAACTTTCCAAACGCCTTTTTTTACACCTAAAACGGGTACAGCATGAAATTCAATGTTATAATTGCCTCTGGCATTAAGTCCGCCTTTGTATAGTATTTTTTACTTGCAATTGGAAAATGAAAATGGAAATGGAAATGATCCTCTAATCACATTGTCTCTGAATTTAAATCCTTGGGTCGATAAGGATATTGATTTGATGTTGAATTAATTCCTCTGTTATTGTGACAGGTGGCGCTTCTCAAAGGTGGCTGTATAGAGATGATGGTACTCAGGAGTACTATGACGTATGACGGGCAGAGAAACCAGTGGAAGGTAAGATATTGTCAAAGTTATGGCAAAAAAAATAAACACCGTTATTGGCAAATGTATTGGAGATCCCAATGATTTTGTTGCGAAAAGTGAATCCTGCTTTTTGTTTCGAACTTGTAAGCATACAACATTCTTGAAAGTTGCTATAAATTGATACAACATTATACATACAGGGTGGCATCCCGATATCGCCGCGAAAACTGTTACTATGGATTCGGTACATGATTCTGAACCCCCCTGCGTTAAAATTTTGCGTCGGTTATTTAAAATAAATCGGTCAAGTGCGAGTCGGACTCGCACACGAAGGGTTCCATACCATGTCGTACAAGATTTAACACTATGCATTTTTGTAATACTTTCGTAAAGGTAACAACAGAGGCGCTATAAAAAAACATAAAGATTTGTAAAGAAATTGTCTAATTTTAATGAAAAAATGTTGTTGTGTTAAATATAGGTGTAGAAGTTTATTTCATTTATTTTAGTAACATGCATTAACTAAAGTCAAAGTTATTTATTTGCTACTAACATAGTATTAGTAGGTATAAATAGGTATATGTGGTAGGTAAGCAGGTAGATATGTAGGATAGGTAGGTTAGGTTAGGTAGCAGTTAGGGCAGGTAGGTAGGGTAGGTAATTAGGTAGAAATAGGTAATTAGGAAAGGTAGGTGCGCCGTAGATACGTACTTAGTGCTAACCGTGCGAAGCCGGGCCGGGTAAAGCTAGTTACTTATAAATAAAAGGATTTCTCTTGCTACATCAGACTATATTGTACAAAATAGAATGTAAGTAGTACGCCAAATTTTAATTACAACATTCCGTCAATACAGGTATTTATTTACGTTATTTTTGATAGTCATAATTCAAATTCAAATGTCATTTATTCAAACTAGGCTGAGAATCAGCACTTTTCGAACGTCAAAATTACATAAGACAGTCCCCCAAAAACGCCCGCCCTTCACCACTTCCTACTTCCTAGTGCTTTAGCTGGGAAGTGGAAGTGGCGCAACAAACTCCCCAGCAGCGCAGTTGTCTGTTCAGTTACGAAAAAAAACTTGATTCTATACAATAGTATGCAAATATTTTACATTACTCAACACAAAACATTAAATAAAATATATTTGCCAATGTACCAACAAAAAAAAATATCGAAATCTAAACTCAAGCGAAAATAAAAACTAAAAACGTAAACAGAACTTAATACCCGAATTATAAAGCCTCCTGGCATAAAGGGCGTGTCCGCTTACATTATATACATACAGCATACAGAAATCTATTATTTCTTACTTATTATTTTTACACATCCCATCGGACTATGAGAGTGAGGGAAGAGAGAGTTCACTCGTGTCTGCGCATATACTTGTGCACTATAATATCTCCCACGCCGAAGGCTAGTCTCCATTGAGATTGGCCGCCGTGGCTGAATATTTTTACACAAATAAGTTTTCTCAATATGAAATTGTATCCACAACGGTTTAAGGTAACTGAATAAATTAAGTACCCTGTATGTACCACCATTCATTTCAATGTTTCTGAATATTATTGTCTATTGGAGTGTAGTTTTAACATGAGGTACACACATCAACACCGTCTAGGGATACTTTGAAAAAAGTCGATAAAGTTCTTAATCTCAAAAAATACTGGCCGGTTTTAAAATCTTTTGAAGAGAGCTTATTTTGTAGACCTTTTTGGATGATCGAAATTTAAATGATCGAAATAGTATTTGCTGCCATGATAGTAGGTACTTACTAATTCCATGTCATTACTCCGACTAGTAAATAGTTATCTGTGGAATTTATATCGCATAATATTAGCATGAAATACAAAATATTATTTTTAAGTTGCAGTAAATCGCCCATATTATTTAAAATACGTTATTAATCGGCGTTTTTAGTATTTGTTGATTATAAACAGTGTATGGTACATGATACACACAAGTTTCAAATTCCTAATTTGTTTAGTTGTTGAGATAGAGTTCGTACAAAAATGGTCTAAAACAGACAACTTCTACGGCCCCCTAATTCATCATTTTTGAAGATAAAAACAAATAAAAATTATATTTATTTTCTACTTGATGAGCTCTAGACAATGATACCCCACATGCCAGGGTCAAATTATTTTTTTTTCAAAATTTAATTTAATTGTATGGCGACCCCCCTTTAATTTTTAATTTTATTATTTGTTGCTCTTGCGGCAATAGAAATGCTCAATCTGTGAAATTTTCAACTGCCTACCTATTACGGTTCATGAGATAGAGCTCGCTGACAGACAGACGGACAGCAGAGGCTTATGAATAGGGTTCCGTTTGTCACCCTTCGGGTACGGAACCCTAAAAACAGCTATTCGGAGGATCCTCCCTTTTCAATAGAGAATAAGTGAACTTTACACCCTGTTCCTCATACCTCCAAAATACTAAGGCGAACTTCATGTTCAACAGACGATTCTATAGTTCTTTGGAAATAAGTATTTCTGTCTACGTAATTGTGTCTATACTCCATTTGAAATAAGATTTGACATTTAACTAAACCTTTTTTACAGTCCGTTCAACCGATTTTGACTTTTATTGCGTTGGTGGCATGACAAATGGCAGCCGCAGTAAACAGTTTGCATTGTAACCAGGTTTTTGCTTTTAATGCCATCCTTATGGCTACGATATAGAAGTCAGAATCGGTTGAACGGACTGTATAAAAGGTTTGTTTAAATGTCTAATCTTATTTCAAATGGAGTTTATGTGTGTGTATTTGACAACCGGATTTGCCTTTCCTCTTCGTTTTCATCATCGTTCCAATCGATTTCTTTTTGCATTCCTACTACTACGACTTATATTCGAACTATGGTTTCTTTGTGACATACTTGAAATACAAAACTTAACGAGAGGAAGGAAACCAAAAATAAAAATCCGACAATAATAAAAAGACGCGCACTGGATTTTCAACGCTATGCTAAGCGCCGAGAGTTGAAATTTGACGTGCTAGGGTGCACTCTGTTTGACTCTTAATGCTCGACTTAACACCGAGAGTTGAAAATCCAGTGCGATAAAAAATCGCCCTTTCGTACCTGGGCTTAAACCGCACGGCACAGCTAGCCTAATACTCTGCCGTCGCCCAGATCCCGCACTGCCAGGAGCAGTTCGGCTCCATCCGCACGGACGTGCTGAAGCTGGCGAAGGGCAACATCTACCGCTCGCACGAGTCCTTCATCCGCTCCTTCGAGCCGCGCTGGCGCACCGACGAGCACGTCATACTCATCATGTCGGCCATCTTGCTGTTCACGCCCGACAGGATGAAGGTCGTGCATCCCGATGTTATTAAGTTGGAACAGGTAAGTTATCATCGTCCTCCTAAACTTTTCATAATTTATTTGGGTCTATTTCTTCCATACATCTCGATTAGCCACCCATTTTGCATTTTACACAAGCCCCTACTCCCCTCCTTTATTTCGTGTGGTTAGTGACTAACCTGGTGTCAGTTTTAAGGCCGCCCATTGGCCTTTGGACTTTGCTTCACATACCGACGAAGAAATATCTCTCAGGCATGCCGATTTCCTCACGATGTTTTCCTTCACCGTTTTTGAAGCAAATGATAATTTATACAATACACACATGAATCCGAAAAGTCAGAGGTGCGTGCCTTGGGTTCGAACTCGAGACCTATGACTTGGCAGTCTGACGATCACACCACTACACTATCATTGTTCAGTATCCCTACTCTTATAACCATTCACTCAAAACCTCACATATTACTCATTCCTCCACATCACATGCCTCTACCATAACAAACAATAGTCACACAGCTCGTAGGTCGCCGGCACTAATTTCAGGCTTCTTCTTTAAAACTCACTCCAGTACTTTTCAATCGAGGATTCCTCACGAGTTTTTCGTTAAACTTAAAAAAAAAACTTTTGAAATTAACTAATTAAATTAAGCGTTTACGTCGTACGGCATTTCATACAAACTTTCAAGCCCTTGTTTTTCGAAATGACAGAACCGATTTTAATGAAACTTCATACGCATAAGCAAGATACAAAGGTCAAAAAAGTTAGTTAAGAACATTTTTGAAAAATAGTGTTACAGCCACATTAGACCGATTTTAAATTTTCTTTAGAAACAGAGATATCCAGTTATCTGTTTTTGAATAAGACATTTCGAAAATGTTCTTAAATAACTTTTTAGGCCTTTGTATCCTGCTTAAGCGTATGAAGTTTCATTAAAATCGGTTCTGTCATTTCGAAAAACAAGGGCTTGAAAGTTTGTATGAAATGCCGTACGACGTAAACGCTCTTAACTCGGGTTTCAAATTAATTGGTTACGCAACGTTCAAATTGTTTAAAATAAAAGAATGGAGGCCATTTTGTACAGTAAATTGTCAACACCAAGTTCGCAAAACTCTCTGTTCCCTCTCAATAGAAAGATAAATCCTAGAAAATTGGTTAAACCTACAGAAATCTTAACAAAACTCTTTTCCCTTTCAGAACTCCTACTACTACCTACTCCGTCGCTACCTCGAAAGCGTATACCCCGGCTGCGAAGCGAAATCCACCTTCCTAAAGCTGATACAGAAGATTCTAGAACTTCGCAAATTGGCCGAGGAGGTGACCGGCGTGTACCTAGACGTGAACCCCATAGAACCTCTGCTGATGGAGATATTCGACCTCAAGCACCACGCCGCATGAAACACAGGGTAACATAGCATAAGTATTATTACTACTTCAGGACACGGATTGGTAAAAAATGGAGTGTTAACCGCTATAACATTAAAAGTTTGTGGGTCCTTTGAGGGGACTGTTAAAGTCATCATTGTTCCAGTGCGAGAAAGGTTAATGATAAATGATATTTATTTCTGTAGTTAGGTTATAAAACTAGATGAGGTCAGTTTTTTTCTTTCTGGCTCTAAGGGCCCATTTCACGATGTCCGAACGAATAGAAACTACTTACCGAATAAATTCTAAAATGGAATAGAATTTGTATGAAATTATCTGCCAAGTAAGTTAATAGGAACTTAATCGTGGTGATGAAACAGGCCCTAAGAGAATTAGCTGGACAAATAACTTCATCTCTTTCTTGCGCTGAAAGAATGATGACTTTAACACTTCCCTGTACGGGCAGGGACCCGTATAATATGTCCTGCTTCTACAGAACATATTATTTGTTTATAAGAAAACCTTTCTCTATCAATTTTGGTTTCCTCATCGCATATTGCGTATCAGTTTTCATCTGAAAGGATGGGGACCAAAATGTCAAAAGCAGTGCTTATTGGCGTTGACCTTAACACTCCATTATTTACCAATCCGTGTCCAATTTTCGTTGTCCGTCTGTCACATCGGTCTAAATAGCTGTACCCATATTGATATATGGAAATATTTATATTTATTTTAAGTCACACGGTCCGTTGGGATTTCTTTTTATATTCCATTTGATAAGATATTTAAAAAAAAACGTTATTCTTGTACAAATGTTACTCACAAACCGACATATCATAAAAAAATGAATTAAATCAAATGCCAAATTAGTAATATTTGTGATATAAAAATTAACAAATTGTAAGGCTAGGCTACATGTCCGATCTCTCACGATGTTTACAAGTGTATATAGTATGTATGTCTATGTAGTCAACGCCTATAATTAATTATAAGTACAATTAAGTATGTGTTAGTCGTTTTTCACAAGAAGATATTGTTAGCACTGGACAAAATTGTGACCGTTTACAGTCTACAACACAGCCGATGAATCATGGCGGGTCCAAACTGCGCAGAAGACTGCGCAGTAATATTTTTTAGGCTGCAGCATGGAGGCTGAGGAAACCGTCGCGCACGTGCTTTTTGAATGCAATGACGTCACCCAGATAAGAACAGAAACACATTTTTCACAGATGTTCTGAACAGACCAGGAGTTTTTTTAACTTCTGGAGGGAGGTGGGCTGGTTGGACTGGTTGGACTAACCACCAACGGCCGTCATGGCCCACGCACAATGGTCCACTTGAAGGACTAAGTGCGGAAACCAGAGCCTATAGTCAGACCGGCCACGATTCAACGGTCCTATTGTAAATAGAAAGTCGAGCTCAATAAGTATAAGAAGCAATTTTGCTTTCGTTCAACTAATAGGCTGCAATGAAAACCTCATGAATGTTGTTATCTTTAGATTGGCGATTTTTATATGAAAACACATTTTAATTGCATAGAGATATGCATAGATTGAAATACCGCTACCGCTGAGCACGAGGTCCTGGGTTCGGTCCCTGGATCGGGCAGTGTTATTGGGTTTTTCAATCTGGAATATCTCAGTAGCAGGCCGGAGTCTGGATTTGTGCCAGGTTGATGGCAATAAGCTCGCCCCCTCCGTACACCCCCTATTACATGGGACTTACACATAACTGGCGAAATGTGGGTGTACTATAGGTACACCTCTGCCTAACCCTTCGTTGAAAACAGTCGTGATGTTATGTTTATGTTAGAATTGAAATAGTATTTCTGTCATAGGTGTTTCTACGGGCACTTGGCAATATTATTAGGGTGTGTTGGCAATATTAAACTGTCTTATCTTATTTTTACCCAACTACGGCGAAGCCCAAAAGAAGGGTAATGTTTTGTGAATATCAGGTTGGCGGGTGTAATTTTCAGAAATGGTCGAAATATATCAAAAGATTTAGTACCTAATTAGTACCTAATTGTACCACTAGTGAAATAATTTGTACCTCGTGGGATCGCAAGTTATTGCAATAGTTTTATACACCCGCCATTCTGATATCAGAATGGCGGGTGTATTTTTGTGTAGCCGAGATTACTGAGAAGTTAGATATAAAACATACATGGATATTTAGTACCTAATTGGTACCTCTCTAAACATACCTTAAACCAAAGAAATCTCCTCGGAATTCGGCAGAAATTGAAAAATAGTTTTTTTTTATACAGAGTGTTACAATATGTTGCTTGTTTGACACAAGAAACACAACAGAGGAAACCGGGGATACTTGACTATAGGGTTACTAAGCATCAGGGGGAATGACAGCTCATTTCATGGTAATTTTTTTACAGGCTGACCGGGATGTCATTTAGTTGCCTGAAAACACATGACGTTAAAATTTTGAGAATATGATATTCAGAGACGGAGCCACTAAATCATGAATGGCAATCATAGGTCTTAGTAGGTAGGTATCTTAAATATTAGTTTACATTTATCATAAGCGAATTGCCCATAATTTTGATATCTGTTTGCAGATAGCCGACCTGAGTCTCAATATAATATGAAATAATGTTTATCTTCAAATTCACTAGCCATATTACTATTATTGCTATTTCTAGCCATATTTATGGTAAATAGAAATTCGCCAGTATTTTTAATACACTGTTAGTAACAAAATAAAATTAATTATACACAAAATGCAACTTGGCCACTTAGTACCTACGCAGCACATGCACATGGCGTAGACTGATCAGCTTCAATAAAATTCTGTCACAACATGCTAGAAATCATTTTCATTTACGGAAAACGCCGATCGGCGTCAAAGTGTTTCAATATGAGATGCGTCCGAGGTCTATCAGCATTATTCCTTTAGACCGCCCTCCCGTACATAACAAGGGCGATTTTTTGACCCGCCTTGAATGGGTTAGTACAGCCCGATTCAAACGGCGGGTCGGAACATGAGCGAGTCGTTGCGCAGTAACTAATTCATGTATCAGCGGGGGTGAGGGGTGGGGTACTGCGCAGTGAGCAAGAGCAACTAACTTCCGAGCCGCCATTAATTTTGAATCGAACTATACCTGTTTACGAAGAATAAACTAGCTCTTTCTGAATAGATGAGATAAAATAGTAGATTGTTATACAAGGGTGGAAAGGAATCAATTCCCATACGAGGTATTTAGACGCCCGAGCGCAGCGAGGGCGGCTATAGTCCGAGTAGGAATTGATGTCTTTCACCCGTGTTAAACACTCTACTTTTCATTTCGAATATAAGGAAAGTAAAAAATAGTGTAAAATATTTATTCATATTGAATAACATGAGTAGTACTAGCTATTTAAAATGAACTAACAAGTTAGAACAATTTGTAAAAATGTTTAAATATGGAACGCACCGCATTACCGCTGCGGGCCGTCCCGCGTGTAAGTTTTTTTTTTTTTATTGACACTGGCTGTTTATAATATACTCACAAGACCGGAGCCCAGTGCTTCCACTTTTAGGGATTTCTCCCTTTTTTTAGGGAAAACGGCTAATAATAAGCATGGTTTACTGATATTTTATTTTGGCAGGGATTTAGGGAAAAATTTAACTTGAGTTGTTAGCCCTATTGTTTAATTAGTAGGCAGAACCCAATGTACTACTTTACTCTATGGCACCACCGATTGATTAAAGGGGATTTCCTGAAACTTGTAATGATTGTTATTCGTCTAATTTTAGTTTACCATGTTATTGTTAATAGTACTATTTCCGTGGCTAAAGACGACATCAGAAATAAGTCGCATTAAACCTACAGTTGGTTTGTTTCGTTTGTCTCGATTAATAATGAATGTTTTCTAGGTATTTAATGACATAAAAATTAAAAATTCCCTAAACCAAGGAATTTTTATATTTTTTAGGGAATTTTAGGGATAATTCATTAAGAAACTGGGGAAAACCAAAAACGTAAGTGGAAACACTGCCGCAGCTTTTATTTTTATTCTATTCGATATTTTTCTTAAAAAGTTTCGTACCCACAGATATTAATCTAACTAGATGATGCGATTGTACGTAAGTATGTACTTCGCGTGTCAATAAACGGAGTAAAATTACGATCAATGATCGTAATCCGAGATTTTCATTTAGCATTATCGGCACCGGAAATCCACCAAAATCTAGAAAAATGTCTTTTTAAGCCATATTGAGCTGTATATTAAAATTGAAAAAGTGGCACGCTTGGTTTTCATAAAGATGGAAGGACTTGCGATATCTAGTTAGATTTATATCTGTGTTCGTAGCCGACTACCTAACCATAAGTTCTATTTTTAAAATTCATTCCCGCCCTAGGGCGGGAAGCAATTACTATGAGTCTTTCCCGCCCTAGAGCGGGAAGCAGCGTCTCCCACCCGCTACTCGGATCAAACAAACACCAGCATGAGATATGAAAAACATTTTTTTGTATTTGTGTCCGTGCGTTCTTTTGTTTACAAATAATAATAAGACTCTTGAATTGTTTGATATATTCACTCAAGTACACGCTCATCATCATCATCATCAGCCTATTAATGTTCCCACTGCTGGGACACAGGCCTCCTCTCTGTGAGAGGGAGTGGGCCGTAATCTACCACGCGGGCCCAGTGCGGGTTGGTAGATGTCACATGTCTTCGAATTTTTGGTTCTAAGACATGCCGGTTTCCTCACGATGTTTTCCTTCACCGTTTTGAGAGCAGTGGTGATGAAATTATTTACACAAAGTAAAGCGCCTGCTTGGGTTCGAACTCACGACCCGACTCGTAAGTCGGGGCCGTTACCACTGGGCCACCACTGCCCCTACCCTGTTACACGATATGTAAAGCTATTATTAAATCAATATTAGAACCTTGAAAATTTGCAGCTTACAGCTTCACATAGAACCATTTCCTATGCAAACTGAACCCATAATCTGGTTGTTCTTTCACTTTTAGAACCATATTGTAGAACTGCAAGTGGCATAGAAATGCTAACAATCATTATTTTGTTCATGTAGGTGAAGTGAGCTGTCATTCCACCTGATGCTAAGTATCCCTATAGTCAAGAATCCCCGATTTCCTCAACTGGTACGAGAGCTCATGACCAAAATTTTTACCTCATCGCTTTACGACCAAAACCGTATAAAATCTTTTGCTTATTCTGAATCAAAAACCCCTTTTTGAGAATTTCTTCACGTCTCGCCTGACCTGCCCGCTTTTTCAATGTGAAAAAAAAAAACCGAACTGTATCATAGTAATTTGCGTGATTTTCGGAATGTAGTTGAACGATAGGTTTTAGATACCAAAAACACAATTTTCAGGCCAGTAGCATCACACGTACCCAGGAGGCCATTCGAGGAAATAAAAAATTACGTATAAAGCCATAGCCTGAAAATCTTGTTTTCAAGTGAACATTGGTCAGTTGATGCGAATAAATAATTTTTCAGAAATGTGAGTAACTTATGTGTTGAATTTTTTTTCCAGTGGGTAACATAGCATGTCTGTCTGTCTGAAAACTCTTGGGTATGAACAAAAAAGTTGCCCAAATGTAGAAAAAAATTATATCAGACAAATTTTGTGTATGTAATCAGACAACTTTTCCATAATCAGAAATGATGAAAAAATCATATTGCGGAGTATTTACGTACGATTATCATAGCGCTAACCCGAAACCATCGAATTGATATTGAAGGAGTTTTTAAATAAATTGGACAAAAGGAAACTGAAATAATGTTTGAAAAATGCAGCTTATTGAATAAAAAAACATCGTTCGTTCGTTCGTTCGTTCGTTTAACTATTGGCCCTACAGCCACAGTTGTAATTGATAATGGCCCTACCCCATTTATCACCTACCCTCTATAACTATTGGTCTACAACCATAGTTTAAAAACGAATGATGGCCCTACCCCATTATTCACCTACCTTCCATAACTATCGGCCTAACAGCCTAGTTGTAATGATCATGATGGCCTACCCCATTGATCAGTAGGTTTGCTTTATCAATTGGCCCTACACCATTGGTAACCCTAAGCAACCTAATACTACTAACCTATCTACATATATGTACTATTTATAAAATTCTAAAGAGCGGTGTAACTCTATAAACAAGCCCTTACAGCAGCGGACGGTTACTGCCTAAATAAGCCAAAACCAAACTACCTATCTATTACATATGTGTATTCTAAGCAGCGGACGGTTACTGCCTAAATAAGCCTAAACCAAATTATCTATCTATTACATAAATATATTCTATGGAGCGAATGGTTACTCCCTAAATAAGTCTAAACCAAAACTATCTATTTATGTAAACTGTCTATCTATGTAATTGTTGGTATTCCTATGCAGTTTAGGGAATTTTGTACTGAATAAAACCTACACTACTGGTTACTTAGTACTATGGACTAGACTCTAATTTGTCTTGTGTGTGCATTATACTATTGGGACTTTGGTTGAAACTACAACAGTAATTTACCTACTTGTTGAAATCTGATCTGTTGCTACCTAGCATATCTATTCTATTATCCATGATTATATCTAATGATATGGAAACACTAATAACTATAATTTTAAATAATAAAATCTAACTATACCTAACATACAAATAAATACATTTATTAAAAAAAAAAAAAAAAAAAAAAAAAATATACTACTACTTTGTACTGTGGACTACATCCTAATTTCTAGTCTTGTTGTTTGTTGTCTTGTTGTCACAACTATTCCATTATCTCTGATATATCTAAGATATTATGGGAATACTTATGACTATTGAATCTATGAGTAAAATAAAACTATACTACATACTACATATAAATAAAACTATTATCTACAACTAATAATAAACTATATTTACTACCCAAAACTATCCTTAACATATGCTGCACTGGCGCTATTTTAGGGAATGCTGTTGATCCCAAGGGATGTCTATTTACTATTGCATAGCAGTTCACTATTATAACTACCCTTAGCTTTTGTGTTGTCTATCTGTTACCTAAATGCCCAAAGTACATACTAAAATTAAATCTAATACTTTGGCATTCTAACTACATGTGTATACATACCTAACTACACCTACAAGTACATACTGAACTCACTTACCTATACTTACCTAAAGCCAGTTACAAAACTAAATATCTAATACACTACATCTCTACTCACATGTAGGAATACTACTAATAACACTGGCACCTGCTACTAATAGAACACTACCGACTGAGATACACTTGCTCTAACACTTGTGTATTTCTTTGCTTGCTGTCTGTAAATCTTGAGTGATCTATCTAACTAGTTTCACTCATGGCTGCTGCGTATGGTTCCAGTCTTTCCTATTATTGGACTGGATACAGACTTGTGCTATGGATTAGACAGCAAGTGGGAAGTGGTAGTTCTAGCGGATTTTGTATAGGTAAAATCCTCTCTCTGCAGCCGGGGTACTGTAACGTTGTGCAACTGAATAGTCGAGTGTTGCTATAATGATATTTAGTAAGCTACTAATCACAACACTAAAACACATGTCACAACACTATCTGTCTCGATATAGCTCTTGGCTCTGTCATTTGACTTCCGTTTACTGTACTGGTGACAGCTAACCTCTAAGGTCAGCTATGAGCCCCGAATCTAGGGTGAGTTCCTCATTATCCACTGTGTTCTATAAACTATGTATATTATATATCTATTGAGTGTGCCTTCTGCCATCTACCGACGCTCACCACCTGTCGTCCTACGAGGGCCGTCCGGACTACTACTGCTGGAGCCTGTGCTGACAGGCCCCCACGTCTACCACGTGCTGCCAAGGACGGTACCCTTCCTCTTATCTATAAGTGCGAGAGCTCAGACAGCGTTTATCACCTACCCGCGACCTAGCCGTGTTATCTAGTATCTAATTATATGTATAAACTTGTCATGCTGTTTCTATTCTATCTACCTAATCTACCTACCTATCTCTTGGCAGCCTGCGCAGCCTACCCTGTGCAGCCCTAGCTGCCACAGTTTTAATCATTGTCGGACTCATCATCGTTGTCGTAAGCTTCGATCAACAAATTGTTGATCAAAGGTCGTAAGAGATAGGAGCGTAACAAGCACCGCGCGTTAACCACGGGTGACTCCAAAACGTTCTTTTCCTTTTTGGAATTCTACGTGACATTTAAAATGTCTGAAAACAGGTTTTTGGTAACCATACAAAAGATTAATTTAAAATAAAATAGAATCAGGTTGCTAAGAGACAGGTTGAAATTTTTATTTTGACAGTTTTGAAAATGCGCTCTGGCAACATATGACCCGCAAAATGTTAGATTTTTTTTTTTTTTTCATATTTAAGTGACAAAACCAATTACATTTTTAATATCAGACATATTGTGATATAACCGTCTGCCTATTTTTTTTGTCATAGTAAAAATGGACCTCCATCCAGTCGGGCTCAGAACCGTCTAAACTAACGATTTTTTACGGTAGAGGTCGTAAAACGATGCGACATGGTTTTGGTCGTGGACTCTCGTACTCTTTGTGTCAAACAAGCAACATATCTGTAAAAAAATAACACTCTGTATAAAAATATGAATTTTTCAATTTCTGCCGAATTCCGATGAGATTTCTTTGACTTAAGGTATGTTTAGAGAGGTACCAATTAGGTACTAAATATCCATGTATGTTTTATATCTAACTTCTCAGTAATCTCGGCTACACAAAAATACACCCGCCATTCTGATATCAGAATGGCGGGTGTATAAAACTATTGCAATAACTTGCGATCCCACGAGGTACAAATTATTTCACTAGTGGTACAATTAGGTACTAATTAGGTACTAAATCTTTTGATATATTTCGACCATTTCTGGAAATTACACCCGCCAACCTGATATTCACAATGTTTTTGCAATATTGCCTTAACCTTTTTTAATGCTCATCGGTGTGATATGATATCCACGATCTCTCTAATAAATAGCATCACAGTTGCCATACTATTTATACATTTCTATTAATTTTCTTACATTTATTTGTTGGTTTTAGAACATATTAAAAAAAATTGTTTTGTACAAGATTTTATCATTGCTAGAAACCTAGCCTTATATCAGCTATATGGAGCTGACCTCAACACGTCCTTAGCGACCTAAAAATTATTTATTTTTTTAAATATCGTAAATGCGGTAAATCTTTTAAATTTTTATCAACAACCTCACACAAAATTCGTTGTAATTATAAAAATATTTATTTTGTTTTAACCTGTAAATAGTTTAAATATAAAACTACGTTTATTGTTAATTAAGAGAAGTTTATTTTTATATTAATGTTTAGAACACGATATTGTAAGTGCAATAATGTATTTTATAAGAAGGAAATATAAATATTATAGTTTGTTTATTTGATTGTATTATTATATCACCAGAATACCTTCGAAATTTTGCGTTGCATAACTTTTTAATTAGTCGAGATTTTTAACTCATATATTCTTTATGGCACCTCTTTAGGTCATGAGCTCTCCAAATATCAAAAATATTTGGTCTAGAAAAGGTGTGAAAATTGATTCGCTGTTACAATGTATAGTAGTAGTACTAGACAAATAAAATATATGTACCTATTTGAATTTATTACAAGCATATACTACACTGACACACCGCTTGCTCACCCTTATTTACGACAAGAAGAGAAGTGTAGGTTTTTCAGTAAAACTACACAAAAATAATTAATTATTTATTAAAACACATTCAACTCACGCCAAACATATCGCCCTCTCTAAACCAAGCAATAATTGATCACTACACACGCAAAAAAATACGGATCGAGCGATCGTCGCGGACGTGTCTATTCGAGGACGGCCATCAAGAAGTTTGGCAAATATTAAACTATCTATCTACTACATTGCTATTAGTGAACATAGCTAATCAAAAATAACATTGAACAAAATAAACAAAATTTCTTTAAAAAATAATATAACTACCTAAAGGTATTGTGACTTTATAATAAAACCACAAAATTATGAGATCAAGTTTATAAGTGCTCATATCATTATTTTGGTGCTCCACTCCATAGGGGAGATTATTACCGAAAACAAACACCGAACATGGGAAAAAAACACACATACTGCTAGAACTAGTGAAAGCCAATGGACGTTTTCACACTGCGATAACGACACCGACATATCGTCAGCTCGAACGACAACGATATCGCGACGATATCGTTTTGTGGATGCTTATTGCCATGCGGTATGCCACAGCAGCCTGGAATAGTCGCGTTGCGCCAGCAAAAGCTTACATCGCCGCGTGATGCCAAAAGTGTAATAGTGAATTCGAGGTAATAATGGCAGCAGTGAACAAGTGCACTGTGTCGTCCGCTGACATCGGTATGATGATCAATGTCGGCGACGATACCGTTGACTATACCGACAAAGTGTGAAAGCATTTAGTAGTAATTGTATTTAACTACCAGTCTGACGATATCGTGTCGTCCAATGTGAAAAAAGGCCATTGAAACAAAATATTTGACACCAATAGAACAATTGAACCCGTAGAGAATTAACAGAGCTAAAATCTACAACTTTCCATCCTCAATCCCTAAAGCTAACTTCATTTCTAAGGAATAATTCTGCTCTACTCTATCAAATTTTCCTTCATCGCCATCCTTCTTATCATCTGCGTTTATCTCAATATCATCGACACAATCCTCAAATACATCATCAGTAGATATATCATTGATGAAAACTTCGCCACTGAGTATTGATTCGTAGGTTCTAGAATCGTGTTGATCTACATCGTTCTCATTTGTTTTTCCATACGCTCTGTAGTTGGAAAAGGAAGCGTCTCCTGAGCCAGAAGCAATAGGACTACTCCAAGTGTCCAAATCATTTATTTTATTATCCTTGTCTAATTTTCGTGGCGTACCTTCACCAGCATTATCATTCTCATCGACACTTTTATTAACCTCAGTGGTATCACTGAGTGTAGTATCATTACCAATTCCCGAATCATCTCCTACAATAGCAGCCATTTTGTTCACATTCTCATCTGTCAAAGTATCTTCTAGGGATATGGAGGCGTTATGGCTCGGGATGAGGGTAGCTTCGTTGTCATCATTCCCTTCATTGATTGATTCGTCGGAACTGCCTGGGATGAACTGTAACAACTCGCCAGCCCTCCATCTTTGTTCGGCGACGTCCATGTGAGCTTCGAGGATACGAGATACTTCGGGGAGCTGGAAATTATGGATGGTGTCAGTAGTTTAAGGAGGTACACAATTTAACAAGGAAAGTTAGGTAAAAGGCAGAAGCCATGTGCTATCGATGTCGTCAATAATGGAATGGTAAGGTATTGGCTGGAGCCTGGTAGTGCGTATCCCAGATCAATAATTTCAAATTCGATGTGTTGCCTATAAATCCAGATATGCGTTGACTGCTATATTTGTTAAGCCTACATCATTGATGAATTTGATTAAACCATCAACTTACTATACATAAAAAATACCAAGTACTTGGTAGTCGAATGATAAATAAATGAAACTCACAGTATACTCATTCTCCAGCTGATCAGAGATATGTTCAATGATGGTATTGGTCCTGTTGTCGATATTCCCTGCATGGCTGTTCATGACGTCATACTGACGGTACAACTCCCGCTCCTCATAGTCTAGCGTACGGTCTAGTATCTCAGACGCAACGTTCTGTTCTATTCGAGCATTCTCTACCATGTCCGACGTGTGTACTCCTGGAAAAAGGGGGTAAGAAATGAGGTTCATGAGAAGCATCGGCTACAAGAAAATTTTCACAAAGACCTGTAAGAAAAATAAAAAGTCAAAAGTTATAATGTTATTTCTCTATATATACGACATCGACGATGCGTACATTACTACATTTAATTTATAAAATCAAGTCCCCCCGCCGCGTCTGTCTGTCTGTCAGTCTGAACGCGATAAACTCAAAAACTACCGAACGGATTTTCATACGGTTTTCACTAATGGACGGACTGATTCATGAGGAAGGTTTAGGTGTATAATTAATTAAAGTTTTGTGTAAATTTACTGATGTAAAATACTTCAAGTCGAATGATCATCAGTTATATTTTAATTTAGGTACCCCATGTAAACATGCTCGACGCGATGCAACAGGCTGATACAAAAATACGACAGAAAAAAAAAATTGGGATATATGCTCCCCTATCCGGACGAAGCCGGGGCGAGTTGCAATAAAATAAATAAATAAAAGGATCATTGCCACCAAAATACAGTAGCCGGCGATTAACGAAAGTGAAAAATGAACAACTGCTTGTCACTTATGCCTTGTCAGTCTTGTCACAGTCTCTCTAAGACTCAATTTCACCATACTCTGTTAGATATAACAGACTGTTAATGGTTAACACACATGTCAACTGCTGTGATTGGCTGTTGTCATGTCAGTGAGCCAATCAAAGCAGTAACCTGAGTTTAATGACCTGTTAGCTAATTTCTGTGTTTGGTGAAATTGGGTCTAAAGCTTGATGTGTAATATTAACACCCGAGTACTATTTACTGCGATGCATAGGAAACAAATTCAATATCATCCATCATTATCATTGACAGTCTTTTACAACCCAGTGCAGAGTATAAGCCTCCTCTTTTTAGTGCTTCGCCATACTACCCTGATCTATGCTTGTCCCAGATTTTTGGCGCGATCTTTTGTAAGCCATTTACCCATTTGACCGATGGTGCTTCATTCTGCTACCGTCTCTCGGACACTATGAGGTCTCTCGGCAACGTTTTGCAAAAGTTACGGGTTCCTAAAGTTACGGCCATCATGAAACCTGTCATTTTCACCTGTAGGTATTTGACATTAGGGTTTCAAAAAGTGCTTTGTATTTGGAGAGCCGTTATTGTAACCGTTCGCCGCTTTCTTAGGAGTCCAAATCTTTAGTACCCTGCCCGTCTCCATTTCAGAGTATACTACATCGACATACTAATATACATATTTATATTTCAAACAATACCTTGTGAAGGGAACCTGTTATCGTTATAAGAATTGATAGTGTTTATTATGGACTTCGTGGCTTCTCTACGATCAATATTTAGCATCGTCTCGTAGGATGAAGGCAAAACGTTGCTAGTACTGGGGTATGCCGAGCTTGCATCTACAATAAAATGGCGAGGCGTGAACAAATCTGAACGCCTTTTGACCATTAAACAGAGTCCTTTTACCAATTCAAGTTATGGAATTCCTTCAAGCCAGTTACTGTCAATTGACCCATGCCATTAATAAGATATAATGGCAACACGAGCAACTAAAATATACTGTATAAGTCAAATTTTACCGACCACTAGAGCTTCTGCCCGCGACTTCGTCCGCGTGGAATAGTAACTTTGGGCTAACGCTAAAAAAACCCCCGATTTTGAAACATTCTTCATTGGTACTCCGCTCCTATTTTTTATTTTTTTTATTGTTCTTAGCGTGATGAAATATAGCCTATAGCCTTACTCGATAAATGGGCTATCTAACACTGAAAGAATTCTTCAAATCGGACCAGTAGTTTCGAAGCCTATTCGGTACAAACAAACAAAAAAATCTTTCCTCTTTATAATATTAGTGTAGATAAGTTCATCATCATCGTCCACTGCTGGAAATAGGCCTCCCCCAAGCACCGCCACTTCGACCGGTTCTGAGCTTCTCGCATCCAGCGGATTCGAGACGGCCATAAATTATACGTAAGTAAACTTGGTTTAAACAATCCAAAGTGTCGAGTTTTTAGAAGAACTTTGAATAATACAACAGTATCTTACTTGTATCACCAGACGCGCTAGGAACTGGTTCCTTTTCATCAACAGGAATCCCAGCTGCTGTATCCCCACCATCTTGATTCCCATGACGTCTACTAGAAGACTTTCTGTCTGCCTTCTGTCCTCCACTTCTCTCATCACTCTTCGTCTTTCCAACAGGCCTCATTTCAGCACCAGTTTTATTGTCCTTCACACATTTGCCCTTATCTTTAGAAATAGCTGTTCCTTTAGCAGATTCCTTTTGATTTTGTTTAGCATTGAGCGCACTGGTTGGTCTATGAGACGGCTTCGTAACTTTAGCTACTTCTTCTTTCAATTCCTCTTCACTTGAGCTTGAGTCTGATGAGTCTGATATGTTTATTGACTCTGTTTCACCAGATGATGCTGGAATTCAAAGATAATTTACTATTTCAGTTAATAAGTAGGTACTCGTTTCAAGTTAACCAGTTAAGCATTTCTGGCTTATCATTTCATAGGAAACCTTCCTCCTCTCTTTTTATAAATGACACAAATAAAGAAATAGCGATGCTTCTAACTAAAATAATATTGGAGCTCAACACTCCAAAGATTTTAAAACTCTACTTAAAGAAGTAGAGTTTTAAAATCTTTCTAGTCTAAACTCTGTTAATAAAACTACAAAGGTAGTGTTAATAAGAATGCTGGTCTAGTCTAAACTGTGTTGTTTAGACTAGACCAGCATTCTTAAAACTAAAAACAAATATATCAATCATGCTAATTACGAGCGGACTCGATTTCCTCCTCTCCAATCTCATACTGTACATCAGTGATGGGCCTCTGGTTATCCAAATATTGGAACAGCACGGCGCCCGGCACATGCGTCAACTTCACTTTAGTTTCGTCTGCAATGGAATGTCATTATTTAAATCCTCTTCATCCATTTGGTCTACTAGTTACTTCGTCACTTTCCACAGTTAAGCAAGTTGTAGGTAAAGTTACATACTCTGTGGTTGTAGGTACGTCCACCTTCATCGAGATAAAGTAAACTTTCAGTTAGATGCAAACAAGCTACAAAAGGGAAAGGACTAACCAAATCAGATGCTGAAAGTTTCCGATGCAGACCTACAAGATTCGCAGAGGCAACCATAGTGCATCAGTTTCGTGAGGACCATCCTTTTCAGTTATCATTAAAATGTAATGATTTACTTCAATTTAAATGGCAGAATTCACAAACAAAATTCAAAATTTTAAAATTCAAAAGTCATTTATTCAAATTAGGCTGAGAATCAGCACTTTTCGAACGTCAAAATTACATAAGACAGTCCCCCAAAAACGCCCGCCCTTCACCACTTCCTAGTGCTTTTGCTGGAGAGAAGAAGTGGCGCAACAAACTCCCCAGCAGCACAGCTGTCTGTTCAGTTAGAAAAAAAACTTGATTCTATACAATAGTATGCAAATAATTTACATTACTCAACACAAAACATTCAAAAAAAATATATGCCATAATGACAGCTAGCACGCGCCAATGTACCAACAAAAAAAAAAAAAAAATCGAAATCTAAACTCAAGCAAAAATAAAAACTAAAATGGTAAACAGAACTTAATACCCGAATTATAAAGCCTCCAGGCATAAAGGGCGTGCCCGCTTACTATACGCTAATAAAGCTGTAACTCGAAGTCCATAAATAAATATGATAAACTAGGACCATTGAAGTAAAAATAAATCAACAAAAATAGATCAACAGTTAGGCAAGAATAATATATAATCTACTGTCGAGGTCGCTAGCTAATCACATATTGCAATACAACTCATACGAAAACATTGTAATGAGTAGATCATGTCAACAATAAATAAAAATAAAATAAATTGTATAATAAAGTCAAATAAATTAAACATTCTATAAACTCATATAACCTGTCAGTAGGTAAGCTAATTCTGGAGAAAGAACATAAACATTGTCTTGAGTTAATCACAGCGACCAACTATTTTTATCGCTTAAGTAGTCATTGATAGAATAGTATGCCTTTGAACAAAGGTTGGATTTTACTTTAGCTTTAAACGCATTAAAAGGCAAATCTAGCAGAGAAGTGGGTAGCTTGTTATAAAAGGTTATACCAAGCCCAACAAATGAGTTATGAACCTTATGAAGCCGGTGAAAAGGAGCTCGTAATTTGTCTTTATTTCTGGTGTTAATATTGTGGATATCACTGTTTTTAGTGTATACGTGTATATTTTGCCTAATATATAAGATATTGGCGAAGATGAATTGTGATGCCACTGTAAGAATACCAATATCTTTAAAAAAATCTCTCAGAGAGACTCTGGTACCTAGTTGGTAAATTGCTCGGACAGCTCGTTTTTGAAGAACAAATATATTTTGAATGTCAGCGGCTTTGCCCCACAGCAGAATACCATAGGACATAACGCTATGGAAATAACTAAAATAGACTAATCGAGCTGTATCAACGTCAGTGTATTGTCTTACTTTCCTGACAGCGTAGGCGGCCGAGCTGAGCCTTCCCGCTAGACTTGAAATATGTGGGCCCCACTGAAGTTTGGCATCTACTGTTATGCCCAGAAAAACTGCCGAGCCCACAGTTTCAAGCACTTCTTTATCTAAGACGATGTTGGGTCCTAGATTTCTAACATTCGGTAAAGCGAACTTTATACATAAGCAACACCTAAATGTAAGGCCTAAAAAAACACAAAGTTGGATTTTCAACGCTCAACTTAACGCCGAGAGTTGCGAATTCTACAGTGCAATAATATTTAGGTATTCACTTAGGTGTCGCGTAGTGATAATAAAAACAGGCATAAGTAAATCTTACCAGGTTTGTCTCCACCAGTTAATTGGCTCAATGCTGTGCGGTCGAAGGCATTATCGTGTCGATAAGTTGTAAACATTGTCTTTTCTTTCACTAAGTGCGCTGGTATGTTATCCATTGCTTTATGGTATGCTTCCATCTTTTCCTTGTCGTACAATTTCTGGGTTTAAAGTTAAAATATGTAAGCGATGTGAGCCATTACTGAGGGTTAGTTTAAAAGTTTAGGAGAAACTCCTAACATACAGTTTCACAAAAATATTGTCTCTCATGTGCATAGAGCATAACATTACAAGGAAATTGCCAAGCATTAATGGAGATAAAAATCAGAAAAGCGCAAGTATATAGATATTGTTTGGACACGAACACAGAGATGACTGTTGATCAAGATGTCGCCATGTCGGGAAGAAAAAGAGGTACTGCTGTCCCCACACAAATCGGGATAAGGTCTGGATAATGATACCTTCTACCTTCAAGAGCCACTAACCATGGGGTCAACAGCAGGTTCTCCCCTGTCAATCCTAGCCTGTCGTTCCTCCTGTTCTCGGTCCAGCTCAGCAAAGATCTCCAGGTCATCAGCACTTGGCTCCAGATCCAGGTTTTCATCATCAAACTCCTCATTATTCATGCGGTGCATGTAGTTTATCAGAGCTACCCCTTCGCCTTCCAATTGTGCTGGAAAAGCAATATTACAAAATACTGGCACATTACTTAAAGAGAATGAGGTAACTGTCCTGGCCTATAAAAGTCTTTTTAAATGTGAACGTTTTACACTGCAATTTTTAATTATGTAGGTATTTGATTTCTGAATTTACCGTAAAGACATCCGATAATCCAAGTTTGTATAAAAAAATAAAAACATTGTGATTACTCTTATTATGCACAGCTGTGAACAACTCACCACTAGGTCTTCTTTCCACTTGTCCTTGGCTGGTAGACGCTGTGCTATCCCCTTTGTCTTTAATATCTTTACTCTTGCCATCTCCTTGTTTAACACTCTTCTTCTTCTCTTCTGTTTTCTTAGGCGAGTCTTTCGGAACAGCTTTCTTGCCTAGAGGAATTTCTTTAATCGGAATTTCTTTGATGGGAATTTTCTTAGTACTCTCTGGTTTTTTGGTAACAATCTTCTTGTCGTGATCTATGATTTTATTACCTTCAATTACTATTCCTGTATTATTGAGTTCTTCAATGAGTTTCTTTTCTTTCGTTGTTTCTTCTTTATCTTTTCCTTTCTTAGTATTTTCTTCAGTAGTAATATTATCTTTTCCTTTTTCTATAATTTCAGTATTAGTATTGGTCACATCTTCAATAATAACTTTATTGTCATTGGATTCAGTTTTTTGTGAATCTTTTTTCTCCTTTGAATCTATTATTTGAATCAAAGGTTTCTTCTCTGCTACAACCGCAGCTGTTTCTTCTTCTGGGCTGATTTCGGTTATTTTTAGTTTGTCTTTACGATTTTTGGAGTCTATAATTAATGTAAAATTGTAAGTAATGACAAAATTACTTCAAAACATAAGTAAAACGCAGTAAATTGTATTTTACCTTCCAAAATCTTGGTAACCCCTTTCCTTCCTGTATGGGGTGCCTGATTAAATAAGAGATTGTTGATAGCTTGGTAATCTGAGGTAATATCGCTGTAATCACAAAAAAAGGTTAATATTTTCTTTGCAATAGAAAAACGGGAATTTAAAAAAAAAGGCGAGGTAAAGCGATGATATTCGCAAGGTGACTTGGTAGCGTCTGGAGGAGAGTGCCCTTATTATGAGATCGAGTAAAATGGCGTGTGATCGAAGAGTCCTATATGATGAGGAAACTGATACACTATTATCTATTTAAGTAAAAATTAAAAAAAACCCGACTGCAACTAAAAAGTTTGAGAAACACATCAGACTGCTTGAAAAGTGGACACTTTTCAAGCAGTCTGATGCAGTAGTTGGCATTAAATTTGAGATTGAATTAAAATAACTGCCACCAACTGCATCAGGCTGCTTGAAAAGTGAGTTTGTTTTGTACTTTTTAGTCACCGCCAAGTGTTTTTTTTTTTTCTATGAATTTTTTTAGAATCATGAATTAAACGTCTTGACTGATTTTTAATTCATGATTCTAAAAATTAAACTTGTCTAGGTCGCGCAATGGTGATAAAGGTTAGGATTTTTTTATACCAGAATACCAGCGATGTGGATTCTGTGGTATGCGGGAGTCAAAAGACACCTCCTGTAGATACATATCATACATATATAAATCTATCCAGCTGTTAAAATTCTTCGAGGGTATAAAGAATTCAAAGATACTATGTATGTGGAGTATGTCTATGTATCTAATACCTAAAAACATAAAAACACCTGAAAAACGAAACCCTATCTTTGCTCTCGCGCAGTCGGATAAAAAGACACCTTAGGATGCGTTTCCAACAGAGATGAGCGAGGATGCGTAGCGAGGAATGTGTGTGAAACTAACCAATAACATCGCTTCACTGTCATAGCTTGAGCTAACGCTAGCGTAGTTATTGGTATTCACTTACGGCTTCTGATTCTTCGGTTTGATGTTCCCGTAGCCATGCCAGTAGTCTTCCGGCGGTGGTGGGGGTGGTTCATTCGAGACCTCTTGCACCAAGCGCTTGCTGCGGTCTAATTGTGACCACTCGATATTGCCAGTCTCAGGACCTGGTTGTATTATAAGAAATATTAATTGGAAGTTGGGATCCTTCGTTGGACTGTTTTTTTTATCGAAGAATATAGAAATTCCTTCGATCCCTTTGATATGAGACAGGAATACGAAAAATGTGCCCAACGGGAAATGCAGACGTGCCAGTCCTAGTAATAATTCGCATTATTTCAGTACTGAAGTAGCAACGTCACATAAGTCTCCCACTATGATAAATGCCTTCAGATTATCTTTAACTCTGAAATTATTCTACTCCATTTTCCTAAACAGTATTTGATTACCATCATCCTTATTATCGCTATCGTCACTGCTGTCTTCGCTTGTAGAATCATCTTCTTCAGAAGCTGATAGCATAGCCTCAGCCACTCCATCCTTGAATTTCACCTCTTCTGGTTCCTGCTTTGCCTTCAGAGATGAAGGACCCTCAACTTCCAGCGGTTTTGGTTTATTTTGTTCACTTCCTACATCTGGAGTGACTTCTTCGGGGTTTCCTTCTTCCTGTTAATTAATATTTATAAGAAGTATTTTTTGTGAAAAGGTATAATTTGAAACTGTTGTTACTTAAAATTTTACATATATATTTTGTCAAGCTAGGTTTTTTTTAAATTCTAACCTTTGGTGGAAGTCCTTCTTTCTCCCGCGCCTCCTGTTCCTTAGCCTCTCTTATTGCCCTCTTCTCATCGCGCATTTTTATTAAGAACCGGACACTCTGCATCACTTTCTCTTGGTCTTTGGTTATCCACCTAAAAAAGAGATAGTAAAAAACAGTGTATTAAAGTACCTAATCATTATTTCCCCACCGAGCTGTTGAAATCGAACATCGCAATGTTTTACAATCATGTTTGATGCTACTGTGCCTATTATAGGTCCTTACGGAACCCCCAACTCAACAATGTCGCATGCAGGAGTTGGCCGTTAATATTGCACATCATTTTTAAGCTATTGCATAGCTTCTATCGCGGGCCTTGAGCGTGGAGACCGAATCCAGAAATTCCGTATCGAAAATAACCTAACACCCCTGTTTCTTTAGTTCAGCAACTCGCCTCTAGGTGGCATTGGTTGTATTATAATAAGCTTTACCGCGGCAGTCTCCGAGTGCCACACGTCTTTTTTTTTACGTGTTTACGTATAGCTAGCATTAGGTAAGGTTAGAACTGTGACAAACAGCTACTTCTAAGTTAGATTTCTTACCAACTAATTCCGATTTGATAACTAACACGTTACTGCCCGTTCATTCAATGGCCTATACTAGGTACCTCAAATTTCTTAGCACGATCCTCGGTTAAATCGAAAATACTGCCGCATTAATTTTGAAATAAGTAAGTAAATGTCAAAGTTGAGAGTTAATGTTATGTTTGAAGAAAACACGGTTCTATAAATTTTCTCCATACAAAAAAAAATACCAAAGTTACCTCCCAAACCGAACAATAAACCGCTGGTCTTAAAAAAATATTTCAAATTATATCATGAAACTTTGTCTAATTACTATACTAACTATAAAGCAGATAATATGGTTTATATTTTATTTTAATTTCCCTTATTTTTGCCGTCAAAAGAAGTTACCTTATTGGCGTGAAGGAGCCGCCGCGAGCTCCCCACTCAGTTTCACTCTCACTCAGTCCGAGATAAAAAGTGAGTTTGAGCTGAGATATTGAGGGCTCTTAATTATTTATTTTATTACTCATTTAAGTATTTGTTATGTTATGACAAATTTTTCTTTAGTAAACTAAAGAAAATTGAGTCAGAGCTCAGCTTTTACTGCCGAACTTTTATAAACATGCATTTTGTAATTTTTGAATTACCAAAACTACAATAAAAACTGCCGCTTTAAAATTAAATTACTGCTTTTTAAAAGTTCAGAGCCTCGTATCTGTAGCTCATATCTGTTTCGTTTTAGTTTCTTTCTCAAACTCGGTTTTACGCCAGGGTAAGCACTGTACCTATTATAGCTCCTTGTGGAACCCCAACATCCCGAACTCTACAAACTTGTGTATCCAATTAACTAACGAGAGTCAAGTGATAGGGATAGCTCCTAAGTATCGCTCACCGCTTCCTCTCAGCAATCTCCTCTTGCACACCACCTCGTTGCCAGGCTTCTGCGCACGCGCGGTCTCTGGGGAACACCGGACGGTTGTCCAGGTTAAGGAGTTCCTTCAACCGAAGAGTCAGGGTCTTGCGGTACGCGGGGATGTTGCGGATCACTGGGTTACCAGTTAAAACCAGCACTGTGAAATAAAATACGTCTATTTAGTTAGTAAAGGATGTGACAGATATGACCCGTCCGTTAATTTTCGATTTTTGACACCGAGATTTTCGGCTTTATAGAGGTTTATCTGTTAGTTTTCAAATGTGACGGTTGGCTTCTAAACCTCGATTTGAAAGAAAGAAAACAAAAAGTCGTGTCGTGACTCCTGGGACACCCGGTTGGAACAAAGATCCTTTCGCTGTCTATTATGTATATACAAAGCCATCTAGTATGGTCTCAAGTTTCAAGAGTAAATTTTTTATTGCCAAAACTGTCGTGCTGACTTTTTCGGGAATTACGGTTTTTCGTTACGTGAAGAATTCTGCCAGTTTACTCCTACCGCGAGCCGCATTAAAGAACTTTGTTCCAAAAAGACAGAAAAGTTGTATATTCTGCACAAAAAAAGCTCATTACAAAAAAAAGACAAACTACACTTACAAAGTAGGTAGCCAAATGTCTCGTAGGTACTTACTTAATAATTAAAAGTTTAAAGTTGCCAATGCATAAATCTCAAAAAGTGTCTATTTGAAATACCTACCTTTCAATATAATCATATCGGCAAGCACATCGACTATGAGAGGATCTTCCAGGCGATTGTAGGACAAGTCCAATACTGATAGATTCTTGCAAAACTTTAGATGCGCTAGGTCGTCTGAAACATTCTTAAATGTTATAGGATACTAAGCATACTACATGAAAAACGTTGTGTACGTTTTTCATTCAACGAGAGAACAGTGCTTAGTGAAAATGTTAACAGTCTTACTTGATTTTTGGTTTCTAGTAGGTAGCATGTGTAATCAAGGCTGCTTTATCTTCACGTCATCATCTGTATAGCCTTTTCCCAACTATGTTGGGGTTGGCTTCCAGTCTAACCGGATGCAGCTGAATACTAGTATTTTTCATGGAGCGACTGCCTATGACCTCCAAAACCCAGTGACTGGGTAATACGACACCCCTTGGTATGACTGCTTGCCCGACTTTCGGGCTTCTGCTTACCCGTATATTGTGCCCGTAACGACTGTCAAAGATCTACAAATGACAGCCGGGACCAACGGCGGGATCTTGATATGTACATAATGAATGCTCGCCCACCCACGGACCGACCTCGGTAAACGTAACTCAACCTTCAGTCGACCTGTGCGGCTGTTATTACTTTGCCATGAGCTCCTTTTTCCACGTGCAGATTCGTTATTTAATTTTGAATTGGAGTAAAGCGTTTGACTCCACGGTTGAAAGAATATGAATTCTCACGTATGGTATGCCTACTTAAATGTTTTAATACGAAGTTATATTTACTCGCTCCTATTACATGAGACTTAAACATAACTGGCGAAATGTGGGTGTACCTACTATAGCTACATCTCTGCCTAACCCTTCGGGGAATACAGCCGTGATGTGTTATGTTGTATTTACTCATATAACTTACCAACACCGCTGAGCATGTTATGAGCAATGCTTAGCGTATGTAAATCTGGAACCACGTCCAGATTCTCGATTGTTCCAACAAAATTGTGGTCAATATTCAAAGTGTCCAGCTTAGGACACCCATCTAAGTTTTCAATCTTCCTCAGGACATTATAATGTAAGTATAAGCACTTCAATTCAGACAACGTATCCAGTCCTTCAATCCTCTCGATGCCGTTGTTCTCCAAAAATATGCATTTTAGACCCGTGTATTCTTCTAGGTTTTCAATTTTTGAGAAACCCTGCAGAAGAATAGTATTATTTTTTTTCAAATATTTTAGCCTAGACTTATCTGGGTAGACTAATTTGCTATAGTGTGGTATCAAATTACGATCGCGGGTCATGTGAATGTTATCGACTTAAGGTTTAAATTGCATTGACACAGCTTCCAATGAAATTAATGCAAAACTACACCTAGTCTGTGAAATTGAAAACAAGTTGCCGATCGATACGTCGATGTGACTTTACATAATTATGTACAACTACTTTACCTGCTTTCGATAATAACTTTTACCTTAAAATGTAAATACAGAATGTCATTGAGATATGGCGTGGTATACAGTTTGTGTTGTCTGCAATGGTTTTTGATAAACTCCTTTGTCATCCGTGGGGTTTTTTCCATGTCCTCTAGTTCTCTCTGCACTTTTTTCTGAAACTCTCTCTGCCTTTGTCTCTCTTTTTTAGCGTCATCTTGCTTCTTCTTTTCTTCTTGCCGCTTCTTGTCTTCGTCAGTTTCGAACACTGAAAGTAATAACCAGGTTTATCGCTACGTTCTCGTTATGTGAAAGCAGCCTGTGTAAAATGAAGAAAACATGCAGTTACCTGGGTCTCATGACAAAGACCTTTAAATAGAGGAGATAGGTTTTATTCGAGAGCAGTGGTGGCCCAGTGGTAACGGCCCCGACTTACGAGTTGTAGGTCGTGGGTTCGAACCCAAGCAGGTGCTTTACTTTGTGTAAATAATTTCATCACCACTGCTCTCAAACCGGTGAAGGAAAACATCGTGAGGAAACCGGCATGTCTTAGAACCAAAAAATTCGAAGACATGTGACATCTACCAACCCGCACTGGGCCCGCGTGGTAGATTACGGCCCACTCCCTCTCACAGAGAGGAGGCCTGTGTCCCAGCAGTGGGAACATTAATAGGCTGATGATGATACGTTTTTTTATTTCATTACCTTCGAGTTTTCCATCAGTGAGCATGGGTACTTCTTTGCAGCCCGATGATTCTGATTCTCCCGCCTCAATATGGTCTCCTTGAGCTCTTGTATCAATCTCTTCTGGCGGTAACTCACAAATCTTTCCAGACTTATCTGCAAGAGCTTTCTTCTTATTCTCTTCCCTCCTCAGCATATTATTGGCTAATTTTATGACGTCTTTATTATCTTTCATCTTATCCTTAATATTATAAAGAAGATTGTTTATCCTTTGGCTCCGTTCTTCTTCTTGTTTCTTTCGCAACTCTGCAGCTTTCTTCTGTTTCTCATCTTGGCAGGAGAAGTCAACATCCCACAGTTCCTTACGTATTTTCTTCCCATTTTCATCAACTTGTTCGGTTTTGGTAGCAGACTTTTCTTCACCGGTAGACGTATCGGTAACAGCAAGCTCGTTTTCTTCCTGTTTCATTTTTCTGGCTTCTTCCATTTTCTTCTTCATTGGGTGCAAAATGTTATGAGATTTTAAAAGTATTTCATCAACTTCTTTGATGAACGTCTTGCACTCCTCATTTCTCTGTTCATACCTAACCTTGCATTGATTTACTCTATCTTCGTGATGTATTATCTCAGAATTCAGTTTTTTTATAGCATCATGTATGCTATCCATTTGTGGGTCAGCAACTACATCGGTTGGTTTTTCTTCTTCCTGAAATTCTTCTGCCTCGTCGGTTGGTTTTCTTTTTTCCTGAACTTCCTTTGTTTTTTCCTCAATATGTATCCCACGCCTTAAAATTTCACCCTCTTCTTTTATTTTGTCATAAGCAATGTTAGATTTCCTTGAATTTTCTAATGCCTCATTAACATCATTCAATAATTCGTTCATACTGTTCAGTTTATTTGTTATATCTTCACGTATAAGCGTGCTCAGGTTTTCAGCGCCTTCAACGATGTTTCGAGCTAGATTTGTCATTTCTTTAACTTCCATTTCATTATTCTCTGGCTCTCCCTTGTTCGTCGCTTCAAATATATTTTCCAGAGTGTTTTGTAAAGTTTGCTCCGTGTCTTGATTAAACTTTTGTATCTCATTTTTGTAAACTGTTTCTGATGATATTTCCTTGACATCGATTTCATTTTGGTCAGAGTTGGTGGATTGGTTATTATTATTGTTTTCTGAGTTCTTATTCAATTTGGGTGGTGGTGGTATTACATTATTTAGCACGGAATTTATTGCTCGCAATGCTTTCTCAGTATCTTTAATTTTTGCCCCAAAACTTTTAGGAAATACATCTTCTACGTTGATATTTTCGTCTTCTTCGCGTTTTGGTTTATCTGGTATCCTTTTACTTTTTCCGCTTAGATCCGGAATACTAGGGTTGCTGACTAGAGGTATATTCATGGCTTCGTTTATAGCATACCTTTCTTTTACTTCCGCAAATGCTGAGCGCCTTATTTGTCCTTTTATTAACTGCTCAGATGAATCTTTAAGTATCGGGTTTTTCTCTATTTCTATAGTATGTTTTACTTTAGGATCTTGAGATGATTCTACCTCATCATAGTTATCTGCCATTTTCCCCAACATGTCTTTAGTTTCTTGATATCTTGTTTCAAAGGACTTAGTGGTGTACTGACTAACCACTTTTTCTATCGCATCGTATTCTCTTTCATCGCTATCCGAGCAAACACGTTCACTGTGCTCTGAACCAGTTTCATCACGTTCATTTGCACATTTAGCTTTGTAGTCAGATACAGAAGTCATTAAAGAAAGCATGTTTTTGTAATTTAATTGGTTAATTTGCTCATTGTCACCTTTAGCAGCATCCAACTCCTTCCTCATATCGTTGTACCCCATTACGTTTATTTCGTTCAGGGGTATAGCTACTTGCTTGTTCAAGCCTTCATTTTGCGACATAATCTGAATTTGGCGCGCTTTCTCGGCTATGATAGGGTTGTCCTTCAACATCTCTTTTATTTCTTCTAGAGTCAATGGTTTATTATGGTCATCTATTTTAGTAAAAGGCTGACCAGACATTACTTCTTGCTCAGTTTTAACTTCGCCAGGGTGAGAAGCTGCTATATATGGTCTATTTATACTCACCGCTAGAGGTTTGAGCTCATTCTCAATAGCTTTTTCGATCATTTCTTTAGGAAGCTTGGCATCCTGGAAGAAAATTCGCAATTCTTCCCGTTTTTTCTCCACATATTGAGGATCTTTTAAAGCTTCGGGTACCTCCATTTTTTACTGTACCTACGTAATAATGTTATTCTACTATGTTATTATGTCTAATAATCTTTATTCGAACCAGAACTAATAAAGTAATACTTATCGCTTTGTTTGACACAAATCAAGCAAAATTTGGCGTAGTTACGTATAGTCATAGTAACCAGACTATTTTGTTTGATCGATTTTGAATATGGAATTACAATATGGCAATGCTTTTCGTGAACATATATAGCATGCTAGAATACGCTCTTCAATAAAATAACAGTGTTCTTACAAATTCTATGAAAAATACATTATAGCAAAAAAATATAGGTAGGCAGTGATGTCCTTGCCGGCCGAATTGAAAACTTTGGAATATGTAACTTTAAAGGTCTCTGCACACAGCGGGCGTGGCGTGGCGGGACGGGACGGCCACGTGTCGCTGAGCAGTTGTAATGTACCTAACCTACTAGATATTACGGACGACTCCACACAGAGCCCTCACGCCACGACGCCGCCGCGCCAAGCGTGAATACAAGTCAGAAGCGGCGGGGCGTGGCGCGACGGTTACATTAAGAATTGAGAGATTGTATTAAAGCTTATAACTTTAACTTATAACTGTAACTAATAACTTATAAGTTACTTTAACTAACTTAGTTATTTTAACTAACTTAGTTAACTAACTTAGTTATTTTAACTAACTTAGTTAACTAACTTAGTTATTTTAACTAACTTAGTTAACTAACTTAGTTATTTTAACTAACTTAGTTAACTAACTTAGTTATTTTAACTAACTTAGTTACTTTAACTATCTTAGTTACTTTAACTAACTTAGTTACTTTTAACTTATAACTGTTTACTTTATTTTCATTCTTTCTCTCTCAGTTCGCGACGGGCCGGGACGTTTTCGAGCCCGCAGTGTGACCGCTGCCGTCACGTCAGCGCCACGTCGCCGCCCCGCAACTCCGCGCCCGCTGTGTGCAGATACCTTTAATTTTTATTTAAAACCGGCCAAGTGTGAGTCGGACTCACACACGAAGGGTTCCATACCACCGTACAATATTTAGCAAAAAACGCCGAAAATAAATTCTTTTTGGTAGTCCTTTTTTAATTATATTTTATTTTGGGCACCCAAAAAACATGATTGTAGGTAGTGTTAAATATGGTGATGGACAGCGCGAGCATGTCACTGTGCGTTTGCACTGGGAGATTTCAACATGTTTTGTCGTGATGGTTCGCCAGTGCAAACGCACAGTCAGTGACACGAATCCATAAGTTTAAGAGGGTGCATCCTAAAAGTTGGCAACGTCGTAAATAGCTGTCAAATATTTACCTGTTTCGATTAATTTGGAAATAATACTGTATGGAAATAAGAAATGTGGCTAACTAATTGACTAGAATATTAATAATGAATTGCAATTATAACATTGAATTTGATGTTCTACCCGTTTTAGGTGACAAAAAGGCATTTGAAAAGTTTCCAAATAGTTTTTTTACATCTAAAACAAACTATTCGGTGTTAAGATATTAATTATTGCATTTCATAATCAATATTCTAGTTCGCTAGTTAGCCACATTTTTTATTTCGATACAGAAATATTATCAAATTAATCAAAACAGCGAAATATTTGACATCTATTTGCGACGTTGCCAACTTTCAGAATAAACCCTCTCCCCTAGCAAAAATCGTTCAAAGAAGTTATCACTTAAAATCGACCAAATAATACCAATAAATTGTTTTTATTTTAAATTAATTAATTTAATTTTATATATTTATAAATTATTAAAATAAAAAATAATAATAATATAAATAAAAGTGAACTGTCTGTTTGTAATGTCAAAATAACAGCTTTTTACGTAAGACACCTATAACAAAAACACAATTTTAAAAATGTTTGTCCATCAGACTGTCTGTTTGTTCCGGCTAATCTCCGTAACGGCTCGCGGCTGGACCGATTATGACGGGACTTCCACTGGAAGAAAGCTGATGCTTTATGGAGTAACTTAGGCTACTTTTGTTTCATAAAAAGACTTAGTGTTCCGCGCAAAAAAACGAAATCCCATGAAATCTGTATCTATACAATATCTTCTTCATCACACATTTTATTTTACTGATGATGAATATTGTAAATGTGAAAGTTTGTGTGTTTTGGGTGTTTGTTACTCAATCACGCAAAAACGGCTGAACGGATTTGGATGAAAAGACATGACCAGTGGGGCGATGGGCGCCTGCTTAGGTGTAAAAATCAATGTGCAGCAAAAATTGTTTTATTTTTGCAATTGTTGTATTCTACAGTTTACAGGTAAAAAACTTTCACGACTCTAAAAGATCAGGAAACTGAGAAAAATAAAGATAAGTTTTCACTAAATAGCTCTGCTTTTCGTTAAGAGATGGCGCTAGGCGTTGTGGTAATCGAGTTAAAAATCAATGTGCAGCAAAAATTGTTTAATTTTGCAATTGTTGTATTCTACAGTTTACAGGTAAAAAACTTTCACGACTCCAAAAGATCAGGAAACTGAGAAAAATAAAGATAAGTTTTCACTAAATAGCTCTGCTTTTCGTTAAGAGATGGCGCTAGGCGTTGTGGTAATCGAGTTAAAGAATGATTTTCTACTATTCGACACGCCATCCATCGAGGCGCTAGGTTTTTTTTTATACCATCAAGGGCGCAAACTAGCATGCTGATCACCTGATGTTAATAAGCAATAACCGCCGCCTATAGAAGTCTACAACACCAGGGTTACTGCCGATGCGCTGCCACCCTTTTCCCACCCCAAACCCTGGGCTTCCGATTCTCTCACTCACTATTCGAAGCGGAGCAACATAATGTTGGTACTTTACGTTGGTATTCTGTAAGAGTGTGGTACCTCCCCGGCCGAGCTAACCCAATTAAGAGTTACAGTCAGCTATTGACTACAACTAGGCTCTACGTGGCTCGGGAAATAAAAATAAGGCTATTGTTATTATTATTTGTGAAGGCATGAGGATTTAAATAAAACTATTATTTGAACGAATTAATTATTTTAATATTCTTTAATAAAATAAAATATGTAGGAAAGACGAACTGTGCCGGACGGGCGTGATCGCTGGACGCGTAGATTATGCAGGTTGTAAAGCTATCCCAGTCCAAGCAGCGGTGACGTCCTGCACCTAGGGATCTGGATACTTCAATACTAACCGAGCGGCTGTCCTAGATTCTTGAGGGAAAATGGGTTTTGACAAGAAAATAACAACACCATTTCCCTGATAAATCTTCATAATATGCCTTTTAACCCGCCTTACAGATATGCCATAGTTTAGGCACCTCATCATAATATCCGTTTATCCGAATCGTAGAGTAAAACAGATGAATCCTTTATGAATAGCAATGGTAATCCGGTTTTGAAGATGTCAGTCCGTAAAGAATAGCAATGGTCGTGGTCAGTGGGTCTCTTAGGGGCGTAGAAATAGAACACAATAATCGCACAGTACACAACGAACGCGTAAACACAACGTGGGTCGCGAACTGCAATGATAGATAGATAGGAGATTCTTTATTATGTACACCATAAAAAGTACAGATATATAATTATACCTGACGTGACGCCAAGATTGAATGTGCAAGTAGGGATGGTGAATGGCGATCTGAAATCGATAAAGTGTCAATTGCTTTTTTCTCGAACCTAACACTGTATAAAATTCGAAAACATTTGACTGCCTCGTTGGTCTAGTGGTGGCAAGCGCTACAGCTGAGCATGAGGTCCTGGGTGCGATTCCCGGGTCGGGCAAAGTGTTATTGGGTTTTTCCATCTGGAATTTCTCAATAGCAGCCCGGAGTCCGGATTTGTATCCGGTTAATGGTAAAACGCTCGCCCACCGCAACACCTTCATTTCGCCAGTCCCGTGTAATGCGTACACGGGACTGGCGAAATGAAGGTGTTATGTTATTATTCATCCAAATTAAATATAAGTAGTTCAAAACGGTCAAAGAAAATATCAATTCAAAATCCATTTTATGTGAATCGTTTTTTCATGCTTTGACTCGAATCGATTGAATTATCAATTTTATGAAAAAAACTAATAACCCTTTGGTCCCTCCCTACACAGGTGTCTGCTAATGTCAGATGCATTGTCAACGAAGTAACACTCCTATATACGCAGTGATTATTAAAAAAAATATGGTGTTCGAACTTCACACGTGTCAATAAAACCTAACATAACCCGTAGGCGTATCAATAAATAAGTAATTATAAACAAAACATGTATATTCCATGTCATTAAAATTCACTTGATCGAAAATAGCTCGTTTTTAGTTTATTTTTTTTCCATATTATGTGTAGCTTATTTTGGTTACCGGGTGAATATAGATACAATGGAACGTCAAAATCAGGAAGTGCATAAAAGAGAGAAACGGAAGCAATTAATATACTGATTTTTCAGATAATTTAATCTGGGCTTTAGTCGGAATAATATAACCATGATAAATTAGATCTTTATTTTTAAATCTTAGTGTAAAAGTTGTAATGCTGCGCATGTTCCCGAATTCGAAGGCTAAAACTGGTCATGTCCTTTGTCACACAGATATTTTATAACCTGAATTAACAGGGTAGGTATTTATTATACCAGTAGTACGTTCCCGTAGGATAATTTTCGACCTCCACACGGGCGAAGCCGCGACGAAAGCTAGTTTTTAAATTAAAAAAAACTCATCATCATCAGCCTATTAATGTTCCCACTGCTGGGACACAGGCCTCCTCTTTATGAGAGGGAGTGGGCCGTATTCTACCACGCGGGCCCAGTGCGGGTTGGTAGATGTCACATGTCTTCGAATTTTTTGTTCTAAGACATGCCGGTTTCCTCACGATGTTTTCCTTCACCGTTTTCAGAGCAGTGGTGATGAAATTATTTACACAAAGTAAAGCGCCTGCTTTGGGTTCGAACCCACGACCTACAACTCGTAAGTCGGGGCCGTTACCACTGGGCCACCACTGCTCTATAAAAAAAAAACTAATTAACAAAAAAAAAAAAACGTGTGCGTCTCGGGACGCCTGACAGAAGTGATAACTTAAACTAATCTAAGTTGAACTATACAGACAGATTGGCGCCGTAACGCGTTACGTAACGAATCGGTTTACCCTCCCATAAGAAGTTATCTCTTAAAAAATTATTGCCTTTTAAAGGGGTGATAGACGTGCGAGCAAATAAATACGCGTACATGTGGCTCGGCGACCTTACTCGCCCGTGTGTCATACTAAGTACGCACACTTTAAAACCACCGAGTAAGTTCGTTGGCGATTCAACAAGTTTCAAATTTTGCTCGTAGCCCGCCTTGTTTCGTAGTTTCGTACATCTGTCAAGGCGAGTCGCGAGTCGCCATCGCCATAAAATCGCTAGAAAATTCGACAACATCGCGATACAGTGTGAGCAAGCTTTACGTGTGTCACCGACGACGGCGAGCCGACTAAGTTGGCGAACTTGAAAACTGCGAACGTTCGCATGTCTATCACCCACTTACGGAACGTAAGAGATTTCTTATCTGTAGTGCTGTGCTGTCAAATCCAATGTCAGTCACTGTCAGTCAAGTTGACATTGTCAGTGTCAGCATAATTTTCAAAATAAATAGAATTCCCGATTTTAATTTCATGCTCTGTGTTTTCTACATTGTCAACTAACTTGAATTTCACCGGAGAATTGAATCAATACGAATGAAGGTGAAAAGCTAAAAGTGCTGATAATTGGCCATAAAATTACAAGATGACTGACGAAAGGAATTTTCGATCGTCGTATTACGAAAAAGTCGGATGCCGGGGGGTCGAGGAAAAGAAATCGCTTGAAATATTGATGAAAGAGAAACCTTGGGACAAAGTGAAGCTAAAACAGTTCTGTTTGAGATTTACAGTGCCTGCTGCGTACAGGAATCTAGTTTGGAAAGTGTTACTGGGTAAGTTTCGCAAATTGTCACCATGGACAAAATGTCTTTCAACATTATGATCACTAGAATACACTTACCAATCTCTATATCAATTAATTGCTTTATCAAATTGCCAAATAACAAAGGTACAACCAGTTTCAAGTTAGTTATATTGATTCAACAGAAAATGACATTATTTTCTTATTGTTATTTTAAAATACCCACATACTAAAACACAAACACTGCATTAGCAACCAATATTTTTTACCTGAATAAAGGCAAAAGGGTCAGTGGGGCGTACGGGCAGATGAATAGTCTTCAGTTTATATTCATCCTATTTTGACATTTATTTCACCTGAACCATCAACTCTTCCAGACATACTGCCTGTCTACCCAGACTCTCACCAATATGTAATGGAACAACGCACGGAGCAGTACCAAGACTTGTTGTATGCAGTAGAGAATTTTGAGCTGGTGGATATGGACGCTCCTCGCTGTCAAGTACTGTTGGAGATGTGGCTGCTGGAAAATGAGGAAAGGAAGCCTCCACTGTTCCCGGAAACTAATTTCTCAGTGAGCAGTATTTATAATACCTAGATAAATGATAATCTGATATTGGCTCAAATTATGAAAATTATTCAACAACTTTAGTAAGTAGTACCCTATTTCTGCCTTATTCTTCAAGATTTTCTGCCTGAGAATCTGAAAGACCAAAACACTTCGCAGACATTTTCTCATATTATATTCTTTTGGGCTATTATTCAATGGCCAGATAACTTTTTCCTGAGGACTAAATTTGATCTTTTGTATGGAAAATGTGTCAGATAAAAGTTATCAGGCCATAAACAAATCAGCCCTAAGGCAACAAAAATGACTCAAAACTCTTTTAATTTTTTTTTCTACTTTATAGGAACATAAACTGTTGAAAAGTTTCTTTCCAGCAAACTCTCTGTCTTTTGTGGAAATCTTTTGTAATATTATCAATTTCTTTCTCCAGTCCGCAGACACATTCCTGCCGATAGTGAATACTCTGCTAGAACTCTATGATGATGAGGTAGACGTGTACTGGCTGGCTAAAAGCCTGACTGATGTGGTGCGAAACATGCAGCGGGATCTGCCCAAACTGAAGGAAGCTTTCACGACCATGCTTGAGAAGGAAGATGGGGATCTGTTTAAGTATGTTTAAAGACCCATGTTTATTTAATGCATATTTTGGTCCAAACAATCCCATGAACATAAACTGTAACTATATAGAGTAGTAGGGGCAATGAAATTCATTTAAATTAATTCTTATTATTATTAATAATATTTATGGTATGTGCATGTATTTTTGCAGTCATCTGGTTGACATAAATGCTTTGGAAGTGTTGCCACTCACTAAATGGTTCAACTGCTGCTTCGCCGGAGTTTTGGACGACACTTCTCTTACCAAGTAAGAATATTATGTAGAAAAAAAAAATATCCTATGAAACTTCACATCTTGTGTATCACTCTGTGATAACAAGCATTTTTCTCTCTTCTTCAGAATATGGGACAAAATATGCAGTGGGGCTCCAAAGATACTCTCTTTTGCTGCCGTTATGCTGATTGTAACGGTACGCAGAAATATACTGCGGTCCCAGAATGCTGACGAAGTGCTGAAATGCGTATCTGAGGTAAAAAAAAACCGGTCAAGTGCGTTACGGACCACGCACAATGAAGGGTTCCGTAGATGGGATGAATTTATTTTATCCCTAGAACAAACCTAACATTGTAGTTGAAAAACATGTTCTTCCATACGGAATGTATGGGAGAACATGTTTTTTTGGTGTATTCCCGTTGTGCCAGTAGAAATGTCCCCGTTAAATGTGACAACGGGAATTTAATAAAATAAATAAAATTACTTGCCGTTAATCCCGTTGTCCATATACTCATATTACAATAAATTAACCTGGACAGCGTACAGACAACGGGATGAACGGCAATTACTTTTAATAATTTTGAAGAGGAGCTCATGGCTAAGTAATAAAAACCCGCACGAATCGATCCATCAGATTATGCTACGCTTGCCGGGGTTGGTCAGTGGATGGGTGACCATCTTTACATCCTCTATACTCCTCCGTGCCTCGGAAAGCATGTTAAGCCGTTGGTCCTGGCTGTCATTTGTGGATCTTTGACAGCCGTTACGAGTCGTCAGAAGCCCGAAAGTCTGACACCAGTCTTACCAAGGGGTATCGTATTACCCAGTTATTACTGGGTTGTGGAGGTCAGATAGGCAGTCGCTCCATGTAAAATACTGATATTCAGCTGCATCCGGTTAGACTGGAAGCCGACCCCAAGATAGTTGGGAAAAGGCTAGGAAGATTGATTATTAAATTCCCTTTTTCACATTTAATGGGGACATTTCTACGGGGACAACAGGAATACGCCGTTTTTTTAACTGTAAATGTAAATTGGTCGAGTATTACTCGTTAATTTGCAGAGCCTACTGAGCTGTGATAGTTTACCTATTAATTTCGTCATAATCTGACGAAATTAAAAGGTAAACTATCACATATCCAGAACCAACCATTTAGCTTACAGTACAAGTTTACAACATAACGGTAGTGTTTTAGTTTTGTCGTGTTTACTAATTACCCACTCATAGGTAATTAGTGTGTATTGCCAATACTTAAACACTACTGGAATGTTGCATGTTTGCACTCTTGTACTGTAAGCGTTTAGGAAGAAGAGTGGGGCGCGTCTTCGTGTATGGCACTATCTGACGTATACTCATGTAGCTTTTATTTTATTAAGTTAGTAAAAACTTATTTTCAACTACTTTCTGACATTATCAAGTGGCCATCACTCGTTCCTATTTCTTATTAAATTTCTTTTTATTATATTTTCTAGATACCAGAACAATGTGAAGAAGTAGTAGCCAACAAGGCGATCGAGCTGTGGCAGTACTACGGCGCCCAGCCTCAGAGCGACACCTTAGCCAAGAAATGATGTATGACCTTCTAATGGGGTGATCTCATTAGAAGGAAAACGGACTGTCTTTGAGTTGGACCTAGGTTATAGCAGCATAACTTTTGAAGTTTTGGAACCTGTATGGAATGGCCCTTTTCGGAGTTTTATTTTTTTGTGTGGCAACACTTGTTTTTTTTAATATATTATCTGAAAACACTTGCTTCTGCCAGCAACTTCGGCCACTCCGCGTCGCCCGCCCGCGCTATTACTTCGTTTTTGCTTAGCGTTCCTTCTGACTTTTTCTCAGCACCAGAGTTGATAATTACCCTATAACTTTACTCAAAAATCTAAGAACACAAAAGCAAAAAAAAAAAAAGTTTCTTACATGTACATTAACGCGTTCAAACAAACCCTTCAGCTTTAGTAAATTTGTATAGATTACATCAAGCATAATGGGGATGCCTCGATGTGGTTCCGCCAGTTCCAAGTCCCAAATTAGATTTAAGACTAGTTATCAAAGAATTTTGTGAATAAAAAAAAATCGCTCTTCGCTTTGAGCTGAGGCCATTTTTCAGGGGCTTTAGAATGTATTGTAAAGTTCGATGTCGATTCTTTAATTAGATTGTAATAATTGGATATGTAAATAAAATGTATAAGAAGGAATATTTTGTTTTTTTTTCACACAAGGGGTCGCGATAATCCCCTGGATGCGGTAAGTACAGTACCGGTCGTGGCGATGTTTGGGGAGACATCAGATGTGGACGTCTTCAAGGGCGTCGCCAGCCGATGGCCCAGGAGGGAGGGGGGCGGGGGGGGGGGGGGCAAGAGTTGATAAGGAGGATGAGAAAAAGTGTGATTTGTAGGTAACAGTCAAGAGCACATCGGCGCACAATGGGGCCAAAATTGATGCTGGTTATCCAAAACATTTTAATGTATAAAAACTACATATCTATTTATCCAATTTTGTTTTAGGACGACTTATCTAAAGGGGTCTCATCCGGAGTCCGGAGATGTAAATCGTATCTATGTGTTGGTGGTAGGCCGAGTCATAATACATAACACCTATTAGGTTTCACCGTTTCAGCTCTACAAAGTTTTGGAAAAACGTCCCGAAAGGTCCGTTTCCAATCCACACATTAAAAATGGAAATTATTATTTTTCGCAGTTCCTATCGGGACTACCGAGTTGAAGCTGATTTGTCAAAAGCATCCATTTGAAATCTACCAGCATCCATTTTGGCCCCATTGTGCGCCGTAGAGGTAAAACTCGCACTACTAGTGTAAGGCTGCCTGTCCACCGGAGCGGAGAGGTGCGGAGATGTGTCAATACCTCTAAGTCCGGACCGTCCCACGCCAGGGACAGAAATTTCCAATTAAAACTCCGCTCCAGAGGTGCGATTCTATTGGTTAATTTTGGCGCATCTCCGCTCCTCTCCTCTCCTCTCCGCTCCAGTGGACAGGCAGCCTAAAGCTACATGACGTGCTCTTGACTCTTGACTGTACCTACAAATCATACTTTTCCCATCATCCTTATCAACTTGCCCCCCCTTGGGCCATCGGCTGGCGACGCCCTTGGCAATAATACAGAATAATACTATAACCATTACCCTATTATTTTCTCAGCAATGTAGAGGGTACCTATGGCGTGTTCATTCCAATCAGATAGAAGAAAATAACGATGCCTAGCCCAATAAAGCACGGATATGCCTCGTCCAAGCGTGTCATCGTTTACTCACACTACGACACAAATATCTAGCTAGACGATACTGGCGTGGCGATTCAGTGCTCTGTGCCTTGCATCAAGAATTTATAAGATTTTTGCCTAAATAGTACCGATCATATTTCGTGCTCTAGTTCGGGGTGGCGACACTGTCTATGTGCTGCCAGGCTGCCGCTGTCATGCGGTTGTAAAAATAACGTTCCGTTCTACACGTTCATTTTACTAATATTCTACTTTGTTACTTTCTCTAACTGGCAACATTTGCCCACTCGCCATTTTGCAAGAATGTCAGCCAAATCATCAGAGCGAGTTTTTAGTAAATTTTTATGTTAACGCTCTTTAAATTACTGTGATTTTGTGTTTTGAATATCGTTTTTATTGATAAACAGCAAAAATGGACCGTTTTATAAGCATGTGGAAGGTGCGGGAGTTGGCGGACAAAGTGTAAGTCTCATGAACATTTTTGTTAATTTTTATGTAAATTACAGCAATCTGTTTCACTAATTTGGTTATTTATTGCATTTTTTGCAAACCTTGATGATAAATTTGCATAGATCTTGATGTATTTAACTTTAAGAACGAATTACTCGAGTGTTTTTTTGCAAACCTGTCTTCGTCGGTGTGTGTGAGTGAAGATAGGGAGTGTATGGTATGAACGAAATGGGTACTGAAAATTAACGTTATCAGCGCTTCGGCTAATGAATGTGGTGTGGAATTAGCAACCGGTTCTACGATTTCCTGGGTTTTCGGCGGCAAAATTTAACTACAAAATGAGTATTACAATAATGTAATGAACATTACATTTAGTTACTTTAGATTTGCGTCCAAACCTCCCACATAATAATTGACTAAATTAACTACACCTATGTTAAAATGACCAGTCATTTGTCACAAGTTAACATGCTCTGAAATAAACTTGTTTCTACCACAAATTATGATGGTGAGTCCCAATTAGAAGAGGTTTGTTATTTTAAAGTTCTACAGATGTTAACAGTTTTCACTTTTCATCACTTTCAAAACTGAAAGTGTCAATCACTGCTGTAACATACCAACATAATACCTATTTATCTTGTGATAATACGGAGACACTATGCAACAGTGTCATTCAGTAATACTATTTTCTAAATGTTGTTTCAAACATTACATCAATCTCGGCCTGGATTGATGCTGAGTTTATGTAGATTGTATTAATTAAGTAGTTCTGTAATTACATTGGGACATAATAAGATTCTAGTATGATATTTGGAGTAAGTCGTAGCGTACAAATTAAATGACTTAAAATAAACTTACCTTTTATTATTAATTCTACAATTTAATTATTTATATAAAAATTGCTTTCTACACTTACAATTTATTAAACCAAAGCGTGCATAAGCCAACAACTTAACATTTGACTTAAAAACTTCATGCAAATTTTAAACATAGACACATTAGATCCATTATCAGCAATTCATTGTAACAGTAAAAATGTACAAGCTAACATGATAGCCCACACATGCAATTCAATTAAACTGTTTAACCTTGGAACTGGAATTTCACCATTGACACAATCAAGTGTAGTCCATTGACCTACAGTGAAATGAGTTGCTATATCTGTCCATAGAGAGGAAATGTAAAGTTAAATCAATCAATTTATGTGTTACATTTTTAACGTAACTCATTTTCATGAAAATGAATTGAACTAAAATTTTGTTACTCTAAAAACTAATCAATAATTGAAAGTTGGGGGCGGCTTACAGTCTAACCCGGATGCAGCTACTGCTATCTGAACTCCACAACTCGAGTTACTGGGTAACATGATAGGTACCCCTTGGTAAGAGTGGTTGTCAGACATTTGGGCTGCACCAACCCCAAAATTGGAATAAGGGCAGGAGGATAAAGATTATGCTGACCAAGCAGCTTTTCGATAAACAAGCGCCAAAATAAGCATAATGTCATTAATCTCAAAATAAACAGAGCATAATGCACATATTTTCATCTTTATTCCACTGTTTCTATCTTTCTGGCTACTCTCCAAAATGTCTTGCAAAGGTCTTGGTCCCACTAATCTTATTGTTTTGAACACAGTGCAGTTTTGGCCACACTTCAAGAGTTTATTTAATACTTTACCATTTAAGATAATATTTGCTTCCAGTCTTATAAGATACTGCAGTTTGTATTTTACACAGATTTTCTTTTGGGTGATATCAACATCCTACATAATGAGTGTATGAAAGATAAAAATATTTGAATTTTATGATGGATGTGGCAATCATAAAATGCAATTTATTTTAAAAACTGTTTTTCAATGGGTTTAAAAAAAAATGGCATGGAAACATAAACTCAAGTTCACCAACATATTGGCCATCATTGATGTTGGAAATGTCAATAGGGAGTGGTACTGGTAACCAACCACTTTACAGAAGTGGCTAACAAATTAATTTTACATTTGTTTATAGCCTTTATAGTACACACAGTTACATAGCTATACCTTTCCAGTAAAAGCTTATCTCGCATCATATAGGATTTTCGTACAATTAAGACTTTTGCAGACCAGCGCGACTTGTCGCGCGACGCGACACTAACAATACAATTTCTAAGGAAACTTCACGGTATAATAATAACCGGTGTCGCGTCGCGCGACAAGTCGCGCTGGTCTGCACAAAGCTTTAGAGGTCAGCTTATGCTGGAAATGTAGCTTATAATGTACTTGTGAGTATGGGGGGAAATAGCTGTCTTCTTTGCACTATAATAAATCTACTCCTATGCCATCTAGTAACATGATTACATTAGCTATTCAGTACAGTCTCTAATTTCTAACATCATACTTCCAAAGGTGTACTTTTAGTACACCCACATTTCGCCAGTTATATTTCAGTCCCATGTAATAGAATAGAGCAAGAGCCTATGCCATCAAGTGGGCACTAATCCAGACTAAGGGCGAATTTCACCAATGAAACAAAACTGCAGACATAAACCACATTCTAGAGCTGTCAAGAGTCATCATTGTTGTGAAATATGTACTGACAGCTCCTAAACGCGGTTTAGATGCGATAATCGCATTCAGTTTTATTGGTGAGATTGGCCCCGTCTCTTAGGGCTGATTTCGCCAATGAAACTGAACGCGATCAGCATTTCTAAAACGAAACGCGTTCAAGAGCTGTCAGTCTCAAAATTGTTATGGAATATTGTACACTGACAACTCGTACATTTCATTGGTGAAATCCGCACTTATTCGTTCATTATAATGAATAAGAGACAGGGCCAATCTAACAGTTTATAAACTTACGTGTGAGCAATCTCACAATATGTACAACTCAGAAAATGACAGAAAACTTGAATGTAGAATGTACACAATGTCAAGTGCTAGTCATGTTGTTGGTTTATTTCATTTTGTAATCATTGTCCACAACTGCTTTCAAAGCAAAACAACTATTGTTTGAGGAAATCACAACTAGTTGATTTCCTTATCTTGAGTTCTTAATTAATTTATAATGTTCTATGTTGTAAGGAAAACTAGCAATGTGTTTAGATTCTTATAGAATTTTTATTATGTTTCGTCAGTTCAATGAACTTTGTTTATTTTGGTATGAAAATACCAAATACTGTTTCATTTTAATTAAAAGTCATGTTGTTTACATAAATGAATAACACAAAAATTAAACTGCCCTTGTAATTTCAAATCTCACATACCTACATAAATGGCGCCGGACACGGAACAAATTATCTATACTGTAGCTCATACAAATATTTGTTCTGTGCGGGAAATAAAACCCGCGACGACAGCCAACCGCATATCCACTTGAATAAAATTGAAATGTAATCATGGCGTTATTTTTAGTCAGTCAAATAATCAATCATCACATTCCCGCCCCTGTTCCACGCTACGTGGGGGTGGCGCACCACGTTGTTTTCTTCCACTCTCCCCTGTTCCCGTCACGCTATGATTTACTCCCTTTTCTTTCATATCTTTCCTTACACAATCCACCCATCTTTCCTTTGACCTCCTTCTCCCTCTCCATCCATCAATATTTATATTCATCACTCTTTTAGTCACATGCGGTTCCCTTCTCCTCATCACATGCCCATACCAAACCAAACGAGTTCCTTTCAACTTTTCTGTCACTGGCGCCACTTTCAAACTTCCCTTTAATTTTTTACTTTACCCAATTTCGTCACTCCACACATCCATCTCAACATTCTCATCTCCGCTGCAGCAATCTTTTTTCATCCGTCTTCTTCACGGCCCAACATTCCGATCCAAACAGTACGACAGGCCTTATCAAGGACTTGTAGGGCATCCGTGGGTCGTAAGTTGTTCCTGTGACCTGTCGCCATTAAAACAATCAAACGAGCCTAAAATATAGGCTGGTTAAAAGCGTACCCCCCACTTAACTTACATACATAAACTCACGTGTTTTTCCCAACGGGGTAGGCAGAAGATACTGAACGCGACTTATTTTTACAGTCTGATTTATACCCAATAGCATTGATGTAAATCAATCATGCCCAATAGGTACATTCTATTCTATGCATGTAATAGTAACATTCAACTACCTATATTTTAGTTAACACTATAGTTTTCCCTTTAAGTAGATTAGTAAATACTAATATTATAAACAGGTAAAATGTATGAGTTTGTATGTAGCGGGTCATCATCTGAACTACTGATTCAATTCCGAAAATTCTTTCACTATACATAATATTTTATGTTAAAACAAGAAATTTCACTCGGACGAAGTCGCTGGCAGTAGCTAGTGTATCAATAAAATAACTTACTGTAACAGGTGCATAAGGAGTGTAAGTGAATGTTAGTAATAGTACAATTAATAACTTTCTTACTCATATCCTTGGTTCAATATTAACGTAATTTACCACATAGACTGTCTGTCTTGTTGGTTTTGTTTTTATCAATTATTTGGTGCCCGACATCTCAATGTTGACGTTCTAAATGGAACAGTGGCGAAAAGTCACCTTTCGTGCTGACGGTGCACATTTGATTCTCGTTTCGGACTAATTTTTGATTTTGCCTATAACAGGTGTTATTTTTCAATCAGATACTGATGTTGTTGTCCTGGAATTTTATTAGAAAAGCCAAGACTTCAAACAGATTGAGCATTCCACCACCTCACGTAGACAAAGCTCCATCCAAAGTTTCGCCACCACCACAATTAGGTTGTTATCATTGTACCAGTTACAAATCTGCCAAAAACTTCACCCACTCGATTACATTGAGGTAACCTTGTTGTAACCTTTCACTACGGGTTGCATAACGCCTCGCATGCGAATAACTTGTTGATCTCCGTAAGTATTGCGTTCGGACGGGTATTGAACAGCTCAATGACGTATCAATGGTTGTTATTGGAGATGGGGTCAGAGGTATTTAAGGCGTTTTGACCTATTTTACGGTGTAGATATTAAGGGATATTGTCATAAACCCACTCTGAAAGGTCCACATTTATGATCGCATCAAGATAATGTCTGGACTTTAAAAGAGACTTCTTCTCAGAGTAGGTAGATGGATAGGTAGGCCACCGTCCTCACCGTGCCTCACCAATTAATCTGCCTAGCCTTTTCCCAAGTATGTTGGGGTCGGCTTCCGGTCTAATCGGATGTAGCTGAATACCAATATTTTACATGGAGAGACTCCTGACCTCCACAACCCAGTAACTGGGTATTGTATACCCTTTGATAAGAGTGGTTATCAGACTTTCGGGCTTCTGACGACCCGTAACGACTGTCAAAGCTCCATGAATGGCAGCCGGGACCAACGGCTTAACGTGCTTTCCGAGACACGGAGGAGTCTCGGTATGTAAAGAAGGTCACTCAGCCACGGACCAACCCCGGCAAGCGTAGCTTATCGTGATGGGTCGACCCGTGCGGCTGTTATTATTAACTTAGCCACGAGCTCCGCGCTCACCGTGCCTCACCAATTTACAGAAATAAATATCATTTAACCAAAGAGAAAAATCATCCATCCTGCTGTCCTTATTACAATTTTGTTTATGACCTAGTTTTTTTTTTCCGAACGAGGTTTTTGTGTTTTAAATAACAAATTCTGATAAAAAAGTTGTGTATACCTAATTAGTTTACGAAATTGTTTCCTCGTTTTATGATTTTTTATTGCTATTGCTACCTCTTTTAACAAAAATTTAAAACGATTCATTATTCGATAGCACATAGGTTGGTACATAAAATACTTTCCATTTCATTTTACTGCCAAATAAGCGTTAAGGATATAATAATTAAAGTATGACGCGTATTTAAATACCGACAGTACCGTAGAAAGTTAAATTGCTTCACGCCTTGCTCCCTTGGGGATAAGCAGAGTACCCTATCAGCTTTTAAATAACACACAACTGCTGGTCAAAGAGAAACTACAATTAATTTTTAACTATGTGCATCCGCATCACGAAATGGCTCCGCTAATAACCAACGTGTTTGTATTACCTGTTTGAGGCTTGGTCCTTATTTGGGCTGGGTGTCTGTAGCGTCACTAGGGCATGATATTCGGATATCCGGATATCCGAATTATCCGGATATCCGTCGAAAATATTATCCGAATATCATTTGGTTTACTATCCGGATAAAACGGATAATACGGATAGTTACTTTTGTTCCACTTTCCTTTTGATAATATAATATTTACCGTTGTGTATTCGCAATCGCGTGACAATTCATGCTATATCTTCAAAAATCCATCTAATGACACAATTACTATGTAGATTCATCAAATCATCATAGAGAAAATATAATAGTGCTTTTGCACAGAGCTCGACTTCAGTTGACGACAGCGATGGTGATGACGTAGCACTCAGTGATTACAAGCAGCAGAAACTGAAATATCATTTACTTTAACAGAGAAAATAAGCAAAGAGATCGAAAGGACTCTGCAGGTTGACCATCAACCGTGAATGCTTTGACAAGCATGGCATTTTCTTTAAAGGCATTGGCAAGAATGATGGCTTTGATTAGTAGTGTTGTTCTCTAGATTCATCTCGGTATTGTGTCTTGCTTGACGAGATCTCACAGAACCAAAATAGAGTTCCTGCTAAATGCAACATAAAGAAAAGGTTAGGCTTTGCTACACTCGGGGGTCGGGAATTGGTAGCAGATTTCCGGCCACCGTAGGCGCGGGCTTGTGGACGGAGAGCAACGGGCAGCTCGCCGTCCAATAAGGACCAGGCCCGTAATATCCAAAGTTTCACATATATGTCCAACGGAAGATAGGACTGCACAATCGCGATAACGAGAACTGACCCGAAACGCACAGAAGATAGTTCATATTCAGGGAATCGATGAAAGTACATGTCATTCGCGGCCACTAGTTTGTGCTGATCCAACTTATACATCAGATACTTTGACATCTAGCAATGTCAGTGGTGTGATTTTGACTCATTTATTACCAAGCACTACTTTGTAAGACTTCCAGTCTTCATCTAATGTGCTTTCAATTGTTCTAGCCATCTTAACAAAGATAGCATTTGACCAGCTCACGATCAATTATACCATTGGTAGATAACCAGCGGATGATAGCTTTTCTCGTATCTGTCAATGACAGATCGGACAGATTTTGCTTTTACTGCGAACTGAAGTACTTTAATACGATTGTTGGAGAGTTTTTGTAATAAAAATGTCGATTGTAAACTAATATAAGTTTGATTTACCTCTTTTACAGTGGTATCCAAATTATCCATATTATCCGGATATATTATAATAGTTGTCTGGCAGTATCCGAAATATCCGAATAGTAAAATGGGCGGATAATTGCATGCCCTAAGCGTCACAGTTTCACGACGAGGAAAAAGGCATTTACGAGAAACGGCGGCATGAAAATAATTATCAGCTTTTCCTTGAATTAATGGATCACCCACATAAAAACAAACACTCGTCGAATGCATAACCTCCTCCTTTTTTTAAGTCGGTTAATTTCGTTTTTAAACTAAGCATTTATTTCAATTCAATAAGCACTTTTGAACTGTCAAGAAGTCGTTTAGTCAGACAGTATTCCGATTAAAATGCTCTGTATCGGTATTCATTCATGGTAGCAAAGCTGAGTACAGAGAGTACTGCCATACAATAAACCGTAAAATATGCCGTAAAGTACTCAAGTTCAAGGTGTAAAGTGGCATAACTGTGACGTTGTCATTGTTATTATGATGCGTAGTAGGTACGCCATCGCCCTCGCTGATCCTTCAATGAGGCCAAACACGTGCCTAATGTCTTTATGTGTAACGTACCTATGTATTGCTTGTTGTTGTACTTTTTTGAGGCCATTCCAGTCCTTTTATGGCCATAGGCCTTTCTAAACAAACCGTAAATCTGCACAATTAGTCTGATGTGTTTGTTAGTCATTTTCGAAGAAGTTGATTCTTGTCGAAGTATCATAAATCATAATCAGCCTATTAATGTTCCTACTGCTGGGACACAGGCCTCCTCTCTGTGAGAGGGAGTGGGCCGTAATCTACCACGCGGACCCAGTGCGGGTTGGTAGATGTCACATGTCTTCGAATTTTTGCCATGCCGGTTTCCTCACGATGTTTTCCTTCACCGTTTTGATAGCAGTGGTGATGAAATTATTTACACAGTAAAGCGCCTGCTTGGGTACTGCGCCTACACTCGTAAGTCTGGGCCGTTACCACTGGGCTACCACTGCTCTCCTCGAAGTATCGATACCGAATATTTGTGTTTAACATTTACATGACATTATTTTTTGAAGCAATGGTCCTCCACCTCCTACGTATAGAAGAAGATCACTACATAATATTATTATTTCGGCATAATATTGTTTTAGTTCCGGAAAATATCTTATCGAAATCAAAGTTGCCAGTTTTCGCACTTTACTGTGAATTGTTGGCGATACTAATGAAATCACTATCTTGTTTTTATTTATATGGCCGTGAAAGACATTTGCGATTGCGTACGATACAACTATCAAGACAATAAACTGTTTGCATCGCTGAATGTAAAATAGTAGTTAATACTAGCTTCTGCCCGCGGCTTCGCCCGCGTGGATGTCGGACTTACAATAGCAATGGGTTTCATTTTGACAGTTAAACAATTAATTGCGTTATTTGCGTTATTTCTCGAACATAATTATTCCACTCGGCGCTCTGGCGCGTCATCCCCTGGCTGGCCCGCCCCTCCACCCTCGTTCTGAGCGCCGTCGACTCAATATCGCAGGTCATTCTTATCGTTCTAACTTTTAAACTTTATCTACATTTAATACCAAAAGCGATGAAGGTATTTATTTTGATAAGAATTAACTAAATACTCTAAAATATGCAATGTAAAAAAAGTATTCAATTTAACTGTATTTATTGCTCACTATTTTGGTTATAAAGGCTTCCACATAAAAGGTGTCACGGATATGCTGTCGCGGACTTTTATTTAGAACTCTTTAAGACAAACAATCCCACAATACATTTTCTTCATGTAACTGTAACGGTTTAGGCAGCGCACGCAGCAAACGGTGGAGGTCTGCCCGGCTTAGGTGGACCACCGCCGTGTCCTCGTGGAGGCGATCGGCGGCGGTGACCTCTCGCGTATGGCCCTGGTTCAGGCCATGGTGCGGAGCGAGAGGGCATGGCAAGCCGTCACCTCCTTCTGCAAAGCAGTAATGCTCGCGAAGGAGAAGGTGGAGCGCGCGAGGGAGTGGCAAAGGCCGCGCCCTACCAGCCCTAGCCGCCGCCGCCGTAGGAGACGTCCCGGGCGTCGGGAATTGATAGCCGATTTCCGGCCACCGTAGGCGCGGGCCTGCGGACGGAGAGCAACGGGCAGCTCACTGTCCGATAAGGACCAGGCCCGGGTCGACGGCGCATCGTGTTCCACGCGCACCTCAAAGAGATATCAGCAAAACTGACGGGGTCCGCTAGGGCCGATGCCTGCCGGGGTTACGGGTAGTCCCAAGGGGAAAGCGTGGCCTCTGGCAAGGCAAGGGAAGGAACACGGGTGGGTTTTAGTCAGTAAGAGACTGAAACGCCCAGAAATCATTGGATGACTTCACAAACAAAAAAAAAAAAAATGGCAGCGCACGCAAAGATAGATCTCAGAGGGCAGGAATTTTTCCGATTTACTTGATACTTATCGTTATGTTATGGTCAAATCACATAAAATCTTTATAAATTGTAGCCTATGTGTTATTCTAATGTATAAGCTACATTATTGTAAAGTTTCATCAAAATCCGTTCAGTAGTTTTTGTGTGAAAGAGTAACAAACATCCATCCATCCATCGATCCATCCTCACAAACTTTCGCATTTATAATATTAGTAGGATTAGTAGGATTAATGTACGGCAGTGTTTTTCAACCTTTTTCATGACTCGACCCCCTTAGTATAAAAAATTTTTCTCGACCTCGACCATTCGAGAACGATTTGAACTCAGTCGAGATTCCCGCTGAGTCGAAGTTTCTGCAGCACGAAACCTAGCCTGATGTTCCCGAGTTGCAGAGAGCCTTCCCTCACGACCTTCCTCAGATTCCTGTGATCGAACTAATCTCATCCTTTTAGCATTTCTGCTACATTGGGAGAGGTTGGATCTTCTTCGAAGCATTCTTACAATAAAATAGTACTTACTACTTAACACACAGTTATTTAGTTAACACGTACTATCGTAAACAATTAAATTATAAATACTTACAGATTATTATACAGTCTAAAATTATCACAGTTTAAGTAATAAGTGTTAAGACGTTACGTTTGGTTTACACGTCTTAACTAACTTTATAAAACAAAAGAATTGCTAGAAAAATTAATTACTAACCTGAGCTAATAAACATACTTAATAAAGAAAATCAAGAAAAGAAATGCCTAACCTATACCAAAAACTTATAATATTTATATACGAACCCTAAATAAAAATTAAGATAAGTATACCGCAAATCAAGGAAAGAAATGCCTAACCTTTAACAAATGTTCGCCGTGATTCTTTAAATTGACATAACTTTTTTATTTATGAACCGATTGACATGAAATAAACACTAAATGTTAAGTGAAGCTTACTACAATATATTAGTGAAAACCGCATCTAAATCGAATAAGCCGTTTCTGATATTAGCGTGCACAAACACACAGACAAACAGACAAACCGACAAACAGACAAACAGACAAAAAAATTTTTAATTACAATCTCGGGTTCAGCATCGATATAATAACAACCCCTGCTACTTTTTTTTCATATATTTCCATTGTACAGACACCACTTTTCTACAATTTTATTATATGTATAGAAGATTGATTAACTACTATTTTACAGCAGTGCAGTTTGCATCTCACTCAGTGCAACTTATCAACGCTTTATTTCGTTTTAAACGTCCATTTTATTAATATTTTAACCTTTATTCTTCTATGAATTCATCCATCAATCAGAGAAAATCTCTTAAAATAAAAACTTTTTACAAAAAAAGAACAACCGACTTCCAAAGAAGACACTACAAAGTCAAAAATAACTTTAATTTCGGAAGTCGGTGTATTTGGTTTTGAACTTTCGTTTTTTGCCACCGACTTCCGAAATTAAAGTTATTTTTGACTTTGTAGTGTCTTCTTTGGAAGTCGGTTGTTCTTTTTTTGTAAAAAGTTTTTATTTTGCACTTTTTAGTTGTGGTACCTACCCCATACAAATTCGAATACCACTAACCTGCTAAAATAACAGTGATTGGAAGTTATTATTATATCATCCATATAAACTAAGTGGGAAAAATACGTATTATTGAAGCTAACTCAAGAACTATCCAAGTAAAGTTAATAAAATTAATATGGGACCACCTCGGGAGCATACCCTTTCAAACAAAAAAACAATTTTCAAAATCGGTCCATAATTGACGGAGAAATCGCGTAACAAACATACAAAAAAAAAAAAAAAAAAAAAAAAAAAAAAAAAAACATACAGACGAATTGAGAACCTCCTCCTTTTGGAAGTCGGTTAAAAAGAACTTACCCTGCCTGTTGGCCCGATAACTGACCCAGACTTAGTTATAGAGTTGCTTACAGGAATAAGTACTATAACATGCGCAAACCAAGTGCAATGGAAAGTAATCTTTTGATATAAGACTCAGAGCGAACTCAGAGGCATACTGAGATTCCGAAACAAATGGGACGATCGCCAAGTCACCCAAGACGTTAACGCTCATAAAGTCCTTAAGCCATAGCAGAACTAGCAGTATCGTTAACCAGAACCTTTCATTTGGTTACAGCACAAACGTAGTAATGAACTACACGGAAGTAGAAGGCAAGGTGCGCGAAGCGACATCAGACGAGGCGTGGGGCCCCACCGGCCAGCAGATGCAAGAGCTGGCGCTGGCCACCTTCACGTACGAGCACTTCCCCGAGGTCATGTCCATGCTGTGGCGCCGCATGCTGCACGACAACCGCAGCCACTGGCGCAGGACTTACAAGGTGAGGCACATGTCTTTGACTTTGTCGTTTTTGACAGATTTGTCATACAAAATTGGTCAAAAAACATGGAGTAGCCATTAAAAATTCTCTATACGATACGATAAATAAAGATATCATTGATAACGTTATACATTTTCGTTATCTAAGGCGTTAAAGATTAACAAAGTGCATTATGTGAAGTCATCGCGCACAATGTCTTTCAATGTTCTTAAGAGCGGTGCATCCTAAAAGTTGGCAACATCGTAAATAGTTGTCAATTTGAAAATAATATTGTATGGAAATAAGAAATATAGCTAACTATCGAACTAGAATATTGATTATGAAATGCAATAATTAATATCGCAACACAGAAGATTTTGTTTTAGATGTAATAAAGTATTTGAAAATTTTCCAAATGCTTTTTTTAAACGGGTACAACATCAAATGTAATGTTATAATTGCAATTCATTATTAATATTCTAGTTCGCTAATTAGCCACGTTTTTTATTTCCATATAGTAATATTGCCAAATTAATCAAAATACGGACAATATAAAAAGTAGGAATGTCTCATTTATAATTGATTGCAATACTGTATCAGTATTATTGTTTAGCTAAACAACTTACAGTTCAGCTCGGTTAATGTAATCGCCACGATTTCTGTGTTTTTCCAGCATTTCTTCTTATACCCCGCTTATTGCCAGAAAGAAATATTTTATGCCATTTCATTCCAGTGTTTGCTTCTCCTGAGCTACTTGGTACGTAACGGCTCCGAAAGGGTGGTGACATCGGCGCGGGAACACATATACGACCTCCGGTCACTCGAGAACTACACACACGTAGATGAGGTGGGGAAGGATCAGGTGAGGGTCAAAACTGCAAATTTCATAAGTTCATTTATTCAAGGATATAAGGCTGAAAATTAGCAATTTGTAGACGTCGAACTTTACAAAAGAAACCCTTCACCGCTTCCTGGTGTTTCAGCTGGGGGGATTTCTTCACCTGCATCAGCTTGTTAACGTTTATGGTAGAAAGCTACCTTTCATTCCCTATAAAATTAGCTTGAGAAAGAAGTTTGCTGAGCAAAAAAGATCCTAGCTGCTTACGAAACGATATATCGTAGCGATTTATCGGTGCAAATTGATCTTCACAGATAAGTCGACCGTGTGTATGACAAATCGCTGCAAATTATTCGATTTCCGTAGGCCATCGGCGGCAGTTGAATTTTACATTCGACAAGCTTATGCCAACGGCCTCGCCCGCGTAGAGGTCGGAAATTAAACCAATAAAAACCTACTCCATGAAAAAATACATAGAATATGTGCCAAGTTTCAGTTAAACGTCGTTGAAGTTTAATAATCTCATGTACACAATATGCATTTTTATATAAGTACAAGGTGGAGACAAATACGACAATAAATTAAACTGCGTATATGTATGACGTTCGCAGTCTCCAATCAAAGATATCCAATAGTTTAGTCACTATAGCTACTCAAAGATTGGTAAAACCGATTGGTAGTTGGTCCATCACTACTATTTAAGGTTTAAAAAAACACTTTTTTAACTTCATTGCTAGAATTTATTTGGTAGTTCCTAAATACTCTTATGCATTACTATTGCCAGTGTTTTCATTGAATGTCGTATAACAATAATAAACTTTCAGGGTATAAACATAAGGCACAAAGTGCGAGAGCTGATAGACTTCATTCAGGACGATGAGAAGTTGCGCGAAGAGCGAAAGAAGGCGAAGAAGAACAAGGACAAGTATATAGGTCAGGGTCAATTACTCACTCTTATTTATTACCTAACTGGCGCCGAGCCGACCGGTTGCATACAAACAGTAACTACCCCACTACAGGTCAATTAATTACTTAAATACTTTATTTCAGACCATGGTGTCCATTTTGTAATACTTAAGATTAACCAGAACAAAACATATAAAAGTAAACTCAACAATCACTACTGCACCATTCCGTGAGAAATAACGCAGCAATGATTGATGTAACCACAGTCCACGACTGGCGATCATGCTAAGGATGCTGTTGGCACTGCCACGTACTCTCCGCACCAGGGAGGCGCACCTTTTACACATCGTAGCGTAAAAGCAGTCTACGCGATGTTCAGCAAACATCCCTGATGCACTACAGAATCGCCGCAGCCCCATCAGCACCCTGAACGCATAATTAAATTGGACTCGGAGGGCACTGTTAGACTTTTGAGTATGGTCGGCCCACAGGCTGCACGTGTAGAATGATGTACAATAACGTAAAAAATGTAATTTTGACTTCTGTCGAACAACGTGCAAACCTGCGAGCAATCTAATGTTCTCCTGTTCAATATGGTTATTTCCGTAATGCAAAATAAACTTTATGTCCAATGCATAAAGCGCAGGCCACACCGCCAGCTAGCGGGCGGAGCGGGCGAAGCGAACGAAAGGAAACTATTATTAATTTATTTATGTCAATCAACTTTGGATCATAGGTATTACAGTAAATAATTACATTTAAATTAAAATTACTTACACAAAATACATTGAATATTAGTTCTTTTTTAAATTGAATTTTAAATAACATAATGAAAATAAATATGAAAATAAAATTGAAAATATAATTGAAAATAAAATTGAAAAAAAAATAATAAAAATTGAAATAAAATTGAAAATAAAATTGAAAATAAAATTACTAAAAAATAAAATTTAAATTAAAATAAAATCTTAACATCACTATACAAACTACGCGAAATATTTAGCTCGCGGTGTGAACCGAAGTATGTAAAGAGGTGAAACGATGTTCGCCCGCCCGCCCGCTAGCTGGCGGTGTGGCCTGCGCTTTAAGTTGGTTTCTATTTATAATTTAAAAGACAGATAGCACTCCAGATATATTAAAGCTGCTTGAAAAGAACTAAAATATTAATAAATCGTAGGTATGTGTTCGTCAGGCATGTCGTCGGACGCCGTCGTGATGGGCACGCGCGGCGCGGGCGGCTGGGGCGAGTACAGCGACCGCAGCGCGGCCAACTGGGGCGAGTATACTTAGCTTTGTGTTTGTCTTTGGAATAATCAATAGTTTTGCAGCCATTTTTGTGGTAGAATTTGTGAAGGAATTCGTTCAGTGAAATAACTTACTGGGATCTCTGGTATAGCTGATGTCCTGTGAAACGCTAATAGTTAGTTTTTTTACGGATGGATTCGTGATCGGACTATTTTTTACTATCCAACAGAAAAACATCATCTTGACAGACTTGGTTTAAAAAAAAAATTGCTTGCTAATAAGTTTTTCTCTCTACTTTCCAGAGGAGCCAAAAGAGAGGAACGATGAAGATGATTATGAGCGGGAAGATTCCGACGGAGACTATAGCCATGGACCGCCGCGAGAGCGGAGGCCACAGAAGTAAGTACTCAGGGATTAAATTAATTTCATTTATTTATTTATTTTGTGAATATAGGGTAAAAAAAACTCAGACTAAAATAACGGTGCCGTATTTTTGAGTTTATTCATTACAAACAACCATACAAAAAATCGAATAATTTCTCTTTATAATAAGTTAAGAGTAGATTAATAGTGATTGCCTAGTGGAAATGGCCCCGACTTACGAGTTGTAGTTCATAAGTTCGAACCTGGACAGGGCTATAAATTATTTGACACCACTGCTATCAAAAACTGTTACAAGAAAATATTGTAAGGAAACCGGCATGTCCTAGAACCAAAAATTCGAAGACGTGATATCCACCAACCCGCACTGCGCCCGCGTGGTGTGTCACAGCCCACTCCCTCTCAGAGAGGAGGCCTGTGTCCAATGTGAACACTATAGGCTGATTATGCTAAACCATTTATAGGGCAATTTCATTGCTTGCTTTTTAGAGCAATTTCATCGAAGTCACATAATTATGTGTTTTGGCCACAAATAATAAGAAATACTTGTCCATTTTTTTTTCAGAGAAAACGTATACCGTGACTCAGAAGTAGTCAGCTCAAGTCCTCCCCGCCCGCGCTCGCTCGACGGCGAGCGAGTGGACCGAGCGGAGCGAGCCGACAGAGCGGAGCGGGCCGAGCGGAAAGCGCCGCAACCCTTCAGTATCAACCTCAAGAGTCCCGCCAAGCAGAAACCTAGCACGCCTGTCAAGAAGATTGATCTTGGTAAGATTTTTCCGAGTTCATCTAGTAAAAATATTTTATATGTCAGGGGGACAGGTCACCTCAAAGTTGCAATGCCTTTTACTTCAAAAGGGTTTCCCAGTCATGGCCCTGTATTGTTAGACTCGCATCTAAATAATATTAAATTGGACTTTAAAAGAGACTGCCACCTCAGAGTTTTTTACGGTCGTTCTTCTCAGGGATCAGTCAGCTAGGAAATGCCGGCGCCATAACCGCAAAACTTGCATGTAAAAGTGTCTAATCTAAGAAGATCTACTTGCAGAAATGAACATCTAATTTTCGTAACATATTTAGTCTGTAAATTCCAGCAATTAGTAGTGTCAACAGACTAAAACTTACACAAGAACATGTGTATTTACAAGCACATGTAAAAGTCGTGATAATAGACGACTTTGTTCGAATGCTGGTCTAATTTTTGAAGAAAAGATGAATTGTAACCTGTCAACAATTCAATCGGTCAATGGTTCAGCTAGGTTGAGCCAGTTTTTGTATTTCGAACTTTATTTCGAGTACGGTAAAGTTTTTAATACAATTACTGACTTATTAGCACCGGGTCTAGTATGAAGTTTTGCAACAAGATTAGAACAAGAGGTCTTCATTTAATAAGACCCAGTATCGATCAGTCTCTAACCTCCCTCTAATGGTAGCCACACACGTTACGATTTGCTTGCGCAAACTTAGGCTTGCGCAAATTTGCTTGACGTCGGTATTGACCACACACGTTACGATTTGCTTGCGCAAATTTGCTTGACGCCGGTATTGACCACACACGGCTCAAATTTGCTTGTGATATCATTTCTGTTTAGAGACCGTCCAGGTGTGTTACGCGGTAATGGCATCAATTATTGATGACGCTTTGGCTATAGTTGGCCTAATAATCGCTACAAAAAAATAAAACAAAGACGTAAAATTAACCGAACCATATGGTGTAAAGACTGGTTAAGGAAAAGAGAGCATTATTCGCACATCAACTTATTAAACGAATTGAAAATTGCACCCAAAGACTGGCATAACTACTCGTGGAGGCGATCGGCAGCAGTGACCACTCGCGTCCGGCCCTGGTCCAGGCCATGGTACGGAGCGAGAAGGCATGGCAAGCCGTCACCTCCTTCTGCGAAGCAGTAATGTGAGCGAAGAAGGAGGCGGAGCGCGAGAGGGAGAGACAAATGTTGCGACCTCGCGCCCCTAGCCGCCGCCGTAGGAGACGCCCTGGGCGTCGGGAATCGCGAGTCGATTTCCGGCCACCGTAGGCGCGGGCTTGCGGACGGAGAGCAATGAGTAGCTCGATTGTTGATAAAAAAAAAACATGAGGGGCAGTCTTTGGGTACTGCCGATAGAAGTGAAAACAGTATCCTGTAATATTATGTTAATCCAGGTAATAAACTATCTATCTGCCTCATCCAAATCCTATTAGTAGCATAACATAATGATTGAATACTATCGTGAATTCATGCATGCCTAGTACTTTTTGTCTGCTCAGAAATTGTACACAACGTGTAATGATTGAAATACTATCGTGAATGCATGCAAGCCTAGTACTTTTTATTAGGTTACTAACAAATTCTACTCTCCCTCCGTCTTACGAATTTTCAATCAGGTTACGTGTCTTGACGCTAGTTTAAATTTTTTTACCCATCCCCAAAAAAGTGCACAACGCCGCCAAAGAAGTTTTTGCTTCAAAAAACTACTGAAATTGGAACATGCCCCACACACGCTCAAGCCGCAAACTCAAATTTGCACAAGCTTGGAATCGAAAATTGAAAATCACACAAGCCTAGAAATTTGCGCAAACCTCCCACACACGTAATGATTTGCTTGCGCAAGCCTAAGACCTGATTTCACCAAACTATTCTTAATGAGTCATTATGAAATGTTCTGTTAAAATTGACGAAGACGTCAAAAAGGTTTACGTTCTACGGAGGGATCTTACCAAGGCGTTGCTAAATCAAACATCAAATAGAAGTATCTGTCAGTATGTTATAAAGTACTCTGTGGTATCTGTCATCGATTGAACAAATATGACCGGTCTGACTTGTCATTCACTCTCGTTAGTACGAGAGCCCACGACCAAAATCATACCACATCGTTTTACGACCAAAACCGTATAAAATCGTTAGTTTAAATGATTCTGAACCCGACTCGGTGGACAGTACCGGTCAGAAACGACACAGTTATGGGAACCCATTTCTGCTATGTCAAAAAAAATAGGCAGATGGTTTCATCACTGTCTGATATTAAAAATGTATATAGGTTTCATAATTTTATTACGACAAAGTTTGTTTTTAGACCACTGCGCATAAAATGTTTCTGAAAATTGTATTTTCCGTAGGTATCTAAAAGGAGTGATAGACGTGCGACCAAGCACGCGGTCTCCGTCTTATGGCTCGGCGACCTTACTCGCCCGTGTGTCACACTAAGTACGCGCACTTTAAAACCGCCGAGTAAGTTCGCCGGTGATCCAACAGGTTTGAAATTTTGCTCGTAGCACGCCTTGGTTCGTAGTTTCATACGTCAGTTATAGCTGCGAGTCGCGAGCCAGCATTTAGTTTCGTCATTTGTGTAATGTATGTTAAGTTTGGTTCAGAAAATTCTAAAACATCGCAAACATACAGTGTGAGAAAGCGTGTTTCACGTGTGTCACCGACGGCGGGCCAAGTACGCATGTCAATCACCCACTTTAGATCTATCGTTCAACTAAATTCTGAAAATCAGACAGATTGCTATGAAACAGTTTAGTATTTTTTTTTTTACATAATATTTAAAAATGCGGTCAGGTCAGACGTGATGCGGAAAAGTGAGGAAATTAGGATTTGTTGAATTCAGAATAACCAAATCTATCGATTTTATACGTTTTTGTTCGTAAAACGATGAAACATAAATTTTGATCATGGGCTCTCGTACCACGTTTATAAGCAACCAAAACAAAATGTCATGGCGTCTAAACAAATAATTATCTAAACATACCTCATTGGAACTAGCCGTATAATAATGTAATGCCACTGAATTGAAATGCCATAATTTGTGTTAAATCGAAAGAGCGTCTGTGTAATTCTTTATTTGACGGTTTATACGTCATACGCATATTATATAATACACTGTCATACCATAATAATATGTCATACGTTTTCGAATTTGAATAATTGTGGTGATTTTTAATAACATTTCACCTTGTTTCCCCGAAGGGTTGGGCAAAGATGTACCTCTAGTACACCCACATTGGGCCAGTTATGTTTAAGTCCCATGTAATAGGGGGCGAGCCTATTGCCATCAACCGGGCACAAATCTAGACTCCGGGCTGCTACTGAGATATTCCTGGTGGAAAAACCCAATAACACGCATGACCTGGGAATCGAAACCAGGACCTCATGCTCAGCAGTAGCGCTTGCGACCACTAGACCAACGAGTCAGTGATTATAACTTTGTAATTTTTAAAATTTTGTGTGTTGTAATATGTCGAAAAGAAATCGCGGTCCCAATTTCTGCGCAGTAAAAAGAAATTTCAATAAGACTCATTGCAAAACATAAGAATATTGCAGTGATGATTGCTCATGAAAAAAGAGGGTTGAAAGATGCTCACAGAAGAATTCAACTCCCTGAGCAGTTTCAATGTCCGATATACCAACTAAATAGAAGTTGGTTTATTAGCGAAATCGACTTGTTTCTGTAAGCAAACAAAATTTCAGGTTTGCTTCATCCATGCCCATCTTATACGACATCTCGTAGACGCTTTGTGTAACATTCACGGTAGAGATGATGGGGTGGTCCTATTACTAGTGGGAACTAATGTGTGAGCTAGGTTACAAATTACACATATATACCTACATAACATCACGCCCGTATTCCCCGATGGGTTAGGCAGAGGTGTACCTATAGTACACCCACGTTTCGCCAGTTATGTTTTTTAAGGCCCATGTAATAGAGGGCGAGCCTATTGCCATCGACTGGGCACAAATCCAGACTCCAGGCTGCTACTAAGAAATTCCAGATGGAAAAAACCCAATAACACATTATAAACAAGGTTACAAATTAGCATTAGCAACACCTTACGAAAGAAGTTGTACTAAATAACAAAACAGGCATATTTTTATTACAATTCACATCGTAAGACCATTTAAGGTACACACCGATTTGATGAATATTCAAGTTTATCTTCAATCATTCATCGTAAAACATCCATAGCTAGAAAAATCTATCGATACATGAAACCTTGTCCTGAAATCTACATCGTCATATTCTTCAAAATAGTGACGTCGTCGCTCTTTGTATGTTTTAGGACGTCGAATAATATTACAAGTTCAATTTTTTTTTTATATCGCCTAATTCGTGTTAAAAAATAAAATTATCACCAACTCACAACCAGTTGACGGCCCGTTACAAGCATTAGCAGACCATTGGAGCAGTGATTAAGTTTAACGCCATGTTAAGAGAATTAACCATTCGTTAGTACGTGGTGAAACACTCACTACGCCTAACGGGCCGTTATCTACGTAATGGGACGTTAAAACTAACTAACAGAGTATGGTGAAACTAGCTCTTAGTTTGCGCAAGCAAATCGTTACGTGTGTGGTCACCAAAAATCGCTACAAAAAAATATATACGTAGGTACAATAAACCGAACCATGTGCGCCGCGACACGACTGATTTCAATGAATTTCTATGAAGTACCTTCCGATGCTAGCTAGCGACACGACGACACGTCGGCACGTCGCCTTCTTAAAAATACATAGAAACCAGTCCTGTCGCGGCGACACGTCGGCTGCAGTTGCCGCCTGTGATCAACTACGGAATTTTACCCGGCGCACGCCAGTAAAGCTCCCAGTCGACAAGATTTTTTCCGACACCTTCAATCGTCTTCATCGTCATATTTCAGCCAATAAAACTTCCTCATGAATCACTCCGTCCATAGGTGAAAACCGTATGAAAATCCGTTCGGTAGGTTAAAGAAATCTACTGAAATTTGAACACATGCGGGGACACACGCTCAAGCAAATTTGCGCAAACTCAAATTTGCACAAGCTTGGAATCGAAAATTTAAAATCACACAAGCCTAGAAATTTGCGCAAATTTCTTCCCACACACGTAACGATTTGCTTGCGCAAGCCTAAATTTGCGCAAGCAAATCGTAACGTGTATGGCTACCATAAGATTTAAAGATTTTTTTAAGCTAAACATTTGTATCTTCCGTGATCTCCCAGGTGCTGCAGCCTCGTACGGCAAGTCCTCAGCGCCGCCCGCGCAGAGCCAGCAGGCGCGCGAGCTGCTGGACGACCTGTTCAAGACCTGCCCCGCGCCGCCGACGCCGCCCAGCCTGGCCACGGGCGGCACGATGCTGGACGACTTCGATCCTAGGTAGGTAACATATCTGCTGGATACAATAATCAATTACGGTCTGCCACGAAATAAGGCTATCACAATAATCAAAACTTGCATGAAAAGATAACTGTAATCGTTTTTAATGTCCTTTCTCTATCCGAGATCACATAATTATTATTCATAGCGATTGTCAATTATATAATTGTTTGCTTTGCGGCCAATGAAATGTAATTTATCTGTAGATTTATTACCCATCTTCTATTTTGTTAAGTACTTGGTACTTGTTCAAAGACCTACACTGTCCTCGCATACCTAATAACACTGTTATTAAAAAATATTGTAAAAGCCAATTATTTTTAAAAGAGTAACCGTGGAGTTTCTTGCCGGTTCTTCTCCATAGGAAACGACCATTTGGAACCGTGCACCTAGCTTCTGACGTTTCATAAGTGCCCATGTAGCTTTATGTGAAATAAAATATTTTGACTTTTTTATGAATCAAACATAAATTTGTTTTATGTGCCTATTCTAATGTTTAAAATTCTTAAGAATTTCTAAACTATAGATACAAATCTCACTTAAAACCAAAATTATAAATCATAGAATTTTAGCTCGAACATCTTCACTCAAGTTCTATATTATCAAAAAACAAAGTAATTAAAAGCGTTAACATTTATGATTTCTTTATTTTCAGAGCCGAAGAGCCGCCACTCCCGCGCAAAGTGTCAACAGAGTTCGGCGACTTCACCAACGCGTTCGGGCCGCCCGCGAACAACAACGATGGATTCGCCGATTTCTCTAGCGCATTCACTGAGTCTACCAACAATAGCAATAATATAAATAATCTGATGAGTTCGGGCAATATCTTGATGAGTTCGGGCAATAACCTGATGAATACAAGCAATAACTTGATGAGTACGGGAAATAACCTGATGAATTCTGGAAATAGTTTGCTTAGTTCGAGCGCTAATATTGTTAATACGAGCAGCGTGCCGTCAGCAGGTGAGTTATCGTTCATTTAAATTTTATATACATGTAATAATAACAGCCGCACGGGTCGATCGAAATTTAAGGTATACTTGTCGAAATCAGTCGTGGATGGGTCACCATCTTATATTGACCCCACCTGCCTCTGATAGCACGTTAAGCCATTGGATTTTTGGTATCGTGTTACCCAGTAACTCTGTTGTGGACGTCAGATAGGCAGTCGCTCCATGAAAAATACTGGTATTCATCCGGTTAGACTGGAAACCAACCTCAAAATACCTGGAAAAAGGTTAGGATATTGATGTTTTGATATTATGTACTGCTATTCTGTAATGAAACCATAAGGTTTCATTACAAATACGACAATCCTATTTGTGTCGCGGAGCGGCCATTTTGTGGGAGGAGTATTATGGCCTTTACAATTATTATTCGATTTTGAAATTATTCTATCCTTGTCACGCAAATTGATCATTGTACTGAATGGCGCGAAGTTACTAATGCGTTTCCTGTATTATAATGTGATGCTAGTAGGATGTCTCGGTCTAGCATAGACTAACGTATTTTTTTACTGCACTGTCGTGTACTTAATTCTTACTCTGGGTTTCGAAAATCTATTTAAAATCAAATACCCTGGGAAGGAAGGCGACATATTGTCGCCTAGACATTGCATGCTTCGTTACTAACGCGCCTCTATCTGCACAGCGGCGTCGTCCAACCTGGACCTGCTCAGCGAGCTGTCTGCGCCCGCGCCGGCCTTCGGCGCCGTGGACGCGCTGACGTCACAGCTCGCGTCCAGCACACTACAGCCCACACTCACGCCAGGTCAGTAGCATACACACTCACTAGCTATAATATACAGCAGTACAAAAAAAAACGTTATTTATTTGCTTCAAATGCGGTAATACAAAAGGTTGGTTGGTTCCAGTTTATGCTGATCTCGCATTGTATACGATTTCCGTACAATGCAAGGTCAACTTATACTGTGCATATACGCTCGACGACCAGGAACAGATGCAGAGCCACTTCTCGACCGAGAAACTTTTCACATAATCTAGGCTTCAGATTCGAGAAGTTTTATAATTAAACTAGCAATAAAATATACTTTTTATAAGCACAGTGGAAGGAACATCGTAAAACTTTAAAGTACTATGAATCCAGTACATGATCCTATAGTTCTAGACACACAAGTGTTGCAAGTTTCGGTCAGTTTAAAAAAAATTGCTGTTGCCTACAAAAGTGCAATAATATACAGGATAAAAATGTATAGAGCAACTGTTATTTTTTTTAAACGAACCTGGAATTCCAACACTGGTCAGAACCATGTACTGAATCCATGGTAAAAGATTTGTTACTATGTATAACTATGATAAGCCACTTTTGATATAATTACAATAATTTTGGACTTGTCTCTTTCAGACTAGTATTTTTAATGTTGATGTATGACTGTTATGTGTGTTGTGATTTATGAGATTTTTAAAATATTGTGTAACATCTTTCGTCTTGCTTTCCTGCAGTAAAATAAAAAAACCTACATAACCAAATTAATCTGTGACAGTGATTTCGTGAAAAGGGACGGAAATGTGTAACAGGAAGCCGGGGAAGCGCGCGCTATTTGATTAAACCAATGAGCGCGCGCGGTGCTAGAGTTGGCCGTCAGAAATTACCTTGACGAGGCCCCTTTAATGTTGTTTATTACCAAAGTAAGATGTTAGATGTTACACATATGCGACTATTATAAGGTTCGCTCGTTTTTATTTCTTGACGTGTTTATTTCTTGACTTGATGTAATGTTAATATTTATTAGTAAATACATATTTAAAATAATCAATGATAGTTATTTTTATAATAAAAATTAAACAAAGTTCAACGTTTGTCACTGATTATTTCAAAATTTTTATTATTCGTGTTTTTCCGCATATAAAATACTTATCGATTCATTGGTTGATCAATTAAACGCGCGATTTTCAATTAATTTCAATTGAAGATTCATTACATGGCCTTTTGTCGTGTATTTGAGTCTGGCAACTGTTACCGGTATATAAAACTACGACTTCGCGGTTTTCGATTGATTATTTCTTTTTACAAAAGTGCATGTGAAAATAAAAGATGTACCCAACAGTTTTGGACACTTTCAGGATTTTTTTATTTGCAGGCGAATCAAACCCGGCGTGTCAGCAGGCCTTGAAACTCGCCATTCATCGCTTAGTCTACACACAGACCATTCAGACTGAGAAAGACCTGAAATATGCTGAAAATTCCCTGAGAGAAGTTCTATTGTTTCTGCCTGGACCAATTACCGTGCAGAAGCTGAGCAAGATTGAAGATGTTGTACTGACACCGGATGTTCTAGACACGTACATAGAACTGCTCACTACGATCGTAAGGATGTTACTCCCACAGTGGCCCGTTTGCAGATTTGAAATACTCAGCCTTTTCATCGTAGAAGAAAGTTTTGAAGTTAGTCATGAAATATTGTCCAGTTTATGTGGGTTCTTGAAGACTGAAAGGGAAGTTGTGACGTTAAAAGCGTTGTCAGAAATACTTATGACGTATGTTAAAAGTGATATGATATTTACTGCGATAGTTGATTGTAGTCGCCCTAATTACCGACCGACTGAGGTATATAAACGAGAGAATGCGTGGGAGAATTATGTTCAATTGCTGGCAACACTGCCGCAAAGGGTTGCCAATAGACTAGAAACTGATACCCCGAAAGGGTTTTCTCACGAAAATTATTCTTACTATTTAATCTTTCACGTTATTAGAGTGATAGATTTTATGTCTGACAGCAGTTTTTACCAAGGCACACAGTATAATATAAAATGCTTGTCGCACTTACTATCAAAGATTATTACGAATTATTATATGAGTGGGGAATCCCCTGCAATAGCCAGTTTCGTCGACATTCTGTCAGGATGGACGGACACCTCTGAACCAAGCAGATATGTCAAACGCAGGCTCATACAAACATTACTAAGACAATTATCCCGACAAGCTATAGAATATCTTTGCGTTATTCTCCTGAAAAGATGTCCAATACATTATAAAGCTGATCAACAAATAATATATAACGTTATTGGAGATAACTACGATACAAACAATGATTGGAAAGAAATACTTGGCTACAAAATCCCTTTTTATGTAAAACCTAAAGATTTTAAAGATACAACTATACAGGAGAACCTATTGTATTATCTGTCGTATACGAAGAATTCTGAAGGAAATATGAACGATTTGATCTTAAGACTGGCCACCGTTTGGGCTGATGTCAGAATTGCCAATACTTCGAACTTGATGGAGCATATCTATATATCCCAGTTGCTTATTCTAGCTGTCAGGTATAGAGTTACCATGTCTTTGTGGAGTAAATCTGTTTGGAAGACGAATGATCTAAAGAATATACTGCTGAGAGGTATGGGCAAGCATTTAGATGTACTATCCCAAGAGTTTCGATGCGTTGGTACTGCCACTATAGAAATCATACTCAAAGTAATGTCCGAATTAGAATCCGATAAAGTCGAATTAAAATTTCAATACGAAGACATGGGAGACATTTGCAAGCAAATATATCGGAATCTAAAAGAGCTATCACACAGATGTCTTATAGACCATAGACGAAAAGGTCCCGAGAAGTACGTGCCAAGATCTTTGAATCTGAAGCGGACTTTAGATAGTATTGCTCGTAAATTCGCTGATGACGAAAATTCTAGAGTGCATAACACTATAGTCAGTTGCGCTGTCAAAGGGCCTGAACAAACTAAGGAAATAGTTAAAGCTATAATATCTGTCAAGCTAGATGCATTAGACGGCAAGCAAGAGGATTTAGACTCGGATGACGACCTAGTACCTTATGATATGAGTAACGACGTCCCAACAAGCGCTAAGAAACATCCTAAGTACCTTCGAGATTTAATAGAACTGATAGTTGATGCGTCAGACGTTGAACTATTTGAAGGAAGTCTACAAGTAGCTGAACAGTTAGTTATCAAACAATTGAGAGACGAAGACGCAAAAGTAGCCACAGAACTATTAGATCTATTCGTACACCTTGAGGCTAAATACCAAATAGATAATTTCGATTCCATAAAGTTCAAAACGTGCGTCGCAGTAGTTTGTGAAAGACCCGAAGTGGCAGCCGAACATTTGTGCAAAGAGATACATACAGATATGGGCCGGTATTCGATTGCCACGAAGATATTCATGCTAGATGTGTTATCTGAAGCTGTGAACCGAATAGCTGATGTATACTCAAAGAAGCAAAATATTGAACCAAAGACTGAGATAATATGTGAGCCACAAGAAAACGTGCCGGCGGAAGAGATAATAAGGCGACGACTGATTAACAAAACGAGATATTTCCATACAATGCAGTCGCATCCCTTCTCGAAAGCTAAGAAAAATCGATTCGCGAGCGTCGCAGATCATTTCTTCTACCCTTTACTAGGTGGCTTCGGCCACAAACAGCTTACTCTAAGCCACCATAATCTCAAACAGGATATAGACAATATTCTGCTGCTAAAATATTTATCTGTGGTTGGCAATGTGGTGCTGGCATCGAAAAACTGCCCGAAGGTGTCAGTCTACTGTTGGGAAGTCGTTAGAATCGTGCAATACATGAGATATACTCCCGATCCGAAGATACAGACTGCTGTCCTGTCGTTGCTAGCTTCCATAGTGATCGCTTTGCCTCCTAGTATCCTGAAACAGGAATTTTTCAATGTTATGATGGAGCTAAGGTCTTGGCTCATAGATTGTTTGAATAATATAGACCTGACGATGCGGCTTGGCGGGCCCAAGTCTGAAGCAGCCATTTTCGCTGGACAAGTGCTTGGATTAATGGAGAAAAGTTTGGCCGAAACTGAATAATATCAACGTATTATTAAACGTTGTATGTCCTAGTAACTTAAGAGTATGTAGTGATAGTCATTTTGAATGTAAGTGGTATAGTTGGCAAAGCCATGAGATTCCATGTAACTGTGTGTTAATTATAAGTATTGATGCTATTGTAGTATATTGTAGTGATTCCTAATGATCTATGTGTCTGTATATACCCACCGTCAATAAAAGAATTACTTGTCAATATGTCGTAGTTTTATTCAGTTTTATGATAACGTGTTGTCTTTACTTAAAGAATCACATACAAAAAAACATATAAATAAACAACATTATTAGCAAAACCACGTCGTTAATGTCATTTTTCAAGTGAAGTGAATAACGGTACGCGACAGCGTAAGAGTTTAGTTAAAAATTAAGATTTAAAAAAATTATTAAGAGGATTCGTTGAAAAATAAGGATAACCCACGCTCTCGCTTACTGTACCTAACATCAAAACTTTTCTTATAAAACAGCAGAAGAAGTACCAATAATTATAATCCAACAATCCGTACAGGTATCCAACCCGTCGGTCTCCTGCAACCAATCGCGCCAAACAACCAGCAGCAGCAACCGACAGCAACCAACGCTAAACCGACCACCAAGCTTGGAGCAACCTGGGCAGACACCACCGGGGCTATCAACATTGACGTAGACAACCTACTAGCACCCAGGTCGCCTAAAGCCGGCCCTGCACCGTCTATGAACCAGTTAACATCTAGCCCGAACAGCCCTGCCCATATTCCCCAACAACTCCCCATGATGACCCCACAAATGCCCATGGGGGGCTTTATGATGCAAAATAATATCATGAACAATAACTTCGTTAATCCAACTGGACCGAACAATAACATGATGCGACCCGCGCCCGCGTACGCGAACCAGAACTCGTTCCTCCAATGATATTGGTTACTGGCAGATTTATGCCAGAATGGTTGATTTAGATTTAGATACGGATTGGAGCAATGGTAGAGAGAAATATGTGTTTTATTTTGATTATTCCATTAGGTATTAACTGAATTGTGTCCCGCTCAGAGTTGAGATTACTTTATATTAATATCTTGCGTGCGTTTTCGTACTAAACACTAGTTTAGTTGATATATATTTTTTTATTAAAAATATGTCCTGTTAGTTTTGCATGTGTATAAGCTTTTTTTCAATAAACACCTATCCCTAAAGTTCCTCTAATTTATTCGTAGATTAATATAAAAATATTTAATCTGACAATAAAATTAATAATCTCATTTGCGCAATGAGGTAGCGAAAATATCATGGAATACAGCGTTTGCGCAAATACAAATGTACCATTGCTCCAAAACCAAAAGTACCTATTGAAGTGGGTTTCGGAAATTAGTTCTAAAAGTGAAATGAAAACAATTTTTATACGAATTTGATATTATAATGAATTTGGCGCGGCCCACGCATGTACATACGTACATATCAAACTATATCGCCTGATATTATTTGTGTTGTTTCGCTCTAGTGGCTGAATGATGCGAGACCTATCATATATTTGCGAACTACTTATCTGTATTTACGTTTGAAAACTACTTTTTTTTTAACAGTTATGCTTAAGGGGGTGTGGCCGACATAACTTGAAGGTTCGCAAAGAAATATACATGTTGTGTAAAATCCTTATAAGAATTTACTTCTCTTAGAGAGTCGCTGTTATATAAAAATGTGGCAAGTATTTTTAAGGGCCTGCATATCGTATAAAGTATTCATAATGCGGTCTGTAACATGTAACCTTCATTTAGGTCAACAGGTTGAGCGCCGCTGTCTTTGAAACCTCTTGCTAATTCTTCAGTATAATAAAATGTTTACTTTACAAAACATTGGGTCTACGGGTGACAAATATAAACGCAATTAAAATTATATATTGACAGAGTTTATCGAAAACACTCTACAATACTTTTGTTGATATAATGTTTTACTAAGTAATTAATTTGTTTTTATCAATATTCTTAAAACTGTTTTACTATTGCTATGTTATTTTGAGCTTGTGAAATTTTGGTTTTACCTCTTAAATGTCTAATCTAAAATGCTCACTTTACATTCCTTCCATTTATTTCCTACTTATTAAGTTAATAAAATTATAGAATTCTTTACAAGATTATATTTATTTTCACTTTCAAAATTCTCAGTTTAGCTTCTTACATCACGCAATTTTTATATAATAATAAAAACATAACAGAATAAATAAACTGCCGTTTCAAAGGAATTCTCTGATAAATAAAGCTCAGTTTAAATATTAGCTAAGTATTCCGCTCACTGATTATGAGTAGATAGACAACAAACTTATCACAATATATTTGCTCGAAACGAGGCATCCTCGAAGATAGCAATTTTTGCACCTCGAATAGCAAAAGTTTGATTGGAAGCAATGTTGTAAAATGTATGTATGTAGAATTCCATCTAGTAGGATCGAAAGTCTATAATATCTAAGTGAAAACGCTGGAAAGACAGTACATAATTCGCCAGATTGAAGTAAGAGGCTTCCTCGAGTCGAGCAACAGTTAGTATCACGAGGCAGAAACAAATTGTAAAGACTTTATCGTTCTGAAACTGATCAACAACAAATAAAGATGAAATGAACAATCTACCGACGATAAAGTTCTGTAGGAAGTACGATTTTATCACTAAATCTGGTTGTAGTGTGAACTAGTGTATATCCGAGGTCATAGAATATTTTTTATACCCGCTTGAAGTAGCTGATGTGTAGTGTCAAACCCTTAGTGTTACAGTTTTTGATGTAAGTGTTACAATAATTAATAATATATTGTATTATAGTAATGTATACGTACTGTCTTGTTGAGTTTGCTCGGAATGTAATGTGTTACAAATTCTGTGACATTATGAAAGAATTTTACATAAAATGGGCTTAAATACAAGTTATGGAGTCTTTTGGTAAAAGAATGAGCTTAAATACCTACCTTTTCTTTTCGACCATGAATGTAGGTTCTTTTGAATGAAATCGACGATCAAGTTTTCTTTCAAAAGAATACGAAAGCAGTAGGGGGTTAACAACACAGTTTTCAATTGGTACCGTGTCAAAATCATGATAACACAATTTTGATATTACATTTCGAGCAAAACTAAATCGTACGTAAATAAAAGAGAGTTTGAGATTCGGAATGAATTTGTATACTGGTAGGATTATCAAGTATTTATCCTTCATTATTATTATTATTGTACTTAAACTATTATTTTGTATGTAATAATTGAAATTTTAAACTTTATTTCATAGCACTGATTTATCTATGCATTTAATTCATTCCGTTTATTGTATATCAAGCGTTGTGGTTTGGCAGCTGAATATTATAATTTCTGTTTGGAATAGTTGACTTTTATTTCGAAATGGTAGTTTTATGGTATTTTACTACCAAATTATGTACATTTTCTACCACTCTGCGCAAAATATCACAATTAGCAGTCGACTATTTTGATCAGATTGTATTTGAATATTATTTAGTTTAATGTATAATTTAATCACCATGTTTGTTTATAATGCGTCTTAGCGATAATTAATCAATAATTGGGACCAATGTATCAAAATTTATTTCCAGCAGATCGTAGTGGCGGGCGCATTATAATTATCCGATTGATATCACCTCCAGTTTGATTTAGTCTCATGATTTCATGAGAACATCAAATCTAAGGCATTCCTATAGACCACTTCAAAGAGACTATGGTTGTGGAGAGCTGTTACAACCGATAAATATTAATGTAGTCAAATGTTCTTTTCTCTATTAATAGGCATACCCATCAAAAGGATATCTATAGTTTGAGACTAAATCAAACCGATGTTTAATTAATTTTAGAGTGCTTCTGTAATTTTGGTGCGTAGTTTTATTTTGAAATTAAATTGTTTGGTATTTCTACGATCATTGTATTATAGTTGAATCCTACATACAGATTGGGTCATCACAAATTAAAGAAATACAAGAAGGACATATTAAAAACTAGCCATCGAAGTATTAACATCTCGATTTATCGTTTATTGATCTTATTGAAATTATTGCAGGCTTGTTAAACATTGAACCGATAATAGTTTTAACCACCAGTAAAACTAATAAACATGAAACTATCGGAATGAATACATGAATGGATTACTCACGGAGTATTGCTATCATTGTGTAATTTTTTGAAAAATTATTTGTGATGAACTCAATCTCAAAAATTTGGGATGTATGTAAATATAATTATTCCCAAATTTTCGTAGTTCTTCCATTGGTTTCATCATAATGGGGATTTATGAAGCAATAATTATGGTTTAAATCATTTGTTCGTAGTTAATCGATAGAAACGAATTTTATTAGTTTATAATATTATATTAATTTAGAATGTTTATCATAAATGTATAATATGTGTTGAGTGTCATCATTACTACGATAATTCGCACAATTATTATGGTTATATTAATATTTTATTTTTGTATAATAATACGATTATTATAGAGAAATTGATTTTATTTCATATCTGGCGAAATGTGGCACACCTCTGCACAACCCTTCGCGGGACGCAGGCGTGATGTTATGGTTTTATTTTATTTTTATAATGACCCCACCTGGGTGTATCGCCAGCGTGCATCATCAACATTGTAATAAATAGCCCATATTATTAATTATTATCTAATTTGTAATATTTTGTTCAACTGTATGTAACTGATTGTTGATTTCGGCGCGTGGCGGATGTTTCGACATGGTATAGAATCAAGGAAGAATTGTATATGTTGATGAAATGTATTGAATAAAACTTAATTATTAATTTGTTTGTTTTATATTCCAATACAACACTTTTTACTACACAGGGTACAACCAGCAACCCAACTTAATATCTGCTGCAAACTAAAGGTACCTGGTACCTAAGTATGGCGTACTAAGCAGGTAAGGTGCTTCTGTTCAGCCATTGGTGTCTTTACGAAGAAACACTTCCATGTTGAGGCTGACAATGAGAATGTTAATAAAATTATGATATGCCGTATTCCACTCCGATGTTCTAGCAAATGTTATAAAATACAAATGTGTATGTGAGCCGTAAACTTACAACTTTTAGTTGTAAGTTTTTGGCTCACACTGTCACGTGCAATAAACATATTGGGTACTGATAAATGAAACAAAAAACATAATTAAAGCCATTAAATTTTATTCGTGAAAAATTGAGCGCATTTGAACTAAGCCTAAACAAAAATATACTTAAAATTAACTATGTATGCTAAAATTAATACAATTACTGAAATATTTACTAAATTTCAGTTGCAATTCATTGACGCGACATCACTACTGAACCCGGAAAATAAATACTTTACGTTCATTGAGATTTAAAAAAATATTCGATATTATTCAGTCTTATTAATAATTAAAATTAAAAAAATGGAATTTAAATAGAATCAAATGGAATGACACATCAATCATTACCGTTAATTACAATTATTAATCATTATTAAAAACATACTCAATACTACTCAAACAATAATAAAATATTATAATAAATATAAAATTGGAAAACTGCACCACGACTTTATAAATGTAATTATTTAACATTAGATGCCATAGATAAATGAGTAATTAGATAATCATTTATAATTATTTGTAATACTGTTAGTTGAGAGAAAAAATACACAATTTTATAATTATTAATTCAATACAAATCAATCAATAGCCTATGGTGCAGTATTAATTTAAAATACAAAATCAGATATAAATTATTCAAATATACCTCTATTTTTCAATAATAATTATAATAAAACTACGCTGGATGGAATTGTACGACTTAATAAAACATATTTGGAGAAATAATTGAACGGACATAAAATGGCAGTGAAATAATTCGAGATTATCTAAAGCGCTCAGAATTTGTGAGTAATTTTTTTTATCCCTTTGACTTATTTATCGTATAACTAATTTATTTAATATTCTCTGGTAGATTTTTTTATGCACTCGTTATAAAGATATTAGTAGTGAGAATATGTCAATATCATGCCGATAATAGTTTCCAGTCTTATAAAAATCTATGAATGAAGAGTTATATCGATAAATAAGTGAAAGAGGCATAATTATAATTGTTTATTCTATCTAAATCGCGGTGTGGTGCGCGGTACACATGTATAGTACTAAGCTACCTTCAATAACAACCGTTTAGCACAAACCTTGCAACTCTATACTGATATTATTTTATCTTTTTCTACAAAATCTTTACTAATTCATCGTATTTGATTATATCACTGGTATTTTATTTAATACAATTGTTGACTTTAATAAGTGGCATTTATAATACCGATAATGATAATTATCGCACCGATATTTTTTTATGGTATCCGATATTTTGTTTGAGTATCATAATTGTGATATCCATTGGTACACACGGTTACACATCAAGCTATACATTTCCAGTATAAGCTGACCTCGCATTGTACGGAAATCCTATACAATACGAGATCAGCGTGAACTGGAAATGTATAGCTTGATGTGTAGCCGTGTGTACCACTGAAGTATTTTATTTTTAGTTAGAATTCATCTAATTATATCGGAGATATATCGCCACTATAGAAAAATTGTTAAGATTCTGTAGAAACTGATCAATTTTCCCAGCAAAGCGAATAGTAATAACACTAAAATTACAGATTAACATGCGTTAACACTAATAGCTGGATACATCAATAATTTTAGCTTTATTACAAGTCTTTATTATTGTCAGTCCGACAACACGCCTTAACAGGAAACTTGACACAAGTTGAAATCTTTATAAAAAATACAAAAATAAATTAAATAAGACATTGTATTATCATGTCAAAAAAATACTCATTTCGAGACGGTTCATAATCATTTTCATTTTATTATACGAAAATCTATTAAAATAGATTAAAAAATACTGCGTATTGGGTGAAAAATCTAACTTAACTTACACTAAAGATCATTTTCAACTTGTATCAAAAATACAACTTAACTCTTTCCTTCGTTTTTAGATAAACTAGCATCTAGCATTATCCTATGGTGTAGTTAAAACAGTGCAGATTCAAATAGTTGCGATGAGCAATAAAACAGCATTGTAAACCAAGTGTTTAAGGCACTTTGACTGTAATTCTATTTAAAACTATGGTCGACTTTTAAACTAAGGGTCCCGTAATAAGCAAAATATTATTATTATTAATCAATAATAAAGGCATGAGTCGTATTGTCATGGATAATGCAAGATTTTGTTTTGTTAATCACAATCGATATTTTAAAGTCGTTACGAAACCCTTTTGAGATATTTTATGGATACAGAACATTAAGTTTATAAAGAAAGATTAAAAAGTTCGACCAAACAACATTCAGGAAATTACGCTAAACGCATAAAAGTATGGCGAAGGAGTATCACACCCCTTAATACATCGTAGTCTTCATACACAATCAATTCAAGTCGATTTAATTATTAAATTAATAATTTAATTGGATTAAAATCACTTAAAATTACAACTAAATTAAATCACATATTAAATTAAAATTGAAAGTTTCGTAGTTCACTGAGAATCGTTAATATTAATAGTATATCATTAACAGTTAGGATTGTTTTTTTTTGTTTTTTTGTGCTCTTTATATGAGTTTGTCGATAGATGGTGCTAGTGTAATATGAGTAGCAACATTTAATAATTTTAATTAATTAATATTTATTTAAAAAAAAACGATTATTATTAAATTTATCGAGTCGAACAAAACGAAAATATGTTTATAATGAATGAATTTTAAACAACCAAAGTCTAATTACAAATGACGCCAATTTTATTATAATTTTGAATATTAAATCACAAGACTAATTATTTTTGATTTAGAAAACCAAACAGAATCATAGATATCCCACGAAACATCACTTAAATCTTTTGATAAAGCTTTTCCCAACTATTTTATTCATCAAAAATACGGTATACAAAACATCCCACTATGCAAAGGCCCATAAATTCGTGACAAAATTGCCCAAATAATCACCAACTAAACTTCACATACCACTAGCGCCACCTACCGTCATTCCCGCTCACCTCTCAGTTCGCGCGTAACTTCGGCCGCGATCACACGTCTCCCTTGAGCGCATACATCACGCTTGTTTCGAAGGATGCGGCAACCGTGTAGTTCTTTGTGAGGAGATAATTTGTTGTCTTGTTGCGAGTTGTGTCGTTGTTGAATTGTACTTCTATCATCTGTGAATGATTTTAGAATAGGGTATTACACCCATTTCTGAAAAGTGTCTCAATTGAATTCTGCTAGTTCTAATGTACCCCTAAAAAATTCACAAATTTTTTATTCAATCGTTAAGTGCCATAAAAATGCATTTAAATTTTTCATTTTCAAATTTCGCGCGTAAGTTGACGGAAACGCTGAACGCAGTGGACGCCATATTGCTCTGTTGTCATGACGTCAGATGGCTGTGTAAACAAATGCAGTGATTGGAGGTACAACTGATAGTTGACAGTTGACACTTCTAAGTTTACATAGCCGTATGACGTAATAACATGGCGAATACTATTTGGTGTTATGAAACAGATTAAAAAAGCTGAAACCTTTGAATTGAATTTAAAAATTTTGTTTGCTATTTTATGAACTAAGACTAACGTTTTCAGGCTACTTTTTGCCTAAACTATCTCAATAATATATTTTTAGATTTTTTCTCATATAGAGTAAAATACCCTGCGGGGAAGTCTTTGGTGGCTGCCGATAGAAGTGAAAACTAAGTAAATAATTGTATAAACTTTGTTACCACAGCTACAATATTTATTACGCCTTTAACAACGTAACGGCATCTTACGAAAATGTCAGGAATTTATGTGGCTTGCTGTCAGTACAAGAATGAAAGCTGTAGCTCCATTAAAACAGATAAACTGGTGATTTCAACCACAGCTACAATATTTATTATGCTTCTAACAACGTAACGCTATCCTAACGAAAATATCAGGAATTTATGTGGCTTGCTGTCAGTACAAGAACGAAAAAAACAGAGTACGCTGTCAACACGAAATTTATCATGGGAAGCGCGCGATGACGATGACGCGACTTCCATGATTTTTGTTCACCCAAAAAGTGCCCATCGCGCCTAAAGAAGTTGTCACTTCAATAATCCATAAAAGTTTAATTCTCTAACTAAGCAGCTCGGGGGATGGACGTTAAAAAGCAGCAAAGATGTATTATTATTTAGCCTGTAGCCTAGTCCCACTGCAAGGAGGAGATGGTGGGACGGACAGGATTCATAATATCTAAAAGGCTGTCTTCAGAATGCAGTAGACAGAGACAAGTGGAAGGATCCTTCCTTCTCTCTTTAGACTTAGACCTAAAAATTCTAGCAAGAATGATATAAATTAAGTATTTAAAAAAACTTTGCAAAGGCTAAATAATAAAGCAGTAGGTGAGGAATGGAACCGAATGGTATAATTGGGATCACAGAGCAATGTGTGATCCCAATTATAAACAGTAAAATATCGGACAATTTAACCCGAATTAACGTAGTTATGTAGGCTGTGTCTGGTTCACGAAGTCAGTGATAAGTATTTGATTTGTGAGGTCAAATGTCTCGAGTCAATTTAATAGTTTTCTATAGGTACTCCATTCTCACCTGTAAATGTAGCCTCTCATCTTCGAACGGCAGATGCGTGAGCGCCGGCAGAGCGTTGTTCCCTCCCAGCAGCACGTAGTGCGCGCGCGCCGCGTCGGCCGCCAGCAGCACCGTGAGCAGCGGCAGGCACAGCACGCGGGAGCTGAACACGCTCTCCTGGCTCTCCGTCTCTTGGTAGGTTACCTGGACATGTAGGGGAAGTGTTGCAGATACTGATCAGTAGTGACGAGTAATGGTTTCTTACATGTACGCTCGTGCGCACAACACACATTTATTCCCCGAAGGAAAATGGATGATACACTCAGATATCGACAGTTATGATTTAGTCCCATGTCCCATTTAATAGCAAATCCAAACAATAAGTCGGTTGGTGCTTAGAATTGTCTAAAGGAAATATTCAAGAGACTGTTGAATGTTAAATAACCGGGTTTTAAACACAATAGCCCAGTCTTGAATAGAAATTCATCAAATTTTGCCTTCGCTTCGCTACATCACAATATAAATATGGACAGTATGGAAACTAGGCTTATTTGTACCTACGCTCCATTTTTAAAAAGATCGCGCCATCCACTCGTCTCCACACGGCACCCGCAACTGACAGCACCGCGACAATCGCTTAGGGTCTCGTCAATGAACATTAGTTTCTATATTTATACTGTGAATAAACTAACCTCTCTAGGATGCGCAGTAGGACTCAGACAAGCGTGCAAGGCCCTCGCGGCGCCCCGTATGGACAGGTAGTCCCGCGCGGCCGCGCGCACGACCACGCCGTCCCAGGCGCGCGCGCGCTCCAGGTAGCGCGCCGTGGCCGAGCGGGAGCCGCGCGGGACGAACTCCACGAACGTGCCGTTGTACTGCGGGACGCAAACAAACACGCTCAATTCACAATTGAAGTACCTATACATAACATAACATAATCAGCCTATTAATGTCCCCACTGCTGGGACACAGGCCTCCTCTCTGTGAGAGGGAGTGGGCTGTAATCTACCACGCGGACCCAGTGCGGGTTGGTAGATGTCATATGTCTTCGATATTTTTGGTTCTAAGACATGCCGGTTTCCTCACGATGTTTTCCTTCACCGTTTTGAGAGCAGTGGTGGTGAAATTATTTACACAAAGTAAAGCGGGTTCGAACCCACGACCTACTACTCGTAAGTCGGGGTCATTACCACTGGGCCACCACTGCTCACCTATACATGTTTAGAAACAATTGAGCGAATATTTGTATGAAGCATTGCAGCAAGACATATCCAGCGGTTTCCCGCAACCTTTTCTGCCGCACTGCTTCAGTAGGAAGCATTGAACATTACAGGTTTCAGGGGCATTATTAAACTATGATAGAAATAGAGAATAGGTTAAAAAAAAAGCTTATCTTTTTCATACAAGCTTTTATTGAACTAAAAAGTACAAAATAAGGCGTATCTAGTACAAAATAAGGCGTATCTTTATGTTTAAGAAGGACGTTCACGCCTCAAGCTTTTAAGAAAACATTAAAGTTATCAGTTTACGTAAGTTTTATTTTGTACTTTTTAGTTCTTTAAAAGCTTGTTTAAAAAAAAAGATTTATTTTCTTTTTAACTTTTTAGTTTTATTTTATATTTTATTTGTTCATGTTGTTCCCACGAGTATAGGACAAAAACGGTCCATCCCGCCAGAGGTCCATTGTACAGGGGGATAAGGACTTCAGTACAACAGGGTTCGCCCTGGTACCCTGAGGCGCAACGTTAGCGATATGACATGTTTATACACCCTCAAACGAGACCCCCCAAGAAATGTTCTTAATGAGATCTATTTGGCTTTGGTGCAGTCTGTGTTGTTATATTGCATCCCTATTTGGGGAGGTGCAGCGAAAACTAATTTTATAGACGTGGAGCGATCCCAACGAGCTCTGATAAAGCTAATGTATTTTAAAAATAAAAGATATCCTACTGATGTCTTATATAAAATTAGTGATCTACTTTCCGTAAGAAAACTGTACATTGTCCAGATGGTCTTAAATAAATCGGTCAAGTGCGAGTCGGACTCGCACACGAAGGGTTCCATACCATGTCGTACAAGATTTAACACTATGCATTTTTGTAATACTTTCGTAAAGGTAACAACAGAGGCGCTATAAAAAAACATAAAGATTTGTAAAGAAATTGTCTAATTTTAATGAAAAAATTTTGTTGTGTTAAATTATAGGTGTAGAAGTCTATTTCATTTATTTTAGTAACATGCATTAACTAAATTCAAAGTTATTTATTTGCTACTAACATAGTATTAGTAGGTATAAATAGGTATATGTGTTGTAACAGTAACTGGGTTGTGGAGGTCAGATAGGCAGTCGCTCCATGTAAAATACTGGTATTCAGCTGCAACCGGTAAGACTGGAAGCCGACCCCAAGATAGTTGGGAAAAAGGCTAGGAAGATTGATTGATTGAAATAGGTATATGTGGTAGGTAAGCAGGTAGATATGTAGCGTAGGTAGGTTAGGTTAGGTAGCAGTTAGGGTAGGTAGGTAGGGTAGGTAATTAGGTAGAAATATGTAATTATGAAAGGTAGGTGCGCCGTAGATAAGTACTTAGTGCTAACCGTGCGAAGCCGGGCCGGGTAAAGCTAGTTACTTATAAATAAAAGGATTTCTCTTGCTACATCAGACTATATTGTACAAAATAGAATGTAAGTAGTACGCCAAATTTTAATTACAACATTCCGTCAATACAGGTATTACGTTATTTTTGATAGTCATAATTCAAATTCAAAAGTCATTTATTCAAACTAGCCTAATTACATAAGACAGTCCCCCAAAAACGCCCGCCCTTCACCACTTCCTAGTGCTTTTGCTGGAAAGAAGAAGTGGCGCAACAAACTCGCTAGCAGCGCAGCTGTCTGTTCAGTTACGAAAAAAAACTTGATTATATACAATAGTATGCAAATATTTTACATTACTCAACACAAAACATTAAATAAAATATATTTGCCATAATGACAGCTAGCACACGCCAATGTACCAACAAAAAAAAATATCGAAATCTAAACTCAAGCGAAAATAAAAATTGTTTTTACACATCCCATTGGACTATGAGAGTGAGGGAAGAGAGAGTGCACTCGTGTCTGCGCATACACTTGTGCACTATAATATCTCCCACGCCGAAGGCTAGTCTCCATTGAGATTGGCCGCCGTGGCTGAATATTTTTACACAAATAAGTTTTCTCAATATGAAATTGTATCCACAACGGTTTAAGGTAACTGAATAGTACCCTGTACCACCATTCATTTCAATGTTACTGAATATTATTGTCTATTGGAGTGTAGTTTTAACATGAGGTACGAGTACACACATCAACACGGCAACACCGTCTAGGGATACTTTGAAAAAAGTCGATAAAGTTCTTAAACTCAAAAAATACTGGCCGGTTTTAAAATCTTGTGAAGAAAGTTTATTTTGTAGACCTTTTTGGATGATCGAAATTTAAATGATCGAAATAGTATATGCTGCCATGATATTAGGTACTTACTAATTCCATGTCATTACTCCGACTATTAAATAGTTATCTGTGGAATTTATATCGCATAATATTAGCATGAAATACAAAATAATTTTTTTAAGTTGCAGAAAATCGCCCATATTATATAAAATACGTTATAAATCGGCGTTTTTAGTATTTGTTGATTATAAACAGTATATGGTACATGATACACACAAGTTTCAAATTCCTAATTTGTTTAGTTGTTGAGATAGAGCTCGTACAAAAATGGTCTAAAACAGACAACTTCTACGGCCCCCTAATTCATCATTTTTGAAGATAAAAACAAATAAAAATTATATTTATTTTCTACTTGATGAGCTCTAGACAATGATACCCCACATGCCAGGGACAGATTATTTTTTTTTCAAAATTTAATTTTATTGTATGGCGACCCCCCTTTATTTTTTAATTTTATTATTTGTTGCTCTTGCGGCAATAGAAATGCACAATCTGTGAAATTTTCAACTGCCTACCTATTACGGTTCATGAGATAGAGCTCGCTGACAGACAGACGGACAGCGGAGGCTTATGAATAGGGTTCCGTTTGTCACCCTTCGGGTACGGAACCCTAAAAAGCATAAAACACTGCCATATGATCCAAATTTATTACGTAAAAGGAGGACGGACATTGTTGCACAAATTCCTAAGACTAAAACCATATTTGCTTGTAGGCAATTTAATAAACGGTCTGCTCAACTATACAACAAAATAAACAAACATATTTACTTATACACAAAAAAAAGTTATGAATGTAAGAAAACAGTAACCAATTGGATAAAGACACTTACATATGATGAAACGGAGGCACTTTTGGAGCACGTAAAGTAGCAGATAAACCTACACATACACTCTCACTTTCACTCTCACATACACTCTCTCATACACTCTCATAGACACTCTCACATACAGACACACTACGCACAGGCATTCACACTCGAATCATACTCTCACTTACATACTTATTTTTATTTGATATTTTAAGTACCTAAGGATTTATTATTAGATAGAATAATATATAGATTAAATAATTATGCTGTTATGTGGAAGAGCGGAGTCTCCTAACACAGGCATTGTTTGCTTAAAAGGAGGCTCCAAACACGAAACCCTTTTTGTAAACTGAAGCATAAATAAAAACATTTTTAATTTAATTAAATTTTTTTTTTTTAATTTTCATACCATTCAACCCTCGGCACGTGCTCGCCTTGGCATTGGGTCATCCATCTAATCAAAGACAAAATCCACATTCATAACAAACGAAACAAACGAACTTTATTTCTCAAAGATGAGGTCGCATATTCACGTCCACCAAACCACCACCATTCACCACCCATCAAAAACGGTCCACCCATTAAGACGAATCAAACTCGACGCGGTTGTGTCGCTTAATTACTGAGTTCCTATAGCCACCTTCCAGCTCCATCATCAGACCCTGGTTACCACCTAGCACCAAAGTATTCGTCAAGACGAATCAAACGAGCCGACACTCGATAGAGTTGCGACGTTTCTTTACTGAGTTCCTATGACTACCTTCCAGCTCCATCATCAGATCAGACCCTGGTAACCATCTTAAAACAAAGTACTCGTCAAGACTAATCAAACGAGCCGAAACTCGATGGGGTTGCGTCGTTTAATTACTGAGATCCTATGACCATCTACCAGCTCCATCATCAGACCCTGGTTACCACCTAGCACGAAAGTACTCGTCAAGACGAATCAAACAAGTCCATACTCGATGGGGTTATGTCGTTTAATTACTGAGATCCTATGGCCATGTACCAGCTCCATCATCAGACCCTGGTCACCGTCTAGCACCAAAGTATTCGTCAAGACGAATAAAACGAGCTGAGACTCGATAGAGTTGCGTCGTTTCTTTACTGAGTTCCTATGACCACCTTCCAGCTCCATCATCAGATCAGACCCTGGTAACCATCTAAAAACAAAGTACTCGTCAAGACTAATCTAACGAGCCGAAACTCGATGGGGTTGCGTCGTTTCATTACAGAGTTCCTTTGACCACCTTCCAGCTCCATCATCAGACCCTAGTTACCATTGAAAGACAAACTACTCGTCAAGACGATTTAAACGACCCCAAACTCGATGAGGTTGTGTCGTTTCATTGCGAAGTTCCTATGGCCGCCTTCCAGCTCCATCATCAGTTCAGCACCATGTCATCATAATATTGCATTGTCACGCGATTTACACATGTATGCAAAATTTCAGCTCAATCGGTAACCGGGAAGTGGATCAAATTTAATTTGCAAGATTTGATGACAAACACCGGGACTCGGGACAGGGGAAACTAAATAAAAGCTTGTAATAATAATAATAAGCTTCAATTCCAAGAAAACTAAAACTGCATTTTCTGCTTTTCGAACTCCAACTCCCAATCTTTTTTGTAAAAATAGCCATATTAGGCGATAGTATTGTCGATAAGAATTTAATTCTGCAAAAGGATGTTATGAGGCTCTTTTTTTGCAATTAGCCTAGTTGCTAACTTTGTATTTCTGTTCTGACTTTTTCTCTTTTTGCTCTGCTCCTAAAAGTTTTAGCGTGATAAGTAATATCGGAATAATATATAAGTATAAATACCCATGTGCCAAATTTCATCCAAATTCGTTCAGCCGTTTTAGCGTGAAAGCGTAACAAACAAACATCTCTTTTCTCTTTATAATATTTTAAATTTAGATAATTAGCAATAGACATTGAATCTATGATCTGACCTCGCCTGTTTCAATTTAGATAATAGATTGAATTCTTTAACTACTTGATTTTCAAAGAAGCGAAATAACGCCTTATTTGGCCTTAATGAGCCGCGCATATCAACAAATATATAAAACAAAAGGTCAAGGAATGTGTTAACAATGGCCGAATGGCGTGAGAATGGCAAATCAATATTATACTTAAAACATCTATAACAAAGGTTACCAATGCTTTCATAAAAATTTTCTCAACTTTTCCATTCATACAAAAAGGAGGCCTGTGTCGAACTAGCAGAAATATTGTAGACTGATTATGCTAGACTTCGAGCAGTCATAAAAATGTACTGTAGGTGTTATTTGTTTCCTCGTTCCCATATTGAAATCACGGACGTCATTGATCAGATTAAAATTCCCTATTTTGTTATGTGTGTGGTGACGTAGCCGTAGCTGCGATGACATCACCATAATGTTTCTTTCTAAGCTGATAGTCGTGACTCAGAAACTTGTCTAAACAATGAAAAACGATTAGTCAATGTGGAATGAACCATAGCTGGTTCAAATAGATCTTAGCCTAAGCCGACGTTCGCACGAACTTTTTATCGCGGCGATTTTTTTTCGTACAGTGGATTTTCAACTCTCGGTATTGAGCCGAGCATTGAGAATCCAACAGAGCGCATTCAGCGCGTATCCCATCGCGTCAAGAAAACACACTGTTGGATATTCAACTTTCGGCGCTAAACGGAGCGTTGAAGATCCCATATGCGAAAAAAAAATCGCCGCGATAGAAACACGTCCGTGCGAACGTCGGCTTACAACGACCTTAAAATTTTACCCGGATAGACTGGTATGGAAGAACCGGCTGTTGTGGTGGAACTTAGGAAAAGCCTATTAGCTATTATTATAATTTTTTGCTTAGTCCAGCATTGGACTATTTTAGATTTGTTGGCATGGTCTATCGTGACACACCACGACCACAGATGACGACAACCAACATCACAACGACAACCTTAGCCTGTGTGTGATTTATTATTCATTTATTTATTCAAGTAACAAGACTCGTATACAAATATTTAATACATTACACACACAACAGACAATACTTTATAACATTACAATACAAAACTAAAACTAAAACCACCGCAGTCGCACTATCAACACTTCCTACACTTTATTTAGTGTCCGACGACTGTAGGTGACGTGCAAGTCACTGCAGCGTCTAATGTAACGACAGTCTCGGCTGTCCGCTATCATCGTCAGCACGCTGTTGGGGCTGCCGCGCAACCCTGCGCACCAGAGACGCGCTCCGCACGCATCGTCGCATAGAAGCAGGCGACGCGACGCTAGCTTCTGCAAACATGCCCGAGGCATTACAGTGTCGCGGCAGCCCCATCAGCGATCTAAAAGCGTTGTTATATTGGACGCGGAGGGCTTCGTATGCTTTTTGGGTGTGATTTACCCACAGCCCCCACAGGCTGCACGTGTAGAATGAGGTACAATAAGCTCTGAAAACTGTTTGCTTGATCGACTTGGAACAGCGTGCAAACCTGCGGGCTATCATATTAACTCTAATTGACAATGCCCTCCGTTGCCTCTCGATGTCAGTATCGTCCCTGAGACCGGCAGTAACTAAATGCCCTAGGTATCTAAAGTGGTCCACTTTAACTAGTGGGACTCCGTACAGTTTGATGGGTGGTAATGTTTCAGGACATTTAGAGCCAGCCTCAAAAACCATAAACTGACTTTTTGGCACATTGTATATCAGACCGTGTCCTTCAGCATATGCCTCCCAAATCTGCAACATCGTTCTAATGCCACAAACCGATGCGTTCAGCAGCATCATGTCGTCCGCATAGCTGATATTCATACAATATCTGTCTGCACAGTTAATAAATTCCGATGGAAAATCAATTAATTTTTCATCAAACATTCATCACGGTACAACTTGATTCATAATGGTGAACCTGGGTCGCCCTAGCATAAATCATATTATGATTTATGCTAGGGCGACCCAGGTTCACCCCATCACATTTTAAGAATCTTCGCCTCGACTTGGGGTTGTTTTACTCCTACATCTTCTACTTAACAAAAATCTGAAATTCATTAGTTCACTAACAGACAAAGTGTAATTTTTTTATGAAATTGAGCACCACATTGATGTATTAAAAGCGGTGGATACGGGACTTAGTAACAGCGCCTGGTCCTAACCTGGTCAAACTACGTGATGGTCCGTAGTCGGCACTCAGTAGCGCACGGGATATCGTTGATCAAACAGCTCCATAATAACAGTTTTTTTGTGATAAATACGAATCAAAATGACTTCTTGTGCAGCTAAACAGTGTTTTAATAATACAAGGAAGAAAAATAAGACACACGGGATAACTTACCACTCGTAAGTACAGCCATAAATGCTAATTTGTTCAAAGTTATAATAATATGTTTGCTTCGCCATGTTTTTGAGAGCGAGATAGATATTACAAACATGCGTGAGAGTCACGATACGCACATAATGCGCGAGTTGCGAGCACAGAATATATATACTCTACACCCCCTGGTTGCGAGACTTATTGGCGACGAGTACTAGAGCTAAAATATTCGGCCAAAATTTGGCAGCTAACGCGATTTCGCTCGCACGACAGCGCCGTCTCCTATCTCTGTTCTTGTCGGTTGTTCGGTAACTGTAGATTTGCGACTGTGATCACACTGATCACAGATCTGTGAGTTTTGGTGCCAGTAGTAAGGCGCCACGCCCACGTTTACTGATTGCGATCGCGATGTTAGCGCGTAACATATCATCTTCCTCCTTTTAACATATCAATTACTAAGGACGATTTTTTTTTAATTTTTCTACTAAAGGGGATTAAAGTTTGTACTTATGGAAATTCGTTGCCTATTTTTGTCGATGGGAAACCCCATCAGGTACACGGCTTATAACTTATTGTTATACTCACAATCTCGCCATATAGTTTGTCCATGACGTGTATCTGCGGCGTGGGCTCCGGCGGCGGGTGGGCGTTCGGCGCGGCGTGGCGCGGCGCCAGGTGCAACTGTTGCACGAACGCTACTAATGCAGCTGATCCTTGCGCGATGTTGGCTAGCTCGTAGTCACGGGTCATGTTAGCACGAAACTTCTGGGCGCCTAGAGCTGGGCAGAGTTTTATTGTTAGTATAAAATCCTATTGGACATCTCATAAAAATGCACAAAAAAAAAATGCTGATTGAAATACATGGACCTTGGTCCTTGAATCAAAGTGATTATGAATCAACCATAAGAATGAATACCATTGCATTAAGTCTGCCCCTGTACATTTGTGTGCTTAAAGAATTAAATAAATAGAGTTAGCTCAAGACATCTTACAAAGTATGCAGCAAAAGTGGGACGATAAATGGTGAGTTCATTGACCAAATCTGCATAATGACGTTATTTCTAGTTTTGATATTAAAATAGTCGCCAAAAAAAGACATGACATGACCACACAATGATCTTTAAACAAAGCTTAACATAAAACAATCCCAAATTGTTTTAAGTTATGACAGGTGTTTCTTTATCCAGATTCACTGAGATTTAACGAAAACATTCATAAGTTATTACTACAAATATTTGATAACAAAGAATATAGGAATGATGGTTATGTTATGTCATTTCTTATCTTGGTAACTGCACAGGAATTCTTTGTTAAGATGAACTGCAGGTAGTAGCCCACAGCATAGAATCAAAGCTTAAAAAATATTATGTTATTAAGTTAACACTATATTATTTATTCAGACACTAGAAAACAAAGTTAAATGAATAATTTATTAAGTTATAGAAATTTCTTACTTTTGCTTCGCTAAACAAATCTAAATTCATGTCTCAGACATTTTATTTACACTCCTTCAATTAATGCATTATACATTAAAATATTTAAAAACTAGAGGAGTCATCTTCTCAGAGTAGACAGTGTTTCCTATTGAACTACTCTGAGAAGAAACAAACTCAAAATTAGTATCAGACAAAGAGAATAATTATAAATACAACACAACTCACCAACAGTATCCATATAAATCAGCAGCATTGTCATAACAGTCACGAATGTCAACACAAACAGCATTGCCGGCAGCAGCCTCCTGTACATATCATTGGGCGAGGTCTTCGTGAACACCGGTACCGACAGCCGAGGACTGACCACAGGTGGTGTAACCACAGGTAATGCAACCATAGTTGTGGTCTTGTCTGGTAATGGTACAGTTGTTGTGGTTTTATCAGGTAGTGGTACCATTGTTGTGGGTTTGTCTGGTAGTGGTGTTGGTACTGTGTCTTGTTGCTTGTCTACAATCTCTGCAGGTTGGTCTTCTGGTAGTGGGTTTTCTTGGATTTTCTGGATGAATAAGGTTTGTATGATCAATTTTTGTGATATTAGAGCTTGATTTACTTATAATTATTTTGACAAAAAACAATACGATTGCTGTTATGACATGTAAAAAAATAGGTTTGCAGAATAAACAATCAACATTCAATGAATTTTTTGTACAGAACTTTAGTGGCAATGTTACTATTGCTTGAAACCAAACTATTACCTCATGTAATGAAGGCATCTTTGTTTCTTCAGATATGCAAGATTTCACCATAATTTCTCAAAATTTAATTACACACGCAATTTATAGAATTTAGATTCTTTTTTTGTTAATTACTTGAGTAAAATACACTTGAAATTTCGCGTTACATGCCAAAATGAAGACCTACGCGTGCCACAGACAAGACAGGTGTATATTTTTTTGTTGTTTATCTAACGCACAAACAGCTGCAAAGAGGGTTGATGCCAGACTTCTAGGAAAAAAAACACATTTTGGTGCCTCACGTTAAATGTCAAGTTCCTTACTCAATTTGCGAGATATATATTTTTTTTTTGTATTATTACTGCCGAACAATATACTTTATAACAGTAAAACGTTTATGTGGGAGGTTTTGGCTTCCGTAATGGCAAGAAAATGCAGCTAAAACTTACCTTTTCGGCCATCGTAACCTTTTGTTTTGTTCCTTACGTAAAATAAACACGCACAAAGTTCACTTTCTGTTGTAAAATAGGTCCTTTTTTATGTTACAAAACAAACATATGTATATAAACACAATTAGACTACTTTACACTTATTTATTACGTGATTATTACTGAATTTTTTGAAAATAAAATAAAATTAAACGTCAAAGAAGCGTGAGTCACTGACCGCATTAGTTGCGACTACATCAAAATTTTAATTTCTACCAGACAGAGAATAATCTACTAGGTTAATTATTAGGTACTCTACTATTATTGGTAAATAACTAAACAGTCGAGAAATGGGTGTTTTCCATTTTGTGAAATGTTTTTCATAATTTTCACCGCGCCTCTTTAAGGGGGATGCGCCAAGGTAGCCCGCGAAATTCAAATTTTCTAACGTTTTTTGCAATTTGCAGGTCAGTGTCAGGTTGTATCTTGATTAAAATATGATTTGCGAGCGTAACAAATATGGCTTTACAGAATTATAATCATTAGAATCAGCTATACAACTCCGTATGATAGAATAACCCCCAAATGTCATGATTTCATGAAATTATGAAATTTGGGGATTACATGAACTTATAGAGTTTTGTTGATGATTTCTATGATTATAATTCTATAAATAAACATTTGATACGGTCGCAAATCATATTTAACTCAACGTACAACCTGATACTGCCCTGCAAATTGCGAAAAACTTAAGAAAATTTGAATTTCGCGGGCTACCCTGACGCTTTTGCCTTAAGGTTGTATACTTTACCTACTGTTACTATAATAATTTATAAATCGTCGAATTATAATCCTGCATATAAAAATGTACTACACGCGTAGCATGACATCCATTTTCTCTATTTTTCCGTCGACAAAACCCGTTTCTTGTGGTCATGCTAAGCGTGCTGGCTACAATTTTATTTTATTAGCGTAAACATACACAATAATACTTATGCCTTCTTCCCATTGGTAGGCAGAAACTACAGAGCGCCACGCAGCGCAACCTGCAAAGACATGACCAAACCATCTAAGCCAACCTACTTTTTAATTTTTTTGTCAGAACCTACAAAAAACTTTTATGCTGGGGCTATACTGTCGCGTTATAGCGACAATGCAATGTGTCTTTGTTGCTCAGCGAGACATCGAGCAGTGTGCGAGTTAGAGCGCACGAAGTTTAGTTCGCCTTATCGCGACACTGTGGCCCCAGCATCAAACATCCACATCATTCCTAATGCTACGGCTACATTGACTGAATGTGAAAGAGAGCGCGTGAAATGATGTTCGCCTTATCGCGGCAATGTGATCGCAGTATCAGCCTATCATTCATAGTTACGCCGACTTACACCACACATGCTTCGCAAGGAACGCATTTCAAACTGCATTTATTTTACTTTCATGCATTTCATTAGCTTATTGCGGGTTAGTTTGTTAATGGTTTAAAAAAATGATGTGTGCAGAATCGTATTATCGTATGTATTCTTTATTTGTAGGTACTTAACAAAACACGTCTTATGTAGGTACTGCGATATGGTTCGCAATTGCGTGGTGTGTTTTCCATCTACACACATCTATAGGTATAAAAAAAGTGTTTCGGTAACACATTTATTGAGCGTATTGCTAATTAGTTGCGTAATGCTAATGAGTTTGAGCTCATAGCCAAAGTCTGCATCATAAATCAGCAGTCAGAACAAAAAAAAACCGGCCAAGTCGGATTCGCACACGAAAGGTTTCGTCTTTCGTAGCATATCGTTTTTTTTATTATCAGTTGTTATAGCGGCAATTGAAATACACAATATGTGAAAGTTTCAACTGTTTGCCTATTATGGTTCATGAGATACAGCCCGCTGACAGACAGACGGACGCATGGACAGCGGAGGCTTAGTAATAGGGTTCTGTTTGGCACCCTTCGGGTACAGAACCCTAAAAAAGCAGCGTTCTTTGCATTATGTTTGCACTAAATGAATTATGTTATGACGAAATACAAAAACTAAATGACCTCCAGCACCCTAATTACGTAAACGTAACACACGATCAATCAGAATCTGAATCGTTTTGGAACAGATTGATAATCAATTGCTTCATAAGTTCCAAAAAAACTGCCCAACAACGTAAATAAATAGCGCAATGAATGTTGTTGCACTGTCAAAATGAAACAGGTTAGTCTGAATCGTTTACGAAAATGTGTTGCGTAATTAGATCTCTGACTGGCTTATTGGTTTTTAAAGAAAAACACCATATTACTTTAGGAAAAGGTCTTTATTGTCAAAGTTTATTATAAATTACACAATATTAACGGCAATGTTAGTCAATAATCTGTAACTTTAGCTTACAAATTCGAGATTGACATATGAGATGTATAAGTATGTACAATGATAGTGTCTTTAAAAAGCTTTAAAACTCTATATTATAATTATTTCAGCTGATAAAATTGTGGAATCGGTGTAAAAATTACACAAATAACTACTATTCTTATTTTTAAATAAATTTGTATTTTCATTCAATGATCGAAAAAATGTACAATTCAATTATTTACATTATTGTAATGTTATGCAAAGATTTAGAGACATTTAAAAAGATTTATAGAAACAAAACATGAAATAACGGAATGTTTCTCACAGAACCAACCCAATACCCTAGCTGCTCGTTTTTTTGTCGACTGCTTAAAGTACACATCTGTTCTAACTATAAAAATATCTCAGAGATAATAATGTTTTTTCATAATAAATTATAACTCGAGATACCCAATCATAGGCAAGTTGGCTGAGAAATCTCAACGAATAGACAATGTATTTTCTTTAATCGTCTACGACTCCTTGTTTTTATTTTTCTTAACAATATTATATTAAATAAAATTAACTGCCTAGTTGTGTCAATGGATTAACCCAAGGCTAAATTTATGTAGTTTTAAGGTTTTTATTTAGTCAAACTATAAACATATCATATTTTAAAAATTGATAGTCGTTTTAGATATGCCCATTATGATAATGTCATGTATTCATTTAACAGAAAATAATTGTGTATTTTCTTTCATAACATTTGATAGTAAATGTGTAAATAAAAATATTAAAAAAATTATTATTTAGAAATCACTATTATTATGTCTATCATCAAAAGACTTTATATTATCATACACACAACGTAGCAGGCTTTTATCATTAATTGCACTGTATAAATTTGTATAAGTTTATCTATAATATTATTACAATAATTAACTATCAATAAAACTCTTAAGTATAACAGAAATTTGTGCATCAACATCTACAACTACAAAGTGTAAAATGATTTTTAATTACTTACTAAGATTTTTCGCCTAAACAATACGAGTAATATATTTTTCTCAAATCATTTTATCTAAAATTCAAAATGAATAGGTACGTATTATTTTAAAAAATATAGCTGCAAAAAAAACGGTTACTAGCTTTGTATTATATTGATCACAAATCTACATGTACGTGTATATAACAAGATGCCTTTTAGGCTCAACCAACACTATATAAATAGAAATTAGCTCAAGGAATAAAAATAATGAAATGATTTAATTAAATACAACCGTCAGTAAAATCTACCAATCGTTTCTTTTTTCAATTGTGGCAACTTTTTCAGTTGTTCTGCCATTTTAGGAAAAATACCTACGAAATGTGAAAAATACAGTCTGCACAAAAAAATGCGATTCCATTTTTTCAATCAACTATCTATATTTGTGATACTTATGGGAATGTTTTAGGCATTATTACAATGATTTGGTTAATAAAAACAACCCTGAAGGCGCTAAGTATATAATACTTATAACATTTTGAGCTAAGTATTTCATCAAGTATATACATAGTAAAATATTATAATGCTGCTGATATTGTAAACAGAAGATAAATTACACATTATATGATTAATTATATTACTTATATATTACGTTTGCCTACATTTTAAAACGAAGGTAGTATTTTAAAACAGAAACCAAATAAATGAATGTCACTTTAAAAGTAATACTGCTCTTTGTGACTTTGTGATTACAAAAATGGTTTAGGCAAAAGCCTCTTACCCTGCTGTTAAAATAATAAAATCCGAACTACTTATATTTTAATTTATATAATTCGTTGCAGTCAGATATGACTTACAAAAAGTGGTTATCAAGAGAGTGAAACTGTGAAAGATTATTACCCTCATCAATGAATATTTATTATGTTGAGTAAATTAGAAATTAAATAATATTTACAACGACACGAAGGTGACGTTCAAAAGTAATAAGTACTTTATGTACCTTCTCTTATGGATTAAAATATGACTTCTGAAATTATACCTGAAAAAAATCAGGGTCTGTGCGTTTAGTTAGCCTCTTACTGTGGGTCATATCTGGTCGCAACCTCATTTTAATTTGACGAAATTATTGTCTTTCGTTATTCACTGAGAAACATTACTCTACTTACACTTTACAGTATGTAAACAGCCCAAAAAGTTAATAACTATTTATTGTCAATTAACGAAGTCCATTCAGAAAGCGAGTGAATTTTATAATAGTACGTACTAAAGTTATGCTCGAAGAGATTTTATTGTCTGACATTTCAAATTTCATAGTCTCTAAGGAAAAAGATTATACTAAGTAACTTGTATTTTATATAAAAGGGCTTACTATAAATATTTGTTATTATTGTCAAGCACACGACTAATACTTATAAATAAATGATTCTAAATAATTATTAGTTTTTATTGTCAATGTTTCCATTGCATTAGCATTTATATAAATTTAGTTCAGTTAAGTGATTTTTTACCGAATTTAAAACTGTCTCCTAAAGTCGGATTTCAATTCCGTACATACAATTATTTATTCATATTTTACTATTATTATTTTTAATAGTAATATCTAATTACTTAGATCAGTGGTTCTCTTTTAGGTAAATATACATAATGTAATGATTGATTAACAATATTTTTGGGTCTGAAAACCATCAAACATTTTCATCCTTTCCCAAAAAACTTGAGCGATATTTTATTGTCATTGCTCGTAGATAATACCTTAAGTAATATCTCATTTTTAATAGTATATAAATACAATATATAACGAGATTTTTAGAAATATTAATGGCTTTTCCTACGGAAAATCTCAAATTTATTGATAGTTTAGCAATGTCATGCATGTACTATGTTTTAATACGCGTTGCAGATGAAAACAGTGGTTACGTTTAGCGAGCAGCATAACTATTCCCAAGCATTCGATACGCTTCCGTGCCGTATCGAACATCAATTACTGTTATCGAAGAAGTTCTCTAAACTCTGTTCACAAATCCGAAACCCAAAAATGTTGGCAGTTTTGGCCAAATAGACGACCGCTATTCTTCCGACAGCTATTTGCTGTCCGGGTTTAGGCAAATAAGGAAAACGAAAATGTGTCATTCGATTCAGAACCTTGTCGAATGGTTGTGAATAGCTATGTTGGTTTCCTATCTGCGTAGTATCTTTTAAAATAATAACAAAATAATGTTATTATTAGTATTTATTGTCAGTTTTTGGTTCATTCACAATGTTTCCATCAAACAGCGCGTTGTATTAGTAGTCCGTAGATATATATATGTGAGTAGGTTTCGTACATAGGTACTTATGTAGGTAGACATGATACTTTGAACGGATTAAGAGTTCAAAGTCAAAGGGGCTCTTAAATACAAGGGCTACTAGATATCGTCAAAATCCTAAATTGTAAAAATGCACTTTCGTGCTCCACATCTGATATGAAATTGATATTATGTACGTAGATTGACATTATTTACCCATTTTCTTTATAAATACCTGTACAAACTGGCGAATTCCATACTCTTTACATTCTAAATTCGTCCAACAATATCACAATCTTAACTCGGATAAATCGACGCGAATATAATATAGGGTGTTATTATTGTTTTTCAATTAGGTTTTAATAAAATAACACGGATAAAGTTGAACGAATGCTACATTTTTGAATATGTATTTATAAAGTTGTATATAATATTATACGCCAATTTAAAATATATATAATTTCAGTTTACTTTATATATGTATAAAAACAACCAACAATATAAATAAGTTGTATACTTCTAAATACATAGTTTTATTTGTTGAACAATTTTATTTTAAAAGTGTAAAATTCAATTAATTAAGAATAGTTATTTTTTTGCTTACCCTACATTATTGTCATTATTTTGACAGACGCTGTGTACAGACTTGTCTATGACTTAAGAATACAGATTCAAAATTATTGTCTTCGTTACTTTTTGAAGATTATATAAATTTATTATTGTCTTCAATTCAGATCATAGAATGATCTACTCTAAAAAGTTCACAACGACATTAAATCAATGCTTGGTATGAAAAAACCTGTAAAGTCTACAAAAAATCCATTTTCTATAGTGTTATTCTCGCGTCGATGTCCCGTGTGCCTCCTGCACATTACCGCAGCCGGTTGGCCAGGTGGCGCACGGCGGCCAGAGCCAGGGGCCCCAGGGCCCCCAGGCCGCTGCGCGCGGGGCCCCCGGCCGCGTTCTGGCGCGCGTGCTTCTCGCCGGCCACGGGCACCGGGGTCCCTGGGTCCACCACGTGGATTTTCCAGCCTAGGTTGTTGTGGGTGTAGCACTGGGAAATGTAGAGCATATTCATAAATTATAAGTCAAAAACTTGGTGCTCTAGGTACTGATAAATCCATGAAAGTTTTTGGGATATTCGAACATTCGAACGGTCATTTAAACCTGAGTCAAAGTCTGGGTAAAATCGACCGCACATCGGTGGCAACACTTTCTCTACAAAAACCGTCCTGGATGCGACGGCATAAATAAATAAATTTTCTATATAGGCATAAATAATTTTTAACAAAGATAGTGACTCCTGCGCTAGGTATAGCACCTGTGTTACAGTAGCCAGTGTCTTCTCCCAATTACATGTGTCGATTTTTATGCAAAAAGAATTAATCTAAAACACATACAAAAAATAAAAATGAAAAAGTAAAAAAGAACATTATAAACAAGAAAAACATTACTTGGGAGCTTGGGAGTCATTTCTATGAGTGACGAGTGAGTGAGTGTGTGTGAGTGAGTTGGTGTATAGTGTTTTTGGTGTGTGAGCTGACACTCACACACCAAAAACACTATGTCAGGGCTGCCAGGTGCAAAAATGGTGTGATCGTACGACAACTACAAAAAAAATTGTATGCAATGAAATGAAAAGATCGTACAGAGTGACAGACGCCAGCACATCAACCTACTCCAGTCTGTCAAATTTTCCCAATCAACATTGATCCTTATTCTTTAGTGATAAAGTTGAAAATCTATTAAAGAAATTTGACAGATTGTAGCGTCTGTACAACCTAAAAGTACAGTTTTTATTAAAAAAACAAAAAAAACGTTTGGTTTTAGAAAAGAAATACAATAGAAGAAACAAAGAAAGAAAACATATTTATTAGGCACATCCTTATGTATACCTACACAACAAAACAAAAAAAAAAGATTAAAATAAAAACTTAAAATTACACAATTAAAAAAATTATTTATTAGATTTATAAAGAAAATCTGTGGTCATATTCTAAGCTTTCCTCATTAAGCCAATTTTTTTTTTTGGAGTACCTGGCGCAGTTCGCTCGTCTTCACTTTTGTCACACATTCTTGCTTGACCAAAAACAACAAACACAAAAAGCACTCAAGACAGTATACAGCTTCAAAGAGGATAATAATAAACTACGCACAGATCAAGCGAGACTGACAAGTCGCAACTATAACTATTACCGAATGAAAAAAATAATAAGTTTCGTAAAAATGCAAACAAATACAACCTTTAAATGACTCTACAAAGAGTCTTCATTCAAGTAAAAGATCTACGTACGCGTTAGGTTGTTGGGGAATTCCCCGAAACTCATAATTGCCAGTTAAGCATGTTCGTTTCATTATGAAATGTTGCCAGGTATATAAAAATCGTACATTTTCCGTACGATCTCGGACTAGCTATCGTACATGAGTAAAAATGCCAAAAAATCGTAGGAGTACGATTAAAATCGTACATCTGGCAGCCCTGGTGAGTGTGTAATGTAGGTGTGTGGTGTGAGATGTTATAGAAGCGTGTGCTTGTGTGGGATGTGTTTTATTCGTACCTATTTTAGAAGGAGTTCGGTTTGTTCATAGTCATGAGTAAGTCTAATCTTACTTTTAGCTTCCTTCACTGTGAGTGGATTTATATTAAGCTCTTTGTTTGTCCTGTTATTCAAAACCTTGGACAAGTAGTTATGTTGCTTTCTACCTGATGCAGTTCGACATTTTATCAATGAACAGATGTTTCGTACGCTGCGTTTAAACAAAATACTTTTATTGTATGGCGTAATAAGGTGCTGTTTCATGACAATTTCCAAAATATACATCTGCGTTGCTTACGTTCAGATTCTTTGATCCAGGTTAATAACTTTGCCGGTCATTTAAAAAAGCCCATGTTAAAAAATAGAAAACAAAGCTTAGATATATTTAGTAACCTATTCCGCTTAAGTATTCCTAAAGAATCATAAATAACACTGTAAGAAAGCGATTTTCACCTCTCAACGAGGCATCCTCAGGATGACGATAAACTTGTCGAGAACCCGAACACGGCGTGTTGCCACGCCGAGCGCCGGACGCACACTTCGGTCTCAAGTCAGTCGTCATCCTGAGGAGACTATGTAGTTCTTTCGCAATCGTGTGGCAGTCGCAACCCACCTGACAGTACAGCAAGTCCGGCGTCTCGTGCGCGACGGTCCAGTTGTGTGACAGTCGCACCCACCTGACAGTACAGCAAGTCCGGCGTCTCGTGCGCGACGGTCCAGTTGTGTGACAGTCGCACCCACCTGACAGTACAGCAAGTCCGGCGTCTCGTGCGCGACGGTCCAGTTGTGTGACAGTCGCACCCACCTGACAGTACAGCAAGTCCGGCGTCTCGTGCGCGACGGTCCAGTTGTGTGACAGTCGCACCCACCTGACAGTACAGCAAGTCCGGCGTCTCGTGCGCGACGGTCCAGTTGTGTGACAGTCGCACCCACCTGACAGTACAGCAAGTCCGGCGTCTCGTGCGCGACGGTCCAGTTGTGTGACAGTCGCACCCACCTGATAGTACAGCAAGTCCGGCGTCTCGTGCGCGACGGTCCAGTTGTGTGACAGTCGCACCCACCTGATAGTACAGCAAGTCCGGCGTCTCGTGCGCGACGGTCCAGTTGTGTGACAGTCGCACCCACCTGATAGTACAGCAAGTCCGGCGTCTCGTGCGCGACGGTCCAGTTGTGTGACAGTCGCACCCACCTGATAGTACAGCAAGTCCGGCGTCTCGTGCGCGACGGTCCAGTTGTGTGACAGTCGCACCCACCTGATAGTACAGCAAGTCCGGCGTCTCGTGCGCGACGGTCCAGTTGTGTGACAGTCGCACCCACCTGATAGTACAGCAAGTCCGGCGTCTCGTGCGCGACGGTCCAGTTGTGTGACAGTCGCACCCACCTGATAGTACAGCAAGTCCGGCGTCTCGTGCGCGACGGTCCAGTTGTGTGACAGTCGCACCCACCTGATAGTACAGCAAGTCCGGCGTCTCGTGCGCGACGGTCCAGTTGAGCACGGCGGGCTCGCCGTCGTTACACTCGAGCTGAATGGTCTTCATGTAGTCCTCGAAGGTCTCCGACGTGGCCGCCTGGTCGATCGTCTTGTGGGTCCATTCGCAGTAGCGGCCCACTGGAAGGAAAAGGAGGTTTATTAGCAACAAAATTTTGTGCCGGCTTCGTTTCTTAGAAGTTCTAGAAGACAAATGTCCCGCAAGCGCAACACGTATTGCTATAGAGATGTCAGGAAAAGTTGACTGACTTCGCCCGACGTTGCACCACACCACATCGTATCGCGGGAGATTCATGCCCGTTTTCACCGACGTCCCTTAAGTTTATGGGATCCCCTAAGAATGGTTAGGGGGCTGTTAGAAGGTGGTTTCTGTTTCACCAACAGTAAAGGGTCAGTTAAGCGTTAAAAGGTCCCCTAAATTTATGTGGTCGAAATGTGTGCCCATAAACCGGCACATACGTAAATGATCTCTCAAGAAACGAAGATTGATAGTGATAAATATGAATTTGTTGAAAATTTTGAAACTGTTTCTGCTGTATTCAACGTAAATAAGAGCCGTAGACCAAAAATATGTCAATAAAACGATTTTTTTTGGAGATATAGGCTATGTAAATCTTCAGTGTTGTATTTATTGGAAAAAATTGAATTCACCTTAGAATTTCTTGATAATAGGTACGTAGTAGTTAGTAGTTTTATAAGGAAACCATAAAAATAACACAAAAAATAATAATTGTGAACGTGGTATTTTTTCTCTGTTTATTTCACGATAATTATTTACGTCGATACCTAACTATCAATGTAAACCATACACTTGCTATTGTATTCGTATATTAATGATTATTTCAGAATGAATTCAATTTTTTTTTAAATTAATTTATTAAATTAATTTTGTATAATTATCTCCAATAAACCAATTATTAACAGCATTGATTCGACAAAAAAAATACCATATTAATGATTATTTCAGAATGAATACAATTTTTTTATAAATTATTTTTTTAAATTAATTCTGTATATCTACAATAAATCAATTATTAACAGCATTGACTCGAAAAAAAAAATACCATATTAATGATTATTTCAGAATGAATTCTATTTTTTTATTTAAATTAATTTATTAAATTAATTCTGTATATCTCCAATAAATCAATTATTAACAGCTTGACTCGAAAAAAAAATATCACGAAGAAACAATCAAATCTCACGTGCGTCAGTAGGTCATAAAAAAGAAGTGTCAAATATAAATAAGACTACAGATAGCTGTTAATAATTGATTTATTGGAGATAATTATACAGAATTAATTTAATAAATTAATTTATAAAAAAATTGAATTAATTCTGAAATAATCATTAATATACGAATACAATAGCAAGTGTACACAGAGTAAATAAGCAAAAAAATATGAAATTAATAAAAAATATGAATGAAATAATATTTATTATTGCTATCAAAACATGATTTATTAATAACTGCATTCATCTACGTGTATACTTGAGAGAATTTCATAAAAAAGGATGTTGTTTCAAAGTATCGATAAGTATAAAGATGAATCAGTCCGCTTGACTGTCACTAATGACTAATGAGACACAATAACACTTTAATTGTTATCCAACTGAATCAGTCTGTTGGACGGTTGAGCTCCTATTATCGAATACAAAACGTCACATAGATAATGTGACGGTGTGACCCCTAGTTAGGTGACAAAAATGACGGTGAAACGAAATTTAATTTAGGGGCTAGTTTGGGGTAACTTTTAAGCTAACGGTCCCATAAGTAAGTGGTAGTATAGGGGATGTCGGTGAAAACGGGCATTAGTCTCTTAGTGAATACGAAGTATAACTGATAATTCAGTCCTAAATGGTAAAATGTTGTAGTCCCGTCGTGATTAGGTGTCTGTGTCTCTCTCTAGAGATCTAAAGAAAATAGGGCATGAGAACTTCCTCTTTTTTTCGTCAGTTAAAAAGATAAGATCTGGACTAAATAAAAAATTTTAATGGAGTGTTCCGTATTCGTTTGTAGGACCTGATGCTATAAGTCACTCACCAGCAGTAGGATACGGGTACCCCTCGTTGTCGTACGCCACTCCCGCGAACACGCGTTGTTTCCTCTGGTCCTCTTCCTTCTTCTGGCCGAAGCCTCCCTCTGAGTTGTCACTGATGTAGAACGGATGGAACCTGGAAAAAGATTTAATAAGAATATGTACGAGAAAATTGTTTTTGTCCGCACTGCGATGCGGCTGCTAGCTAACCAACAGCGATCCGTTCCGGCTAACCGCATAGTGCGTAGGTAGGAATCTTAAGTAGGAAAATTTATTTTTGTGGATTTTTTTATAAGTACCTACTAGGTATAAAAATTTGGTTGAATTCACCCAAAGGGTGTGAGTTGACAAACCTAAATAACTTAATTTATGTGTTCCTTTAAATTGCCAACTTTAAAATTGAAATAACGGCCATGAATATTAATTATATTGATGTTTGCGTACCAAAGGACTGACTTTCTATTTAAGTTTCGTTCAATTCGGCCAAATTTTGTGAAAGTGTAATGCAGCATGTACTGACTTGGCGGGGTTGGTCCTGTCGTCGCCGCCCTCGACCAGGAAGGTGTAGGTCTGCCCTCGCTCCACGTACAGCTCCGGGATCAGCTGGTCGTTGATGTACCACGCGATGCCCCAGGACGGGTGGCCTAGGGGAGGGAACTACTTACACTAACTATTCATGAAGGTTCTACCTAGTTTGAAGTGGCATCCACAGGAAAATATAGAAAAACTCGTAGATCCAAAGGAAAGATTGTAGAAAAGGCTTACCATAAGGAAGGAATCCGTTACTTATATCATTGTCTGCATGAAACAGAATAATGTTGAACATTATTATAACCGCAAAAAGTTATAAAGATATCGCCAAATAAAGATTACACCAGCTGATAGATGACTATCAGCTGGTGTAATAACTCTTATTTTCATTCCTATGGGGATTTTGTCATCAGTGCAAAAGGACTGATAGGTCTATATTGGATAGTTTTTTTTTTGGTTTCTGCATTTTAAAGTGCCTGGGACACCCTGTCCAGCATAATGACTGAGCATAACCTTCCTGCCAGCTGTGAACTGCCACGGGCCACCGATTACATAGAAGACTAATGCCTCACCAGCTTTAGGTTTTCACCAGCACTAAGTGACATTTAATTGAATCCCTAAATAAAACTTCACTGTTGGAATTTCAACGCTAGGTTCAGCGCTGAGAGTTGAAAATCCAACAGTGCACTTTTATTTAGGGATTTAGTTGTCACTTAGTTTTAGGTGGAAACGGACATAAATATGTACTAGAAATCTTAAATTCAATGACAGAAAACGTACAGCCTAAACCGCTGGGTCTAGACAAAAAGCATGAAATTTTGAAAAATCACCCCTTAAAGGGTGATAAAAAATTGTATGGAAGTTTTGTTTTTGCCAACGGGAAACCCCATAGGGCACACTCCTTGTATCTAATATAACCTGTACATTACCAGTAATAGGCGTGTATCCGCGGGCCCCTCCAGCGGGCCCGATGCGCGCCGTGAGGTTGGTAACACCGGAGATCACGCGCGGGGCCCACGGCAGGGGCCCGGACGAGTCCGTCTCTGCTAGACCGATGCATGTGTTCTCGTTCTGTGGGTATAGCGAGTTTGTGAGTAAAGTTGACAGGGTGGATTTATGAGACAATTTTTCGGAGAAAAACAATATACAAGAAAGAAAACTGCGCTAATTTTCCTAAAAGAATGCGTATTTTAGTTTTACTAACTATAAACACAAATTATAATTTAGAGTTTACTTATAAGTCAACGTAAAACCAATGAAGGCAATTTAGAATTTACTCCTTATAATGTTCGTAAAGTTTGCCTCATAGCTATTTGGGTGAACAAAAATCATGGAACTCGCGGTATCGTCACCGCACGCCCATGAGCTATAAAATGTATACTGTGTATACGATACAATTCACAAGTTACTTAGTTTTCACTTCTATCGGCAGTCCCCAAAGACTGCCCGCGTGTCGTAGCAAGAGTAGCTTCTCCCAACTGACCTGAGCACCGAAGTCCAGCTGCACGTCGGCGCGCGTGGTGTCCATGAAGGAGTGCGCGTTGGCCTCCAGGCGCGCGTTGAGCGGCCCGAAGGCGGCGATGACGGACTGCGAGCGTGACGTCAGCACCTCCCTGTCCTTGCCGGGCTCGCGGCCCGCCAGCGGGCGCCGGTACGTGATGGTGGTGATGCCGCTCTTCTGGTTGCCGGATACTGTGGGGAGGGTGATGGTTAGATGAAGGTGAAGTTTTTTTTTAGAATACTAGGTATCGTATTTGAAGAAAGATTTTTAAATAATGTAAAGGATTTGTCTTGAGGTAAAATTGGATTAAGATCCAGAAACACATGATATTTTTGTTTCGAAAAAATTAAATTACATCTTTTTTGCGCAATATTGGAGAAGTTTGTCCTTGAGGCTAATGGGATAATCGATGGTTATCCAAGTGACTGATACTCTGACAAGTAGCAAACCCTTACCAAGCTGCGCGTCGTTGGTCCCGCCGAGCCTCTGGTCGGGACACACGCCGCGCTCGCCGTCGCACTGCGCCAGGTGGCTGATCGTGTAGTCCGACACGCGCGGCTGGTTCACCCTGGGACACAAGGATATCATTACTATAGCCTAAGTCATGACAAGCTAGTGACTTGTAGCTGTGGTGGAAAATATTTGCCCAGGCCATTTTAGAACAGCTTTGCTTTGCCCAGCCGTGATCGTGAAGATTATGGCGAAAAGTTCTTTATACCTGACTCGGACTGCGTGATAAAAATTTGATACTTAAGCCACAGATAATATAATACTACGTACAGATACCCAATCCCATACAAAGAAATGACACCTCCTTAGTCGGGCTATTGACTGGCTAAATGTGCTACAGTTATGACAAATTGAGTAAAACGCCATCTATTGCAAAGAGCCCTAAACAAAAAGGTTTTATCTTTTTTTACAATAGATAAATCAGCATTAAACAAGGAAGTTTAGATTTTTACTAATCTTACTTCAGCCAAAATCTTCCGTTTATCGCTTTTTAGTGACTGTTAATATCATAATTGTTACCTATGCTGCCATCTATGATCTTTTTTCAAGACTACTTTGAAAACTTTATCTTAAACCTCTTTTTTGTGTCATTTCCAGAAAACAAATTGATAAGTGGACAATAAGTACCTTCCTTCAATTTAGGACTCAAGAGAAAGACGACTCTAAACTCTAAAGATGGTGGCCGTAGGCACTCATTACTGTGGCATGGCAATAACAACGAAAACCTATCATAATCTTTAAGCGCCGAACGTAGAGAGCTGCGTTCGGCGCCTGACATGGCAACACGTCGTGTCCGTGTTTGCAACAAGTCAATCGTCATCCTGAGGATACTTCGTCGAGAGGTGAAACACTTCGATTTCTTCCAGGGTTCTTTACGACTCTTTTATGCGGATTAGGTTAGGAAATATACATACGTAGTCTATTGTAGGTATTTTATAATGGATTTCTGCAAAGTCACGCCTGAGTCAATTAACTATCTTAAATATGCACGTGCACATGAATTAATGCACGTTCGTTTATTACAAAAAAAAAACAGGGACTCTGTCCAGGGTAATTACTTTTTTACATACGACGAATCCTGTATCCACTTACCTGGTATCCCAGTAGGCAACCACGACGTCCGCGCCCAACATGGCCGGTCTACCTTCAGCTCCAGAGATGCCGAACGCCATGTACTGTTCCTTGCGCAGCCGAGCTGATAGTGTAATCTGGACCTGGTCGCCCTGGGGACATAATGATTGGGTTTAGCGGTGTAGACCATTAAGTAGTGAATAATTAGGAGGGTTTTGGTTTTTTTTTTAATTAAATGGGACTGAACTCGTATAAGTAAAAAATGGTTTTTGTAGCCAATATACTAAGACATATCTTGAAAGTGAAATATTCACGATAACATAGGAAGATACTACAAAGATGACAAGTTTAGATTGGATGTGCTCTTCATAAAGGTGAGTATAGACAGCATTTACTTGTAACAAAACATCGAGCATTCGCCGCCGTTTTAAAATTTTATCGAACCGTTTTTCGAACACGATTTTAAATACCAACGAGCGTATATGTGTATCATTTTGTCGAGCAAAGGCACGAGCGCGACTCGGAGTGAGGTGCGCGGGCCGAGGGCGAGGGCAGGTCGTTACAATGAACGCAAGTTAGAAAGAAATGTTACAGGTAAATGAGGTAAATGCTAACTCGCCGTGAGCATTACGTCGAGCGCAGCGTTGACAATTCGCAAGAACGTTACTTTACATGGAAAAACTCGACAAAATGCTCTACCTTTAAACCATACTCCCACACTTGCACTCACTCACTTGCTCTCATACTTGCTAACCACACTTGCACTTCATACTTGCTATATCGTGGTGAACAAAGGGGTTGGGTTATTAAAATTAATTGGATCTTACTTATGTAGATAGGATAGCCAATATCATTACCTACTCTACGTTCTTCCCAGGATTTAGGTATAAGCGATAGATCAGTATCCATGTGAAGTACTTAGATAGGTAGGTAATGATATTGACTACTTTTACATATTTTGACAATAATATTTTACCTTAAATATTCTCTGGATACCCGCTTGAATGAAAACATTAACGGACTAATTATTATGGCTAAGATATAGAGGCAATAAAAAAAAAGTCTTTAAAAAGTATTACGAATAGTAGTAGTACGAATTATCAATAGTTGCGCTACTGATCGACTTCAGTTATATTTGGAAAACCTTTCGTTATATTTAGTCATAATCGTAAAGAAATATTTTATGGATTTTATGCAAAACGATAACCACATTAATATGAAAAAAAAAAAAACTTTTTACAAAGTGCTCTCTGTTTTCTTCTATTAGAGTTGTGAACTATAGAGGAAATACTCGTAGTAGTTATCACATAGAGTTACATTTCATGTAACGTTCTTCACTTAAATGTCATTAAATAATATATAAATATTGAAGTCTCGCCAGTTGTCAAGTTTCTTTTTGCTAACGGTACAAACATAAGACACTATTCAACGTCCATCGATGCACCTAACCATCCAAAGCAGCTAAAAAGTAGAAAGATCTCCTCAATGGACGCTGCATTGTATTCAAATTAAAAAATGATGAAATAAACTCAACAGCCACTAATAAGTATGTTAAGAAAAAAACTTGACTTCAAACAAGTATTTTATCTTACCTGTTACTGAAATAAAAATGGTATCTCCCAAATTAATAGGGTTCTAATAAAGTTCCGTTTTACAGAAAGTTACTTGCATTTTAAGGAAAGTTGGTGGCGTTCTACAGAAACTTACTCCCTCTTTTAAAGAAAGTTACTCGCTTTTTACAGTAAATTGTTCGCGTTTTACAGTAAATTGCTTGCGTTTTACAGAAAGTTACTCCACGTTTTAAAGAAAGTTGCTCGCGTTTTACAGTAAATTGTTCGCGTTTTACAGTAAATTGCTTGCGTTTTACAGAAAGTTACTCCACGTTTTAAAGAAAGTTGCTCGCGTTTTACAGATTCTTTTTTTACAGTTAGCCCTGTTGTTGTTGATAGTTTTCTTGTTGCAGCACCGTAACGCAACCAATTAACTCAAGTTTTTAACAATAATACGGCCAATATGGTACAATTTAGGACAATCACCTGTATTTCCCAGCGCACTTGTAATCTTTTGTCGAGTATCTCTTTGCAGTTGTTGGTGGCGCTGTAGGGCGACTGTGAGGTCGTCGAGCTCGTCTGTAACGTAACCAAGTGTAAAAAGACAAAGATCTACGAATAAATTAGGCTCTATGCACACGTCATATCAGAAACAGGGCTTGCAAGGCCCTCAGTGTTCCAGAATATTATGTTCACACGTACGGTCGGCAACGAAGGTCGATTATACACTGTTACTTTTTTTAAATTGACATAAATTTTTGATGCACTGTTTTCCAGCATTTCATTTAATAGTTGTATTCCCGTTGTCCCCCTAGGCTACGGCCCCTTTAAAGGGGACAAAGGGAATTTAATAAAATAATTAAAATTACTTCAATTACTTTTATTTTACATTTGTTCTGTTTTTTTTTCGAAAATCCCGTTTCCTGGATTCACACATTCCTAGTTTTCACAGATTTACCTGTTATTTATCCCAAAGATGAACAAAGGTTATTATTATTATTAAGAAATGATGAATCGTAATTTACGAAATAGTGATTAACAAAAAAAATGTTAGGTAAAAATGTGTATAAAATTAATAATAAAAAAAGAGTCTTATTAATCGTAATCAACGAAATAGTGCACCCGATACAAATTAAAATGTTAGAGTAAAAAAATTAATGTGTATAAAATTAATGAAAAAAAAAAAAAGTTATTTTGTATTATAAAATATAAATAAAGATAAAAGTATGAATAATTATATACTCACAGGGTTATACCACCAAGCAGGCTGTAAATAAGAACATCCAACATCCCAAGGTAAGCAGAGAGGAAAGAAACACATAACGGAATAGTTAAGTTAAATAACAAGATTTTATTATGTACATAACATTAAATAACAACATTTTATAATTCAGTCTTAGACGAGTTACGAATCAGGATCATTAAATTGATGTTTTAAGTACGATAATAAAATGCAAAACGGTACTTAATGAAATAAATAGGCACATTGGTGAAGCTAGGAATTTTCCGGATAGTTGTGAATACAATAGTAAACAGTTAAACAGTATTTGTATTAAAAAAAAAACAAAATTCTAAATTGTATGTCACATAAACCTACATGGGCAGTTATGAAACGTCAGAAGCTAGGTGCACGGTAAAAGTTCGATGGACAGTAGATGAGCTTCTTAGCCATAATCACTACACTTTTAATGAAAATCAACGATGTTTAATTTAAATTAGAGTACTAAGGATCTTTTGGCACCGGCTATCTAATTACGCAACACATTTTCGTAAATGATTGCGGCTAATCTGTTTCATTTTGACAGTCCAACAACGTTATTTACGATAGTGACCAGATTTTTTTTTCGAACTTATGAAGCAATCTGAATCAGCAATCTGGATTAGCAATCTGTTTCAAAATCATTCAGATTGTGATTGATCGTGTATTATGCAATTAGGGTACTGCATGACATTGACATGGGGGCGTTGTTGGTGAATATTTGTGAAATTGTATTGAGAAAAAAGATGGCGGCGTTATTAGTTCCAATTTTAGCCACGCACCAAAAAAGCCTTGTGGCGCTGTAAGAATATTGTTGATCCTGATTCATAACGACACGGTTCAGAAACCCGTGAACCAATCAAATGAGAACCATTTCGGTTTAACACTAGATGGGCTTTTAGTTAATCTCTGTGATTTAGTGGTAATATTGCGTCCTTTGGATGGCTTCCGTTTACCCTGCAAAGATTGGGAATAAAATATATAAAGATATGGTTAATTATGAGAAGTGTGGAGTTAGACATCCGGCAAGCTGTTAGTAAAATGAAAAAATTATTAAAAGATTGTTTTATAAATAAAGTATTGTTTAGTAGTATGATAAGATAACCCAGACATAATCGTATAATAATAGAAGTCTTTTTAATAGTTTCCTCTCTTTTTACTCTCGCATTCAAACACACACTATGACTACACATTAACTAGAGGTCTTTAAGGATGTAACTAAGCATTGGGCGCATATTTAATATCTAGGTAATATCTCAATTTGAAGGCTTTTTTCCGAAGTTTAGGGCCCAATTTGACATCCTCTATCATTATCCGACAACATAATCAGCTTATAATGTTCCCACAGCTGCAATGGGACACAGGCCTCTTCTCTGAGAGGGAGTGGGCCGTAATCCACCACGCGGACCCAGTGCGGGTTGGTAGATGTCACATGTCTTCGAATTTTTGGTTCTTAAGACATGCCTGTTTCCTCACGATGTTTTCCTTCACCGTCAGGGTTCGAACCTACAACTTGTAAGTCGCTGCCACAGGGCCACCACTGTTCTTATTACCCGACAACTATCCGAATGTCTTCAACGTCATCGCATTCTGTTACAACATCGCTGAGCATAACATCTTTCAATACATCTTTCTTATACCCAACCCTTCCAATCTTTTTTTACAATAACTCACGATGATATACAGCTTTCCTAGCTACCTATCACATGAAACAAATACTCAATACTCAATATCTTTTTTGCTTTCTTGCTTAAATTTTAAATGTAACCGAAGAGTCTATTTTTAATAGAAATCTCGACCCTCTTGGATGCAACATATGAATTAGTGCCACTGTCCAAATTACACCATACCTACAGTCATCGTTTAACAGCACCAAGCATAATAAAATATTCTCGCTCTATCTCACATCCAACCCCCCCAATATCTCCCCACAACTCACAGTAATCTTCGTCTGCCCCAGCGCGGGCGGCACGTCCAGGTCCTTGGGGATGTACACGTGGCCGAAGTTGTGGCGGTACTCCACGCACCACACCGCCAGCCAGTCGATGTCGTAGGCCGTCAGCTTGCCGGGCAGCTGGATCTCTATGTCCTCGCCTTGGTAGCCGCGGAGAGGGTGTAGGGAACCCATCTCGTTGGGGACCTGGAAAATGATCAGTATTTTGTTAAGGCACATGGTTATTCTGATGCTTTACTTATTGCTGAAAAGAGACTTAAGGTCCATATATTAGGAATCGCGAGCCAATTTCCGGCCACCGTAGGCGCGGGCTTGCGGAGCAATGGGTAGCTCGCCATCCGATAAGGACCAGGCCCGGGGCGACGCGACGGCGCGTTTGTTCCACGTGCGCCGAGCAGAGATGTTAGCACAACTGATGGGGTCCGCTAGGGCCGATGCCTGCCGGGATTCCGCGAAAGTCTTAAGGGGAGACCGTGGCCCCTGGCAACACACAGGCAACTGAAGGGACACGAGTGGGTTTTAGACAGTAAGAGTCTGACACGAAGACAAGAAGTTATTTGATGATTAGCCAACCATAAAAAAAGGTCCGCACGTTAAGCCGTTGGTCCCGGCTGTCATTCTCTTTGACAGTCGTTACGGGTAGTCAAAGCCGAAAACTAAAAAACAGTCTTACCAAGGGGTATTGTGTTTCCCAGTAACTGTTTTGTGGAGGACAGTTAAGTAGACGCTCTTTTTAAAATACTAGTATTCAGCTGCATACGATTGGTCAGAAAACCGGCAACAGCAAAGTTGGGAAAACGCTAAGCAGATGATGAGTTAAAGAATAAGGTAGGCTACGAAGTCCACACTAGATGTCCATGACTAGTCTAGAGATGTCTCGCTGATGGTGGCGAGTGTGTTGGATCATTTAGCTCCCTTCAAAATGGTTGAGCTGAATGGTGCTAATATGCGTCATGTTCGTGAACGGGCGCCGTCAGTTGGGTCTGGTCATTTCTTAGCTGCCGTGGTTTACTTTAATTTATTTTAATCTTTGAATTGTTTTTGTTTTTATCTTTTCACGGACGCTTTTAACGTGCGCATCTTTTTACATTGTTCTCACATGTATAGTTTAAACATGAATGATGTAACCACTATTTTGTAACATTTATGTATTTAAAAGAGTGTCCGTGGAGTTTCTTGTGCGTTCTTCTCCATAGGTACTCGTACCTACTAAGCTTTGGAATGGGCAACTAGCTTCATATTTCTGAGTGACCGACTCCTTGACAATTCAAAAGTGCCTGTATATGGTTTAATTGAAATATATGCTTTGAGTTTGAGTCAGCTCCAAAGAAGTCATGACAACGAATCATAAGAGAGAGAGAGAAGAGAGAACTATCCAAACAACCCGAAATAAACCTCATTTTCTTCTATAGCTGGATAACCTTTAGTTTTATAGGTACATAAATATCCTGAACTAACATGAATGAAATGTGAGCGTGTTAAATAACTATCAGTTAATGAGAATATCGTGTAAATGTTTACCCCAACTTATGATTAGTTTGTGTTTGGGAACTACTTGGGAGCCAATATGAGGGTTGTCAACTTTTGAATTAACGTCATCATATCGTAAAATCACGATTCACGCCTGTAATCCTGACGGCATAGTCAGAGGTAGGTACTTGTATTTCAAAAGAAAACTCAAAAAAAAAAATATTGGCAGGTTGAATTATCAAGGAGTCGGTCTGTTAGAAATATGAAGCTAGTTGCCCATTCCAAAGCGTAGTAGGTACTGTGAGGGGTGCGTGTTTGTGCGGGGCGTCGAGACGCTCTTAGTCTGGGATGAATATGTTATTTGTAGCTATATATGTAGTGTGTGGGTAACCTTACAGTACCTATGGAGAAGAATGGGCAAGAAACTTCACGGACACTCTTTTAAATAAAAAAAATACATGTGAGAACAATGTCAAAGACGTGCACGTTAAAAGCGTCCGTAATAAAAAGATAAAAAAAACCAAGAACAATTCAAAAATTAAAATAAGCCATGGCAGGCTAGATGGCCAGTCCCAACTGACGGCGCCCGTTCACGAACATGACGCATGACACCATTCAGCTCAACCATTTTGAAGGGAGCTAAATGACCCAACATAGAAATATCCAACAAGATAAGTATAAGTTCCATATGGGAAAACCCCAATCACAATTTGGCCGTCCTGCGTTCGTAACCAAGGACCCCATGTTCTAGTGATAGTCGAACTTAAGACCATTACACCAACAAGACATTCCGAAAATCCATCACAATTTTCATATTCCTACCTTAGTTCCAAAAGGATTCGGGTCCGATCCATTGCCAACCCAGAAGTAAGCATCAGGACCGGCTCCATCATAGTGCAGGTTGGGGATGTAGAAGGTCTTGGCGTCCAGAACGCTGATGTTCCCAGATCTGAGGCCGTGAGCCAGGCGCTTGAACTCGGGGAGGACGCGCGGGCGGGGAGGGTCCATGCCCGGGGGGATGAACACATCGCCGAAGTTTACCTGGGTGAGAAGAATTGAAATTGTTTGAAAATACAGGAGGAAAAAAGAACCATTACATAGCCGTTATTCATTATGCACACCAAACTAAGTAACATTGAGTAAAAATCATTTCTGGGAAATGTGTTTTTGGTAATTTTTCCTGTAAACATCGCTGTTTACGGTAGCGCGCAATACTTATAACGCACGCAAAACATTGTGTTTTTGGGTGCATGTGACGTTACAGAAGTTGGGGTATTTAAAATTAAAGATAGTTAATTGACTCAGGCGTGACTTTGCGGAAATCCATTATAAAATACAATAGACGATGTATATTATTTAGTAACTTAATCCGCTTAACTGTTCTTAAAGAGTTATAGAACCCTGTAAGAAATCGACACGTGTTTCGCTTCTCAACGAGAAATCCTCAGGATGACAATTGACTTGTTGCGAACTCGGACACGAAGTGTTGCCACGACAAGAACCGAACGCAAAGTAAAATAATATTTTGTTTTTTTTTTCACACAGTCTCCTTTATTTTTCGTGTGGTTAGTGACTAAACTGGTGTCAGATTTTTATGCCGGGCGCCCATGGGCCTCTGAATTAGTACACTAGTGTTAACTAGTCTAATAGCACTTATTAATTCTTATCCAATAAGTCCAAACCCGATAGTGCTATATTGTTTGATTGAACAGTTATGGCCACTTTCCTGCTCTATCATCAGACCCTGGAGACCATATAAAGTTCTTCTCTATACAAAACCACGAACCAACGAGTTCAAACTCAATGACGCTATCTTATTTACTTGTGGAGTTTCTATGGCAATCTTCGAGCTCTGGTGTTATATTTTTGCATTGTCACCGTAGTTATATAAATATGCCAAGTTTCAGCTCTATTGGATGGGTGCTTGAAAAGTAGATGACAATGGGACTAACTGGTAATACATACGAACGAAGCAAGTTAATAAAGCTTGTACAAATAGCTATTGATTAAGTTTTAACCGTCCACGAAATCGAATCAAGGACTTAGCACTGGACAGACCATTCCAGAAGTCACAAACGGAGTACCTATACGTATGTATGTTTAGGGGTATGAGGAACAGGGTGTAAATTCAAATTCAAATTCAAATTCTTTATTTCAGACATTGAGTCCATAGTGTTAGTATCAACAAAATAACTTAATAACTAGTGTTAGTAATAAGAGATAATGCTACAAATATTAACTGGTATGGATTCTTACCCAGTGGCGCAACAGAGGGGAATCCCACCGATCTGAGAACACGCTCAGGAGACCGTTGGTGGTGGCGCGTAGCCGGCCGACTATGGAAGCGGTCCTTTTCCTTATTATCGCGTAAAAATCGTCTGTGCGCGCCTCCGCAAACATTGTGGATGCACTACAACGCCACGATAACCCCAACAATATCCTAAACGCGTTATTATATTGGACTCGCAGATCGCTGTATGTCCTCTGCGTAAAACGGGTCCAAAGACTGCACGTGTAGAAAGACTGACAGAAAGCTTTGAAAAGAGTTACTTTAACTTGATTTGTACAGCGTGCAAATCTTCGAACCAGCATGTTACATCGAACAGCCAACGACCTGCGCTCCCTCTCAATGTCCATATTGTCCTTAAGATCATCAGTGACCCAATGACCCAAGTACTTAAACTTAGTGACCCAAGCTAAAGGAGTGCCACAGAGCGAGACACCGGGAATATCCGAATAGTTTACGGCACTCGTTTTAAACATAATAAGTTCGCTCTTCTTGACATTGTACTTGAGCCCATGGGACACTGCATAGGACTCACAAATAGCCACCAGTTTCCTCAACCCGCCTATCGATGGGCTCAGCAGCACCATGTCATCCGCATAACTAATATTATTCAAACAAACGTTGTCAATATGGCATCCAACTTTGGTGCTGCTAAGCTCACCGATTAGCCGGTTTATGTACAAATTGAAGAGGCGTGGTGAACTTAACCCCCCCTGCCTCACCCCACACTCCAGCTCGTACACATCCGACTGAGCCTCTGCCCATTTGACACTATTCCTCTGGTGGTAGTACCAGTAATGAAACAAGGATGTAATTTCATTCGGTAGTGTTGTATCACTCCGCAGCTTATCCCACAGTACCTCGTACGACACCAGGTCGAACGCTTTTGACAGGTCCAAAAAACAAGCAAAGACAGGTGTTTTTCGGGAAGTATAATATTGAACAGTTTGCTTGAGGCACAGAATGGCACTTTCCGTGGATAAACCAGATTTAAAGCCAAATTGCGCGTCATGGAGTTCAACGTGTTTAGCCAACTGTTGATCAAGCAAACTGTCCAAGACCTTGGCGACTATCGTGGCCAACGAAATAGGCCTGTAATTGGACACGTCAGAAGCGTCCCCCGTCCTGTCCTTAATAATCGGAACTACCACTGTACGCATGAGGTCCTGCGGCAAATAATGGTGACTGAGACATAAATTAAAAAGAAGAGCAAGAACCCTATGCAGGTGTGGCCCCGCATACTTCAGGTGCTCGACGCTAAGGCCGTCGTGGCCGGGCGATTTACCTCTTGTCATTTTCTTAATAACAGTAGCAACCTGTTTAGCTGTAAACATTACGGCAAGCTCACCAGACCCCGACAATTCCCCCTCATCGAACACCCGCCGGTCTTTTTGCAAAAGAGACTGAACTCTAAAATGTTTTTGAAAAAGGTTGGCAATATCTTCCGGTTCACTCAGACCCTCCACACTTGCAGGGAGACTCGGCTTGGCCTTTAATTTATTAGTGGACTTCCAAAACTTAGCAAACTCTTTTTGCGAATGACAATTTGCCAAAATATCTAATTTTATCTGTTGTTGATTATTTTGAATAAATTTGAATTTAGTCTTAAATGTCCTTCGTGTTTCACGCATTTTCTCGTACATAGTCCCCTGAGTGGGTGCCCCATGCAATAGCCACGATTGGTAATAAGTACGAGCCTCCCTATGAGCATCGCTGACATATTTGTTCCAGCCTGTGAGATATTTTTGTCTCTTGATGCGATCACTGCCAACATATGTATACTGGGCACCCCCTTGGAGAGTTGATACTATTTCTAAATACAAATTGTTTATTAGTAATGTATGTTCTACATTATTACACATTTTATGAGAACACGTGATACATTGTTCGGGAAAATCTATTAATTTTAGTTTGTCGTTACAGTACTCATAATAATGATTAATTTGTTCATCGTTTCTTTCACCCCAGCGCACTTTATTACTAAGAGAATTCTGAGTTAATAATTTCTGATTAATTTTAGTTAAATTACATTCAAATAAAACAGGATAATGATCAGACTGGTAAACCCCATATGAGACTGATGCTTTAGTAATTAAGTTTTTAGCGGCGCTTGTTATCAAACAATGATCTAACCAACGTCGCGAACCACTCGCTTGACAAACAAACGTATGTGTATCCTTCGGTAGGAGCTCATAGTCCGCGCAAAACCATGTCTGCAGTAACTAACTAAAGTTCACTCATCCACCATAGAAAAGGGAGGATCCTCCAACCAGACGGGTGTTGTGTCTGGCGGGCAACTGCCCATATGTTGATTTCCGATAGTCTTATCTATGTTTTTCGCTCGGTTAACTCTAACTGCGCGATGTACGTCATGTCTTTTTGCTTCGTAGTTTGTATGTGGCGGTCTAACCGCTACATCACTCCCCTCCGGAGACCGGAGGTCGATAGTGGGCTGAGTCTTGGATCTTGCGATGCTTCTCAGTGCCAGCTGTGGTTCCAGTGAGTCGGAACCGGGTGCCGCATAGTTCACGGTAAGTCGGAACTGTCTGCGGTGATTCCCCAGTGAGTCGGGGTGGCGCTGCGTCGTCATCCAGTGAGTCGGATGTGGTACAGCGCCGGGTTTTTGGCTGACTGCTTGCGTCGACCAGGAGAGGGTAGAATAGGCTCTGCTTGTGAGACCGGTCGGAAGTGCAGGTGCTGTGCCAAGGTTGCTGATGAGGCTGAGGGTGATGACCAGGAATGCGCGTTCGCTGCATGCTGGTGGTCAGGATACCCCTTGAAGCCGTGGGTGCTGGCTCACGAAAGCTTGCGGGAGTGACGATGATGATGACGTCACGCTGAAGTAGTTGCACGAAGGCTGCGTTGACGTTCATACTCGGGGTCACCAATTTAGGGGTATGAGGAACAGGGTGTAAAGTTCACTCATCCACCATAGAAAAGGGAGGATCCTCCAACCAGACGGGTGTTGTGTCTGGCGGGCAACTGCCCATATGTTGATTTCCGATAGTCTTATCTATGTTTTTCGCTCGGTAAACTCTAACTGCGCGATGTAGGAATTGTGTGACGTCATGTATTTTTGCTTCGTAGTTTGTATGTGGCGGTGGCGGTCTAACCGCTACATATGTGTAAATAAAAGTACGAATAAGTTCGTACTATTTATGAATAAAAAAAAGTAATTTGTTAGGTTCTGCATTCGTAAACAAAGCGTACTATAAATGCATTAAGTAGCGTACGCTAACAACTTGCGTGGGATGAGGAAAAGGCAGACGAAATAAATGTGGGTAGATACGTATGTCTGGTGGTCTAGAAATACCGGCCCTTCCTAGAATATCGACGCCACGATGGAAATTTCTAATGTCGTAAATGTCCCTTACGACATTTTATTATTTTCACCGTTAATATGTACATAGGTACAATCCCATTTTATTTATAATATCATTGGGTACAATACATAAACAACTTTGAATAAAGGTCATTTATCCACTAGCAGATCTAAGTTTAAGGTTATTGTAAAAGCCAGAAAATCGGAAGAACTTGCAAAAAATTGCTGCAGGAATCAGGATACATGAATTCTTAACCCTCAAATATTGGAAATTGTTCGACACTTCAAATATAAAACCTCATTATTTTCAAATAAATATTAAACGAACGCATCCATTGACAAAGAACGAGCCAATAGCAGCGCGCTGAATGCAGGCTCTGGCCGCCAAACGTCACATTTTGGCGCGAAAGTTGTAAGCATGCGCGCCAAAAGTAATCGATATTTTGTTTCGGTTGTTACTTGCGGGTGTAGCCGGTTTTGGTATAAATTAGGTGGTAATAATTTGGAGTATAGTATGTTAAATGTATGGAAAAACTGTATTCCAATAAAGAGAGTTTTTTTTTACATATATTATTATAAAAAAAGCTATACTACTTAATTTTTTTTTTTTTTTGAGAAATAGGAAAGTTGTCAATCCCTAAATCCAGTCTATGTTTACGTTTATATCTCAATCTTCAAATTGCTATTAAAATAGGGACGTGCAAATTCACTGCAGTATTTGAGTAACAATACATTCAACCAACTAACTTACAAGTCCCCGATCGTACCCATTGAAAAGTTCAATGACTTTACGAAACAGACTCAATATTCTCGACTAACATCCAAGGATATCAGTAAAACCATCAAGTCAACAGTACAATGACACTCACCTAAGATTGACAAAAACATCCTGTTTAATTGATAACATCTGATACATTATTCTCATCATTCCATGATTTTATAAAAAAATGTAATATGTATAAACCAAGATGTGCACATCTTGTTGTAGGTCAATACATTTTTTTTATATAATTATAAACTGCGATTATCTAACAACGCATATTCGGGTATAACACAAAAAATCATAAGCAACTTTCGCTACTCATGTTGAACTGGACAAGAGAAACTTATTTATTTTGGACTTCCAAAATTTAAGAAAAGAATACGTTCGCCCTTAGAGATTTCTATGAAAATCCGTCCCTACAAGTCCAAAAAAGGCTCATATCTCAGGGAAACCATAATTGCAGGGGTTAAAAATTTGATCTTTTCTCGCCCCCATGAAAATTCATCATGAACTTACGGTAAACCTGCGGCACCACACACTGATCCATTTGATGTCCCGGAGCCGCTTGCCCCCCGGGAGTCGCAGCAGGATGTCTGTGTTGCTGTGTGCTGATAATATTGGGGGGTCCCTGGAAGATAAGAGAATGATCTGTTAATTATTGGCCAATTTCAAACCTAAACTCAAAAGTTCAATGCATTTAATTCAATTAAACATTTTTCAATTGACAAGGAGTCGGTCAGTAAGAAAGATGAAGCTAGTTGCTCATTCTAAAGCGTAGTAGGTTCGTATGGAGAAGAATGGGCAAAAACTTTATAGACACTCGAGATGACGGCACTCGTTCACGAACATGACGTATGGATCAGCACTGATCAGCTCAACTTTTTTGAAGGGATGTTTTGAGTAAGAACCAGCCCAGTGCGGGTTGGTAGATGTCACAATGTCTTCGAATTTTTTGGTTCTAAGACATGCCGGTTTCCTCACGATGTGTAACTTCACTTTGTGTAAATAATTTCATCACCACTGCTCTCAAAACGGTGAAGGAAAACATTCCTTAGAACTAGAAATAATATTTATTTGCATAAAACATAGTACATAAAGTTGTTAAAAAGACATTATACTTAGAGCATACATGTTTTGCTTGTATCCTAGAATGCAAATATTAAAGGTTAAGTACATTAGAAATGCTTCCCGTCAATTCCCACATAGCGGGCGCATTGTCATTTTCTTTCAAAATCTTGGCAATGCGTAGCCGGAGAAATATGATAAACCGTGTGCTCAGTTGGTACATAGGTACTTGTGGTTCATTATGCTTTGTGGTAGTACCTAGCCGAGTTCGTAAATCTGTTCTAAAAATCGCCACATCCTTTTGAGCGAGAAAAAAATAAAATTGTAAAACCTTGTAGTAGAATAAACGAGATCGTGTTCCTCTCGTTAGAACATTGTCGAGGAGTATGTACAGTGGTACATACACAGAGGGTAGGTATACACGAGCGGCGATTTGTTAACAAGCGACCTTTGTTAAATTTTACGATCTGCACGCTTTGCTGTCGCAACGTGGAGATGCTTTTATATCTTCTACTAGCTGCTGCCCCCGTTGTCACCCGCGTGGCCCGTAATTATTTTTCTAAAACAAAAATTACTCCTTTATAACATCAGCTATTTGCCAGTGAAAGTCCTGTCAAAATCGGTACAGCCGTTTCGGAGATTAGACGGATATGCATTTAGTAAATGCTGTTATTTTGACATTACAAACAGATATTTCAATTTAATTTATTTGTAGTATGTATGTAGTATTTGTATAGAAGATTAGAAAATAACATACAGACAGAGAGCCAACTGTATTTTATAATGTCTGGATAAGAATATACTTACGTCAAATATCGTAAAAACACAAGTCGAAAGTTTATACGTACAAAATGTAAACTAGAAACACTGTCTGTTCACTGTGGAGTTAGCCACATTTCTTAATTCCATACAGTAATAATGAAATCAAAACAGGTAAATATTTGACCACTATTTACAACGTTGCCAACTTTTAGGATAAGCGCTCTTATGACCTAGGACAAATATTCTAGCTCATGAATGACCTAAAGAGGAACTTTAAAGAAATAAAGATCTAAAAAAATACGCGAAATTTCGCGGGTATTCCGGTAACACACAAGAAAGCAACGCAAATATTTTAACCGTAAAAATAACAAGGAAGAAAGAAAATCCTCAATTTCCTTAACGATTGTCAGAGCGTCACACAGCCCTCTCCTCACAGACCCATTACCTCTCCCTCGTAATTATCTTTATTTAATTACCAAACAATTTCACTATTGTGTTATTCATATTTTTAGGATGCCCCCAAATTAGGAAACGTTTTGTATCTCCACCCCTGAGATATATTTAGGATGTTTTAATGGGGTCGCTCGTGGGTCGAGTATTATCTGTATTTGCATAGCTTTTTGCGTCCTCGAGTTTTCTTTACTTTTGTAAAGCAATTTTAACTAAACATTTCTAAGATATTATGTTGTTTCCGACCTTCTTGGTCTAGTGATCGAAAGTGCGAATCGCTGAGCGTGTTGTCCTGGGATGGATCCCCAGATCAGCCAGTGTATTATTGGGTTTTCCAATAGAAAATTTTCTGTAGCCAGCAGCCGCCGTGGTGTCTACAATTTTTAACCGACTTCAGAAGGTTCTCAATTTTTTTTTAAATAAAAACGATTTACAAGGAAAAAAAAACGGCTTCCAAAAAAGACTACAAAGTCAAAAATAACTTTAAATTCGGAAGTCGTAATTTTTTTGTAAATGGTTTTTTTTTCATGGAAGTGAAACCAAACATAACTGGCGAAACTGGATGTAGGATTGTAGGTATCTCTGCCTACTTCAATGGGGAATAGATATACTTAGGCCTAGCCCGCATTGCGAATTTTATTCGCGCGGTTTATATTCAGTGTACGGCATTGCAACGAGCGCAAATTTTAAGGCGCCAGTGCGTGTGGACCTTAGCTATCATATTTTACAAACATTGCGATAAAAAAATTGCGCGATTTTTAATCGCAGTGTGTGCTAGGCCTTAGTAACAGTTATTTTCTACAAAAAAAGATAATCTGGGCTAATTGGTAGGGTCATGAAGTTAGACCGACAAATATCTAGGTTGTTTCTATCATAAACACACATATACATATGTATTTGGGTATCTGTCGTAACTAAAACGATAATAAGTAGCACAATGTCAGGTCACAACATTGCTTTGACACGAATTTATTGATTTTAGGTTCATTGGGGCTGTACCTAATGACTAGTTCTGAAGCTTTGAAGCTTTTACTAGGACAAACCTACCGTCATTAATATTTCGATAGACAAAATGGGTTTAGGAAGGATTAAAGTACATAAGTATAATATATATGTGTTGTTCACTTGAATCACTTGTTAGGGGCTTTATAAAACCACCAAATTATCAGTAAGTACACAACTACTCAAAGGGAACGAGCCGACACCGGGGATAGAGCGGGACTCCGCGGGTCTCTCTTGAGGCGGTACCTTTGAGTTATAGTGATTAGTCGTGTGATCGTCAGACTGCCAAGTTATAGATCTCGAGTTCGAACCCAAGGCCTAACCTTAGACTTTTAGATAGATAGAATCATTTATTTCCCTGATATTATGGTATTTTACAGTATAAAATCTGTAGAATACACACACAATTCTAATTATTTGCGGATTCATGTGCGTATTGTTTAATTATCACATGCTTCAAAAACGGTGAAGGAAATCTTGATGAAACTGGCATGCCTGAGAGATATTTTTGGACGGCATGTGAAGACAAGTCTGAACAAGGCTGTCCCCTTAAACACATACATTTGTTCAATGTATAGTTAAGGAGAAAATTATAAGCACCTTAAGACCGCGGCGACCCTAGAATTTTCCATACAAACGTAATACCTAAATCATTTGCAATTTGAGCATATTTCCATCATATTATGTTAATATTCGGATTTAGACAGTATTTATCTAGGCTTGTACATCTTTTTTTTCCAAAAAAACTTACCTAAAATAAAGTTTAAGCGAATTGAAATTCGCACAATTTTTAGAGCTAAATGACATGTTTTCGTACTGTTTTTTCTGTATTATAAACAACAATATTTGGAATATTGTTTCGGCAGAAGCATAGCCTATATTATCAAGTTACAAAGTATAGAAAAAATTATGAAAGAATATTAGGTTTTCATTCATCATTTTTGGTATTACGGAACACATCCAAATTTATCATAAATTGCGATAGCTAGTAACAACGCTAACAACACACAACACACATAACACACAACAGACACAGACAACAACAACAACACAAAAACACAACAGAACAGAGATAACAATATTCCAAACGCATTTTGGAATATTGTGTTCGCCGGACCCTTAACGCAAATTACTACTTGCACGCATTATCAATTCTGTCTGCCTTTATTATTTACGGTCACGCAATCACATAGGAACACGTTGACAACTAGGGTTTAAATGGACATTTTTAAAGTCAGCCCCTACTCTTACTAATCACCACGAGCCTACGCAACGCGGAAAAAGAAAACACTTACCAAAATTACATTTTAAATAACTAATTTAAATAAAAAGCTCTCCTTGAATTACGTCCGCACATTTAAGGAGCTCAAGAAGGAAAGCCCTCATTGATCGCAGGACGAATTTATTTCGTTTTGACTTCGTCCCATGAATACTAAGTACGACTTCGACGGTACGACTTCGGGGGTACGACTAGTGACGAATGTGATACTCATTTGGATGAATAACGAAGGATGGGGGAGGATGCAGGATGTTATTTAAAAGTAGAGGAATATTATGGTGATGGATGTTGTATTTAATCTTTTGGGGTGGGTTATAATAGGATATTCACCTTGTTGAACTGAAAAGTTCTTTAGCGGCGTTGTGCCCTTTTTTGGGATGGGTAAAAAATTTTAAACTCGCGTCAGGACGTGACCGTAAGATCCGTTGCCTAGCAACCGACAAAGTAAATATCAAAATAAATAGTCTTTGACATTACGTAAAGATAGCGAGGTAAGAAATTTTACCCGTGCGCTTAAAGCAGTTTTCATTTCAATAAATAAATGGATTCACTTGATCTTTTGACGAATCCGTTCAATTTATAATTACAATACTGATCAAGTAGCTTAGTGTTCATTCCGCTAACAATTATTTCATCAAGCTTGATGAAATAATACTTAAGTATTTAGTTTATAGTGGATTAATACTTTCATTCTAATTTTGCACTGTACAAAATTCTCACAGTACCAGCCTGTTGTCCGGATTTGTACCCAATTTCTGGGATCGCCCCCTCATTACACGGAAATTACTACATAGCTGATATGTGGGTGTGACTGACACCCACATTTGTCTACATCTCTGTCTAGTCTCTCGAGGATTACAAGCGTGATGTTACGTTAACATCTATACGTGTTATCAAACAAAGTCGGTTTTCGTGTCTTTCTGCGTGAGTTGTGTGACCGCTTAGAACAGATCTTCATATCAATGGATTTTGCTTTTCACCATCATTTACGGACACAGCAGAGTACTTAGCTACTTTAAGCATCGGCGATCAACGATTTAGCAGCTTTTTAGAAGCTAAATACATCTAAACGCATCATCATCTGTGAGCATTTATTCCGGAAAGTTTATGTGTAAATACATTAATACATATTTAACTTAAAAAGCACAACCTGCTTTCTCTGTAGCAAAGAGATTTCTATCTTTTGGCAAATTATCATTGCGAATGAGTTACTGGCTGTCATGTAATTATGAAATAGACGACATGTAAATAAGAAGTAGGAGTGTATTATCTATGATAGGGAATTTGACACATAGCTTATAATTGATAATATTCAAAATGTTTAAATAATTTACTTCCGTAAGACTAGTATATAAACCGGCGTCGCCTTGAAAAAAAAACTATCAGTCTATAGTCTATCATCTACAAGTATAAGTAGTTTTATCTGCCGGTAGGCACCGGGGAACAGTCCATCCATCTAGTGCCTCAGGCACTCCCTCCACGGGAGACCTCTGACGTCTGGGTGCTCCGGAGTACGGCGCCGCAGCCCTCAACTTCTGGTCCCTAGGGCGGGGAGGCCTCCAACGCCGGGGGACGACCCTCTCGCAAGACGTGCGAGCGTACTTCACTACGGCCTGCTACTTTCGCTCCACTACGGCCTGCTACTCCAAGTCCACTACGACCTGCAGCTCCTGCTCTACTTCAGCCTGTTGCTCCTGCTCCGCTCCACTCCTGGCACCAGGCACCGAGCACTTCGAGCCGCTACTCCGTACTCTTATTATAACTTTTCCTTGAGCTTTTACCTTATAACCTTAACTTCTTAATCTTCTTATTCTTTTATTACCTGTTTTCTCATAAAGTGGAACCTCACTGGAGAACTTTCCTCCTAAAGGGACCCCTAGATGATCACTCGCCTTTTATTTAAAACTTTATAACGTAACGTTACAGTTTAACGTTATGTTTAGTTCCTTGAGGAGTTAAACGTTACTCATCATCATAATACATAAGCTCACGTCTTCATGGGCAGAAATTACAGAACGCCAACAGCAACGATCCTTAGATACATAGTCCTTCTGCTTCGTTTACGTTCATACATGGTCATACACGCTCGCCGGTCGCGAGTACTACGCACCTGTCCTTTCTAAAGAACATCACCAATAAGGTCAGTATGTCCTCCTAGACCAGTGGGCGGCAAAGTAAATCAATCAATCTTCCTAGACTTTTCTTAACTATCTTGGGGTTGGCTTCCAGTCTAACCGGATGCAGCTGAATACCAGATACAGCTAAATAGAGCCAAATATTAATACTATAACGACTACTTATGAGAGCAAATCCTTTCTGTACCTACACTTTTCTTAATCCTTAAAACTTCCCTCCTGTTTTACTCCACAGCGGTTCCTCCGCAAATTAACTTGCTAAGAAGCAGGACGCCTTTATCATCATCATCATCATATCTATCGGCTGATAGTAATAATATGATGAAGGCATCTTATTTATTAACAAGTTAACCTTGGAGAACTTTGAAAACTACAATAAATGATTAATTTTCGATGTCCTTTTAATTTTTGGTGAAAATACTTCGGAAATAAATCTTTGAAATATGATTTTTATGTGTGTATGTACCGAAACCCCGACCCCCCACGTATCTTATGCTCGCACTCATCCACATTACAGAGCCACACTCTGTAGGTCAAATAGCCGCATGCGGCTTGCACTGTCCTAGCTAGGGCATCCCCTCCGGGCGATTCCACTCACATCTGCCTTATTATACATACCTATACCTACTTTATCTGTTCTAGTTTTAACTTCAGCCAGTCGGCAACAACCGATTTGTCCTCGATTAGAGCTTCATGTAGCGTCGATCGAATCCCTGACCTTTGTATTGTGTTGTACAGCGGTGGAAACTTCGCCAGTGAAGCAAAAGTTCGTCGTCATAGGACTCATAGTACAATACGTAATAGTTTGTTTGTTTGTCGCCAGGCGGGTTGAAACCGGTTGTTTAACCGACTCTTAAATTAGACTGTTAGAAAGTTGGTTTTAATCAGGGCCGAAGTTTTCGAGTTTTTTTTAAGGTGTTATTGTTTTGCTTGATTTCTAACAGTTCCAACGGTGTTTTGCTTGACTTCTAACTGTGTTTTGCTTTACCCTTTATTTTTTTTAAATAAATTGGCAATCAAGTCTACCTCACACACTGATGAAGTCTGTCTACCGCCACCTATGGGCATTCAGCACCAAGAGATTTGATGATAGATTGCCGGCTTTGTCTCTAACTTGTGTGTTGGATCATTTGGTTCCCTACAAAATGGTTGAGCTGGATGGTGCTGATCCACGCGTCATGTTCGTGAACGGGCGCTGTCAGTTGAGACTGGTCACCTCTTTTCTGCCAAGGCTTATTTTGAATTGTTTCTATATTTTTTTCCATATTTTTCTCACGTAATAGAAGCAACAAGAATAATGTACCCACGATTTTGTAATATCTTTATTTAAAAGAGTGTCCTGGGAGTTTCCTGCCCGTTCTTCTCCAGAGAGATCTACTTTTTGGAATGGGCAACTAGCTTTAACTTACTGACTAACTGACCGACTCTTTGACAATTCAAAAGTGCCTGTAAATGGTTTAATTGAAAGAAATGCTTTGAGTTTGAGTTTGACTTCACACTTCACTTCATGTTTGTCTTTTTGGTTACTGTTTAGCAAGAGGCTGATGAAAAAGAAAGTAGACTACTACCATGAAAGATACGAAAGATATTTTCCGGGAAAATACTAATATTCCCGGATAAGGAGCTGAGACTAATATTTTTCTATCTAAACTACTTCAACCACTCACCTAGAAGTATAATCCTCTGGATACGGCACCAAGATCCCCTCAGGACTTGGCTGCGGCGTATCGCCGACCCAGAAGTAAGCATCGGGGCCGGTGCCATCGTACGCGAATCCTCGGACGAAGACTGTGCTCTCGTCCACTGCATAGACGGTACCTCGGATGCCGTGCGCGTATTGTGTGAGCCGACCAATCAGGCGGCCGTAGTAGGGCTCCGGACGACGGGAGGTGACTGTACCTGTGGAAAAAAGGAGGCATTTAAAAGACATTTTAACAGGTTTTGTTGGATACACTTGACCATCGGTTAGCTGGTTTCCAAGTTGTGGTCGAGTTACCTTTGTCAATATTATCGCTATAGTTAATTGACTCAGACGTGACTTTGCGGAAATCCATTATAAAATACAATAGACGACGTTTAATTAGTAACCTAATCCGCTTAACTGTTCTTAAACAGTCATAAAAAACCCTGTAAGAAATCTACACGTGTTTCACCTCCCAACGAGACATCCTCAGGATGCCGATTGACTTCTTGCGAATCGGAAACGGCATGTTGCCACGACAAGCACCGAACGCAGAGACGAAGGAAGACGACTATTACTAAATATACGACGTCTATTGTATTTTATAATGTTATTGTGTTCTTAAAACATCGTTTTATGGTCTGAAATCAACGGAACCCCATGGTAATCAATGTACAGTCGAAGAAAATAATGTTCTAGCAGCATACTGCGTCAATTTGCCATGACATATAAGATTATGACTGTCACATAATGCGACGTTGCTAGTGTTGCTACTCAAATTGCTTCCCTGATTATTTTAATAAGACCTCTGTCCTGTAAATGCAAGACACAAGAAATAAATTATTTTGTTTTCAATCCGATTACAATACTTAAGTACGTCTTTTGATAAATTGCAAGTAAAAGTTACTTATTCAATGTGACTCATATTCTTACTTGTATCAGGTTTTTGATATGCGTCAAGGCGGTTTATCTCAACTGGAAAAACCTTTGTATGAAATGCCATTTCAATTCTAGTTATCTCCAAGAACCTTTAGAAATCCAACCTCTTCTAGTTTTAATAACTCCAGGAATAGTCAACAAAATGTCAACGCAGCTCTATGTAATGTCAAATGTCGGCTGGATCCATCTTCTATTGTGATAACTATGAAGTCTCCGAGTGGGAAGACTGACACGGTTAGCTTCTGAGCTGAAGGATGTTTGATGTCTGTTAGAGCGAATATCAAGTTTCTGAATAGTTTTCGTTTACGTGTGCAGTTGAGTCTCGTGGAGTATCTGAGAAATGTATGACTTTTACTCTGTAATCCTAACTATCCGAAGGCAAATTGGCAACTAGTTCAATTGTTATAATTTCGACATTGATTGTTTATTGTATGGCGACCATCATAAAACACAGGTTGGACAAATCAGACTTTATTCCAGCAATCAGATACCTATGAAGACTTAAAATAAGAGAAAATTATAATACCTACGAAAGTCTTTTGCACACGTAGAATTTGCAGTTTTTTTCTTGGTCACAAAACCACTACCTACTGACACAATAACAATTTTCTTATTTTGATTAGCAGCAACGCGCGTGGTAAGTAATAGTTTAGTACTAAATACTGTAAAAGGCGTTTGAATTATCCATCAAATGTTACTGCATATTAATTATTAACTATACAAGCAATACATTTTGCCTTCGGCATTTTGGTAAACGATAAACGGTAGTAAATGGACGGCGCCGTTTGTATAATTACGAATCATACAATCTGCCTGCGACATATTATTATTTTATTTTTTATTTTAACTCCTTGAAAGAATCATATTGCACTCTGACTCATTAGGCAAGTTCCACAGAATAACTGTTATCAATATTTTATATTTATATTTTTATATTTTTTTTAAATCTCACGTAATTTTGTCTCTTGATTTTTTCTTGTTTTTTTATTAATTTTATAGTATAGTGCTTGTGGCACATTTATTACGTTTATGGGGCAACATCCTAACTTATAAGAAATTGCTACAGTAACCTTAGATTTTAGTAAAACATTATTTTATTATTTTAACAGTGTAAACAATTGTTGGTCAGCCCATAAAGGAAAAAAATTAAAATATAAAATAAATAAAATCTCTTCAGTTCTAGGCAGTCGTGTGTCATCGTTGACCAAAACATCGTCCATCAGGTGATAGTATTCGACAGAAAAAACATTACCCTTCTTCTGGGACTGTCGGGTAACAATAGCATAAAAACTTTGTAATCATTCGTCCTCTAATTTACGAGTTTTACCCGAAAACCTTACCCATAGCAGCCATGGTGACTTATCAAATCGAACATCCGTCTGCTAATGGATTCGGCTGACTATCACCCCTCCCCCCCGTGAGCTGATCGATCGCCGCTTTTAAGAATATTACTTCGTGAAAAAACTTCATTTGTAATTCATTGCGCATTCTAATCTGTACCTTATTCTTGGGAAATTAGGTCTTAAACTCTAGCGGGGGTGTTGTGGAGTTAAGACGTTTTATTAGGGAGGGCTGTCCCCTAAATTCGGAAATTATTGTCACTCTGCATTATACACGGTGTATTGTCAGGGTACATTGTCGGAGACTGATGAAGTTGGGGAGTTAACGTGTATTGATGATCAGCTGAGCGAGGCCTGTTTTAGCGGATTTCGCTTTTTTATTGCAATCCTGGCTTGGACTGATAAGAATTTCGTTCCATTCATGTTTTTTTTTGTATGTTTCCGTCTTGTGTGTGAATGTTTTATATAGGCTGTCTTGGATTTCAGAGGGTGAAAGAACTCTTAAAAAACTCTGTTTTCCCGGTTGATGGCAATTGGCTCGCCCCCTATTAGATGGGCCTTAAACATAACTGGCGAAATGTGGGTGTACATGGCTACTATGGGTACACTTCTGCATAACCCTGTGGGGAATACAAGCGGGATGTTAATGTTTGTATTTATGTTTCTATTTTTTGTGTATATCAGTGGAAAGTTGTAAATGGCCTTCAATTTTATATTGTTTAAGAACACTGAGAATAAAATAAATAAATAACTCTGAAATAGCATAAATCAAAGCAACTGTTTTAGGTAGATGTCCTGTAAATTTTTCGTCAAAATATTTCAACGCAGGGGGTTTTAGATTCATGTACTGAATGGTAACAGTTTTCGCGTAGATGTCTCTGCCACCCTGTATATATTTTCAAACCAAAGTCAAAAGGAGGATAATGATGTTTGGTAAGTACTGGACCCCCGAGTAATACTTGAAACTGATTTTCCCTGCGGGGTACAGAACTTAAATTAGGTATAAGCAAACTTTTTGCGGAAAAAACGTGTTACATTTCGTGATCGTCATAGTAACATTCACAAAAAGGTTAATAAACCTTTTAAAGCCAAAACTCCTATCTACGGCGTAGTCTTCCGCGGGGGCGTAAACATCGTCGTTTATAGATAGGTATTTCTTTAGATTCCTCTTCCAAGTAAGGAGATGTCCTTGATAGATATAATTCTCAGTATAACGGGTTGACGTCCTAAGAGCCAGTAGGCATAACCAGTACAATCTGGCCTCTTGTTATATTGAATCTCCGTACTACGCTAGGCCAGCTCAAGGTCAAAGTGTTAACACTGACGTGTGGTCTAAGGGAGCTGTCATTCTACCTGAGGGATTATCACTTGACAGCTCACTTCACTTTCGCGGTGCGATTTTTAACACCCGATGCAAAAAGAGGTGTTATAAGTTTGCCCGCTATGTGTGTGTGTCTGTCTGAGGTACCGTAGCTCTTAAACGGGTGAGCCGATTTGAATGCCGTATTTTAATCATTTGAAAGCAGCTTCTCTAGCGATGGTTCTTAGACATGTTTTATCAAATTCGGTTCAGCCGTTTTAAGGTTAGGTCTTTTGTGTTGCTGTAGGGATCTTAGACGCAGAATGGGTATTAGTACTTTATTTTCAAACATGTGTTTGACAATGCAAGATAATGGAATTCTTGGTCTGATGCTGCAGCCAGGATAACCAGCACACTGGAATTCTTGGTCTGATGCTGCAGCCAGGATAACCAGCACACTCTTGAAAAAATTAATAGCAGTTTTTGACTTTTCAAATGTTCGCTTTCTTTTCTGCGTTGGGGTTTCGAAAAATAGTAAACATACACATACATACATACATAAACTCACGCCTTCTTCCCATGGGGGTAGGCAGAAACAACAGAACGCCACTTGCACTTGCATGGTAAACATTGCTATTGAAATTCATTAGTCGTTCAATTCACTAATAAACTCTACACTAGTAAACTCTTCTATCGGCACAAACTAAGAACACTAACTTTTACGGCTAAAACTTTACCCAATCAGCGAGGTGGTAGCGAGGTTGACTACTTAAGCACCAGCTGTTCAATCAAGGAATTAATATGTTAACCACCTAAAGTTAAGTTTACAAGCACCTTATTATTTTTCCGACTGCGACATTGCCGACATTTTAACTGAAAATAACAGTTCAAAAAGGTGACTCGCAGCACAAATGGCTGATGGGGCCGAAAGGTTCAGGACCGATAACCTTGTGAAGGCCGTAGGAATCCGCTGGATGAAATCGAGAAGCACAGAACCACTCGAAGTAGTGACGCTTGGTGAGGCCTATGACCAACAGAGCACGTCCTACGGCTGAAATGATGATTATGAAAGATAGCAGGTGAGAAATCTAGAATATACAGGGTGGACCAAAAATACACATCATAAAAAAAATACAGATTCCTCATGTCCAGGGGTATTCGAAAATACCCCATATATGTTCCGCTATTTTTTGTAGTTTTCGAGTTATTATTATTTTTGTAATTTTTTTGAGTTTTCGTGAGTATTTTCCAGTTTTTTTTTGTGACAGTATAGTCTTGAATGTTACTTTCATACATAAAAATAATAATAAACTTGCTAACATTCCTGCAATGCAAGTTACTCAAAAAAGTATTGATTACAGCGAATTATTAGAAGGTTAAGTACTAACTTTTATTTTATTTTTTGCGTAGCTTAGAAACCTGCATAGTCTTTTAATGTCAGAATATATGGAACTTCGTTTTTGTATTTTTAAATTGAAGTTGAAAATTTCAATCTTGCCACTAAAAACTTAAATTTCTGCTATCGATACGTTTTTGAGTAACTTGCAGGAATGACAGCAAGTTTATTATTTTATGTATGAAAGTTACATTCAAGACGATACCACCGCAAAAAAAAAACTGGAAAATACTCACTACAAACAAAGATATGAATTTTTGAAGCTCCACCGGCAAGACTACTCAAAAAAATTAATAACTCTACTATTTTTTTTATGACGTGTATTTTTGGTCCACCCTGTATATCTGCTATGCACTTCCACCCCTAAAATAAAATCATTTACACCCCTGTAATATACCTAGTGCTTAAATCCCTCAAATTGACACACATAATATTATTATACAAACCACATACCTATAACATACTTAAACTCATCCCAAGGGATCTACTACTCGCGAAAAATTTACTTACTCGTATATGAGAAGGTAGAAGTAATTCCTCTTCCCACGGCGGAATTAAGCCTGTGGGTAAAACCGGATTAATTCCACTGAGAAATGTTCAGCGAATATTTTTTTATGAATATTTAAGACTTTTTGCATAGCGCGAGGTTTTTTGGAGATAGTTGGTAAGTATAGGTATGTAGCCTAGGTTTTACGTATTATAATTCATAAAGGCTCGTGCAGACCAGCGCGACGCGACGGCGCTACGCGACACGAACAACACAATTTCTCTGAAAACTTCACCATATAACAATAATCGGTGTCGCGTTGCGCTAGTCTGCACGAAACTGATGGATAGAGTCAGACTGGTGCTTGCTGGCTAGGAATGTCAATCGGTAAAGCGGTCGCTCTAGGCGCCAGATGGCAAGGGGCGACAAAAAGCCAAATGTGAAAAACAATCTCCCGCGCAATATAAAATTGTAATGGCGACTTTTGAAAGGTGCAAATGCAAGTGCTCCCACTTTGCAGTTGATTGAAATTATAGCAGTAAAATCCTTGTTTATGTAAAAGAAACAGGAGTAATATACTAATTACAGCTACTAAATTTAATTTAATTTAAGAAAAATACATAATTGTTATTTATATGGAAACGTACGTGATGTGAAAGCATCGATCAAAGGGCGCCGAAAGACAATCTCACTCTACCCTGATCAAGTGCTAGGGCCGGCGCTGTCACACTCGTTGTAATACTGACGTAAACCTACTTATTGCATAACTAAGCATAATTAATTAGTTTGACTACTAAAGTCGCGAAGAACCCTACTCTTCTCGACTCTACTATTCGCTAACTACTTAGTAAGTAATCTTTTATATTAATTTAATATCGCAAGCGAGTCTCTATACGTGTTTCTTGCGATTTTTCTCCTCTTTTTACAGCCAGTAAATCAATACTTACTTTCTTTTTTTGTAAAAACCAATCACATTGCTATAGTACTTTTTATTTTAATTTTGCGTCTGTACTTATTTCATATATTTTCAATTTATTGCTGTTATTACCCAGTCCTCAATAGAACTGCAATTTCAAACGATATATACCTACTTTAGTTCACCCCCTATCTCTTGGAACTGGTTACTGTAATCAGTAGAATGTGGTTATGTTTAATAGGATTTACTCATGTATTATCTCTTCGGGGAATAGTCACAGCGGCCTGTGCCGCGGCGTATATTTTAATTAAAAGCGTGACGAATTTCCTTATTACGAGTAAATTATAAAAAAATATTTTTTAATCTGTGTTAAAGTTTTTCATTTTCCGAGATTCAAAGTACTCGGTTATAAATGTCCTTTTCCTTGTTTTTTAGGGGAAAATTCGCTTGAATTTTCCAGATTAGGTACTCGCGTACATACATAGGTATTTTGAGAATATTACGTTACGCCACGCCACGTTAACTTCTTGGTCCCGGACTCCCGGCTGTCATTCGTAGATCTTTGACAGTCGTTTCGTGTAGTCAGAGACCTAAAAGACTGCCAACCAGTTTTACCACGGGGTATCGTGTTACCTAGTTACTGGGTTGTGGAGGTCAGATAGGTTCCATGTAGAATACTAGTATTCAGCTGCATCCGGTTAGACTGGAAGGTGACGTCAACATAGTCGGGAAAAGGCTAGGCAAATTGATGGAGGTATTTTGAGAAAAAACTATCCCTTTCTGTATCGTTGAATAATAAATAACCCTTTCTTTTGGCTTTGCCGTAGTCGGGTAAAAATTGCATAAGTATGTAAGAATAATTGCGGAATGAAAAGGTTATGGACCTTTTTTTAGGGAACTTTTATTGGCATTCACATTATTGTACCGACATGCGGTAAACAAAAGTATTTTAAAATTGCTTAATCTTTTCTTTCCGAGAGTGTACATAGAGTAATCTTAAAAAAAAACGTCAAACTGGACACACTGATTTTTTAATTAACCAAATTGAATACTAAATACTTTTAATAACCCTAAAATACTACACAATAACTCAGTTTCAACATAAACACCCCGTTTCAATTCGTTGTTCCCCGGCAGTCCCCAAGGCACATTATCGTTATCACCGGCTGCCTCGTCCGTATTTATCTAATATCCTAAGCGGGATCTGGCACCCCATTAAGGGATATTTTGATTGACATACTCAACCCCAGAGATTTGTTGCAAAAGCGGGGGAGGGTTGAGTTTGAGTTGTGAGATTTTTGTTAGAATGCTGTGTAGTTTTGTGTTGGAAATGGTATTTTGGGATTGTTGCATGAAGCTATTTTAGCTATTACCTACTATTAATATGCTTACGATTATTTAACCTGTCGTATTGATTAATAATAAAATATCTTACTATACAGCTGGGACTTTTTTTGTAGTCCTGAATTCCTAAATCTGGTTTCAAAAGAAAGTTTTTCTGTAGATGCAACAAACTTTTAGCGAGATTAACTCCTGAATAAAAAATCATGACTACCGACGAAAATACGTTCTTAAAAGAAAATCTTTGTAAAATATGGCGAAAAAGCAATTAGAAATAAATTTTACACTGGATGAGATTTGCGATGTTATCTACCTATTCGTCTATTGTTTTCGTCTTTTATTCTGTACACAAAAAAAATGGCAAAATAAAAATATCCACTAAGTTCTTTGCTAAGCCCCATACAACCGACAATCACCCTTACGAAACTCCAGTGCGTCACACACAACCTCGCAAGTCGCACAGGAGTCCCCAAAGCCGAAACATAACCGATTAAAATATACCCCGCCACAACCCTACTCCACCCCCTGAGGGGTGGATCTCGCCCCTCGCCCCTAACACGTACACTTAATACAGTTTTGTCTCGCCATTTCGATACTCGTTTGCGTCTTCAACAAGACTCTCGACGTTCTTCGTCTTACATTACTTATATTTTTTTTGGACAAGAAGGCTTTTTTTGTGGAGAGAAAATGCTGGATTACTAAGAACTTATGTACAAAATTCAGTAGCTTGAAAAGTTGATTTGGTCAAATTCGTCCGGAGAAGACGTACTGAAAATACGTCCAAGGCAGACGTGATCAACAAAGTATTGCAAAATCAACTAGCAGACGCTAGGCACTGTTTAACATCAAGGCTATCAGCAATTTTGATCACTACTAAAACAAAAAAAATATGGCGGCACAATCCATTCATTTCTTAATTAACGATTACGATTTGACTCCACAAGAGAATGTATTCTAAACAAAACAATATATTTAGTTGATGCCTATCTCCATCAGCTTCACAGACGCCGAGATTAGAACAGAACTCAATACAATAGAAGGCTCCCCTCATAAGGGGGTGTAATCAACGAACTGTGAATTTTCGGCAACTCGAGTTATCCTATGACAGGCAGGTTTTATAATCATTGCTGATGTTATTGTTTGCTTATCGACGTTATACGTCAAAACGTTTGAGATGTGGACAATGGGGAGCTAGGAGGAGTATGTATGATCGTGCTAATTCTGTTCACCCTAAAGTTACATTAGCCAATAAAGTTCCCACTGCTGGGACACAGGCCTCTTCTCATTGAGAGGGAGTGGGCCTTTACCCACCACGCTGGCACGGTACGGGTTGGTGGAGGTCACAAATTTTCTAATTTTTGGTTCTAATCTCCGGTTTCCTTACTATGTATTCCTATACCGTTTTGAGAGCTTCCTGAAATTTCAGAGACTGATTACATTAAGACGCACTTTTTGCATTCATATAAATGATGGCGATGACTGCCTCGTTGGTCAACTGGTCGCAAGGGCAAAGTTTTATTGAGTTTTTCTATCCGGAATTTCTCAGTACTAGTCCGGACTCTGGATTTCTGCTCGGTTGATGGTAATACGCTTGCCCCCTATTACATGGAACTTAAACATAACTGGCGAAATGTGAGAGACCTCCTGGAGCTGGTCCCTTCGGGGAACGGAGGCGTTATGTTATATGGTGTGCAATAAAGAGTATTCAATCTTTCAGCTACTATAGGTTTCCGTCTGAACATTAGTTCACAATGCGAGCTTCATTAGAAGCTCGCATTGTAAAGGGAGGTGGAGTTTGTTGATCCACCACACCAGTTTGTTGAGAGTATCGGGTTGCCTTTTCACATTATCTCTAAACGCCTACGGATTTTAGGACACCCACGAATATTAAATACACCCACGGATAGAGTAAAGAGAAATAAACATCCAGAGAATGATAGATCGATTTATTTCTAACAACATTTTCTAATCAAATGAAAATATATGTGGGCAGAGAAAAATTTAAAAGGTTAAGCCCTGAATCCTCAAACGAAACTATTTGTCAAATGTTGTCAACAGGATTTAAAAGCGTTTATTCTGAAAGTTGGCAATGTCGCAGATAGATGTCAAATATTTCGCTGTTTTGATTAATTTGGCAATATTACTGAATGGAAATATGAAATGTGGCTAACTAAGTACCTAGAATATCAATAATGAATTGCAATTATAACACTGAATTTGATGTTGTTGAATTTGTTAATGAATATCTTAATACCGAACATTTAGTTTTAGATTTGAAAAAAGTATTCGGAAACTTTCCGAATGTAATTTTTACACTTAAAACGGTTACAACATCAAATTGAGTGTTATATTTGCAATTCATTATTAATATTCTAGTTCGCTAGTTAGCACATTTCTTATTTCCATACAGTAATATTGCCAAATAAATCAAAACAGGTAAATATTTTGACAACTATTTGCAGCGTTGCCAACTTTTAGGCTATAAACGCGCTTAAACATAACTGGCGACATGTGGGTGCAATACACAGTCTGCCCAACCGTTTGGGGATTTAGCCGTGATATTGTATTGAAGCACGGTATCTGACCAATAACTAAGTCTAAAACGTATGTAACCACTAAGCTGCTTCGAAGTACGGCCAACCACACGTCAGCAGGTTAATAAAACGAAACCCTATCTGCTACTAAATAGAGGCGCTGCCGATGTCATTACTGTTAACATAGACGTGCGGTAGACTGTACCTACGTCATGTTTATCGCTCACAGTAAACATAGCTGGGAGGAGAGGTGTACCCGGTCGGTATTGGCAGCTGAAGTTGTGCATATCAATATAATACATAGGTACATTATTTAGCTTGGAGTTCGTTGGTGGAACTTTATTATGATGCTGCTTGTCAGGAATAGGGTTTAGAAAAGCGGTTGTGTTATATATGTTCTGTCAATGAAACGTAGTGGTCTGTTATGAATGAGTAAAATACTTCTTTTTAGCATATCGGTTTGGGCAGCATTAGCAGCATATAGACTGACAAAAAATTATCTTTGAGAGCTTCCTGTTACGGTTCCATTTGAGGTATCCCAAGCAAGATGATATTCTAATAAGACATTGTCTTATGTCTGGAAGGTAATTGATTACATTTTGACTGCTCCCTTGATATTTGATTTCATTCTTCTGCGTTTGGATGCCATTTTCTTTTGCCGTTCACGAATCTGTCTTTATCATTGTTTGAAACATAAGCCCATTTCTACTTTTATTATTAAGAAGATCCGTTTCAGAGCCAAAGACAATCAATTTATAATCATTATCCTTAGGTGTGGTTGATACCAGCTGGTCTGTTCTGTAAACATCTCACCGTGAAAACGTATTATTTCCAAATTAATCAAAATAGGTAAATATGTGACAGCTATTTACGACGTCGTTGCCCACTTTCAGAATACACGCTCTTAAGTAAGCTTGAAATGAGCTGTCATTCCACCTGATACACTGTTGACAGCATACTTCTGGCTCAATTCACCTAAGGTTTCACGTAAATCTCACCGTGAAAACTTAGGTGAAGTTACAGAATGAATCAAAACCGGCAGTTTTGCTCTACTTTGTCGTATCATTATCTCTCTGATCACAAGCTTACCATAAAGGAAGCCATACTCCTAGTCATCACGTTAGGTGGGTGGGTAGGTAGATAACCGAGCCCTCTCACCCGACTGACCCCGCCAGCCAAGCGTGGCCATGATTAGTTGGTACCGAATGTGCGGACGTTGCAGAAACCTTAGCATGTTGCATGTTTTTATGAGATTTTTATAGCCATGTTCGGATGTGAGCATTGCGTACCTTTTCAATTTGTAGGTAGTAAAGATTGGGAAATGAATTGACTACAAACTTTTCCGTATTTTCAAATAACAGCTGTCATTCTTCGACAGTTTTATAAAATTATTTGTCGTAGGGTGTCACTTTACTATTAATTTCTCTGACTGTACATGCTAGTAAACAACGTTTGTTATTGCTTTGTGGAAACTCTAAAGAATTGCTTCTTATGATCATAGATTCTTATTTTTCTTGCCGAAGAAAGGTTTTTCTCAAAAAGAGAAGATACAAGCATTGGTACAAGCACGCTTGCTCACTGCTCAAGAACAATTTCTGACGGTGTTTGTCTTCAAATTATATCAGTTTCTAATGAGCTAGGAAATTACACGGAAAGCAGTTATGTATGACTACTTGATCATGAATCCTCAGCGTAAATTCAGCTGCATCCGATTAGACTAGACAGGAATGCGACCCCAACATAGTTGACAAAAAACTAGGCACATGATCGTTGAATCCTCAACGTGAAAAAGCTGACGAAACTAAATACATACCTACATTGTCTTTGCCTGCAGTAACCAATTACTACACACTACAGCTGACGCATTTGTTTTCACGAGGAACGAGTTAACACCGTACCATATTAATTTCCAAACTCAACCTAGCTTGTGTAATAGGTACCTTGCAAGCCAAAATGCTCATTTAAATACTCAAGAAACACTCAGCCCGCTGCCAGGGTTGTTCGGAGCACATTTAAGAATATGAATTCGTCGGCCCTATAACCCTTTCTATTCAAATAAAAGCGAATAGGTCAATAAAACCTAAGGTTTTGGAGTTAACGGCACTTCACGTAAAATTTTAAGAGCTTTGTGAGAGTGTTTCGAATTTCAATGTGTATGTATGTGTTATACTTACCTATTGAGGGAGTTTTGGCGAAGTGTAGAAGTCCTACAATTGGATAATTTATGTAACAAGAAACCTATTTAGCTTTTCAGGGTAGAATTTATTTCGAAGGCGTTTCAAGAATTGACTATAAAAATGGCTGTGATAGATGCTAAGCAGCCAGGATTATAGTGTGTTATTTTTTTTGGTTAACGTAGGTACACTCGTGGAAAGAAAGGGTTATGCTATATTTTTATACCTTCCTTTTTACAGCCCCCTTTACATACTAGCTGCGGCCGCGGCTTCGCTCACGTGACTGTGTATTCTATTGGCATTTATAAGTTAATCGCAACGCCTTATCCAGAAGAACTTCCTTCGGATGTGGCGTAACATCAGCATGATGCTGTTCATCTTCGTGCTGCCCGTCATGCAGGTCATCCTGTTCTGTCTGGCCATCGGGAGGGACCCTAGTGGGTTGAGTACACTTACAAAAAAAGAAAGCAATATTCTTGCATTCTGCAGTCAGTTACCACACGAAAAAGGAAGAAAGATTTATTATAATGTAGGTCCAAAAGTCTTTTCTCTTCGACTTTTGGACTACTAATTACGTTCTCAAAAACGTGGTCGAATCTATTTCAAGCTACTGATAAAAAAGATGGTGTAATATGAGTATTCATATCAGATATTTCAAAAGTGGAACGTGTTACATTTATGCAGTTGATCTTGAACTTTGTGCGAGCTCACCTGCCTTGCACTCATTGTCGTCTGAAATTATTTATAGATTTTTTTTCTACTCTTTTTGTATAATTTAGCATAACGTTAAGAATATTCGTAATTCGTCGTTCGAATAGTCCGTAGTTTTTCAAGCACTCACAAAAAAAAAACTTTTATGTACAAAATGCCATTTGTCAAAATTCACACGCTCATGTCACAAAACCCCAAACATAGGTACTGACAAGATCTTGGACTACATTTTAATTGGGTAAAAATAAATACGACCTTGTCTAAATACTAGACAAAAAAACTACAATACAACCCTAGCAATTGTCTAAATTATTTCTGTAAAAACTGTTGAAGTGGGGTCTTACGCGTTTTAAAAGCAAGGAAGAAAAGTTTCAATACCCCGCAAATATCAACCCTAAATACATTTTTAATAAACATAGATAAAATCCAAACCCTCTACCTGCTGCGTCAGCTATAAGGGGTGATGAAGCACCCCATAGTCCCGCATACAATCTATAACCGACCCCATTTATCCAATGATCTCTTTGTATCAATCAAATCAGCAGTTTCCTAACGAAATTCCCTGGGACACCGTAAATTGTATGCACCCTAGTCATTTGTCTTCTGAGGATGGTCACCCTAACTGTTGAATATTAAGACGATACGTTTGAGTGTTGCCATTATTTTCGTGTGAAATTGGCAGTTTTTCTTTTTCTGTGTGTTGCGTGGAATAGGAATCAGGTTTAGGTAATGGTTTGCGTTTCCTTAGTGAATTTTGTCCTTATTCTTAGTAGCTTTAAATAGAGAGAAGAGAGTGGAAAAAAGAGTGGGGAGGTGTTTGCTCTGCAGTGGGACACCACAGGCTTCTTTGGGCAAAGTTTAGAACAGTCTCCTACGTAGAGGATAGCAGATCTTGAGAGGATAGCATCGTGTCCGACAGAGATAGTAGGTATCAGTGATGAGCAGTTAGAAGCTGGTCTACATGGACAACGTATAGTTCGCACGCACAGAAACACCGTACCGACCAATTTTAGTAAAACGAGCGCGTCAAAAATTACGAAAAGGCCTTCGGAAAAAAGGTTTTTCTGAAAAAACCACTGCATAAATCAATAACAAATAAAATTTATTGAAATCTTCGATAATTTTTCTGTGTCGGTACGGACTTTGTTTTCGAGATTTCACACTTCTTGTATTACTTATTTACGCCCAAAGTTGCGTTAAAATTAGCAAGAAAAACGAATCTTTGTTGGCTTATAACTTATTAATGGCTTTTTATTTTACTATTCTGCTTCCGTACAGACAAAATTAATAATGAGACCTAACGATATCATGTTAAACTTTGAATGTACGATGTCAAACAGTGGAGTAAAACCCCTCCGAAGTTTGTATGGAAAAAATATCAAATTGTTTCACCTTAAGTTAGTTATGCTATTACGACAGTAAGTATAATGAGAGTACGAGCTGTTGCCCGCGACTTAGTCTGCGATCCAGGATGAAAAGTAGCCTATATCCTTCTCCGGGTCATGGTCTACCCATGTGCCAAATTTCATCTAAATCCATTCAGCCGTTTTAGCGTGAAAGCGTAACAAACAAACTCACTTTCACATTTATTAATTAAGTTTAATCGATCGTCGATTTAAAATAATATCACAGTGCAAGGCAAAAAGCCTGCTCTCATTCATAAAATAAAAGACAGAGCATTGATCACAAGTTCTTTCTGCGTCATCGAAATGCCCCACGATTGCCACGGTTACACGAGGCTAGTTATTCAAGCTAGGATAGCAAGATTGTGCTAGTAAGCTAGCCACTCTTGGCCTTGTCTACAGAACTATCCTTATTTATAGTCTGGGATGCTAGTGTGATAGTTTCATAGGATCAAGTTCTGTTTTCAACCCCACGAAGCTATCCAATCGTTTCACTTTACTCTAACTACGGGCTCATCATAATCAGACTATTAATGTGGGTTCATATTGGCTCACCTAAAGTTCTTTACCCGAAATTGTTCTTCCTAATGATTTGTAATCCGAATGATCACTCTTCCTAAAATTTTTCATCCTAAAGTTTTCATTCATACTATTTGTAGTGCTACCGGCGATGTTCATAACACTCATGTTTCCGAAAATTGTAATTAATAATATCATTAATGTAAATATATTTAAACTCCTAGTGTTCTGTTTTTTATCATAAAACGCTTTTATCCTACTGAGAGAACATAATCAAGAACCAGATGCTTTGAAGGAAAAGGTTTGTTTTTAAACTATTTCTTGTGATTACAAAACAACTGTTCACGTTTTTACATTTAGCCATTTTATTTTTGGTTATTGTTGTTGCATATTTATTACTATAACTATACCTGAGATAATTATGTCTTAAAACCAACTGTTTAGAATGATTAAAGGTCGTTTCACTGATTTTTAACCGACTTCCAAAAGGAAGAGGTTCTCAATTCGTCTGTATATTTTTTTTTTTGTATGTTTGTTACGCGATTTCTCCGTCAATTGTGGACCGATTTCAAAAATTGTTTTTTTGATTGAAAGGGTATGCTCCCGAGGTGGTCCCATATAAATTTTATTAACTTTACTTGTATAGTTTTTGAGTTAGCTTCAATAATACGTATTTTTCCCACTTAGTTTATATGGATGATATGATGATAACTTCCAATCACTGTTATTTACATAGCAGGTTAGTGGTATTCGAATTTGTGTGGGCTAGGTACCACAACTAAAAAGTGCAAAATAAAAACTTTTTACAAAAAAGAACAACCGACTTCCAAAAAAGACACTACAAAGTCAAAAATAACTTTTATTTCGGAAGTCGGTGGCGAAAAACCTAAGTTCAAAACCAAGTACACCGACTTCCGAAATTAAAGTTATTTTTGACTTTGTAGTGTCTTTTTTGGAAGTCGGTTGTTCTTTTTTGTAAAAAGTTTTTATTGTCTTAAATGAATGAAATTCAGGTTAATGTCGTCTTGGGTGCACTATAAAAAAAATACTTTGAAAAATTTCGCGACCAATTTCGAGGTAGTGCTCGCCGGCCGCTGCCGCGGCACCGCTCGCTTCGCTCGCTCGGCTCGCGCGTAGTTGGTCACAGTTCTAACCTAACCTAACCTAATCCTAATCTAAACAAAAAATATATGACTTTGAATAATAGTGTAAAAGATGGTTATGTTGAGAAAATATAGGAAAACAAATAAAAGTATAATAGATGTTTATTGCTACTGACATTATGAAGTTGAATGCTTCGGAATTATGAACATTAGAGACAGAGTAGTTAGGAATCGTCATTGTTAGGATGAAAAATGTTAGGAAGAACATTTTCGGATTTCCAATTATCGGAGATGAAAATTTAGGTGAACTTTGGCGCACCCTATTAATGTTCCCACTGCTGGGACACAGGCCTCCTCTCTGTGGGAGGGAGTGGGCTGTAATCTACCACGCGGGCCCAGTGCGGGTTGGTAGATGTCACATGTCTTCGAATTTTTGGTTCTAAGACATGCTGGTCCTCACGATGTTTTCCTTCACCGTTTTGAGAGCAGCGATGATGAAATTATTTACACAAAGTAAAGCCTGCTTGGGTTCGAACCCACGACCTACAACTCGTAAGTCGGAGCCGTTGCTACTGGGCCACCACTGCAAATACGGACTAAGTCACTGCAATACTACTGACTTAAAATTTCCTAGCATCGTGTAACAGCTCTAGCATGTGCCAAGCCAGTACTTGCTTGATATCCTATCTTCAAAAATTAGCATCGTGTAACCCGTTTTAAATAGTCAAAATTAATAGAACGTTATACAATTTTTACTCGACGTTTTCCTTAGTTATAAATCACTTATACCTAACATAAATTGACATAAATAAAAAGAAACAGTAACAAAATAAAAGTCAAATCAAAGCCTTGACTTGAACAGGTAAACGTCCTCAATATCCTAGGCTCGTGTATAAGCAGTGTGCGCATGTTGATCCGGCGGGGTGTTGGGGGTGTGGGGGGTGTGTGGGGGTGTGGGGGGTGTCCGCCCCCAGTTTAGACAGTATTGTGTTTGTGCTGCACTTTACACCCCTCAAAGATGCGGCGGATATGAGCCGGTAATAAGCTGATGGCAATGATTTTTACAAGTAAAATTGTTTAGTTTATTCTTTGACTGTTGTCTGTGTAAAGAAATTAGAAAAAAAAACTCCTCCCTATCAATTTATTATTCAGATTTTCATTTATACGGACCTTACAAAATACTAAACTTAATCATAATAAATTACATTGTATTGAATGGAGTTTTTGCGAATAACGTGGGTTGAGCTGTTGTTGCTGTTAATCTCTGTAAAATAAACTGCCATTATTTTCGAATAAAATTACGTTAAAACTGCCAAAAAATAAGTCATCTTCGGCAGCTAATATTATATCAAACACCAATCCGTCACGAAATATTTTATTAGAAAATTGTCAATAGCATTAGATTCGTGCGCGGTTTATGGCTCGGTCTTCGGCAGATGTGTACTATTCTCATCAGCTTTCACTTTGGAAAATAGGAAATAGTTTGGAAATTCCAAAAGTGCACGCCTCATAACACACAAAAATTAACAATTTATCACTTTTCATGAAGTCGTAATGTCAAAGATATTTACTTGGCGGTTGCTAGGCAACTTACGGACAAAGGTAGAAATATTTAGATAAAGATATTATATTTTAGTTAGTATTTTATTAATTATAATTAAACTACTTTGAATAAAAGAGCCATTTTTAATAGGGTTCCTTTTATGGCCGAAAACAACGTATTAAAAAAAAAATTGACTCAATTAATTGATTTTATCGCAAGCTACAGTGTTTTCAAGCTTCATAAATTGACGGACAGGAATTTTTTTTCAACTATTTTGATGTTTTTTTCATTTCTCTTCCATTAAATCAATTGGTAAAAAGTACAGTATTAATCTCCATTTAATCATCTATACAATGGTATATAAATTAAGCAGGTTCTGTGTACTAGCAGGAGTGTAACAATAATAACAGTTGCAGAAATGAGGCAAAAAATATTTTTCGATCGTAGAGCACACTCTAATGCTTCGCATTACGAGTCGTGCAATACAGACGATATGTTATTTTTTTAAATATTTTGTCATATCGCTTTAATAAAGATGATGACTAAGATGCACAAAAGTTTTTGATACAGTTTAATTCTATAAAATATAATAAAGGTAAAATAATTACTTAATTTACCTTATCAGAATAACCCTTTAATCAGTCACTTTATTAAAAAAAAAAAGGTATTTCCTTAAGGCTGTCTGTCCACCGGAGCGGAGAGGAGAGGAGAGGAGAGGAGCGGAGATGTGTCAATATTAACCAATAGAATCAAAACTCCGCTCCCGAGGTGCGATTCTATTTGTTAATTTTGGCACATCTCCGCTCCCTCTCCTCTCCTCTCCGCTCCAGTGGACAGGCAGCCTTATAGTTGGGGTATGAACCCAAAAGCTTAATTTAGCTTATGAGATTTTTTTTGCCCGTCTGGTCGGTTATTAAAAAATATTGCATACGTATTTTTTCTTTTTTTACGTAGGTAATCAAACGATTACGGCGTGAAATGTAAAATGTCGTCTCCTTCCACACTTCTGCATGAGTCGTCATCTCTGAAGTCACCACATTTCACTCAGTCCATCCATCGTTTCTTTGGTCTTCCCCTAAACTAAACTTATCAAAGTGTATCGAGAGCAAAGAAAACGCTACGAAGATTTTAAGTAAATTGGGTATTTAGCATGGAGCTTTTACGAAACGCAGAAAGGTGCGCCAAACTCGCTGAATGGCTAATCTTTTAGCACTTCTTAGCAGAAAGATATTCGCTTATGAATATCTGTACGATTAGAAAGTAGGTTCTAACCCTCTACAGTTCATTCTTGTTATAGTTACGAATGACATTGCAGGAAGAAATGAATAACTGTACTTAATATAGGTAGGAGGTACGTGTGAGAGCAAATCTAAGTTTAAATGATTTACTGCATATTGCATACGGTTTTATGGGCACCGATCTAGTTTTATATAGACGTGGCTTTTAGATTTATGTTCTATAAAATGCGCTTCTCAAAGTTTCCAATAATGTGTGAGTAAAAGTTTGACAGTCGTCAGAAGCCCGAAAGTCTGACAACCAGTCTTACAAAGGAATATCATGTTACCCAGTGACTGGGTTGTGGTGGTCTCTCCATGTAAAATACTGGTATTCAGCTACATCCGGTTGGACTGGAAGCCGACCCCAATATAGTTGGGAAAAGGCTAGGCAGATTGATCGAATGGTTAAAAGGCTCCAACAGTAATAGGTACGTATAATTATGGCACATGTGGGTGTAGTCAGATTTCTGGTTAGCCTAGATGAATACAATCTTTGACAGAATATCCCTCCTGTGACCCCAAAACAGTTGAGTTTTAGCGTATTTTGTGTACGGAGTGAATGGAAGTTGGCATAAAACCTGATATATATCATATGATGTTCTTGAGATATCCTTACTAACAATGAGGCGTTAACCTCCGTGCTAAGCCGTTCACATGGACAACTGTAACAATGCACAATGAAGAGACAACGCCATTAGAAACGATTTGTTTCGAGAATACAGTGTCCACCACAATGAAGTAAGTTCTTTGTACTGCTTCTATCAATGAATTAACTTGGACTAACAGCTGGTCATAGACCATCATAGACTAGACACCAGCGGCTAATTGCGTAATACACAGTCAATCACAATCTGAATCATTTTGAAACAGATTGCTAATCCATTGCTGTTCTATCACAATTCGTTTATCTGTCATTGCTTCATTTTTAATTAGTGGTATAGTAGTTTTATTCTAGGTGCATCGTCTACGCATATAATTAATTTAGGTAAGCATACAAAATATTGTAAAACATTTTAAAAGATTAACAGTGGACTTTCTTGAGTATTCTTCTCTCGACTAAATCAATTCTATTTTTACCGACTTCAAAAATAGGAAGGTTCAAAACTGCCTTTGATGTGCCTAATCGAAATAAATTATTAGACTTTGACTTAGAGCTCGAAAAAAACATCTGCTCAACAACGTTATAAATGCAATGAATGTTGTTGAACAGTCAAAATGAAACAGATTAGTCATAATCATTTACGAAAATGTGTAACGCAACGGTTCTCTCCCTTCCGCATTCAAGGCTTGTACACAAATTTGTAAACGTTGTGTTGTTTATTGTAAACGTGCCTCTTTATAAATAAACGATTATTAATAAACGATTAAATAAACGATTATAATAAACAAAACAGCGATGTGACGTCGCATCGCAAAAATCAGCGACGGCTCCCTGAACAATGCCTAAGATTTTCTTCCGAAGATTCTGCGTGGCGAATTCGCATCGTGCCGATTCGCAGTTTTGTGTACAAGCCCTCAGTCTGTATGTAACTGTCTGTGTACTAGCCTTTTTAAGCTCGCTGGTCCCCCATCTGGCTACTGGTAACAAAAACTTCTTGGTGGCAAACCAGTAGACGGTACCTGATAGTAATCACTTTTGAATTGTCAGGGAGTCGGTCAGTCAGACGGATGAAGTTAGTGGGCCGTTCCAAAACGTAAATCAATCTGACACAATAGACCAAATGTATCCCGTGCCTGTAGTCCTGTATAATTTTTACTTGGCTAGTAACCAAAATACTTAAAAGCTTTTTTTTCTAGACAAGTATACTGGTATTTTAGTGTGAAATGTCACTTATAAATATAATTTGACCTAATGTCGGTAATGTTGCATAAATGAATATTATCAGGAAAAAAAAAAACTGTATGGCGACAGTTCCGGGTTTGAGTCTGTTACTATAGAAATCCTAGGCCACTTAACGAAATAATTAAATTATGCGAAATCGTAGCATATAATTTGTTAGCAGAAAGGTGCATTATTGACCAAAGGCAGAAAGTATTTGGGTAAGTAATCATAATATTATGTCCCACAGGTCAGTGTGCCTTTTGGCATAGGCCGTCTCCAACTGTCTTCATTGTGCTCTATCCTCGGCAACTCTGGTCCAGTATAGGCCCAGGGTTAGACGGACGTCGTCTTCCCATCTTGTTTGGCGCACCCATCTCTTGGGTACCACCAAAGACATTCAATTATTTGGGTACCACAGAGTTACTTGCTTGCTTCATTTGTTTGCCTTACATCGAAGCATGGGTCCTGTCCAGCTGTCCAAATGGGCTATGCGAACCACTATATCTTTAACCATAATTTTTCTTCTTATATCTGTTTTCTCAAAAATATTAAGTAATTCATTTTTATAATGTTTTAAAAACAATGGTAAACTAATCACAAAATCAATATGTGATAGGTTGTAGATGATAGAAAAAAGATGATACGACTAGAAGGTGACACCGAGATGGACAAGTGTGGAAGAAAAAGACACGTTGTGGCGACCACAAATATATTGAGATAGGGGCAGGAGAATGATCATCATCATTCTCCTGCCCCTATCTCAATATATTTGTGGTCGCCACGTGCTGTGATAGGTACAGCCTGTTCACCGTAACTTGACCCATGCCTTCATGTTGGCATAATTGCTTGTTAAGCTTAGTTTCAATACTAATAGAGTTCAAAATGGCGATTGACAGAACACTACTACCAACCGGTCAATGGCCAAGTTATAATTAACGCACTGTAGTAGGTATGATTTTAAAACCGCCAATAAAATTGAATGACAGAATTTCGTGAAAAGGCTTGATTACTCGTTCGAACTTGAGCTTTTTAGGGACACAACACCTTGACCTTTTGAAGAGGGTAAAAAGGTTTTAATTTCGGATAGGGACTCTGAAATGCAACTTTTCTGCGGCTTTGTTGTTCGTTTGAGTTGGCTGGGAAGGGAAACTCTGTCAACAACAGGATTTGAGCATATTGCAGGATATAAAATGGCTTCTGTGTTACAAAACAGACAGTAGGTCACCTACTGAAGTTCCTATAGGTTACGGGCAGACGGTGAAAATAAACACCAATTATTCCGGGTTTTCGGATACTCTTAATCATTAATCCACACTAACATGAAATTGAAAAATATACACGTGCGGCATCTCGTATATGCAATGTAAGATTTCAAACCAGTTCACCTCGAAATTGGAGGACAACAAACAAAAAACCTTTTTGGGATAACCCATAAAGATGATTAAATAAAAACATCGGACAGTTTATATGCTCAGTAATGACGTAGACCACGCGACTCCCAACCTTTTTTTGACTAGGGAGCACTTTCGTTTCTTTGTTTTTAGCAGGGAACATAATGTAAAAAAAAAAATCAACAGTCTCAATCTAAAAATAAAAATCAAAAATTTTAACATAATTATTCGTTGAAGTCAAAATTAACATGCATTTACAAGGTAAGTAACTACTATTGTTATAGAAAACAACATTTATGAACATTTATTATAGAAAAAAATAAGAATTGAGGTCATATCAATGTGTTTCTCTGCGCATCATTGGTTGAAGATCTAGACTGGCACTCGTCAAGATCCGCTTTATGCACGTGACATTATCAAGGTTAATAGCTCTTCATGTACCTCTAATTACGATAAAAACTGGGTATAGTGCGCAAGGTTGTACCTACGCAAAAAGCCTATCTTCAAAGTCAAAGTCAAAGACAATTCATTTATTTCTAATAGCCACATAAAAGTCACTTTTGAATGTCAAAATTTGCAAGAAAATAGAATTGATTCTAGTCGCCCCTTCCAAAAGGTAGTTCCGTATGGAGATGAAAATCCATAGTTACCTACTCTTTTAAAATGTGTTAGAACTAGCTTTTTAAGAGCGTGCGTTCTGAAAGTTGGCAACGTCGCAAACACATATCAAATATTTCGCTGTTTTGATTAATTTGGCAATATTACTGTATATGGAAATATGAAATATGGCTAACTAGTGAAATAAAATATTGATTATGAAATGCAAAAATTAGTATCATAAAACACCCGATATTTAGTTTTAGGTGTAAAAAAAGTACCTAAGTATTTAGAAACTTTCCAAATGCCTTTTTTACACCAAAAACGGTTACAATATTAAATTCAGTGTTAATATTGCAATTCATCTATACATATACATAAATAAAATTATTAATATTCTACCTATTTGACAGCTATTTGCGACGTTGCCAAATTTTAGAATAAACCCTCTTAACCCTCGAAATACGGCAGGTTTTATTTTTTATTCATATCTTTATGGCACCTCTTTAGGTCATCATGAGCAATCCAAATATTAAAAAAATATTTGGCCTAAGTCTTAAGGCGGGGGGGGAGCGTGAAAATGGATGTTTAATATATATTTTGTATAATTTCTAAATGAAAAATGTAGGTACATTAAATACAATTATAATATGTGAAGACGATGTAAATAGAATAAAATTACTATATACTCAATGGGTCTTCATTGCTATTTATAGCTCTAAGATGTTTATCAGAGCTTTTTCCTTGTACGCTGACTAACCACAACCCAGGATTTCAAGAAAATTAAATGTCAAATAATATATCTGTGAGTTAGTAAGAACTCACATTCAAATAGCCTACAATTCTACAATTAGGTGGGACAGTCAGCAACAAAATTCAATTAACACTGTTACTGTTAAATCTGTACAAGGTGGTAGGGACTTCGACACGAAAACTGTTAACATGGATTCAACATGATTCTGAACTGCTTCGAAATTTTTCGTCAGTTATTTAAAAAAAAATTTGCACTTTCATAGAAAAGTGCAATACCTACGCGATCAAAATTTATGGAACAGCGGTTTTTTTTTAATAACCGACGAAAAATTTCTACGCAGTGGTGTTCAGAATCATGTACTGAATCCATGTTAACAGGCTTCGCGTCGATGTCCCTGTCACCCTGTATATAAATAAAACTAGCTTACGCCCGCGATTTCGTCCGCATGAAATTTCTAGTTTTCCCGTCCCACCGCGTCGCATCGCATCGCCGTCCCACGCAGTTACTTCGTTTTCGTTCTTTATGACATTTTTCTTTTTTTCTCGGCTCCTAAGGATCGTAACGCGATGTTAAATAGCTTATAACCTGCCTCAAGGATTGGACTATTAAATGCAAAAAGTATTTTTCAAATCCGACTAGCAGCTCCAGAGATTAGCGCGTTCAAACAAACAAACTCTTCAGCTTTCACAGACATGCACGACGGCGAAAGCACTGGCAAAAGATAGTGTCACGGTAATAGTATCTGTAATAGTGTTATAATAAATAAAGTATAGTTACTTAAAACAAATCCTTGCGGAATGGCTTATATTTTTACACCCGGCACTCATAGCTATTCTCATAGTTCTTGCAGATACAAGAGAAGAGTTATAACTTAGTTAGCTCTTACAAGCCATTTGTCATTATTTTAATCGTATTAAAAATCCCTCATCATCATTTGTCTAGCTTTTTCATAACTATTTTGGGCTTCCAATCCAACCAGATGCAGCTTTACATGGACCGACTGCCTATCTGACCTCCACAACCCACAGTAACTGGACTCGACACCCCTTGGCAAGACTGGTTAACAACATTCGGGCTTCTGACGACCAGTAACGACTGTCAAAGATCCACGAACTATTGAGAAATATGATTTAACTTTAAATATAAAATACTTGTGTGGATAACCTCGATAAACTAGTATATAATCAATAGGCCCAGACGTCTGATCTTGTATATTATCTATTTTAGTTTTATATACTTACTTATGAGTGATTTCATCAATGTCATTTTCGATATCTAAGCTTTGCAAACTCGAGCCCTGGTGGTTTTATCTAAACTTCTTAACTAATGCTATAAAGATGAATAATTATTTCTTAAATAGAACAATAAAAAAGAAAAGAAACAAAGACACATAAAAAAACAACCGACTTCCAAAGACTACACTATAAAGTCAAAAATAACTTTAATATCGGAAGTCGGTGTCTTTGGTTTTCAATTTTCGTTTAATGCCACCGACTTCCGAAATTAAAGTTATTTTTGACTTTATAGTGTAGTCTTTGGAAGTCGGTTGTTTTTTTTTTTTGTAAAAAGTTTTTATTTGTGATACCTACCCCACACAAATTCTAATACCACTACCTGCTATGTCAATAACAGTGACAAGAAAATAACATCATATTATCATCCACATAGGCTATGTGGGAAAAACACGTATTTCGAGCTTACTCAAAAACTACCCAAGCTAAGTTAATAAAATTTATATGGGACCACCTCTGAAGGCAAACCTACCAAACAAAAAAGAATCATCAAAATCAATTCATATATAATTGGCGGAGTACCTACCTTTTGGAAGGGGCGACTAGAATCAATTCTATCTATATTTTTTTGTAATTTTTGACGTTCAAAAGTGCCTTTTATGTGCCTAATTGAAATACATTATTTGACAGGACTTTGAACCGCGTAACAAAGTTACAAAAAAAAAAACAGTCTTATTGAGAACCTCCTCCTCCTTTTGAAGTCGGTTAAAACAACAAACAGCACAACATAATTATAATTTATAAATTATATTTATAACACAAGTAAAAAAAAGGAAAAAGTGTAAAATAATAATTTTACAGGAGGAATAGGAGGAGGTTTTTCTTTTTATTTTTTTTGCCTCGCGGCTTACCCCAATAGGCCCAGTTCAGCGAAATTGCCAGACAACAGCCTGACGCTGGTTTTCAACTGAACAATATAACCTTTCTATGTATAAATAGATAAGGTCGGGTAGCGATAATGTTCCTAATTCAATTTTCAAACAAAATCCTTTCTCCACTATTCTCATAGCGGGCACATGTCACCTTTTCGAACTGACATTTTCATACAAAACTAGATCACCCGGTGAACTTTGTTTTAGATTTCTGGTATCAGTCTTTTTAGATTTTATCGATTTTTCGGTTGTTCCTTTGGGTTTTTCCAAATTTTTTTTTTTTCGAAACTATCCCAGAATTGAGGCGAATATTTATTAAAGGGTTGTGCGGACCGGTTTGCACAAGCCTTGTAGCCTAGTTTTTGCGAGACTAACGCACGGCAATTGATTTTTAAATATTTAAATAGATTTTGGTAATGACTAATGACGTAGTCGGAAAAATGAAAAGGTGCAAGTAAAAATTTACCTTAAAAAGTGCTTAACATATTTATTCCTTTACTGTACTTAAACAACGATATGTTATAAATAGACACATTATCCACTTTTGAAGGTTAATAATACAGACATGAGCACCTTAGCTTAGTAATCTAGATATAATAATTAATCTAGATTTAATGGACTAGTAATCCTTGTTCACTTGAACTTGACTTACATAACGTAGTTTTATGATCGTGATATATAAGAAGCTGTCATGTGCACTTACGTCATAAACATATTATTAATAACTAGAATTATTTATTTTTTACAATTGATTTTCCTATTGACCGACGACATTAGCATTGGCAAACTGTGGTGAGAATCCGATGACGCTGCATTTTTATTTTTAACCGACTTCAAAAAGTCGGAGGTTCTCAATTCGTCTGTATGTTTTTTTTTGTATGTTTGTTACGCGATTTCTCCGTCAATTGTGGATCAATTTTGAATTGAAAATTGTTTTTTTTTTGTTTGTAAAAGTATGCTCCCGAGGTGGTCCCTTTAGTCCCATATAAATTTTATTAACTATGCTCGGATAATTTTTGAGTTAGCTTCAATAATATGTATTTTTCCTATTTATATGGATGATATGATGATAAGTTCCTGCCTGTCATTGTTATTTACATAGTAGGTAGATAGTGGTATTCGAATTTGTGTGGGGTACCACAACTAAAAAGTGAAAAATAAATACTTTTTACAAAAAAATAAAAACTGACTTCCAAAAAAGACACTACAAAGTAAAAATTAACTTTAATTTCGGAAGTCGGTGGCAAACAAAGAAAATTCAAAACCAAATACACCGACTTCCGAAATTAAAGTTATTTTTGACTTTGTAGTGTCTTTTTTGGAAGTCGGTTTTTCATTTTTTGTAATTTTATTAAGTGGTTATTTTATTTTTTAATTGAAGGGACGCACTGTTTTTTTTTCAACCCGTGTAGTGCCGGGCAAAGGTCTCCCCCACTGCTTTCCAGTCTTCCCTGTACGTTGCCTTCTCCGGTCAATCTCACGCCAGCATCTCCTAGGCCTCCCTCGGTGACGACGTCCGTCTTTTGGCACCCACTGCGTGACGACTCTGGCCCATCTGTCCTGATGTATCCTACATAACATGGCACGATCCCAGTTCAGCCTAACAGACTGTAAGTTATTTTCTTGTAGGAAAAACATTGAGAACAGTATTACCTAATATAAATTATAGCTTCGAATTCTCGATCGAGATAATAAATCGTTACTTTCGAGTGAACTTTAACACGAAAACACTTTGTTAGTATAAGTCTTAGTCTGTTACCGAGAAATATCAGAAAAAAACTAAGCATGTACTGTACACTGTAGGTACAGTCACGAGCATTAATCTAACAATAATTTAAATTTGACTTTCTCCTAAAAAGTATTGATTATATTATAGAAGTTTTATGGTGTTACGAATATTTCCATAGTATTTCCGAAACCATACTACGAGTATTATGAAATAAGACACACTATTTCTTATTTTAACCACACTACTGCGATGGGGTAAGGTGTTGGAGTTGAGACCCAGAACTGGCCATAGAAGCATAGGCAGGCCACGAGCCAAGTGGACCCACGGCCTGCCGCATGCATGCATGGGTCTAAGTGCATGCATGGGTCCAAGTGGACCCACGGCCTGCCGCATGCATGCATGGGTCTAAGCTGTAAAAATCTCAGTGTCAAAACTTAGGTGAAGTTTGCTGTCAGTCTACCCGATGTTAGTGATTGACAAGTCACGGCAGGCTTTACTTCACCTAAGTTTTCACGGTAAGGTCAACAAAATAGATCGGGTGGTGTTCTTTCCATTAGCAGGCAAGAGATGGATGCGGGAGCACCTAGACCGGTTAAAGAGGCGTGCAATGTCGATCTACATTCAGCATAGGTTGCATTCAGGTTGAAGAAGAGAGAGAAAGAGAGTATGTTCTAAAAGTTGCAATTCTTATGTCACGAGAAAATAGTTTATTTTTATTTTGCCCAGGCTTTAGTATTTATGTTTGTGACTGTGTGGCTCAACATCAATAAAAATCCAATACAGTACCTATTACTGGGAACTCGAAAATTATTTTTCTGTGTGGTCAGTTCGTAGAACAAAGCGGAGGGGTATTTTTGCCTGTATCAATGTCATGGTAGTTGTATATCTCGGGCAGACCATGGAAGTAGGGCACAGAAGGGAGGAGGCCTTTACTCAGCAGTGGGTGGAACACGGCTGCCGATGATGATGATGATGGGTCAAATCAGGTCAATTGATCGATATACAATGTCGCCCATGGGCCGCCTGTCTTTTTCTGAATAGATTCATGAAAAATTATCGAAAATTAACTTTAAAAGTCTATCTGTAATATTTTTCATGTTATTCAATTATTATTTTTTGTCTGATTTTATGTCCTTTAAAGTCATGAATATTCAGAAAAATACGGGCGGGCCCATGGGCGACATTGTATATAGAGTGAAGTGTGGTCTGGGTTCAATTTACTTGTCGATACATTTTGTACTTTTTTGATTTAACGCACGTCGCAAACAATCAAGATACGAAGTATTGTGTATGAATAAAATAACTAATACGCAAAGTATTAGGTCATTTCTGCCCACCCCTTCGCAGAATACAGGAGTGATCTTACTTTATGTAAGCTCATTTTAACTGAATAATAGTTGAGTAACATTTTATTGACTATTTATAAACTGGTTCGATGGAAGTACAATTATTGTGTAACTAGATTAGGTACTAGGCTGTATTTATAATAACCTTTGTATAAGTTCGATTAACTAAAAATATTATAATCAAATATTTAAATATTTTGGAATAAATTGACATTTCATGTAGGGTTTCCAGTCGAACGAGAATTTTTCGGATTGGCCTAGTTTTTCTGAGAGGCCTTTTTGCATCGATCAGGCTCTATTGATATTATTATTATGGTAACCAACCAAACCAATGTATGCTGAAATCCCATGCAAGTTAAAACTTTACTGTCCCTTTAGATTTTGCAGTCGAGTAAAAACGACATAAAATAAATTTAATATCTACTTTAAACTTACTTTCAGTTTATATTCAAAGTAACACGATACACAACTTTCAACCTCGTTACGCCACATTTAATTATAACTCCCAACTTTTCTCAAAAGAGGTTACTTTCCTCGTCAAAAAAAAAAGAAACTCAAACATAACAACAAGAAAATCGACTTACCGGCAAGGAGTATCAGGATCGTAACCGCGAAGCAGACATGCGGCGACCCCCGCGGGGGCGGAACCCTCCCCGCCATTGGCCGAGCGATGGGGGCGGTTTAGCTATAACAACACAGCCTTCACCGACGAAACCTTCTTATAATACAATATAACACTCACACCACACCGAAAAGAAAAAAGTCTTGACAGTAATTTTGCCGCGTATTTTGACTTTGACGTTTTGATTTTTTATTCGCGCACCGGTACGTTCGCGCTCAGCCACCGCGCGCCACAGACTACACTTTCACTCGCGCTTCAAACGCTGATTGCGTCATTTGTTTACTTTCACTATTATAATCATCAGTCACATTCGAGATTATTGTTTAACTTTTTCGTTTAACTTACGAACTATTTATTGTCGGAGTTTCGAACAGTCTTGGTTTAGAATTGGCTGAATCATGGGTTGACATGGGAACTAAATTCTGTTGGGAGGAAGGGTTAGAGAGATCAATGAACTCTTTGATTGCAAGACTTCTAGCTTTTAGGTATTTTATTGCTAAAGTACCCAAGAGCTACGTTGGTATAAAAATTTTAAGCATTTCTTCCTTTTATCAAACAAACTGGTGCGTCGCTTTCTCGTTTATTTTTACTCGAAAAAACCGTACTAATATAAGTAAGTTAATTTTAATTCGCGAAAGCTCTCTTAACTACGAAGGACGGTCATTGACTCCGAAACGTTGCATAAGCGAAAAAAGTACGTGCAAGCAAGCATGACGCAAAAGATTGTGTTTATAGTTCCACCTCATTATTGCACTGAAACCTAATTTACAATAACGACAATCGTGACTAGGGTTTTGCCGTTAAAATGTTGTAAATGAAGTAAACTTAACAGGCATTAAAATAATATTATATTTCACTTATTTGTAAAGGATAACAAGTTTATTAATATTTTATCTTCATTAGTATTAAAGCAATAAAAAGTTTTTTTTAAATGTTTTATCATTTTTAAAGGTTTCACGTACGTATTTAAGTACGCTCGGAGCTTTTCTGAAGTGAAAACTTCTTTAGCGGCGTTGTGCACTTTTTTTGGGACGGGTAAAAAAAATTAAAGTCGCGTCAGGACGTGACCGTAAGATCCGTTGCCTAGCAACATTGCTAGCAACCGACAAAGTAAATATCAAAATAAATAGTCTTTGACATTACGGAAAGATTGCGAGGATGACATTTTACCCATATTGATGGGTAAAAAAAGCAGTCAAAACATAGGTACTTCATGAAAAGTGTTTAAATAAATAGTTTATTTTTGTTAGACTATATTTTTAAAATAAATAAATATACTACTACTACTAATGAATATTGTATTTAACCACATAAATTATTGTAGCTAATTAACCTAACCATTCCAAAAGATTCAAAAATGCACAACGTTAATGTTCAAGTTTTCACTTCTGCCGGCAATCCTGGAGTGCAACCCGTTGTTTTTATTTTTAGTTACGTCAATGTACCTATTTATAAATGTTTCTTTATTTATTAACTAGGTAGGGTATATATTATCTCTGTTCATATACATTAGAGGCGTTTTGGGGTGGTTTACAGAGCGAAAAACACATGGAATATTGATAAGTATGTTTTAATAGAAGGTATACAAGTAAGAGTGTAAAAATGGAGTACCTACCGTACAAAAACTATAATGGTTATAATATCAAACTAGACGTTTCTCTATCTAGCCAGTAGCCAGCGAGCGCTAGTACATGGACGTGATATAATAATATCTTCAACAAGGCTGTGACAAGGCGATAATTATGTGTTATCATTATTATGCTGTACCTATTCAAAATTATTGTGACTATGTAGGTACACAAGATAGAGTAAGAAATGAGTACATAAGAGGAAGTCTGAAAGTGGCACCCGTGACCGAAAAGTTTGTGCGGAAATCGGTTGTCATGGTATGGGCATGTGATGCGGAGGAATGAGGATAATGTCGCGAAGAAAGTTTTGAGTATGAATGTCGATGGCTTTAAGAGTAGGGGAAGACCAAAGAAACGATGGATGGACTGTGTGAAAGATGATATGGCTAGAAAGGGGGTGACTATTGAAATGACGACTAATAGAGAAAAAAGGGACATCTTGCGCCGACCACTAATAAAATTGGGATAAGGGCAGGAGAATGATGATGATGATGATGATGTAGGTACACAAGTAATTTTTTTAATGATTTCAGCTATCATACAACAAACGCTGCCGATAAACTGTCCTGCAGTTTGGCAGAAGATTTGTGAAATCCCCTTGTGTATCTTTTTTTGAAATAAATAATAAAAATATAAAAACAAAACATAGCTTTTAATCATTCATAATTTGAACTGCAAAAAACCTAATCAAATAAAAAATAATAATTCATGAAATTGGCAACGAAATATGCCAATAGAAACTATCGTCAAAGTAAAGATAAATTAAAACTCCACAAAATATTTTGCTACACGAAAAAGCCTCCTGAAATAGCGAAACAGGTACAAATAGAAAAAATATTTTAATTACGGCTTTCCCAAACTGAAATTATTTTTTCCTTTATAGATGCGTTGTTGGTTTGAATGTCAGAATCGCTACGGTCTTCCATCATGGTTTCCCCCGACTGTTATCTGTCCAGGAATAGTTCAGTATCCTAAAGTTTAGTCGCCGAGCATAGCAGGGTTTATTTATATTTGAATAGCTGAATAATCTTAAATTCAGGGCCATATTAAAATAAATAGCCAATCTTCACACTTGAAATTATGAGTTTAAAATTCAAATGTTTTTGTTGTTTAATCATCACGATTCTATATCTATCTCTATCACTTTTGTAAAGTTATATGATGCCAGTCAATTTTGAAAGATATTTATGAATGAAATACTAAACATACGTGACCATCTAAAACTCAAAGGGCGAATTCAACTAAACCTTTATATGAAAGTCTATTCCTGCGCATATTTTTTTCACGTCTGGCAGTTTTTGTAAGGGAAAACCATGGAAAAACTCAAAAATTCAAATATTATTCGCAAGATAATAAATAAAGCTCAAGCCATGCTAAAAGTACAAAAGCAAAACAATCAAAATGGGGTAAGTCATGCATCGAAGAACACAACAAGGAAATTAACGTGATCCAACTTAACTATGTAACTGTTTGTTTCGTAACTTAAACAGCATTGAATAACTTACAACAGTACCAATAAGATAACTTGTGGTAAATCGGAATAATGAGGAACTGTTTCATACATCATTTTTGAAGTGAAAATTTCTTTAGCGGCGTTTTCCACTTTTGTTGGGATGGGTCAATCAATCTTCCTAGCCTTTTTCCTAACTATCTTGGGGTCGGCTTCCAGTCCTACCGGTTGCTGATTACCAGTATTTTACATGGAGCGACTGCCTATCTGACCTCCACAACCCAGTAACTGGGTAATACGATACCCCTTGGTAAGACTGGTGTCAGACTTTCGGGCTTCTGACGACTCGTAACGACTGTCAAAGATCCACAAATGACAGCCGGGACCAACGGCTTAACGTGCTTTCCGAGGCACGGAGGAGTCTCGTTATGTGAAGATGGTCACCCATCCACTGACCAACCCTGGCAAGCGTAGCTTAACCTGATAGAACGACCCGTGCGGCTTGTTACTACTTAGCCACGAGCTCCTTTTTTGGGATGGGTAAAAGATGTTAAACTCGCGTCAGGACGTGACCGTAAGATCCGTTACCTAGCAACCGACAAAGTAAATATCAAAATAAATAGTCTTTGACATTACGTAAAGAGTGCGTGGTAAGAAATTTTACCCATATTGATGGGTAAAAAAAAGCAGTGAAAACAAACTTCATGAAAAGTGTTTATTCAAAAATGCACAACGTTAATGTTCACGTTTTCACTTCTGCCGACACTCCCGGAGTGCAACCCGTTATTTTTTTAATAAGGTAAGAAGGTACACAGAGCACGAAAAAGCCTCGACAGCCGCTGCTAGAGAGACCGTACTGTCCACAGGTTTCATAGAAACCATGCTTGGTTTCTATGAAACCTGTGGACAGTACGGTCAGTGAACGTCACAGTTTACTCATAGAAACTGACGGCACGTGACAATTCTGACAATGCCTTGTGAAAGCTAGCTTGCACCCAGTTGCGCCAAATTTGGACACCAATATTGTTCGTAAAAGCATATCGAGTCGCTGCCGGCGCTACGTGCGGCGGCGATTTCGTGCTAAAGATAGGTACACTGTTTTAAGTCAAGAACCCCTTGTAACGTCTATATTTTCCGATTCAGCTATTTCCCTACTTTTGTTACTTGGCTAGCTACAGTGAAAAAATATCACACTTGATAGCATTCTTTAGAACTTTTCCCCAAACTTACATATTTCATGTAATAATTTTTAAATACTTTTTCTGAAAGTTTGCACCAACTCAGTGCTACCCACTCGTAGTTTTATTAAAAGCTTTTCCAGTTGTGATATAAAATTCTGAATAAAGCTACCTACATAAAAAAAGACATGAATATAATATATAATTTGCTGGATATTTTTTCTCCTCTACCTATCGTTATTTCTCCTGACAAAGTTTATTCGGTTTATATGTATGTATAAATCTATGTATTAGTATGTATTAATTTTCAATTTATCTATCCCTTATATTGCACCTGCCATGTTTTGTCTCTGCATCACCTTGGTAGAAAATGCCTCAGGCATTAAGTCCGCCTTTGTACGGTATTTTTTTTTTACTTGTGCTGCTTGTGCATAAAGTTTGAATAAATAATTAATAAATATAAAACGTAATCCTGTACACAGAAACTCACATGCAGTTTTCAATAAAAGCTGTATAGAACAATCGCACTTATTTACAGTCATATCGCGCGCAAAAGTACTATGAGGAGCTCTTGGCTAAGTAATAACAGCCGCATGAGTCGGTCCATCAGCCCTTGCCAGGGTTGGTCCGTGGATGGGTGACCATCTTTATATACCGTGACTCCTCCGTGTCTCGGAAAGCACGTTAAGCTGTTGGTCCTGGCTGTCATTCGAAGTTCATTGACAGTCGTTATGAGTCGTCAGACGCCCGAAAGTCTGACACCAGTTTTACCATAGGGTTGTCGATCAGTTTACCAGTTACTGGGTTGGGGAGGTCAGGTAGGCAGTCGCTCCATGTAAAATACTGGTATTCTGGCATCCGGTTAGACTGGAAGCCGACCCCAACATAGTTGGGAAAAGGTTAGGCAGATTGACAGATTGAATCGTAATAAACTTGATACTTTAGGTACATACAAATCATTAACATAAATCATAAATGATTTTATTTCTGTAAGTAGGTTTGTACAAACACTTTTACACGTCAATCATATTTTTTAAACTACATGAGGTCGGCGTTTCCGATCTGACTACTCTGAGAAGAAAGGCCGAAACAAAATCAGACGGCGCAGTCTCTTTTAAAGTCCAGACATGATCTTGATCAAATCATGTGAAGACCATGTAGATTGTATAACATTGTCGCACCCACGAAAAACTGGGGATTATCATTTTGATCAAATAATTAAGGTTGGTATACAGCATGTATGAGAAGCATGTAGGGTTATGCTTGGAGTTTCCGTACGTGATCGAATCAGAAATGAAGAGATCTGCAGAAGAACCAAGGTAACCGACATAGCCCGAAGAATTGCCAAACTTAACTGGCAATGGGCAGGACAGAGAAAACGTAGCGTTGGAAGGCCTCCCACAAGATGAACCGATGACTTTGCAAAGGCCGCAGGAATCCGCTGGATGCGGGAGGTACAGAATCGGTCGAAATAGCGGTGCTTGGGGGGAGGCCTATGTCCAGCATTGGTCGTCTTTCGGCTGAAATGATGATGATGATGTATAATAAAGGTGTGGTATAGTACAGACCATCGAATTGAACAACTTTCTCTCCAGGACCAACACCGTTATCGCAAAAAAAATATCAACTGGCCCATACAAGATTTCAATTCAATTCAAATCATTATTGCATAAAAAATGTGTTTACAAGCTCTTAATAATCTTTGCAGCGCTGATTTGCTGGATTTGTTTTCTCCTCTACCTATCGTTATTTCTCCTGACAAAGTTTATTCGGTTTATACGTATGTATCTATGTTTTCGGTTCATCATCAGCCTATTAATGTTCCCACTGCTGGGACACAGGCCTCCTCTCTGTGAGAGGGAGTGGGCCGTAATCTACCACGCGGGCCCAGTGCGGGTTGGTAGATGTCACATGTCTTCGAATTTTTGGTTCTAAGACATGCCGGTTTCCTCACGATGTTTTCCTTCACCGTTTTGAGAGCAGTGGTGATGAAATTATTCACACAAAGTAAAGCGCCTGCTTGGGTTCGAACCCACGACCCACAACTCGTAAGTCGGGGCCGTTACCACTGGGCCACCACTGCTCGGTTAATATGTATTAATTTTCAATTTATCTATCCCTTATATTGCACCTGCCATGTTTTGTCTCTGCATCACCTTATGGTTGACTGGTAGAAAATGCCCCAGACATTAAGTACGCCTTTGTACAGTATTTTTTTTACTTGTGCATAAAGTTTTAATAAATAAATAATAAATAAATAAATAATAATAATAATAAAGGTCACACCCTGTCAGGCACAACAATTACATAAAATATGAATAGCAGCATGATTGAAAAAATAAATGAAGTAAATAGGAATTCAAACATTGTTATCAAATCGACCCAAACGTATTTAACATGGAGCGACTGCATAACTGACATCCACAACCCAGTTACTGGTAAGACTGATCGACAAGCCTCAATTTCATAAATGAGTTTCTAAGAAACTTACATGAACCTTTATGAAACTGAGGAAAATTCTCTACTAAATCAAGTCCTTTTGTGAGTAACTAGCTGTTGGCCGCGACTTCGTCTACGATCGATACAGATTGAAAAATAGCATATCTCCAGGTCATGGTCTACTAATGTGCCAAATTTCATCCAAATCCTTTCAGCCATTTTAGCGTGAAAAATTAACAAACAAACTCACTTTTGCATTTATACTATTTATTAGTTGTGTATTTAGGATGATTATACTTATACTAAACAAAAAAAAAAAGAACGGGTTGCACTCCGGGAGTGCCGGAAGAAGTGAAAACTTGAACATTAACGTTGTGCTATTTTGAATATTTTGGAATGGTTAGAGAATAATTTCGCACGAATTGCTTTATTTATCAGTACTTATAAAAGTAGTACTATCATTTATGTGGTAAAATTCAATATTCATTAGTAGTAGTACCTATATTTATTTATTTTCAAAACATAGTCTAACAAAAATAAACAATTTAGTACCCATCAATATGGGTAAAATTTCTTACCTCGCAATCTTTACGTAATGTCAAAAACTATTTTACTTTGTCGTTGCTAGGCAAGGGATCTTACGGTCACGTCCTGACGCGAGTTTTACAATTTTTACCCATCCCAAAAAAAGTGCACAACGCTGTTAAAGAAGTTTTCACGTCAAAAAGAAACCCAGAATTTGAAACATTAAACTAATTCCATTTTCAAATCTAACTTTCCCCATGTATTCTGACGTCACTCGTTACGTAATAGTTGGAGCGTCACTATCTCAAAGTTGTTTATGGGCCAAATAAGCGTGGGTGTTCAAATATTAAGCTCAGTACAGACTGTGAACTCTGACCTTACTTCCCACGTACACTCTTCCCACTATCATAATGTGAAAATTACTTTTTTAATATTTTGGTCAACTATCCTGAAATACTTTTATTATAATGGACACCATTCTTCATGACATTTATTTTTAGCCCATATAGGTTAATGACCTACTAATAACATTATCAAACGACCAACAGTGTCAGAGCAGTTTTGAAATCGCCAACAAATATCGATTGAGCACATTTTCATGTAATGAGTCAACATTAACTGATAGCTTTCACTCTATGTATAACTTTTTTTTTTCACAAATCTTTTCCCACGTATGTAAGTAGATTTACAGTTTTCGAAACTGCTGTTGAGTTTTCTAAGCTTTTGCTCATACCTATTAGATTCGTAAAAAAAAAACACATAGGTACATCGAAAAAGTCTGTCTACTGTTGTAAAGATATAATTTATTTTTATTTATTTATTTATTTAAATTTTTCACACTCAAAAAAGGTACAAAGGCGGACTTAATGCCTTAGGCATTCTCTACCAGTCAACCAAGGGCGGTGAAAAGAGTTGATTATTCACGAATCGGATATAAATGATTTATATCCGATTCGTGAATACCAAAGGGCTCGCATCGCATCTGATCGGAAAGGATACGAATGGATGCGGCGACAGCCAATTGCGTCCGGCTTGCAAAAGTATCTGTTTCTGCGCCTAGTTTCATTCCTTCCGTTTTGACGTGTTCTAATTTTTGAAAATGGTTGAAGTTGAAAGCGAACGGAGCTGATTGCGCGTCGCAGCATACTTTCGGCCACGATCGCGTGTCGCGGAAGACGCCCGCGGTCAAGCTGCTGTGCGCGGGTTGGTAATATAGACTTTAGATACTGTGTACACGATTTAATATCGTTTAAAGATTGTAAAATCCGTTAAGTTCCTATCCGATGCGATGCGAGCCGTTTGGTGGAAATCATCCTTATGAGTTTCATAGAGAAAATTGTTTATTATGACGAGTAGAATCACCCCCTTGACAGATGCAGGTGACTAAATCGCCACCCTAAGCGGTACGCTACACAAATGCAGCGGTGCTGCTGTGGTGCTAATTACCGAACTATTTGTTTTATCATTCTCAATTCCTATCAACTATTTGTGTAAAATATTTACCTTTACTTACACAATATTCTAAGTAAACAAACATAATTCTTTACGTCTCGTTAAAAAAGGCGTTTCAAAGGAAATAGAAATAACCTTGAAGAGTACTTCGTACAGGCAACAACAAAACTACTTAGTGGAAATTGCACTAAGATTCAAAAATTCAAAAAAAAAGAGTCAATTATTCAAACTAGGCTGAGAATCACCACTTTTCGAACGTCAAAATTACATAAGACAGTCCCCCAAAAATGCCCGCCCTTCACTACTCTACAGTACTATAGCTGGGAAGAAGAAGTGGCGCAAAAACTCTCCAGCAGAAATTCGAGATATCTATGAAACATGCATTACTTGCTGATAGATAATTTACATATTATAAAACAAAGTAAGTACCACGCCCCGCGTCTGTCTGTCGCGATAAACTCAAAAACTACCAAACGAATTTTCATACGCTTTTCACCAAAAGACGGAGTGATTCATGAGGAAGGTTTAGGTGTACAATTCATTATGGTTATGTGTAAATTGGCTTAATTAACAAAATTCTAATTAAGTTGCTGACTGTACAAGCGCCGCTCACTTTTTGACATCAAGGCAACTGACAATGCACGGTCGACCAAATCGTGATTCTGGTACCTACATCCATTATAGTACCTACAACAGAATTTGCCCTAAGAAAATACGTGGTTAATCTACTAGTAGATCAATAGGTACTTGATAAATTAGTACAGCTTTGACGAAGAGAACAAAATAAATATTAGGTACACGAGCACACGACAACCTATAAAAACAAAATTGAGTGCGAAAATAAAGAATAGCATAATGTCGTATGTGTTATATTTTCAGTAAAAAACAGCGCTTCTTTTCGTTTTCAAAATAATTTCTAATAAATGTACCTAATAGGTACTTAGCCGGTGCATATATACATTTGTGTTCTAATCTATACAAATATATAAAATGGAAGTGTCTGTTTGTATGTCAAAATAACAGCTTTTTACTAAATGCATATGAAAGTGTTATTACGATCCATACAACAAAAACACTTTTTTGTTTGTTCCGGTTAATCTCCGAAACGGCTGGACCGATTTGGACGGGACTTTTTTATCTATTAGTGAAAGTCCCGTCCATCGGAAATCAAAATAAAAAGTAGCCTATTTTACCTCCCACTGGGCGTTTTTATTCCGATATTCCCACGAGAACATAGGGATTAAAAGAAAAAACTACTTTACGCGGGTGAAACCGCGGGACGCAGCTAGTAGTGCAATAAAAATAAAGAAACAAATATTGAGAGTTTCCTACATAATTTTGTAGTTTTTATAAAAGATTATAATAATAGGTTTAATAGTCAGCAGATCATTCTAGGCCAATGATCTGCTTTGCCTTTTCCCAACTATGTCGGCTAAAGGCGGAATACAGTATTTTACATGGAACAACTGCCTATCTGACCTCCACAACCCATGCAGTTACTGGGTAACACGATACCTCATGGTAAGACTGGTCGTCAGACCATCGGGCTTCTGACTTTCCTTTACCACTGTGTGCATGTAAAAATAGTGCAATCAAAATAAAGAAATATTGCGCGAATTTTCTTCATATTTTTGTCCTCTGTATCGTACAAAACGAAAATTATTGCAAAATTAATGTGACAAATTGTCTAGCGCGTGCAAACTGCTGCGATCAGCTGTTGATGATAGCTTGTGCACTAAAGGATTCATCATCTACCATCTAACTCCAAACATGGATGCAATCATAATCACTATAATCATTCACGGAATGACTAAGAAGCTGAATATTTGTGGTTTGAGTCGACGTCCTTTGATAGTAGCAATCTATCATCTCTCATCTGTATTCTGTCCCTCACCAGCTTAAAACTGGCGAAATAAATTGTACCTAGGAGTTGCTAGAATACGAATTTTCTTCTTCTAAAAAATACTCTGTCGAATTCTAGTGTCAGGCGAAGGAGAAGGAAGGCATTTGTGCTGACAACACCAAATTAAAAAAAAACACACCAAAAAATAGCAAGACTGTGAAGCACCGCGGGTATATACAGGAACTATGTCATGCGATATACCTACCTACAGGGTGGCGATTTAGTCACCTGCATTCGTCAAGGCGAACTCTATCCATCCTACTTCACAACTTTTCCTACGAAATCCATACCCGATTCGTACAAAAAAATAACTTTTCATACATGCATCGAAATAGAATATGTACATAGTAACATCGGGTTTTTCTTTCATGAATCGGTTATGAGTTTCATACTGAAAGTTGTTTAATGTCACCCCTTTGACGAATGCAGGAGAAGGAGACTAAATCGCCTTCCTAGATTTATATAAAAGTCTCACTATTTCAGGCATTTTTGTCTTATGCAGCTTAAAGCTTTGCGTCCGAATTCCCACAGCATACCGCCATATTGGCAACTACGAGTATGTAGCGTAAAATGTATAAACTGAAACATTTTCACAATTTTATTTTTGTATTTTTAATGTGGATTTTTATTTAAGAAAAAATATTTAGAAATTAATATTGTAAAAAGCTGGTATAAATACATTTTATATAAATTGACCCGTCTTAAAGAAAACGTGTTTTTTTTTCTAAATTAGTTTATAATAATAATTATATGATCAGTTTTATTTACATTGCAAAAGATAATAATTTTGAAAAAAATTATATGATAAGATTTTTTTCTATGATGAGAGATTATTTTGAATAAATCTGATGTTTTATGTTTTATAATGTAAATACAGTTGTTATTTACGAGAATCAAAACATGACAAGATTAAACAAAAACTGTTAAATGAATCAAAACAATTTATTTCTTAATTAAAACCGGCCAAAAATTTAATACTAAAACACACGTAAACAAAAAATATTTAAGTAGGTATATTTTTTTAATCTTCACAACACTCCCAATAACTAAACCCGTTTTCCTAAAAATTCAAATTTAAAAATCGAACAGAGAGCACCGCACGAAAAAATCAATTCTTTTTACTGGCAATTTTGTCAAACCGTCGCCGATTTTTATTTGAAATACGAATTTAGAGCTTTTAGTGTTCGCACCAGTTAATTTTTTCCGGGTTGTTGTTATATTTTAATAGTGTTTAGTGTGTTTTAGTAGTGGGATGGTTACTTTGTGTTGGTAGGTGTCGTGTGGAGCGCAATACGCGCTTGCCGCGGCGCGGCCGGGTTCGTACTAAGCAATTTTGGCGGTGGAAGCGGTTTGAGGGAGATTTACCAGCTTTTTTGGGAAAGATTAAAGATTTTAGATTGTGGTCGTCATATATTTGAGGGAATTGTTGAAATACGAACAAATTGTTACATACCTACTAGTCATTTTCATAAATACTAGGCAAAGTAACGAGGAAGGAAGATATGAGAGATAGAATAATACTTTTAATAATACTAAAACAATACTTTTACTGAAGTACTTTTAAATAAAGTTTTAAAAGGTTTATTGAGACAGTCAATTATTAGTGAATATAGAACCACAGACACAAAAAAAAACATGAATTAAAATACAGACAATACTAAACACTTCAAGATCAAACAAAAAAAGAATTTTTAAACTTTTAACAAAATAACATTTAAAAAACTTCTACTAAAATAATAAACTAAAACTATAAAAATCAAACTCCCACTTCTGTTCTGGCAACCCACCCTACTACGCCGCCCTGTGTAGCCGTAGACCCCGCCCGCTACGCTGCTACGCCGCTACGCGTCTACGCCATACATATATTCTACGTAACGTATTATTACGTTTTTGTAATAATAATCGCGCTTGGCGGGAAGGGGTTGGCAGAGGCTGGTTTTATCAATTAACTGGTTAAGTGTTGACAGGTTTCTTTGTTCATTTGAGAGAATAAACCGATGTTGAAGAAGATTTATCTAGTTTAGTATCTTAGATAGGTAAATGGTAATGTAATTCTTGGTTTATAAAACCTAGAGTTTGTATTATGGCACATTGCTCGTACAACAGATGGCCGATGGGGCCGAAAGGTTCTAGAGTGGCGAACGCGTACCAAAAGGTGGACCTTGACCTGACTGATGACCTTGTGAACGCTGCAAGAATCCGTTGGATGCGGGAAGCACAGAACGAAGTGGCGGTGCTTGGAGGAGGCCGTGGAATTTTTTCGGCTGATGATGATGATAATGAAGTATTATGGACTAAGATGCTTAAAACACGAGGTCAAAGCAAGCGCGTATACCGCAGTACGGTTAAATTTTTCTATAAAATTGCATAATTAAACTCTTGATTCACGCAAACGGATGTCTTTTGTTTCGTCGTCGTTTTTCGTACTTATCATCATCTTTACTAAATTTCCTTCTGCCTCCTAATAGTCCTAATGACTGCTTCATTGGATGCTTGATACACGTCATCGAAGATTTTTTGTTCCTTATCAGTAGGTTCATCGAAATATGTGCGAAGACCTTGTGCCGAAATCAAGTGACTATGCGGACAAGGTTTTAATTAACATTTTACAGTCAACGGCAATTCTAGTCAAATGTGGCATCTATCAAAATGAGTTACGCAACAACAAAGACATTGCGCGACAAGTATTTTCATTTTTCGCCTATTGTAGGTGTATACAATTACAAAATTATATTTAGTTTAGTTGTATTTTCTGGTGAAAAATAAAGTATAATTTAAATAAATATTATTTATTATATTATATAAATAAATACCTAAATAAAGTTATTTTAATTTGAAGAAAGCCTCGTTGGAATAATTGTTGTAAGTTCTAAGGACCCACTTGACTTTGATCCGCGGGTTCTTCGAGTGATAGGCAATTTTCAGTGCCTTATTTTTTCGTGTATGTATGCTCAGTTAAGGGCTATATGCTATTCCTAATAAAAAGGGACTTCATTTTTTTTAACATCTTTGGAAAATACTAGCATAATGTTATCTTATGTCATTGCAATATGTACTATACATATTTATAAAATGCACTGTACAATCGAAATTAATTTGATACATTAATTTAATTATTTACGATTTCCAACAAAAGATAAACAATTATGGACATCATTATTAATTATGAGCGTTCATTCTGAAAGTGGGGAACGTCGCAAACAGAAGTCAAATATTTCGCTGTTTTGACTAATTTGGCAATATTACTGTATGGAAATAAGAAATGTGACTAACTAGCGAACTAGAATATTAATAACTAGCTTTTGCCCGCGGCTTCGCCCGCGTAGATTTAGGAAAATATCCCACGGGAACGTACCTACTACCGGGGTTAGATACATAGTAGCCGAGGAAAACCTCATTGACTCCTACCGCTGCGCCCGCGTTGTCGGCAAACATAATTATATTGTTACGCGTAATTTTGAATCTGCGATATCTTTCAAAGTATTCATTTTAAGATGTCAAGGCATATTTTAATCTAAATTAAATGCCCGATTCAAATAACCGTTTTTATCGGATAAGGATTAATATAATACCAGTCATAATAGCTTCGGAAATAACAAATAAATTTTTATTAAATTCTGAAAGATCAAAATGGTTACTGTGTAGGTCATCCTTAGAAGATAGACATAATAATATGCTATCGCGGACTTTTTTGTGGAACTTTTTAAGGTGTACAATACTGTAGTACATTATTTTAATCTATCTCGTGGGGTTCAGCCAGCGTTTGCAATGTAAGCGCAAAAAAATGTGTTTATTTACGACATCACATTAGAACCCTCTAAATTTATCAGTGTTTCTCTACAATATTATGCATGTATTATACATATAAACTTTCCTCTTGAATCACTCTATCTATTAAAAAAAAACCGCTTCAAAATCCGTTGCGCAGTTTTAAAAATTTAAGCATACATAGGAACGGACAGACAGTGACAGCGACTTTGTTTTATATTATGTAGTGATAGTGATGATGAAGTGATAAATTGAAAATATAACATTGAATTTGAAGTTGTAATCGTTTTATTTGTTAAAAAGGCATTCCAATAGTTTCCAAATACTTTTTTACATTTAAAACTAAATACTCGGTGTTACGATATTAATTATTGCATTTCATAATCAATACTTTAGTTCACTAGTTAGCCACATTTCATATTTTCATACAGTAATATTGCCAAATTAATCAAAACGGGTAAATATTTGACAGCTATTTGCGACGTTGCCAACTTTTAAGTTAAACGCTCTTAAGTGTACCTATTCGTTCACCATGTGCAATAAAATAACAACTAAAATAACTAAGTTAAAATATTAATAACAGCTATTATAATAGCTCTACTGTACGGGTTTCAGTTACACTATGTCAATACTCAGATTACACAATACATAGTTACATTGTTACAGCTACACGCCTTCAGCGAATGAGGTTACACGTCCGTCAGTCAGTGGAGGCGTTGACACCCGATACGCCTGATACGCCAGTACTACGCCACTAGGTAGTAAGTACATGCCTACACGTCAAACACGGCTCGCTTGACCTGACAACCATGGCACTGTGATAGGCACTATCACCTATCACAGGGTGATTCTAGAACGATGGTCAAAAGGAATTTTGATTTTATTATTACAGGTTTCGTTCTAATCTGAACTTTAATTTGAGAACGAATTTAACCGGCTTATATATTTATTTATTTATTTAATACTTAATGCACAGAAATGTACAGAGGCGGACTTAATGCCATAGGCATTTTCTACCAGTCAACCTTTGGGTGATGCAGAGACAAACTGTGGTAGGTGCAATTGCGAAAAATTGAGGAATAAAAATAATATTATAAAATTTTATTAAAATTTTTTTTTTTTTTTTTTTTTTTTATTATATTCAGCAGTGATAGCCTAATGGTGTGACCGTCAGACTGTCAAGTCACATGTCTCAAGTTCGAACCCAAGGCGCGCCTCTGACTTTTCGGGTTCATGAGCGTTCTACAAACGGTGAAGGAAAACATCGTGAGGATGCCTGAGAGATATTTCTCGACGGCATGTGAAGCCGAGTCAGAGGCCCATGGGCGGCTTTAAAACCCTGACACCAGTTTAGTCACTACCCACGCAAAGAAGAAGACCGGCCTATAGCCATAGTGGACCTTGCTCTTGCGCTTGTGTATAAAGTCAAACTCAAAGCTTCATTTCAATTAAACCATGCACCTGCACTTTTGAATAGTCAAGGACGCTCCCACGTCAATTAGATAAAAGTAATTTTAGTGGGGGTAAGTCTTACTTAGGTAGATGATTAAACGTAGGAAGTTAATCGTACCATAGCTACGTACTGAAAAAAAAACGGGTGTACCTATTCCATGAAAACGGTTTTATGTAACCTTCATTACTAGGTAAGTACACATACAGGGTGGAAAAATCCACAAGTATGGGACAGTTCCCGGCAGGAGATTTTCCTTCAAGAAAACTTCGGTCGAACAAAATCATAATTTGTATTTTTGTGTCAGTAACAAGGTTCTCGTCTGTTTTCTCACTTTAAAAAATTATAAACTTTTCATTACTAAAATGTCATTTCTACACTCTAATTATAATTTAAAATTTTCCACAAGTAGCTTTCGGTTTTTCACTCTATCGACATAGGTAGGTTCGGATATCTATGGGTAGGTTTGTATGTTAAAAAAGTTTACGAGAATAAACAAAATCATTTCTGTGAACCATTTCCATATTTTAGTAAGTTATTGTGATTATGAAAAGGCAATCGTGATTTACCTAACTACAGCAAAAATGAAGATAAGAAAACATCATTAAATAAAAGAAATTAGGTACGAATCGTGACTTTACCTAACTACTGCAAAAAGTTAGATATTAAACCTCAAAGTAGCTTCCTAAAATATTATACATAAGTATTATGTTATGGTGTCAAGGCCTCATCCGCCTACGGGAACCAGAATAAGTTACAAAAGAATTAGGTGTGTCAAGGCCTCAAGGGTCTCTTTATATTAACGCATAAAAACAATGTAGACTAAGAATCAGGACACCCCATTAAGGCCTTAACCAGGTGATTCTATGACCACAGGGCCGATATTAATTAAAAATTATATGCCCGAAATTAAAAAAGTTCAAAATCTAGTCCTAGTATCACGTAACAAAAAGCAAGTCAAAAAAAAAAAGTTGGTAGGTATATCAGAAATATTTTTGACAGATTGTGACTGAGATTAGAATGCGAGCATTCTTAAAAATACGGGAATCGCCCCTCAGAAGCGAGAACTCTAAAGCGGTCCCTTAGACGATCATGCAGCATGATATGCAATTCTTTGAATTTATTAGACTAGGACGTGAATTACCACGCAGCATGACATGCAAGTACCGTGAATTGTTGGTAACAACGAATCTGTACCTTTTGCATGACAATCCGATCTGATCATGCGTCATGCATTTTTCATTGCATGATGAAAAATTGACAATCAACTGCTAGCACGTAGTTTGCATGTCATTCACATCATGCAATATAGCTAAACGGTCATGCATGCATGATCGTCTAGGGACAGCTTTAAGGACAATGCCCACACAAACTAAACTCTACCACTTAAAAAAAACTGGTACCACTTTCCCAAAACTCAATCACATTACAGAAAGTACAGTGACAAGTTATCCTCGTCTCAATATAACACGCATTAAGGTAATCGTCGTTCCTCCCCTGCATTCATCCCCGTACATCTCCGGGGGTGAGTCGTAAATATTATCCGAGGGTTGCACCCCCATGCTTTGTGAAAACCGGCCGGTTATTATATTTTGGGAAGCTGGGAGGTTCGGCTCGTTGTGGAAAGCTTGGATTAATTTGTTTAGTTGGCTTAAGTTGTCTATTAATGTCTATGGAAGTTTTTATGGTGAAAAAAGTTTTAAAAGATAAAGTCCGGGAAGTTTTCTTTTAGTAAGTTGTTAGAAACCATTTATTTATGTTAGTGCGAAACCAAAAACAACAACTGCAAATAATGGGAACTATTTAACAGACCACTTCAAAAACACCAAGACCAAGAAAATTGCCTATTTTGGATCCTGCGTCTGCCGACCGGTGGGTAACGTGATTTCACCAAGCAACATGAAGGATTTTATTGTTTAGAATAGAATAAGAATTTTATTAAATGACAAATAAGGGTTATCTACAGAATATATGTATAGACACCTTTTAAAACTAAAACATTATTGGTTTCCTTAGAATTTAACACAATAACAATCTCCAGAGTTCCTGCACTAGGCCTGTCCCGCAGGAAGCAATAATTTTTCATGAACTTACAATACAAGGTTTATGCAGAATATCACAATGAGTTACAATAACTATTATAGGCTTATGAAACTATTAACCCTGCATCATGATTTTATAAATTAAAAAAAGGTACCTCCAATTCCCTCAAGAAAAATCTTTAGTACAAAATACAAGCGGGTAATTCTCTCTAAAATGGTCTTAGCGACCCCCTGTGACGTCACTTAAGTGGTGAAAACTAACCCCCGGCACAGAGGGTTGAAAGAATTGATTCTCATCTGATTTGCCGTGACGAATCTAAAGAGCTGATTTGGGAAGAAGGGTATTAAGATGTTGTTGAATAGAAAAGCTATGGGAAGGGGCAGGGCCGGATTTAGGGGAGGGCAACCGGGGCTGCAGCCCCGGGGCCTCCACAAAAGAGGGGCCCCCACAATAGAGACTTCGGAATAAAATATATTCAAATTCAGACTAGTAAACAACTTTTCCTTTGATATTTTTTTTCGCGTTTTAACTTTACCTACAGTACTTTGTACAAACATGACTATATTAAAAATATTAACAGAATTATCGATCTTCTATATTATTTGTTCACTCCAATCAGGCAATCAGTAAATTAACAAAATATCAAATGGCGATTCATGGCGATCAAAGATTTTTCGGCGAAAAAAGCTCGGCAGATAATTCTTGTTTCCGATTATATTTATATGTTTGTTAAATAATAAAAGAATCTATACTTGGTTTCACAATTTAATGGAAAAGTCGACTGAAAAAAATTTACCATTTTATTTGGAAAATTATTTGGGGCCAGGGGGCCTCCACTCGTTTGTTGCGTCGAGGCCTCCAGACCTCTAAATACGGCCCTGGGAAGGGGTGATAAAATGTATAAAACTTTTGCACTCGCTATCAATTGTTTAAATTTTTTGGCATAATAAAAACAGGCGTATAACACCACAATCTGGTAAAGTCGGCCTATGAATGATAATTATGATGATTCCTACCCAAGGCTCGATGACACCCTCATATTCGCTGTCTGGTTGTGATCCTGTCCCTTGCTACAAAAAACTGAAAAGTATGGAAAAACGCTTTTTAGGGTTTCATAGTCATCGGAACCCTAATAATTTCTTCATGTCCGTCTGTCCGGATGACATACGTACACTATACTACTTACTATTTTACATAACTCAACCAAAACAAAATGAAGTTCTTATGTTTTTCACAATTGTTAAATAAAAACAAATCTGGCATTATCAATGATGATATTGATAACATTCACAAGCCTTACTTTTGATATTTTCATTCATCAAGAATTTATCTCCATAATTCTTTATTACATTCCATAGTATGTCTCATTGATACAGGTAATGCCATCTAGCGGAAACTATGAAACTAAATAGCTAATCAACCAGCCCAATATTTTCAGTTCCCCACTTGAATGAGTTTACAATTGATTCACTTCATTTTCAATAGATGTCGCTAGTCAACTAATGGTGCAGCAAAATAAAAGAGTTTTGTTACATTGCTTGGGCGGGTCTACAATCGATGCTCTGTGCAATCGGCAAGAATGTTCAGTGTCCATTCCTGCATTTTTTAGGAGTCTATTTTTGTTTTGCATAGCAATCAAGCAATGGATTGTTGCTATGAACTTTGATAGAAAGCTGACGACCTGTGTTGGCGTTATCAATGATTGGTATCAGATGTAGGTAATAAAATGCTAATCATTTGATAACCACTTTGACCTTAATATAATTTTCATGTTATGATAGTGAGTCATGTTATTATAATGGAATCATGATCATAAATAAGTATAATGAGTATTTATGTGCACTGAAGTTCTACCACATAGTACGTTCTACTAGTACTTAATTTAAATGTTTCTGAATAATAAATAAGTAGGTATTATAACAACGAAATAAAAATAGTTAGTTCGAAATGCAAAGATAAAATTACTTATACAGGGTGTTAAAGTAATTGCGTGCCATAGCTTAGGGGTAGGTTCAGTATCGATAAAGGAAACTAGGAAAAATTAAAAATTAAAAAATATTGCAAGGTCAACCTAATTTAGTTTGGAATCAGGTATTTACAAAGATTAAAAATCAACTTATTTACTCATGTTTTAAGTTGATTTGATTGCCATTTTAATTTAGTAGGTACTAAATTAGGTTGAGCTTGCAATTTTTTTTTAAAGTTTAAAAAAAATATATTCTAGAGTTTTTATTTTTCCTAGTTTCCTTTATCGATACTGAACCTACCCCTAAGCTATGGCACGCAATTACTTTAACACCCTGTATTTTACTTAAGGTTTTCAAAAAGATTTGGGTGTTTCTTCTCAGAATACAGACGAGTAGCCCCACGAGTAATCGCGATAGAAAACAATGCAGACAATAATTTAAAAAAATTACGTGATTTGAAAACTAATTCGCAAAAACATTATCATTTATCATTATATCAGTTCTGTTCATCTTATTTCGTCTGTGGCATGTATGATGATCTAGTGAGTTAGAGGCGCGCAAGCGCAGCTGGCGAGTCACTGAATACCACTGAATACCCAGGTGGCCAGGTTCGAATCCAGGCTCGGGCAGTATTCTGAAATATTTTAAAAGGTACCTACTTAAAATAAAACGATCCGAGCCCCTTTTAATGGTAAGTAGGTTCTAATAAAGTGAACATGTTTGGTTAAAATAATGATGTGACCCTACCTTCCAACCTACCCCAAATACCTACAGGCTACATGCTCTGTGATACAGGCGTAGCAAACAAAGACCCACTTGAAGAAGAAAACAAAACATTATCAGTTCAACACAATAGACTGTGTTTTTACCGTATCCTGCCTGAAGCTAAATAGAGACTGTCGTTAATTTACAATTGTTAAATAAAGCGACATGTATTATTAAAAAAACTAGCTTCAAACCAGTTTTTTAACGTTCAAAGGCATAACATACAGTTATTTGTATAGCAAAGAATAAATTAAGAAACAGACGATTGTTATCTATGGTCTGCAAAACGCGGGTCGCGTCGTCGCGTCCTCACGTTGACTCAGCAGCGCATGCGTCATAATACGAGTGTATAACCAATATGTCTTGAGCGGCGGCGAAATATGGAACTAACCAAAAATGTACTGAATTTGACTTGTTTTTAGTATTTTCCTTAGCAAGCAGCGCCACCCCGAAAGAACAATGTGTATGCTGCCATGCTGGGTCCTGGCTTGTTACAACTTGATATATCTACTTTTAACAATTTCTAGTAATTTAATTTGCTTAGTCATAATAGCAGTTATTTATGTAGTAAAAAGATTTTAAAATATTCATTGAGTAACAGAGGTGTGTCAGCTAAAGATAATTTTGTACATTATTTGTACTGTACATTACATGGAAAAATAACGTCACGGTTGTCATGAACTATTTTTATTTTTTAATTGCGTCAGTTATTCCCAGAAGTAGAGTCACTAAAAAGGTGGAATATACCCATTATTTCATAGTTGAGGTTACTGAGTGGATCCCTAATTCCCACTTGTACCTAATTCTATTCAAATAACTTTTAGAGCCTACGTCACGTAACTTCTACCTTGCAATTGCTAACCGACTTTTAAGAAGGGGCCTTATGATTTCGAATTATATTCTTTTTAAACATACTTATAATAAAATAGGTAGGAGCAGTGGTGGCCCAGTACCTATTATATAGTAACGGCCCCGACTTACGAGTTGTAGGTCGTGGATTCCAACCCAAGCAGGCGCTTTACTTTGTGTAAATAATTTCATCACTACTGCTCTCAAAATGGTGAAGGAAAACATCGTAAGGAAACCGGCATGTCTTAGAACAAAAAATTCGAAGACAGGTAGTGACATCTACCAACCCGCACTGGGCCCGCGTGGTAGATTACAGCCCACTCCCTGTCATGTCACAGAGAGGAGGCCTGTGCCCCAGCAGTGGGAACATTAATAGGCTGATTATGGCATATAATAAAATACTTAGTAACGAAGAATTTTTGTCCGTTTGTCTGTGATGTATGTTCCGTATTGACGCAAAACCAGCTGATCGATTTGGCCGAAGGCACCCAGATAGTTTAGAACCTGCCCCTCAATTACGCAATGCACGATCAATTTTAAATTGAAACCAATTGAAAAAGATTGCCAGTCCATTGCTTCATAAGTTCGACAAAAAAAATCTGCTCAATTTTTTATGTCGAACTTATGAAGCAATGGACTGACAATCTTTTTCAATTGGTTTCAATTTAAAATTGATCGTGCATTACGTACCTAATTAGGGTGCTGAATTTAACACTTAGGGTACTTTTATCCCGGTAGTACGTCTACGCGAGATATTTTCCGATATCCACGCGGGCGAAGCCACGGGTAAAAGCTAGTATTTACCTGACTGCCCCAGAAGGGAGTAATGTTTTTAATAAAAATGACTGCTGAGATAACCGGAAATAAATAAAACCGAAAATCCATTAAGGAAAAGGGTGTTATCCCACCAGCACCCTAATTACGAAACGCAAACTCAATTTTAAATTGAAACCAATTGAAAAAGATTGCCAGTCCATTGCTTCATAAGTTCGACAAAAAAAATTAAGCAGATTCTTTTTGTCGAACTTATGAAGCAATGGACTGACAATCTTTTTCAATTGGTTTCAATTTAAAATTGAGTTTGCGTTTCGTAATTAGGGTGCAGGAACACTAACTTTAAAAAAAAAACCTAACCAAAATATCTTAATATATAGACTTATGTAAAGTTGGACCACAGATAGTATCTACAAGTAAATATTTAGGCCATGCAAATGCATTTTACGATGCGTACGATGCATAATAAAATTTACAAACAAAGGAGGCCTTGCATCCAATCAGAACTTCAATAAAGATCGTCTCTTTGTGTGCTGCCATCTTGAAAACTGCTGAACCGATTCAATAACTTGTCATTGTGGCAATGAGAACATGAAAACTGGGTGATTTTTAAACAATATTCAGATTTACACCCGTCATCTACGAATAATTTCGTAGCCCGTTGTAATAACATCAGTTGAATTGTGAATTTGTGATTGATTTATCACCCAGTCAGTCGATTCAGTCAGAGTCAGTCATCCGATTGAATAGAAATCTTGCAAAGATCTTTGCGTATGAGGGTACAAGGCTTTCAAGGGCCTATTCACTTATAGAATCGGCAACTTCATCAAGAATCATGGAATAAGTAAGAAGGTTCATTCATTGTTATGACTTATGATACCTACTATTCAAGGTGTTCCTTTTGATATCCCGGGTTTGTTATAATATAACGAGTACTTAAATCAATTTCATTCAAACCAATCATCAAATCAATAAATATTAAAAATACGAAGTTGTCATATTTTTTTTTTAAATTAACTTAAATAGTCTAATATAATGTTTTAGATAGAAAAATGAAAAAGAAAAAACATATTCTTTGACATGGTCTTATTAATCCCTACCCTAGAGTTATGGGATATCAAAAGGAAGACCTTGTACAATCATTACCTATAGTTATGATAGGAACGAACATGCATTTTTTTTTTTTTTTTTTTTGGGTGGGAAATCATCAAATGACTTCTCCCGCTCTGGGCGGAGCGGAAGGGCGTGTCAGACTTTTACTGACTAAAACCCACCCGTGTTCCTTCCCTTGCCTAGACCAGGGCCACGGTTTCCCCTAAGGACTTATCCGCAACCCCAGTGGTAGGCATCGGCCCAAACGGACCCCTTCAGCTTCGCTGACGACTCTTTGAGGCGCGCGTGGAACACTACGCGCCGTCGACCCGGGCTTGGTCCTGATCGGACGGAGAGCTACCCATCACTCTCCGTCCGCAAGCCCGCGCCTACGGTGGCCGGAAATCCGCGATGGATTCCCGACGCCCGGGGCGTCTACTACCGCGGCGGCTAGGGGCTCGAGGGAGCGACCTTAGTCTCTGCCTCTCGCGCCCCGCCTCCTCCTTCACGAGCATTACTGCTTCGCAGAAGGAGGTGACAGCCTGCCATGCCCTCTCGCTCCGCACCATGGCATGAACCAGGGCCGGACGCGAGAGGTCATTGCCGCCGATCGCCTGCACGAGGACACGGCGGTGCTCCGCCCAAGCCGGGCAGACCTCCACCGTATGCTCCACCGTGTCCTCCGAACGAACATGCATGGTTCTCTCAATGAACGGTAGATATTAGTCACTGTGTGAGGGATAAATATTGTACCTACAGTCGTAGTTCCCCATTAGTAGTTCTATGTATAGATCCTGCGTGGGATTATTTTCGGTGGGCTTGCGATCAGCTGTAAACGCAGTACACGAAATATTTGAGCAACACAGGTATTCAGTCTTATCTTACCTACACCGCGACAGGCCGCGTGCACTAATTGGTGATTGCCAATCTTCTAACCGTCTAACCAAAGTGCTCCATGGAGAAACGTTTTCGCAATTCTTTTGACAGTATCTGTGATTTAGGTACATTAACGATGCTCTCTATTACTTTCCTCTTTGATTGAATATTAAAGATTTGTGTAGACAAACTGTCTCAGCATAGGTATAGTACCTACTTGGTTTATGTGTCTGTTCTTGTACCTAGCAAATAACATTAAGTTAGTTCATAGTTTATTTTTAGACCCATTGAACAGAGCTCGCCTTTTACACGATGTCACCCTTGCAGTTATTGAGTTATGCACTACATGGACGTCAAGTCAAGGAATTTATATAGATTAAGTATGAGAAATTCCTATTAATAGACCAGTGTCACTCTGCAGGTAGGTTTCGTATTCGTAAGATTACGTACGAACTATCTAAGCCTTAGAGAGTTAGTAGGTATGTAATCTTATGAAACTACCTAATCCCTTAGATTTTAAGGGATTAGGTTAGGTTAGTTAGGTTACATCTATATAATGTGAAGAAGTTGGGCAGCGGTGTACTTTGCGCTTATTACTTACAAGTTTACCTACAACAAACTGCCAAGCATGGTGGTATGTAGCAGCTATCTTTAGAGAAACCCAGGTTCAGCAGAAGACATTAACGGGCTTATACATTTATGAGAAGCATGAAGAAAAATCTAAAACCCTGCAAATGAGACCTAACTAAGATTGTTCAAACCTACATCACCAATACGACAACGTGCTCCGTTCCTCAATCGGCGAGGTGCGTCCACCCTACATCACGCCACACGTCAACTTATATTTTTCCGACAGGGCATTATTCCATTTCACTTGATTGCTTTGATTTGCATACCAGTATTCTAAAAGGTCTACAATTTTTTTAAATTTAGAATTTCTCAACTTATCCCATAATAATTCATAATTTGATAAGCTTACTATCAAACGTGCGGCTTGGATCTAGAAAACACGCATACACACTAGTGTACGTATTTATATACTGCGTTCTTAAAGATAGCCAAATCAGTAGACAGGCCCTTTCGGAAACCAAATTGTGCGTTATTTATTGGGAAATTCTTTTCACTTTTAAAATGAGTGGCAGTGCGTTAAAATATTTTTTTTTTGTAATATGTACCTATTAGTTAATAGTTTTGAGAAAATGGTCGCTAATGATATAGACCGGTACCTAATAAGACATAGGTACTTGACACATCGCCACTTCTATTCTTTATAATTGGACGACTATGGTCCTCATGAAATTATCAGGCAAATAACTATAATCAATACATTCATTAAACAATTGAGGAATTCTGATAAATAACAATTCAGGACCGTACATAAGGTGCTCGACAATGAGTTGAGTTTAATAACAATTAATAGTTTGTACCAAGAAATCGGGTAAGGAGCTAATAATAAACATTTCAGAAAATGATTCACGAAATTAACCTCGTGTACCGAGTAAACCATAACCTACAGTTCTTTGTTAAAAACGTTAACTAACTCAAATATTTTAAAGAGGACTCATTGTTTTGTTCACATTGTCATCATGGGTATTTTTTACATGACTTATGCCAAAAAGATCTTACTCAGAAAATAAAATGAGAAAAGCCTTCTGCACTTGTTTACTTGTGTATTAATACTAATTCATTCATTAAAACTAACCAACAAAAGAGAGCAGTTTTGGGAGCAGTGGTGATCAAGTGGTAACGGCCCCGACTTAAGAGTTGTAGGTCGTGGGTTCGAACCTAAGCCGTCGCTTTACTTTGTGTAAATAATTTCGTCACCATTGCTCTCAAAACGGTGAAGGAAAACATCGTGAGGAAACCGGCATGTCCTAGGACCTAAAATTCGAAGACATGTAACATCTACCAACCCGCACTGGGCCTGCGTGGTGGATTACGGCAGACTCCCTAACACAGAGTCCTCTCTGTGAGAGGGAGTGGGCCGTAATCCACCTGGCGTGGCTAATCCGTGGCTTGTGTCCCAGCAGTGGGAACATTAACAGGCTGATTATGTACCAACAAAAATGTATACTTTAAACCTCAGACCAAATAAAAAACCAAGACATAGCGCTGCGCACAATACAGTGAAGCATGCCAAAACTACACCTCCGCTCGGTGCATACACGCTCACACGCATACAATTACAACCATTTACAATGAAACTACACCTCATTAGGTGCACACATGTTTTCAAAACTGGCCTGACGTCACTGTTGATAGCGCTATGGTCTTGGTTTTTTATTTGGTTTGGCGTTAAGACAAAATAATTCATTGAAAGTTAAATAAAATAAAATAAACAAAATAAAAGTAATCAGTCTTTATTTCTCTCAAGATACACAAAAATAAAATACAAACTAAGAAAAAGAAAAAAAAAATTATTACGACATTTAAAATAGATGGTTCATAATTACGAGATCCATACATAAATTAGATCATAGTTACAAATAGAGCGATAAGACCGGACATTAACATTTCACAGTATCTTATCTCCCCTCGTTTCTCGGAAGACAATCATACATACACATGTCGTAATTAACATGTACCAATTACCTAATAGGTAAATCTAGAATAACTTCGAGCACTTACTTCCTAGAGCGAAAGCTATGAGTAAGATAAATAAGTACCTACTTAGATCTTGCCCAATAAGAACAAGATATGGCTATAATTATGTATAAGAAAATATGGCGCGCTTCCACTTAAAAGAGTTATAGTTGTGAAGGTTACGTAACGGCAATAAACTTACAGGGACCTATTGTAAAATAGTAGATACATTTTTATCTACGTAACACTCAGTCTCACAGCTACTTAATAGTATTTTTGTTATTCGTTCTTCCGGCACGACCATAATTCTAATACGCAGTTAGGTTTAAAATGTTAACTCTAAAGCGCGTCTCCATGTCTGGGCAAATAGAGGAACTCGGAATTCATCTAGCATAGCCTCCAATTTCTAAGTGAGATCTTGACCCTAGCTAGATTTCTTAGCTTTGTAAACGAGGTAGACTGCTTTATGCAAAGAAAAATAATGAAATTTCCCTCATAGACGAGACCTGTAGGTACAGCGGAATAATGTCTGTGTAAAATATGTCAAGGATAACTTATATTTTTCTGCGTAATAATAAGATTGGTTATGTAGCACATACGACTGTGTATTTTATAACTAAAAAGTAACTACTGGTAAGTACATTGGATCCTGATTGACGCATCATTGCCAAGGTTGAACATTAAATGTAGAGCAAAACAGGTTGACCGTGAGCCTTGACTTTTGTTACCTCCTAGTCCTAGCTAAGTAATAATACCCATACATTATTAAATTCGTCTGAAATTATGTACCTACCCATACTTGTTTGCGTAGACCAGAGGATTAGGGCAAGATAATGGGGTTTAGTTATAAACGTTGCTTAAAGTTAAGTGACGTTCAAGTTCAAACGTCTAATAATGGTTAAACAGTCGCTAATCATTACTTAACTTTAAGCAACGTTTATAAATAAACCCCATTGTCTAAGCTCGTGGCTAAGTAATAACAGCCGCACGAGGTGATCCATCAGGTTAACCCACGCTTGCCGGGGTTGGTCTGTTGATAGGTGATCTTTACATACCAAGACTCCTCCGTGCGTGCCTCAAGCCGTTGATCCCGGCTGTCATTCGTGGATCTTTGACGGTCGTTATGTGGCGTCAGAAGCCCGAAATGCTTGCAACCAGTCTTACCAAGGAGTATCGTAATACCCAGTTACTGGTTTGCGGAGGTTAGATACTCAGTCACTCCATGTAAAATAGGTACTGGTATTCAGCTGCATCCGGCTAGACTGGAAGCCGATCCCAACATAGTTGGGTAAAGTCTAGGCAGATTGATTGAATATGTCTACAAGCAGTAGGGTCCTACCTATCATCCTGTTATCAAGAACAAATTGTGCAATTAGAATTTCGTCTATTTACCTACTGTTTGAACGGGAACTATTTTGTTTTGTGTTTGATTGAAGCAATGGAAGATTTTTGTCAACTAATGATAGTCTGGCTAGTGACTACTATATGATGAACAAATTGGCCGTTAGTTAGATCTCTATCTTAATAGATTAATCACCTCTAATACATTACAACGAAACAGTAATTTATAAACATTGACGGTAAAATTCGTGACTGATCAATAAGAAAACAGGATAACGCATTAGGTACATGATGTAAGCTAATTATGTTCCATTAGCTAATTTAATAATGACATTTCTCTATGGTGAAAATAACGAATAGCATTTGAAAAGGTTATTCAAATAACGGTTTTTAACTACTCGATATTAATCATGTAGAGTGGTTGCTGTTTACAGTTATCGACAAGACAAAATATCGATGAACCGTTTGTTAATTTTGGATTAGTGAAAACGTGTGATATTTGAAGTTGGCATGGAAACTGTATTTGTTATTCAAATTCTAGTCGTTTTGTAATGTTTGCTGACGAAAATGTAAATATTATCTCAGACTTTCGCTGCCGAGAAATATTTTCAGAATTTATAATTTTATTGGAATTTGGCAATAACATTTTTATTTACTTATGGTTTCGATTAGGAAGAGGTGTTTTTATTTTATACTAGCTTGTATACGTTGTCCTGTCCAAATAACAATGATGCATACAAAAATCCCATAGAAAAAGGAACCTTCAGATTCTTTTGTAGACTATTACCTACACACATTCTCAGAAAAAAAATAGCCAAATCTGTCTTGCCGTTCTCAAGTTATGTGCTTACCGACGAACAGCATTTCATTTTTATTACCTAGTAAATATGTATATAGTCACGATTATTTATGTAAAAACTCCTTAGGTGAAATATAAAAAATATAAAAACATTTTATTCAGACTATTTTTGTTCATAAAAATTTTTAACAAAAAAATTAAAACCGACTTCCAAAAAAAATACTACAAAGTGAAAAATAACTTTAATTTCGGAAGTCGGTGTCTTTAGTTTTTAATTTTCGTTTTTTGCCACCGACTTCCGAAATTAAAGTTATTTTTCACTTTGTAGTATTTTTTTTGGAAGTCGGTTTTAATTTTTTTGTTAAAAATTTTTATTTTTCACTTTTTAGTTGTGGTTTTGATGTGAAGTGTTCGCTTATTATTTATTTAACAATCACAGCACATCATGTAACACTATTAAACCTAAACGTTAATGTTATTTACCTTCAAGGTCAACCTAATAGCCTCAAGGAATACTATTCTCTATCCATATGTACGTATAATTTTGAAAGAATTTTCTCTGAACTCCTAACCTTTGAGGAGTTGTACCTTCCATCATCAGCTCATCCATAGGAAATCATCATCAAACGCAAATAATTGAACAAACTGTATGATATTGTCTGAAACGTAACAGTTATATGCTTATAAATTGAGTGTTCTTCTCGATTTCCTTGGGATCCCATCATCATATGCTGACTAGATGACCAGGGTACCAACTTGAATATGTACCCTAACGAACAAAAAAAGAATTATGCAAATCGGATTAGAAATGTTATATAGTTATCGACATACTAATATACAAAGTATCGTCAAAATGACATCGTCCAAATAACAATAATGCTTATAAAATAAAAACTACTAGACCAAACTGAAATAAATTTTTATGGGACTACCTGGCAGCTAGGGGTCACAAAATCGGTTTCACCGAAATCGAAAAAACCGGTTAAACCGGGTTTCACGTAATTTTTAGAAAACCGGTTTTAGTTTAGTGATAGCCGAGTTTTCGATTTTATCGGTTTATTTTTCTATTAAGTACTCGGAAATAACATTTCAGGATAGAGACTTTGAGATACTAACGGATGTAAGCAAATGTTTGTAAATAGCTAAGATGACAGTCGAAGCTCTTTGTCGCTGCGACGCAAATCTCATTACTGCAGATATAGCTATGAATTTCATGCTCACAAAGTTAAAGGAAGACCAGGGGCGTTTTAGTGCTAGCTGAACGAATTACCTATCGCACTAAACAGCGATGCACTAATTTGACCTCTGTTCTGAAATATTTGCAGAACGCATCAGACTATTTTCGTATGAAAGATGAAAGTGCTACTTTTCCGAGTCTTGATGGCCAACAATTAGCTGATGTCACTATGTGATGTGAGATATAAAAAATCAGGCAATCCCAGAGTCTGACAATACCGCCCAGCAGTCAAAGCAGCTCAAGTGACGACAATGACTTCGTATTAGCTTCTAGAGCTTCTAGAACAGTAGCTGGAATGAATGAAGAATTGCAAGCAGCAATTGAAAAGTCCATGTCTGTGTCTCAACCTAACAGGACGTTCTCCGCTATAGATACGGAATTTGAGAATGATTTACACTTTAGACACTTTAGACATTCGTTCAATTTTACGCTATTATCGCATTACCAATGCATCAAAAATAAGAACGGAGTATAATTTATCGTTGCTTTAAGCCAGATGTTTTGTTGATTCTCACTTTTTCAGATGTTATAATTGTTGTTTTTTTTTTTCGTTTATTCAATCAAGGAGTTTTTCATTTTATTCTAGTGTTCACTGATTTAGCTCTAAAACGAATTATAAATACTGATTAATAAAGAGTTTAGAATCATAGAAAAGGCTTTATTTAAAAAAATCGAAATAATCGAATAAACCGGAAAACCGGTTTTTGTGATGAAATAAGAATCGTCTAACCGGTTTTCTAATATACCTGCGGTTTTGTGACCCCTACTGGCAGCTATTTCGCGTCAAACAAAAAAAGAATCACGCGAATCGGTCGATTAACCGCGGCGTAATCGATGTGTATGTGTATGATGTGTGTGGTAAAACGCCACAGGCATGGAGCAGAGGTGTGGTGGTACTCTTTTTTAAAAAGGGCGACAATGCCCTGCTTAAGAACTATAGGCCCATCACACTTCTGACCCATGTCTACAAGCTGTTTTCAAGAGTCATCACGAACCGTCTCGCACGCAGGTTTGACGACTTCCAGCCTCCTGAACAAGCCGGATTCCGTAAAGGCTTTAGCACCGTGGACCACATACATACGCTGCGGCAGGTTATACAGAAGACCGAAGAGTATAACCTGCCTCTCTGCTTAGCGTTCGTGGATTACGAGAAAGCCTTCGATTCGATCGAGACATGGGCTGTACTGCAGTCTCTTCAACGGTGCCAGATCGACTATCGGTACATCGAGGTGTTAAAGTGCCTATACAAAGACGCCACTATGTCAGTCCGACTCCACGACCAGACCTCGAAACCTATCCTTCTGCAGCGAGGTGTGAGACAAGGAGACGTTATCTCTCCGAAACTGTTCACCGCTGCACTGGAGGATGTCTTCAAGATTCTGGACTGGAAAGGGCTAGGCATCAACATCAATGGCGAGTATATCACTGACCTTCGGTTTGCCGACGATATAGTTATCATGGCTGAGACCATGGAGGACCTCAGTATAATGCTCGATGACCTCAGTAGAGCCTCCAAAAGAGTGGGTCTTAAAATGAACATGGACAAGACAAAGGTCATGTCAAATGCCCATGTAACACCCGCCCTCATAAAGATCGGAGACGCTACGCTCGAAGTTGTAGACGAGTATGTTTACCTAGGACAAACTGTTCAGCTAGGTAGGTCCAACTTCGAGAAAGAGGTCAATCGTCGAATCCGACTCGGTTGGGCAGCGTTCGGGAAGCTGCGCAATATCTTCTCGTCCCACATACCACAGTGTCTCAAGACGAAAGTCTTTGACCAGTGCGTGTTGCCAGCGATGACTTATGGCACTGAAACGTGGTCGCTCACAATGGGCCTAATTAGAAGGCTAAAAGTCACCCAAAGAGCAATGGAGAGGGCTATGCTTGGAGTTTCCCTACGTGATCGAATCAGAAATGAAGAGATCCGCAGGAGAACCAAGGTAACCGACATAGCCCGAAGAATTGCCAAACTTAAGTGGCAATGGGCAGGACATATTGCTCGCAGAACAGATGGCCGATGGGGCCGAAAGGTTCTGGAGTGGCGACCACGTACCGGAAGACGTAGCGTTGGAAGGCCTCCCACAAGATGGACCGATGACCTAGTAAAGGCCGCAGGAATCCGCTGGATGCGGGAAGCACAGAATCGGTCGAAGTGGCGGTGCTTGGGGGAGGCCTATGTCCAGCAGTGGACGTCTTTCGGCTGATATGATGATGATGATGATGAATCGATGTACATACATAGAAAAAAAAAACATACCGGCCGAATAGAGAACCTCCTCCTTTTTGGAAAGTCGGTTAAAAAGAAAATATGACAATGTCGCTTTTTCTTAGCTGGGTATATGAATGATTGGTTTGAATAAAAATTATTTACTCATACTATCTTGATGATTTACTCATATATCAATGAAACTTAGATACACACATCGAGAGTCTAGTGGTAAGTTGTCTTAAAAAACATATTGAAATATAATTCATAAGCTGGTTGATTCTTTGACATGGTCTCATTATTACCCTAGAGTTATGGGATATAAAAATAGCGCCTTGTATATTATTATACCTGCTTAACTGTCACTAACGAGACACAATAGAATTTTTATTGTTATCGGTTTCTAAAGGCTCGATCGACAGCTCAGCGGATAATGTAGATAGTATTTTAATATATTTCTTGTACTTAATTCTTTTTTTTTTATTTGCCTATGATACCATAGTTTACCACCACGCCACTGACACCACTAAGCTTAGTTTGTATCAGTTCAAAACAAGATCGCAACCCACGAGTGCAGCAAAAACTTTTGCAATAAATACAGGCAAAATCCTGTCGCCTCCTACACGTCGCGGGGGACATACATCTTGACATCAACAGGATATTTGTTTTAAAAGGTGTAATGTCTTAAAGGTTACGTAGAGATCTAACTACTGAGCTTTTTAAAGTATAGCTAAAGAATTGAAGATGATTAGCTGTTTTCACTTATGATGAATTAATATTGAATCCACGAATAGTCTTGCTTTTACAAATCAGGTTTAACAGTCTATTTTTGGCATCAAATCGAATGTTTCTTTTTACTGCCAGATGAACTCTTATCATTTCTATACATTTATTAGAAAACAGGATGCATTAACAACTAGGTACTACCTAGCTACCTACTACTTTAACTTTTATTGACCCCTCGCAAAAATAGCGACATCCATCATTCACACATTATACGTAGAAATACTGGCTCGATACAAATCCATCTGCATCAAAACGTATAGCCACCACAACGAAGGACAGACTAGAGTGACACATTTTATGTGGGAGAGTGGAATGTCGCTAGAAGTCAGGATAGATTGCCACTACCACGACTAATTACACGCCATCGCAAAAACTGCGCTAATCGAATCAAATTATTGCGAGCAGTTGACACTAGTTGACTTAAAATTGGACTGTTTTCCCTGTTTTTGCTATTTGGGTGCCGTTTGGCGGAATTGTGTTGAAATTATGGGTAGGTACATAAATGTAGTACAGTGAATGAGGAAACGCATATTTAGCAGTGTTTATGCATTCAATAATGCAATGTTGTATTTTGTGAGTCAGACGCACTTGTTTGTGATTCGTTTCTTATTGGCAGAAACGGGAACAATGATGAAAGTGATCAAAACATAACAGTCAATTTTATCTTCCAAAGTTCACCGATGAACAAAAAACATCTACGTTTAAAACAAATAGAGCGATGTTCGTTAAAACGGTCACTGCCCATTACCACCCAAAAACTCTACAGTCGTTTTTATTTAGTTAAATACTCGCTCATCCATAAACACGACAAGACTGCTCATCATTGACATGGTGTAAGCAGTATAAGCAACATTTTTACGTCCTCCTTACAGCCAGTAGCGAGATTTTACGAGCGGAGGTTAACAAGAGACCAGAAATAGGACTGAGGTGAATGGTCGCTCTCACCCGTTTATTATTCGCTCATAAAAATAATATCTGCCGAATTTACTCGCTGCGGAAGTGATGTGAATGTTTCCTTGAAATGTGGGTTATGTTCACGCTTTTGGGATGTAAAGTGGACAGAGAAGCAAGCAGTTGTGGAATAATTTTATTCAACACGTAATTTTAAGTAAGTAATATACAAGTGTTCAATTTGATAACTCTTGCCAGTCGATCTATTGCAAATATATTCGAAAAATCATGAACGACGAAAATGTGTAGGTAAGTACATAACTAAAATGTAATTCTACTCCTGAGTCTCGTTAGAAGGTAGAACTCGTTCATCATTCGTTTACGGATTACCCACCGCTATAAAACTAGTACCAACAATGTTTCTAAACATTACGTCTAAAAAAGTACTAGTCGATAAAGTTTTCCCTTCCGTCAGCTTCAAAGAGAACACAAGCAACACGTTACACATTCAATTTCACAGTAAATCAAAGTTTGCGTCTCAAGTTGAAATAAATAATGAGCAGATCGTTGGCGGCATGCGGCACATACCTACTTTTCTGTTAGCCTGTCGCATAAATTTTGCAAAAGTTTTAACTTTATTTTTTTATGCGAACGCCCTAAATTTTATTGCGGAAGCGGTAATGAGTTGCAAATGTCCTTTATTTCCTTATTATTCGCGCAATATTGGGGTAATTCATGTGATTACTTGTCGATTACAATAATGGGGCATTGAAGTCGTTTTAATGGGCTTTCTTTATACAAGAAGGTTACGGCTAGTGACATTAAAATCAAGCTGAAGTCGTTAATAATAGTGCTGTGCTTATTATCGATAACTATCTTTTTATCATTACCAATTCACTTTGAAGTTTCAAAAGTCGAATTTAATTAATACATTATATTATGACAAAGTTGGGTATCGTTGATATAATCGGATTGCCTTGCCGATAGCAATGTCGACGAAGCTCTTTTCAAAGGTGAACCTCACTTTGACCTCGTTACCTAAATATGGTTAAGCTCTTTAAGGTCCGTCTGGTTTCTGTTTCCAAGTTGGTTTTTCCTCACTTTTTACGTTCTGATTGGTTTCTTGAACATTAAATAAAGCAGCGATGCCTTAGATGCTTAACAATTATTCATCAGACGAGCCCTAATTCAATTACGTGATCTCGCTTTTTGAGGATTATTTTCTCATTTTATACGAGTAGCTTATAATACGTTACCGATAAAATTGAAATCACGTTTGACTCGAGAAAATAATGCACTATATTTAGTGGGAAGCTGTGTTGTACCAATTAAATAAGAAGTGCCAAATGTGGCAATCTGCAAGATAAGGAAGCAAACACTTGAAACAAAGTTCATTCATCGTAGTTACTAATTCTTCCCATGTGGATCAGCGAGAGAAAAGAAACAGAGCTATGTAGTTGTTAAAGTCAATTGATATAAATGGGTCACTATAATAGTTTTGCTGTTCCAACATGTACAGTACCACTGCAATTTTCTATTACTTCATCTAAGAGCTTCAGGGTTAAATAAAGTAAGAACATTGCATGTTGAAGTTTTTTTACAGACGAAGGCATGAGTTGTGGTCTACATGCAAGTAATGAATTCTAATTGTAAGATGTCTCTGTAGTAATGCTGGCAGATTTAATAAACACCTCTATTATACTTAATTGCCACATGGTGACATGACTCAAACTCAAGGCAGGTGCTTAGCATACTTGGAATATAACAACAAGGCATTCATAAAGGCTTAGTTTTGAGAATTGTGAGTTTATGACAGGCAAGAGATGTGGAGATAAGATTCAGCTTTAATCTTCTATTTATTCAAGAGTGTCAGCTGTTAATTCACTGTGAGTATGAGGATATCATCTGCCTAGCCTTTTCCCGACTATGTTGGAGTCGGCTTCTAGTCTAACCGAATGCAGCTGAATACCAGTATTTTACATGGAGCGACTGCCTTTCTGACCTCCACACCCCAGCTACTGGATAATACGATACCCCTTTGGTAAGACTGGTTGTAAGACTTTCAGGCTTCTGACGACCCGTCACTTCTGTCAAAGATCCACGAGTGAGCTGGGACCAACGTGCTTTCCGAGGCACGGAGGAGTCTTGGTATTTATATAGGGATGTGAGGGTATTTAAAATAATATCTTTATCTTTTAATAATATCAGTAACTTGAGTTGTCAATCATAATAGTGTGAAACTGAAATGGGTTTACATTCAGGGAGGTAAGATAATATACAATATTCTTCTCCTAGCTTTATGCTTCTGAATTTTAATTAATGATTCTATAATGTGTGATTTGAGTGAACCTCAAGATTCTAAAATGAATCTCTCGAAATCAATTAATCAAAATTAATGCAAACGATTCCAAAACTCAAAACAGGCCGTTAAGAGTTCAATAAAACTTAGATAAACAAGAGGACATTAGCAACAAGAAGAGATTAATGCTTCGCATCTCGGTCGTGACAATTAAATCACTTGAGATGTCTAACAATTCAAGCGGCCCACACAAGCCACACGTTGTATGTCTCTTACATAGACAAGACGGTTCGGCTCTCCGTTTCACTGGAAATGGTTTAATTTTAGAATTTCCGTTCAGCCCTACTTGGACATAATGCGTTGACTGCGTTTAGTTGTGGATTTTGACATGTGGTAGCTTGTCGCCAATTTGTTTTATTTTTCGATTCATCAGTGGTATTTTATCTGTCGTTGACTAATGTGGGATAGTGACCTTTTTGTGTATTTGTGTTTGTATTGGTGAGTTTTTTTTTCTTTCTCTGGATGGTTGGGAATGTTGTGAGTAAGATTTTTTTTTCCCTTTGTATGTAGATTTGTAACATTGTGTAGATTATTGTACGCAGCAGCTTTAGGAGATATTTTTAACTTAAAATTCAATATTAGCTGGGTCGCACTTCACTAAAAATATTAGGAACATCATTAAATTCATAATTAGAATTTCCTATTTAAAACAAATAAGTAAGTTGATAATCATATTAGTTATAGTTTTTAATATAATTCGTGAGAATTTTTTAACATATAAATTCACAATCATAATTCAACTACCTATAATACTAACAATTTTTTTAGATCCAACATTAACGTATGATTCTAACAAGCATAAACTAGGAAGCATTGTACTTTATAGACGAAAACTTTGTAGACAATACTATGTTAATGTTCATAATGAATGAATAGAAAGCCTCCAGTGACAAATAAATAAAAAAATACACATTCAATCTACAGACACAATTGAGTAAAGTATTAGAAACGAACAAATCAATGACTAGCTACAAGAGGTACCTACACTAAATTGGTAGGTACGTAACGTGGCGAAATGTTGCGGTTCTTCGATCTTATTGATAAGTAGTATATCAAGCGCTTCATGCATAGTCGCTTCCGACTAAATTCTAACCAGATTCTAAGAAGGATGGAACGATAACACTGCTAACTATGAGGCAACGTCAAACGTAAACAAAAAGCGTAAACACCAAGCCGTATGACTCACAATGACGAACTCCTCATTATCATATCACAGCCACACGCTTACGTTAGTAACCTTAGTTGAAACCTGACACTCGGCCCTCATTCTTGTCTTCTTGACGCGCTTTTTTATATTAAATATCGAATTATTTGTTGCAGCTTCTAACCGATCAAGGCTGTTTTACAAGTGAACGCGCGTGACATACTCCGATGTGCCGCGTATAATATCACACGTATTTTTCCTCAACGGCGAGAACAAAGAAGTCCTTTCGCGAATTAATTTCAACACTTTCCAACTAGCGACGCACCAGCCTGTTGATCTAACACGTGTCGCGTCTGTGCATACGTGAAAACGAGAGGATGCGAGCGTTCGACGCGCGCGTGCATTAAAAATCGAATGCAAAAATGATTAAAAGGAACGGTGATAATGTATTTGCGATCGCGTCGAGCAACAATCAGTGTCAAGGCGGTCGGAGCGCCGTCTCGCTCTGTCCCGGCGGTGGCGGCGCGGCCACGAGGATACCGCGCGCCACTGCGGCCAGGATGACGCCGCCCGACGCGCAACCACACACCAAGGAGGCTAACATCGCGATCTCCACATACGTGGAAAAGTGGAAAAATAGATACGAGGACGCCGAACGAAAACACAAAGCTTATTTACTGAAATCCGAAAAAGGTAAGTGCTTGCCATTTTTTTACGGCGAATCCCCCTTAGTTTTTGCGACTTTATTGTGGTTGAATGAAACTGCGCATGTCACAATATCTCCCGGGTCGTATGCAAACGAAAAACCAAGTTGAAAATCCTATTCGCGTATTTGTCGGATTATGACGGACGATAACCTGTTGCTTAGACATTAATTCGTTATCTTCCCCAATCCTTGCTCATATGAAATACCTAAACTTTTAATACCTTCTACTTGCCAAATAAAATTCAAAACATTAGTATTACTGTAGGTTAGGATTGACAAAGACATTATCATCTGTTTACTACGCATTACACGTCTAAGAATATTGACTAATCGTCTACATGGAATAAAAGAGTTAAAATACCGTTTCCAATAACGGTATCGCTCTTTCATAGAAAAATATTATCGACTTTTAAATTGCGCAACTCTAGTATTTTTCACTCGTTTTTCTATGACGAAATGTCAAACAGACTCAAACAAACAGTCAAATGTCAAATTGTAATTGTAAATATTTAGCTTTTTGAAACTAGCTTATTTTCGTGTTTTTCGTAAAATAAGGCGCATCCGCGCATTATTAATATTTCGTTGTGATTTGTAATGTGATGATTGATTTTAAGGTACAACGATTTACCTTGTTGTAGGAATTAAATTAGTTTTCGCACTCAGTAAGTTAGGTAAATATTGATAAAAATATAATCTTTTAAAAAACTTTATCGTAAATTCGTAATTTAAGTAGATAAGATTATATGGGAGGCGACCCACCGACCGGGTATTGGTTTTAGGAATCATGCGTTAAGGATCGGATCATAAGAATCGGATGCCAGCCATTTAGTTCAAACTTATTTGTAATATGAATACTTTACTGGAGTTAATTACCAATTTTTCCCTAAATTTTTATTACCTTTAAGTTTGCTTACTGTTTGCTAATGTTAAGGAAAATATTGTTACTTACTTATTACATTCATGTAGATAATAACATTATGAGTTATTAGTGGCAATGTCTGTTTTATGCTCCAAGTAAAATTCAAGTTTTAGGAATTTCTTAAGTAATACTTGTGTAGGTATAATCAATTCTGTTTTATGGATATCTTAATATGATTTATTACTAGAACTTATTAAGAACATACACTTTCATTACATGGACTAATAGAGAAGTGTGGAAGAAGACAAGCTTTGGGGTCAGCGCAACACCAAATAAATTGAGATAAGGGCAGGAGGACATTGACGATGACAAGTATCTTTGATATAGAAAGCAAATTTATTAGATACAGTGTCTAATTATTAAAACAAGTCAGTAAATTTTAACCCGTAACATAAGATCACACCTGTATTCCCCGAGGGGTTAGAAAGAGTACCTATAGTACACCCACATTTCTCCAGTTATGTGATTGTTGTGATCTAAACCATTTTCCCATTAAATTACAGACCAAGTTATTAATGGAATACCTAGAAAAATAATAGTTGTAAGTACATACTTCTAAGAAATAAAATGGAACACATGAAATCATACATGTGTAGGTAATATAGGGAGCTATTAGGTCATCCATATTTATTGTACATCAAATAATAATTAGTATGACTCCGTCAAACACTGATTATATAAATAGTAGGCACAATATTGTGTTGTTTTGTTTGATTTTAATACTTAAATACACTGTATTCCAATAGATACTATTAAACATGATGAAAATAGATTGGTATTACACAGGGATAATGATTTGTACAATAAGGTTTTATGCAGAACAATAGTGCGTATAATTGGCTTATGGGAATTTCCTACATTATCTCTGGGTAGACAATGTAATGATAGTATAAACAGCCTCTCATGTTTCAACTGTTAGGACACAGGCCTCCACTCTATGTGAGGGAGTGGGCCATAATCCACCACGTAGGCCCAGTGTGGGTTGGTGGACGTTACACATCTATACAATCTATAACTTGTAAGTTGGGGCCGATACCACTAGGCCACCACTGCTCTCCACGCAATGATAGATAGAGCACATTCTAAGTGAATTTGATTTAGAAGGAATGTGTTGCTGTTATAATAGAAATAGATAAAGTTTATTGAAAAGAATATTTGTCACAGAAACATATGCTTATAACAATGACTAATAAATTATAGTTAGTAAGTAAGTAACAAAATGATCTTTAATTATAAGCACAGAACAGAAGTAGTCGGCAGCTGCATGGCTTCTACTCATTGTAAGCATTGCAATACATACTGAGTGGAAGCGTATGACCCAGTATGTATTTGTTTGTTTCTTTTCCTAGCTACAACCCTAAGAAGTGGGAGTAGAGAAGGGCAGGCCTTTAGGGGACTGTCTTAATTAAATGTAACTTTTGACATTCAAAAAGTGCTGATTGTAAGCCTAACTAACACAAATTTTAAATATGTTTTTAAAATGGAATTTTTCATACGAGATAGTAAACAAAGAAATAAATAAATTCACTTTTTAACAATCCTTTTAGCAGGAATTTTTCAATTAAATCAAACTAAATCTCAATAATATTTTTGAGTTCATAGTATTTTTGTGTCTGGCTTCCTGAACTGTGGTTAAGTTTTACCACAGGCGCAGTTATCAACAAAAAGAATAAACAATTACAATTTCCTCAAATACGCGTTGGAGGAAAGTATGATTCATTTTGTGGGTTGTTATTAAACATAATGAGCATTATTCATTAAGGCCTCTGCCTCGAATCTTGCGGGCAGCGGGGCGGCGGCGGTGGCGGCGCGGGACGGGAGCGGCAGGATAAAATGCGTAAAATCAAATTGACCGGCGGCCCTTGAAACCAGCGGTGCGGCAGCGGCGCGGGAGCGGGCAACGAGCGGTGGACTCCAGTCAAGCGGTGACCGCCCGCGCGTCTGCATTGCAGTGCTGTGCAATTGATTAGCCACAATAAATCGAGCGTTAGGAATAAATTTTAATCAAAAAGATGTTGCCGCCGTTGTCCAGACATTTCGTTTGCGAATAAAAACCAATATCTCGACATATACATGTGTCGACGACACAACCACGAACACAACACTACGCCGCTATAGTGCCGCGCGATCTGCCTGCTGGTTTCGAGAACGGGTCTGCGTTGCCCGCGCCGCTCCCGCGCCGCCATCGCCGCCGCCCCGCTGCCCGCAAGATTCGAGGCAGAGGCCTAAGACATACAAAGGGTTGACCTGTTACAGTTACTTATAAATAAGCAATCATTTATTGATGTAAGCTGGTGCTTTCAACACAGCAGGGAATAGCATCTTGAGTTCTGGCTAATACAAACAAAATTGACAAAAAAAAAATACAAACAAAGAACTTTTGTTTCAAAGTTTCATACTTTTTTCGTCCAAATGTGATAGTGCTGTGAAATGTAAACTGACATAATATTGATGTCAGTAATGTGACTTACCTGATGACCTGACGACTAGCAATGGCAGACTGTTATTGTAAGTGCAAAAAGAAAAAAAATAGGTACCTACTTACAGACTCATTTTTATGAAGATATACTTAGGTACTTACCCCAAAAATCATTCAACAAGGGATTTCCATACAATAGACGATGTATATTTAGTATCTTAATCCGCTTAACTGTTCTTAAAGAGTTAGAGAACCCTGTAAGAAATCGACTCGTGCTTCGCCTCTCAACGAGGCATCCTCAGGATGACGATTGACTTGTTGCGAACTCGTACACGAAGTGTTGTGTGTGATTTATCACTAATCAAATTTTTGAAGGGGCAAACTATAATTCACAATAAACAGAAGGGAGACCTTTGCCCTGCAGTGGGACAATATGGGCTAATTATTATTAAACAGTTTTGCTGCTATAACACCTAGGCGATTTGTTAGTGGTTAAACAGGTAACACTTGCTAACTTCGTACTAAACTTGGCGGTGTCGGTGACTAAAGTGACGTTGATGAGTCTCCGCGTAGTTTTGGAACCGATTTTCTTAATTATACCTCCATTATAACACCGTTAAATAAAATATCTTGCGGTGATGGAGGTACGATTTCTTGAAAAACTTCCACATTTGCGCAGGAGGAAGCGAGGATCCGTTACAACCCTAGTGGTGGACCCCAGGCTATGGATGGCTAACAAGACGGAACAGAAAAAACAGCTTTTCTGTTCCGCGGCTAAGAACTTAGGCCAGCCAGACGAAAGTTTGCCTATTTACGCGAAGAGATACTTAGAGAAAATATATACCTGTCTCTTTTATTCTTATTACTCGATCTAATAAGTAGTAGTAAGTGCGTCCTTGTCTTATTACTATTATTATTTAGTGACTTGTCACAAAATCAAAGGTTGAAAATCGTTCCGCGCGGTACGGCGTATCCCGATGGCCACGGTGGGGCTTGACGGAGATTCCGTTTGGTATGTGGGGTGTTTCTCTCTATGGCCTGAGGTATATTATCGTCGATTAGAAGTTAAATTTTTCAAAGTTAATTATAACCGAGGCCAATGGCTCTACAGCTGTGTTTGTGCCATAATAAATAATGCTTAGACGGATAATTTTTTCTTTGGCTCTTTTACATTTGGATCAAAACAAAGTGATAGGTATATCCTTTGAATTACCTAAATTATTTGTTTCATATATAATATATCCGTACTTTAACAAGCCTAACCATAGAGTTTGTTTGGTACAGATGGGGGTAAAAAACATAACCCGAGACAGGGACACATTATTCTCTGCATACATTGGCATCTTATAAATTGATCTGGAATTATAATAGTAAGATGCATGAATGAGACTGTGGTGTGGGTTGAATGTAAGTAGGTACCTACTTATATAGCTAGTTGATAACTACCTAGGTACCCTACATAACAGTAGGTAACTGTTTTTGCAGCTGACTCATATTTATTTATTAACTTCTGCAGTCTTCTATTTACATTCATTGATAATTAAATTAATTTTTTCTAGAAATGAATGGTTTTATAATTTACATACCTACCTAATATTTTATTTAGGTAGGTACCTATATAGGAGGAGCTCGTGGTAAAGTAATAACAGCCGCACGGGTTGATCCATCAGGTTAAGCTACGTTTGCCAGGGTTGTTCAGTGGATGGGTGACCATCTTTACATACCGAGACTCCTCCATGCCTCGGAAAGCACGTTATGCCGTTGATCCCGGATTCCCGGCTGTCATTCGTGAATCTTTGACAATCGTTACGATTCGTCAGAAGCCCGAAAGTCTGACACCAGTCTTACCAAGGGTATCGTCTTATCAAGGGTATCGTCTTATCAAGGGTATCGTCTTACCCAGTTACTGGGTTGTGGAGGTTAGATAGACAGTCGCTCCATGTCAAATACTGGTATTCAGCTGTATCCAGTTAGACTGGAAGCTGACCGAAACATAGTTGTGAAAAGGCTAGGCAGATTGATTTTATTTAGGTACCTAATATTTATTATGTAATGACATTAAAATTTATATTCAAAAATGTTGTCAAAAATTTAGGAAGTGGCATATTAGGTGGTTGTACCTAGTTATTAAACAAAAGGTTTTAAACTCAACTGGTGAATGAACCTAATATAAAACTACATTCAACATAGCGTCACGCGTGTACCTATGTATTCACCAAAAGGACAGACACCTCCATCTGTCTGTCTTTGTGTTTGTAAAACCAGCATTTTTACGCTTGCTACTAAGCAAGCGCGAATGCTGAGTATGGAGTGTACGCTAATTGCGTAATACACGATCAATCAGAATCTGAATCGTTTTGAAATAGATTGCTAATCCATTGCTTTATATGTTCGAAAATAAAATCTGCTCAAGAACGGAAATAACGCAATGAATGATGTTGAACTTACCTACCTACTGTCAAAAAATTTAACAGATTAGTCGGAATAGTTTACGAAAATGTGTTGCGTAATACTAATAAGATAACTGAGTTCCATTCCTAGGTCAGGCAAAGTGTTATTATTTTACAGTGAAAACCGCTTATAATGACTTCGAAGGGACCTGTCGAATTACGGTCGATAAAGCTGATAGTCGATATAAACAAACAAAAATGCTGGAACTTCAAAATTTCGGTACGTCGTCATAAACGAAGTCGTTATTTTACGGTTTTGACTGTATGCTATTGAGCGCCTACTTATAGCATGAGACTTAAACCAATAACTCGCAAAATGTGAGCACTAAAGGTCTGCCTGCCCCTACTAGGCAAATATAGACGTCTTATTATGTTACATTTCAACAAATAAATTCATCTGTTTGTCTCCCAATTCCAGCCAAACGCGAGTATGATGACCTACAGCGCAGATACAACATTCTCTTCGAAGAGCGACAACACTTGGACGGTGAGCTCCGAGAGCGGACGAGAGAGCTCAGCAAGCTCAAGAATGTGTCGGAGAAGTTGTTCAATGAGTACCAGCAGCTCAAGAACCAGAGGGATGTGGATGCGGGGGTTATGCACAAGTGAGTAGGGTTTTTGAACTGTTTATATGTAATTTTAGCCTCATATTTGCTTAACCACCCTAAGGGTTGAATCTCAGTTGCGACATAAAATGACAAGAAGGCCGAGACACGTACATAACCAGCCTATAATGTTCCCACTGCTGGGACACAGGCCTCCTCTCCTTGAGAGGGGAGTGGGCTGCGTAATCCACCACGCGGCCGGGCCCAGTGCGGGTAAGTATTGGTAGATGTCACATGTCTTCGAATTTTTGGTTCTAGGACATGCCGGTTTCCTTGCGATGATTATTTTGAGAGCAGTAGTGATGAAATAAATTATCCAAAGTAAAGCGCCTGCCTGAGTTCGAACCCACGACGTAAGCCTACTTTCGCACAGACGTAATAAAATCGCGGCGATTTTTTTTCGCGTATTACATTTTCGACGCTCTATTTAGCGCCGAGAGTTGAATATGCAACAGTGTGTTTTCTTGTCGCGCTGAGATACGCGCTCGATGCGCTCTGTTGGATTCTCAATGGTTAATACCGAGAGTTGAAAGTCCAGTGTACGAAACAAATTCGCCGCGATAAAAATACGTCCGTGCGAACCTGGGCTAAAACTCGTAAGTCGGGGCCGTTACCATTGGGCGAACTGTTCTCTGCAAGACAACATGCGTTTCGTATATTCCTACAACGACTTTCAACAGGATTGAGCTACCGTCAAGCTTATATAACTTTGCGGTAGCTGACAAGTTTCATACATTTTTTATTTTTCCTTGCAGCATCGGTATCGGTGATAGAACGTCACTTTGTCTAAGCCCCCTACACACTGTACACTCTAAGCTGTGCGTTGCAGTCATGTGCTTGGTAGTACTGTTCTGTCAGTCGCCATTTTGAACTTTATTAGCATTGACTAAGACTGTAAAATTCAGTGCTACCAATTGCGTCACGGGACAAGTAGGTACAAGATAAATAATGAACGCACTGCACTTGTTTAAATGTGACGGTTAGAAAGTTCGAAGTTTGTGATAGTTAGATAATTCGAACTTCTGTGACTTTTAAATGTACTGGGAATTGTTGTAAAAATTGACTACCAAGATGACAACTGATAGAGAAGTATGGAAGAAAAAGACATAGGTACCTACCTAGCGCGCCAACCCCAAATAAATTAGGATAAGGGCAGGAGAATGTCACTTACGATGTCTACTATGCCTAGTATTTGCCAGACTCCGGCTGCTACTGAGAAATTCCAGAAGGAAGAACCTAATAACTCTGCCCGACCTAGGAATCGAACCCAGGACCTCATGCTCAGCCAACCAGCACAACAACCAGGCAGTATCATCATCATCATCATCATCAGCCTATTAATGTTCCCACTGCTGGGACACAGGCCTCCTCTCTGTGAGAGGGAGTGGGCCGTAATCCACCACGCGGGCCCAGTGCGGGTTGGTAGATGTGTGAGACATGTCTTCGAATTTTTGGTTCTAAGACATGCCGGTTTCCTCACGATGTTTTCCTTCACCGTTTTTGAGAGCAGTGGTGATGAAATTATTTACACACAGTAAAGCGTCTGCTTGGGTTCGAACCCACGACCTACAACTCGTAAGTCGGGGCTGATACCACTGGGCCACCACTGTTCTATAGTAATTTAAACCAGGCAGTATAGTAATTTATATTAGGTAGTTATTCTTAACTCTTTTTTAGGCTCGAAGGAATTTAAGGAACGCAAGTAAACAAATGTGGCTTATCTTGACAAGTACCTTGGTAAAGGTTGATGAAATTAAAAGTTAATGTGTTTCCGACTTTAGCTTATCTAAGAGGGCCACGCTTTATGTGGAACGTAAGTATCAATTAGTGGTACACATAATGTATTCCAGGGACTTTTGCATTTTTGGAGAATTCTTAAGGATTTCATTTCGTTATTATTGACTATGTGATTGACGCAAATATATTATATTGTTTGACCGAAACTGCTGTACCTTAGGTATGTGCGCGGCTCATTCGTTTTTTAGTGTTTTACCTTTTTACCTCAATAAACTTTTATTATTATTATACGAGTATATGTCTACATATCTCGGGACCCTGGGGTCCCGGACCTTTGGAAGGCGTACGAGGGGCCAAAGCCAACTCGCAGAGGCCCGTTAGACGTGCTTAATGAAATGAGGCACCAACCGGCGATTATCCCTGTATGCACTATGCAAGTGCATATTGACGTGAACGTGACAATTGCAGGAAATTATTATATTATTATTATTCGTCAACACTCACGGCGTCCGGCCGCTCATTCATCATCGCTGCCCCCCATATGTAGTGGGTGGTCACCCATCCACAATCCGTAAATATAAGTAAATTCCTGATCATAGTATTAAAACTTCCCCTTGTCTTTTCCAGGGTGATGCAGCAAGCAGGCGAGTGGTACAAGCAGAACAAACAGCTGAAGCGCCGCAGCACCGCGCTCATACAAGCCTTGCCAGCTAAGGCGGTGGAGATTGATCTCACTGACTCTATCGATACAGGTGAGCCTACCTACTCAGGCTTATACACAATTTGAATATTTGTTATTAACAAAATTGTTGCCAATATCATGACCCAGTTTACGTAGCATACATAATCAGTATATAATGTCCCCACACTGCTGGGACACAGGCCTCCTCTCTGTGAGAGAGAGTGGGCCGTAGTCAACCACGCGGGCCCAGTGCGGGTTGGTAGATGTCACATGTCTTCGAATTTTTGGTTGTAGGACATACCGGTTCCCTCACAATGTGTGTGTTTACAGATTATCTGAAATTATTTCCTCCTTTATTACAAAACGTGTTTTAACCACTAACCACAGTAAAACAGAGTTATCTATGTAATCAGGGTGTAGTTATCAAAGTCACCTCAGTCTACAGTTTTCTGACTTTTAAAAGCCTATTTGAATACCGGATCAGTTGCTAAGTGCAACGTTGCAACGTTATGTGAAGTGTTGTGGTGTGTATTTTACTGCACACAGCAAACTTTAATTTGCCATAAAGCCCCAAACTGCTATTCGGAGAAGCAAACCCTGCAAACATATTAATTAACAATTTCATTTCTGTTCCAGCCTCAGACGCCAGCAGTAACGAAGAAGTAGAGTTCCTAAAGCAAACAGTATCGGAGCTCAGTCGACAGATAGCGACGCTACAGACTGAGCTCAACGCGGCCAAGCTGCAGGAGTTCGAGGCGCAGGAGGCCAACGTGGCTATTGGACAGGTAACTGATTCAAATACTCTCAGATAGTTAGTTGACTCAGGCGTGACTTTGCGGAAATCCATTATAAAATACAATAGACGATGTATATTTAGTAACCTAATCCGCTTAACTGTTCTTAAAGAGTCATAAAGAACCCTACGTTCGGCGCTTGTCGTGGCAACACGGCATGTCCGGGTTCGCAACAAGTCAATCGTCATCCTGAGGATGCCTCGTTGAGAGGTGAAACACGTGTCGATTTCTTACAGGGTTCTTTAGAACAGTTACGCGGACTAGGTTACTAAATATACGTCGTCTATTGTACTTTGAATACTCTCATAAAATAGTAGCTAATGCTAAACAAAGTTTCTAAGGTGTCTAGAGCGATACAAGATAGAACAAAAAAGATAAAACGCATTAAAGTTGGGGAGTGGGGGTCGCTACGTCACAAGTACGTATAAGATCTACATACTCGTGACGCATGACGTCACGAGTATGTAGATTTTAACTCAAGGTATCGTTTGTAATCATAAAAAAAAATATATATGTGTCCAATATTTTTTTATAATCTACAAGACGGACAAAAAATATATTTTTTATAATCTACAAGACGGACAAAAAATATATTTTTAGTCATCCCTATTAAGCCCTTTCATTTGATACCCAACATAGTATACCCAACGTAGTATAGTATCATGAAAAAAAAAACATTCATCACTTTATGTCCACTAGAGGGCGCATATAATTTAATATGACGCCACAGATCCTATAACCAGCGCAAAATCAAGATGCTTCCAACGATACTTCATTTGCCAAACTATGATACCTAATTAGTTGAGAAGTTATGAGGGAACAGATGATCAGTCATACATATCATAACCCTCTTTTTTATTCGCCGTAGTAAACATAAACATTAACAAGTATTAATCTCCAATTTTCCAGGAATTAGAAGCCGAAAAAGAGAAATCCTCCGTCCAAGAGAAGGAGCTACAAGAGCTTCGCATACAAATAGAGAGACACAACCGAGTGTCCAAGTTATTGATGGAAGAGGTGACCGGACTGAAGAACAACGCGGATGAGGACCGGGCGATGGCGGAGACGTGAGTTGCTACTTATATTCTACTTCGTGTCCATTGCACGGCAGTTTATTAATAAACTGTCATAAAATTATTCCGTTGTACATCATAATCATAAATAATCAGTGTATAATGTTCCCACTGCTGGGCTGGGACACAGGCCTCCTCTCTGTGAGATCCCGAGTGGGCACTGGGCTGTAATCTACCACGCGGGTCCAGTGCGGGTTGGTAGAGGTCACACGTCTTCGAATTTTTGGTTCTAGGACATGCCGGTTTCTTGACGATGTTTTCCTTCACCATTTAGACAGTATTGATCAGAGTTAAATCGTTAAATATTATTTGGCCGTTTTAACGGGAACCTAATATTATGAAGGACGACATATCGAACAGTTCTTAAAGCCCTATTCTCTCCTTCCAGCTACAAGACCGAAGCCCGAGCGGCCAAGAAGCGCGTGAAGCTGCTGACGCACCAGAGCGCGCTGCTGCTGGGCGAGCTGGCGCTGGACGAGCGGCTGGGGCTGCTGCTGGGCGAGGTGGACAGTCTGAAGGACGCGCTGGAGGAACAACATGCTCGGCATAGAGACCAGCTTGATGACCTACAGGTAACTAAAGGCTTATGGAATCTTCTTTAGGGATTTTTTTTAACCTATGTTACTCTGGAAGAACACACACACGTTAAGTATGATTGGGTGGCAGACTGACGCTTGTAACCTAAACTTAAAGTGAGATTGATTTATATGTATTATGCAAATGCAAGGTAACCGACATAGCCCGAAGAATTGCCAAACTTAAGTGGCAATGGGCAGGACACATTGCCCGCAGAACAGATGGCCGATGGGGCCGAAAGGTTCTGGAGTGGCGACCGCGTACCGGAAGACGTAGCGTTGGAAGGCCTCCCACAAGATGGACCGATGACCTTGTAAAGGCCGCAGGTATCCGCTGGATGCGGGAAGCACAGAATCGGTCGAAATGGCGGTGCTTGGGGGAGGCCTATGTCCAGCAGTGGACGTCTTTCGGCTGATATGATGATGATGATGATGATGCAAATGCAATAAAGCCTTGAGATTTAGCTATAATAATCGCAAGTTTACTGAGCATATTCAATCATCATCATAAATCTTTATATATCTCAACATCATATTATTACAGGGTTATATAATCTTAGCTTCAAAAAAACTTAATTAAACTGATCATTCTGCTAGACAATAGTATTTTTCGAGATGCTTCTATAGTTTGAAAGATCTTGGAAACCGAAACCGAAACTGATATTAGTATCAATATAACTTGTACACACGTGCAAACTGTAAATATAAGTGAATACCTAAATAATATTATTTAAAAATCCAGGTGATTCGTAAGCCAGCTTATCTGTTAAATTAATATTGTGTTCGCGGACGGTAAGTTGTCTAAAGCTTCGTACAGACTAGCGCGACGCGACACCGGTTATTCTTGAACCGTGAAGTTTTCTTATAAATTGTATTGTTCGTGTCGCGTCGCGCTGGTCTGCACGAGCCTTTAAACGAAAAGTTAAAATTCCATTCTCTCTCAGGAAATGAAATGAAATGAAATGAAATGAAATGAAATGAAATGAAATGAAATGAAATGAAATGAAATGAAATGAAATGAATTGAAATGAAATGAAATGAAATGAAATGAAATGAAATGAAATTGTTTATTCTGTAAATAGGATATTGGAATCACTTTTACACGTCATATTAAAATGTATGTTAAAAATTAGCTAGATGAGTTCGGCGTTTCCTATCTGACTACTCTGAGAAGAAAGGCCGAAACAAACTCAGAGGTCACAGTCTCTTTTAAAGTCCAGACATAATCTTGGTCAGGCCATATGAGGACCATGTAGACTAATGTCTGAAATGGTCTTTTGAGGAAAGAACCATACAGCTTTGAGTGGACCTGTCCAGTCAGTGCAAGCATTTGTCAGTAATCGCGGAGCTCAACTCTGAACTTAAGGAGCTCAACTCGACGAACAGTACCAAAGAAAGGACATTTGGGTAGGCCGCATAAACTACTCAAACTGCCAGACCATCATTAAATTAAAACTAACTGAGAAAGAAAAGAAAATAGAGAAGAGAAAAAAAAAAAAATATCCACATAGTCCTCACATTCACAATAATTAAAATAATATAATACTTTACAAAGTAATCATGTCATTTTGTATGTAATATTCAACAATGTCAATGTTTATATAAAACTGGTATAATTTGATGATTTTACTGAATAATTATAATGTCAATTTTCAAGGTTTTATTACAAGGTTTAGCAGAGCGAGCAGCTCAATCCCATGCTTTTTTATCTTCTAAATAATCGGAAATTCTATAATACCCTTTTTTACAAAGTTTGGTTTTAATGAAGTTTTTAAATCGTTTAATGGGTAAGTTTCGAATGTCAATGGGAAGTTTGTTGTAAAAGCGTATACATTGACCCATGAACGAGTTGCTTACTCTGTGGAGACGAGTGTGATGTACAGCAAGGTTGTGTTTATTCCTGGTATTTAAACTATGAATATCGGACATTTTCTTAAAATTTGATATATTTTTCTGTACATACAATAGGTTTTCTAATATATATTGAGAAGCTACAGTCAGAATGCCTATTTCTTTGAATTTTTCTCGAAGGGAATCTCTCGGACCTAGGTTGTAAATGGCTCGAACAGCCCTTTTCTGTAGAACAAAGATAGTATTAATGTCCGAACAGGTTCCCCAGAGAAGAATCCCATATGACATAAGACTATGAAAATAACTAAAATAAACAATTCTGGCTGTATCTACGTCCGTTATCTGTCTAATTTTTTTAACAGCATAGGCGGCCGAACTTAGCCTTCCTGACAATTTTTCTATGTGTGGGCCCCATTGCAATTTACCGTCAATAGTGATTCCAAGAAAAACTGTCGACTCAACAGGGTTCAGTTCTATTCCATTAACTTGAACCTTGGTAGTTAGCTGCCTGACATTTGGCGTTGAAAATTTAATGAGTTTAGTCTTTTTTTCATTCAGGAGAAGATTATTTACATTAAACCAATGCACCACTTTAGAGAGTGCATCGTTAACTTGCTCAAAGTTGACTAACTGACGTTTGATTTTAAAAATAAGGGAAGTGTCATCTGCAAATAATACGATCTTGTGATTATCCCTTATATGGTAAGGTAAGTCGTTTATATAAATCAAAAATAAGAAAGGACCTAGAATTGAACCCTGCGGAACGCCCATGGTGACCGCGGATCCTGAAGATCTCTTGCCATTAACATCGACCCTTTGAATTCTATTGTTCAGATAAGAAGTCAAAAGGTCGAGAGCCTTGTCCCTCATACCATAGTGGTACAGTTTCCTGATGAGTGTATCATGATGTACGCAATCGAAAGCCTTGGACAAGTCGCAGAAAATGCCAAGAGCATCTTGCGATTCCTCCCAGGCCTCGAATATGCTCTTCAGTAACTCCACGCCCGCGTCTGTAGTTGAACGACCCTTTGTAAAACCAAACTGTTTCAGATGTAGTAAATTAAGTGCATTGAAATGTCCTAACATTTGTTTCAAAATTAATTTTTCAAAGATCTTACTCAAAGTAGGTAATATCGAAATAGGCCGAAAATTTGTGGGATCAGTTGTGCTGCCAGATTTGAACAGTGGAATCACTTTGCTAAGTTTCATCAGATCAGGAAATACACCAGATGCAATACAAGAGTTAAAAACAATTGCTAAAAAGGGTGAAATAACATCAATTATTGAAGACATGGTATGTACTGATAATCCCCAAAGGTCAGCAGTTTTTTTCACATCAAGATCCTTAAAAGATTCTATAATGTCTTTAGCAGTAGCAATTTTGAATTCAAAAAGTTTTTCACATTCTGGTACACATTCTTTTAGTATTGAGTAAGCAGAAGTGGAGGATGACGATGACAGAGTTTTGGTTGTTAAAATGGGAATATTAGTGAAGAAATTTTCAAACTCAGTTGCCACCTCTACGTCTGCCTTAATATCTACATCATTAATTTTTAGATGGAAGTCACGATTCCGTACTGTCGTTCTTCCCGTTTCTGAATTAATAATATTCCAAGTTGTTTTAATTTTATTTCCAGAAGATATTATTTTATTTTTAATGTGAATGGCTTTTGCTGAGGAACAGGCTCTTTTAAAAGTTTTAGAATATTTCTTAACATATTCTTTAAAAGTTTCATCATGGTTGTATGTTTTTTCATGATACAATTCAAATAACCTTTGCCTACTTTTGTAAATACCTGGTGTTGCCCAATCACTAAATATAACGCGATCACAAACAGGCAATGTTTTTGGGGTGAAAACCTTCCTAAACTCACAATTGATGAGGTTAAATAATAAAGTATAAGCTTTATCCGGGTCGTCGTGATAAGGCAAACCTGGTAGTTTTTCCATTAAATTATTTTTAAATTGTCCTAATCGACTTTTATTTACAGGAACAAAACTCACAAGTTTTCTTTGAGCTCTGACTGCTTTCTGAGGGAAAGTGACTAACTGGCCACAGTGATCAGAGTCCAACTCATTTATAATTAAATGGCTAGAAGGTTTTAAGTTTGTAAAAATATTGTCAATACAGGTAGCACTAGTGGCAGTTATTCTAGTCGGGTCGTAGGGCCGTAAGATCAATCGTAGTTTAACCCACGGAAGAGAGTTTAAACCCAGAGTTTAAACTCTCTTCCGTGGGTTAAACTACGATTGCATAGATTATTTCATAAGATCAATGGTAGTTCATCGACTATTGGCAGTTCAACAATTGTTACAATCGATTAGTATAAACTAGCCCAAGGGGACGGTTATAGTTATTTGTGTTACAAGGGGACAAAGTAATATTTTGTTCTTCCGGGGCGTTATTTTGAATCCTGAGCTTAGCGAGGAATTCAAATTGCCTATAGAGGATAGCGGGAGCAAAATTCAACTTTGCTCCCTAGGGAGTTTGAGGTTTCTCTCTTGTTATTGGTCCACTCCGTGCTTTTCATAGCGTACTGATTTGCGTAGTTAGGTTGGAGGCGCTCGCGTGAAGGTTTAAACCTTCACGCGAGCGCCTCCAACCTAAAAATAAAAAGCTACAAACTCGATTTTTTCTTACATTAATGTAAGAAAAAATCGAGTTTGTAGCTTTTTATTTTTCTCATCGGTAGTGATGAAAAATAGTGTGTATCACTCGGGGACAGCATATTTTGTTCTCGGGCGGCGTATATCGCACGTGTTATTAAAAAAAACGTAATTTAGCCGAGCCGAGCCCCCAAAAAAAAAGGGTCACTTTGTTGTTCGAATGCATAAAAAAAAGTCACAGACTCTATAGACGTCTTATGGCAGTGTCGATGTCAAAATATGAATCTTTTTTTGCCATTATTTGAATGAACAGATGAACGAACTTCGAATAAACTAGAAAATGTTGCCATGTGTAAATGATTAATCGAAGTTTAACTAATCTGTTCATATTTTCCATTCGATCTTAGGACAGTAGATTAAACCATCGATTATATTTTATCGTAGATTCCGTTAACCATACTTTAAACTGCTTTTGATCTTACTGCCCTCAATGCGTCGATGGAATTTAAATATTCAGCCCAGAATTTAGTTAACTTCCGTTTTCATATCAACACCTCCTTTATAAACCATCAATTTTAATTCACAGTTAAAACTAGCTGAAAAACACGAAGACACTGACATTCTCGTCTGGGAGGAGAAGATAAAACTGGCAGAAGAAGACGCGCAGAAGGCAGTAGAACGGGCAGAGAAGGCAGAGAAGAGACTGCAGGAGATGGAGAGGAGTAGGCCTGTTCAGAAGAGGTCTAATCTTATGTCAAGGATCTCTTATTTCGAGAACGCAGGGGAGAAGAAGGAGAGAGAAGAAGTTAAGGAGGAGATTGTTGAAGTTGTTGGTGAGTGAAACAAATATCATATTTTCATCTTTTTGTTTTGTCGTAATTAGTGGTTATAAGATTTTGACAATATTAATTAATTACTTCTTTTTCTCGAATCGATGGTACGTCGACAGTAGGTTTAGACGTTATTCGCGACATCAGAAAAGCTTTATTATGCCTTTAAAAGTGCAGGAATACTCTGTAGTAGAGATGGGCGGAGAGAAAAAACCCGACGGGAAAAAACCCAGGTTTTTTCCCAAACGGGAAAAAACCGGGTGTTTATGAGGGAAAAAACCTTTTAGGTGGGTGTTTTCATTGGTGCCGATTCTCTTGTCACAAATGCCTCTAAACTAGACTAAAAATCACCACAATTTAGTTAAATCCTGTCAAACGAGGATTTCCCATTCTGAAATAGACTAAAGTGACACAACATAACTTTATTTTAGTTTGACAGCACTAAGATTGCACTGAGTTATTAGTTTAGTGAAAATGGCAATTTTGCTATTCTGAATTTGACGTTTTTCCCTAAAAAATTGGTGTATCCAACTAAATCTGACTATTTTTAAACGCGATTAAAAATGTGTGGTAAAAATTAGTTGGCATGAACTAAAATTCACACCAACACTTCGAGTTCAGTGCAAAAAGCAAAGACAGTACTGTATTTTTTTTTCTTTTGCTTATATCTCGACAATGGTGCGTCCTATCGCAAAAATAATGAAATTTTCGACCCCCTTTACGAAACCCTTAAACCCCTATATCCCAACATGTTAGTAATAATTTTTCATATTTTCCATACAAAAAGTGACTAATTTCATATAAAACACGTCGAGGCTGCCCCGAATGCGCGCCTACGGCTTAAAAAAAATTCACGGAGTAGAGCAAACAAGTATCACGTGGAGTTGTCACACGATTGTCAAATTCGAATTTAGATGTGACAAAATATTTTTTTAATTTAGAGATTTTTTTTCTCAGATTGTCATAGCCAAAAGTATGGAATTTTAGTGATAGTTTAGTTTACCATTACATTTTACATAAATAACTAACCTAAAAATAAGCTCTATAATTTATTTATTTTATTCTTAATTTTTTGCTTTTGGCCGCAATTTTTTGTTTACACTAAATCTCTTAAGGGGTCATTGTACTCATCATTATGAACAATTTTCACTATGGGACCACAGCTGAATTTACGAAAAAATATCAACTGTTCCCTACATTTATGTTGGCGGAACAGCAGTTTTTTTTTTTGCCTTTATCACTTCTATCACTGAGTAATAAATGATAGAGGTTCATGGACAAGACAAAGGTCACGTCAAATGCCCATGTAACACCCGTTCTCATAAAGATCGGAGACGCTACGCTCGAAGTTGTAGACGAGTATGTTTACCTAGGACAAACTGTCCAGCTAGGTAGGTCCAACTTCGAGAAAGAGGTCAATCGTCGAATCTGACTCGGCTGGGCAGCGTTCTGGAAGCTACGCAATATCTTCTCGTCCCACATACCACAGTGTCTCAAGACGAAAGTCTTTGACCAGTGCGTGTTGCCAGTGATGACTTATGCCACTGACACGTGGTCGCAATGGGCCTTATCAGAAGGCTAAAAGTCACCCAAAGAGCAATGGAGAGGGCTATGCTTGAAGTTTCCCTACGTGATCGAATAAGAAATGAAGAGATCCGCAGGAGAACCAAGGTAACCGACATAGCCCGAAGAATTGCCAAACTTAAGTGGCAATGGGCAGGACATATTGCACGCAGAACAGATGGCCGATGGGGCCGAAAGGTTCTGGAGTGGCGACTACGAACCGGAAGACGTAGCGTTGGAAGGCCTCACACAAGATAGACCGATGACGTATTAAAGGCCGCAGGAATTCGCTGGATGCGGGAAGCACAGAATCGGTTGAAGTGGCGGTGCTTGGGGGAGGCCTATGTCCAGCAGTGGACGTCTTTCGGCTGATATGATGATGATGAAATGTGAAAGTTTGTATGTTTGGCTGTTTGTTTGTTTCTCAATCACGCAAAAACGGCAGAACGGATTTGAATGAAATTTCGCACACAGATAGTTTATAACCTGGACACATAGGATACTTTTTATCCCGGTAGTACGCTCCCGCGGGATAATTTCTGACCTCCACGCGGGCGAAGCTGCAGACGAAAGCTAGTTATTCATACTTTAAATTTGCTTGTGTACGTAAAATGTGGTAGTGGAGTGCGTCATTTCAACTTAGACATGCTCAAACTAGTAGTAATAAAGTTTAAAAACTGTGTACTATTTAATGTATGTGTATCTAACTATTACATAAGCTAAATTTGAAAAAACCCGAATATTTTCCCAATCGGGAAGATTCCCGGGAATTTTCCCTTGAATTTTCCCACTTTTGGGTTTTTTCCGGGTGAATTCCCATCTCTACTCTGTAGACACCCCAGCAAGTGGGTCGTAGTCTAGTCAGGAGCAACGCGTTCACACTAGGTTTGGAAAGGATCTATAATCCCCCATTTTACCGTTTTTTACTAAGTACGAGTATAAGAAGTAATTGCAAATAACATTGTTGTACAAACAGTTGTCGTTAGATTGCTCCTGAATCCTGATTCAAAATCTAGCTTGTGTTAAACAAGCCTCATCTCACTGTTATTATGTTACCAGTTCCAGCGCCAGCCACTGAATCATCAGCGCGCCCCCCATCCCCGCCCACTCCCCCCCTCGCGGCGCCCCCCACCCCCGCCCCCTCCCCCGCCGCGCCCCCCTCCCCGCCGGCCGCGCCCGTGGCCCCGCCGCCCCCCCCTCCGCCAGCCCTGCCGCCCCCTCCCCCTCCCCCCCCGCCCCCGCCGGCCCCGCTGCCCTTCGAGTTCGGCCAGGCAGACGATATGGCGCACATGTTGGCCAACAAGAGTGGTACGCTGAAGAAGAGTAAGCAGAACGGGGCCGAGTCTGGTGAGTTGAAAACTGTTGTTATACCTAACTCTTCTTTTTCTCGTACTTTATAAACATTAAAAAAATATGAGTCAGCAAAGTGATAGCGGGGCAGATTGCCCAGGGTCAGCGGGAACTACGTAAGTATCGCGACTCTTGAAGACATAACTAAACTGATAGACAGGCTATTACTGCCAATTTTCTAATGGAAAAACCTAACAACATGAGACCCGGGAATGACACCAACGATGAATTCTAAACATTTCCCATGCAAAGGTCTTTTCATCACACCTATTCGAAAAACGACAATTGCCTATAGAGGATAGCGGGAGCAAAATTCAACTTTGCTCCCTAGGGAGTTTGTGGTTTCTCTCTTCTGATTGGTCCACTCCGCGCTTTTGATAGCGTACTGGATTTGTATACTTAGGTTGGAGCCGATCGCGTGAAGGTTTAATGTAAAAAAAAATCGAGTACGTAGCTTTTTATTTTTCTCATAAGTAGTGATGAAAAATAGTGTGTATCACTCGGGGACAAAATATTTTGTTCTCGGGCGGCGTATATATAATTCCTCGCTAACCTCAGGATTCTACTTTAGAATCCTTCGAAACAAAATATTTTGTCCCCGAGTGATACACACTATTTTTCATCACTACTTATGAGAAAAATAAAAAGCTACGTACTCGATTTTTTTTTTACATTAAAGTTTCACGCTAGCGCGTCCAAGCTAACTACACGAATCAGTAAAAACTACTATCAAAAGCACGGAGTGGACCAATCAGAAGAGAGAAACCCCAAACTCCCTAGGGAGCAAAGTTGAATTTTGCTCCCGCTATCCTCTATAGGCAATTGTCGTTTTTCGAATAGATGTGATGAAAATAACTATTTCTTGCGAGTAGTGTGAACTCGGTACCTAATTAAAAGTTATAACCGGATACGTAACTGCCCAAAAAAAAAAAAACGGGCAGTATTTGGGGACTGCCGATAGAACTGAAAACTAAGTAACTTTTGGATTAATTTTAGAAAATTAAAGTCCTATCGTGACTGTAACTTAACTTTTATTGACAACAGTACCTGCTCATACAAAATCCAGGGGGGGGGGGGGCAGCTTCCCTCCCCTGCCCCCCCCCCCCTGGGTACGCCCATGAGGAACAGTATGGGTTAAAAAAACCTCAACAGAGTTTCCAAGTAGGTATATATTTCTTTCAACAAACCCATTTCTCCTCCCCAGGCGGTGCTATAGACGCAATAGTAGACCAAATCAAAGGCGGTAAGTTCCACCTGAAGTCCACCGACCGGTCGGTGTCGGAGAAGAAGGCCAAGGAAGAACAGCCGGAGGCCGTGAAGGAGATGCTGGCCATCCTGGGCACGCTGCGCAAGAGGCGCGTCGGTGCCAGGCCTGGGCTTGCGGCCGATGGGGACTAGGCAGAGAGGTGTGTTACTTAGCGTTAAAACCAGCCAAACTTAGCTTCAAAGTTTTTATTCTACCGTTTGACGTTAGAAAATTTTCAAAATCCAACCCAGTTTTCGCTTTTATTTATAGATATAATAGTGTATTTAAAAGTTTAGAAACACGCACAGGATGTAAAAATGAGTGTGAGAATAGGTGTAGCCTATTTAGTGCGTATTTAATTAGTGACACGCAGATATCGCGTTCAATTCCCAGGCAAGTTCAATGTTATTGCTTTTTGCAAATCGTGACCAAATCCACTTTATGTCTTTGCATGTCGATGGCTGTCAAAAATACAGTGCTTCAAGAATCTTTTGGCGCGTGGCCACATTCGTAACTAATGCCGCCATTTTCTTTTTGCAATACAATTTCAGAAATGATAGTCTTTATATCACTGCTACAAATATGTAAAGGATCTTTTGGCGCTCGGATGACATAGACAGGCGCTGTTTGTAAATTGTGTTGAGAAATGTATTGAAAAAAGAAATACAAGGTTTTATTTAGTTCGGATTTGATTCATGACCTTGTTCTCGCTTGAAATTTTTTCCACTTATACAAATATGAACTTTACGTCAGCGTAAATTGGGTTGGTTTCAGATTGACTAGTACGTATTTACTATAATGATATTTAATTACTAGTAGGAATCACTTTGAAAAAGTAAAACATTATGTCAAATGACCCATCGTTTGCTGAATAGCAGTACAAACATTTTATTTACGAATTAACAAGACGACATCGCAAGGTATTTGTGCGTTTGAAGCTGTGTTTGACTACGGTTTTTACGGAACTGTTTCAGGCTAATCTAAATAGTAATAAGTTTGGTCTAAGCAAGTCCTTTATACATACAGTAAGTAGTTAGCTATAAATTGTGCTATTATTAAGAATAGAATAAGAACAATGTTATACGACGCTAGGAAGAATAAATAAATAACAGACATATCTATAGGAATTGACTAAGTTAAGAACTTGAAATATCACAGTATGACATTAATTAATATTGATTGAATATTGATTTAAATAAAAAAAATTAAAACCGGTTTCTGACATTTTGCTTATACTAGACTGTCAAATTCATGCCAATTGCCAAATGATAAAAAATGGCTGTGTTGTTTTCAGTCAGCCAATTACATAAGTTAACATGAGTTTGACAGTCTTTGAGGTAAACCTTTCAGAAACCTGGTAATAATACATATCTAAAGAAAACGAAAGACATTTTATACAAATTTTGTAAATCTAAAGTACACGAAAAGTGCCTTAAATTGTGTGTAGTAGTGCCAATTGTATTAGTATTATCCGCCATCTTTGTCAGTGTTGCCATTAGCGTAAATATTAAATAGTAGAAAAAAAATATTTTGACGCAATATTAAATTATTTTAAGAATAATATTGGCTTTGAACAATATGGAAATTATTTAAGAATTGGTATAGGTTGTGTTTTAGAAATGATATTAGTACGTTTTGTATTTATAATTATTCCAAAATTGATTGTGATTACAGCATTTATTTTTTCAAATGCATATTCATTGCATTTTTAACTGTGACAACTACAAAAGAGAATAGAACTTTTTTATCAATTGTTTTTTTTATCTGACTGATCTCGAGTCTAAATTAATATTTTAACATTCGATAGCATTGTAAAATGGTTAAAAATCGATTAACGATTCAAGCTTTTATACTTTTCCTAACTATTTGAATTTTAAATGATAATTTAAACCAGAAATTTTGTTGACCGAGACATTATTATGACAATTATATTTAATTAATATAATTTTGTGACTTATTACTTATTAGTTTTAGTTAATAACGTCATGATCTGAATACTCTAAGGTTATATTATTGTATAGTTTATGATATTGTATAGTTACTGTGAATTGCTTCCATTGTCTTGTACTGGTTTAAATACATTTTAAGCTCTATGCACATTTTCCATTTTATATATGATGAGATTTTATAGATGCCTCTGTCTTTTTCAAAGTGTCTAGATAGGAATGTCATGAGTTTTAACTATGTATTTAGATATGTACAAGTATATAATTGATTGTATACTAAAGTTACCCGCGGTGCCATTGTGTTGACGTCGAAATTGAAGCATTTTGTAAAGTATTATTTACTGTAGTCTTAAGTATACACTGAAGTTTTTATTATACAATATAGATATATCAAAATATGTTTATTTTAATTTTATTTAAGGTTCCTATTACACAAACATAACATCGCGCCACCAGGTTCAGGGTACTACCCCGAAGGGATAGGTTGAGGAGCATTTCGCAGTTGCCCTTAGAATAATTTTTCGCAATTTTTTTTTTTTAATATGATTGCGAGAAACAAAGGTAATTCCAAGATTCCATTTTTAGTACGCACAGCATGTACCGTGCTACAAAAGCGTTGTGATTTCACACACCCGGTGTCTCGAAATTAACACAGAAACGGAAATGTGCTAGCAGGGCTGACAGTCCAGGATGCGCTGAACGATTAGGTACTATCGTCCACTCGGGAAGACTTTCAACATTGTCTTCTTCTCCATGCTTCTCTATTAGTCGTCATCTTAGTAGTCACCCATTTGTCCCCTTTTCTAGCCATATCATCTTTCACACAGACCATCCATCGTTTCTTTGGTCTAATAGAAAAAGAGGCAACTTCTGGGTCAATATAATATAACTGTACGTAATTAGCGCTGTGCGACCTGAATTGAACTTTATTGAGTCGTAGCAAGTCACTTTTTATTTATATGCTTTTGCGGAGTGTCATTTGTATAAATCTGTGGCTGTATGCAATTGTCTTTCATTCATCCCTATTGTTGCCCAAAGAAAAACAACGTTATCATGATATAAATAGTAATAGTTTCTCATACAATATACAGGGGAGTGAGTACAATAAATATCACTTGCACGCTGATCACGGTGGCCGCACTGGTGCAGTCCTCCCTGGAACCGGGGAAGAGTTTATTATTAATAACAGACTTCAAAAAAGGAGGAGGTAATAATATGTTCCTCTGTACAGAGAGTGCCAACAACGAAGACGCGGCCCACTCTTCTTCCAAGCTTACAGTTCAAGTGTGCAACATACCGCTAGTGTTTTTAGTTTAGTCGTGTTTACTATTACCCACTCATAGGTAATTAGTTTGTATCGACATTACTAAAACACTAGCGGAATGTTGCACTCTTGTACTGTAAGCGTTTAGGAAGAAGAGTGGGGCGCGTCTTTGTGGATGGCAATCTGCTGTTGGACGTACAGTGCTACAAGGGTCTTTTGGCGCTTGAATGATATTGACAGGCTGCGCTGATATTTAAACATTGATGTAGAAAAATGAATTAAAAAAACAAGATGGCGGCGATTTTGGCCACGCTTCAAGATCCTTGTATTAAAAATGTCCTTCCGGTTATTTATTTATTAATCACAAAAGCTTGAAAAAAAGCATATATAAATAGATAGGTACTTACTTCGAAATGTGCACTTGTGCAACAAAAAAACGAATGGATAATAAAATGAAGTAATATAAATAAAACAAAACAATAAAATAATTAGACATTTATTTTTTAATTCTATTTCTACGAATTAAGTAACGGTTGTTCTCATATTCATTATTAACTTGTACTGGACGGAATTATTATACTATTAACAATAAATAACTATAAAAAATTATGCCAACAGTACTTATTCAAACATTCTATTATAGTTATTTAAAAATGAAAATAGTTTAATTAAAATCATAGTAGCACAAAACAAAGGATAAAATAAAAAATAGAAACAAAACATAATTATTTAGATTTTCCTATCAAGATTCATCTAAAACTTAAAGAATATAAACATTGATTTAAACTAAACAAAAACAAATAGAGGCTGCTTGCGTAAAACGAAAGAAAATTTGATTTGGTCGCTGGTAATAACAATTGAAATAGAACACAAACAAAAAATAGGGTTAGCGAAAACACTTTTTGCAAAACCAACACATGCACGGCAGTGTGCACAGCCAAGTTCGAAATATATTAATATTATTATTTATAAACGCTATATAAAACACTTTCTGTCTACAAGACTGTAATACCATTTATTCATACGGCGTTTATGAATAACGTTTTTTTCACTATCTGTTTTCTGAAAAATCTTTCGGCATTGTAAAGCTAAGCTAAAGCAGAAAACCTACTCTCTTGTTGACTGAAAGTGTCAAATTATCACAGATTTGAAAGCACAATAAAAGTAAGAATTTACTTTATTTTCATACGTAATACGCAAACGGCTTCATTCGTTCTCTAGATATGTTGTGTATAGCGAATATAGATTGTAACATGAAGTTAGGTCGTCCCTTCCACGGAGTTGCGGGCTGACGGCGGGGACTAAAAATAAACTGACGGTTATACAGGGACACATTTTTCTATGTTAGCTAAACTTCACAGACGCGATTGGTATCGGCATTTATAAGTATGTATATCTCAATACGTCATTTTCATCTACAGAGCCTTTTCCCAACTATGTTGGGGTCAGCCTCCAGTCTAACTGTCTGCAGCTGAATACCGTTATTTTACTTGGAGCGACTGCCTATCTGACCTCCATAACCCAATCTTATATCTTAATGGGTATCGATAGATATAAGATTTTTTTTATTGCTCTCTGGTGGCAATACCTAATCACGTCTGTGAAATTTCGCTAAGTTTAAATTAACCCTGTATAATTTGTCTAACTACTTTTTGTTCTAAAATCATCTGGGAATTCACTATTTTGTTCTAGGATTTAAGTACTTCCAATGAATTAATGCTAGAAATAAAATATAGTTATGGAAAAATGAAGACGATTCTAAATATTTTTTTTACATGGTTGACAAAAGAAATACACGAGAAAGCAAATAAATATTTCATTTCTAAGACCTATTCAACACTATTTTACAGGAAAAAAAAAATACAATTTCGTTGGTAAATCTGGTAATTGGATGAAAGCCGCTTTTCTACTTCATAAGAAATCGCAAAACAATAAAATTCTATGCATTTAGCCTTAGAAATAGATACAGTCCTTTCCAGTCCTTATTTTACCTCTAACAGCAGCATCCCAACAGCAATCATATTGTAATGTGAATAAAATTCTTATAATTCTTATAAATAAAGTTATTCGAAATCAAAGGTAAAATAATTGCGAAAGGACTATAGATAGCTTGTCGCTATTTCTTACAAAGCGAAAACATGCTGCGATACATAAAGCTAAGCTACGAATACATGAGCAACTTAAAATGCGTAATTCTTGGCAACTGCTTTATAATACAATCATAGAGTAAATTGCTCGGTGTTGCTGAGCGACACGTCATAGTTAATTGCACAATTAAGTTGCCCGTGTAAGTGCACCTTTTGTTTTTGACAAAGCAGCCACATAAGTACATTCAAATTAATACATTTCTACTTAACTACTAAACGAAGCATTTTACTCTCTAACTAATGTTCATGGCCCCAATTCGGACACCGCTCTGTGCGAAATTTTCACAAACTTTCGGATATTTTGTCAGGGGAACACACAATGTCACATTTTTTTTTGTTTAGGTAATAAAATTTATCTTGTCCCATAAACCATAAGGTTCGTATTTGTATGAAGCGCTTAGCCAAGTAAGCGTCTCATACATACAATATGAAACTTAACCATATAAAGTTATTGTTCATATTTGTATGAAACGCTTTATCATATTCGCTTATGTTTACGAACATTATGTACATAAAAATAAGGTTCATATTCGTATGCAACACATAGCAAAGTAAAGTAAGCATAGCATACAAATGTGTACTAAGTTTAATGTTGACAAAACGTACAAAACGCTTGCTCACATTCACTTCTATCTATCTTCGTTAATGAACATTATACACATAAGGTACAAATTTGTATAAAATGCAATCTACTTAGCAAAGTTAAGTCGATGTGCAGTCTGTGAATCTCACTTTTAGTACGAGGAGCAAATAACTGTTTATTAAAAATATTCCCCTGACAAATCCCTACAGAGTGACGTAAGCAAGGTCCTTACGTGGAGAACTCCCTCAGTTTGTCGATGACGGCGCGTCTGTTCTTGGAGATCCAGTCGATGTTCACCTTCGCCTTCTCAATAGCTTGTTCCACACTGAGCTTGGAGTCAGCCAGGTACTTGGAGTTCCTCTCGCGCCAGGATAGGAACTGTTGATCAGAAGTTAAAATAGTATTAGTTTAAAATAAAATAAAAGAAAATGAATTCTTGCAACGGCGCAAAAATATAGGATATTGATAAACAGAAAAAATACTTTGGAGGCCATGGATGGACTAGAAACTGAAATTTGGTTGTGCAAGATTAAACATTATCAAGTCAGATCAGAGTATCGGAAAAGAAGACCATTTCGGTCATGCATGAATGGTAAACTGCTCGGCAAATACGATTTGCTTTACTCTATCAGAAAGGATAGAATCAGGAGATCGTGTGAAGTTCAGTTTAAAATAATATGAAGTAAATAATAGAACTTACGTTGTCGAGCTCCGTCTGCGTGGTGAACTGTTCCAGCAGAACCTTTATGATGTGGCCCACGCGACGACCCTGGCCCTTGAAGCTGGAAAGTAATTAAAGTGTAAGAATCGTTAGTCGTCCATTTATGTAGGCATGTATGTTACCAACATGGAACTTCATATTTACTTAGTTTGTATTTTATTTCATTGATCCTTAAGGTGGGATCATTTATGACTACGCAAAGACTCAGTTCGTGCCAAAAAAATAAAATAATTCTACCTATGTGGGCTTTTTAAAACATTCATCATCAGCCTATTATTGTTCCCACTGCTGGGACACAGGCCTCTTCTCTGTCAGAGGGAGTGGGCCGTAATCTACCACGCGGGCCCAGTGCGGGTTGGTAGATGTTACATGTCTTCGAATTTTTTGGTTCTAAGACATGCCGGTTTCCTCAAGATGTTTTCCTTCATCGTTTTGAGAGCAGTGGTGATGAAATTATTTACCTAAAGTAAAGCGCCTGCTTGGGTTCGAACCCACGACCTATAACTCGTAAGCCGGGGCCGTTACCACTGGGCCACCACTGCTCTCTTTAAAATATTGAGGTCATAAAATCTATGTCCTCTATATCTTAAATATTAAGACTGTTATCATCCAATACATGAACTACCATTTTGGGTCATGTGAAAGCTGACTTTTCTCTTTGAGGTTACAAATAGGTACTCAGTATGTACGCTAAGAAACCACATCATTTGTGCTTCGTGTAGCCTCTCCGAGTGGTGATACCTACTTAAATAACGGCATGGTTGGCGCAGTGGTTAAACGATTGACTGCGCTGCGTGTCGCGGGTTGGATGGGCACGGAACAAATATTTGTATGACCGACAAGTAGTTGTTCCGGGTCTAGCTGTCTGTATATGTGAATTTTAATGTTTGTAAATGCACCCACAATACAGGAGAAATACCTAGTGTGGGGCAACGATTAATTAAAATAAAAAAATAAAAACATTCTAACTATGGTCGGTTCCAAAAGTATTTGATGAAAGTGTAAACAAACCCTGTTCAGGTGAAATTATTACGGAATCACTTGCTAAAGGTAACATTCATCTGTATAAAGGTTTCAATTTTATACCTCACCACTATTTACAACAATTTAAAAAAAAATAATTGGAAAAACAACGACGAAAAAAGAGTACCATATAAAATTAATATCAATAATTGTCAAATGAAAAACATCTTTAGAGTTCAAATTAGAAATTCTGGTTAAGTAGGTATTCAAATAATCAAATCAAAGCACTCAATTTGTAAGTGGTATTACAAATTGGCTTCCACCTATGTTTTCTGATCCATTTGTTTACATTTTCATCAGATACTTTTGGCACAGGCTGTATATCCGGCACGCCTTAGACAGGCTTGACAAGTGACAGTTGTCTGAATACTCACGCATTGTGTATGTCCTCGATCCTCTGGTACACGAAGTCCTTGGCGACGTAGTAGCCCACCGGCGAGCGCACGATGTTGGCGATGACGGCGCCCGCGTCCTGGCGCCGCACCTCCGAGCCCTCCGTGATCGTCCACTCCAGGTATCTGGCAGGAAGGCATTGGGTCAGCAAACGGTGTACGAAATATCTATCACGACTTTCATAAGTCATTAAGATTATTCTTAATGAGTTGGAAATTACAGGACAAATAAAAATTTTATGTTATTTTATCAGTTATTTATCTGCAGGTAAATGTAGATGATGTTTAATCTGCATTATACATGATGACAGTGTCTTCAAAGTTATAATTGTGATTCAGGGTTATCAGTAGTATCTTATCTAGATATAGGACCTTTATTTCTGAGTTGAAGAATCTTACGATTTAGAATAGATGGAAGATTTTGCAATTTACTCACTGCGCCAGTATCCAAATCTCCTTGGTGCACGTGAGCGCCTGCAGCAGCGCGTCCCTGGCGGCGGCGACGTTGGCCCTCTGCTCACGCGCGAGGGCGAAGCGCCAGTGCAGCACGCTGCCGCGCGCCACGCCCACGCAGTACACCGTGCGGCGCAGGTCCAGCGGGATGCTGCGGGTAGGGAATACAATATATATTAATATAAAATGCCAATAATTCTCGAAAATAAAATAGAACTTGGCATTGCACTACCATTCACCCAAAATAAATTTTAAACCTCATTGTTATGAAAAAAACACAAATTTATAAATAAACTAAGCTAACTCACGGGTTGTTCTCATCAGGGTTTTCAGTGTCCATCCACTGCTGGAACAGCTGCATGGCGTTCTCTTCACAGCCGGGCACCTTCATACGACACGCCCATGCACTTGTCGTCACCTATAAATAAGGTCAAATAATAATTTATTCAAGTTCAAAGTGAATTTGTATTAACTTATTTATTTTTCAAATAGATGCGAAATTAAAAATTTAGATTCAATTTCTTAGTTGCGAAAAATTTCGAGAAAATTATGAGTGCTGTTAAGAACCTTGCTTCATACCATGCACCCATCTAGTGATAAAAGTTATAATAAATTGCGGATTTTTCTTTCCTACCCATAGAATAGGTATGTATCTTCTAGAAAAAAGACGCAAACAATGTTTTTCTTCTGACCTATTCATTATTGGCAGAAGTATAAGCTGTGTAGGTACAGTTATTACTATTATGCTATGACTGACCGACAGGGTCCATAATGATCTCATAAAATTTCAAGTTACCACCTATGTAGATATAAATTGTGGAATGCAATAAACAATTGAGTTTTGGGTATAAACAAACTTACCTGCATCTTAACACTATTCAGATCATTTCCATTCACTATCCTCTTAGTAGCCAGCCCTCCTGACTTCTCATACGTCTCGCCGATCAGTTTCCTCACGAACTTCTGGAAGGCGCCGTAGTCCGGAGTGCGCTTGAGAACGTTCTCGATCTTGGCGAGGGCTTTCAGACCGGTCGAGAGGGGCAGGTAGTCCTTCTCATGTTGGAGGTAGCTTGCTAAACTGGAGAGGGGAAAAGAATCACTTATCATCTCTTTCTATTGCCAAAAAATAATTCGATGGTCAATTAGTCAGATTATTGAATTAAAACTGCTGTTACGTTAGGTAGCTTTAAATGGGCAGCTATTAATATTTGTAATACTTCGATACACATCGAGTTTATTTATGATATTTATTAACCGTTAGAAACATCTAGTCTATTTAATACCTTTGCCTTGAGTAGCCTATTAAACCAACACTTCTTACGATTTTCTTTTTGTCGAACTTGGCTTTCACACTACCGTGTTTTCAGAAAACATGATACACTCGGAGTCAGATCAAGAATGAAATCTGGAAGCACTCATTCGTTCCTATCTGGTTAACACGAAGGTAATAAAAACAGGAAACTGCGAATTACAAGGTGGTTGAAAAAACAATCTCGAGCCGACAGCAGAATTAGCTACTTTAATACTTTTCTTTAGCAGGTAGGTATGTAGTTTATGTTGATTTTTGAGTAGCCATTTTTCCTCAATAAATTTTGTTTGCAATTGAATTTTAACTTTGTCGTGAATGAGTTCGTGTTTCCAAAATCTTGGTAGGTATTGTAAGGTTTTATTGTATTATCAACCTTATGTTGTACTGGCTGTTATGAATATATCAGTTCGAACTATCTGATGAGTCACTTTCTAATTTAGAATAGGATAAAATAATAGATAGTCGGCTGACGGCTGTCAGGCCGTTCGATATAAAATATATTGTGAATGTAGTTTTCGTCTCTAGGAATAATTATGATATTCGAAGCCATTATGAGTTTAATTTAGTATCATCCCGGTATAAGTAAGCCTCAGAGCTTACAAGTGGTGGAGGACGCCGTACGAAGCTGCCACCCATTTTTTTTCAGACGAAATGCAATTATTGATGAATAAGGGCGATTCCCCCATATAAGTATTAAAGAGAAGCATATCGCATGGAAGTGTTGTTTTAGGCGAATAAACGACGCCTAAAGAATCGAAAGCTAAGTGGTCTTTATTAATTTTTATAAAAATGGAATATTTCTCGGGCTACAACGGCGTGTGCCTGCAAAGCTTTCTAAATAATTTTAAGCTCACAGCCACCTTCAACGGATGGGAGGAAAATAACTGGGCACTGATTTTACGCGCATTTCTTGTGGGTCCAGCTATGATTTTCCACGGTTACACGTACCATGACGGTATGAATTTTGAAACGTTGTGTGACAAACTATGGGCCGAGTTCTCGTGCAAATGTCACAAAGGAGAATGTAGGGTGCAAGAGAAGATTGTACAAGTTAGAGAAAGCGAACAGGAAGAGATCGCGACGGTAGATATTGATGCAAATTTATTTTCTAGCGGAAAACAAGACGAACCGCTAGTTACTGAGCAAAGCTGTAAAGATGACGATGATATTGATGACGAACTCAGCTGCCAAGGATGCAGCATCGCCACGGACGAGGAGGAGTCGATCGAAGTGTTCGAGAATGAACACAAAGAGGAAATTGTCGAATCGGGTCAGTCCAGTCCATTTATTAATTCTGTTAGTAATGTTTCAGAACAACAGAGCATATGCCTATCTATGGAGAATGATGATCACGATGATGAAATTCGTAAATATAACATCATCGCTGATCAGAATTATGAAGATGATAATGTTGAACAATCTTCTGAAACAAAGGAGGTTGACCAAATCACCTTGTCTACCAAAATAAAGGAGAATGAGCAGTTATCATTGGTACCAGACAAAATTATTGAAGTTAAGGCTGATTTGGAAGTAATTGTAAACAACAGTCATATTGTCGAGGATGACGTCGAGTCTTATATAGTCGAGTTTGACGTAGAATCACGGTCAGTCGGAGTTATTAGTAATGACTTTCCAGTGAAAGTTTATAACAACGAACATAAACATAGTGTGCCATCGCAAGGTTGCTTTGTCATAAAGTTATCATTCTTTTGGCCAACAAAGTTTATATTATTACTATCTCATATCGTCATGTTACTATTATACTACATCATTATATTATTACAACAACAAAGTGCTAAAAGCAATTTAAGAAGTGCACCAATTAAAAACAAAACCATATTTGCTAGAAACAGTAAAATGAAATGCTTTGTGCCAAAAACAAGTAAATTAAAAAGGTCGAAAGCTTATAAACATTTTATAATAAAGTTTACCATTTTAGAATATGAGTTTTTAAAATTGAATAATAAGAAGTTTAGGAACATTATACATATTAGATTTTCTTATTTTGTGTCACCTCCTTCCATATCAATGTCACTTTAGAGTGTAATTATTTGTTATTTTATTTTTATTTTAAAAGAGTGTTCATATTATTATTAGGCTAATGTCATTTAGATGTAAACATCATAATAGAGCACATTATTTTAGTAATTAATTATATTATACTAATGCATTGTTATGTGTGTTTTCGTTACATATGCGGGGAATAAACATCGGACGCGGCCGGGAGCGAGTGAGGTGTCACTCCTCATGTCGCCAAGGAGCCTGAGGGAACGTGTCAACCTCATCGTCTTCAAATTATATTCTTGTTTTAGCTTAGCATGAACGCACTCCAGAATTTATCATTGTGATTTAAGAGGGAAGTAAATAGTTTTGAAATACTGTGGTCCCTCCTGGGGGGGGATGGCGCTCCGTCTGGGTTAACATCTATTTTGCTAAAAGGGGCATAGCCCTTGCAAAATGTGTTTGATAAACACAATTGGTTAACTCATGACTGAGGACCCACAGTTTAGGCAGGAGTGACTGACATTTAATGGGGATTGAGTTTTATACTAGGGGATGATGCTTGATCTAGGTTGATACCAACTTCGCTAAAGGGGCATAGCCTCGCGAAGTGTGTCGATTCGACACATTTGGTTTCTGCCGATGATTGAGGATCGACAGTTCAGTCAACATGAACTAATAATTTGGGATTTTGATATTATTGCGGTGTGATGAATTTTCGAGAATTATTCATCTGGAGTGTGGCCATGAGATAGTTATTTTGGTTGGACACTTACTTCTTGATCCTGAATTCCCTCTGGCTCAACATTGTCCGATGGGGTTAAGGTTTTAGATGTTAAGTTTCTTTCTTATCTCTTCTAAACCCCTTCTGGGTCGATGTGAATTGTCACATCAGTTTGTTTGTTTCCCGAGGCTTGCCGTACCTTTTACAGTGGTTTTGCTGCGGTATGGTTTAGGCATGACAGCGTTGAATTTTTGAAGTGCACATTGGCACATGCTATAGTTTAATTTGGCTGACACTTAGCGTAGTGTCAGGCCTTCGCGACTCGCTTGTCATGAACTAAGCCATCTCTTGTAAGAGAAAGACCTCAGCCGTGTAAATGATTTCCCACTGTTAGGTAGTTTTTCGTATAGGTATAGGTAGGGAAAGTCAGATTGTTCGAATGTTCTGAATAAAAGCAATTTTCCTGTGCTTTTATTCGAGGTGGGCGTAGCTCATGTAAGGTTTTATTGTATTATCAACCTTATGTTGTACTGGCTGTTATGAATATATCAGTTCGAACTATCTGATGAGTCACTTTCTAATTTAGAATAGGATAAAATAATAGATAGTCGGCTGACGGCTGTCAGGCCGTTCGATATAAAATATATTGTGAATGTAGTTTTCGTCTCTAGGAATAATTATGATATTCGAAGCCATTATGAGTTTAATTTAGTATCATCCCGGTATAAGTAAGCCTCAGAGCTTACAGTATTATCTAAGATCCTAAATTCAAGTTTAGTCTCAATTACCTGAGTGCAGTATTGTAATCCAGATGGTTGGTCCAGGCCAAGGCGAAGGCATCAGACAGCAGCTGCACGCGGCCCATGACGGGCACGCGCGCGCGCTCGGCGCCGCGCAGCGCGCCCGCCAGCAGCTGCCAGTTGCGCGCGTCGTAGTTCACGCGGTACGGGGCTGCGGGCGGTAGGCTTGTGTGAGCAACTTAGTTAGAAACCTATCGTGATATTGCTTTCTCAGACCCAGGTGACCCCATAACTCTCCTCCAGGAGAGCAGTAGGGCCACAAGTACAGTTCACAGAAAAACACACCGACACAATTTCAGACCTCGCCGTAGAGGTCCGCGATCGCAACCCACCCGAGTAAATGAAATTCCCCCCAGACCCTTGCTCGATAACGATGCGCCAGCCGGCGTTGCTGCTGAGCCTGTAGCTTTAAATTCCCCTGATAATAATAATTATCTATCCTTGATCCAGCCTGTCCCTCTTGCTGTCCTCCCCCCAGCGAACGCTCTAAGCCGAGGTTCGTACCCCACAGGGGGGCCCTTAGCGAGCGTTCGCCTAGTTTTAATTTAGAATAAATTATGCCCCTGGCTGGAAGCTTTTAGTGTAGTAGCTAAAGGCAGCCACAGGAAAGTCCGGTTAAGCAGTTAGGACCTTAGTGGTCAGCTGCGAGACGTCCTAGGTAAAAAAAAAAGATATTGCTTTAGTCCGCGCGCGACTGCTAGTCACCGCCTGAGGTATGTGAGCGGTGAGACGGGACGGGGAGGTAGACAAAGGCCAAGATAACTGTTTTGTCAATGGCGCCCTCCTCCGGTCTACAGTTGAGAACGCGAGCTGTAGTTAAAAAGTCTATGAAACACAATAACACAACTAACGACGGGTGTGGTGGAAATTTTTTTATCAGGCAGTCTTCGGGGACTGCCGATAGAAGTGAAAACTAAGTAGCTTTTTGATTCTCGCGTTGATATCTTTCGTTAAGTAACTTTTTGATTCTCGCGTTGATATCTTTCGTTCGAGCGTTAGGTGACGATGACGCAAGTTCCGTGATTTTTGTTCACCCAAAAAGTGCTCTGCGTTGATGTCTTTCGTTCGAGCGTTAAGTGACGTGACGATGACGCGAGTTCCATGATTTTTGTTCACCCAAAAAGTGATCAACGCGGCTAAAGAAGTTTTCACTTCCAAAAACCTTTCTTGATTAAATATATTTTCTGCCTTTCTTGTTCTCTCTAGTAGGAAATTTCAGGTTCGTTGTAATAAAAGACCTCAACGTATTCGGAAGTCATGTTTCTGTCTACCCAGAACTTCTTCTGTATGACACCTATTCATCATTTTTGTTGCTCCATATTGAAACACAGGAGTGCTCGGCGTCATAGCTATGCGGCAGATTACGGTAGGTACTTCTAAAACTGCAGGCGCCATTAGCTTCTACGATGGCAGCGGTATTCTATCAATCTGCCTAGCCTTTTCCCAACTATGTTGGGGTCGGCTTCTAGTCTAACCGGATGCAGTTGAATACCAGTATTTTATATGGAGCGACCGCCTATCTGACCTCCACAAGCCAGTTACTGAGTAATAACGATACCCCTTGGTAAGAATGGTTGTCAGACTTTCGAGCTTCTGACGACCCGTTACGACTATTAAAGATCCACGAATGACAGCCGGGATCAACGGCTTAACTTGCTTTCCGAGGCACGGAGGAGTCTCTGTATGTAAAGATGGTCACCCATCCACGAACCAACCCCGGCAAGCGTAGCCTAATCTGATGGATCGACCCGTGCAGCTGTCATTACTTAGCCACGAGCTCCTCGCCGTATTTTGTATGACTTATTATATCTTCCACAAGAAGCTCTGCAATCTTTCTTCTTAAATGACTCACCGATCATATCATGGTTGAACAGCACCCACTCATCCCTGCCGGATCCATGTTGGAAGGTGTGCAGCCCCCCCACGCCCTCGTCGGCCGCGAGCCACTGCAGGGGCGCGGCCGGCCCGCTCACTTCCGGCTCACAGAGCACGCTGAGGGGGACCCACCACGACGAGCGGGTGGGGGACTTCGCGGCCAGGGAGAAGTAGCGACGCTGGGGGAGAGAATAGTGATTAGCATTTATTTGGAAACAGCTTTAACGATTCGGTAGAGTCTGAACATTCAACCAGCAGGGTAATTAGTTACCCAATTAAAATGGGTATCGATAGCTATGCCTTCACTTTAGTAATCGCTTTAGCTTGGTTTTTAGTATACTGGTGAAAGAGGTCTAATCTAACTTTTTTTGTTAATCAAGATTTTTGTTAGACTCATAATATCTGTGAAATTTAGCCAGATAGTTTAATTTGACCTTGTAACTTGTGTCAGATGGCCCAGTGGATGTCAATAGGGTCACTCCTATTACATGGGACTCAAACATAACTGGTGAAATCTGAATGGACTATACATCGATCAAATTCTTTATGACGTGATCAAGAAAATTGTTTCTAATGTTGATGCTAGAACTCCAGTGGCGGCCTTGTTTATGGATATGTCTAAAGCATTCGATCATGTAGATCATGGTATACTGCTAAACAAATTAGAGGAACTCCATTAAACCTATTACAATCTTATCTCTGTAATCGCACTCAAATGATAGCGCTTGATAGGCTATGTGCGAGCTCGAAAGTTATAAGAACATACATGTCACGTCCTAGGAAAACTACTTATGGTGTTCCCCAAGGTAGCATACTTGTCCCTCCATTATTTAAAATTTACATAAATGATATGCCTAAGCTAAGGTCAGTAAGCACCAGATGGTATTGTTTGCTGATGACAGCACTATTTTATTCTCTAGTAATGACATTGATATTACAAACTATCAAAAACGGTTAACCGCATTACAGTACAAATAGCTTATAATGCTTATGTGGCTTCTGGCATTACGTACGGAATCATTTTCTGGGGCAACTCCACTGACAGATACATTGCTTTTAAAGCGCAGAAGTAATGCTTGCGATCGTTTACCAAATTACAATCGATAGATGTAAACCATTATATAAGGAACTTAGTCTGCTCACTCTACCGTGTATGTACATACATATATGAAATGGGAGTGTTTGTTCACTGTAACCTGCATTAGTTTGAAAAACTGCGCTCTCGCCGTTATCAGAATACCATTCATGTTACCTCTCATAAAACCGAATTTTTCAGCAAAAGTGTAGGTACTAGGTATGGCTCCAAAAATATATAATAGTATACCAGCAGCTATTAGAAATAAAGAGTGTCTGGGATCCTTTAAGAGGTCTTTGTATAAATTCCTTATATGTAGATAGATGTTACTATATACTCCATCACTGAGTTTACTACTGATAAACAGAGGTACGAGTATGAAGATTCCGACTTGCTAATTAAACACTTATGGTTTTATTTATTACCTGTTTACCTAACTGACGTATTTTTTATTGAATGATATTTTTTTTTAATACAATAGACGAAGTCAATTAAGTATTTTTTTAAAACGTAATATTTTGAAATATCACCTTAATTATAATTGCTTGTTTATGTTAATTTTGTACTCTTTTTTGTATTGGCAAAACATAGTGCACATATTTTAGACATTATACTATCTGTAACCATAGACATTATACTATACTATACTATTTTAGACATTATACTATCTGTAACCTATCTGTAACTATGTTTAACAAAATAAATGATTGATTAATTGATTGATCAATAGTGGCTGGAGTCATGGCCAGCCCTAAAAGGGTTCTGAAAATGATTGCTCACAGAGTGGACTATTCGTAGGTAGTTCACTGCTGTCAGTTACATGTGCAATTGTAGCGTGTTGTTTACTAATACTTCTTTTTAAGGACAATGTTAAGTACTAACCTATAAGAATTTTTAAAGAATTTGAATTAAGTATACATTTAGATTTCGCCAGACATCATAATTACTTCCGCTAAAGTCCCATTGTATCCCAATTGATAGCAAAAACGGAATCTCCGTCAAGCCTCACTATATCCATATGGATACGCGCGGCTTACAACTTTGTTTTTACTATGAAATAATGACTATAATCGTCTGAGGGCTGATTATCTCTATGGCCTGACGGATATTCTCGTCGATTAGAAGTAAAATTGACAAAATATGATAGGTAACACCGAAAAATTCAGAAAAATCAGTGTCAAACCGCGGGGCTTGACGTTAAAACGTGTTTTTTCATCGGTACCTACTTAACAGCCTAAGGTTTAATGTCACTTGCACGTCATAAAACGTCAAAATCCATTTTTGTTAATTTTAAGACCGCCTAACCGTTTGAGGTATATAGCTGATATGATATCCTCACCTGTGTAATGGTAAGCGACTTGTCCTCATAGTCCCTGGTGACGGTCAGTATCGGGTACCCAGTCTGCGTGGTCCAGGTGTCCATGACTTCCTTCACGGTGACGTTCCTGGTCAGACCTCCGTACTCTTGGCTGACAGCTGTCAGTTCGCGCCAGAGGTCGTCCTGTTCCGCGTTGCTGTAGGAGTACTTGATGAGGTAGCTGGTGGAAAAGGGAAAAAATACAGTGTCATAGGAGAAATTATATAGGGTGACTGGTACTTAAACACGTGAATTTACTCAATAACCTGAAATCGCGAAAAAAAATCTGCTGTCTACATTTTGACGAATTTTTCGAACATAAATGTAGGGAACAGCACATTTTTATTTCGCAATTTCTGGTTAGGTCCCATAGTAAAAGTTGTTGCCTAGTATAGCGGTTCCATCATCTAATAACAGCCGTCTTTTTCAGAATTTTCTATTCTATTATAATAATGATCGTTCGTTGCGGTAAGCCACATACCTACTTCCTATAAGAAAGTAACTACCTATTCACCAGTAGTAGGTAACAATAAATATTTGACATAAACTTACTTGTGGATAGCCTTCCTGAAAATATCGTTCCCGAGGAACATGGTCATCATGCGGATGAGCGTGGAGCCCTTCCGGTACGAGATCTCGTCGAAGATCTCCGAGATACGCTTCGGGTCGTCGATGGGGACGGACACCTGGTAGAAATATACATAGTTAGTTCAGAAATTGGGGATACTGTTGCCTCCAAAAACGGAAAAGAAATCAGAATTAGTGGAATATTAGTAAGTATTTTTACCAGTTCACGATTCCGCCGAAACAATTTCTATAACCTACCAAATGAAACAGACAAACTCGTTTAATTTGGTAGAAGGTTTTCTTTTTGTTCTATTAGTAGGTATATCAAAATTGATCGGTGGCTAATTTGCTATAATTATGTTTCTTTAATGTAAAGAAATACATTAACAGCAGAGTAACTGTTTAAAAAAAATATCAGCCAAATACAATTTTTATTAGTTAATTGTCTTTTTTTTTTTGGGTGGGAAATCATCCAATGACTTCTCCCGCTCTGGGCGGAGCGGAAGGGCGTGTCAGACTTTTACTGACAAAAACCCACCCGTGTTCCTTCCCTTGCGTTGCCAGGGGCCACGGTTTCCCCTTGGGACTACCCGCAACCCCGGCAGGCATCGGCCCTAACGGACCCCGTCAGTTTTGCTGACATCTCTTTGAGGCGCGCGTGGAACACGACGCGCCGTCGACCCGGGCCTGGTCCTTATCGGACGGCGAGCTGCCCTCTGCTCTCCGTCCGCAGGCCCGCGAATAGTTAATTGACTCAGGCGTGACTTTGCGGAAATCCATTATAAAACACAATAGACGATGTATATTTAGTAACTTAATCCGCTTAACTGTTCTTAAAGAGTTAGAGAACCCTGTAAGAAATCGACACGTGTTTAGCCTCTCAACGAGGCATCCTCAGGATGACGATTGAACTCGGACACGACGTGTTACCACGACAAGAGTCTTTGCGTTCGGCTCTTGTCGTGGCAACACGTCGTGTCCGAGTCCGCAACAAGTCAATCGTCTTCGATTTCTTACAGGGTTCTCTAACTCTTTAAGAACAGTTAAGCGGATTAAGTTACTAAATATACATCGTCTATTGTATTTAAAAATTTTTACTTGCTTGGATATGAGTAAATACATGGGGTGATACATGATGACAAAAGTTAATGAATAAGTTGTTAATTTTAGGGTGTCAGATCAAGTAGAAGCTGGCTTTGCCTGTAGAGGGGGTAGGTATCACAGCCAGTATCCCAATACTCACAGGATGCGAAGACTCGAGAGCATCCAGGTTGAGCACAGACAGCATGTTGTCGGCCGCGTAGCTCTTGTCGGCGCTCCAGGAGGGCTCCACGTGGGAGACCGCCACGGAGGCCGCGAAGGTGGCGAAGCCCTCGTTGAGCCACAGGTCCGACCACCACTTCATGGTCACCAGGTTGCCGAACCACTGGTGGGCGAGCTCGTGGGCTATCACCTGCGGGTGGAACACAAAGACTGTCTTTCAAGTGCGGCTATAAAACGTTTTGACAGACAGAACTTACTAATTACTGTGTACCAGCAACAATATTTGTACATTTTGGTTTCCCTTCGGGAGTTCGTGATGTTATGTTGTTGACCAGGGGGCCAAGTCTACTAATTTCCAAACGTCACAATGGTCTCTCGATGGTGAGTTTTTGACAGATTTTATATGGCAAATCTGTCAAAAACTCACCATCGAGAGACCATTGTGACGTTTTAAATTAGTAGACTTGGGCCCCAGGGGGTCAAGTCTACTAATTTACAAACGTCATAATGGCGTCACGATAGTGAGTTTTTGACAGATTTGCCATACAAAATCTGTCAAAAACTCACCATCGTGACACCATTATGACGTTTGTAAATTAGTACAACCTGTTCTGGTTGTATTTTATACATATACAACTATTTGTGTAAGAAATGCAAGAATTTAACATGAATGTAACAGGAACGGAATTAGCAACACTGGTAGTTTTCCAAAATATCTGTCTACCCTATTTCTCTTCCAAAATCGGACCCTACTACGGTCTCATGCATAACACATATGCAATTCAACTTAACTACCTATTTTCAAAAATGACCTGTCTGTTTTAGAAGAAGCTTGTACAAAACGGCCAACATGAGGTACAATGTCGTGGCAGCTAGTGGCGTAACACTTTGTTATTCCTCACCTCAGCAACCCTCTCCTTGTTCAAGAACGAGGACTGCTTGTCATCGTACAGCAGTTCCGTCTCCCGGTAGGTGATGAGGCCCCAGTTCTCCATGGCGCCGGCCGCGAAGTCGGGGATGGCGATCATGTCCTGCTTGGGCAGCGGGTACGACACGTTGAACCATTGCTCGAAGTACGTCAGGCATTTGGGGCCGGTTGTTGAGGCGTACGTGGTCTGTGGACAGGAAGAGTGTAAGTAAGTTGTGTAATGGGCAGTCTCGTTGGTCTAGTGGTCGTAAGCGGTACTGCTGAGCATGAGGTCCTGGGTTCGATTCCCAGGTCGGGCAAAGTGTTATTGGATTTTTTCATCTGAAATTTCTCAGTAGCAGCCTGGAGTTTGGATTTGCACCCGGTTGATGGCAATAGGCTCACCCCCTATTACATGAGACTTAAAACATAGCTGGCGAAACGTGGGGGTACTATTACATGGGACTTAAAACATAGCTGGCGAAACGTGGGGGTACTATTACATGGGACTTAAAACATAGCTGGCGAAACGTGGGGGTACTATTACATGGGACTTAAAACATAGCTGGCGAAACGTGGGGGTACTATTACATGGGACTTAAAACATAGCTGGCGAAACGTGGGGGTACTATAGGCACACCTCTGCCTAACCCTTCGGGGATTACAGGCGTGATGTTATGTTATCTAAATTGAAGTATTAAAATTCAAAATTCAAAATTCAAAAGTCATTTATTCAAATTAGGCTGAGAATCAGCACTTTTCGAACGTCAAATTACATAAGACAGTCCCCCAAAAACACCCGCCCTTCACCACTTCCTAGTGCTTTTGCTGGAGAGAAGAAGTGGCGCAACAAACTCCCCAGCAGCACAGCTGTCTGTTCAGTTAGAAAAAAAAACTTGATTCTATACAATAGTATGCAAATAATTTACATTACTCAATACAAAACATTCAATAAAATATATGCCGTAATGACAGCTAGCACGCGCCAATGTACCAACAAAAAAAAAATCGAAATCTAAACTCAAGCAAAAATAAAAACTAAAAACGTTCATTATAAAGCCTCCAGGCATAAAGGGCGTGCCCGCTTACATATAGCTAATAAAGCTGTAACTCGAAGTCACATAATTAGATATGATAAACTAGGACCATTGAAGTAAAAATAAATCAAAAATAGATCAACAGTTAGGCAAGAATAATATATAATCTACTGTCGAGGTCGCTAGCTAATCACATATTGCAATACAACTCATACGAAAACATTGTAATGAGTAGATCATGTCAACAATAAATAAAAATAAAATAAATTGTATAATAAAGTCAAATAAATTAAACATTCTATAAACTCATATAACCTGTCAGTAGGTAAGCTAATTCTGGAGAAAGAACATAAACATTGTCTTGAGTTAATCAACAATTTTTATCGCTTAAGTAGTCATTGATAGAATAGTATGCCTTTGAACAAAGGTTGGATTTTACTTTAGCTTTAAACGCATTAAAAGGCAAATCTAGCAGAGAAGTGGGTAGCTTGTTATAAAAGGTTATACCAAGCCCAACAAATGAGTTATGAACCTTATGAAGCCGGTGAAAAGGAGCTCGTAATTTGTCTTTATTTCTGGTGTTAATATTGTGGATATCACTGTTTTTAGTGTATACGTGTATATTTTGCCTAATATAATAAGATATTGGCGAAGATGAATAAAACGAAATTACATAAAACGAATCACTATGGCAAAGATTTATTTAAGTATAATTTGTCTGGTATTTTAGGAGCTTTACAGCTGCTCCATAAGTAATCAGTCCAAAGTATGTTCTCAGTCAAAGAAAATTTTAATAATTGTTCTTTAGTTAGGGAACGAACGGATTTCTTGACGAGACTAGGCCGGCTGTCGCTGAAAACCAGCGATGGCCGTTTTGCGTAGAATGTGACGCATATTTTCCCCCAAATTGTTTTTTATTCATAAATTATTTCTTTTTTGCGTCATGTTTACCGCAAATAAACATATTTTCTTTCTTTTCTTTTCTTAGACTAGAAGTTTAATTATAGTAACCAAGTCTCTCGCAGTCACTTAGATCCCTATAGTTACGATTAAGGAACAGATAGTTACCCCCAAGGCATTTTATACGTGAAGTATTGGGCAGTTTTTCTTAGTTTTCTGTACCGACAAATCCAGTTGAAGTTCCCTCAACTACTCATTTTTTACGAACAAAAAGTTCTAATCCCCAACATACCTGATCACTAGCATCAGTCCTGGCCCAGATCCTGAACTTGGTACTGGACAGCTCGGCCGGACTCTGGACAAACGAGAACTTGGACACGACGAAGGCCACCAGGTATGTCGACATGGGGACCGACTTCTCGTACGTGTCCCACACGAAGTCGGCTTTGGGCTTCCTGAGAAATATAAAAGTGATTTAGTTAGGTTAGGAGGAAATACTGTATCAATTTATAAGGTGGATAGAAAATAATTGTGGTTACCAATGAGGTTGTCAAGACTAAAGCAATTGAACCAGTGAATCATTGGTAATCCTATTGTTGTTGGTGACACAACGGTCACAAAACCACAAAAGGTTGAAGTTATAAAAGTATTCAATCAAAGTTATGAGTACTAACTTGAAAGTTTCCTCGATTTGACTCCAAGGCCAGATGTCTTCAAGGGGGCTGAAAGAAAAAAGAAAAATTAAAATTACGTTTTTTTATATAAAATGAGGCAAGGTAACAAAGGAAGGTATTGTCAAATAACTCAAGGAAATGGGAAGCAAAATTATAAGATATTTTTAAAGCATGACAATTTTTTTAAATTGGTTCGCATTGGGTACTTCGTTCTTCATCCGGCACCTATAATAACTAATCGAGAGGGCCTCCAGGGAAGGAGACGCAACAACCTCCCATGGCTACCAAACGATGTGTCATAGCTTGAAGATTCATTGATTCTCCATTTTGAAGGTCTATAATCCTTCGACATTTTACTCACTTTTCAGAAACAGCGTTAACCAGAGGCATGTTGGAGATGGCGGAGAAGTCCTTGTGGTGACCGATGGTGATGGTGAAGGTGGCCTTGAACATGGGCTCGTCGAAGCACGGGAACCCTTTGCGGGCCGATATCGCCTCGAATTGAGTTGCTATCAGGTATCTGGGAAGGAAAATATCGATAAGTATCTAGACTCCTAGAGACACTTCGTTACGACTGGAAGTATTGTAAACTCATAGTTGTAAATCTCATGTAGTAGGGGCTTATTGACATGGTTTTAACATGGTAGTTTCCTATAGAGAAGAGCCGAAAATAAACTCCACTATTTAAACCGTGCTAACATATTTTGAAGTTTCATAAATGAAACCAACATGAATTTGAACCGGACAAAAATCCAGATTACCGACTGCTACTTTTTGGAGTTATTTATTTATCTAATATTTCAATAAATAAATCGGGCATGTTTGCTAACGCAAAAGTCGATGACTTTTACGCCATTATGCGTAAGAAAACAGCTTCTCTGATACGCCGGATTCGGGGGAGCGCCAACAGAATCCATAAAATTATTTCGGAGAGGCCAGAGTCTGCAATGCTAGGTAGGTTCATCAAGCTTCACGTGACGAGATGACACTAAATATGACATATGTTTTGACATCAGTGATTTTATTATTTTTGTATTTTTAATTATATAAAATAACGATGACTTGCATAGTTTTTGAGACCTTTGTAACTAACAATATATGGACAAATCAATTAGTCTGAATTAAATGAATTTATTATTATTCAAGCACAGAAATGTAGGTACAGAGGCAGACTTAATGTCATAGGCATTTTCTACCAGTCAACCTTTGGGTGATGCAGAGACAAACAGCTGTAGTGGTAGTGCAACTAGGGTGTTTTTCTAAGGGAAAACCCCAAAAACCTTGCTCCGCAAATTCTCTGCTCTTCCAATGAACACTTGGAAGTTGTAACTACAACTAAGCAAAACCTGAAGTTGATAAGCTGAAGCATATGAATCCGTCTGCCAAACAAGGGTAGCTGAAGTAGTGCCGGGAGCCCACCTGGAGTGTTCACCTAGTCGCATATGGGAAGCCGGAAGCCCTTATAGACCCAAGATAGCGCAAAAAAAATCAGCTGTTCCATACATTTCATCATCATCATCAGCCTATTAATGTTCCCACTGCTGGGACACAGGCCTCCTCTCTGTGAGAGGGAGTGGGCCGCAATCTACCACGCGGGCCCAGTGCGGGTTGGTAGATGTCACATGTCTTCGAATTTTTGGTTCTAAGACATGCCGGTTTCCTCACGATGTTTTCCTTCACCGTTTTGAGAGCAGTGGTGATGAAATTATTTACACAAAGTAAAGCGCCTGCTTGGGTTCGAACCCACGACCTACAACTCGTAAGTCGGGGCCGTTACCACTGGGCCACCACTGCTCTCCATACATTTATGGTCGCATAACTCGTCAAAATGTAGGGAACAGCAGATATTTTTTTCGCGATTTCAGGTTTTGTCCCATAGTAAAAGTTGTTCATAATGTTGTTTAAGTTTGCGCACTGGTTAATTTTTTCTGTATAACACGGTTTTAAACCTAATGCCGTTGACCATCCGCGATGGTTAACTTTAGCGCAAACGTAATGCCGGCAACCCTCCCGGAGGGTTCACTTACAATATGTATGGCGGCATGGCGTATGAGTTCTAGAAAATGGGTGGAGTCTAAAGTGTTAATGTGTTTAGTAGCAAAAAACCCTCCGGGTAAAAACAAACCACACAAAGGAAGGAAGTAGGTAGTCATAAGTTCATTAGTAAGCAAACAGTCACATTCCTATATCCTTGTAAAGCTAAATGTTGGCAGTAAGCCAGGCAACAAGACTTCTTGCCTTGACGTTTAGACATCCTACTGATCCAAATACAATAAAATTGTAAAATTGCTGTTTTTAATAATGAGACAGCGAACTGCATTCATTGGTTTCTTCGCTCAATGTTTATTTCGTATAAAACCTTTTTAAATACTCACTCTTTAGCCTTCGTCAGCTTATTAACATAAGTACTAATATACGCTCCATCCAGTCCCTGCTTCAGATTGCCGTAGAACGGTATCGTCAGCGTATAGTTCTGGTTCTGTTCCATGTCAGCATCCAGCGCGATGGTCATCAGGTTGTAGGTGTCGTTGAGCTTGGCACCGGCCACCTTCAACATCTGAGGACCTGTGACGGACACGCCATCTTCTGTTATTGAGAAGTCTTTCGCGTGGAGGACGATCTTCGATGTTGCTTTTTTTACGTGCAGCTGGGGAAGAAAGAAAATATTTTTTATATAGATGATATAAGGAAGTAAATGGTTGCTAAAAGCCTTCAAATGGAAGGTATAAGAAAGTCTGTTCATACCAGAAAAATTTAAAGAAGTTGGCTCATTGTCTTGACTGCCTAAAATCTTTGAAACTGGATAACCAATTTATTGAAAAATACAATAGACGACATATACTTAGTAACCTAATCCGCTTAACTGTTCTTAAAGAGTCATAAAGAACCCTGCGTTCGGCGCTTGTCGTGGTAACACGTCGTGTCCGGATTCGCAACAAGTCAATCGTCATCCTGAGGATGCCTCGTTGAGAGGTAAAACACGTGTCGATTTATTCCAGGGTTCTTTATTACTCTTTAAGAACAGTTAAGCGGATTAGGTTACTAAAATACCTACACGTCGTCTATTGTATTTCATAATGGATTTCCACAAAGCCACGCCTGAGTCGATTTCCTATCTTCAATTTATTAATACTAAGCTGACTTCAATTATGAGCTAAGTCATCATTATCATCAGACTATCCCAGTTCACGACTAGATCCACTGATAGGCCTCTGAAATGTATGCCACATGGTTTGTTCCTTGACCTCACTCATTTACCCATCAACAGTCACCTCACGTAGATCCTCGCTTCACCTTGCCCCCCTGAGCCAATGTTTGGTTACATTTAAGAATTGCATGTTGTCTGACTGCAAAATAATTTGCGCTTTCGTTTGTGATGATGTGCTGTAGTTGTTGGTCATATCATAGCTGCGCAAACGATATTTTAATACGAGTTTAATCGTTTAGAACGGCGAGAAGGCACAGGTCACAGAGATACAACCTTCCTTACATAGACAAGCCTTGACCACTAGATTTCTCTATGGTCAATAAAAAGCATAAATTATTATAGTTTCTTTTTGTTGTCATCTGTTGTCACTGCTATTCAAATAACCATTATTTTGTTTATTTTTTCATAAAGCTACCTTATTATGTCTTTGTTATTATTTGAAAGTACATTGCGTCAATCTTTAGGCCTTGGCAAAGCTGTTATGGCATGCCTAAAAATAAATGTAGGTAGGCACGTACGTTTTTTGGGTCCATTGAATGGTTATTTATAAGAAACTCCTGGCACACCTGAGCCGTTAGGAGATCATTTACGGTTAATTACATTACGTAACACCATGCCTATATGATATTTAAGCATTATTAACATCTGCCTACTTCATTTTTGTATTAATGGTCGCAAACGCGATTGCTGATCATAGGGTCCGGTATAATGCCCGGTTTGAGCAAAAAGTTATTGTGGTTTCCCATTCATCATCATCATCATCATTTCAGCCGAAAGACGTCCACTGCTGAACATATGGCCCGCCCAAACACCGCCACTGTGACCGATTCTGTGCTTCCCGCATCCGGCGGATTCCTGCGGCCTTTACAAGGTCATCGGTCCATCTTGTGGGAGGCCTTCCAACGCTACGTCTTCCGGTACGCGGTCGCCACTCCAGAACCTCTCGGCCCCATCGGCCATCTGTTCTGCGAGCAATGTGCCCTGCCCATTGCCACTTAAGTTTGGCTATGTCGGTTACCGGGATTTCAAATTAGGATAATTTATTCTCTGTACCAGCCCGTCTTCTGAATTTCAGCCCGAATATTAGGAAAATACATATGTTACCTGAGACGTTAATGTCTCTGTATTATCCTCTATCCTTTATTTCTTATCTCAATTTATTTTGTTCGCCCATTGGTACATCTCAATCACCGGTCAACTCAGTCGTCACCCCCTTTCTAACCCTATCATCTTTTACACAATCCATTAATAGTTTCTTTGATCTTCTCCTACCCTTCTTGTTGCTATTACAGATAGCAACAAGCCCAGAAATAATACTCGTACAAAGTAGTCGATGGACGATGTCGGTTCTGTAAAAACTTTCTATAACAGCTAAAAGTCCCGACTTCCAACTCAATTCCATTTTATCTATAGACCTCTGAGCCTTGACCCCGTCAAGATATCATAAATTCATAGCCCACTGAATAAAAACAACATCCTATATATATATAATAGTGATAGTTATGAAAGTGATGGGACATCCCATGTGACAGTTATTTATTAGGTGACGTCATACGGTTGATTGAACGAGGGGAAAGGACGGTAAGTACGGTCAGCAACGAAAGTCGATTAAAACCTTCCGTTTGTACCCGACTGCCCCAGGAGGAGGGTAATGTTTTTCGAGAGTATGTATGTATGTATGTATGTCTTTTTTTTAGACACGCTCTGTAGCCTAAACGGCTTGAAGAATTATAACATATGAGGTGTCGTTAGATTCGTATTAATAAATGGAAATATGGTGTAACTTTTGTTAGTACCCCCGCCTGCTATACCAAAATTCTAAAGATTGTAATGTTTGTTTTTCTCTTTTCAGTTATGTGTTTGTGCAGTTGGGTTTTTTGTTAAATCATTAATATTGAACACGGTTATCTTTTTTTAAACTTTCTTCTTATAAAACAAAGATATTATTATGTTCTTCTTAGCGCGTGGTTGGCAATCTAAATAAAGTCACCCAGAATTTGGCTACGAGCTTGGCACCCTCAGTAGCTCTCATCAGATCCTGTAGCGGGCAGACAATAGGATACGTAGGACACGATATTAAGATGCGCCATTGCTTGTTCGACAGCACCACATTTACTCTCCAGAGTAATGTTACAACAATTATATGAAATGCTGAAAAGCAGTGTTTCGAATTTGTGTCTGCCCTAAAGAAAGAAAACTTGTTTATGTCGCAGTAAACAAGATGCAAATTACAATAGCAAGACATAAAATACACAAAAAAACAAGACATAAAGTAGCCAAAAAACTAGTATTCGACAAAGCTCAGTTTGACAATGCTGTTTCGTTGCTGACTGTACCTACGTGTGTGTATCAAGTAATTAATTCATAATATTATAATGTGTTGAAAAAGGTCACGTAGATAATTATTGCTTAATAAGATATGTATGTTACTATATTGTGTCTACGGTCTTGTTATCCTAACTATTAATATAAATGTGGAAGTGAGTTTGTTTGTTAAGCTTTGACGCTAAAACGGCTGAACGAATTTGGATGAAATTTGGCACATGGGTAGAACATGACCTGGATTAGGGCATAGGATAGTTTTTATCCCGGCAGTACGTTCCCGTGGGATAAGCCGGACGCAAAAGCAAAAGTAGGTTTATAATTAAAAGTTTGAGTGGCTGGTGTGTCTGTTCAGTGTATTCAATCAAAAAATTTATGTTATGTCGCCGTTATTTCAAAACTAGTCTAGAAAGTTATGCTTTTATTCAATGGAAAGTCTCAATAAACCTGCCAAGTGCGAGTCGGTCTCGCACAAGAGGAATTCCGTACCGTATTAAGATCGAGTTAAAAAACGCCGAAAATAAAACGTTTCTTGTATGGGGACCCCTTTTATTTATTAACTCTATTTAATTTTTGTTGTAATAGCGGCAATAAAAATAATCTGAGAAAATTTCAACTGTCTACCTATTACAATTCGTGAGATACAGCCCGCTGACAGACAGACCGACGGACGATAGGGTCCCGTTTGGCACCCTTAAACTCTCGCAGCACTCTAATTGTGTACTAACACAGTTTCTATCATTAGGTACCCGAAGGATGTTCATAATCAGCATCATGTGCCATTGCTTCATTGTATTTGAAAAAATTGTTTACTCGTCCGAGTAAATAACCCAATGAATATAATATTGTTGAAATGTCAAAATGAATGTCCGGATTGGGATTCTGAGTGTGTGTGTTACGCGATTACCCCGCCTGGTCATTATAAATATGGACAGTATGAAAACTAGGCCTATTTGTTACTGACAGCACCGCGACAATCGCTTAGGGTCTCGTCAATGGGGAATCATCTGTGTGAGTGTGTCATTTTGAACGTTTACTAAGTATTACAACATAAAACATCATCTTCATCTGCCTAGCTTTTTCCAAGTATGTTGGGGTCAGCTTCCAGTCTAACCGGATGCAGCTGAATACCAGTATTTTACATGGAGCGACTGCCTATCTGACCTCCACAACCCAGTAACTGGGCAATACGATACCCCTTGGTAAGACTGGTTGTCCGACTTTCGGGCTTCTGACGACCCGTAACTACTGTCAAAGATCCACGAATGACAGCCGGGAGGCACGGAGGAGTCTAGGTATGTAAAGATGGTCACCCATCTACGGACCAACCGCACAAGCGTAGCCTAACCTGATCAATCGACCAAAAAAATACAATAGACGATGTATATTTAGTAACTTAATCCGCTTAACTGTTCTTAAAGAGTTAGAGAACCCTGTAAGAAATCGACACGTGTTTCGCCTCTCAACGAGACATCCTCAGGATGACGATTGACTTGTTGCGAACTCGGACACGAAGTGTTGCCACGACAAGAGCCGAACGCAAAGTGAAAGCCAATCGTCATCCTGAGGATGCCTCGTTGAGAGGCGAAACACGTGTCGATTTCTTACAGGGTTCTCTAACTCTATAAGAATAGTTAAGCGGATTAAGCTACTAAATATACATCGTTTATTGTATTTTATTTATAATGGTTTTCCGCAAAGTCCCGCCTGAGTCAATTAACAATCGACCAAATACACCACCTCCGAGATTAAAATTATTTTTCACTTCGTACCTAGTGTTTTTTTTGGAAGTCGTTTGTTTTTTTTTTGTTAATGACATGTTTAGCTCATTATTATTCTTTGCTATAAGTGGTACCTAGTCATTTCCTAGTATTAATGACAGTGTTTGTGATTAGATCACAACTTGTAACAGCTGATCTAATTTTAGTCTAGGCTACCTAACTAGTTACCTAATCCTATTCATTCTTTAGATTACAAAATAGCTGCTTGTTTGTTATTAAAACTAACTTGTTGTTGTCTTATCTAATTACTCGTACTCTTACTACTAGCTGACTTCATACTTTTTAATTATACCAAGAGTGCAATTTTGTTTGGATGATGTTAGTAAACGAATCTACCTATTCTTTACACATTTATTATTTTGGTATAGTATTTTTGTATCTCACGAAGCGACGCGCGCTTTACTTGTGTTAAACAAGTGTACAAACTCGCTGTGAATGTGTGTGTAAGCGCAGGAGCTCTCGGTACCGGGCCCGGGGTATTCCTGGAATCGAAGCGCACCGACTTTGGTACGCAACAAATTAAGCGCACCAAAAGTATTCCTCGAAACGCACCATTCAGGTGCGCTAACAAACTCAAATTAAATATATAAATACGGTACATATAGTAATTTTATTCTAGGTACATTACATACCATATAGGTACTTACATAGGTCTTCTTGTATGCATAATTATATAATTAGGTAATGTAAGTATACAACATATTGTAAAATATTTAAAGAGTAAACTGTGGCGTTTCTTGCCCATTCTTCTCCATAAAACTTTTGACTTTCAAAAGTGCCTTTTATGTACCATTGTACCTATTTGAAATAAATGATTTAACTTTGACTTTGATTTTGCTATTGGTTACCTACTACAAGAGAAATACTATGAAAAATAAAGACAAATTAGTGAAAGACATTGAAAGATAAAGGACAGCGGGCTTATCTTAATCTCCAGTTTACATCAAATCGGATTTGATTCGATCAGTTACAATTTGACACAGATTTGCCATGAATTAGCATCGATTAGTTTCAATTTGACACTAATGTTAATGAAATTTGATTCGATTCGGAATTCGGCGTTCTTTATCCATTAGGTACAGGCAGCCCAATTCAAACTTAATGGCAGCTCGGAACATGAGGCGAGTCACTGAGCAATAACAAATTCTTGTGTCAGCGGGGTTGAGGGGTTGGGTACTGCGCAGCAAGCAGCTAACTTCCGAGCCGCCATTAACTTTGAATCGAACTATTGCATAAAGCATCAAAGTAACAAACAAACAGCCAAACATACAAACTTTCACATTTCATCATCATCGTATCAGCCGAAAGAGGTCCACTGCTGGACATAAGCCTCCCCCAAGCACTGCGATTTCAACCGGTTCTGTGCTTCCTGCATCCAGCGGATTCTTACGGCCTTCACCATCATCGGTCATCGCTCCACCTTGTGGGAGGCCTTCCAACGCTACGTCTTCCGGTACGCGGTCGCTACTCCAGAACCATTCGGCCCCATCGGCCATCTGTTCTGCGAGCAATGTGCCCTGCCCACTGCCACCTAAAAGTTTGGCAATTCTTTGAGGTATGTCGGTGACCTTCTCCTGCTGATCTCTTCATTTCTGATTTTACCACGTAGGGAAACTCCAAGCAACAAGCAACTCCAAGCCCTCTCCATTTTTGGGCGACTTTTAGCCTTCTAATAAGGCCCATTATATGAGCGACGGTTTTCACCATTTATTATTTTTTATGGGTGGGATATCATTGTGCTAAAACCCACCCGTGTTCCTTCCCTTCACCGTCATTTAGAATTTTAGAGAATTTCTTCCGGAATGTTTATGTGTAAAATACATTCAATAAAGCTATTTTGTCAAGTCGTAAAAACCATGCGAAGCTGGGGCGGGTCACTAGTTTAATTTATAAAATATTGATGTTTGTTGTTTTTGTCGACAATATTTCATTTCGGTAGTTTCTTTATAATAACGAACGATCATAACCTCGGTGCACACGTCAATTTAAAAGTTGTCTGTAAACAGACACACCACCTAAATACATAATATTATAGTACCTATAGTATATAAATAGTATACATATACAAGAGCGTCAAGAGGAAAACCTTCGAATAAGTTTGTCATTCCAGTCGAGTGCAGGCGTCTATTGCGCATGGCAATCAAGTAAGTAAGTAGTGCCAGCGAGTTTTGTGCTGCGGTTAGGTGAAGAAACTGATGGTTTGACAATCTTTAAATGAATCGCACAAGCTTGGGATAAAATGCACCCTTTATAGATAGATCATACATGGAAAGAGCCCTTTGTCCTTTTATAAGCTCAAAAATAACTCATTTGTCTGGCATTTATGCTGAAATGGGCCTATTTAGCGCAGCCGTGAGGCACACAATACAATTTAAGTAATTTTTGCTTTTTTTTGTGAATATTGTGTGCTATATCCAGAGTCAAATCAATTTATAATCTTTCTTTCAAACAATCTAGATTTGTTAATTAATCCCCTAATTATTGTGTGTTGAATTTATGTTGTTATCAGTTAAAACTATCCTATTAGCTTTGAAAAACAAATCGCTAAGAGCTCTCAGCACATTGAATGATCTAGAAACTTGGTCAGGTTCAGAAACTGAATATGGAGGCTCTAAGCCTTGACACTTACAACATGTCGGTTTGTTGATAGACCAAAATATAAATGCAATAGAAAGGACCTGCACCCTATTTGCGTACTTAACACAGTTTCATTAATTCGAGAGTTTTGTATCCATTGCTTGATAAGTTTAATAAATTCGTCTGCTCAACAACGGAAATAACGCAATGAACGTGGCTGAACTATCAAAATGAAAGAAAATGCGATCAATTGTCATTTGATGTGTGTTACGCAATTATCCCTCTTAAGCTCAAGCTTGAAGCTCAAAGAAATAAACTGAAGATAATGTTCTTGACAAGATGCAGAATCACCAATGACAATCTTTAGCGACCACATGACACAAGCTCTAAGTCTAGGTGAAGGCAAACCGAAAACAACAATATTAATTGCTACCTACTAGGAATGAATGAATGAAATGTACCGATCCCAGCGTGCTTTAACTAGATTCAATATAAATCGAATGAACCCCAAGATTTGCTCTAGCCCCTGGAGCTTCATGCTTCATGAAGCTACAGAGGCCATTGCATATCAAGAAGTAGACCGGGGGGTGGAATGGTAGGGAAGACGTGCCCTTAGGATATGGAAGGATTTGCGAGCCGTACCGGATATGCATCCTAGAGTAGGCAATGGACTAGTGAAGAGACGGGTGATATTTATCTATGGATGGGCATCTTTTAACGACGTCACCGCCAGATTGGTTAATATCCAGCTTCATCGGTGCATCTTTTGGCGGGGTTAACTGCTTTCTCGACTATTTTCTGTATCACTTCTATGCTGTACGTGTTACACGTTGAACAATAAGTAAAAAATATATTATAAATGAAAACGATGATTTGGTGAACACACTACTGACAAGTATAAATAATAATATATTTTTCTCTATATTGTTCTCTTTCCTCTATTCAAGTGACTTCAATTTTAGGGAAAAAAAAAACACGATTTTTATGTGGTCAAGGTGATATTGGGGTTTTCCATAAAGAATTTCTCAATATCAGCCCGGTGTCTGAATTTATGCCCGGTTGATGGCAATAAGTGCACCCCCTATTACATGGGACTTAAACATAACTGGCGAAATGTGGGTGTACTATAGGAACACCTCTGCCTGACCGTTTGGGGAAACAGCCGTGATGTTATTTGTGTTCTTTGAAGAGACAGACAGATGTGTTTGCTTAGAAGTAAACGCGGAGTAATTGCATAACACACATAAAATGACACTTGATCACAATGTCATTCATTTTTGACAGTTCAGACACGTTTATTGCCTTTATTACGTTGCTGAACAGACGAACTTTACAAATCTATAAAGCAATGGATTAGGAGTTTACTTCAAAATCCTCGGATCGTGTTTAAAAGTGTGTTATGCAATTAAGGTGCATATTGCATTAGAAACACAAGTTCAATCAAAATTGATAGTTTGCATTGGTAGATTTGCAAACCGCCAGCTGTTGAACTCTGTATAACCTATAAACTTCAGGGTTACCGGTTGAGCAACCCAGACTACAACATAAGTCGTCAAAACGTCATTGCTGATCATTAACTCAATTTGCATTATTATTTTTAATATAGAGTAATTTTAAATGTCATAGGTAAGTAATATTATTATATGAAATCGATCAGAGGTTTTAGAACTACGAAATTTGGACTTTAGTACCTAGGTAGCTAGTTCCTAATTGATCCTAGCTTATTATATTAAAGTGTTTATTTATTTATGAGTGTGAGCAGGTACCCCTCTGTTTAGACCGGCGCGTCATGATAAGTTATTTACTTTTTTCAAATCACGGATGGAATCGCAGACATGGCTAAAATATATTATAGATTATAGAGATATAGTCATATACACGGCTATTTATAAAGTTATATCATTGCCCACTTCAAAAACTTGTCCCAAAATTTTATTGTACAACAAATAGTGTGATGACTCCTTTCTGCCTTTCAATAAGCGGCATAATCAGCACTCTACTTTTATTTTTTTTGTTATACCTACTTTTGTGAAATTACCCGAGAATAGCGATATTGTGCCTGTGGCAAGTAGGTACAAAACTCAATTAAATCAACAATCAAATTACTGGTGTTTAGACACACCTCTTCGTCCTTGGCCGCATGCGAGATTCCCAGTATGTTTTACCTCCATGTGACCATAACTCTACGAGGCTAAATACCTACTTATTTTTGGCGCACCCTGGAAACCCAACCCCGACCTTGCTTACTGAATAAAAAAAGTAAGCACAGTTTACGTTGTACCGACATGAAAAAGGAATATAATGACAAATAACTAACAGTCCATGGAGACCACGCTCCAACCATTGAAAAATCCACACATGGAGTTCAGTTTACGCTATAACTTCAAAAAGTGCGGATTTCACCAACAAAATTGAACGCGTTCAGCACATTTAAACACGTTCAAGAGCTGTCAGTGTACAATATTCCATAACAATTTTGAACCTGATAGCTCTTGCAAGCATTTTAGAAATGCTGATCGCGTTTAGGTTCATTGGTGAAATCAGCCCATAGTTGTAGTTGGTAAATGTGGCTTTGAGATTACCTACGCAGTCATAAGTTTTTTTTTTGCCTAATATGCCTAAAAACGCACTTAGTTCAGAATAAAAATTTCCTTTTCAGGTTTTCGTTTCCATTGTAAGTTGTTATTTACTGGCTAAGTATTATTTCTGTGTCAACATGTTTGACTCGCGTCTTGTTTACAATTGTGTAAGTGACACATGGCGTGTATTTCGTCTTTTATGACTGTGGCTTGGCTATGTCCGTTTCTAACATGACACGCATAACATAATGACACGCCTGATTTCATCGAAGGGTTGAGCAGAGGTATACACTTAGTAATACACCTTACCTTACCCACCCCAGGTTGACCAACAATCCAGTTATATATTATAAGATTCCAAGTATGCGCACTTTGGGGAGCTAATAGTACCTAAAGTCTATTCAAATCCTAGTTTCAAATAGATGTTATTTACACTTAACCGAACATGGTGTAAAAAAATGATGTTTTTTTTGGACTGACAGTAGTTACTTTTGAAAAAGTCTTAATAATGTTTGAAGCTGTAGTGCAAACTGAACTTTATTCATGCTTTAAAGTTATTTATTAAAAACCCCATTATTTTTTAAAATATTCAAATTGGGTGTGTTTTGTCCTATTGTGTGGGTCAAATATTTGTTATCGCTCGCGTTCGTGTCCTGAGCTTATTAAGCTATTATCTTTTTTCCCACCCTTACGTGGTAATAACTGACAGCACGTTCGTTGAACAACCTAATCTAAGTATCATACTTATTAAACCAGGCAGTCATAATAGAATTGTCACAAGCTAGACAGTTATCTATCTGCACTTTGATGTACTCGTAGTGTCTCTGGCCTCATCTCTATGATTGCCTATTGTCGGGGCCTGCTAACCCAAAAACCTATGTGTCCAGGCAAAGGTTATGGTAGCTACTTCATTTGTTAAAATCAATCAAGCCGTTTCGGTAAAAACATGGGTCTAAACATATCTAAAAAGTATTAAGTATGTAGGTAGGTACCCCAAACATGTTTTGAAAGGCTGCTGTAAAAATTTAGCAATTCAACTTTTTTTTAAATCTTCATAGCAAAATAATGTTCCCACTGCTGGGACACAGGCCACCTCTCTGTGAGAGGGAGGGGCCCGTAATCCACCACGCGGACTCAGTGCGGGTTTGTGGATGTCACGTCTTTGAATTTTTTTATTCTAGGACTAGTTGTTTTTCCTTCACCGTTTTGAGAGCAGTGGTAATGAAAATATGTTTTACATAATTTACATAACGAATACTGCGTGCTTGGGATCGAACCCAACACGTAAGTCGCAGCCGTTACCACTGGGCCGCCACTGCTCAAGTATTTGCACTGCAGAGTACTGAGCAATCGTGGTCAAGCTCATTCCTATTCTGCACCCTACTGCAGTTTTATTTTGTCGAACTTATGAAGCAATGGACTGGCAATATTTTTCGATTGGTTTCAATTTAAAATTGATCGTGCATTGCGTAATTGGGGGGCTGTATGAGAAGTGGCCTTACCCTGATACCCGGAACATTACAGGACGACACTAGACGCCGTCAAATTCCAGCGGATTGGACGAAACTGGACAAGGAAAGTGGAAAATCGGCTGTTGAAGCGTAACTTGCTATAACCCTACTGCCCAGCAGTGGACTGTGATAGACTGAGTAACGTTACTTGAGGCTTGTGTGCAGTGTCACATTAAATTAGCTGGCAAAACTCCACACGTGAAGGGAATCGATTTCAAAACATAATATCAACAAAAAAAAAGGTGTTTTTTTGGTACTTGAAACATCTTTATATACTTACTTTTATGTCAATAAAATATATTTCATATTTTATTTCATATACTTAGGTATATCATTTTTAGATTATCAAGACCCATCATGTCTGTGGTTTCGCTAGGTACCTACTTTAATTTACCCGGTAGAGGTAGACCAAAAGCATTTCCTATTATTTTGTTGGAAAACAAAGTAATTCTACAAAGTTAAAACATATCTAGTCAACAAAACAAATCAAACGAGCTTTTTAAAATTTTAATAGGTTATCGACCGTAACAGGCAACAGAGAGACGCCTAACTATTTTTATGCTAATTCTCAACATACCGTTTATAACGGTAGATACAATCTATTGTCTATGGACAACTCTATAGACTTGCTTGTCTATGATGTTTAGTGGACATTTATAAAGCCATAATGGTCGTACGGTATCGATCTAGATTTTATTAGGGGACACATAATTGGGTTATAAATATGTATTTATGTTGTTGTAACTAGTTTTTAGACAATAAAACTTTGTAAAATACGGTAAAAAATAAAAGCTGCTTTTATTTATGAGACGGTTTTCTCAGTTTAGCAAAAAAATTATTGTTTTTAACAGTGAAAAAACAAAGTGATTCTTTGGTTGTTTACTGTTACGGAATAAATTACCTACGCGTGCTGATAAATTGTTGTTGTGTTCTTTCTTCTTGTCCAATAAAATTACTACCTACACTATAAATCTTATCCAGGGACGCAATACTGGGACTTACGTAAACAAGACAGTATCTATAATCAGTTCCAAAAGTACTAGATGAAAGTGTAAACAAACCCTGTTCTTTCTTTTTCTTACGCAAGTATTCACTAGCACATTCATATTTGTGTTTAGAAGGTTTCAACTTTATCTCACAGCACTTTTTCCAACAAATATTGTAGGTCTATGAATGGCATTATTAGATTGTAATTGAAAAATCATCGATGTAAATTGAGGTTATAATATGAACCTCAATTTTCAAATGAAAATCTACTCTAAGGTAATTTTTTATTAGAATTTCGGGTTTAAGTATTCAAATAATCAAACCAAAGCACTCAATTCGTAAGTGCCAGTTACAAATTGGCAACCACAGGTATGTTTTCTGATCTATTTGTTTACATATTTATCAGATACTTTTTGGAGCAGACCATACATATATACCTAACCCACACTACAACTACATAAGTACCTAATTATAGCTTGTTTCAAACGGTTAGTAAATTATGATAGATATTTCAATCAAATCGACAGTCAATTAGGTCAGATATTTTTTTCGTACTATCATTTTATTTAACCCCTTGATTTGTAAAGAGAGGTTATCAGTAAGAATTCGTAGTATGTCTGTCTGTAGCATCGTATCTCCCAAACGTATGGACCTATTTCAATACAATTTTTGAAATAGGTCCGTAACCATCACGTTCAAATTGCACTTAAAATAATACAGTTTAAATAATTACTGACGTAAGTTTAACCTTACCGTGTATGATTCATCATCATTTAGAAGGCAAATATTGCAATTAATAAGAAGTGTAACAGGTAAATTTGAATTTAATTAGTGTGTTTACTTGCGTTTTAATCGTATGTAATACTTGCAGGAATTTTAATAGGTAATGTTACTTGTTTATATAATTTGCATAGGTAGTGTATCTGTTCTACCTGTGTACCAGTATTTAAATGGGCTATACCAAGGCTAGATTGTTTTTTGTTTGTTTATTCTTCTTTAACGCCGCAATGGAGCGACAGATTGACATGACGTTATGCATTTATATATAATAGTTTACAGGTCGGAGAGTGTCGTAGGCTTCTTTTTACCCCGAAAAAATAAAGTATGGTTCCCGTGGGATGAGATGCAAAAGCCCATGAAATCGAGGGTCAAAGCTCCTTAACAATGTGTGATATTTATGTGTTATGTAAATTGTATACATGGTGTCAGGGCCATCGACGCGAGGACTGATACCATGGATTCAGTACTAATTCTGAACCCCCATGCGTTGAAAATATTCCCGGTTAAATAAAAAAAAATCAGCTGTTCCATACAATTTGAACGCGTAGGTTTTGCACTTTTCTATGAAACAACAGATTTTTTTTGCCACCTTGTATACATATTCGTATAGCCGCGGATGTATTGAACTTACCTTCATCTGCCAACCAGCTATCTAATTGCGTACATTTTCTCGCAAATGATTAAGACTAATCTGTTTCATTTTGATAGTTCAACAATATCCATTGCGTTATTTACGATAGTGAGCAGGTTTTTTTTCGAACTTTCGAAGCAATGGATTAGCAATCTGTTTCATTTTGATTCAAATTGTGATTGATCGTGTATTACGTCCATAACCATCGAAAAAAAAAAAGTTTTCACTCACCAATATATCAACAACGCCGTAGAAGCTGAAGTTGGTGTTCGGGTCTATATCGAAGGCGTACTTCAGATCGTAGTGGTACGGAACCACGTCGCCTGGGAGCAGGTACTCTGCAGGGGCAGCCAGGTGCAGTAGGCATGCTACTGCTAGAGGGTAGAGCCAACGCATTGTGCCTGAGGGGGAAAAAGTGGATTCAGTACAAGATGGATTATGATAAAGATGCGCACAGCAAGGGTTAGGTACACCAATTGTTCATAAAAAACATCAAAAAAGATTGGCATCAAAAAAGTTTTTGTGGAAACTTTGTTTGTTTTCTTGCTGACTGTATTTTTTTTTTCAATAACTGTGAGTGCAGATCAATATTTCTCAAAAAGTTAAGGAGTCTCCTGAAACCGTTTTCCTGTAGCTGCAACGGTTATTAAGGTAGCTCCTTAGGTAGATCCTTACTGCCCCATCGCAAAAATCCACCCTGTATATTCAAAATAAGCAACATTGGTTTACCTACATTTCACTATAACATGACAGTGTGCGAGATTTCTAGAGCGAGTTTCTGAAAAGTGAAAGCATTCCTCGTGGAATTCCTACATTTACGTAACGTTTTTCAGTAAACCAAGTAGGTATGTAATTACTAAGTAATACAGTTTTTATCACAGGCAAAAAAATTATGCAACTAAATTAAGCTCGGCAACTAGTTGAATGACTTCAAAAACTACAAAAAGTTTGTATATTATTTACTATTAGTCACGCATATGCTTCGTTTCCTCACACCTGTCAACGTACAAAAAAAACCCCACAGTCCAGTACACAATCCCCAACTACTAACACCTCTACCAGCTATAAGCTTATACTCGTAGGTATTCGTACCTAACCAATTTATTTTACTATCAAAACAACCCTTGCCCCGCCGCCGCCGCCCTTGGCCGCCTTCCTAGCAGACCACCCACAGCGACACAGAAACAACTTAATGTACCCACTTAACCATAGATCAATATTATGTATACCTACCCACATACGAGTAGTATATAGTTTATGTGTTACTATGCATTTTGATACAAGGACGGTAGATAAATGATTGTTTGATAGCAATGTTATGGTGGTCCGTGGAATTTAGCGTAGTTAATTTGTTTATTATTAAGGTGCAGATATATGGCAGTGAGCTTGAGTGATTAGCTTGCGTATTCTGTGCTGAGATCACGGAACGCGTCGCCCGCGCCGCGTCGTACGCCAGTAATAGGACTCGCCTATAAAGGAGCGCTGTCCCAAATTAGACGCATTATTAATTTATTATACATAACAGAAAAAGTATTTTAATAAAGAACGTATACTAAAAGATCAATTAATAAATTATCTTTAAAATGGTGAAGGTTTCAGAAAAATACGCTTGATACATTTTGCGAGATTCTCAGTTTTTTATCTGCGTTAGACGTAACTTTACAAATTAATTTCGCTATGTAATATAAACATAATCTAAAGTATTCATTTAATACGTTATTAAGAAAATGCTTTAATTTAACATATATTTTTGCCAAATCATTAACTACTCGTTTAGACGTGATCTTCAGTATAAAATCATTAAAAGTCGGTTATCGGCGCCTTAATTGCAATATTTTGGGTTAGATGAATTCTGGCCAGTTTATTCAGGAAAGGAGGATGTTCCAAAGCCGGTGATGAGCAAAAAGCGAGCAGAGCAAGCAACTAAAAACGAGTTGGTTTGTTTGACAGAGTTATCGCTGGGGTGGTGTGAACAGTCAGCGATCACTTGTTAATATGTTGTATCTTTGACTGACACGGAACCTACAATCTCATGTAGGTACGATTCTTGAGCGAGAAATAAGTCGATCAGTTTTACCAATTATAATATTTATTTATTTATAACTTTTTTTTTTGGTACTTATACTACTTATATCATACACACTTGCTTTTTCCAACTCACTTTAGACAGTGGCAGAATAGTCGACATCGGTTTTGCTTGCCATTTATTAAAAATAGAATGGCGGTGCGGTGCGGTGCGACAGGTGCGTAATTTTATTGTGATTTTTCTAAATAGAATACTATTTTATTAATTTGCTAGCCTCAAATTAATTAAGGTAATATTCAGCGCTGGAACCGCAAACTGACTGATAATTTGTTCTATACATGTATAGGCAAGGACTTATCCTCAGAAAAACCTTTAAAACACAAGTTATCGAGGTAAACTCGTTAACTCGTAGGTCGTCAAGGCGTATAAACTACAACCCAAAGATATAAATATCTAGATAGACTGTCAAAGTTGTAAACTCATCGAAAAAATTGCGTCCAACTGTTGGCCGCTAAATGCACGCACACTAGAAACGCACAATGACCCCGCAATTGTGCGTGCGCGTGCGAGTGTAAAACGCAGCTGTCACGCACACCGGCATAGCAAAGATGCCTTGTTTGTTTTAGTTCTTTTGCAGCGCGACACTGTACATTATTACATGTGTAAATGAAAATGAATATTTTTACATGTGTAAAAAAACCTTGTCCGATCCGAAAGAGGCACATTCTGCAATAACATTACCAAAAAGTAATAAAAAGTCTTATTATTAGTATTATGAAAATAATAAAGTTATTAAACTGCCATTTTATCTGTGTACATATTATAAAACATTGATCAGGCAGGGGCCATAGTCCTTCCATGTTTCCAGGGCACCAGTCAACTAAGCCACCCAAACCCATAGTCCAATATCTTTGTTTCCATATCCTGCAATAGTCCTACACTAACCGGGGGTTATGCTTGGATGCACTTGCATAGTGCATACAGGGATAATCGACGGTTGGTACACTTGGTACCCCAATACTTAAAAATTTCTAAGAGGCCTCTGCGAGTTGGCTTCGGCCCCTCGTACGCCTTCCAAAGGTCCGGGACCTAGGGTCTCGAGAAATGTCAAAGGTATTGCTATTTAAAATTCACTTGTACAATAATTACCCCAGATCCATAAAAAATTAGCAAATTTTCACACAGGGGTCATAATCAAGTTATGACTTGTAGTCATCCGCTAAACATATTATTATCTGTAATGGCAAAGGAAACATGTGAAATAAATAACTAGGGCATACTAAGTACTAAGTAAGTGTACTAACCCGATAATATACCCCATTGAAAAAATATGTGGCGTCTTTTTTTTTTCTTCTTTCTTGAGTACCTCATAAACAGGCTCGGACAGGGCATTTTTTTACATGTTGTTTGTCATTTGTGTTTTTTTTTCACAAATAATCAAAGCTATAATTATAGCTAATAAAAGTCAGTATAAATCTTGACTGGCAGAGAAAACATAACATCTATATAACGTTATATTAGTATGCCATGTGTCATGTTTTTTATGGTAAATACATGGTAAATTATATGGAGATTGTTGTTCTGGTAGGTATGACATAATCCAATTGATCGAAGTTGTGACTGTGTTACTTGATCATTATAATAGACATACACATAACATAATTATTATTGTTTGAGTGACATAGCATCAGTTACATTTAAGGCGACGATAACCGACTTTTAATGATTTTATACTGAAGATCACGTCTAAACGAGTAGTGTTAAGGATTTGGGAAAAATATGTTAAATTAGAGCATTTTTTTAATACTTAACTCAAATATTTTAGATTATGTTTATAGTGAAATTAATTTGTAAAGTTATGTCTAACGCGAATAAAAAACTGAAAATCATGAAAAATCTATCAAGAGTACTTTCTGGAACCTTCACCATTTTAAAGATAATTTAATTATTGAACTTTTAGTATACGTGTTTTATTAAAATACTTTTTGTTTTATGTATAATCAATTTTATTTATTTGTATAGATAAATTAATGATGCGTCTAATTTGTGACGGCACTCCTTGATGGGCGAGTCCTATTACTGGCTGGACGTAGGACGCGTTGCGTGAGCTCAATACAGAACACGCAAGCTAACTACTCAAGCTCACTGGCATTATATCTGCGTCTTAATAGATACCCATACTTATTTCAGGATAACTTGACTAATAAGATAAATTGAATTTAATTAGGTGACAATAAAAAGTTTTTAACAACACATTATCATAAATTTCACCATAAGTATCACAAAATTATTCATGTTCCTCAATATTTGCATCTTTTTTACACACACATCAAAAGCACCACACAGTTAGGTACCTACCTAAATACCTATTTACTAAAATCGGTTTTATTTAATTGCCTTACTCCAATAATTGTTGAACAACATGTCTGAACTTTAACTGCAGGTGAAAGTGCAAGAGAATGGCGACCATTTAAACTATCACAAATTCACGACGTCACCACCGAACATTACGATCGGCTACCGATATAAGGAGGTATAGAAAGGTGCACTGAAGTTACTAACTGCAAGTGCTAATTAAAATACTTTCGACTCGGCCTGTGCAACGCTCTCATACAGTCTGTTTCACGGGAACACATGACGGACTACATACTTAAGTATCAAGCTATACATTTCCTTTATAAGCTGACCTAGCTGAGCCGAGCTAGGCTAGCTATACGTACAGTGAGATATCAGCTGCGTATGCTGGAAATGTAGGTATAGCTTCGTCGTTCCGAGTCGTTCCTAGATACATAACCTAAAATACATGAAACAAAGTGAGTACCAGTACCTAGTACTTATGAACAAAACCGCAAAATATAAGTCATCATACTCATCATCTTCTTTCCCTTGTCCCACGCAACGTGGGGGTGGCGCACGCACCACGTTTTCTTTTTCCACTCTCCTTCTCAACCGACACGCTATCAATCATTCCCTCCTACTTCATATCATTCCTCACACAATCTATCCATCTGTTCTTCTGCCTTCCTCTCCTTTACATTAAACCGCAAAAATAAGTTAAATATACAACAAAATATGAATGATAAATCAGCCAGGCAGCACAATTAACATTCAATACGTAATTGACCACTTAACTGTTTTGTCGTCTACTGAATAGCACTATTGCTATTGTTTGTTAAATACTTATTATTTACAACAAGTTTTTATGCAACTTGTCTTATTACAGGTACTTATGTAGGTATATTTAATCCCATGCACGTCTGACGTCAATAAAGTTAATAATTTTTGCAGGAAAAGTCTGCAAACGTCCATTGCTAAAAATGGGATACCTACAGACAATTTTCAGCAATCAACAAAATAATGAACACTGGAAAAGGAAATAAAATTGCCATAAACATCGGGTTTATTTGGTCCCAGTTGGTTTTTAGCAGACAGGCGGATCCAGAGTACACCACTGGCTTTTTATACTGTCCTAATTTATATTTCTATGGTCCTAACACTTACCTACTGGTGTAGGATGTGTGTCCAAAATTATAATCAAAATTAAAAGTAGGTATTCATTAAGAAGCATCTGTTTTTAAGCGAATACAGAAGTTGAACTATGTACAGACTTAGAGAAAGACTACAACGCGTTTTGGTACCTAAGTACTAATACCTACTAAATAAGTATACGTTGGACCACTAACCATATTTCTTCATTAAAATCTTGATCAGTTCTTCGTTAAAAAGTATTTATAAAACAAACATATCAACAAAACATACCTAAAACACATTAAATGTTCGTATAATTAACCAAACCATGTCAAATCCTCACGATTTCCCGTTAAACTTGATCTCATATCGTAGCACCATATATTTCGCACACAAATATATTATAATTCACTATTCCGAATAAATAATTAACAAATAAAATAATATTCTCGCAATAAATATTGATAAATCTATTCAAAGTTCAAACGTAACGGTGACAACTGTTGTCAGTGGACAACTGTCAAAACCCGTAGACTATAAATAACTGACCGCTTGATTTTTATGTAGGCAAAGATAATCTTGCATAAAACTTACTGATGCTCTAATATTCAGTTCAAAATGTTATCGATTGATGTTTGACCATTTAAAGTATTTTATTTTAAAGGTTTTACATCAGCGTTTGAAAGGATTAACCAGGAAAGCGCCGCGGCAATGAATCGGAGATCATGCAATTTAACTTTGCTGATATAAATCAGAAAATAAAATAAGTTTCTTAACTATCTTGAGCACTGTTCATGCTTATAAAAACGATATCGAATCACCTGTCTTTTCCTGACTCACCGTAGGTCAAGTCCAGTGTACTTAACATTGTGACAACGTGCAGCAAGTATAAATAATCGTGAGGTCAGTATCAAGAAGGTTAGGGCAGTGTCGAGGTCGGGCAGAAAGGTGCGTTTCGCTTACGATAATTTCGTACAATAGTTTTTAATATTGGACTAATTCAGCTGTCTGTTGTAGTTCTTGGGAAATACTGAATGGGCGAACAATGCTGATCTATGTTACCACAATGGAACAAATCGGTTCATAAGATTCGGAACAAAATGGCTGTTACAGACGAACCGACAGACACACACACGACACACGAGTGATCCTATAAGAGTTCTTTTTTTTAATTCGGACGTACGAAACCCTTAAAATAATAAATTAACTACTTACTCCAATACATTTGTTTACTCTTATTATTTTATGCAGAAGTTCCTCATCTAATTGAACAATGACTTAAGATTTAAGAGAAGCAACAAAAAAACAAACATTGTCATCGACAGTCATTGAACTTCCAAAACCGATATTATACAACAAAGAATTATATTAACATAAATTATGCCAATATAATGCTAGGATAATGCTTATTGATTCAAATAATAGCAGTGTTCGGTTAATATTTGTTCTTCGTTTTAGCATTCTCTTGTCAGATCGGCATAGAGGTACCTTTTATTTACATAAAGAGCGTTCATTCAAAAAATTTGCAACGTCGCAAATAGCTGTCAATAATTTACATGTTTTGATTTTAGCAATATTACTGTATGGAAATAAGAAATATCGCTAATAATTAGTGACCTACAATTTTAATAATGAGTTGCAATTAGATAACACTGAATTTTATGTTACCGGTTTAGGTGTAAAAAGAGCATTTGGAAAGTGTCCAATTAGTTTTTTAACATCTAAAACTAAATATTCGGTGTTACGATATTAATTATTGCATTTCGTATTCAATATTTTAGTTCATATATTTCCATACAGTAATGTTGCCAAATTAATCAAAACTGTAAAATAAATGACAGCTATTTGCGAAATTGCGACGTTGCCCAATTTCAGAATTCAAATTGTCACGCTGTAGAGCAAAAACCTTTTGAAGTCTTGTTAAACAGAGAAGAAACAACCATATTGACCCGCGATCGACATCAAGCAAACAATATTAATCTCTAACTTTGGATTGTCAACGATTTCACGGGACTTTCCCCTAATAGAAAAACTCAAACTTAGGTATCTGGCGGAATGTTGGTAGTGGTACACTATTCCCCTCTGTCTACCCCATTAAAGAAATACCTACATGCGTGATGTTTCGTTATGTTAACGATTTTCCTTCAAGCTTTGTCACGATATTTTGGCGGTGTCCATGAATAACTTAGAAAGTAAGTAATATGACATTGAATAGATTTAAGTCCCACAATGGCCTGCGCGTACGCTGAATGGAAAAAACAGCGTGACGAAAGGAGGACACCCCTTTCGTGGCCGAAATTACGCAAAAGAAGGTGAGGCGCCTCAAACAAAGGTAAAAGACCCATCAATAAGGTAGGTAACCTGAAAATGGAAGTTCTTTACCAAAGAATTCCGCGCTTTGCTTAGCTTTGAACGGTCAACTTGGCCACTTGGGGCAACTACTTCGTCCAGTGCTACTTATACGGTTAACTATAGCTTCATTATTCCGACCAACTTACCAACTCCAAAATAGGCTACCTGTCTACTTTTAAATTGTCAGAGAGTACTGTCAGACCTACGTCTACTTTATTCAAATAACAGTACCATACCATGCGCTGACTTCGTACCTATATCTCGAGATTGGAAATCATTATGTTCAGTCTTCACACTTTTAAAACTAGCGTTCTAAAAGAAATAGGCTGTAATATTCCATCAACAAGCAGAAATAATGATAACTTTATCAAGATATCTAGTTAATCACGAGAAAGCTTATCGATTGCTGCCGACCGACGCGACAGGGCGACACGGCGACAGTTGTCGGCGTCGGAAATGACAGCGGTTAGCTAAACGCGTTCGTGATCACATCGATTTAGTTCAATTATTTTGTTTCGAGGTGAATACTAAGTTCTCCGGTGCGTTTCTTTCTAGTAAAACAACTGTGAGGAATAGACTTATATGGATACCACTGGCGAAGAAGGTGGAAATTTTAGGAGCGATAACATACATACATAAAGTCACGCATTCATCCCATGGGGGTAGGTAGAAACTACAGAAGGCCACTGCTTCGATCCTTACGCTTCATTTTTGGTCATACATGCACGCCGCAGCAGGCATTATGAGTCGCATATTCAATGCTAAGGATGCAGATTCACTGCTCAAGAAAATCTTTATGCCAAGAGAAATGCGTGCCAGGAAATGGCAGGAACACCCATTATCATGGGAAGTCGATGTTAAGTCTGGACTCTTGGCCTGTTGTCTGTCACTCTTGCATCCCATGTCTTCAAATATCGTCTAGAATTAGAAATAGATTGTGCCATATGAAAGTGGATTTGACGCAAGATTTCTCCAGCAGTTAACTGTTGTAGTGTGAAGGATGGAAATTACTGTTTTTTTGGCGGATTTTCCTTTCCTAGTATACACCGGAGGAAATCCAGTCTTATAGTGGGCTTTCCGGCCTTGCTTCCTTATTCAATTAATGGAAAAAAACCGTTTAGAGTTTCTGGCCGCGGTAGACATTTAGACCTTCAAATATTCCCAGTGCCGAATAGTCAAATTATTTGATGTCTACCTGCGTACGGCTTTCCCCCTTCGCGACTGGTACAAGCTGCTATAAAACAATTTAAACAATATATTGGATAAACCGGACGAGCTCTTCCGATGGGTGACGTGCCTATGTAGTAGTTGTAGTAATAGTTCGTATACATGTCATACTACATACCACGAACTTGTGTTAAAAGGGCATGAGACGGTGCATTGCATGGAGATTGAATTTTTATTTAAAAGAGTGGCCGTGAAGTTTCTTGCCTGTTCTTCTCCATAGGTACCTACTACGCTTTGGAATGGGCAACTAGCTTCATCTTTCTGACTGACCGACTCCTTATGAATTCAAAAGTGCTTCTATATGGTTTATAAATGAAATAAATGCTTTGAGTTTGAATCGTGATATGATTGCAGAGATTCGGTACATTTCGTTTTTCTTACACGTACCTACTGACGTGCGGGCAAGTACCAATGTGACTTTTTCAATGAATAATTATGTACTTTCTTTCTGAGTTTAGCTTGGACATTACTGACATCGAAATGATTGTGAAGAAACCTGGTCTTTAGTTAATATAAGTCCGAAATCGCCAACCCATATTGAGCAAGCGTGGTGATCAATGCTCGTGCCTTCTCTGTGTGAGAAGAGGCTTTTGCCCTGCAGGCTGGTATATAAGTACTAACGTCGTAGGTACCCATAAGAAGACTTTTATGGGAATTATTTTGCAGACCCGTCAGTCAGTGAAGCCAGGAGAGTGGAATAGAGAATGGTCTCTGGCTTCTAATTAAAATAATTTTACACAAAACAGACGAATTGAGTCGGCGCCAAACAAACAAATTAATTACTAATAGCGTAAACTTGAATGTGTTAAAATTTGTAATTTGAGGGTCATCAATTTGTCAGTAAAAGGTTACTTTTTATTTTTCTCTTTTCAGTTTTTATTTCGTTGGTTAGTTTTATGAAAAATACATACTTAGATTTTATTTTTCTACGAGTATTTATTGTTTGTCTCAACCTCTGACCGCCGATTAGTCATACCCCACTTCGGTGTAAAATTCTCATCAAGGTGAATGAAATAAGCCCAAACACGATGTAGCTGCTGTAAACTGTTGAGGAGCTCTCGTCTCTTCCGTCTCCATCATCAGATCAACTCCAGGTCTTTGTTATGTGGTTGTGTCATCAGAACTACATATGCGTGCGAGATTACAACAGATCGGTTCACAGTTGAAAATTTACCAGATGAAAAATCAATCAATCCCATGTTTTTACCCTTAAGGGAAAAATTAAGTTTTCAATTTTATACATGGGACCAACTTCGAGATATACCCTCCTGAATAAAAAAAGAATCGTCCAAATCAGATTACTCAGTAAAAGTTATGCTTGGTCAAATGGTCATACAAAAATATATAAGTTGTGAGTTACTAACATTATGATTGTGTATTTTACTTTATTTTTGATTACTTTATTTCGGTAAAGTAAAACTGTACCGAAATAAAGTAATTATTACCATAACAACAACAACAAACATACATTTGAAACGGTCATCCGTCCTTGAATTCTGAACGAACTCAATGAAAACAAGTGGAGCGGAACTATTTGTGTAATTTGTTTGTTCTTGTCACAATAATCAAGTCATTTTCAGGTTTCTAATGTCATTTCGTGCCTTTTAAAAGCTGAAATTGTAATCATCATTGAAAATGAACATATACCTACATATATAATATCACGCCTATTTCCCATGGGGTAGGCCAGGCAGAGACTAAAGAAAGCTTCCTGCTACGATGGTTACTTACATATTATTTTATATTTTTTTTACCTACAACGGGGCTAGCTCTTGGCCTGCATCTCACCTGATGGCAAGTGATGATCAGGCCGACGGTGGAAGCAAGCTTCACCGGGAATCCTCAATCACAGAGGAACTGGCTATCTTATCTCTCACAACAATGCTGTTAACATTGTTGTTATGGCGACAGACTTAGATAAGATGGTGTAGCCAGCCAGGCGAACTTAGAAGAAGACCTATCACCAACCAAACCGAGCAGAAAATTTTGCTCCCACTGGGAATCGAACCCGACCTTTGGGTCTGAGACAGGTAGTTTAACCACTAGACAACAGAGGCGCTTAGTTATACTTACACATTATATATTTTTTATGTCCTAATAAGAGCTCTCTCTTCTCTTGAACTTTAGGCTTGTCACACCCTTGTGACAAGCCTATAGTTACACAAATCCAGACTTCGGTCTGCTACTGACTATTTCCCTATGGAAATACTAAATATAACACTGCCCTATTCGAGAATCGAACGTAAGACCCTACGCTCAACCAGTGGTGTTTGCAACGACTAGCCCATCGATGCATATTCAAAGTCATACAAAGGTAGGTACGATGCTGAAACACAAAAATGTAAGTATCTTTTGAAACCTGAAACCTAACAGAAAATCTAATAAGATCTATTTTTCATTCTCCAATTTTTCCACTAAATCAAAGAAGTATGGCCGCCACTTGTTCACGCATCTCACGATTACTCCCGATCTTACCCGATATGTTCCGAATGCCACGATGAAACTACCCACATCGCTAAAATAGTAAATTGACTATTGATTGTATTTCATTTTTAGTTATTTCTATTCAATAACGAAACCTAAAATTTTCTTAATTTCACAGGACAATCTTATAAACAAAACGAAAATAACATCATTGATATTTTTGAAGAAATATGCCTCGTTAATTAGTTATTAAGAAAAGTGCTGCATCTCGCAATTAAAGTTTTCCTCCTTCGTACAGTAAATACAAAGTAGGTTGTGTGAAGGATGGGTGGACCCCTCTCTACGTGGGTAACCGGCTGCAGTCGTGCCGGCCTTACACGACTGGATGTAGATGGAACCAAACTCAAGCAAACTGAAACAAACTTATGGTTCAATTGGATCTAGACTTTGGGCCAGCCACCACCATTGTAGAGGCTTTGTCCACCCTATTTTTGGGTGAAATATTGAATGAAATATTGTCAACGGCAAACACGGTGGATTTTAGTCTTCTCTCGTGAAATCATGCAGTATTTGAAAATATCCCATACTGTGGCGTGGTGACAATTTAGCTGGTCTGCAAAATAATGCTGGGACTAGCGAAGTGTCCACTGGCAAGTAACTTCCGCAATTTCTTGCAGAAGTCAATTGCCGACTGTTTCCATTGACTGTATTGATGCAGTGTTACCTACATCTTTCCTCTCTTTTTCTTGCAATCTGTGGGAGAGATTTCGTGAAAAGGGACGGAAGTGTGTAACAGGAAACCGGGAAGCGCGCGCTATTTAATTTGACTAATGGGCGCACACGGTGCCAGAGTTGGCCTTCAGATGGTACCAATACCAACCCGTTTTCCGAGAGCTAAGTTACTGTCAGCAGCCAAGATGTCAGTTTTTTTCTCTTTTATGTGTTCTTATGTGCCTTTAATTATTGTAATTGGTTTTTAACCGTTTTACCACCACTATGCATCCTTAAAATTACTGGTCCTGTGCTATGGCATACAGCTTGCAAATGTGAGTGGAAACCCCTGGAGGTGACGCTAGAAGGCCATTATAGTGACCTTAAAGGTGATGTTCTTCAGAAAGGACAGGTGCTGAGTACTCGCAACCGGCGTGCGTGTATGACCGGATGTATATAGGAACGTAAACGAAGCGAAAGGAGTATGTACGGATCGTAGCAGGCAGCGTTCTGTAGTTTCTGCCTACCCTCATGGGAAGAAGGCGTGAGTTTATGTATGTACATTAGTATGTAATTGGACAACAACTTTGAAAGAATAAAGTCATTACCGAAATAAAAATGGAATGCGTCGCCCGGAAATCAATCAGTAGCTACCTACTTAATATGACAGCTGGTTGATTAATCTGCCTTCAAACAAAGCAATAAATATAGTTACATCCAGTCAGATTAGATCACCGGTGTGCTAACCATTACACAAGAGGTTGTTGCTCTTCGCTGCACTGCTGTGGCTTGAGGAATAATTTCTAATGTTAAGTCATCGGTTAGTTATAAGCCTCAGGCTAGGAGCGAACACTTAAATAAGATCTAAGTAGTGTATTTTATCTGATAGGTACTAATATTATAGGGAGGTAACGTTTGTGAGTTCGTATTTATGGGGTAATCTTCCGAACAAGTGACACGATTCAGAAAAAAAATCCCCAAAGGAAAGCTAGTGTCATAGATACATTCATATAAATTATTTTGCATAAGTACTATTGTATATAATCAACAGACAGCTGTGCTGCTGGGGAGTTTGTTGCGCTACTTCTTCTTCCCAGCTAAAGCACTAGGAAGTGGTGAAGGGCGAGCGTTTTGGGGGACTGTCTTTTGTAATTTATGACGTTCGAAAAGTGCTGATTATCAGCCTACTTTGAATAAATGTCTTTTGAATTTGAATTGAATAGGATAATTATATTTTATATTGAAATTTCATGCGGACGAAGTTGCGGGTAGAAGCTATAAGTCTTTAATAGAGGCTGGCCCTAAGTAGCCCTAGAATAGGGAGAAGTGGATGAAGAGTAGAATGCTTTTTCTCTGCAGTGACAATACAGGCTTATAATAATAAGAAGTAGGTACGGTCAGAAAATTGAGTGAGCGTTGCCCACAGGTTGGATAACCAGTTTTGGCAGTAAACAATATTGAGCAGATTATCGAATAAACGTAGGAATCTAGTTAGGTACTTTGAACACATATTGTGTACCTAAACTAGGTAATTTAGTAATTTTTTTCCTCATAGTCATACAAATTACGTACCATACCTCATATTATATACATAACAAACCTTTCCATGTTGAGGAAAAAATTTACTAACTAAATAGAACAGTTTTCAGAGTTTTAAGAAGTCGGTTGATAAATTGGAGCAATAAAAAAATCTATTGACACAAGTTGTTAAAATAAAAATAAAATATGGTGTATTATGGGTAAAATTAGTTTTTTATGTATATGCTGACCGTACTTATTTTGCTATAAAATATTAATTAGTTGTACCTACTTACTTAAGGAGTCTGTCAATAACGTGTAGTGCGAATCAAAAATTGGAATTCTTAAAAAAATTACGATCACAAAATAACTTTACAAGAGTGGTGATTATGTCAATTTTCTTCTGTAACCAATCGTGGTATAAAAATATAAATAATAATTACTTAGGAATAGACTTCATTTATAATGATTAAACTTTCAAACTGTTTTGTATTTTTGATAATAATATAAAATATAATTATATTTAAAAAAAAAATATAAATCAGCCCGGAGTGTGGATTTGTGCCCGGTTAGTGGCAACAAGCTCGCTATTTTAAGTATTACATGGAACTTAAAAATATAACTGGCGAAATGTGGGTGTACTATAGGTACACCTCTGCCTAACCCTTCGGGGAATACGGGCGTGATGTTATGTTATATAAAATATAATATTATATAACAATTAGCAACCACTTAGTATCAACGAATTAACTTCTCTTTTTACCGTTAAGTTATTTGTTTCACATCAAATCAATCACTATCAAGATTAATCGATTATTTAGCTCCGGTACATACACTTTTAGAATGTTATCTTCCCGCCTCACTTGAGAGAAATCTTTTACCGATTAAACAATGCGATAATTAATTGATAAAAAATTAATTGTGATAATTTGAAAGAACCGTGAAAGTTCCACCGTCTGAACATTGTTTAGACAATACAAGTAATTATTTTGTTGCTTTAATTTTATTGTATGCCAGAGGCAGGAACTTGCATCGTGTAAACTGATATGTTTCTTAAGTAGGTATTTTAAGTAACAAAGTATCTCTATCTAAATATGGAGGTCTTTTAAGTTAAAAAAATATTTTTAAAGGTAGGTTAACTTTTTTAATATTTTAACTAACCCAGTAGTTTAGAAATTGTGAATAAACATCAAAATTGAATGTTTACCTGTCTATTGACATCACCAATTGCCCTATTTTAAAACATAACTTCATAAAGAGTTATTTGAACGGTACGTATTTATTTGGTAAACTCTCAAACGCTAAAGTGTTTTTTATCAAAAACATCCTGATATTAACACAAGCAATCGACGTTATCAAAACTAAATATTCTTTCACAACATACAAACAAATAGAAAAAAAAACCAAACACACGCAAACAAAAACAGTTTTGAAAAACGAAAACACTCACTTAATAAAAAAATATCTTTGTTTATGACAGTTTAAAAAAAAAAACACTCGCTTTTGTATTTCGAACAGTGATTCGATAATAGAGTAGGTAATATACTCACAATAAGGTGTCGTGTCCCGCAGTCCGTCTGCGACTGACTGACCGGCCTCGGATATACAGTGGGGTTACTATCATAGCGCATTTAGAGCTTACGATACGACCGTACGACCGAGTTTATTTTATGACAAGTTTTTTTTACAAAAAAACTTTTTACAAAATTTTATTTTAAAAGAACAACCGACTTCCAAAAAAGACACTACAAAGTCAAAAATAACTTTAATTTCGGAAGTCGGTGAACTTGGTTTTGAACTTAGGTTTTTCGCCACCGACTTCCGAAAAAAAGTTATTTTTGACTTTGTAGTGTCTTTTTTGGAAGTCGGTTGTTCTTTTTTGTAAAAAGTTTTTATTTTGCACTTTTTAGTTGTGGTACCTACCCCACACAAATTAGAATACCACTAACCTGCCATGTAAATAACAGTGATTGGAAGTTATCATCCATATAAACTAAGTGGGAAAAATACGTATTATTGAAGCTAACTCAAAAACTATCCAAGTAAAGTTAATAAAATTTATATGGGACCACCTCGGGAGCATACCCTTTCAAACAAAAAAACTATTTTTAAAATCGGTCCACAATTGACGGAGAAATCGCGTAACAAACATACAAAAAAAAAAAAAAAAACATACAGACGAATGGAGAACCTCTTCCTTTTGGAAGTCGGTTAAAAAGAAAACAACTGACTTAAAAAACTAGTCTATAGTGCAAAATAACTAGTTTCGGAAGTCAGGCTTTGGTTGTTTGATTAATTTTATGATTAAATTTTTTCAGAACTAATCTTTTTTACACTTTGTACTTTTGTTTTTACTGTTTTTTTGTAAGTTGCATCATCTTTTGTAATATTTTTTTTTTTTTTTTTTTTTGTTGTGGTGCCATGTACCATGTACCATTACTTACTATGTGAAGATAACAACATCATCCACATATACGTATAAGATTGAACTGCGGGCTTGCTTAGACCAAATAAAAAAGTAGTTTCGTAAGTCTGTGGCAATTTTGCAATAATTTATACAAAAAACAAAGACAGCGGTTCCTACAAAAAGTTTTTGTAGGAAGCTTTCTTTATTATTCGTGAGGTTTATGACTAACCTGGTGTCAGAGTTTTAAAGCTGCCCATGGGTTCACATACCGTCGAGAAATATCTCTCAGGCACAAAAAGTATTTATTTTTGCGTACGTTATTTTTCACGGTTTTATTGCCACCTCTAATTTCATGAAGACCAGGGTGCCGCATAATTATGCTATGCCGCATAGCACATAATTATAGCAATGGACTAGCAACACTGAAATAACAAACACGGTATGGGGCAGTTTCTCGAAAAAGAGCTCGTAAACCATTAAACGATTGAAATCATTAAAGTAATCACAGCATGATTAGTTTAATGATTTATCAACAGCCAATCGCAGTAGAATGGTGCGTTGTGGTGGCCTATAACGAACCCGACTTACGAGTAGCAGGTCGTGGGTTCGAACCTAGGCAGGCAAAAGTTACTTTTTGTAATTTATATAATCACCATGCTCTCAAAACGGTAAAGGAAAAAATCGTGAGGAAACCGGCATATCTTAGAAGCAAAGATTCGAAGACATGCGACATTCATCAACCCACAGCCCACACTGGGCCCGCGTGGTGTATTATGGCCCACTCCCTCGCAGCGAGGTACGGGTCCCAGCAGTGGGATCATAATCGACTGGTTAAGTACGTAATCGCAGTTAGTTTACGAGCGATTGTCAATTGAAAGTGTAGGTAGATCGTATCGGAGTCGTACGGTGTAAGCGCTAGTCAAGTTCCACTGAGGAGTGACGTAATGAACTATAGCCGCCGTCACTAACTAGATGAAACTGTTTAGTTTACCAATCTAGTTTGTTAGCTGAAAACATGTCTAGAGCTGAACTTGAACATTTTAACTAATCGAAAATAAGGTTCCTTTGCAGTAACACACATAACATCATGCTGTGTTTCCTCGAAGGGTTTGGCAGAGGGGTACCTGTAGCTGGTACACCCATATTTTTCCAGTTATATTCAAAAGTCCCATGTAATAGGAATATCAAACTGGGGACCTTTGCAATAATAAACCAAAAGACGTATGGTTGACTACTGTAAACTTTCTCCAACGTACATCATCATTATTCTCCTGCCCTCAACCCAATATATTTGTGGTCGTTACCACACGTCCTTTCCACACTACCTCTATTACTCGTCATCTCAGTCATGTCGTTTATACAGTCCATCCATCGTAAGGATTATTCAGCGTATACCACGGTGTTAATCATTCTCTTCCAACATGTAGGTTCTTTTTTATAATAGTTACATAAAAATTGGAAAATTCTCGGGCTCGACTCGGACAACTTTTCCGTGGACAATTTGGAATCGTATGGAAATCGATTTTGTCACAATATTGAGAGATTTACCATGTTATTTTAATAGACCTTAGACCTTATTGGTGTTCCTGTGGTCTTTAAGTAAAGAACCATTCTCAGTATTTTTTTCAAAATTTTTGACAATTTGGAATCGTATGGAAATCCGATTTTATCCGCGTGTGCGTTAGATTTCCATACGATTCCAATTTGTCCGCGAACAAATTGTCCATCATCTGCTCAGCGCCTAAGCGGCAATAGCCCAATCAGACAAGCGAGAGGTCATTGATTTGATGCACCATTGCACTACTTGACTAGGACAAGCTTTGATTGCATATTATGTATATCGAGGTTTTGATTGTGCTGTATGTTCAATATTTTTTTTTACCCTTCCCATGCAAACGATCGTTACTTGGAACCCTTTTTTTATACAGAGTCAAATAAAATTTGCTAACGAAACTCCGGAGAGTTTATGAGTACCTATATGCAATCATAGACCCCCAAAAAATCTCTTATCTTATCTAAAGAATTTATTTAAAAAAACATGTGTTTGATGTAGATCCTCACAACTAGCCCTTTCATTTGATGTGTCACACACACGGTACAGTTTGTAATACCTACTTTCTTCTTAAATTTTCCAATTTGCCCCCGAAAAGTGATCCCATATTCAGAATTCATTTATTTACGTTACACGTCTGTGTTTGGGTCACAGAAATTCATATGTGTAACAAATTTTAACTAAATTGGTCTTTTAGATTCTGAGCAAATTGGCTGTGACAAACGGACAGACAGCTAGGTAGCAAGCCAGCCAGACAGACAGACACACGAGCGATACTATAAAGGTTCCGTTTTTGTATTCGGATGAACGGAACCCTAAAAATATGAGCCTATAAACCGACACCCTAAACAGCTATTTTATTAACTCATACAGGTTCTCGTTCAATGCGGAACAGATTCGGTAATCGTTGCTAATATTTTTGCCGTTGAGTCATCAGAATCGGTACTGACGCTAAAAATGATGTCAGCCCAAAACAATGATGAAATCACGAATTAAAATAAAATGACAGTTTACAAGGACCAGAAATTTTGTGTAACGACATCACTTAAGACGTTGAACCTATCCGTTGGATTTTCTCCATCCGATTGTTCTTCAATGAAGACCAAACGAAAAGTAAGACACCCGAGGCCGTCAAGACTCAAGACCAACGAGGCAGTGGAAATCACACATAGGAAGAGCGGTCTCAAAACAAAAAACGAGCGACAGACGAACAATCGGAAAATGGGTTGGTACTTGGTTGGTACCATCTGACGGACAACTCTGGCACCGCGCGCGCTCATTGATCAAATCAAAACTCGCGCGCTTCACCAGTTTCCTGTTATACACTTCCGTCCCTTTTCACGAAATCACTCCCACAGATTCATAGAGTCATACAGGGTTCATAGAGTTATATAGGGCTTCATATTTTGATAAAGATACCTAACACTGACCTGTAAATTGCAAAAAACGTAAAAAAATCCAATCCAATTTGAATTTCGAGGGCTGCAACTTCGGATTCACCTTAACACTTTCGACTCCACCCATTTTCGTCGAGCTCATACGCCATGCCGCCATGCAAGTGGACCCTCCGGGAACTTCCCGGCATTACGTTTGCGCTAAAGTTAACCATCGCGAATGGTCAACGGCATTAGGTTTAATTAAAACCTTTTTCTAAAACACTATCAAACGAAGTGAAATAGTGTTTTCTGGGGGTCTTGTCGCTATACGTAGTAGTAGATAGTAGATAGTTTTTAACCTTTTTTTGTGAATATTAGTAACCGTGAACAAAAAAGAAAAAAAAAACTTAGTCTTTGATTTGAAAACCAACGCATATGCTAATAAATCTTGTTAAAATGTATATCTGATTTTATTTTCACGGTTTAATATGCTGAATTCGCTAAGAAAAACCTAAATTTAAAATGAGCCCTCCGCGAGGGCTCCTGCCGTCCCATATGCGACTAGGTGAACCCTCTAGGAGGGCTCCCGGCACTGAACGTGTTAAGTAAGATTACGCAGGAAGACCTAAGCATCGGCAATTTGTTACTATATAGTAGTGACCCTCCCTCAAAGAAGATGTAGGTATGTACCTATGTGCAAAGGCGCCCTTCGATCGCATGTTTATTATCTTTTCAATATTTCTTCTTCTTAGCGTGTCGATGGCAATTTAAATCTACTCGGGCCAGAAATCGGCTACGTATTTGCCGCCTTCAGTACCTAGGGCTAGCGGCCATCAGTTCCTGTAACGTGCAGGATGTTCCATCGTTAATGAAATAGCACCACATTTTCAATGCTGTAACGTTCGAATTTCTCCAATAGCAGTTACTTATAGCAGCATTATCTGATTTAATTTCTGTAAAGCTCAACAAGAATTCTATGACACAAATATTTTTACCATGATGCGGGACTCGAACCCGCGTCACTACTTCACTATTTGGGTCGCTGATACCAATGTGGATTATGTCGTAGGATATTTAATAATTACAAACAATCGGCTATCGATAATTATTATGCCTTCCGATAACATGTGGCCGTGAGGATCGCATTTTTTATTTCTACATTGGCTAATTTTACCGTAAAAGTACCTAGGTACTTTGTCCATTTACTAAAATACTGTGATCATCGTAAACAAAAGAGATTTTCAGCGCTCGGTTGAGGGCCGATAGTTGAAATTCAACTGAGCAATATCTAGGCATTACATTTAGGTGACGCTTAGAGCAGAATGTTAGTAGGTACTATTATTTATTCTGTGGCACAATTATGAAGCCCAATTCTCAGTAGGTAGATAAGTACCTAATGTGAATGTCTTACATCCATAAAATCATTAGATATGGTTTGTAATTATGCACATCTGTTGATCGATTCGCTATAGCTGCTGGTTCTCTCATTCGTCATATCGGTAGATAAAGCATTAACTGAGAGCCATGAACTATTGAAATTATAGTGTAACGACTAACGAGAAATCAATGAGAACTCTAATTACTGTTGCAACAACATAAGAATTATAAAAATCATGCATGTAGTCCTCAAATGGGTTGGCAGAAGAGTATAAAACGCACTACCTATGTTATTTATAAGAGGATCTCGTTGCTAAGTAATAACAGCGGTATGGGTCGATCCATCAGGTTAAGCTACGCTTGCCGGGGTTGGTCCGTGGATGGGTGACCATCTTTACATATCAGCTTAAGCAATACCTACCGTCTGCCAGACGATATAAAACAAATCATATAAGGTTTAAAAAACACCAAGGGTTTTGACGGTATCTGCGCAAACTCTAGTAACATTCTATAAGGTCAACCGGGGCATTAGCGTCTTTGGGGCAATTGCGTTTATTTGAAATAATTTAAAATCTGTTTTAAAACCGACCACTCCTGCCATCTAGTTTTGTTTATTTTTAATAAAATTAAAAATTATAGTTTCAATAGATGGCGTTGAAACGCATAGATTCAAAATATCGGCCATATTGAAAATCATTTGATTTTTGTGAAGTTGTGCTGCACGAGGTGAGTGATCAAAATCCTTAAAAATCCATATTTTTTCTCGGTTTTCCGTTTTTATTCTGAAATGTACTTAAATAATATATTATAGCCTGTCTATAACAATAGTTATTTTTATTGAAATCGTTTTGGTTGTGGAGAAATGATGATTTAATTTTTTTAGGTTAGGTCTGAGCTTATGGGGTAAATGCATCTGCAGTTTCGGGGTTATTGCGTCTATATGACGCATTTGCCCCAAAACCAGAGATATTAAACCTTAAACTTAATGTTAACCTTTATTTCGTGTTTTTTTTATTTTTATTTAATAGTTAATTTATTTTCGTAATTACCTAAATGTTTCAGAGAGTTTTGTTTAGCTTTGAATTTAAATTTATCTTTCTTCATTTTTTTACTTTTTGTGAGAACTTTAGCGATTATTTTTTGCTATAGTGAAGTTATCAATTTGTGTTGCAGGTAGAATACGATCACAATGGTTATATTGAGATACATTGATATTTTATTTATTTAGCACCCATTTTAGGCTTTTCTAGGAGAGTTCATTCTAATTTTACTTTCACAAATAAAATGTTCTTAACGTCTGGATTTGACACGGGGTAAATGCGTCTAAGAGAAAATAGTCGCATTTACCCAGTTTATATGACATAGCTTCTGATGTGATGATTATTTAATATTTTTGTAATTTACTAAAAGATTCGTATAAAAAACTTTAATTGAAGGAAAATATATTCATTTCAGCCTTCAAACGTCACAGGTTTAAAACTTATTTAATGAAGACGCGTTTGCCCCAATACGGGAAAAAGCGTCTAAAATTCCAATTTAAAAAAAAATGCGTATTTACTCGTATTTACTGTGACTAATGGAACACACAATAAATTAAGGATGCACACAGATAATTTCTATATACATTTGTATTAAGGATTTCTCTAATAAATTTATAATTAGTGTGATATGAATTTTCAATAGCCTGTAAGGAATTTTTATGACGCAATTGCCCCGGTTGACCTTACCTATCTATTGAAACTGTTATATACTTACCCTGAAAAATTAAATGTTAAATCATATAAAACAGAGAGTAAAGAAGACATGAATATACCATATAGACCTATTGCCCTAATATCAATCTTATAAAAAAAATATGGAAAAAAAATAGGTATATACCTAATGAATTTGTTAAATATTTTGAAACCCATAACAATTTAACTAATAAACAAAACGGATTGAAAAGTATCAATCTTGCTATCTATAGAATTTTTGGAAATTATAACGTCCAATGTCGACAAGCGAATACCTACCTGCGCCATCTATACGGATAAGACACAAGCTTTTGATTACGTTGTACATGGCATCTTATTAACTAAGCTTGAGACTATGGCATAAAAGGCAACATTTTAAAATTAATTGAAACTTACCTCAAAAACTGCACTCAGACTTTGACTGAATACTAGAACTAAGATGGAGGATACATACCTGTATAAGGGACGTAAAAAACATTGTGGTGTCCCGCAAGGAAGTGTGTTAGGTTCATTACTCTTTATAATATAAGTACATTAATGACCTTCCAAATTCGAATTCAAACCCAATGACACTCTTTGCTGACGACGTCACCGTTGCAATTAAGTGTAATGACAGAATATCTTATGCAAAAACATTGCCAGTCCATTGCTCATCATAAGTTCAACGAAAAAAAAATTGCTTTTTTGTCGAACTTATGAAGCAATGGACTGGCAATCTTTTTCAATTGGTTTCAATTTAAAATTGATCGTGCATTACGTAATTAGGGTGCTGCTTTTTTCAGAAGAAGTTCACAATGTCGGGCCACAAAAGGGATGAATGAAAGGCAATTGCATGCAGCTGAGATGAGAATGCCAAGAGGGATGTGTGGTGTTACACGAATGGATAGAATAAGAAATCAGTACATAAGAGGAAGTCTGAAAGTGGCACCGCGCACCGGTGACCGAAAAGTTGTGTGGAAATCGGTTGTAATGGTTTGGTCATGTGATGGAATGAAGAAAATGTCGTGAGGAAAGTATTGAGTTTTGAGTATGAATGCCGATGGCTACAAGAGTAGGGGAAGACCAAAGAAACGATGGATGGACTGTGTGAAAGATGATATGCTAGAAAGGGGGTGACTACCGAGATGACGACTAATAGAGAAGTACCTATGGAAGAAAGGGACATGTTACGCCGACCACAAATAAATTGGGATAAGGGCAGAAGAATGATGAACTTTGATAGTTATAAGTTTTATACTTTTTGATAAAATCGAATCAGAGTTCCAAGGTAGCGGGTGGCCCGGTTTGTTTGCTGTCCAGTGTATTTTATTCTAACCCAAGGCTCCAAAGTTTGCTTTACAACTAAACCAATGAATCGTAAACACCCAAATAAATGGAAAATTGCTCAACTTAAGTTTCTCCGCCAGCAATCTTATTTTGTAGCACCCACTGATCGTGACTCCTAACATGTTGAAATATCACTTCCATTCTTATAAAATGTTATTTAATTGGCAAGTTTGGTATGTTGTCCACAAAAAACGGTCCATTTCTATTCTGAAGAGCAGAATGTTAGCGTTTGTTGGGCAACTCAGCAAGCACCTTGTGCTAGAGTTACGTAATAAGTTTACAACACATCTGCTTTGTTGTTTTGTTTTGAGAATAAAATGTTATACAGGGTAAATAAATGCTTGGGTGTTTTACAAAACTTTAATTTGTGTATTTTCTGATGAAATATATAGAATGTAAAGTATATATTGACGATCACTGCAATCATGTGATTTTTTTAATTTACATTTTTTGAAGTGAAAACTTCTTTAGTTTCGTTGTGCACTTTTTTGGAATCGGGTAAAAAATGTTAAACTCGCGTCAGGACGTGACCATAAGATCCTTTGCCTAGCAACCGACCAAGTAAATATCAAAATACCAATATATAGTAATATATATATTAAATAAGTTTATATAATATATTTTGTCTTTGACATTACGTAAAGATTGCGAGGTAAGAAATTTTACCCATATTGATGGGTAAAAAAAGCAGTCAAAACATACTTCATGAAAGTGTTTAAATAAATTGTTTATTTTTGTTAGACTTTATTATTATATAAATATACTACTACTACTAATGAATATTGTATTTAACCACATAAATGATAGTACTTTTATACTGATAAATAAAGCAATTCGTGCGAAATTATTCCCTAAACATTGCAAAATATTCAAAAATGCACAACGTTAATGTAAAAAATGCAGAATGGAGTAACCCGTTGTATTTTTTTTTTATGGGTATTTTGCCTGCAATAATACCCATTAAGATGGAACTAGTCGCGGGCTCGAACTCAATGGTGGGCATGGCCAAAAACCACGCTGTCTCACCTGGCATCGTGTCCGACAGAGATAGTATCAGTGATGAGCAGTTAGAAGCTGGTCTACATGGACAACGTATAGTTCGCACGCACAGAAACACCGTACCGACCAATTTTAGTAAAACGAGCGCGTCAAAAATTGCGGAAAGGCCTTAGGAAAAAAGGTTTTTCTGAAGAAACCACTGCATAAATCAATTACAAATAAAATTTATTGAAATCTTCGATATTTTTTCTGTGTCGGTATGGATTTTGTTTTCGAGATTTCTCACTTCTTGTATTACTTATTTACGCCCAAAGTTGCGTTAAAATTAGCAAGAAAAACGAATCTTTGTTGGCTTATAACTTTTTAATGACTTTTTATTTTACTATTCTGCTTCCGTACAGACAAAATTAATAATAAGACCTAACGATATCATGTTAAACTTTGAATGTACGATGTCAAACAGTGGAGTAAAACCCCTCCGAAGTTTGTATGGAAAAAATATCAAATTGTTTCACCTTAAGTACTATTCCCCCTACCCTATTCCCTATTTACTTTTATTTCTTACTCTGTGCCATAGTATATCTCGCTCTCTCTCTCTCTCGTGGTCTCGCTTTGATGCTCAGCTCAAGAGTAATAAGCTTTGATGGCTTTCTGTAAAATGTTCAAAGAATAACATTGGTTTCATTGATTGATTGAAGTATCTGCCAACTTGCACTTAGCTAAAAGGATACTGCGGCCCGCTCTCACCACCAATCACATGCGATAAGCACTAAAATAAAACATCATTATATCACAGAAATGAGAGAACGATATTTTAAATGCGCCTAGTGTTTGATTGATTTGTTGTGCAAGTGGGCCTAAAATGAGAACACAACACTTTGATTGCAATGATTTATTTAACAAAAATCGCCATTTCTATATTATAATAATTATATTTAATATAATTCAATTAAACTAAACTATACCTTAACTACGCCAAAATAAAAGCATCAATTTAATTTTGTGTGTGTTGAGTTCCATACAACATTTTAGTGAGATTTCTCGTTTACAACCGTCTGTCTCCATGTATGAAACCCTAAGCCCTCGTACCCATGGACGATTTTACTACGGTCACTGGATTTTCAACGCACCGCTAAGCGCCGAGAGTTGAGAATCCAACAGTGTGTTCTTTTGACGCGCTGGGATGCACTCCCAACCGAGTGCTCAGCTCAACACAGAGTTGAAAATTGAGTGCGCTTAAAAAAATTATTGTGAAAAAAGAGAGATACTGTTGGATGTCTGAAATTCGGTTTCGTAAAATCCCTGTTTATCTACATGCACACAACATTTTAGAAGCCTTTACGAAGTTATTACGTTGCTACAGGACACAAGTAGTTTGAAACTCAACGCATTTTAAGAGCCAGTCAGAATACTACTCTTATTCCTACTAATTCTATAACTTTCTAAGATTTTTCCTATATTTTTTTACACACTCGCGGGTTCATTGCGTAAAGCACATATCATGGCAATCAATTGCAATGCCTTTCATTTTAACATCCATTGCTTTATAGGTTTAAAAAATTTGTCTGCTCAACAACGTAAATAACGCAATGAATGTTATTTACGTGTTACGTGTGTTACACAATTACCAATTACCTAGATACCCTAACCTTTCTTAGATTCGTCGTTAGAATAGTTTTCTTAAGTCCCAACAGTAATTTACATTCAGTAATGACTGGCCCTAATTTTCAATTTGAACACCTGAAATAATACTCATTGCGAACAAAACTATTTTCTAATTTAACACTATTTTTGTTTATATAAAAATATAATTAATATCGAATTCGGAAACACTTATGATAAACAACCCTTTGTATGCGCAAGATGCGACATAAAACGGTTTTTATTTGAAAAAGAAAGAATGAAAACATTATTTTCTTATTGCTGGCTTTTACATACATTTAATTTTGTTGAAAAAAAGAAAACATTTGCACGAAAAAAACAAGTCAAATTTTTTACTGCATATACTCAACTAATCATTTTCAGCATTTGCAGAAGCAAAAAAAAAATCTTTTTACTAAGGTCAAGATCTATAAAGCGTACTGAGCTTTTATTGAAACTAAGCACAGTACACCTTTCATACGAAAATAAACCTTATGTGTAATCAAGCATTTCATGCGAATATGAACATCTTTATATTAATAAGGTTCATAATACATAACATCACGCCTGTATTCCCTGAAGGGTTAGGCAGAGGTGTACCTATAGTACACCCACATAAGGTTCGTATTCGTATGAAACGCTTACTGTGTTTAGCTTGAGTAGTCTTAGTACGCTTTATAAATATCAGCCTTACATTCTTAGTTTGGATTATAGCAAAACTAATCTATTGTGTGAATTACACACAAACTTGTTCAAATTGTTACCTTACTTTTAATATTTTAGCAGTGGGAACAGATAACATAATTTGCACATATTCACAGAGACACAAATTATTTCTACGCACTTGCAAATACTATTTCCAATGTAATAAATTCGTTCTATTTGTGTTATAGCTTTCGATTCGTGCATTTACTTTAATTAATTTGTATATTGACAAAACGATTTCATAAGTACCACTATTAAAGGTGGATCCACAGTTTTTTGCAATTCGTAGATCAGTGTAATTTGTTCCAGAAAAACAAATCTCTTGTAGAAAAGTTTTTATGGAACAAATCTAACTTAGAGAGATGTATTAATGATTTTAATTCTGCAAATACTTAATTATCTATTATAGTCGCGAATCATATTTCACAATATACAACCTGACACTGACCTGCAAATTGCAAAAAATATAAATTTCGCGGGCTGCACTCTCAGATACACTCAGCATTTACAGAGTTAATCTCAATTTGTAGAAAAAATATTAGTCTATGAACACATTATAGCAAAATGCATACAAATTGGTGGTTTTGATTGAATTTAATGTTCTTATGGCAATGATTCGGTGGTTCTAATTCCTATTGTCATGAGAAAAATCGAAAATTATTGTATAAAATATATACTATGAGATATTTAGCCATGATTCGAGTGCTTGCAAATAATTTTATTTTTAAGGTCATACATTTCTAGTTCGAAATAATAGCAAATCAGAACATTAATTTGTCGACAAACAAAAATAAACTAAATCTATAAGGATGATCTGTTAGTAACTTCGAATTATTATGAAATAAAAAATCCTGTATAATTGTATGATTGAAGTTTATTAAAAAATGCACAAATATGCTTGGAGAACATCATTCTTGTTCATTCTTTGGGTAGACTTACAGTAAATGATCAATGTTAAAAGATAAAATCCATGAAACCGATTACTAACCGCGTTTCGCTACCTAAGTATTAATCTAACACAGTTGGGACATGTTAAGGACTAGGAAACGTACAAAATAATACATTTTAACATAATTTTTATAGTAAAGTCGACATAGGTGCCATGTCTTGCAAGGAAACACACAAAAATAAAGATATTTTATTACATACAATTTGATTCAATAACAATAAAACGAATTTTGCAGATTATTTACAAAATCACAGCTAAGATAATCCACAAAGTTGATTCTATTAAAAAAAAAAAACAAACAACTAAACAAGATTCTTTCTGGTCCTTATGAAAAAAAAATCCTTAGATAGATTCCAATTCCATAGAGTTTGTAGTCCCCAACATGTCCAATTTAAAGTCAATCGATAAAATCATCCGGCGAGTTAAAACCGCGATACATAATAATATTATGTACAAACACATTGCTGTTTATAAACTTGTCTTTTACAACTAATCATCATAATATATCTATTTACTATATTACATTTTTATGTATTCTAGTTTGATTTTCTTAGTGGAGTGTGTTTACGACTTTAATTTTGCTAACTATAGATGATTTTAAACCATTTTTCATTGATTGTAGAAAAAAAAACTTTTTTTAGTAAGACATGACAATGTTGATACAAATTCTAAATGCACGGGTTCCATGAATTTGTGATTACAATGACATTAATAAAATTCTAGTACAAAACACACTCCACATACAATACTTATACACGGACAAAGGCGTTTAGATTCGCTATCGAAGCGATCCGACGCCGAATATATCGAGACGACACTTATGTCATGAGTTTTTGAAGTAACAAATAGATAATTTGACATTATTTTCGTGAAATACGTAAGACCTTTTTAGTGTGCGTAAAGTTTTCATGGTTTATTAGATTCAGCGACACGGAACAAATGATGTACTTGGGCCAAGATTTATTAACGTTATTTAGCACTATCTTAGGCTAAGCGTAATTCTTGTCCCTATCACACAGCTGTCAAACTAAAAGTGCAAAAGAGACGGAAACATGTCTGAGTCAAAGCAACTGCTAAGTGACGTTTATAGTCGTCGTTCCGACGTTATACAGTACGACGACGTTGCCAGTTTGTTGCAACGGTAAACTTGGCTACATGTTCTATAAGGGGTCAGGTGTCTTCTGCGTAAAACAAAATACTTTTGCGACTTCAAAACCTCATCCAAAGCGTCTTCAACTCATACTGAATCGTAAAAACGTATCTAAATAACATCTGATAAAGTCCATCGGGGCTATAATATCTTCCGCCTAGCGCCAAGGAGCTACACGATTCCCCTCGTAGCCAGTTCCTCTTACATGATAGCGCACCTCTTGTTGTCCTTCTCGTCGCACACGAGCGGCACGGCCACGGGCTCGGGCGGGCCCGGCGGGAGGGCCGCGCAGGGCTTGAGGGACTCGGGGTCGAAGGTGTCGGGCGACGCCACCGGGGCCGTGAGCGGCAGGTCGGTGTTGATGCCCACGATCTGTGGAAGAAACGGCAGAATTTTAAATGTGTCTTAATCAAAAAAACTTCTTGGGACATTATAAATGAAATAAGAGGGAATTTCACACTTTTCAGCTCTCTTATAAGTTTATTACTAAGGGCAGAATGAAATTGAAACAATGAAACTGAACGCGACCACTACATCTCAATCGTGAATAAGTTATAGTGTCATCACATGACACGGACAGCTCTTGAACGCGCTTTAGATGTGCTAATCGCGTCCAGGTTCATTAGCAAAATTTGCCGTAATTTTACAAATAATTTTGCCAGTTTTGAAAATGTCGCTTTTAGTGCCTGGAATTCTGGATATTTCTTAAATAGTAGATTGTTTACCAGGGGAGCAAACAACTAGTTTTAAGGCGAGAGTGTTTCTTTAAATCCAGAGCGGAGCACGGGATACTAAAGTAGAATCCTGAGCGCGGCCAGGGATTCAAAGTACATCACTCGAGCGTAAAATAGGGTTTACTAATGTTTGCCATAATTTAAAATGCCATAATTTTATATGCCATACTTTTATTTGCCATAATTTCATTAGAAATAACGTTGCAGTTGCCATAATCGTGAAATGACATAAAATCATTTTCACTAATTTCATTGGTCATAATCGATCAAGTGTCATAATAATTTTAATCCATAAATTCATTAGCTATATTTTTTATTTTCAATAATGTCGTTTTCCATAACATTTATTAATATTCATTTGCCCATACTAGCATAACAATGCTAGTTCAGTATGTACCATGCTTGCTTTGCAAAAGAGGAAATCTAGCACTCGGCGGCTGCTGCCGCGGCACGCTCGCTACACTCGCTCGCCTTCGCGCGTTGTTTGGTCACAGTTCTAACCTAACCTAACCTACCCGTTTCGAATTTGACAAACTGTTTATTGTCTGAACAAGAAAACCAAAAAATTACCCTAATCTGCCATGCATGCTTGCTTTGCAAAAGAGGAAATCTAGCACTCGGCGGCCGCTGCCGCGGCACGCTCGCTACGCTCGCTCGCCTTCGCGCGTTGTTTGGTCACAGTTCTAACCTAACCTAACCTACCCGTTTCGAATTTGACAAGCTGTTTATTGTCTGAACAAGAAAACCTAAAAATTACCCTAATCTGCCATGCATGCTTGCTTTGCAAAAGAGGAAATCTAGCACTCGGCGGCCGCTGCCGCGGCACGCTCGCTCGCCTTTGCGTGTTGTTTGGTCACAGTTCTAACCTAACCTAACCTACCCGTTTCGAATTTACAAACTGTTTATTGTCTGAACAAGAATACCTAAAAAATACCCTAATCTGCCATGCATGCTTGCTTTGCAAAAGAGGAAATCTAGCACTCGGCGGCCGCTGCCGCGGCACGCTCGCTACGCTCGCTCGCCTTCGCGCGTTGTTTGGTCACAGTTCTAACCTAACCTAACCTACCCGTTTGGAATTTGACAAACTGTTTATTGTCTGAACAAGAAAACCTAAAAATTACCCTAATCTGCCATGCCTCCTTGCTTTGCAAAAGAGGAAATCTAGCACCCGGCGGCCGCTGCCGCGGCACGCTCGCTACGCTCGCTCGCCTTCGCGCGTTGTTTGGTCACAGTTCTAACCTAACCTAACCTACCCGTTTCGAATTTAACAAACTGTTTATTGTCTGAACAAGAAAACCTAACCTAACCTATCCTATTTTGCAAATGTACGTATGTATGTATTTTTAAATGAACATTCGGAATAATACATATCATATAATACAATACTGAGGACATCTGTCTGTAACGTTTCTAAATAATGTTAAATGTTGCTTATGTCAAGTGTCGATTATGTAATGTGTTACTTATAGAATCTAATGATTATGACACATGTTATTATGGAAACTAATATTATGGCAAATAAAAGTTATGTCAAATAAGTTGATATGGCAAGCGTTATTAGTATAAATGATAATAGTGCAAGTAAATATTATGAGTGGGGACGATTATGGAAAACAATAATAGGTCAAATAATATTATGGAAAACAATATAATACCGTAAAATAGTGTTGCTCCTGAGGTGAAGATTCTACTTTTTATCACCCTCTATGAGAAAAAACCGTGCGTGGTCCGACCCCCATCAGGAACGAAGTTCCTTCTCACGAATGATTTAAAAAAAAAAATTGCTGCCTCCATCTTATTAACATTTTGACCTCACAATCAGCTTTAGCACCCCCGAAAACTATGAAAACGACACCCCTGATGAAATATTCGAAAATTTTCGCAGTTGCCATTTTGGATTTACATTTTGTCCTAATCCACATTTTCTCTCTCTCTTGCCAGCCTTAATTGTTCATACAATGTTCGTGATTAATCTCTTTGGTGATTGGAATTTTTACTAACAATATCCTCATTCCAAATTCAAATCACTTTTAGTCCCTAGGGATTAAAAAGCTATTTTAGTCCCTGTTTACGAAGAATAAACTAGCTCTTTTTAAATAAATGTGATAAAAAGAATGTTACCTCAGCATTCCTCCTGGCCACAGTGGGCAAGGCCGCAGCGGCCGCGACCCGGCGGAAGGGCTCGGCCAGCCGCTCCAGCACGCGCATGCGCTTGGGCAGCGCGTGCGCGTGCGCGGGCTCGGTGAGCTCGGTGAGCTCTACGCCGAGCTCGACGTCGTCGGTGTCTGGTTTACGTTTGCGGCCGACGACCGTGCCGGTGGGGCGGTTGTGTGAGTCTGAGGCTGGAGATGTTACTGGAAGAGAAACAGGCTTATTTAGATTTTATTCTTCAATATCCTTAGTTTCATTGGGTGAATAATATTGTCGCAAATATTAGACTTAATATTGACACGCTGGCCACAAGTGAATGCAATCAATGATCAATGTGACACTATTTTATGCCTTGTGGGCAAGATGCATTGTGATTCAACACCAGCACTTAATTTGTCTTTTAACATAACCTTTAATTTTTATTTTATATCCTATACAATTTTTGACAAACTGAATGACATTAAACTACTACTAGAATGTCCAAAATAATACTATGTATATATTCATATTATTCCTGATTGAAAATTTCCTGTAATAAATTATCATAATCAGTCTATAATGCTGCCACTGCTGGGACACAGGCCTCCATTTTCGCATCCGCCATCTTGGATTTACATTTTGACCTATCGGCGTTACTACCGTCGAAAACTATGAAAACGATACACATAACGAAAAATTTAAAAAATTTCGGATCCGCCATCTTGGATTTTAATTTTGACCAAATTCACACTTTCTCTCTTTCTTGCCAGCCTGTTACTTATTCATACAATGTTCGTGATTGATCTCTTTGGTGACTAGAACTTTTACTAACAATATCCACATTACAAATTCAAATCACTTTTAGTCCCTAGGGATTAAAAAGCTATTTTGGTCCCTGTTTACGAGGATTAAACTACGTCTTTTTGAATAGATGTGATAAAAATATATATACTCACTGCTAGTACTAGCTGCGGAGCGCGCACTCCTGTTGGCGCCGACGTGCCGCAGCGAGATCTCCTTGAGCGGCTTGTAGGACGAGCGGCCGCGGATGCTGCGCAGGCCGCGCAGGTACGAGCTGTCGTCCAGCGGGACGTCTTCCAGGAACGAGGACGACTCGGTTATATCCATCTCCATTGTTGTGTTGTTGCCTGAAAAATGAAGAGGTTTAATAATAAAGATATTTTTATTTTGCAAAAATGAATACAGATTTTTGGGTCTTTTCGATTATGTGACAGGACTTGAGCCATGATTTTTATAAATTATTTATTTAGATTTCAGAAAATACTATAATTTATTTAATTATTTATTGTAGTTGGGTATCCAAGGTATACAATCAGGACTATCATGGGTGCCCACTGTGGCCATTTTACTTTCTTGAAATCAATGCCCACTACAAACTACAGGTTATTTTCTAAAAACGAATGGGTTAGTGAGTTGGTGGCTACTACAATGGCTTGAGCATGCATGACGCTGATTACCAAAGTTGTAATTGCATAGATGGGGTAAAGATACTCCTATTTCCATCCATTAATTTGCGCCCAAAAATGCCCGAAACAAGCCGCCTGCCCTAGGCAAAAAATATAGTTGGGAAGGGTTTTTATTATTTATCTTTTGTATAGATTGTTTTCTTTTAGATTTTGTGAATGTGAGAACGTTGTTGGCTTAACAGACTAGATCTGTGGATCATTTTCTATTTTTTAAGTATCTGGTACTTGTTGATAGGTCTACACTCAAAATTAAAAAAAAATCAAAATTCAAAAGTCATTTATTCAAACTAGGCTGAGAATCAGCACTTTTCGAACGTCAAAATTACATAAGACAGTCCCCCAAAAACGCCCGCCCTTCACCACTTCCTAGTGCTTTTGCTGGAGAGAAGAAGTGGCGCAACAAACTCCCCAGCAGCACAGCTGTCTGTTCAGTTGAAAAAAAAAACTTGATTCTATACAATAGTTTGCAAATAATTTACATTACTCAACACAAAACTTTCAATAAAATATATTTGCCATAATGACAGCTAGCACGCGCCAATGTACCAACAAAAAAATATCTACTGTCCTCTCATACCTATTAACACTGTAATTTGCCAACATTTTAAAAAACATTTATATTTAAAAGAGTAACCGTGGAGTGTCTTGCCAGCTCGTCTCCATAGGAAACGACCAATTGGAACCGTGCACCTAGCTTTTGACGTTTCATAAATGCCCATGTAGTTTTATGTGAAATAAAATATTTTGAATTTAATAAAAGGACGTTAGGACATGTATGTTTGTCATTACGGTAGTCACCTGTATAGTTAGCCTGTAGCGAGGTGTTGGTCTGGTCCGCGATCCTCATGCTACGCCTATAGGGCGATACCTTGACCCTGGACTTGGAGAAGTTGGTGTCAGTCTTGCTTCGTTCCTTGTCTTGCGCCTCCTCGCCTGCAATGATATGTCACACTACACATATCGTTACCGTATCCGTGGTTACATTTATTGAGATCGGTGGTGGGAAGGGGAGAGATTTTATTGTTCTATTTTCTTATATCAATTTCTATGTGAATATCGTAAAGAAAATAATCGGTAGCACTGAATTGTGTGATGTGTAATAACTTTGTGGTTACAAGAAAGAAATTTCCTTTTTAATTTAGGCTAGTTTCACAGCTGTCCGGTACACGGGAGACCCGTACGGGTAGCGCCACAATGCTCTGAAACGAGGGATTAGTACGATACGTTGTACGGGCTCTACCAGGAGCGAGTCGCGTACGGACCAATCCGCGTCGCTGTCAAACAATGTTCTATACTATTTCCAACTATTAATTAACTTGTGAGATGTACACGCTTATGAAGTTCCGTAAATTACATTAAAAACCAAAGTGAAAAATGCAATGCTTTATGGGCACTTTGCTTTTTTCATCCAAATTATTTAAATTCGATTAAAATTCATCTTGAATTTCGAAATCGAGTCTGATATGCAATTTGGACATCATTACTTTAGCTGTCAAAAGTTAAATAAATGGTTGGAAAGATTATAGTGCCTCACGTGTGTCTCTGTTCGCTGTGAAACCAGCTTTAGGGTGTTTTGAAAGGCATTCAGGATTTAATCTTATAATCATTAACTACGATCTTCAATCCATCTGGCAAGCTTGATAACAATATCCAATGGAAAACTTAATTTATGTTCCACTAACCGAATTTTGGGATTATTTTTGTTTCTTATCGAACAATAAAAAAAGAGATTACTTACGCATCCTAATCAAAGCAAAACAAAGTGAAATTATTATTATTTCGGTACACATACATACGAAGTACGGTCAACCGCAGGTCAGTAACACCAAATAATGTTATATTATTATTATATTAGTGCTACGAAATAATGGCCTACTACAGTTAAATTATACCATGGACGTGGCGCTTGACTGTACAAAAAACAAACATGACAAAACAATTTTACAAAACACAAACTATCGACTTACCCTCATTGCCCGGCATTTCCAGTACAACTTCTACCTCTACCTCCTGACTCTTCTCACTCTTGGCAGCATTTTCATCTTTCTCTTCCACCTTCTCCAGTTCTGACTTCTTCGGCGAGTCCAGGAGTTTATCCTTCAATGATAAATTATGCTTGTTCAGTAAGTTGGTTATAAATAACAATTTTAGGTTTTTTTTTTTGTAATAGACTTGTTTACTTTGGTTCTTAGACAATTTACATGTTTGATTCTCTCTCTTCGTGTGGTTAGTGACTAACCTGGTGTCAGAGTTTTAAACCCGCCCATGGGCCTCTGAATTGGCTTCACATGCCGTCGAGAAATATCTTTTAGGCATGGCGGTTTCCTCACGATGTTTTCCTTCACCGTTTTTTAAAATTAAATTCAAATTCAAGTCATTTATTCAAACTAGGCTGAGAATCAGCCCTTTTCGAACGTCAAAATTACATAAGACAGTCCCCCAAAAACGCCCGCCCTTCACCACTTCCTAGTGCTAAACAAGTGATAATTATACAATACGCACATGAATCCGAAAAGTCAAGAGGTGCATGCCTTGGGTCGAACTCAAGACCTATGACTTGGCAGTCACACCACTAGACTATCACTGCTCGATTGCATTTGAATGCGAAAGAATTTAACCTGAACAGGGTTTGTTTACACTTTCATCGGATACTTTTGGAACAAACCATAACATCTGTATGAAACAAGGAAAAGAATAGACTTTACCTTCTTTGTAGTCTCTGGCTTCCTTCCTTCTTGAGGTTTTGGGGAGTTTGATGACCGGAGTCGCCTGTCTGTTGCGGTTGTTGCATCTTCTTTGAGTTTTAGTACTTTGTCTTTTGGCTGAAATTATTTATGAGCGGTGATGAAAATTTTTGTTAGAATTTGAGAGAGTTTTGAAGTTAATTGTGAGTGTATATTTTATTGAAAGGAGAATAAATAGATATTGAATACTTTATATTGCTATCCTATTTTTACTTGACTATGGACCAAAGATAAATTGTTGTTTTCGATACATAGATACTAAGTAAAATAAATGAATACAATAAATACATGGCGCATGATAGCTTCTAAAAGTTCAGCCAGTAAGTTCACAAGGGGAGCTAATATTTAAAAAAATCCCTTACTGTATTGAATATTTCTTTCAGGAAGGTAAATTGAGAATGTTAATAAGGGCAACCTATGTTTTGAACTGACCATTTTGCAGTCAATTACATCTATACATACATACCATACTGACTGCATACCATATATTATATACAAATATCATTCACCTCATGCTGCACCTCTTAATAAAAATCTCTCTCCACCAATATACAAGTAATTATCATAATTACATAATACAGAATTGGGTCAGTTGTGTTAGTACAGTCAACATGTGCATATTGTAGTTACAGACATTGTGCAGGCTGTTAGCTGTGCAAATATGTGCAGAACACTGCTTTGCGAATGTGGAAAACTGATAATTACATTTGCATTTCTAATTATGTTAATTTTATTCATTACAATTTTAGTCGTATGAGAACACTGATTTACTGGACTGGGGATAATAATCTAATCTTATCTTACACAAGTAAACTTGTTTTTATTTTTTTCCCAAATTCGCAAAATAGTTTTTAAATAACACCACGGAGAAGTAAATAAATGGAGGTGTCAATGCCAATGCAAAGTCTACGACTCAACGTTTGGGTCCTGCATTGCATTACAGCATCCTTAACTGTAACAACCTCCTAATCACAATCACTTTCAGTTTGGCAGTTCAACACTATCCACTGCGTTGAGTTTGAAATCGTACCGGCTTTTAAAGAAACCGCGCAATGGATATTGTTGAATTGTTAAAATTAAAGCAAGATTCAGTGAGGTGTTTCAAAATAAGGCAGGCTGTATCAAACGGTCAGCAAACCAGTAAGAATGATTGGTTTTGCAACTGAAATCCACCTGGCACGCAGGCTAAGCCAATTGTTTTTTTACACCTTGCCGCTTCAGCTGATCGGCTTTAACGCTAACATGAACCCTCCATTTGTCCACTCCTCCGTGACATACATAAGTTGGCCGCGACTTACATCGTCCGCATCCTTGTCCGGCTGTTTGTCGGACGCGGGGCGGGGTGTCTCCGGCGTTCGCGTCGCTTTCACCTTTACCATAACAACGCTATTAGTTAGTTAGGGGGCGGGGACAAACACAGTGAAGGGATGTCTTACTGCCAAACTTAGTTACGAGAAATAGTAGAATATTGAAATGGGATTTGTTTTGTGATATTTGTAAAAATTATCCTTATTGACTGGTTATCCGTGAAATTATTTTTTTGCAATTTGCAGGTCAGTGTCAGGTTGTATATTCATGAAAATATGATTCTCAACCGTAGCCAATATTGTATTTACAGATTTATAATCATTGGAATCATAAATACAACTGTCTAAGTTAGAATTGGCCTCCAATGTCACGATTTCATGAATTTTCTTTCCATATTTGTTATTTCCATACTTAATATTTTCCTGTTTTGATCAATTTGGCAATATATTGCCAAAACAGGAAAATATTTGACAAGCTATTTGTGACGTAGCCAACTTTATGGATGAACACTCTTAATGTTTCCTCATCAATTCATGACAAGTAATGGAGGATATACCACAAGTCCACAACCTTGAGAATAAATGAGTTTTGAAATTGATTGGACAGAGATTTTGGGTGCACAAAATAAAATATTATTTTAAATCAAATTCAGCAGTAAGACACCACAAAATGACACCACAAAACACAAAATCTTCACCACAAGCCAAAGAAACAACTAAATTCTTCTTTAACAATGGCCATTTACCATTATATTGATGAAACTAGTGTCTCATTATGACCAAGATATGATTGATGATCAACTTTCTGACGGAACTGTCACATAAGTCTTCAGACATCAGTTTAGTAGATTAAAAAAACCGGCACCAACCATCAATGTTACTATGACGCGTTCTATTTAATCGATTTTCAATTCAATTTTCAATCAATCGACTATCGTTTAATAATCGGATTAAAATCGATTGTAGTAATAGAGTCATCAAACCGAAATCGACTATCGTTAAAAAATCGACTCGACTAATCGGAATAAAATCGACTAAAAACATAACACACAAAAATTAATCGACATTCAGGAAACGAAAAAAAGCACAACAGGTACCGAATAAAGGTACCTGCGATCGTCGTGTGAAACTCCTACTGGGCCCGTTTTCCGGAGTCGGCAGTTCAAAACAATCGCCATCAGATGTCTCTTCGTACGTCAGCTCCGGGAACAAATCGTCTTGGTCGTTGTCATCAATGACGAGCATGACGTCATCGTCGTCCGAGTCCGCACTCACCGTTCCGTTGAGTACGTCATCGGTCCCGTTGGTACCGAGCGTGACGTCAGACACACCGTTGTGCACGCGATCTCGCCCGTTCTGTTTTGCCTTTGATGGCTCTGCCTTTTTCGTGTCTGGTTTTTCTGGCTGGAATTTTTAAAGGTTTTTTTATATAGTCGTTTTGAGTTATAATGTGTGCGTACTGTGCATGTAACTTCTCAACCCAGATGAGGCTACATTAGCCACATAAGAGCACATACTCGTAACCTATAGCAGTCGAAAACAGAAATGAAAGTAGAGTTGTCACTTGAAATATCTGTTAAAAATCTGTTTTTTTTTCACTTAACTTCACAGACGTAATGAGTATCGATCGAAATACAATAACATAAAATAAAAACAGTTTCCTCATACTCTACAGAACTCTGTAGAGCAAAAGCAATATTGATTATATTATAGACCAATGAATGGGGAAAACCGCAGTGGAGTTTCAACGAATAGATAGATTGACGGCATCAATAAAACGTAAAAATGCTGAAGACGAACGTAGACTTGAGCATTCACTTGTAATGAGCGTTCTAGCGAATGTAACATTACAGAAAAATAAACGGGAGCGTTATAGCGAGCATTCTAGCGAAAGGACAGTAAAGTTTCAAGCTTTTTGCCGAATCGAGTCATTCTGTCATTGTTCCATTTCCATCTTCGTGAAGAATTTTTTTTTGCCGAGGAATGACTAGAGCGTTCCGTTCGCTAGAATAATCGTGAAAATATTCGTAGCGATGTTCGGCTCTATGCTTAGCCCTGTTCGATGTTCAGTTCGACAAATTTAATAAAAACGGCGAGTGTTCGATGTTCTGTTACAACTGAATGCTCAAATCTATCAGCACTTTTAGGGATTGGTTCAACAAACGACTGGAAAGAGATGGTTGCCATAAATCAAAGGTGAATATCACATAGCAGTGAGAATAAAATTCAGACCATTAAAGAGTGGAAATAAACTTAGATTCTAGGATCCAACAGGCAGCCGGGTGGACGACAAAGAAAATCGCAGGAGATAAATGGTTAAACAAAGGACGGGACCGAGATGGTTGGTAATCTCGCAGCACAACGTGCGTTTTATACGTAGGGTTAACCTGGTAACAATAATAGCAGGCCTATTTTATTATTTATTTATTTATTTATTTAACACTTAATGCACAGAAATGTACAGAGGCGGACTTAATGCCATAGGCATCATTTTCAGCAATGGATGTTAACAGACTGATGGATGATAATGGTAATGATTGAGTGCCGTTGCCTTAAGTGAATGTGGGTTGACTACATGTCATGAAGAAGCTCAATGTGGATGATAAGTACATGTTACTCTAAACAATAATAGGACTATATACAAATATTTAAAAAAAAATTGAGGCACTTGCATGTTTTTTTAGCATCTGTTAGTAGTCAGAACTTGGAATCGTCACTACTTTCAAGCAATGAAGCGCAAGTCTTCCACACCTCTCTGCTTATTATTCTTTTAATGAAACTCACCTTTCCACTCTTATCTTCTTTACTGCTCTCTGCTTTGCTCTTCTCTGGCTGAGGTTCAGGCTTCTTTTGTTCTTCTTTCGTCTGCTTCTCAGTTTTCTTATCTACGTTTTTATCAAGCTTCTCTGCTTTTTTATCTACGGTCTTATCAAGCTTCTCTGCTTTCTTATCTCCACCTTTCTCAGGCTTTTCATTCTTATCATGTTTCTCTGCTTTGTCCGCAGCTTTGTCCACTACTTTCTCCGCAGGTTTCTCTGCTTTCTCTACAGTGGGTTTTTCTACTGTTTTCTCTGCTTGTTTGTCTGAGGCCTTATCGGCAGCCTGTTTTTCTTTTTCTGCGTTGGCTGCCATTTTCTTTTTCATCTCTTTTACTGGACTGTGTGTTTGCCTCTGTGGAACGGAGGCAGAATTTATGTTATTAACTGAAAACCAAAAGGATTTGGCAAAGAAAGTGAATGAGGAAGCGCGATTTCACCGCTAATGAATACGATTAGTTTACGGTCTTCGGGTAAAATGGCTTCAGTTAAGAACTGGGGCGGCTTTGGACCTACTTAAATTTTATAACTTGTAATAAATGTTTGTTGCTACTGTGCATTACCTTTATTACCTTTTCTTTTTCATCAGTGACCGCTGATTTGCGGGACACCTTCTGACTCATGATTTGCCTGAAACAAAATATAAAATTATTTAGTATCATGGATCGAAAGGGCAACTCAGTTTTAATGAGACCAGACCAATTATCGTGTCTTACGAGTCATATTATTTGGGAAGCTGTCTTTGTGAGAGTTCATAGAAATGGGGACACTTCTTAGGGGCACGGTGTGACCTATAAAGCAGCTATCTAGGCTGGAAAAGTGCTATTGGCTTGGCTGTGGAATATTATTCAAGAATTTTATGAATTGAACTTAGAGAAATGTCAAATAAAATTACCATCAACTTTTACAAAATATTCAGGTTTACAAAATAAATATATCTCCGAATAGTGTTCAACGGTATTCGCGTGAACACACGTAAGATCTAAGATAAATAGTGCCGCAATAACGTCCTAGACTCAGACTATTGTTTGCATAGGTGTTTGTTGAATATCCTTTTAGTATTTGAGACACGTTATGTAATATTTAGCACACTTTCACGTATTTCGTTAGTACAGCGAGGTTGAGTGAAACTGAATTATTTTATTTGTAGATTTTTTGGAAAATCGAAAACACCGTGAGGAAACCGGCATAATGAGAGATATTATTCTCGACGGCGTGTGAAGTCAAGTCAGAGGCCCATAGGCGGCTTTAAAACTCTGACACTAGGTTAGGCACTAACCACACGAAAAGAAGAGGAAAATCTGAATATTGATCGCAATGCAACGATTTTTAGAGTTACGTCCACCCACCCGCACTGGGCCCGCGTGGTAGGTCGGTAGTACGGGCCCATTCCCTCTCACAGATAGGAAGCTTGTGGTATAGGGTGATTATGCTGATCCAGATTCGGTACGTATTTTCTTTTGTATGTGCAAACTACCTGCATACATGACTCCTGGACTTCGTAATCCAGAATCATGGCAGATATGTGTTCTATAGGTTAAAGGTCGGTCCTCAGAAGTCATTCATTAATCCATTATATACTTTATAGACAACTTACTAGTAAGAAGTTGGTAAGTCACAAATAGTGATTAAAACGGCCCAAAACAAAGTACCTACCAACAGCGTCACATTACTATTGGAAACACGGTGCCACCCATCTTTTCGTGAACTCGTCTTACTAATTAGATAATAGGATTAGCCGTTATACTATACAGAATGGACACTCCATTTTTTACTCATCCATGCCATGGAACAAACCATCTAACTGCATATCTCTTGCGATCAAAGATGAATAACACAAAATTATCTCTAGCCCCATCAAATTGATATAATGACCATGCACTTAAGGTGCTAGGCAGCTATCAAGGTCAAGACTACAGGAGCTTTCTCTGAGATATTAGTTATTTCCCTTCTAACACAAATAGAGGCGATGGGTTGAATGAACTCGTGCGCACACATAGACGGCGCAGTGGCTTGGTGTGTGGTCTAAATTAATATTATTCTGTTAATTAGGAATTTTAAATTAAGGGAAGAATATTGTGTTCTTAATGGTTTAGAAGTTGATTGTTATTGCATGATATTGATATTGACATTATAAAATAAAAAATAGGCAGTCTTAAATGGTTTTATTGTACCTGAATCCTTGTTTTTTTTTTTTACAAAGAATAGTGTGTTTGTATTTATAGATTCGTTCCGAACAATTAATCCACTAATGAATAGAAACTTGATATTTGAAATAAAACATGGTGAAATAAAAATAAATGAGGATTACAAAATCGGTGTTGTTTTTGTAGCAAACTAGGATCATCGAACATAATTATTATATTTTAAACAATTCTGACAAAATGTATATAAGCTGTACGCAAAAACGTGATACCATGTTTACTTTAGATTTTACTAGAACAAGAAACATTGCATTTATCATATTATCATCCTCATGACCCAAATTTCTTCCTTTCTTACCTTGAGCTTGAGTTTGCTCTATTCTTCAGTATAGCCTATAAGGCCCAATGAATTAGTTTAAGTAGAACAAGTAAATTAGCTCGCCCCCTATTACAAAGGACTTCAACATGGGCAAAATGTGGGTGTACTAAGTAAACTTCTGCCTAACCCTAAAAGTAAATTAGTTAATAATCTCGCTATTTTCTATATCTTGCACCACAATTCAACTACAGGCGCTTACAAAGGCCATCAGCGCAAGGGCCGTTCATTTACCGCTTGTGTTAACAGATGTTATACATCGATATTATACACACATATACATCAAATCGTGATTAACACTAGCAGTTGAAGCTTTTTTTTTAAAGCCACTTTTGGCAGAAATACTGGTTTAAAATGACATGTGCTATAAGGGTGCAACGAAATTGTTTATTTTGTAATGAACGAATGAAATGAAATTGTTGATTCTGTAAATCGAATCCCACCAAAACCATTTTCATGTAAAATGTTGCCAAGACGAGACCACATGGCTCGCACTTCGCACTGTCAAAAAGTTATCTGATCTCATGTAGAGCCAAGCTTCTAACTCTACACGCCCTAAATTTGCAAGCCCTAACCCTAACATCACAAACTCTACACCTTAGTCAAAATATGTGGCTTTGCCGTTTTTAATAGTCTAGTCTAGTTCGCTAGTTAGCCACATTTTTTATTTCCATACAGTAATATTGCCAAATTAATCAAAACAGCGAAATATTGCGACGTTGCAGCGTTGTCGACTTTCAGAATGCACGCTCTTAATTAACGTAGTGATTTAACTTGGTACAGTAATTTTGTAAGGTCCAGCGCACACTGGGCAGATAACCCAACATAATCAACCCTTTTTGTTATAGCTGCAGATGTACCTTCTATATTTGTACTACGAGTTTACATCGAAACGCTATTTAGGAAGGCGACGACTGATTTATTTTAAGAGGCTAGCCACCTGATATGTGAACTACCGGCATGGATTTTATCTAGTGAGGAGTGTTGATTGACATTTTATGCTTCCTGCATTTTTGTTATAACGTTGTTGATGGTTTTTTGACATAATGCAAGTTTATGTAGCTTTATGATGTTTCTTTCATAATAAAGTAAATATAGGAAAACAAAACCTCACTAGTGTAGTGTTTCGGTTTAAGAAATGTTTTTTTTTTTGTTTGTTTTTGGGTTGAATATATTAAGCTCAAATTAATCAACATTACTTTGGCCATAAAAGAGCACCAATATATAAAAAAGCATAATCGAAAAAAAAAACATTATTCTGAAGAGAGAAACAATAAAATCATTTTCACCCAAACTTTCCGACACGGAAATCATTGGTGGTGCCGAAAAAAGCATTCCTGTTAGAATTATTGATGGTTTTGGGGCGCTTCGTTATTTTAGTTCTGATTAATAGTTTTTAGAAATAGCTGCTGCTTTGTATAACATTATTAAGTTCAAAGATGCATCTTTGAACTTTTCGGCGATAAATAGTGATACTGTCCGTCTGTATGTTACGTTTTCACTACTAAACTAACAAAAAAAAAAACTGTTTTATTTGTTTATGGTAGATATAATTTGGTATAGAATGTGGAAGGAGTTTTCATCACGGATATTGAAACACTTAATCTGTAGGCACCAGCTAGTTTAAATATTTTCGAATAAAATAGTTCAACTCAATAGGTTAACTAACTCAATGTTCAAACTATAATACATAAACATTTATAAAGTTCAAATCTTCACAATGGGACCTATTAAAATACCACATAAAGTGGTTTTAATTAAAGCTTTAATAACATACTTTGATATGCTGAGAGCTGAGCTTATTAAATTAGTGGTTTAAAAAAAAAAAAAATTAAACCGCACTTTACTCTAAACTAGTAAGTAGGTACCTAAATATTTTAGATTTTAAAATTGGTTCTCACATCTGCAAAGGTACTTACCGAACCAGATCGAAGCTGTATGCAATCCCAAATAAATGACTCAAACTGAAAAGTTACACAACACAACCCACAAGAAAAAAATCTAGTTTCAAAATGGTCTAGAACTCGAGACAGAAAGTCTAACAACAATCACTGCACCTTGCCACCTACACTTTGAACTAAATGCATTGCAATGCACTCCAAAATACGCCGCGACAGAATGTGAAAGCTCATTAGTCAAAAATCGGCTAATCAAAGCACAAAACCTGTTTGTGCAGTGTCCTTTATTTGAGAAACCGGTTTTTTATTTTCGCTCAGTCCCTATACAATTGGTGCATCATAGTAATTTTATGGGAGGAGCCGAGGTTCCATAAGACACTGCTCTTTGAATATAATGCTTTATCAAAGCTATGGTTCAGTCGTAGAAGTTTTGTTTCTGATTAGATAAATGTATCCGGTTTAGGAAAAGTTTCTCATTATCTTGTCAGATAATGTTTCAATAGCTATCCAAAGGGCAATGCGACGAAACATCGAACCAATAGCACAGCACTATCGAATGGATAAATTCCTGTGTAGAATACCTCAAAAATAGAGCATGGGTTTAATGGAATACACGTTCCTCATTGGACGATCACCATATTCACATCAGGTTTCTGATGGAATACAATGTTTGCGCAAATTTAACATACCATTTCTTACTATTCCACGGTGTGTTCTGAGAACTTCTATCATCTAAATAAGCATAGCACTTATCTAATATTATAGTTAAGTTTAGCGTTATCGTCCACCATATATCGGCCAATAGTTCACTTGGTTAATATGTACACTGGAACATAATATCAATACGGAGTTACTGATAAAATATGCAACTTGTGGCGACTGCATTCCTTATCAGTTAACTGCGATCTTAAGTTCAACAAAGTTCGCTTGTAGTAATGTTCTAGAACTGCTAAGCTCTGATACGACTGGGTGCCGTCCTTGAAGATAAAAGCATAGCACATTCATTTGTTTTTTTTTTTTGGGTGGGAAATGATCATATAACTTCTCAGCTCTGGGCGGAGCGGGCGGGCGTGTCACTCTTACTGACTAAAACCCACTCGTGTTCCTTCAGTTGCCTCATGTGTGTTGCCAGGGGCCACGGTATCTCTTCCTGACTTCCACGCGACTCTGGCAGGCAACGGCCCTAACGGACCCCGTCAGTTGTGCTGACATCTCTTTGAGGCGCGCGTGGAACACGCCGTCGACCCGGGCCTGGTCCTTATCGGACGGCGAGCTACCCATTGCTCACCGTCCGCAAGCCAGCGCCTACGGTGGCCGGGATTCATTTGATATCTCTGTTTGGATTTTTTCATTTAACCAGTCGCTTAACCGCGTAAAAATTTGGTGTTCCTGTGTTTTCCACTGCCATTCACACATTCAAAGCTTCTGTCTCTAATCGTCATCCTCCTGCCCTTATCCCAATTCGTTAGAAGCCGGTGTAGCAAGTCTTATCTCTACCAGCCGTCATCTCAGCCGGCCCTCACTAGCTATATCGACACAATATCATCCCTCAAACAATCCCTGTATCACGCAGTTTCCTCCGTACACTGTTCTCATTCTGTCAATTCCACAAAGGTACGTGTGAAATCGCACGTTATCTGAATGGTTGATGCATTATCAATATTAAGTTCAAGGATGCCAATAGAAATTGAAAGGAAAGTCAAACTAAGTACCTCTCGAAGTCAGGTGTTGATTAAGGTAAAGCCACTAAATAACCACTACACATTGAGTAGCCACATCACAAACTATCCCCGCCTGCAATATAAAAGACCTTTGCGAGGACAATGCTAACGCTGTCAACGTGCCCGAATTCTGTTCGAAGCTTATATGAAACATGGGAATCAACGATAAGAAGGAGACAGTGGAATACTTTTTGAGAACATGAGAATATGAAACTTATCCTCGTCATGAGAATATGAAACGATCCTCGTATTGTAGCGTCCTCCAGCCTTGCCAGATACATTTGACTGTCACAGTTTCGTAGGCAAATGCGGTTTAGTTAGTGCAACGACCTTAGGAAGGGTCAAGTGAGAGCGTCATGCGGGTGTCGCCAGGAGTCACGATCAATTAGTACATGTGTGTTGACAGGTTGGTATTTAGCACATGACATAGGAAGCGTTGAGAATCAGTAAGCAGGATAGTAGAAGCCTATGGGAAAAGAAACTCACTGGTAATGCTTTAAATATTGGAAAACTATGATCAGTTCTTCGAGTTTTGTAAGTCAATGAAGGTACCTGGATTTACGAGGAGTGGGTACGTACCCTAGCATCGAGCTTAATAAAGCAGTTTTGCAGGTGTGATGTGATAAAGATAGACAATGACATTTTACTGCCGATAAAAGAGGGATTAATTTTAACTTTTTACACCTATGAATTGACCGCTGTGTTGCCGGAGACCAAACGGAAACTGTATCAAGATTCTAATTTATGTAATCCTCATGAAAATCGTTTGAAATATACTTTTAACCCAGTTTTAAACCAAGGGATTAATCAATACCTTACATAAAATGAAGGTAAACCGTTTGCTACGTTACTACGAGTAGATAAGTTCGTCAATTCACGTCAGATAACCTTGGAGTACGAATTACGAGGTTATGTAACATGGAGTAGACAAAAAACTACGCTAATGATTTTTTGTAATGAGTAAACTAGTTTGGTGTAAGCGTGGGTGATTAATTTTGGCATATTCATTCCAATTTTGTTGGTAAGCAGATCTGAGCTTATGCTCATGAGATATTTGGCTGAGGAAATGCAAGATTGAAACCTTGGAACCGACAAGTAGGCGATCGCGACAGATCAAGACGAAGGAGGAACGAACTTGGAACAGGAAGGGATTCGTTTGCCTAGCAGAGGGACCCTACTGGCTAGATAGATACTTAGATGGAATTAAGACCACACTTAAGACCAGATTGTAAAGCCACTGTTTAGGCAAAGGTGAGTCGATCGGCTGATGTGGAAAACTAAGGGAACAAGTTATGGTGTGAAAGTCGACAGGTTATTAGATTTGTGCTATGTTTGTGCTTTCAGATCAAAAGGAAAGGTTCGTTCCAAGTTACTAACTTGAAGAAGAATACAACACGAAATAATTTCTAAAGTACGCACGTGAAGAAATAAGTGTGTAACAAATCATGCACGAAAAATTGCAGGTTTCAAGTGGGTTACATCAATACCAATATATACTAGCTAAACACGAAACTAGAAAGTCTAGGCCACCGATATAATACTAATTTAGAAAACTAAACAAATATAGTCATTGTATTGCAAATACATTTAGCAATATCAGGACACACTTTTTAATATTATGCATATCCTAGACGCTGACTCATCGACAAAATATGTTCTTTACTTAGCCTGTTTAGGATGATGTATGTATAAACTCGATTTTCATTCATAGATTCGAACAAAGATAATGTATTTGGTGTTGTGCTAATTTATGATCTTATCAAGGAACTGTATTAATGATATGAGCAGTCTTTGGAGACATACATAGGTTTCTGCTGTTTATGCAGGTGTTTTACAGGTCACCTTCGGGCACTAATAGGACCCGATGAGACTGCTTACAACCTGATGTATGAACTCATAATTACAACTACATCTAGGGTATATTTTTACTCCAATTCATCATCGACACAGCAACACACATACAACCAGGCAACCAAGTTTCATCTTCCTTATTGCTTCCAACTTTGGGGTATGGGAAATCTTGCAATCTCTTGCTGAAGATTCTATGACGTCATGTGTCACTCATAAGCTGACTTTTGAACCCAAAAACCGCACGTTTCTAAAACAAGTACCTACACAAGCAATTTGAATATTCTAACAAAAATATTTAGAAAAAGCTTAGTGACTAACTTTCACATCTAGCAGCCAATCAGACTAGACCCAGACAATTCACAGTTACCTGAAATTTAACAGCTTCTTTTTAACAAAAAGAGGTTATAAGTGACTGAAAAGTATTGTCCTATTTTTTGTCAGTTACTTTTAGGTTTTCCTTTTCATTTTGTGGCTGCATTTTGTCTGGTGCATTGATCTTTGGGCTGAAAGTTGCATTAGCGAAATGGTATTGTATAAAATTACCTACCTTATTGAGTTCGCTGTTTTATGGAAATCGGACCTTGGACATTGAAGAAAGCAAAGCAGTTTGTCTCTTATGGGACGATGGTCTGAAGAAAGCAATGCAGTTGGATTTAGAAAGATTGAACGTGGAAAACCGGGAAGGTAATGTGGCACACTTTCAAAGAAAGCTATGTTTATTATTGGACTGCGCGTTAAAACGAGTCGATTATTGACTCTCATAAAAGTCGTCCATATCCTATACTAATACCAGCTGCGCCCCGCGGTTTCACCTGCATAAGTCTCGAACCCGTGGGAATATCAGGATAAAAATCATATGTCCTAACCCAGGGCATGGTCTACCTATGTGCCAATTTTCATCCAAATCCGTTCAGCCGTTTTAACTTGAAAGCGTAACAAACAAACTCACTTTCGCATTTTTAATATTAGTTAGAATTATAAATGCGAAAGTTACTCTGTCTGTCTGTCTGTCTGCTATCTTTTTACGCCCTAACGGGTGAACGGGTAACGGGTTTTTTATCCCGGCTCTACGTTCTTGTGGGATAATTTCTGAACTCGACGCTCGCGAAGTCCTGGGCAAAAAAGCTAGTATACAATATTTTTGTTAACAGACAAACGGAAAGTTGTATTGCAGTCAAAACTCCATCAAAATAACAATTTAGCATACCACACCACAACCACAGAGTCTCTAAAAACCATGAATCAGTCAAACACTTAGACCATTTTTTTGCCAAGAACTTCACAAGAAACTCCAGTTCATCATCATGATACCAGTCAATTAACGGGCGGTAACACAATATGCGATTGTAGAAGTGTTTTTTGGGACGTTGCCATAAGGGTCAATGGACTAGGTAATGATCCAATGTGCCATACTTTGGAGCCAACACGTGGCCAATGATGGCCATTCCAACTGATGAGAGAAGTGTAGTTTTATTTACGACTGGTATGAAGTCGATATTTTCTATTTTTAGATAGTTGTAACGATTGGTCTAATCAAATTATTTTTCATTCTTTAAGGAGTAAAGAATCACTTGTTTGAGGTAAGTAATCTTCGAGGAAGTAATCCAACATTGGATCAAATATTTTGGTGTAATGGCGAGCGCATTAAATACTGGCATACAGTAATGGATTTCTAATGACGCTCTAGAAACAGATTATAGATTTAATTTAAAATATGTATAATAATGAATTATGAAGTCAGTGGTATCGGTTGTTTGATTATGCTGTTTTGATGTACTTGAGTTGGCTGTAGAGGTAATCAAAGACTTTGGTTCCTACTAAATCTACCGAAGATCTACTTTAAGTAAACAAATACTTTTGTCTCAACTGTGAGTTGGACCTTGGGAACCTTTTTTTTTTTTTTCTCGGGTTGGAAATCCTCATGGATGTCCTCCACCTTGGGGTGGGCGAAGGGGTCTGTCAGACTCTTACTGACTAAAACCACCCCGGTGTTCTGCTGCGGGTGCAATTCCGACTTCCGCTGCCCCAGACTGGTGACCGCCCGCACTCTGCGGGCCCCGCCCCGTCCCGTAGGGGGAGTGAGGTGCAAACTCCCCCCGTTACGTCTTAGAGTGGCGCGCGTGGAACACTACGCGCCGCCATCTCGGGTCCTGTGTGATGGGGGGCGACGGATGTCCCCGAATCCGTCGCCCCTGGACCCATTTAGGGGGGCTGGAAGAGGGCGTTATCCGCCCTCCGCCGACGCCCGGTGCGCCTGCTGCGGGCCGGGTGAGTGGACGAGATCTCCCTCTCCCTTTCCGCAGCCTCTTTCTGTGAGATGACTGTCTCGCAGAAGGAAACCACCGCGTCCCACGACTCGGCACTCCCGACCATCGAACGAACGACGGCCGGCAGTGACAAGTCGGCTCCAACTTCTGAAACGAGGGCACGGCGCGGCTCCTCCCACGCGGCACACTCTGCCAATGTATGCCGCGCCGTGTCCTCCCGACAATGGACGCAGTGGTGACACCGAGCGTCCGGCTCCCTGTTTATGCGACACAGGTACTTCCCGAAGCAGCCATGCCCCGAGAGCACCTGCGTCACCCGAAACGACAGGGAGCCGTGCCTCCTCCCGAGCCAGTCCTCGAGCACCGGCCGGACCGCCTCGATGGTTTCGGCGGTGGGGCGTGAAAGCCTTTCCCACCATTCCGCCACCAGGACCTCGCGCTTCGCGAGGTCCTGGTGGCGGAATGGTGAGACCGACCGATCGACCTTGGGAACCTAGCTCAACACATCATAGCTTCTTCAAACTTTACGTGAAAGGGTTAAGGGATTGTACACAAAACTGCAATGCGACGTCGCATCGCAAAAATCAGCGACGGCACTCTAAAATTTTCTTCCGAAGCTTCTGTATTGCGAATTCGCATCGCACCGATTCGCAGTTTTGTGTACAAACCCTAAGTCCTTGGGACTATGCGGTCAATGTAATTTTATGCACGAGTCATCAGCCTAAGGTCCAAAGGACCCATGCTAAGGACCCATTAAGTACCCAACAAGGGCCATCGGCAATACTTAGGTCTTCACGACTCGTAGTAAAACGATAAAGTAAACATTATTTCGCATGCTAAATGAAGGTAAATAAGGACCTACGTACTATAGTAAACTAGCGTGTGTAAAGTTGGCACGTTAACGATGGACAAACATACCGAGTCAATATGAGTTCTCGTTTACCTGAATAGGTAAGTAAAATGATTTTAACTTAGTAATCATTTGTACCATGTAGTAAGCCATAGCTGCATTACTTTAGGGCAGTTTAGGGCATTCCTCTTCTCAAATCTCATGTAGAGAAGAATGAAAAAACGAGCATTAATCAACAGCTTACTATTGCGTGGTAGGAGATACCTTTAGGAAGTATTTATCTAAAAACTTCATTGGAATACGTACCTTCGTACCTACGTACGTCCTGTACAGCGTTCTTCCAATGAATGTAATTGTTAATTGCCGATTTTATTTGTTTCTAGTCGGCTTCATCAATTTCCCTTAGTATCATAATTATGACTAAATAAAATGGTTATTTTTTTAGCAACATTGGAATCAAAACTTGTATGTTATGATTTATCTGTCAAGCATTCCAAAGTTTTCTTCAGAGACCTCACCCAACATTCCTATGGATTAAAACCGCAAAATGAATAACACAACCACTGACCATGAACTCTATCAATTAAATATCACCATATTCGGCAGCGTGTCGAGCCTGCATAAAGCTGTGTACCGACAGGAAGGAGGTCTATTGAGGCATGCGTGTGCGCATTGATGCGCGCATGATATGCATCACAATGCGCTCATGCCGGGAGTGCGGTCCTTAGGGTACGGTTTTATGTAATGGACAATTGATGGCTTGTTTGAACAGTTCAAAAGCCTATATTACTTATTTGTTGAAGATCTGACGACATGGTTAGAGGATACCTTGAAAGCTTTGCCGTGAACTTCGTACTTTTACCATAACAATTAATATCTTGGCTCGGATCAACTGAACGTGACGCGACGTATTCATGGCAAAAATCTAAAATACTGGCACGATCATAAAAAGGCCTGCAGAGATCATGCTGACCAAAAGAAGAAAAGTAATTTAGATTATCCTTATAAATAATATAGTGCATGTGTTAGTTATTAAAGCGATTTTATTTATATTTCACAAAGCTTTGTTGTCCCCAATAGATAAAATAAACCTAGCCTGTTAGTTATTTATGGAAAACGTCAAGTTTTCCCTATGAGTACAGTGGCACGCGTTAGATTGTGAAAGTATTTATTTTTATACAAATACAGACACATGTGCAAACAATTGCAATGAGTGGTTTGTTGTTAAATAAAATACCAATATCATGTTAGAATTAGAAAGCACTAAGCAGTTATAGGCCATTGAAAAGGTCGGATTTTTTTGCCAAGTAACTTGAATAGAATAAATAGCAGCTTTTGGTCCTATTTCTGTGAATAGTTCCAAATAATATCTAAAATTGCTAGAAAGTAGAACAAACTATGGAGGTTCCATACCAGTATCCGATCGAATAAGGAATTCAATATTAAACATTAACTAGTAAAGTTCAGACAATCGTTACCTACCAAGTCCTACAACCACATTGCAACAAATTACATAGCATTACTTCTGAACCACTTACTCTATTATTCTCCAACTATGCCTCACAAATGCATCCTGCACGAGCTATTGACAACGCACAGACATACATCTGCATAGTTCCTCAGCTCTCCAAAGATTTGCAAGTTAATGCATATGGACAAATAGCTGACAAGTTTCAATGACCTCTGGTAACCCTTTTGAGGAGAACTTGAGGTTTACAGCAAAGGAGGTGTATTGTATTTGGAATATAAATAAATGTATGTAAGGTTAGAGACGTTGCAGATTTGATTCTATAAGGCAGTATAAGGTAAAGGATTGTGATGGTCAGTTACTGGACACGAAAAAAAATTTGGAGAGAAAATACATTTAAATAATAAATAAATTTATTTATTTCAAAAAGTGACAACATTGTTACAGACATTTACAACATACAGAAGAAGCGTCTTAAACATTTGGGGAGTCTCTTTTCCATAGCCACTAATCAAGAGTTGAGGATCTTCTTCTGAGTGTCGATGACAATTCCCTGTTTAGCCCAGAACTCAGCAACGCTAAATTGTTGTTGTAAACGCCAGAGTTGAAGATGACAAAATGCAAAAGCCATTCGATCTTTTTATACCAAAACTAATCTCTCATGTAAAAGATAGCCTCAATATTGATGCTGTTAAACAGGATATAATATGTTTTGTGCAATGAAAAACTTGTTGCAAGTTGCTTGAGCGATAAGCATATTAAGAACAACTAAACAAGACAGAATTATATCCATTAGGGTGTTACATCAATATGTTCGTGCAAAATAAAGACTCCATTCATTCCTACCGCCATTTTATCGTACTACACAACACTGTGTCCATAGATGTAAATGGTTTCGTGCGTGTGGCCATATCTACACACTTTATCATGAATGTAGGACTACGTACCATAGGGTGAACCCATTCAGTAATTGGAGCATTGGACCGGTAAGCGAACAAATTGTTGATGTTTACACATTGATTGAATTTCAATTTGATATGCTATCAACGTTGGTGGCTCAGGCGATTGGAATACACCTTGTTTCAGGGCAAATAGGAATACTCGAAATTAGTTTTTTAACTTCATTGGTACATGCAGTACAAAATTGGGTACGGGATTAGAAAATGAGCTACACTAAGTAAACTCTCTACCTAAAGATCTTTCTGAAGACGCGCCAGCGCGTGATTAAGTTATCAAACTGTGTGTAGTATTCGTAGTAGTATAGTGTATTCTTTTACAAGAATACAGTTTCACCAAGCTGTTGAGATTACTCTCAACAGCTTTGACAATCAACAAACAGGAAAAGAACGAACTACTAAAACCGAGAACAACATTTGCGCCGCTTGCATCAAAACCACCAGACCGAAGGCAAGATCTTCACCCTTTTCGTGAATAAAATAGTACAAAAACACCATCATATAAAGTTACAAAAACCACAAGCGGTAGTTCACTTGTTGAGCACGGGTGGATGCGCGAGCGCTTGTCACACCTCACTGGTTTCGATACCAAGGGTCGGGCTACGCTATGCCATTGCCATTAACATCTAGTCCTGCTCGAACTAATTGGCCGATAAAGGTGCCGTAGGTACGTTACTGTTTTGTTGTAAAACACTATGATGTAAACATGGAAGCTCTTCCAAAAACTTTTAAGAAGTGTTTTAAAGGATCCGGAAACGAATTGTAAAGACGATGGTTTGACGAGATACCAATTACTGATATCGTGGAAATTATAGAAAGCTTAATAAAGCAATGGATACTAATAAAAATGATTATATAATTGTATTGGTCAGAAAGAAGCGGAGGTCAGAAACCGATGTGCTTTTTTCTCACAGTATTCCAGTATAATTCAAACGCAGTACAAAAACTACTTTGTGGAAAAAACTGGTCTAGAAACAGGCTCCAAAATACTTAGAACAAAGCTTTGATGAGGATGATATACCTAGTCTGATTAGTCAGGTCAGTCTCGGTCCATTTGTTTTTATTTATTCGAAAGGACGGGCGATGGGCTGACATCTTGCCTTTCAATTTAATTAATTGAGCTATTACAGAGCCGTACCTCTGTGGATGACATATTATTGGCCGAGAATGATGTGAGATTGTCCCATTTAATAAACATGACGACAGTTCTAAACAATGAGTAATGTTGTGAAATAGTGGAAGGTATTGTCAACAATCGATTCGATCTAAGACTAGCGTAGTAACTGCATAACCAACCATAGTTCAATCTGCTAGGCCTAGTAGGCTCAGTAACGAATAGAATTGGTATCATTAGGCCTCCTACATCAAATCTATTTATGGCTATAAAACCTACATCCAACTGGCCCTGCAAGCCGCGCTATTGCTATAATATTGATCCCAGGCGGTATAGCCAGCTATTGTACTAACTATTCCGGCATTTATAATATACTCCCAATTGATTTGTATTCATGTGGTGCAATCAATAAGCAAGTGATTCAGCGTCACAGATTTTAAGCAGGAAAGAATGACTTGACTACGAATGGGACTAAATGTCGTCAAATAGATTTCTGAGAGAGATCAGTGTCTTGATTACAGAACTTCGATAACATTGGTATTTGGTACCGAAAACAGGGCAAAATCAGTGCTCGGCAGTCTAGGGACCAAAACCTTCCACCTGCTTAATTATCACTTACTGACGATTAAAAATCCGGTTGCCATGCTCAGATTATGGCAACACTCGCCCACGATTTCTTGTGGCGGTTTTCAATGGCGGACGCTTCCGTAATAGAGTAGACTACTTTTGATGTTGTGATGAATGACGTTGACGACCGAAATCATTTAGTTTAGAAGAGTGTGTTCTCGTCCCGTGCTCAAGGTCGTGCAAAAAAAGTCTGGACGTTATACGGTGATTTGTTTGTGCGTTGGCAAATAAAGAGGCCCGTGAAAATTTTGTAGGTAGGCGCGTCGTTCATGAATGTGTTTTCTTTGTCATTGTTCATGTGGGAAACATGAGCAGTGCCGTTATTCTAGCTAGTATGTACAGTAGCCGGCCCATCAGTGGCAACTTAACCAGCCCCCCAATTACGCAATGCACGATCAATTTTAAATTGAAACCAATTGAAAAAGATTGCCAGTCCATTGCTTCATACGTTCGACAAAAAAAATTGAGTAGATTTTTTTTGTCTTTTGAAGCAATGGACTGGCAATCTTTTTCAATTGGTTTGCGTAATTACGTAGTACGTAACGTACGTAATTAGGGTGCAGTAGGTATAAGCTAGCCTCATATTCTATTTTAACTCGTACTTGGCTAGGCTAGCCCAAGGACAGTGTTCCCATTGACGTCGACGTACGGAGTACTGTACAAAACTTGGACTGTTGAATAGGGTCTCGGGGGGTTCAGAGAGTACAAAGGTGACTGAAAATGATGAAAAGCACTGCAGAATTCGGGCAAATATTTTAATTCGTTTGCGGCGCATTATCGCTATACTTTAAAAACTAGGAAGTAAGTTTTTATTTAATTTTTCGTGTGGTTAGTGACTAACCCGGTAAGGCCTCTGACTTGGCTTCAAATGCCGTCGTGATATAGGTATCTCTCAGGCATGCCGGTTTCCTCACGATGTTTTCCTTCACCGTTTTTGAAGCAAGTGATAAAATACGCACATGAAATCCGAAAAGTCAGAGGCCTTGGGTTCGAGAACACCACTAGGCTATCACTGCTAGGAAGCAAGTACATACCTATCTATGGGCGATTTCTGGGGGTGCCTTTTTGATATTCTAAAAACATTAATATAATGAACAACAATTTCTAATAAAATAATTTTCGTTTTTAAAAGGACATTATCTCAGTTGCTACAAACAAGGACCGTTGAGTTTATCTTAAATTCAATTAACTTCCAACTGTCCTGACAACGTGGGTGACTAATTATACCGAGTCGTACTCGTGCCTAGATAGTGTTCTATTTAGTCACGCAAGATATAACAATGTAGTACGGCGTACCAGGATACACGTAGTAAATACCTCACGGCAATTTATGACGGAGTTTATTCACTAAATGGAGTGTTACGATTTGATCTGGAGGTTATGAATTCGGGTGCCGTGGTTATAGTATCTTTATTTTTAATACTACCGATGGATTAGAGGAGCTCGTGGCTAAGTAATAACAGCCGCACGGGTCGATCCGTCAGGTTAAGCTACGCTTGCTGGGGTTGGTTAGTGGATGGGTGACCATCTTTACATACCGAGACTCCGTGCCTCAGAAAGCACGTTAAGTTGTTGGTCCCGACTGTCATTCGTGGATCTTTGACAGTCGTTACGAGTCGTCAGAAGCCCGAAAGTCTGACACCAGTCGTACCAAGGGGTATCGTATTACCCAGTTACTGGGTTGTGGAGGTCAGATAGGCAGTCGCTCCTTGTAAAATACTGGTATTCAGCTGCATCCGGTTAGACTTGAAGCCGACTCCAACATAGTTGGGAAAAGGCTAGGCATTTTGATTTTTTTGACTACCGACGATGAAATCTAAAGACAATGTAGGTACGCTTTTGTAATTTTTAACGTGACGATATTATCGTAGATGTGCACATCCGTAAATTGTATGGAAATACGTGCACGTTATAACTTTATCGTAAATGGAAAAAAAAAAACGTCTTCATATTATAATTCCATACATTTTACTGCCTTGTGCTATTGTTATGCCGTGGAAGTAAACGATAATATCGTTAGAAATTATAAAAGCGTACAATAAGATTTGTCGTTGTAGTAGTACGAGTTTTATAGTAAAAAGGTTTCTCATGCGTCAAGTTTTTGTTTCTGAGGTAAACTCCTATTAGGTCAATGAAAAGTGTGAAAAGTATTTTGTTTCACATTAAATATTGAGTTTCTTTACATGTTTTGAGACTGTGACCAAAACTCATTGCCATCTCTAAGGCTGCCTGTCCACTGGAGCGGAGAGGAGAAAAGAGGAGCGGAGATGTGCCAATATTAACCAATAGAATCTTGACTCCGCCCCTGAGTTTAGGTCAGTGATCCTGAGTCAAGATTCTATTGGTTAATATTGGCACATCTCCGCTCCTCTTTTCTCCTCTCCGCTCCAGTGGACAGGCAGCCTTAGAGATGGCAATGAGTTTTGGTCACAGTCTCAAAACATGTAAAGAAACTCAATATTTAATGTGAAACAAAATACTTTTCACACTTTTCATTGACCTAATAGGAGTTTACCTCAGAAACAAAAACTTGACGCATGAGAAACCTTTTTACTATAAAACTCGTACTACTACAACGACAAATCTTATTGTACGCTTTTATAATTTCTAACGATATTATCGTTTACTTCCACGGCATAACAATAGCACAAGGCAGTAAAATGTATGGAATTATAATATGAAGACGTTTTTTTTTTTCCATTTACGATAAAGTTATAACGTGCACGTATTTCCATACAATTTACGGATGTGCACATCTACGATAATATCGTCACGTTAAAAATTACAAAAGCGTACCTACATTGTCTTTAGATTTCATCGTCGGTAGTCAAAAAAATCAAAATGCCTAGCCTTTTCCCAACTATGTTGGAGTCGGCTTCAAGTCTAACCGGATGCAGCTGAATACCAGTATTTTACAAGGAGCGACTGCCTATCTGACCTCCACAACCCAGTAACTGGGTAATACGATACCCCTTGGTACGACTGGTGTCAGACTTTCGGGCTTCTGACGACTCGTAACGACTGTCAAAGATCCACGAATGACAGTCGGGACCAACAACTTAACGTGCTTTCTGAGGCACGGAGTCTCGGTATGTAAAGATGGTCACCCATCCACTAACCAACCCCAGCAAGCGTAGCTTAACCTGACGGATCGACCCGTGCGGCTGTTATTACTTAGCCACGAGCTCCTCTAATCCATCGGTAGTATTAAAAATAAAGATACTATAACCACGGCACCCGAATTCATAACCTCCAGATCAAATCGTAACACTCCATTTAGTGAATAAACTCCGTCATAAATTGCCGTGAGGTATTTACTACGTGTATCCTGGTACGCCGTACTACATTGTTATATCTTGCGTGACTAAATAGAACACTATCTAGGCACGAGTACGACTCGGTATAATTAGTCACCCACGTTGTCAGGACAGTTGGAAGTTAATTGAATTTAAGATAAACTCAACGGTCCTTGTTTGTAGCAACTGAGATAATGTCCTTTTAAAAACGAAAATTATTTTATTAGAAATTGTTGTTCATTATATTAATGTTTTTAGAATATCAAAAAGGCACCCCCAGAAATCGCCCATAGATAGGTATGTACTTGCTTCCTAGCAGTGATAGCCTAGTGGTGTTCTCGAACCCAAGGCCTCTGACTTTTCGGATTTCATGTGCGTATTTTATCACTTGCTTCAAAAACGGTGAAGGAAAACATCGTGAGGAAACCGGCATGCCTGAGAGATACCTATATCACGACGGCATTTGAAGCCAAGTCAGAGGCCTTACCGGGTTAGTCACTAACCACACGAAAAATTAAATAAAAACTTACTTCCTAGTTTTTAAAGTATAGCGATAATGCGCCGCAAACGAATTAAAATATTTGCCCGAATTCTGCAGTGCTTTTCATCATTTTCAGTCACCTTTGTACTCTCTGAACCCCCCGAGACCCTATTCAACAGTCCAAGTTTTGTACAGTACTCCGTACGTCGACGTCAATGGGAACACTGTCCTTGGGCTAGCCTAGCCAAGTACGAGTTAAAATAGAATATGAGGCTAGCTTATACCTACTGCACCCTAATTACGTACGTTACGTACTACGTAATTACGCAAACCAATTGAAAAAGATTGCCAGTCCATTGCTTCAAAAGACAAAAAAAATCTACTCAATTTTTTTTGTCGAACGTATGAAGCAATGGACTGGCAATCTTTTTCAATTGGTTTCAATTTAAAATTGATCGTGCATTGCGTAATTGGGGGGCTGGTTAAGTTGCCACTGATGGGCCGGCTACTGTACATACTAGCTAGAATAACGGCACTGCTCATGTTTCCCACATGAACAATGACAAAGAAAACACATTCATGAACGACGCGCCTACCTACAAAATTTTCACGGGCCTCTTTATTTGCCAACGCACAAACAAATCACCGTATAACGTCCAGACTTTTTTTGCACGACCTTGAGCACGGGACGAGAACACACTCTTCTAAACTAAATGATTTCGGTCGTCAACGTCATTCATCACAACATCAAAAGTAGTCTACTCTATTACGGAAGCGTCCGCCATTGAAAACCGCCACAAGAAATCGTGGGCGAGTGTTGCCATAATCTGAGCATGGCAACCGGATTTTTAATCGTCAGTAAGTGATAATTAAGCAGGTGGAAGGTTTTGGTCCCTAGACTGCCGAGCACTGATTTTGCCCTGTTTTCGGTACCAAATACCAATGTTATCGAAGTTCTGTAATCAAGACACTGATCTCTCTCAGAAATCTATTTGACGACATTTAGTCCCATTCGTAGTCAAGTCATTCTTTCCTGCTTAAAATCTGTGACGCTGAATCACTTGCTTATTGATTGCACCACATGAATACAAATCAATTGGGAGTATATTATAAATGCCGGAATAGTTAGTACAATAGCTGGCTATACCGCCTGGGATCAATATTATAGCAATAGCGCGGCTTGCAGGGCCAGTTGGATGTAGGTTTTATAGCCATAAATAGATTTGATGTAGGAGGCCTAATGTACACTGACCTAAACTCAGGGGCGGAGTCAAGATTCTATTGGTTAATATTGGCACATCTCCGCTCCTCTTTTCTCCTCTCCGCTCCAGTGGACAGGCAGCCTAAAGTTGAACTGTATACTATACTTTATTCATTCAGTAAATAATAACTTAACATAACATTTAACTTAATTTTATTCAAAAATAAATTTACTTTTTAGTAAGGGGTGCTACACGCTTGTTCAGGTTGGCTTGATTGCATGAAGTGTGTAGCACGCATAACTTCTACAAGATAATCCCGAAAAATACCTAAACGCATTTTTAACTGCACATGGCTTCAGTATTTATCTGTTTGTTTATACAACAAGTAAAAACATAGATAAGAAAGTTGTCGACAGACATTGGCCAGTGATCTTGAAGTATGCTTGGGGGACCGCGCGACCGCATGCGGTTTTTTTTGCCCACTTGTCGAGCGAGCTGTCTCGACGGGATGCGAATGAATACAGATTTTTACCATGTAGTTTTTTTTTATGTTTTAGGTAGTTTCTTTATGCCAGCATGCAATATGTTATGTTTCTGAATGATTTTTTGGGAAGGGGCCAATAATCATAGTTTTGTTACTTTGTTCTTTATTTATGTGACCATTCCCATCACAGATTTGGTGAGAAACTTGCGTCCAATATTTTAATAATATTTTTTGTGGGTATTAAGAATTGTTGTACTAAATTAAGTGTTGTAGGAAGTGTTTTTATGATAGCCTTGACTTTATAATGTATTCAAATATATTTGCAAGTTAACTATGTTGCTATGGTCATACAAACCATGGAGTTGTATTGAAGAACATAAAGTTTCAACAAAACATTCCTTGATAACTTCACTAAAATATTGCTTATCTAATCTGATAAGCAAGTTCATTCACTTCGCAAAAATAATTTTAACAACCTGAAGGATATTTTTTATCACTAATATTATCTGAAAATCGTTGACGCTGTACTAAAGACAAATTGAAATCATATCACAAAAATAGAATACCCACACAAAGTTAAGGGGCAAAGAAAAAATAAAATGTGCCAGTAATAAACCCACAATTTTAATCCATTGAATAAATCCTTCATGTAATTGTAATTTTTGAAAACCTATTGTATGTACACAAAAATATATCAAATTTTAAGAAAATGTCCGATATTCATAGTTTAAATACCAGGAACAAACACAACCTTGCTGTACATCGCACACGTCTCCATAGAGTAGGCAACTCGTTCATGGGTCAATGTATACGCTTTTACAACAAACTTCCCATTGACATTCGAAACTTACCTATTAAACGATTTAAAAGCTGTATTAAAACCAAACTTTGTAAAAAAGGGTACTATAAAATTTCAGATTATTTAGAAGATAAAAAAGCTTGGGATTGAGCTGCTCGCTCTGCTAAGCCTTGTGATAAAACCATAATACTTGAAATTTAAATTATTACTTATAAACATCAAAATAAACCAGATTTATATTCACATTGACATTATTTAAAATTTTAAACAAAATGACATGATTACTTTGTAAAGTATTAAATTATTTTTAATTATTGTGAATGTGAGGACTATGTGGGTTTTTTTTTCCTCTTTAAATTTTATTTCTCAGGTAGTTTTAATGATGGTCTGGCAGTTTGAGTAGTTGATGCGGCCTACCCAAATGTCCTTTCTTTGGTATTGTTCGTCGATTTGAGCTCCTTAAGTTCTGAGTTGAGCTCCACGATTACTGACAAATGCTTGCACTGACTGGACAGGTCCACTCAAATCTGTGTGGTTCTTTCCTCAAAAGACCATTTCAGACACTAATCTACATGGTTCTCATATGGCTTGACCAAGATTATGTCTGGACTTTAAAAGAGACTGTGACCTCTGAGTTTGTTTTGGCCTTTCTTCTCAGAGTAGTCAGTTAGGAAACGCCGACCTCATCTAGCTTATTTTAAATTTTTTTTTTAATATGACGTGTAAAAGTGATTCCGATATCCTATTTACAGAATAAACAATTTCATTTCATTTCATTTCATGTAAAAATATTATCTTCATTGAGGAGTATATAAACATGGAGCACTGATAGATAAAGAGGTTACGGACAGGTGTGGCTGAGATAAGTGGAGTTATCTGATTTGCCATGGTCACATCACTCATTTACTTGAGATGTTAACGTGAGAAGCTATGAATGAAATTTAAATTTCGATATTCTGACGGAACTAAAGGATAAAGATGAATTGTTTCAGTGCATGGTTTTCGTACTTAAATGATTATTTAACCCTTAACCACTGACGTGCAATTTTATTACACTACCACTGACGTACGAATGAGATTCGTAAATTTTTTTAAAGACCTCTCAAGCAGCAATCAATCGTAATTTGAGTTTTTATTCACTTTTAAGTGATAGAACATTTCAAACTTAAGATGCAAAAATAGATAAAACCATAAAAATACTCATAGAAAAAATATTTATTAACCAACATTCTTAGTGGTATTGAAATAATAACAAAGAATATTAAAAAATCGAAATAAAAAAACTATGTTCTACAGGAACTTTTTCTTTTCATTTTTATATTTAAGTAAGAAATGTTTTATGAGATCTAAAGCATATTAGCAGCTAATCAATTATTTATGCACTTTTTAACGACAGTTATTACAGGTCAGTTTTGAACACTGCAAACAGACCGGCTGACTGCACATCGTACACCCCTAATAGGTTCTACGTCGTTTTTAGTGTTGAACAGCCTCTTTATTTTCCTCATCTTCTTCTGATGAAGAATTGCCGCAATCTGACTGTATACAATCTTCTTCATCTGCCGATGATTCCTCAAATTCACACAGCCATGATGCTATGAATTCGTCTGATTTATTGTTGTTAACTGGAACACGTTCCATTTTCCGCGATGTAGAAGGCTCAGGCGAAGTATTACACCGCTTACGATTCATTTTAACTACAAACGAAAAAAGAAAGAACTCAAAAAAATTACACTAACACTGACCATACGAATGTCGTACGTCAGATGGTCGAACTCACCTGTTTAGAAGTGTGCCACAAGTCCGCTTTCCCCCGCTATGAGGGCGTCTCTGGTGGCTAGGAAACTACAAGGAACGACAAGCACAAATTCCCGCGCAAAGCAAAATTATGAACGAATAACGGTTTCCGCGACGAATGTCATTCGTACGTCAGTGGTTAAGGGTTAATTGAATAAATAATGTATCTATGGATATCAACCAGTTTAGAAAGAAAGAAGAAAAGTATCATTCATTGTATGTATTAACAATGTCCTGGTAAAAACTGATTGAAAATATACTGTTTACTTTACATTGAATATTAATGTAAATAAACAGACCAAGTATTGGTAATGCTATACAAGGAAAATTGTTCATATTCACTAAAAGAACAAATTATTGAAACATTAATTGTGTTGAAACAAAATTTGTAAATAAACAGGTACTTACTTACATTGTTTTGATAAAATTAATCAAAACATTAGCATATTGTTTTAACCATGTTAGATAAAGCATGGACCGACATTTGATCTAAACATTTTTTCCTGTAGTATTATTAGTATGCTAGTTTTTTTTAGATAAAAATGTCAAGGTAAATGTGGATTGCACTGTGCATTCATTTGAGAAAAGTTTGATGTGCTAAAAATAAAAGTATACCACATAGTTTTATCTTAGCAATTGCGCCAAAAACTCGGCAACAATACAGCTATACTATGTATAAGTTTAAGGTCAGAAAAGATATAAAAAAACACACAGCATTTTTTTTAACTTCGTGAGAACCAAAGAGGTCGAATTTCATTCATTTCTTATACATTTTATACAGAAATACGCTGCTGAAATAGTGTAATACGAGTAGAACGCAGGAACATCGTTTTATATTACTACGGAGCTACGAACGTAATTATTATAAAGACACCGACGCAAAGATCCATTGGGCGTGCGCAATCTATAACCTAAATAATAAACACGAGCATCTATAAACAATAAAAGATGAATAAAGAAGTATTTGAGCTACTTTCCGGCAAATTTTTATAACATTTCCTAATGTATTATTCAAGTTAGACAAATAAAAAAAACAATAATTGAAATGATGGCGGGCGGTACAATGGCGCGCTCACGGTTTGATAATAAAAAAAGGGAGAAAACGATGAAAATACTCACTTTTGAATACAATAATCCACACTCACAGAAAATAACACTGAACAAACCAATTATCACCGAATTTGGTGTGTAACGATCAAACAAAAAGTATTATTTTCGAGAAAGCGTCGTTGAAACACATAGTTTTTCCGGATTCAGAATGATTAGTGCTGCCAAGTGTTGCCAACATGCCAAACAAAAGCAATCTCTATTTCATACAGAAAATATATTTTTATTATGATAATCAAAACACTACTGATTAGTTGTAAGTGTAATATGAAAAATAGTTAATTAGACAGCATAAGAGCGTGAAAATAATGGCAAAGTAAAAAAATTAAATAAAATCGATTTATAGATTTTATTACTTTGGCAAGATAAAAAATGTTCTCAGGCTCCTTGTGTTCCCATATTTGTGGGAACATTATGAATGTGGCAGTGATAGAAAAATAGAAAATAATTTATTATCCAGTTAGTCAGCAGGGTAGAATGCAGCTGAAACAAAAGATTACGTTATAATAACTTACCTGTATCTGTATGTACAGTGGGTTATAGACTTATAGCTGTTACCTGACCTACGGCAACGGTGGTCAGCAACGGCAAGGTGGGTCAGGTAACAGCTATAACTGACCGTACATTCTTAGCAAATGAACATTTTCTTTTTCTATTTCTTCCTACAGTTGGGTTACAAAGTATTTCAAATAAATCAAATAGTATTTTTTAGTCTGTCTGTAGGTACAGTCAGTCTGTGAATCTATACTCCATTTAAAATAAGATTAGACATTTAAATAAACCTTTTTTACAGTCCGGTCAGCCGATTTTGACTTCTATTACGTTGGTGGCCTGACAAATGGCAGCTAAACAGTTGGTAATGTAACCACTTTTTTGCTTTTAATGCCATCCTTATGCCTATGGCATAGAACTCATTATCGGTTGAACGGACTGTAAAAAAAGTTTATTTAAATGTCTAATCTTATTTCAAATGGAGTATAGGGCTCGGGATTCGATAGATTTCTCATATTTGGAATTGTCCGCAAATATCGTGAGTTCATGAAAATAGTAATTATTTAGGATAATTTGAATTTAGAGAATTGTATTGATGATTTTAATGCTGATTATTCTTGTAATACATATTTATTACTGCCATAAATCATATTTTGAAAAAAAAAAGATGTTTATGCTTATAATAAAACTTATAGAACTCAGAGTTACCGACATAGCTTGCAGAATAAGCAAACTGAAGTGGCAATTTAAGGCCATGTTGTCGAAGGACCGATGGCCGATAGAGCAGACGAGTCCTAGAGTGAGTGGAGACCGCGTATCGGCAAGCGTAACGTGTGACGCCCGGGGCCAGCTAGATGTACCGATGCGGCTGGGACAGACTGAACGCGGAAGGCGGAGGATAGGGTGTTGTGGCGTAGTTTATTTGGGAGAAGCCGGACATAGGCTAGAGATGGGCTGAGTGATGATTTTTCTGTATCAATGACTACATGACAATGACAAAAAAATATCGATGACGGGAACAATGACAAAATCATCATTGATTTTTATTTGAGTATATGATCACGTCGCTTCAATAATGAGTGCTGAAATGATTGCGGAACGGCATTGTGAAATTATCATTAGTTATTTAGTAGGCATGGGTCGGTAATATTCCATTCATGCTTTTTCCAGGCTTAGGACTGGCAAAGACTGACAAAATAATAGTAGTTAAGTTATAAAAAAAATCTATCATTCTGCTTTCATCCTCGTCTTATCAAAACAATGCTTTACGAAATACTAAATCTAAATGCTAGATTTTTACATTCGCCGCGTATTTCGCGCGCAAACATAATCAACGCAAGGAAAGCATTGTTGTCATTCCGTGCGTTCAGCTTCCGGCATTTTTTCGAAACTCTTGTGATTGAGTTCTGTGACTATCGCCCCACCCCCGAGACGTCCCGTCTGAATCACCGAAGTTCACTTTCATTGTAATGATTTAAAAGCATTGATGATTTTGTCGTTGTCATTGCATGATGAAATGATTTTAAAATATCGATGATTTTCACATGTGACATGATATCTGGTGGGTCGTTGTCGAATTTTTCGCGGACGAAACGCAACCGTTTTCGAGACGACGAAAACGGTTGCAAGAAACGGTCGTCGTTGCAACTGGTTTGAAGACGAAGAATAATTGCGTTGCCGTCTTTTCGACGTTCTCGTCGTTGTCGTCTTTTCGACGTTCCCGACGTTCTCGTCGAGTGAAATAGTTGCAGTTTCTTAGTTTCAACTTCAACTATCGACTGTATGTAAAAAGTGAACTTTATATCAGTGATATAAAGTTCACTTTTTATTGTAAGGACTGTTTTGCAAACAAACGGAACGAGACGCATTGACAACTGGTAATATATTATCGACTCTATATCATTGGTATAAAGTTCACTTTTTATTGCAAGGACTGTTTTGTAAACGACGACGACGAACGACGAGTGACTCGTCGTCCGTCCGTCTACTACTTGTCGCGTTCCGTTCGGTCGTTCGAAGACGACGACTCGTCTACTCGTGTTGTTCCGTTCGTTGAATCATTTATCATTGCGTTCTCGACTGTATTTTCAAAGACTTAAAATAAAGAATCGCACTGAATAATTCGAAGACTGGTTTGTGCAACGAAGACTGTTTGAACCCAGGACGTAAAACGGTTCCATCGTCGCAGAACATAAAACGGTCTTTGGAAACGGTTCGTCGTCGCAACGCCCACTCCTATATCGGTCTCATCTCTAACATAGGCCTCTCCCCTCTCCAGCAGTGGATTGCGATAGGCTGAGTTCATTGATTGAATGCTTATAATTATTATACATACAATAGTAAAATAAGAATACACTAAATAAAATTCGGGAAAATGTAGTTCTTACGTGGTAGCCCCACTGAACTGTCAATCGAATGTCAAAAACTCAAAATAACCAAAAATATAACATGTGCGTTGCGCGGCGACACACGGAATTTGATCTATAAATAGTTATATCAAGTTATTGTTGTGCCATGGATTACGTGCTAGGCAGCGTGGCAGCCTTAATTACCGGCAACGTGACACCAAGCAGACCTAAGCTCATTAAGAGAGCCCTAACTCCTACAAAACATCAGGCTTCACCCAACGTTACTCCTAAGAGTGAATTTGTTGAAGATAGATCCATATTTCTCTCACCAAGTATGCAGAAAAAGAAGGCTATAGTCAAGAAGTCGCCGAAGAGAATATTTCAGAACCCAGAAATAGAGGGTACTGAACATGGTGAAGGTAATTTAAGTCTCACTAGTCCGAAAGCAGATAAAGTGAAGAAACATTTAAAAGATGAGTTAGAAGCTGACAGCGTGGCTAATCTAAGTATATTGAGTCAGAAATCACCTAAAAACAAAGGTAATAACAAAAGAGTATCAACATCAACACAGGACGGGAATAAAAGTGATACAGAACAAGATGATAATGAAAGTACTCCTAAAAAGAAGAAAAAGAAGCAGAACTCAGAATCAGATAATACTGTAAATGTAAGTACTCAATCTATAGGCAATGTAAGTACTGAACATACTGCAGCTGCAGCTAAGAGTCCGAAAAAGAAGAAGCAGAGGCGCAAATCAGTAGTCGCCCCAGATACTGTTAAGGTAAATGATATCAGTGAAAAATCTAATGCACCTACACCTAAAAGTCCTACGAAACAGGATAATAGAACAGATAGTTCAGAAGCAACAGTAAAAAGCAATGAGGTCGCAGAAACAAGTAAAACTAACACTCCTAAAAAGAAGAATAAGAAACGAAAGAAGAAACCAAAGGCACAAGTAGCACCACAGACTACTGAAAATAAAGATAAAGAATCAAATGGAACAGATAAGGAGAATATACAAAAAGGAAATCAAGTAGCAACAAAAAAGAAAAATAAAAAACGTAAGAAATCAAAAGGACCACAGAATAAACCAGAAGTTATGGACACAGATGAACAAAAACCAGAAAGTGAAGTAGAATCAGATAATGAAGAAGAAGAAGAAGAGGAAAATACAGAGTCTAAAAGCACAGTTAACCCAAATGCTATAACAGACAAAGAATCAGATTCAGAGCATGAATCTGATGATGAAATAGAATCGGAGAATGAAGAAATAAATAAAAAAGTTCTAGAATCAGAGAAACCAGAATCTTCAGATGATGAAGATGAGGAAACAGAGAAAGAAGAGAAAAAAGAAGGGGAGAAGAAAGAAGGGGGCAAGAAAGAAGGTGGTGAAGAGAGAATTACTGAGGAAGAGATTAAAAGGACACTGTTTGTTGGCAATGTGCCTTTTAGCGTTAAGTGTAAGAAGGAATTGAAGAAGATTTTCGGTCAACATGGACAGATAGAAACCATCAGGTAATTTTTCTATAGATTCAAATTTTTCTGGTAATTTTTGGAACTAACAATATAAAGCTTTTTTCTAATGAACTTCAGTCTCTCAAGCCAGTCTCAAGAGGCATTCTATCAAGTTCATAACATAACATAACCTTATTTCTAACTCATGTTATATCCTCAGGATCCGTACAGTACCCATAAAGGATGGCCGGTACACCCCCAAGTTAGCTGTCATCAAGAATGAGTTGCATCCAGAGAGAACCACTGTCAATGTGTACATTAAGTATGCAGATGAAGACTCTGTTACAAAGGTTGGTTATGGGTTTCCCTTGCAAATATTCTTCCTTAGAATATTTGCTTTTAGTAATAAAAACTATACCCTATTTTCAAAATGTTTTAAGTTTATTTTGTATTCATTCACGAATATTTGCGATAATACGACAAGTGTAGTGCCAGTATTAAAAGTATAGAATTCTTAATATTTCACAATCAATCTATCTTTTGTATCAATTTGTTGAAGTCTAAACTACTATTGATTACAGCAGCAAGAGTTTACAGTGCTACATTGTTCAACTACAATTACTAATTTGTGGTATGCTGAAGTGTAAAAAAAAAATTTTGGATGAGACACAAATTTTACACAATCTACTAATTTGCATCTCTGAGACCTAACTTCATCCCTTCAATTATTCAATCCGGATGAATATTTTAAAACCTTTTTACCTTCTCCAGGCCCTAGTCGAAAACAACACAATCCTCAATGAGAACCACCTCCGAGTTTCCCGCAGCAGCAGCACAGGCGCTGAACACGACCCTAAGTGCTCCGTGTTCATCGGAAACTTGCCGTTTGCTATGGAGGATGAAGCACTACGGGCCAAATTCGAAAACTGTGGGGAGATTCATTCTGTCAGGATTATTAGGGATAAGAAAACTAATGCGGGGAAAGGTGGGTTTATTATTGTTGTTGTTGTACATATACAGGGTGGTAGGGACATCGACGCGAAGCCTGATACCATGGATTCAGTATATGATTCTGAACCATCAGCTGTTCCATACATTTTGACCGCGTGGGTATTGCACTTTTCTATGAAAGAGCAGATTTTTTTTAAATAACCGACGATAAATTTCAATGCAGGGGGGTTCAGAATCATGTAAAGAATCCATGGTAACAGGCTTCGCGTCGATGTCCCTGACACCCTGTATCTACTGTCATTCTCAGGAAATTGTTTCATGAATGTACGTATCTTGACTTCAAATCTAACCGAATACTCCTACTTGCGATTGCCACACTTTTTTTGTTCTTGTCACTTTTCTCTTTATCAGTAGAAATATTCGCATAAAGTAAATAAAACGTGAGAAAATCATAGAAAAATGTTGGGTGAATTAATACTTCATACATACATGTTTGTCGTGATTTAATACATTCAACGCCCAAAGCAAATAAAATCTTCATTTCATTTTTCTTTCCAGGATTCGGCTACGTAAACTTTGAATCAAAAGATGGCGTAGAATTAGCCCTAGCTTTAACAGAAGAAGATCTAACAGTCAAGAACAGAATACTTCGCGTGAAACGATGCACGCTAACCACGACCAAGAAGAAACCAGTTAAAAACAATAATAACGTGAAACATAGCGGGTACAAAGGCGGCAATCACCAGCCTAATCAAGAAAGAGGTGGCTTTAATAATCAGCCTAATCAACAAGGAGGAGGCTTCAGAGGTGGAAATAACGACAATAACCAACAAAGGGGTGGGTTTAGAGGTGGTAATAACAGAGGAAACCACCAAGGAGGTGGTTTTAGAGGTGGTTTTAGAGGTAACCAGCAAAGAGGGGATTTCCGATCTGGTAATAATGACAACAACCAGCAAACAGGTGGCTTTAGAGGTGGAAATAACCAAGGTTATCAGCAAAGAAGTGGACCTCCTAGCCGTAATAACCAGGGAAATAGGCAGAGAGCGTTTGGAGCCGGTAATAACCAGCAAAGAGGCGGATTTAATAATAAGTTTGGTGGACAGAGGAATGGACCGCAGAGAGATGAGCAGGGTCGTGAGGGAGCGCATAGGCGGGTTATGAATAAGAGGAAGAATGAGGTAAGAGATTGGTTCCAGAAATATTTAAATATTAAAAAATAGGCACTTTCTTTAACAGCGAATTTAAAATGTATATAATTGACAGCTAAAAACGACCTATTCTAGCTCGAAAGACGAATGCATTTTGTCGAGGACGTTATTTAATTCAGTCTCATTGAATACCCAGCCAACATTAGGCCAAAATTCCTAAATCTATTTTAAGGGATCTTCAGAGTCGAACAGTAATTCTCGTACTGTCGTGGTAATGTGCGAAATTTTACGGTTTAACACTTTCACTGTCCCAAGGTAATTGGTAATTCTTTATCCATACGTCCAGTACTTTATTAAATCATTTGCCTACTAAGTCTACCATAGAGAAAATTCGTCTATCAATCTCAGATAAACATTAACACATACATACATAGGTACATAAACTCACGCCTTCTTCCCATGGGGGTAGGCTGAAACTACAGAACGCCACCTGCTACGATCCTTACATACTACTTTTGCCTCGTTCACGTTCATCTGGTCATACACGCTCGCCAGTTGCGAGTACTACGCACCTGTCGTTTCTGAAGAACATCACCAATAAAGTCAGTATATGTCCTCCTAGAGCGTCCCCTCCCGGCGGCGTTTCAAACCATAACCACTAAGTATATAATATTTTCAAAAATACATTACATGCAATACACGGACGTATGAGCTTCACTTCCAGCTAATAATGTTGTTAAAAACGTTGAATTAAACCATAGAACTGGTCCTATTATTTAATTTTGGTTAAATTCGGAGGAATATTGGATAAAAAAAATTTACTACTCGTGCATTACATGTCATGCACGGACGCATTAGGGCTATGTCTTCAGTGCATTACATGTAATGCATGGACAGTGAAAGTGTTAAAGAGAAGTTGCGACCGAAGCAGCAGAGTATTTATTAATTATTTCTGGTTTTATTTATTTTATAGTATAAATAAACTAACGTCTTTTTCCCATGAGGGTCGGCGGAAACCTCAGATCGTCACCTGCTACGATCTTTACATACTCTTTTGCTTGGTTTGCATTTTCGTTTGAATACCTTGTAATGAGTACTGACAATAAAATTAACTTATTTACTTATCTGCTTCCAGGACGGTGCGGGCGGTGATGCACCTCCAAACAAAAAACCGAAAGATACGGACCAACCTAAAGAAAAGAAAATCAGGAAGGAATTCGTTGGTATGACTGCTGAAAAGAAAAAGGTTAGTAGCTCCAAACTTTTTTCTTAAGTAAGAATTCATCTATGTCAAGTAAGCGTTACAAGATTTTGTCCTCTTCATGATCTCTCTAAGGCATTTGAATGTGTTAAGCTAATCACTATTATAAATAAATGTTAAACTTGAAAGTTCATAGTCGTGCTAAGGAGCTTTTACTATCTTATATGTGACAATAGACAGCCGAAAGAAAGGCATAGACGTTGAAACATCATTATTTGGCTTAGTAAATGTTGGTGTCCCACAGGGCACTATTCTGGGTCCTCTCCAATTCAGGAATAACATACAACCTTATGGTATCTTTCGTAAGCGTTTGAAATATTAATATTGAAAATCTTGTATTCTACAGAAACACAAGTTCGACAAAGGACAGAAGAAAAAGAAGGCTCTGAGCGAGATTTTGACGAAATAATGTGATTGTGGTGATAATGCTTCCAATCCAACTGTATGTAAATTATTGTTTTAATATGTTCATTAAAATAGCGAATATTTTAAGGAAATTATTTTTTGATTTGATTTTGCCCTTATTAGTATTAATCATAATATTTTAGATTATTATGTAGGTCTGACAACCAGTCCTACCAAGGGGCATCGTATTACCCAATAGCTGGGTTTACATAATTTTAGCTTAGCCTGAGCTGTTATGTTATTTGATACACGATATATTTTGGGATTTTTATATAAAACCGCCTCGAGGGGCAGTCAATAGCTGCTGGGATTGGATAACAGCCCACAATAAATAAAAATACAAAGGTTATTTGGTACAGTATTTATTGTATAGTTGTCATTACAAAAAATGTCAATGTTAGCAAAAATAATCACAGTCTGACACTTCTAAGAAACAATAATTAATTCTACACGCAATCGATACATTCGCCACGACATCTAACGACCGATTTACACAACTATTCGATGTTCATTTGCTAAGCTACATCTCTAGACCGAAAGTTATAAAAAAAAGGGAATATTTTATACAAACGCCACGTATAACTTAATATCTAGATTCCTATCTACCAATTCTAGACTCCGTAACAACCTAACTTAACTGTACATCACTAAAATCTATAAAATGATGTGACCATTGATTATTATAGATTTTGAATACCATAAAGTTTGTGTGTTGCCGTTTTAAAAAACAAGATGGCGCTGCCGTTTACTCAATAATTATTATTTTTCTTGTTGTCATAAATTTATTATATTCACACAGATTTTTATAACAGAGCCTAACGAAAAATAATAATCATAAAGTATTTGAAGTTCAAACCAGTTTTTATATTTTGATCCAAAAAAGGTTTTTCGAAAAAAGTTCCTTATACACCATTATTGTTTATGGCACCATCTTATTCTATGGTAACTCATTTATCAGGTATTTTCAACATTGCATGTCAAAATCTTACATTATAATGTCCCTTACCAATGATAACTAGGAAATCCTGTGTTTATTTCGAGATAAGACACATTTTACTAAAGGAAACGGCTATTTTAGGGCAATATTTATTTAGCATGTTGGCAACACCACAGTAGGTATTCATTTTTTAAATATGTTTACTATAGCAACACTGCTTAATTGTTTTAATTATTGATAATCCAATACATAATTTTAAATAGCATAAACTGAGAAATAGAGAGAACTCCCGAAATAAACACAAGAAAACACAATTTAACCCTAAAAAGCGTTGGACCAATCATTATTGCTAACATTCCCGCTAACCCTAGAAGTATATCTTGACACTAACGCATAAATATAAGCTACTATTTACATTCCGACTAACAGTCAATTAGCTATAAGAACTAGGACATTAAAAAACAGTTTTGTTCGTATTTTTGAGCAAAATATAATTTTATGAGGATGTTAGAGCGAAAGAGGTTTAACTTACATTTTTTTACAAAAAAAAATCTTCTCGCCTAATTTATCAATACTTTTGATAATTTAATCGAAGATTATTTTGTTTCTTTCTTTCGAAATTGTAAATTGATCTTCTTTAAAAATATAAGTTAAGCCACTATTGCACAAACATCCTCAAATACGCAAAAAAGTGACCATGTTTGCCATACTAAATTGGATTTAGAAATCGCATCATAGAAAACTTTTTCTTGTACATTTTTGGAAAGAAAGCCGTACACTCTCGATATTTGGTGGTAACAGGCATAAGCGTGATTTAGGCATTTTGGAAAACACCCAGTATTTTTCTACATCTCCAGCCTTTTTTTTTTGTATTTTTATTCTTTTTTCTCCATTTTCCTTTAAGTTTCGACAGTGTACAACGAACTTTGACTCGTCTACCTTCACCTTTATAATGAAGAAATAGATACTGACTAAATAAGAGGCGTGGTCCATGAAATTCTAATTCTTTTCTATCGTAAGCTATATCGCACATAAATAATTTACAAATATACTTACATCAGATTTTTTGTTTGTTATAATTGATATGTCTGTCAATAATGTGATGCAAAATAAAATTAATGTTATGATTTATACAATTCAATTCACTGATAGCTCACGATAGTCAAAATACCCCATTTTAAATGCTATTCTTACGTAACAGATACATTTAGAAAACTCTAAAGGACGGACTTTCAAGTCGAAAAATCGACTTCCAAAACGGACTAATGCCTGAAGCAACTGCAATGGCATCCTAATTTCTTTTGAACTTCAATATGGTTAATGTGACGATTAAAAATAGGGCGATCCAGGCTAGAGTTGAGACGAAGCCCATGTAGACTTCTGGGTCTGTGATCGGCCATCCTCTTGTGAGGATGGACCGTAGTGAGTTGGTGGCTAGGGTCAGGGGTAGGCAGAGAGAGACGTATCTTAAGATCCAGGGCATGCCCTCGATGGGCCAGATGACTCCACTGAGCAGTAGCGTGGGGTAGAAGGATCCCAGCGCGAGCTGGATGGCGTTTCGTTCTAGCTCGCAAGCCGCGGAGATTACGAAGCCGAAACACATGCCGCAGAGACCTGAAAACACGAAATATTATTTATTATTCTAATACTTAGTAACAACCAGCATGAATGAGCTCTAGTATCCATCGGATGAGGCAGTGGCTCCATACCGTGCAAGATCAGTAATCATCATCTACCGATTGCTGAATATCCCAGGACAGATTGCATTAATTAATCCTTTCACTCTGTCTTCCCAGAGAACCGAAAATATTCTAACATTATCGTGTTCCATTCATCGGCAAACAACTCCAACCCAGAGTTGGTTATTGCATGGTGATTTCTCTCATTAATTATGTCTACTCTTTTCACACGACTTAGCCCACGTTCGCACGGACGTAAAAATATCGCGGCGAGATTTGATTTTCAACTCTCGGTGTTGAGCCGAGCATTGAGAATTCAACAGAGTATAGTATTGGGTTTTTCCATAAGGAATTTCTCAGTAGCCCGGTTGAGCCGGCAACAAGCTCGCCCACTGTTACATGAGCCTTAAATATAAATGGCAAAATGTGTGTGCACTTTTAGTAAGTACACCTCTGCCTAACTCATCGCGGAATACAGGCGTGATGTTTTATGTAAATACAAAATATAGTAGTCATATCCAAGGCTACTGCTAAGTCTTTTCAAGGTAGGTTTCCATAATAGTCATAAATGTCCGAACTACAAACCATTTATAAAGGACATTAAAATGAGGAAGTTTCTGTGTTGGTAAAGTTTTCTCATTTCAGAGTGACTAACATTTTTTATAGTTAGAAGGATCTTGAACTTAACGTTATGCAAATAATAATGAGATTAAACTTGAAACCTCTTCTAACAACACATTAGATATGTTTTAAAAAGCCTTGAGAATTAATTTAATAAAAAAATTGTTTGTGGTCACACTAAATTAAGCTAGGCACATCAAGGAATGTCTGATCACAAATAAGACCTTTTTTAACCAAAAAGTTTTTTTTTCTTTTGTAAAATGTTCCATGACTAAGTTTAATAATGACTGCAAAAAAATTACGATTCTAAGATATTAACGTTATTCTATGACAAATTGTGCGTCATAAATGACAATAATTATTATCTTGTATTTAATGACCGCAAAAAGTATAGACATTAATGTTGCTCACACCGGTCATTATAAGAATTATGTACATTATGTCAGGACCTATTATGACCAAGATTGTGTATAAAACATAATGTCATTTAATGCGACATGCGACCACTTAAGTTTGCAACTATATTAGTAACTAGCTGTTGCCCGCGCCTTCGCCCGCGTTGGCACAAATTCTTAAAAAAAAAACGTAGCCTTAGTTACTCCTTATAACATCAGCTATCTGCCAGTGAAAGTCCCGTCAAAATCGGTCCAGCCGTTTCGGAGATAAGCCGGAACAGACAGACAGACAAATAAAAAAAACGAAGTGTATAGAGTGCCGCGAGTATTCTTGTGGCACTCTAGTGTCGCTGCCTCGGCCCGGCTAGGGTGCCGTGAGCGTTGCATTGTCACTGTCACTTGTTATTTAGGTTAGGTTAGAACTGTGACCACACAACGCACGAGCCGAGCGAGCGTAGCGGGCGGTGCCGCGCTAGCGGCCGGCGAAGTGCCAGGGTTCGTTTAGGCATAAGAGAATGTAATGTTTTGGGAATGTGGTGTTTTACAGCGATCTAACCTCGACAATCAAACAAAATACCAAGTGACGTGACTTAGTGACAGTGACAATGACAATCCAATGCTTGCGGCACTTTGGCCGGGCCGAGGCGGTGTTACTAGGGTGCCTGTAGTGGCACTTTATCCGATAAGGATAGTGGCACTTTATACACTGCCTAAAAAAAATGGCTTTTTTGGTAACAATTATAATTTCCGGTGATATTTTGATAATACACACAGACACTTCAATTTTATTTATTTGTATGTGTAGATTGTAAGTAGGTATAATCGCCCGTTTTGAATATGTTTGTGTAGGTTATTCTCACGAGGTGAACCTAAAGTTCAATGGTATATTACCTATGTGTGTTTTAAACATCAGTGACTAAGTAAATAGCATAAAAAAACTTTTTTTTTTTCTTGCATAGAAATCTGTCGATTACTATATTTGTTGTTAATAACAGTATCGGTTATAAAACGTCAGATTTGCATTTAATTTACACAATAATATCATTAAGATATTATAATAGAAAGCAATTTCGCAGTACAGGTCCACTCAATGATTTTTTTAATTGAGTAGTATTGTACTGCTTCGTTGGTGTAGTGGCCGCAAATGCTACTGCTGGGGAGGTCCTGGGTTCGATTTCCAGGTCAAGCAAAATCTTATTGAGTTTTTCCATCAGGAATTGGTCAGTAGCAGCCCGGAGTCTGGATTTGTGCCCGGTTGATGGCATTAGGGTCGCCCCCTATTACATGGGACTTTGTGGATGCCTATACACCTCTGCATAACCTTTCGGGGACCACAGGCGTGATGTTATGTAGTATTTCGTTTGATCGCTATTATGTTTCGATCAACAATAGTACCTACTAGATTTCCGCAATAATATTGTGGTCTAATCTTGCAACATAGTTTTTTCAACCTTATTGCTTAGAAGTTATGTTTTATTTTTCCATAAATATGTTTGTTCTTATTTCAAAAATACGTTTACTTTTCAATCGAAGTAGTAAATATATTGCAAACGATAATAAACTTTATGTTTAAGTGTTAAGGTTTATAATCGAAGTTATATGCAATCGCAGCTATTGTTGATCGAAACTACTATCACATCAATGTCTGTCTGTATGTATCTACTGTCTATCAACCTTGTTACCAATTCATGTTATTTGCACGTAAACAAACATCAACTTTATGCTAGTGTAAATAAAGTTGATTTTAGACTGACCGTACGGTTGAAAATGATATAAAACTGTGAAGTTGGAGCGCAAACTGAACCTTATGTGTAGGCATTACAGTTGTTTTTCCTAAAACTTGTGTTTTTTACACATAAATTATTATTGTAAATGCAGATTATCTAAGCATGCGACTATTGTGGGTGTGGCTTGCCTAGAAACAACCGACTTAGTTAATTGACTCAGGCGTGACTTTGCGGAAATCCATTATAAAACACAATAGACGACGTATATTTAGTAACCTAATCCGCTTAACTGTTCTTAAAGAGTCATAAAGAACCCTGTAAGAAATCAATACGTGGTTCACCTCAACGAGGCATCCTCAGGATGACGATTGACTTGTTGTGAATCCGGATACGTGTTGCCACGACAAGAGCCGAACGCAAAGATCAGCTGCTACTTACTTTGCGTTCGGCTCTTGTCGTGGCAACACGCCGTGTTTTTTAACCTATTGACTTGTTACTCACACTAAAACAACAAAAACTACACTACTCACCCTGCAGTAAAGTCAGCATAATAACAAAGATAATATTTCCATTATTCTTGACTCCGAACACGGAGATCATGAAGATCAGCACCAGGGCCGTCTGCCCGCACATGACCACGAACTGGGTGACGACGTGCGAGAACAGGATCTCTCCGGGGGACACTCCAGCAACCCAGGACCTGTCCAGCAGACCTTCCATTCGTTCTACGATCAGCGCTGATGATGTCAGGGCGACGGCTAAGAAGAATACGATTCTGGAAGAGAAAATGGTGATGATTAGTTTAAGGAGCTGTTTTAGTTTCGTTATAGGCAGGATCTATTGGGTAAAGGGTTCCGATTGTGCCCTTTACCTACGGAACCCTAATAAAAAAAAATGTTATATTTTTTCTCCTAGATAAATTAACAAAGACTCATTTGAAAGTGGAAGATTATCGGTTTTATTATATTCGGATAGACACTATCTAGTACACAAATAAAAAAATAAAAAGAATTTGAATAAAATTATCTGCTAGATAGGTTAGCAATAACTTAGGAGGTGATGTAGCAAATATTAGCTTCACTGTATCCAGAGTATCAGTTGGAACTCTACCAAATAAAATTAAGAGATTTAGTGCGGAGCTGTCAGTGTACAATAGTCCATAACAATTTTGACACTGACAGCTTTTGAACGCGTTTTACAAAATGCTGATCGCGCTCAGTTTCATTGGTGAAATCAGCCCTTAGTAAGAAGTTACCTGCCAGACAAGTTAACCATAACTCATCTTCAGGTAGTGCGCAGATGGCCTATACATACTATAATCATTATATTATCTGTGCTATATTGATGTAAAACTTACGTCAAAATAACTCCAGGAGCAACGAAGTCAGTGAAGGAGGGGTTCTTGTTCCCGTAGATAGGGTCCATGAAGTCGATGGGGATATCGCCCAGCTTCGGGTTGTATTTACACGTCTGTAGCAAGTCCTGGAATTAAACATTTTAATGTGTTAAATGATGGATTGTAAACATGGAAACTAAAGCTATGCAGACACAGACTGGTCTTGACTTCTTTAGTTCAGAAGTGCTGAGCTAACAACTAACAAGTCGAGTGCGAACAGGTCAATTTTTTTAGATAAGGGACATGATTAAATAGAGTAAGTGCGAATTTCAATAATGAAATTGAACGCGTTCAGCACGTCTAAACGCGTTCAAGAGCTATCAGTGTACAATATTCAAATACAATTTTGACACTGACAGCTCTTGAACGCGTTCTAGAAATGTTGATCGCGTTCAGTTTCCTTGGTGTAATCAGTCCTAAATGGTTAGAAAAAAAATAAAAAGTGTTCGTTCATACACAAACAATGTTTTCCTATGATAAACTGCGATTTTGCAAATAATATTTTAGCTTTACGGACACATCGAATTCATCAGAAAGTGCCGTAGTATTTTGCCTTACCTTAGCAAAGTCCCTGTACGAGAACTGAATGTCCCTGTTGAGCATGAGACCGATCTGCTGGTTGGACATGTCGAGCCAGACTTGCACCTCCGAGGATATGATGGTCTCGTTGTCAGCAGTATCCGCTGTGAATAAATATAGTTACATAATATAGTGTCTGTTTGTTTGTTTACATTTTCATGATATACTTTTGAAACACCATAATATTCTCCTACATTAATTTCACTTCAAAACTCACCCAAAGCCAATCTCGCAACAAGCGAGTCGGTATAATTCTCGTTAAAGTACAGCGCGCCCCATGCCTGGCCGTCTTCGACCGCTTTCAGGGCTGATGACAGGTCGGCGTAGTACTCCTTTATAGTATGATTGTTCAGGTTGTCCAGGTATCGACACGAGAGGTTCTTCATCGAACAGGACGCGTTGTAGGGACAGTAGCCGTCGATAATGCGCACGTCGTCGTTAACTATGGCCTGCGGAGAGAAGGGTAGATGTGAGTCAAATGAACAGAAGCAAGGACTTTGGCCAGATTCAGTAAGCTAATTTGTGACGACCAATTTGGGTCTAGCTCATGATATCTGCAATTAACGAAGTCAGAGGTCCTATTTAGGATGAGATCGAGCAACTACTTTGTAAAGCAATTCGATACCCAAAGCTTTGCGGAAAAGTCCGAAAAAGATACCGTGGCCCCTGGCAACACACAGGCAACTGAAGGAACACGGGCGGGTTTTAGTCAGTAGGAGTCTGACACGAAGAGCGGGAGAAGTCATTTGATAATTTCCCAACCAAAAAATAAATTCCCAAGGCTATCGAAATAGTAAAAAAAGATTAAAATATATATATTTTCCATTTCCATTTAGGGCACACCATTATCTGCTATAGCAGTTGTATTTTGATTGTGCTTCAGTATGAGAGAAATTACCGTCCCAGGATTGTCACTTCTCTCAACTGCCGATTTGACTGGTTCCCCAATGATTATCTTAGTATAACTGTTGCGAATATAGCTGCAAGAATACTCCTTTCTCTTTTTGTAAGTGTACTCACCAGCCTCAACCCGCTAGGGTCCCTCCCGATGGCCAGACAAAACAGGATGACCTGCATGACAGGCAGCACGAAGATGAACAGCATCACCCCGATATTACGCCACATCCGAAGGAAGTTCTTCTGGATGAGAGCCTTTATCTTGCCGCGAGATGTGAACTGGAAGGGAGACGGAATTGATGAAGAATTTTTTGTGGAGGAGATAAACGTCCAAGTATTTGATTGGCATACAGATGGCAGGCCTGTTCCGGGTCTGGATGTATGTGGAGATTTATGTTTGCAAATGCACCTGCAATTCAGGTGAAATACAAGGCAAGAATTTGGAAGTAAAATCATACTAGGCGATAGAGTAGTGTATTTGTCCAAGATATGAATTTAAAAATTCGCCATTGCAAGGTGTGCTGTGAACTGCCTTGCTATTTTGGACATCTCGTAATAAGCCGGATGTATTTCGATGGGACTTTGCAGTAGTTCTAATAATGATGGATGCTTTGAAATACTTACGTTCAGACAATCTCCGCAGTCGTCACAATCGGGTGTCACGTCAGTCACCTTGCCAGGAATCTGAAACATGCCATCATATTTATTAGTTTAGGTTTACCTTAAAAACTTGAGGTACTCTGTAATTCTGGGTAAACGTTAGGTAACCTCTTGGGTAAACATTCCCGGCCAAATACATTTATTATTTTCTGAAAGGACCTGAATCAAAAATGGATGATTCATTGAGAGCCTTTTCAATCAAAATCATAGGGGTAAGGAGGTTATCAACTCACAATGGGGAAGTAAAAGGATTTTTACCAGAGAAATTCACAGAAGTAGGACTCCTCAAAACCAAAAACAATGAAATGAAATGAAATTAAATGAAATGAAATTGTTTATTCTGTAAATAGGATATCGGAATCACTTTTACACGTCATATTTAAAAAAATGTTTAAAATAAGCTAGATGAGGTCGGCGTTTCCTAACTGACTACTCTGAGAAGAAAGGCCGAAACAAACTCAGAGGTCACGGTCTCTTTTAAAGTCCAGACATAATCTTGGTCAAGCCATATGAGAACCATGTAGATTAGTGTCTGAAATGGTCTTTTGAGGAAAGAACCACACAGATTTGAGTGGACCTGTCCAGTCAGTGCAAGCATTTGTCAGTAATCGTGGAGCTCACTCAGAGCTTAAGGAGCTCAACTCGACGAACAATACCAAAGAAAGGACATTTGGGTAGGCCGTATCAACTACTCAAACTGCCAGACCATCATTAAAACTAACTGTGAAATAAAAAAAAATATTAAAACATTAAAGAGAAAAAAAAAAAAAAATACCCACATAGTCCTCATATTCACAATAATTAAAATAATATTATACTTTACAAAGTAATCATGTCATTTTGTATATAATTTTATTATGTTATTATTTTAAGTATAAGTTTTATTCTTCTATGTAAATATTTTTAAATCTGGTTTAATTGATGATTTTAAACCAGATTTAAAAATATTTATTAATATCAAGTTTTATGGTTTTATCACAAGGTATTATCGCAGAGCGAGCAGCTCAATCCCAAGCTTTTTTATCTTCTAAATAATCTGAAATTTTATAGTACCCTTTTTTACAAAGTTTGGTTTTGATACAGTTTTTAAATCGTTTAATGGGTAAGTTTCGAATGTCAATGGGAAGTTTGTTGTAAAAGCGTATACATTGACCCATGAACGAGTTGCCTATTCTGTGAAGACGTGTGCGATGTACAGCAAGGTTGTGTTTATTCCTGGTATTTAAACTATGAATATCGGACATTTTCTTAAAATTTGATATACGAGTATTTTTGTGTACATACAATAGGTTTTCAAAAATATATTGTGAGGCTACAGTCAGAATATTTATTTCTCTGAATTTCTCTCGAAGTGAATCTCTTGGACCTAGGTTGTAAATTTCTCGAACAGCCCTTTTCTGTAGAACAAAGATAGAATTAATGTCCGCACAGGTTCCCCAGAGAAGAATCCCATAAGACATCAGACTATGAAAATAACTAAAATAAACAACAATGATATACTTACATCACCATTTGAGCCGGCCCCATGATCCACTATCAGAACCTCCTTGCTCTGATGGAACACCAGTCCCACGACCTGAGCATCCTCCGCCGCGTAAGGCGCCTCCTCTCGCTTCGACATCTTGTTGAGCCCCAGGCCTCCACCTGTTACGTTGAGCTCCACAACTTGGTTCGCTTGGCCTGGAAGAGAAGGCACGTTTTGTTGGGAAGGTTGCTCCACTGAAAGGAAAAGGGGGTTTTTAGATTTCTGTGCAGTAAGAAACCTAAGAATAAACTAAGATTATATGAGGAATGAGGACAAAGTAAATAGTGATGATAGCGACGGCTTGTAAGGGCGAATTGGACATGGTATAGGGCCTATACCACGACCAATTCGCCCTAAACTAAATGTGAATATGAAATTTTGAATTACAGTCGAATTTTCAAACGTAACTTAATTTTAGATCGCCGGTAAGTCTCATGCTGTTCCAGACTTTATAAGATTAATTATTGTAGCGACAGAGAGAAAATAACGTCTTACTTACAGTAACACAATGAATATCGTTTGAGAATTTGGAGGGATGGTGGTCATCAAAAAGTTGGGTGAGCCCTAAAATCATGGATCACCTTAGGCTAGGTGCAAACGAGCCACCGCACAGGGACTAGCAGTTCACATGCTGTTTCATACATGTGAACTGCTTGTCGCTGGCCTTAGTCGTCATTAGATTATAATGACATCAGAATTTTTATACAGTCACCAAAAGGGACAAAAACTTGACACAGTCATCTCTACAATTTTTTTTTGTGATCATCAAGGAATATATCATTTTACACGTTAAAATTCATGTTTGATATTCCGGTAAATAAAATCGTGTGATATCTCAACATAGTCTCTTATTATAATCATCGTTTTTCCTATGTAAAGAAATATTTCGTAGTCACGTGCAATGAGGTAGAAAATAAACGGAATGCTTTCTTTGTGGCTCCGAAGGAGAGAGTGCTGCACGAGAACGGATATGCTTTATGCATTGGCAGTTAATTATGGTTTCTGTTTGCTTGGGCAGCTGTAGATTAGAACTGTTTTTCCTGTAAGGAGACGTTCTACATCTGTGTTCAGTGTTCCATTAATAACAGAATTTCAGAATATTGTGTCTCATTTCAAAATAACGATGAATGTTGGGGGATACTAAGGGAATTTTTTTAACTGCACGTTGTGTATTACCATAAGGCTGGCGCCAGGCCCAAATAACTTGAACTTGGGACCTGTAACATAACTGGCGAAATGTGGCTATCGCCTATCTGTACTACACACACATATGCAGGCATTTAGGCAATACTTTTTTGTGTTGTGGATAAGTAGGTAGGTCATACAACATAATGTAAATTTTATTAAATCAAGGATTTTCTCCAACATATCAATTATAGACGATGTAGCAAGAAAAACTCAGGTGATTGGAGTCAATCAAACAATAGTGCGACAACCTTGACTGAACAATTTTCTAGTCGTAGTCAACAATAGGTACCTTTACCAACAACGCAACTTAGTCATTAGGTATAAGTTAATTATTGTCTTCGAGATGAGAGCCACTCCCAGGTAGGCTGGAATAAAACATGGGTCGAGGCTATTTTGGCTCGTGGGATAAAACAAGGGTCGAGGCTATTTTGGACTGCTGGGATAAAACAAGTGTCGCGGCTATTTTGGACTGCTGGGATAAAACAAGGGTCGCGGCTATTTTGGCTGGAGTGTAGTCACCAACTTCAAAGAAGAAAGTGGTTCTGTATTCGTCTGTCTGTCTGCATGTCAAAGTCATTGGAATATTAGGTTTGTGATGCATTCCACGTATCTTGTTTTTCCTAAATCTTTTTGTGCATTGTCTGTTTTTTTCATTTCAGCTACCCATTTGTTAGTTTTAAAACCATAGATTAATAAATTCTAGCTTTAAATAAACTGCAAATGAGTCCATTTCAATACATATTCATGAGTATCTTTCGATCTCTACGTCATCTAATGCAATGCAGACTAATCTACTTAAGAATCAATCGTTTTTCGTTGAGATAAACTCATCAAACACCTTAGATATTTCACAAATAAACATCAACACATGCGTATAGAACAATAATTTTACATTGTAATATTAAATACGCCATCAATAACGCGCTTATGTACCTACTAATAAGGTAAAGCTAATGGTCGCTACTCTATTAGTCAGTGACAACTCTATTCATTGCTGAATGAGATGTTTAAATAACCACGATGAAATTATTCACAGTTTGTCATCTTTGTTGTAAAAAATGCGTTATTAATGTATTTTGAAGAGGGTTTCGTACGTAGGTATTCATCTTGGCGTCCTTTGGTGTGTTCTCTTATGAATGCGGAGTTTTTATGAACTTTATAAATAAGATTTGGTGCATCGATCGATGGATTGACGAGCATGGGTATTCAAACCCGTGTTGGGTAATTATTTTTCTTTCCAATTATTCTATACTAATAAACGAGTAGGTAAATTGTATTCACGTTCTCTAAAACGGCTCTAAGGATTCGATGAAAGTTGCAATATAGGTGTTTACGGGGCGAAAAATCGATCTAGCTAGGTCTCATATCTGGGAAAATTCGTTTTCTCCGTATTTTCACCCGAACAGAGCTCGGTCGCCCAAAGTTTAGAACAAGATGACTACCTTAGAATAATGACATGGCAGCATGGAATTAGTATGTACTATACATGGAATTAGTATGAACTATCCTATACCTGCAGTGGAGCGGGAGCAGTGGTGGCCCAGTGGTAACGGCCCCAACTTACGAGTTGTGGGTCGTGGGCGAACCCAAGCAGGCGCTTTACTTTGTGTAAATAATTTCATCACCACTGCTCTCAAAACGGTGAAGGAAAACATCGTGAGGAAACCGGCATGTCTTAGAACCAAAAATTCGAAGACATGTGACATCCACCAACCCGCACTGGGCCCGCGTGGTGGTTTACGGCCCACTCCCTCTCCCAGAGAGGAGGCCTGTGTCCCAGCAGTGGGAACATTAATAGGCTGATGATGATGATGATGATGATGATCCTATACCTACTGTTATAATGAAGATTCTCTATTTTCACCCTAGCACAGCTCGGTCAACCAGGTAATATATTATTATGATATGACATAGGCACTGGGTACCTACTAGGGTTCCCCCAACGACTGGTCTTGCGCAGTGCAGCTTCCAGGGGCCTACCACCACCTCTAAAGCAGTATCATATTAATATAACTTTAAGTGTGGCAAAGAGATGAAGCTCTACAGTACGTATATTTGCATCTCTTTCCCCCACTGAACTAAAATTAAATGGTGTGGTAGGCCCCCTATTCTTTTTACAAACTTTTTTATTCTATCTCTGGCCATGTCTGCCTCGCACTCGTATCTCTTTCGAAAGAGACCTACAGCCAACAGTACGTGTTAACCAAGTAAGGTACTTGATTTCGTCACCCTCATGAATTATTCGTACAACCTTGACAACAGACCTTTGACCCACTGTCTCAGTCAGAGATGAGTAAGTAAATAAAACTACAGTTTATGACGAAAATTATCGTCGGAACAATAGTAATCTATTTACGATAGGACCTTGCATTGTGCATCTGTTTCGTAAGGCCGTGCTGGCACGCAAGATTTGAACGTTCATCTAGGGATTGGCAGCAGGTTGAGGCCGAATATTCGGCTTCGGTTTCGATACGCCGAATTTGAAAATAGGTCAAATAGATACAATAGATCAATGATACAGGTGTGTTCCCCTTTTTATTTATTTCATATCTTAGGGGATGGAAAATTATAATGCTGTTAGTGGGGAAAGTCTTTTTCATAATAAAAGACGTAACGTATTATTACTTAATCAATAAACTTCTTTAGCCTGGAGAAACGCACAGAGAATTTGAAAAATTATAAATATTTTCCATGTTTTTAACTAAATAGGTAGGTAGATATTTGGTCAAAACCCACGAGCCGAATACCGAATATTCGGCTCATCTCTATTCATAGCATTAACTTGTATTCCAAAGAAGTAATTTTGCAACAATCGCAATATTACTAGAATTAACATAAATTACAATATTGTAAGTAAGTACCTACTGCTGTGCAACTTTCATAAGTTTGATTTATCGTTATAGGTATATAAAATATTAACAATTTTTTTTTTATGAATTCTGTATTCTATAAAAGAAGTCAAGTTTCAATATAATAACCTTGCATAATTAATATCTCCTGGCAGAGATGCCACATGTATTTTTTTAATGGAAATCTTTAAAAGGACCAGGGAAAATACAAAGTTGAATTAAAAATTATTCGCATTCAAGATCAGTGGCATTCTTTAGGTCATCAAAGGCACTTAGGACACTCCAGCAAGAGGGACACGGACTGATCAGAAACACCGCACGCGCACCTACCACCTACTGGGCTCAAACAATATAATAATAATCAACTAAAGTGCTGTCGACGAAAACAAGAAGAAGACTAGGGTTGTAGAACTGCCATGCACCTCAAAACACAAATTACACAACAGTTTCTAGCTGATTCAAAAAGCAGTTCAAGCAGTGACATATTAGGTAATATTTCGAGCAATGAACTCCAAATTATGCCTACAACATAAGCAGGTGATTTGAACACGCATTAATATTTTACGAGCACGCCATTATAATAACATACTTCGCAATGAAACCGATTTTATTTAAGTTGGTCAACAGGTTGTAAGTGAAGAGTCTCGTAATATTTGACGTGTGAAGCCGGATAGAACCTCTATGGATGGTGTTTTAGGCGACAAAGCTTTCGATAAGATACATGGTAGAGCTCGGTATAGAATCAAGTTTTTTTTTTTTTCTAATTGAACAGACAGCTGTGCTGCTGGGGAGTTTGTTGCGCCACTTCTTCGCTCCAGCAAAAGCACTAGGAAGTGGTGAAGGGCGGGCGTTTTTGGGGGACTGTCTTATGTAATTTTGACGTTCGAAAAGTGCTGATTCTCAGCCTAGTTTGAATAAATGACTTTTGAATTTGAATTTGAATTCGGGTTAGAGAATCGCCAATCAAATCAAATACTTATATTTCAACTATCTCAACTAGGCTGTTAAAAAGGCACTTTTGATTGTCAATATTTCCAAAAAAAAAATAGAATTGATTCTAGGCGCCCTTTCCAAAAGCCATACATACTAATCCTAACTAATATAGGTATCAATGCGAAAGTTAGTTTGTTACGCTTTCACGCTAAAACGGCTGAACGGATTTGGATGAAATTTGGTACATGGGTAGACCATGACCTGGGTTAGGATAGGACATAGGACTTTTTATCCCGATCGTACGTTCCCGTGGGAAAATTACAGACCTCCACGCGGGCAAAGCCGCGGACGAAACCTAGTTTATTATAATCATAAGGCAAAAAGATGTACCTAGAATAAAAATTTATATGCAATAGGCACAAAGTATAAAAAATTAAACAATGACAGATAAATTAACAATTTTGATAGCATATTGCTCACATATTTACAAAATATTGCAATCTTAGAATTTTATATCAATCCAACAGAAACTTCAATAGATTCTAAGGATTTAGGAAATCCTTAGAATCTATTGAAGTTTGAAGAAGAAAGTGCTGTTGTTTTATACAGACAGAATTCAAGACTGCTTTTAACAGCCGCTCGACTGTTTTTAGGACTTTGGGGTCAAGAGGTTGCCTACTACCAACTGAAGGAGATTAGACAAATCATTGATAAATAAGAACACAGCGAGCCAAGCCAACAATTCCAAATTCTTCCCGAGTGGCTCAAATGTACCTACGTCTGACGCAATTCAGCTCAGCAACCTTGCTGACGGGCTAATATTTTTACTACAGCATGACCTTTTTCTTATTGGGTTATGGAGGTCGGATAGGCAGTCGCGCCATGTAAAATACTGGTATTCAGCTGCATCCGGCCGACCCCAACATAGTTGGGAAAAGGCGACGCCGATGATCATGAGTTATTCTCGTTTTAGTCAGTGCCTAATACTAACGAGTTACATCCCTAATTCTAATACTAAGCATTGCAATATTTGCAATAAATCATTATGAAATGTAACGCGATAATAACACACGTGCGGGAATGATCGTACTCATGAATTTACGGTTCTATAAAAATTTAATTACTCGATAATTTTAACGGTCGAATACGCAACCAAGTAGGTACCGACGAACTATAGAATATTGTACGTAGCTTGACGATTATACCGAATACCTCGGTCATACATACATACACAATCAGACAATCAGTCTATTAATGTCCCACTGCTGGGACACAGGCCTCCTCTCTGTGAGAGGCTGTAATCTACCACGCGGGCCCAGTGCGGTTTGGTAGATGTCACATGTCTTCGAATTTTTGGTTCTAAGACATGCCGGTTTCCTCACGATGTTTTCCTTCACCGTTTTGAGAGCATTGGTGATGAAATTATTTACACAAAGTAAAGCGCCTGCTTGGGATCGAACCCACGACCTACAACTTGTAAGTCGGGGCCGTTACCACTGGGCCACAAAAAATTGCACAGGCAAAGGCCTCCCCCATTCCTTTACTTCTCCCGATGTTGTGCTTCTTCTCGTCAATTCATATTTGTGAAATCTTTCTAAAGAGCCACATATGTCTAAATAAGATCTATTGCCAACCAATGTTTATAACAAGGTGTCCATAATGTAAGGTTACTTTCCCATAGCCACGATATAAATATTGACATAGAAATCGTGTGAAAATCTAAATGTTATTACTACGTGTAATGGTTTCAGTCGGTCTGTTTATGTGCATTCATTCAGTGAGTACTGAAATCTAAAGTTTATTTGGAGTGAATGTTTGGGTTTCATTCTAAAATGAATAGAGAAAGTGGAAGAACCTTACAATTTTTATCGGCATAATTTTCAACCGGTCTTTCGAAGGCTTGTAGCAGTCCTTCAGTAGCAGGGCCCTAGAATAATAGTTCCTATTTTGCAAGTAACCAGCAATGTAACCAACCAAGTTGTAGTAAACCAACGTAAGTTGGAGTAACCTAAGACTTGCCTAAGACCGATCTACGCTTAACCCAAAGATATAAATATGTCTACATAGACAGTCAAAGCTGTGAATATGTCGAAAAAAACTCAACGAGGCATGCTCAGGATGACGAATTGACGATTAACTTGTTGCGAACATGGACACGACGTGTTGCCACGTCAAGCGCCGAACGCAGAGCACTACAGCACGCAGAGGTACTATGTCTATGTGGCATATTATTTCTATCACTTGTTAAGAAATTCACAAACGACAACATTACAGAAATTTTTGTTCATGTCTTTCCGTCCCTACAAAGATCGGTAAAGTGACAGAGAAAGCATGAGACTTAATTACGACTTAACATTGAGTTGCTTTTGAAAATTCGACCGTAATAATCAAATAATAGAAACAGTTTTGTATTTAAAGGAGTTTGAATTCTTACCTTGCTTCCTGGACAGTTTGAGGAAGACATCTTCGAGTGATATGCAGCTGTACATCTGCAGCAGTGCTTGTGGAGACTCCTCGGCCAACAGGCGGCCGCTTCGCATCAGACCGATCTGGAAAATAAGGTACATTATCAAAATACTGCAGGATATTTATTTATGGATTTTCTCTGTTGTTCCTCTTTACTTAATGGTAACGGAGTAATTGGGTAATTTATTGACAATGGCAATACATTTTATTTTGACAATTCAAACACATTCATTGCGTCATTTATACTTGAGCGATGTCGAGCAGACGAATTTTTCAACATCATGATGAGGCAACGGATTAGGAATTTCCTTCAACTTGTAATAATAAATTGTAAGTGTGTTACTCAATTAGGGTGGTCAAGAAATTGCTGCAATTGGCATTTTGATCACAATTGGCAAACAGATTTTGTTGTAATAGCAATTCTTCCACCATTTTGATCATAATTATTAATATGTTTTTGTTAAATTTGAGCTCATCAGAATACTAGATACGTAATCACTTATTATTTACGTCATCAGCATAATTATAATGACTTGGTCAGTCTCGCCGAAACAAATCAGATAATGATGTCAAATATTTCTCATAGTTTTTGCCAATATCGCCGAAAATGGGAAAAAATATTGTGTTTCGTTTTTGTCTTTGCCTTCATTAGAGGCTTGTGGTCAATTAGTTGGTACTTTGAACTTGCCGCGTGACTAACTTACTTTCGAATTTCACAAAAGTGATATTCAGACCTTTTACTTTTTAGGTGGTACTCACAAAAAGCAATGTTAGAATTAGTTTCGATTTTATTTTAGAAACTTGTTTCCGGAACTAAATGTTTCTTAAAAAAAATATTATTATTTAATATATTTTTATTATGTATGTTTAACCTATACATATATATGAGTATGTTATCTGTGCCTATTTTATTTAAAATTAAAATATGTTTATAAAAGACACATGAACAATGCACCTGCCATGTTATCTCTCTCTTCTCCACTTCTTTGTAGACTAGTAGAGAATGCCTAAGGCATTAAATTCCGCCTTTGTGCCTTTTATGTTGCATAATATTTAATAACTATTATGTCAGCAGATTTAATTTATCTAATTAATAATGGAAGATTTCATTGGGCATTAAAAAATTCATCCGCTACACTGTCAATGGGAAAAGTGCCCAAAAGACTCTTGATTCTTTGGCCATATAAAATAGGCCAGCCCTCTGTCACGCGAACAGTCGACCAACAGCTTGGCTATGTCCTAAAATACTCGATGAGCACTCGGACCCCACGGCCCTGGTGTTTCCTTTCAACCCAAAACGCCTCAAACTTAGTGCGTTTTAATATACTTGTACATATAAATATGTATAGTTTTAGTATTAGCTTGTACAATGTATAAATAAAACTAACTTTTAGTAATAATAGAATCTCTTGTTTATCTATTTTTGTTTCGCAGACGCTGAATGTAAAAAAAACTAAATAATAAAAACTTGGGTGGCAAGAACAGGATCTAGTTGACATTTGGAAGGAGTGGGGAATAATCTGAAAAGTTCAAAATCCGGAATCGTAACAGAGCGTTGTAAAAGAAATTGTTTTGAGAGTTGATCAAGTTATTTAAAGGCTGGTAAACGTTCATATTTAAGACTGAAAAGAAAACGGTTAGAGGAAAAAGAAGTGAACGTTCCTAAACTTTGTAGAAATTAAAAATAACCTAGGTTTGGGGTTTTAGGAACCTAGTACAGATCGCGGCACGTAAGTTGAACGGCGTCAAAATGGCGGTCGTCCGCGCAGGTAAAACTATGAATATAAGTACTTCAATTGAGACACGAAAATATTTTTCTACTCATTTAAGTTCATAGTTCAACGTACGTGGCATCTGTAACATATTTTTGGGCCTAAACCGAATTATAATCATAGGTTTACCTGCGCGGACGACCGCCATTTTGGTTCAACTTACGTGCCGCGATCTGTACCTACTATGATTTTGACTATCAAGGCTTGTGCAGACTAGCGCGACACCGGTAATTGTTACACCGTGAAGTTTCCTTAGAAGTTGTTACGAGTCGCGTCGCACCAGTCTGCACGAGGCTTCACTTGATCGATCTTTCGTCAAAAATTCGCAGCATTTCATGAAGAAGGCAACGTTTTTTGCTTTTTTAACCTCTGGTACAACTTTGAGTATTTCTTCGCCGTTGTAAAACAGCCTTATCAATTCAAAATTATGCGTACAATATGCTAATGACACGAACTCTAACGAGGAAGCTGTTGGACCTCGATTAGTCAGTTTTTTGATACAAAAACACGTATCTTCAAGGAAACAGTATTCCGGAAACATTAGTGGGAGGTAATATGGTTGCGAAATATTATAAAATTATAAATAATTTACACGAAGTTCGCCTTTATTTTAAAATCAGTGTTCGCAGGGCACAGTACAATCTTAATTTTTTGCGGCTTTGGTAGGCAAACAACGGGGCAATTGCGTAAGTTACATATAGCAATGGTTTTAATTTTGACAGTTCAGCCGCCATGTTCATTGCGTTATTTGCGTTGTTAAGCAGACGAATTTTTCAAACATATGGAGCAATGGATTATGAATTTTCTTCAAAACCCTCGGGTTGTGATAGAAAGTGTGTTACGAGGGCGCAGGCTGGTGTCGCCTTGATGGAAACCTAGCTTTAACACTAAGGATTGTCAATGCTTTACAGAGCATAGTGAAGGACTTGAAAACTCGTCATGTGTGCTGTGTGTGGTCTCGAGTTCGAACCCAAGGCACTGCTGACTTTTCGGATTCATGAGCATATTGTATAATATCGCTTGCTTCAAAAACGGTGAAGGAAGACATCGTGAGGAAACCGGCATGTGAAGCTAAGTCAGATGCCCATGGACGGCTTTGAACTCTGACAACAGGTTAGTCGGTAACCACACGGAAAAGAAAGAAATGCTGAATAAAAAAACAATGGGTTGCACTCCGGGAGTGCCGGCATTAGTAAAAACTTGAACAGTAACGTTGTGCATTTTTGAATATTTTGAAATAGTTAGGGAATAATTTCGCACGAATTGCTTTATTTACTGAATATCTATGAAATGTATCTCCCAGATCAATATAATACAAGGTTAATAACGAAAACAATACCTAAATAACATAACATCACGCTTTTTTTCCCCGAAGGGTTAGGCAGAGGTGTACCCACAGAACACCCAAATTTCGCCAGTTATGTTTAAGTCCCATGTAATAGGGGGCGAGCCTATTGCCATCAACGGGGCACAAATCCGCACTCCGGGCTGCTACAGAGATATTCCAGATGGAGGAACCCAATAACACTTTTTGCCCGACCTGGGCATCGTACCCCGGACGTCATGCTCAGCAGTAGCGCTTGTGACTTACTAAACCAACGAGGCAGTATCATAATATTCAGTTAGTTTTAATCATATGGTGTGGCTGTTTGAGTCATTTATGCAGCCTATACGAATGTCCTTTCCTTGGTATTGTTCGTCGAATCGTTGAGCTCCTTAAGTTCTTAGTTGAGCTGCACGATTACTGACAAATGCGTGCACGCCAGTGCATGGTCTGGACAAATCCACTCAATCTGTGTGGTTTTTTCCTCAAAAGACCAATCAATCTACATGGTTTTCACATGATCTGACCAAGATTATGTCTGGACTTTAAAAGAGACTGTGACCTCTGAGTTTGTTTCGGCCTTTCTTCTCAGAGTAGTCAGATAGGAAACGCCGACCTCATTTAGTTTTAAAAATATTATTGACGTGTAAAAGTGTTTGTATAAACCTACTTACAGAAATAAAATCATTTATCATTAAAATAATGGTTATTTTATGACATTTTGATGTGAATAATGACAGCCATAAATGGCAGGTATCATTGACTGGGGACCTTCAACAGAGATTAGGCAAACGTGTCAGTTTTTTCAAAATTTGCAAGTTTTTGCTATTTTTGACATCACCTTTAACTTAACATTGAGTGTCAAGTTTTTGTGTAAATACAATAAATTATTATTGTACATTATTTTTTACTTGAGACAAAGTTTTGTCAATAAGGTACGGGGTACAGACGTCAGCATAGCAAGTTACCACAATCTGTCAAATTTCTTTAATAGATTTTCAACTTTATGGCTAAAAAATAAGGTTCAATGTTGATTGGAAAAATTTTACAGATTGGAGTAGGTTGATGTGTTGGTGTCTGTACATGGTGCTTTATTATAACTTCGTGCGTGTAAAATTTTAAACGTATGAGGCCTTTATTTTAGCAAAAAAAAACTCTGTAATTATCTCCAAATTTTTAAGGAATTTCAAGTCTGCCTAATGCAGTAATTTTGTATTTACCTACTCACTAAGCAAATAGTAAAAAAATGCAAAAGTTAATTGTATTTTCACTTTACAAAAATCCAAGAAGATAAGAAAACCCAATTTATTTCTCATAAAATATTACTGTCTATTTGGTACTTTCCCATGACGAGTTGATGAATTACTCTGTAAAATTACCCAACTCTGGCAAGTTTAAAAAAAAAAAAACCAAGTTCCACAATTTACTCACACAATGCGCCTGCCGAGCCTCTTCAATATAATGCGTGGTGATGATGACAGTCTTGTCTCCGGAGCTGGTGATGCGCACCAGATGGGTCCAGATGGACTGACGCAGCAGTGGGTCCACTCCCACGGTGGGCTCATCCAGGATCAGCAGCTCTGGGTCGTGCATGAGCGCCACGGCGAAGGAAACTCGACGTTGTTGACCACCACTGTGGAAGAGAGGTAGGGTTAGTTTTGTTTGATAGGAGCAGAGAGATATGGCGTTCTAGATAGGTTCTTCTGGAGAGGTATGAGGAACAGGGTGTAAAGTTCACTCATCCACCATAGAAAAGACAGGATCCTCCAACCAGACGGGTGTTATGTCTGGCGGGAAACTGCCCGTAAGTTGTTTTCGGATAGTCTTATTTATGTAGTTCGCGCGGTAAACTCTAACTGCGCGATGCAGGATTTGTGTGACATCATGTCTTTGCTGCGTAATTCGTATGTGGCGGTGTAGTTCAGGATTCGATCGTCTAACACTTTGGCATACGGAGAATCAGCAAATATTTGACCAGCCTCAAGAATTCGTTCTGCCCATAGTTAGTTTTGGCGGACAATTTTTTATTGCTTTTTGCGTTTGTCTGCACTAGGTTGTTAAAACATCTTTAAAGTAGATATTAACACAGTGCAGTGAACTCTATTTGACGGACAAAACTAAATTTTGTTTGTATTGCAAATTATTATTTATCTGTAACTTTGCCCACGATGGGAAACATAGTGCATCAGACGTTTTATTTGTTTAAGACTAAGGAATCGGTGACACCTATTATCCTTTGTTTTTCAAAATTGTGTTTGCCACTAATCAATTGAATTATTATTCATCTTCAAACTAGGCATAGTTCCCGTCAAATAACTTTGCCGCTCTGAAGTAGACTACAAATGACTGCGCAGTAGTCAATATTGCTTAAAAACCGTAGCGCGCATGCCAAGCATGCATGCGCAAACCAACTTCAGAGCAAAGTTATTTGACGCGAACTGTTTCATCCGTTTAACGTACAATTTTTTAAGAAACGGTTGGGTTAACAAAGTTAGGAAACGTATGGAATATGGCCTTTTCAAGAAAGATCAACAGCAATTTAACCTATCCCAGCAAGCAGCAAACATGTGGCATTCTAACATATTATTATTATTATTCGACTCATCATGATACCACAAAATCGTGATCATATACAGTCAAGTCATATGAAATTTCACCTTTCAAAAAACTGCCTCACAACATTTACAAGCCATTGTCGAGCGATCGACCAGCGAAAGTTGATTGGTTGTGTAATATCGTGACTTTAGATTTAGAGTTAAGTTATGAGCAAGCTGATTCAAATACCTAGTCAGAGTCTTAGATAATGCACGTCATAACATCACACCTGTAATCCTCAAAAGGTAAGGTAGAGCATGGTGCGTCCACAATTTGCCAGTTCTATCATTCTCATTATCAATCAGCCGACAGATATCAGATTCCTCGAAACGCATCAACGATGAAACACAGAGAAGAGCATTTAGGATTCGTAAATGATATCGATAGACGTTTTAAAATTCAACTGTCCTAATTGTTTATTTATTAAAACTACCAGGAAAGCAGAAATGAACTGGAACTAGATGCTTAAGCTACTAACTACTTAGCTCAATGGTAAAAATGCAGGTTTTGAAATTGAATCATTTGTTGTTTTGAAAAGTACCAGGGTGACAGAAATGAACAGAAGATAGGCGCCTAAACGATGTCACTAAGTTCTGCACCAACGATTATGCGTTAGTATGCGTTTCAAAGTTGGTGCGCTTCGAGGAATACCCCGAAATTATGGCTAGGTACATCCAATAACTATTTACCCGACCTGGGTATCAAACCCAAGACCGAACGGGCACTTCCGACCACTAGACCAACGAGAGACGTTTACTTAGAATGGTTGCGTAATGTCATAACTTTTAGACTATACTTATGAACGATTGTATTCATAAATTGTAAAAGTTTTAGATTATGATGTGGTAATTACTCTTTCGTTATAGTGTTACTAAATAGTATGCAGGTTTTTGTTGTGTAAGAGGAAAATAAGTTCAGTCAATGTCAGTTTTGTGTAAGTTGCGTTTTTTCTACTCCGGTGGAGCTGCCTTTTGCTAGCATTGACTTTTTCTAAGAAGCTACAAGTGAGACATGCGATATTTTATATCATTAAGGCTACACAATGATATAAAATTCTAAGGCTAGCCTTTGGTAATTAATTGATATATCTTTGAGGTCATCTTTCTTAGGTTTTTTCCATCAATAATCTTAGTAAGTACTCGGGGTCAGTATTTGTGCCCAGTTAGGCCTTTTGTACACCCACGTCCTTCTTGCCGTGAAAAACTACGGTTTATTCCGTATAGGCACGGTCGTTAGTTTTGTATGGATCACTATTGAAGCTTATTGACAAACACGTTTTTACTACGGCGCAGTTTATATACCGTATCGTTAAGAAAACGTGCCATGTACAAAGGTCGTTAGGGGGTGGCACAGGCGAGCGGCAAAACCGAATATAATTATGTAAACAAATGTTTAGGAATAAGCCGCCCGGCTTAGCTCGAATTGTGCTGATCTCGCACGATTCAGCGAGGATATAAGATGCCAAACAGAGTTTGCCGATTGGCAGGAGCCGCATTAAAGCTGAATAAGTGTGGTAATTGCTTCGGGTCGGCATTATTGTTGAACAAATACTGTCAAATCGAATCTGCTGACCCGAACAAGTGAATGAACTTCAAATAAATCAAGGTTTAATAAATCTATACCATCGACTTTTGAAGTGCTTGATATACCTTCAATACATTTTTTTACTCTTAAACCACAATAAGTTTTTTTCCTCATGTCTATTTTAGATAGCTAACCAATTCGCACATAAGTAGATGCTACTGTTAAAAACGGTCACAGTTGGCCATAGGTCGATAAACGGTAGAATGGAACAAAAAAAGGCTAATACCGTTAATGCTCTGAAACTGTTTTGTTAACATGTGATTTGTGGATCCGTACCTACTTATTAAAGTGACAATAGAGACATAAAAACTGTGATAAGTAGTGCTCAGTATGAGAGGAGCCTATATTAAGCAGAACAGGAAACTGCTGTCAGTAGGTTAAGCCTACCGTACTAAATGTAAAGTTGGAAAACGGAAAACTGACTTATTTTTTATTTATTTTTGTGGGAATTTATCAAATAACTTCTCCCGCTCTGGGCGGAGCGGGAGGGCGTGTCAGACTTTTTATACTACCTACTTTGTGATAACATGTACTACAATCTGTTTTATATAAATAAAGATTATATTATATTATACTTTTACTGACTAAAACCCATCCATGTTCCTTCAGTTCCCTGAGTGTTGCCAGAGGCCACGGTATCCCTTTGTGACTTACCCTGGCAGGCATCAGCCCTAGTGGACCCCATCAACCTGACTCAATTCAGCATGAATCAATGCAACAAATTAGAGAGAGTATTTATTTACCTACTTCAAAGTTCACTATTACGGTAAATCTATGAGCTAAGTTATTTACAGTAACATTGTATCTGGAAAAGGTTATTTCATCCCGGATATTTTTTTCTTATATTACTTAATTATTATTCTATCTGAAGCCTTAAGTTGGTGCTATAAAGCCAACAAATTACTTAACACTTCTCACGTAATCAGCACCAATTTCGAAAGTGACGATGATGAAATTAAGTTCAATACGGATCTAGCATGAAAACTTTAATCACACTTAGCGTTTATAAGTTACATATGAAAAAATCCCGTAGTGAACTAGACATGGTAGGTATTCGATAGTGAAAAGACTTTTGAAACCGTAGGGAAATATGATATTCAAGTACATTAATCTGAGTTTGTCTAGAAAGTAGGTTAAAGTGTAATGACCTGACTAGATTTTGCTTAACAGACAGGATTTCCTTTACTTAAAAAGTTACACAAACTAATCTTTATCCTTACAAGGAACTTTTATCGTGAACGATAAAATTATGGATATTTTATATAATTGGTCTGAAATGTGTATGTATTCTTTATTTTCTCGATTTCCATATGTCTTGCTATTGTTGTATTTATCTAAATGTATAAATTGATCTCGTCATTATTAACATAGTTTTAAGAAAATTTAATCGGTACCTTAACAAATATGGACAAAAATTGTCTGAATTAAATGATTATTTTTTTATTGTCATAGATGCTTTAAAATACTGCCGGTCTATTCTATAAAAATCGCACTGTGAAAATTTTCGTGAAGTAACTTTGAAGTGACCTGTCAATAGTATCGTTAATCAACAGGTGGAATGACAGCTTAATTCACCAAAGTTTTCAAGATGAGATTTTTACACTGGCAGTATTTTAAAGTATCTATGAGATTAGCAAGACTTATGGAAATAGAGGATATCGAAATAAATTATACCATTTCAGACCAATTATATAAAGTATTCACAATTTTGTAATACATAACATAACATAATCAGCCTATTAATGTTCCCACTGCCGGGGCACAGGCGTCCTCTCTTCGAGAGGGAGTGGGCTGTAATCCACCACGCGGGCCCAGTGCGGGTTGGTAGATGTCACATGTCTTCGAATTTTTGGTTTTCTCACGATGTTTTCCTTCACCGTTTTGAGAGCAGTGGTGATGAAATTATTTAAACAAAGTAAAGCGCCTGCTTGGGTTCGAACCCACGACCTACCCTTATCGTAAGTCGTGGCCGTTACCACTGGGCCACCATTGCTTAATTTTGTGATGATCACCTGAAATTCTGTCGCATCTATTTAGCTTATGAATCAATCTCAACAATTAAGATCATCATCTTCCCGACCTTGTCCCATGCTACGTGGGGGTGGCGCACCACGTTGTCTTCTTCCACTCTCCCCTGTCCCCGCCACGCGATCTCTCCCTTCTCTTTCATATCATTCCTCACACAGCTGGATACCAGTATTTTACTTAGAGGACTGCCTATCTGACCTCCACAACCCAGTAACTGGGTAATACGATTTGATGAGACCCGTAACGACTGTCAAAGATCCACGAATGACTGCCAGGCCCAACGGCTTAGCGTGCTTTCCTAGTCACGGAGGGGTCTTGATATATAAAGATGGTCACCCATCCACGGACCAACCGCTGCAAGCGTAACTTAACCAGATTGATCGACCCGTGGCCCACATAAAATTGCTCTAATAACCATAAAAACTTGATACAAAAACACTACAATTATCCACACCAATTGTAGGCATTGTGTAGGCACAATTATGTCAGGTTTCAATAACCTACACGGCACAGATCGACATAAGTCCTTTATTTCGGCTGTCACGCGTGTTTGGACACAATTGGCGTGACAAAACTCTCGTTACACACGGATTTGTCACGCTGCTGGGAACGTTTACAAATTAGAAGTGTTTGTTTAGAGTTTAGTTATTGTTTTGTAAATGTTTTGAACTTTTGTTAATGAGTGTGGGAAAATACGACGCTATTGTGTGAGCAATGAGTATGGAAGTTGTTCTGGTAAAGTGAAATGGATTGTCTAAGACTATTTACAATTAAGTATGCTAGTAGCAATGTTCTATAACTAAACAATGCTTATAGGTACCCACTTAACTTAAACAACTGCTAGTATCGGAGTTATAAGCAGCTGATTTTTACAAGTAATTAAGTACTTCATCATCATCATCATTTCAGCCGAAAACCGTCCTCTGCTAGACATATGCCTCCGAAGCACCGCCACTTCGAACGGATCTGTGCTTCTTACAACCAGCGGATTCCTGCAGCCTTCACCAGGTCATCGGTCCACCTTGTGGGAAGCCTTCCAACGCTACGTCTTCCGGAACGCGGTCGTCACTCCAGAACCTTTCGGCCCTATCGGAAACTGTTCTGCGAGCAATGTGCCCTGCCCACTGCCACTTAAGTTTGGCAATAATTCCGGCTATGTCGGTTATCTTGGTTCTCCTACGGATCTCTTCATTTCTGATTCGATCACGTAGGGAAACTCCAAGCATAGCCCTCTCCATTGCCCTTTGGGTGACTTTCAGCCTTCTAAAGAGGCCACGTTTCAGTGCCATATGTCATCACTGGCAACACGCACTGGTCAAAAACTTTTGTCTTGAGACACTGTGATATATGAGACGAGAAGTACTTAATAGTGATATGATTCAGAAAGGTAAAGATACTATTATTTTTTAAATTTCTCTTGGTATAATCTTTCTTCTTACTGTTATGAGAGTTACGGCTGTGTAGACTTATTATAACAGCAATTTATCTGTCTTACAATGACTAATTACTCAACATTTAAAACTATTCTTTATCTTACTATAGTTTAACTAAAATCTTATTTAAACACATAAACGTCTTGTATTTAACGACGCACCAAATAATGTTGCCTGTTCACACAATCGCTGAACTATCGTAAACCATAATAATCATAAAATTATAGTAAATATTACGTGATTAAGTAACCGGTTGAATAGAAATAATAGATGTAATAACCTACACCTTACTTTTGGTTCGAATATTAATCTTTCTGTATAAGTATATATACATATTGAATTCTGAATCCATAAAGTACATTTCCGTACCCGACCGCAGGAGGCAACTGCAGGCGACGTGTCGCCGCGACAGCGACACCATTGGTTTCTATGAATTTCTATGAAATACCTTCCGTAGCTAGCGACACATCACCTTCATAGAAATACATAAGATTACATAGAATCCAGTAGTGTCGCGTCAATACGTCGCCTACAGTTGCCGCCTGCGGTCAGCTACGGAATTCTACCTTTAGATTGCTTGCCAATTACCCAACTATTTTCTTTATCATTATACCACATAACAGCCGCAGTGATGGCCGTCATGAAAGTGATGGCACCGGGGTATGACTTTATGGTGTCTAAAAACGCTCTCCAGAAAAACAAATAACGTTTCAGTGACGTCATTCGCCGGTATATTACGGACGCTACGTGGCGGCCACAGCTCTTCTAGGAAACAGAAACTATTTGTAGTAAAAAGGTTCTAAATAAAATCTGAGTACAATGTAATTTGAACTTTGTCACCTACGAGATTGAGTTTGTTGTATCAAAACTTGAAAATGTATCTAAGATTCAAAATAGAAAAATATCTAAGTTTAGTTAATTCATATTTAAATTCACCTTTTTTATTTTTGCAATAAATTTATCATACTTAGCATTTTTAGCGTTGTCATTTTGTTGAATTTTAATTTGTTGTTACATAACTAGCGAATGGTAACTACTAACAATTATGTAATTCATAATTACAAAAAATAATGTTCTTTCTACCTTACGCGAGTCATCCAAAGATGCTTAGCTGTCAATCTAATCTAAAAATAACTTGTACGACTAGCAATTTGTGTGGAAAATACACAACATAGTGGAAATATTTGCATAAATAATATACAGATACAAAATATGATGTTAAATACCTATGAGTCAATTTGAACGGAGATTCCAGTATTTGCAATTCGTAAAGATTTTCATACTTATAAAAGTCATGGTCACTGGGTATGACTAATAAGCTAAACCAAGTTGTAATTACTGGGAACTACGATTTTTATTTAATTATTAACGTTGTAACCAATTACACTAATTAAGAAAAACATACAGATCTTGTATGGTATGCTTAACAACTTCCGTTTCCATGTGCCTTACACTGTTTTGAACACCTTATCCGAGTAAAAAGGAAGCTTTTCAAAGGAGAGATTTGAGTGCTATTGAATTTTTCTGAAAAGTTTTAGTAATATGTATTACGTATCTATAGTTTTCATCTGACATAGGTATATCTTGTAGTCAACTTTTTGAGGTTTTGATAGCTAGTTTTTAACCCCCGACGCAAAAACAGGGGTGTTATAAGTTTGACCGCTATGTGTGTGTCTGTAGTATCTATATCTTTCTGTGGCACCGTAGCTCTTAAACGGGTGAACCGATTCGAATGCGGTTTTTTTATGTTATTGTACTGTATTTGTACATCTTCTGTATCTGTATCTAATAAACTGAAGGTGTTTAAAAAACTTAGGGTTTCTTTATTTGCGAATAGTGTCCCCCTATCTAAACATATAATTTGTGCTTTTAATTATTTTATTGCGATGTACCTTCATGTGAAAATATACTGTTATTCGTACCTACTAAATACATAATATACATATATAATCAGCCTATTAATGTTCCCACTGCTGGGACACAGGCCTCCTCTCTGTGAGAGGGAGTGGGCCGTAATCTACCACGCGGGCAAAGTGCGGGTTGGTAGATGTCACATGTCTTCGAATTTTTTGAATTTTTCGTACTAAATGGGCGGTGATAATTTAGCTGTAAGGTCTACAGTTTTAGTACGGATTCCACCAATGAAATTGAACTCGATCAGCCCATCTAAACTGGTTCAAGAGCTGTCAGTGTCAATATTCCAAAGAAAATAATGACACTGACAGCTCTTAAACGTGGTTAATATGCTGATCGAGTGCAGTTTCATTGGTGAGATTCGCCCTAAGTAATGCATTTGTACAATCACACGATATGTTAATAATCTCGGCCTTAGAGTCATCTTGATTGCTATCAATACAGAGCTAAATGGTACACTGCGTACTAGATACATAGATTTGTGAATTATTCATAAAGAAGACTACGACGTTTGCTAATATTGATAGTAACACCACCGTGACGTCACCACGCCTCTATATACAACGCTTACAGTTTACATAACACGAATTCACACATAAAGGTTTCCTGTCCCACTGCAAATAATGGACAAGTATTTAACCAAGTATATTTAGGGTTCCTCAAAGAGTAAAAATGAGATTTATTCACCAAATGGCACCACATAGAGAAACTATAATAAGTAATAACAATTGTAACGTCTTGCACACTGTTGTAATCTATGTTTACAAATAAAGAATATTGATTTCAGACCTTAATACTAAGCCTATAATGCGCCTTTCCGAGTGTCGGTTTAGTTCGCCTGTCATAGAAGTCTGGTCTGGAGCTCTATTTAACTGTAATAGGTGGCCACTTTTTTTTTTACAAAATACATGTTTCTGTCTTTTATTATGCAAAATAGTAAAAAATCCAATTCCCTAAATCTACCTACAAGAAAATTTTAAGGTTTTCTGTACAGAACCTGTATTGTATGAGACCGACTAGCACTTGGCCGGATTTTTTATGTGCTTAAGTAATTATCATCATTGAATTTTAGAGGAAATCCTGCTGACTATGTATGTAAGGTTAAGCTGATCATGTTGTGCCGGATTCAAGATTCCGGTTTGCAAAATTTTTATGACGTATGTCAACTACTTATTTATAATAATGTCACTTGTTGCGTGAGTTAAGTAATATACAGGTACCTACATTTCTTTTTAAGCCAATGAACTTAAATGTCTGAATGCGTGAATCTTTCCCGTTGTACCGTATGCACCACTGACCTGCACCATCAATGGTGCAGAGAAGACTAATTAGTTTCGTTTGCACCATAAATGGTGCAAATGAAACTGCATTGATAGTATGGTCTCATCTGCACCATTGAGAATGGTGCAAACGAAACCGCATTGATTATGGGGCAACAATACAACAATAAATGAAAACAATGTCAATACTAGTGCAGAAGAGTATTTTGAAATCATCAATCAATCTGCCTAGCCTTTACCCAATTATATTGGGGTCGGCTTCCAGTCCGGATGCAGCTGAATACCAGTATTTTACATGGAGCGATAGCCCATCTGACCTCCACAACCCAGTTACTGGGTAATACTATACCCCTTGGTAAGACTGGTTGTCAGACTTTCAGGCTTCTGGCTACTTGCAACCACTGTCAAAGATCCACGAAAGACAGCCGGGAGCAACGGCTTAACGTGCTTTTCGAGGCACGGAGGGGTATTAAAAGATGGTCAAACATCCACGGACCAACCGCAGCAAGCGTAGCTTAACCAGAACGATCGACCCGTGCGGCTGTTATTACTTAGCCACAAGCCCCTGAAGTGAACAGCACAGAACTAATCTAAATGGTAGTGATGGCTTGCCCATGGACTTTTCCAAATCGACTGATTGACTATAGTGATTAACTGGGTAAATATTTGATTGAATTTTCTTTAGTAGACTGGAGACGTCATTAGTTAGATAAACGAAGTTTTATTAATCGTTGTATTGACGCCCCCCTGTATAAACTAAGTTGATTGATTGAATTGCGTTATTTGTAGAACAAGCTACCTTTAAATGGGTTTATCCACAAGACTCGACTCTACCCTGGCCTTAATTGACAAGGGCCTCATCATACATACAGTATAGGTACTTTCCCTGTACAGAGCAAGTACTCACACAATATTCATGAAATAATGACACAGCGGTCAATTAAGATTAATTTGTAATACCCCAAGACATTCTACAAGGATTTCTCAAGGCACACTTCCAAAGTTAAAGACATATCATTAACATGTTTTTTTTTTAACTTTCCTGCCATCTTTGAGAGTGATCTCGTGAAAAGGGACGGAAGTGTGTAACAGGAAGCCGGGGAAGCGCGCGCTATTTGATTTGACCAATGAGCGCGCGCGGTGCTAGAGTTGGCCGTCAGATGGTACCAACCCATTTTCCGAGAGCTTGTAAACAGGGTAATGATAATGATGATGATGATTGTTTGTATCATAGTCTGATTTAACGCATTATATGCAACTACGGTAAGGCTCGCTCGTTTTTTTTTTTGAAGTGAAATTGTCTTTAGGCGCGTTGAGCACTTTTTGGGTGAACAAAAATCATGGAACTCGCGACATCGTCACCTAACGCTCGAACAAAAGACAGCAACGCGAGAATCAAAAAGTTACTTAGTTTTCACTTCTATCGGCAGTCTCCAAAGACTGCTCGATTTTTTTTTTTAAGTGACTAATTATTATCTTCGGAAGGTAGGGTACGAACTAAACAAAAGTTTATAGATACACACTTATTTTGATCTGGTCCTAATTTTTTCTCTAGAATTTTCTCTTATACAGTGGTGTGGGTGCGTGTATAGGCACCAATCTTACATGCACCGTAATCCGGAACAACTATCTGAGGATCGAACCTGCGATATGTAGTTCCGCATTCAATCGCTCAACCACTACGCCAAAATTATCATTTTTGAATACCTCAACATCATGACCTTGTCCCTATTTATTTGTGGTTGCCAAACTTGTCTTTTTCTTGCATACTTCTCTATAAGAGCTCCCACACACATACAATTGTAAGTTGACCAACTATAGAAACTTACTAAGATACAGATACAGATTTATTTGGACAAGATATGCTGGCTAGCATATGTCACTTTACCTATTGGTATACTCTGCGATTTAGTCGGCCTACTTATAATTGTAAATCTGCTGTCTCCCTTAGGGACAAGACAAGACAAACAAGTATAAAATGAGGACAAATGTGTTATTATCATGCGAGTGCTATAGATAGAGTTCAGCGCTGTTCTGCCGCGTTCAGCGCTGTTCGCGGCTGATAGAAGCAGAACTGTACTTATGTATAAGTGTGACCAAAATCGTTCAGCGAAACTCGAATGGAGCTGAATAAGTGTGAGTAGTCCCTAAGTCGTCATCTCGGTAGTCACCCCCTTTTGATGCCTATTATCTCTAGCTTTCTTCCACTCACCTAAGATTCTTAACCATCCTATTCTCGCTGGGTAGGTCAAGGAAGTCCAGCAGGAACCGCAGCCTCTCCACGATCTCCCTGGTCTCCATGCCGAAGATCCATCCGAAGTACATCATCGTCTCCTTGATGGTGAACTCGCCGTACAAGGCGATCTCTTGAGGCATGTAGCCTACCCGCTTGCCGGGGACTCCAGAACCTGGGAGAAGATGGGGGATGTTAGAAAAAATAATTCACAACAGAAGAATCATCATTTTCACCCTGGCCTTGTCCCATATTACTTGGGGTCAGTATAACACGTTTTCTTCGTCTATTCGGGCTATTATATTCACAAGAATATCTCTAGGTAAAAGGACAGGATTGGCAATAATCCTGCCTAAACTAGGCCCACCTGTATATAAGGACAAATAAAGCAAAAATTTGCTTTGATTAAAATAAAATGTTTTTAGATTTTTTTCAATATTGTTTGTCATGCTTACTACGAAGACACCATAGAAGGTTACAAATTGCATAAGAATTGCATTGCTTATGATGTGTAGCATTTCGTATAATTTAGTAGAAACTTTTATTTCTATCTATAAGAAGTTATGTTGACAAACCGCTCGGTTCAGTTCTACCAAATCATAGACATGTTCTCCGGTCTGACCTCTGTAACTATTGTTTTTCTTGAACCTGCTTGCTAGTCTAAAAATTCTTGTGCTTGAAACGTGTTACGCACAAACTCTTCATTCATAGTCACACCGATTCCTTTGGAGATATAGCCCTCTCGATTGTAGATTTTTTGGACATATTGTGTCAGTTGATGGTGCAGGTCTTACCTTTGGTGCCGGGCTTGCCCCCGAGCACCCATATCTCTCCGCTGTTGAGTTTCCGCCTGCCCACGATGCAGGACAACAGCGTCGTCTTGCCGCATCCTGAAGCACCAAGTAGACCATATCTGTAAACAAAGAAAACAACTTAATTATTGTGATCTTGATTATTTCACACGCCTTATTTAAATGAGCAGTGGTAGCCAAGTGGTAATGGCCGCGACTTACGAATTGTAGGTCTTAAGTTCGAACCCTGAAAGGCGCTTTACTTTGTGTAAATTATTTCATCACTACAGTTCTCAAAACGGTGAAGGAAAACATCGTGAGGAAACCGACATGTCCTAGAACTAAAACTTCGAGGACAATCTACCAACCCGCACTGGGCCCGCGTGGTAGATTACGGCCCACTCCCTCTCACAGAGACGAGGCATGTGTCCCAGCAGTGGGAACATTATAGGCTGATTGTTCTATCTAAATGAACTTACATTCTGACTACACCTTAAGGTAACCAGGTAGTCCTGGCATAGATAGACCATATCATATCATTCATTTTACTATGACTTGATGTATGGTAGAGAGTTTTTTTTTTGTATTCTTGTCCCTACGACACAATTAGCCTAGTAACATGCAGGGTGGGGTCCTAGTAGCTACCATGGAGGTGACTAAAACATGATTAATTTCTATAGCCTAACCTGTAAAATCATGGTACAATCGAGAATAGAAAAAGATGTTTAATTGTAATTACTAAAGTTGATCACAATAATAATGAGACATATTTATCCTATTAGACATTGTAAATTTTCTAGGCCACTCAATTTCACCCAAAAACGATTAAATCTCAAGCCAACACATCAGCATTTCCTAAAACCGTCCGAGATCGCAACGTAACGGTCGGACGCCCGCGCTTGCGCTTGCGCACGCATGCAGCAATACACGAGGACGAAGCATTGCGAAACAACACCATTTACATTCTATTCCGTACCAGACCAACTAACACATGCGGTCTTCAACAATCTTATGAGATGGGAATAAGGTTGATTTTTGCTTGACAACCGTCGTAGGATGGACATCAGTTTCTTCATTGGAAAAAAATTCACTTTAAAAGAATCTTATGTGAATGTAATAAGGTGGGTTTTAGACTGATAATTCTCATAGGATGGACAGTCAGTTTCTTCATTGGTTTGAGGAAAAGACGGTATTACAGTATGTGGAGGAAGGCGACAATTGTGCAGGCAGTGGCTGTGACTTATTTCTCAATGGATTAGGATGTCGTTGTTTGCTTTGGGATTGGGCGTCATGGTATGCGCCTGCGCATTTCCAAGGGTGACGGAAGGATAAAGGAGGTTTGCGTATGTAAAGTTGCCTTGCTTTATGCTAATTAAGGCGTGGATTTTTTAAATAGAGCTTTGGGCCTTCTAATCGCATGAATGGTCAGCTTTAAGCTTTGTGCAGACCAGCGCGACACCGGTTATTGTTATACCGTGAAGTTTTCTTAGAAATTATTATATTGTTCGTGTCGCGTCGCGCGACGTCGCGCTGGTCTGCAAAAGCCTTCATGAACGTAAACCAAGCCAAAGGAGTATAAGGATCGTAGCAGAGTTTCTGCCTTCCCCCATTTGGAAAAAGGCGTGAATTTACGTAGGGAAATGGTCAGCTAGACAGACTGATGAAATCGAAACTTTTGCAATTCTAATCCTAACTTTTAATATTATAAATGCGAAAGTGAGTCTGTTTTTAACGCTTTCACGCAAAAACGACTGAACAGATTTAGATGTTTGGCACATAGGTAGACCATGACCTAGATTAGGACATAGGCTACTTTATATCCCGATATTCTCACGGGATCGAGACTTATGTGGGTGAAACCGCGGGGCGCAGCCAGTTTGCTATAATGACTACGTCGATATGATCGCCATTTGTTTTAAATAGCAGAACATGAGAACTGTGTTGCCAACCGTGACTTCTTCACAGGCGAGAATTAGCCACTCATTATGTAGCCATTTTTTTCCTGCAACCACGCAAAAATATAGCCTAATTTACTTTACTACCTGAGAAATCCAAGGTATAAGCGTATCCTATTTTTAGACGATGATCGCAAAAAATATTTAAGTAAAAAAAACCCATACTTATTAATTTTGTTATTTACTTCGGTAATATAATGTATTTCCTATACTGTTATGGTGTGAACGCCTATGTGTTAATGAAACCCATAAACTAACTGACCACGAATAAATTCAGACGGATTATAAAAAACCTGCGAAGTGCGTGTCGGAGCACGCACATTGAAGCGTTCCGTAGTTGGAATGAATTTATTCTAAGGAAAACCGTTAATATTGTGGTTGAAAAACATGTTTTCCCATACATTCCAACTGCAAATGTAAGTTTGTACGCACAATATTGGGAGATTTACCATGTTATTTTAAGACCATAGACTTCTTGTAGGTTTTCCAGAAATCTATAATTATAGAACTATTTCCTGTATTTAAAAAAAAATTTGGTTCAGAAATTTTTCTGATATGACAATCAAAAGTGACCACTATATTAAAATTTCAGTTATTTACGTAGCACGTCCGTGTTTGGGTCACAGAAATTCATATGTGTACCAAATTTAAACTTAATCGGTCCGTGAGATAAGGACCAAATTGGCTTTGACAGACAGACAGACATACACACGAGTGATCCTATAAGGGTTCCGTTTTTTCATTCGGGTATACGGAACCCTAAAAACGTAAAAATATGTGACGTGGGTAGGTTTTTTTTGTGGCAATTCTATGTTTTTTTGCTGTATGTTCGATTTATTTAAGACGTCACGGAAAGCCATAAATTTTAATATTCGTAATTATTAACTGTTTTTTATTAATAACGGGAACTTTGACCGTGATTTCTGAGTACCTTATGAGGTTTAGAGACCTCCGATGGAAGGATTTTTCCATCGCCTTAAATTCTGCAAAATACAGGAAGTTTCCGATGAGTTGCCTGTCGTAGAGACAAACTGAAATATCTCATGTGCTTATCGGATTACTCTACAAACCAGAGATTATCTACTGTTCAGACTACCCAGTAACTATTGTCTTATGTTCCTTAAATCCATCCAAAGGTTGTCTTAAAATATCACCTTAAATTAGAGTTAACACACACAATGCCCATTGTGTTACCACATCATGAAATTTTCCACATTTTTATCTGAACTAGCAGCGCCCCGCGGTTTCACCCGCATAAGTCTTGACCCCATGGGAATATCGAGATAAAAAAAGCTGAGAGGTGTCAAGGGACACCCGGATGGAACGAAGTTATGGAATGAACCTCACAATGCCACTAATTAGTACCTGTGGTCGCTCACAGATGGCGTTATAATTAAAAATAAAAAAGACGTGTGGCACTCGGGGACTGCCCCGGCGAAGCTATTGCATAGCATTTTTTATCAACTTACGCAATTGTAAAATATTAACCCGAATACAAGAAATAGCAATGATGACATTGACAGGAACTGTTATTCACATTTATAGTTTTTAAAACTTGACACAACGTAATGGGAACATCAAACTAATAAAAAGGTTTTAATTTAACTATTAATAGTCAAGGATCATTCGTCTAAGTAAATTTGAACTTTATTGTCAAACAGTTAAACATAATTTTCAATACGACACTCTCGTATCATTCGTCTAAGTAAATTTGAACTTTGTTGTCAAACAGTTAAACATAATTTTCAATACAACACTCTCGTATCATTCGTTTAAGTAAATTTGAACTTTGTTGTCAAGCAGTTAAACATAATTTTCAATACAAAACACTCTTTTCTTAGGTAGTATTTTCGTTACGAAATTTCTGGATTAGGTCTCCACGCTCAAGGCCCGCGATAGAAGCTATGCAATAGCTTAAAAGTGTCGTTACAACTTTTGGTCCCAATCAAAATTTTTCCGTCTAGCCCCCTTTCGCAACGCGCAAAAGGGAACTTCGTTCCAAAATATCAAAAAAACTAAACTATCTGTGTGCTGAATTTCATCCAAATACGTTCAGTAGTTTTTGCGTGAAAAAGTAACAAACATCCATCCATCCATCCTCACAAACTTTTGCGCTTATAATATTAGTAGGAATTAGTTAAGAGGGTTTATTCTGAAAGTTGGCAACGTCGCAAATAGATGTCAAATATTTCGCTGTTTTGATTAATTTGATAATATTTATGTATGGAAATAAAAAATGTGGCTAACTAGCGAACTAGAATATTGATTATGAAATGCAATTATAACATTGACTTTGATGTTGTACCCGTTTTAGGTGTAAAAAAATCATTTGGAAAGTTTCCAAATACTTTTTTTACGTCCAAAACTAAATATTCGGTGTTACGATTATTAATTATTGCTATTCATTAGTAATATTCTAGATAGTTAGTTAGCCACATTTCTTATTTCCATACAGTATTATTTCCGAATTAATCAAAACAGGGGAATATTTGACAGCTATTTACGACGTTGACAACTTTTAGGTTGCACCCTCTTAAGAGTAATCTATCTTACTAGATAGTATTACTTGTAGGATAAAAATCTCTCTCCTTTTCAGAAGGTACCCCATTTAAAAGTCAATTCAAGAGTTTAATACGAAAATCCTTTCTGACAACCAACCGTTATCACCAACTCATTCACCAAGCATAGTGCTAGAAGTTTATCTTTAAAATCATCAGTGAAGACGGCACTCTTCATCAGAAATTATGACCTCAAAACGTCCCGCATTAAATATATTCTGTCAATAATTAGGTCTCAATTTGTATGTCATTCACATATCCTTCCCTTATTAAGGCACCCATCTTGACAGTACATAGCATCAGTTATGTACCGCACATAATGTAATGGCCACCGTCGTATATGGCACAAGTATTTTAATTGTTAGGCTTGACGTCAGATAGAAGTCCTTACGACTTCCTGACGATGTTGGAACTACGACGTATTGTTACGTAGTTGTTGGGCTGAAGAGTTTTGAGTAAACTTGTACAATATGTAAAAAGCTAAGCTATCGTAAACCTTGTACCGTGTCAATCCTGTTGGAATTCGTTGTGGAAATACGAAACGTTTTGATAGCAATTTTGACTTGTGTCCTTAGCCCGCTGGGTTTTGGGTGCTGAGATAGGGGATTTTTGGCTACGCACAGGTCGTTAATAGTATAATTTTTTATTTTAGCTTATTCCAATTCTGTTTTTTGTTCGTTTTAGATGCTCCTTTTTAGTTTTTTACTAAGGTTTGTATTTCCTGTGCGGGTCCTAAATAAAATTTATTTTATTTTTCTTTCTTAGTTGACGAATTTCAGCCAAACTTTTGGCATAAAAACATTCATGTATTTTTTTCAAACTAAAGTGATTCGTCGTCACCGGTCATTTCTGTTGCGTCCAAACAGGATGGTGCTATCTTTTTTGTTTGAGAAGTTCCTATGAACACCTTCCGGCTCCACCGTCAGACTGTGGACACTACCTGGTGTAATAGCATTTGAATACATATCGTATGAGTCCAAACACGATGGTGCTATCGAGTTTGATTGAGGTATTCCTATGTCTATAAAAAATAAATAGTTTGGAAAATCCAAAAGTGCACGCCTCATACATAATACTCATTCATAAACGAAAAAGAATTTCAAAACATAGTTTCTAAGTGAGTACAATAATACCTCAATGACAAAAATTAACAATTTATAACTTTTCATGAAGTCGTAATGTCAAAGACTGACAAAGATATTTACTTGGCGGTTGCTAGGCAACATCAAGTCAAAGGTTGGAAATATTTAGATATAGATATTATATTTTAGTAAGTATTTTTTTAATTATAATTAAACTACTTTGAATAAAAGAGCCATTTTCAATAGGGCTACGGCTGAAACAAATGTATAAAAAAAAAATTGACTCAATTAATTGATTTTATCGCAAGCTACAACGTTTTCAGGGTTCATAAATTGACGGACAGGATTTTTTTTTCAACTATTTTGATGCTTTTTCCATTTCTGCTGCATTAAATCAATTGTTAAAAAGTACAGTATTAATCTCCATTTAATCATCTATACAATGGTATATAAATTAAGTAGGTTTTGTGTACTAGCAGGAGTGTAACAATAAAAACAGTTACAGAAATGGGGCAAAAAAAATATTTCGATCGTAGAGCACACTCTAATGCTTCGCATTAAGAGTCGTGCAATAAAAAAATTGTTTTGAATACTGATTTGACTAATCACAACCGATTTTTCAGAAATGGAGTCACCACATCTCAACAATAACGGTCAAATATTATTAAACTTATAATATAAACGAAACAAAACATGTATCCCTATAAATATAAACACACCTATTATAATAGGCCTAGCGTTCTACCATAAAATAATTCTACGTCAATAATTATTGGCACTCCCATTTGACTGACGTCATTTGACGTCAATAGGCGTCATAAGGAGTGCTTTGCTGACGTTTCTCTATGTGCTATTGAGTACCTAAAATAATTGGTTTAACAATTGATTTCATGTATTAAAGTCAATGTACTTGGTAACGGATAGAGTGATCGTAGAACCATGTGGAAAGTAGGTAGTCTTTTTTGGAATGTAAAATGCCTTGTGTTTAGTATAATAATTTAAAAGCCAATGGAGACGTAGTGTAGGACGCCTCAGCTAGTTGACATTAATGAGGAACAGACTGCGAAAGGCGGAGGAGGACCGGGTTTTAGTGGCTTAACTTCGGAGAGGCCTATACAGCAGTGGACTGCGATACACTGAGGTGATTGAACCAAATTTAGGTTAGCTAAAGAAAAAAATCTAGTAGGTAATTTGCAATTTATAACCTGCTTGTTTTTATTTTTATTTTAATAAACATAAATCTCAGGATGTCTGCATAGTTCCGACTAAACTTTATCGAATAACGATTAATTTTGTCAGCTAAGTTAATTACAGTTAAAATGTAATGAACGTTCCGGAATAAATTCTCTAATGATGCGGTCACACAGGTGGACACAAAAAGCGACTATAATTTGAGGAGGTTCTTTTCAAAACTTGATTATTCCACTTTCGACAGAACACCTTTTTTTTCGGTTGTTTATAATAGTAATTTACTTGCAGGGAAAACAAAAGTTTGACAAAACGTGATTGACCCAAAATTCCAGTTCGAAATTCATTCCTAACAAAACTATTTTCTCTAATTCTGAAAAATATAAAAAAAGTGGAAAAAACAAGTTTTGAAATTAACTTCCTCAATTTATAATCTGTATAGATACAATATAGATTTAGCTACAAATACCTCTGGCTACTTGCAATTCCTAATGTCTTTGGAATTTTTTGGAACACTTTTGCACGACTCGTAATGCTTCGCATTAGAGTGTGCTCTACGATCGAAAAATATTTTTTGCCCCATTTCTGCAACTGTTTTTATTGTTTCACTCCTGCTAGTACACAGAACCTACTTAATTTATATACCATTGTATAGATGATTAAATGGAGATTAATATTGTATTTTTTAACAATTGATTTAATGCAGCAGAAATGGAAAAAGCATCAAAATAGTTGAAAAAAATTTCCTGTCCGTCAATTTATGATCCCTGAAAACATTGTAGCTTGCGATAAAATCAATTAATTGAGTCAATTTTTTTTTTATACATTCGTTTCAGCCGTAGAAGGAACCCTATTGAAAATGGCTCTTTTATTCATAGTAGTTTAATTATAATTAATAAAATACTAGCTAAAATATAATATCAATATCTAAATATTTTCAACCTTGATCCGGTGCCGTTGCCTAGCAACTGCCAACGTAAATATCTTTGTCAGTCGTTGACATTACGACTTCATGAAAAGTGATAAATTGTTCATTTTTAAACTATGTTTTGAATTTCTTTTTCGTTTATGAATGAGTGATAAGTATGAGGCGTGCACTTTTGGATTTTCCAAACTATTTTTTTTTGCTTCTGGTTTTATTGGTATAGGTATGTTATGTAACAAGTTTCTTGTTTTATACGATCGAAAACGTCGTCTTAATATGCATGACATTTTACGACTCGTTTTTACTAACTCTCAAAGAATGTAAAAAAACCTAATAACCTAAATAAACAAACTTAGACTGGTTTCAAGTCTTACTTTTTCAATCAACTGGTTTGTTTTTGTTACTAAATTATGAAATAAATGCAATCAATAAGTTATATTTTAAAACTGCAATAAAACGGACTATAACAAAACATTGTAACCGCAAAACTATTGAATTAGTAGATAATTTGACTTAGCAAAACATTTTTTTTAATTGAGAGATTTTGCGTCATTGTCAGGATTATGAATCAATCAAGCTATCAAAACAGGCTATCGTCTGAAACAATTAAATCTAAATAAAAACAAGTTCTACCTTTGAGGAATTAATAAAAAAAATTGGCTTTAAAAAATATCTCTCACGAATCTGCTTCGTTAATTCGTTCCTCCGTTCTATGACTAGCAAAGTTTTCACCAAAAGACGAAAAACTTACGAGGAAAGAACTCTAAAACAAATAATAATATATCTTTATTAGAACTATACCGATTATTTACCAGTACATCTGTTTATTAAGATTCAAACGTCCCATCCTCTCGTCGTATTGTACCAAAACTTCCGGCTTACAATATTACTACTCATATTGTCTTCCATTAATTGTTATATTACAATAATTATAAAACGTTTGTCAGAGGTTAACAATCTTTTGTTCTTCGCCCTTGCTACCTTGGCATCACGCCAGAGACTTCCTTGTGGAAAATAGTTGTTTGTTAGTTAATCTATAGGCATTTTACCATCAAGGTATGGTCTGTACCAAATGTATCTAATGAAAATGTAAACAAACGAATCAAAAAACGTACGTGTGGATGCCATTTTGTAGTGTCTTGCAAATCGAATGCTTTGATTTGAAAGCCGAAATTCTAATTTTAAATCGTGTAAAAGATGTTTTTCATTTGACAATGGAGGTTAATTTTATAACCTCAACATTCGTCGATGATTTTTCAATTATATGTACATAATTTAATAATTTCATTTAAACAATAAATGTTGAAAAAACCTGAACAGGGTTTGTTTACAGTTTCATAATATACTTTTGGAATTGTATAGAGGTGTGTGATAATTATGTGAGATTGCTATCAGGTAATCTGATTTGGCATTCCTCCAACAGGTTACAATGTTATTTGTACAACTCCTAGCGAGAAATCAAAGGGGTTCTGTGCCAAAGGAGATAAAATTATAATGTGAAGAAAATACTGTTGAATCGTTCCTTTGCAATTTAATTGCCTAACTACGTAAAATATGTACGGGATTTGCCAATTTAGATCTTGATCTCTTGTTACGGGATATTGTAATGTTTTACCAATTTAAAATGACATATTGATCGCAATGTGTTTCATTTTGACAGTTCAGCCTCGTTCATTGCGGTATTTATGATGTTGAGCAGACGAATTTGTCAAACCTATGAAACAATGAATTAGCTATATCCTTCAAAAGTTTCGGATTGTGATAGAAAGGGCAGGAAACTCAGACAAGAGATGGTCTGAGTTTCTAAAATTTTTTTCTTTAAGTACTTTATTCCTTTTTCCTTGCAGTTCCAAGAGTCAATTATACAAGGTGGAGACGACAATGAAACAATAAATTAAACGGCGTGTCTCTAATGACGTTCCCATTCTGCATATTATACAAAAATTCAATCGAATATATTCAATAGTTTAGTCAATATAGCTAGTAGAAGATCGGCAATATCCATAGTCGGCTCGGGTTATTCCGTTTATCCACCCCAAAAAATCCACCCTAAGGTGGATACTCGGAAACGTATGTCCGAGAATCCACCCTAGGCCTAGCTGGATAAACGGAATTTATAGGCTTAGGGTGGATACATTACATTTAATTTGTTTGAAAAACAAATTTTTTTTACTTCGAAGCTAGGATTTATTTGACAGTTTCAAAATACTCTTATGCGTTAGTATTGCCAGTGTTTTTATTTATTGCTGTATTGTAGTCTCCACATTGTGTACTACACAAGACAAATAAAGTTGTTGTACTCACATGGTGCCCTTAGCGACTGTCATGTTAAGGTTACTGAGCACGTGGTTGGGTCGCTTCTTCGAGCCGTAGTCCTTGAACGCGTGCCGCACACACACCGCCTGTTGACGTTTCTGCCATACCTGTTGATATAATAAGGTGTGAATATAGGTAACAATTTGATGAATAAAAGGGACACAGTTCGATTCTAACTTAATAGCGGCTCGGAGCACAGTACCGCAGATTTCACCCCCGCTGAACCATGAATTCGTCGTTACTGCGCAGCGACTCGGGGTGTAATAAAGTAGAATCAGCTTGTACTTATTACACAACAGGAAAGAAGTGCGATATAATTGTATCTGGCATACTATAAGTTGAAGCAACAATGAAAACTGCACTGTCTAAACTCTAAACAGTGTTTAAAGAAAGAAAAAAAAATGGTTGAGATGATGAAGGTCATCCATTGCTTCCATTTTATTGTTTGGCAAGAAACTAGCATCATGTAAATGGGGCTTTACACACAGAAGACACCATCGACTAATACGTTTGCTAACTCTCTCTTTGCCTAGCCGTATCCCATTTCATTTGGGCTCGGCTCTCCTCGTCAATTCTTCGTCAGATGTTTCGGTTCTGGGTCGTCGAGTCATTCACTTCAACATGTTTGCTAACTGCGTATGGCATTGATGTAAAAGTCATCATCAGCTAAACCTTTTCCCAACTACCCTGGCTGCTTGCAATCTGAACAGATACGGCTATGACGCTTAAGTCACCCTAAGGACCAAATTGACTGTGGCCAGTATGGCTACAACTCTTACGATAAGGTAAAATACCTGCAGTTCAGGCTTATATTTCACTTGAACACCATGGTCGCGCTACCAGCATAATATACTTAACTTTATGGTTGGTATCTTACTAGGAGTTTTGATCGGTTGCGCAACCGATCAAAACGCCTCCGCTACCATACATTTTTTGTCAGTACGACCATGGTTGCGCAGCCACTAGTGTCCTAGTGAGCCCAGATCGACTTAACGAATTCTTAGGAAGGAAGGATTTTATTCGCGGAGTTGTAAGTACATGATAAACAATAAGACACGTGCTGACAACAATGATGGTAACTGACCTTGATGTTATGAATTTGGCGAGACAATTGAAAGAAATCTGAATGCGTAACTGTTTCTTTTCTCTCTTATATCAAGTTCTACTTAATCTATTTATCTCAAGTATATCCTACGAAGACTCTTGGAACTGTCCTTTGTTTTTCCTCGGGATACTCAACCAAAGGCGTTACATAAAGTATAGGAGGAGCACAGCTAAGTTTAACTGAATATTCCGAATCCATCCAATCCATCATTATGTACGAAGACGTCAGAATATTTCATTCGGCAGGAGTCCGATATTTCCTTCCAGCCATCCCTAAACTAAAGACATCAACGATAAAAACGATGTTATATGTACTGCATTCAAATCGGTTCAACCGTTTGAGAGCTGCGGTGCCAGAGGCAAACACATAGAGCGGTCAAACTTATGACACCCCTCTTTTTGCGTCGGAGATTAAAAATGGTCATCATGTTTGGTAAAACCCTGACCATTCAGCAGACCCTGACAAATTGCCAATAAAAAAATTACACTCTCGTCGTCCGATATCAATGTCATCAAGGCTTCGTTGAAAACAATACCACATTGACGGTCTTCCTCATTCGGGACATTTATGGCAAGTAAGTAGCCATTGTAGTAGTGACTCCTTGTACCTTCGGAGTAATGTCTGATTCATGTGTATGGCTAAAATCTCGGCTGTTGACCTTTAGGTGTTCAGTGCAGGAGTACCTTGGTCCCTAGAAAAGTCTATCAGGTGATCAGAAACAAAACTTAATCGTTTTGTTTCTGATCACTCTGTAATTTTGGAAGGAACGTGATAACATTACTACTTCGTATCATCACGTTTTAAAGTGGCACCCGTGGCACATCTAGGTTTTTTTAAATATTTTTTAATATGATGTGTAATAGTGATTTCGATATCCTATTTACAGAATAAACAATTTCATTTCATTACAATTTTGTAAAGAACATTTGGCAATATAGGGCAATTTTAAAGGTTTCAAAACGAATGCCGTAATTTTTCTGCAGGACATCTTAACATGTATATTATCATGTATTCTATGTTGTAAATGTCAAAGTAAATAAGGGTCCTGAATAAACTTAGATGTTTAACGTTCACTTGAGCTGCGATACTAACATAGATAGTCGATGTATCGTTCTCTGGTTTCAGAAAGGAAACAATGTCATCTAGTTGGTTTATCGTATTCATGGTGGCCCGGACGTTCCCATATCCAATTCTTAAGTACCAGGACAGAGACATGATTAACGGTGGAGGAAAATATCTTGAGGAAACCTAGAATTTACTGCCAAAAATTCGCAATGCAAATTCCAACACGCACAAATTTTGCTTGATGATTTGTAGTGGTTCCTTCTGTGTAATTTTTAATGGGCCTTTGTTATATAACGGGACAATTATAGCCTAGTATTTGCGTAGCGGGAAATCGTCTAGTAATGACTAGTACCATGAAATTTGGGAAAACCTCTCGTCGTAACTGCTACTACATATATAGACCTTATCTTTAGGAAGGTATCACCTACAATCGGAGTTTCCTATAACCATTTCATCGTTAGCTGAATTATCAGCTTTCTGGTTGACCGCATTGCTGGACATAAGCCACTATATACTGTGGAATTCTATATATATCCTGTGGCTTTCTGCAAATTTTTTAGATTGACATCTATCTCAAATTATAGAAAGCGTTGGTATAATTAAATCCCTTGAAAAAATTACCCCGAACAGATTTGAAGAATGCCAAACAGTCTTCTATTTTTATTATGATAATTCATTATCATAAAAAAATATATAAGATATGCATAAATAGTATAGACTATTGATTACATATTATCTGTACTCGAGTCACTGGCAGATATGTTTTTTTGCAACTACAATTATTCGTTTAACAAGGTCATCTTGGATTTTGTGATATTTAAATAAATTGCACTGTGTTGGCGAGGGAAAGTTTCTTTAGATGCGTTGAGTGATTTTTGGTATGGGGTAAAGTTATGCATTTGCGTAGTGCTGCTATAGAATATAGATGGCGCTAAAATCAATCTGCCTAGCCTTTTCTGTCGGGGTCGTCTTCCAGTCTAACCAGATGCAGCTGAATACCATATTTTATATAGAGCGACTGTCTATCTGACTTCCACAACCCAGTAACTGGGTTATACGATACCCCTTGGTAAGACTGGTTGTTAGACTTTCGGGTCATTGCCAACCCGTAACGACTGTCAAAGATCCACGAATGACAGCCCGCTTAGCGTGCTTTCCGAAGCACGGAGGAGTCTCGGTATGTTAAGATGATCACCCATCCAAAGATCAACCCTGGAAAGCGTAGCTTAAGCGGATGGATTGAACCGTGCGGCTGTTATTACTTAGCCATGAGCTCCTCAACATAGATAGAATTTTTGTGGTCGGTGCAGCATTTTTTTTATGAGTAACAGTTTCCTCTCGCTTTCCTGCAATCTGCACAGAACATAATTATGCATATATACCCTTAAAATCTGTGAGAGTGATATCGTGAAAAGGGACGGAAATGTGTAACAGGAAGCCGGGAAGCGTACGGTATTTGATTTGACTAATTGGCGCGCGCGGTGCTAGAGTTTGTCGTTTGAAACGACCATGACGAGGCCCCGACCCTTTCTTCTTCTTTTCGTGTAGTTAGTGACTAACCTGGAGTCAGAGTTTTAAACTCGCATATGAGCCTCTGACTTCGCTTCACATGCCGTCGAGAAATATCTCTCAAGCATGCCGGTTTCCTCTCGATGTTTCCTTGACCGTTTTTGAAGCAACTGATAATATGGCTAGAAAGGGGGTGACTACCGAGATGACGACTAATAGAGAAGTATGGAAGAAAGGGATGTGTTGCGCCGACCACAAATAAATTGGGATAAGGGCAGGAGAATGATGATATTATGTATATCGATCAGTACATATTCTGCAAATTTTCTTACGTTTAAAATCGCTAAACTACTACGCATAGGTGACCGTTCGCTTTTTTTGTATTTTTTTTGTTCATCATCATCTCAACCGGAATCACTACCTGTCTAGGCCTCCTTTCATTTCTGCCATTCCGTGTTAAAACCCTAAAATGACATAAGGAAACCATCATCAGATTTCACTAGTTTAATACCGGTTTAATTACGAACAGAATATAATAGCACTCGTAACTGCGTGTAGTTTGGACAATGGCTAATTATGCAATACATTTTGTAACTACGCCTCCTAAAGCGATTGACATAGTTTGGAGTTATGTATTCTTTGGAGAGAGAAATCTGCGAGAGTGGTAGATGGCGAAATAGGGTTCTAGAAATTATATGTTTTTGATTCTAGGTGTATTTTTTTTACTGTTTGCTTAGCAACACCACGCTATTTCATCATCTGTCTAGTCTTTTTCCAACAGTTCTGAGTCGAGGTTCGAGGGTCTGTGAGTTTCTTGCCCGTTCTTCTCCATAGGAACCTACTAAGCTTTGGAATGGGCAACTAGCTTCATCTTTCTAGCTGACCGACCCCTTGACAATTCAAAAGTACCTGTAATTGGTTTATTTGAAATAAATGCTTTGAGTTTGAGTTGAGTCGGATTCAAGCGTTGCTTAACCTTGATAATAATACTTACCAACGAACCCAGATATGCCCAGAGGTAAATAATTTTTTATGGCATACTTACAAAAACTGAATTTATGATCATTTGAAGTTTTATTGAGTGTGGTGTTGTTGAGTGAATGTTTTGATAACAGCCTACTAGTTTTATGAGCCAATTTTTTAAATATGTTTCTAATCATGTTTTTTCTTCCCTTTTTTAAATTAAATTTTAGTTTATTAGCATTTTCTTTTAATCCATCAGTTCAGCAAAACTGAACACAAAGTCCACTGTACTCTAGTGGTTAAGCCTCATTTACACGACGTAAGTTTTTTGCCTGTGGCAAATAATAGATAATATCGGAGCAATAAATGACTTTTATTGTTGCTTCAATATAATTGTTATTCAGTTTTATTGTAGGTATGCTACATGTAAGAAACTTGCATAGTATAAATCAGGGTGGTCATTGGCACCCATATTATACGGGGTGACAGGGACATCGACGCGAAGCCTGTTACCATGGATTCAGTACATGATTCTAAACCCCCAAGCGTTGAAATTTATCGTAGGTTATAAAAAAAAAATCTGCTGTTCCATAGAAAAGTGCAATACCTACGCGGTCAAAATGTATGGGACAGCAGTTTTTTTTTTTTTAAATAACCGACGAAAAATTTCAACGCAGGGGGTTCAGAATCATGTACTGAATCCATGGTAACAGACTTCGCTTCGATGTCCCTGCCACTCTGTATATTCAGCTATCATCTACTTGGGTGGTCACTTATTCCTTCTTCAACTGTATACGTGACACTATTCATGTTTCATTGCCTTGAATTAGAAATGAGTGCTTCATAATCATTTGTATCGTTATTTAATTATGTCAGGTTATTTCAAACTAATTGGTTATCACATTTCGTAATGAGCATGCGACCAAGGTATTTGAGAAATACAGAGAATTGATATTAATAGGCTTAGAGTGTAGGATAAGGAAAAAATATGTGTGTGGCACTCGGAGACTGCCGCGGTAAAGCTATTGCATAGCTGTTTTTATCAAATTATGCAATTATAATACTGCATTTGTGATAATAATAATAAAATGTATGTATGTAGAGTACTCACTCATTTTCTTTCACTATTTTTTTGTGACTTTCTTCATTAATAATAGCTGCTCTTTCTTGAATATTTAAATTTCTCGGCATTGTAAAATATTAACCCGAATACAAGAAATAGCAATGGTGACATTGACAGGAACTATCATTCACATTTATAGTTTTTAAAACTTGACACAACGTAATGGGAACATCAAACTAATAAAAAGGTTTTAATTTAACTATTAATAGTCAAGGATCATTCGTCTAAGTAAATTTGAACTTTGTTGTCAAACAGTTAAACATAATTTTCAATACAACACTCTCGTATCATTCGTCTAAGTAAATTTGAACTTTGTTGTCAAACAGTTAAAAATAATTTTCAATACAAAACACTCTCCTTAGGTATTAGGTATTTTCGTTACGGAATTTCTGGATTAGGTCTCCACGCTCAAGGCCCGCGATAGAAGCTATGCAATAGCTTAATAAATCCAAATCTGATGTAGTAGTCTGATCAAGCTAACTTTGGTGCAACGAAGCTATCTTGAGTCAGATTTTTAGGTCGATAAAAGTCTATTGGTGGGTTTGGTATTAATCAATTAGTCAATAATTATCATAGAGTTAGATAAGGTTATCCAAGTCCATTACGTCGCCATTAAGCGCCCTTATTACATGGAACTTAAACATAACTAGCGAAATGTTGTTGTACTATAGGTACACCTCTGCCTAACCCTTCGGGGAACAAAGATGTGATGACATCATGTGTTATGTTATGTTAGGCACAGGGCTCAAGATATGGACCATAGCCCATACAACTCTTCCTGTGTTAAATGTAGTGTGTCACATAATAACATTTGGCTAGAAAACAGACAAAACTGTATCTTAAGGGCCGCCTTCACGAGCGAGAGAATCGCAGCGATATTATCGTCGTGACTCGTATTTCTATACACTCTCTTAAGGGCCTTCTCCACGAGCGAGAGAATCGCGGCGATGTGACGAGTGGCTGAGTGCGAGCGAAACGTCATCGTATCGCCGCACGCTCGTCGCTACAGGCGGCGCACCCTCCGCGCTCTCGCCGCGGAACGTGTCGCTCTCGCAACGAGAGCACTGCGAGCGCGCTGTCTTAACGCAGGCGTTCCTCGTTAAACGTGGCGATTCAGTTACGAGTCGCGACGATACGCTGGCGGAATAATCCTCGTTCGTGGAGATTACCCGATGTAGAAGCGCGGATCCGTTGCGAAGGCAGAAAACATCGACTGCTGAGCGTGCCTTCGTGTCGGACAACCGTGCCGCGTCCCCCTACCGCGCGTGTTGACCGCACTAAATAAGCTCGTTGAAGCCAACCCGGACTGCGATCTCTTTGATAACAAATTTCCCAATTTAATTGTTATGTGCCTACATTTTTGTGAGAATAATAGTATCTAATTGTTGTTATTCGTTTATGTGTTATGTTCGTACTTATTATATACATGTTGATTTATGTAATTGGTTTCTTAAGCCGTGTAAATCAAATAAATAAATAAATAAATTCTCTCGCTCGTGCAGGCGGCCCCTTAGAGCTGACTTTTATTTGGTCAAATATTTTTGAGTACACGTTCGATGTGTCAGCGAGAGTGCTTTACACTTTCTTAAGCAGTTGTGTATCAAGAAGAAAATAAAGCATACACTGACCGAGCTCTCCTGTTTTTCGAAAGGCGGTGAGAACTGTATCTGGCTCATCTTTGACTCCTTCGCGTCGCCCATTGGCGACGGAGGCGAGGTCTCTCTGTAAACAAAGGAAACACAACGTTAGTTACATTGTCATTAGGTTTATATTACAAGGTAAGATGTAGAAGGAGTTAAGGATTTTTGTCTGTGAGATTCCGGCATCGTATCTCAACCAATCGTGTTGGGACTCAATTATCATAGCTATTTCCCAATTTAGTAGGGGTTGGTCTAAGCAGACATGGTTGTATACAAATATTTTCACTTCGAGCGACTGCTAATCATCCCTACTGTCCAATCACCTATGGTTCCCTTTGGATCTTGTTTGCAGCTAAAATGACAGTTTGGTAATTCATACACTTGTATATGCAAATCTAGGTCAGATGACACTGTATCATAACGTAAAGCGCTCGTAACTGTAGTTACTGAAACAGGATGTTTAATATGTTTATCCTTTCACTCGTAACTCAACATTCATCGTGCATGAATGTTCAGTTGCTATTGCTTGAGTAGCGGAGTATTACCTGACAATGTTTTACTTTTTTAAAGACGAGACTTCAATAAATTCTCGAAGTAAATGAGTTATCAATTTTATTGTAAACAACCTCGCGGAACATTTACTCGCTGAGAGATGTCAATCAAACACAATGTCAAAAACATTGAAATGTTTCGAATTTACCCGTTTTTGACTGACAGCGTTCGAAAGACCAAAAAATTCCAGCATCAATGACCAAAAAAATTTAATATAAGGGATCCCTACACTTACTGATATAATTATGATAACGAGGCGATCCTATTAGAATGATGAAATAAAACCGACCGCTTTGAAAAAAAAAACATAGATTTAACACTGATTTACATGTTATTTGCAATAATAGGTACAAATGCTGTGTGTGCAGAATGCACGGCGCGTAACTCGGTAATGTACGGTTCCGTACAATACTTGTCAATTAAATTATCAAAATGCACACACACACACTCATACACACACACGCAAACGCAATCACTCGACTCAGCACATTTACACTCCTCTTCATTCTAATTTGTTTTATTTAATTTTAATTATAATAAAAATTCTTTTGTGTTTTGAATTACTGTAATCTCCAAAGCATAACAACATGATTTTTGTGATAGTCGTAGAGAGTCGAAACTGTCTCTCCTAAATAGAGATTACTCAGTGATCTAGCTAGGAGAGCAGCGATTCACCCAACAATTCATTGTACCTACACCATGTTATTAATAATGCATATAGTTCCTCATATACTACAAATGATTGATTAATTTAAAGTATCGACTCGGAATACATGAACAACTATGCACCTACAACATAATATACAAATATGTAGGTTTCGTTAAAAAAAACCCGTTCTCAACATCTGTGGCCCAATACTTCCAGGAAAATGTCAGGATGTTGTCTCTTTAAGGCGTCAATCAGTCAGACTGCCTTGACCTGAGATGAGTCAGACTGTCGCCTTCATAAACGGGCGTTTAAATCATGGTGCAACCTGTCAGGTAACTTTTATGATAGTGCGAGGTGTAAGGTGAAACTGTCAACGTAAAAGTAGCTATTTTTGGCGAGGTGGAATTTAACTGCGTTAAAGTTGAGAATGGTTATCAGATACTAGGGGAAGCAGGACCGGTCGTCATGGTGATGTTGGGGTCGGCCTATGTCCAGTAGTGGGCGTCTTTCGGCTGAATGGGTGATGATGATGAGGGTCGAAGACTGTTGAACTAATTCGAATCTTTATTTGACCTGATAAGTCAGACTTGTCACCTTCATAACCTGGCGTTTAAATCATGGTGTAACCTGTCAATTAGCTTTTATGATAGGTGAAGTGGGCGAAATTGTTGGCGTAAAAAATAACTTTTATTTAGGCGGAGATGAATTTAACTGCGTTCAAATTATCGATCAATGTTCAATGGTTATCGAATACTACGGGAATCTCAGAACCGGTCTGGCCTATATCCAGTAGAGAAAGTATTTCAGCTGCATGGTGAAGATGATCGGTATCGAAAGGAACTTGTTGAACTAATTCAAGTCTTTGTGTTACTTTCAATTGATTAAACATTCATTCAGACTTACATTGACTACCTACCTTTATTATAAAATGTGTGTTTCTAATATCTAAACGAATTCTAACTTATACCTTTTATAAATGCGACACTGATTCCGTTTTAGCGTAGCAAACAAACAATGTTTGTTACGCTAAAACGGTTGAACGAATTTGGAAGAAATTTGGCACATGCGTAGAACATGACCTAAGTTAGTACATTTTCCCACGGGATCAAGACTATGCGAGTGAAACTGTGGGGCGCAGCTAATCAATAAAACTGGCATTGATTGACCAATTGAATCGTGATCATTTGTTATGCCTACTGTCAGCTGTGAAGTTAATTTTTATAAATAAATAAAATAATCTTATCAGCCCGTTCCATTCACTATAATTAATAACAAGATAAAGCCCCAAAGCTTTATTTTTAATTAATGATCTGTCTGTGTGCTACCTACCAACAATGAAGGATGTAAAAAACTTGTAATATCTACATACGTAATGCATAAATGACGTAAATGTCTTGACTTCTTGAGACAAAGTGCGTTATGTATATTTACATAATTATAGGTATGTATTTATATACCTCTACGTATACATTTGGCACTATTAATAAAAGCGGATGTGAGTAGTTTTATTTTTGCAGCCCGATAATTAAATTATACAATAGTTTTAGAGGATTTTATGTTTCACGTTTTATGATTATGACCTACGTATCTACGTTTGGTTAAGATAACTAACAATCGTGCTTTTTTATATTGTGGTTATGTCTTTAATTGTGTGCACCAGATAAACGATCTATCTATCTAAAAAGTGTTTGTAGTTTTTAATATTTCGGAAAAATTGTGTAATAGATTCCGTCATAATACGTTAATCATTATTTCAGTTTTAAGGAAGTATTAATTTAAAAGGAAAACAATCGCAATCTGTCAAAAATACGGTCAATTTACCAACATTTTTGACAGATCGCGACTTTAATGTGACGGTTTTTTAAGTTCGAGAATTGGCCTTCTGATCAATCGAACAGAGATTGCTTATGACAAACTGATGCAGTCAGACACATGTTATTATGACACCCCTAACTTTTTATTTTCATGTCTTAAATCTTAATTAAAACACTAACCCCCTTATTCATAAACGCTGCTTTAAGATAAGCAATGACGAGGCGCTTGTTCAACCATACAATTTTGACGTTTAAACGTCACTTCACTTTAAGCAACGTTTATGAATAAAAGGGTAAATAACTAACAATCAGAAATCTATAAAGATACATCGCGGAAAATACCCAGCCGAAACAAGGGTCAAGGAACTTATAACCGGTGTAAATCAAACGGTTACCATGGACGTGCGGCTGACTGTCCACGTAAACGACCTTTATTACAGGGTTATGATTAAACCGGAATATCGGAATATTAAATTGGCAAGTTACAAAATTGAGGAAATCATTAAATTTGAGGCTTGGTTTCGAATAATTACCTACGTGTAGGACCTAAATTCAAAAGATCAAATAGCTGAAAATGTTCCACACTAGAGTTACAAGCTGGTAAAATTTTAATAGTGGAACCGCAAAATGAAACATAATTTTTATACTTATTATAAAAAGAAAAGATTAAACTGCACCTAGGTACACCTCTGCCTAACCCTTCAGGGATTGCAGAAGTGATGTTATGTTTAGTGCGGATTTCACCAATGAAATTGAACGCGTTCAGCACATCTAAACGCGTTCAAGAGCTGTCAGTGTACAATATTCCATAACAATTTTGACACTGACAGCTCTTGAACGCGTTTTAGAAATGCTGATCGCGTTTAGTTTTATTGGTGAAATCAGCCCTTAAACATAAATACATCGAATAGAGCGTTGTCACACTACGATTAGACCTTGTCCAGAAGGGACGAATTCGCCGCGAAACGTTTCGCGCGAATTCATTCGCGCGTTAACGAGATACTAGGCGCCAATACATCGCGTCCACAAGCATCGCGCGATTTCAAAATACGCGCGTAAATCGCGTGCAGTTCGCCAGACTCTCGACTCGCGCTAGATTCGCGCGTATTGCGCGCGAGTCGAGATACTAGAGACTCCTTGTTGCGTCCAGTTGACGCGCGAACTCCAGAGCGAATGCACGTATCCAGGGAAATGGAGCGCCAAAATGTTGATACGGAATTCGAAGAAAACTAAATTCGTCCTCAAATGCTCGCGCGTAGGTAGGTACGCTCTTTCTGGGCGATACGGTCGCGCGTGATACGCACGAGAGAATCGCGGCGAATTCGCCCTTAGTGGACAAGCTCTTAGCCAGCGTGTTTCTAGCGAGGCGAACTGAACGTGCTGTCCGCGGGTCTCGCTCTCTCTTGTACACTCACGTCAATCGTTCTTGTTACGCAAACGCGGCGAACACGTCGCGCACAAGTAGCGTGCTTGCTACGCACACGCACCGAGCGTAATGAACAATCGCCTCGCTGATACTCGCCCGCAAATCGCCAGTGTGATATCCTTCCTCTCCTTTATGCCGATTCGATGCCCATCAGGTATACGACTTGTAAGAGTAAATAAATAAATTCAAAAGTGTTTCAAAATGGTGACAAGATACAGCATATAACCGCCACCTTATATCGTCCTAACAATACCAACCTGTCCTGACCATTCACATCTTTAACAGAATTACGTGAACAAAGCTGTTATCTCCTACATCTAAACTAAACCACTTCTCAACCGCGCCATAAAACCGAGATGTGTTAACAGTTGTGTCTTCCGCCATGCTGTCTTCCTTGAAGATATTATAACATGTTATTACAGCATCGTACGCTATTGTCGCTCTCGTCACGTGCAGGATTTGTTATTAGAGTTGTAGGTGGCTTTTGTTCAGAAATTATAGACCTATAATTCTTTGTGTGAGCATGTTTTTACGAGCACATTGCAATAAACAGGTCAAACGCGCCTACACTTAGTTCAATTCACATTCAAAAGTCATTTATTCAAACTAGGCTGAGAAACAGCACTAGTCGAACGTCAATATTACTTATGACAGTCCCCAAAAACGCTCGCCCTTCACCACTTCCTAGTGCTTTAGCTGGGAAGAAGAAGTGGCGCAACAAAGTCCCCAGCAGCACAGCTGTCTGTTACGGGTAAGTAATATATGGTATAATTACAAAATGACTAATATTTACAAGATATAACAACTGAATCTATAATTTTATTTGGTATAATCATCAGTTAATATAATAAACGATTGATATAATTTTAAAATAACTAATTTTTATAATCATAACATACATTTAATATAATATCGTTTGATATAACACTCAAAAGACATAAAACATATTTAGTCTAATATGTAATTTCTATCACAGTAAATAACCTGAGTAGATACTGTAGATATACTTAACTGATTACCACCTGCCAAGATGGTCACTCGCTACGCTCGCTCGCCTTCGCGCGTTAACCTAACCCCAATGTCCCACTGTTCTAACCTAACCCCAATGGTTCACCAAGAATAGAGGGGATCTGGCACTCGGCGGCCGCTGCCGCGGCACGCTCCCTACGGTCGCTCGCCTTCGCGCGTTAATGGTCACTGTTCTAACTTAACCTAACCCAAGTGGTTTACCAACAAGGGAGGAGATCTGGCACTCGGTGGCCGCTGCCGCGGCACGCTCCCTAACCTAACCTAACCCAAATGGTTCACCAACAAGAGAGGGGGGATCTGGCACTCGGCGGCCGCTACCGCGGCACGCTCCCTTCGGTCGCTCGCCTTCGCGCGTTAGTGGTCACTGTTCTAACCTAACCTAACCCAAATAGTTCACCAACAAGAGAAGTGGGATCTGGCACTCGGCGGCCGCTACCGCGGCACGCTCCCTTCGGTCGCTCGCCTTCGCGCGCTAATGGTCACTGTTCTAACCTAACCTAACCCAAATGGTTCACCAACAAGAGAGGGGGGATCTGGCACTCGGCGGCCGCTACCGCGGCACGCTCCCTTCGGTCGCTCGCCTTCGCGCGTTAATGGTCACTGTTCTAACCTAACCTAACCCAAATGCTTCACCACCGCTCGGCGGCTGGTCACGCAAGTCTTGTGTGTGTATGCAGACCAGCCGCTGTGTGCAGCCAGACCGACACCGGTTATTGTTATACCGTGAAGTTTTCTTAGAAATTGTATTGTTCGTGTCGTGTCGCGCTGGTCTGCAAAAGCCTTTAGCCTTCTAACCTAACCTATCCGAGTTGGATGGCTTTGAATCGGGGTGTTAACCATAATGATGGTATCAATATATAATTTAAACGATAGACCTAATGATTTTCGATTAAATAAACGTTATATCCAATAACGTTATACGAAATAAGTTTTAGAGTATATAAATGTTATATGTAAAGAAATTATATCAACAGTTGGTATATCTCACGTTTATTATATCTTGTGAACGTTATTGAAATGAAAATATACCAAATAACTTTATATGATATGAGACGCACCCGTCTGTTACACCTGTTACAGTTACCGTGAAAAGGCCAACTTGGCTGAATTACATTTGCATTAGTTAAGTAGCGAGTTTAGTTCAAGTAGCAAGTTGTGTGTCAAAATGTCAAGCCAAAAGTGACAGTTTTTAACTGTCAAGTGTCGAATTTATTCTAATGGAAGTAAAATTATGCCTATGGCATTAAGTCCGCCTCTGTACATTTCTGTGCATTAAGTATTAAATAAATAAATAAATAAATTATCTATGTAATAAAATATTTATAATAAGAGTTAATTTAATAAAAAAAATATGGATGCAATAGAAGAAGTCAAGGGACTTAACTTTAAAGATATACAACGAGCATTGGCCAGGATTCCTGACATAATTTCCTTTACATTTCTCAAGTGGCATATAATATCTTTTATGGGGTTGATACTATTAGCAAAACCACGTTTTCGTCGCAACTGAAAGAAAAATTTGCCAGTATTTTTAATTCTGTGAATACTGCAGGAAATTTACGAAGTAAATAAAAAAAACATCTTTAAAGTAATGATGTCATCATCAGTTTTAGCAAGAAAGTTGTATATGTTACAACATTTTAGCTGCGTCAGTATTAAAATGACTCATATGTTCTATGAATGACTTTGCTTCATTAAGCAAATAGTTTATTTCTAGCCTACACGAACTCAACCATACCAGCATCATTCTTAGAAAGTAGAAACTCATCAAGTCAAAAATCAGTAGATATTTTCCAAGTAACCTTCTGGGTTACTTGGTTAATCAATCAACAGTCTGTTATAATCGATTCGATACACAAGCCGATACTCGATTACCGATGCACACTCGAGTACTCGGACGTCACATCGATTGTACCTACACTCGTATTCTAACGACACGCGCGTCGTGGCGACGTATCAAGGTCGCTGGTGACTCAGTAGTGCAAGTCTGCACAAATCACGTACAGATGTGAAATGTGAGGGAAATTGAAAATGAGAGGGAAATTGAAAATGAGAGGGAAGAAGTGGCTGTTGTTGAAGGTACAGATAGAAAGTTACGTCATTGGTAACTACGGTAACGGTTTCTGGGTCAAGGATGCTAAGCGTCGAGACGACGCTGGAAATCATAGCACTTTTATTTTCTCCAGATCGTGCCAAAGATTATCTGACAGTTTTTTTAATAGGTTACATGTCTTCATTTACTGACAGACAATGCACTAAACAGCTGGCTCCTGAAGCATGAAATTTTGCAGAAGAGTTCCTTATTTAGGGAAGGTGAGCACTTGAAAAATCACTTGTTGTTGTTGTTGTTGGCTTGTTTTCCATAAAATTGTTACATCACTAGAACCTGCACTAGGATACCATATGTCACAGCCTCACAGGATGTAGTAAGACAGCAATGGTTTTAGGAGATTATCATTAGACTAGAGACTACTACAGGAGAGGTCCTATCCAATAATGTTGGTCTACCGGATCTCAGAGCCACAGATGTCTCGAAAACAATGATCTTAATTAATTCTTGTCAATTATAGAGACCTTCACCTTCGCCGGAAGGATTTCCATGAAGTTTATAAAAGTATAAATGTTAAGATCGATCGTTAATAAAACTTGTTATGATTTTAGCATCTCTTGTGTTCATGGTCGCCAGAGTATGCTGGCGCTTGTGAATTTGTTTATTACGTTTTAAGTTATTTCCTTGATAAAAACTAGCAAATGAGCTTGTCTGAGAAAATACTGTTAGATATAAGAAGAAATAAACACAATTCCTGTTCCCACGTTAAACCACTGCAACTATTTAGCATATTTGATAATGATAACAAATGGATTTATTTCTAAGAAATCTGGAAAAATCTGTTATTCAACACAGTTCAGAAAAGAAAACAGATGATCTTATTCATATCTATTGGTATTATGTACTGTTATTGGGTTTCCGATCTAGAATTTCTCAGTAGCAGCCCGGAGTCTGGATTTGTGCCCGGTTGATAGCAATTGGCTCGCCCCCTGGTACTCAAACATAACTGGCGAAATGTGAGTGTTCTATGAGTACAAATATTTCTGCCCAACTCTTCGGGGCAAACAGGTGTGATGTTAAATGTGTATAGTGTAAACTGCTCCCAACAATGGAATTCTTAATTTTCTTTGAAAACTAAACATTTGTAAAGATAACACTTTTCTATCATTCCGTGATCCTTTTTTTTATTTTTTATTGCTGAATGGGTCAACTCTTGACCTCGATCTCGTCTGATGGAAAACGATGGATGAGGTCTATGATGAATCGAGCGTTCCCAGAAAATGCCTGTTCACTCTTGCTTTGAAGGCAGACAGGTTATAGGTGGAAGGGAACACAGACACTGGCAGAGAGTTCCACACTTTGGTTGTGCGCATTATAAATGTGGAGGCGAAGCGCTGATCCTGATTAAAAATTATCACGTCTTCGTAGCATATCAATAAATCTACAGAACATCGTCTAACCAGTCTAACCAGTCTAACCAGTCTAACAACGAATAAATTACACTAAAACAAAGAGAACTCAACTTACTATTACAAGGAGACCATAAAAGAAAAGAAGTTAACAAAGCAATCTCGATTAACACTATCATCAAATTCCATTGTTCTTGTCTCTCACGCACAGCTTCAAGGACAAGACGAAAGAAAGAGACGGTGGCATAGTAATCAGTATCGTATCGTAATCGTAATTTCGCCACGCGACCATGGGCATGTCAAAACGTTAGACGCGGATTGAATGAAAATAGAGGATGTCAGATGTCTGACTTGAATTAATTTGTTTAGACAAAGGGTATCAATGCCTTTGATAGAATGTAATTAGTACTTAGATAAAACAATGTTGGCAAATGTAGGATACTCTAGCTTGTCCTTTTATCAGCTTTTTGCCCAGAATTTTTATGATTAGATTATGCCAACGTTTAAATCCAGTTTAGAAACCCTGCTTCCTTGAAATGCAAAAACCGAATTCGCCTTAAATGGTTTTACCATTAATGGCTAGAAATTAAAATTCTTAGACATTTTATAGATCCGTTTTCTTTACGATATAGGCAGACAATTACGTGATGTTTTTGCGATAATTTCATGATTTTGATTCATCTTGTATCAGTCTATTGTCGATATTGCATTTTAACTCTAATTAAAAGTCATATCGGATTAATTGACCAGCCAGCATCAAAACGAATGCCATAATCACAGCATTTTCTTATTTTTTAAGCAACCTGTTGTATTTAAATTAAACTCATAACCACAATTTTTTCTAACATAATCTAAATGAGAATTCAATCTCAAAAAAAAATCAAATGCATCGAACGTACTTAACAATAATTGCCTTGAATTATTCTACTATATTAATGTTCTAAACGGACTAATTAGTTAGCCAATTAGTAGTTATAAAAATAGTGTGTGTACTGAAGATATACTAGGCTCGTAGGAAACTTTTGGAGGTCGCACGTGAAACGTTACACCGCACGCTCCGATGGTTACTTGCAATGTTTTATGCTAGCCTGGTACACAGTATAAGGGCCTGGTACCTTGTGAGGGGTTTTCTTGGAAAATCCTTGGGTATGCGAACTGTGCTCCTTTCTAGGAAATATTATATGGGAAGTTAGAAAAGTAACAGAACGAAGAGAATTGGATAGAGCAAAGAAGGAAAAGAAAAGAAAAGAAGGAATACATTGAGAGTAGCTAGGTATTCTTATTTTATTATTGTTGCATAAATAATTTGTTTTAACTTTACTGGGGTTTGAATGAGTTTATAGCGTTTCAGAAGCGACCTGAAATATTATTATTAAAATGTCGAGTACCTATTTGAACTGGGTTAACTGATCCAAACAGAAATTCTAGCCCAGGCTAAGTTGATTTACAAAATGATCAATGAATGACGTAGCAAACAATTCCTCATATCATATTATTTCAATCATTAGCCTCACAATGGGCTATAGAAATACTCTAGTATTGACACCAGTTTAGTATCTAAGAAACCTATATTTACCTACACAAGCATATTTTCCATATTTTTCCTTGTTCTAACTATTAGACTATTACTATTAAATACGCCTGTATACACTTGACTTTGAACCCTGCTGACCTCTGTACGGCGCAATGGTCTGTCATTATGACCCAGGAAAAACCATAAATAATATATAATATACATATTATGTATATTATTGACAATCTAGTTTTTATGCCTTCTCGGAAATGCAAGAACAGTATTTTATTTTTGTATGTAGTTTCCCTTTTTGCGAAACTTTTATTTAAATAAATGCTTTGAAGCTACATGATCCGAAGTGTGATAAAGATAAAACGCTATAAGTAGCATATTTAAAGCGTTTTTTATTTATTTGAGAACACCTAATAATATAGGCACGTATTTTCTTTCGATTTTAACAGAAACATAGCAACTAAAAACCGCTCCTAAAAAAAAAAATTACATTATAAAATTCAATACTAAATATCAATATTATAATATCGAATCTTAAAGAAACTCGTTTTGAATAATGCGATACAAGCAAAATAAGTAAAAATATATCTATGACGTTAAGGCGCTTGCATCTTGCAATTAAAATTACCGTTTTATCTATTTAATTTATATAATAAAATAAAATATAATCAGGAAGAAACTCCTTTGTTTGAAATAAGGAGCACCGCCCATACTCGTAAAACAGACAGGCGAAACGCGAAACTCGCGATAAGTGTAATTGTAATATACGTTAAAGTATGAAGTTATGAATTACAAAGACGCATTACGTATTTGTACTTTATGTTTTTTTATGTAACTAATAATAAATTCGTAAATTAGTTTGTAAGTTTTTCTGTGTGTTAAAAATCCTAGTAAATGACGGAAATTATGCCAACATGAAGGAAAATTTCAAAAATACGCTCGGAAGTGTGCGCTGGTTTTCATAATAAAATTGATATCGTGAACATGAGCCATGAGTTCATAGGTTACTTACTAATTAATAATAATAACCTGCTTATCTATGTTAATTTGTTATAGTTTTTTAATGATGCAGATGTGACAATAAGTATTGTTTAGGGTGAACGGCTCTTCACACGAGTTTATTGTTTTAAACTGATAATGTAATATCTTCTTTGTCGAGAAGTCACCGCTTTTTATACCGAATTTACAAATTATGGGCCAAGGTACTAGGTAGCTGCAACACAAAGAACTGCTTTCTTCAGCAATGGTATAGCTGTATAAAGCTGCAGTAACATTGCAGTTGTGGGCTTCAATTCCAGTTTTTTTTTTTTTCAAAAAGTAGGTACAACAGATATCTAGAATTCTAGACTAAATAAAAAAATCGTCCAAAAGCGTGTCGGACCACGAACTGTGGACGTTTCCGTAGTTGGGATGAATATCTATTTACGCATGCGCATGGTAACGTTTTTTCTATTTGGCTATTGAACCCTTAACACACAATAGTTACACATTGGACAACAATTCCAAACAAAAGAAGCGTGTTGCCAGATAATAAATAATAACAATAATAATGTGTGTGATGTCGCAAGTGTACACCGCAGGTCTGGCAGTGTGTACGGTGATCCACGTTAGTTATAATCACTTCACACTTCACGCCATGCAGACTTTCGGTCATTTTAACTTCAAGTTAAATTCCTTGCACGCTTTATTATATTATAACTTACAAACAGGAAACATTAAGCTGCTTCTCAACGAAAAATTTGTTTAAATAATGGGATTATTTTCTGCTATAAAATAGTGACAAAGTGATTTTAATCAGAACAGAAAATTACTGTAGTAAGAGATTTTTTTTTTTTTATCAATTATAATGTAAATCATTGTCATTTATAGCAACAAACTTGAAGACACGTCAAAATTAGACAGCTGTAACATTTTAACAAGTTTAGTTGTAAGTAGGTATTTTCTAGTCTAAATAAGCAAGTGGCAGAGAAAGTAAAGATCGCAGATAATGCGCAAGGGCATGCTTCGGTAGCTCGCTGTAACCTAACTAATATTATAAATGCGAAAGTGAGTTTGTTTGTCTGTTTGTTTGTTACGCTTTCACGCTTAAAAAGCTGAACAGATTTGGATGCAAGTTGGCACATGGGTAGACAATTACCTGGGTTTGGACATAGGATTCTTTTTATTACCTCCACGCGGGCAGAAGTTAGTAAGTTATAAGAAGAAGGCATACTAACTAAGTTTATTTACTTAAAATAATCTTAGTATCACACCGAAAATGGTTCTTAAGAAGTTTTCAGAGAATTTATTCAGAAAAATGGATTATTGAAGGCGGAGTTCAGATCAATTTATTACATAATATCAAGACTCCTCCGTGCCTCGGAAAGCACGGTTGGTCCCGGCTGTCATTCGTAGATGGTCTGGCAGTGGTTTCAGGTAGCCAGAAGCCCATAAGTCTGACAATCAGTCTTACCAAGGGGTATCGTTTTATCCAGTAACTGGGTTGTGGAGGTCAGATAGGCAGTCGCTCCATGTAAAATACTGGTATTCAGCTGCATCCGGTTAGACTGACAGTCTACCATAAACTGGAAAAGTGTTGACCAATTATGGCCACAGATAAATACAAATGGGACGCTCCGCAAAATCTTTTAAATAAAAAGCGACTCTTGTTACAACACAATAAAGTGCAATTCAGGTCGCACAGCGCTAATTACCTACAGTTACATTCACCTAGAAGTTGCCTCTCTTTCTATAGCGTAGCTCTTAGATCTTCTGACTACGTTACACTGAATTGACCCAGCAAAACGGACCCGCTGTGTACTTGTAGCTTCATACCTGAGTGTCCCATCTGTATGCATCTATGTCATGGCTTGACTTTAGATAATATAGTCGGGCAAAGGCTAGGCAGAATGATTGGTTGATGCATGAGAAGAACTCAAGAAGTAGCTATAGAATCATCAACTCAAAAAGTTAAAGCTAGTAGGTCTAACTAGTAATCAAACCAAGTTAGGAGTTAATCTTTATTCTAAATTCCAAGCTATTGAATCATCTGGTAGAGACACATCTCATTTAAATGTCATTAAGTAAATAAACACAGATGCTGCTTAAATTGTGATAAAATTCCGTTCTTTTTTAATAATGATGAATGATGTTAATTGATAGGAAATAAAATCATCAGTCTGGTAGAAGTAACTTAATAGGCTCGCCCCCTATTACATAGGTCTTAACTGGCGAAATGTGGGTGTACTAAAGGGTGTTTTCTTTTGAGGCGGAGAACTTTAAATTGATATATAACACAGAAAAATGTTTTTAATATCCATGAAATTGGTTTTATTTGAAAGATAATTTTATGGCATTCATGTTTGAATATGATTTCGACTAGATATGCGACCCATCAGATGTTGTCTTGTCGAAATATCAATTTCGATTTTTCAGCTGTTCCTTTCGGTTTAAAATTTGGGCAAAATATAGTTTTTCCTAAACCACCCCTGTATTGAGGCGAACAAAACAAAAAAATATTCAAATCGATTGAGCCATTTTCGAGTCTTTGAATAACTAATGCACGGCAATTGATTTTTAGATATATAGATAAAGTTCTCCGCGTCTAAAAAACACCCTATAGTTCTACCTAAATCTTCAAGAAAAACATGTGTTCTGTTATGTTATGTACAAGTAACTTATAGCATTCTAATTCTGTAACACTTCCGATATCGTAATCGCAATAACTTTCATTTTGACATTTACGACTTATTTCACACCGAATATGGTAGATCTCGCACAATCAAACATATTTCGACCGTGTATTGCTGTGGCTACTAGTCTTATGTTCTTAGAATTCTTTTTCACGAATCAAACAGTAGCTAATTAATCTTTCGTTCATAATAAATCATAAATTTTGAGTAACACCATTTAACACTTAGTTTAAGAAATTAATCTGTCATTGAACGAAACTGTCACCGCGCATACAAAGGTTATGGGTTGCTAAACTACCATGAGTAGAAACAAATCAGCGATTAATTCATTACGATTGCTGCGGCCTTCACAAGATCATCGATTTATCTTCAGGCTTGGCAACACTACGTCTTCAGGTACGCGGTCGCCGGTCGCCACTCCAGAACCTTTCGGCCCCATCGGCCTTCTGTTCTGCGAGCAATGTGCACTGCCACTTAATACCAAATGTATCATATTTTGACAAATAGGTAAATGCTAATGCAAGGATTATGATTAATTTTATAATCTCTATTTTCGTCGATTCTTTTTATTTTAACAATATTTTTTTGGAAAAAGTGTTGAGATATAAATCCTTCTAAATACAGATGAATGAACTAAGTATGTTTAAAATTGAACAGAGTTTGTTTACAATTGAACAGGGTTTGTTTACACTTTCACCAGATACTTTGGAACAGCCTATACGTATATATAATATTTTCTACAAGTTAGATCTTGAAAATTTATCTTACGTGAGTAACCTGAGAGCCTCCATGGTCTCAAGTCTTCCGAGGCTGGTCAGCCTCGACACATGTTTTGACGGCATACCGTCCACTTGACACATCAAATCAATACTGATTACGTTATCATAAATTCAAATTAAATGTTGTCTATTTATTTCTCCTACTTTGCTGCTGGTTACAGTTTATTATTATGCAAAAAGAGAGGATCAGAACAGAACTTACGTATACTTTCTAGTTCTTTAATGAGACACACAATCATTATCTTGCCTTTATCTCAATTTTAGGGTTAAAATTGGCGGCAAAATTGACATTGACGTCATCTAAGTAGTCACTCCTTTTCTAGCCATATCATATTTTCACACATGGCAGTCCTGCCATCGTTTCTTTGGTCTTCTCCTACTGACTACCAATATAATCATTACTGATAAAAAAAAACTCTTTCTTTATCTCAAAATGTATATGAAATTACAGTCAGACAGACAAATTTCTTCACCAATAATTACATGCACAAATGCACGATAACAAATTCATATCTTAATTATACATTAATCACCTTTCCTTATTGTATCTACTTATTATTACATTACTTATCAATTAAATCTAAAAAAAAATATGCCTACCGAAATGATACGATGAAATGATATTATTTCTGCAAGTAGGACATTTTTCCACGTCATTATTTTGGTCAATATTTTACAACTACACGGCGCCGGCATGCGGCATTTCCTAGCAGACTGACCCCTGAGATGAAATGCCGAAACAAACTGAGAGGTCATGGTCTCTTTTAAAGTTCAAACATGATATTAAATGAGTCTAACAATGTGGGGCAATTACTGGAAGCCTTGTTGGAAACAGAGCCATTGCAGCATTGAGTTGACCTATCCCGACGGGCAGCACTTGTTTCTTTCCTTCTTTAGGGAGTGAGGAATCTTCCACTTCTTCTTCTGCGTGTCGATGGCAATCTATATAGAGTCAGCCCAGAATTTGGCTACGAGCTTGGTCCCTTCTGAAGCGTCCATCAATTCCTGTAACGTCGACAGGACACGCAGGACACGATATGCCTCTTTGTTAGTGGGACAGCACCATATCTTCTTCTACTTTAAACATATGATTACATTCTCATAGACCACATAATCAACGTGTACAATCAACAATAAACGCATTGTTTATATAGATAATAAAATAATGCTGATACAAACACCATCGTATTGTACGTGCCTTTCAAATCGTAGTGAATCATTCAAAGCGCATTGTATGCAGAATTCCTTCTACCGCCGCTGTAGCACGTTCATCGATGTAGCTAACTTGTGGGTGGCATTTCCAGGTATTTTTATAGTCCTGTTTATTTCTTTTTTCTTTGTTCAATTGTTTATTTTTTGCTGTGTAGAAATTGCTGGAGAGCCTTGACCCTGATTGAAATAATTGAGGTAAATCTGCAATGTCTCTATCGAATAATGTTTTTCGAAATGCTGAACATAGCCCTCCACCAAACTCCGCCACTTCGACCGATTCTGTGCTTCCTGCATCCAGCGGATTCCTGCAGTCTTCACCAGGTTATCAGTCCATCTAAGAGGCCTTCCAACGCTACGCTTTTATTTCGCGTCTTCGAAAATTCCTCCATGCATTTCTATAGGATTGCATTAATTTATTTCAAGATAACTTTGATAATCTTCTTAGATAAATTCAATATCTTTTACACTGTTGTTGGTAAATATTTACTTTATCTATCACAAATACCCCCTTTTCTGTTTATTTATCTTTTGAGCTTTGAGTTAATAAGTAAATATGCTACCAGGAAAGTTCTTTCAAGTGTATAGAAGTATTGTTACAAGTACATACGGATGTTTTCTCGCGTTGGGGATGGCGCAACAATCGATGTTCAGAGATTATTGTGTACCTTCCTTAGTAGGTACACTACTCACATAATACATGTGTGGGTGGGGCCATAGATTAGGCGGGTGAAAGAGCGGAATCAGAGCTACACAATATGTCATAGTAATAAAACAAACAACAATTTATATTTGCTAGCGGATAGAATGGTGGGAAAATTCCTACTCCCATTATAATAAATATAATGGCTCAAAAAGTGTTTTCAACTAAAAATAAAATATTTTCCATTACAAATTCTTCTTGATAATTGCTTTCATAAAACATAAATGAAACAAATTGCAATATAGGCAGGTTATTTTTGTTATATTGACCGTGGCTTTAGAAAGCGGACGCTACTTCTCTATTTTGGCACTCATAGCCTAATCTTACAACACCTAGTGATTAACCAGCCTAATTGTCAAGGACGAAGGTGATCAGAAAGCTAGCATTGTAAGGTTTTCAATTACAGGGTCAGAGGAACTGGGGAAAATTGTAAGAAGCTATGAGGACAGGACTCTTTTTGATAGTAGGTATAGACATTTATTGTCCTTCGTCATAAAGCCTGGCACTTCAACTAAGTCACTTCTTTTAATACGCATTGCCCATGTATCGAAATTTTCAAACTCATAAAAAATAGCTTTGCTTTGACAATTTATTTTGTCCCAACTAATTAAGAAACAATTCTTGAGTAGTATATTAGTTATGCTAAATATAATTTACAAAAAAAAAACGTAAAAAAAATTGAATTTATAATTAGACAGAGTCAGTTTTTAGTCGCGTTTTAAGCGCTACTTCTATGGCCACACCAGTTCAATAGACAGTACCTTCCTGTTACAATCGATGTTCGCATGACACTATTCCTTTGCTACACGTCTATCTGCGTCCTAGCTTATGTAACTTACAAGTAAGATATAGATAATATTGGGTAATTTTGATGATGTTACACTTATCCACAAACCAAAAGGTTCCGAAATTCACCTAGGCCAAAATATAAAGTGCTTTGCAAACACTTTTTAAATACGACTCGAATTTTGTTGAAATTAAGTAAATACGTATGTATACGCTGAATTTGAACAAAATTCGCTTGTAGTCTAAAATCTTGGAGGCAAATGATAATTGTTTTCCCTGAAAAATCAAAAACTATCCTCCGATTCTGAACTTTGAATTACTAATATGGAATACAAAAATAACTTTAATGGTGGCTGTACACTCTGACCGAGGCACACCGAGACAGGCCCAGTGCGAGAATGTAGATGAGAGCGCTCGGCCCGCCTCCTTGTGCTCGGCGTTCTTCGCTCGCTCTCCGCCTCGTGTCGAAATTTTGTGCCCGAGTCAAAGGATCTCGCGGCAGTTGCGAGTGCGTCGCTGTACACTGTCGTGTCTCAAGTGTTGCTTGCGCTAATTGACAGAGAAGAAGTTCAATATCTGCATGGCCGCACTCGAGCTGAAGCCTCTCGCTCGAGATTTTTCGCAAGACCTGCGAGAGTATTCGGACAGAAGTGTACAGCCGCCATGAAAATAACAGTTTCACTTCTCATAAACGCTCAACTGTCGATTTGCCTTTAGAAATCGATAACAATAAAAATTATATTATGTCTCGTTAGCAGAGAGTTGATAATGATAACAGGCCGACTGTCATGAATATGATGAAGATAATATTCTGAACAAAAAAAAGAAAGTGTTACCACCATTACTCGTACATTTCCGATTTGACAGAGAGAGAGTGTTTTGATTACTTTGCACTTTTTACGCAATCTATCAATGATTACAGCTCAATTACTTTGTATTACTGCCTATTGATCTTCTCTAGGTTTATAATAAAGGGTGATTCACTAGGGTTAAGTTTAGAAAGTGAGGCAAAAGAAAAGTTACAATGTATTGAAGATTAGCCTCTGCCCGCGACTTCGTTCGCGTGGAAATCGTCAAACACCAATTACTAAATAGCAGCCACACTTTTATATAACTTCCCTGTATACTACGTTTGGAGTTTTGGCCTCATCAGCCAAAAGTATACAGTCAGGACTGGCAATGCGAGTTACAAAAACAACGTACAGTTGTTCGTGAGAAGTAGCTCGTCCTGAGGTCGACACCCGCAGCCTTTAGTAGCAATGTCCCTTTGCTTTTTTAGTGAATTGATGAAAGCCTATGTTTCTACCTAATGGCACAACAGATTACTCAAAACGGTGAAGGAAAACATCGTGAGGAAACCGGCATGTCTTAGAACCAAAAAATTCGAAGACATGTGACGTCTACCAACCCGCACTGGGCCCGCGTGGTAGATTACGGCCCACCCCCTCTCACAGAGAGGAGGCCTGTGTCCCAGCAGTGGGAACATTAATAGGCTGATGATGATGATGACTCGTGACGAACGGCTATCAGTATAATAATATGATAGTAGCTTGTATTAAAAGCAAACTTTGTAAAAAAAAAGATACTACAATTTTTGATTATATAGAAGACTTGACTTGAAGCTTGGGATTGAACTGTTGGCTCTGCTAAGCCTTGTGTTAAAACCATAAAACTTAACCATTTCATTTAATTTCGATCATTTAAAAGGTAAAACCTGTAACTGTCTCGAGTGTCTGCAATATTCTAACCTTATGAGTCGTCTTTTTACTTTTTGCGGTAAACTATTGAAGATTACGAACATAATACAATATTGCTCATAGCAAATAGCGTGATAATTTATAGCATTGACCAGACTTAGGAAATATCTATGCAATATTTGAACCGAATTTATGCGGTAGTATTCGCGTGATGCTGGATCATACATTCAGACAAACAGCCAAAAATTCTTTAAACGATATTTTTGGCATTAGAATCGTTCCCAGACCTTGAAGCAACTACTTTTTTCAAACTACTCATTGTACAGTTTTGACTTCGCTTAGATTTTATTTATTTATAGAAGATGACTTTGCGAAGGTCAAGATAAGATAAAAAGCAACAGCATATTATAATCAGGTACTTAAAATTGTAAAGGTTTTAGTAAGAAAACTCCTTGATTTATTGCTTCTTACATTAAAAACAGTAAACCTACAATTCCAAAGGTTCTGGTATTCATAAAGCGCATTTGCAAAATCGACGTAGCTGCTGTTAGAAACTATAGATCATAGACCTGAGGTGGTATTTCCATTAAATAACGCAATTTATCAGTGTCGACTTCCCGCGCAATATTCTAATATTTATTATTGTTTTATAATGGCTGCGGCGATTGGTAACCAAAGATCAACGACTTATCAAACCGCTAAAGGTACCTAGCGAAGCTGACTTTGATATTAAAACTATATTTACTTGGTTTAAACTGGATACAATAGGTACATAGCAACAGCCTCGAGCCTCTTTAAGTAAGAGCAGTTTAAGAGTTGATATTTAAGAAAGAGCAGTTTAAGAGTTGATATTTAAGTAAGAGCAGTTTAAGAGTTGATATTTAAGTAAGAGCAGTTTAAGAGTTGATATTTAAGTAAGAGCAGTTTAAGAGTTGATATTTAAGACCGGGAAGTATGGTAGAAGCAAAGAGAGGCCTACACCAGTGGGTGATTCCTGGCTGAAATTTGATGATGATAAGTCAGTCTCACAACCTTGCTGGCTGGCTAATGTTTTCTTGCAGAGCCCGTGCTGACTGCTACGGTTCTGCAAGATATACTACAGGCCTTTAGACTAAATAATAACCTCATCATGGGTATCATGTTCATATACATGTCAACCGCTAAACAATGCTATGGGCTCCCAATGAATGCTACATTATTGGTAAAGTTTATAGTTTTCGCAATTGTTACACTAGAGTATGCTTCTGCCTTGACATAAGCCCTATTCCATGATTTGGAGAGCTACAAAAAGCTACGCAATGCTCAACCTCTGAAAACAATCACATGTCATTATCATCTACCCGGCCTTTTGCCAAGCATGTTGGGGTCCCAGTCTAACCGGATGCAGCTGAAAACCAATATTTTACATGAAGCTAGAAGGCTATCTAACCTCCACAACCCAGTTACTGGGTAATACGACTTTCGGGTTTCTGACTACCCATAACGACTGTCAAAGATTCAAGAATGACAGCCTGGACCAACGGCTTAACGTGCTTTCCGAGCCACGATAAACAATCACATGTGTGAAACATAAATACGCAGGAATTTTACCGTACACCTCAGACTTGTATCGCCAATCTCTGTCTGCATATATTGCAGTCACCGTACGCCTAAAAGACGTGTGGCAGACGTCGCATAACAATGCCTTACAAGTGGTCATATTGTTGCCATGTCTGATGGCAAGTTGGCAACGAACAATGCCGAGTCATGTCGCAAAAATGTTGGTCAATTATTGTTGGGAATTATGGTCAAAAACTGTCTGGTAAAGAATCTTCGAGAATCTTATACATGAACTTTTTAGCAAGGTAAACTGCCTTGATCGATCGGTCTACGAGGGTAAACTTAGAATACGTACTTTATAGTACAATAGATAATAATATAAATGTTACCTCTACTAAAGACAGTACAAGAGTAAAAAAACTGACAATAAGACAGACTATCGATCAATTTATGAAAACAATGACAGCGAGCACAGCACACTCGGAACAAAACAGTCCATAGTCAAAGAAGGTAGTAAAAAGTATTGAAAGCCATGTTTTGACACGATTCCGTCTATGATAGACAAAAATATTTTATTTCTAGTATGAAGGTATAGGTACGCTGTCTATTTCCATTAGCTATTTAACTCAAACACCTGCACGTTTTAGCAAAGTATGCGCACCTTGCCGACACGTGAGCATCGCCAATATTGGTCCACACACGGCCAACAGCTTGCCAAACATCGCTTGCAAAGGTCGCGTTACATAATTTCGGATGTGTCCGGCGGCATACTTACCGACTTCGCCGACTATGGTTTGTTGACCGTAATTCTTATAACTATAAAATATTTCGGTCAAGTGCATATTTAATATGCGGGGTTTTGTCACTGGTATTGCAATTCGGCTTTAGATTGGCGCAGTGTGCACGTTACTTAATAAAATGATCTAGTTTTAATAGAGACTAGCAATTTGCTAGCGACTTTGTTCACCCGTGAATTCCCTTACTTGTGGTAATTTTGAAATGGCTCAATTCCTTGTCTAAATGATAAAGTGAGCCTCTGTGCAAATATACAGGTTTCCAGGTTCAAGGATGTGTCAGGACTTCTCTTTTTATTGATAAACATTGGCAGAAGTTATTTTATTACTTTTTTCATCTTCTATAGAGTTAGATCACTCAATCTAGTAGAAAGAGCTGCAATATCATCGTCACTCATACTCTTGAAACCAGAACAAAATGATGTTGTGCAGCAAAAATAGATACGAGTATTGTTGTACAGCATACTTACAGGAAATTGGAATGCTTAGCAAGATTTCATCACTGTACCTAATTTTTGTTTTAAATGTGGAAACAAGAGATAGATGGCGAATCGTATTTGAGAAATACTGAAGTAAATGTTCTTTTACAATCGTTCCGGATATTATTAGTAAATGATACGGTTGTTTTTACTGAATTGGGAATCAGAAGCTTCCGTCACATTGTGGCAACAAAAATAAAACTATAAACAAAACAAATACAGTGAAAATTCATTCAGGTGTTTTCACAATCGAATACGAAAGAAACTGTCTGTTTGTTACCCCTCACGGCTAAACTACTGAACCGATCGTTATGAAATTTGGCAAATAAAGCGGAGCTGGAACCTGGAGAACTCTACTTTTTATCCTGGATATTTGTACTTTGGGACATCCCGCAACAGGCATACAAAGAAAAGATAGATACGAGATAGAGATAAGAGTAGAGGAAGACCAAAGCAATGATGGATAGATTATGTGAAAGATGATACAGCTAGACTAAGATGACGGTTACAAGAGATGTATGAAAGAAAGATATACTGCACTGCATAATCAGACTATATTATTCCCACTGCTGAGACACAGGCCTCCCCTCTTCGAGAGGGAGTGAGCTGTAATCTACCACGCGGGCCCAGTGCGGGTTAGTAGATGTCAAATGTCTTCGATGTTTTCGTCCACCATTTTGAGAGCAGCAAGGATCTTCAAACCACCGTACTAGTTTGACCCAAATATCACCAACTATCCTCAACCGTCCAACATCTGAGGCCAGCGGAAGCCGCGAGAGAATGGTTGCACAACCGCAAGTTAAATGATCGACTCGCAAGTGACATAACTGTGATGAAACCCTTGCGTCACCGACCGCTTCATTTTGACTGACCACGAGTCACAGATATTTATTATAGATCCGTTTTTACTCTGTGTAATTATAAGGTAAGTAGTTGGTAGTATTTTGTTTCCGGTTGGTGATAATCACGAAGTAATACACCAGTGATAATGGTGTCATTAAAAGCTCCCTAGTGCGAGTCGAACCCTCACAATAAGGGTTCCCTACCAACGTACCACATATTCGAGCCTGAGAAAAAAACGACGAAAAAATACACGTTTCTTGTATGGTAAAGTTAAAAATTAATGGGGTTATTTTTTTTTTTATCTTATTTTTATTATTTTGTTGTGAAAATTTCTAGTGGGTTCTATCTATTACTGTTTAAAAGATGCAGCCCTGTGAAGGACAGACGGACAGCAGAGCCTTAGTTAGCCTTTGCGTACGCACCCCTAAAAAGTTGATCGAGTTGCTTTGAGATGATAATGAAAGTTAGTAGTTTCTTACGTGCCTATTCTGAAAACGTCTTTATTATTATACAAATGTTAAGATTATTGGGTGGTTAAAAACACACTCTGCAATTTTTTCTGAACGTCATCGCGTATACTTAGTTATTACGTACCGTATAGGTCAGGTTTTTGCTGTAATGAGGCTTTTCAGTCTTGATATCTTTGCACACTTCCAGTTTCCATCAAAACAATTTCTTTACAGTCCAAATGATTGAAGATCACGTAAGATACATTCAGGATCTTCATGGATTCAGTACATGATTCTGAACCCCCTACGTTGAAATTTTTCATCGGTTATTAAAAAACAAAATCTTCTGTCCCATACATTTAGACCGCGTAGGTATTGCACTTTTCTATGAAACAGCAGTTTTTTATTTTTGGTTCAGAATCATGTACTGAATCCATGGTATCAGTTTTGGCGTCGATTTCCTTGCCACCCTGTATAGCTAGATATAACTGAACATGACTAATAAGGTTACTAAACTAGAGTAGATATTATATGTTTCGCGAGTTGCGCAGTCAGTCACCTCACCACGCACGCCTTTCCATTTTAGCTCACTATACACTATATATTTGTATATATTTATATACCTACGTGTTTATATTACCAGCGTTTGTTTATATTTCGCCCGTTTACTTTGTTCACTCTAACAGCCGAACAACATAACTGTCAATAGCCTATCTGTCACCAGTTTTGGCATACTGGGGATAGGAAAACCTATCTATGGTTTTAACGTCCCAATAATCTGTCAGAGACTAGGAATCCAATGGATTGTGACACAATGATAAATAGAATTATACTTTCTACTATCAATAGCGATCTGTCTTTTACTGACAATAGTTTATTGGGTTCGGCCGTAAGTAATAAAAAAAAAAAAAAAAAAAAATTATTCACAGAAAACATAAACTTTGACAATAAGTAGTTATACAGAATGGTGTTAAACAAAGGTAAATAATGAGGTCAAAAGTCCAATAAGAGTAGGTACCCTGCCCCCCAAACTAGGAAAATCCTGTATCTTGGGCGGCAGTGTCTTCGCAGTAAATTAAAATCGAGCGGTAAATATGAGCATACAGATACAAGTAAATTTAGATTGAGATATTGTCAAAGATAAGGTTATGTACTAAAATAAATTATAGGTAGGTGGTAGGTAATTACAGGTGGGGTTTGTAGGTTATGGTTAAGTAAAGCATATTGGTCGAAGTTAGTTCATCATTCTCCTGCCCTTATGCCATCTTATTTGGAGTCAGCTAAACATGTCGTCTACTTCCATAATTCTCTATTAGTCTTCATCTCAGAACTCACCCTGAGCTATATCATCTTTCACAAAGTCCGCATCCATAATTTCTTTGGTTCTTTCTCTACTGTTAAAACCAACCAAAACTTTCATCACGATATTTTCCTCATTTCTCCGCATCACAATCACACACCATGACAAATTGACAGCTGATTTCTACCCTAAGTTAGTTGAAAACTTAAAATAATACTTGAACATCCAATAAAAATAATGCACGTATCTTGAAAAGATATTAGTTAGTACTGTAATATTGTAAGTTTATGACATAAATTAATATTCACTTCTGAATATACCCAGAGAATCATACGGGTGGCCAGTTACTCATAACTTATACTAAAATATCCATAAATCATCATAGAATAATGACCACTCCATACAATCATAGCCAATATGTATTATATTAACTCTGTAAAAGGCAATGCATATGATTAAGTAAAGTATTAGGTACTAACGTCCACAGTCTACCCATTTGAGCTACTTACAGTCTGTCAACGCAAGCACTTTAGCAGAGCAATCGTATAGAGTTGCGGAAAGCAGAGCTAAAGCCCCAAACCGACATACTGCAGTTTAAGTTGTAGATTGTTGCGTCAAGATTGTCTTTTGTAGGAACCAGAGACTCGCTCTATGAAAACAATGATGCCGCACACACTCGCAACAAAACAATCGCATGAAGGCAACATGTACTAAAAGAAAACACTGGTTTGACACAAGACAAAACTCTTCGTTCTCTAATAAATAATACCGTTTTATTCCTGAGGGCCAATTCCCATAACTTTTAAGAACGATCGCATTCTAATCTCATTCGGAATCTGTCAAAAATACAATCAATTACCAAAATTTTTGACAAGTTTGACAGATAGCGACTTGATTGTGAACGTTTTTTAAGTACTAGAATTGGTCTTCAGTAGTGTGCACTGTCTAAGGGAATAATTTAGATATGTCAAGTATGACATTTCTTAAGTCCTGACAGACGACGTATGGCCGTTGAACTACTCAAAGTAATAAATACACTGTGGTATTACTAGTCTTGGAACGAATCGGTTCAGACAGGATGAGTGTTATTAGTCAGTAATGTGACGCGAAGGGCGCCAGAGATGCAAGTAGAACGGATACCGACTAAGTTGACCATATCAGAAGGCTAAGGAGTAAGTGTTTTTACTGAACTGCTCTATCAGTATTAGTTTAACCTTTTTCGTACTTTATTATGGTCAGCTATCAGTTTCAATTGATGCAGTAGAATACTGAATATTGAGCGAGTGAGAATTCTAAGCAAACGGGGACTACTTTCGTGAGTCCGAACTCACGAAAGTAATTCCCGTTTCTAGGTACCCGTAATATATATATAGACTACCATAGTTACTGGTTTGAAAACTGGGAACGCCTAGAATTGAATTGTTCTGCCATTATTAGATGCCTTGTCTTCTCTAATAAGTATGGTTTATACGGGAATAGCACATGTGTAAAAAATTAGCCAGCTAGCATCTTTGGTAAGGCTTTTGACTGCCCAAGGTGCACTAAACGCTCTTTAGTATGGTCATTTGTGGAGACTCTTTGTTATTATGATACGCAAATAGACTGGACCCAATATCACCTAAATAGATACATAAACATTGACGATTCTCAAGCACACAATCTAAAAGGTCATGCTTGAACCGACGGCCCAAAACTGACCGGATTGTTTTCACTAACCTTGGAGCGCCGTTGCGATACATGTTTATATGCGCGGACGCATGCTACTACGAAGGTTTGCAGAGTTGCAACACTTATATTATACCGATCTGGCAACCTCGCAGTAGTGATGACACCGAGAATCAGTTGATGAGAATGTTTGATCGATGGGTTGTGGAAGTGGTGAGTGAGGGTTTCCGACAGAACTCCTTAAAGGGCAAGAGGACAAGAGACGAATTTCTTCCTTGTAAACTAATAAAATGTGGTGCATACTTAGGGTTGCCAATCCTACTATATTATATAGTATCCTGCTATATTAAAGGCGTAAATACTATATTTCTGAAGAAAAAATATAGTAGGCGAAACTACCATATTTTTATTTATATGCAAAATGGTGAGATGATCGGAATAGGACTGGTCCTATTGCGATCATCTCACATAGTTATACGATAATCATTGTTTTCAGCGAGCTACGAATGATTAATTCTACTAAGTGGATTGGTGAGGAAAGACAGCGATTGGCACCAAATTGCCCAAAGAATTTGTAGATCGTTTCTCAGATTGATGTTTGGTGATGGTCTTCAAAAAACTTTATCACTTTCCAACTTCGAAAACAATGTTAAGTTAAAACAAGTTAAAGACGAACAAGTTATATTTATTAAAGACCTTGCATTGGCCTCACCCGTACGAGGCCGAGCTGAGCATCATTTTATAGGAATTCGGTTGGTTTACTAAGATACAAGATATACGGGGTGTCAGGGACATCGACGCGAAGCCAGTTACCATGGATTCAGTACATGATTCTGAACCCCCATGCGTTGAAATTTTTCGTCGAATATTTAAAAAAAAATCTGCTATTTCATAGAAAAGTGCATTACCTTCGCGGTCAAAATGTATGGGATAGCTGATTTTTTTTTAAATAACCGACGAAAAATTTCAACGCAGCGGGGTTCAAAATCATGTACTGAATCCATGGTAACCGGCTTCGCGTCGATGTCCCTGCCACCCTGTATGTGAGCATACATAGCGTGTTTTGTGTGTTGCTTCATTAGTTTTTCTCACGGTTTTTACCGCGCAACCAGTATTTCGGACCCTAGTATAAGGCTGCGTTTCCACCAGAGATGTGTGTGAAACTAACCAATAACATCGCTTCACTGTCATAGCTTGAGCTAAGCTACTGAAACAGAAAAGAACTTAAGAAAATGTTGGATTCCGGAATTACATTGAGACATAATGCGAGGGTTGCCAGTGTATTACTATTTCTAATGCTGGGGCCGCATCTGTGTCCTTCGTGACGAAGCTTCGCACAGTGGTACGATAACACGCAGATGTGACCAACCATTATCGGTTATCGTCGCGATAGTTCGGGCTGCGTAGCACTTATCGCCCGGGTGGTGGTACATAATAAGCGTGGCGCGTGGTCGGGCTAGTTGGTCATTTTGACTGTTGTTTCCAGACTGCGTTAACACTCTGTCGAAATAATGGAGAACCATCATGGATTATTGCACGATAATTCGTTAAAATGATGAAGCCGTTAATGACCACCGCATTACCGCGATAAGTTTTTTGAGAGCATAACATACGAAGCTTCGGCACGCATTGCTCTGTCACGATACGAACAAAAGAACCATCGTTTATGTGCCACAGAAACACGTGCATATTATAAATAGCATTAGGTGCTGTGATTAAATATGCTTATTGATGTTTCAATCGCAAACCAGTTTATTCACGTTAACTAAGTTGTTTCCATGGAAATATATTTCTTCAATAAAAACTTATTCATCTGTTACAACTCTATCGCGCAGCTATAGGTATTATAATACCTAACACATACTTTTTATACATAACCCATTGTTTACCGACCTCTGTGACCCCTACTTAAAGATTATATGCGCTCTAATGTCTATAGCAATACGGTTCATATTTGAACCGATATTGTTACTACGTCTTCAATGATTGTTTTTCGTCATAAGCTTAAGACAATACTTATGAGAAAAATACTTTGAGGTATTAATTATGCAAGATGTTACTAATATTTTTGACAGGTTTTATAAGTATTCATATAACCTGTGTTTGATAGAATTGCTGGTGCTCTTTACGTAGTTTGGAGGTTACTTCTAGACAAGCTGCCTCCATGAGCTCCTTAAGCTTCAGAGGTTAAGGAGCTCATGGAGGCAGCTTGTCTGCGAAGAAATTGTGTAACTGAACTCAGGTTCAGTTACACAATTTCTGACACATACATGCCCTGAGTAGATAGGTTCACTCGAATCTGTGTGGTTTTTTCTTCAAAAGACCAGACACTAATCTGAATGGTCCTCATAATTATGATCTGACAAGATTTTGTCTAGAGTTTAAAAGAGACTGTGACCTCTGAGTTTGTTTTGGTGTTTCTTCTCGGAGTAATCGTATAGGAATAAAGTAGTTTTGTTTTCCATCTTGTTTCAAAATATTCTTTTAACTACCAATAAAGTTATTATGTTACTTTAGCTTAAAAAGCTTTAGCATAAAATTTACTTTGTTACTACTGAATTATTATAATTTAATTTACTTAATGGGCAAAAGCCTCCTATAAATGTATATTTGAACGCCAAATGGCAGAACAGAGAAACTATAATAATAACAATTGTAACATCTTGCACACTTTTTGTAAACTATGTTTACAAATAAAGAATATTGATTGATTGATTAAAAACTCATAAAAAATACGACAATGACATCCGGAAATAATAATTAAGGATTCACTTCTTAATTCCTTCTTATTAAAGCAAAATGGAATTCTTTTATATTTTAATTTAATGCACATAATATTAATATCATTGTCATAAAACAAAAAGTCAATTAAGTTAAGACATATTTACGAAAATTTTATGGTAATTACAAAAAAAAAAATTAAGAGTTATTTTACATATTCCTTATTTAAATTAAATCTTTAAATTAAATTAATAGGCACAAAAAAGATGCGTTCATTTGTGTTTGATGCGAATGACGTCACGCAGTCACGCAGAGCATTGTACCTTAATAGCTGTTAATTTTAAACCAAGGCAGACTTTTCTACAAAAAAAAACGGTAACTGCTCTAACAAAAATTAAACATTTAAAAGGAGCATTCGTTACCGCGCGTTGATGTCTTTTCTCAGTAAAACAGTTTCGGGACCACATTTTTAGTTTTCAATTTGAATTATATGATTAAAAATTAAAATGATTCAGGTAGGTAGTGACTGAATTATAGAAAAAACAACAGTATGACTCTGAATAAATAATATAATAATTATGTTATGTCGAACCTTCATCTTAAGATGAAAGGAGATTTTATCATCCGTTTTATGTTACAAAAACTTGTAGCTTTTGTTAAAGCAAATAATAACAACTAATCACATTGACTAACACATGGTTTAATTTCAATATAAATTAAATAGGCTTCTAGAACGACAAACTTAAAAACAAAAACTCTGTTTCCCTATAATGTTTGCTTATATTTATATCTGCAAAATAACTATTTATACGCGACTATAATGTTATTATAAATACGAAAGGAACTGTGTCAAACTGTTACCTTTTTACGGTAAAACCTCTGAACCGCGACCTTGAGAAAGACAAACTACTTTTTGTCCTGAATATTTGTACAAAAAATATCATCATATCAGCCGAAAGACGTCCACTGCTGGACATAGGCCTCCCCCAATACAAACAAAAAATATATGAAATTAAATTAAATTAAATTTATTTATTTGTCAGTCTTATGAAATAGGCGCAGATGAAGAACAGCTATAATTCAACAATTATTGCATAAGCTTAAGTTATAACAATAACTGCAAAAAACGGGTGATTCATTATTAATTATAAACAATAACATAGTAAAATGCCTGCTACTGAAATAACTTTGCCGGTCGCCAACCAAGGTCGCCGCTGTCGGGGACGTGGTTGGCAACCGTGTAGCAGGCACTTGACTCTAACCAACCAAAGTTTATCTTGCAAATTTTTTATTAAATACTGATGGGTTTTTTTTTCACATTGCGTATAAATTTGACCTTATACATCAATGATGGCCTCACCATTTAGCCTTAGACCTACGTCACAAATTTTTGTAAAGCCGTTTCCTGTTAGATACATAACATAATAACATAATCAACCTATTAATGTTTCCACTGCTGGGACACAGGCCTTCTCTCTGTGAGAGGGAGTGGGCTGTAAACTACCACGCGGGCCCAGTGCGGGTTGGTAGATGTCACATGTCTTCGAATTTTTGGTTCTAAGACATGCCGGTTTCCTCACGATGTTTTCCTTCACCGAGATACAAATTCAACAATCTTAGGCTTTTTTCCTAAAAACTAATAATATGTTGTACAGTCAGGGCAATTCACTGTTAAGCAAATTGACACTCTTCGTCTTTTTTCCGTGTTATAACCATTTCATACATCTGTTAAAGATGAGATTTGAATATACAAAGTTGGAAGACAATTAGATTGACTGTATCTAGTCGGTTTTCTGTATTTTAGAACTAATATACATATTTTCGCAATAAAATGACTGGAGAATTCTTGTATTTTTAATTGCTCATCGCGGGCTATAAAAAAATTGCTGTAATTGTGGCAAATTCCTTAATCACCATGCTTGTTAGGTGGGTAAGTCATTAACCGCAACACACTGTAAACAGCTTTTAATTTTTGTATTGGAATCGGATGACGAGTGAACGAATTTGCCCTCTCTAGATACTATGTTATATTTGTGACAGGTCCAAAATTGAGGAAATTGTCAAGCCTTGGAAATATTGATTTCGTGCAGGCATCGAACCTTCTTCCAATTGCAGAAAAGACCAAACGCTTGCTACTGCGCAATTCAATCAAACGTAGCAGGGTATCCATCTGCCTAGTCTTTTCCCAACTATATTGGGGTCGGCTTCCGGTCTAACCGGAAGCAGCTGAATACCAATATTTTACATGGAGAGACTGCTTATCTTACCTCCACAACCCAGTAACTGGGTAATACGATACCCCTTGATAAGACTGGTTGTCAGACTTTCGCCCTTCTGACTACCCGTAACGACTGTCAAAATCTAATGACAGCCGGGACTAACGGCTTAACGTGCTTTCCGAGGCACGAAGGAGTCGCGGTATGTTAAGATGCTCACCCATCCACAGACCAACCCCGGCAAGCGAAGCTTAACCTGATGGATCGACCCTTGCGACTGTTATTACTTAGCCACGAGCTCCTTAGTACTAACAAGTACACCAAATATCCACCTAAATAAAGTACCAAGCATACTAAACAAGTTACAAGTCCGCATGTTTGCGCTAATCTCGTAAACTACTGGACCGAATTAGAACAGGCTTCAGTATTTCAACAGATGCCCTTCCGACCGACTCGATACGTATACATTAGACGTGTTAGGTAACTCAATGCTCGACTTTTGAGTAATAATCGTATGTATTACGGTTGTGATAATATGTTTGAACTAATTACGGCTATATCAATGAAAAATTTAATGAAATAACACACATAACGCCTTGTTTCCCCGAAGGGTTGGGCAGAGGTGTACCTGTAGCAGATACACCCACATTTCACCAGTTATGTTAAAGTCCTAGTAATACGGGGCGAGCCTATTGCCGTCAACCGGGCACAAATCCAGACTCCGGGCTGCTACTGAGAAATTCCAGATAGAAAAACCCAATAACACTTTGCCCGACCCGGGAATCGAACCCAGGACGTCATGCTCAGCAGTAGCGCTTGCGACCACTAGACCAACGAGGAAGTCGAGGCTTTAATAAAATATTTGTTTGTTATTGTCCTATGGCAGGTTAAGGTCCTGGTGATCTATCAACTTTAACCCTAACTAATATTATAGTGAAAGTGAGTTTGTTACGCTTTCACGTTAAAACGGCTGAACGAATTTGGATGAAATTTGGTACATGTATAGACCATGACCTAGGTTAGGATATAGGATACTTTTGATCCCGATATTCTTACGGGATCGAGACTTATGTAGGAAAAACCGCGGCGCGCAGCTAGTTTTGTTTTGTATTTTGTTTGTTCTCAACAAAACAATGAAGTCATCTGTCAGGTGTCATTCCTCCTGATGACACGATTGACACGATTGACAGCTCAATTCACGTAAGTTCTCATGTTTTCACAGATTTTTACATATAGACCGGCTTTTCTCACTCAGCAAATTAACAAACATTGATTAACAATTCTTGTAGATTCTGCCTACCCCCATGGGAAGAAGGCGTGAGTTTATGTATGATTAACAATTATCAATTAATGACGGTTTCAGACTGATTAAATTGATAACATCGAAAAATAAAGTCAATTGTTTAAGTCTTCATAAATTCTAAAGTACTAAAGTTCTATTTTATTACTACAATTTCGAAATGGCGACTAATAAAAACTAAATACCATTTTGAAAATTTCAGGACGAAAAATACTTTTTGGGCCCGTTTGCCTTAAAACCAGTCCAATACTAATTTTAATGTCGACTAAAGCCAAAATTAAACAAAGCTAGAACAGTTTATTAATCATGAACAAGTTTGCCATCAAAGATTCCAAATTCGCCATTCACACTACCGAAAAGTATAGCCAATTCTCAAATAAGGTATACAAAATACTATAAGTAGTAATAGGTAATTTAGTGCCCAATGTCTAACCCGCCCACGAATGTATTTGACCTAGTTTCGTTATTTATATTACCTTGTTTACCTTGCTTGTTTTTTCTGTAATGCCAATAAATAAACGCATTTTTCTTTTTTTTCTTTCTTTTTTTTTCTTTCTTTCTTTCTTTTATTTCTTTCTCTGTACAAGAGCTGGCAGGCAGATGTTTCTAGTTACTTTCAAATCTTGTTTGAGTAGAATAAAGTTGAAATATTGAGAAAAGAAAAAATAAATTTAACCTGCTTGAGGACTTATTAAACGTCAGAAGCTAAGTGGTTACTATTGATCGTTTCCTATGGAGAAGAGCCGGCAAGAAACTCCACGGTTAATCATTTAAAAATATGATGACGATGAGATAATAAAACTTTTTAATCTCAAATAATTTGCGTTAACCGACAGCCTTGGCGCAGAAAGGTGAAAAGATCCGACTCCAAATAGGAAAGACTATGAAAAACAAAGACTTTGCGTTAACACCCTGTATTTTCCCATTACGAAAGAAAAAAATGACGTGTGGCACTCGGGGACTGCCCCGGCGAAGCTATTGCATAGCATTTTTTATCAACTTACGCAATTGTAAAATATTAACCCGAATACAATAAATAGCATGATGACATTGACAGGAACTGTTATTCACATTTATAGTTTTTAAAACTTGACACAACGTAATGGGAACATTAAACTAATAAAAAGGTTTTAATTTAACTATGTATTAATAGTCAAGGATCGTCTAAGTAAATTTGAACTTTATTGTCAAACAGTTAAACATAATTTTCAATACAACATTCTCGTATCATTCGTCTAAGTAAATTTGAACTTTGTTGTCAAACAGTAAAACATAATTTTCAATACAACACTCTCGTATCATTCGTTTAAGTAAATTTGAACTTTGTTGTCAAGCAGTTAAACATAATTTTCAATACAAAACACAACTCTTTCTTAGGTAGTATTTTTGTTACGAAATTTCTGGATTAGGTCTCCACGCTCAAGGCCCGCGATAGAAGCTATGCAATAGCTTAAAAATCTTTTATTTGAGACACGCACCGGAAATAAAAATAATAACTACCACGAACAACGGCTACCGTTGGTCTAGTGGTCGCAAGCGCTACTGCGGAGCACGAGGTCTTGGGAACGATTCACGTGTCGTGCAAAGTGTTATTGGAGTGTTCCATCTAGAATTTCTCAGTCGCAGCCCAGAATCTGGATTAAAGTGAGCCCGGTTGATGACAATAGGCTCGCCCCCTATTTTTAGAATATCTCTACAACAAGAATATACTTGCGTCAATTTATCATTACTCGCGAGGGATGAGTCTTTATTCTCTCTTACATATTAACGCATTACAAGACCTATTGTACCCATTCCGCATGTCTGAACCACGCCCTACAACATTCTACCGCATTTCTAACCTTATCTTTACATCCGACATTACAATACTGCCCTAATCAGAGCAAGAAGGTTTTATAATTTTATTTTTCTTACATCGTTTGTTACATAACTCCCTCACTTACTAATTACGTAAGAGTAACAGAGATGGAATATACCCAACCGATGTCGATATGATACACAGCCGGACAAAAAAAAATTGCCAGATCGATTTTTGTTTTGCGAACGTGCAATGACGTAAATGCTATAATTTGATATTGTAAAGGTGAGTATAGACTAGAGTATTCACCATGAACCAAACAATGAGTACAACGCTCGATGCTTTGTTACAACATGATTTTTCAAACAAACGAGCTAATTTTTGTAATATTTCATCGAGTAAGATTAATTTGATATTGTAAAGGTGAGTATAGACTAGAGTATTCACCATGAACCAAACAATGAGTACAACGCTCGATGCTTTGTTACAACATGATTTTTCAAACAAACGAGCTAATTTTTGTAATATTTCATCGAGTAAGATAAACGCATTACACGCAAATTGAAGATCCGACTATCCAACAACGAGTTATCGCAAAATAGAAAGGAATGTTTTATGTAAATGCTCACTCGCCGTGAGCTTTACTTCGAACAACGTGTCGAGCATTCGCAGGAACGTTACATTACAAGGAAATGCCCGAGAAAATGCTCTAGTGTATACTCACCCTTACATATAAAAATCTGACGCGAATGAACGCAAAAAGTTGTTTTGGATGTGTAAATAACTAATACCGGTTTTGATTAGTCTTTTAGAGATTTGTAGAAATAATATACGTTGAAGATATTTTGTGTTCTACGGATGTTGTTTGAAATGAAATGAAATTGTTTATTCTGTAAATAGGATATTGGAATCACTTTTACACGTCATATTAAAATTTATGTTTAAAATTAGCTAGATGAGTTCGGCGTTTCCTATCTGACTTCTCTGAGAAGAACGGCCGAAACAAACTCAGAGGTCTCTTTTAATGTCCAGACATAATCTTGGTCAGATCATGTGAGGACCATGTAGATTGGTGTCTGAAATGGTCTTTTGAGGAAAGAACCACACAGATTTGAGTGGACCTGTCCAGTCAGTGCAAGCATTTGTCACTAATCGCGGAGCTCAACTCTGAACTTAAGGAGCTCAACTCGACGAACAGAACCAAAGAAAGGACTTTTGGGTAGGCAGCATAAACCACTCAAACTGCCAGACCATCATTAAAACTAACTGTGAAAGAAAAAAGAAAATAATGAAAGAAAACAAAATATAGAAGAAAAAAAAAATATCCACATAGTCCTCACATTCACAATAATTAAAATAATATAATACTTTACAAAGTAATCATGTCATTTTGTATGTAATATTCAACAATGTCAATGTTTATATAAAACTGGTATAATTTGGTGATTTTACTGAATAATTATAATGTCATGTTTATCGTAATGTAACATGCATTTCTCAATAGTAAAAACATAAAGATTTATAATATTATTATTTACTATCAAAACGGTACAGTGCAACAAAGTCAAGAGCAGTTGATAACCTGAGACACTGCTGTTTATGTCTCTCGCAGATAAAATTTAATTAAAATGTCATTAGCCTAGTTTTTATCAATTTACTAAATTAGTGGAAGTAACAAAAGGGAATTAAAAATCGTCTATTTATATTAATGCTGTACATGAGTGTTTCTCAAAACAAATGTACGTAACGAAAAAGTTGTTACGAAATATTGTTACGAAATAGTCCTAGATGTAACTAAATAGTAAACATAAGGCTTGTTACACATTGGAGAATTATAATTTATTTAATATGTATATTCGTAATTTTTATGCATTGTTCTCTTAATTATTTATTGTATTTTCTTTCATGACGAATGACGTCATGAAGGGTATCGGATTTTTATTAATATTTAAAAAATAATTTCACTTTTCTATTTCTGAAGTTAATACGCATTGTATAGAGTCAATAAAAAAAATCATGCCTAAACCTATTTCAGTACCAACCTATTAATAAAACTTGAGACTTTCAAATTCGCGAAGGACATTTTTTTTTTAATTTGACAGTAAATGTTTATTATGCTTTTAGTAGGCAAATAGGTTAAAAGAACTGTATACACTCAGCTTTACACTGTACTTTTTCGTAACGTAACGAAATTCATAAGAAACGTTACGAAAAAGTTATAAAAATTGTACAAAATTGGGTCTTAAGAAATCAATGGTTTGATAAAACCTGAAACTGCAAAAAATATAATACGCTTAAATGTTCTTACGACACGTATTACAGTAATTTAAGTAAATCAAGACTTACCTTAATGTGAAAAAATGCTATAGTATTTCTTGTAACGAAAAAGTAATCTCACATAAACAACACGTTCAAAACTGATTTTCACATTAAATTTATGGCGGGGACGTCAGACCAACATCCAATCAGAATTAAGCTAGTGTTGCCCGTGTTAAAAGGTAACGGATGCGTTCAGAAATTACGTGGAAGTAGGAATAAAACGTAACTAAAGAGTAAGTTACTAAAAAGTAAATGAACAAGACTCATTTTGTTTTTCGCATTTTTTAAATCTTTTTATTATGAAACCCCATAGAAAATCACTATTATACAGAAACTCAATTTAATCAAGATCCGTAATACACAAAAATGCATAATATTAACGCGACCTAACGTATTTTATGAAGTGTTACAGGTATGAGGTCGTAGGGTGGCAATTTGATTTTTGTATGAAACGCAAAAAACATCGTTTTGAAAAAGCTTTGTAAAATTAGGTAGATATTATGATTATAATATTTATTCTTCACAACTTTAAAGTTTAATAGTTTTTATTCACAATTACGTTATTTTTTGTACGTATGGTGAAATAAAAACATCGTAATTTTGTTACTATTTCGAGGCACACTTTTTTTTCAACGGATGTACATTTATTTTGAGAAATACTCACATAGGTTTTGATGCATATTAACAAATGTAAATACACACATCAAAAGTGTCTAGGGATCAAGCATTTTTATGCGGATTTCTTGAGATTGAGATGTGGCTTTGTAATAAATTTATGATTTTATAAATTTATATGGATCCTTTTTGGTGCATTTCATAATTTGAATCAGGAACTGTGAATCAAATTCGAGTAAAAGATGAAAATCAGCTGTCAATATTTTCCCTATAAAAACATACAACGCATTGAAGACATTATTAGTGCTACTGTTTCCCTACTACTGATTAAAACCAACGTTATTATGGAGCAGCGACGTCATTTAAGCAGGGAAGAAATGCTCAGAGCCGTGGGAATGATAGAAGCTGGTTCCCGGCAACGTACTGTGGCTTTAGCTCTGAATACAAGTCAGAGTGTTATCAGTCGACTTTGGACACGTTACCGAAGCACTGGTACCGTGGCTGAGCGCCATGGAGGACGGTATCGCTGCACCACACGGAGACAAGACCGATACATTCAAATCTTAGCTCGAAGAGCTCCAACAATAACCGCCATGATGTTAGCCGTGAGGCTTCATCACTCTTCAGGGAACTTAATTAGCGACCAAACAGTCAGAAACCGCTTGCATGAAGTGAACCTTCATTCCCGAAGACCGCTACGGGTACCACCTATAGCAATGCACAATCGTAGGATTCGATATCAATGGGCTCTTGAACACAGAAATTGGGCAGAAGAACAATGGCGTTTCGTGTGCTTTTCTGATGAGTCTCGTTTTGGTATGAGACCGGATACAAGACGTATACGACACTGGAGAACCCCTGGACGCCAACAGCGATTAAAATCCTGCCAGGAAGTCCATCCTTATAGTGGTGGAACCATCATGGTATGGGCGGGTATTTGGATCGGCGGAAGAACTGAGTTGATTTGGATTAGAGGCAACCTCAACGCTCAAATTTATGCTGAGACGATTGTATCAGACGTCATCGTTCCTCTACAAGTGCAAATCGGTCCCTTATTTCAGTTAATGCATGATAATGCACGACCGCACACCGCAAGAGTTGTAAGACAGACTCTCGCCGCAGCTAACATCAATGTCCTGCCCTGGCCTGCTCAGTCGCCAGACTTGAACCCGATTGAGCATGCATGGGATATGCTACAGATAAGAGCTCTGCCGAATATGGAGGGTATCCAGTCGCAAGAAGACCTTTTTTTGTTGTTGCAACGAACATGGGCGGCCATTCCACAGCGTGATTTGGATGAACTCATTTTGAGTATGCCAAACCGATGTTCTTGTGTTGTTAGTGTTCGCGGTAGAAACACGGATTATTAATTGTTTAAGTTACCCAATAAAATTTTAAAGAAAACTGTTATTTCAGTCTTTTTTTCGAACTTTAATATTAGTGGTTCAAATGTCAAAAATCCCTTTATTAGGAAAATGGCAAATTTCTTTATTAATGCAAAGGTGACTTGGTTTATCGTTACTGTGACAAACGAAAACACTTTATTTGATGAATCCTTAAAGAAAATTTTAATTAATATCAATCAGGAGAAAAGTTATTGCAAAAATATATGTTGATCCCTAGACACTTTTGATGTGTGTATTAATTGAATTTAAAGTTGATGAGATAAACATCAACCTTGATAACTTGAAATAAACCATTTTTAATTTAATTAAATTAGTTCAGATTTTAGCCGAGGTGATTTTTTTTTATTATCCTCAATTGAGAATCATTTAGTGGCCATTTGGTGTCTAAAACGATTTTTAAGAGGAAAATCGAAAAGGCGACCGTTTTCCTTTTCCTTTGCCCAGTCTGAACGTTCAAACCAGAAAGTATTTAAGTAATGAATCACACAAAATGTGTCAACTACCTTTCAGCGACGTTTTAAGCAACTTCCTTATAAGTTCAATACTTTAAAACTATTCTTCAGGAGGTTGGTATCGTAATCATGTTACTGAGTAAAAAATTGTTTGTTTCATAAATATACAATACATCTACGCAAAAACAACTGACTGGGTGGAAAATGATAATTATTCTGCGGCTTCCTGATCAAAAACATCTAAAATGTTTTATTATTTTAAACCTCTTCTGACCCTGGTCCCACCCGTACTGAATAACATAACCGCAACCTTCAAACAACACACATTAGGTCTAAATCATCATTAATTCAGAATTTTAGACCCTCTTACAAAAAATAACGTTCATGTTAAGACGTCCCTTGATAAAAAATTTTACAGTCTAAAACGTTAATGCTTTTATAACTTACTAAAAACAGTGTCAGCTGGCTGGTTACAAAAATAAACAGCCACTTAAATTTTCCACTACACCTCCATAATTTGCGAGCGCCCAAACCTATCTCAAGTTAAACTGTGTAATTTATATTGCACGGCAGTTTACATGCAAGGCCAAGATAGCGATATAGCTTAACTGTTATAGTAATTTCAACTCTATTTGCGTCAGCCTAGAGTAGATTTTTGGTCGATAAATATTGATTATTTCGAGAGAAATCATATAATATCCTTTAAAATTAAATACGTAATTAGTTGAGTAATATTTTATTTACGTGTTTGCTGAACTGAATTTGAAATATGGTCTTTAAAAAATGGCCTGCCGTCATAATTGCACATTGCGTCTATGCAAGTTGCTTAAGATTTATTTCGTCAAATAATCTCTTTTAATTTAAATATCAGCTGACTCATTGTTATTTATTTGATGACTAGAGAACACACAAACCGTTAAATAATAAATTATCATTAATAACTTACTGAACTTAATTCCTTTGAAGATACAAATCTACTGACTCGTCTAGTGGTCGTAAGCGCTACTACTGGGCATGAGGTTCTGGGTTCGATTCCCGGGTCGGGCACAGTATTATTGGGTTTTTTTAAATCTTTAATTGCCCGATTGATGGCAATAGGCTCGCCCCCTAATACATGGGACTTAAACATAACTGGCGAAATGTGGGTGTACCTCCTACAGGTACACCTCTGCCTAACCCTTCGGGGAAAACTGGCGTGATGCATGGATGTATGTAAGTAATCATTTGTTATGAATAAGGTTCAAACTTATTAGTTAAGCAGAGGTCAAAGTTTCAACACACGACAAAAGCCATCTTAAGAATTTTGACCCTAATAGAGCGTGACTCTGGAAAATTCATACTTATTGGTCATTCCCCTTAGCAAGTGAGTCATATGGGATATAAATACATATACCTACTATATTAATAAATAATACTGTACAGCTTTGTTGACTAGGAAATTCTATTGTAAGTTGTCGGTCAATAATCTTTCGGTATAAATGTTGTGGTTAGATGGATTTGGGTTCCGTGAAGTATTTGGAGTTGGAAAATATTTGGGGTTCAGTTACTTTTAGGTTGACACTGCTGCATACTGTGGTGTTTCTTATGTGTGTGTTTATAATTTATAATTACACTCTTTCTAATGAAATGAAACGAAACAAAGAAACGGTGGATGGACTATGTGAAAGATGATATGGCTAGAAAGGGGGTGACTACCGAGATGACGACTAATAGAGAAGTATGGAAGAAAGGGACATGTTGCGCCGACCACAAATAAATTGGGATGAGGGCAGGAGAATGATGATGATAGTCTTTCTAATGAGAACTGTTAATTAGTCTTAAATTATTCAGAATAATTCAGAAGGTTATCTTTCCTAATAAGCAAAATAAAATTAGAAACAAATTTTCCCGGTACGTTACGGAATTCAAAAATATTATAATATGATGTGTGTGATTTTCATAGTTTAGCCTCATAATAACCCATTAGAACAACATCGTAAAAACGCGTAATTACAAACTACATACTAGTAACAATTATTCGCAGATAAAAACGACTGTAATGACTTACTTCCTGTTTATACGAAACTTAAACCGATTACTTCGACTCGCACTTGACTGGTATTTTTTGCAATCATTTCGTGCTAGATCTGGCAGTGACTCAGCAAAATAATATTCGCAAAGGACTTTGATCATCTGATGAAATTGACAGTTGCACAAATATGACCAGATTGAGCTGCGTATTTATCAATAGAATTAATAATTACATGGGGATTATTTGGGATGCCCTTTAGATTAAGTTAGATTATCCACAGTTATTGGCTCTACGTTTAACAATGGATTAAACTATGGAGACGTTATATAGTAGATGGTTTAAAAATCTGTTTTGTTTTTGAAAATGTGCATTGTGATAGTCTAATTCACAGTTCTGATTGTTTTGAAAGATAAATCAGCATGTTTTTCTTAGGATACGATGACTGAATGCAGGCAAGTCATATCATGTCTATTGTTTTGGTTCAAAAGGTAGGATTTATTTGATAAATAATAAATATCTGGTCAACCGAGCTCTGCTCGGGGTGAAAATATAAACATATCGTCCAGGTACACCAACGTTTTATCAGATTTCCGAAGCTGTGAAAATAAAGAAAACGATTTTTCCCAGACATGAGACCTAGCTAGATCGATTTTTCACCTCCGTAAACCCCTAAATTGCAACTTTCATCGAAATCGTTGGAGCCGTTTCTGAGATTAGATTATATATACAAGAATTGCTCGTTTAATGGTATTAGATTTAACCATTGCGCCAAATGAGAGAGATTTATTTTCTCTAACTCAGTCATGTACTCACAGATCAACGCTAATATTGCACAAATAAATTATTAAAGTAACATAATAAATAGCAATTTTGTTCGCAATTGTACATCCAAGTACAATGCTGTCAAATACTTGAGTTCACGGTTAAAAGTACAGTTACACACAAATGACTTGTTATTAAGGTGAAGATGCCTCAGATCATTATTCATTATAGAAAGGATGTGAATGTGAACCAGGTTTTTGGGAGAGCAATGACCCCGAAATTATGTGGAAAAGCGTGTGATTTTTCATTATTATACAACGTTTATTTCTTCGTAAAACTGACTTGCAACTGCAAAGGAAAAAAAATGCTTTTGCTTTTCACTGATCGCAGATTCGCACGTTGCACGACGTAAGAAAAATCCCTTTTCTTGAGCATACTGCCAGTCATATTACACGTGCAGTCTGCGGGTCAGGTATACGCTGAGGGCATACAACGCCCTGCGTGTCCAGTATAACAATGTATTCAGGATGCTGTTGGGGCTTTTGTAGCGCTTCCGGGAAGTTCACCGAGGCCAGGGTTGATGGTTTTCATGCCATTATAAGGAAACGGTTCTATTCTTGGTAGAATACGTGCTAGCTCCCACAGCATCCTGAGTGTATTGTGTGCTAAGTGGGACAGCCCCATGCTGGCTCACTGGATACGGCTGCACACGTAGGTGTCAGTCGTTTTAATTTTGTACATAGAGTGTGGTTTTTACTAACATTAGGTTAAAAGCTTTACTAATAACTTAGGGATCTTGTAATTTGATCTGAAATAAATAAATATTTTATATATTATCCCTATAACAAAATCAATGTGCCAATTTACAAAAAAAATATATTCACGATGTAATTTTGTCCGTAGGTAAAATTCTGTAAATAATGTACTGTTTCTACACAAATTATAGATTTATAATAGGATATAGGGAAAACATCTACAATCTAATTATAGCAATATCTACAATTAATTATACCTACCACAGATAAATTATTTGTAACAAAGAACTAACAATCTTCCATTTGTTCTTATATTCTTAATTTATCGTTACCGCAAGATAATTATGGTTTGAAAAAGTTCTTGTTATTTGCAGTACTTGGTAAATTAATTAGATAATTATTTCACGGTATTTTACGTTGGCAAGGATTCTTTGTATTTAATTATCTTAGACAATATGAAAAGGCGAGTCTGTTTGTTTAAACTTTTTCGCGAATCGAAATAACGTATTACGGTTATTGCAAAAATACCCAAAACCTCTTGGGTATTTATTCAATCACCCTGTATATTTTTATAACTTTACATCTCTCATAATCTTACATAATGAGCATAAATTAGCTATTTCTATGCTTTTAATTTTTTATTAAATTCTGTTGTGGTATTTCACAAATAATGTTTACGATTCTAAAATTATTCATATTTTTAGGTGCTTATTAAATATCTTAAATTGCTTGGTTGAGACCTTGGCTTACACATATTTAGAGCAGAATCCTGTTTAATCGGACACGTGTAAGCAAGATATGTTAAGCCGCCCTCCGACGGTGCGCCATATCGCGGACGCACGCGCACGACGCACCGTGGGAAACCTAGCGTGCGTGGTAGCGCAGACGCGCGTTGTACGCGTGCGTGGCGGTGCGTCCTCGTGCGGGCTGGTGCGCGTCCGCGATATGGCGCACCGTGGGAGTTGGCTTTTATAACGAGAAACCCAGATAGTGATTATTTAACTATATCTTCTTGTGTTTTTATTAATTTTAACGGTAATTTTCCTCAATGTTTCTTTTGGAAAATATCTAGAATACATCATTGTTTTTCTTTATGCACTTGTACATAATATTTAATATTTTAGTGTTAGATTATATTTAAGATTTGTTAAATCTACCTATATATATATTTTATTTTGCCTTAGAATAATAGAATTATTCCGATCTGTCACCCTGTTTTGTCCCCTTAAAACTTTTTATTCCTGTTTGTCCTCCATAGAATTTAATACATGAGTTCTTAAAAGTAATGCCACACATAAGCAACATTACATTAAATAAAAGACTAGTGGTTTGGGGTTTTGTAATCATCTGTCTTCGATCTGTCCCCCTAAGGGGACAAAGCAGAGTGACAGATTGGAATAATCGGAATAAAATATTTATTAAATGTGCTTTGTTGAACGTTACTTCGCATTGCATTTCATAGTAATCCAATTGTCTAATTTCTAAAATATCTCGGCCTGAGTCTCGAATCTGCCACTCTATCACTGAGGGCTCTGAGACTGGTATACAAAATTCATTAATGCACAATTCACTGCTAAACTAACTAACAAAATTGCGACCATTATCTCATCCAAGTAAACAAAATATTTTCTTAAGATAAATGGACTAACCACTGTCAATGTAGACTAAATGCACCGTTGAGCAAGAGATCACTCACTCTTAGAGCGCAACGAACTGCCAACTACCTAATGCAGAAAATATGATATCTTTTCATTTCAGCTAAAACACTAGGAAGATGGCGTAGTGTCAGGCGTTTTGGATCTTTTGCAACTTTAGCGTTAATATTCTGTCTCTGTCATCTTCAAATGATAGACTGAAATAGAACGATGTTTTAAATTCGTTTAGCGCTAAATGAATTCAAATTTATTTGCTATTAATGTACATACATAGATAAGATGTAATTTTTATAAATGGTCCGGATACATTGTACCTTACGGCGAAATTTTCAAACAATAGAAACACTTAGATTTAGTGATATATGGTGCAAATGAGGGGTTCGAAATGTGCTGATTCTCACCCTGATTTGATATTCTGATTTTTTATTTAGTTTTCTAGTCCAATAAACGTTACGCTACAATGGTTGTTGTGAAATCTGGGTAGATCTATCAAAGATCTCAAGTGATGTACAATAGATTATGTAATTAATTGAGTAATGTGTGTTTGTGCTTAGTTTAGTAAACCTGTATAGCTATTAATAACCATTCGACAGCCTGCCTTGTCGAAAATGTTACCAGATTTGCCTTGCCCCCGACAGAAAAATACCTGTCGGAAGAATTTTCGGGCTTCGGGAGGACTCCTTCGATAACATTGCTTAATATTTTATTCTGCACTGAAACGTGTCGAATGGCTGTCATTATTGTGTATAAGGGGCAAAAGGTTAAGGCCTAAAAGGTTTTAAAGTACAACCTTACTTCGAAAATGAAAACTACTATATGCAAATTCAGGGTGTTTTTTTTTTCCGCATGATCTCACCAATTTTTTCTTTACCGATCTTTTTGCTGATGGGCTTACACCTAGTACTTCTAGACAAAAGCGATAAGAAAGAAGCATTCTTCATTCTAGTGCTAAGCAACGGAAAATTCCAATAACACGTGTTAATATCACAAAAACGGAGTAGGTAATCGATGGTCAACAAACCTTTTTCTCGATACTTACTTATAAGTTTATAAATACGTGAGCGATGATAAGTGCTCGCGTGTAATCGATTGAGAGATTAATCGTTAGTGTTTGAAATTTTTGGGGAAACCTAAATATTACCCATTTTTTTGAGAATCATCCGGTATTACATCAACTAACACATGACTACATAACTTCGATTTCGTTATAATCTCGCCTAATGCAAATTACTACGAAAATTAATTTCTGGGTCAAGTCGGAACTGTGCGAACAGCTTCGGAGCTAGCCGACGTTTTCGCAATGCGAAAAGTTTTGTTTGCTCAAATTCTGGTCAAAATATAAATGTCAGAAAAAATTGAGGTCACAGAATAAATTCTCAACACTATTTAATACTTTAGGCTATAATAAAGGTAATCAAATACAAATCGAATCAGAATAATTACGATGCTAATCACATCACTTAATATTTAAAAACTTACGTTATTAGCATCTCGGTGGCCTTTGGTCAGCTTCCTTGTATCATGTACTCAATTCACAGCACAGTACACAGAAACAAACACCAAAAATAACAATTATATTATAAATTAAACGTAAAAACACTCACACACACACGTAACGTGGAATTTGCGTAAAGGTTTACGAAACTTTCTAATTCGTGGCGCGAATTTTGCGGCGCGAGTGGTCAAAGACGTGTGATGTGCGGCGCGCTCAATCGCTGACTGGCGCGTTCCGTTTTCGCTCACAGGCCGCGGCGCGTTCCTTTTTTTTAAACCGGCTTCCACAGACTATAGCTCTGTCTTAGTGGCCAGTCCGGCGTGTCAAGCAAGAAGGTATGACGCAAGTAGTTTCGGCAACACTGGGTTTTTTCGTTGCCCCAATCGGCACTCACACATTCATAATGGCTAACTTTATTCGGTGCTCGCTCCCAGCGCTAATTTCGTATATTAATTAGATTGAAAGCCTTCGGCTGACGTGGTGTGAATAGTTTAAAAATCGCGCGACTATTTGCGTGTGATTTCCTCTTTCGATACAGATAGGAATCGTGCAGAAACGAATCGATTAGATTCATAGATAGTGATCCCATCTCTCATCGTAACATTGAAGGTAACGCGTATTCGACAAGGTGTCATGAGACAAGTATTAGTGAAAGTCATATAAACTGCCATTATTTCTAGTTCAACTCTTTGGTCATACCGAAATACAGGTCCTACGAGGAAAATATCTTAACTGACCGCAATCTGCTCCAAGTGTAGAAAGGGATTACAGCTACACAACTGTTATTATCGAGAACTTGGTGAAAACAAAACTAGTGAACGGAATTCCTTTCCAATCCTCACAGACAGCGGACTCCTCGACTGCGGAAAGCCTACACATACCCTATGAAAAAAACGATTGATCCTAACAAAATAATAAAATAAATCCCAGCTGAAACAGCTGTAAGTACTGAAAGATGTCCAGATAGATGCTACACTAGACACTCCAGCCCATCTCGAAACTTATTTATCTGCTGCACAGACCACTGAAGTTTGTGCAGATAGTCGTGGCTCAGTGAAACCACTTTACAGGCGTAATTGCGTGAAAAAGTTTGAAAACAAAAATCCCGAGATTTTGCAGGGCGCCACACAATACGATAGCACCTTGGTGGCGAAACGAAAATTTTGTTTAACAACTGACTGACATAACCATAAAGATACCAAACGCAACAATAACTACCCTTTTAACTGCAATGGTTCACCAAGAAACCTTATTCTGCTCTTCCATATCAGGGATGGAAGAATTAGGTCCCCCTGGTGTAGGAATTAGGTAGAAGGGTTTTTGTCAATGCATCATCATTCAAAATCAAAAGTAATTTATTCAAATAAGGTTGAGAATCAGCAGTTTTTGAACGTCAGAATTACTTAAGACAGTCCCCCAAAACGCCCGCCCTCCACCACTTCCTAGTGCTTTAGGCGGAAAGAAAAAGTGGCGCAACAAACTCCCCAGCAGCACAGCTGTTTGTTCAATTAGAAGAGTATTGGCAGCATTCTTCCTCCCACTGTCGAGTATAGGTCTCGTCCTTTTTGTGCCATTCTTCCCTGGTCTTTGAGAGTCTCATTCAGATCTTCCCCGCAACCTTCTCTAGTTCAGAAACACCTTTATAAGCAGACTAGCTTCTGCCCGCGACTTCGTCCGCGTGGAATAGTTACTTTAGGCTAACGCAATCTTTAACCTGCAACTTCGTTAAAAAAAAACCCCGATTATGAAACATTCTTCATTGGTGCTCCGCTCCTATTATACTAAGCGTGATTATATATACCTATAGTCTTCCTCGATAAATGGGCTATCTAATACTGATTTTTTTTTTCAAATTGGACCAGCAGTTCCTGAGATTAGCGCGTTCAAGCAAACAAACAAACTGTTCAACTTTACATATTAATAAATAATAAGTATATAGTAGTATATAGATATATATAGTAGGTAAATAATCATACTCAAAACAAATAAATATTTACAACGGGTCGTACAAAGATCAAACATAACTTTGTGAAAAATTACAAGATTAACACGAGGATTACTGATAGCCTTCATAATAACATATCTTTGTTTCTATTAAAACCTACATGTCTCTAATTAAGTCAAGGCTTTTTCGATGTGTTCAACCTTAACCAGAAACCATGTACATGGACTCACGCCGTCTTCCCATTAGGGGTAGGCAGGAACTACAGAACGCCACCTGCTTCGATCCTTACATACTCTTTTTGCATCGCTTACGTTCATACATCTGGTCATACACGTACGCCGGTTGCGAGTACTACGCACCTGACCTTTCTAAGAAGAAGAACATCACCAATAAGGTTACTTCTTCTTTTCGTGTGGTTCGTGACTAACCTGGTGTCAGAGTTTTAAAGCCGCCAATGGACCTCTGACTTTGCTTCACGTGGCGTCGAGAAATATCTTTCAGGCAGGCCGGTTTCTTCACGATGTTTTCCTTCACCGTTTTTGAAGCAAGTGATAAAAATACAATAAGTACATGGAGTTATCTGGAGTCTGGATTAGTGTCCAGTTGATGGCAATAGGCTCGCCCCCTAAATCATGGGACTTAGTCATAATATCGGTTTTAACAAAGAACTCCGTGAGTCGAATATATGGCGAAATATGAGTGTACTATAGGTACACCTCTGCCTAACCATTCGGGGAATTCAGGCGTGATGTTATGTTTAAGTTGTAAATAATAACATTATAGTCTAACATTCCCAAGATATTTTTTTAAATTGAACATCCTGTATAATGAAATCACTATAATTAATTCTAAAACAGCGAGTGAATTAAAATTATCTTTTTTTTATTGTGACTAAAAATAACTATGGTATTTTCAAATGTACCAATATAGATACCGAATAGAGAAAAATACATAGGTATATGAAGTTGAATATTAATGAAATGGTTGTATACAAAAACTTTATACGTACCTCAGTATGTTTTTTACAAAAAACATACTGAGGCATGTATAAAGTTTTTGTTCAATATTGTAGGAAATATACGCGGTTATCTAAATATGGGAAACAAGGGAACAACAACTACACATACAATTATATACAAGGTGTTCTTTTATATCCCATAACTCTAGGGTATTAATGAGACCATGTCAAAGAATCAACCAGCATATTATTTTTTTATAATAATTGACCACTAGACTCTCGATGTGTGTATCTAAGTTTCATTGATAAGTACGAGTAAATAATTTTCATTCAAACCAATTATTCATATTTAAAGCTAAGAAAATGCGACGTTGACATATTTTCTTTTTATGAAAAAAAATAATCTGAATTAAGTAATATTTCATATAAATAATAACGGCTTTTTACATAAATAATAAAATACAAAAAAAAAATATATACAATAAAATAAAAAAATACGCCAGTTGGTTCTTTCACATGGTCTCATTCATATCCTAGAGTTAAAGGATATTAAAAAAAACACGTTGTATATGGAATGCAATAAAGAATTGAGTATTGAGTATGTGGGTAGAGTTCCAGATAGAAAACAATACACAATAAATTACATACACAGGTCCATGGATGAATAACATTCTTATAGTTAACATCAGTAAAAGTATTACGTACCTACAGCTAGTTTACACAATTAATATTGCCAGTGAACCCCGAACTCAAACTCAACATTTATTTCAAATAAACCATTCAAAATTACAGGTACTTTTGAATTGTCAAATTTTTTTGTTGTTTTGGGTCGGTCAGTCAGAAAGATGAAGCTAGTTGCCCATTCCAAAGCGTAGGTCCTATGGAGAAGAACGGGTAAGAAACTCCACGGACACTCTTTTAAATCAAAATATTGTTAAGCCCTAAAAAAATCCAGCTTCTAAGTCAACGCAATAAAAAATTGCTCATTGTGGTCCGACACACACTTGGCCAGTTTTTGTGTTTTATATTGAATGAATGCCTTATTATGTCTATACCGTATTTACCTTATTTCTTTTCTCTTGTAACACGACGCAACATACAATGAATAACAGCCGCACGAATCAATTGAGGGTTAATCTACGCTTGCCGAGGTCGGTCAGTGGATGGGTAACCATCTATTTCATAACGAGATCCCTCCGTGCCTCAAAAAGCACGTTAAGCCGTAGGGGTATCGTATTATCCAGTAACTGTAGGCAGTCACTCCATGTAAAAAACCGGTATTCAACTGAATCCGGTTAGACTGGAAGCTAACCCCAACATAGTTATTTATAAATTAATTAAGTTATTTATAAATAGCACATTTGCCGAACTGGAATTTTAAAATATTCAGATGTGCTCGCAAATGTCAATGACGATTAAAACTGATAAAGCTAACATAGGCTAATAAATTAAAAAAATAACATTAAGAAAACGTGTAAGTACTTTAAAGGTACAAAATTAACCTATTTATCTAGTATCTAGGTAAACAATAACTCATATTCTAATCTTTACAAGAAAATCGCTTTTAAACTTTACTGGTTACATGTAAATAATACATATACGTGACTGTACTTCTTAATCATTCAACAACTAAGATATTACAAGTATTACAACCTTCAAAGCAATTAAGCTCAACACACACAAAGCAGGTGCGTGTCGGGCGCGGGTCGGGACGGGCGCGGCTCCCGCTTCCGACCCGCTCCGCACCCGACCCGCGCACGCTTTTCGTGTGCTGACGTCCATATAATACAAGGAATAACAAAATATAAAAGCCCGCCGTACTCCCGTCCCGACCCGCGCCCGACACGCACCTGCTTTGTGTGTTTTGAGCTTTAGTCAAGTCTAACTGAGATGGTTGTGCGCCATCTACATAGCCACATGTGAACTACGCATCACACTGACGTCACGCTAAATCCTGCATCGCGCAAGCAGTTTACCGTGCAAAGAGTATATATGTCGTGGCCAGATCTTAGAATTGATCATTTCATGAAGTGTTCGACTATTTCATGAAATGGTTGTGTTTCATGAAATGGCCAGCTAAAATTGGCCATATCGTTTAAACGTCAACTTTTAATGATCTGTCAGTCGACGTTTGGCCATATCATTAATGTAGGGTGTCCATGGTTTATAGTGTAGTAAAAATTGCTAACTGCGACCAAATTCGAAGTAGCGCTCGCCAGCCGCTGCCGCGGCACCGCTCGCTTCACTCGCTCGGCTCGCGCGCGGTTGGTCACAGTTCTAGATTAACACATTTCGTCGGGAACTCGGGGTGCCATAAGCGGCGTGAATTTTTAATTTTAAGTGCTATGTTGCTCACCACACCGGTTGTGATACCCCAACATGGGTTAGGTTAGTAACTTCCAAGTTGGTCACTTTCCATAATATCACACATTGAGTTATAATGTACGACGTACGTAGTAGTATAACTCAATGATATCATATTTGGAAATCCAATAAAAAAGTCTATCGAGTTTTCTTGCGCGGTCACCCTACTTTATTTGATTTGTTGTATGCCGCCGCCATGATGCACAACAAAAATAAAGCGACATCAACGCCTCTACCGGTGGATAATCTAACTATTTTACGATATGATCAATAATTTATGGTCACATCATGAAGTATTCGTGCGTTTAACTGTTCATATCGTCAAACATTGAGTATTCAATGATATGGCCAGACCACATCATGATGTGATCAGCGGTCGATGTTCTATTTCATGAAATGCAACCATTTCATGAAATGGCCGAACACTTCATGAAATGATCAATTCTAAGATCTGGCCACGACATATATACAACGTCTCTACCAGACATGACACCCGTCTGGTCGGAGGATCCTCCCTTTTCTATAGAGGATGAGTGAACTTTAACAAATAAATCAATCAACTCAAACTCAAACTCAAACTCAAAGCATTTATTTCAAATAAACCAATTACAGGCACTTTTGAATTGTCAAGGGGTCGGTCAGTCAGAAAAGATGAAGCTAGATGCCCATTCCAAAGCGTAGTAGGTACCTATGGAGAAGAACGGGCAAGAAACTCCACGGACACTCTTTTAAATAAAAATTTGGTTACAAAATATTGGTTACATCATTCATGTTGAACTTATACATGTGAGAACGATGCAAAACGTTAAAAGCGTCCGTAATAAAAGATAAAAACAAAATTAAAACAATTAAAAATTAAATCAAATTAAAATAAGCCATGGCAGCTATGAGATGACCAGTCACAACTGACGGCGCCCGTTCACGAACATGACGCATGGATTAGCACCATTCAGCTCAACCATTTTGAAGGGAGCTAAATGATCCAACACACACGCCACCGTCAGCGTGACATTAGAGTGAGCATGACATACTCTCAGCCGCCAGGGCACATTCAAGTCAATGAAAGACATACCCAGTACCTAAATGGTAGCTTTATAGTCTGTACATAGTACTCACACATGTGCTATGCAGTTATACAATGCTAAGAGATTGAATTTATACAATGCAAAGATAGTTTTTAAAATCTTCCGCAGCTCCAACAGTATTTTCAGATGCTATACAATTAGTTTATGTGCCCTTGTGGAGCAGGACCAGCGTTGACCCAAGCATTTTTATCAGCGATGTAATCCCCCAACTTATAATATGCCTGACTGCATAGTGTGCGTTTAATATAAGATTTAAATTTCGTTTCATTCAGCTGAAGTATGTGGGGAGGTATTTTATTGTAGCATTTTAAACAGTACCCCATGAATGATGAGTCTACTTTAGCCAGCCTGAAACCCGGTTGAACTAATTGGTCCCTATTCCTAGTGATATAATTGTGTCTTGAACCTCTTTTACTAAAAAGATGTAGATTTTTCCTTACGTACATAATGTTTTCATAGATATATTGACAAGGTACCGTCATGATGTTAATATCTTTAAACAGTTCCCTTAGAGAGTCGCGCCTGCGGAGGCCATATATCGCTCTGATGGCTCTTTTCTGCAGAATAAAAATAGACTCGATGTCTGCAGCCCGTCCCCATAGTAGAATACCGTACGACATAATACTATGAAAGTAACTAAAATAGACTAGCCTCGCGGTATCTACATCCGTAAATTGACGGATTTTTCTCACAGCATATGCTGCCGAACTTAGTCGTCCTGAAAGGGATGTTAAATGAGGACCCCATTGAAGCCTAGAGTCGAGCGTGATCCCCAGGAAAACAGTTTGATCGACGAATTCTAGTTTCTCTTGATTTAATACTATCCCACAATTACTACTTTTGACATTTGGTAAAGAAAATCTTATGCACTTAGTTTTTTTCTCATTTAATACTAAATTATTAGCAGTGAACCAATTTTGGACCTGCTGCAGGGCGTTATTTACGTCGTCAAGATTTGATGCACGTCTATTCATTTAAAATTAATGAAGTATCTCTCATCTCTATCAACTAAATCCGATAGTCTAATCCCACGCTTCAGATACCTAGATAAACAATTAAAGACTCAACTACTTGTTGAATTATTAAAATTAAACTAAGTAAGCTATCACAAAAAAACAAAAAATCATGCTTCGCAAAACACACCAATATTGTAATCTTTTTTTTCTTAAATTTTTGTTTTATTTAAAGTTGAATAAGTTACGTACATTCTTACATGGCACCATTTGCAATATCATAATAAAAATACCCCAGGGGGATCGGCGTTGAGGGCTGAAATACAGGTTCTGCCTAGCTCGGCCCCAAAGTTTTGTGTACTTTAAGTTTAGATTAAGCACTGTACTTGAATTGTTTTTTATATATTTATGTGAATAAACATTATCATTATCATTACTGATTCAAGTGACCCTATTAAACTAGGTTCAAGGGAAATAAAGATACATATTTTATTTATACTGTAAGCTAAAATTTGATTAAACTCCCAAATTAAGAGCTCGTTCAACATGAATGTGTAACAAGATAAATTTCGCATTTACCAATGCGTTTGACACTTAATGAGATAATGCTATCTAAAACCCAAACAAAGATGACCCTAAAGATACATCGGGGACATTTACAAAAAAAAAAGTGACCGTACAATATTTAACACTACATAATATATATTTTTTAAATACACTTAAAAAAACGCCGGTACGGCACGTGTATTGTGTGGGAAGTTTAAATTTTTTACTTTATGTCTTTTATTATTTATTTGTTGGTATAGCGCCCATAGTAGTACACACTCTGTGACATTGTCTACCTATTACGGTTCAAAAGATAAAGCCTGTGACAGGCGGACGGACCGACAGCGGAGCCTTAGGGCTGATTTCACCAATGAAACTGAACGCGATCAGCATTTCTAAAACGCGTTCAAGAGCTATCAGTGTCAAAATTGTTATAGAATATTGTAAACTGACAGCTCTTGAACGCATTTAATTCCTTTTTTGAAATCCGCACTTAGTAATTAATCCTTTAGGTACGGAACCCTAAAAATATATGAGAAGTAGGTTCCGCAAGCGGCTTCGCCCGCTTGATGTCTTCAAAAATAGCCTATGTTACTCAGTGATGATAATATAGCATTCAACTGGTGAAAGAATTTTTTAAATCGGTCCATGGGTTATGGCCTTGTTCATTACAAACAAACATACACAAATTTAATCTTTACTCTTTATAATATTAGTTTTAGGTGAAAACCGAGCGATCTTATTTTTATCAATGCATCGAAACCTTCTATAACTAACACATTCTACATAACGCAATACATAAAACTAAACGGCGACCCATCTAACTACTGACCGCGACACAGATTGCTTAACCGCGTGAATCATTTCCAGCTACGCATTCGTGCCGACTCATAATTTATATGAACCTTGATAATTTTCCTTTATGTGTAAGATGGATTACTGGGTACTGTGTGTGAAGATGACCTTTGCCCAGTTTGGCACATCTAACAGTAGTAATCTCATCATAATATAACATCACGCCTGAATTCCCCGAAGGGTTGGGCAGAGGCATGGGGTACCAATTCCAACAAATTATAATTAGTCTTGAAAAAATATCATAGATGGCAGCATAGGTTACAATTATGAAATTAACAGTCACTAAAAAGCGATAAACGGAAGATTTTGGCTGAAGTAAGATTAGTAAAAATCAAAACTTCCTTGTTTAATGCTCATTTATCTATTGTAACTCATAAATCTCGTATTTTCAACAAAAAAAGATACAACCTTTTTGTTTAGGGCTCTTTGTAATAGATGGCGTTTTACTCAATTTGTCATAACTGTAGTACATTTAGCCAGTCAATAGCCCGACTACGGAGGTCTCATTTCTTTGTATGGGATTGGGTATCTGTACGTAGTATTATATTATCTGTGGCAGAGGTATACTTGTCCCATGTAATAGGGGGCGAGCCTATTGCCATCAACTGGGCACAAATCCAGACTCCCTAGAAAAAATCACAACACACACACACATACATACACACACACACATACATACACACACACACATACACACTTCACCCCACCTCCACTCTACACTTACACTACATAGTAACCTCCACATAGAGTATTGTCTTTTTATTCCTTTTTATTTTTATTTTTTTTGTTATTCTTCAATTAATTATTAATTTACTTTCTTTGGGAAGTCTGGAACAATGTCTTTGTAATTATTTTTTTTGGATTGGGCGTTGATAGCTGCGCCACAGTATTTTACTTTTGTGGCTATTTCGTTTTCCTTTGTAGTTCCAAATAAACTTTATTTTATTTAATTTTTTATTTAATCTACTAGAAATCTTTGTGTCATTAGATCGATGAGCAAAATTCATCATCATCATCTACCTAGCCTTTTCCAAACTATGTTGGGGTCGGCTTCCAGTAGAACAGCTGATCATTTTACAGCGACTGCCTATCTGACCTCCTCAACCCAGTAACTGGGTCACACGATACCTCTATTCAATCCATGAAGTTGATGTGTTATATTGTAATCACGCTAAGCGGGCAGGCTTACTGAATATGTTTTCCTTCATTATCTGTGATGTCTAAGATAATTAAAAAAAAACGGGTTGCACTCCGGGAGTGCCGGCAAAAGTGAGAACTTGAACATTAACGTTAATATTTTGGAATGGTTAGGGAATAATTTCGCACGAATTGCTTTATTTATCAGTATAAAAGAACTATCATTTATGTGGTTAAATACAATATTCATTAGTAGTAGTAGTAGTATATTTATTTATATTCAAAATATAGTCTAACAAAAATAAACAAGTAGTACCAATCAATATGGGTAAAATTTCTTACCTCGCAATCTTTACGTAATGTCAAAGACTATTTATTTTGATATTTACTTAGTCGGTTGCTAGGCAACGGATCTTACGGTCACGCCCTTTTGCGAGTTTAACCTTTTTTATGCATCCCAAAAAAAATGCACAACTCCGCTAAAGAAGTTATTACATAAAAAAAAATCATAAGTAAGGGCTTAGCTCGAGCTGTAAACCGGGTGGATAACATCGAAACAAACACATAAGTAGAAACCATTAACAGTAATAAAAATAACCCACTTCAGAGTTCACACCTTGAAGACAGGATCCGAGAATATACGATCGGAAAACCCGATCATAGTTATTCGTAGTATAAATAACACAAAAAAAAATTCTACGCACGATATCACTACATGTTATAAATCAAACTCCCCCGCCGCGTCTGTCTGACCGCGATTAACCTAAAAAGTACCGAACTAATTTTAATATGGTTTTTACCAATGAACGGAGTGATTCATGACGAAGGTTTAGGTCTATAAATCATTAAGGTTTTGTGTAAATTGGCTGAAATATGGCGATGATTGTTGAAGATGTCGGAAAAACGCATGCCGACTGGATGAAGGCATATATGCTCTATTACCCGTGCGACGCTAGGGCGGGGGGTACTAGTGTAAAATATTGTGACAAACTTTCAGTCTCATAAACATGCTAATCAGTCTCCAGTAGCCCTTGATGATCGTTAGATCCTCCATGACGTCACGGCATAGCACCATATTGGGAAATACAGTATACTAAGTTAACCTTAGTTATTTATAAGAAAAAAATTGTTTATTAAGACCGCGGCGACCCTTGAATTGTTCATATAAACGTAATACCTAAATCATTTGCAATTTGAGCATATTTCCATCATACTATGTTAATATTCGGATTTAGACAGTAATTATCTAAGCTTGTACATCTTCTTTTTTCCAAAAAACTTACCTAAAATAAAGTTTAAGCGAATTGAATTTCGCACAATTTTTACAGATAAATGACATGTTTTCATACTGTTTTTTCTGTATTATAAACAACAATATTTGGAATATTGTTTCGGCAGAAGCATAGCTTATATTATCAAGTTACAAAGTATAGAAAAAAATATGAAAGAATATTAAGTTTTCATTCATCATTTTTGGTATTACGGAACACATCCAAATTTATCATAAATTGCGATAGCTAGTAACAACGCTAACAACACACAACACACATAACACACAACAGACACAGACAACAACAACAACACAAAAACGCCACAGAACAGAGATAACAATATTCCAAACGCATTTTCCTCCCATCTCGACTTGCAGTTGCGAGCCGTGTTCGCCGGACCCTTAACAAGTTAATTTATACGACCATAAAATTATAGTATTTTGCATTGGTTATGATTAGATTAGAACTGGTTTTTGTGGTGCTATTTTTATTTGCGTCCTTTTATTTTCATGGTGCGTAATAATAACAGCCGCATCGATTCATGGTTAAACTGCGCTTGTTGCAGTCAGTTCGTGGATGGGTGACCATCAATTTCATATAGAGAATTCCTCCGTGTCCCGGAAAGCAAGTTAACTCCTTGATCCCGGCAATTCTTAGATCTTTAACAGTCGTTACAGGTAGGTAGAACAGAAAGCCAAAAGTTTGACAACCAGTCTTACCAAGGGGTATCGTGTTACCCAGTTACTGGGTAGTGGAGGTCAAATAGACCGTCGCTCTATGTAAAATACTGGTATTTAGCTGCATTCAGTTAAACTGGAAGCCGACCCCAACATAGTTGGGAAAAGGCTAGGTTAGCAGGTGTGATGTTAAGTGGTTTCTGCTTGCTAACACTTCAAAACTTCATGTACATTAACCCCAGTAGCACATCGCCACCGCGAAACCGTAGCAGCGAAACCGCTGTAGTTCAATTCAACTGGTTCGCGACATGTTCCGCTACTCAAATTTCGCGTATCGGAACATGACACGAGCCAGTTGAATTCAACTACTACGGTTTCGCTGATATGGTTTCGCAGCGGAGATACTGGCGTTAAAGCAAGGTAGTATTTCGGCAGTTGAGTTGATACGGCAAGACTGCTAGGTAGTGTAGAGCAAATTTAGCTGTGAAGACGAATTAAATACTGCATTTTAAACAGTCTAGCACAGTAAATCACTTTTACGTTTGTAACAATCGTAGTGAATCTAGATATCTACGCTAATATGTAATTAAAAACTGTCGCAGACAATAGGAGGTCAAAATACCTTTGTTCAAAGATAAAAATAAATCAATATTAACTATTATTTAATAATACAATGACACAATGATATTTTTTTTCTTATTAAATCTACAATTGGACCCTGCTGCGAGCATAATATCAATGAAATTATTTTTATTCTCCATATAAGATTAGGTATTTTTATTCCACATATTTAGGTGTTTTTTTGGCGGAAAGGTGAGACCGGACATTATATTAATAGCACCTCGAGCTCTCCATAGGTGGAAGATGGAGCTTTCCGTATTTTATTTACGAAACAACACACGTTATAAATTAATCTTAAGGCTGGTTTCACAGCTGTCCGGGTACGGGTCTCCCGGAACGGAAACACACGTGAGGCGCTAGAACATTGAAACACACGTGAGGCGCTAGAACATTGTTTGACAGCGACGCGGATTGGTTCATACGCGACCCGCTCCGGGTAGAGCCCGTACAACTTATCGTACTACTCTCTCGTTTCAGAGTACTGCAGGCGCTACCGAGGAGACCCGTACGGGTCTCCCGTCTACGGACGGCCGGACCGCTGTGAAACAAGCCTTATAAATCGATTTGAAAAGGAGTAGGGAAGTTTATGCTGCTATCCAGTTATGTTTAAGTCCCATTAATAGAGGACGAGCCTATTCTATCAACAGGGCCCAAATCCAGACTCCGGGCTGCTACTGAGAAATTACAGAAGGATAAACCCAATAACGGTTTGCCCGACCCAGGAATCAAACCTAGGGCTTTATGCTCGGCAGTAGCACTTGCGACCACTAGACCAATGAGGCAGGATGAAATTTTTTTTTTTCATCACATTTATATTGTTTTAATTTCATGTATGAACGACCATCAAAGTGACAAATTGCCCATTCTCCTTTGCTATCTCAAGAAGGTTCTCCAAAATATTCTTGTTTTATGCCATGTTCGTCTGAAATTCCGCTATATGCCATTTATGGATAGAAATCACAAAGATTTCACTTACAGGGCGAATCTGCCGTTGCAGCCCGCGAAATTCAAAAGAGATTTGTTATTTTATTAGATTTGTTACATATGAACTTTTCCACAAGTTCTTATATAAAAAATCTAACTTAGAGAGAGGTAGGTTTTAATGATTCCAATGTATTCTGTAAATGTTATAGTCGCAAATCATATTTTGATCAAGATACAACCTGACACTGACAAAAAACGTAAGAAAATGTTAATTTCGCGGGCTGTAGCTGCGGATGCATCCAGTAATAAAAGAACAATTTTATGCGTATATACGCTAATTGGTGTCATTTAGTGCCATATTGGCACTCGTAATTACTTAATTGCACTCATATCCTCTTGGCATAGATACTTTGATTGATTTATTGTGTGAAGAGCCTTTGATGTCAAAAGAAACACAATTTAAAATTGTTTGAATAATTCATCTGATTCTCTTAGTATTAGGTCGCAAAGCTTAAGGTCCTGAGTTCGATTTAGAAAGCAGGTAAAAGCAGCCCCCCAATTACGCAATGCACGATCAATTTTAAATTGAAACCAATTGAAAAAGATTGCCATTCCATTGCTTCATAAGTTCGACAAAAATAATCTGCTCAATATTTTTTGTCGAACTTATGAAGCAATGGACTGGCAATCTTTTTCAATTGGTTTCAATTTAAAATTGAAAATGCATTACGTAATTAGGGTACAGATGTCTAAATAGAAGTAGGTTTCAAACATACCATCACGACTGTATACACCGAAATGTTAGACAGAGGTGTAGCTATGGTACTCCAAAATTTCGCCAGTTATGTTAAATCCATTTACTTTAACTACACTTTTAAAAAGTATGTTAAAGAACGAATTGTTTTATTTTATTTAATAATTACTTGATTAACTTAATTAAAAATGCATGTTAATTAATAAATGTCAAAGAATATGAAAATCCAACACTAAGCAATTTTTTTATTTAAATTGAATTGTTGCATATTATTTCAAAGTTGAAAAATTACTGTTAAATGTGTTGCATGGAATAAAAGGCTTTTTATTTTAATTTGATTATTTACGTGTATTATGGGGCTATACTTTGTCATAAACTGGGATCAAATCCAGACTATATAAATTCCTAATTGAAAAATCCAATAACACTTTTCCCGACCTAAGAATCAAATCCAGGACTACGTGCTCGGCACTAGCAACCATTTAACCAATGAGGATTTAATTATACGTGTTTATAACGCTCTAAAACAGCAGCCCGGAGTTTAGATTTGTACCGGTTAATGGTAATGGGCTCCCCCTATTACATGGGACTTAAACATAACTGGCTAAACGTAGGTGTACTATAGGGACACCTCTGCCTAACCCTTGGGATATTATAAGCGTGATGTTATCTCAGTAAAACAGAAAACCAGGAATGTAAATACTTTAAATACTCGCGCAACCCTCATATAGCCATCGTTAGTTTGGTTAGTACTTGAATAACTTAGTTCAATAATAAGTTAAGGAATTTGATGATAGGTAGACCAACCGGTTGCCAAAACCGAATATAGAATTATTAGAAAAAAATGTTTATACGTTGTAAACTAGACATTTGTAATAATATCCTTTTAACTTTCGTGCCTCAAAAGGCATATTCAACTGCCTTAGGTCTAGTGACTACAAGGAAGACTGCTGTATTTGAGCTCGGTTTTCAGGTCAGGAAAAATGTTGTTGGGTTTTCATTTCACATATGAAATGTGGCTAACTAGTGAACTATAATATTGATAATGAAATCCAATTATTAATATCGTAACACCGAATATTTAGTTTTAGATGTAAAAAAAGTATTGGGAAACATTCCAAATGCCTTTTTTACACCTCAAACAGTTACAACATCAAATGCAGTGTTATAATTGCAATTCATTATTAATATTCTAGTTCACTTTATCTACATTTCATATTTTTATACTACACACATTTCAGATTTCCATACAGTAATAGTACCAAATTAAACAAAACAGCGAATCTATTTGCGACGTAGCCCACTTTCAAAATAATCGCTCTTTATCAAAATTTATCAAAAACCAGTTTAGTTCTCTCCGTGTTGACGAAGTCAGCATGACAAAGCACTTACCAATGTTTAATAAATATGTGTTTTATATCAAAATGCCTTCGAACCCCAGTGTTCCGGCGTCGTCCTTGCGACAACCAGTTTGTCGGACTTTACACCCGACGCAACGCAGAGCCAGTACTCAGATATAGTCATTTGTTTACGTAGGATAAGTATTTGAGATGGATTCTTTACGTGACAAAAAGTTAAGAATTTAGAATGGGCTCAATCAGGAGATCTATTAGGTAAGGAATACCTTTTTTTTTTTTGTATGGGGACTTATCAAATAACTTCCACTAACTAACTTTCATAACTTTCTTCCGCTCTGGGCGGAGCGGGAGGGCGTGTCAAGGTAAGGAATACCTTAATTCTGTTTACTACCAAGCTGCGATGCTATTTCCGGTTTGAAGGATATTCTGTAGTGACTAGCGCGTAAACAAACCCAATACTTGCTGTTGAAGGTCTATAGGTGACGGTTAAATACCTTCCATGAATTAGGTAAGCCGTTTGGCTATCTTTAAGGCTTACAGGATAAATATTATATTGATTAAACTAAAGCTTTCAGTAAAGCATGGTAAAAACTAGTTTTTTGAAATCTTTAGCGGCGTTTTGTGCACTTTTTTGGGATGGATAAAAAATGTTAAACTCGCGTCAGGACGTGACCGTAAGATCCGTTGCCTAGCAACTGACAAAATAAATATCAAAATAAATAGTCTTTCACATTACATAAAGATTGTAAGGTAAGAAATTTTACCCATATTGATAAGTAAAAAAAAGCAGTCAAAACATACTCTATGAAAAGTGTTTAAATAAATTGTTTATTTTTGTTAGATTCTAATTTGAAAATAAATAAATATAATACTACTACTAATGAATATTGTATTTAAGCACATAAATTATAGTACTTTTATACTGATTAATAAAGCAATAATTCGTGCGAAATTATTCCCTAACCATTACAAAATATTCAAAAATGCACAACGTTAATGTTCAAGTTTTCACTTCTGCCTTCAATCCGTTGTTTCTTTTTCGGGCATGTTCTTAGCACAGAAAATCATGATACCTTTCGCTCTACTTCATCAAGAATTTCTGCAAGAACTCGCACACAGGTACAGTTCGAATCACGTTTTAGCTAAACGTGACGTCAAATGGCCAAACGTGATCTCTAAACGTTGGCCTACTAGAATTATTTACATAATGACTACATAACACGCCAGTGGTTGTGGCCCCAAATTCTTGGGCAAAAGTATGGTGTGATCTATGCTAATAATAATACTAAAGACAAGCCTTGCCTAGGTTTGAGTACTATTCTCTATATCCTTTAGGTATGAATAGTCAACCTCGTAGTTGATTTACCACCCTAAGGTTTCGTGCCCGTAGCCTAAAGGCCAACGCACACCCGCGGATGGCGGGGAACGGCATCGAGGAGGATTTGCCGAGTTGCCCGCGCCGCGGTATGCCACATGCGCAGGGTTGGAGGGAAATGAGGAGTGCACCCCCGCTTGCACTGCCTCTCCCCCGCGATCGTATGCTAGCGGACTTCTGCGCATACCGTCGCATGCACGGATATCGATATCTATGGTCGCATAATCCTGCCGCGGTAGCCTCCAGAGTTTTGTTATCTGGCTGACGGACTAAATAATTTATTTTTTATTATCCCTTTTAGGAAAATGTGCATCATATCTACATATTATTATGCACATCTTCAAAATACGAAGTAATAGGACTATGTAAGGATCGTAGCAGGTAGCGTTCTGTAGTTTCTGCCTACCCCATGGGAAGAAAGCGTGAGTTTATGTATGTGTCTTCAAGATAATTTAGGTAGGTATGATATTGATTTAATATCATATTTATTATGACCTAGGTAAGGTAACCTGTTTTTCAAAATGGTACAACAAGACCCGCCCTATGTAATTATAAACCGACGTAAGCCCTCATACGCACTAGCGGTTAACCGCGGGGGCGGCTAACCGCTTGGCTAGCAGCTTGTTAATTTTTTTATATGCATCCGCGTAATATGGTTGTACGCACTTAACCGCCATCAAACGTGGCTGTTGAACGGGCGGTTAACCGCTAGTGCGTATGAGGGCTAAGTGAATAGCTAAGTGGTCGGCTGACGTAAAACTTATACATCAAATATGGTTAAATGGTTCATATTAATTTTCAATTTTTGTTAAATTTTTTGCCAAACAACGTCATCTCTATTTTTAGTTATCTGTGTCGTAAATCCATCGTTGAGCCCACTACTTGTCTGTATTTTTTTTTAATGATTATTTGGTCGTCTTCCGCAATATACCTACAATAAATAATACAGAGCAGGTCGTGGTTAAATAATAACAGCCGCACGGGTCGATCCATCAGGTTAAACTACGCTTGCCGGAGTTGGTCCGTGGATGAGTGCATCTTTACATACCGAGACTCCTTCGTGTCTTTGGGAAAAAGGGTAGGTAAGCAGAAGATGATGAACTAACTAAATAACTGACACCGCAGATTCATCTCTTTGTGTCAGATATTTCGAAGGTTTCTGCTCTAAGTAACAATAACTTTCTGTTAAAATCTTACTTCGGTATTTTTCTCCATGAATAGAAAACGAAAAACGAAGACAGACTCGCGTTCATTTACTAATTTCATCCGTCCCCAAAACAAATCGACTAGTTGACACTTTATTTCGGCCACATGTTAGCCTTAAATCCGACATTAACCTAATACCGGCCATCGTACACGGTCAACCATTTTGGCGGTCACTAATTTAAAGATTAAGTTCAACTTCAAAACTATTCTATTAACACCGATTTTCATTTCGTTTTTTACTTGCTACGCGGGATCTGCTACGAAGCTACGCACGTAGCTGTTGCTACGACGCGTAGACGTTCGCTACGATTTTATTTCGGGATAACGGGAATGATCTTTTTCGTTCATTCATTAATTTTTGTTGCTAAGAGCTAGTCAGAAAACGCTGTTGTGGATATGATGAAACAAAGATGTGCAAAAGGAACTCTTGACTGAACTTCGTGGTCTGTCCGTTTGTCAAAGGCGATTTCTAGAATAACGTCTCAGGATGTATTAAGCTCGACTCCCACCGTGCGCCATATCGCGCACGCGCACCAGCCCGCACGAGGACGCACCGCCACGCACGCGTCTGCGCTACCCACGCACGTTAGGTTTCCCACGGTGCGTCGTGCGGGCTGGTGCGCGTGCGTCCGCGATATGGCGCACGGTGGGAGTTGAGCTTTATAGGCCCTAAGGCTGCCCATCCACTGGAACGGAGACGAGAGGAGCGGAGCGGAGCTGTGCCAATAATAAGCAATGGAATGGTGAACAGGGATTTGCGAACTAGTTTAAAAAATCATACAAAACCGGGAAGCGGAGCGGAGAAACGGAGCGGAAAAGCGGAGCGGTGAAGCGAAGCGGTGAAGCGAAGCGGTGAAGCGGAGCGGGAAAGCGGAACGGGGAAGCGCAAAAAACCAGCCGCAGGGTATTGCAACCGGCTCAAATTACTCGGCCTAGCTCCGCACAGTCCGCAGCTCCGTTCCGCTACCTCGCTCCGCACAGTCCGTAACTCCGCTCCTCTGATTCGCTCCGCATCAATGGACAGACACCTACCGCAACACCGCTCCGCTTCGCTGCCTCACTCCGCTCCGCTGCGATGGACAGGCAGCCTAAAGGAAATAAACTAGGTACTGATGGCTTTAGATAGAAGAGTTTAAGATGGAAAAAAGACGTAGTTTTGTCATGTTATAGGCAGAATGTTCACAAATTAATAGAGAGATATGAATTGTAATTTAGTCTTTACAAAATATTTTCTAGTATGTATAATTAAGTACATAATTAATATTTAACCTTGCTGAGTTCAAGTATAAAGTTACAAACCTTGTATAGAGCTAAAAAAAACATTAAATACTCGAAGGTTACGTCAATATGCCAATAGTTGTATCTCTTGAATATTTAATATACAATTATTCAGTTTGACATACGTATTGATAGCACCTATTAATTTAAAGCCAAAGTCCAAATAAATGCTAATAATTTGTATGTTTGCAAAAACACCCAATCAGTGAATGATATAACATTTTATGTTTGTTTTATCTTAGCTCTTAGTTCATAATAAAATGGTAGGATTTACGGCAAATTTTTATTTTTTACCGGAATCTTCTTAATAATAATCTTAAATTCATTCATTCATTCACTGACAGACAACGCTCAGCCTTAACCGGTTGGTCTAGCTAGAAGCATTAAATTTCGCGCAAGAATTAATTCTATCCTCATAATGAAAATGAACAATAAGGAAGGACTTTTGAATGAAAGTTTTTACGGGAGTTTCACGCTGAAACGCATGAACGGATTTGGATTAAAATAGGCACATCGGTAGACCAGGACCTTGGTTAGGAGATAGGATACTTTTTATCCCGGTAGTACGTTACCGTCGGATAATTTCTGACATCCACGGAGGTGAAGCCGCGGGCAAAAGCTAGTATTTTAAATTTGTGTGTTTATGTTTGTGGACAGTTTTATTAACTACTAGCTTTTAACCGCGGCTTCGCCCGCGTGGATGTCGCAAAATATCCCACGGGAACGTTCTACCGGGAATACATACCTAATAGCCAAGAAAAAGATCATTGACTAACTTTCAGCGGACGCAGTGGTAGGCTACTACAGCTCCCGCGTGGTCAACCATAATTATTTTGTTACGCGTAATTTTGAAACTGTGATATCTCTTAAACTATTCATTTAAATGATGTGATGTAATAAAAGCATATTTTAATCGAAATTGAATGCCCAATTTAAATAACCTATTTAATTGGATAAGGATTAATAAGATACCGGTCAAAATAGCTTCGGAAATAACAATGAAAATTTTATACAATTTTGAAAGATAAAAATGGTTATTGTGGGTCACCCTTAAAAGATAGACATATGCCATCGCGGACTTTTTTGTTGCAATTTTTAAGATATACAATACTCTAGAACATAAATTTGATTTATCTCTCACGACTTACGCAGTGCACGCCAGTAAAGCTCCCAGTCGGCATGATTTTTTCCGACATCTTCAACAATAATCGTCATATTTCAGCCAATTTACACAAAACCTTAATGAATTATACACTAAAACCTTCCACATGAATCACTCCGTCCAATGGTGAAAACCGTTTGAAAATCCGTTCGGCAGTTTTTGAGTTTATCGCGTTCAGACAGACAGACAGACAGACAGACAGACGCGGCGGGCGACTTTGTTTTATAATATGTAAGGATAAGGATAAGGATGTAGGCCGTTCATATCACCATCTTCCACGACACGACTTCGCCCACAGCTGAGCACATGGCTCTTTTGTCTTGTGCCAATCCCCACGCTCCTGTGCCAGCCTAGCCTTTTCACAACTATTTTGGTGTCGGCTTTCAGTCTAACCGGATGCAGCTGAATACCAGTATTTTACATGGAGCGTCTGCCTATCTGAACTCCACAACCCAGTAACTGGGTAATACGATACCCCTTGGTAAGACTGGCTATCAGACTTTCGAGCTCATTCAGGTTTTACCCGCGATATAGTAAATATAAAATAATTCTATTACTATAAAAAAAAATGTATATACTGCCGAATTGACGTAAGTTAAGGATTATTATTACAAGAGTTATTTTCGAGGGTTAATAACCAAGAATAATGAATTATAATAATATTAGATTTCTGCTAATAGGGTAAATAAAAACTATTCTTCAAAAACTTTAACAGACGTCTTAGATAAATGAGAAGTTAAATCATTATATTGACAAGGTATTGCGTAAATCATATTAGCATATTTTTTTTATATTTGTGTAAATATCATTGTCTGTGTTTCATTGCGAAAATATTGAAGGTGTATGTAATAATTTACATACTTATGTAAAAATTTAAGACCCGGTAGTGAATTGTAGTAAAATTTCAAAAAAAAAAGGAGGAAAAATAAAACGAAGTCTTACTTATTATTAAAATTATTTAAAATAAATAAACGTGCATGTTTATATAATCTTAATAACCTTTGTGTCCTGTAAGACAAGAGTCATCTAATTTCAATCATTTAAAACATTTATGAATACAATTAAAACGAAATGAATTAGTTACCTACAATTTATTCGTAAACGTTTTGAGAAAGTGATGGTTAAACTTTATCAAAATCAACCGAGCAGTTTTCGAGATAAGACCACACACAAACACAGACGTGGTCGGAAAGCGTGCTGATCATGTTGCGATAAATATTAAATAACATTATTATAATAATAGATGTAATTATATATAAGTAATACGTAACACAGATACCAAACTTAATTTTGTAATAGTATCTAACTCTTTCTTATCAAATTACAATGTAGGTAAATATAGTCATAACTATTGTAAAAACAATTTTCAATAAAAACGTTTTATAAAAAAAAAACAACCGAGTTCTTTTTTTGGAAGTCGGTTTTTTTTGTAAAAAAAAAAACACTTTTTAGTTGTGGTTCTTACCCCACAAAAATTCGAATATCACTACCTGCTATGTAAATAACAGTTACAGGAACTTATCATCATATCAGTCACATAGGCTAAGTGGGAAAAATACGTATTATTGAAGCTAACTCATAAACTACCAAAGTAAATATGAGACTACCTCTGAAGCACGACCTACCAAACAAAAAAAAAATCATTAAAATTAATTCATAATTGGGGGAGTAATCAAGTGACAAACATACAAAAAAAAACAGTGGAGTTGAGAACCTCCTCCTTTTTGAAATTGGTTAAAAAGGAGTTGCTCTGTTTGGTACTTCCGACTTATTATATAAGTTTTAGGTTTTATTTTATTTACAAACTGACACTTGCCCGCAAGTGATGAACAAGCTATGGATTTCGGAATAATTTCAGGCCAATTCAAAGGTAGATAAGGTAGGCAGATTGGTAGGTATTCAAATATAGCAAAGTATTCAAATTGATTCACAAAGTAGAAAAATGGCCTAAGGCTTTCCAAAGTCTAGCAAAATAATGCATTAATTAACTAACTAATAACTTTTGCGTCTTTCAAGTAACTAAGTATTTATACTAGAAACTTAGAAAGATGCAAAAGTTATAATTGCAAATGCCTGATTCGTCCCGTTCGATTCCCGACATTAGGAACCTCACCTTTTTTTGGGTGGGAAATCATCAAATAACTTCTCCTGCTCTGGGCGGAGCGGAAGGGCGTGTCAGACTCTTACTGACTAAAACCCACCAGTGTTCCTTCAGTTGCCTGTACGTTGCCAGGGGCCACGGTAACCCTTTAGGACTTTCCCACAACCCCGGCAGGCAGGTCCGCTAGGGCCGTAGCGGACCCCGTCAGTAGTGCTGATATCTGTATGAAGCGCGCGTGGAACACAACGCGCCGTCGACCCGGGCCTGATCCTTATCGGACGGCGAGCTACCCATTGCTCTCCATCCGCAAGACTGCGCCTACGGCGATTCCCGACATCCAGGGCGTCTCCTGCGGCGGCTAGGGGCGTGAGGGCGCGAAATTTGCCTCTCCGTCAAGCGCTCCACCTCCTCCTTCGCGAGCATTACTGCTTCGCAGAAGGAGGAGGTGGCTTCCCTTGTCCTTAGGAACCTCACCTAGCATGTCTAACTAATAACCTGAGGTCGAATACCCAGATGGGGCATTGTCCTCTTGGCATAACAATAATTATTAACCAAATGTCAGAAAAAAACGTGTGCGTCACCAAGATCTAGGTAATTTATCTTGTTTAATCACAGCGTGACGTCGTTTTCAAGAAAAACATTCGTGACAAACGGACAGACGAACTTAAAAAAACGTGAACAAAAGATTCGATCTTTAAAAATCCTTTTTGCGCAACACTACGTTATATCTCTTCTACTAAAGCTTTGATTCCCTATGAAAGCGGTGAACGGTCACATAAATAAGGCTATCCTAATACAGAATATAATAATTTTAAAACTAATTATACAAAATATTGTAAAATATTTTAAAAGAGTAACGATGGAGTTTCTTGCCTCCTTCCATACGAAAATTACTTTTTGGAAGGGGCGACTAGAATCTTTTTTTTTTGTTTTGGCGTTTAAAAGTGCCTTACAAGGGCCGTTTTGAAATAAATGATTTGTCTTTGACTTTGATTTTGACAGAGCTTTTTTTGACACCTTAATGTCAAATACTGGCATACATAAATGACATTTTCATGACGGCCGCTATAATTTAACGGAACCTCTTTCCTATGAAACCAATTCCTAGAAAAGCCTATGTTGTAATGAATCCCTCAGATTTAAAATAATAATTGTTTATAAAATATTCGTCAAAACATTAGTAATAATTTATTCTAATCGCAGTTTAGTTTCCGTTATAAAAAAGTTGTTATTTTAATTAAAAGTCATAAGCCTACATTTTTTTTGCTGACGCCTATAATACTCATTTGTTTGCGTCAACAGGCGCTATGATATAAAATATTATGAATTATATTAAGTTTTAAGGTAAGCTTTAATACAATCTCTCAATTCTGAATGTAACCGTCACGCCCCGCCCCGCCGGCGCCGCTTCTAACTTGTATTCACGCCCGGCGCGGCGGCGGCGTGGCGTGACGGTTACCGTCACGCCGAGCGGGACGGGTCTGTGTGGAGTCGTCCGTAGTATCTAGTACATTACAACTGCTCAGCGTCACGTCGCCGTCCCGTCCCGCCACGCCACGCCCGCTGTGTGCAGTGACCTTTATTGAGATTTTAAAAAATTCAGTATCATAACTTGCAAAGCCAGTTTGACAGTCTTGCGCGGTCCTGTCTGTTTGTTTCCCAGGCACCTGTCCCCCCGCCCCGACGAGGAAACAACTGCCTATTAACGATTTTATTATTTTTACCTTATCACCTTTTTACTCAGCCCCTAAGGGTTGTAGCGTGATTTTAAATAGCCTACAACCTTCCTTAAGAATAAGACTATCAAATGCAAAAAGTTTTTCTAATTCGACTGGTAGTTCCAGAGATTAGCGCATTCAAACAAAAATCAAACTCTTCAGGTTGTGGCGGCATCTACAAAATCCTGACGTCACTCAAATCCTGCATCACGCAATTAGAGTTTCCCGCGCGAACGACATATATAAGACAATCCGGCATCAATTGTTGAACAGTTGCCCGCCAGACACGACACCCGTCTGGTCGGAGGATCCACCCTTTTCTATGGAGTATGAGTGAACTTTACACCCTGTTCCTCATACCACTAAACGCTTATTAGGGATGTTTGCTGAAGCTCGCGTCGACTGCTTCTACACTATGATGCGGAAGCGGTGCGTATCCCTGGTTAGTAGGGTGCGGGGCAGCACCAACAGCATCCTGTCTATGGTAGCAAGCAGGCTAGATTGTGCGTTTGTGAGCCACTGCTGCAACTGCTGCAAGGTATCGGCTAGGCCTTCACCTTGCAGCAGTGACGTCACAAATGCTTCTGTGTTAAATGTTTTACTAACATATTTTGTAAGTTTTTTTGTAACTAACACACTAACTACAGTCTTGTTGCTTGATGTTTAAATAAATTAAATTATTATTATAATATATATTATGTAACTCAGTTCCTGACACCATCGTTTACCGTAAAGACACTTAAATAAAAACATAATAGTCAGGTTAGTTTACAACACATAACTACGGCCTTCATAGCTGAACTATTGACCCTCTAGCATACTTGTAGATACCTACAGTCACAGGCTATTTAAACTACAATATAAACTAGAGTTTATAACATAACATAACATCACGCCTTGTTTCCCCGAAAGGTTAGGCAGAGGTGCATCTATAGTACACCCACATGTCGCCAGTTATGTTTAAGCCCCATGTAATAGGGGGCGAGTCTATTGCCATCAACTGGGCACTAATCCATACTCCGGGCTCCTACCGAGAAATTCCTGTTGGAAAAACCCAATAACACTTTGTCTTTGTCCGACTTTTGAATCGAACCCCAGGACTTCATTCTCAGAAGTCAGGCAGGCATAAGATTTAATTCGACTATGAAGCTGGGGTTCGTATTAAAAGTAATGGCGTCCGAGTACTGACAACTCGACCAAGTCGTACATATGTTATGTAATTGCCTATCTCGAAATATGCACAGTTTTGTTAAGGTTCCTTTCGGTAAGCTGTGTACTTATGTAGGCAAAGGCGTAATTGTGGTGAGCCTTGTCATAAATCTGACATGAACCAAAGCACCGGGCTGCTTCAAAAACAACCCAATAAAAGTTAATAAAAAAAAATATTTCTTCAGTAACGATACACATTGCGTTCGAATATAATCCCGCATGAAACATAAGTAAATATACCATAATTATTTAAATACCTAATACAAGCTCCCGCAGACAGGCGCAACGCGACGTTGCGAGGGGATTCTGATAGAACAATTTCCATGAAGTTTTTATTGAAATTGTTCTACTAGAGTCGCCTAGAAGAGCCTTAAAACATGTACGATCCGGGAATGGAATCGAAAACCTCCGTTGAGAAATCGAACTTACGACAGATAGGTACACAAGATGTATAGAGTACAATTAAATAATTATTGCAGCAGTAGATACCCTATGTAAATTTTTCGCAACTCAACCAATTAGCTTAGACCTCGCAAAGGGAGCCTCACATACACTAGATATAATAAATCTTCACGTAATATTCAAGTAAAGTGGAATAAATTATAAACTAGATCAAAAACTCAGCGACCTCAACCAGAGGTCGCCAACTATCTCGGTTTGGTTAAAAACTACTTGACTTACCTACCGACAGTAGTTCATTAATTTAAATAAAACTCTTCATAAATGAACTTGAACGCAAGCACGTTTTACTTGAAGTTGGGCGTCTTTGTATAATGTCTCCAACATGAAGTCACACCGGTTTTCCGGTATGATTCCATCAGGAATTCCTCATCATGCAGGCTGGCAGAAAAATGATTCTGGTTGGATTCGCTCACTCAAACGAATTTTCAGTTTAAAGTTGGTGCAGGCGCCGGATATCGATCCTGGTATCCCTATAGTATACCAACTATCAGTTCCTATCTTTAAAAAAATATCTTGAATGTCTTCGTGATAGTTTGCTTCAGCTCCTTGTGTCATAAAGATTATCACACAGGAGGACGCTACTCAAACTGTCATCTTTTTTCATGTTTCCCTAATAAATGAATATAATACAAAGAATATTCGAGACACGTCGATAATTAGCACAGACAGCACAGCCTATGTCAAATGATCACGGACGCGGATGCAATTTGTATCCATTTAATGAACCAATTAATGCTAAGAATATAAACGTATCGTAGAGTGCTGTCTGCGCGCGGCTGAAATCGGAACTAATAAGTATGCCGCCGTCTTGTCGTTTATGTAAGGTCAAATTAAAGTATAAAATTATTTAATTAATTAAGATTAATTATTAATATATATTTAATATTTTAAATATTACAGTATAGAACACGCCAACGCCACCAGACGCATGAGTCTATCTTGCTCGCACTCTATCACAGATTACGGGAAAAAATACGTTTTTTTTTTGTTAAGTGGCGTGTAATGGCCCATAGAAATTCAATGCATCTTGACCTATAGAAAACAACTAGCAACTTGTTTTGTTTTGTAACCTGGTCTAAAATAACATTTTCACACAAGTTATTAGCGCATTATTAACTACAAGTCCCGCCATCTAGTGGACTGACGCTGCATTACACAATTAGCAATCAACGCTACCAGTTCGTATCATAACCAACAGGTGGCGCTATTCTCAACTATTACGTAATACCATTTTTCACATATAGATGGCAGTGTTTTTTAAATAAAATCTTCATTCTCATTAGCAGGAGAAAGGTATCCAATTTCTATAGAAGCAATAATGTTAAGTCGTTTATTGAATGAAGTATTACAAATATCTGGGTTATTGGGCTTGCTCATCGACCTCTCGGCTGTACGCGAAAGTGGCTCTTGCGTCATTGGACAGGTCAGAATCTCATAACGCTTGCATCATGGAGAGGAAGTTATGTGAGGCTGTACGTGTTTATTTTGTCTCTGTGGCTTTACAAACCTGTTGAGATATTAAATGTACGTGATATGAGCTTTAAGACGCTTCTGTGAACGTGGTTGTCCATAAATTGCCCGAAACGGGAACTACAACCTACAGCATAAATATCTATATAAATTGTTATTGACCCCTGGAACCTAGAGAAAATTTTACCGTATTCTTTTTAAAAGTATAAATAAGATTCATGATTTTGATTGACTTTAAAGCGAAGTCTACATTCCAGACATATTTTAGAACCTGTATTATGATATAGAAACTTACGCCGTAGTCCAACTGAACATTTGCTTCACCCTCTCCGAACGCAACTCTGCTGGTTGCGCCATCTTCCTGTAACAAAGAGAACTACATTTAAATAAACGTAAATTCAAATAATTCGAAGAAGCCGCTAAATTAAAAATCTTTAAAAACTCAAACATTAATTGGTAAATGCTGCAGCTCAATGGTGTTCTTTATAATATGATACCAGAAATTATTATATTTATAAATAGTTATTTTTATAAGTAACTAAATATTAATTCATTCGGAGACGATTCTGGCTGCACCACCAGATACCACTACCTGATAGTAGTTATTTCAAGTTATTTAGGTTAATGTATTAAATATTATTAGAACGGAAGTACAAAGTTCCAATTTGATGGACCAAGAGGAACTTTCAAGTTAGTGTTGTTAGGGCGTGCAATGCCATTACAAAACTGGAAGTAACCTAATGTTGTAACAAGAACATGTGGGAAGCATACGAGTTTATTTCGTTATAGTCATCGTTTTCTATAATAATAATAGATTACCTAGGCAGTTTGGATACTTTTACAACTTCCTGTGAAAGGCTCTCGTCTACTAAACTCGACGATTGAACGGTACCGAGTTCGAGCCCCGGGTGAGACAGTGTACATAATTGGGAATTGCTCAGTTTCAGACAGTAGCGGTTGTGGCTATGCTTAGGCTCTCGAAATGGCCGCAGGACGAACATTATTAGAAGTAGGTAGATAACTACCTACTTCTAATAATGTTTTAAGTTCTTTGAGATCTCAATTATATCAATGAATCACTCACCTGATAGTAGTTACCCTTATGTAACTCCTATCAGGCCTGTGAGTGATTCTTACATGCGTGTGTTGCGGCATCTACAACGCCACATGCGAACTACGCATCAGAGACCTATTGTCACGCAAATTTTGCATCGCGCAAGCAGAGTTTACCGTGCGATCAGCATATACCAGGAGTCGGCAACCTTTTGAGACGGAAGAGCCAAAAATTACAAGCTACAAAATTTCCCAGATTTTAAAGAGCCAATAAAATTATAGTTATGTGCTTAATTGCCTGAAACACAGGTTTTTATAAACCTAGATCGGCACCCTAATTACGTAACGCAAACTCAATTTTAAATTGAAACCAATTGAATACGATTGCCAGTCCATTGCTTCATAAGTTCGACAAAAAAATTTTAGCAGATTATTTTTGTCGAACTTATGAAGCAATGGACTGGCAATCTTTTTCAATTGGTTTGAATTTAAAATTAAATTTCAGTTAGAAGTAAATTTTCCTCGATTGTTATTAATGTAAATCATAATCTTACTTTATAGGTACTTGAATAAATTTATTTTTTTATTATTTTATAATTTGATATTATATTTAAAATAAACGACTAAGTATACAAAATAATATATTTATTCATATAAAAACAAACAAATGTTTTCAGCACAAAACATAATATTATAGTATTTATTTTATCTAGCTGCCAGAGGAATAAAATAATTTTTACAATAAGTAAAGCTATTTCATAATAGAGTAAAATCAATGGGAGTCAATCATGCCTTTTTAAAGTTTGGTAAAATCTGGCTCATAACTATAATTTTTGCGGAACTGGAGAGCCGCAACTTTATATCGAAAGAGCCGCATGCCGCTCGCGAGCCGCAGGTTGCCGACCCCTGGCATACATATATCTATATAATTTTCCGACATCAATCGTCGGGCAGCTGCCCACTAGACTCGACACCCATCTGATCGGAGGATCCTCCCTTTTCTAATAGAGGTTGAGTGAACTTTACACCTTGTTCAGCATACCTCTTTCTCCTGCCCTTATCCCAATTTATTTGGGTCGAACGGCGTAACATATCTTTTTCTTCCTTATTTGTCTATTAAAAACAGCTGTACGGGTCGAGCTACGCTTGCCGCGGTTGGTTCGTGGATTGGTGACCATCTTTTACATCTTTACCCATCAAGATCACTCTGTGCCTCGAAAAGCACGTTAAGCCGTTGGTCCCGGCTGTCATTAGTAGATCTTTGACAGTTGGTATACGGGTCGTCAGAGGCCCGAAAGTCAGACAACCAGTCGTACCAAGGGGTATCGTATTACCACAATATATATTGTGGTATTACCCAGTAATTGGATTGTGGAGGTCTGATATGCAGTCGCTCCATGTAAAATACTGGTATTCAGCTGCATCCGGTTAGACTGGAAGCCGACCCCAACATAGTTGGGAAAAGGCTCGGCCGATGATGACTTGACTACTTTATTAGTCGTCATCTCGGCAGTCACCCCCTTTCTAGCCATATCATGTTTCACACAGTCCATTCATCCTTTGGTCTTCCCCTACTCATATAGCCATCTACATTCATACTCAAAATTTTCCTTACGACATTGTAATGAAGTCTGGAGGTTTAATTAAAACTTCTATGAAGTTCTATGTTATTATTAAATACATATAACAAGTAAATATACCGTCATGTAATTGCAAGTCCACTTAGAATTAACAATGGGATTAAAGTTATTATCTGTGTGCAGTGCATGGGTGAAGGTTTTATGTATAAGTTGGCATACATAATTGGTCCTAGATTGTAATCTTTGTTCTTGATTACACATGACTTGGAAGAACTATCTAGTTCTTTTATGATACGAGTATCTTGTGCCAAACAAGCAAGAGGCAGACTTGGCGTTCATGCCGCCTAGGCGCTCATGGAAGTCAGAAAACCTGATGCATTAATATTGGTGCGTAGTCCACCCTAAAGACAAAGTATTGTCATAATATGTGACTGGCAATGGGCAGGGCAAGTTGCTCGCAGAACAGATGGCCGATGGGGTCTAAAGGTTTTGGAGTAGCGACCGCGTACCGGATGACGTAGCGTTGGAAGGCCTTCCACAAAGTGGACCGATGACCTTGTGAAAGCCGCAGGATTCCGCTGAATGGCCAGCACAGAACCGGTCGAAGTGGCGGTGCTTGGGGGAGACCTATGTCCAGCAATGGACGTCTTTCGACGGCTGAAATGATGATGATGATGATGTAACTGCAATTACACCCATACGTTCCCTCAAATCTGAATAAATAGTGCTATTTCTCGGCAGAAATAGGAATGGTGGTTAATGTTCTTAGTATTACCTTCTTCCTCGGATAAGCTCTTCCACAAAGATCTCTAATCCACCATAAATAATCAGTGTAAACACGCCTTTTTAGGGTTCCGTACCTCAAACGGAAGAAACGAAACCCTTATAGGATCACTCGTGTGTCTGTCTGTCTGTCCGTCTGTCTGTCACAGCCAATTTGCTCCGAATCTAATGGACCGATAGTTGAATTTTGGTACTACGATGGTATATGTATTTCTGTGACTCAAACACGTGTAGGTATAAATGAATTTTGAATACGGGGTCACTTTTAGGGGGCAAATAAGAAAATTGAAAAAAATACTGTTGCTACCTGTACCGTGAGATATATAAAATGAAAGGGCTTATTGCGAGGATCTCAATTTTTTTTTCAAGTCTATGGTCTTAAAATAACATGGTAAATCTCTCAATATAGTGCGTACAAACTTACATTTGCAGTTGGTATTTATGGGAGAACATGTTATTCAACTACAATGTCAAGTTTGTTCTTGGGATAAATTCACCCCAACTACGGAACCTTTCATTGTGCGTTATAGTCCGAAGAGCACTTGGCCGGTTTTTTGCACGACTCATAATGCGAAGCATTAGAGTGTGCTCTACGATCGAAAAATAATTTTTGCCCCATTTCTGTAACTGTTTTTATTGTTACACTCCTGCTAGTACACAGAACCTACTTAATTGATATACCATTGTATAGATGATTAAATGGAGATTAATACTGTACTTTTTAACAATGGATTTAATGCAGCAGAAATGGAAAAAGCATAAAAATAGTTGAAAATAAATTCCTGTCCGTCAATTTATGAACCCTGAAAACATTGTAGCTTGCGATAAAATCAATTAATTGAGTAAATTTTTTTTTTTATACATTCGTTTCTGCCGTAGAAGGAACCCTATTGAAAATGGCTCTTTTATTCAAAGTAGTTTTATTATAGTTAATAAAATACTAACTAAAATATAATATCTTTTTCTAAATATTTTCAACCTTTGTCCGTAAGTTGCCTAGCAACATTGGCGGATACAGGGGGGGGGCCATGGGGGCCATGGCCCCCCCCAAACGACCGAGGAATTCTATACTTTCGATTTAATTCAGGTGCACTTACTTTTACACAGCATAGATATTCATAGGTAGGTATATCAGGAATCAGAAATATGTTCTTTACAACAAGAGTATCAGGGCCGTAGGCAAGGGGGCCAACCCACCCCGCCTAGGGTACCTCCGTACTCTAATACATATAATTGTAATCTATTTCGCAAAGGCGTACTTTATAATCTACAAAAGCAGTAACGGTACGCTTAAATATTGGTATTTTTATCGACTATGACTTTGTTTTGATTGACTTCAGTATTCTTTGAGAGAGTCTAACAGTCTAACGTATTCCAGGCGGGGTGCAAAAATTTTCGAGCTCGCTTTGCTTGCTCTTACATTCATAATTATCTAAATTTTCTACATGAATTTGATAAGTCAATCAATTCATGTATTCCCGTTTGTTACTTATATTTCTGTATTAATGGTCAAAGATAAGTGTACTTTAAAATCTACAAAAGCAGTAATAGTACGATCGACTATGACTTTGTTTTGAATGACTTCCAGCAACTTCAGCATTGTCTGAGAGAGTCTAATCTATTCCAGGCGGGGTGCTAAAATTTTCGGGCTCGCTTCGCTCGCTCCTGCATCCTACATTCTCTTAATTATCTAAATTTTCTACATAAATCTGATAAGTCGATAAATTTACTTCTATTTCTGTATGAATGGTCAAATATAAAGAAAACCTAACGTATTCGAAGCGAAATGCAAAAAATTTCGAGCTCGCTCCGCTCGCTCTTGCATACTACATTATATTCTCCTAAAGTGACTATTTTGGACATGATTGCAAAGTGGCGGGAAGAGAGAATCAGCACTTTATTTATTGAAATTGATAGTAATTTGATGCTTTTCATCAATTTGAATTACGTTCATCTGAGATGGTAGCATCATTTTTTTTAATGATTTTCCACAAAAAAACAATAATTAGTATTTAATAAAGTACCTACTCTTTATTTACCGTTCTTGAAAACAGAAATACCTACTTTTTATCTTCTAAAAAAAGTTGGCAGCCCCAACCCCCCCGAAATGAATTCCTGGGTAGCGGCCCTGAGGTGTATACAAAGATATAACATATAACAAGCATGCACATACTTAGTATCACTAGCAAGTAACCCTCCTCGTAAATGAAGATAAAACTCTAAGGTTGAATTTAAAAAAATGCAGAAAACGTCTTTTTTTGTTTTTGTGATTTTAACCCTAGCTCCGAACCTTGTCAGAATGGCCCCCCCCCAAAATGAAATCCTGGATCCGCCCCTGCCTAGCAACCGCCAAGTAAATATCTTTGTCAGTCGTTGACATTACGACTTCATGAAAAGTGATAAATTGTTCATTTTTAAACTATGTTTTGAATTTCTTTTTCGTTTATGAATGAGTGATAAGTATGAGGCGTGCACTTTTGGATTTTCCAAACTATTTTTGTTTTCATACACTTTTTCCCAGGTCCGTCCAATCGCAGTCACATGCATGGTGTATTTTAAACTTGCCAAATAATAACCACAATTACCCACCAGAGGGCAGCACTCAACACTAGACTGGAGGCTACTAATGCAAATAAATAAAATATACATGACTCAGCATTAACTGAGGCCATGACAATGGTAATTGCAGGAAAACTACTGTAATTGCACAGATGCATCCAAGATGGTGGCCAGACGTCGCCGATGCATCTCCGAGAAAAATTATCGTAAATGTAAAATGATCGTAAATGTAACTTTATTGACGAATTTAATTGCAATTTTAACTGTTTTCCGTGTTATGATCGTTTCTTTGAATAGATTCTTAGGTTTCGAAATAGTTGTCGTCAGGTTAATAATATGCTGTTTTTATTGCAACGCTAACTTCAATGCGTGGGTGCAGTTAGCTATAAAGCGGAAGGGTCTGGTCTGCAATCATGACCGGCTTTCTAGGTATGTATATGTCAAAAGTGTTTACTGTCAGTAAGTATGAGCAAGGTTGATATCAGCCGTACCGGGGCTGACTGCCTATTTTTCCCAGGGTATAGATACCGAAGAAATGCATTGACAAATATATTGAACGCTGCTAGGGTTTTTATAAATTTAAGCAGACTCTTTGAATTCACAACCTGGGGCATATTTAATAAAACCAACAGGCGACAATCCGACAATTTTTTAGGTTTCTCTTTCATCGTTTTCTGCTTTTTTGTCGTGAAAATATGTATATTTTGTCAGTTTTTGACAAATATGTCGGATTGTCTGTTATATTAAGGCCCTGGTGTATCAGTAAGGGTTACAATTCTTGCGCATCTTATACATATATATTGCTTCTTCGCTGCTGGGGAGTTTGTTGCGCCACTTCGTCTTCCCAGCTATATAAAGCACTAGGAACTGGTGAAGGGCGGACGATATTCGGGGACTGTCTTATGTCATTTTGACGTTCAAAAAGTGCTGATTCTCAGCCTAGTTTGAATAAATGTCTTTTGAATTTGATACCTTCTGCTGGCTAGAGCCAGTCATGGCTGCATAGAAGGTTCTGTCCTCAAAATAAGCCTCGTAGGTTACATTTCTTTTGTTACTAGTCACAATCACAATGAATCAAACGACAATCGATGGTATCCCACGTTTTTATTGCCTTACATAAGACGAGCTTCGGTAACCTGTTCAAGTTATATAACACTTGTTGTTACTGTTGGCTGTAGAATCAAATTCTCTATCTCTTGTGATATACCGAGAGATGCGACAAAGACATTCAACATAGGAAGACGGTCGCCATTTTCCAACTACGCTATCCGCGTTAGCAGTAAGATGTGCTATCCGTATTTTGCGTAAATTATTACCAACCGGCTGTTGACGTGCATCTTTGAAGATGCTTAATTATGTGTTGCATTGTACTGTGATAGACAACTGGCTTTTTATAGTTTTTAATTTTCAATTCTCTTATTATCTTCAACCTTCTCCTTTGACCATCTTGGTGTAAGCACTCTATCCGAGAAATATTTATTTCTTCCAAAACTATTTCCATCTTTACTTTTTTGGTTACTGGATGTGTCAGTCAGTTAATCATAGAACTGCTGTATAATTATGTATTGTTAAAAAAAAACACAATATCTAACAAGAAGAATCATCTCTCAAAATAATATGTATGTTTCTTTGTTTAATTGATTCCCCGGGATCAGAATATTTATTCTGATAAGTAATATAAAGTAAATAAGTATCTAATCAGGGATGCCTCGGTCAATGACTCAGACCGGTTGGTGATGGATCATGGAATGTTCAGCACTTCATAATGTATTAAATGTTGCTACCTCTTTCACTCATGACGTCAATGAAAGGGACTTTACCTACGGACGCGGGTCAGTTATTTTTATGTTGAAATTGATTGGAATTGGAAATAAACAGTCCCATAGACACAACATAGCAGGCGACGAGTAATTAAATGCATTATGTAACATATAAAAATAGTTATTAGAAAGGCAATGGGCGTAAGGTAGTTTACCTTTGATCGATTTAACCGTTATCGGATATTATTGTTTTGAGTCCTCGATCTCAAGTTCTGAAAGCTTATTTAATTTATTGTTGTGAATCTGCTAAAATTATTAATTTTTCATCAACATATAACACCAGTTTACGGAGACTTGTCTGCAGAAATTGAACTGAAGCAGGGTTAGCCTCAAAGAAATATTTATTGTCCAAGGACTAACATCAAATGCTGCTACGAATGCAAATGCTGTTCTAAGCTACCTGATTATTTAATTATTGCATTTCTTAAGAGACGTTTTAGATAATTTAATCAGTCTCTATCCTCCATGACTTCAAGGGACACCGGTTTTACAACAACCTCATGTAAATTTTTAGGGGTTCCAGTTTATCTAAGCACTTGTAGGTGGCGCTGCTTGGTCAACAAAACGTCAAATTCAGTACATAATTATTTAGTTCCCTATTTTGCCGCTTGTCAAGATAACTTGGCCACTTCGAGCCAATCATTTTTATTTTTAATCGGTGTCCTCTACCTTGTATCTTTTTTTTTAATTTATTTTTTAAAAGGGACAGGGTATTATCCTATCCCTTGCGAGTATAGTAATCTGAGCAACTGGTATTAATCCGGTTGTCCAGTTCCCCGAGTTGCCGATAAACACAAAAATAACTGTATTCTTATAAGATTTCCATTCAAATTCAGAAAATATTGAAAAAAAAATGAACACAAAATAGGTTTAGCTAGATAATTCTTACAGCTAAGTATAAAGCTTTGTGCAGACCAGCACGACTTGTCGCGCGACGCGACACCGGTTATTGTTATAGGTACCGTGAAGATTTATTACTTATTAGAAATTGTATTGTTCGTGTCGCGTCGTGCGGTGCGACAAGTCGCGCTGGTCTTCAAAAGCCTAGGTCTAAGGTCATGTCCTTTTGTTTAAAATATGTTTTTATTTTTATTTATCTTTTATATAGATTCTTTCTCTTCTCTTCTCTCTTAAGTACCTGGTACTTGTTGAGAGACCTACACTGTCCTCGCATACCCAATAACACTGTTTTTATTTTTTTAATATTGTAAACCCAATCATCTTAATCTCTCGCAAAGAGCAAAGAACTCTGATGTTACAAAGTTGCGCCAAAAGAAAGAACGATTTAAGTAACAAAATAAAAAGCCTAACAAAAGCCGGACGGGCCGGACGCAGTCAAATTGGCCCGGACAAGAGGTCAAAAAGCCTAACACTGTCCGGCTTAAAGAGTAACCGTGGAGTTTCTTGCCGGCTCTTCTTCATAGGAAACAACCAATTGGAACCGTGCGTAGCTTCTGACGTTTCATAAGTGCCCATGTAGGTTTATTGGAAATAAAATATTTTGAATTTGAATTTAAAGGACCAATGGCAGTTGGAGCAAACAAGTCTTCGACTGAGGACCGCGAATCAGAAAACATAGTGTGACACCAGCTCGATGGATCAACGCAACGACTAGACTGCTGGGGCAATGGCTTGGGAAGGCAGAGAACCGCATGTTGAACCGCATGTTAGGATAGCCCTGTGTCAAGGAGCTCTTGTATGATATTTGATATGAGTAGTCAAAAACCCAACGTAAACACCAAAAAAACAAAGTACTTAACCATACTTTTTTTTTTGTATTTTTCCCTGTTCCAAAAGTATTTAATGAAAATGTAAACAAACAAATGAATCAGAAAACGTTGGGTACCTGTGGATGCCACTCTATAGTGCCACTCTTAAATTGAGTGCTTTGATCGGTGGCGTTCATCCCAATATCGGCAATAATAGGTACCTACTGTATAACTAGCGAACTAGAATATTTAACATTGAATTTGAAGTTGTTCCTGTTTTAGGTGTAAAATAAGCGTTTGGAAAGTTTCCAAATACATTTATTACATCATAAAGTAAATATTCGGTGTTACGATATTAATTTCTTCATTAGATTAAAGGACTACGTAGGATCGTATGCATCGTAGCAGGACTAGCAGGTACGCAGGACTAGCACGTACTTATGTCATGTATGTATTCTAGTTTGCTAGTTAGCCACATTTCATATTTCCATAAAGTAATATTGTCAATTTAATCAAAACAGCGAAATATTTGACATCTATTTGCGACGTTGCCCACTTTCAAAATAACACCCGAAATTCTAATTTTAAATCACCATAAACATACCTATATTTTTCATACACGAACAACAAATGAAATCCACTACACACCTAATATTTCAATGAATAACAAAATTGATATTCTAGTTTTTATGCGATTGCGAAACGCGCTAATTTGGCGAGCATCCTTTAATTTGATGGAATTACACAAAGCACATCCCCAATCAGTTATTTATTGCTCAACGGTCATTAGGCATGCACATTAAACACAATTATTTACACGGGAATGTATCGTAGTGTAGTGTAGAGAAAAACTTTCAAAATCCTTGGCTAAATTGGTGCAAATAAAAATGGCGTTAATTTGAATTGCCATGGCGGCCATGTCATTTTTTAAATCATTAAATAGTAATTTGTACTGGAGCAGCCTCGTCAATAAAATTATATCAAATATGAACTCCGATTACGGGAGTCATCAACCATTTGCCTTTGCCTTTTCACGGTTTGAAAATTGACACTTTGTTATCAATCTGTCTGTCACCAGCATTTTTCTTATAAATTGTGCTGACGTCATTTTGAAAGCATTCTAGTAAATATTTAAAGGAGGTTGATGAAATTGAAAACAACTTCTTTATTTTTGAACTATGTACACATTACAATGACTTCTAATATAGTCGTATACGGACTCAACACGACGATTCGCTAATTGTCTCTGTCTATAAAATAGATAAGTAATTCAAAAGGTACACTCAATTCGTTCAACCCTCAGAGCCCCCCACAACGACATCCTGCGTCACATACGCCATTACAGACACAACTCACGCGCACCAAGTTCAATCTTGACATACTCAACGATGTACAAACATCAGTTGACCATACAAATATTTGTCCTGTTGAGGAAACAACGCCTTAAACGTGGTAGCCTTGGGTGTAAAACACCTTGGGCAGCTTCACTAAAGGGTTCTGATGGACAGTCAGAAGCGATTGGTCTGTAAGACAGATTCAAAGACAAAGCCACGGTTTTTAAATGGACGGAATCTAAGGGAAGGCACGGTCCTTTGAAGTGACCAAATTATAATGAAGCAGGATTTATGATGTAATCCAAAACAGCAAGTGAGGTCATGCTTTCCCAACTGGCACTTGTGCCCTTGGATGTGCGCTGGAGCCCTCGTTCAATACAAAGTGTGACGGTTGGAATCGTCCAATGGCAAATGCTGGATATCGGTGCGTTTACCATGTGACCCCTCCGCATTGTCGTCAGCCATCGAGGGGGGTTTAGTTAGACTCTAATTAAAAGCCTTCAAAGTTTTATTAATCTTATGGTGAGATGACGATACCTCTATGTGGTTTTGATTGTCCCTAAAGTTAAAAAAAAGCCTTTGGAAGTGTACATTAACTAGGCATCGGTAAAATTCTGAAAACATTTTAGATAGCTGATAATAGCAACGACAAGTTATCATTACTTCTACTAATCCCACTACACAGTCATACATATAAATGGGTTGGATCTAAGTAAATAATAGATTATGTTTCTAAGCGACAGTCTATGTACGGTAACGTAATAGGTAGTTAGATGGAATCCCGATTCGAAAGTTGTCCTCAAACTCGTTGGACAATAGATGAACTCAGTCTTTACAGTAATATGTTGAACTTGGAATCTTGGAGAAATTCGTCGGTTTATAGCAGTATTATACTTAATCTATGCCCCACAAAATCGTTGTCATGTACTACCTACCTGAGTACCTGTATATTAAAGTGGTAAATAAATAAATGAATACGTGACACGACATTATATATTTTTAAGCCATACTGTTGATACTGATGTGAAGGTACAATCCCTTAACGACTAAATATCAAGGCTGAAAACTTAAATTCCTTGTTCAAATGAACTTTAATAACTTGTTGCCTTATAGAGACCGTCTGTTTTTGGAGGTGAACAAGTGAAAGACGGTTATTGTTGTTAATTCCGTCCCTTCTTTGTGAGGGCGGGTAAATTGTCGCCATTTTGGAATTCATGATCTTTAATTTTTGGTTGACGTGCCATTTGGTAGGTGGAATACCTATCTGAGAGGCTGGTTGCCGGACCTTTAAAAATAATAAAATTATGAGGTCATGGATTTAAACAACCAGTTTTTAGGGAAAATCGACTTAATGTACAAAGTAGATAACTGTTCTATTGTATGGCAAAGCCTCTTTTGATACAGAAGAAACTTGAGCACCAAGCTTGCCAACTGCTTGTTGGCGATTTTAGACCATGAAGTCCTCGTTTCCTGGAAATTCTTATTGGTTCCTAGCTTCCTAGCACTTGTCGGCGCTATATTGATATCCCAAGGGATTTACTCGCGAAATATCCTGCCTTATTTCCTTATCTACTTACATCATAAAGGGAACCTCCGTGCATTGTCTTTCTATTAGATTGTATTGATGATATCCACAGTAAGTAAAGTTCATCGCTTAGCATTTACCTACCTTCTTCTTGTTACAACTACAAAGTTTACTCTCTATGGAGTTATTTTCTTTAGTCCATGTATCTATGGAAACTGTGATTGGTATATTTTTATGGCGCTATTCTATTGTGTGAAAGGTAAGTACAAAATAGTTTTGCACCAATCATGAGATTCCCCATGTCCTATTGTAGTTGTAGGCAACGTTTTAAATCCTCAATTTGCTACATCTTGTCACGTAACTTTGCATATAGGAAGTACTCAGTGATAGCACCATTGAGAATGAATGGATAACACTAGGAATTGAACACCTCTTTCATCCAGTTCTCAAGAATAAATAAGGAATCAACGAGGTAGGTAAATCAAAACGAAATGAAGTGCAGAGATATGACAGTGAAAAACGTAGTGGGGCTGAATGATGTTGAAACCGAAGAACCAGATATCGTGGCGTAACTTGAAAGAGACTCACGCCCAACAGCTACCATTATAGAGAGTTATAACATCATTCTTATACCTTGCACCTACCATAGAAGTTCGACCACCAAGGCCCTTTACAACGGCACCTATTAATTTAAATTCGAACGTTAAAGTGACGTAATGTTTTGACCACAGATAACATACGCGCCACAGATGAAAAAGGTCCCGGCAAGTGAAAGGAGTCCGTATGCTTGCGTACTGCCAGTTATTATGTGATTACATAACGTGATGCCGGTATCAAACCAGTTTTTAACTGGGACGCTTGGAAATGGTTCATTTTAAAAGAAGAAAAAAAAACACAAGGAATAAGATAGCATTTCTCAATCGTGACCCTTTATTTGAGAGCGCACGTGCGTAGTTTTAAATTAGATTTACTATTTTTACTTGTACGAAATGATTTTATAAGCTTGGAGGCGGTGAAAGAATACTTTTCCGATGTTGCGTAACCAGCTGGCGGTTAAAATAAAGATTAATAACAGACAGAACTCTGTAATCGAGAAAGCTCGAGAGGTCATTGATTTATTCGCCAGTATTTAAAAGCCTTTGTTGACTTTCCGAAGGCGTTCGACTCATTCAAATAACCTTAAATAGAATATTTCCTTAATTGAGGATGCAAAATCTTTTATTCATATCATCACCAGAGTCTAAAGAGTGGTAATTTAATAATTCCTAATAAAGCAGACAGCAATATATCGTCACTTTTCCACGTTTGATTGGAATGCTTCAAGGGCGCATAATTTACCCACATATTTTCATCACCAAACTGGACAGATGGGGAAATATGATTTCAATGCAATGGCATAAAATATCAATTGTGTTTTCAGTATATGTACTGACTGTTAGTCTAATAATACGTGAAAGTCTGTACCGTAATGTAATGTTGAAGAAAATACCTCTGCCTTGCGTTGCGACATATTGGGTATCTGACCGATGAAGATTCAAAGTTTCGCTAAGAGTGATTAATGTGATGATTATCTCTTAGAAACACGTGTAACGCATGCTACTTAATACAATAAACATAAATAAAACAGCGTAACATCAGAAATATTTCATAAATAATAACCATTACAGCTCATAATTGCATTCATCATAAAGCCAGGATCAACAAAGCTAAGTAAATATTGACGTAAAAACTATAGAGACGCATTTTGCTATTTTGCATTCAAACCATAGCTATGTACGATGGGTAATGGCTACTGTATGTACACATGGCAAAAACAATAAGTTGATACGCAAAAAAGGAATGTGTCAATGAAATTACGATACCTACTCTAATGGATGAGCACGTGATTAATACATGCTCTAGCCGATGCCTCAGATCTGAATGTCACACTACGTTTTCCGATTCGCGGTCTCTCGTTCGCTCCAACGGTCATCGTTCTTATGTCTTTTAGAGCTGTAGGTATGTATGGTCTGTTCCAAAAATATCTCATGAAAATGTAAACAAATAGAACAGAAAACGTACCTTTGTATTCCAATTTGTAGTACAACTTACAAATTGAGTGCTGTGATTTGATTATTTGAATACTTAAACCCGAAATTCTAATTTTCTATTACTTAGAGGTTTTACATTTGACAATTTGAGGTTAATTTTATAAACTGAATTGTAACAATGTATGGAACGACAACAAGATACATAAGCAGACCCACGAATCAGTGCATCAGACGCAGTCCTTTTTTTAGACGAAGCCTTCACGACACTGACCTTTGTGCCTACAAATGTATCAAAATCATTCTTCCTTGCCTGTCAACTAATTTCTTTTGCCACTTGTACAATGATTGCATCATTTCACACATAGTACATGTGGCACGCAAACAAGGCTGGTCCATTTAGGTGTGTTTAGAAATATTAAGTGGTCAAATCTTGGTCATCTGTTAGTGTGTATTTCATCATTGTTGCTCGTAAAACTCTGCAGTTGAGCTCCAATAGATTCAAGTATAATGCAATGATCGCTTCAACACGAATGATATAGCATGCCACCCACAACGTCATCATCATCATCATCATATCAGCCGAAAGACGTCCACTGCTGAACATAGGCCTCCCTCAAGCACCGCCACTTCGACTCCTGCGGCCTTCCAAGGTCATCGGTTCATCTTGTGAGAGGCCTTCCAACGCTACGTCTTCCGGTACGCAGTCGCCACTTCAGAACCTTTCGGCCCCATCGGCCATCTGTTCTGCGAGCAATGTGTCCTGCCCATTGCCACTTAAGTTTGGCAATTCTTCGGGCTATGTCGGTTACTTTGGTTCTCCCGCGGATCTCTTCATTTCTGATTCGATCACGTAGTTCCCTACTCCAAGCATAGCCCTCTCAATTGCCCTTTAGGTGACTTTTAGCCTTCTGATAAGGCCCATTGTGAGCGACCACATTTCAGTGCCATAGGTCATCACTGGCAACACGCACTAGTCAAACTTAAAGACAAACTTAAGACTTTCGTCTTGAGACACTACGGTATGTGGGACGAGAAGATATTGCGTAGCTTCCCGAACGCTGCCCAGCCGAGTCGGATTCGACGATTGACTTCTTTCTCGAAGTTGGACCTACCTAGCTGGACAGTTTGTCCTAGGTAAACATACTCGTCTACAACTTCGAGCGTACCCACAACGTAATGAAATATTATTTCTTTAACTCTTAGCACCTCAGCACCTGTTAGGCCTTTACCAGAGGTGGGAATTTGGGGTCACGGGCGCTGAGAGTGGGGACTCTGTCTGCCCACTGAGGAATCGGTGCCCCTGCCATGTGCAGATGGTGACCACCGGGGAGGTTTTAATGAGGTAACCCCCGGTCTTATCCTCAAAGACCGGTCGGCTTTTGAATTCTCCCCTCGAAAACAAAAAAAAAATGCTGTTACCAGAGACAAATTATCTCTATGCTCAACAAAAAATGTTAAGGGTCTACAAACCTTGTTGAACAGGGTGGTACCCTCACTGCACTGAATCCTCGCCTCTGAATTTAATTTTACTTATGGGCTTAAGACAAAGACTTCAAAGTAGCAGCTACACTTGTATTTGAACAGCAACCGCAGCACGCTATTTCATATTGCACAAACCAAATGTAGGATTTTAGACCAACGATTCAGTTTATTGTTATAAGAACACGTAAACATCACTCAACATAATGATGGTTGCAAAACGTGTTATTTTCTAACCGGTATCTGCTAATAATCGTGATTAGCGATTACTATTCATAATTAGATATCATAATTTACCTTCTTGTTAATTTATTAAAATGTCCTGAACTTCTGACAGAGGCGATGTTAAACAAATGAAAATACCTACTGGTTTAAAAATTATTCAATTCCATTGGGTCCGTAGTTTGTAAATAAATGGTTTTGTCTGTTTGATTCGTGAAGCCCTTTAAATCACAAGGTATATAAATTACGGTATAATTATAGAATCAATTATGAGCCAAGCACGCATGCAGATTTGAAGTATTTATATGTATAGTTTGTGTTTGAACTGTTGAAGTGTGTCGAATCGAAACTATTGCCATCGATCGGGCACGGTTCACTAATGTTTCATATAACGAGTGTATTCGATCAAGTGTCCAACTTGTTGTCTGACGCTCAGCACGGATTTCGGCCAGAACGCAGCACGACCAGCAATTTATTAAACTTTATGTCTGAGGTAACCCCGCAGGTGGATGCGGGAGTACAAGTAGATGCTGCCTACTTTGATTTTAAGAAAGCTTTCGATTTGGTGGATAACGACATCTTACTATCGAAGCTGGCGGCAGTTGGATGTACTCCTAAACTACTTCGGTTCTTTGCTGGTTACTTGAGAGATAGACGGCAGTTTGTGGATTATGCGGGATTCAAATCTGAGCCTTATTTTACTAGGTCGGGAGTAAGTCAAGGAAGTAATTTGGGTCCATTACAATTTATTATTATGATAAATGACCTGCCTGATGTTGTCAGGGATGCCACTTGTTTGTTGTTCGCAGACGATCTGAAATTACTAATGCCTATTCAAACAGAGGCAGACTGTTTTAGATTACAAAAAGACATAGACAGAGTAGTAGAATGGAGTAGGAAAAATAAACTGTTGTTCAATGCACAAAAATGTTCAGTCATAACTTTTGGTAGGATGAGAGAGAGATCCAATACGTCATGGGTATGAACTGAATGACTCGGTAATGGATCGTAAGGATGATGTACGCGATTTGGGGGTGCGGCTGGATACTGAACTGACTTTTCGTGAACACATTACATCGGTTTGCAAGAAATCTTATAGAAGCTTAGGTTTCGTACTTCGTAGGACAGTAGGCTTTAAGAATATAAAAGCTATAGCCGCCCTGTATAACGCACTCGTAAGAACGCAATTAGAGTTCAATGCGGCTGTATGGGCTCCACATGAAACCAAATATGTCCTAATGCTGGAGCGCATACAGAATAAATTCACACGGTACCTGTACATGAAGCTGTATGGAGTCTATCCTTTCTATCCATTGATGTACCCAACCCTATTTGTGTTAGGTATGGTTGGGTACAACAAGCTGGAAACAAGAAGGGATTTAGCACTTGTTACATATGTTTTTAAGTTATTGCGTGGAAAGATCACTAACCCGGGTGTACTAAAGGATGTGTATCTAAACGTGCCGGATAATTACGTGTCACGGCGACGGAGACCGCGGTTACTGGCGGTGCCTCGCGGCCGGACCAACCTGCTGGGTAAAGCACCTGTGACGCGCGCCTTGCATACACTTAACGAAATCGCGGAAAGGGTGGATTTATTTACCTGTTCGCTGAATGAGTTCACAAAAATTACTTTGCTTGTGATAAGCTATTATGAAAAAATTGTGTAAATATTGTATTGTGTAAATATTGTGTTGACCACGCTACCGATTTGGGGTAACCTGTAATGATAGTTGTGTTGGGAATAAATAAATAAATAAATAAATAATATTTCTTAAATATTCCGGGTAACTATCTGTGGGTTTAAGACCGCACGTCACGTTAAGTCATAATTAATATTATTAATCAAGAATGAAATAATCCTGCCAAAAATTGTGAATATTATGTAAAAATTCCCGATAGAAAATCCCGCAAACAGTGAACGTTCAGTGACATTTGACATTTCTTGAGACCTCAATCTACACTGGCGCTAGCGGCCAAGTCAAGCACGATAGTCCTCATTGCTTTTCAACTACTGACAGCCCGGGACAATCGACATATTCGACATTGACATTATGATCGCAAAAACTCAGCAGATACAGTACTCGTATTGTTTATTAGTTAAAGCAATGGCACGTAAAATTTTATCGGAGAGGCAACCGGATGGCGAGTGGTAATCTGGGTCTTGAAGTGATACCGAACCCCCCGTACCATCCGAATGGACCCCAAATGGGCGGGGGCCGAGATATGTGTGGGGGGCGGGCAAAGCATAAAATTTTTGGAGATGCAACCGGATGACAATGCGGCTAAGGGAACTGTTTAAGGATATTAACATCATGACGGTACCTTGTCAATATATCTATGAAAACATCATGTACGTAAGAAAAAATTTACATCTTTTTAGTAAAAGAGGTGATAGACATAATTATAGCACAAGAAATAGGGACCTATTAGTTCAACCAGGTTTTAGACTGGCAAAAGTAGACTCATCCTTCATGGGGTACTGTTTAAAATGTTATAATAAAATTCCTCCCCACATACTTCAACTGAATGAGACGAAATTCAAATCTTGTATAAAACGCACACTATGCAGGCAGGCATATTATAGGTTGGGGGATTACATCTCTGATAAAAATGCTTGGCTCAATGCTGGTCCTGCTCCACAACCACAACTAATTGATTAACATTTGAAAATACTGTTGGAGCTGCTGAAGATTGTAACACCATCTTTGCTTTGTATAAACTCAATTTCCTTTGTATTATATAATTGCATAGCACTGGTGTGAGTACTATGTACTAAAGAGCTACCATTCACCGGGTAATATGTCTTTCATTGACTTGAATGTGCCCTGGCGGCTGTGAGTATGTCATGCTCACTCAGATGTCTCGCTGATGGTGGCGCGTGTGTTGGATCATTTAGCTCCCTTCAAAATGGTTGAGCTGAATGGTGCTAATCCATGTGTCATGTTCGTGAACGGGCGCCGTCAGTTGTGACTGGTCATCTCTTAGCTGCCATGGCTTATTTTAATTAATTTAAATTTTTGAATTGTTCTTTATTTTTATCTTTTTATTACGGACGCTTTTAACGTGCACGTCTTTTTACATTGTTCTCACATGTACAATTTCAACTTGAATAATGTAACCAATTTTATGTAACAATTTTTTGTTTAAAAGAGTGTCCGTGGAGTTTCTTGCCCGTTCTTCTCCATAGGTACCTACTACGTTTTGGAATGGGCAACTAGCTTCATATTTCTGACTGACTGACTCCTTGACAATTCAAAAGTGCCTGTACATGGTTTAATTGAAATAAATGCTTTGAGTTTGAGTTTGAGTTTGAGTAGCTTAAGTTTATACCTTATTTATATAGTATGAGGCAACCGCTTCAAAATTGGTGACCTTATTTATTGGTACCACCTTATGTTGTAAAAAAAATGCCATCCGATCCTGCTGGGCAGTTTCTGAGAAACAACGCTTCAAAGTCGCCAAAAAAAACCTTTTTTGCGAAGCTTTGAAACAAAAATCGAAAAAAAATAGTTAAAATTGTTTGAATCGGATGGATTCGAAACGTCTAACAAGTGCAAGGAATTTTGTTAAATAAATAAAAATAAAAAAGGAATTTTGTTATTCGATAAAATTTACTCCATTTTCGGTGATAAGTCATTGGTAAGGAGTTTCATGATTTATTTATTTATTTAACACTTTAAGCACACAAATGTACAGAGGCGGACTTAATGCCATAGGCATTTTCTACCAGTCAACCTTTGACATTCGGATGGCATTTTTTTTACAACATGTAGTGTGTACCTACCAATAAATTGGCTCACCAATTTTGAAGAGGTCGCCGCACAATTTTTTTTTTTTTTTTTCTAATTTCTCGAGTGCGAAAACGGCTCGCGTGTTTCGGATGGCAAATTTTTTTTACTATATAAATAGGGTATAAACTTCAAAGCTACCGCATTTTCATCCGGTTGCATCTCCAAAAATTTTATGCTTTGCCCGCCCCCCACCCATATCTCGGCCCCCGCCCATTTGGGGTCCATTCGGATGGTACGGGGGGGTTCGGTGTCACTTCAAGACCCAGATTACCACTCGCCATCCGGTTGCCTTTCCGATAAAATTTTACGTGCCATTGCTTTGAATATAAGCAGTTAAACGCATCGCTGCCACAATTGATTACGTTATAAATACATTTATGAATCAACGTCTTCGCAGGAAATCACGAGTGACTTTTCCGTTAAATACTGTCATGAAAATTCATTGATACGTACGTGGTTCAGACTTCCTGGGTATAAGTAGAGTAATAACAGTGGAATTTACAAGAACAAAAGTAAAATTATAGTGTGCTCAGTAATCTTGTTTCTTGACAAGTAACCCACCTAGTTACACACTGTTTTAGGGGGCCTACCAAGAGATGGAACTATGCATCCCATAATTCCCATATTGCTCCATCTCTTTCCCACACGGAACTAAGATTAAAAATAAGTAATACTGCTATTACGAGGTGGTGATAGGCTCATAGGCTGAAGTCTCAAGTGACAAGCAATTTTGACCGTCCATTAGGACTTTGCGACCGAATTCGGTTGTAAAGCGATCGCTATCAATGTCACACGATCAATCACAATCTGTTTAATTTTGACAGTTCAACAACATTCATTGCGTTATTTTCTTTGTTGAGCAGACAAATTTTTCAAAGATATGAAGCAATGGATTAGCCATATCCTTCAAAATGATTCAGATTGTGATTGATCGTGTGTTACGCAATTAGCAACTTTCTTTCCTGACCGAAAGGTTATCTCAGTTACAATCATTTAACTATAATTTTCAGGACTTCCTTATGTCTCATGTTTAACAAGACTCCTACCTAGACGCCTACTCCTACAGTACCTAGACCTACTCATAAATTCTCTTACCATTGCAGCATTGTAAGAACACGCAATAATCATTATTTTAGCAATAACCATTACCAATTTGCAACTTGTACGACAACTCTCCTGTCATAATGACATAAGTGAAAACTTTAACTTTTCCCGGATGTAAAGCTTGTACCTACTTACTTACGCAAAACTGTAGGCTAACCTACGATTTGGAATTAGCGGTTCGGCAATTAGGTAAATGACCCAAATGACTAAGTTAGTGACGCATTGGCGTTGAGAGCAGTGGTGGCCACGTGGTAACGGCCGCAACTTAAGAGTTGTAGGTCGTAGGTTCGAACCCAGACAGGTGCTTTACGTTATGTAAATTATTTCATTAATTCTGCTCTCAAAACGGTGAATGAAAAACATCGTGAGGAAACCGGCATGTCGTAGAACCAAAAATTCGAAGACATGTGTCCTCTACCAACCCGCACTCGGCCCGCGTGCTGGATGACGGCCATTTATGGCCCACTCTCTCTCATTGAGAGAACGACACAGAGAGACCTGCACCCTAATTACGAAACGCAAACTCAATTTTAAATTGAAACCAATTGAAAAAGATTGCCAGTCCATTGCTTCATAAGTTCGACAAAAAAAATTAAGCAGATTCTTTTTGTCGAACTTATGAAGCAATGGACTGACAATCTTTTTCAATTGGTTTCAATTTAAAATTGAGTTTGCGTTTCGTAATTAGGGTGCAGGTCTCTCTGTGTCGTTCTCTCAATGAGAGAGAGTGGGCCATAAATGGCCGTTCCAATGTTTTTTTTTTATGACTATTGCTTCACCAACACCTCGGGCACTGGACAGAGCATGCAGATTAAAGGGCTTTTGAAGTCCTTGAAGTTTATCCCAAACCTCACCAATATACAGGGTGTCAGGGACGCGAAGCCTGTTACCATGGCCATACCATTCAGTACATGATTCTGAACCAGGGGTGTTCATTCGTTGAAAGAAGAATGGGCGGTTTCGTCCCAAGTGTTGTAACACTTTCCTACCTATATCATATGAGAGATCTCAATGAGTGTTATTTTTTTTTGTATGGGCATAACTCTGTATCTCGTGCAGGGAAAGAGTTAGAGTGGTTTCATTTATTTAATCTAATACCTGTAAACGAACAATTCTTAGGAAACGGCTCCAACGATTTCGATGAAAGTTCCAATTTATGGGTTTACGGGGGTGTAAAATTGATCTAGCTATGTCTCATATCTGGGAAAAGCCGTTTTCTCCATTTTCACAGCCTCGGAAATCTGATAAAACGTTGGTGTACCTGGATGATATTTTTATATTTTCACCCGAGCAGAGCTCGGCTTGACCAGATATTAAAATGTTAATTACAATAAAACTATTTTTTTATAAAACATGAAATCTGAATTTAAGTAAACAATTACGAACGAAGGCGGAATGCATTTCGCGCATTTTTTATTTTTCCACAATAGTTTTTTTTTATTGGGTCGCGAGCGGTTTTCTTTATCATTCAGTTTGCGTTTCGTAATTAGGGTGCTGTTCTATTACTTGTTCATAAAATGTTGACAGTGACTTACTCTTTTAATAATGGTTTTTATTATATTAATGTCGTCCAAAAGCATATTGTTACGCGCGACCTGCGCGTAACAAAATTGGCTGATGTCTTGCCCAACCAAGGTACCAAATGATACTCATTACGTGAGCACAACTGCCCACTGTTCTTTTTCCTGTCATACATGAGTAAAAATAATGAGCAATTGCATCTCTCCGTTTCTGCTCTATTTTTTATCAAAATATACTAACAATAAATCCTACCCGATACATACATGGCGCGATTTTATCCGCCCCCTTAAAAGAATACCTTCTGAAACATTAGGTTAGGAATAGCTCATATGCATATTTCTATTGTGTACATGCCATTTTTAATGTGTTCGCCCCAAATAAGACCGGTCAAGTTTTATTTGATAACTAACTAAAGATATTAATAAGGTCTTCCTCTGTTAAATGTCACGGAATGTGGATAATTGTTAGTAAAAGTTCCAATCACCAAAGAGATCAAACACAAACATTGTATGAACAAGTAACAGGCTGAATGATCAATCTCCAAGATCGAATGAGTGGTGTACCACAAATGCTCAGCACTGGCCGTTTTCATTGACATCGAGAGGGCGCCTTTGACAAAACCATGTGTAAAAGCATCAACATGACCCTCGACAGACACAACATGAGACTCGACCCTAAATCTCATTATGCATTTGTTTAAGCCATACTTATTCAGTGATAATTGTATCTGTTTTTTTAAATAGCTATTTACAACTTCCCGTTTATGAATAATTTTCTAAAAATAGCTATTACTGCCTGTGATTACTGTACAATGCAGTGATTATTGTATATATTTTTTTTTAATTAAATAGGTACTTCCAACTTTGCGTTTATTAATAACTGTCTAAAAATAACTATTACTGCCTGTGATTACTGTACAATTATTATGAATGCAATAATAAATAAGTAACACAAAATGTTAAAATGATTAAAGCATTATTTAATACGAAAACCCTTTTATCACTTGTAGCCCAATAATTTTTGACCTGCACGCAATTTTAATAAAAACTTGCTTTATTAATCATAAAAAAGTTTAAATGAACATGTTTATACTAGTCGCAACTTGTTACAAGGGTTGGGACGCAACTCATATAATAGCGCCCATTCTCCTTTATCGTCGGTTATTTAAAAAAAAATCTTCTGTTTCATAGAAAAGTGCAATACCTACGCGGTCAAAATGTATGGAACAGCAGATTTTTTTTTTATAACCGACGAAAAATTTCAACGCAGGGGGGTTCAGATTCATGTACTGAATCCATGGTAATGGCCTCGCGTCGATGTCCCTGCCACCCCGTATGCCTAACTTTTTTAACGTTGCATTTATCTACCTATTAGATTGCAAAGCAAGTTTATCCATTCCCTCACTTAACTAAGTAGTCTAGCTACATATTAAACAAATCTACCTACTACCGACAAATGATTGCTGCATTCTCAGCCAACCGTTGCAGTGGCGATAGATAGAATACCGAGTTCATAAAATTATGTGCAAGCCACCGCAAGGCGGCACACAACCTGTTTGAGTTAATTATTACAAGTACTTGTAAGTGTTTGCAACTTGCGCACGCGCTGCAAGACCGATTGCTGACTCATTCTATGTAACAACGGCTGTAAAGTGCTAGAAGACAACTGCTGCAAGCTGAAGTGCATTTTCCTCATGCTAGTTATTGAATGCGAGGTCGGAGACGAACTAAAAAAAAGCGGATCTCTTAAGCTTCGTGCAGACTGGCGCGAAGCTACACCGATAATTATTCTGTCGTGAAGTTTTCTCAGAAATTGTTTTGTTAGAGTCGCGTCGCGCTGTCCCATCGCGCCAGCCTGCACGAGGTTTTATACTTTGCGACCGGTCACGCGTCAAAGGAAATTAATGAGGATTTTAGGAATTTCTATAAAATCCCTATCAATCCCCTGTTGGCGTTGGTTTCCTTTTGATAATTTTACTTACACGGTTTCCGGGTTAATTAAGGGTCCCCGAAACGATCAGTTGCAATTGTAATTTTTTACATGATTAATACGTGATTGATGCGCAAACTTATCTACTGACTCTACCAAATGCAATTGAAGTGATTGACAATATTACTACATTAGAAATTGATGGCTACTGATCAATCGCAATTGATCGTTTCCGGGACCCGTAGGTACAATAAAACGTAAAAAAACACCAAAAATCAGGTTTCTACCTACGTCACTTGGAAGTTTTTGTTCCTTTTCTTTTACTTTTAAATAATAAATTTTGCCCTTGAATTAACAACTTTTTACTTAAGTAACTAACTTTGAGTGTGCCTATGCTTTTTGTGAAATATTTCGGTCCTAATGATCCTGTCACCGCGCTGCAGCTGGTTGGAATTAATTATTAAAACACAACACACTATAATAGGTATACCTACCTAATCTTAATCTCACTACATAATACTTTCTCATCGTAGGTAGGTAACTAAAATGTCATAAACAAGGCAAGTCAGGAAGTGCTTTTAGTTAATAGGTAAAGGCAAGCCAGTAATGATGAATCTACATAATCGAAACAAGGCCGGTCTAACTCTTTCCAAATTTCTCTTCGCATTTACCATTTAGAATACTAATAGCGACCCACTGTTATTTATTACAGTTCAAACTTATAGATAGGTAGTTTGGTTAGTTAGGTACTATGAGTTTCTGCGCACCTGGGTACCTTCACGACGAAATTAAGTATTCTTGACTGCCAAAGTTTGAATTTCGAAGATTAAAGTTACTCAATGAACATCGAATACCAAGATCCGGAACAGCATGCACACCACAAAGAATTTATTGAGTTTACACACACAGGCACACACCTCGTCCACAGCTGGGTCACTTTCTCTAGCAACCTTGATTCCTTACCCCGAGTACGTTAACACTAGCTACGTAAAATGATGACAATTTCAACAATATACTGTTAAACTTTTACTTTTTCCTGATTTAAAAGAAAGTGTTAAACATGAGGAATAAGTTCCGAGATTTTCCTCCATATTTCTTAACGTAACACATCGCTTGATTATATAAAAAGATTAATTACTTGCGGAACTTGCATAAGTAATTTTTATATATTATTTTTAAACTTTTGCGTTTCTTTTTAGTGAATGTAGCTAAACCAAAAAGTTTACTTACCAAAAAATCCGAACGGAAGGAAAAAGAAAAAAAGTGTCACAGATAATCACAAAAAGTCACTGTCACTGAATTTTGGCGCGAAACCGCGCGGTCGCACTATCACTTTCTTTTTCAATTATTTTTCAGAATTTAAAACGAAACACAACGAACAATTTCTACACGAGTTAGTTTTACGGTCGCCACGTACGTTACGGACTGTGGCTTCGCCGGTTGTGGTAAGACGATTTCTTGTTTACACATCAAACCGAGAAACGCGAGCTAACCGATCGTGGGGAAAAGTTATTGATGGAAACATATTTCCGCATTTTGACGGTGTCGTTTCAATATGGCTGCGTAATAACGTTAACAAACCATATTAGGTGTAGTGTTGTGTCGCAATAGTTGTCTTGTCCGTTTTCGCAATTATGCCGCCGCCCGCACGGTAAGCAAACAAGCAATCTTCGGACGAATAGGTGCGAATAATGCGAAGAGTATGAGGAGTTTGATACACCTCCACCTTAAATGCGTAACACACGATCAAGCACAATCTGTTTCATTTTGACAGTTCAACAACATTCATTGCGATAATTACGTTGTTGAGTAGACAATTTTTTCCAACATATAAAGCAATGGACTAAGTACCTAGCAATATCCTAGATTACCTATGATTGATCGTGTTACAAAATTAGGGTGCATTGCTATCAAAGAAGATGACAAGGGCATAGGATAGGTTACCTAATTCATATTCATAGATACCATCGAGAAAGGTTGATGTTTTGAACTTTTATACTGGATTGCGGTTTCTTTTCATGTAGCAGCGTCTACAGAGAACATCCTGCCCACTACATGTGCCACCAGGTTTTAGCAAATTGAACACAAAAAGAGCACTAAAAACGAGGAGGCCTTAAGATCTGTCACGGAAAAATTTTTATGCCGTTGGGGGTGGGGGGGGGCTTGAGCCTCTTAGCCCCCCCACCCCCCTTGGATCCGTTACTGTGTGCCACTACCTACACTCACGAAATCCGGATATAAATTATGTTGCTCATGGCATCACGCTACTTGCACTGAAAACGAGGAATTTTATATGTAAGTACCTACACATGCGTGATTTATGCTCGTTTTCATTATATAATTATTTTTTTATTGTCTGTCACTAGATTTGACACTAGATTTTTGACAGAAACCACAACTTTTAACACACTGGCACGTCTAAATCCCGACAAAAGAGGTCTCGTTGTCTTCATCTCATTGAAATTCGTTTATAGGTACACAACTTGCAGTAGCGGTACCCAGTTGCCCCCTCGAAAGCCCGGACAGGTCTGCAGAATTCCTGTTATAAGACTACTCTCTGACTGATTAGCCCTGACGCCAATAAATAGTCTCCCCGAGTGACGATACTTAACCTTCGGTACTTTCATTTGTGTCTAAAGCACGCACCCGGGCTGTCTGAAACCACTACCACCTTGCTGACTGGCAAAATAAGTTGACGTCATCACGTCAACGCCGGCTGTCGCTAAAAACCAGCGCTGTTGCTCTGTCTCGCATAGGGTAGCAGCATTATGCTGAGCGATGGCCGTTTCGCATGGATGTGACGTATATTTTCCCCTAAATTGTTATTTTTGTTTTGTTCTTTATTTGCGTCATATTTACCGCAAGTAAACGTATTTTCCTTCTTTCTTTTCTTTCATTTTTCTATGATTGTGGACAAACTCAAAGCATTTATTTCAATTATCAGGATTAAGGAACGATCGGTCAATCAGAAAAAGAAGCAAGTTGCATATTCCAAAGCGTAGTAGGTTCCTATGGAGAATGGGCAAGAAACTCCACGGCATTTGCATATAAGCAATTTACAATACCTACATCGCAATGTGCTCATCGACAAAAGTGCTATTACATTAACCCAGGTATTTTACGAGAAATCATAGGAATGTGAGATATCGGCATATTATTATCATTCATTTGGTAGGTACCTATGCGTAGCTTTCTTGATTAAAAGGAAAGAGAAGCGGGTGTTGTGTGTGTTAGTGGTGCAAATTGGGACAGAAGAGGTCTATGACCTGCAATAGGCTTGAGTTGATTGATACGTGTGAATAAACAACTTAAACAACCAAACGACTAGCAGCTGCCCACTGAGTTGCTTGCTCTACACCATGCAGTAAAAAAACTCATGCAATACAGTACCGGCCATTAGGACTAGGAGACAATAGAATAGACGCCCTAATTCTTTACACAAGAGGGAGGCCTTTCTATGTGACGAACAAGCCACTCCTCACAAGGAGTCACAACCATGAAAGCTTACTAGTCCAAGCACAGAGCATGAAACTTTACGTCCAAGTCCAAGTGCACTCACGCACTCAACTCGACATCATTTGCTGATAGGCCTATAAAATAATATTGACAAGCCCTTCCTTTTGAGCCCCTTATATTGATACCATCTTGACACTCTTATTCGGAAAGTTTTGTCTGAAGCGGTGCAGGAGGAATCGAAAAAATAAGTTAAATCTTCAAGTAACACGATACTTACCGTTGCTATGATTAATCGTAAAGGCACCCACAATATAACCCAACGAAAGATAAAAAGTAAAGGACGAATTTTCAGAGGCAATCTTAAAAAAAGGGAATAGAAACATTAAATATCTCGGAAAAAAAATATACTTGGAAAAATATGAATAATGTGTGTTACATCACGTGCCCCATGCCTAACGTGACCATTTATTTTTTTACTCAAAACGGGACTTAGGTTTATTTATCTCAATTATAATAGGGCAGATTCATAAAGGAAACTTATTTTTGAAAATACCAGCATACTCGTATGTTCTCATTTTCTCAATAAAAAAAAACTTTTTTAATAAAAAACATCTTATCAATATGATGTACTTAATTAAAAATTAAGCAGGATAAATTTTCGGTCATTTTTACATTTGTCTGCAGAACAACTTTCTTTTAATACAGCTGGTGATGTTTTTAAATAAGAATAAAGTTCATGGCACGTTTTTTTAATATTCAACTTAGTAATCAACATCGCCAAGCCTGTAACTGGGTTTTTTCAGACGTCCACAATTTATTATTAAAGAAAGACTCTGAGAACGGGACAATTTTGCGTCCCCAGGTGTTTTTCGGGGACACTGGGACGTAGAACCAAAAAAAGGGACGGTCCCGTTAAAAACGGGACGTATGGTCACGTTACCCATGCCCCATTCGACTCGAAACTAGTCGAAACAAAACGTTGCAAATGTCAAATTGTCAACTTCATCTTAATATTTTGAGGTTATGTTGTTACAGTGAAATCTTTTCTATTCAATTTAAACAGAATAGTACTTCCTTACTTTAAGAAGTCTCTTCAATTCAATCTATTTTAGGGGTTTAAAAAGGATCTATAAAGATGTCCTTATTGAAAACACTGTTGACGCGATATGTCTGTATGTATCTAGAACTCTAGCAACAGCAAGTTTTGTATTAAAAGTACATTTTGTATGCCTGTGTTGATGTAATAACAAAGGGGTTTATTTATAAACGTTGCTTTAGTTAAGTAATGATTAGCGACTGTTTAACCACACATTTTTGTAGTTTGAACGTCAGGCAACGTTTATAAATAAACTCCAACATCTAAAGATCTTTATGAGAACGCAGACAATGCAATTTATTGACTAAAATTTGTGTTATTGGATTCATAAATCCGTTTGTATAAAGCCTACCTTTCGTCTACGAATAGTCACGACTCACGATATAAAATTATTGTTCTACAGTTATGTGTTCTATTCCAACGAAATTATTTTCCCACTTATTACCGCATCCAAGTCCTCTTAAATTAGGTTCATGTTTTGTTAACCACAACCAAATGTTTAAAATCTTTTTCTCTTTTTCAGTGCCAAACACATATAGAGCAACAGCAGTGAGGTTTTCATCCACAGATGTGCATTTAACAGCCAGCGATGACACCCCAGTTGAAATGGAAAACCCTTACAAAAGGGAACGTCGCCAGTGCATCCTTTGCAAACTAAACATAAAACCAGACTACAAAAACTATAGATTATTGTCTCAATTCCAAAGTCCTTACACTGGTCGAATCTATGGGAGGCATATTACTGGTCTCTGCAAGACAAAGCAAGAGTTAGTTGAAAATGAGATCAGAAAAGCACAAAACTGTGCTTATATGCCTTACTATTATAAGGACAAGGCCTTCCTGAAGGATCCCAAGCTGTTCGATCCTGAAAACCCCATTAGATCCCATAGATTCTAAGTTTTTATAGTTGTAGTGCTGTAGTACATTATTGTAAAGTTGTTGTAATAAATTATGGCTCAAGAATTAGTGTTTTATTATTTTCAGATTTGTAAAACTCAGTCAATTGCCCTAAAAAAGTGTATAAAGGAATATAACTACTGTACAAAGAAAAGAATCTTAATCTAAGTAATAATAAATCCCTCTAGAAAGGGTAAGTTACTGAATATCAGTCTGTTCAGAATGGCATAGCAAAAGTGGAGGTTTTTTATCCTTTCAATAAACAAATATAGGTAAAGAATAATAACTTTTATTAAATAACTCTTAAAATAATTAACTATATTAAATAATATCCTCGAATTGACCTAAAATAATGTTATCATCACTAGGTTCAATAAAACAATCATTTTCTGCATCATAGCCAACTAAAGATGGTGGTATTTTTAAAGACTTTAACATTTCTGAGTAATCCATATCTTGTTTATCATGAAACTTAGTTTTCATTAAATCTAAGAGTTCTATCAAGGCATCCTGGCATCCCTTTTGCCATTTCTTAATCAAATTTCGTAGTTCTTCCGTATCAGGGTTTATAGATTGAGCTAAAAGGAGTCTTTTCTTTGCTTCTATCCTTGCTTTGAGTTCATCAATATCTTTTTGGGTTATTGAACCTGTAGATCTTGCTTTTAATGGTTTACTGACTTTTTCATATGTTTTTCGTATAAGAATTGTTTTTTTATTGATGTCAAAATCATCATCATCGTCAAAAGAGCTCTGTGATGGTGGTTTTGGTAGTACTTTTACTTTTTCTACTTTAGGTTTAGTGATTTTGTTAGTTTTCAGTTTATTTTTAGGTGATTTTGTTTCTTTTACTTTGCTGACTTGAATTTTAGAAGATTTATCAATGAAATCATCATCTTCATTTAATTCTTTTTTGTTTACTGTTTCATTAGTAGTCTTTTCTTCTTCAATTAACGTCTCCGTCTTACTTTTTGATAATTCTTTATTATTTAATTGGATTAAAGGAGTTTCATCTGAATCATAATCACATAATGTTTGCGAGGGCTTTTCTTTCTTATCATTTTTTAATTTAGTATCTTCCTTCTCAGAATCTTCTGTTTTTTTGAATATTTTTCTTTGTATAACAACTATGCATTCTTTTCTAAGATCATTTGGACTTTTTCCTTTAATTTCATAGACAGTGTCTGGTGATTCCTTCGAGGTATTTTCAGTTGTATTGGTACTCTCTTTTATGTTGGTTGAACTAACTATAGCAACTTTGGGATCTGATTTCACTCTTGGAGACTGTTTCTTGCTCTTTTTAGACTTTGTCCGCACAGGTGTGGAAACGACTTCTATATTTTGAGTGTCTACTGTTTCAGAGGTTTCTTCAGTCATTGTTATTTTACTATCTTCATTATTTGTCAGTGAAGGAGCGACGTCGCCTTGAGATTTATTTATAGCCGCTAACAAAGTCTTAGATTTCTTTCTACGAGGCACTTCAACATTTCTGGACGGTGTTTTATCAATATCATTGCTTTGTTCAACTTCTATTTCGGCCCCATCAACAGTAGATTTTTCAGGAGTACTTTCAACATTATCGTCGAAAACTCGCTGTTTTCGCTTTCTTGGCTCAATTTTCTCTTCTTTCACTTCTTGTGTACTGCCAGCCAGAGGAGATATAAACGGCGATGGACCCTTGTTTCTCCAATTTCGTGATAGGCCAAGTCTTCGACATGGAGTTAGTAAAGACTTACTTATACCGCCAGGAGTCTTTGGCGAATTAGTAGCATTTGATTTTAATGTCGACGCACTTTTCATTTTTCTCAATTAATTAGAAAATAATTGATTTCTTGTAAATAATTTGTTTGTTTTGGAAATATTTTCGTGCGTGATAGGACCTGTCAAAGTATTCTCATTATTTCTCATTCCCGCCATCTTATGAATGAATGAATGAACGAATGAAGTACCAATATAGCGTTCAGTGTGACCAGATTTAAATTGAACATTATGTCAGCAATTTTTTTACTTCTTTTATTTTCATTTTATCAATACGCATTGTGGATTGTTTTCTCTCATCTTAACAATGACATCACCATGACGTTTGCATGTCGAAACATTAAATTTTTAGTATCAGCACTAGGCCCAATATAGTGTTTTATATCCATAACCAGCTTGCGAAACTGAAGACCGATGATGGCAGAATTGTATCCGCCAAACCTGAGCTATACACGTCAACCAGTAACCCCGTTACAAATCTGGCAAACGATCCAAGAGCTTGATTGACCCGACACTATACCGAAGACATCCCGGACGTCAGCTTGTACGAGATAAGGATGGCTCTGAAGCAGCTTAAAAACAACAAGGCGCCGGGTGATGATGACCTCTTGAAGGCCAGTGGAAAACCCGTTCTTAAGGCCCTCCAAAAGCTGTTCGCAGGCAAGTTATACAGAAGACCGAAGAGTTCAACCAGCCTCTCTGCTTAGCGTTTGTGGACTACGAGAAAACCTTCGATTCGATCGAGAAGGGAGACGTTATCTCTCCGAAACTGTTCACCGCTGCACTGGAGGATGTGTTCCAGGTTCTGGACTGGAAAGGGCTAGGCATCAACGTTAATGGCGAGTATATCACTAACCTTCAGTTTGCCGACGACATAGTTGTAATGGCTGAGACCATGGAGTACAATGCTCGATGCCCTTGGTAGAGCCTCTGGAAGAGTGGGTCTTAAAATGAACATGGACAAAGGTCATGTCAAATGCCCATATAACACCCACTCTCATGAAGATTGGAGACGCAACGCTCGAAGTTGTGGACGAGTATGTTTACCTAGGACAAACTGTCCAGCTAGGTAGGTCCAACTTTGAGAAAGAGTTCAATCGTCGAATCCGACTCGGCTGGGCAGCGTTCGGGAAGCTACGCAATATCATCTCGTCCCACCCCACACACCGCAGTGTCTCAAGTCTGTCTTTGACCAGTGCGTGTTGCCAGTGATGGCTTATGGCACTGAAACGTGGTTGCTTACAATGGGCCTTATCTTATCAGAAGGCTAAAAGTCACCCAAAGGGCAATGGAGAGGGATATGCTTGGAGTTTCCCTACGTGATCGAATCAGAAATGAAGAGATCCGTATGAGATCCAAGGTAACCGACATAACTCGAAGAATTGCCAAACTTAAGTGGCAATGGGCAGGGCACATTGCTCGTAGAACAGATGGCCGATGGGGCCGAAAGATTCTGGAGTGGCGACCGCGTACCGGAATACTAAGCGTTGGAAGGCCTCCCACAAGATGGACCGATGACCTTGTGAAGGCCGCAGGAATCCGCTGGATGCGGGAAGCACAGAATCGGTTGAAGTGGCGTTGCTTAGTGGGAGGCCCATGTTCAGCAGTGGACGTCTTTTGGCTAAAATGATGGTGATGATCCATAACCAATTTATCATTAGCAAGTAACAGAGCATCAAACAGATTCTGGGCTGACTCACCTTCTAAACCCATTAATATCTTAAACTTGGTATTTTGTTGCATTTATTTTAGAGCAATATTTGATTATTACAGGTAGAATCTGCTAATTTTCATTTTGTGCGGAGGTTTTATATGATTCTGCCAAAAAGCTATCTTCTCGAGCGTTTATTCTAAGGGATGGCAACGTCACAAATAGTAATAATTATTATCAAATTAAATCAAAACAGCTAAATATTTGACATTTATTTGCGTTGTTGGCTTGTTGCCCACTTACACAATGCACGCTGGGGGATGCGCTAAGGTAACCCGTGAAATTCAAAATTTCTTACGTTTTTTGCAGGTCAGAGTCAGGTAGTACCTTGATTAAAATATGATTCGCGACCATAACAAATATGGTTTTACAGAATTATAATCATTAAAATCAGCAATACAATTCCGATGATTATAATCCTAAAATGTCATGATTAATTTCATGAAATAGTCATTCAATACCTGATACTGACCTGCAGCTGATGGATGAACATGGAAATGGAAATAATTATGTAAAATTATTAAATCTTCGATCCTACCGACATTTGCTACATGTAAAATACTAGTATTCACTGTATTCAGCTGCTTCCACTTGTACTGGAAGCTGACTCCAATGTAGGTGAAAACGGACTGGGCGGATGATGAATCTTCCAAACTTTGAACTTCTGCTGTTTTGTACCCATAAAAATCATTACATGAAATATCAAATCAAACGTTGTAAATTTATGTGATTTTGTCAAAAACTCATCAACCATCTGCTATAAAAAAAATTATAAGAATTTTATGTGTTTTCAATGCTTCCTTTCCTTCCATAATGGCCATTTATGGCGTTTACTCTAACATTGGCAACACTGGTAAAAATGAAAGGCCCGCGATCTCCTTCAAAATTATTGCATAATATTTTGCCACATGAGGAAATCCTGAACTATCGATAATTATGTTTAACCGGTAGGCAAACAAATAAACAAAAAAATATTATTTAATACAGTAAGTTTATTGTATTGCTGTGCATTATTATTCCAGATTTCCGATAGAAGTTGATAAAACTTCTCCTTGACCGATATTGAGCAGGTCCATTCACTTCAAGTTCATGGTATGCTTTTTTTTCACTCACTCATATTTCATTTCATTCGCTCGCCCATCTTTCAAAAATATTCCGTGTCCGTACCGTGATTGATAACGATACCGCGATACGATTGTTATTTTAATTAAATAGTCCGATTCGAAAGCGATAATTTAACGACTGCGTTTAACTGTATAATTCAAGTGCTTACATTTTATAAGGCGTGTAATTTTTGCTGCTCTTGTGAATAAACACATTACATAATGCCGCTGCTGAGGTTGACAACGGGTACTTTCGGCCAGCTACGCACTTTCGCGACGTCACCAGCCCTTGGGAAGCGAGTGAAGACCTTCGCTGTGTACAGATGGAACCCTGACGAGCCCGACAAGAAGCCCACCACTCAGAACTATGAGGTGGATTTAGACGAATGCGCGCCCATGGTCTTGGATGCCTTGTTGAAAATCAAAAATGAAATGGACCCGACGCTAACGTTCAGGCGTTCGTGCCGCGAGGGTGTGTGTGGTTCCTGTGCCATGAACATTGATGGTATCAACACATTGGCCTGCATCTGCCACATCGACACGAACCTGAACAAGCCTTCCAAAATCTACCCGTTGCCTCATATGTACGTCGTAAAAGACCTCGTGCCAGATCTGTCGAACTTTTACCGCCAGTACCAGTCGATACAGCCTTGGCTGCAGCGCGATAAGGAAGCCGTTAAAGGTAAGGAGACTCAGCTACTGCAGGATGTTGAGGACCGTGCCAAACTGGACGGTCTTTATGAATGCGTGCTTTGCGCGTGTTGTTCGACTAGCTGTCCGTCGTACTGGTGGAACGGCGACAAGTACCTCGGGCCAGCCGTGCTCATGCAGGCCTACAGGTGGATCATCGACTCCCGCGATGACGCCACTGAGAAACGTCTCAATAATCTTAAAGACACATACTCTGTCTACCGCTGTCATACAATCATGAACTGCACACGTACATGCCCTAAAGGCTTGAACCCTGGCCGTGCTATTGCCCAGATCAAAACCCTGCTATCAGGTATGGTCAAGAAGCAGCCGCCTATCATGGACCCTGCAGGTCTTGAGAAGTCAGCTGCACACAACTAGACAACTTGCTCTGACTGATGAAAGGCTGTACACGCTTTTAGTCCAACAGTAGATGTACTTAATAGGTTCAATCAGTGACAACCTCAATTAAGGTACCTTAGAAACGTTACCACGCACTACAACAGTAAGTAGTAATAAGATTGTTTTGTATCCATAAAAACCTGTCAGGGCTGTAAATAATACAAGATTTATATTTACCCATAGAAAAGTAATATAAAGTAGTTGCATTCAAGTTAAAGAAGCAGCCATAAAGTAATGCCAATTTTTTTTATTAGAAGCAGCGGGAACTGCAATCAATTTTCCTGAGAAATCAAAAAATATTTTTGATGTTTATTGTTGGTCAGCCATGCTGTAATATAATTATTTGATAGAACCTTTTAAAGTTTTTGGATGAAGTTAATTTCTCTATTGAGGCAGGTGAAAGGCAGGTCCTGAAATCAAACCATTTTTTTTTAATAATCCACCATGCAATAAACATAAAATTATAAAAAAATGGCTCTAAACTTTTAAAAATAATAATATTTTAGGTTTTTCTAACAGGTGTTAAGTTATTCAAGGTTAATGACAATGACTATTTGCACGTTTTGTCTCAATTAGATGTTTTTACTAAAGTTTGAAAAATCACAATTTGTTTAATTTAAAAGTCATGTATTTTGTGTTTGTGACAACTTTTGGAATAGCCAAATTGAATAATGTAAAAAATGAGATTCATGTTTTTAAATAAGTAAGCTCTGACTACCATTTTCTTTAAATAAAATGGTTGTAAAAAGATGTGACATTATTTTCTGTAAATTTTAAACCTTGTTTCCTGAAATGTATGTATCATAATAAAATAAATTTTCCTTATTTGCAATCACGGTGGTCATAAGGTTAACGAATGTTGACTTATAAAATCTGTAGTACAAAATGGACATTTGCAATAAACTGATAATTGTTTTAATGATATTAAAATTGTGAAATTAATCAAAGTATTATGTAGAAAGTATTTTAAAGTACTGATGCAACTTCATTTTTAAATTATTGAGCATCGCATGTTGTATTTATTGTTCATTTCATGTGTTGTGGACGCATTGAATTGTATTAAATGTTGTTAATAAATAATCATTTAAGTAAGCAATTGTTTTTTTTATTTGACGATTTTATCGTTTTATAGCAAAGCGTAAATTACGAGTTTATGAGTAAAGACAATGAACATTTTCACAGAAGAGGAAAAATGCAATATTGTTATTCAAACAGGATCTGATTTATTTTTAATGCTTTGGTTCTTCTTCACTGAAAAACAATAGTACTTATCGTTAGAAATTGCTGTACAGGCGGCAATTGTTTAAGCTATGTAAAACTTTGCACACATGCTACCTACTTAAATTCTTTTGTAAAGAATATTTTTATTTAACTGGTATCAAGTTTTTTTGATATTATGGGTATTTTTTAGTTGGAGTCGTGACAAAAGCAGTTTATAGCGGTACCTACTGAACTCGTAATTTGCTATTCACCTATCATATGCAAAACTGCAGCTAAAAATATATCACATCATCAATTTATATGTTTCATGGGTAAGAGCTGTAAATCTAGTTATGCGCTATCACTTTGCGATGCCCTTATTTTCAGAAGCACCTATCATTTCATGAATTTACCCAACATAACTAGAACTACTAAGTTAGTCTGACCCATTTCGTAAAGTTAACTGCCGGGTTACCGGGTAGCCAACAAAGTAAAACATCGCTTGGAAAGCTACCAACCAAGTCGGAACTCGGTCAAAAGCCCCATACCACATATTACATATGTGCCCATACTAGAACCTCATTAATAAAAATGCCATTGCTATCATAACGAGTTATCAGAACCCTCTATAGAACCTTCAATGTGGATAAAATAAAAACCCACATGTTTTGAGCTAAAAGAAATTCGAAAGGAAATCCCTGGTCAATACCAGGGAATTTTAACCGTTCCTACATTGTAGGTATGCGAGATCATAGGTTTTTATACTGTGGCCTTGACTCTTGCTATACCTACAATTTTTTTTAAATTGTAATCTAGCGGAAGATCACGGCAACGGTTGAACTCAAAGCATTTATTTCAAATAAACCAATTACAGGCACTTTTGAATTGTCAAGGGGTCGGTCAGTCAGAAAGATGAAGCTAGTTGCCCATTCCAAAGCGTAGTAGGTTCCTATGGAGAAGAACGGGCAAGAAACTCCACGGACACTCTTTTAAATCAAAATATTGGTTACATCAGTCATCATTCATGTTGAAATTAAACATGTGAGAACAATGTATGTAAACAATTTATAAAGACGTGCAAGTTAAAACCGTCCGTAATAAAAAAGATTAAAACAATTCAAAAATTAAAATAAGCCATGGCAGCTAAGAGATGACCAGTCCCTACTGACAGCGCCCGTTCATGAACATGACGCATGGATCAGCACCATTTAGCTCAACCATTATCACCGGCGAGACATTTAAGTGAGTATGACATACTCTCAGCCATCAGGGCTCATTCAAGTCAATGAAAGACATACCTACCCAGTAAATGGTAGTTTTGTAAAATGGTCACAGTGCTCACACATGTGCTAGGCAATTATACAATACTAAGAGATTGAATTTATACAATACAAAGATAGTTTTTGCAATCTTCAGCAACTCCAACAATATTTTCGATGCTAATCAACTAGTTTATGCGCCCTTGTGGAGCTGGACCAGCGTTGAGCCAAGCATTTTTGTCAGCGATGTAATGCTCCAACTTATAATATGCTTGGCAGCATAGTGTGCGATTTATACAAGATTTAAATTTGGTTTCATTTAGTTCGAGTATGTGGGGAGGTATTTTATTGTAACATTTTAAACAGTACCTACCCCATGAAGGATGAGTCTACTTTAGCCAGTCTGAAACCAGGTTGAACTAATTTGTCCCTATTTCTAGTACTATAATTGTGCCTTTCACCTCTTTTACTGAAAAGATTAAGATTTTTCCTTACGTAGGTACATGATGTTTTCATAGATATATTGACAAGCTACTGTCATGATGTTAATATTTTTAAAAAGCTCCCTAAGAGAATCACGCCTGCGGAGACCATATTATATTGCTCTGATGGCTCTTTTCTGCAGAATAAAAATAGAATCGATGTCTGCAGCTCGTCCCCATAGTAAAATACCGTAAGACATGATACTATGAAAGTAACTGAAATAGACTAGCCTCGCGGTATCTACATCAGTAAATTGACGGATCTTTTATATAGCATATGCTGCTGAACTTAGCCGTCCTGCAAGAGAGGTTAAATGAGGACCCCATTGCAGCCTGGAGTCGAGCGTAATCCCCAGGAAAACAGTTATAACTACGAATTCTAGTTTCTCCTTATTCAATACTTTTAACATTCGGTAAAGCAAATCTTATGCATTTAGTTTTTTTATTAGCTGTGAACCAATTTTGGACCTGCAGTAGGGCGTTATTTACGTCGTCAAAATTTGATGCACGTCTCTCTCTCTAATCTTAAAAATTAGGGAAGTATCGTCAGCAAATAACACCATTTGTGGTTGTTTTTTAATAAATGGGGTAGATCATTTATATAAACTAAAAAGAGGAAAGGACCCAATATCGAGCCTTGTGGAACACCCATTTTTACTTTTAGACCGAGTGAATTGACACCATTAATTTGAAGTTGACTTCCAGCAACCCTACAAAGAGGAACCAATCTGCAATCCCGCGTCATGTGTGTAGAGGAAAAAGTAATGGATGTGTCTATTGCAAAATTGCCTGGCATTCTACACGTTTCGTGCGTGATAACTTTGTCGCTATGTTGTAGGTATTCATGTTCAAAGTACCTACAAACTAACGCATACTGAATGTCAAAGCATCCGCGGACATCTGAAAGTCATCAAAATCAAACCTGTTATCAGTACTTAATACATAGAAATATAAATAACTATGGATATAGAATAAAGATCAATCACTTTTGAACGGTAGGTACCTAATAAACATACTATTTTATATGCTGCTGGGACAATAGACAAGCTCCGAGATCGCATTGCACAAAAACATGCCTAGGTATACAAAACAATGGCCCATTGGATTTCATCGATGTTTTGCAACTCCGAAGATAGCAGAATTCCGCACTCAATATTGTGGTTATTGATTCCCAGGTAACAGTTACAGGTAAATTATTTGTAAAGTAGCTTCACTTATCGTGGGACAGGAGACAAATACTTACTCTACTTAGGTAATAGGTACTTTTACAATTCAGTTTAGCTATAAGCGAAGCATTAGGTGCCTGGCAATCTGACTGCTATTGCTATTACTCCGTTTTTGAATGGAGAAATCTTCCTAGAGGAATACTTAATTTCCTTTTAAATTCTGCAGCTTCTAAGATTCCAAGAGGTGTGTCTGAATTGAAAATCAGTCAGTACAACCAGTAATAATTTATACTCGATTATCTGCAGACGGACTATCATATCAAGTAGCGTCGCTGACCCAGTCTGACTTATTACATCAGAAACACGCCTCTGCCTTCTATTTATAAGACAAGTGATCTTTAAAATTATTATCAACAAATTGTTCTTTTATGATAGCTACCTTACCTACTGTATACCTACCTGTGGCTTAACAACAACGTTAAAAATAGAAGTCGTGATTGACTGTCTACGCTTTATGTTCCAGAAAATTTCGCAGCGAAAACAAAGTTTGCTAGCAAAACTAGCAATGAAGTGGAAGCCTTTAGTCCACAGAGTACTTTATAACATACTGAAACTTTAGTCGTAGCCTGTCTGTTTAGGCAAAGTGCTGTGCACGTGGTGTTTACTGGAATACTCCGATAACTTGGCCAGGGAGTCGAACGCCGTGACATTCCGCGAGGTCGCAGTCCTCACATCCAACATGCTTTCCAGAAAGCAGCAAACACACGCGACAGGCTTTTGACATTCACAAGAATCACAAAGCCATACAAATCCGCCAAAATGCGTGACACCTCATTGTCTTCGTAGTGCATGCTAACTAAGTACAGTTACCTACGGCAATTAGGTAAGGCTATAAACGAAATAATTCACCTGAATTTTATGAAATTAACGGGAAATGAGGTAGGCAAGCTGATAAAAAAATCCTATTATTCTACGTGTGAATTCAGTCTACAATACGGACGTAGTAGTTACTAGGTTACACACTCGTATCACAATAAACAATTATAATATTATCAGGTTGCCTATTTCAGTGCAGACCATTCAGAACCTGAACTCTTGGAAATAAAGTCTAAAATCGTCTGGAAATAATTATGTAGCTTTTATGATTGCATAATTTAATTCAAATGTGCAATGGCAATAACCTAATGATAGTATTAATGACTCAGATACATTGTCTGTAGTAGAAGTATGGTAGTAGTATTTCTTGAGTAACGTAATAATAATTACCTACTGTAATTTCCGAGATTTATGTAACACAGCGATAGCCTGTATTCAACAAAGGGGTACAAGTACAATACAAGCAGGTAGTCTATCAACGTACACGTACACCCACTCGACAGTTATGTTTAAAAGTTTCATTAACGGGCGAGGCGAGACACAGCCGTAAATCGGGCACAAATCCCGACTTTGGGCTGCTACGGAGAAATTCCTGATGGGAAAAAAACCCAATAACGCTGTTATAGCCTGACCTGGGGGCCCACCAGTTACCACCACCTCTAAAGCAGTATTATCACAATATTACTTTAGTCTGGGAAAGAGATGTTCAAGTTCTTCAGAACCATCTCTTTCCCCCACTGAGGCACTGAAGTAAGAATAAAATAATACTGCTTTAAAAAGACGTCTGATGGTAGCCGTAGGCCCCCTGGGACTCGCAACTCACCATAGAGTATAGTGACGACTCACGCACGATAGTGGCAACTGGACTATTGAGGAGGCAGATACACCACATTTTGTTCTCTTCTGCTTATGACGTCAGATAGGCTGTGTTACTGTGTAAGTACCTATAGAATAGGACAGGTAATCTTAATCGACAGCTCTCAAACCACAAACATTAAAATTTGTGGTCCGCTGATCTGTAGCAAGAACTGGCAATATGCGGCCCAGTTGCGCCATTAGATAGTTTAGTTTCAAGGTAAATCAACAACACTGCATAGTTATTCGTGTAGGTGCATATAGTAGGCTGCTATAGTAATACATAAGTAAATATTTGAACCTTTTAATAGCCCCTTAGTTATGTTGTTGAAGCGTCATTATTATGTCCATCCATTTAATATAGGTACCTACCTAGGTACTTACTAAACAAACGGTTGTGATGCGGTTATAGATAAGTATCATAAGTATTAGCGATTGCAAATAGCTATTTTCCACGTTCTAGGCGAATAGGTTGCTGGCGAATTAGCGATAGTGATCGCACTAGGTAGGTACTTTAATTATGTGTTTAGTTGAGACTTGAGATTAGACTACTTACCATAGGTAGGTACTTACTTTAAAGGATGATGCTGCCCAGCCATTCTTCGAGATTATTACCTCTTTGTACATGTCGACTCCCACTGGAAGAATAATTGCCTAATGAAAGTCCAGGAGCTCAGGGGGTCCCGCCGGGGTTGCGGGTAGTCCCAAGGAGAAACCGTGGCCCCTGGCATGGCAAGGGAAGGAACACGGGTGGGTTTTAGTCAGTAAAAGTCACACGCCCTTCCGCTCCGCCCAGAGCGGGAGAAGTCATTGGATGATTTCCCACCCAAAAAAAAAAAAGCGGCTCAGGGGGCCTACCATTATAAAGGAATATTGCGAAACCACAGGTAATTAGAAAATGGTGAAAACATTTCTGCGAGCAACTTGGTTCAAATAGGTTAGGTTAGAACTGTGAATAACCGTGCGCGAGCCGAGCGAGCGACGCGAGCGGTGCTGCGGTAGCGGCCGGTGATCGCTACTTCCAAGTTTCGTTCGGCTCTTGTCGTGGCAACACGTCGTGTCCCAGTTCGCAACAAGTCAATCATCATCCTGAGGATGCCACGTTGAGAGGCGAAACGCGTGCCGATTTCTTACAGGGTTCTCTTTGACTCTTTAAGAACAGTTAAGCGGATTAAGTTACTAAATATATAACTATCGTTTATTGTATTTTATAATGGATTTCCGCAAAGTCACGCCTGAGTCAATTAACTGCGTTGAATTAGAAGCTTGATTTTTTTAGAGCTCCAAGGAACCATAGCCTACGTATTTGATATTAATTACAACTTGATACTTCTTCGCGTTGCTGAGAAAAAGGGTCTTGACCATTGATGTATTAAAATCAATGGTCTTGCAGGTCTTGACAGACTGACAGACAGACGGACGGACAACGAAGTGAGCCTATACGGGTTCCGTTTTTTCTTTTTGAGGTACGGAACCCTAAAAATCAACTGTTAGTAGTAGGTAGGTAAGTACCTTGAAATTTCGTAGTTTTAAATGTATGAACCAGCTGACTTATTTTCGCGATTTAAGAATGGTGCCGTCCTATAGTAGGTATAAGTTGTTCATTTTCATGAGTAGGTACCTACTACCTACCTACTTACTACACTGCCTTAAAGCATGTCTCTCGTTCCTAACATCCTATATAAAACTGGATTTTTCATGAATATACCTACGTAGGTATCAATATAATGTGATTGCATTTGTAGGTAAAGAACAAGTGCCAAGTAGGTATGTACGACTATTTATTTAGTCACTTTTTTTCTATATGTACATCTTGTGCAACTCGTGTCTGTTTTGGAAGATCTCCAAGAGTTTGTAACCTACAGTACGACACAACTTAGATGTAGCATCGGCAAAATTCGTTAAACCGTTCACCATCCGCACTGAGTGCGCTTTCAAAATCACCAATCTTTACTACTGCTTTAGGTGAAAATGAACTTTCGAAAACGCAATAATTTGTAAAGTCTTATAGCCAAATACATTCCTTAAATTGAAATGAATGAATGAAAATTTTCAAATCTATGCTACATCTAAGTTGTGTCGAACTGTACCTAAGTATAATTCAATCAATCTTCCTAGCCTTTTTCCCAACTATCTTGGGGTCGGCTTCCAGTCTAACCGGATGCAGCTGAATACCAGTATTCTACATGGAGCGACTGCCTATCGGACCTGCACAACCCAGTAACTGGGTCATACGATACCCCTTGGTAAGACTGGTGTCAGACTTTTGGGCTTCTGACGACTCGTAACGACTGTCAAAGACCCATGAATGACAGCCGGGACCAACGGCTTAACGTGCTTTCCGAGGCACGGAGGAGTCTCGGTATGTAAAGATGGTCACCCATCCACTGACCAACCCCGGCAAGCGTAGCTTAACCTGATGGATCGACCCGTGCGGCTTGTTATTACTTAGCCACGAGCTCCTCGTCTACCTAAGTATAATTCTTCCCTCAATATTATTTAAAATCACCGATGTGGGTGAACCAGCTGTGTGATTATGGTGACCATGCTATGGCCATGTAGATACCTACATACGGAATCAATATGCAACGTATAGTACTTATATGATAATATTACCGTGGTATATATATTATATGTAACCTAACTACAGTAAGGTAGCTACCTACCTAAGTTGTGATTGTCCATTTTTTTTATCTCTTCGTTCTAGCTCGTGTCTAATCAAGATTTGAATACCTACCTATAGTTTTAGGTAAGTACTAATCAGAAACGATTGCCAATAAAGTCGCGTCATAATGAGAAGAGAAGATCCGAGAAGGAACCTCGTAGCTCGTAACTTAGAGGTAAAGTATATACAGGGTGATCGGCAGATGGTTGAACATACGAAAATGGCGGATCCGTGGGGCCACCTGCTACGTGTTTAGGCCCATTAATAAGACACGGCCCACGGGCCACACGCATTTTTTTACTTACTTAAATGTTTTTTTTTTTTATTCACGGATCCGCCATTTTCGTATGTTCAACCTTTTGCCGAACACCCTGTATATGTTCCGTGCAAGGAACTCTCCCTAAAAAGTTGAATACAAGTCACAACAATAATTTCTACGAATTAGTAACCAGACATAGTCCTAGACAGCGAGGCTGCGACTTACCCTGACCTACAGACAGCGGCACGTTCAATTATTGTCGAGTCCCTATATTTACATTGTACGGGCATACATTGACTCCTAATCGGGTGGCATACGCATCTCGTGTTACGAGGCGCACACGCCGCATTATTGATGACTTCTCTATAGGAATCGTTTAGTGATAAGTGTATAAAAGCAAAGTATACTAAACGTAAACCATATCATTACGCCTGTTTTCCCCGAAGGATTAGGCAGAGGTTGTACCATAGTACCTAACGTCCACATTTAGCCAGTTATGTTTCCAGTCTCATGTAATAGGTGTAAGACTATTATTGTCATAAACCGGGTACAAATCCAGAGTCGGTGCTGTAACTGAGAATAAAATTCCTAATAGAAAGATCCAATAACACTGCTCGACCACTAATCCAATATTCCAACGAGGCAGTCGCAAGCGGAGTATTAGAATATTATGAAACTGGTAAGTCCAAGATTGTCGTGAGACTCTGCTATTTATGTAACAACTTTCCCGCTAAGGTCCGCGAAATTAAAATTTTCTTTCGTTTTTTGCAATTTGCAGATCAGTGTTAGGTTATAAGTATGTTGATTAAAATATGATTCGCGACCGTAACAAATATGGCTTTATAGAATTAAGCATATTAATCATGAGAGTTGTAGCTACCTATTAATGACTTGATGATTATAATTCTATAAATTAACATTTGATACGACCGCGAATCATATTTAGATCAACATTATAACCTGTTAATGACGACCTGTGAATTGTAAAAAACGTAAGAAAAATTGAATTTCGCGGGCGACCCTGACGCTTTTTGCTTAATAGTCATCCTCATCCATCGCTTTCTGGTCTAACATGAGATGAGAGCGTTATAAAAACGGCCTCTATTACAATTACAAGGTGTCGCGAAAAAAAAACCTGCTGTTCTCTTGTATTTCGTGTCGGGTTCGTGTTTTGTTTGAGCAAATAAATAATAGATATTTTATCTTAAATGTATGGATAAGCTGATATTTTATTCCCGATTTCAATGTTAGCACACCACAAGGATCCCGCAAACAGTCGTGACGCGAAAGCGTGCGACGCGATTCTGTAGAACAATATTTTCATAGAAATGGTTCTACTAGTCGCACCGCGCCTGTTCGCGGGGGCCTTCATAGTATAAGTTGTTGTATAACAAGGAGTAGGTACAATGACCCCATAAGAGGTTTTCAGTTATATCAATTACACCTTGAATAGGTAGCCCAACCCGCACTGGGCCCGCGTGGTGCATTACGGCCCACTCCCTCCCACCGAGAGGAGGCCGGTGTCCCAGCAGTGGGCACATTATAGGCTGATTATGTTATGTATAGACGTATGGTATAGGTAGCCCAGGCTGCTGCTAGCAAGTGTGACTGTATGATCAAAATGACCATACCACTTCTATTAGGCCAAGAGCCCCTCTTATTTCCGGCTCGTGTCCGCTCATGACCAACACGGGGCGGCTTATCAACGCCCGGTAATATGACCTTTGGGGTTCTGACATTCAGAGATAATGTGGCCGACTGCGTGGTCTTGACTTGATTAATAATGATGGTGTAATTAAAACGCGTTCGTTCAGTCAGGTGCAGAGGTAAATAGTAAAAATAATTAACAAACCATAAAAGTCTATTAATTTTTGCGATGTTCGTGTAATTATGTTTCAATCAGCGATGCCTGTTCAATGTTCATACAGACCTATCTATCGATGATATGGTATTTCTGCTGGCAGTTAACTTGGATTATTTGTCAAAATATTCGCAATACGCAAAGTATAGTTCAAAACGGCGTTTACAAAAAAAAAAATAACCAGATTCTAAGAAATTTTAACTTTTCATGTTAACCGCAAATGAATGTATGTTCTTTCTTTTTCTTTGCCGTAGTACAACAAGTAAAGGAGCAAATAAAGTTATAACAATTTTATTGGGAATAAATTATATTTTATTATAATTACAACAACAAAATTATAGAATCACGACACACAACCATCGCGACATTTATCATAAAGAGGATAGGCAGAACTTATTTAACTTACATAGTCAAATCAGAACATTTTGGTGGATTTAACACAAACAAATACATAATTTATATTATTTATGTAAATAAATTGGCGGGAATCGCCATGACATTTTAAAATTATGCCCAGTCTCCCGCCATTTTCTTTAAAATAAATATTACAAAAAATTCAACATGGTAATACTAATGTGAGTTAATTATAGTTTCTAGTTACGGTTGGTTACTGTTTTTTCATGAGTAAATATTTAAAATGTTTGGAAGTAGTGAATATAGAAGACCAGACCACAGAGTAGAGAATAATCAGAGGACTATAATCCCCGTCCGTGCAGAGCCTGGTTCATATTCCAGCCAGTTATTCAGAACCAGGAAATAAAATTATTACGAACTGGCCATGTTTGTAATTTGTTAAACAAGATGACAGATCTACTAGTCTACCTGATAGTGACTACCATATAAATATAAAAAACATCTATGGTGACTATCAGATAGACTTCACAGACAACTAAACAGTCTAGTTCATGACTGGTTGGTGAAGATTGTGGTGAATGCGTATACTTACCAGACAACAGTCGGTCGACTGCTTTCAAACGATTTGCTAGTTGGTAAGCGCCTTTTGAAGGGAGGAGAAGCCAAAGCTCGAAGCAAACTGAACTATCGGTCGGGTCGGCCGACTAAACAATCGGTAAGTGTGCGCGGTGGACGAGCGCCATACTGATATTGCAGTTGGCCGATAGTTCAGTTTGAAGGCAATCGTGTAGCTGTAGCCCATCAAATTGTTTTATCGGCAGATACCGAATCGTTATAATAAGCGCACGTGTTTTCTTTCTTTTTGTTTTCTTAACGACAGAAAACGTGTGGTGGTAGTGAATACTTCCCCGGACGAGCTCAAGCAAGCTTTTCATCAAGAGAGCGCTATACACTGACTGTTTTCCAACCTAGCAATTTACTTGCGTAAATAATATCTCTGATTATTTTCTGCTCTGTACTGTTAAACACTATTTTACCATGTGATATATCACTGTATTTACAAAGCTTGATTGTTTTAACAGCCATGTACAAACTACTACAAAAGAAGGATTTCAAATTTACGATTGTTTGTGTATTTTTTTTTAATAGTTTGTCTACTGACTAATTTTGTTCAAACAAAAAGGGTTAGAAATATAAATAAATGAGGTGATTAACCAATGTATGTGTTGTTATGTTCTTATTCCCTTTTACATTTAAACTTCAGTCATTTAGTCAGTGTCCTTGCTTCTGCAGTAAATTGCACATATTGAAACATATTTATTTTAAACTTAAATATATTACTACAATGTTATACATATTATAATTAATATATAAGTACGAATAAAAAATCTCTAACATCTTAGATTTTATCACTCAATATGAAGCTACTATTCGATTCAAATAATAATTTTACTATCAACTGAAAAGTGCCAACAACACTCGGAATACTAAATAAATGAAGTGCTCAAAGGGCAGATTTAAAACGCCAGTCAACTTTTGCTGCGTATTCCTAAAGTAGCAACAATTTTTGAGGACATACGAAGCGTTTCATCAGACATGAACAATCCATTTATTTAATACTCTATGTAAATTAATAAATATTCAACTACATTACATTTTCACGTGTTTTGCACACAATCGTTGATATTTGGACATCATTTCATATTAGTAATTTATCAACGAGATGAACTTGTGCCACCTATAATAAGAATAGTTTAGATGTACTAATTTCATTTAGATTTGAACCTTCTGTAATTAACAATAAAGTTAATAATTATACATGCACAAATAGAGAGCCAGTCTCGAGATATTTCGTCAAAAATTTCAAGATGGGATGATGACAAAATAAAAATCGAATATTTCAAGATTTTACAAGTATTTGTAAAACTGTTTTACGAAAAGAAAAATATATTATAATAAAATAACGAGTTAATTAATTAAATTTTTCATAAAATATTTCTTTAATACTACATACTCTGTTGACTTACAAATAATACTAAATTGAGAATAAAATATAATAACAGTTTTTAGACGTTAATCCGAAGAGAAATTTCATAATAATCGAGTTTGTTTAAAAATAGCCCTATGGCGGGCAAGCCTCTGATTTTTGCTCACCAGATGTGGGTGATTTCAATATTTTGCACTGAGCTGATCTCTGCAACCCAATTTCAGGAGGATATTAGTGTTCTAACACTTCTAACATTGAATCAGTTGTCAGATTTCTTGTTATTCTAAAGACAACTGGGACCTTGCAAACATGCTTTATTATATAAAGAGATTGCATCCTACTAAAATGTAGGAAACGATTCTCATGTCACTCACAAAAAGAAATAGTCAGTTTCGTTCAACCGCTTTTTTAATTGGAGGTGGTCTGTATCTAGGGTTGCCAATTTTTTCATATCAAATATTGTATTTACGAAGCCATCGCGAGTAAAAATATAGTAGGTATGTTCCAAAAACATTCAAATTATTAAAATGTTTATTTTTTGGTACTATAAATCTTAACTAACAGGTTTTTTTTTCTCATACTTAAGGGGAATGCGCCAAGGTAGCCCGCGGAATTCAAATTTTCTTACGTTTTTTGCAACGGATCTTGTGACGGATTTGAAATTTTTGAGTCTAAAGTTAGATTACAAAGTACCATTACTTCAGCTTTTATGAGATTAATACTCGTCCTATTACGATCATCTCGCCATTTAGCATTGAAATATTAAAAAAAATTAGTTTCACCTACTATATTTTTTCTTTAGAAATATAGTACCTACTTAGGCCTCTAAGATAGTAGGATATACATATTATACAATGTCGCCCATGCGCATGTGACCGCCCGTAATTTTCTGAATATTCATGAAAAAATATCGAAAATAAACTTCAAAAGGGGGGGTCTATCTATTACATTTTTCATGTTATTCAATTTTTAATTTTTTAAAGATTTGCTTTCTGTTTTTTGACACATCTCCGAAGTTTATGGGTCGATTTGGATTCTGTTATTTCCAAAAGCTTATGAGTTATTTTAACAGGTTAATTAAAATTTTTACACAATATTATCGACTACGAAAAAAAAAACGGAATCGAAGTCATTTTTTCGGTAAAAAATTGTGTATTTATTTTAAAAAAACTAGTGAAAAATGTTATAGATAGACCCCCCCTTTTGAAGTTAATTTTCGATATTTTTTCATGAATATTCAGAAAATTACGGGCGGTCACATGCGCATGGGCGACATTGTATAGTAGTGTTGGCGACCCTATGTGTATCGCCCTTGGGCTTATAATCCATATATTATACCGTGCGACTTAAACTCCATTTGAAATAAGTTTAGACGTTAAAAAAACCATTTTCATAGTCCGTTCAACCGATTCTGTCTTCTATACCGTAGTCATAAGGACGGCATTAAAAGCAAAAAAGTGGTTACAATACCAATTGTTTTCTGCAGCTGCCATTTGTCATGCCACCAACGCAATAGAAGTCACAATCGTTTGAATGGACTGTGAAAAAGGTTTAATTAAATATCTTATCTTATTTCAAATGGAATATAGACACATCGCTGGAATCCCCCGTATTTTACCGAAGAGTATTGTACGAGTGACCAGTTACCTCGCACGGGTTGTACAAGAATCTTTTGGCGCGTGGCCTAAATCTGAACTAAAGCCGCCATCTTGGTTTTTCCGTACATTTGGTAAAACAATTGCACAACTGTTCAATGACTTATAAACCTATGGACTGGCCATACCTACAAAAATCGGGCACATAAAATGGCCGCCTTTCGTAGGGTTCTCTCCGCGAGTGCAAGAGAGACAACAAGTAACAGTTTCTCTCTCACACTTATCACAAAACTCGGCACTAAACATGGCGACCGGTCACGCATAGATATAACTTTGACGTCACACAAAAGTTTTGCCAAATTTAGTCCTTGACAAACATATACTGTCTCTCTTTTCTTATGCAACTCTTGATTATTTAGTTAAAAAGAGGCAAAACGCTTTATGACATGTGTATGTCGATATGATAGATATTTGTATAACTATTCTACATATAGTAGATTATGCCATCTCCATAGCTTTTTTACCTCAATGCAACTGTTTCCCAACAGCGCCCAAAGATCCTTTGTACCCTTGTAATAATATTATGAAATGTAGCTCGAAAGGAAAAGCTTTTTTGATACGAGCGTGATCTTGGGCACAGTAAGCATAATATAAGCCTCGCGCCCGATGCCATAGCCTTAACAGATTAATTTCAGTTCCCAAATCCATGTGTTACCCTTGTTTCCAATATTACCCTAAGCCAAGATCCGAGGATTTAATTGCCTGAGAATTAATAAACCACTTTCAAGTTTCAGACCGAATTTCAGTTTAGTTTTGAGATGCAATCCGTGCAAAATTAATTTCCCTGACCTGAGTACCTACATTCGGTGTCAGCTTCACAGCTTTGCTCACTGGCTAATATTTTTATTTTACCTTGGCTAGTTTTGTATAATTGGTGCCAATACTTCTGTTCTGACAAATCTCGATATTGATTTGATATAATAGGGTTACTTTCACATTTATCAAACAATGCTCTAAATTTATTTATTTGTTGAGAATGGTTTATTATTCCAAGCCTTTCAAATTAAAGGTGGGAAGCGATTTCCGCTTTCCCTTTAATATAACTTCTGAGAAGCGAAATAAAGGCATTAAATGTACACAGTACAGAAATAAGAAGCATTTTGCGCTCTCTGCATATAAAGTGCAGACTTAAAGGTAATTCGACTTTTTTGAGGCAAAATCAATGTCAATTTAACTTTTTATAAGTTTATAAAGATTTATAATCTCAATAATATAAATTTTAAAAGATTATGCAAGGAGTTTAAAAATTAACTAATATTCCATTTATACAAATAATGTTAAATTTCACAGTTCGGCCTATAATTGCCAACCTTGGAGGGTATGGCGTAAACAAATAATCACTAACCGTGACATTCTTGGCTTTAAATAGGCTCACCTTACTATTTTTGTGGTTTAACAAAAACATGCATTTGTTTTACCCACACATAGAAATATAAATTATAATTCTTAAAGAGTTCCTTTCGAAACTGGGCCTCACGTACGCCCTTAACGATTTAAACTTACAAAGTGTTGTGATTATTTATAATTCCTTTTATAGTTCACCTTATGTCAGTACATAAATGTCACATTGCGCGCAGTGGTTTGTAACGACTATAGCAGTTTAATGACACTAAAAGTCACATTACGCGTTCGTAATTTGCACAGACTATACTATAGCCAGCCAGCCTATTTTAGCCAAGAAAATCAACGGTATTTAAAATTAATGACTTAACTGATGTTATTTCTTCTCGACAAGTAGTGTAGTTTCGGCTTGTATAGGTCAGAAGTGTCGTATCTTTGAACTTTGTTTCTTGTGACGGTTTTGAACTTCCCGTTCGGTGTTTGTGTTAGGGTCGCTGTCTGTGTGTTTTGCTCGTAGTTTTCGACTGATTTGTCGCTTGATGGACTGTTTGGTAGATCTGGAAATTGATAGGTGAAACAATGTTAAAGGCCTATTCAGACATAAGTGACTATAGGCCATTCGCGTTAAGAAAATAGTGAGTCATCGTTGTCCGCCGACCTAGCCCCGCCCCTCAACCAATCGGGTCACAAAAGACAAGCGTTTCGTACGAGGATCTGCCGTCAATGGTCTCTGTGTTGGCTTTCTGATTTGTGGCGACCCGATTGGTCGAGGGGCGGAGCTAGGCCGGCGGACAACGATGACTTACTATTTTCTTAACGCTAATGGACTATAACGAACCACATATCGCTTATATCTGAATAGGCCTTAATACTTTGGAAATAGCATTAACTGTTTATAATTTAGTTTAGGAATCACATAGTATCGGTTTCTGAAAGCTTATTCATTTTGATCCATTGGCCAATGGTATGATTCGTTGTGAGGTTGTGACGTTTTTGGTCCAACCAAGAGCTATTAGATGGGTGACAAAAACAGGCTTTCAAAAACTGATGGATTAGTAACTACTGGTTATCTGTTATTTTTTTTTATCTGTTGTTTTGTTAATCTTTTACTGTATTTTTTTATTATCTGTGCTAGGGATGTAACGATACATAATTTTCCCGATACGATAGCGATTATTGTAGTAAATAATCGGCGATACCGATATCGATGGCTTAGTAGATAATAAATCAAATAAATAATGAAGTATGAACCTCGGGCATTTGTATGTCTTTTGTATTTTGGGCACAACTGTTTAATAGTGCGCTGTATTGCTCACTTCACTGTGTGAATAAACAGAATCAAGAATAGCGGTGACGTGAAATAGGGACGCAACAATACATCGCTCAGCCAACGCTCAGCAAACTGCAAACACTGCCGTTTGCCGTGTTGCCATGTCGCTAAGCTGCGCTGCGCGGCTCTCCCACCACTCCCGCCTGCGACGGAGCGACAATAACGCGGGCTTTTATCGATTGTATTATAATCGGAGATGTATATCGGCATCGGAATCGTTACATCCCTAATCTATGCTATAGGATTATGTCAGCAACAATATTAATGAGATGCCTACAAATAGTTTATTTGATCTAATAAGAAATATGGCTATCGTTTATTATTTAGACTACAATACACAACGACTTTCGAGTTATCTATTACGAAAATCCCGGGGATACCCTTTATGAAGCACTGAATAGGAAATAGTAACATTTAAGGATGACAGGGTATTTCTATCGTCGGCCATTTTATAGACAACCATATTAAAAATCTGTAGGCTGTATATTATTAACAGGAGGGTAATGTTTTGAATTGAAACACAAGTACTCACTATTCCTCCTGGGTCTTGCCAAGCCGACCCGTCTCGCCCTACCGAGGTACTTTGACCTGGTCGGGTGCGATACCCTATTGTTGTTTGAAACCTCTTCGCTTTCTGAAATATTGCGTACATAACTTGATATATAAAAAAGGCAACTTATTAAAGGTCGCAAGCGAAGGGAAAATGGTATACTTTTATTGAAAATTAACTCTTTTTGTTATACCCAGATTTAAAATATCGTAAAATACCTGTGTTATATTTTACGATAGTATTTTCTGGAATAGAAATTATACTTCTTGAATACTATGACTACTTCTACTTTTTGCCGTCATTTTGTGTGACAAACAGTACGACAAGACATCAAAATAATAGCTGTGTTTTTCTTTGGGACAAGACAATATACACACTAAAAATGAGCCCAGAATCTCTGTAGCTAGCTGGTAAATTTTCAAAAGAATATTGAAAGATGATGAACGGTTTGCTATAAAGATGATGAAGGTATGCTAATCTATGAAAACTACGCTTCGTTATTGGCTACTATTGGTTTATAAGACAATGAAATAGCGCTTAGCAAAATTACAACCACAAATTCGCAAGAGTACATAAAAAACAAAAAAACTCACCTTCAGTAGTCGACGAAATCTGGTCCGAATCACTCATTTTCCTCATTTTCTTCAACACCTGCCTATTATTATTCTCTGCACTCTCAATATCCCCTAACTTCCTCTTCAAATGTAACTCATTATCAATACTGGACTCCGTGCAATAGTCTATAGATGGATTCTCATCATCTATTACATTGCCAAGTATAATCTCCATAACTTCTTGCCGAGAAGTTTTATTAACCATCTCTTCCAATTTAGCATCATAATCACTCGATAGTTCAAAGGAACATTCGGATTTGACTGGACTGAAAACTGGTGACGGAGATTTTGATTCGATAGTTTTATCCACTGGTAAAGATATTTCTGAAGCTACGTTAACGTTTTTGATGACATTTTTAGAAGTGTTCGGTAGTTTTAAATGTCCATTTTTGTGGTAATTTATTACTTCGAAAGAACCGAAAGTAGCGCATGCCTCTTTGATTATATTTTCTTCGTAAGTATCGCAGTTAATAATATGTATTTTATTGGATACTGTATTTTTTTCTAAGTAGCCTTTGAGGAAATCACTGTACTGGTGTCTTTTTAGTTCGGCATCGAATTTTTCGTGTTCGGCGAAGTATTTTAAGGTTTCTTTTTCTGCTTTTGGGCTTTTAGGAGTTTCGGGTTTAGATTCTTCGACAAACTCCGGTTTGATTTCGGGAATTTCTATTTCAGAGCTTTGGGTGTTCTCAGTTTCAAGGCATTGGGTAATGTCGGTTTCTGCACTTTCATTAGTGTCCGTTTCAGGGTCTAGAGCAGCATCAGGTGCGTTCGCAGGTTCATCGGATTCAGATAGTTCTTCAGTAATAATAGTAACTTCGAAAAATTCCGTTCGCTTTTTATTTTCGTCGTCAACTAGAGCATCCTTTTTGTTCTTCTCTGAAGCTTTACTATATTCTGATATTTCTTCCATAAGTTGTGAAAACGGTTTGTTCTCGTTGTAAGTTTGACTTTTGTCTAACAGTTTAGTATCTGAATCATCAAACATTTCCGTGTCATTAGTTAGTGTGTCTTCAAGTTCGTCTATAATTTCATTTGTTACTTTGTTTTTATCTTCATTTTTAATGTTTTCTGTTTTAACTTCTTTTTCATCTTCATCATCTTTCTCTTGCACTGTGTCTTTGGATTCTTTGGGTGATTTTTCTTCTGTAACATGTTCTGTCTTGCACATTTTATTTTGCATTATATTATTAACTTCATTAGCTATGCACGCGAATTCTAACTCAGGCCCAGGAATGCTAGAATATACTTGACTCAGACTAGGCCTGACATTCGCTTGAAACTCAAGAAGTAACGCAGCTTCTTGATTCATTCTCTTCTGTTCTTCGTCTAGAAACTTCCTCATTTTCATCATTCGTTTAGCCTCTTCCAAGTTAGCTGCGAATTTGGGCTTTTTTAATGTCACATCTGGTACAAAAGGTAGTCTTGGGGGACTAGCAATGGGAGTTTCTAAATGGTTCTCAACTCTGATAGGCTTCTGGCTCCCTTTCGTGCCACTAGCTGTGGTAACTCCATGGTCTTTATCACTGGGGCTGGTAGATTCACCACTAGTTGAAGTATTCTCTGATTTAGAGCTTGACCCCTTATTAGTTTCTTTCTTGTTTTCTGTAGGTTTTGGGGCGGATTGGTTCTGAGATCCTTTTGAAGAGGAGCTGCCATCGTTAGAATCTCTGTCAGTTGAACGCCGCCCATGGTTGCCTCTACCAGACAAATTATAATGGTCATCAGTTTTTTTTTTATCTTTTTTCTTATCTTTCTCATCATGTTTGCTCTTAGAACTACTCTTTTTATCTTTGTCTGACCGATGAGAACTGGATTTAGAATCTCTTTTATCTCTGGAACTTCTATCGGAACTTTTTTCTGAACTTCTTTCAGATTTTTGGCTTGATGAAGACTTTTTGTCGTCTGAAGATCTTTTGCTGCTTGAATGTTTCTGGCTAGAACTTGAGCTTCTATGGGATTTGGAGTCTCTATGGCTAGAGCTGCTCTTATGTGAAGAACTTCTATGTTTGGACGAGTCTCGACTATCTTTCTTATCACTCCGCTCTCGTGACTTCTCTCGTTCTTTATCGCGACTGGATTTAGATTTGCTGTGATCTTCTTTAGGTTTCTTGTCATGCCTGCTACTATCTCTAGAAGTGGACTGTTTAGAATCAGACCTCTTGTCTTTGCTACTAGAATGTCTGTGCGAGTCTCTGGATCTGTGCGAGCTTTTATGACTGCTCTTTCTTTCCTCATTCTTTTTATCCCGTTTATCTAGTGAGTTCTGATCAGCTTCCGGCACTTTCTCCGTGTTAGTCTTACTGTTTACATCACTCTCGTAATCAATTTGTAAATTGTTGCTATTTGAACTATCGTCGTACAATGGCGTGTTGAAAGTGTTAATATTAACTTGATTGTTGAACTGATAGGCTAGGTTAGCTTGTTCAGGATCTTTCTTTTCTGGTTTTGCTTCCATACTGTTTTCTGGAGATTTCGCTTCTATAGCGAATCTGAAAGAACTTGGCTCTTTTTTATCGTTACTTTTGCTGTCAGAATCGTGTTCAAAAGCCTGTTGAGCATCATAAGAGTTTTCATTATTATAATTCCTGATTGGAGTCAGCGGAGACATATTCCTTCGTAAAGAAGAGTCGCTGCTTGAATCATCATCACTTTGTACAATTGGTTTAAAGAATTGTTCTTTATCGTCTTTTGGAAGCGGTATTTCATCAGGGTGAGGGACTTCGGATACTATGTTAGGTTCTTTTGGAAGTTCTATCTTTTCGATATCAATGTTTTCGAGTTCGACTTTCGGCGGGCTGTTATCTGGCGGTGGGATATTCTCTAGCTTTATTTCATCATGCATCGTCATGTTAGCTTTTTCTGTATTCTCATCAGAATCAGTGGTAATTTCAATGATAGATGGTTGTGAGTCTCCTTCAATTTTAGGCTTTTCTATTTCAGAAATTGAAGGTTTATCTTCATCTTTTATATCCACTTCCATTTTATTCTCTTCGCACATATCTTCGTCCATTGCTTCTGCCTTCTCATCATTACTCTTGACGGACCCAGGACTGACTGCTTCCAAGTCTTCCGGCAGGAGATCATCGGTACTTAGTTTACCGTTGGAAGTTTCTGTAGAGGTTACTGATTTCTTTCTGGATATACCTAAGTAGTTGTACACTAGGTCTTCTACTTGAGGTATGAATACAGAAGCAACTTTTGGGTTCACCACCTGATCGACTATCCTTTCGACGCCCTGTTCGAGGTAGTTGCCACTGTAATGAGACATTGATGAAGTTAATTAAGTATTCTGACACACACATGAACATTTACATATTTTCCTTTACAAGTAAAATACGAATAGTTGATCAGAACAAATTTCTTTATGATTTTGGGCTTCCCTGATTTTATCTCTCGCTCGTTACAAATTTGGACTGCCTTGTTGACGAAATGGCCAAACTTAGGTTAGGCTGACCCCACATTAGCCCTCGTTCCCACGGACGTAATAAAATCGCGGCGGGATAAAATCGCCCAGCACGATTTTTCCGCGCCTTCGACAGAGTGTTCGAACGAGCGTGAAAAAATCACTTGGAATTAATTCTTCGTGCAGTGCAGGCAGGAGTGTCCAGTTGAAAAGCCGGGAGAGGACGCTCTAGAAGGACATTATAGTGATAGCCCTCGTTCCCACGGACGCGGAAACCACGCGCGTGATAAAATCGCGTGGCGCGCTTGGAATGGAACAAATGCAAAGCGGTACATCTGTTCACACGGCCGCGATTTTTCCACGCCGAGATTTTAAATCGCGCAGTGTTCGATTTTCAACGCTCGGCGTTGAGCGTTGAATAAATGCGACATACGAAGTTCTGTACTTCTGTTCCCACGGACGCGTAAAAATCGCGCGCGTTGGTCAGTACGGCACGCCGGCTCGTAGAGTGCGGACATGTCGCATGCTCAAGGCCGTAATAAAACATTGGAATAATCAGTCAGTTCTGGGCATAAGTAGGTATTTAGGTGGAGTTTATCATAAAGAAACTAAGTAGGTATTAAACGGGTTTAATTTGATAAAAAACAGTAGAAGAAACATGCTATTTATTATAATTTTTAGGATATTATTTCCAAATAATTGTATGGCTTAAAAAAATGGCTTTACCGGTGACCTTGTGAAGGCCGCAGGAAACCACTAGATACGGGAAGCACAGAATTGCTCGAAGTGCCGGTGCTTGGGGGAGGCATATGTCCAGCAGTGGACGTCTTTCGGCTGAAATGATGATGATGATGATTCAAGGGATGCATCCAAATTTTTTTTTGCGGTTTTCTGGCCTCCTAACTAGCTACCGCTAATGATTTTGCGGAACCCATCGTACGTCCGCACTGCTCGCAGATTTAATTCCAAGTGATTTTTTCACGCTCGTTCGAACACTCTGTTGAAGGCGGGGAAAAATCGCGCTGGGCGATTTTATCCCGCCGCGATTTTATTACGTCCGTGGGAACGAGGGCTTAGGCGTGAGCTTCCTCGGGCACTCGCACCACCGCCCGCGCCCGTCCCCCACCCCGCCGCGCCCGCGTCGTTCACACGCCCGAGGAACGCGCGCGCCTAATGTGGGGGAGGCCTTATTTCGTTATAAAATTCTTAGTACGAAATATGGAATGTACTAGACACCTCTGACTACCTCTTCAGGGAATACAGGTGTGAAGTTAAGGTTTTTACCTATGAAAGAAAAACCAACTCAAACTACTAGTGTATTTTGTCTTCTTTTTTTGTAATGTATCTTATTTTTGCAGAATACACAATTTTGTCTTTCTCTCTTTTTCTTTATACCGTTTATTTCAATTACAGGCACTTTTGTATTGCCACGTAGTCGGTCAGTCAGAAAGATGAAGCTATCTGCCCATTCCCCGAAGCGTAGTAAGTGTAGTAGGTTTCTTTGGCGAAGAGTGAACAAGAAACTCCATGGAAATTCTTTGAAATACTTAAAAATATTGCTACAATATATTAAGGGAACAAAATAATGAAATAACTTACTCTAAGATGTGTTTCCTAAGCTTCTCCCTAAGCTGGTTTTTGTTGAGGTCTGGCTTCCAGACTTGTCGTGACAGGAACGAGGACACGGAGTTCTCGACACGCTGTCTAAGGTTCTGGTATGCAGGACGAGTGTCCACGTCTGCAATGCAGTCCTTACGGAACTGGAATAGACAGATTTACAGATGGATTTTATTACTCTAACTAACCCTTCTAGAAAAAAAAAAACATAACCCTATCTTTCCTATAAAAATAACCTAGTTATTAAATTCATAATTATCAAATAACATACTTAGTATTATTACTATCACCTATTTTGGAACAAAATAGTTGTCTCATAAATAAATGTATTATTATGTTATAACAAAAATGTTAGTTAGGTTTATCATTGAACAACTGAGTATGTAACTCAGAGATCAGACGTAGAAGTTCGTAGAACTAAGATTCAAGATGTTGAACTATATGTAGTGTCTCCGAAGCATGGCACAAACAAAGGCCTATAATCAGCAGTTAATCATAATCATAATCATTTATTTATTTGCGAATATGGGTAACACTGTCACTTTTAGATATCCACTAAATTGATACAAAATATTTGATATATTGCTTTTCTACATTTCATTTAATAGAAGAGAGATACCCAAAAATGAAATATCAGTACTTACAGATTTGCTCAAAAATTAAGATAAAAAAAACTAAAATATTAATAAGAATACGAAGAATTCTCCTACTCCTAATGATGATGATTGTTTCACTCGGAGTCAACCCTAATACCAGCTTAATAAGTTTATACTAATAATAAACCCAGAGATTGTTTGTTCTAATATCTGGAACTACCAGTCTACCAGTCGGATTAAAAAAAATATTTTTGCATTTGATAGTCCAATTCTTGAGAAAGGCTATTTATTAACATATTATATAACGTTACGAAACTCAGGCGACGAACAAAAAGAAAAAAGTCAGACGCCAAGCGAAACCGAAGTAATGGGGCTCAGCTATAGCTGCTGTAGGATATATTTTATGTTAAAACAATAAATTTCACATGGACGATGTCGCGGGCAGAAGGTAGTGGCTTATATTTCGTCTACAGCTTGTGCTATTCTCATACAAGTCAGATTATATTATTCCAACAAAATGAAAAGTAAATTGTATATTATATGCAATAGGTTGAGAAATGAGTTTAGAGTTTTTGAAAAACGCCTAAACTCAAATATAAAACCCTAGTTTTTTGCAATTGTAACAATTGCAAAAAACTAGGGTAACATAAATATTTTATGCACAATACCGACATAATAAACAAAGTATTATCATGGTTAGGTGTGCAACAGTAATAATTTCATATCACTTAGTGGATATGTGTTTAAAAAGCATTCCTGTTTGTTATCTATCATAATTATGCTTTATTGCAAAATGTATGATAGATTTGTTAATAAATTTATAATAAAAAAGAAACTTGACACAATCATGTCTTGTTAAATGAGACGATGTTAAAAAAAATTAAGTTATAGTGTTTGTTTCAGATTAATGAACCTGCCTAGCCTTTTCCCAAAAATTTTGGGGCCTGCTTCCAGTCTAACTGGACTCATGTGACCTCCACTTAGTATTCTTAGATACAATGATCAATTACAATCAATCTTCGAAAATTTTGTTCCTTAACTGAGTTATTTTTGGAGAATCCTTTTTAATCAATATATTTGTAAAGCAATGAATGGTTTGTGTGAAAGATTATAATTATGGTTTGTGAGAGGGTGACTTCTGATTTGACGACTAATAGAGATGTATGGAAGAAGACACTCTGTGCTGACCCCATTAATATATTGGGATAATTATGTTATGTAAATTGCACAAAACAGTATCATAAGCTTAGTTATTTAGTTTACAATTAATATTTATTTAAACCTCAATAGTGACATTTCTGGCCAGAATACTGCAAACTTGTTGTTGAAAATATAATTCAGTGTATAATGTTCCCACTGAGAGGGACTGTGGTAATCTACCATGCGGGCCGAGTGCAGGTTGGCATTAGACAACATAGCATAATTATGACAACACACAAATTTTTAATTAGTAAGTCAGCATCTCAAGATCAAAGCAATTAGGAGGAAGCTAACATGAATTCAATTTCATTATTTTGACCTTAGTTTGGTAACACAGCATATGGCGAAGACTGAAAATATTTTCTTTGAGATAAGTGTATTATAGATAATAATATTTGCGGTAGATTGTAGGCCCTTGATCTTTTCAGTTACATGATGTGCCCTAAGTACCCATAGAGGGTTAATAATTAAATGAATAGATAAGTATCTGTTTTACAAAAAAACATCAAGACTAAGCAATTGAGCTTATAGAGAAAAGTACAAACTTATGAAGATGAATCCCATGAGTCCATGACTGAGATTGAACATGAAATGCTTTTTCGTTGGCTTTTTTACCTTATTGATATAGTTAAAAAGCATTATAAGAAAATAATGATTGAGTAGTGATACTAATGTGATTGAAGAAAGGGACACACAAGGTCAGAGAAAAATGGCGACTTCAGCTCTAAGTACACCACAGAGGGCAAAACTTGATGATGTAAAATAGTTGTTTAACTTACCTGATCGAATATACCCTTCGATTTTAACTCATAAACTAGTTGATCGACCAGCCGAGGATCCCCGGGCATGTATTGCAAATGCGCCATATTTACGGCATTAAATAACTATAATGTTAAATAATTATTACTCTAATAGTTTAGGCTATTTATTACTGATAATATAATATTTATTATTGGGAAAGAAAATATTTAAAACATCTACGAAAAATGAAATACGACAAACACAGTCAATATTTAAGGGATGCCAACTGTCACAACACGGGTGTCGATAGTATCGATGATTGGTTTGAATCGATAATTTTGTCTACGTACGTTTATTGATCGTGTTTTAATTTGAATAATTAATTATGTGTATAGGGTATGAGGTATAGGGGTTTAACTGCGTATCAATCTTTTTAACTCAAACTCAAACTCAAAGCATTTATTTCAATTAAACCATTTACAGGCACTTTTGAATTGTCAAAGAGTCGGTCAGTTAGTCAGAAAGTTGAAGCTAGTCGCCCATTCCAAAAAGTAGATCTCTGTGGAGAAGAACGGGCAAGAAACTCCCAGGACACTCTTTTAAATAAAGATATTTAAAAAATCCTGGGTACATTATTCTTGTTGCTTCTATATATGAGAACAATGTGAAAAAAAATAGAGACAATTCAAAGTATAAGATTTAAAATAAGCCTTGGCAGAAAAGAGATGACCAGTCTCAACCGACGGCGCCCGTTCACGAACATGACGCGTTAAGAGTAGAACAAATTATCGGACGCGTCCGCGGACGTTAACTGTCAGTTCCCTACGATCACGTCCATTCACATTCGAACTGACAGTTAACGTTCGCGACTTAACGTCGTAAGTCGTAAGTCGCGGACGTATATTGACGTGATCGTAGGGAACTGACAGACCTGACAGTCTGTCAGTCGTGGACGTCCGCGGATGCGTCCGATAATTTGTTCTACTCTTTATTGCTTGCTACGCTTAATAAATGGTTAAGTATAACTACAAAAATATTGTTTGATGCTTGCCTAAAAGTAATAGAACACAGTACACACAATATGTCACAAAAATATTGCATAAAATCTAAACAATCTTGGATTTCAGCTATTCTTATTCATTATGCTTAAAAACTCATATATGATTTTATGTAAGTATAATTTAAATTTAATTTAATTTATTTAAATAGTATGGGAGACTTACAGCTAAAAAAAACAGATCAAGGACAGTACATTAGTCTGAAAGCCAATTACAGGTCTCCACTATAGTATTATAGTGTGTACCGAAAGGACTGGCCTATACTAAGAATAGACAGAATTGTGTGGAAATGGAAGATGGAGGCTTTTGCCCTGCAGTGGGCCAGTAGGACAATACAAGCTAGTTAGATAAGATAAATATTGTGTACCAATGTCATAATCATTCCTATTCAATTTCGTATTTTTTTTATTCTAATGCTAGGTCCTGACCAGACGCAGTGAAATTAATAGCCGCCGGCGACTTGCTGGTAATTTCAAAACCTGACGTCCAAAGTGTCCAAACTACTGTCCTTAGACAGAATTTGACATAGCTAGTGATAAATTGGCTGTCAAAATTAATTTGTGTGTGGTGTGGACGTGAGCTTTTGAAATCACGAGTGAATCACCGGCAACTAAAGTCGCTTCTTGTATTCCCTAACATTAAAGTGCCGAGTATGTTCGCGAATTTAAAAACCGCAGACTTTCATGTTCGCATGTCTATCATAGCTGAAAAATAGTTACGATCGCGATGTACTGTCGTTGGCTAATGTTGTACTGGAATAGTATTAATTATTTTTAATAATTATAAACACTATACGTCGTGTTTCGTTTCTAAATTTTTCAAAATATTTGTATCTTAGATTATCGATAATAATTCTTTTTTAGAACGTCCCTACCATCAATTAAAAAAATATGTAGACGAAGGCGACGATATTATTGACCAAACAATTAATGTGTTACAAAGTTGCTATTTCTACAAAATAGTAAATTCAAGCAAGGGATTCAGCAATATAATAATTTGGTTTTATTTTAATTAACGAATATGATAAGATACAAAACGTAACGCAGAATTTAGTGCTGGTCACTCACGCAGTCAGACGTCAGTCCTTCTGGAGTGTCAGGAACTCAGGAAGGAAGTCAGGACTGTCAGAACTCAGATGTCAACTTGTCTGTTGTCAACAAACAATCAACATTTCAAATCGTGGTTGTGCTTGTGAAAGAACTAAAATCTATTTTAGAAGACATATCTTGAAAATGAAGACTGTTTCGGTAAACATTGAGGAACATGACCGAGTACATTCTGGTTTAATTCAGCAACAAAACCAAGAATACGTTGTTACTGGTAAGCATATACAATAATACGTTAGGTTTAACCCGCCCAAATTGTGGAAGCGTTGTTTAACATTGACGTTTACGCGTAGTTTTATTTTTGTTACTTGTTCTTGTTGTCAAAAAACGTCAGTTTGTCGTTCAGTAAATTTTTTGTTGTATTGTAACCTGTAATTTTGTATTTAATTTGAATAAAATATATTGAAAATCCAAAAAGATGAATAAATTAACGTCTTACACGATAAAGAAGGTTCACCAAGCATACTCCGAGAAAATGCTGACACCCACGAGCTTCGTAGATTTAAGTTTACAGAATGCTAAACAGAACAAAGATTTGAATGCTTTTGTGACAGTCACGGACGACGTTGCTGAAACCCAAGGTATAGAAAGTGAAAAGAGGTTCTATATCTCCAAAAACCCAAAACATTTAGACGGCATTCCTATTGGTATAAAAGATAATTTCTGCACAAGCAATATAATGACTACTTGTGCGTCGGAGATGCTTAGAAACTTTGTGCCAAGTTATGATGCTACAGTGTATTCCAGATTAAGAGCGGCTGGTGCCTGTTTGATCGGCAAATGCAATCTTGATGAGTTTGCCATGGGCTCGGGGACAGTAGATTCAGTATTTGGTCCAACTCGCAACCCTTGGTTATATGACAGGGAAAATTGGAGAATCGCAGGTGGGAGCTCCGGTGGAAGTGCAGTTGCTGTAGCTTCAGGGTCCTGTGTAGCGGCGATCGGCTCAGACACAGGAGGATCCACGCGGAACCCAGCTGCGTTATGTGGTGTTGTAGGATTAAAGCCAACTTATGGTCTTGTATCCAGACATGGTTTGATACCATTGGTTAATTCAATGGATGTGCCCGGTATCTTAGCGCGAACTGTTGAGGATGCTACCATGGTGTTAAATGCGGTTGCTGGACCAGATGAAAACGATTCCACAACAATAACAAAGCCATATGATCCAATCACTCTAAAAGATATAGACCTATCAAAGGTAAAAATTGGAATTCCTAGAGAATACCACTGTCGAGGTATGAGCAAAGAAGTTATCAATACATGGAGTTTAGTTACTGATTTACTAGAAAAAGAACATGCTATAGTAAGGTCCGTTTCATTGCCTCACACATCAGTTTCAATAGCAGTTTACTCAATATTAAATCAATGTGAAGTTGCCAGCAACATGGCTAGATATGATGGCATAGAATTTGGTCTTAGAGCAAATGCAAATAATTCTACTGAAGAATTGTATGCATTCACTAGACACCAAGGCTTCAATAATGTTGTGCGCTCAAGAATTCTAGCCGGCAACTACTTCTTACTGACAAGAAACTACGTGAAATACTTCATAAAAACTCTGAAACTAAGGAGGTTAATTTTGGATGACTTCAAACAAGTTTTCAATAAAGAAACTGGTGTTGATTTGCTTTTGACTCCAACTACGCTGACAGATGCACCGTTATATAAAGACTTTGTAGCTAAACATAATAGGGATCAGTGTGCGGAACAGGATTATTGTACACAGCCGGCAAATATGGCTGGAATACCTGCCATTTCGATCCCAATAAGGCTTTCAAAGAACAATCTGCCACTGTCCCTACAACTCATGGGACCAACATTATCCGAAGATTTATTGTTAAACGTAGCATATAAAATTGAAAGTCTTGTACAATTTCCTGGGATGAAATCTGCTTAGTATTATTGAATAGTTTTGTGAAACAAATACCTATCAAGTTATTGTAGACTTTTTTTGTTTTAAATTGGAATAAATTAATTTATTTTACAAGGTATTAATTATTTACTTATTATGCTTTATTAGAAGCCTCCAATAAACAAATTGAAATTGTAGTAATCTGTAAGTAAAATTGTGAAAAGTGAAATACTTCTTTTGTAAGTATTTTACTTTTCACAATTTTACCAAGGCTGAAAATGGATCAGGAATCCCCGTGGTCAACCTATTAAATTAAAACTTTTTCACGGAAGTCGATGGCAATAAACGAAAATTCATAAGGGTCGCGCCACACCTGCCTAACGTTCCGCGGCGGAACGTTCCGTCGCGTCATGTTTGCTTGCATTTGTATGGACGTAACCAATTAATCAATCAATCAATCATTTATTTTGTTAAACATAGGTATTATGGTTACAGATAGTTATAGTCTGAAATATGTGCTCTATGTTTTGCCAATATATGGCGTACAAAATGAACATAAACTAAGCAATAAAAAAGGTGACATGTCAAAAGATTAAAATAAAATAACGTTCGGCTGATGTGTCATAGGTAACTTGAAAAACATTAGGAGCGTATTCAACCGAACCTTCCGCCGCGGAACGTTCGACAGGTGTGGCGCGACTCTAAACCAAAGACATCAACTTCCGAAATAAAGTTATTTTTCACTTTGTAAGTACCTACCTAGTGTTTTTTTTTTGGAAGCCGAGAAATTAAAAGTTTTTAGCCCTCGCATTTTAGTGAATCAGTTTGTAATTTATCTAGGTTACAATAGCCTAATGTCAACTGCCACCTTTTACAAAATATTGCTTATCCCGATATTCCTGATGCAAGAACGTTAATCGTTGAGGAGTTCTCCTGGTACTTCGCCATCAGCTCCACTTCTCCATGCGTTGTGACGAGCATAAATTGCTTGGCAACCATATTAAAGAAATCGAATTGCAACCCGTGACATACTTATTATTCAGTAATTCGGGTGATCATCTGTGGTCTTCGTTTTCAGTTCCACTTCACCAAATGGTTCTTTCCGAGAGCAAATGCACGAGTTACTATAAAACATTCCCAAATCGCTATAGGTGTCTTTTATATCTGTGGTGTCTTAGTATTTGAAGAGTTCCCTCGATTTCTCCAGGATCCCATCATCAGATCCTGACCTGATGACAAGCAATAGGACCACCTCGCAAACAAAAAAGTATTTTGCAAATCGTCTATACACAGGGTGTCAGGGACATCGACGCGAAGCCGGTTACCATGGATTCAGTAGGTAGGTACATGATTCTGAACCCCCCTTCGTAGAAATTTTACGCCGATAATTTAAAAAAAAATCAGCTGTTTCATAGAGAAGTGCAAAACCTAGGTGGCCAAAATGTATGGAACAGATGATATTTTTTTAATAACAAAAACAAAGTAGGGGGATTCAGATTCATGTACTGAAGCCATGGATATACACTGATAACCGGCTTCGCGTCGATGTTCTCATATGGCTTGACCAAGATTATGTCTGGACTTTAAAAGAGACTGTGACCTCTGAGTTTGTTTCGGCCTTTCTTCTCAGAGTAGTCAGTTAGGAAACGCCGACCTCATCTAGCTTATTTTAAACATTTTTTTTAATATGACGTATAAAAGTGATTCCGATATCCTATTTACAGAATAAACAATTTCATTTCATTTTATGTCCCTGCCACTCTGTATATGACGGAGTTTGGTTTTGGTCCCATAGTGAAAGTTGTTATAATGATGAGAAAAAATAGCGTTGTATCTAACTAAACATCCGAATTGATAACCTCCTCCTGTTAGAAGTCGGTTACAAACATTAAGTAGGTACACCTTTCTGTGTCGCTAGCTAATCCTTTCCTTATTCCCTTTCTTCTTCAGTATTATACATACATACCTACTTACATAGGTACATACATAAACTCACGCCTTCTTCCCTTGGGGGTAGGAAGAAATTACAGAACGCCACCTGCTACGATCCTTAGGTACTGCTGATGTGCCTACTCCTTTTGCTTCGTTTTTTGAAGATGCATTATAATATGTGTAGGTAACGTCGATATAACGCAAATTGTACTAAACCTCTGGTTTGGCTATTTAGAACCATGTAGCCAATTCATGAATAATTGTTGTATTTTTATGTTATTGAGTTTACTAAGATATGCTAAGTTCCTACTAACACTATATGGATCCCTTGGTCTGTTTATTTTTATTGGATTGAATTGAATTCGGTATAATCTTATGCAGATAAAAAGCAATAACACTGTGTTAACCTTAGGTATAGGTACTTAGGTACCTACCTTACTACTAGGGTTGATGAGGATACCTCTTCCTCATCCTCATAATGCGGAAGTTCCTCATTTTTTAGCGATTCCTCATCCTCTTCTACATCCCCAAAATCAGGCACAAAATATTCCTCTTCCACATCCTCATTCATTAAGAGGAATTTATGAGAAAGTGTTGGTTACGTATTCAATGTAATGGAAACAGCTTCAAAGTGAGTTTTCATTAAATTCGACCTCCCTTTTGTGAATTTGACTATTAAATTGTTTTTTTTATTCTTTCTAAATTTTAAAGGGCCCATTCGCAATCTTTGTTTTATTTGAAATTCAATTCGAAATCAGAGATCTTCTTCTCCCGCATCCTCTTCCTCCTCCTCGTATCCTCATCCTCATCCCCTTCCTCCAAACGTATTTGTAATAGTTCCTCATCCGCATCCTCTTCCTCATCAACCCTACTTACTACCTACCTATTTCAAGTAGGTACCATGTTTCTAAAGTCAGTAACTTTTATTCAGTACCATTCGACACATTTAATTCTCCATCTACGATTTCCAGCGGCGCTAACTTCAGAGATCCTATCCAAACTCAACATATCCATCGACGGTTTACCTCAGAAATGTCAGCAGCTACTTCTTCAAGCCGCCGAAGCGCAACACGCAATAGACATTAATCAACTTGACCCCATCGCCATATCCCTACACCAGACGAAAGAAATGTCGCAGAAACTAGAAGACGAATACGAAATATTAAAGTTAAAACAAAAGAATTGTGAGTTGCAAGCGAAGATCGATCGTAATAACAAGTTTTTGGAGGGCTTGAGGAAAGAATTGCAGAATTCGCAGGATTCTTTGGCGAGTCAGAATCCGAATCCGGAAAATATTCAGGATTGCATCAGACAGTTCAAGCAGAAAGTGGTTTCTTATGAAGAGAGCTGTGAGAAGGCTAAGGTACTTATATTAGTTAATTGCTTTACCTACTTAATCCAGAACGACCCGAAGGAGACGCCCCGGGCGTCGGGAATCAATCGCAGATTTCCGGCCACCGTAGGCGCGGACGGTGAGCAATGGGTAGCTCGCCGTCCGATAAGGACCAGGCCCGGGTCGACGTGTTCCACGCGCGCCTCAAAGAGATGTCAGCAAAAACGAAGGGGTCCACTAGGGCCGATGCCTGGATACGAGGGGTTGCGGGATTTCCTAAGAGAAAACCGTGGCCTCCGGCCTCCGGCACAGGCAAGGGAAGGAACACGGGTGGGTTTTAGTCAATAAGAGTCTGACAGCCTTTCCGCTCCGCCCAGAGCGGGAGAAGTCATTTGATGATTTCCCACACAAAAAAAAAAAAAAACCAGAACGATAATAATTGTCTCAGCTAAGCGCGGACTACGTAATTACGTATTTTGATTGTTGCTATTTTATAAATGCGAAATAAAATCACAAACGAAAATAATTCCTACACGCACTCTCAAATGATTTCTTTTCGCAGAGCGCGGACTCTAGAATATTGGTATTGTTCACCAGATTGGTGATTATTATCTGCAACGATTAAAATTCGTAGTGCGCGCTTAGCCTAAGGGTCGCGCCACAGCTGTCGAACGTTCCGCGGCGTTCCGTCGCGTCATGTTTGCTTGCATTTCTATGGACGTAACGTTCGGCTGATGTGTCATAGGTAACTTGAAAAACATTAGGAGCGTATTCAACCGAACCTTCCGCCGCGGAACGTTCGGCAGATGTGGCGCGACCCTAAAACCTTTTGAAATAATTACCTTCCTTTCAAAATTCTACTAATAGCCAAGACTATTGGGCAGTCACAGTAATAAAATAAGCTAGGAGGGGGTAGGGGAGGGGGAGGTGGAAATTGGGTAGGGGATATCTAAAGTACTCACCGATAAAAATAAAATAAAACTAGTCTGCTGAGCTGAGAGTCTCGCCTAGTCTCTGCCTATGTCAAGCGGTGGACGCATTTTGGCATAGATGGTGATTTTTATGAGTGTATGTCATTAGTTCGATCAACAGGTGTGCGACATGTCATAACCTCGACAAGTCGTTTGTTCGACAGGTCGCTTGTGCGACAGGTTGTTACTTCGACAAGCAATGTACGTTAAACAAATATGGCTTCTAGATAATACGGTGCTCGATACCGATGGCGCTACTACTTTTTACTCGACTGCCATGGGGCAGTCAAGAAGAAGAGCGCCAAAGAAATAGACCCTACTTCTGTGGTATCAAATACAAACTAGTGAAATTGGTAATGAGTAAATTCCATGCATTGTTTTTTTAGTTTTCGTGACCACGTAATACCGACGCGGCTAAACCGCGGTAGGGCTGCCGATTAGCATTTTCTTCATCATCATCATCATCAGCCTATTAATGTTCCCACTGCTGGGACACAGGCCTCCTCTCTCTGAGAGGAAGTGGGCCGTAATCTACCACGCGGGCCCAGTGCCGGTTGGTGGATGTCACATGTCTTCGAATTTTTGGTTCTAAGACATGCCGGTTTCCTCACGATGTTTTCTTTCACCGTTTTGAGAGCAGTGGTGATGAAATTATTTACACAAAGTAAAGCGCCTGCTTGAGTTCGAACCCACGACCTACAACTCGTAAGTCGGGGCCGATAGCACTGGGCCACCACTGCTCTACTGGCATTTTCTTGGTTTATGTAAACCCTCTGTAAGTGGCTCCTAAGCAGTGGTCCGCAGGAGTCAAAATATGGTCCGCAAACGATTACAAATTTCGCGGGCGATGCAATGAGGGTATCCCATAATCATTGTATTGTCGCTCGCATGAGCCGGTCAGTTGTAAGCGTGCGCAAGGATCGAGTGTTGATTGATAAATTTTATCGTTACGTCCCAGAATATTACGAAAAAGAAGCTAAAGTTGATCAAAAACTGAATCGCGACCTTTTTAGCACGGATACTGGTGAAGTTACAGAACAAATCCGGGAAGAACTCATTGAATTTCAAAATGATAGAAACTGTAAGGACGCATTCGAATCTAATTCACTTGAGAAGTTTTGGCGTAAAAAAGCAATTTCTTACACCAAAATTCGAGAAATCGCCTTGCGCTATCTTATCATTTCCTCAACAACTTATTTGAAAAAAAGGGGTTTCTGCTTTGTTAGTAAATAAAAACAAGGCCAGCAATCGATTGAAAATAAGTGATGATTTGCGTGCAGCTTTGAGCAATACCAATAATATTGGTCCTAAAATTACCGAACTTGTGCAGATGCAAGCTCAATAATCACATTGATTCAAAATGTACTTAGCTGTACTTTCTACTAACAAAAAAACTTTAACCGATAAAGGCCCCACTGTGTCCATTTACTAATAATGTTAATGCATGTTACATAATTGAGTGTTTGAATAAAGTTTATTTTCGGATTGATTCAGTTTATTTTTACATTATTACACATTATTTTAGGACTATATTATGGGATATCAAAATGAAGAACGTTGTACGAAAATGTAAAAAGTAGTAGCCCCATCGGTATTGAGCACCGTATTACATATAAGTCATAATTTCGTTCAACGTACATTGCTTGTCGAAGTAACGACCTGTCGCACAAGCGACCTGTCGAACAAACGACTTGTCGACCTTATGACATGTCGCACACCTGTTGATCGAACTAATGACATACACTCGATTTTTATGTTTCGTTTTTATGGTGTATTCCCGTTGTCCCCGTTGGGATTGTCCCCGTTAAAAATTATAAAGTTGTGTGTGTGCTGTTCACGTTAATTTATTGTAAGACATGGACAACGGCAAGTAATTTTAATTATTTTATTAAATTCCTATTTCTTGTAATTTCCAGACAAAATTCTCAAAGCTGTCAGTTCCGGAAGCCATATTGCCGGCGTCACTGACGGCGTCAGTAGCAACTCTGGTTGCGTTGCGGGAAGAAGCCGCCGCGCTCAAACTACGTGCAGATGATGTGGCGTTAGCTCGAGAGGCGAGAGATACTTTTATAAGGTTACGGAGATAGATTACAATTATAATTAACAATTTTAATGATAACAAATCAATAAGTAACAATAGTTCAATGGTTTCGGGGCGAACAACAACTGAAATCTATCCTTCCCTTTAAAAAAAACGTGGTTTTTCTTGTAAAAGTGAGTATTTAAAGTTATAAGTTATAACTAAAAATTAATGAAATAAATATTAAAATGTCTTAGATACAGTCGTTTATTTCCAATACATCTTTTACTTGGTAAGTACTGTTTCTAAAAAACACAAGATGTAAAACACAACCATTTATTATTAACAAAACATGATAAAAGTAACCATAAACCAAGATTTATATCGTTAGATTTGCCCTCGCCGTACTTGGGTCGCGTGAAAGTGTCCACATTGAAAAAACTGAGCTCACACACACATCCCGCATGGAAAGCCGATATATGCGTTTTTCAGTATGTCTTTTTCTTTTCGAGTCGATGGCAAAGCTAAAAAGATATTATGTTAAGCCCTCAGTACACGTTGAACACGTACTAGGCCTTTTTGCGTGATTTGCCGTTTTGCGTTGGCCGAGCACGTGTACTGCGGGCTTTAGAGGGGCGTGAATTGGGCTCAGTAGGTGACCACGCCAATCGCGTCAGTGGCGTTTTTTAGGTCCTCAGAACTGTAGGTATATCGTATGAGTATGAGTGAATGAGACATTACTAAGGTACACACGGCTACACATTTCCAGTAAAGGCTGATCTCGCATTGTATAGGATTTCCGTACAACGCGAGGTCAATTTATACTGCATGTTTAGCTTGATGTGTGCATGTTCAAATGTCATTGTAAACAAAACAGAAACGTGACCATCTTTATACACGATCGAGAGAATCTAGCGATTTAAATCTTTGCTTTCAAATCTATAAACAAAATGGCGTTAATCGAAATCATATATCGTCTCTGAAAGTTATTATGGTTGTTCTGGACCACCGGGTAAGTAGAATTCTTTTTGTTGTTCTTCACTATGTACGGATCCTGGTAAGCTATCCGTCTCGATACAGGGCCATATGCATGCAGTTACTGTTTGCGCTGTAAAAACAAAGAGAATATTAAAACCCGAGATTTAGTAGGTACTAGTAGAGCTTTAACTCAATTTACATTGCGGCACGACGTAACGGCATGGAAGCGAGTTTTTGTAACGATATTGTACATAGCAAAATGATCTTTATGTCAATTGTGTAACGTACAAACTAGATACGAGCTTGTCATCATCATCTCAGCCAAAGCGTCCACTGCTGAACATAGGCCTCTCCCAAGCACCGTCACTTCGACCGATTCTGTGTGCTCCCGCATCCAGCGGATTCCTGCGGCCTTCACAAGGTCATCGGTCCACTTTGTGGGAGGCCTTCTTATGTATGGCCCGTCTTATGTAATTTTGACGTTCGAAAAGTGCTGATTCTCAGCCTAGTTTGAATAAATGACTTATGAATTTGCTCGTATCTAGTTTGTACGTTACACTATTGACATAAAGTTCATAATGCTTTGTAAAAAAAAAATCGGTTCCATTCCGTTCTGGGGCAAATGGCAATGTTAAATGAGATTACTTTTTTATATTTCTGTAGGGATTGATGGCAATAGGCTCGCCCCCTAGAACATCATCATCATCATCATATCAGGCCGAAAGACGTCCACTGCTGGACATAGGCCTCCCCCAAGCACCGCCACTTCGACCGATTCTGTGCTTTCCGCATCCAGCGGATACCTGCGGCCTTCACAAGGTCATCGGTCCATCTTGTGGGTGGCCTTCCAACGCTACGTCTTCCGGTACGCGGTCGCCACTCCAGAAACTTTCGGCCCCATCGGCCATCTGTTCTGCGGGCAATGTGTCCTGCCCATTGCCACTTAAGTTTAGCAATTCTTCGGGCTATGTCGGTTACCTTGGTTCTCCTGCGGATCTCTTCATTTCTGATTCGATCACGTAGGGAAACTCCAAGCATAGCCCTCTCCATTGCCCTTTGTGTGACTTTTAGCCTTCTAATAAGGCCCATTGTGAGCGACCACGTTTCAGTGCCATAAGTCATCACTGGCAACACGCACTGGTCAAAGACTTTCGTCTTGAGACACTGTGGTATGTGGGACGAAAAGATATTGCGTAGCTTCCCGAACGCTGCCCAGCCGAGTCGGATTCGACGATTGACCTCTTTCTCGAAATTGGACCTACCTACCCCCTAGAACATGGGACTTTTATTATACACTAGCTTTTACCCGCGGCTTCGCCCGCGTGGATGTCGCAAAATATCCCACGGGAACGTTCTACCGTGAATACATACCTAATAGCCAAGGAAAAGATCATTGACTAACTTTCATAGGACGCAGTGGTAGGCTACAGCGCCCGCGTTCTCGTCAACCATAATTATTTTGTTACGCGTAATTTTGAAACTGTGATATCTCTTAAACTATTCATTTAAATGATGTGATGTAAAGGCATATTTTAATCGAAATTGAATGCCCAATTTAAATAACCTATTTAATTGGATAAGGATTAATAAGATACCGGTCAAAATAGCTTCGGAAATAACAATGAAAATTTTATACAATTTTGAAAGATAAAAATGGTTATTGTGGGTCACCCTTAGAAGATAGACATATGCCATCGCGGACTTTTTTGTTGCAATTTTTAAGATATACTCTAGAACATAAATTTGATTTATCTCTCACGGTTTACGCAGCGCACGCCAGTAAAGCTCCCAGTCGGCATGATTTTTTCCGACATCTTCAACAATAATCGTCATATTTCAGCCAATTTACACAAAACCTTAATGAATTATACACTAAAACCTTCCGCATGAATCACTCCGTCCAATGGTGAAAACCGTTTGAAAATCCGTTCAGCAGTTTTTGAGTTTATCGCGTTCAGACAGACAGACAGACGCGGCGGGCGACTTTGTTTTATAATATGTAAGGATAAGGATAACTGGCGAAATGTGTGTGTACTATAGGTACACCTCTGCCTAACCCTTCGGGGAAAATAAGCGTTATGTTATGAGTATGTGTAGCGCTGTGCTACCCATTTCTGCCGCCCAGAACCGTTGCTGTATTCCAGTTGAAGGCAATAGGTAAAAGAGGGGCTCGTGGTTAAATGATATCAACTGCACGGGTTTATCGCAGGTTAAGCTACGCTTGCCGCGGTCGGTTCGTGGATGGGTGATCATCCATTACAATCGAGACCCCTCCGTGCCTCGAAAAGCACGTTAAGCTGTTGGTCCCGGCTGTCATTCGTAGATCTTTGATAGTCGTTACGGGTAGCCTAGCCAGAAGCCCAAAATTCTGACCAGTCTTACCAAGAGCTACTTATCGTGTTACCCAGTAACTGGGTTGTGGAGGTCAGATAGGCAGTCGGTCCATGTAAAATCAGTCTGCCTAGCCTTTCCCAACTTCGGGTCGGCTTCCGGTATAACCGAATGCAGCTACTAACGATATAATGATAATAAAAATACATACGTTTCAAGCCCAACATAGAATGTTGAGGCTTCAAATCCATGGGGTGTTGTCCGTAGCCCCGGCGCCCCCTCAGACCCCACAGGAAGTAGGTGCTATTGACGGTGTTGATGCCTTTATCCTTGTTGGTCTGAAGGCATTTGTCTCGTGGTTCCACGGTCTGACATTGAATGTCAGAACGGAGGTGGCTGTAGTTCGTTTGAGTTGAATGCGTTTGGCAGTTCACTATTGTTGCCTGGATGTGGAACGAATATTTTGTGACTAAGGTGGATTCGCAGTGCTGCCGTGCTAATAAGAAACGCAGTAAGAAAGGATTTTTGGAAAATTGAGTTACTTTTACAGCCGCGCTTAGAATTGCAGTACGGAGAAGTAACTCAATTTTCCAAAAAATCCTTTCTTACTGCGTTTCTAATTAGCACGGCAGAGTGATACGCCGCGAAATTCAAATTTTCTTAATTTTTTTGCAATTTGCAGGTCAGTGTTAGGTTGTATCTTGGTCAAAATATGATTCGCAACCATCAAATATGTATTGACAGAATTAGAATCATTATAGTCCGCGCGCGACTAGTTGGCCGCTCATCTCATCACAAATCATCTCGCTATTGCAATCTCATGTGCGTTTTGTCTAAACTAGCCGGAACTTTCACTTCGCGACGGCAACAAGCGTTCAAAGTTCCGGCTAGTTCAGACAAAACGAACGCAATAGCGAGACGTGGACTATAATACTCTCTCTTAAGTTAGAAAAAAAAAATGTAAGAAAAAAATTTCGCGGGATACTGTACTGCGGATTCTCCATAAGTGATGTTTTTTCAGACATAGCCAAATACATAGTTATTTTGATCAATGTTACATAATACAGATAAAACTTTTTGTTATTAAGTTGATGAGTTTACCTATCTAATATACAAGAGACGACGATCCTCATGGTATCCTCAGGATGACGATTGACTTGTTGCGAACCCGGACACGACGTGTTGCCACGACAAGAGTCGAACGCAAAGTGAGCTACACCGATGTAGGTCGATGTGTCAATCGTCATCCTGAGGATGCCTCGTTGAGAGGTGAAACACGTGTTGATTTCTTAAAAGGTTCTTTATAAGTAACTCTTTAAGAACAGTTGAGCGGATTAGGTTACTAAATATACGTCGTCTATTGTATTTTATAATGGAAAGTCACGCCTGAGTCAATTAACTACTTATGTAATATTGAACATATGATTATATTGATAACAGACCCATTGACAAGCCCTTCTCTTCCACTCCCAGAGGTCCCACGAGTAGTTCGTTTGTTTATATTCGTCCATCGGATGCGCCTCCGTCTGAACGTCCTTGTCGAACACCTTTACTGTAAAATAAGAAGAGATTCTTGACTTAAAGATACTTATCGTTAAAAATTCATACTAGGTACTCAGACCAAATAAAAATACCAAGACATAGCGCTGCGAACAATACAGTGAAGCATGCCACAGATAATATAATATTACGTAACCTTTTCGTCACTTAGGGACTAGTTATAACAAGCGCACGAGGCGCGCGCACAGAACGCTGCGTTTGGGGCGCTTGTCATATGCAACTAGTTTTCTTGTGCGCACAAAATGCAGCGCACAAGGCGCGCACCTTGTGCGCGTTTATTCCCAGTCGCCCCCGCGGGGATTGCCACCGGTGGCAAATGGGAATTAAAATTCCCAGTTGCCACCGGCGGCGACTGTGAAGTCATTGCCCCCACTTCAGTTTCGCTGTACATTGCTTTCTCCATCGAAAGAATAAAAGGATGAGGCAACTTATCCTAAACCTGCCTCTAATCTCAAAAAAAAAGACAAATTAGTTATTTTACTTTTTAAATCATGCGTATCTAAATGTTAAACGGAAATATAAAAATAGTGTATATATTATGAATAAACTCATTTTTATTAAAACATATAACTAGAGTGTGTTTAGAATAATTTATTAAGAAAACACCGTTAAATCACAGATTTATGTTAAGACTTTTATTTAGTTCCGTTACTCATATTATGTAGTATTCTGTCTCAGTTATCCTTTTGTCCTTGAGATACTTTACCGAGATAAAAAATAAATATAGTTTGGAAAATCCAAAAGTGCACTCCTCGTAACACTCATTATAAATAGTCTTTGACATTACGTATGGATAGATATAAATTTTACCCATATTGATGAGTAATCTCTTGTATGAATTCATCTCTAAATATCTGTGTAGCCTTTTTTTGTATAATTGTTCCATGCCGTCTTTTTTTTTAAAAACTTGGCAACTGGGAATTTTAATTCCCATTTGCCACCGGTGGCAATCCCCGCGGGGGCGACTGGGAATAAACGCTTGTGCGCTGCATTTTTGCCTCGGGCGCTTGTTATGACTAGTCCTTAAATGCACACAGTCATATTTTGTTTACGAAGCCGGCGTCACGTCACTGTTGACAGCGGCTGTCTTGGTTTTTTATTTGGTCTGAGACAAGGTATTAAAAATAACTTTATTCGCTATTCAAATTTCTAAAACCACGTATAAAGGGTTATTAGATCACTTCCCCCTTTCTATAGGCATAGGTACATAAATGAGTAATAAGTTAATAGAAAAGAACTCCTGTTCCGAACGCATTCCGGTACAATTTGAACTGGTAGAACGCTCAGAAAATCGCGCTAGTATTCTACAGGTTTGAGGCGTATGATACGCCCAGTTCAGATTCCATACGAGAATTATTTACCCTGTATGCCAAGGAAAGAGCGCCAGTATCGCACGAATTGACCCGAATAAGAATAATATTCGTGTCCGATTTTAGCGCAATTAAGTACAAGCTAGCTGTCACTGGTTATTGATCGAATAGGGACGCTGATAAATTTTTTTTTGTCCCTCAGGTAGATTATTAAAAAATATTGATAAAGCAGAAAAAACATGCCTAATATTTTTTAATTATCTGACTGATGGACAGTTTTTTTATTAATTTTTTTCCCAGTCTTCATCCCTATTGTCACGCGCTGTCAGTTGGTATAAGTAAACGGGGACGATACTAACACGCTTGGCTTATAAGAAAATTGTTGATCGTATAGTCTTTAGCAGCAGTTGCCGAGGCGTCTCCATGCTATGTGTGTATTGCGAGACACCTTTCATCCTGACTGTAGGGTCTTTAAAAACAGAATGTTTTTTTATCTAGGGAGGTACTCACTCTTAGGCACTCTAACAACAACAAGATCATCGACATCTTTGACGCTGAACACGTTCGCCACGATGTTCAACAAGTTGATGAGGTGCGGGTTGTTGCGCGCGTGGTTTATCGCCTCGTTCTCATACCTGGTGGAAATAATTATTATAAATACCTATCTACCAGCTTATTATCGCGTGGAGATCTGAAATTATCACACGGTAACGTACTACCGGGATAAATCTCTAGCATACGCAGAATCAGCCTATAATGTTCCCACTGCTGGTACTACTGGGTTGGTAGATGTCACATGTCTTCGAATTTTTGGTTCTTAAGTCATGCCGGTTTCCTCACGATGTTTTCCTTAATCGTTTTGAGAGCAGTGGTGATGAAATTATTAACACAAAGTGCCTGATTGGGTTTTGAAACCACGACTTACAACTCGTAACCTCGCGCACCAAAAAGTTAAGGACAGTCTCCTAAGACCGTTTCCTGTACAACGGTTAAGGTGGCCCTTCAGGCCCCATCTGAAAAATCCACCCTGTATAAAAGTAAGTACGACCAAAAAGTATAATAGGCATACCTCTCAGGGTCCTTACTAAACAGGGCAGCCATCTTGACGCAGCAGAATCCGTAGTACCGGCCCCTACTCTTCATGAGACCTATCTTTATGTTGCAGGGCACCAGTGCACCCACACTTAGACATAGTGCGCAGAATCCTAGGAACTGAAGAAAATAAATATATTATCTATCTATACAACGTGAAATTTGAATCACAGTTTTGCTAGAACAAACGTTGTTCAGACCATGGTCTACTACCATTCTATAACAATCAATTTAAAAAAAACGTCAATGGTATTTGAAAAAACACATAAAAAGACTGATTTATTTATTAAAATTTCGGCCCGCATTGGCCGGACATCCTTGTAGTCCACGTGGACTCCTCATAACTCTTTTGAAGGCCATTTTGCTACCGCGATGAGTCCTTAGATGTTACGGTTAATGTTTGAACACGTTTGAGCAACATAAGACTTATTTGAGAACGCCTAGTTTAGTTTGTTTTAATAACATATTGGATGCTATAGAATGATAGTAAAAAAAGTAAAACTGTGATTCAAATTTCACGTTGTATACAACGTGAAATTTGAATCACAGTTTTTCTAGAACAAACGTTGTTCAGACCATGGTCTACTCTACTATCATTCTATAGCATCCAATATGTTATTAAAACAAACTAAACTAGGCGTTCTCAAATAAGTCGTTATGTTGCTCAAACGTGTTCAAACATTAACCGTAACATCTAAGTACTCATCGCGGTAGCAATATGGCATTCAAAAGAGTTATGAGGAGTCCACGTGGACTACAAGGATGTCCGGCCAATACGGGCCGAAATGCAAATAAATAAATCAGTATTTTTTGTGTTTTTTCAAATACCATTAACTTTTTTTTTTTATTAAATGGTATAGAATGGTAGTAGACCATGGTCTGAACAACGTTTGTTCTAGCAAAACTGTGATTCAAATTTCACGTTGTATATAAAAATCAATTGCTGTTCGTTAGTCTGGCTAAAACTCGAGAACGGCTGGACCGATTTTGCTGATTTTGGTTTTGAAATGTTTGTCGTAGTCCAGGGAAGGTTTAAACGTTGAGGAAATATGGAAAAACTGCGAGGTAGGTAGGGTAAGTGCGCCGTCGATAAGTACTTAGTGCCACCCGTGCGAAGCCGGGCTGTTACCCGGCCCGGCTTCTAGTAGCTAGTTATGAAATATACTTACAACTAATATTACATAGGTACTTTAATTTCTAAAAAAAGAAAATTCTAAACCAAAAGCACCGACTTCCGAAATTAAAGTTATTTTTCGCTTTGTAATGTTTTTTGGAAGTCGGTTGTTTTATTTTTTGTGAAAAGTTTATATTTTTCACTTTTTAGTTGTGGTACCTACAAAATTCCAATACCACCTGCTATGTAAATAACAGTGACAGGAACTTATCATCATATCATCCACTTATCCACATAGGCTAAGTGGGAAAAAGACGTATGTTAATAAAATTTATAATGTGACCTCTGAAGTATGACCAACCAAACAAAAAAGAATCATCAAAATCAATAGGTACATAATTGGCGGAATAATCGCGGAAAAAACGTACAAAAAAGAAAACACGGATTGAGAACCTCCTCATTTATGTAGTTGGTTAAAAAGAAAAACATGCAGTCGAGTTGAGAACATTCTCCTTTTTGAAGTCGGTTAAAAAGAGGTAAAATTGTTTGTTTTTGTGTACGTTTTTGTTTTTGTTACTGTTGTGTTTAATATTGTATGGTGTGAACAGACCGATTCGTGTGTGAGTGCGATTCGCACTTGGCCGCTTTTGATTTTTTCATGTCCTGTAAACTTTCTTTAAAATAAAATAAATAAATAATACGTACCTCTGCCTGCTTGATTGCGAGTAGTTCGGAGCTACTTGGAAAGCAGATGTGATTCCCCAACGAGCCCAGAAACAAGCGGTCCTCCATGCTCGGACGAGCGCTGACCCTGGTCTGTGTTTACAAAAAAACAATTAAATAATTATGGAGAAAACGTGCTGTTTTACATAACGAGCTGTTTTATAAAACAGCGTTGAGAGTCACCTCTCAACGAGGCATCCTCAGGATGACGATTGACTTGTTGCGAACCCGGACGCGACGTGTTGCCACGACAAACACCGAACGCAAACGTGTCGATTTCTTACACTGTAAGACTTACCTACAGGGTTCTTTATGACTCTTTAAGAACAGTTAAGCGGATTAGGTTACTAAATATACGTCGTCTATTGTATTTTACTAATACCTGTTAAAAAAAAACGAAAAACCTAAACGAATTATTATTATTATTATACAACATATCCAACTCACCTGATCAGAAGTGACAGTTCTGTCCCCGAGCATCTTGTCGATGACTTCGTAAGGCATCGTGATCTGCTCCTGTATGCTCACCATGATGGCCATCAATCTGTTCACTGTGGATACTAGAAACATGCAGTTTTGCATGGCGCGCCATACTTCCCATAGCCTGGTGAAGTGGGGCTGGAATTGAAGTGACATCATTTTACATTTTTTTGTTGGCTAAGTACCTACCTACTAAGTTTTAAGACGGATTTTCTTAAGATTTCTGTAACATCAGGTTGTACATTTATGTTAATTAAAAAAACGGGCCAAGTGCGTGTCGGACCACGCGCACAATAAAGGGTTCCGTAGTTGGGATGACTTGATCCCAAGAACAAACTTAACATTGTAGTTGAAAAACACGTTTTCCCATAGGTACGGAATGTATGGGAGAACATGTTTTTCAAATGAAATGAAATCAAATAAAAGAATTTATTCGCTTACATGTTAAATTGTTAAAAAGGTGTTATAGGTATAAAAGGTACATTGTATTACCTAATGACGATGAGGCTAATGAAAGGCTAATGAGGCTTTCAAACTGGTTGCTCGATTAAAGCCTACTAAGCTGTGAAAGTTTTTCCTTTCAAGTTTGTTATACAATGTCGCCCATGCGCATGTGACCGCCCGTAATTTTCTGAATATTCATGAAAAAATATCGAAAATAAACTTCAAAAGGGGGGGTCTATCTATAAAATTTTTCATGTTATACAATTTTAAATTTTTTAAAGATTTGCTATCTGTTTTTTGACACATCTCCGAAGTTTATGGGTCGATTTGGATTCTGTTTATTATTTCCAAAAGTTTATGAGTTATTTTAACAGGTTAATTAAAATTTTTACAAAAAATTATCGACTACGAAAAAAAAAACGGAATCGAAATCATTTTCTCGGTAAAAAATTGTGTATTTATTTTAAAAAAACTAGTGAAAAATGTTATAGATAGACCCCCCCTTTTGAAGTTTGTTTTCGATATTTTTTCATGAATATTCAGAAAATTACGGGCGGTCACATGCGCATGGGCGACATTGTATAACAAACATAAAAGGAAAAACTTTTAATTGTCAAGGAGTCAGTCAGTCAGAAATATGAAGCTAGTTGCCCATTCCAAAACGTAGTAGGTACCTATGGAGAAGAACGGGCAAGAAACTCCACGGACACTCTTTTAAACAAATTTTTTTTACATAAAATTGGTTACATTATTCATGTTGAAATTATACATGTGAGAACAATGTTAAAAGACGTGCACGTTAAAAGCGTCCGTAATAAAAAGATAAAAATAAAGAACAATTAAAAAATTTAAATTACCTAATTAAAATAGGTATAGAGTGCCACCATTGGCACTCCATCCCTATCGGATAAAGTGCCACTGCAGGCACCCTAGTAACACCGCCTCGGCCCGGCTCAAGTGCCGCAAGCATTGTATTGTCATTGTCACTGTCACTAAGTCACGTCACTTGGTATTTTGTTTGATTGTCGAGGTTAGATCGCTGTAAAACACCACATTCCCAAAACATTACATTCTCTTGTGCCTAAACGGACCCTGGCACTTCGCCGGCCGCTACCGCGGCACCGCTCGCTACGCTCGCTCGGCTCGTGCGTTGTGTGGTCACAGTTCTAACCTAACCTAACCTAAATAACAAGTGACAGTGACAATGCAACGCTCACGGCACCCTAGCCGGGCCGAGGCAGTGACACTAGAGTGCCACAAGAAACTCGCGGCACTCTATACACTTCGATTAAAATAAGCCATGGCAGCTAAGAGATAGTCCCAACTGACGGCGCCCGTTCACGAACATGACATGACACATGGATTAGCACCATTCAGCTCAACCATTTTGAAGGGAGCTAAATGATCTAACAAAAATTGAAGCTTAATATTTCGCAAACAGATCCCTGAATTGGAAAATGGTTTTAACACACCCACAATATTTTTTAACGACCTTTCCAACGACAACCCGCTCCATGGGATACACGAGAAAAAAAAAACATCCCTCGCTTTACGTACCTAAGTACTACCTACCCAAAAAATTTCTTTTTTTTAACACAGAAACACAGACGGACATGGCGAAACTTTAAGGGTTGAACCCTAAAAACTCGAAAATGGCTTGATCAATTGTGATAAAACTTTCGTAAGTCGTTGTGTGCGTGCCGGAGAATGTTCCTAACAAAAAATAAAAATGCATTGCAACCATTGATATATACATTTTTAGTAAGTATATCAATGACTACAACGTATGCCAGGCATTAGCAAGTAAATAAATAAAAACTCACGAAAACATTGGCAACGGGCACAGCCGTCTTAAACTTCATAGCTGCATGCAAGTCTTGTAGCACTGCATGAGTTCTCTCAACGAACTGAGCAGCCTTCTGCGTCATAGACTCCACGTCAGCTAACAGCTTGCGTATGAAGACCTCGTACTGGCGGTTGAATGCTAGGAGGTCGAAGATTTCTTTGTAATCTTCGCTGGAAAAAAGACAAAATAAAAGTAAATAGGAGACATCTTAAGTGAAGTCAGTTGCCCTTTCTAAAATGTAGTTTCGTATGGAGAAGAATGGGCAAGAGTTGGAGAGTGAGTTTAAATAAGATCAGCCATCATCATCATCTGCCTAGCCGGCTAGCCTTTTCCTTTGTGGTCGGCTTCCAGTCTAACCGGATGCAGCTGAATACCAGTATTTTACATGGAGTGACTAGCTATTAGTAGCTATCTGACCTCCACAACCCAGTTACTGGGTAACAATACCCCTCGACGACCCTTGGATAGACTGGTTCATTTTGTCACGCTCACAATCACAAATTGGAAATCTGATTACCCAAATAATGGAAATGTTGATAGTTAGGTAGTTGAAAATTTATAGTTTTTTCACTTTGATTTGTTTGTTACCAATAAACCATTTTCAGGCACTTTTGAATTGTCAAGGATTCGGTCAGTCAGAAATATGAAGCTACGTAGTTGCCCATTCCAAAGAGGTGCCTATAGAGAAGAACGGGCAAGAAACTACACGGACATTCTTTTAAATAAATAAAAAATAGTTACAAAATATTGGTTACCCCCATATTAAAATTATACATGTGAGAACAATGTAGAAAGACGTGCACGTTAAAAGCGTCCGTAATAAAAATATAAATATTTTTTCTCTCTTTGATTTACAAAGGTGTTATGCTCAGCTCCTTCTTTACTGTATGACTACCTAATTATGTTAACATTCCGCGTAGTAGATTAGAACCCTGGTGATCTGCTATACATCGGATTACATCGTAGGCTATACAGGTATTCCTAGTGCAGACAGTACCAGTCTCTCACAAACTTAGTCACGTAATTTTTAAGCTTATTTAAAAAAATAATTTATCATTGTCGTGTTTGTGAAGATATAAAATTAAGCTCACATAGTAACTTCATCATTTTTAGTCATGTCTATTATAACATTGCCGGTCTCATCCTGCACCGTGATGACGCCCTCGATGGCCGTCGTGAGGGTGTTGACCTTCTGCATCACTGTTATCAGTGCATTTGATAACATCACCGTGCAAGCCTTTGCAGCGTCAACCAGGTTGTGGGGCACTGCAACACAGGAAGTTTTTCTTTTAAATAGTTTGACAAGTAGTTCACCGGATTATAGGTACTTACACACCGATTCAAACTTAATGGCGGCTCGGAACATGAGGCGAGTCGCTGCGCAGTAGGTAACGAATTCATGGGTCAGCGGGGGTTAGGGGTGGGGTAGGTTACATTTACACATAAGTATAAAATTTATTATTCGTAGGCGCCGATACATTTTATCGGAATAGTTTAAAAGCTTAGTATGCCTGCCGGAAACTACAAAATAAAAACAGTTCAAAGTTATTTATTCAACCTAGGTTGAGAATCAGCACTTTTAGAACGTAAAAATTACATAAGACAGTCCCCCAAAAACGCCCGCCCTTCACCACTTCCTAGTGCTTTAGGGAAGAAGTGGCGCAACACTCATTTCGCATTTTTGGTCTGTGTTAAATAAATTTATTTTCTTTCTTTCTTTTAACAAACTCCCGCAGAAAGTTAATTATGTACTTACAATCAGGTATCCCTTGGCCCCCCTTCTTGCAGTCTCTATTGAACAGCCTGACGCCAGCCGTGTAGCCCAGCAGCACTTCTAGTTGTTGCAACTTCTCGGTGCGCGGTACCGCTACAAATAACTTCAGATCTTCCATGCTGAACACGCTTTCTAAGGCTGCCATGCCTTCTTTTAATGTCTGGAACATTTGGATGGCACTATGGTACACACCAAAGCGACAAACAGATAATTGTCACGACAGATCCTCCGGAACGCTTCACTGGTCTGCAAATCCTACGCGCTGCGTTATGGCGATAAGATTACCCAAGTAGGTACCTTCTAGGCTTTGGTAGCAAGTGCTATCTAATAGCAAAACTTCGGACATTCCATAAACATTCATTGTTATTATTACAATTTCATATATTATGTAGGTACATAACCATACGGTTTATGTTCTGGCAAATAAACTTATTCATTAATTCATAAGATAAGCCTCAGGACTCAGGTTCAAGACAGTCGAATCTGTCGAGGCCCGTGAGTTTCGCTTGAGCGAGTCCAGCATTCAATGCCGCCGATTATTGAGTGGCGAGTTTCGACGATGATGCATCGCTTTTAGGTCAGTCGGCCCTTAGGTAGGTGCGTACTCATTACCTTCGGCGATCGTCAATTACGATTACTAACATGTTAAAATTTAAAAAAAATACATTAGACGACGTATATTTAGTAACCTAATTCGCGTTACTGTTTATAAAGAGTCCTAAAGAACCTTGTAAGAAATCGACACGTGTTTCACCTCTCAACGAGGCTTCCTCAGGATGACGATTGAATTTGTGCGAACCCGGACACGGGGTGTTGCCACGACAAGCGCCGAACGCAAAGTACACAGTTACGCAGTATTGCACTTGGCGCTTGTCGTGGCAACACCTCGTGTCCGGCAAAAAGTCAACCGTCATCCTGACTTCCTGAGAATGCCTCTTTGAGAGGGGAAACACGTGTCGATTTCTTACAGGGGTCTTTAGGACTCTTTAAGAACAGTAAAGCGGATTGCGTTACTAAATATACGTCGTCTATTGCATTTTATAATGGTTTTTCGCAAAGTCATGCCTGAGTCAAAAGATGTTAAAATTACTCACAATAACAGACCCAGGATTTCCCAGGCCGCTGGCAAGAATAAAATAGATAGAGATCTTCCTGAACAACTTATTAAACCCCGCTTCATCGTTGGTATCGGGATCCATCTCCGTAATCTCGTTGACAAGGGGACTTAAGCAATTCGCAATGGTGTCCAAATGTTTCTCGATTAAAATATGAAGTTTATCATAGTTTGTTTGTAAAATGAACTGCATTTTCATAATGTTTAGAGCGGTTCCTCCACCTGGAAATGCGTCAGTGAATAAAATTGCCATCGATACAAAAATAAAATGTGATAGGAGTTGGTCGGCATGATTCAGCACAGTCGGGCGGCAAAATCGAATAAAGTATAAAATATGTTCGTGAAAAATCGCTCGCAAGGTTGAATAGTACCTATCTATATACGAGCCGACCCGAATATAATCAATTGAGGGCAGATGCCGAACGAGATTTGCCGATCGGCATGAGCCAAATTATTATGTCTACATGTAGTAGGTAATTGCTTCGGGTCAGCTTCGTTGTTTAGCAAATACTATAAAATCGAATGTATCGACCTGAACATGGGAGTAGCAACCCTCAGAAGGTACATTAATATGATTCGAAGTCAGCTTAGGCCTCACCTCAAACAAGTCTGAGACTGTAATGAGGAATTACTTGCACACTAGATACATGTAGGTAGCCCACTTATAAGTGATGGCCTCGTCTACGAAAATGTGCCCCGTTCACATAGTAAGCGGAGCGGTGAGCGGGAGCCGGGGCCAGTGTATAGGCTGTGCGTGTCCAGGTAACCCGTTTTACGTTTCTGACCGCTGACTCCCAAGTAGGTAACTGGACTCGTGCTCTTAACGCCTTTTCGGGACTTGCTAACTACGCATCACACTGATGTCACGCCAAATCCTGCCTCGCGCAAGCAGAGTTTACCGCACGACTAGCATACAACGTCCCGAGATCAATCATCGGGCAGTAGCCCACCAGACAACACCCGTCTGGTCGGAGGATCCTCCCTTTTCCATTGAGGTCGTGAACTTTACAGCCTGGTCCTCTATACACAGATACGAAGCACCCTTAAATATTATTATGTAACTACATACCTATTTATAAACCATCATTAACACTATACTAATATTATTAAAGAGAAAAGTTTTGATTTTTGTATGTTTGTTTGTTACGCTTCCATGATAAAACGGCTGAACGAATTTGGATGAAATTTGGGACAAAGGTAGACGTTGACCTTGGCTAGGACATATGATACTTTTATATCGCGACATTCCTACGGGATCGAGATTAATGCGGGTGAAACCGCGGGCCGCAGCTAAATAGTCACAAATAATAATTGAATAAGTACCTATGTGCCCGGATTTGAACCCACAACCACGGCATGAGAAGCGAAGCCTTTACCAGTACCCTAATTACGTAATGCACGATCAATTTTAAATTGAAATAAATTGAAACAGATTGCGAATCCATTGCTTCATTAGTTCGAAAAAAAATCTGCTCAACAACGTAAATAGTGCAATGAATATTGTTGAACTGCCAAAATGAAACAGCCCCCCAATTACGCAATGCACGATCAATTTTAAATTGAAAGCAATTGAAACAAATTGCTAATCCATTGCTTCATAAGTTCGAAAATAAAATCAGCTCAATTTTATTTGTCGAACTTATGAAGCAATGGACTGGCAATCTTTTTCAATTGGTTTCAATTTAAAATTGATCGTGCATTACGTAATTAGGGTGCAGATTAGTTGGAATCGTATACGAAAATGTGTTGCGTAATTAGATGGCAGGTCCAGCATTGAGCAAGCGTGGTGATCAATACTCATTTGCTATGCCTTCTCTGTATGAGAAGAGGCCTTGACAACATAAGCTGGTATTTATTAAGGTGAAAGCGTCAGGGTAGCCCGCGAAATTCAAATTTTCTTACGTTTTTTGCAATTTGCTCGTCAGTATCAGCACCCTAATTACGTATTGCACGATCAATTTTAAATTAAAACCAATTGAAAAAGATTGCCAGTCCATTGCTTCATAAGTTCGACAAAAAAAATTGAGCAGATTTTTTATCTTTTTATTTTTTATCTTTGTATGATACACATAGATATGGAAGAGGGAGGCCTTTTGGTACAGGTATCTCCATACTTAATTAAAAGAAGGCCTCTACAACTTATTTGTTAAAACCTGTTAATTATGAAATAAATAAATCGTGCATTGCGTAATTGGGGGGCAGGTTGTATGTTGATATAAATATGATTTGCGACCGTATCAAATGTTTATTTATAAAATTATAATCATAGAAATCATCAATACAACTCTATAAGTTCATGTAATCCCATTGAATGACTATTTTTCATGAAATCATGACATTTGGGGATTATGCTAACCTAAGGAGTTGACTGATTCTAATGATTATAATTCTGTAAAACCATATTGGTTACGCTCGCAAATCATATTTTAATTAAAATACAACCTGACACTGACCTGCAAATTGCAAAAAACTGAAAATTTGAATTTCGCGGGCTACCTTGGCGCATCCCCCTAGAAATAAAAAAGATACTTACGCATCACCATAGATCCACACTCGTCTACAAAATACGCTAAATTATTCCTGTTGATCGTCTTCTTGAAGAGTTTACCATACTTTGGATTGAGTAGTAACAAATCGATCATGTATATTACGAACTCGGGATCAACAGTTACATTCTGTCCTTGACAATTGCGTGTTATTTCATTCGCCATGTTTTTGATTACGTTCTCATTACACGCCATTTTTGTGTAAACTAAATAATTAAGTTTAGGATTAAACTTGCGGATAAAAAAATCTAAGTATTGTGATTATTTGTGATACAGTTGCTAAGCGATTACGTTGCGTTGGTGATAAGCTATGCTTATTTTCTTCAATCTGAGCCTCATCTGAGCCTTCAATGTAATCCATAGATTATACATTGTAAAATGTAATCTTTGTCGCGTTGACAGAGAACACTTTCTCATCATTTGAAACCATAGATTATCTGTGCCATAGTGAAGGATTGTCACAATCCTGAGTCACAATCACAGAGTACATTCCGTAGACAGAGTATTCTAATAATATCTGTCACAATGCAATGAGGTTCCAGCAGTCAGTGAGACGCACATGATTATTACCTATAAAGCGCAGGCCACACCGCCAGCTAGCGGGCGGGCGGGCGAACATCGTTTCACCTCTTTACATATTTCGGTTCACACCGCCAGCTACAATATTTCGCGTAGTTTGTATAGTTTCCTTCGTTCGCTTCGCCCACGCCCGCCCGCTAGCTGGCGGTGTGGCCTGCGCTTTATTAATTTGAAAAGCGGCGACCACACGTGACGGCCGCAATGACGGCTGTCATGAAACTGATGACAGCGGCAAAGGTTTAAATCGTTAGATTCGGCTTAACGGAAACGCGAATATTTTTTGATGCGTTAATCAAAAAATATTCGCGTTTCTGTTAAGCTTTGACGCCTCTGACACACAATGACGCAGTGACTACACTTGTTGGTCATGGAAACGCTATTTATTAATGTGTGAGTTCAGTTTTTTCAGCATGAAAGGACATTTTCTTGTGACCATACTGACACATTTTCGAGAAGGCATAGCAAATGAGCGTGGTGATCAATTCACCACACTTGCTCAATGCTGGACCAGTGGTTAAGGTTAAGCCTAGCGCCACACCTGCCGAACGTTCCGCGGCGGAACGCTCCGTCGCGTCAAATTTGTATGGACGTAACGTTCGGCTGATGTGTCGTAGGTAACTTGAAAAACATTAGGAGCGTAGTCAACCGAACCTTCCGCCGCGGAACGTTCGGCAGGTGTGGCCCGACCCTAAGGCCTCGCCTGGCATGCTCGTGCATGCCAGGCGAGGCCTTAACCACTGGTCTGGTGGTTGTGGGTTCAAATCCGGGCAAAAAGGTACCAATGTGACTTTTCAATTGCCACAGTCAATGCCACATGAGCGTTGCGCTGTCACCTGCGATATGCTATTAAATACTGCGCTGCCGTTCCGTCGTTTCAACGCAGCTCTCTTCCCCACCTCGTCTCCCTCATATGCTTGTGAGTTGCGTCGCCGTCCGTTTTTTTAACGCCGTGTGGCATGTCGTTCAGATTTATATGTAGAACGACGGAGCGACAACGCAACGCACGGACACAGTGGCACCGTCCTTAGTAGTGAACTAAATGGTCAGAAAATAACACACCAGTAGACATTTTCATCATATTTATTCAATTCGTCCGTACAACCTCAGTCTAGTAATAATTCGACTCATCAACGCCTGCCACGAGTCAGGCGAGCCTCATGCCTGAAGGCTACACTTATAACTATAGGAATAAGCTATCATATCGATCAATTGTAAGGGAGCTACTAATCGACCAAGATCATTGGAAACCTGCAGTCCTTTCAGTTACTTTACCTCTTACAGCAGCAAGCCAATAGCAACCCTATAATAACGCAAATAAGGATCACTGTGACTTTGACAGATTCTTCAATGGCAGCAATCCAACAGCAACCTTATTGTAACGACAATAAAGATCACTGTGATGTTGACAGTCACCCCCGACTTTTTAGTCAATATGCCTCTCTGTTACCAAAAGGTATCATACTTAACAAACAGGTGTTTGTTTTCCCCGAAGGGTTAGGCAGAGGCGTAAGGTATATAGGCACTTAAACAAACAAACTTTATGCAAGTGTAAATAAAGTTAATTTTAGACTGACTATACTCCATTTGAAATAATATTAGACATTAAAACAAACCTTTTTTTACAGTCCGTTCAACCGATTCTGACTTCTATACCGTAGATATAAGGATGAAATTAAAAGCAAAAGTGGTTACAATACCAACTGTTTACTGCAGCTGCCATTTGTCATGCCACCAACATAATAGAAGTTAAAATCGGTTGAACGGACTGTTCAAAAGGCTTAATTAAATGTCTAAGCTTATTTCAAATGTACTGAACCTCTCAAGCCGCGCGGCACGCCTTAAGAACAACCCCTCAAGCATCGGGGACCACCCGCGGCGCGTCACAACAATACGTTTTTTCCGAGTTTGTTTACATTTTTTGATGGGTCCGTAATAGGTAATTACGATGTTATTTAGTGCTAATATTATCTATATACGATGACGACACTACTTAATTATTTAAAAAAACACCATTTCCCGTCGATTTACACTTAAAAAACAATAGAAAACAAATAAATAGAACGCGGAGTGCAGTGCGCTGCACGCATGCGCGGACGCCATTTTGTCGTGCAAAAAATGTCAAATTTTTACTTTTTTTTTTAGTTGTTCCTGCATCTTTTTACGTTTTAGTCGATTTATTTGACAAGTATATTACCAATTCCATAGAATAAAATTAACCATAGACCATATTAGCCCCTATGCATGGTACAAATAGAGCTTGAATCAGCATGAACGGACTGCGGCCTAGGCTTGAGTGTATTGGTATTTTTCGTTTTCTTAAGGCGGCGATCAGGATTAACCGGCATTAAAATACGAAGTAGTAGCGCAAACTGAACCTTATGTGAAGGCATTGAAGTTGTTTTTCCTAAAACTCGTGTTTGTTTACATGTTTCGCATTGCGAACGCAGATTACCTATAGTATACCCACATTTCGCCAGTCTTTAATCATGTTTCAATACTTTTAATTATGTCTAGTTCGTTCACCACAGAATCAAATCTAGTACAAAATTTTTATCTCTCAGCATCTCCAATTGATCGATAAGGCAGCCCAAACTGACTGTATTTACAATGTATATGAACTTACGCTAAAGGTAAACGCTGTCTGAGACACCAAGCTGCTACATTTTGTAGGACAATTAAAATAATTCTATCATGATTTCAGTAGGTACTAATCGTAATTTTCTTGGGCAGTAGAATTGATAGCGATATCTATTATTAGAATACTAGCCAGCTAGTTTCACGTATTTTTAAGAATATAATTTCACGATTTTATCCCCTGAAGGTGAAAACCAGGGACACAAGAATTTTAAATTCGTATAATTTATTCAAAATATCAAAATTACATACCACTATCAATTTGACGCCCATAAGACCAAATTTTCAGAATGACATGCTATTTAAAAAAAAGGAATTATTTTCGATATGTTTATAGGTAATACAGATTCAAATGCTCTACTTTAAAAATACGTGATTGGCAAATACTTATCCAATTCTAGTACTCACATACAATAATTACACTTATTTATATATTAATAAATTCACATCTATGTCATTCTTATACATATTAAAATAAGAATCATTATTGCATGTGGAACAGATCCTGAATATTATTAATCTAAACTATTGACTGAACTACAATGCAAAATGGCTCTTATCTATACGGAATAGAGTTGCTTTTAAAAAAACTATGTAGAACTTCTAATACAATATCATGTAAAAACATTCGGCGTCAATTATTTTTTACAATAGTCATCACAACATACCCTAAGTTTTACATAAATTAATTTATTAATGTCCAAATCTACATGTAAATGTCTAATAAATATTATATTTATTTTATTAAAAGTTTTAGAAGAAAATATCGTCTAGTTTTTGCGTTTAATACTTTCAAAAACTAGAATTATGACTTATTTAAAATTTATTTAATCATGTAGATTTGGACGGATGCCTAGTCATCAATACTGGCTTAATATATAATATAAAGAAAACAATAAATGCATTGTACAATGCACCAGTTCAAAATTAGATCAAATCTAATTAATGTTCGAGTATACGAATTGCTCCAATACGAAGACATTTTAATAAAGAAATTGTTTGCTGCCACTTTTTGTTACCGAAGTACAACATAATTATTAATATACTTAATAAAAGTTTGTGTTAATCTGTCCTCAAGCAACTATCAGTGATAAACGCAATTCCAGTTTAAAATTAAATATTTGACCGCTGAAAAGAAACCACAGCAGGAATCAAAAGATAAAATATTCGACAGTTATCAATGGTGCTCGAAATTAATACCAGCTTTTTTTTTAATATAGAAGACGCCTTTTGCTTTTTTTGTATCAAATACTTTTAAGCAAATTGCTACTCGAATGATCGTCAGTTGAATCAAAAGAAATAATACTTTTTTAAGTGATACAGGGCGTATTATACATCCGGAAGTTTTAAGCTAGAGCACTGGCCACACTGAGGTGAATCCCACGTGGGATATCACGAGGCAAATCCCACGCGGGATTTCACGAGGTGAATCCCACGCGGGACTTCACGAGGCGAAACCAATACGGGACTTCACGAGGCGAATACAACGCGGGACTTCACGCGTCTATTGTTTTAATGATAAGGAACTCACGCGTCTATTCGCGCCTGTTTGCACACGTCCGTCCATAGAAATTAGTTGACATAATCAGCGCAAACGAACTTCGTCCCGCATCCCGCGTGAGATTCTTTGGCCAGTGCTTGAGAGCGCGGATTTGAACGCGTTCGGAGCTTCTTTCTATTCGAGGATTTTTTGTTTCTCTGCAGGCGAAGCTATCGCTGGTTTGTTACACAATCTGATCACGAATCAGTGAAATTAGTTGATCAATACGAAAATATATATTTTAGGCAATGGATTTACAATGCCTACAGTGACGACTTAATAATTATCATAAACCAAATAATACACATTATTATATTACTTAGTATTTTATAACAAAAACCTACAAGATGTCTTGATGAGCTACTTTGTATTCAAAATATTAAAAGAACATGGCTGTTTAAATGAACATAACATTTCGACCTAACCACAAAATTGACTGAATTTACGATTTCTAATAGCTTTTAGCTCATCTAAAAACAAAGACGCTCACGACGTGTCATTGAAACGCATATTTTCGTCACGAATGTAAGATTACCTTCGCATCTGGTGTTGGTTGACGGCACGCAGACGCTGCGGTACCATCGAGTAGACGTACTTGTATCGACATTAATATCGCGTAGACGTTGCGTCACGCTAGCCTCAGCCAGATGCGAAGATTGCCTTAAACTGACGAACATAGGCGTCACGAAGACAAGACATCGCCGAGTACTGACTTAGATCAAACTTCCTAATTACTAATTTAGTCCAAGAAATGATTTTTCAAGTACTTCATCATGCTGAATATGCGAAAACTCTCTTCACCGATGACTTTGAACAGGGCCTTGTCGCAGATCGCAAACTGTCTGTTTTTGGGGTCGTACAGTTGTTTTTCTTTGATGATTGCCCACATCCGTTTGACGACCTCGTGTCGTGGTAGTTCGGTTTCTCCCATTAGTTCTGCTAATTCTGGTGATAGTTTGCAGGCCTTAGTGTACCCGCCGCCCTTGCGGCGCTTTGTCACACCGCCAGCGGCGCCGCCCTGGAATTAGTTGTTTCAAATTGGTAAATGAGATTTAGTACATTACTGTCGAGGCCAGTAATTAGGGCATTGACGGACGGTCGTGAAAATGTGGGCCGAGGCGAGGCCGAAGCACACATACGTGAGTCCGTCAAAAAAAAAAAGCTAGTAATGAGTCAATTCCAAATATACGGCGCGGCACTAATAACCTGAAATATGGTGTAACTTTTGTATGGCCTGCAATACCAAAATTCTATAGATTATAATGTTTGTTTTTCTCTTTTCAGTTACGTGTATTTGCAGTCGGGTTTTTTGTTGATAAATAAATTTTTCAACCTGTATTGCCCCAGTGTTGGGCAAAGGTTTCCCCAACAGCGTTGTTTTATGTTGTTGTATTAATGTTATATGACACAACATTTACAACACATTCACACAACAATATCACGCATGAACTTCCCGAAGAAGTAGACAAAAGCATACCCCAGTGATGTTAACTGCCATGCTATCTCGGGGCGAGCCTATTGCCATTAAACTGGGCACAAATCTAGACTTTGGCTGCTACTCAGAATTTCTACATATATTTTAAAGTCTTACATATAGTTCGATTCAAACTTAATGGCGGCTCGGAAGTTAGCTACTCGCTGCGCAGTACCCCACCCCTCACCCCCACTGACACATGAATTCATTACTGCGCAGCGACTCGGTTTATGTTCTGAGGTGTCATTATGATTGAATCGGGCTGTACCTTCTTGGTTTTTTCTGAGCTCTTCTTAGGTTTAGGAGCGGGTTTCTTTTTCTTTTCTTCAACCTTCCTCTTTTTGCCAGACTGGAATAGAAATGAAAAGATTTTATTAGTTTTTTGATTAAGCACTATGATTCCATCATCTGTAAATTAGTGTAAATAATTGCTGTCTTGTGTATGGCAGTTCAGCTTCAGAGGTCTACTTACTCATTTTCATAATGATTCTGAAGATGTGAATAATTGTCAAAAATTGATTCTAATTGAATTTACCAGAGGTCCATGGCGGGATTTCATCCCGATTTCCAAAACTATCGTTCGATGGAATAATACGTGGTGGTATTTTTAGGGTCGCGCCACACCTGCCGAACGTTCCGCGGCGGATGGTGCGGTTGAATACGCTCCTAATGTTTTTCAAGTTACCTATGACACATCAGCCGAACGTTACGTCCATAGAAATGCAAGCAAACATGACGCGACGGAACGTTCCGCCGCGGAACGTTCGGCAGGTGTGGCGCGACCCTTATACTCAGAATCCTGACAGTATACAGGATTCGGAGACTAATACATAATAAGCTGAATCAACCAAGGTAAGAAAATAAAACCACAAATTATCACTAAACACTTTTATTGAAAGTAAATCTTAAACCAGTCCACAGACACACAGTGCCGAAATTACGGTCGCAGCCGTTCTAAAATAGTAGACTAAAATAAATACTTACAAACTAACACCTTAGATTTTTGATTTTTTAAATCTTTTTCCATTATAATAATGGTTGCAAGGAAATTGTTTTTTTTTTGGATTACTTTACTAATATGTTAGAGACATATGGACCGAAGAAAGAACTGAACAGCTTAAAATGAAACAAGAGTATTTTGGAGGAGTACAACAGTTATTTTTACAACAACAGACAGAAATTCAATGATTTTTTTTTGCATCATGCTTACTTTTGAATGATTATAAATACCTATATAGACCATGATTAAAATAGTTTGCTGAATATTCACTCAAATATCCCTTTACTTCTTAACATAATATATCTCAAATAGACTTATAACTTACATTTTTTCTCATACATAAAAAAGTAAACCAATTTTTTCGAGTAAGTTTAAAGAGGTCAGACTCAATGAGCCAAGTTTAACATGGCTGACGGAAAATAAGAATGAAAATGAAATGTACACAAAATAAGTAAGTAGGTAAGCATGCTAATTACAACATCTTTTTACCCTGGAGTATGCTTTTTTTTACCACTGTTGTGCGTGTGCTGAGTAGCTGTCTTTGACAGTCAATTGATTTGAATAAGAGACTACTATGAAATATGTTAGGTTGTGGGTTCAGATTGGCTTCGTTTTGCTTTCAGAATGAGCGGCCTACTAGACTCTTGTTTTAAGACTAGGTAGATACTGAGACGCAAGGTACTGAGACGCAAATTATTTCTTCCCTGCATGCAGAACCGCTGCGAAAGCGACAACACAGCTAACCTATGATATACTTTGAAAATATACAATATACATATTTTATACATAACTTTGAGCATAAAATACTGTTTTTTTATCACAAAATAAGATCTGCCTTCCATTTTCCTCATATCAACCTTAAAACGTACACATGCCAGTGAGAAGTGCTGTCATCTACTGACATTTCATGTCCTTAAAATACACAGTCATACACTGATTATTTTAGACAATTCATTGAAATGTTCATGCACAACATTACAGAATAGAATCACAAGTCTTTGTACAGAAACACACACACACGGTCTACATAAGTAGGTTCGGTAAAATACAATAAAAAATATGTAAACACGAGAAAATAACAAACAAAATAACACTTGTATAATAACTGCAATCATCTGAGAGAAAATTAAAAAAAAAAGAATTATATTTCATCCAACTTCTCAAAAAAAAAAAAAAAAAATACAATAGACGACGTATATTTAGTAACCGCAGGACTTGACCGGGTAATCCGCTTAACTGTTCTTAAAGAGTCATAAAGAACCCTGTAAGAAATCGACACGTGTTTCACCTCTCAACGAGGCATCCTCAGGATGACGATTTACTTGTTGCGAACTCGGACACGACGTGTTGCCACGACAAGAGCCGAACGCAGTCACAAACAAGCAAAGCACTTGCCGAACGCAAAGCGTTCGGCTCTTGTCGTGGCAACACGTCGTGTCCGTCGTCCTGTTACTAAATATAAAATATATATAATATTTATAATGTAATGTTCTGTAATGTAATGTTCTGTAACTGTAATGTTCATAAAATCAAATCCAAATTTATTTGAATTTTGCACTAGGGCCAGACACAAAGACAAACTGCGCACCGTAGCCAGTAAAACAAAGCTTTTGCACCAAAGCATCTTTTGTATGGGCCCACGTATCTTTAATAATCTTCCACCTTTTTTCAGAACCATGAGCGATATAAATACCTTAAAGAAAATACTACGCGAATTATTGATAAATAAATGTTATTACTCTATAAGAGAATTTCTTGATGACAACACATTGAAGCACCAGGTTTATTACAACAAACCAAGGTGAATGTAAAAACTAGACGCTATGAACTAAGGACTGTGAAATTGACTTGTAAATTATTTTGTAATATGACTAGTTTGTAATTTTGACATAAATAATGTATTATCTCAATATTAATGTATCGCATGACAATTTGATTATTATTGTATTTTAACTGTTGTAACATTATGAATTTTGTATGCCTCAATGGCGGGACATAGCAGACCTTCCTGTAACTGACACAACATCTTATGAACCTATGATCCACAATAAATGATTTGAATTTGAATTTGAATATAATGGATTTCCGCAAAGTCACGCCTGAGTCAATTAACTATCCATCTTCTCACAAAAATTTCACATTCACGACAATGCATTGTGTTGTTTTAACTTAACATCGAAATGGAATTGTTTATTCTGTAAATAGGATATTGGAAATACACTTACACGTCTTATTAAAAAATATGTAAAAAAAATTGCTGGATGAGTTCAGCATCTGTAACTAACACACAGAAAAACCTTATTTATAAAGTAGACAGGAGATAGCAAATTTCCATTTTCTAAAACACATATTAAACCTTATTTAATCGAAATAAGGTATATTTATTTCAATGCTCGGTAATCGACCTTAGAGCATCGGAGCAGTTTTCTCTGGATCATCCAGCATTGCAATATATACCTTATTTCGATTAGATAAGTATTACATTCGGTTGATTAATTGCACGACTCATAATACGAAGCATTAGAGTGTGCTCTACGAACGATTTTTTTTTTTAAATCTTCTGTCGTCTCGTCCGTTAGTCTGTGCAGGCCAAGTCTTTCAAGTACAAGTAAAACAGATGAAGTACGTGTACACCAGCTAAGAACGAATAAATCGGATTAAAATCTTCTTTTTGAAGAAGTAACAGTTTTTAAGGTAGGTGGGGAACCAAAACCATCACAAGATTTTTCTTAAAGCTAATTTTTAATACTTTATTCGCGCTTCTCATAATAATATCATTTGTTGCCAAGGATTGACATAGAAAACTGCGTGCATTCTGAGGCTCTTAAGTCAACCAAAAGGTCTAACCTTGAGCATCATAATTAATGTGATAGAATTTTTGACAGTCATAACAGTAATATTTTAATTCATCTATTAGATATTTTTGGCCTCACGATCAGACTGTCATAGAGTAAAGAATTGTTTTTACAAAGATAGCCAAATTCTATCGAAAATAATGAGACAGTGGTGACTTGTAAAAGAAGAACAATTTACATGACATCACAAAAATTAAAGCCAGCTGGTGATTTAACCGGTTTAGGTGTAGCACCTACTTGTACAACGGGCTCAGGTACATTGGAATGTGATACCACTGTCTTGGGAATGGTAGCAATGGGGATACCCGAAGCCGATAAATTATTCGGAGACGTCAAATGACACGGGATACTGTTCACGCGGTAAATTTTCTTCGCTTCATACTGGATTGGAGGTGGCATTGAAGTGTAGTTATCCACCATTTGTGGTTTCGGTGGATCTTGCTGCTTATAACGTTTGTCGTAAAACAACTGGTTTATTTCTATCATCATGGCATCCCTTTGTTCGTCAGGAAGTTTCCGAAGCTTCTTAGCTGTCAGTTTCCCGAAGATATCCGCTTCATCTTCCTCCTGGGTAGTTGGAGCCACTCTCTTGAGGATTAAGCCTTTTCGTGGATGGTTGGGGACATGTCTCATTGAAGATGTTGTAACTGTGGATTCTTGTGGTAAAGGGCGATAGCTCGCGTCCGAATATCCGTCAAGAAGGTGCCCGTCGTGGTGGCACTGTAAGCAAAATGGGGACATGATTTTAATGGAATTTAAAAAGGAGGAGAGGAGTGATAAGTTTTGTGTAAGTGTTAGTGTGAGGTGGAGAATCCCAAAAGTTATATTTGCTCGGTCAACCGTGCGTCAGAAGTAATGAACGAACATGAATGAACCACGAAAATTAGCTTACTGCGATAAAATACAGGCCCTTTCAGAGATATATTTTTACCATGGACGTGGGGTTGACTGTACGTAAATATGACGGTCACTGCAGCGGATTTCTACGGTAGGGTGAATTCATGTAAAATGCTGCTAAACAGCGCCTGTTACCAGCATTCTTCATGAATATACCCATAAATTATAACGCGCGTTCTTTTAATTGGTTGTATAAGATAGATAGGCGCTCGAAGGGCACTTAAATTTTTTCCATTTTTTTCATGACCTTAAATTACAGCTAGGATATACTAGCCCATCTCTTGCTCACTCTCTCTCTTTTATATTAAAGTTAAAGGTAGCAATTTTACTATTTCCCTGTCCTGTGACTGCATATGTATAATTAATGGCGATTGGTAAACTATTGTGTGTGCTTTGCAGTGAAAGTGTTTGTGAGTAGGCACAATATTGTATGGGATTTAATAATCAAGTTAACAGACAAAACAGGCATCATTATACAATACAATAAGGACAGCTGCCAATAACTTCAATCACTTGCCAAGCATGGTGATTATGACAATACCAGATTGCAGCAATTTATGACGACTTATGCTCAATAGGGCTCAATTTTTTGATGTTACCCCAATTTTTAAGAAGCGTGAGGACTAACTAATTTAGAAGAAAATATGTTCTAAATGCTAGCAAGATCAGGCAAGAATAAAAGGTTTTTAGTCAGCAGTTAGTAAAAGCTAATAAAAATGATTATAAATGGAGTTTATAAGATAAAAAAATGCAAGTTAATGAATGAATGATTAAATAAAGGAACAAAAGAGTAAAATTTGGTTTCAATTACATACCTTAGGGGGATTGTGAACATTTAAAAGTCCATTTAAGTTGCACTGCACCATTGTTTTTCCGCTGAAATTGTTCACTTGAAATAGGGCGAGATTGATGGGTTTAGCCCTGCTAGATCTCAGGAAAGTGCAATCGCGACGTTGAAATCGAAATTGTATGTAGATAGTTTATTATAAATATTGGCCAAATAACTTGCAATTCAAGTTTTTATTTAGAAAAATCAAGCCAAATGTAATATTTAGTTTGGAACAAATTATTGATAATTTTATAGTCAAACCGTCTTACTATGTATGACTGAAGGAATTCAAATGGTAAGTTCGTAAATATGACCTTCGTGATGTGGACAGTCTCTAAAGTCTGTCACAGAAAAATTGCTTTATGCTATTAAAAAAAATCTCCAAAATGTTACAATTTTAAAATTACACTGGGGAAATTAGTTGGATGTTTAAATAACCAGTTGTATTCTTGCTTCAATATGTCATAGTCCACTGTCAGGCATAACCATAAATCCCTAAACATTGGTAATCCCATAGTCACAATGCAAAGCAAGGTTGTCTTGTTGTTTCCTCTTAAAATAAAGACGTTTGGCATATCTTGGCTGGTAATAAAACTACAATAAATTAAATTTCTTAATTCTTTGCAATTACCTCTACCAGAGTGCCAAGATGTACTGGTCAAATGTACGTAAGCAAAAGAGATATGTATGTAGTCAGCTCAATCAGTAAAATTCCTCTTCAACCCCTTAGTTGAATTTCTTCATGACCTTTATAGTCAGGGCTAGCAACAATAAAAAAAAAACCGGCAGTCTTTGGGGACTCCCGATAGAAGTGAAAATCAGTAACTTTTTGATTCTTGCGTTGATGTCTTTCGTTAAGTAACTTTTTGATTCTCACATTGATGTCTTTCATTCCAGTGTTAGGTGACGATGACGCGGGTTCCCTGATTTTTGTTCACCCAAAAATTGCTCAAACTGCTAAAGAAGTTTTCACTTCAAAATTGTCTGTGTAGTGTATCTACATGTCATGTAATTGTCTGCCCTGAATATATCTCTTTTGTTAACTGAACTACTAACATCAAAAAGTCTACTCACCCCCCAATCGCTGTCATTGCTATCATCATGTTCCTCATCATCCTCATCATCATCTTGCTTCTTCCATATCTTTATCTTCTTAGGTACCACCTGAACTGCCTTCTCTGGTGGTTCTTCCTCAACAGAATCCTCATCGGACTCCATGCTGTTGACATAGTCCATCACCAGTTGGTCAATCAATTTCTTCTTCTCCGTCAAGTCTACTCCCAACTTCTTCTCCAGCTTTTGAATAACTTTCTTGGTTGAAGTCTTGTCGAGACTCGCATTATCGAGGATTTCTGGTGGAAAGAGATGACAATTTTTTATAATATTGAAGGCTGTGATGATCGATAACGATTTTCGTTTCGATCGACACATTCGACAGTCGACACCGACAGCACTGCTGCACTGTGTCGAGATTTTGAGATTTGCGATTTGATACTGTTATCATAATTTTTATTACTAGCCATTACTAGCCAACTTAAAAATTACAGTTTGCATCATAAATTATACAAGTTATCGGTTAATGAGACTAAAAAGTAGAAGTTTTTAGTATTTTTGAGAACTACAATCAAAGTTGGTAATGTATGGTTCAGGAAAGCATTTTTGATGTCACTCAGGATGGCTGGACAAATCTTCAAAATAGCTCGCATTTAAGTAGGTCAACAGGGCACTTTATGTGACGGCTAAACACCCTTATCTCAGAATTTGTGACGCTACAGAATCTTAGATAATCGATCGAAAACGTGTCCAGCCAGCTTGAAAAACCACTTTTCACTGGTCTCTCAATCTCGGTAACGGAAGTGATTTTGACGACTTTTTGCATATCAACGGGCGTCACATAAATTTGTGACAGGCATGGAGCTAAAAGTTTTGAGATACGTACAGTGGTTTAGTAGAAAAATGCAAAAATCTGTGCCAGCCATCTTGAATTTACGTATAAAACTTTTGGCTGGCACTTTCGAATCTCAATAACGGTAGCGTTTTCGAATATGACTCCTTTACTAATATTTAGTGACGCAATTTGTGACAGTAATAACGTTTGATTTATGGCGGCACGTGTAAGGGTTTACGAGAAATCAATGAAAACTAATGTCCAGCCAACCTGAAGTTCAAGATGGCTGGACACCTGTATCTCCGCTGCCTGATGATCTACGACCTTCAAAATGTGTTCAAAATTTTGTGACGGGGACGATAATGATAACCTGAATTTGTGACGGAGAAACTTTGCGTAGTTTCAAAGATATTGAACATTTTAATTTTCCCATACAAACACTGCAGTAGGGTTACCAATATTGTAGGTTTTATGTAGGACTAAATATATTTTATGGTGTGTTCTTTAATGGACGAAAATCCGTGTATTGGTGATACTAATAAGAACAACTGTAGATATTTAAATCAATAGAAGACAGAAGTGAGGAAGGGGGGTAATTTTTTAATGTTATTGATTATTTACGTGCAGATATCTACTCCTTTTAGTAGGTAGGTATTGGTGTTTTTCATGGTAAGTACATGGTACTTAATGTGTCAGGATAACTAATGCTCTAAGGTATTTAAATGAAAAAATAATGTTTGCTGTAAATAAAATCACATTTATTTATTTGTACCTATACAGCGTTTCAAATGACGACGATCAACTCCATTTGCACTTCAGTAACCCTCGCCTTGTACCACAACGTTGTTTTTACCACCGCCCTAAGTGCTTGAAGCGCAAATGAAGTCGGTGGTCGTCATTTTAATCATAATACCTAGCTGAATATACTTAAATATTCTTCAATACCTATTTATAAAAGACAATTATTACACAAAAACAATCACAGCATCAGTAGCTGCTACCGGCAGATTAGTCGATTAAAAAGAAATCCTTTATTTAAGTAAAAAATATGGTCACCTCACAATATTAGTGGATGTTTGTATGGGAAAGTTTAAATGATCAATATCTTTGAAACTACGCAAAGTTTCTCCGTCACAAATTCAGGTTATCATTATCGTCCCCGTCACAAAATTTTGAACACATTTTGAAGGTCGTAGATCATCAGGCAGCGGAGATACAGGTGTCCAGCCATCTTGAACTTCAGGTTGACTGGACATTAGTTTTTATTGATTTCTCGTAAACCCTTACATGTGCCGCCATAAATCAAACGTTATTACTGTCACAAATTGCGTCACTAAATATTAGTAAAGGAGTCATATTCGAAAACGCTACCGTTATTGAGATTCGAAAGTGCCAGCCAAAAGTTTTATACGTAAATTCAAGATGGCTGGCACAGATTTTTGCATTTTTCTACTAAACCACTGTACGTATCTCAAAACTTTTAGCTCCATGCCTGTCACAAATTTATGTGACGCCCGTTGATATGCAAAAAGTCGTCAAAATCACTTCCGTTACCGAGATTGAGAGACCAGTGAAAAGTGGTTTTTCAAGCTGGCTGGACACGTTTTCGATCGATTATCTAAGATTCTGTAGCGTCACAAATTCTGAGATAAGGGTGTTTAGCCGTCACATAAAGTGCCCTGTTGACCTACTTAAATGCGAGCTATTTTGAAGATTTGTCCAGCCATCCTGAGTGACATCATTTTTGGGTTGCAAAACGTTCAGGCCGAAAAACAATAAATTACAGCTATCTAATTACGCAACACATTTTCGTAAACGATTCCGATTTAATTTGTTTAATTTTGACAGTTCAACAACATTCATTGCGTTATTTACGTTGCTGAGCAGAATTTACTATCGAACTTTTGAAGCAATGGATTAGAAATCTGTTTCAAAGCTATTCAGATTCCGATTGATCGTGAATTAGTAATTAGGGTACAGGTCGGTACCACGGGTACCAGTTTCAATAATTAATAACTAATTAGGTACATGCAATGCACCGCAAGCAGTCAACAATCAATACCAGAGAATAACCGGTGATTTACCGGTAAAAGTACTCGATTGAAATAATCGGTAATTAACCGATTGATCTCCGGTGATCGACGCATCTTATTTTTACCCGACTGCCACAGAAGGAGGGAAATGTTTTTCGAGAGTATGTATGTATGTCTATTTCTTTGGCACGCTCTGTAGCCTAAACGGCTTGATGGATTTTAACATAGGTGTCGTTAGATTCGTCTTAATCGTAGAAGTGACATAGGCATAGGTATAATATGTATGTATTACATCTGCAAGTACAAAAAAAGGGAGGGGAAGGTTTTTTTTTAAATAAATTTCAACAATATTGGTATCAAATAAAAGCTGGTAATGAGTAAATTACAAATTAAGATATATTAATAAAACTAAAAAACTTGAAATAAAGAAAATTATTCAAAAAACAAAAAACCCGACTGCAAAAACACAGAATTTTGGTATCGCAGGCGGGGAGAATAATATAACAATAATAACCGGAAATATGGTGTACTTACCTAACTTTTGTGTGTCCCCGCCTGCGATACCAAAATTCTATAGATTATAATGCTTGTATTTCTCTTTTCAGTTATGTGTTTTTGCAGTCGGGTTTTTTGTTTTATGAATAATTTTCTTTGTTTTAATATAATAAACACCGTTTAGACGAAATAGCCTTTAGCTGTGCCTGCTACTTATAAGGTCAGAGAGAGTATTTTCGGCGACAGGACAAATACTAAATGATAGAAGAAACATGTAACGGTATGTATTTCTTAAGAACGCGGCGACCTTTGAATTATCCGTACAAACGTAATACCTAAATCATTTCCAATTCGAGCATATTTCCACCAAATAAATTTGATATTCGGATTGAAACAATAATTATCTAGGCTTCCAATTCTTTTTTTTTTCAAAAACCTACCTCTACATGAAGTTTAAGCGAATTGCATTTCGTACATTTTTACAGCGTAAATGACTTGTTTTCATATTGTGTTTTCTTTATTATAAACAACAATATTTGTAATATTGTTTCATCACAAGCATAGCTTATATTATCAAGTTACAAATTATAGAAAAAAAATTGGAAAAACATTAAGTTTTCATTCATCATTTTTGGTATTACGGAACACATCCAAATTTCTCATAATTTCAGATAGCTAGTAGTGCTATCGCGTCAAGCAATAATTGTCAATGTGTGTGTGCTCCCTGTAGGTGTTTATCGCTCCGACAGGCACAAGGCACACTAACGCAACGTGCTTAGTTGGAGTTCGTTCATAGTATTTTTTGTCAACTTTAGACGATTAGGTACTTTACAGTGTGCTGCCTGTACCTGTACGCGCGTACTTATTTGTTTGCTAAATTGTATTGTATGTAATATTTCTGACACTCCTCTTGACTTGACCTATTTTTAACCGACTTCAAAAAAAGGAGGAGGTTCTCAGTTCGTCCGATTTTTTTTTAAATGTTTGTTCCCGGAATACTCGAAGACGGCCGGACCGATTTAGAAAATTATTTTTTTGTCAGAAAGGGTTTTTGGAAGAAATTCTTCACAGGTGGTCCCATTGTCATCAAGTCAGGATAGGATGATGGAATCCTGGAGAAGTCGAGGGAACTCTTGAAATATTACAGGCGCACCTATAGCGATTTAGGTATTTTTTATAGTCACTCTTGAATTTGATCTCGGAAAGCACCATTTAGTGAAGTGGAAGTGATGATGAAGACCACAGATGGCCACCGGAACTTATCAATAATACGTATTTCACGGGTTGCGATTAGAGAAGATTACTTTAATATGGTTGCCAAGCCATTTATGCCCGTCACAATACATAGGGTGAAGTGGAGCTAATGGTGAAGTACCAGGAGAACTCCTCAACAATGAACGTCCCTGCATCGGGAAAAGCAATATTTTGTAAAAGGTGATGAGCAGTTGACATTAGGCTATTGTAACTTAGATAAATTACAAACCGACCCACTAAAAAGGAAGAAATAAAAACTTTTTCACTCTTCTTGCTCAAAAAATCCGTCATTGTAGCGTACCAAAGCGGAGATAAAATAGCATATCATCCTCTAGGGGAAAAAGTTTTTTTTTTTAATTTTTGTCTGTTTCCAACGAGCCTACCACCCATAAACGAAAAAGTCTTTGTTTGATCTATATATTATATAAAAAAGAATCCCTATTTCCTTGATCACGGCATCACGCGTGAACGGCTGGACCAATTTCGCTAATTCTTTTTACCCGACTGCCCCAGAAGGAGGGTAATGTTTTTCGAGAGTATGTATGTATGTATGTATGTCTATTTCTTTGGCACGCTCTGTAGCCTAAACGGCTTGATGGATTTTGACATATGAGGTGTCGTAGATTCGTCTTAATTGTAGAAGTGTCATAGGCTATATAATATTTTTATATTGCATCTGCAAATACAAAAAAAAAGGGACGGGAAGGTTTAAAAAAAAAATTATAACAATATTGGTATCAAATAAAAGCTAGTAACGAGTCAATGCCAAATTTTGATTTTTATTAATAAAACTAAAAAGCTTGAAATAAAGAAAATTATTCAAAAAACAAAAAACCCGACTGCAAAAACACATAACTGAAAAGAGAAAAACAAGCATTATAATCTATAGAATTTTGGTATCGCAGGCGGGGCAAACAAAACTTACACCATACGTATATCCGGTTATTAGTTTGTCCCGCCTGCGATACCAAAATTCTATAGATATAATGCTTGTTTTTCTCTTTTCAGTTAGGTGTTTTTGCAGTCGGGTTTTTTGTTTTTTGAATAATTTTCTTTATTTTGTTGTGTTTGTTATCTAGTAAGGAGATGGTTCTTAGGATAGGTTGGTGAAAGTAGGGTAGGTAGGTAGGTAGGTAGGTAGGTATGCAAGTAGGTAGGTATGTATCTTGGTAAAGTGGGTATGTAGGTAAGGTAGGTAGGTATGTATGTATGTATGTAGGTAAGTAGGTACCTACCTACTTACCTACATACATACATACATACATACATACATACCTACCTACCTTCCTACTTACCTACCTAGGTAGGTAAGTAGGAAGGTAGGTAGGTAGGTATGTATGTAGGTATGTGTAATTAGGGTAGGTAGGCAAACCGTAGATGAGTGCATACCCGTGCGAAGCCAGGGCGGGCAGCTAGTTACTACTATTATTCGATAGGTACCTACTTACGTGTCTAAAGAGCCTCAGCTATGGCCTCAGCGAGTATTTTGTAGTTTGTAAGTTACACAATTGACATAAAGCTCATTATGCTTTGACCCAATTTCGTGCCAAAAACTCGCATCCATTCCGTTCTGCGCCAACGAGGTGAGTTCTGGTGAGTATTGGCCGAGACGGTATAAGCTAGTTGCTCTCCGTACGCGACGAAGCCATAGCCACCACCAAGTTGTAGTATTGTAAGTACCTACCTATCATAACGCGGTTGTACGAAGTTTTGTCATGTCATGTCACTGTTCCTTTTCTTTACTTATGTGACCGAGCGGGCGTAATTATTGTCTCAAGGACACTATTGAGAACACTGCTCGCTCTAAATTGAGTTCGCAATGTATTTGCCAAACATGTAAACAAACACGAGTTTTCCACTCAGACGAATATGAACTTTATGCTAGTGTAAATAAAGTTGATTTTAGACTGACTGGTAATGTTGAAAAAGTCATAAAAAAAATATGAAGTTGTAGCGCAAACTGAACCTTATGTGTAGTCCATTACAGTTATTTTTCCAAAAACTCGTGTTTGTTTAGATGTTTGGCAAATGAACTGCGAACGCAGATTTTTATTTGTCGGTGCAGCAGCGGTGCGACATCAGTATGTTCGGATGATAAAAATATAGGTACCGCCACCACGTGTCGCTTGCACTTACGCACATGTCGGTAAAAAATTATGCAGAGCTGCTTGTGCCGTCGTCGCAAAATAATGTCGAGTTCGCCCAGGTTCGCACCGCACGGGCTGTTATTTTCCGTGGGATTTTTTTTTCGCACACTGGATTTTCAACGCGTGTTTTTTCAACTCGCTAGGACGAGAGTGTCCCAGCGCGTTGGATTCTCAACGCTCGGCTCAACACGGAGAGTTTAAAATCCAGTGCGAGACCACCAATAAGAAGTGGAGACCACTCTAAAGGAAATAAATAAACACAAACAGACTTAAAATAAATAATGACAATAATAATACTCGTAGATACTTATCCCAATAATTTATATTTACGCGACGTGCGTATGACTACTCTAGCGTCGTCCGTCGGTCCGCCGATTTACCCACAAGTCCATGCTCGATAACGAAGTATAGGTACCTACACTTCGCGTCAAATAACTTTGGCCGCTCTGAAGTTAGGTTGCGCATGCGTACCTACTGGCATGCGCGCTACAGATTGACTACTCCGCAGTCATATAGAGTCTACTTCAGAGCGGCAAAGTTATTTGACGCGAACTGTTGGTACCTACCTACCTTATTTGTATGACGTATCTACTAGCTAGGTTTTCTCTACAAGGCCTTCTATCTTGAGATTAGTCGAGATATCCTAAAATATTGAGACATCGGCATGGTAAAGAAATTTCCAAAAAACGCATTACTAGTCTGTACATTCACTAGCGATTCCCCAAATTAGTCAACAAAAATAAAGCAAATAATGAACATACCTAATTATTACTCATAATAAGTATTTATGCTGTCGACTCGCTATGAATGAATGGCATACAGTACCTACATCTAGTATTATCCGCTCACACACACTGCGAAGCGCGCCCGTAATCTGTGGCCCCGCCTTCTTTTGTCGAATAGAGATAGCGATATTCCAAACGCATTTTGCTCACGTCTCGAGTTTGCATTTCGTGCCGTAGTACGTCGGCCTCTTAAGAGTACTATTACATATTTTACGCAAATTCATGATTTTTTACGCTCTAGTTCTCAGCAGCAGTATGATTTTTTAATAATATAATAATGTATATCGATAGTGCCATTTTCTTTGTTGTAAGTTGGAGATACACATTTTAATTTTTCTTTTCGTGTAATTTACTATAAATATTTTACGAACTCAGTTTACAAGAAAAACCGTCGGCGATGAAACTTTGACGCTCAAATTCACATTGTTTCATTCAATTCTAATAAAAACAAACATTACTAAAATATACGTTAAATGTTTTACTTGTTTATTGGAGTTCTAGAATTTCTTTAAATTCCTTGAGTTTTCACGGAAAAAATCGTAAAGAAAAGCAATAAATGTCTTGATTCAGCGTCCATTATTTTACAAATAAACACGATTTTATGAAATAAATTAATATGATATAAAACTTCTGTCTACAATGAATACCTACGTTTCATTAGTTTCCGTATCTCAATATAGTAAGACAAAATTACAATAAATAAAATAAAAGTACTATACCTACCGCGTCAATTCAGCAAATTACATGAAAATAATGTGTAACTCCAACTTACAAGAAAGAGAATGGCACTGGTATCGTTATTATAATCAAATAATTAAAATATCTTACTGCTTTTAAAAATTACAGCGTTAAAAATCATGAATTTTCGTAAAAAAACGTACTAGGACTCAAAATCAGCATTTTGTCTTGTTAAAACGTTTTTTTTTTTTTTAAATAAACGATTTTATAAAGTATATCAATTGATTATTATTTCTTGTATAATTTAAAAAAAAAGAAATTTCTTTATTCTCCGGAATCTCCGGTGACCTCCGGTTTTTCACCGGAGATTGCCCAATGCCCAATCACCGGTGAATTCAATCGGTTGTTAAAATCTCGCTCCGGTCATCATCATCATCATCAGCCTATAATGTTCCCACTGCTGGGACACAGGCCTCCTCTCTGTGAGAGGCGGTGGGCCGTAATCTACCACGCGGGCCCAGTGCGGGTTGGTAGACGTCACATGTCTTCGAATTTTTTGGTTCTAAGACATGCCGGTTTCCTCACGATGTTTTCCTTCACCGTTTTGAGAGCAGAGGGCTTAGTGCGAGTTTCATTTCACTCGCACTAAGCCCTCAGTGGTGATGAAATTATTTATTATTTACACAAAGTAAAGCGCCTGCTTGGGTTCGAATTCGAACCCACGACCTACAACTCGTAAGTCGGGGCCGTTACCACTGGGCTGGGCCATCACTGCTCTAATCTCTGTTAAAATCTCGCTCCGGTGCAAACCTCTAATTCATGCATGAAACAAAACGCAATAAAACGCATCCCGGCCTGCGTCTGTTCATAGTCATTCACTCAATACTCAATCACATTCATTTGACAAAAAAATGCATCATTCCGTCCACAGATAAAATTCCGTCTTTCGCTCGCCTGATTAACAAAATAAAAATTTTTGCGGCACTCTAGTGGCGCTGCCTCAGCCCAGCTAAAGTGCCGTAAGAATTGCACTCACTTGTTATTTTGTTTGATTGTTAAGGTTAGTTTCTTTCATCTATCTATAACCGGCTAAAGTTAAGTGCCATAATCCCTTGGCTTAGCAAATGAAAATGGCTAAAAGGTAGGTTAGGTTAGAGAATGTGGTGTTTTACAGCGATCTAACCTCAACAATCAAACAAATACCAAGTGATTAGTGACGTGACTTAGTGACAATGACAATGAAATGCTTACGGCACTTTTAGCCGGGCCGAGGCGGTGTTAAATAATGTGCCACTTTATCCGATAGGGATAGTACCGCTAGTGGCACTCTATACACTGCCTAAAGATAGACTTGCAAATTTTTTCATAATAATTATGAAACAAGAAATTAGGAACTCAGGAAGCTAGTCAAATGAAATCAGCGCCGCCCACCATCCATTCCACACAATTTCAATAGAATACAATCATACACGAACCAGTTCGCTAGATGTTGTGTAAAAATAAAATAAACCAACAAAACGACATTATACAGCAAGAAAAACGATTCTATTATAATCATTCAACTTAAATCAATCCCAATTGAAATACTTTATTACCTAAACTTCGGATAATTGCGGACAAATTTAGTAATAACAGAGATATTTTGACAAAAACATTTACGATAAATCGAAGTTCACGTCCATTTCGGCGTTGGAACTGGAAGCCATTTTACTTACATACCCGGGCAGATCATCGAATTTCAGCGATAAAATCTCAGTTTGAGTAAATAACATCTTTTATAGAATACTAACCTGCGATTTCTTTTTGCAGTTCTTCCTTGGTAATTTCAGTTTCCGACTCGGCCATTTTTTCTGCTTGAACGAGTATTTTCTTTCTTCAGTGTCTGAGAAAAACTTTGCTTGCAAATCTAGCTAGCTAGCCACCATAGAGTATAGTAATATCTAGCCACACAATAATATACCTACGCGCCATGTGCAACACGGCGTCATTGCGAAATTAGCCGAATATCACTTCGGAGCGATTCGTTCGTCCAATGCAATTTGAGCAGATAGTAAACATCACAGTATGAAATTATTGCAATAATAATGTACACAATTATGCATCCTATTGCAAAACAGCAAAGTCGAAATTGGTAAATTTATAAACTGGTGTAGATAGCAAGCTGTTGGAAAGAGTGTACAGTAGTACATGCGTTCATATTACTACAAAGTCAACAAAGTATGATGAATTTGCGAATTATGTGAATATACGGAAACAAAACTTATTTTTATCACTCCATTTACATGAAATGCCTAAAGCTGTATATAAGAGTAAGCATATCGATATATCAACCACAATTTCCAACTAAATTGTATTGTAACATGCAAACGTAAGTGGCTCAAAATGAATGCATCCTTTGAAACGTCAACACCATGCGTGTGTTGTTTATCTGTCAAATCAAATTGTCAATGTCAAAATCCTAACCTCACTCATTGTTCATATGGTTACGTTCTACCGGATTTCTATTTTATGAATTGCACGATTGCGAACAAAAATAATGGCGAAAGTAAAGAATAAGAGAAACTCCGGCCTCGCCGACAAAGTCCACAACAAGAGGAAAACGGAAATCAACAAGAAAAAGATGAATCCGTTCGAAGTACACATCAACAGAGAAAAAATCAAAGTTTTGGGAAAGAAGTCGAAACATGATAGAGGATTGCCAGGTGTCTCTCGAGCTAAAGCTATACAGAAGGTATATGACCACTATAATATATTATAGATTGCAGATAGGTCTAGCAATGCTTTATTTTTACAGTATCTGGCATTTTCTGGGCACGCTCGATCCATCATAGACCTCATCCATCGCTTTCCATCAGGCGAGATCGAGGACATGAGCAGGCCCATTAAGCAATAAAAAAAAAAATTGGTGTCAATATGTCAGCATATTAAACGTGTTGCACCGACCCCAAATAACATCGGACAAAGGCAAGAATATGATGATAATGGCAGCATATTATACTAAGAAATTAGAAATCATTTATTTGCCAATAATTTAATAAACAAACATTCCATTCACTTAGCAACATTGCTATCATTATTAAAAATACTCATATTATTCAAAAACATTCGGAATTAGGCACGAATACCACCGAGGTACCGGTTAGGTACCGATTGTGATCAATAATGCTCAATAAATTACAAACTTTGTATGAACATTGTGAATTTGTGATAAATATTGTCTCTTCAAATTATTATCCAACTCGGCAACAGCGAATACAGGTTTTTTTCTTTCATAATTGAGTCTATGCTTAATCTAGTCTTCTACCTTTCGCCTAATAATTTTCTATTATTTATTAAACAGAGGAAAGAGACGCTAGGAACAGAAATGAAGTTAATGAACAAGACCAATGCGTTCATTGACCGTCGTATCGGAGAGAAGAATAACCAGCTATCGGCTGAAGACCGTATGGTGGCTCGCTTTGCGGCAGAACGGGCTAAGCAACACAACAAGAAGAATATTTATAACTTGGCTGATGATGAAATTCTCACACATAGGTTTGTGACTAAGATTTAAAAAAAAAAAAACTTTATGTCATATAAAAGGTACAAGAGCAGATTTATGCCCGTACCTTCAGCGACAATTAAATGAATACCTAAATAAAAGTACACTGTTAGATTTTCAATGCTAGGCTCATTGCTGAGAGTTAAAAATCCAACAGTGCACTTTTATTTAGGGATACATTTAAGGGTCACGTAGTTGTCAGTGAAAACAGGCATTCATGCCTTAGACATTCTCTATCAGTTTACCAAATAAGAAATAAAGTGGTTGAGAGCTAAAATGGAAGGATTAAAAATCTTTTTAAATAGATCATCAGCATGAATAGTAGCAACATAGATTTTGCCTTCATTCAAAATAAGGGTAGTATTGTATTGACAACTATTTCTTATTACAGAGGTCAAACACTAGAGCAGATTGAAAAGTTCGACGACCCCAGATCTGAGGATGAGGATGATGTAGATGGCAGGAAGTTCGGGGGATTAGGCGGTAAGCTATTATTAAAGTTCCAAGGATCATTTTTTTCAAAATGATGTAATTCTATTACTAAAATAATTATTATAAGTAAGAAACTCTTAAAAAAATACCATTCCTTCTCCAGATGATTTCGTAGCAGAAGGACATTTTGGTGGAGGAATGCTATCCAAAACCGAATCGAAAGACGGCGCAAAATCCCACAAAGACCTCATAGAACAACTCATTGCTGAATCCAAAAAAAGAAAAGCAGAGAAACAGAAGGAAAAAGAACAAACTCTAGATTTAACAGAGAAGTTGGATACAGAATGGAAAGATCTCCAACCAGTAGTGTTTAAGAAAATGAGAACAGAAGAGAAAGAACCTTCTGCAATTGAGAAGCTTCTGAGTCAAGCAGAGAAGAAGAATATGGACTATGATAAAATGATGAGGGAATTGAAGTTTGAGAAGAGAGGCACTGTAAGTAGAAAAAGATAAACTATTAATATTATACACAACATATTCTCACACATTTTCCCTTGGCAGAAACTACAGACCTGCTATTCAAGTTCAAACAAATGTCATTTATTCAAACTGGGCTGAGAATCAGCACTTTTGGAATGTCAAAATTACATAAGACAGTCCCCTAAAACGCCTTACCCTCATCAAAATCATAATCAGCCAATTAATGTTCCCACTGCTGGGAGTGGGACACAGGCCTTCTCTCTGTGAGAGGGAGTGGGCTGTAATCTACCACGCGGGCCCAGTGCGGGTTGGTAGATGTCACATGTCTTCAAATTTTTGGTTCTAGAACATGCCGGTTTCCTTTTGCTTCATCATTAGATGACTTCATTTAATTAGCCTCTAATCTCCCTTTTTAAGGGTTTGCTACTTTTGCATACCAGTATTTTGTACTGAATACTATCATTTGTCTCTTTTAAAATCTAACTCCCAGACTAATGCTAATAAAAATAGTTAATTTCTAACCAAAAAATAAATATACACTACACTATAGTATACATTATACCTTAATTGTAATAACTTTTGTGTTTGTGTGAATTTTAATAAACATCTGTATACTCTCAGACCATATAAAAAACCAAGACATAGCTCTGCAAACAATACAGTGAAGCATGCCAAAACTACACCGCCGCTCTGTGCATACATTTACAACCTTTTACAATGACACTACAATCAAACTACACCACACAAAGTGCACATATGTTTATGAAACCGGCTTCACTTCACTTTTGACAGTGCTCTGTCTTGATCTTTAAGTTGGTCTGAGTGTATAGTAAACTAAAGTAACTGTTAAAACATGTTGACTATGAAATAAATAAACTTGAAACTTTTTTTTATATTATTCCAGCCTTCAGATGGTCTGAAGAACGATGAGAAACAAAAAAAGGAAGAGATGGCGAGATTGGAACAGCTAGAGAAGGAAAGAGAAATGAGAATGATTGGAGATGAAGAGAAGATTGCAGTCAAAGCTAAGCCAACTGCAGGGAAACATAGGTAATGGATGCTACAGTTGCTTGAGCAAGTTCTTACAAGCATATTTTAAGTTTTGTAATGTTGGAAGGATTAAATAATTAATTCTTATACTAGCCATATTTGCGACCTAAATGTATACATTTTTATCCTTCAGATTGATTATAAAAAAATAGTAGACACGTATATTTTTCTTTTTTACGTAATCAAAGTGAGCAGTGGTGGCCCCGTGGTATCGACCCCGACTTACGAGTTGTAGGTCGTGGGTTCGAACCCAAGCAGGCGCTTTACTTTGTGTAAATAATTTCATCACCACTGCTCTCAAAACGGTGAAGGAAAACATCGTGAGGAAACCGGCATGTCCGGCATAAGGAGGCCTGTGTCCCAGCAGTGGGAACATTAATAGGCTGATGATGATGATGACGTAATCAAAAGATTACGGCAATACATTGAGTTAAAATGTGACATGACGTCACTCTCCGGTAGATTTTATACTAAATTGTGACGTAGCGAGCCCCCACTCCCCAATTCGTGTATTCCCGTTCGTCTCACTGATTTTCTTAGAGGGGCGAACGGGAATGATCTAGTAATTTTATTTTTATTTCCCATGCATTGGTCCCACTCATTATTTTTTTATTAATATGGTAAAGCATAAAATAAGTGTCTAATATTTTTTTTTATTATCTGACTGACGGACTAAATAGTTTATTTATTTTTTACCCAGTCAACATTCCCATTTGACCTGATATAGTGGTTGACTTTGTTATTATTATTTCAGATCAGCAGAAGATTTAGATGATAATTTTGAGCTGGAAGATGAACATGATTTTATGCTGGCCTATGATAACGAAGGAAAACCATTGGTGCCTGAAAATGTACTTAAAGATTTTTCAGGTATGATTTTGTTTTATTTTCTTTATAAGTAAAAAAATCCTGTTCTACTAGAGATCGTTGCAGTAAATAGTCGCGAAACAATATTGCAATAAACACTTCACTTAACATATGTAACAGTTTATGTTCTTATCCTTTGGCCTGCATGATGTTTAAATCGCCTATAAATACTACATAAATTCATGCCTTCTTCCCATGGGGTAGGCAGAAACTACAGAACGCCAACTGCTACGATCGTTACATACTACTTTTGCCTCGTTTACGTTCATACATCTGATCATAATTACGCACGCCGGTTGCGAGTACTACGCACCTGACCTTTCTGAAGAACAACCAATAAGGTCACTCTTATTATGTCCTCCTAGGGCGTCCCCTTGCGGCGTTTCCACTTTCATTAAAATTTTTAAAGTATTTTTGTAAAACCTTACCTTACCTAAACCTTACATTTTCGTCGCCCATAAATAATATTACAATTTTAGTTCCAAATGCAAAACCCAAGTTTGAAGATGGGATATCAGACACATCTGATGAGGATGGCGAAGGAGACGATGACGATAGTGACAATGAAGAGAATGAAGCCGAATCAAATGACGATAGTGATGAAAATGCAGAAAGTTCTAAAAAAACAAAATCGAAAGAAAAAGGCAAAGTTAAACTGGTTTCAAACAAAAAAGATGATGACTCAGACTCTGATGAAAGCGAAGCAAGTATTAAAGAAACTAAAAAAAAGGACAAAGGAAAAATTAAATTAATTTCAAATAAAAATGTCTATGGCTCTGATTCTGACGAATCTAGTGATGACGACAGCGATGATATACCACCAGTCGTACAAAATAAGCCAAAAGAAAAACCTAAAACATTAGAAAAAGAAAAAAAATCTGAAGAAAAGAAACCAGCTAAGAAATTAGAAGAAGAAAACACAATTCTATTTCAAAACTCTAAAGCTGAAGAATCCAGCGAGGATGGTGATGAAAGCAGTGAAGAAGAAAGTGAAAGTGAAGGTGATGATGATAATGATAAAGGGAATGAAATAGACTTGAATGACTTAAACGATTTGAAGGTGTCTGACGTAGAAAGTGATGAAGAAGAAGTACCAGAGGATGTGGAGAAAATGGGATCTTTCTTTGATCTTAAAGCTGGAGAGGGTGATCAATTAAAGGTATGTTAGAACATGTTACATAACATAACATCACGCCTGTTTTCCCCGAAAGGTTAGGTAAAGATGTACCTATAGTACACCCACATTTTACCAATTATGTTTATTCAGGTGTCATAGGGACAAGCCTATTGCCATCAACCGGGCAAAAATCCATACTCCGGACTGCTACTGAGAAATTCCTTGTGGAATAACCCAATTACACAGCCCGACCTGAAAATTGAAACCAGAACCTATTGCTCTTATTTCCTTTATTTACTTATTAATTCATTTTAAAATATTTTAATATAATCATAAAAAAAATACATATCAAAATATTAGAAATAGTAGCCCACCGGTATCGGGAACAGGGTCCAAGCTACCGGCGGTCAGGGCTCCAGCGAGAGGAACCTCCTGACAATATCCGTGTCCAGGAGTACCGCTTTCTGAATCAAGTCCTTGATCCAGCTGCCCAACGAGAGCCTCCGTAGGTGTTGGTCGAGGCTCTTGGCTATTAAGCCATTGGCTGATACGACTATTTCGGACTATTATTATTATACAGGGTGGCAGGGACATCGAGGTGGCAGGGACATCGACGCGAAGCCGGTTACCATGGATTCAGTACATGATTCTGAACCCCCCGGCGTTGAAATTCTTCGTCGGTTATTTTAAAAAAAAACAGCTGTTTCATAGAAAAGTGCAATACCTACGCGGTCAAAATGTATGGAGCAGCTGATTTGTTTTTTAATAACCGACGAAAAATTTCAACGCAGGGGGGTTCAGAATCATGTACTGAATCCATGGTAACCGGCTTCGCGTCGATGTCCCGGACACCCCGTATTCATTTATACAAATAATTGATGATTTTTTTGCTATGGTATGATGGAATGGCTATAGTTATTTTCTTTTGCTGTCACATTAAAACATTCCACATCAATGTTCTTAAGTCTCTTTTTGCACACATTGTTATTGGCATACAGGAAGATAGACGATATTATCCATTTTTTGAAATTTTATTCAACATTTACCATGTATATTTTAAGAAAGTTTACTCCGTACGGCATTTCATACAAACTTACAAGCCCTTATTTTTCGAAATGACTGAACCGATTTTAATGAAACTTCATACGCATATGCAGAATACAAAGGTCTAAAAACTTAGTTAAGAACATTTTTGAAAAATAGTGTTACAGCCAAATTAGACCGATTTTAAATTTTCCATAAATAAGACATTTCGAAAATGTTCTTAACTAAGTTTTTAGACCTTTGTATCCTGCATATGCGTATGAAGTTTCATTAAAATCCGTTCAGTCATTTAAAAAAATAAGGGCTTGTAAGATTGTATGAAATGCCGTTCGGCGTAAACCCTCTTAAAGAATGGCAATGTAGCTTATCTCCCCCGGAATTAAATTACTGGATAATTTAGGCCAGTAATTAGTATTAAGAATGGTCTCAAAATAGACCCTTGAGGGAAACCTATTTGCACATAAAAAAACGTTTTAGTTAGAGGGACTCTTTTTGTACTGACATTTGCCACTATCAATTGGAAAAGGTAGATAAAAGGATTATATGCACAACTACAACACAAATAGAAAAAAATGAGAAACATGGTACTGTGCTATGATTAACTTTATCAAATGTATTCGGCAGATCGCTATGGTTGTCAAACAAATAAGTTATTGCAATCGTATTATTAACAAGAGTGAAGCTAATTCCCCTGTCTCCCTCGGTAATAGTTGTTGGTTGTTATGGAGAATAATATAGTATTTTCAAGTTTATTCCTGATTCCTCACAGTTAAATACTTATCTTTATTTCGTTACAGGAATTATTAACCGGGAAGACTCCAGCGCAACAGTCCAGTGCCTTACAAAGCCTTATTAAAAGTTACGATCCAAGTCTCGCAGTAAATAACAAAGATAAACTTAGTAAATTATTCGCATATATGCTGCAATATATTAATGATATATTTACCGACTTGAAAGAAGAAAGTGATATAATCAAATCATTTCTTATCTTCGACAGACTAGCTCCACATTTCTATGATTTAGCTCAAACAAATAAAGTTTCAACTAAGAAATATGTAGTAGAATTACTGAAAGAAAAGTATGGGAATTTTAAAAAGAGGCAAAAACGTGTTCCTGATTTGGATACTTTGATATTTTTCAAATTAATTTCTCTGTTATATCCAACATCAGATTTCAGACATCCAGTCACTACACCATCTTTGATTTTCATGTCAGAAATTTTAACTTACTGTAGGTTCAACGACGCATATTCGTTATCTAGAGGTTTATTTATAACTACCCTCATTTTAGAATACACAATGTTATCAAAAAGGTTAGTACCTTCCGCTATAAATTTTCTAAGAGGCATTTTATATTTAAGCGCAAACACTACAATTTTAAATCCCATACAAGTCGTCCCACCATTTAGGTTACATAAAGACTCCAAAATTTTGAATTTAGAAGAAGACTGTTCTAAAATGGACGTCGGAAGCAAGATGGCCGCTCGCGATTTGTCTCTAACAGAAATAAACGAGGATTTCAAAATACGTTGTTTGTTGTCGAGTATGGGGATTATGAAGGAGTTTTTCGACTATTTCAATGATATTGAGGCCCAAGTTTATTTATTTGAGCCTCATTTGAGGATGATAGGTAGGATTGACTTGGATATGTACCCTGCAAAGGTTGCTAATAGGGCAAATCAGATTGTTAAGTACATGAAGGCTGGTTTGGAGGTGAAGACGTTTACTCCGCTAAGTAGAGAGAAAAAGAGGCCGAAAGCTTTGAGGCTGTATGAACCGGATATACAGGAAGTGTGAGTATAGATATTTGTTCTTTTTGGTCTGTTGCCAGTTCTTTTCGAAAATATGGTACTTTTTATTATTTACTAGCTTCCGCCAGCGGCTTCGCCCGCGTGTTAAATTTATAAGTTATAGCTTACTTTATTATGTTTTAAAGATCTAAGCATACAAATAGGGACAGACAGCGGAAAGCGAGTTTGTTTTATAATAATGTAGTGTTGTAGGGTAAAGTGACGGTGTAGGGACACTGGACAGTCTAGCAAGTTTCGCTTGGTCTGGTCACACTCTGCACTCCCTCTATTAGTAGGTAGCTAAATATGATTTTGCTAGATTGCACAACACATGACCTGATATTTTTTTCCAGGTGCAAAAGTCTACATACAGATCTAGCATATCACTTGGTAAAAAACTGAAAGTCGAAATGTGCAATATCCTTTCGAAACCAGAGTACGTTTTGGTAAAAGAAAAACTCAATATTCTATCTTCTATTTTACAGGTTCACAGGCAGCAAGAGTTCGAAACTATCTCGTGAACAGGCAGAGTCGCAGCGATTGAAGAGCAAATATAAGAAGGAGATGAAGGGAGCACTCAGAGAGATCAGGAGAGACAAGTCTTACATCGGATCTGTCAAGATCAGGCAGAAGATTCATGGGTGAGTTAACGTATCATTTTAAACTAGTTGCGTGCCGCGGTTTCTCCCGCATGAGTCTCGAACCCGTGGGTATATCAAGATAATAAGTATCCTATGTCTCAATCCAGGCCATGGTCTACCCATGTACAGTACGACACAACTTAGATGTAGCATAGATTTGAAAATTTTCATTCATTCATTTAAATGTTACGAATGTATTTGGCTATAAGACTTTACAAGTTATTGCGTTTTCGAAAGATCATTTTCACCTAAAGCAGTAATAGCGATTGGTGATTTTGAAGGCGCACTCAGTTCGGATGGTGATCGGTTTTACGAATTTTGCCGGTGCTACATCTAAGTTGTGTCGTACTGTACCAAATTTCATCTAAATCCATTCGGCCGTTTTAGCGTGAAACCGTAGCAAACAATCCAACAAACAAAGTTACTTTCGCTTTTATTCGTTGGAATTACGATAGACAGAAAGAAAAATAAATTCTATTAACTGGCGAATTGCTGTACACCGCAAATACCTATTAATTGAATGTACTAAGCTGATTTTAGAATAAAACAATTTTGAAACTGAATTACCCTAGTTCATAAAGTTAAAACCTTTGAATTATTGAAGTGATAACTTCTTATGGGAGGGTAAACCGCTTCGTAACGTAACGCGTTACGGCCTGTCTGTCTGGCATCTGGCTTCCCTTAGTTTTACTTGGATTAGTTTAAGTTATCACTTCTGTCGAGCGTCCCGAGATGCACACGTTTTTTTTTTGTTTATTGACTCGTCATTACTTTGCACAGCTTTTATACGCAAAGGCTGTGTATTTAATTTGCCTTTGTGCCTAAATGCCCAGAAGTCTGCTGCGCATCGACATCGACATCCATTCGATACCCAGTGGACTGGGTGAATTTTGTCGATTTGTGATTCAAAATTATCGATATATCAAATATTTTATTTTGATTTACATTTTTTTTAACTAATTTTTTAAAATAATATTTTTCGATTTCCTAATACAGAGCCCTCCCAAAGCTTAAGGGTCGCGCCACATCTGCCGAACGTTCCGCGGCGGAACGTTCGGTTGAATACGCTCCTAATGTTTTTCAAGTTACCTATGACACATCAGCCAAACGTTACGTCCATAGAAATGCAAGCAAACATGACGCGACGGAACGTTACGTCGCGGAACGTTCGGCAGGTGTGGCGCGATCCTAAGTTTCATTGAAAATTCACCATTTATACAACATCAATTCTTATATGCTCTGTCTCTTTCTAGCGACAACATTCGAAGAGAGAAGGTAAAACAGATCTACAAGGACGCGTCTATACAACAAGGAGAACTAAACAAAATGAAACGCACGAAGTGATACCAGCTGTATATTTGTTGATAACAGAAATAAAGTTGTATAATACTGATTACATTTGACTTTTAACTTACTTGTTACATACTGCTGGAGCTGTGTTTTACGTACAGATGGTGCAGATAAAGAGATGGGAGATTTTTTTTGTCTAATGGGCAACACCTAATAATATCCTTTAGCTGCCCAAAACCATGGAAAAGAAACATGTAAACATGTTTAAAATCCAGCTCTTCTTGTTTTGTTAGTTAGAAAAAGATAGCAATATTATTTTAAATATTCAGTGCACTTATTGAATTATTTATTTATTTAACCATTTAGGATGTACACATTTAAAAACAAACAAGAAGAAAAGAACAGAAAAATAACTACAAAGGTGATGCTTAATTATCCTTAGATTTAGTACCCAATTCTGCCACCATGCAGCATTGCTATGTTCAGATAAAAAAGTAACACCACAACTTTAAAGGCTGGCAATACAAATCAGAAAAAACTTTGGTATTTGAGGTAGCTTTTTATCGGTAATACAGTTGGTCCGATACCCAACATTAAAAAATACTGTAATCTATAAACAAAAACAACCCGTAAAATTATTGATCTCCATCGAACTTATCGCCATCGATTTTCTTCTCATTTATAGGCTTGTTGAGCTCCCAAATAGAATAGTTAAGACAAGTCGCGAAGGCAAGCCAAGCGAGGTAGGGTATCATAAAGTAGCCGGTCGTCGGGGTCACCTTGTAGAAACTGACTGTGCAGGCTACTGCAGCGGCGTCTAGGACCAGCATGTGGAGGAGACCCTGAAAATAGAAACGAGTTTGTATATGAATGGTATAACATTACTTCAGTTATTTTGTAAGAACAGTAACCGTGTCGTGCTTATACACAGGCCCGCCACATGATAACGGGGGGCCCGGGGACAATCTTTCGAACTGGGGCCACATACAAAATTGAAAAAAAGCTCAGTTTTTCAAACGAAAAAGTAAATGGACAAGTGGAAAAAAGAATTTTGGGGCAATTTGGGAGCCCAAGGTGGGGGGCCTGGGGCAATTTGTCCCAGCTGCCCCTCCCAGTTAGTTAGTTTTGTACATTTTGCAGGTATTTGGTAACACCAAATACATTTTTAGAAGGTTGAAGAAACGGTCACAACTCAGCTCCGACAACTCGAACCCAACCAGTTGACTTCGACAATTCGACCCTAACAAGTTGACTTTAACAACTCGACCCCATCAAGTTAACTTCGATAACTTAGACGATACCAAATTTTATAAAACATTATTATAACTCTATGCTCCGCTTCCGGAATACTTGTCAGTAAAAGATTTTTATTTGTCGCGTAAAACACTCTAAAATTACAATAGGTATTTATTTACCAGTCCAATTTTATGCCATCCAAAGAAGACAGGTGTCCATGTCCAGTTGAGGATAAGCTGACCTCCATACAGCGCAAGTGGTAACACTGAGGCATCTGAAAATAAAATGTTGTGTAAATGAGCTCCCCATACACAAGTCTTCAAACATTAGCCTACGAGTGTGTACGCCGATACCCATTTAGGCTGTACCAAATTAGACTGTCTAATTTTGGCACCAACTCTGGAGTAATAAGGAGTCAGAAATTTAATAAGGTACCTACGCGTAACGCGAGAATGCAATAATCATTTTGCAAGACATCTTGCTGACGCAGACCTTGCAGCCTCTTCCCGCACGTCGCAGCGCATTTCATGCAGCACGTGCTTTTATGCAATACGATACGATAATTATTTCAATTTTCAGTGTTTGATAAATCTACTTACAACGTTTACGTCAGTAAAACCAAAGCGCGCACGCATGAGAGAGCGAGTGTGTTTTAGTTTTACGATGGTTTTACGTGGGTGGAGTGACCGGGGTCGTAAGTACCTACCTACCTAAGCTAAGTTAAGCTAAACAGTGATAAATGGGATAACAGGGTTTTTTATAATTACCTGTAAATCCTCCACTTTCTGTATAAACGAGATAAGAAGCGTATCCCATCCCAGAGTAAAGGACAGTCCATGCGGGACCGAACAGCCAGGGCGGTGGCGTCCAGGAGGGCTTCTTCAGCAGCTGGTACCACGCCTTGCCGTCAGGCTTTTTGACTTGACCCCTCATCGTCAAAGTGCTGACCCATCCACCCATGTTGGGCGCCAGAATAGCGCCAAGTATTCCCCAGTTTACCATCGTGTCTGTGGAATAAGATATTGTATTTTACAAACGTTGCTTGTAAGCTATTCCCTTATAGGTAAACCCTGGTAAGAATACGACCAATAAACCAAAGGGAGACGGAAGAAAGTAGCAAAGCAGAGGGTCGTTTGTTCAACAATGGTAAACAGAAAGCCAGCCTGATTTCTAGACATGTAGTATACTATATATTATGTTTGACGGTTTCTAGTGACTATGCCTATGCCTATGCACGTGGGCCCCACCTCGTAGAGTATATAATTATGTTCTGTGGACCCCACACGCTGGCCCGCTATAGTTCAGTCAGGTTCAGTTCCAGTCAGTTCCAGTGCTTTAAAAAAAAATCCCATGGGTAAATAATGCGTTCCGTTTATATTAGTTATGAAAATTATAATTTTAATAGTATTTTTTTGTGTACAGGAAATGACTCCTGTTTCGTAGTTACTGACCTATTAAAACTGGAAGCCTAAAAATAACAATACTATTTTGGATTGGTGATTGATCTCTTATCAACCATTAGAAATACGTAAAGGAAATCTCAGTTGCATGTTTACACCTTAAAACGGAACGATGCAATCATCTGACAACAGTGACATTATGTCACTCAGGCTATTACCCTACAAAATTAAAAAGTACCAAATCTTCATTGTTTTCCCATATATTTGCATTACCCTTAAATTTTATGGCGTAACATTTGTTCCGGGAAGCTGATTTCACTTGGAAATTTTTATTTTCACTTTTACAAGACAATTTCTGCGTCTAACAGCAGATTTTCTAAGCAAAAACTTGATCAAGTAAGTAGTCAACTTTAACTTTAATTATATCTCACCTTTCTAGCAGTTTTCCGGCGTTTTCTAATTTAAATAAATTGCGTAATGTGGAAGACTCACTCACTCACGAATAACTTAGCAGTACATTAGAATTTTGGCTCAATCATCGTTGATAATAGCGTAGCGTACGTTACGTCACTCGTAATTAACTGCCTAAGTAATACTACTGGTAAGTTTTTTCAATATCTAATCTAATCGGTCGACACGCGAACTTTAATCGATATTGGAAGACCGGCTTTTTTTATCATTAAATTTTGTAACAGGCATAGACGACATATGTACTGTTTCTTATTTATCTTAAGTGTCTGTCGAAAAGAATTAAATATATCAGAAGAATGGAGCTCGAAAGGTATGATAGTTCAAAGTATAAAGGATAGTATAGGTACTTACCTACTTAAAAGGTGAAGTTGTTGACTAAGTTGACTAGTTGTAGTATCAAGTTGATTGTGATTAAACCCATTATGGCGCCTGAAAGGTAGGTATGTCTTAAACCTAAACGGCTCTCAGATTCTGACCGCATTTATTAAAGTTTTAATCACGCTTAGGTACCTATAAAATCAAGTAAAAGTGCTCTTTGCTGCAATCAGCAACAGCTGTATCTTTGCAATGCACTTAAACAGTTCTTAATATTTATGTGAAAATTATTCAGATACTTAACTTATTTTGAAAGAAGTATCAATACTGCCATTGCCCCTATAAAACTGTGTTATTTATACTTAACTTGCTGTCCAACAGATGTTTACCTATCATAATTTCAATTCTCATTTTTTTTAAACATTTACACACAACACATTTCCCTCTGGAATTTCTCAGTAGCAGCCCGGAGTCTGGGTTTGTGCCCGTTTGATAGACTTGCGGCTGATGTTATATTATGTTACATTCTAGACAGATCTACCAATAAATGTAGTAGGATAAACTAGGATCACAACGGTATAAAATTGATAAAATTCTATAATGTCATTCATCATGGATTTATTGATTGGTGAATCAAATAAATCAATGAATCATGAATTCATGATTGATTATTGAGGGTGTTCTAGGTTTTGTCAGCTTAAAGCTTAAGATACTTTTTTACCCAACTTCCCCAGGAGGAGGGTTATGTTTTTTTACTATTAAAATAGTTTTGGTTTGTCATACTGTAATTGCAGAAGTAAAAAAACTAATTAAAAATAATCATTTCCTTATGTTTCTCTGCAGAGACTAGATCCGTTAAGTATATACTAGTGAGTGGAGATTATGTGATAATTTGCTCAATATAATTGTGCATTAGTATCCATCCATAAACATTATAGGAAGTCACAATTGCATGGTTATAATAGCCATTCAATGTCATTCAACCATTAACCAAAATCTCTCTATTTGAAGTAATTTTACTATGATTTCATCATTAAAGCATCACATCACATCACATCAAGGAACATCAACCTCCATAGAATGATAGATACAACAAAATGCAAGCTGGCAACTAATTAGTTCTACCCTCTCTTTCAGCGTTAACGAATTCATCATGGCAAACTTGTCCGCTATTGGTTCCATCATCCTACCCAACTTGGGAGGATGGGCTAATGGTTTGTACTTCGCTGGACAAATCCGCAAAGAACCGGGACAGAAGGCCTGGTACGATGACCTCAAGAAGCCTTGCTGGAACCCCCCCAAGTGGGTGTTTGGACCTGCATGGACTGTTCTGTATAGCAGCATGGGATATGCCTCATATATAATTTACGAAGAGTGCGGTGGATTCCAAGGTAAGCTTTTTAAATATGTACTTTATTTTATATGGGGTTGTTGCACTTAAAAACAAGAATCCCTAATAATTTGTTTTTTATTTTTTATTAATAAGTTATCTCTCTGAAAAGCCACCATAATTCAAGGGATAACACTTTAAACTTACTGGGGTTGGATACAAAACATTCTCATTTAGTGATACAATTCAAACCAACTGACTGGCTAATCTTTTTACCCGACTGCCCCAAAAGGAGGCTAATGCTTAGCAAGAGTAGGTATTTATGTATGTTTAGTCTATTTCTTTGACACGCTCTGTAGCCTAAATGGCTTGATGGACTTAAACATAGGAGGTGTCGTTTGATTCGTCTTAATTGTGGGAGATACATAGGCTATATAATATTTATATATTACATCTGAAAATACAAAAAAAGGGAGGGGAAGGTTTTAACAAAAAAAAAAAAAAAATTACTTGCAACAATATTGGTATTTAAAAAAAACTAAGAAATGAGTAAATTCCAAATATAGATCTATATAAAACTAAAAAGCTTGAAATAAAGCAAATTATTAAAAACAAAAACTCTACTGCAAATCTCATAACTGAAAATAGATAAACAAGCATTATAATCTATAGAATACTAGTGGACCTGGCAGACATTGTCCTGCCTGAACAGCACCACCTACCGGGTCCAATTGTATTTTCAAACCATCCAGGGACCTACTCAAATTTCATCGAAATTGGTCCAGCCGTTTAGGAGGAGTTAGGTGACAAACACCTTTGCGGAATTATATATAATTATAAAGATTAGTATTGCAGGCGGGGAGTAACAAAAGTTAAAACATATTTAAGGTTTTTGGTTTGTCCCCACCTGCAATACCAAAATTCTACAGGTTATGCAATGATCTAATGAGTATTTGCAGTCTGGTTTTTTGTTTTTTTGTACCACAGCAGGTGTTAATATTCTCTATCTCATGTGAAAGAAGAATTATCCTAAAATTCAATATCAATGAATGAAATGTGAAAAGTCTCTAGAATCAAATAGAATTTATTACATAAAGATAATACGACTTACATGGATAATCTTTTATTTGAGGACTGATAACATATCTGTTTGTAGTGAGTGAGTAAGATATATCACTTGTTGTCAACTGATAGTAACATGCATATTTAGGTATTTTTGTATTTCATAATACCTACTAAGTGTTAACTCAGCTTAAAACGGCTAAAGAAAAATATCCGTGATTCTTTGATAATATCGGCCGGCCCCTTTTAACGAGCCATATGAGAAACGTCGTTCAAAAAAAATAAGAACGCGTCACACAGAGCTTATTTTAAGACGCAGATAATGCCAGTGACCTTGAGTGGTTAGCTTTAGCTTGCGTGTTCTGTACTGAGCTCACGCAACGTACGTTCAGCCAGTAATAGGACTCGCCCATCCAAGAACGCTGTCCTAAATTAGATGCATTATTTATACATAAAACAAAAGGTATTTTAATAAAACACGTATACTAAAAGATCAATAATTAATTTATCTTTAAAATGGAGAAAAAATCAGAAAAATACGCTTGATAGATTTTGCGTGATTCTCGGTATTTTATCTGCGTTTGTCATAACTTTAAAAATTAATTTCACTATATAAACAGAATCTAAAATATTCATATACTTACCTATTAAGTTATTAAGAAAATGCTCTAATTTAACAAATAATATTTTTTCCAAATCACTACTCGTTTAGGCGTGATCTTCAGTATAAAATAATTTAAAATCGCCTATCGTCGCCTTAATGATGTCTTAAAGTTGAGTTGTGTGAGCATTACGGCAAGAATGTACAACATGCTGGCCTTCATTGGCCACAGATTATGACTAAATACAACATACTTATAATGCTAAATACAACACATCTTCACTATTGCATCAGCACATCAAAATATTACTCAAAGGTAAACACACCTTTGATCAATTACATCATACTCATGTGAAATCAGTTATTAGTAAGACGGTAAAACTACTAAAATGTGTAAAATCAGTCGCCATGAGTCATCATTATTGCTTAAAATAAATAATATTTGGTTGTTATTGATGATAAGTGTTTTACCTATTACCACAACCACAAATGCTAGTTTGGGTTTCCCAGCAGGAAGTTCTTCCAGGATATACCTAACTAACAATTTAATAATTATTCTTCGCAACTTTGTCTCTTGGTCAAGACAATGCCGATTTAGCACAAAATACTAGGTATTATTTATACAAAATCTTTGTATCTTAATCTTGTATATCGCTTATAAATACGAAATCCGATATTGGTTTAAATCTATAAATCAAGTACAACAATCACGTAATCAAGTAATAACACTGAATAAGGTAAAAAAAAAGCATTTGGGAACTTTAAAATGCTTTGTTTTTACACCTAAAACAAAATATCCACTGCTACGATATTAATTATTGTAATAGCTGCGCCCCGCGGTTTCACCCGCATAAGTCTCGATCCCGTGGGAATATCGGGATAAAAGGAATCCTATGTCTTTCTCCAAGTCATAGGCTACCCATGTGCCAAATTTCATCCAAATCTATTCAGCCGTTTTAGCGTGAAACCGTAACAAACAAACTCACTTTCGCATTTATAATATTATTAGTTAGGATATTAACGTAATTCAATATGTTCTTTTAGTCATATTTATAAAGGAATTGGGGGAGGCCTTTGCCCAGCATTAGGATTTACTTAGCCTATACTAGGCTAAGTAAAAAACAAAAAAAAACGACGCAGTCTGGGACTGCTGATTGAAGTGTAAACGAAGTAACGCCATCTAACGAAAATCTCAGGAATTTATGTGGCTTGCTGTCAGTACAAGAACGAAAGCTGTAGCTCTATTAAAAAAAAAAACAAAAAAAAAAACAGAGTGCGCTGTCAACAAAAACTTGAACGTCTTACGAATTTTCGATTAGGTCACGTGTCCTGACGCGAGTTTAAAATTTTTTACCCGCTAAAGAAGTTTTCACTTGAAAAATAGGAAAATATTGGACAGCACTTTGCGACTTTGGCAACTTTTAGAATGCACCCTTTTATTTTAAGTTACTCTCATCTATATTAAAGTGTAAACTTTTACTTCATTTACTTCCAGATGAAGCAGTGTTGCCTCTGACCCTGTACGGAGGTCAGTTGCTCCTCAACTGGGCGTGGACACCTATCTTCTTCGGTTTGAAGGACTTTAAACTGGTTAGTATAATTATCATGATCGCGTTTGCCTGTACGTCCGCGTTGTTTTTTTAAACCACGCAGCAGTTATTTAATGAGGTTTTCACCATAGTTTAGTTAGAGAATTTATTCCGGAAGTTTTATAAGGCAGATGTGAGTGAAAACGCCGTGAGGGAAAGCACTAAGAGGACAGATAGTGCCATTATCAGTGGTGTTCTTCAGAAAGGTCAGGTGCGTAGTACAGACGCCAGCACATCAAGTTACTACAATCTGTCAAATTTCTTTAATAGATTTTCAACTTTATCGCTATAGAATAAGGTTCAATGTTGATTGGGAAAATTTGACAGATTGGAGTAGGTTGATGTGCTGGCGTCTGTACCTATTTGCAACCGCGTGTATGACCAGATATATGAATTAAGCAAAAGGAGTATGTAAAGATCATAGCAGGTGGCGTTCTGTAGTTTCTGCCTACCCCCATGGGAAGAAGGCGTTAGTTTATGTACTATCGCGGGCGCGCATATCTGAACACCGTAAGGACTATTCCTGCTTGCAGCGCTCTGCCGCTTTAGTAACGCTTAGGTACCTACAAAAAAAAAGGTGCGATAAGCAGATATGGTCATCGTGTGCATGGGATTTTGTTTTCAAAGTGGTTAGACATTCGTGACCGCGATGGTACGCATGTATGTTTACGAAGTTGTGTTCTAAATCATCTTCATTTATTACAGGCTTTTATCGAAATCTCAGTGCTGTCAGCCGCAGCCGTGGCCACCACTCTCTCGTTCTTCCCCATCAGCCACAAGGCTGGGTTCCTCATGCTGCCATACCTGGCATGGCTGGGTTATGCCAGCTCCTTGTCTTACTACATCTGGAGGAACAACCCGAAAACCGACGGACCCACAGTCCGCGAGATAAAGGATGAGAAGAGCCAGTGAAGGTTTGTATTTTTTTCTATTGGTATTTTGTCATTTTAGAAAGAAGAGGAAGAGGATTCCCTAATCGAGACGATATTTACGAAAGTCTGTGGCAATTATTTATTTATAGAAATCGAATTCCAAAACTGTCGATACGAGTGTTTTACTTAGCCGTAGCTTTTTTTCACGAATTACACATACGAGTAAAATACATTCTGCTATACGGTTCGCGTCAAATAACCTTGCGGCTCTGAAGTAGGCTACAAGTGACTGCGCAGTAGTCAAGTTTACAACAAAAACAGTAGCGCGCATGCCAGCACGCATGCGCAACCTCACTTCAGAGCGGCAAAGTTATTTGACGCGAACTGTAAGTATTGGGAAAAGTTGTATATTTATTTGCCTGTCTCTTGTAAATTTTGTATGCCTTGATCGTAAAGTCTTTTTTACTTTCTTTCTTTTTTGTTTTGACGAGACGAGAGAGAGATTTTTTCATTACACAACTCAAAGCTTTTAAAGAATTTTGGATTATTATTTATTATACTCAACCTGTTTTCTTCTTTTACAGATAATAATCAACAACGAAAAGCGCTTAATAACTTAACTATTTTCTTAAGTCTTCGAACAACAATGTGTTCTTAGTTTTAGAAGCATATTTCACGCAATAAGTGCAATTTCTAATATTTTAAGTAATAACTAGGGTGATAGCTTTTCGCTATTGGTAAGGTCTTGGGTAGCAGTTGAGACAGTGAATTTGATTAAATCACCTGGACGAGAGTGCTTTATGAACCCTGGCGGTGTTAAATGCAGCCTTTCGGGGCTTAATGCGGCCTGGCAGGGTTAAATGCAGCGTTTTGGGGCTAAATGAGGCCTTGTAAAGCTTAATACGGTCTTTCGGGGCCTATTATAATACGGGTTTTCCGAACTTGTGCGGCCCGTTAAATAGTATTATTATTTGACGCTCAAAACATACTAATATTTATTCGCACAAAAACATCACTTCGCCTTCCACAAATTAGGGGTCCGCAGCAAAAAGTATATCGGAGAAACCCATTTATAAAGCTAGATTTATTCTTAATTCACTGTCTTGTACATGTACTAAACTGTTGTATAACATCTTATAAATACACACAACTTTGTGAATGTAATCGTTGACTACATAATAACAGTATTTGTATAGCATTTATCTATCAATATAAAATATTGTCTTAGAAACGGCGACTATTATTGTCAATGTATAATCTGTTGTATAATCAATAATAATGTATTGTGCAATTATTAGAAATACATTTTACTAACGCATTTATTCTAGAAATTTTATAGGAATTGTTTTTTTTTTGTGGGTAGTATTTGCATTTATTAGATCAGCGTTAGAAGTACCTTTATTGGTATAGTGAACTATAATAACACAGCTTGCGGTTAGCAACTCAAATTGGGAAATAATTAATAGATTATTTCTTTAGAAAAATCAAATGGTTATTTCTTACGTTATTCATGTTTAATCTGTCAAGTCAATTTTGAATTTGGAATACCGCAATAATCACGACAATAAACTTACAAATACCCGCAATAATTGTTGTATTCTTATTAATGTACCCTCAAATAACAAAGTTGTATTTATTTATCTGTATTTTAGATATAAGTGGAAAGTGTCCTTGGAATCACAAATTATTTAATTATTATGCATTCCTGGATTGCATTTACCTTCATATATTTTTGAAACCAAATCGTAAATTATGTAGTAGGTATTCGAAAAGTATATTATTTGTGCAAATTGTAGATTTATCGAATATTTATTGTTTGGAGTAATTGTCTATTAATAAATTACTGAAATATTATGGTTTTGTGTTTATTTTATCTCAGCATGTAAAACCTTACGCCATATTTATGCAGTTACAGGCTTCATGCGACCTTGAGTCCAGCGTAACAAGAAGTCTGCTTAAGTAACCTACCAAAATTGGTTTTAGGCTGTTCTTTGATCTGTAGGCATCTTTTTTTCAAGCTTCTCAAGCCATCCTCACATTTTTTTTGTTTTGTTATTTCTTTGTGTAATAAATTCGTAAATGCACGAATCTCAAATACAAAAATGTTTTTATTTATACAAGCTTCCAGTGACTTGGTTAATGGTTTTTTTTTTTTAAGTGAAAACTTTAGGCGTGTTGAGCACTTTTTTCATGGAACTCGCGTCATCGTCACCGAAGTCGCGTTGAGCACTTTTTTGTTGACAGCGCACTCCGTTTTATTTTTTTGTATTTTTTTTAATGGAGCTTCAGCTTTCGTTCTTGTACTGACAGCAAACCACAGATATTCCTGACATTTTCGTTGGATGGCGTTACTTAGTTTTCACTTCTATCGGCAGTCCCAGACTGCCCCGTTTTTTTTTTACTCTTTCTGGATGCACTCTATCAGAAGTTCAGAACACGGTAAGTGTCCTCAACTTTTACATTTTGGACAATATAGTAAGCAGAGGAACCTAACCTTATCGCCTTTTAAAACATTTCTAAAAGGAAGATTACGGTCTTATCCCTTACCGATCGTTTTCATGCAAAAAGCATATCCACATAAAACCCTTGAAACTATTATCGGACATTTAAAACTAATGGCACTATAAATACGTCTTATCTCTTCGAATTGTTACTCTAAGCCGTTGAGATAAGGTCTGTTTCTGCACAAAAACTCGTCACAGAAGGATTAGCTGCTTAGATCTGTGTCGCAACTTTGATTTATTTGGTCCGTACTATTGGTGCGATGTTTTAGTTTCGCTAAGTGGGATCACGGGGATCGGGAAACACGCCAAGTGGCGATCTTATGGCTACTCAAACTATGGGAAGTGGACATAAAGTTTTGTAGGAGAAGCTTCCTGTGAATGAAAGGGATCTTCCGGAGTTCTACTATCGTTAACCTATAAATTATTTTTGTCGTCCAGCAAAATTGTTCGCGGTATTGATATCTACCTATTATAGATAAACTTCATGTTTAAAGGTTACCTATAAAGATATTTAATTGACTCAGACGTGACTTTCCTCCTCACCGGACACGGCTGCTTTGGGAGGATCCTGTTCCGGATAAGGCGGGAGGAAACGCCCGGGTGTCACCACTGTGTGGATCGCCCGGAGGACACGGTGGAGCATATAAAGGGTTTCCGTGGCCCCTGGCAACGTACAGGGCCAAAACCAACCCGTGTTCCGAACACGGGTGGGTTTTGGCCCTGCAGTGGGACAACTAGATATTTTAACCCTGTTTCCTATTAAAGAAGGCTGATTGTTTAATTTTTAATCTATACTTTAATTTTTAAATATAAAGCTGAAGAGTTTGTTTGTTTGCTTGAACGCGCTAATCTCAGGAACTACCAGTCCGATTTGAACATTTTTTTCAGTGTTAGATAGCCCATTTATCGAGGAAGGCTATAGGTTAGGTATATATTATCACGCTAAGACTAATAGGAGCGGAGCATCTATGAAGAATGTGAAAACCGGGGGATTTTTTAGCGTTAGCCCAAAATAACTAATCCACGCGGACGAAGTCGCGGGCAGAAGCTAGTAATAAATATTTTGATAAGGTACTGATTGAATTCCTTTAACTTTACAATTAACATTATATAATTGAATATTATACTATACACCATACTAAATTTAAATAAAAAAACTGCTAAGTCCTCAAGCAAATTAAAATTGCTAAATAATTGTTTTCCTAAATTTTATAAAATGTGTATAAGATAGGCTGCTACATACATGGGCGTACCCAGCTTTTGGCCCGGGGGGGGGGGGGGGGCATATCAGAAATCCCCCCCCCCCACATGTCGTTTGATATTGCTACTGTGTTCGTGTATTTTTAACCGACTTCAAAAACGAAGGACATATTAAGCTTTTTTTTATACGTAAGTATGTTTTTTACCAATTGTGGACCGAATATAATTTTCTTTTTTTAAATGATACACGAAATTTCAAAATTGCTTCACAATTGACGAAAATATCGTTAACCATAGTAAAAAAAAACGGTAGAACATAGAACGTCCTCCTTTTTTTAAAGTCGGTCATGCATACCTAAACATAATAAGTAGATACAACATGAAAAGCCGCGCAGCGCGGTTTTTTTTAAAATATAATAAAAATAATGTAGTGTAATTATAAAGGAAGTCTTATCGTGACTGTAACTTAACTTTTATCGACAACAGTACCTACTTATATAAAATCCAGGGGGGGCAGCTGCCCTCCATTGCCCCCCCCTGGGTACGCCCATGGCTACATATACCTATTGTTAAAATATCAAGAAAAATTATAGAAACCAACGGGATTTTCAGAATTTTGATTGCTAAATTATTAGAGATAAGTAGGTATAATATTATTCGGTTTTTTCTTCGTCCTTTACACTATGTCAAAATGGACTTAGAAGGTTAACGACTTACCAATACCTATTTAAACATGAAGTTTAATAACTAATAAAAAAAGGCAGGTAAGTAGGAATGAGGTATACAAAATTGTAGTTCTGACTAGGTACTTGTACCTATATGTTTAGTTTGATGCCTATTTTTTATCAAGCTACAGTATCGATGGTCGCAGTCGAAACCCATAGAGAAGGAATTCACCTTGGTGTTGTTTCATGTTCAGTCGATCTTTATAGTAGGGGTAAAGATAAGAGGAATGACTTGTTGAGGGAAGGATTATGGCCATTTCTCCGTTTGACAGGGGCCAAGTTTTTAGTGCCCTCGATTGCTATTAGTATTCAGATGGAACTTTATATTTGACTGTTTGGATTTATTTGTGAAATTACCTAGATACAACGATTAAGGGAAGTATATCGTTGTCCAAGCGAAACAGCCTACTTACCTGATCTTGAGGGTACCGGCACCCAAAGGATGCCGACGGGATCCATTTCTGTCCGTACGTCTGTCAAGGGAACCGTAATAGGTAGACAGTTGACATTTTTACAGAGGGTGTACTACTTTGGCCGTTATGACCAAAAATCATAAAAAAAAAAAAAATGTAGCGTTACCTGAATATTGTACAGTGGTACCTTTGCAACTCTTCGTGTGCGAGTCACGCACTTGATAGAAAGATAGAATTCATAGAATACTCTTTATTATGTACAGCATAAAAATTACAGACATAGATTTAGAAACACACTTGGCCGCTTTTTTTGGTCTTAATCTTAACTTATCGTCTTTCTTTTCTTAAACTATTGTAGTCGTAGGCAGGCACGGACTAACGAGAATCAGGGCCCTTGGGTTTAAGTCAGTAAGAGTCTGACACGCCCTCCCGTTACGCCCAGAGCGGAAGAAGTTATTTGATAATTTCCCACTCATAAAAATAAAAATAGAAGTCCCCCATTCCTAAGCCATTTTTCCTTCATTCTTTGAATTATACGTTTTACCAGTCGTTTTACCCTTCATTAGCTGCCACTCTGATTTTCCAAACATATTAAAAAGGGCGTGAAACACGGCACACTTGCTCTTATAAAATAAGAGCCCAGGTACACACGGCTACACATCAAGCTATACATTTCTAGTTTATGCTGATCTCGCATTATATACAGGAAAAAAATTTAACCAGTGCGCAAACTTTATTAAACACATGACTTTACTCATCATTATGAACAACTTTTACGATGGGACCAAACCTGAAATCGCAAAAGAATATCAGCTGTTCCCTACATTTTGATGAGTTATGCGAACATAAATGTATGGAACAGCTGATTTTGTTTTGCGCTATTTCAGGTTTGGTCCCATAGTAAAAATTGTTCATAATGATGAGTAAAGTCATGTGTTTAAGTTTGCGCACTGGTTAAAATTTTTTCCTGTAGTATTTCCGTACAATGCGAGGTCAGCTTATACTGGAAATGTATAGCTTGATGTGTAGCCGTGTGTACAAGTCGTATTTTACCATTGTTCAATGTTCGGCTAAAAAGTGACAGCATAGATGGGTGCCCCTAGGCTAGATGAGCCCATAGGCTAGTGCCTTGTGTGCCTAGGCTAGATGAGCCCATAGGCTAGTGCCTTGTGTGCCTAGGCTAGATGAGCCCATAGGCCAGTGCCTTGTGTGCCTAGGCTAGATGAGCCCATAGGCCAGTGCCTTGTGCCCCTAGGCTAGATGAGCCCATAGGCCAGTGCCTTGTGTGCCTAGGCTAGATGAGCCCATAGGCTAGTGCCTTGTGTGCCTAGGCTAGATGAGCCCATAGGCCAGTGCCTTGTGTGCCTAGGCTAGATGAGCCCATAGGCCAGTGCCTTGTGTGCCTAGGCTAGATGAGCCCATAGGCCAGTGCCTTGTGCCCCTAGGCTAGATGAGCCCATAGGCCAGTGCCTTGTGTGCCTAGGCTAGATGAGCCCATAGGCTAGTGCCTTGTGTGCCTAGGCTAGATGAGCCCATAGGCCAGTGCCTTGTGTGCCTAGGCTAGATGAGCCCATAGGCTAGTGCCTTGTGTGCCTAGGCTAGATGAGCCCATAGGCCAGTGCCTTGTGTGCCTAGGCTAGATGAGCCCATAGGCTAGTGCCTTGTGTGCCTAGGCTAGATGAGCCCATAGGCCAGTGCCTTGTACCCCTAGGCTAGATGAGCCCATAGGCCAGTGCCTTGTGCCCCTAGGCTAGATGAGCCCATAGGCCAGTGCCTTGTGTGCCTAGGCTAGATGAGCCCATAGGCCAGTGCCTTGTGTGCCTAGGCTAGATGAGCCCATAGGCCAGTGCCTTGTGTGCCTAGGCTAGATGAGCCCATAGGCCAGTGCCTTGTGTGCCTAGGCTAGATGAGCCCATAGGCCAGTGCCTTGTGTGCCTAGGCTAGATGAGCCCATAGGCCAGTGCCTTGTGTGCCTAGGCTAGATGAGCCCATAGGCCAGTGCCTTGTGTGCCTAGGCTAGATGAGCCCATAGGCCAGTGCCTTGTGTGCCTAGGCTAGATGAGCCCATAGGCCAGTGCCTTGTGTGCCTAGGCTAGATGAGCCCATAGGCCAGTGCCTTGTGTGCCTAGGCTAGATGAGCCCATAGGCCAGTGCCTTGTGTGCCTAGGCTAGATGAGCCCATAGGCCAGTGCCTTGTGTGCCTAGGCTAGATGAGCCCACAGGCCAGTGCCTTGTGTGCCTAGGCTAGATGAGCCCATAGGCCAGTGCCTTGTGTGCCTAGGCTAGATGAGCCCATAGGCCAGTGCCTTGTGTGCCTAGGCTAGATGAGCCCATAGGCCAGTGCCTTGTGTGCCTAGGCTAGATGAGCCCACAGGCCAGTGCCTTGTGTGCCTAGGCTAGATGAGCCCATAGGCCAGTGCCTTGTGTGCCTAGGCTAGATGAGCCCATAGGCCAGTGCCTTGTGTGCCTAGGCTAGATGAGCCCATAGGCCAGTGCCTTGTGTGCCTAGGCTAGATGAGCCCATAGGCCAGTGCCTTGTGTGCCTAGGCTAGATGAGCCCATAGGCCAGTGCCTTGTGTGCCTAGGCGTAAATCCGGGGCTGGTCGTAGGTAGGTACTGAGCATCGGAGGGATGCTAACGGTACCCGGATAAATAAAACGCCTGTTTATAAGTAGGTAGTAGGTACTTATTTAAACACATAATTATTGAAATCTTTAAATTCATTTAAATCAATTTATATTTTATATCCTGACATGCTTACCTACGCTTGTCAGCTCCATACAAATCAATGGTTGTCTCGTAATTATGCCATCAACTAATAGGTACCTACTTAACAGATTCGTGGAGGTTCCGAGTTTGCATGCTAAAACCCTCTACAGTAGGTACCTACTTACCTACCTATCGTTCTCAAATATCAAAGTTGAGTTTTAAGAAGTTAGAAAATTAGAAGCCTTTCATCTTTAGTTGGTTAATTAGGTTGGTATGTAGCTGAAGATGACGTAGCTTACATATTATGAGTTTGAATAACTTTCCAAAGGACTTGCTAAGCACCACCAAGTGCTTTTATTGACAAGTAAAACGAAGAGTTTTAAAACCATGTCTAACTCAAAGTCAAAGTCAAATAATTTATTTCAATTAGGCACATAAAAGGCACTTTTGAACGTCAAAAATTACAACAAAAAAAAAATTGATAGAATTGATTCTAGTCGCCGCTTCCAAAAGGCAGTTTGCGTATGGAGAAGAATGGGCAAGAAACTCCACCGTTACTCTTTTTAAAATGGTTTTACTCTAACTTTCGTAAGGTAGGATATAAGCCATTTTAATCTGAAAAATAGTAGACTGAAAACGTGAATTCAGTTGTTGTTGTTATTCCACTGTTGGTCTCTGCATCACCCAAAAGTTGACTGGTAGAAAATGCCTATGGTATTAAATTCGCCTCTGTACATTAGTATGCTTAATTAAAGTATTAAAAAAATAATAACAAAAAAATAATAATAATTCTGTTAATTGACTTCAAATAGTAAGCAATCATATGTTTTATTAGAAAAGAAAGAAAGAAAGAAAATATATTTATTTGCGGTAAACATGACGCAAAAAAAAGAAATAGAATACGAATAAAAACAATTTGGGGGAAAATATGCGTCACATCCACGCAAAACGGCCATCGCTCAGCATAAAGCTGCGACTCCATACGAGACAGCTGAGCCCCAGCGCTGGTTTTCAGCGACAGCGACAGCGAGCTGGTTTTTATTGACATATTCCTAGATGAATGAAGAGTAAATCTTTATGATTTCTTGTTTTGATTTTTTTGTTTGCATGCCTGTTTATATGCCTGTATTTAGTTATGAAATTAACATATTTTGTAATTTTATTGTACCTACTTAATGAAATAGTTAGAGCACATCGCATTAGTTTTAAAACTTTTCTATTTAATGGCTACGTGGAAAATGTCGTGGGTTATACATCGCTCAAATTGTGTGTTATATTGTGATGTCTAACCATTTATTTTGCCAAAAAAAAAAAAAAAAATTGATGTCAATGTAGTACAATCAGTGGATCAACCTAAACTTGGAAAGTATGTCAGCTGAGCTCTGTGAGCGGTCAGAGTTCAGCTTAGCGCTCGTATGTCGTGACGCTGCATGCCGAAACATACGCCGCGCAAATATCTTGCAAGTTTCAGCTTGTGTGTACGACTAGATATGCTATAGCGAGATATCCCAGGAGGCTATGTTATAATGTTTTAAGTATATTTTTGAAAAACCGCTTGAATAAGTAGGTAAGTTTAAACACAGAGTCTTTTCTTCACCTGTCTTATTTTTGCAACGGTCGTGTTAATGAAAAATGGAAAAAAAAAAACAGGCAATCTATGGAGACTGCCGATAGAAGTGAAAACGAAGTAACTTTTTGATTCTCGCGTTGATGTCTTTCGTTCGACACATATAGGCTTCGGTGACGATGACGCGAGTTCCATGATTTTTGTTCACCCATAAAGTGCTCAACGCGCCTAACGCGCGTATTCACTTCAAAAAACAACAGACTTACAAAAAAACACTACAAAGTAAAAAATAAATATTTCAGAAGTCGGTGTATTATTATATTGTTTAGTGACCACTATGCATCCAACTTTAAATGAAAAAATATTTATAAATAGATAATATTCATATAATATAGGTACTTTGAGAACAAGTAATACTTGGTATATATATACCTACTTGGGTATATTGTGAATTAGGTAATCGGCGTATGGTAGGATTGCCAACTTTTCGTTAAAATCTATTAAGTACTTACATACTTTTGACACTTATCTCATATTCTCAACCGTTTCGTCTCAAAATTTATTGTCTTTGATTCATCAATGATTTTGTAATCAGCCCTTTCTCGGAGGCGTATTACGATGCGTCTAAGAATGGTCATGATACTGGAAGGGTGCGCATCGGTGCACACCTAATTAAGTCATTAACATGATTACCTCAGTAAACTGGGTGCTCAAATGTGGTTCTGTCAAGCGAAATGATTTGTAGCACCAAGGATCATAGATACAATATGGCGCTAAAGTTGGGTTAATTTGTGAAATACTAGGTACTTTTTTTTTTCTCTAACTAATAGAAAAACTACTCATTGGTCTAGTCGCTGCAAGCGCTAATGCTGAGCATGAGGACCTGGCTCGATTCCCAGGGTTTACATAATTTTGATATTGGTCGGTTTGGTACAGTCCCACAGTTGGATGCCATATTTCCACATTGGTATAAGAATATGCTTATACCTACTATAACATTTTGTTGTGTTTCGATAGGCAGGAATTGCGTTCAATCAACCAATATACTTATGTTTTTAAAACGCATGTTTAGGTCCTGTATTTTCTTTTTAATGGTGCGCTTTCCAGCGCAGTTTCGCGCAAAGGCTTTTGCGGACTAGCGCGATTTGCCGCGCGACGCGACACGATTTGACACGAACAATACTTTTTCTAAGAAAACTTCACGGTATAACAATACCCGGTGTCGCGTCGCGCGACAAGTCGCGCTAATCTGCACAAAGCTTTAAACGTTATGCCAAGGTATTTGGCTGTATTTGCGTATGGCACTAGTTGGCCATTTATGGAGATTGGGTGGTAATTGGGTGGTAATCAAAATTCGTGTTGGTGAAATTAGTGTGACGAGTTCACATTGATTTCACCAACACGAATTATGATTAGAGTGACTTCGATTCATTCAATTTGATTCTCCATTTTTGTGCCCAGTCATGAACTTCATTTCTGGCATGACCATATTTGTAGCCATAATGGCAGTGTCGTCCGCAAAGGTTGCAATAGTATTGTTTTCCAGCTCTGGTATATCATAGATACTGGACCCAGGACTACCTTGAGGCACGCCAGCTTTAATCATTTTTAACTCGGAAAAGGCATCTTCGTATCCTACTCGAAACATTCTATCTGCAATTTATAATTGCAAGATACTTATCGGCAAAATCATTAGGCAGCATTTGTCTTAGTTTGTCTGTATATTCCATTATGCCAAACTCTATCAAAAGCTGGACCGACATCTATAAATACGTCGGAGCCGACTTTTTTTATCTTCAAGCGTTCTGTGATTCTGTCAATGATGTCGATGATTAAAGCAAATACATGATATGATTTGATAAAAAAAATTGACCAATTACAGTTATTTTTATGAACAACTCACACGTGGAAAAAATGTATGTGTAAATGTATAAGTGTATCAAAATTGTTCTTATGAAAAAATATATGGTTTTCGAGACGGTTTCCACGTATATCTTATTAGATTCGTATATATTTTGATACTGAATCTGTCTAAGTAAAAAAATACTGTGTAGTTTCTGAGCTGATTATTGTAGTAGAGATACAAAACATAATTATGCTACAATAATCAGCTCAGTTGCAGTGTGCTACAAGCGTGGTTTGAAGTATGTCCAGCATGTATGTAGGCTCCGTTGTAATGTTCCGCATACGACGTTCATAGTTACACCTTACATATTTGACATGACACGATGTCATCTTGTACTACAATACCTACCTACATACGTTTAATGCCTGTTCCTAAACTATTTGATGAAAGTGTAAACAAACCATCTTACGCTATCATTCTTTTCAAACAATTATAATTTGAATAATATTATTAATTCTATTTGAAAAATCATCGAAGATTAATTAACCCCAATGTAATATTTTTAATTTTTTTTTTAGTTCACTGTTGCACGTATTGGAAGTGAACTCTCCCGGAGGGTTCACTGCGAATACGTATGGCTGTATGGCGTATGCTATGAGTGCTATGAAAAGTAGGTAGAGACGAAAGTGTTAAGGTGATTTTATAAAATTCCTATTTCGGGTTAAACTATTTAAAGTAATCAAAGCACTAAAATAAGTGGTGAGTGGACCTACAAATTGGCATCCACAGGACCTACATATTCTATCCATTTGTTTACATTTTAATCTTAACTTTTGTATCAGACCACACCTACATAAATGGACGTTTACGCACACTAGAATTAAGAATTAGAACCAAGAAAGTTACGATAACCGAGGAAATTCTAAATTTTTCACACTTGCCTTGTATTTTTTGTTGGGAACTCTTATTTTTACTAAACAGGCTACAGTCCAGAGAAAAATTTATTCCCCGCTACCGATAAACACCGGCTGTAAGAGATGTTCTTACTAAAATTTGGTGCACTTGGCACATGTTAAAATTATGTTTTATCGGGCTTGTCCTCTTCTAGCCCTATTGCCGAATATACCAGCCCGGCAGTTGTATTTCCGACGTTCGAAAGGTCGAGGAAGTTCCGACGTTCGAGAGGTCGAGGAAGTTTCTTTTCTTGTGCCTGCATTTCACCGCGCGTCCTTCAAACTAACACGTCTGGTCTGCTTGTTAGTTGTAGAAATAAGTAGCTTCCTATTGGTAACAATTCTTCAACGGAGAAAACTTTCATAAGGAGCTCTACAAGCTACTAGTTTCCACACAGGTTTTTGAAGTCGAGGGGACTTGCCTAAATTAATTGTCATTTCATTTACCACTGTTAAAAAAAATTACTTTTCATATCTCATGCTCGGAAAGTAGTGTTTGTTTGATCCGAGTAGCGGGTGGGAGACGCTGCTTCCCGCTCTAGGGCGGGAAAGACTCATAGTAATTGCTTCCCGCCCTAGGGCGGGAATGAATTTTAAAAATAGAACTTATGGTTAGGTAGTCGGCTACGAACACAGATATAAATCTAACTAGATATCGCAAGTCCCTCCATCTTTATGAAAACTAATCGTGCCACTTTTTCACAGTTTTGTTTTTAAATTGTTTAAAACAAAACTTAGGTACAAATGAAAGAAAACATTTCCAATGCCTCGGCCAATTTTTCTATACAGTCTTTACAGCTCAATATGGCTTAAAAAGACATTTTTCTAGATTTTGGTGGATTTCCGGTGCCGATAGGTAATGAATGATCGTAATTTTCATTTAGCAATTACGATCATTGATCGTAACTTTACTCCGTTTTTTGACACGCGAAGTACATACTTACAATCGCGTCATCTAGTTAGATTAATATCTGTGGGTACGAAACTTTTTAAGAAAAATATCGAATAGAATAAAAATAAAAGCTACGGCAGTGTTTCCACTTACATTTTTGGTTTTCCCCAGTTTCTTAATGAATTATCCCTAAAATTCCCTAAAAAATTCCTTGGTTTAGGGAATTTTTCATTTTATGTCATTACCTAGAAAACATTCATTATTAATCGAGACAGACGAAACAAACCAACTGTAGGTATAATGCGACTTATTTCTGATGTCGTCTTTAGCCACGGAAATAGTACTATTAACAATAACAAGGTAAACTAAAATTAGACGAATAACAATCATTACAAGTTTCAGGAAATCCCCTTTAATCAATCGGTGGTGCCATAGAGTAAAGTAGTACATTGGGTTCTGCCTAGTAATTAAACAATAGGGCTACCAACTCAAGTTCAATTTTTCCCTAAATCCCTGCCAAAATAAAATATCAGTAAACCATGCTTATTATTAGCCTTTTTCCCTAAAAAAAGGGAGAAATCCCTAAAAGTGGAAGCATTGGGCTCCGGTCTTGTGAGTATATTTTAAACAGCCAGTGTGAATTTAAAAAAAAAACTTATACGCGGGACGGCCCGCAGCGGTGATGCGGTGCGTTCCATATTTAAACATTTTTACAAATTGTTCTAACTTGTTAGTTCATTTTAAATAGGTACTACTCATGTTATTCAATATCTATTTTTTACTTTCCTTATATTCGAAATGAAAAGTAGAGTGTTTAACACGGGTGAAAGACATCAATTCCTACTCGGACTATAGCCGCCCTCGCTGCGCTCGGGCGTCTAAATACCTCGTATGGGAATTGATTCCTTTCCACCCTTGTATAACAATCTACTATAGTTGGTACTTAGTACTTAAGAGGGCTATCACAAAATTGCGTTTTGACAGTTCGAGCACCCGATGCATCGCATTAAGTAGCAATTTGGCAGTTATAATTATGCTTATTTTGAGTTATATACAACGTGTTTGAATCACAGTTTTGCTAGAACAAACGTTGTTCAGACCATGGTCTACTACCATTCTATAACAATCAATTAAAAAAAAAAACGTCAATGGTATTTAAAAAAAAATACAAAAGACTGATTTATTTATTAAAATTTCGGCCCGCATTGGCCGGACATCCTTGTAGTCCACGTGGACTCCTCATAACTCTTTTGAATGCCATATTGCTACCGCGATGAGTCCTTAGATGTTACGGTTAATGTTTGAACACGTTTGAGCAACATAAGACTTATTTGAGAACGCCTAGTTTAGTTTGTTTTAATAACATATTGGATGCTATAGAATGATAGTAGACCATGGTCTGCACAACGTTTGTTCTAGCAAAACTGTGATTCAAATTTCACGTTGTATATGATTAAGTTTTTTTTTTTAAGTATGCAATTTTAATTTCTTATGAACCAACATTTATTCTGGTATAAAAACGTAAAAATATGAATGTAGTAAGGAGAAATTTACACTTAATTCTGAGCGATTTTTTAGATTTTAATGGGATCTAAGTCTGTCGCCATAACAACAATGTTAACAGCATTGTTGTGTTTCGGCAGTTTAGAGATAAGATAGCCAGTTCCTCTGTTGTTGAGGATTCCGGGTGAAGCTCGCTTCCACCTTCGGCCTGATCATCACTTACCATCAGGTGAGATGCAGACCAAGAGCTTCCACGTAGAGGGTACAAAAAATGCTTTGAGATTGAGTTTTGGCGGTTTTCCAGTTAGTACCTAAGGGTGCAATGGCTTTCAAACGAGCTTTTCGCCACGCTACGAATCTTTTCGCCACGACATGCTAATCGAGCTCAAATGTCCGAAAAACTGATGCAGCTCGATAACAATTAAAATTTTATTGTGTCTCATTAGTGACAGTCAAGCGGGTATTTCATATTGACAAGATTTTCCTTTGATATTGTTTTTTTTAAGACCTCTTTTTATCTTCCGATTCACTCAGTTTTTGAGTTCATTTTCAGTTTTTCGTTTCATGAAATATGATCGAGTTGTTTAAACTTTAATTCAAATCGAAAGCATATAATTTCAGTTCAACCATTTATAGGCACTTTTAATTTGTCAAAGAGTCGGTCAATTAGTCAGAAAGTTGACGCCCATTCGAAAACCTAGATCCCAATGGACAAGAACGTGCAAGAAACTCCAAGGATACGCTTCTAAATGAAGATACCTATTACAAAATCCTGGGTATTTATACTAATTACTTCATTGCTAGCCTGGAGTAATAATAGGTACTCATAGAAACCATTACAAAGATTTACCAAAACTACAACAGCTAAGCTAAACCTGTAAACAGATCCCGTTTATAATCTGTTCCATTTGTGTACCTTTGGGAGCATTTAGCTGAACAATACACAAAACGGTTGTAATTTTGCACATTTAGACAATATGTGCTCAAATGGCTGATGATATGTTTGTGCAGTGCATGCAGATTACAGCGGATTTGATATGGTTGACTTATTTGCTTGAACACGTTCATTGCTAAATATGAGCCTCCTCTATAGGACACATGGGCACATGGGGCCTACTCTCTTAGACTCTAATGATTTCCAAATATTAAAAAGATTTGTAGTGATTTTATAAACTAAATATAAAATAAAAAGTGTCTCATTTGACAGTTACCGTAAGTACTGGCTTTTTTTAACGGAACGGTTTGAAAATATGATGTTTGGTGCGTCGTCGCCGTCGCGTGGCTTAGCTCGTAAGTTAGTTCAGTTGTAGCCTTTAAAGGGTGGAAGCACTGTACAATAGGGACCGGCGATTTTTTATAGTAGGTATTTTTTTTTTGGTAGATTATACCCTTTTTAGTGTAATTTAGAAAACCGCAAATCTAGCAAAACCATAGGTGCTGAGAAAAAAATCGCCAAAAGTTTCTTTCGGGATTGGTGGGATAGTGGGAGTATTAAGGGTGGGGAAGTTTACGTGGCGGGTCTAAATTAGGTTCCAAGCAATAATGAGGTCAATGACATCTTCAAGGTCAAGGTCAACACCCCAAAGGTCAAGGTCAACACCCCAAAAGTCAAGGTCAAACCAAAAAAATACTAAAATCTTGGTATATTTCCTTATAACAAGCTCTCAGGTGATGGATATTTTATTTATATAAAAATTGTAAAGCATTGTCGACGGAGCCCCGCTTCGCGGGGCTCCTACTTCTGGGTGGTTTAAAAAAAAATAACCACGAAGGGGATGGCGGGGTCTGTGTCCCCGCCATCCCCTTCTAACCTAACCTGTCCGTGTCGGGGTGCCCCAAGTCCCGAGCTCGCATCGCTCGCTCTTGCATCCTAAGTTCTTATTGCCTTTTTACCAAGTCAAGCTATGTCGACGGAGCTCCTACTTCTGGGTGGTTTAAACAAAAATAACCACGAAGGGGATGGCGGGGTCTGTGACCCCGCCATCCCCTTCTAACCTAACCTGTCCGTGTCGGGGTGCCCCAAGTCCCGAGCTCGCTTCGCTCGCTCTTGCATCCTAAGTTCTTATTGCCTTTTTACCAAGTCAAGCTATGTCGACGGAGCTCCTACTACTGGGTGGTTTAAAAAAAAAAACCACAAATTTATAAAAAAAACCCATTAAAATCCGCTAAGACTTAGTCTGAACGTAAAACGGAACGACCTAGGAGTGAAGTTCGTACATTATCTGTGGTAAAACGTCAATTTTACTCCGTAAATTATTTGAATTTATTGAAACTTTAGGAATTTTTATCTCGAAAACTAAGCGTTTGCTAGCTGTGGCATTTTGCAAAACTGTTCCATATGAAGACATCTACACGCAATAAAAATATGAAGCTCCGCACGCGCGGTCCCTATTGTACAGTGGAGCCCATAAAGGTCTAATGTCTTCAAGAAGTCTAAAGTGTACAATTGAGTAACTAATTAAATAGTTGTAAAAGTATACCAAGTTTGTATGTTCGCAAGAATATAAAATACAGAAATATTAGTACTGAAATGGTGTATCGTTTCACTACTGACTCTACCTCATGTTGAAGATCTACAAGAGAAATTCCAAACGGCCTTGTGAGAGAATTCGTCTAGAAAACTTTAACTGCTACTAAGTTAATAATTACTATCCAAGAACTAGTATATTCTATTCTTCTTTTCTTTTCTATTCTATTTCTGGTTTAAAGAGTCGAGATTACAGTAAGAATCGTGCTCAGCTGGCTCATTTGCATGTTCCAAGCCTTTTCAGTTAGTGTTAGTACCAAACCTAAATAATAACAATTAAACACTGCAAATCTTGTTCCTTTAAATATCACTTCTTAGATTTAATTATACCAGAAACAAGCTATTTATATTACCATGAATACAGAACTAAGTTGTCTCTTGCTTATGAGCGCACAACCAGAAAATTTAAACAAAGCCAAACCTTGGCTGAATGCCAGCAAACCCAACGAACAATACTTTATCTTAATTTCATATTTAAAACAAAGTTCGCGAACACTTTTTTGCGACACATTTTCTACAAAGTTAAACTAAAATCATGTCACCATCAGCGGCAGCCATCTTGGTTTAACCAGTAATTCAAAATGGCGGAATGTGTAGATAAAGTGAGTTTAACAACAGTTTTTTAACGTAGAGAACGTTAGGACTCAAAGTATTTGGCATTACAAAGTAGTATGTATGTTCGAGCTTTATTTTCTGTGTCAAAATAATTAAGATAATGAAGAACCTACATTAAAAAGTTTTAGACATTCATGAAAGGTTACCTTAGTAAATAATGGGTAGGTACAATTTGGAAGGTTTTTGAAGAAGACAAGACACTAGCTCCTGTAACAAAGGGTGTTTTACCTGGCGGCTCAGTGGCTTCACTTTGTTTGTAAGTACAATTTTTTTATGCCAATAAATATTTATTTTTATTTTTTCAACCAACTACATGAAACACCCACATTTCCCCTGTTATGAAATTCCATGTTATACGGGGCGTGCATAAATTACCCACAAATCCAGACTCTGAATCTGAATTACTTTAGATTTTCTCCTTAAAACCGGCCAGCAGAAACAATATAACCGAATACCCACTGATTTGAATGTCTATAGAGTGAATCAGTACACAAAGTCCAAACAATGGTGTTGTTAGGACAAACTTTTTAACTAGGAACGTGGGGTGGCGCTCATTTGAATAATCCAGCGCTTCGGTGATCCGTTAGACTCTATTAACGTCACTTATTTAGGACGTAACTGTTGGAGGTTGAGTAGAGCTAGGGTATCCTAAGACAGTGGTGTTCAACACATAGCGTCCGCAATTTACCGTCCAATGACGTCACTGAGACGATATTTATGGAAGTAAGTTGGTGTGAGGAGTGTAAGCCCCACCGTTATCAATTGGTAACGGTTACTGGTCATTACCGTAAAGCCCCACCGTTACCAATTGGTAACGGGTGACTCATGCGGCTTGAATCACTATTGTTACTGCTAAATAATTACTATAATCGTCTGACGGCTAATTCTCTCTAGGGCCTGACGGATGTCGTCAATTAGAAGTAAAATTACCAAAAACTGACAGATAACACCGAAAAATACTGAAAAATGTCCAAAGTGACATTTTGCGCGCGTCAATGTCAAACCGCGGGGCTTGACCCTTATAACTTTACATTGTTCTGGGCACCGAAGGGTATTATTGGAAAGAATGAGTAAACTTTATTGTACCTATGTAACTGATGGTTTTCATTTTCTAACGATATAGTCAAAGTCCGGGTACAAACCCTAATGCCATGGAACCACGGGTAATAAAATTACCCAAGGACCCGGTAATGGGTCGACCCACAGTGACCACGGGTAACGAGTGGTATTTTCCTGTGAATATGAAGAACTTCATCCCAAAAATCGCTTGCCTTATAATCACAGCATGAATTTCGTGCCGACTTTTGAGAACAAATAGATTCTAAATATAGCAAAGCAAATTGTCCCCAATAATTACGTTTCCTCGGTTAAAACCATCCAGAGCGTAACAAGTTACGTCCTACCCAAACAGAAGTGTAGCGTAATTGACTTAAAACTCGTCTCAAGTAACTTTTCTCGGCGAGAGGCAAATTAACATGGGTAATGGCCGGGAACCGATAGACTCCTGTATATTCTGGTCGGGTATACCATCAGCGATACCAACCCTTACACGGCTACTGTTGGGCATTATCCAGCGGGGAACGGTTTAAGCCTGACACCATATCAGAACTCAGTGGTATCAGTATCATGCATAGATATTATATTTCTATGGTATCATGTAATAAAGGTAACCCCTAAGGGTCTAAGGCTGCTGTCTATCTGGCCACACGCAGAAGTGGCCGTCCGTCACCGACAGCGACCGAATGCTATGTTCGTAAAAACACGGGCGCAGTCTCGCTCGCACGCTGCCCGCGACGGACACTTGCGAGTGCGTCGGCGGCAACGAACGTTTTGACAACCGGCGGTGTGTCGGTCGTCCGTCGTGACGTCACCGCACGCTGTCAGTACCGCACGCGTCTGACGTTTTAAAGAGACTAGTCTCTTTAAGAGGTAAACGATAAGCACTGCTGTAACTGCTTTTTGCTGCTGTGATGCGATGGCCGAAATTTGGTTTGGAGGACTCTTATAACGCCTACCATGTCTGCCATAGGGGCGCAATTCCAGTGCTGCCGACGGCCACTCTACTTACGAGTGGTTGGCAAACAAGTGAACCCGCGCAGCTAAAACCTCGCCGCGCACGTCCTACGCAGCAGTCGAGTTACGCCTTAATGTTCCATCACCATGAGACAATTTGGGTTTTGTTAGCATGTCCAAATACTGCCTCGGTGGTCGCAAGGCAGACTGTTGAAGGTGAAGCGTTGGATTCCCAGGTCAGGCGTAGTTATGTAGTAGACGCAAAGAAAAAACCAAGTTGGGCTAAATATACGTCACATCCACGCAAACGGCCATCGCTCAGCATAATGCTGCAACCTTATGCGAGACAGAGCCCCAGCGCTGATTTTCAGCGACAGCCGGCGTTGACGTTAAGACGTCGACCGGTGCAGCATACAATGAGATATAAGTAAGGTATAAACATAAAATAAATATATAACAATTAATCTACATGTTTATTTAAAATATAATATTTAAAATGGCAACATTTCGTTCAGTCGGCATCAACTCGCGCGTTGTATGCCTGGTTAATAGAGTAGTCACAGACTACAATTATACAATGTCGCCCATGCGCATGTGACCGCCCGTAATTTTCTGAATATTCATGAAAAAATATCGAAAATAAACTTCAAAAGGGGGGGTCTATCTATAACATTTTTCACTAGTTTAAAAAAAATAAATACACAATTTTTTACCGAAAAAATGACTTCGATTCCGTTTTTTTTTTCGTAGTCGATAATTTTTTGTAAAAATTTTAATTAACAGAATCCAAGCTTTTGAAAATAATAAACAGAATCCAAATCGACCCATAAACTTCGGAGATGTGTCAAAAAACAGAAAGCAAATCTTTAAAAAATTAAAAATTGAATAACATGAAAAATGTTATAGATAGACCCCCCTTTTGAAGTTTATTTTCGATATTTTTTCATGAATATTCAGAAAATTACGGGCGGTCACATGCGCATGGGCAGCATTGTATATAGGGTAAGAGTAGTAGTGGCGAACTACAGGCTCATCCTGGGATTTGAACATAACTGGTGAAATTATGATACTTCGGGGAATGAGTCGTATTGTTACCTGTGTTAGGAACAAATTACATTTGGACGAAGTATAGAAAGCAAACGAATCTGACAAGAAAAAGAGAAAATCCTGTTCTTAGGCATAGTGTTACATTGAATGGCAGAAAGACAGCGGATTCTTTGTGTCCCAAGTGGCTGACGTTCCTTAAGTGGCTCGATACAATTGAAGGAAGGTAGGTACCCGCAAACATTATCTTCAAAACAAAAGAAATCTCATTACCCTCCAAAGTTTTTTAATCGTAAACACTGAACGACAAAGGCAATTAAAGCGATACTTGAAATGCTTGAAGTCAAAACTTGAAGGTAAAATGGCTGAACTTCCACAGTCCAAGGTTTTTTGAAGTCTCCAACTTGGAAACTTTGTTTAATAAAACTGTCATTAAAAATATCAAATGGCTTGTTGTTCAAGCGGTTGGTGAGGAAGGTAGATTCTGATTAGATATTATTTGCTGCTTTTGGTTTTCTTTAAAAATAATTAATTACGTTTGCGACTTTTTCATACAGGGACATCGACGCGAAAAACGTTACCATGGATTCAGTACATGGTTTTGATGCCCCTGCGTTGAAATTTTTCGTCACTAAAAATCTGCTGTTTCATAGAAAAGTCCAATACCTACGTCTTCAAAATGTATGGAACTGCAGATTAAAAAAAAAAATAACCGACGAAAATTTTCAACGCAGATGGGTTCAGAATTACATACTGAATCCACGGTAACAGTTTCTCAGTCTGAAAGTGAAAACATAAACTGCTCAACAAAGGCCCCTCAAGAATCAATTAATGCTTAACTCAAAAAGGAAAGTTTGTTATTAGCAGACAACGCTATTGGTCGTAGGTGACTCCTTAAATTCCTGAAATCCTGACTGACGAACGACAATCATATCTTTTCAATTTGTACATAAACTCAAAAACAAAAACTAGTTTGTTCGACATTTATTCTTAAACCTAGGGTCATCAATGAGATACGCACGATGAAGCAGTTACGCTAATTGAAATAGTTCGCCACCATTTCCTGAATAAATTAATTATTCTTCGTCTAATATTCCCACAGTACCACTAAGCAAAGATTCCCTGTCAATAGGCATCAAACGGCGAGATGAGGAAGATAGAATACATTTTCAATCATCATCAATTCCCAATAATGTCTAACATTCAATTAAAGTCGGCCCTCAAAGGCTAAATCGTAATCATGCGCTATGGAACGAAGATGTGGAGAAAGATGTAGATAGACCTTCCTCTCTAACTTTTTTTTTACGTTATTGCTTCACCTCTATTTTATTTATTTTTTATTTAAATTTCTTTATTCAAGTAACAGGGACTCAATTGTGTTAGTAAACTTAAAAACTATGTTAGTTCATTTTATTAAAATTAAAAAATATTTCACCCCATGGGAGATGGCACTGCAGTGATTTATATATATGCAATCGAACCTGCTAGCGATAATTTTCAGGATATTGTTGGAGCTGGCCCGCACTCTGCGCACCAGTAATGCACACCTCATTCGCATCGTTGCGTAAAAGCAATTTAAAACGTAAAACAATTTAATGTTCTATCCATTCATATATTTTTAATGACTTGTTTTTATTTTATTGTTTTAAAATTTAATTTAATTTTTAAATACACTCGAGAGCAATGAATGCGGGTCACTTAAAGAATGTTAAAAATCTCGGAAACTAAAAATGATAGGTTAATGCAATAAATTGTATTTAATAGACAATGTAATACTCCTTAAATGAAAGTAAAAAAAATATGAGTCACCATACATTTTATTAACACAAAATTACATAAAGAAAAAAACTGCTGATCTCTCCTTAAAACAAAAATAGGAAACATGAAATTTTTGAACTTTATTACGATTTTCTTGAATTTTAATACTTCGTATTGCCTCCTCGTGCTTCCATTACTGCGTTTACGCGGTTTGGCATGCTGTACACCAAGTTCCTTATACGATTTTGGGGAATATTCTCCCATTCCTCTGTGAGAGCAATTTTGAGCTCACGAAGCGTGATTGGGGGAGGGTTTCGTTGTTTTACGCATCTGCCTAGCTCGTCCCAAGCATGCTCGATCGGGTTGATATCCGGGCTGCGCGCTGGCCACTCCATACGAGTAATGTTCATCTCTTGAAGGTAGTCATTCACAATCCTACCTGTATGAGGTCGGGCATTGTCATGCATAAATATAGCATCCTCACCTAAATTGACCATAAATGGACCAACGTGATCATTGAGGATTTCTTCCACATATCTTACGCTAGTTAAAGAGCCGTTTTCTATGATCACCAGCTCTGTGCGACTTTCAGAAGAAATTCCGGCCCACACAAGTACAGACCCACCACCGTAGGCTACTTTTTCTTCGATGCATGCTTGCTTGAATCTTTCCCCTGGTCTTCGATACACTCTGTGTCTTCCATCGTGCTTGTAGAGCATAAATTTTGATTCGTCGGAGAACATAACTTTTGACCAATCTTCAATACTCCAATTTACGTGGCTCTGGGCATATCTTAGTCTTGAAATACGATGCCCACGCTCCAGTTTAGGGCCGTTTGCAGGTCTAAGGGGTTTTAAGTTAGATTCAGCAAGCCGACGTCTTACTGTCCATGCACTTGGGTTACTTCCTCCGAGGCGTCGAAACTGATTTGTGAGTTCAGTTCCTGTGAGAAAGCGATTTCGAAGCATGGTGTTCACCAAGTATCGGTCTTCTCGTGCTGTGGTACACCTGGTTCTGCCCGTTCCTGGTCTGCGTAGGTTAGAACCAGTTTCTTCGTAACGTCGGAGAACTCTTTGTACTGTTGACAGCGACACACCGACAGTCCTGGCTGTATCGCGCTGACTCCGGCCGGTTTCCAGCATTGTAAGTATTCTGGTGCATTCTTCAGGCGTAAGCGACATAATTTCAGCTTGAATAATGAATATAGAGCACTATCAACATGGTTTATGTACCCACATAAATGACAGATTACAAACAAAAGCAAAACCAAATGCTGTAATTTCGTAGTTCCATCTTCGAAAGTGGCCCTTTTTCAAATTTGATTTTTTTATGATATAACTTTACAATAACTAAGAAGTTTTAATACCTTCATTTAAGGAGTATTACATTGTCTATTAAATACAATTTATTGCATTAACCTAGCATTTTTAGTTTCCGAGATTTTTAGGATTCTTTAAGTGACCCGGATTCATTGCTCTCGAGTGTATTTCTATTCTGTGACCACGCCTCCATTCAAGTCCACCAAATTGTCAGAATTTGGTGGACTTGAATGGTTAAATATCAAATAACTTCTTCCGCTCTGGGCGGAGCGGAAGGGCGTGTCAGATTCTTACTGACTAAACCCGTGATCCTTCAGTTGCCTGTACGTTGCCAGATGCCACGGTAATGTATCATCCGCCTTTCTCTACATCCGTGTTTCAAGCGAAGATCTCCAATCTTCTAACGGTAAGGTAAAAATCAATAATGGAGAATTCACTTCAGTAACTTTAATTGTTTCCATGGAAGTCTCTCACTGACATTGTAATTGTTGGATATTTGGGCAGATAAAGAAAGGTTTATAGAGATTAATATGGGATTTATTAAAGAAACAGAAAAACACATTCGTACAAAAGTCTTGAACGGACGGAAGGGGAAACGTCTGTCAAAATCACAAGACAGATAATATATCACAAAAAAAGGTTGCGTTTAGAATAGTTCTAACACTGGCCCTTAAACGCAAACTAAAACAATATTTATATTATATGAAACTAAAATAATAAATTCACAAAACGTGCATAGCCATAACTACACAGCTAACATTAAATTTGTAAACTCACAATGTTTTTGTTTGCAAAGTGATTTTGTTAATACATCAGCCAACATTACATTAGTTGATAAGTACTTTACTTCAACTATACCATTATTAACAATTTGTTTTATAAAATGATGACGAATATCTATGTGTTTCGTCCTAGAATGGAACATAAAGTTCTTACAAAGTTTTATGGCAGACTGATTGTCATTGAATATGATCACTTTAGATATGATACCAAGCATCTCAAATAAGAGTTTCCTTATGAATAATGCTTCTTTACACGTGTCAGACAATGCCATGTACTCTGCCTCAGTACTAGATAATGCAACAGTACGTTGCTTTCGACTTTCCCAAGAGATAGCAGACTTCCCTAAAAAGAAGACATAGCCCGTGTACGACCGACGATCTATATTGTTTGATGCCCAATCTGCATCAGCATAAGCTCTAATATCCATACTACTTTTAGTGAAAATTAGACTCAAACTCAGTGTACCTTTTAGATATCGTAAAACCCTCTTGGCGGCTTTCCAATGAATTTCACTATAACAGTTGTTAAATTGACTCAGGTAGCTCACAGCATAACTGATGTCCGGTCTTGTACAAACTGCTATATACATAAGCGACCCTACTAAACCTCTGTAGTCATAAGTATCATCCTTTTGAGTTTCTTTGGGTAACTTTAGACTAGTCTCCATTGGTGTTCCTGACGGTTTACAATCCTCCATCCGAAACTTCTTCAGCAGTTTTAGAATATAGTTCGACTGATTAAGAGAGATTTCATTACCTTTTCTTGACAGCTTCATACCAAGAATCTGCTGGGCTGGCCCTAGATCCGTGATATCAAATTCTTGCTGCAATTTCGCTTTAATTTTGTCTTTTCCTTGGAATGTCGGAGAACAAAATATTATCAAATCATCGACATAAAGAGCTATGAGCATCATCGATTGGTTTTCAGACCTATAGTAAACACATGGTTCAGAAGTTAAACGACAGAAGTTCAACTTATCGCATAGTACCTTGTTAATTTTATCATACCAAGATTTAGATGCTTGTTTAAGGCCATAAACAGCTTTGTTGAGCTTGCATATCATATTTTCACTCCCCTTAACTTCAAAACCCTGTGGTTGCTGCATAAAAACCGTTTCTTCCAGCTCTGCATTCAGAAATGCTGTTTTAACATCCAAGTGCTCAATACTCATGTCATATTCTGCTGCTAAAGCGATCAGTAACCTTAGTGTGGAGTATCTCACGACAGGGGAAAACGTTTCTAGATAATCAACACCATATTTTTGGGTGTAACCCCTGGCTACTAAACGAGCTTTATATTTCAACAACTCACCATTTACTCCATATTTTTTCTTAAATATCCACTTGCACGACACAGGCTTATGATGCTGTTCTCGTTCTGTCAGAGTCCAAACTTTATTTTTAATAAAAGAATTATACTCATCAGTCATCGCCTTACGCCAACTATCTGATTCTGGTCCATTTAAAGCCTCGGCCACGGTTTGAGGTTCATCGGGATCATTGTATTCCAGTATAGTCACGAAGTTGGTCATGAGATGAGACTCAGAAGCATCATCATAGCTGCAGTCCTCTGGAGATTCTGTCTCAGAATCTTCTCCTGGAAGGTAAGTTGGATCCAAGCGGTCATCTGATTCATCACTTGGTCTTTCACTGTCGGAATCATCTAGTGTGATTGTGCTTATTCTTTGTTCAGTATTCTGTGATATTTTTATGTCATCAGATATGTCAGAATTCACAATGGGCGATTCCGATGGTTGAATTACATTTTGATTCAAACTAAGATCAACAAACAGCTGTTGATCACCTTTATCATCATGTGACATTTCTTTCATATAAAATTTATTTTCTATGAAAACAACATCACGAGAATTGACACAATTCCTTGGACTATCCGGATTAATGAGTCTATATCCTTTAGATTCTTCATTATATCCCACAAATATGCATGGTTTACTTTTAACGTCAAGTTTCTTTCTATTTTTCACCATGACATAAGCAATACAACCAAAAATTCTTAAATGGTCAAGTTTTACCTTTGTTCCACTCCATTTTTCTTCTGGAGTTGTACCAGGAACTGCCTTAGTTGGACTCCGGTTTTTCAAATAGACAGCAGTATTTACTGCTTCAGCCCAGAATTCCATACCCAGTCCAGCATCTCGCAGCATACACCTGACTTTTTCCATGATAGTTCTATTAGAGCGCTCAGCGACACCATTTTGCTGTGGAGAATCAGGTATAGTTTTCTGATGTTTAATTCCATTAATCTTGAGGAAATCCTGAAATTTTGAACTCATATATTCTCCTCCTCTATCACTTCTAAGTATTTTTAACTTGTTGCCAGTTTCATTTTCTACAAAAACTTTAAATTGCTGAAAATACCTAAAGGTCTCATCTTTAGTTTTCAGAAAATAAGCAAAATGTTTTCTTGTATAGTCATCAATGAAACTCAACACATACTTAGCACCACTTAGAGATGGAGTTTGAATAGGCCCACATAGGTCTGTATGCACTAAACCCAACATATCTGTAGCTCTAGTATACGATTTCTTGGGGAAAGGCAATCTAGATTGCTTTCCTTCAATGCATGGTATGCACTGTTTATATTCAGACACACTATAATTAATACCAGTTGCCATACCTGACATTAGAAGCTTCATACTCCTTGAGTTGAGGTGTCCTAGACGTCTGTGCCACGTGTCTTGGGATGTCGAACCCGCTACCGCAGCTGCTGCCCCTGATGTATTTTCCTTATCCTCAGCACAGCCATTGTCTGACACAGTGTCGAGTTGATACACACCATTGACTTGAGTACCAGTAGCTAAAATATCAGAACCATCATAAACAGTACATGAACTACTATCAAAAGTTACTATATAACCCTTTTTAGTCATAGTGCTGACTGACAACAAATTTGTACTTAAATTAGGTACATAATATGCATCACTTATTGTCTTTACGCCCTTTTTTAAATGAACTTTCACTTGTCCTATTCCAGCAGTCAATAATTTTTCTCCATTTGCAATACTCACTTCAACAGTTTTATTAGAACTATTGTTTACCATTAGTTTTTCATTATTGCACATATGGTTAGTGGCTCCGGAGTCTATATACCACACATCACTATTCACCTTTACAGAAAGAGCTGCGACAAGAGCCTTGTCCTTTGGTTTAATCTTCGGCTTGTTCCTATCTCGACCATGACTGTGACTCTGTGTCTTCTTTTCTGATGCAGGTTGTCCTGTAGTTTGTTTATCGGGACAATTCTTCAAGAAATGGCCAATACGCTTACACTTGAAGCATCTGGGTTGCTTCCGAGTGATCAGTGCGGTTACACTATCCTGCTTGTCCTTTCGTCTCCGTGTCTCTTCCAATAGTTTGACCGAGACAAGTTCAGTACATAATTTTGTTCCAGCATTTTCAATGGCCATAATCAATGGATCAAAGTCTTCAGTTAGACCACTCAACATTATAACAGCTACGAATTCATCATCTAGTGGTGACTCAATTTCACTCAACTGATGTGAGGCTTCCTTAATTTTGTTGAGGTAATCCTCCATCGAGCTGCTATCACGTAGTTTTGTGCCAAACAAACTTCTGAGAAGACCTAGTCTTCTACACAATCCGCGACCTTCGTATGCCTTCTTCAAGTTATTCCATGCTTCGTAAGCAGTTTTTGCCGAGCGAATGTATGGAATCACTGCTGGTTGCACTGATAGGGCAATTCGTGCCAACGCCTTTTCCGCCTTCTTTTGTTTCTCATCGTTCACGTTATTCTCAACAAATTCCCATAGTTCTTCATGGATTAATAGCATTCGCATCGAGAACTTCCAAGTTGAATAATTTTCTGACCCCTTGAGTTTCTCAATGGAATTCATGTATTGTGATGAAGAAGCCATTTTTTCAATTTTTACCGTTGGCGTGATCCTATTAAATAGTTACCAATTTTCTTCGACAATCTGTCCAAAATACGAGCGTTTTCCGAGTGTTAATAACCACGCTCTGCTACCATGTTGGATATTTGGGCAGATAAAGAAAGGTTTATAGAGATTAATATGGGATTTATTAAAGAAACAGAAAAACACATTCGTACAAAAGTCTTGAACGGACGGAAGGGGAAACGTCTGTCAAAATCACAAGACAGATAATATATCACAAAAAAAGGTTGCGTTTAGAATAGTTCTAACAGTAATATCTATTTTAACTTGAACACCAAGTTTTCTGACAGTACTGTGTTACATTGTGTTGCTTGTTAATAGCTTTTTTATCACTGGAAAGAAGTTAAGCATCTGGGACAGTAGCCATATTTGTTTTTGATGTTAAGTAAGTCTTATAGACTGTAGTTATAGTATTAGAGCTTGTTGTGGAGGACTTCATCCTTCATTACGACCCCATAAATATGTCTGCCACCAAGCAAAGCTGTGTTTCGGTTTGAAGTGTATGGGTGCTGGTAGTAACAGACACATGAGACATTTCAGTTTGGATGGAAACGCACTTGCAAAGCTTCTGGTAACGCATGTTCCATAGGTGACGTCCATCTACCATAAATTGGACTGTATTTTATTCAATACTCGAAACTTATTGCTCTCAAAGGTGAACTAAAAAAAATTGTCTATGTAAATTGTCTTCGGTCCTTCTTCGGTCTCTGGCCCTGACGGCCCTAACACTCAGAGTAATAACTAAAGCATAGAGGGAGGGTGAAATTTCTCAGTCTAGTCATACTCTTTATACATATGACACATTCCGTGTGAAAAAAAAGGACAGGTATATAGTTATAAGGACCACCACTGTCCACTTTTTTGGTCTCGGTAGTGATGTGCAGAGAGGTGCAGAGGTATCGATATTAATTTATTTTTGACAGATATTTTATATAATGTATTGGATGTACATGTCGTATATTCCATGGATGATGTAACGTTGTAACGTGCCGTTTTGTAAGGTATATAGTGGAATGCATTAAATATTTGTTAGAGCTTTAATTCTAGGCTTCTTTTAAGCATTGGCAATTTGGTTTTATTAAACAAACGTTACTTTAATAATAAAAGCAAATTGCCAATGCTCCTACTCAACGCAATGCGTGACCTTGGGTCGCAAAAGAACCCATTTGGGTTAGCGATTATCTGTTCCCTCTCCCCCGTCACCGTCCTGGCAAGCCCGGCCGTCAATCTGTGCGCGCCGGCTCGACACACCGTCACATGCTGGCTAGGGAGGTTTACGCTCCCGTCGTCGCTCATTCTCAGCTCCACTACACTTGCCCGTGACTAGTGAGACCTCCCCTACAGCCGCGGTTGTCTCAGTTTGCAACGGTTTCCTTATTTTATAATTGACTACGTATATAGTCATGAATCCTACTCCTTAACTCAGTGTTAAATCCCCATATTGGGGTTCAAAGTTCCAGCTTACCAATATCTCCAAATTTGCGGCTAACCACCCAGGTTACTCACATCGAGAACCATCACTGGCATCCGTACTTTATGTTACGGCAAACTAACTTCCGGTGTATCCGATTGCCGACGAGCTCCGCGCCGTGTACATAACCCGCGTGGCCGCGTCGAGCTGTCTACGGGTCTGGGTCGACCAACCGCCGACCGCCATCGCCATCCTCCTTTGTCCACACATTTCTCCGAAACTCGTAATCGGATCGAGATCATTTTTTTATTTTTTTTATTGGATTATGTATTCTCAACTTAGGAAACAGTACGAGGTTTATCAAAAGATTTCATGGGTATTAGTTTTTTGCGCGAAACCCTAAGTTTGTTTCTAAAACAAATGTAGCCTATTTTACTCCTTATGTCATAAGCTATCTTCCAGTGGAAGTCGCGTCAAAATCGGTACAGCCGTTTCTGAGATTAGCCGGAACAAACAGACAGACAGACCCCGAGGGACGAAAAATTGAATTTCGTAGTATGGATCATCTATACTTTCACGATCCATTACAACAAAAACACTTTTTTTTTGTCTATCTGTCTGTCTGTTTGTTCCGGACAAACAGACAGACAGACAAAAAAAAGTGTTTTTTTTTGTAATGGATCGTAACTATATACTTTCTTAAGCATTTAGTAAAAAGCTGTTATTTTGACATTATAAACAGACACTTCAATTTTATTTATTTGTATGTATGTATAAATGTATTTTTGTTGTATGGATCATATACTCTCATATGCATTTAGTAAAAAGCTGTTATTTAGACACTACAATTTTATTTATTTGTATTATACAGATTGTGGATAAAAATAAAATAAATTGAAAATCGCACAACACTCCCTGCTATATAATTTATAATATCTCTGGCGTATTCTGAAAGAGCACATGGATCATAAATGTACTCATGTTCATTTGTTTCCAACAGCGATTCTTCATTCTTCATGAATGACATCGAAATTGGCATTTAATTTTCATCTATTTCCATAGCATCTGAAGAACCCTGAAAAAGTATATACTTTTGATTTTTTCTCCGATAGTGCAATACAAATAATATATTTTAGAACCTACTGTCTGATTTTCAGCTACAGTTTGAAGTTGACACAATGTTAAATGGACAGCTTGTAAAGATACCGTACTTGACTTTCAGCATGATTTGTTGTAGGAGAATTGTGATCAATTCGTATAATTTGCAATGGCTCGAAAAGAAAACGATATCTTCTCCAATTTATTAGCATGTAATTATCGTATCGATAAAAAGTATCTACATTACCTACATTACTAGCTTAACATAACCTCACAATTTAACGAATTTATTTTTTGAAAATAAATTCGCGATCACAACATAATTTGTAATAAAGATAGTTTGAAGGTATCATTATCAATCTAATATGTATGTTATCAGTGATCACATCCAAATATTTTGAGTGATTTTATACGAAAAATGTAAAAAAACACTTACCGATGAAAGCTTACAAATTCATTGTTTTTTTTCCGTGACGAATGTGATTTACACGTTATCACAAAACAAGCCATGTTAACAGACTATTGACAAGTCCTTTGCACCTTTCGTTTTTACAAAAATATTCAAAAATCTATTGGTTTTTAATAAAAAATGACCAGCACCTCAACCAGCACACGTACTAACATTCACGACGTAATATACGGCTAGATCAAATACTTGTACGGTTAACCGTTTACTAGGCAACTATTGTGCTTTTTAAATTGGTCGTGTAAAAAGAGATCAACTGTGACCGTTTTGACAATTTCGGTGCGTCCATTTCTTTAATCTATAGACTCCCTCTATGCTTTAGTTATTACTCTGAGCCCTAACATCAAGCAATGGATAAAACTGCCAAACTTTTATTGCTTGGATATGAGGCTTTTGGCCACTTTATATTCTTCTTCAATCGATCCCTCATTACTGAGGATCGTGGTCACTGGACCCCTTTAAACGGACAATCTGCCTCTATCGGCTCCGGGTCAAAGTTGCCATCACCATCTGCTGAAATTTTCTTGATGACTTAGCTTCTTTTACATAGTCGGACCATCGTGATGGCGACCGGCCTCGTGCTCTCTTTCCTTTGGTATTGCCAACAATGAGTAGCTTTTCAAGGTTGTTATCTCCCGTTCGATTTATGTGTCCGAAATAGGTCAAAATACGCCACTTATAAGTTCGTATTTTTTTTTAAAGGGGCGTTTTTATTGTGCAGAATATACAATTTAACGTTTTTTTTTATTCAGTTGGTGTGTTTAACAAAAATATGATTATTGTGGACCCATTGGGCATCATTAACGCTGTTTGGCATTTATTAGGCAACCACAAAATAATCCCACCATGAACATGCCTTAAATGCATATCCTTCTCCTTTTTAAAGTTAATTTAAGATTCCAAAATGTACATTCAAAAGTCTAAGCCATTTCAAGCAATTATATGTATATCTTAGTAATTAATAACTTCAAAGTTTACAGTCCCAAATAATAACGTTCAAGTCTTTCAGTCGCGACAGAGAATCGCTTCACTCAATTCATTTAATGTACTCTATAATTACTCAGTCGGAGTTCTATTTAATCGAGGATCTTTAATAAATGTTATTTCATCTAGTTCGTAGTTAAAGGCTTGATTGGGCTGTAGCAGAAATACAGAAATTCTGAAGTCGGGTTGTGAGGGCGAGGGTTAAAATTTTTTGACTTATTTTTCAAACAATAAGAAAAAAATAATGGATTTGCTTCAAAAAGGTGATAATTACAATCGATGCGCGTGTAAACTGTTTGCGTCTAAACAATGATTGTAATAATCGATCGTGTCCTATTTATTTTTAATTTATAAATAATATAATAATTAGCCCATATTGTCCCACTGCAGGGCAAAGGCCTCCCTTTCCTTTCTCCACTCAACCCGATCCTGAGCCAATATGGACCAATCCCTCCTATAAGCGTTAAGTTCGTCCCGCCATCTACGCTTGGGTCTTTCACGATGCCGCTGGACGTTTACAGGAACCCACATACTAGTGGTCTTAGCCCACAATGCATCCGGCATGCGGCAAACGTGTCCCTTTATGTTATAGGTATTTTGTGCCGACTTTTTTCGTTTTTATTTTACTGTTTACTTAGCGGAAACTTGTAAATGGCCTTCAATTTCATATTTCTTAAGAACACCGTACTTAAGTAAGCTGAAGTTTCCCGTAAATAATAAAATAAACCTATATTATGATCATGGAGGAAACTGCAGTTTCTGCTTGCCCCGAAAATATGAATAAGGCGTAATTTTATGATTGCATCGTAACCTCCAAGAATTGGAGTACACCATGTACCTATGTACCCCTGATGGTGTCACCTTGTTTCGCAGACAGAAATTACATAGAATTTCGTTTCGCACCAAAATGTTTCATATTTATTTAGTTCTTATATTTTTATATCAAATATTATTGTTTCAACAACTATTTACTTGGATGAAACATTATTTCACAGAAACACAATTCAATGAATTTTTAATCACATTTTTTTATTTAACAAACTTATCAAACAGTAGAATTATTTTTTAAAGAATATTGTTTGTTCAGTTATTTCAACGAAAATGTAAGAATAGACGGTAAGCTATAAACAACAATAGTGTGTGTGTGTGTGTGTAGTGTAGTGTCTAGTAATAACTATTAGGGCACTCCGACCATATAGGTTAGGTTAGGTTAGAACTGTGACCAACTACGCGCGAGCCAAGCGACCGAAGCGGGCGGTGCCGCGGCAGCGGCCGGCGAGCGCTACATCGGATTTGGTCGCAGTATCAAGATTAGGGTACTCCAACAGATGAACCGCTTTCATATAACTATACTACGGTATATAGTGTGTGTGTGAGTGTGTAGTGTATTGTCTTTTAATATAACTATTAGGGCACTCCGACCATATAGGTTAGGTTAGGTTAGAACTGTGACCAACTACGCGCGAGCCGAGCGAGCGAAGCGAGCGGTGCCGCGGCAGCGGCCGGCGAGCGCCACATCGAAATTGGTTGCAGTATCAAAAATATAGGTCACTGGGGATTTTCTTGGTAATAAGCTTTATACTAACGAAACAGTATGAGAATAAAGAATATTTGATTTGTTATTCTATGATATGAATATCGAAACTTTTAATTTTATTTGTAACAAAAATCAATGATTAAAGTTTATTCAAAGTAAGTATTCTGCGTATTGATTATTCTGTGAAATGATAATATATGAAAAATTTTATGTGAAACGAAGTTCTATAAAACAACGTACAACCACCTCTGATTCAGAAAGTACTCAGTAAAAAAAAAATATGCGAGGCAGTCTTAGGAGACTGCCGATGGAAGTGAAAACTAAGTAACGCCATCTAACGAAAATGTCAGAAATTTATGTGGCTTGCTGTCAGTACAAGAACGAAAGCTGTAGCTCCATTAAAACAATTCCAAAAAAATAAAACGGAGTGCGCTGTCAAAAAATTCTACTCTCCATCCGTCTTACGAATTTTATTTTTTTGTGTCTTGACGCCTGACGCCTGACGCGAGTTTAAAATTTTTGACCCATCCCAAAAAGTGCTCAACGAGACCAGGTACAGAAGTTTTCACTTAAAAAAAAAACAATAATATTATGCATCACTACTCTTTGACCCATATAAGTAGGTACCTATGCAAGTATACATATAAACTGTACCTAAGTAAATAAATAAAGTAACTTCAAAACGTCTTCCGTGTACATAAACAACAAACTTTTACTATTCCCGTATTTCCCTTCGCCACCAAGACAAACAAAATCAAAACCAGAATTCCCAAAGTTATTAAATAATTGAACAGAGCAAGCTGGTTCGTAACGAACATTGTTGGCCGCTGAACGGAAACGCGGCCATCTTAACTTTTATACAATTTAAAATTAGGACTTGTAAAAGTTTTGCACTAAAGTAATTATAGGGCAACACTGCAGTTATTTGTTCTTCGCTTTTGGGAATCCTCGCTATTCACGGTAGGAAAGTTTGCACGACAAATATTAAATGCTTATTTTTTCTTTTAACCATAATATTAATGGCTGTCTTCGGGCTAATCACGACTAGCTTAGCTTCGGACTACTTTTGCACTAGTAAGGAGTTCACGACTAGCTTCGGACTAGTCATTTATTTTTAATGTATATTTCTTTCATTCTTTCTTTTGGGTACATTACCAGTCGACAGCGGTGTGGAGGCATTTTGGTCCAGCCGTTTAGGAGTTCAGTGACATACACACGTACAGAAGAATTATATAAACAAAAGATATCTTTAAGACATCGGATACCGAGTATCTTCGTCTGTTCTTTTGCACATACTGTGTTGATTTGACCTACAAAATATTGCTGTTATAAAAGGGACAAGCTGCCACTTAGCGTCAGGTAAGCGATTAACCAAGTCTCTCGCATACACGAAATTAAATAAAGAATCTAGCTTTTCCAGAACGTATGTACTTAATAAAGGACATCTTTCGTCCTTCGTGCAGTACATTTTCACTCAACTGCTCAATGTCAGGTGTTCTAGGTCAAAACTGTTAGTTTTATAAAGTGCACAGTATAATTGACTTCGTAATTTAGTAGCGGCAGTTACCACAAGGCTAGGTTAAGGTCTTGTCTGTAAAATATGTGATCTGTGGATGACGTTATTGGTTTGGTGACGTTTTTAAGTGGAAGGTTGTTGCATTTGGCTCTGTAGTACAACTTAGTTAGGTACAGCCACAATATCCTGAACCGAACTGATTTATTTCTTGCAAAAAAAGTGACAAAAGTTTATAAGAGTATGCTTAGTTGGTTTGGTCATGTTGAGAGGATGAATGAAAGGCGACAAACAAAAGGTATTGCAGATTGGAGTGGAAACGCCGATAGATGCCCTTGAGGGATATGTCGTGATCTTATTAGTGATCTTCTTCAAAAAGGTCAGGTGCAAAGTTCTCGCAACCAGCGTGCGTATGTACGTAAACGATGCAAAATAAGTATGTAAGGATCATAGCAGGTTGCGTTTTGTAGTTTCTGCCTACACCCATGCGAAGATTATAAACTCACGTCTAATTTATGTATGTTTCAAAAAAATCTTTAAATAAACAGAGCCTTGATACAGTTATTATACAATCACTTTTTGAATGCAACGGTGAGTTTTATCAGTAAAGACACTGCTTTGCAGTAACGTGATTTGGTTACGTGCATGATAGTATCTTTTAATCACGCTTCGCAAAACATTCACAAACGGAGGTCTAGGAAAAGCCAGAAAGAAATTGCTCAAAAACCCTCTGGGCCGTACCATAAGTAATTATTAACTTTGTGCAAAAATAATTGCTAGGAAAAGACCTTTATTTTTGGTGTGGAAATTAGCTGTTTATGATATTGCACAATGTTAACGCACTCAAAACATTGTGCTTATGGGTGCATGCAACGGTGCCAGATCGTGGGAATAGTTAAAGTTAAGTGATAACATTTAAAACTCGCCTTCATACAAAAACGACCCTGAATATCTCCAAAACTAAAAGGTTCACAGGAATGGTCCAATACAAAAGAAAATTCACAATGAAGGGGAGTACAAGTGAATGGGCTTCGTTATGTATAAAATATTGTATTAAGTACCTAATATTGTATTACATAAGACCTTTATTGTAATACATGATATGTTCACGAATTAAAATTGATTGATTGAAATATTGATTAACAATAGTAAAAAATAAAAATAAAATAAAAATATTACCTAGTAATAATTTTACAGAATGGATTAACTCTAAGAACTTATTACTAGAGTAAGAAACGCATTAGCAGGATGCACTCTGCAAATATCCTGAAGTGGGTAGGTATGCTCACACCGGAAGTAGAGCCGGTACTTCCGGTGGGGCCGGAAGTGAGCCGGCACCGCAGCTTTGCAGCCAAGGTTTGTGTTATTCTTATCCTTGCATAAGTTTTAAGGATCCCTATCCTTCCAGAAGTCCACGCAACGTATTGCTCATTTTTTTTTTTTTTTATAAAACGGCCAAGGCCAATTAAACTAGTTAAAGACAACTACTCGACAGTCATACGCTCATCTCACAATAGTCCAGACATATTGACAGGATTTTTTTCCATTCATCGGCAAACACATCACAGTCAGGCTTAGCGTTCAAGAGAGCGTTGAGCGCGGAGAGTGTGCGAGGGACAGGAGACTGGGCTCGAGCGACGGCTCTTGTATATTCTGAAGGCGTTAGGGAATGCTCTGTTTCGTCATATCAAAACTTCTGGAAAAATTGCATCCATGAATGGATTTACTTAAAAGTACGTCTGTCGCACTCTGGGTTATCAGTCCAGTCACCTTGCTGATTAGTTAATATTTTTTCGACGAAGAAGAATATTGGTAATCCTACACAATACAATAGACTCGTCAATTTTGTTTTCAACAGGCATTTGGTCGTGTATGGCATTAATAATTGTTGTTTGAAGAAAACTACGTGCAGTATCTAAACTGACCAATCTTCTGTTCTTCTATACAATGTCGCCCATGCGCATGTGACCGCCCGTAATTTTCTGAATATTCATGAAAAAATATCGAAAATAAACTTCAAAAGGGGGGGTCTATCTATAACATTTTTCACTAGTTTTTTAAAAATAAATACACAATTTTTTACCGAAAAAATGTATTCGATTCCGTTTTTTTTTCGTAGTCGATAATTTTTTGTAAAAATTTTAATTAACCTGTTAAAATAACTCATAAGCTTTTGGAAATAATAAACAGAATCCAAATCGACCCATAAACTTCGGAGATGTGTCAAAAAACAGAAAGCAAATCTTTAAAAAATTAAAAATTGAATAACATGAAAAATGTTATAGATAGACCCCCCCTTTTGAAGTTTATTTTCGATATTTTTTCATGAATATTCAGAAAATTACGGGCGGTCACATGCGCATGGGCGACATTGTATATAAAAGGAGAAACTTACTGACTGACTGACTGACTGACTGACATATCAACCCACAGCCGAAACTACTGGGACTAGGAACTTGAAATTTTGCACACAGCTTCCTTTTATAATGTAGGGGAGCACTAAGAAGGGGTTTTTGAAAATTCTACCTTTTGGGGAAAAAGGGGGGATTTCGTTTGTATGAAAAATCTTATTCCTTGAGTTAATAAACTTCAAACTTGGCATAAAAAGTACTAGGCTTGCATGAATTCAATATACTTTATAGTATTCAAATCATTAGACGTTCTGCACAATTTCTGAGCAGTAACCGAACAAAAACTACTAGGCTTGCATGAATTCACGATAGTATTCAATCATTAGGTATGTAATGTTACTAATACGAGTAGGATCTGGATAAGGCAGACATATAGTTTATAACCTGGATTAACACATAGCATACTTTTTATCCTGTTAGTACGTTTCCATAGAATAATTTCCGATTTCCACGCGACCGAAGCCGCGGGAAAAAGCTAGTAAAAATATAAAAAGTTTACATTTCTCCTAAAAATGGTTAATTTTTGGTAACGATATGGAGCGATATGAAGCAATATAGGGAGCAATATGGAGCAACTTAATACACTTAATACTCAATACATTGGAAATTAATTTTGGTTTTGGTGACATTTATTTTAGCATGACAGAATACGAGTATACGAAGCGATACTGCCAAAACAGTTCAAGCAATTCTTGCCTATTAAAAAAATATTGCTCCACCAATTTCTCCACTTCCTCGAACAAAAATTGCTGAAAAAAAAATCCAGTGTAACGCAGCTGTATAAAATGCAACGAGAAATAAATAAAACTTAACAACACGCCTTGCTTCTCCTGGAGGGTTACCAGTTTACCACATTTCACCAGTTAATAACCAAAATAAATCGGTCAAGTGCGAGTCGGACTCGCACATGAAGGGTTCCGTACCATATCGTACAATATTTTTTAAATACTTTCGTAAAAGTAACAACAGCACGGGCGAATCTGGGCCTAACGCTACACAAATGAAATATTTATCAATATTTGTTTCAGTTTTTTTTTTGTAGTTAATCATGAAATATTATGCAGTTTTATCATGGGATAAGGAATCCCTTATTTTCACTTTTAAACAATGTTGCCAGATTAAACAAGTTAATCGATTTATCGAATTCATATTAATTTTTTACTTATTTTTATGACAATAAGTTGAATTCGTTTTTTTTTTAATTGTTCACCCAGTGACACTCAACGTTTAAGAATAAAACCGTGTAGATGATGGTTTACGACCAAACGTTGAACAACTTTGCCGGTCGCCAACCATGGTCACCTCTGTCGGGGACGCAGTTGGCCTTGTCGGGGACGCGGTTGGCCTGGTTGGCCACCGTGTAGCAGGCGTTTTAGTGTACAAACACAATGGGTGAAAAACGCATATTCCAACTCGTGAACACAGTACTTCACGCGACTTCATTAAATAAAACTACAATACCAAAACTGCTCAATATATTCCGAAAGCTCAGTCTCCTCAATGGTTCAGATATCTCCTGGCGAGTAGAGCCCTGCTCCTGGGGATGTTACACTCGGCGATGGTGTGGACCCTGTCACTCCTCACGTACGCGGGGTCTGCGGATAGTTCCCTGAGGGCTTTGAGAGTCATGCTCAGGTCGAAGGGAGATTCGGGGCCCTCGCAAATGCGGGAGAGCCAGCGGGCTTCGACGCAGCTGGAAGAAAGTGTTAAAAGTTATTAAAAGAATGATAGGAAAAGGTAGGCTAAATAAACGTTATGAGAAAGATGGGTTATCAATTTGAAAGGATTCTTAATTTGACTGTTTAAACATAATGATATTGTAATTGTGTGGTAAGTATTTTATATACCATGAATCGAACAGGCACAATCTCCTTGTTGTTCAATGTTTTCATGTCTTTCCTCTTTTTCTTCGCAGAAAAGAAATAGATGTCACCATGGGCGTACCCAGCTTTTGGCCCAGGGGGGGCGGAGGGGCAGAAAGGAACAGATTTTTTTTTACCCTACATGTAGAGTGTAGGGGAAAAACCTGCAGGTAACATAAATAAACTGTATGCTTGCTTGCTGCGTTCGGGTATTTTGCATGATACAACTACATGACTCGATGCGCAGCGTGGTTTTTTCTAATATTAATCCATAATTTATTGTAATTGTAAAGTGAGGCTTAACATGTGACTCTAACATAATTTTTTCGACAATAGTAGGTACTCTCTCTACGGAAAATCCAGGGTTGGGCTGCCGCCCTCCTCTGCCCCTGGGTACCACACCCCATCCCAACCCATGGATGACACAAATTAACTTTCAAAATCACCAGCCAGAGTTAAAAATATAGTGTTGTGATGAATTGTAGTTGTGATGAAAGCTGAGCAGATCAAATGTTACTAAATCCGTCTGCGGTCGACGTGTTATCAATGAAACTAATAACACAATTTTTTTTTCTAAGCGTGTCGATGACAATATAATAAATACATAAAATATATATATTTATTTTAATAAAATTGCCCCGATATCCAGCAACGCTAATACCGTTTGCTGTCGCAGCCAGGTCCTCACGAGTGCAGGTGACATGTGGTGCATGCGGCAAAAGATGGAAGGTGGGCAAATTCTCAAATTTAAAAGAGATAATTAATTAATAAAGTTATTGTAGCATAAATATTTAAAATAATTAATTGTCAATGAAATTTTAATCGTTTTTAAATACATCTAGTTATTTTTTGGAAAAATTATTAATTTTGTTTTATTCTATGAAAAAATTAATTAGGTACATTATCTGTGGAGATACGCCGCATATGCACCGGAGATCCGAGCCGTCCATTATACCCCACTTATGGAAATTGTCTTGTCTTTACTGCAGCCCAATTGGGTACGAAGTCTATTTAAAGACATCATGTGAAAATCTAGTCGGGACCAGAAAAGAGAGAGTAAGAACGAGTACTTACGAAGGACACGGATCAGCAGGTACTAATAAGCCGATGGGCATCGGTTTGAACACCTCTGGCGGTTCCGCCTGTACTGTGTACTTCTTCAGTCGAGAGGTGCTCGTCTTGTCACTCTTCTTGATGCAGTGCTCCTGATAATAAGAAAATGGGGGTGATGGGTATTTTGAGCCTTAACGTTTTTTTTAATAGAACGATCGTCATCTGTTTGACATGGGAGAAGGGGAACATTCAAAGGAAATTAAGAATAAAGTCACTGAAGGCTCTGAATATCATGTAAAAAACATACATAAAGTCGAACATAGAACCTCCTTTTTGGAAGTCGGTTAAAGACAAAAGCAAACTACAATATTTAGAAAAAACGCCGAAAAAACACGTTTCTTTAAATTTTACCTTTTTTATTTATTTTTTATTTCTTGTTATAGCGACAATAGAAATACACAATCTGTGAAATTTTCAACTGTCTACCTATTACTTTTCATGAGATACAGCCCGCTGACAGACAGATGGACGGATGGACGAACGAAAGGACGGGCAGCGGAGGTGTAGTAATAGGGTTCCGTTCGGGAGCCTTCGGATACGGCACCCTAAAAAGTAAGTGAATAATAACATGACAGGGAAAACATTTTGTGCTGACCCCAAGTAACATTGGACAGGGGTAGGCAGTAGACAAGGGAACCACAAAGCTTGGCAGAGAGCTTTTCCTCTCTAGATCAGGTTTGAAAGGGGGGAACCATTTTTAAAATCTTACAAAATAGTAGATATTCTCCCTGTACTCCTTGATCTTGTCCGTGATGAGGAGGAGTGACAGTTTGAGCTGATTGATCGAGGGTTGTTTGTCTCCGAGGAGGTTCTGGAACGGCTCCAGACTGCAGTCCAGCATACTGGGAACGTTTTGAGAATACGTTAATTGTGCTGACAGCTTAGTAGCGGAATTCCCTGCCAGAAATGAAATGAAATAAAATGATTTATTCAGTAATACCAGCAGTGGTGGCCCAGTGGTAACGGCCCCGATTTACAAGTTGTAGGTCGTGGGTTGAAACCCAAGCAGGCGCTTTACTTTGTGTTAATAATTTCATCACCACTGCTCTCAAAACGGTGAAGGAAAACATCGTGAGGAAACCGGCAAGTCCTAGAACTAAAAATTCGAAGACATGTGACATCTACCAACCCGCACTGGGCCTGCGTGGCGGATTACAGCTCACTCCCTCTCACAGAGAGGAGGCCTGTGCCCCAGCATTGGGAACATTAATAGGCTGATTATGATCATTCAGTAAATAGGATATCTAAAACACCTATACACCCCACGTTTGAAAAAAAACTCGAATGGACTACCCCTGAGAAGAAAGGGCGAAAGAAAGGGTACATCGTGTAACAAAATGCAGGGTAGCATCCAGACTGGCTGGAGTCTGTTCTTCTCGACAGCTATAGCCTGGGAGTCTTTAAGTCGATAGTGAATAGCTTAGTTCTAAGCAAGGGTCCTCTACGTGCTCATGTACATAAATGGCACCCGTCTACGGCAGAGGCAACTACAGTCGTGGACACACGTCGGCGGCAGCCGTGTGCAGCTCGTGTGTATGAGCAATTACATTGCCTTTCTATTGTGAAACTAAACACCCAAAAAGAGAAACAGCAAGATTCAATCAATCAATCTGCCTAGCCTTTTCCCAACTATGTTGCGGCCGGCTTCCAATCTAACCGGATGTAGCTGAATAACACAAGCGAGCTAAATTATTTACAGTTAATTCACTTAGCACTATAACACCTTCCAATAATCCAATACAAGTGTGTATAACCCAACACTATATCCATTACTAAGCGACAATGCCTGACTAATCCAATTAAATTGAGTTGCATCGTCCGGCCGACGACAATCAATATCACTAGCTTGTCTAATGAACCGGTGTCATTGAATGTTGGCCTACGAGCTGATAGCATGAGGGTTTAGAGCTTAAAGGGGGTCGTAGGTCATAATTGACCTACGACCCTAACTGGTTAGAGTAGCTAAGAAATATTGTTCGTAAACTACAATGAAATCTTAAATAACATTGACCTTATTAAGAGCGTGCACCCTAAAAGTTGGCAACGTCGTAAATAGCTGTCATATATTTACTTGTTTTGATTAATTTGGAAATAAGAAATGTGGCTAACTAGCGAACTAGAATATTGGTTATGAAATGCAATAAATAATATCGTAACACCGAATATATAGTTTTAGATGTAAAAGAAGTATTTGGAAACTTTCCAAATGCCTTTTTACACCTAAAACGGGTACAACATCAAATTCAATGTTACAATTGCAATTCATTATTGATATTCTAGTTATCTAGTTAGTCACATTTCTTATTTCCATACAGTAATATTGCCAAATTAATCAAAACAGCGAAATATGTGACAAAGACGACGAAATAAATAAAAATAGAAGAAGAAGAAACTTAGTCTAATTAAAAGTTGTTTTTTTAACCTTTATTAAAAACAACCAGTTTCAAACAGTGTTGTAATAATTAATTACAAGCTAACTTGTAAGACTAAATAAGCAATTTTAATCTAACTTAATTTTTCATTTTAATACTTAGTAGCAATTTGTACTTAACACAAGACCCTTCCACTTTTTTTAAATCATATCTAATGATTTAAACAGTCTTTAATTTTTTATGTGTGTTTTTGTGTGTGTGTGTGTGTGTGTATCGCTATTATTTCAAAACTTTTCACACTACACTAACTCAAAAGTGTTTTTAGTGGAATTTATTAAACGAAGTGTATAGAGTGCCGCGAGTTTCTTGTGGCACTCTAGTGTCACTGCCTCGGCCCGGCTAGGTTGCCGTGAGCGTTGCAATGTCACTGTCACTTGTTATTTAGGTTAGGTTAGGTTAGAACTGTGACCACACAACGCACGAGCCGAGCGAGCGTAGCGAGCGGTGCCGCGGTAGCGGCCGGCGAAGTGCCAGGGTCCGTTTAGGCACAAGAGAATGTAATGTTTTGGGAATGTGGTGTTTTACAGCGATCTAACCTCGATAATCAAACAAAATACCAACTGACGTGACTTAGTGACAGTGACAATGACAATCCAATGCTTGCGGCACTTTGGCCGGGCCGAGGCAGTGTTACTAGGGTGCCTGTAGTGGCACTTTATCCGATAGGGATAGAGTGCCAATGGTGGCACTCTATACACTGCCTTTATTAAATAGTGCTTGATCCAACTTAAAAACATAACCCTACCGTGCAGTCGTGTAAAAAGGAAGAGGGTAAGCATTTGAGCGAGAAAGAAAAACACAATATAGCGTTACCCCTGAATTCTCCATATTACACCAGATGAAGTCCCATGTAATAGGACGCCAGAGTATCCCGGAATTGCTACTAAGCATATCCTAAATCAATAACATTTTGCCTAACCTGGAGATCGAACCCAGTACCCAATACTTAGTATTACTACTAAGCAATTTTTCTAACTCTGGATAAGACTACTTTATTTTTTAATAGTGACTATTTGTAGTTTCTTTGATACCTTCTTCTTTTCTTTAAAGAGTTCTATTCCCAATCCAAGGGTTCCTACTAATTACTAGCTTTTTCCCACGGCTTCGCTTCCGCGGAGATCGGAAATTCACCCACGGGAACGTATTGCCGAGATAAAAAGTATCCTATGTCCTAACTAGGGCATGCAATATTCGTCTGATTTTTGTATTCGAGTTTTTCGAATATTTACTTACAAACTATTCGAATAATTCGAGTTTTTCGATTTTTTCGAATATTTTGTGTTTTGGATGATAAATTATTAAAACAACAAGTATTTTAATTAGTTTTTATTTTAATCATAAACTTAATTAAAAAAAACAAGAAAAAAAAATACCTTATTAATTTTTTATCAAAGTAGAAAAATCGAAGGAAACTGAGCGGAGAGCGTCTAACATATCGTTAAAAGAACAACGTACTTAAATGGTTACAAAAAAACCTGTTCGCTGAAAATACGCGTTCGGGCTCTACACTGGTTGCGGGGATGGAAAGTAGAAATTTGTACGCCTGTGACAAATGAACTAGTTTAGGACCCCCACGATCAAACTGTGCCATTTCTACACGCAAGTTACGAACGAAGATCTAGAATGCTTCTAGATCTTCGTTCGTAACGTTCGGCTAGTAGAAATGGTAGCTCTATTTTGTAAAGATTCTTGAACCTTTTCTTTCAATTGCTCTTTGATACATTTTGTCAAATTCTCGTTATTTGCATTTATCTGCTCTCTGCTTATTACGCTCAAAATTACATCATCCTCTTCATAATCATCAGTATTTTGTTGGTTTAAGTCATCGCAAAAAAACTTTTTGTTGATATTTAAAATAGTCTCATACACTTCTACATTGGAAGCATTTGGCAATATCGGAGCGTTGTGACTGTTGTGAGATTCGAATTCCTCATAAAATATTGCGGGATTGTGTAGATATTTTAAATGCGCTCTCCAAGTTAATATTTTGAAGTTGCTGAATTCTACGAGATTAATCTTGAAACAATTGCTGACTTATACGTACCTATAATGTCGTTCTTTTCATTCAATTCAATTCTAGCATGAATTTTAACGCTGCATCTGCAGTTAATAGATTTGATTTCCTTTCACAGAGCACATTTGTGTGTACTACACATTCCGGAAAATCCTAAATTGTAAAATCCTTGGTCTATTTTTGGTGAATGTACGTTAACGTTCATGTATCGGCGATTTCTGGCTGACAAATAACATAATTCGTAAAATTCGTAAAACTCGAATACTTAGTCTTCTAGTGTTCGGATAGTAAAAAAGGCGAATACTCGAATAAAACGAATACTCGAATACTCGAATAGCATGCCCTAGTCCTAACCCAGGTCATGAGTAGTTCATGTGCGAAATTTCATCTAAATCCGTTCAGCTGTTTTAGCGTGAAAGCGTAACCAACAAATAAACTCATTTTCGCATTTATAATTTACTAGCTTCTGCGACCAAGTTCGTCCCCGAGCCTATAAACTTCCACAAGAAGTGGGATATCCAATGCAAAAAGAGTTTTCAAATCCGACTGGTAGTTTCGGAGCCCCAACATACAAATTTACAAACAAACTTTACCTCTTTAAAATATTAGTATAGATTAGTTAGGGAGGAACTAGGACGTCTCGCTGATGGTGGCGTGTGTGTTGGATCACTTAGCTCCCTTCAAAATGGTTGAGCTGAATGTTGCTAATACATGCGTCATGTTCGTGAACGGGCGCCGTCAGTGGGACTGGTCATCTCTTAGCTGCCATAGCTTATTTTAATTTTTGAAGTGTTCTTTATTTTATCTTTTTATTGCGAACGTCTCTTTACATTGTTCTCACATGTTTAATTTCAACATGAATTATGTTACCAATATTTTGTACTTAACAATTTTTTATTTAAAAGATTGTCCGTGAAGGTTCTTGCCCGTTCTTCTCAATGGGAACCTATTACGTTTTGGAATGGGCAACTAGCTTCATATTTCTGACTGACTCCTTGACAATTCAAAAGTGTAAATTTAATCAATGCTTTGAGTTTGAGTTTGAGGATATCCATCACCGTTTTCTAAAATCTCATTACCTAGTATTCCGTGGTACAATGGCGACCCTACATCGAGCAGCTAAGCAATCGATCCAACTTGTGCCGCTTATAAAATTGATCACGACTACCACTTTGTTATTAAGAACTACGGTCCCAGCTTCAACTTGCTGCTTGATTTATATGTACGTCAGTCACAGGAGAGTATTTAGAACGTGCCTGTTCTGATTAAAATAATATTAAGTTCTGAGTTGAGCTTCACGATTACTGACAAATGCTTGCACTGACTGGACAGGTCCACTCAAATCTGTGTGGTTCTTTCCTCAAAAGACCATTTCGAACACTAATCTACATGGTCCTCATAATGGCCTGACCACGATTATGTCTCGACTTTAAAAGAGACTGCGATCTCTGATATTATTTCGGCCTTTCTTCTCAGAGTAGTCAGATAGGAAACGCCAACCTCATCAAGCTTATTTTTAATGTGACGTGTAAAAGTGATTCCGATATCCTATTTACAGAATAAACAATTTATAAGTCAATCAATTAATAGCTTTTAAGGCTTCGCTCCCGTGGTGGTCGGATATTACCTCACGGGAACGTACCACCAGGATAAAAGTATCGTATGTTCTAATACGAGGCATGGTTTACCTGTGTGCCAAATTTCATCGAAATCCGTTCAGTCAGTGAGGTTTGAAAAGGTAACAGGTAGACAAACAGAGTTACTTCCGCATTTATAATTATATACTATCTGCGCCATGCGGTCATCTTCCTAGCACGGCGAGCTGTGCTGGGGCTGTTGCTGCAGGTGCGGAAAACCTCAAACGGCGTAAATATTCCAATCTTATTGGGAATTATATGTTTGAGCCGTTTGGGATTGAAACACTAGGTCCATGGGGTCCGAGTGCCCACTTAGTTTTTCAAGACATCGCCAAGCGGTTGGTCGACTCTTCACGTGACCAGAGGGCTGGCCTATTCTTCGGCTAAAGAATAAGCATTGCCATACAACCTGGCAATGCTACCAGCCTTTTGGGCACTTTTCCTGTTGAGAGCGATGCGGACGAATTTTTTGATGCCCTTTGATTGTTTCCGCCCCCCTCTTTTATACCTATACTTGTACATATTATTATTATTTATTTAAGTCTGTTAGGTTTTAAATCATATAAATACATTTATACAGATTCAAAATATTCAGTAAATATTCGAAGATATGCGACATCTACCAACCCGCCCTGGGCCCACGTGGTGGATTACGGCCAATTCCCTCTCACAGAGAGGAGGCCTGTGTCCCAGCAGTGGGAAGACTAAATATTGATGTTCCGTAATCATTATTATTATCGAGTTCGAAGAAAAACGCACCCGCTCTGAATAACTTCCCGTATATTTCCCTCCGAACCGTCTATACTTATAAAGTTATTTCAAATAGTTATAGACATACTGAGTAGAATTGAATGTGATACAGCTGTATTTTAAAGTCGAATATTCGCCCTGTATCGTTCCAGTAAGAATTCATATCGTAAGTATGTTGAAGTTTATGCAGAACTTCAACAACTGTTCTGCTGAATTAAAATGCGCCACGCGCTTCAATCCTTACAAATTCTACATTTTCACTCAAGTCGGTACGATTTGATAATAAAAACTTTTTACAAAAAAAAAAACGACTGACTTCCAAAAAATACACTACAACGTCAAAAATAATTTCAAATTTTGATTTCGGAAGTCAGTGGATTTGGTTTTGATTTTCGTTTTTAGCCATCGACTTCCGAAATTAAAGTTATTTTTGACTTTGTAGTGTCTTTTTTTGGAAGTCGGTTGTTTTTTTTTTTGTAAAAAGATTTATTTTTCACTTTTTAGTTGTGGTACCTACCCCACACAAATTCGAATACTACTACCTGCTATGTAAATAACAATGACACGAACTTATCATCATAATATCATCCTCATAGGCTAAGTGGGAAAAATACGTATTATTGAAGCTAACTCAAAAACTATCGACGCAAACTTAATACAATTTACGAGTATATAGGACCACCTCTGAAGTATGACCTACCAAACAAAAAAAAAAAACAACATGCATTCGAACTCAGAACCTCCATCTTTTTGAAGTCGGTTAAAAAGATTAAAAACTCAGCAAGTTGGTAGCTTTGTTGAGGATTTTTTATTACACCTCAATTTACACAAAATAAAAGGTAAAGCTGTTCCGTACTGACTAACAGCCTAAAACACTGAAGAAAGAAGCAGCCTACCAAAAATATTTCTATGGAAAGTAGGTTGCCAAGACTCACATAACGCTTTTATCAGGGCCCTGTTTAATAAAGCTGACAATCCGACAAGTCCGACATATGTCAAAAAGTGACAATTTGAAAATTTTTCTGTTTAATAAAACTTACAGGCGACATAATTGTCATGGTGGAAAATTCGCAATATATATTAATAAACGCGTTTTTAAATGACAAATATGTCAAGTATCACCTGTCGATTATTGACATATTTGTCACTTTTATTAAACAGCCTAAGCGCGACAATTCTACAATTTTGTCAGTTTTTGACATATATATCGAATTGTCAGCTTTATTAAACAGGGCCCTGATCTAATGTAGAGCCAAGCCGTTAAGGGCTTGGCTCTACATTAGGAGGCTCTAAAAGGTCTAACTCTACAAACGTACATCTTGGTCAAAATGCACGGCTTGGCCGTTTCGCGGCCGTCGTTCATTCCTATGGGCCTATGGTAAGAAATTATGTCACTGGTCTTTAATGTTATGTCATGCAATAGTTCAATCGAACGGCCGAAAGAAGAAGAAGCATAAACAATATGAGAATAGTTCACACTATGGAAAAAATATTAGCCAGTTAGCAACGTGACTGCCCGGTGCGTCAGACGTACATTGAATTTGAATATTGAACTGAAATATTGCTTACAAACGAAGTCGCAGTTACTTTAAAACCTCCGCCCTCTATCTCAAAAATGGTTGAGCACATGAAAAATGGTAATAACATCTTTGGAGCTATAGAAACCTAGATAATAGCGAAAACCCGATTTTTGTGACCTTTGCCCTTGAATAACTTACGACGCAGACACGAGATTTTATGTTACTTGAGACAACTTTTAGAAAGTCAAAATGAAGGTGTTGCCTGCCGCCAGGGTTGCGGGAAGGTCCTAAGGGGTGACCCTGGCCCCTGGCAACGTGCAGACAAGTGAAGGAACACGGGTGGGTTTTAATCAGTAAGAATCTGACATGCCCTTCCGCTCCGCACAGAGCGGGAGAAGTAATTTGATGATTTCCCACCCAAAAAAAAAAAGGTGTAGACGAGTTTCCAGCTCATTATCTCTCATTCCGTGGTGAAAATTCGACCCGATCCGCAGACCAGTAGCGCCGTCAACGCTCGAGCGATAACACGTTTTTCTATCTTCTATCTACCGACTAAAATACGGGCTGCAGCCGCCTTTTTTTTTTGTGTGTGAAATCATCAAATGACGTCTCTCGCTCTGGGCGGAGCGTGAAGGCGTGTCAGACTCTTACTGACTAAAACCCACCCGTGTTCCTTCCCTTGCCTGTTCGTTGCCAGGGGCCACGGTCTCCCCTTAGGACTTCCCGCAACCCCGGCAGGAATCTGTCCTAGCGGACCCCGTCAATTGTGCTGCCATCTCCTTGAAGCGCGCGTGGAACACGACGCGGCGTCGACCCGGGCCTGGTCCTTATCGGACGGCGAGCTACCCATTGCTCTCCGTCCGCAAGCCCGCGCCTACGGTGGCCGGAAATCGGCTCGCGATTCCCGACGCCCGGGGCGTCTCCTGCGGCAGCTAGGGGCGTAAGGACGCAACATTTGTCTCTCCCTCATGCGCTCCGCCTCCTCTTTCGCTGCTGCCGCCTGCGGTCGGGTTCGGAATCATGACTGCAGCGACATGACGCCGCGACATGACGCCGCGACATGACGCCGCGACACGTCCCCTGCAGTTACCACCTGCGATCGGGTACGGAATGGTACCGTTAAACTCGGGTTATTATTTTGTACACAAAGTCGCGCCCAAAACCTAGTGTTGCCGTTACCACATACATAGACATATAATTAGACTTCGTTATAGCGCTGTATAATTAATTCTGTAGTAATCATAGTGTTGTCAGTAGCGGGCGGTGGGTTAACGTCGATTTGATGGTAATGACGCGACGTCACACGACGACAGTGACGCGTAGGGAACAGGCTGTAATGAACATGTTAACATAAGTAGTATGTAACATAACATCACGTTTGTATACCTTCAGGGTATACAGGCGTATATGGTACCTAAACCTACATTTCAGTAGTTATGTTTAAGTCGAATGGAATTGGAGAGCCTATTGCCATCGATCGGGCACGGTTCACTAATGTTTCACCAAAACACCATTGACAAGTTTTTAGTTTACAACCAACGTATACTACATTTTTATTTTTGAATCAACATATTGTTTTATTTTACGAAGTGTATAGAGCACCGTTAACGGCCCTCTATCCGCCGCGGATAAAGTGCCTTTAATGCGGCATACTAGTAGCGCTGCCTCGGCCCGGCTAGAGTGCCGTAGGCATTGTATTGTCAATGTCATTGTCACTGTCATTTTGTTTGATTGTTGAGGTTAGTCCACGTTTGCGATAATATAAACTTCAGTAACTGCCTTTATTTTATAAACACTCGCTTTACAAACATTTATTGAGCAAATATGCTTCTCTTTACAAATATTTCGCATGATATTTAATCTAGACACGCGGCCGCGTGTCAGCCAAGTACTGGCGACGCAGTAGCAGTGTGTAATATTACACGAACCATTTGGAGCTACTTTTGACCCCTTAATAACTCAAAATCTATTTAACATAAACAGATGAAATTTGGTATATTTATTAAAACCCCTTAGATTAACTAGAACCCCAAATTTCGTAAATACAGCTCAAACGGTTATTGAGATATTATCGTTTAAAAATCGGTATTATTATCACTGACTGACATAGTGACATATACATTCATATATACATATAGGTATATATAGTCATCAAAAACCTAACCCACTTCCAGATGACCTAGAAAGTTGAAATTTGGCGTCCAGCTGGGTATGTGTATAGATAGGAAAACATCAGAAAACCGTTTTTTTTTACGATTTGAAATATTTTCGATCGAATTTTACTAATACCTAGCGCCTTTTGATATTATAGTAACAACTAAACTCTTCCTTTCGCAGGAGAATCGGTTCCTTGATGTCAAGTCGAAGTCGAAGTCAAAGTCAAAGTCAAAGTCAAAGTCAAAGTCAAAGTCAAAGTCAAAGTCAATGTCAAAGTCAAAGTCAAAAAGTCAAAGTCATGAATGTTGTTTATATCAGCTAAATATGTCAGACGTTAAACATATGCGACTACTGTAAGGGTCGCTCATTTTTTTTATTTCATCACACAATGCATAGTAAAATGTTGTATGATACACGTGCGTCAGATGACTTCCGACTCGTGTCGACTTATACACTCGTCACAAATCACCTACTTTCCGCACTTGTAGCATAAATATTAGTGTTTTATCGGTTTGTATACCTATCAACTTAGACTACCATCCAACAAACTAACAGTCTGCAACGGGTAGCGCCGCGCTGGCTCAGCGATCTGACATAATTACAAACAACAATTGTGTTACGAAAGAAATATTCATCCTGACACAATCTTGTTACTTACACAACATAACATCACGCCTGTATTCCCCGAAGGGTTAGGCAGAGGTGTACCTATAGTACACCCACATTTCGCCAGATATGTTTAAGTCCCATGGAATAGGGGGCGAGCCTATTGCCATCAACTGGGCACAAATGCAGACTCCGGGCTGCTACTGAGCACTTCTAGATAGAAAACCCAATAACACTTTGCCCGACCCGGGAATCGAACCCAGGACCTCATACTCAGCAGTAGCGCTTGCGACCACTAGGCCAACGAGGCAGGCATCTTGCTACGATTGACGAATAATAATAATTTCTTTACAAAAAGTAATGATATCCTATCAAAAACATAAATGTGAAAATTGGGAGCCAAGTTAAGTATAGGCTTTGTTGTCGACTTCGCCAAAAAAAGAATTGAGATTTAAATGGGTGCCAAGTTCTGTAGATAATCCTGAAATTTATTTATAAGAACATACAACATTCTAAAATTAATTTAAAACACAAATTCTTGTTTTTTTCTGCTATAACAATGGTTGCTATTTAGAAATATAACTGCTCAAATTTGAACAGTCGAATTATTTACACAAAGCACTTAGGATAAATTGAAGCTCAAGATTTGACTTGGCTAGTTTTTACCAGCAAACGAAAATTTTAGAGGAGTAAGATATGTTGACCTTACAGTTACAATATAGAAACAGTAACTTGCGCATAATATAAAGAACAAAGATATAAATATTCCTAGATAGAGCGTTCACACAGCACAAGCCGGTTCTCGCATTTAAATTCTCGAATAAAATATTTTTTGTTGATTCTGATGAAAATGTTCTTAACTAACTTTTTAGACCTTTGTATCCTGCTTATGCGTATGAAATTTCATTAAAATCGGTTCAGTCAGGTGAAAAACAAGGGTTTGAAAATAAAGGTTTTATTTAAACTCACGTGAACATATCGCTGATTTTATTCATGCCGTCATGCATGCGCTGTGTCTGCTCCTCGTTCTTCCTCCTCATGTCTTCAGTCCTGGCCATCTGATCTGATAGATCTTCCTGTAAGGCTTCCATCTTTGTCAGTCTTCTGTTCTCCTTCATCTCGTTCCATTCACTGCGGTCAACTGGGAGAAGAATTGAAAAGGTTGGTGGATCGGAGATAAAAATTAGGAATCAGCTGCGCACCGAGCATGGCCTACTGTGAGATAGCTTAAATCACACATTTTATCACAATTTGGGCGATAAAACAGTTTTGTCACAAATGCTAGCACGGCGGCGTGAGATAATCTCTTGACTTGTGACATAACTTCTTGACGTTTATTTGGGATTCTATGTCTTATTTGCTACTATGGGCACACCAGTTTTGTCACAAATGCCACATAATGACTGTCGTCCGTACGTCAAAAGTGAATTAGTTCACAACAAAATGAAAAAGTTGTAAAACTGTATGAACCTGCACTACAAAAACGTATTATTTTATTTGGTCGCATATTCACTGATCATAGACATTTTAATTTTTTTAATTTACTGTGTCACACTATGAAGTTAGCAACAAGAAAGGCATGTCGCGCCTCAGGTTTTATCACATGGTTGAAACGTGCTAGCATTTAAGACAAATTATAAGACATGATAAAGTTTATCATGTCTTGTCACAAACGTCTTGTGTACGCCTGTGTTAGCCCCGCTGTGATATGGTTTGGGTGTTTAATTGACTCAGGCGTGACTTTGCGGAAATCCATTATAACATACAATAGACGATGTATATTTAGTAACCTAATCCGCTTAACTGTTTTTGAAGAGTAATATAGAACCCTGTAAGCAATTGACACGTGTTTCACCTCTCAACGAGGGTATCCTCAGAATGACGACTGACTTGTTGCGAACCCGGACACTACGTGTTGCTACGTCAAGTGCCGAACGCAGAGTGAGCTGTAACCCTATATAAGTGGGGTTGACGGCCGGGATAAGTGCCTCAGTAATTTTTTTTTAACGATGTCACGTTCTATGGACATAATTGACAAATTAGTTAGTCGTCGTTCGTAATTAATTTTTTATTCCCTTTTTTGTGAAAATTTGCGCTCTCCACTACAATTAGTAATCATCAAGTAAAGTAATATTCCGCGCTTCCGGGGCCCTTATGGTAAAGACGGTACTGATTCAACCGTTCCTGAAATACGTCTCTCTATAACTATTTAAATCTGTGTAGGTACATCAAAGTTGTCCGTGTGGTGCCGGACTTAAAGAATCGCACTACCCTATGTCTTCCCATGGGTGTCGTAAAAGGCGACTAAGGGATTACTAGAGAATGGGCAGCAGCGTTCTCTATGCACTATTTACACCATACTGCGATCGCCAACCCGCTTGCCAAGCGTGGCGATTATGGCAAACCCCCCCTAAAAATGACAAGCACCACAAACAAACGGCCCCTAGTGCCCGGCGGCCTACCTACCCTTGGCTACGGTAGCGGTCAAGGTCACGGTGAGGCAAGGGGTGCGAAGAATCCCCGGAAGAGATCCGGCTACCACAACCACCGGAAACTGGACCTGGCAACTTATAACACGCGTACACTCCGGACCGACGAGAAGATCATCGAACTCGAGGAAGAATTGAGCAGGTTACGATGGGGTATAATAGGATTATCCGAAGTCCGAAGAGAGGGGGAGGACTCGATAATCCTTAAATCCGGAAACTTGCTCTATTTCCGGGAGGGCGACCAGCAGTCCCAGGGTGGTGTCGGGTTTATCGTCCACAAGTCCCTTGTGAGCAACGTAGTGAAGATCGAGAGTGTGTCGACCAGGGTGGCGTACCTTATACTCAGAATATCCGCAAGATATTCGCTGAAGGTCGTACAGGTTTACGCCCCGACCTCGTCACACCCCGACGATGAGGTGGAGACCATGTATGAGGATATTTCTAGAGCCATGCATGCCTCTAAAACTCACTTCACCGTTGTCATGGGGGACTTCAACGCGAAACTGGGCAAACGAAATGATGATGAGCTGCGAGTGGGGCAATTTGGAGTTGGACGTCGGAACCACCGGGGTCACCTACTGGCCAGTTTTATGGAGAAGGAAGGCCTCTTTATGATGAACTCCTTCTTCAGAAAACGTGAGCACAGAAAGTGGACCTGGCAGAGCCCTGATGGTGCAACAAAAAATGAGATTGACTTCATTATGTCGACGAAGAAGCAAGTATTCAATGATGTCTCTGTGATCAACGCGGTGAAAACCGGAAGCGATCACCGCATGGTAAGAGGCACATTGAACTTAAATATTAAGCTGGAAAGATCTCGACTGGTGAAGTCTACGCTCCGTCCAGCACCGATCCAAGTCCAAAACCCCGAGAGCTTTCAGCTCGAACTTCAGAATCGTTTCGAGTGCCTAGGGAGCTCCGTGGACGATTTTAACGATGGGTTCGTGGAAACTGTCCATACGGTCGGGTCCAAGATCTTTAAGACCCGTCGTACAAATAGAAACAAGAGGCTCTCTGATCCTACTATACAGCTCATGAAGGAGAGGCGCGAGATGATCCTCCAGTCTTCAGACGATGCGTTCAAGTACCGGCAGCTCAATAGACGGATCTCTAAGTCCTTGAAAAGCGACCTTCGTCGCTTTAGTACGGACCGCATTAAGGACGCGATAGAGCGGAATAAGGGCTCCAAGGTCTTTGCAAGAGATCTGTCTATTGGGCAGAGCCAGCTTGCAAAGCTGAAGACCGATGATGGCAGGATCGTATCCGCCAAACCTGAAGTATTGAGAGAGATCGAGAGGTTCTATGGACAGTTATACACGTCATCCAGTAACCCCGTTACGAATCTGGCAAACGACCCAAGAGCTAGATTAACCCGACATTATACCGAAGATATCCCGGACGTCAGCTTGTACGAGATTAGGATGGCTCTAAAGCAACTTAAAAACAACAAGGCGCCAGGTGATGACGGAATTACGGCCGAACTCTTAAAGGCCGGTGGGAAACCCGTTCTAAAGGCCCTCCAGAAGCTGTTCAATTCCGTCATACTCGAGGGTAAAACGCCACAGGCATGGAGCAGAGGTGTGGTGGTACTCTTTTTTAAAAAGGGCGACAATGCCCTGCTTAAGAACTATAGGCCCATCACACTTCTGACCCATGTCTACAAGCTGTTTTCAAGAGTCATCACGAACCGTCTCGCACGCAGGTTTGACGACTTCCAGCCTCCCGAACAAGCCGGATTCCGTAAAGGCTTTAGCACCGTGGACCACATACATACGCTGCGGCAGGTTATACAGAAGACCGAAGAGTATAACCTGCCTCTCTGCTTAGCGTTCGTGGATTACGAGAAAGCCTTCGATTCGATCGAGACATGGGCTGTACTGCAGTCTCTTCAACGGTGCCAGATCGACTATCGGTACATCGAGGTGTTAAAGTGCCTATACAAAGACGCCACTATGTCAGTCCGACTCCACGACCAGACCTCGAAACCTATCCTTCTGCAGCGAGGTGTGAGACAAGGAGACGTTATCTCTCCGAAACTGTTCACCGCTGCACTGGAGGATGTCTTCAAGATTCTGGACTGGAAAGGGCTAGGCATCAACATCAATGGCGAGTATATCACTGACCTTCGGTTTGCCGACGATATAGTTATCATGGCTGAGACCATGGAGGACCTCAGTATAATGCTCGATGACCTCAGTAGAGCCTCCAAAAGAGTGGGTCTTAAAATGAACATGGACAAGACAAAGGTCATGTCAAATGCCCATGTAACACCCGCCCTCATAAAGATCGGAGACGCTACGCTCGAAGTTGTAGACGAGTATGTTTACCTAGGACAAACTGTTCAGCTAGGTAGGTCCAACTTCGAGAAAGAGGTCAATCGTCGAATCCGACTCGGTTGGGCAGCGTTCGGGAAGCTACGCAATATCTTCTCGTCCTACATACCACAGTGTCTCAAGACGAAAGTCTTTGACCAGTGCGTGTTGCCAGCGATGACTTATGGCACTGAAACGTGGTCGCTCACAATGGGCCTAATTAGAAGGCTAAAAGTCACCCAAAGAGCAATGGAGAGGGCTATGCTTGGAGTTTCCCTACGTGATCGAATCAGAAATGAAGAGATCCGCAGGAGAACCAAGGTAACCGACATAGCCCGAAGAATTGCCAAACTTAAGTGGCAATGGGCAGGACATATTGCTCGCAGAACAGATGGCCGATGGGGCCGAAAGGTTCTGGAGTGGCGACCACGTACCGGAAGACGTAGCGTTGGAAGGCCTCCCACAAGATGGACCGATGACCTAGTAAAGGCCGCAGGAATTCGCTGGATGCGGGAAGCACAGAATCGGTCGAAGTGGCGGTGCTTGGGGGAGGCCTATGTCCAGCAGTGGACGTCTTTCGGCTGATATGATGATGTTGATGACATCAAAGCTATTCAAGCAGACTGGACTATTTACATTTCTTAGCAAGCCCAAAACACCGACTTTGCATAAGGTCAAACAAGTATCCGTCATTACTGTTCCCGCCATTTTCATTACTTTTTAGGGTTCCGTACCCGAAGGGTGACAAACGGAACCCTATTCATAAGCCTCCGCTGTCCGTCTGTCTGTCAGCGAGCTCTATCTCATGAACCGTAATAGGTAGGCAGTTGAAAATTTCACAGATTGAGGATTTCTATTGCCGCAAGAGCAACAAATAATAAAATTAAAAAATTAAAGGGGGTCGCCATACAATAAAATTTAATTTTGAAAAAAAAATAATCTGACCCTGGCATGTGGGGTATCATTTTCTAGAGCTCATCGAGTAGAGAATAAATATAATTTTTATTTGTTTTTATCTTCAAAAATGATGAATTAGGGGGCCGTAGAAGTTGTCTGTTTTAGACCATTTTTGTACGAGCTCTATCTCAACAACTAAACAAATTAGAAATTTGAAACTTGTGTGTATCATGTAACATATACTGTTTATAATCAACAAATACTAAAAACGCCGATTCATAACGTATGTTATATAATATGGGCGATTTTCTGCAACTTAAAATAATAATTTTGTATTTCATGCTAATATTATGCGATATAAATTCCACAGATAACTATTTAATAGTCGGAGTAATGACATGGAATTAGTAAGTACCTACTATCATGGCAGCAAATACTATTTCGATCATTTAAATTTCGATCATCCAAAAAGGTCTACAAAATAAACTTTCTTCACATGATTTTAAAACCGGCCAGTATTTTTTGAGTTTAAGAACTTTATCGACTTTTTTCAAAGTATCCCTAGACGGTGTTGATGTGTGTACCCACATGTGTACCTCATAATGTTAAAACTACACTTCAATAGACAATATATTCAGTAACATTGAAATGAATGCTGGCACATACAGTGTACTATTCAGTTACCTTAAACCGTTGTGGGCACAATTTCATATTGAGAAAAATTATTGGTGTAAAAATATTCGGTCACGGCGGCCAATCTCAACGGAGACTGGCCTTCGGCACGGGAGATATCATAGTGCACAAGTGTGTGCGCAGACACAGTGCACAGTGCAGTGCAGAGTGCACTCTCTCTTCCCTCACTCTCATAGTCCGATGGGATGTGTAAAAATAATAAGTAAGAAGTAATAGATTTCTGTATGACTATCAAAAATAACATAAATAAATACCTGTATTGACCCGTGCGTTTGCACTGGCGACACCACGACAAAACATGTTGAAATCTCTAGTTCCTGTCAAACATTATGCATGAAAAATTGACAGACAATAGAGATTCCAACATGTTTTGTTGTGAATGTTTCGCCAGTGCAAACACACAGTTATAATTAAAATTTGGCGTACTACTTACATTCTATTTTGTACAGTATAGTCTGATGTAGCAAGAGAAATCCTTTTATTTATAAGTAACTAGCTTTACCCGGCCTGGCTTCGCACGGTTAGCACTAAGTACTTATCTACGGCGCATCTACCTTTCCTAATTACCTATTTCTACCTAATTACCTACCCTACCATTCTTACCAGGGTAGGTAGGTACCTAACCTACCCTACATATCTACCTGTTTACCTACCATATATACCTATTTATACCTACTAATACTATGTTAGTAGCAAATAAATAACTTTGACTTTAGTTAATGCATGTTACTGGATAAAGTTAACTTAATATATTTCTCTTAAAATATATGAAATATACTCCTACACCTATATTTTAACACAACAACATTTTTTCATTAAAATTAGACAATTTCTTTACAAATCTTTGTTTTTTTATAGCACCTCTGTTGTTACCTTTACGAAAGTATTACAAAAATTCATAGTGTTAAATCTTGTACGACATGGTATGGAACCCTTCGTGTGCGAGTCGGACACTCGCACTTGACAGATTTTATTTATTTACTAAAGCCGTTTCCTCATTGGTCAGTGCGGTATCGTTTCGGTATATTTTGCTCTGTATACCGAAACGATACCGCACTGCTTTAATTTTTCCTCATTGGTTGGTAAGCAGTAGTGTGGTATAGTATGTTTTATGTTTTCGGTATAACTTGTGAAGTATCGCTTAATTCATTGAAATATGGGTGCTCGGTAAGCATTCGGTTCACTGGATGTTTTTTTTGTCATTCAGGAAACACTCATTAAAATATAGGCGCTCGGTAAGCTTGCGGTATCGACCGAGCATGCTGATCAAACACCGCTGCACGCTGAATGACGTGCTGACCAGTCAGGAAAGGGCCTAACACAGACTTGCACATAATGCACATAGATAAACAAACAGCAAGGTAGTCGACACCAGTACTTAAATGTTTCTGTTAAAATATTTTCACTTTTCGATGAAATAGAAGTTTCACTAAGACAGTTCCGTGTTTGGCTTCTACCGAGAACGGACGTGTCCCATTCGCGCGCGCGTGCTCTAGTTTAGGGTGATTCGCTGGCGCATCACAATAACACCGTCGTCGCTGCGTTGCGAAATCGGTTTATCAAGGTCGCCACGATGACCCAGTTATTAAGTATAGTGTAAACAGTGCAATTATATAATTGTGAAGGTCAAGTTTCTACTTACCTTACAATGTCGTCGACAAAGGTAAAAATTAAAACTGATTTGGAAAAGCTGTTGTATGACAGTTACATCCAAGAAAAATCAGAGAGAGAAAAGTTGGAACTTCTTGTTAATGATCTGAAGGTTCAAATTGAAGGCCTCCAGCAACAACTTCAAAGCCGCCAAAACGAAAATCCCAGTTTGAAGGGACAAGAAAATAATGACTCTAAGGAGTCAGAAGTTCAGAGCAACATACAATTTGCTCAATCCGAAAAAGGAAATGTCGAGTACTGCACAGACGAGGAAGAACTTGCTAAAGAGACTGAGTGGATTAGGGCCAAAAGTAGGAAAAAAAGGAAGCTAAACATCTCCCTCTCTCCACCACAACAACCCGGAACAAGCGCCCAACAACAACAGACAAAAATTGAAAAAGAACAGACAATAGTCAAAAAAGTGCCACCACCACCGCCAATTATAATAGACGGAGTCAGGAACTACCAAATGTTCTACGACTCATTAACTAAAATCCAAAAAACTGAATCATTCACCGCAAAAATGATGAGTGGAGATTGTGTGAAGATCAACGCTAAAACTGAGGACTCCTACAGAGCAATCGCTAGGTTTTTGTCAGAAAAAGAATATCATTGGCACTCATACGAAAACAAGCAGGCTAGACCAATAAGAGTTGTAGTGAAAAAATTACATTCTTCTTGCCAGCCAGACAGAATCAAAGACGATTTATTAGAACAAGGTCTGAAAATTGAAAAAGTAGACAACAAATTGAGCTGGAAGAATAAAGAACCCCTCAATATGTTCCTGTTATCATTCAATAATGACGAAAATGTCAACAAAATCTATGGGATAAAGCACATTTTAGGGTGTAAAATTGAAATACACCCTCTCAAAAATCCGAAACTCATTCCTCAATGTAAGAGATGCCAGGCATATGGGCATACTCATAAATACTGCAGTAAAGAGCCAAGATGTGTAAAATGCACAGGCAAACATCTTACAGCCAACTGTACCAAATCACCACAAGAGAAACCAAAATGCGTCCACTGCGGCTTACCCCACCCAGCCAACTACAGAGGCTGTGAAGTAGCGAAGGAGATGCAAAGTCTGAAAAATAAAAACATCAAAAATAAGCTTGTTGGGTCAACTGCCCAACAACAACAATCCATAAGAAATCCTGACAAACAGGCACGGATAGAAAGTGTTCAGTCAACAGCAAAACCTGTCCAAACAACCAAAAGTGCTTCCTATGCACATGCTGCAAAAAAAGGCACACAATCTTCGAATCTAGAAGATAAGATTAACCAGATCTTGAAGTGTATTACTACATTTGATAAAAGATTAGAGAAGCTAGAATCCAGCACCAAAACAGCTGTTTTTAATAACCAAAAATGAGTAACACACTAAAAATAATGGCGTGGAACTCCAATGGACTCCTCAAACATCAAAATGAGTTGCAGGCAGTCCTAGAGACAGACAATATTGACGTGTGTTTGATCTCCGAAACGCACTTCACTAGCCAATCTTTTATCAAATTTAGAGGATACAAGGTATATAATTCGCTACACCCTGACAACTCCGCCAGAGGAGGTAGCACCGTTATAATCAAAGAAAACATCAATCATTACGAGCAGAGTAAATTTGAAGAACCAGACATTCAAGCCGTGGCAGTATCTGTAAAAACCAAATTTTGTCACTTTTCTATAGCAGCCGTTTACTGTCCTCCAAGGCACATGATAAGAAAAGAGCGATATTTGCAGTTCTTTGAACTTCTAGGCCAGAGATTCATCCTAGGCGGTGATTTCAATGCCAAGCACACGCACTGGGGATCAAGACTTACCACAACAAAGGGAAGGGAGCTCTTAAGTGCAGTTAAAGATACTCATTGTGAAGTTATGAGCACAGGCAAACCAACATATTGGCCCACTGACCAGCAGAAAATACCAGATCTTATAGACTTCTTCATATGCAAAAATATATCCGCCAATTACGTCAGTTTGGAGGAAAGTTTTCATATGAATTCGGACCACTCCCCGATTATCTTAAGACTTAGTCAAAAAATCCTACTAAGAGAAAGCCACTTAAGCTTGGTTAATAAGTCCACAGATTGGGACAGTTTTGCCCTTGATTTAGATAATATTATCGATCTAAAAACTCCATTACACAATCAGGATCAGCTGGATTCAGAAGTAAACAAATATGTTGTTAATATCCAACAATGTGCGTGGAACAACACACCACAATTAAAACGGAAATATAAGGGACATATCTACCCCAAGGAAATTGTGAATTTACTATCTGAAAAAAGAAAACAAAGAAAGCGGTGGCAGCAAACAAGGTGCCCGCGGGATAAAACATTATTAAATAATTTAACTAAACTACTAAAGAGGAAAATTCTACAATTTGAGGATGAATGTCTGAAGACTAACCTTGTGCAGCTAACCAACGATCAATCAACAGATTACTCTCTTTGGAAAGCGACAAGACAATTAAAAAGGCCGATTGTGCAAATACCACCCATCAGAAAAAACGACGGAAAATGGGCCATAAGCAACGAACAAAAAGCGTTTCGGTTTGCCCAACACCTAGAAGATACTTTTCAACCAAATGAAAGCTCTATAGAAATACTTGAGAGTGAAAAGTTACCGCAAAACCAAAGAATCCGGCTTGTGACTCCTAAAGAAGTTCTGAGAGAAATTCAAAACAACATTAGCTCGAAGAAATCCCCGGGTTACGATCTCATAACAGGAGAAATTCTGAAACACCTCCCGCGCAAAGCCATAGTAAAGCTAACTAAACTTATCAATGCTGCATTTATTCTAAAACATGTACCTGAACCATGGAAGGTTGCTGAAGTCATAATGATTGCGAAGCCTGGGAAACCACCCCATGAAGCATCATCATATAGACCCATTTCCCTGTTGCCCGTATTATCAAAATTATTTGAAAAACTGTTATTAAAGCGGTTAAAACCAATAATAGAAGAAAAAGACCTAATACCAAACCATCAATTTGGCTTCAGGGAAAAACACTCTACAATAGACCAGGTACACAGAATAACAAATATTATCGAAAAAACACTCGAAAACAAGGAAGTCTGCGCCACCGTATTCCTTGATGTCGCGCAAGCTTTTGATAAAGTTTGGCATGAGGGTCTAATATTTAAACTCAGACGCATGCTACCTCCAGAATTTGCAGACATTTTAGAGTCATATATTAGTAACAGAATGTTTAGAATAAGGCAAGAGGATGCTTATTCCGAGCTAAAAAGTATAAAAGCTGGGGTACCACAAGGAAGTGTGTTAGGCCCAATCTTGTACTTGCTATACACATGTGACATCCCAGAGCTGGAAAACAACACCATTGCGACCTTTGCAGATGACACTGCTATTATGGCTACTGGATCAAGCCACAAAGAAGCAGTAGAAAGAGTTCAAGTAGCTGTGAACAAAGTTTATGACTGGACACAAAAGTGGAAGATCAAGCTGAATGAGTCAAAATCAATTCACATTGACTTTACTAACAAACACAGCGATTACCACCCAATCTATATAAACGGCATGCAAGTGCCTTATGCTAATACAGCCAAATACCTTGGCATAACTCTTGACGCCAAGCTGCGATGGAAAGCTCACGTCAAAAAGAAAAGACAGGAACTCGACATACGTTACAAAAGTATGTATTGGTTACTCGGAAGGAAATCCTGTTTAACAATACATAATAAAATGATATTATACAAGCATATTCTTATGCCAATTTGGACGTACGGAATCCAACTTTGGGGCTGTACTAAACGAAGCAACGTTAAAATAATACAACAATTCCAAAATAAAGTACTCAGGGATGCTGTAAATGCACCATGGTATATTAGAAATGACAACCTCCACCGAGATCTTAAAATGGATCTTGTCACTACCATCATCCAAAAATTTGCTGAAGCCCACGAACACAGACTACACCGACATGTGAATGTCGAGGCGATTCAGCTGTTAGACAATACGGACATAGTGCGTCGGCTAAAGAGAACCAAACCATTTGAGTTAGTGTAGTGTATAAATAATAGTAACAATGCTGTGCTATACATCTAACACATGAACAAAGTGTTATCATGAATTATCAGACCCTAAGAAAGTGCTACGAAATTGTGTAAAAGTGCAAATTGACACTATTCTTAGTTATAACGTAATCTATCTCGTAAAATATTAAGTTAGAATTAAATTGCTTATTAGCCTATTAGGCTAGATTGTAATTCGTTACTAAGAACTTTAGTTCTTATTAATACAGAAAAAAAAAAAAAAAAAAAAACTAAGACAGTGTACGGCGGATGGGTACCAGAACATATTGAAATAAATTTCCGTGAGAGGTCATAGCATAGTAACACGTATTCTATGAAAACTGGCTAGCTACTTATTACGTTTCTAATAATACAGCCCTGCGATAGACAGACAGACAAACGGGGTAGGCTCAGTAATAATACATTTTCAAACTTGGAATAATAACGCCCAAAAATAAAACCATCCTAACATGCGTAAAACCCCAACTGAATAGACGAAAACAAGATATCTTTCTATATTTTAATGAGTTTGGATTTTTAAACTAGACAATATTTACATAATCAATACGCCAATAAACTTAAAATAATTATTATTATCTGTACACAGAAAGAATCATAGGGCATCAAAAAATTCGCGGCATCGCTGTCAACAGGAAAAGTGCTCAAAAGGCTGGCAGCATTGTTGTATGGCAATGCTGATTAAAAAGAGTGTCCATGGAGTTTTTGTCCGCTCCTTTCCATAAGAACCTACTACGCTTTGGAATGGGGAACTATCTTCATCTTTCTGACTGACCAGCTCCTTGACATTTCAATATTGCCTGTAAATGGTTTTATTGAAATAAATGCTTTCAGTTTATCTTACTAGCAGCCTGCCGTGCAGCCTTCACGTCTCGCCGTAGCACGTCGTTCTCAGCGCAGAAGTCTGTCAGTATCTGGTACATGGAGAAGTTCTCCTGCTCTATCCTCAGGAACAAGTCTATTATTCTGTCAGTTCTGTGTTCTCCCGTGTATTCCTAGGAGATAGGCAAACTATACTGATCATACTTGAATGGACAGGAAAATATAAAACATAACATAACATAGTTCAAAGAACCCTGAACATGACGTGTTGCCACGTCAAGCGCGAAATGCAGTGGCTCATCATCTCCAGGGGCGGATCCAGGATTTCATTTTGGGGGGGGGGGGCATTCTGACAAGGTTCGGAGCTAGGGTTAAAATCACAAAAAAAAAAAAAAACAGAAATGTTTTCTGCATTTTTTTAAATTCAACCCACGAGTTTTATCTCCATTAACGAGGAGGGTTACTTGCTAGTGATCCTAAGTATGTGCATGCTTGTTATATCTTTGTATACACCTCAGGGCCGTAGCCAGGAATTCATTTCGGGAGGGGGGAGGGTTGGGGCTGCCAACTTTTTTTAGAAGATATAAAGTAGGTATTTCTGATTTCAGAGACGGTAAATAAAGAGTAGGTACTTTATTAAATACTAATTATTGTTTTTTTTCTAAACTGCATTTCTAGTTTTCTTTGTGGAAAATCATTTAAAAAAATGATGCTACCATCTCAGATATACCTAATTCAAATTGATGAAGAGCATCAAATGATTATCAATTTCAATAAATAAAGTCCTGTTTCTCTCTTCCCGCCACTTTGCAATCATGACCAAAATACGGAAGGTCACTTTAGGAGAATACAATGTAGTATGCGAGAGCGAGCGGAGCGAGCACGAAATTTTTTCATGCCGCTTCGAATACTTTAGGTTTTCTTTATCTTTGACAGAAATAGAAGTAAAATCGACTTATCAGATTTATGTAGAAAATTGAGATAATTAAGAGGATGCAGGAGCGAGCGAAGCGACCTCGAAAATTTTAGCACCCTGCCTGGAATAGATTAGACTCTCTCAGACAATGCTGAAGTTGCTGGAAGTCATTCAAAACAAAGTCATAGTCGATCGTACTTTTACTGCTTGTGTAGATTTCAAAGTACACTTACCTTTGACCATTCATACAGAAATATAAGTAACGAACGGTAATACACAAATTAGTCGACTTATCAAATCCATGCAGAAAATTGAGATAATTAACAGAATTATGAATGTAAGAGCGAGCGAAGCGAGCTCGAAAATTTTAGCACCCCGCCTGGAATACGTTAGACGGTTAGACTCTCTCAGAGAATACTGAAGTCAATCAAAACAAAGTCATAGTAGTCGATAAAAATACCAATATGTAAGCGTACTCTTACTGCGTTTGTAGATTATAATGTACGCCTTTGCGAAATAGATTACAGTACGACACAACTTAGATGTAGCATCGGCAAAATTCGTAAAACCGATCACCATCCGAACTGAGTGCGCCTTCAAAATCACCAATCGCTAATACTGCTTCAGGTGAAAATTATCTTTCGAAAATGCAATAACTTGTAAAGTCTTATAGCCAAATACATTCGTAAAATTGAAATGAATGAATGAAAATTTTCAAATCTATGCTACATCTAAGTTGTATCGTACTGTACAATTTATGTATTAGAGTATGGAGGTACCCTAGGCGGGGTTGGCCCCCTGCCTACGCCCCTTATACACCTGTTGTAAAGAATATATTTCTGATTCCTGATATACTTACCTATGAGTACCTACCTATGCTGTGTAAAAGTAAGTGCACCTGAATTAAATCGAAAGTATAGAATTCCTCGGTCGTTTGGGGGGGGCCATGGCCCCCATGGCCCCCCCTCTGTATCCGCCAATGATCATCTCATGTCACTGCATTCGCAACAAGTCTGATGCCTCTTTAAGAATGGAACAGTTTACTGAATATACGTCGTCTATTGTATTTTATCATGAATTTCCGCAAAGTCACGCTTCAATTAACTATCCAATTCCATTCATTTATTTTTCTACCTCTTCCATATAACGAAAGTTATTCACGAAACAAAAAAAAATAAACTCAACGCATGTATTGCATGTTGTGATTATAATAACTTGGCGCATTAGGTTCACGACATGTGGCATACACAGCATCATTATCTTATCACGTTCCCACTGATGGGACACAGGCATTCTCTCTATGAGGGAGTGGGTCATAATCCACCACGAAGGCCCAATGCAGGTGTATGTCATATCTTCGAATTTTTTGGTTCTAGGACATGCCGGTTTCCTCACGATGTTTTCCTTCACCGTTTTGAGAGCGGGATGTGGACTCTTCAATGATTGCCCTGATAATTGGTATGGTTCATATTTTAATAGTCAAGAGCCTCCACTATCACCTAAAGAGGCTCTCGTTAGAAAGTTAGGTGGTACTTTCGGACATTGCCGTGTTGTGCTTCTCTCGTCCATTCTAAATATGGAAAGAAATACTTACAGAAATATCATCCAGCAAATTAAGATGATACTGATGCTCTTTCTTATTGTTCTCTTCTTCTGTCCTCTTCTGGCGTTCCTCTCGTCTCTCCTGCTTCCTGTTGACCCTGGTCATGCCTTTGGTGGCCAGGAACAGATAGATCGTCATCTCGTGGTCGTAACCCTTTATTAGGTCACGCATTTCCTGTAAATGTTATAAAAAAATGTGTATAACATTTTCCATGACAGTTTTTTGAGTAACAGGTGCCTGTTTGGATTGCTATCCAATGCATAGAAATTAAAGCTATTGTTATAGAATGGGTTCACTATAGAAAAAAGGGTTTACTTTATATACAAGGTTTAAAAACAGTCATCGTCAAGCCAAAGGCTACATTTAACTAAGCAATATTTTTTGTTTATATATTTTTTCTCTGGAAGAATTGCCAGACTTCTTCCACTCTACAAAAAATTCAAGTGACGAAAAAAAAACTGAAAACCGCACAATAAAAAATAACCCTTTAGTGTAACTAAGCTCCTAAATTAATTTAAGTAACTTTTGAGCCCAGGGGTGGATTTTAGTTTTCTATTTTACAGGGGACCAACTTTTAGGTATACCCTCTCTAATAAAACAAGAATCCTTCAAATGGGACTACTAGTAAAAAGCTATGCGTAGTCATAAATAAAAATAAAAAACAAAATATATTACGCGTCGACTTGAGAACCTCCTCTATTTTTTTCGTGGCCAAAAAAATAACCATCCGCGTGCTAGTTAGGTAAGGCACACCATGTGTTGTTAGCTTCACTACCTACCTGGCTCACTAGACAATATTTTCACCATCAACTATCGCAGTCCACGGCTGGACATAGGCCTCTCCCAGGCTGCGCCTCTACACCCTGTCCTACGCCTTCCGCATCCAGTCTGTCCCAGTCACCTATACATAATATAAGGTCATCGGTCCATCTAGCTGGGGGGCGTCCCACACTACGCTTGCCGATACGCGGTCTCCACTCTAGGACTCGTCTGCTCCACCGGCCTTCGGGCCTTCGACAAACATGGCCAGCCCACTGCCACAGTACCACTTCAACTTGCTTACTTTGCTGGCTATGTCGGTAACTCCGGTTTATTAATTTAAACTTCTCGCACACAATGAGGTACAAAGGCGGACTTAATGCCTTAGGCATTTCCGGTTCATTTCCGGATAACTTCATTTCTGATCTTATCCTTCAAAGAATAGCTCGCTCCATAGCGCGCTGAGCGACCTTGAGTTTGTGGCCTAGTACGACTGTCAGTGTCCACATTTCGGCACCGCATTTCATATACAGGGTGGCAGGGACATCGACGCGAAGCCGGTTACCATGGATTCAGTACACGATTCTTAACCCCCCTGCGTTGAAATTTTTCGTCAGTTATTTAAAAAAAAAACAGCTGTTTCATAGAAAAGTGCAATACCTACGCGGTCAAAATGTATGGAGCAGCAGTTTTTTTTTTAATAACCGACGAAAAATTTCAACGCAGGGGGTTCAGAATCATGTACTGAATCCATGGTAACCGGCTTCGCGTCGATGTCCCTGCCACCCCGTATAGTTTTACCATAACATGAGCTATTTTCTGTAAATTATCAAGTGCAACACAAAATAAGGTCATGATCTAGTTGTCACAAGGTTAGTAAAATTATGTCATCTCTATCCCTATCCGGCAATACAAAATTTATTACCTTGTTCATAAAAATGTCTTTATTTTAGTGCATTGCTGCCTCACTTCATTGGCATTCAAATGACAAGGACAAGAATACACTTGAGTTTATAAAATGTCAACCAATAACCTAGTTCTCAAAAGTAATAGAAATATATATAAACCATTTTCTCCTAGAAATGTCGCCAAAATTCCCTTTGATTGTTGTAGACTCTCGCTGTACCAAAACTGAAAAGCAAATTGGCGTGAAACAACCAAAAATGACGAATTGTGCTTTTGGTATCTACACCCAAAATCCACTCTAAGCGACTAGCCCATCAAAGTAACGCCCAAACAGTTCTCGAAAGTGTCAACACCGTGAAGAATTGAGGACATTTCAAGCGCTACCAACTTGAAACTTTAAATGGTGCAACTGTCCCTTTAACCATGATTTAACTAAAGTTAGCTCATAAGTACCGTTAAGGGCCTTTTAGCTGTTATAATGGTTTAAAGTTATAAGGTGGTGCAATCAACTGTTGTTGTTTAACTTGATAAATTAAGAAAGGTACATTTTATATATGTTTTGAGCACCTGTCTTCGTGACTATTTTCCTGGCGACAAATAATTTAGTCATCTAAATACGTCTGAAAATGACCACCAACTGCGATAACCAATATATTAGCAAATCATAGCATGGTGAATACAATGCCGCGCATGGGGATGAAATTTTTCTGAATAGTCATGAAAAATGATCGAAAAAACGGTTCTATCTTTAATATTTTTCATGTTACTCAATCATTTTTTTTTTAGTAACGTCTTACCAAGGGGTATCGTGTTACCCAGTAACTCGATTGTGGAGGTCTGATAGGCAGTCGCTCTATGTAAAATACTGGTATTCAGCTGCATCCGGTTAGACTGGAAGCCGACCCCAACATAGTTGGGAAAAGGCTAGGCAGATTGATTGATTTTTACTTATAGAGGTTTCCGATTACCCTTCTATTTTATTTTATAAAATTTTGTACAGTTATCGATTTTGAAAAGTTCGGCAATGTAGAACGTCTTTTCTGTAACTCTGTGTTTATATCAACGGCAGCCTACTGAATACTACATTTGCAAAGGCATTAGGCCTACCTGAACTTGCAACATCTGATCAATCTTCCCCTTCTCCTGCATGGTCTTCAACTTGGTGCACCACTCGTCTCTCTGGTCGTAGGCCAGGGTTGAGGACTCAAACAGGTCGTTGAGGAACTTCTTGCCCTTACACAGGGCTAATAGCATCTTCTCCCAGGATTGGTTGAACAGGGCCCTGTGGAGGAAGTCTTTAGCTGAAATATTCCTGGATCAATATGTCACAGGTTTTCAATGGAAACGGTTGAATATGAGTAAAGGGTCTACGTAATGTAAAAGCAAGCCTTTAAGGCCCTGCGCAGACGACAGACTATCCGTGACGCACTTTTTAGTCTGTGAAAATAGAACCTATGCAATTATATGCAGTAACGCACACGACGCGCAAAAAGTCCGGCGCACAAAAAATCCGTGTAATTCGGGCAGACCGCACCGCGCCGCGGCGCGCCGCTCCGCACAAAAAGTGTGTGAAAGAAATTGAACGTTTGCTTCAACGCGCGCTAACGCAGACGGCGCACACTTTAGTCGGCAATCTGCATTTGCTAGGGGTGGACGTAACGCACGCGATCTATTATCATGGCGCCAGAGGTCGATGTGATGTCTCCTCATTGTTGTTTCTGAATGAGTCAAAGCAGGTCTGAAAATAAATAGCAACTCATCAAATGTAGTAACAGACATTTTATAAAATTTGAAAAAATTTGCCGGATGTTGTTTCAGAATTGAATGTTTAGTATGGAACTGTCCCTTCAGTAATCTTTCCGAAAGTATAGGATGTACCCAAAATTCTCTATTTCTTCTTCTTTTTCTGTACTTCATGTACAAAATAATACTTCGCGATCTCTGCACGATTTCCATAGCGTCTACGTCCCTACAGCTCTGCCGACAAAATGATCGAAGATGTGCGTCGTGTGCGTTGAGTCTGTAAAATATCCGCAACCGACTTTTTGCGCGCCATGCAGACTTTTTGTGCGCCGCAGACTCGATCGCACAAAAAGTGTGCCGTCTGCGCAGGGCCTAAATGGAACCAAAAATCCGTACCCCAGAATTTCTAAATGGAGCCTATAATGTTCCCACTGCTGGGTCACAGGCCTGCTCTCATCGAGAAGGGGGTAATCTATACCACGCGGGACCAGTGCGGGTTTGTAAATGTTTCATGTCTTCAAATTTTTGGTTTTATGCCGGTTTCCTTCACCGGTTTGAAAGCAGTGGTGATGAAATTATTTACACAAAGTAAAGCTCCTGTTTAGGTTGGAACCCACGATCTACAACTTGTGAATCGCGACCGTTACCTCTGGGCCACCACTGCTCGCGTGACGTAAATGTACTTGTATTTTCGATTCAAAAATCTTACGAACCTTCTAAGATTCGAACGATTTTTGAATCTAAAATACAAGTAGGTATCCTATAGCATTTTGTTTTGTTTTCGACAAGCCCTCCTTGGGCTTGTCGTTGTATCACGTTTAGATATAAAAACAGTCTTCGTTTTCGGACATCCTGAAATAGTCCCTTCACAATGTCCGAATAGCCACTACTTACCGAATAAATTCAAAAAAAGAACAGAATTTGTATGAAATTATCTGCCAAGTAAGTTAGGAACTTAATCGTAGGTGGTGAAATAGGCTCTTAAAACTAAGTAAATATTATGTGCGAAACAATATTTTCAATTTTAAAATCGTTATTTTCGAATGTACGTAACGTTAATTCGGCGCGTTCGTGTTAGGTCCACCGTACATGTCCGGCGAAGAAGTTCGCCTTTGTACAATGTCTTTTCAGAAACTTATTGTTAGAGAGACTTGGACGATATTAAATAAATAAATAAAGATTTATTGTTAACTAGGACTAGATTACATGACAAGGTAATATATCAAGCACAAGCATAAAGTTTCTTGAATCTAGTTAGTGGGTGCCGTACTGTTCTCCTAGATAAATAAAAAAATCTAAATTCATTTATTCAAACTAGGTTGAGAATCAGTACTTTTCGGACGTCAAAATTACAAAAGACAGTCCCCCAAAAACGCCCGCCCTTCACCACTTCCTAGTTGCTGTGGAGTTTTAGCTGGGAAGAAGAAGTGGCGCAACAAACTTTAATGATAAAATAAAAGATAGGTTACAAAATAACCAGTGTTTAGAAGAATAAACTGTTTTTAGGAGTATAACCTGTTTTTAGCAGTATAACCTCTTTTTTAGGAGAATAACCTGTTTTTAGGAGTATAACCTGTGTTTAGGAGAATAACCTGTTTTAGGAGTATAACCTGTGTTTAGGAGAATTAAGTACTACCTTCTGCCCTCTACTTCAGCGGCGTGGTCAGAGACAGATTTTATCATTCTGATCAATCCGTCTAGAAATTACCTCTTATGGCGATGATAACCTACTTTTAATGATTTTATACTGAATATTACGTCATAATTTTAAGGGTAATTAAAATATTAATCTTTTAGTATACGTGTTTTATTAAAATACCTTTTGTTTTATCCATAATAAATTAATAATGCTTCAAATTGGCGACAGCGCTCCTTGATGCGCGAGTTCTATTACTGGCTGGACGTACGACGCGTTGCGTGAGCTCAGTACAGAACACGCAAGCTAACCACTCAAGGTCACTGGCATATATCTGCGTCTTAAGCTGTCATACATTGTCGCTTTAAGGCGAATTTACGCGCTCTCTCTCGCTCGCGCTTCTTGTGCGCGCTCTCTCTCGCACATCTCTCGACGTCTCGCTGAGCAACACAGAGCGCGCGTAGTATACTTTGCGATAACGCGACAATGTAGCCCCAGCATTACAAGTTTAGAGGTATGAGGAACAGGGTGTAAGTTCACTCATCCACCATAGAAAAGGGAGGATCCTCCGACCAGACGGGTGTTGTGTCTGGCGGGCAACTGCCCGTAAGTTGATTTCGGATAGTCTTATCTATGTTTTTCGCTCGGTAAACTCTAACTGCGCGATGCAGGAATTGTGTGACGTCATGTCTTTACTGCGTAGTTCGTATGTCGCGGTGTAACCGCTACACAAGCAAACAATCTTACATCTTTTTATAATATTAGTTTAGGCGAGTATTTGGTTTAGACGGGAGCGCGTGGCTAAGTAATAATTGCCGCACGGGTTGATCCATCAGGTCAGCTATGCTTGCCGCGGTTGGTCTGAGGATGGGTGACCATCATTACATACCGTTAAGCTGTTGGTCCCGGTTGTCATTCGTGTATCGTGTAACGACTTTGACAGTCGTTATGGGTCGTCAAAAGCCCAAAAGTCTGACAACCAGTCTTACCAAGGGGTATCGTATTACCCAGTTACTGGGTTGTGGAGGTCAGATAGGCAGTCACTCCATGTAAATTACTGGTATTCAGCTGCATCCGGTTGGTCTGGAAACCGACCCCAATATAGTTGGGAGAACAATGAAAAACAAACAAACAAACAAGAAAAGTATTTACGTACCTATCCTGCAGCATATGATCGATCTCTTCTCTAATCTTCTTGTTCTCATACTGGATGGCGTTGAACCTCAGCTTGGCAGTCTCCAGCTTGTTCTCTGCTGATACCAGGCGGTACTCGCTTTGCCAACGACGTTCTTCAAGCTGTTGAATTTTGAATATGGGGGTCACTCTTAGGAGGTAAAAAGAAAATTATTAAAAAAAAAGACGTGTGGCACTCGGGGACTGCCCCGGCGAAGCTATTGCATAGCATTTTTTATCAACTTACGCAATTGTAAAATATTAACCCGAATACAAGAAATAGCAATGATGACATTGACAGGAACTGTTATTCACATTTATAGTTTTTAAAACTTGACACAACGTAATGGGAACATCAAACTAATAAAAAGGTTTTAATTTAACTATTAATAGTCAAGGATCATTCGTCTAAGTAAATTTGAACTTTATTGTCAAACAGTTAAACATAATTTTCAATACAACACTCTCGTATCATTCGTCTAAGTAAATTTGAACTTTATTGTCAAACAGTTAAACATAATTTTCAATACAACATTCTCGTATCATTCGTCTAAGTAAATTTGAACTTTGTTGTCAAACAGTTAAACATAATTTTCAATACAACACTCTCGTATCATTCGTTTAAGTAAATTTGAACTTTGTTGTCAAGCAGTTAAACATAATTTTCAATACAACACTCTCGTATCATTCGTTTAAGTAAATTTGAACTTTGTTGTCAAGCAGTTAAACATAATTTTCAATACAAAACACTCTTTTCTTAGGTAGTATTTTCGTTACGAAATTTCTGGATTAGGTCTCCACGCTCAAGGCCCGCGATAGAAGCTATGCAATAGCTTAAAACAATCTTATAAATACAACATTTTAAGGTCAGTTTCATTCCTGTGTTTCAAGAAGGAGGTCTATGTTGATAATTACCTGCCCCTGTGTTGTGCTCGCAAGTTTTCTTAGATCCAACGTTTCTTTATTGTTTTTCTGTATTAAACCATTGATCTGATCCATCATCGCTACATCGGCTGAAAATTAACATTTTGTTATTTTCCATAATATACGATTTCTTTAGAGCAGTGATAGCCCAGTGGTAATGGTCACGACTTACGAGTTGTAGTTCGTAGATTCAAACACAGACAGGCGTTTTTAGTTTGCGTAAATTATTTCATCACCACTGCTCTTAAAACGGTGAAGGAAAACATCGTGAGGAAACCGGCATGTCTTAGAACCGAAAATTCGAAGATATGTGACATCCACCAACCCGCACTGGGCCCGCGTGGTGGATTACGGCCCACTACCTCTTACAGAGAGGAGTCCTGTGTCCCAGCAGTGGAAACATTATAGGCTGATTATGCAGTTATTTTATACGACTTCCTCGTTGGTCTATAAAATACTGGCATCCGGTTAGACTGGAAGCCGACCCCAAGATAGTTGGGAAAAGGCTAGGCAGATTTTTCCTCGTTGGTCTAGTGGTCACAAGCACAATTTTTTTAATTTATTATGTTTTACTATTACTGTTTGCCATGTATTTCCTGTGCGTGTCCGAAATAAAATATTTTTCTTTCTTTCTTTCTTTCACTACTGCTGAGCATGAGGGTTCGAATCCCAGATCTTGAAAAGTGTTATTGGGTTTATATATTAAGAATTTCTCAGTAGCAGCCTGAAGTCTGAATTTGTGTCCGATTGATGGCAATAGGCTCGCCCCATTACATGAGACTTAAACATAACTGGCGAAATGTGGGTGTACTATAGGGACACCTCTGCCCAACCCTTCGGAGAATACAGACGTGAAGTTATATTATTTTTCATATCAGTGCGATCCACGCTATGGAGATTCTTGCCCATTCTTCTCCATACAAATCTACCTTTTGGGGCAACTAGTATCAATTGTATTTGTTTGTTAATTATTACCTCAAATATCAAAATATTTTATTTCACATAAACCTACATGGGCACTTATGAAACGTCAGAAGCTAGGTGCACGGTTCCAATTGGTCGTTTCCTAAGGAGAAGAGCCGGCAAGACACTCCACGGTTACTCTTTTAAAAATAAATGGTTTTTACAAAGTTTTCAAATTACAGTGTTAATAAATATGAGAGGATAGTGTAGGCCTATCTACAAAATGGTCCACAGATCTAGTCTGTTAAGCCTACAACGTTCTCACATTCACAAAATCTAAAAGAAAATAATCTAAATAAAAGATAAAAAAATAAAAAAAGACGTGTGGCACTCGGGGACTGCCCCGGCGAAGCTATTGCATAGCATTTTTTATCAACTTACGCAATTGTAAAATATTAACCCGAATACAAGAAATAGCAATGATGACATTGACACTTGACAGGAACTGTTATTCACATTTATAATTTTTAAAACTTGACACAACGTAATGGCCGGGAACATCAAACTAATAAAAAGGTTTTAATTTAACTATTAATAGTCAAGGATCATTCGTCTAAGTAAATTTGAACTTTATTGTCAAACAGTTAAACATAATTTTCAATACAACACTCTCGTATCATTCGTCTAAGTAAATTTGAACTTTGTTGTCAAACAGTTAAACATAATTTTCAATACAACACTCTCGTATCATTCGTTTAAGTAAATTTGAACTTTGTTGTCAAGCAGTTAAACATAATTTTCAATACAAAACACTCTTTTCTTAGGTAGTATTTTGGTTACGAAATTTCTGGATTAGGTCTCCACGCTCAAGGCCCGCGATAGAAGCTATGCAATAGCTTAAAAATGAAAGCCTATTTAAACCAAATCACATGATTGCCGCTACCGCTGTAACCTAAGATGATGGAGATGGCTAAGCCACTGCCTTTAGCATGTATAGTAATTTCTCACTACATCATAACATTCAAATATTCATTAATGAATTATTACGGTTTTATTATTTTCCTAGAACTTTCGTGAACTAATCAAATAATTAAAAGTATTTTTCCTGTTTTTTGTTTGACAAGAAGCACACAAAATTATGACGGCACTTAATAAATAGTGCTGTTTACTAAAAAGTGACCATCGATTCTTCTTTATTACACTTGATTCGATTAGAACCAAATAAAAAAATTACCAAAAGCTTCGGAAAACGTGTAAACTCTTTGGTAAACTCTTTGTTTAATCTATGCAAATGATCCAATAACCATCACAATAATAAGAAACTATTTTATATCGAAGAATGTTGATTAAATAATAATTGACAAGAACAGTATTTCTATTTTCAATTATTTTATCGATTCTGCTACATTCCAAGATGTTCCATACCATCTCTATTAAAAAATCAAACGTCAGTCAGGCCAGACGTGTCAGACGTCGTTATTTCGTTTTGCCGTTTCTGGTTATTTAGTATTTACTTTTGATCCTCGCTTATTTGTCGGCCTTATTGAGTGTGCTTATCTTCATACTGACCTTCCGCTACTCTACATGGACTTTCCTTGCATATTCATTCATTATGAGATGCATAAACTAGTCGTGTGTGGTGTAGACTGTGGAGGCATATCACCTCTTCTTTACATGGTCTTCTACTCACTATCTTAGCATGATGGTAAACAATCGATCGAGGTAAGTCATCTAGAGTTAGCTGAAATCATTCTACAACTACTCAATATGAGAAGCAACTAAGTGCAAAGCCGATTTGGAGGTTGTTTACCACAGGTCTTAAAATCTAATATAAACTCAATGGCAATGGATCAGAAAGACTCAGGTCTTCTTATAATTGTAACAACGACAAACTAGTTGCCTAAATTATTAATATGTTTATGTATTTGTTACATACTTGACTCATGTTAATAATTTTATTCTAGGTTTCAAAGGACTTTTGCCATCCATGTTTTGAACGTCTGAGTTCGGAAATAGCTCCTGATGCACGTTTATTTGGGCATACCTACAATGTGCATCACTTGTGGCCGTTATGAAGTGCACAATACCATGCAGTGGAAAGGAACAATTCAATGTTTCAGAATGTACCGAGGTCACATCCAGCTTTCTATCAGGTAATTAAAATGATGTGTATTACAATGTGTTCTTTCATATTTAAATGCCCATCCAATGCATGAATGGATGGTCTTCCTTTTCGGATAATCAGTTCATCAGCCTGCAAATAGTCGGTCCTATCCCAGACCTCAATATTATGTGTATTTCCTATATTGATTCAATGCTGACTTCACTATATTAATACTTATAATAAATATTTTGGATATTTTACACAGCACCATATCTAGTCCTAAACTAAGTAGAGCTTATATTTAATACTTATACAACTTCATACTTTTTTTTGTAAACACCCAGACCAACAAAAACACGTATGTTCACAGTTCATCACATAAATATTTGTGCACTAGCCACAAATATTTATGTGACTCCTTAAATATCCTTTATTGACTTTTTCTTTTAGGTTATGAACTATGCGTGTTATCCCTGTTGGATGAGACATCAACGGCAGTCAAATCAAGATCGAAATCGAGTAAATCTTCCTGGACCTGAATCAAGACCTGAACTTGAAATAAATTCTATGCGGGCTGCAAACACCTCAACACACTGTACGAGTATGTTTAATGGTTGTGTCTTTGAATAACTGTTACATGTAATCCCAGGATTTATAAAAAAGATGTTTGTTGAAAAACATAATTTTTATATTCCCCGCAGTTTGTGAGACACATATATGTGATAGATATGTGTCTCACAAACCCTAGTACTGCTTTGCTCCATATTAAATAATTAATGTACCTACATTTTGTTATTTTATTTCTGCAATAGCATTCTGTTTATGTACCGACACAGATTAGTACAGATGATTCACTCAGCAAAATCATTTAAATAAAAAGCGACTCTTAACATACATAACATAACATAATCAGCCTATTAATGTTCCCACTGCTGGGACACAGGCCTTCTCTCTGTGAGAGGGAGAGGGCCGTAATCCACCACACGGGCCCGGTGCGGGTTGGTGGATGTCACATGTCTTCGAATTTTTGGTTCTAGGACATGCATAGATGCACTTAGGACATGCCGGTTTCCTCACGATGTTTTCCTTCACCGTTTTGTGAGCAGTGGTGCTAAAATTATTTTACACAAAGTAAAGCGCCTGACTGGGTTCATCATGTTTCGGTTTCGAACCCATGACCTACAACTTGTAAGTCGGGGCCGTTACCACTGGGCCACCACTGCTCACCAAAAGCGCCTCTTGCTACGACACAATAAAGTGCAGTTCAGGTAGCACAGTGCTAATTACATAAAGTTATATTCACATAGAAGTTGCGGTTCTTACAATCGCGTAACTCTTTTATCTTCTGACTACGTTACGCCACCTGAATTGACCCGACGAGTCGAGCCAGCCGCGTACTTGTAGCTTCATACCTAAAATACGGAGTGCGCCTGGCCTGTCAGTGCGTATAATTATATGCGTTGGGTGATTTTCCCAACATAATCTTTTTTTTAACCTATTTGTTGAAGGTTGTTAACAAACGCCTAGCTACAGTTCATAGCAAAATCTTTTTCTTGTGCAAGTTTGTATGCCTTTTGACGTAGGAGTTTCTACGATTTTATTTTCAGGATGGTAACGATATAAAAAGTTCCTGAAACTTTTTTCATACGCAATACTAATATTCAGCTATTCAGCATTACATATTAATAGGTACAATGTTTATACATTGCTAAGGGAGTCGCCCATACTTCCATTTAGCCATGTCATTTAATTTAATAAAAAATATAGAATATTGTAGGTACATAATTTCAAATAATAAAAAGATTATGTCAAGGAAGTATGTAAGGTAAAATAAAGTAATCATCGTAATTTGAAAACCTATTATTCCTATCATCTCCTAATATTATTATTACTGCAGGGCAAGGCCTCCCCTCCTTCCTTCCACTTAATCACTTAACAATCACTCATTTCCACTTATGACTGACCTACTTGAAATAAACGGTTTGACTTTGACCATAACTCCATCAACTAAACCTAAGTGAAGAAAAATAATTAAGTGAAAACACAAAAATGTTAAAACTTTTCTGGTTGTCAACTTTGGGGGAGTGTAGCCGATCGATGACCTGCTACGAGCGCGTAGCTGGCGTAGCTATGACGTCAGCTACGACGTAGCTGTGTCGTAGCAAGTGACCGTAGCCAAATGAACTTTCGTGTTTCAGCAATTAAGGCGGATTCCTCTTTAGATTTACTTGACGTTTCCACAGGTTATAATAGTATAGAACTTGTAAAATTATAAAAAAAAAGAATCTGCAATAATTCCCGTAACGTATATTTTCCCTACCTAAAGTATATTAAAAATTTTTGGTCCTTATTTTTTTGCTAATTTAAAAAAATATTTTAATTATTTTTTCTTTTAATTATTGTAAAAATTAAGTACGAATTGTATCTAGTCTAAGCCTTCTCATGTTGATCCATGTATCTGGAGAAACCTCGACCCCTGTCATACAGGATATCCTAGTTTAGGGCTCGAAACCTCATTGATTGATGTGTACAGAAGTTTGAAAGTAAAATTACTATTCAACAAAAACATCGTGAGGAAACCAGCTATCTAATTACGCAACACATTTTCGTAAACAATTCCGCCTAATCTGTTTCATTTTGATAGTTCAATAATGTTCATTGCGTTATTCACGTTGCTGAGCAGATTTTTTTTCGAACTTATGAAGCAATGCATTAGCAATCTATTTCAAAACGATAAAAATTCTGATTGATCGTGTATTACGTAATTAGGGTACTGGACTTATAGTTAATAAAGTCTGAAATCGCTAACGCGTCTTGAGCAAGCGTGCTGATCAATGCTCGCGCCTTCTCTGAATTATTTATTACTATTACCTTCAACCTCCTGCTCAGTCTCAACTCTGTGCAACAACGAGGTCTTCAGCTCCACTTTCATCCTCTTATCCTTCTTCTTATGAGCTCCTGATCTTGCTATCTGTGGAGAAAACAGAAGAACTCCTCATCAACTCTTTTATCTGGCATAACAAAACATCACGCTTTTTTCCTCACAGGGGTAAGCAGACGTGTATACTTTTTAAACCGACTTCTTAAAAAAGAAGAGGTTTTCAATTCGGTTATATTATTTTTTAATTTGGTACCTCATTGTTTGTCCGTATTTTATAAATTCAACGTCATTCTAAAATAAAACACAACTAAGTGAAAAATAACTTTCATTTTAAAAGTCGGTGGCAAAAAAGGAAAATATTAAACCAAAGACACTGACTTCCGAAATTAAAGTAATTTTTCACGTTGTAAGGTTTTTTTTTTGTAAAAAAGTTTTGATTACTTGTATAGTAAATCAACATTTCGCCAGTATTATTTAAGAACTGACAAGTATTTTAGTCTCAGGGGAAATCAAATTACCCTCAACCAGGCACACATTCATATTCCGAGCTGCTATTGAGAATGACATAATGTTAATTAAAGATACATTCCCTAATCTTTGCCCGACCCGGGAATCGAACTCATAACCTCACACTCAGCAGTCTAGTAGATCAGCGATGCACTACAGCAGTACTTTGTACGAAGCGACTGGAGAATCCAACACAGCACTAGTATACGTCTACAATCAATCTTCCTAGCCTTTTTCCCAACTATCTTGGGGTCGGCTTCCAGTCTAACCGGATGCAGCTGAATACCAGTATTTTACATGGAGCGACTGCCTATCTGACCTCCACAACCCAGTAACTGGGTAATACGGTACCCCTTGGTAAGACTGGTGTCAGACTTTCGGGCTTCTGACGATTCGTAACGACTGTCAAAGATCCACAAATGACAGCCGGGACCAACGGCTTAACGTGCTTTCCCAGGCACGGAGGAGTCTAGGTACGTAAAGATGGTCACCCATCCACTGACCAACCCCGGCAAGCGTAGCTTAACCTGATGGATCGACCCGTGCGGCTTGTTATTACTTACAAACACAACAAAGTTTTTATACGAGACCAAATATGTGGTAATAAATATGGAAGTGTGTTCGTTTCACTGAGGAGCTCGGAGCTAAGTAATAACAGCAGCACGGGTCGGTCCGTCAGGTTAAGCTACGCTTGCCGGGGTTGGTCAGTGGATGGGTGACCATCTTTACACACTGAGACTCCTCCGTGCCTCGGAAACCACGTTAAGCCGTTGGTCCCGACTGTTATTCGTCGATCTTTGACAGTCGTTACGAGTCGTCAGAAGCCCGAAAGTCTGACACCAGTGTTACCAAGAGGTTGTGGACGTCAGATAGGCAGTCACTCCATGTAAAATACTGGTATTCAGCTGCATCCGGTTAGACTGGAAGCCGACCCCAACATAGTTGGGAAAAGGCTAGGCAGATTGGTTTAGTTCGACTGTGTGAATAAGTGCAATATTTACTCTTTAATTTATATTTTTAATCGCTCAATGACCAATAACCCTGCGTCCTAATAGAAAGCGATCGTGGCGCGAATACATGATCGGCACGTTCATTGCACGAATATCCCTGATCATTGTTACATAATCAGCATATAATGTTCCCACTGCTGGGACACAGGCCTCCTCTCTGTGAGTGGGAGTGGGCTGTAATCTACCACGCGGGCCCAGTGGTGGTTGGTAGATGTCACATGTCTTCGAATTTTTGGTTCTTGGACATGCCGGTTTCCTCACGATGTTTTCCTTTACCGTTTTGAGAGCAGTGGTGATGAAATAATGTCCATTTTTCTGATGATTGTTTCTAGCCGTCATCTCAGAACTACTATAGTCCTTTCTCAGTTATTTTTACTATGACAGCAGCAACTCAACAGCAACCTTATTGTAATGATAATAAAGATCACATGATTCTGACAGTGATGCAAAAACAGAGGTAAATAATTGTGAAACGACTGTGTGCAAAAATAGAACTCTCAATACACAGCGCAGTAACCAATTACTCAGCTAACGGCATACTTGTTGCCGTAACATCAAGTGTGCCGTTAAAAACATAAGATATAACTAATTACCATAAGGTCCTTGCAGAGGTTGACGTATTCCTTCTTTAGCTGTCTCATCAGCTCGTTTTGTCTCCTGAACTGAGGGTGGACGCCCATCGTGCGCTGCTGGCGGTCCACTTGGATCATTCGGACCTGGTGGAAGAAATTCGATAGATTATCAACCGGCTTATCATCGTCATCTTCACGCAACGAAAGCTTGTGCGAAACACAGTTGGTCGACAGATATATGTTACGATAAATTATAAGTCACACAAATGAACATCGATGTCACGTAACCCTGTATGATAATACCCTTAACCAAGAAACCTTTATGTCGAATTTCTTCAAAATCAAATGGTTGAAACTACAAAGTACAGTAGGCCACACTTCAGTGGTAGCAAAACAGCAATAAGCTGGCCTAGCAATCTATTGAAACTCCGTACTATGCAAGGCCAGCTCAAGGTTAAAATGCCACCATAGACCTGCGGCTTACTGTTGTATTCTGAAGACTGGTTACTAGTTTTTTTTTTGTATTTGGGTACACCTTGTGACACTTTTCTGACCAGCTAATATTTTTTTCAATGACATGAGCTATCCTCAAATAATATTTGAGGATAGCTCATGTCATTGAAAAAAATATTAGCTATATACGTATATTATATACGACATACTTCTCGGTATATACAGGGTCAAATTAAATTAGCTAGCGAAACTCCACAGACGTGATGGGTATCAATATCTAAACACTATAAAATAAAAACAAAAAATATTTGATGTTTTATATTGTTACTTGAAGTATGAGTTGAGAAAATCTGTTTTATTTTGTTTTATCGTGTTTATGGATCAATACCAATTACCTCTATGAAGTTTACACAAAATAATAAATGGTTTTTTTAAACTGATATTTCAAGTGACTGTCACTACACTAACTGCGGTCGATGACCCTACGAAAAAATATCATCAAATTACTGTCTTGTTTCATCATGTTTACATTTCGTTACCCATCATGTCTGTGGAGTTTCGCTAGTTAATATAATTTGACCATGCATATGCTGCAGTGACTTACACGTCACCTACAGTCGTCGGCCATTAATGGTGTGTTAGTGTAAGTGTTGAATGTACTGTGGTTTTTGTATTGTAATGTAATGTAAAGTTAATGTATTGTTTGATGTATGTGTGTAATATTGAATATTTTATGAGTCATTGTACCTTGAATTAATAAATTAATAATAATAATATCGATACGAGAGAAGAAGAAGACATCGAAAAGAAAAATGTGAACAGAATATAGAAATCTAAAATACAATTTCATATTAAAATAGTCTATGTAACCTGTCTCTGCAGCCGTAAATGTTCGTCCTCCATTTTTCTCAGCACCTCGATGTCAGTGGACTGAATTTCAGTCGTCTGTCCGTCCATTTTAATTAATTAAACAATAATATATCACTGTGTTTCGTAAATTGTGTAAAAATTAAATTTGATTATGAAACGTAGCCATTTTTCATAGCCCACTGGTTGTGGTGTTTTTTTTCATAATTAAATTAAGTAAGTAGAATTTTTTGGTGGCACAAAAATAAGTACTTTGAATTTTCCTTTTGTTTGGGCCTTATTTAAAGCATTAGTTTCTTAATATCTATGCTATTAGTCCATAATATTTGCTCGCAAAAATCAATTAAATCTTCGTCATCAAATTAGAGCACGAGCAATCAATGAAATAAAATGAAATGAAAATTATTTGCAAGAATTGTAGTAGCTACATTACAAATGGTGGGGTTTTTTAAGTTTGTAAAATAATTTGCTAAAACTAGCTTAATTCATTTATATAACTTTGCAAAGTTATAAAAATTAATTAAGCTAATAAAATTGGAACATACATCATAGTTATTATATTAGGAATAAGAATGTCAATCAATTGTCAAATTATAAAAGTAAAATGTCAGTGTGAATCTTTAAAGTTAAGGTACTCCACTCACAGAATAGACTGATTTTTCTATGTCATTTGAATAACGCTGTTTTAAAAAAATTGATTGGCAGTTCCCTATATGATTTTAAGATCTTGAGTGAAGACCTCTAATTGGCAAACGTTATGTTGGATGCCTTCCTTTATTTGCAATTAAAATAATATTTTTGTCACCAGTCTGCTACTTTAAGTAACATTTACAGAGAACGAGGAAAACTGCTCCACCGTAATACAATTTAAACTAGTACGGGGAGCAGAGTGAATCAGTTCCGTGTTAACACCCATAATAAGCACCGATACATACCAAACAAAAATGCTACTTACTTTTACTGCTTATTTGTAACTTAGTGAATTGTTTTTTTTTCCATATATCTATAAGGAATCCCACACTACGTTTACCGATTTGACCGACGTGCTGAAAGTAGCGGCGTGGCCATGTAAGATATAATCGGCAGGAAACAGGATATTGTGGTGAATCTTGGAACAGGCCTATCGTACCGGAGCCTATCGTGGTCCACTGCCAATTAATTGTACAATCAGAGATATTTATTGTTAAGCAAATTTAAACCTTACGTTAATTTGCCATTTAAGGTCATAGCACACTATCAACTCGGAAAAGGATCGTGTCCGTGAGGCGAAAGGCGATATCCTTTCGCCTCGCCGTCTAATAGGCGTCAACCTAACGTAAGCACGTAACCAAAGCGGATCGGCAGCTCCGATACGTCGACTCGGCTACGTCTAGGCGACGCCGCGCATACGGCGCGCCGTAAGTGCGCGCGGCTGTAGTGTGCTTCAGGCAGGCTGCGGGCGGCAAGGGTGGACGGAGAGACGTAATCTCGGGTACGGAGAGACGTAAGCGCGGGGACGACGAGCCGTAAGCGCGTGAACTGCAAGTTGACCACGCACCCACCGCGGTTTGTGACCTTGTCCCGATTCTGATTAGTGTGCGTTGCAGTAGGGAGTTTCATACAAAGAATACTGCATGGCTCCAGTTGATACGCTGACGATCCCTTTCCGAGTTGTTAAGTGTGCTATGACCACACGACTGTCTAAATATGACAGTTGTGATTTGAATAGACGGACAATTTAAGGGATCTGACGCAGAATGTCCTACTCGCAAAGTTGCTAGTCAATTTACTAAACATTTAACCTGACTTTACTCAAATTACTATCACAAACAGTGAGCAAGCGTGATGATGAATGTGTATTGCTTTTCTTATAATTTGCGCTGTAGCGGGAAAAATTGTGTTTATAATTATAAAAACCTACAAAGAGGAAAGTCATTATAAACATTGTAAATATCATACACATGACTAAAGCTTACCCTTAAAGCTCTTATCCATAAATAAAAGCTTTTTATTGAAGAATAGAGTAGTAACAGTTTAGCTGTGTTGCTACCTCTCGCCAGTAAGTTGTGTATTGTTGCCAGACTCAAAATAAACGTTTCTATTGTACGACAATAAATGTTTTGTTAAGACTTGGTGGTTTAAGTTTGTAGAGTTTTAAATGTGGTGTGAGTCTTGTCGGGATGACGGCGAGGTAAATTAACACTAATCTCACAGTATTTTTTCGAAGTAAGACTTCTTAGTGCGACGATTCGATAACTGGACGAGAATTGAAAGTAAAATTTCAAGGAACGGGCATTTCGTTAAGACACATAGAATGTATTATTTAAAGTATAATATATCTAATCTATGTTTAGGGACATTTCGTTGCATGAGAGAGAAGGAAAATATGACTCTCTCTGTCTCTCACACTAAAGCTCTCTTATTCCTTGTTTTTTACGAAGTTTCACTTGTAACACGTGTTATCGTATGCCTAGCCTTTTCTCATCTATGTTGGGGTCGACTTCCAGTCAATCTGGATGCAGCTGAATACCAGTATTTTACCTGGAGTGACTGCGTATCTGACCTCCACAACTCAGCTACTGGGTAATACGATACCCCTTAGTAAGACCGGTTGTGTGATTTTCGGGCTTATGACGTGAACGGTGTTTAAATGGTGCTTTCTAGTGAGTTTTACTAGTATTAAATCTAGCATATTCTTCGCAGCGAATCTTCTCAAATATATAAAGTACATTTCAAGACGATTTCCTGCTGATTCCTGTACGGCTATACTATTAGTTATTTGGGTCTGTGTTTGTGCATTTAAGTTTTGCGTCCATAAACCATAATATACTCGTAAACTGACGACACAGGCAAAACAGTCAACAGCAGTTAATAAAAAGGCAAATCAGTTTAAACTGGGAATCGAACTTGGACGCTTTTCCCAGCATCTGCAAAGAGGCAGACATTAAGATGACATCCTGTATTCATTCACACGCTGGCCGTTTTCATTCGCACTGTGCGGCTGCCACTTACACCGACGCGTAATGTTTATGATAATAAAAATCAAAATATAAACTCATTGATACAAATTAGTCTGAGAATCAGTACTTTTTGAACGTCAAAATTACATAAGACAGTCCCTGAAAACCTCGCCCTTCAACACGTCCTAGTGCTTTAGCTGAGAAGAAGAAATGGCGCAGCCAAGTCCCTAGCAACACAGCTCATTGGCATGAAGAGAATAATATTATTTTCTTAAAATATTGCACAAATGAGGGATAAAAATGTCTTGGAAAAGGATGTCTAAGATAATAAAAAATTGTTATGATCAGTAAAGAAAATAAAAAAGTTATAAGTTTTATTTGTAAAAATAAAAGGTAAAGTCTAATTGGGTCATATTTTTTTATTAGATTAGCCATAGCAAAGCACGAATAATTTAATTTTACGTAGGCCCGTACCTACCTAAACTAAATTATTTACTTAAATAAATTGTTCTGCGTAACGTTGTCTACACGTATATTTTTTTTTATTGTGGCCACCATCACGAGATTATAAATAAATAATAAATAAAATAATCGTTTATTCTCTTGCCACAATATAACAAAAAAATTGAGCAATCACAGTTGTATAAATACAACGTGTTGTTGTTGTATACATATTTGTTATTTAATATTGTGATTATGAAATAATAAGAACTTTATTTCGTGATAGCAAAGCAGTTTGTCAAAAGAGATGATTTTCTAAAAATAAATGATAAAATAAAAGATGATTTTCAGAAAATCATCTCTTTTGACGTACTTTCCAAGATACGGATATGTAATGGATGGTCATCCATCCACGAACCGACCGCGGCTTGCGTAGCTTAACCTTTCGATCGACCCGTGCGCCTGTTATTATTTAGCCAGAACCTCCTCGAGAGCATTATACTAATCACAAAAAAATACTCCATATAAAAATGAGCGTCAGGATTTCATAATGATTTCAGTTCGGTGTGACAGGCGGCACAGCCGGCCTCTTTGTAAAATCCCTCTTTAATGTTGCCGCCACTGCCTTTGAATTCACCGCTCTATGCAACTCTGATTTTCTTTTTCAGCTATTGGTTTTTTAAATGCTTTGCGAGATGGCTTTTCGTAATTAGCTCGGCTTTTCACGATTTTCGTGATTTATGTGGATTATGAAATAAATTGGAATGAGAGCGAGAAGATGATGAATGAAATACAAAATGGTGATCTGTATCCTTGCCGTAATGACGAAGCAAGTGAGAAAAAAAAATCTTTACGAAATCTACGTTTTTGGATTGAATGTGTCTTGTCGTCATTGTATTCGTTGTATTTTTTCAATTGAGTTTGTATAATTCAGGTATTACCTTCAAATCGTGCCTTGAAGTAATGTTTAAGTTGATTATTATTTTTGTCTGGTGATGATTTTGACATTATTGATGGTATTTTTGACATTCTTGAAGGTAATTTTGACAAAGTTATGATTTTGACATTATTATTTATAGTTTTGACATTAATACTAGTATTTATGACCAAAATTTGCCAAATATTATTATGTACTAACACTAGTAGTTTAAGATGAATATGTACCTAATTACTCACAAAGTGGATTGTATGATCTGGAAATAAAATAATTTAATTAATTAATAATAAGTTATTTGATGGTGCATTGTTTCTATGACCCGTTGGCATGATCAATTTTTAGTAGTGAGACAAGTCCTAATGAAAGATATTATTAATGTCTTAAAAATTGTTTTTTTCTATTTTTTTCGTTTTATGGTCCTTGTAGACCAAATCAAAGTTCTTACTGGCTTATGAAGTTATGATTATTATTTATGGTCATAAAGCATTTTCGGGCACCCAGTACTCGTAGCTATATCATTTTAGGAGTTTAAAAGAAAAACTCAGTTTTAATGTTAGTCTGGATGAGCAATTACGAAAAAACTATTTCAGCAGTTAAGATTAATAAAGCTTAATATTTTAAAGCACTGCGCTCTTTATAAAAAATATATCTTTTGTCCACTGAGATTTTAATTAAAATAAATAGTTTGCCACTAATAATAATAAGCATTTGAGTGAAAGAAAAATTAATAATCATAATAATTTTAAGAAAACTTTAAAGCAGAATTTATTTAGCGAACTTTCAAAGAATAGCAGATTATTAAGAGTTTTTTTTGTTTAATTTAGAACAATGAGCTAAAATAAATATTTTTAGTTTTTGTATGTTGTATAATGCTATTTCATTACTTTTATTATGATTAATTTCTTTGTTTCTAATCAGAGTCGTTATAAGGACTCGAATTTTAAGAGAGGTGTAAAAATACGCAAACCATGTCATGAGACTGTAAATTAGTCTAAAGTTCCCAGTAAAAAACCCTCAAACTAAAACAACACTCTGTACAAACTATAACGAACTAAACCAGTGTATATTTACACCACACAAGTCATTACCGTCTCTAAATAAAACTGCAAGCTGAGCAGTGCTACAAAGGGCAAACACCTTCAGCTAAAATAAAAAAAACAAACTGAAACTTTCCAATGAACGAAACGATTTTTACTTTGTATTGGAAAACCTATAATTCTGGACGAGCGAAAGAGAACAATGTAGAATTTACGAGTACTGGCGAACGAATCAAGTTTTTGGTGCTATTGATGGAGGAGTCAAGAGTGAAGAGGAGAGTTTTACTTTCAACTCAGGGGTAAAGTTCCTATGACTGTTACAAAGTATAATCAGCCTATAATGTGGCACTGCTGTGACACAGGCCTCCTGTCTTCGAGAGGGAGTGAGCTGTAATCTACCACGCGGGCTCTGTGCGGGTTGGTAGTTGTCACACGTCTGAGTTTTTGGTTCTAGGACATGCCGGTTTCTTCACGATATTTTCCTTCACCTTTTGAGAGCAGTGGTGATGAAATTATTTATACAAAGCATAGCGCCTGCCTGGGTTCGAATCCACGAACTACAACTCGTAAGAACACGAACTACAACTCGTATTCTGAGTACCTCCATTTAAACTAATCCTAACTATAATATTATAAATGTGAAATTGAGTTTGTTTGTTTACTTTTACGCTAAAACGGCTGAACGGATTTGGATGAAATTTAGCGTATGAATAGACCATGACCTGAATTAGGATATAGAATACTATTTACCCTGATATTTCTACGGAATCCAGACTTATGCAGGTGAAACCGCGGGGGTAAACTAGTAAAAAATAAAGCTCTCGGTGTTTATCAATTATATCAATATATTTTCTCAAGTACCCGCGATGCATGCCTAATTCATCACTTCGATTGGCGCTAAGTTTTCGTGAGCGGGATGCGGGGCGGGGGGCGCGAGGGGGGCGGGGTCCACGCAGGCGCCACTTCCCGCCATTTTCTCACGCTGGGGATACCAGCTGCGACGGAATTCGCAATGATAATGGAGGATTTGAGGTTTTATATTGATTACTATCTGACTTGATAGACGTTGTTTTGTTCAAAAGTTCCATACAAAATCCCAACCAACCTAATTTGCATTATTAGGAACATTTTTACACAAAAAAATTGCCAATTCTGTCCAACGGTTCTCGTGTGATACGCTTACCATTTCATTTATAAATATAGTTTTTTTGTTGAGAATCCGAAGAAAATGTTGTATTTTATTTAGGTGGATTTTATATTTGGGTTTTGGGTGTATGGTGTCCGTAAATCAAAATAACACTCCTTGTTTTACTTGGACCTTGTAAGAATTCCACGAGTAGGTAGGTAAAGATGTTTAATCAATGAATTTAAGTAAATTTATGGTAGGAAAGTATTTGGTCCCATGATTATTTGATCTAGAATTAAAATATTAATGATACATGCGCATGCCGCTAAAAAGATTTTGTATAAAATGCGTTCGCAAACATTACCTACAATTATTTTATTTTATCTTTGCTTAAGTAAATAGTATTTAAAATTAGGTAAGTACCTAATTCTTGTTTTTCCAGATAACGTATTATAATTACTTAATTTTATTAAGAAATATCATCAGAAAGTGATAAATGAGTGTTACAAGACGCATTTAGCTATTAGCTAAATGCGTCTTGTAACACTCATTTATTGTCAAAATCACAGGGCAAATGAGATGTTCATCTTAGCTCTAAGGTTAACGCTTCCACAAATGACCTTGACATACATACAATACCCCACTGGAAAATCTCCCCGACATTTTCCCCCTCACCCCAATTTTCCCCGGCGCTTTTCCTCTCGCACGCTGGCAACCCAACCATCCCGAATGGTCAGTCGTTTTGGCGCCGTCGTCGAAAGCGGCCGACGCTCGCAGCGCCACCATCCTAACGTCGTGTCTAAATAAGAAAATAAATAAAAATATTGTGTAAAGTTGTGTGTGAAGTGTTTAGTGACAGTGTTTTATTGTGTTATGAGTTCTTCGATTATAAACTGTGAGTATTTTTATATTTTATGGAAGATATGCATTTTCGTGGGTTACATAGGATACGGCGACCTTCAGATTCTTCTGGGTAAAGGTTCCTTGTAGTAGTATCGTAAATAATTCTGGATTGGACCCAGAAAGGTTGTTAGGTTCTTATAAATAAGGAGTTTTGTTATTTGCAGCCCTGACATAAATTGTGAGACGGTTTTTCGTGACGATTTACGGTTTCAAACGTAATTTTATTTTGGTTTTCCAGCTAAGATTTTTGTGAAAAATAGTGAGACACCAATTACCTATAAAATTCTATCTTTTCAGTGGCAAATGAAAATTTAACTTCTAAAATATGCAATGAAAATAAACGGTATTTTTATAAAAGGTGCAATTAGGTTTCTATTATTGTGTGCAAAATAGGTAATTATCTAGATTTATGAATACAATAATAATGACATTACGATGAAATGACATTAAAATAATGACGATGAAAACATCATAAAAACGTGCAATTACATGACCAATGGAAAACATATTTTTTTCATTTCCTGATGGTCTATTTTGTATCAGAGGAATAAAATCGACGTTTGACAGATCAACAATCGAAATACAAAAATCCAAAATCATTTTTCGAATCCTGTAACCAGACGATTGAAAAGTCATCCCTAATATACCTAAGTGCAATACAAAATTAACAATGAAATAATTTCTGTGGACACCAAATAAGCCAATAAAAAAAAACAAACATTATTTATTAATTTCTCGCCAACAATTTTATTTAGCTCTTCAACAAAGCGTAATGAAATTGCCTATTTTGAAAAAGAAAAATGGTTCATTCTCTTTGGAATTTAAGCCAGTAATTCGATGTTATTTTCTGTAATGTAGAAAATATCTTCATGACATTTCCTTTTTCAAAGAGGGTAGGTGGAGTTAGGCATGTTTCGACGTTTCAATGTTTGACATAGTAATCTATATTGTAGTTAGGGGAGCATTGGGTCAAGAGGTTGATTTTGCAATGTGTAGGGATGTATTACTAGATAAGTTTAGCCCTTTCTCCCTGTCTAATACGTATTTCTGAGCTTAAAAGTGTAAATTATAAGATTATAGTGATATATACCATTAAAGAGAAAAAAGGAAATTGGACTTTGTAGTGAGAGTTTTTTTGCTTTTGAAAAAGTATGAATAATGATCATTGAGGGGCTAAAATCATTTACCTATTTGTCAACGATTATAAAATAAGTAGTTGGGAGTTTTCGGAGTCAATTATTATTTTTGTGTGATGGACCTTAGTATGATACAATTTTGTTATTGTATATAGTCATCACTTAATTTTGATTTTGACTGTATAATGATCATGTCTTAAATGTTTAGTAATCGTCATACAAGTACATAAAGGAAGATCTATTCACGCGGATGGAGACAGAAATACTTTATTGTAAATAGGTATAATACTATACGAGTATAATATACCGTTCCTTAAATCTCCGCCGTTTTTAAAGGTATTCAGATAATAATCTTCAATTCCTGATTGAATTATTTACTTAATAATTTCTCCTTTAAAAACGTTTGTCATATTGAAGACAATAACAATACCTAATTTTGAACACTGGTAAGTGTCCAGTGTTCAAAACCATCAGTCGAAGAAACTTGATTTTAATTAACATAAAATTACGACGGTAAATATTATCAATGGTTTTATCGAATAACTGGGCAAAGTCTTTTTTATCTTGAATGATATTTCGTCACATATTTTGGTTGGATAACAAAAATTTATGTTCTGATTGAAAAAAAAAACAAACAATCAATATTAATATATTTATTTATTTAACCATTTATGTACACACATTTAAAAACAGACAAGAAGAAAAGAACAGAAAAATACGTACAAAGGTGATGCTTATTTCTAAAGAAATCCCTTCCAGCATACCTGCGATAGGACAGGAGATAGAAAGAGATGTAGACACCGTGTGTAAGAGTAGAGAGAAAGTATAAAATACATAAAATCAAAACAATTCATTACTTAATAAAATAAAACACATAATATGAGATAATACTTACTTACATACATAAATACATGTACATACATACTTCTAAAATAAATATCACTAAGATGATGTTAATTGAAATGTAACAAAAAAAAAATACATTGTTCTTTCGCTCTTCTTTTAAATACTGCGACATTAATTTTGTTCTATAAAAATAAATTAAATTGAAGTGTCTGTGTGCCAAAATAACAGTTTTTTACTAAAACCATACGAATACGGTACTTATAACATAAAAACAATTTCAGTTTTTTTGTTTTTCCGTCTGTCTGTTTGTTCCGGCTAATCTCCGAAAAGGCTGGAATGATTTTGACGGGACTTTCACGGGCAGATAGCCGATATTATAAGGAGTAACTTAGGGTACTTTTTTTTTGAATAATTAGGGAATACGAGTGCGATGCCGCGGGCAACAGCTATCTGGCATAAAACCAGACAGCTTAAGGGGGATACGTAAAGGTAGCCAGCGAAATTCAAATTTTCTTTAGTTTTTTGCAATTTGCAGGTCAGTATCAAATTCAAATCTTTTTATTGTGGGCATAGGTATACAGACAGATGTTAGGTAAATTACAGTTCCAATATGTCCTGCCTAATAGGCATACAATAATTATGTCAACATGCAGTATATAAAATATAATGTATGTAAGTATAATGTCAGGTTGTATGTTGATTAAAATATGATTCGCGACCGTAACAAATATGGCTCTTTATAATTATATTCATTAGAATCAGTAATACAACTCTTTAGTAAGCATAATCCCCAAATGTCATGATTTCATGAAATAGTCATATAATTGGATGACATGAACTGAAAACCTTGTACAGGAGTCAGACTTTTTTCGTGAATGATTTGGATACTACTTTCAATTCTTGCTACAAACGTGATTCAAAGCTTTCCCCAATTCAAACCAATGTGTTTATATGTCATCAAAATGTATGTGGCATCAGTAACAAGAAAAGTGAACTAGAGGTGTACATTAATTCGCTGGATAAGAGAGTAGACTTTATATGTATAAGTGAACATTTTTTAAATGATGATTCGATTCCAGTATTTAAGCTTGAAAATTACAACTTAATCTCATACAATACCAGGAATAAGAAAAGAAAAATAAGAGGGGGGAGTCTAGTCTTGGGGCACATTGACAGAAAAGTGGAAAATATAGTTTTTATAAACAAATTGTATAGGATGGAAGTCTTTGAAGTATGTGGTATTAGGGATACTAGTACTGGTCTATATTTATGTTGCTGTTACCGCACCCCTAATGATAAGAATTTCGAACTTTTTATGTTAAATATGGAGAAATTGTTGGAATATTTGTTCAATAGGAAAAGCATTATTTGTGGTGATTTCAATGTGGACTTGATGGTAGAGAGCAGAACCCGGACTGAATTCATAAGTTTATTGGCATGTTATAATTTCCGCCTGCTTATTGATACACCTACGTTTATTCGCAACAATTGCGCATCTTGTATAGATAACGTTATAACTAATCTGCCAGATGATTATGTGGAACAGTGTGAAGTAGACCACAATGGCTTGGCAGATGGACACGGTGCGCTGTTGGGTGACTTTTTGTTAGAGAATATAACTGATAATTCAAATAAAAATAAATATATAGTTGTAAATAAAAGAGTCTTTAATACTAAAAACCGCCTAGCTTTTAGACATAAAATTCTGGAAATTGACTGGGGTGGTATGGGAATGAACACGTTCTTGAAGTCATTTGCTACAATTTTCAGAAATTGTTACAGAAAGAGAGAACAAAAAATTAAACTCAAAAATGGTTTTAAATTAAGGTGGATAACAAAAGGCATTAAAACATCAAGCCAAATGAAACGTTTGCTGTGTGCTGGTAGTACTAATAAGCTGGAAGGCAGTGTTCAGAATTATAAAAATAATTATATAAAAATATTCAGAAGGGTACTATCTAAGGCCAAAAAAATAACAATAACTGAAACTATTAACAATTCTTGTAATTTAAGTAGAGAGGTTTGGAAAGTCATAAATAATAGCACGAATAAAATGAAAGTACCGCATTCTGAAGTTCTCTTGCTTAAATGTGACGGTAAAATTATACAAAATCCCTTAGATGTTGCAAACGTTTTTGTAAATCAATTTAGCAACAAATGTATTTTGAGTAATGTCAAGAATCTCGATCCCCATATATTTCTTGAAAAAAGCAATAAAAGAGTTCAAAATGACATGGTTATTGCGCCTGTTACTCCAAACGAGATAGTGAAGATAGTAAATGGCATGAAAAATAAGAAATCTTGTGGCTATGACGACATTCCAATAGCAGTTATTAAAGAGAATTTGGATATATTAGCTGAACCTTTGACAATTTTTTACAACAAATGCATTTTAGAGGGTATCTTTCCAGAACAGTTAAAAATTGCAAAAATTATCCCACTCCATAAAAAGGGCTCTAAAACAGATCCAAAAAACTATAGACCTATCTCTTTGCTCCCCATTCTTTCCAAAATTTTTGAAAATATTATTAAGAATAGACTTGTAGTTCATCTAAATTTAAACAAGGTTTTGAACTTGAGACAATTTGGATACCAAAAAGGTGTCGGAACAGGGGACGCTATATATACTTTGGTGGAAGATATTATAGGTAAATTGAATAGGAAAAAGAGGGTGGCTGGCATATTCCTTGATTTAAGCTCAGCCTTTGACACAATTGACCACAAATTACTCATTGCCAAATTGGAGCATTATGGTGTGAGAGGCAAAACCTTACAGCTTTTCTCATCTTATTTAAATAACAGGAAAATGTATGTGGATATCAGTAATATGCAAACTAATGGTAATAGCAATTGTAATAAATCTTTTATGCAGGATATAGTAGCGGGCGTACCCCAAGGGTCGATTTTAGGGCCTATTTTGTTTATATTATTTACAAATGATTTAATTAATTACATTAATTCAATATTTCCTGACATACAGCTGACTGTTTTTGCAGATGACACCAACGCTATAGTTGAAGCTAACGACATAGAGGAGCTTTCTGCTAAGGTTAATGCAGTGTTGGCACTTTTTAATTCTTGGTTTGAAAGTAACAAGCTCATAATTAACACTGAAAAAACCAAAATAATGTTATTTAGTACAACAGCTCGTAATAAAGACAACATGACGATTGCACTTGATGGAGTTAAAATTGACATAGTTAATGAGGTAAAGTTTCTAGGGGTATACATTGACAAATATTTAAATTGGAAACGGGAATTGCAAGCCATTGATTCGTATATTTCGTCAGCGTGTTATGCCTTGCGCAGTCTTAGGGATGAAATAGACATAAAACACCTTAAAATGGTATACTATGCTCTAATAGAATCAAGGTTAAGATATAGTGTTCAGTTTTGGGGAAACGGTTTTAAATATAACTGCCAGAGAGCCTTTGTGCTCCAAAAGAGAGCCATACGAACCATGGCCCGGATATCACAAATAGAGAGCTGTCGGCCACACTTTATAAAGTTAAAAATTCTGACTGTGCCCAGCCTCTATATCTTAGTATTGTTGGTAAATTTCAAAAAATACCTGCATGATTATGAATCAGAAGAGGAGAGACAGTTGAGGGAAAGTACGCGCAGGAAAGATTTTAAAAGCAGGATAATACCCCAACTTAGGATTGTTCAGCACAGTCCTCAATATCAAGCAGTGCGGATTTATAACAGGTTACCATTGGACTTAAAAGCCATCATTTACAAGAGCTCTTTTAAGTCAAGACTCAGGGCGTTCCTATTGGATAAATGTCTTTATTCCATAGACGATGACATATCCACAGTATAATTTGTTAGGTAGTAATTTATAAATGTATTGTTTTTTTTTTTTATTTAATTTATTGTATTGAATTGATTTTGCAATTTTATCTTTTATTTTGTGTTATGTTCTTTAATTTTAGCTTTATAGTTTTTATGATCGTGTTTTTATTGTATTTTTAAAATTTCAAACACAATATGTATTGTTCCTGAAATAAATTGAATTGAATTGAATTGAATTAAAGAGTTGTATTGATCATTTTTATGATTATAATTCTAATAAACATTTGATACGACCGCGAATCTTATACCGATGAACATACAACATTATACAAATTGCAAACATCGTAAGAAAATTTGAATTTCCTGGGCTACCTTGACGCTTTCGCCTTAAATGTAGATTCTCTTTCCCTCTATAAAATACAAAACAACCCATAGTTCTCCTAGTATGATTCTTCCACTTAACGAAAACCTCTCATATTATACCATACGTAGTAAATAATCAGCAGGCGTTCGAAACACATTACTGATTGCAGCTATCGTTATGAATTCTGATAACACTGTTTCCCATCCTCTTGACATTTAATCCCTTAACTTAGTAGCCAGCCACAGCACATTTGGTTAGAGTAAAGATACATTAAATACGCCTCATGAGCTTGAATACCCGACCTTACATATTTTACAAGTATTGCAAAAAAATCAGAAGCCCATTGAAAACGCTCAAAATCACAATCTCATCTCTGCGAGAATCAATGTCTAAAACTAGTCAAAAATGTAGAGAAAGAAAGAAAGAACAATGCGTTTATTAGCATTGCATACCTGACGCTGATTTTCAACTGCAAGAATAATAAGCACAGGGAAGTGTGTGTTCGTTTGAATAAATTAACAGAATAAATTAAAGGTAAGGTAAGGAAGGATAATATAAGGGAAGGTAGGCTAATATAATATAAAAGAGAAGAGAAATAAGTGGTATTTTGAGCGATTGAAACTAAGATGCGTTAACGACTAGTAAAAAGCCCGCTTTGGTATACATTCGCAGTGCACAAAGGTTTTTTTTTGCTATGTTACTTGTAATATCATATTCTAAATTCAAGAATAGTGACTAACCCCCGCCACCAGCCTTGCTAACTGGCAAAAGTTATCTATAGCAACAAACCGTCTGAAGAAAAATTAAGAAAGTTTAGTGGATGAAATGTTGAGCAAATTTTTTGCTTCTAGACCCAGCGGTGTAGGCTGCGCGTTGTCTATCATGAATTTATTAAACATATATTCTTTTATAAAGTCTCCGTCAGGAGAAGCTATAAATTTTGTAAACAAAGAACTTCTACTAAGTTACGTAGGGAAATAAATAAACCCAAATTCAATCAACTCAAAGTAACATACGTGTAATACGAAACTAACGAGCAATTTCACTTGGTTGGGTTATATTTCAGCGATATAAATCGCTATCGTCTAATGTTTTGTGGTACTGGAACTCAGACGCGTTCCTGTACCACAAAACATTAGACAACACTGCTTTATATCGTTAATTGATTGAATTTGGAATTATTTGTTGTTGATTGAATTGTCGCTACGTAACTTAGTAGAAGATTTTTGTTTACAATATTTATAGCTTCTCCTGATGGGGACTTTAGCTCATGCTAACACCAGAAAAGACGAAACACATACAAACTAAGTTATTAAACATAATCTTCTTACTTAAAAATTCAAAAGTCTTTAAATCCAAACTAGGCTGAGATTCAGCACTTTTCGGACGTCAAAATTACATAAGACAGTCCCCCAAAACATATTACATACTAGATTCTGCCCGCGACTTAGTGCACCCATAACTTTCCTCAAGAGTTGGACTATCCAATGCAAAAATGCGAGCAGTGCTGGCTCAGTGGTAACGGCCCCGACTTACGAGTTATAGGTCGTGAGTTCGAACCCAAACAGGCGCTTTACTTTGTGTAAATTATTTCATCACCACTGCTCTCAAAACGGTGAAGGAAAACATCGTGAGGAAACCGGTATGTCTTAGAACCAAAAAATTCGAAGACATGTGACATCTACCAACCCACACTGGGCCCGCGTGGTAGATTACGGTCCACTCCCTCTCACAGAGAGGAGGCCTGTGTCCCAGCAGTGGGAACATTAATAGGCTGATGATGCAAAAGTCTGTCATCTGTCATGAATACCACGACATACCCGGGGGCGGACTGTGGCTCAGATCATCAACTTTTAGTAACCACAATCCGACTTCGGCTGAGAAAATTCCACAAGCAAGAACGCACACTGAATATGCGCCATGTTGACCTACAAGCCTTCAGAAAATCAATTGAACACAAAGTACCTGAATGTTCCATAGATGACGCCATTGACCCGGACGTCACTTGGAAGGCTTTGCAGAAAATCATTGTGCAAACTGCCAAAGAGAACATCTTGCCAAAACCTACCATGAAACCTTTTATATCTACGGAAACAGCTGACCTAATACTTCGTAGACGTGAGTTGAAGGGAAAAGGTCTAACCCTACAGGAGAACAGAAGGTTATACGATCAACTCAGCACAGAGGTCCAAAAAAAAAGCCGCAAAGACTATGCTGATACAATATCTGTGCTGATCTAGAACAGAACTCTGCGAAACATTAGACTAGAGATCTTTTCCGCAGGGTCAAAGAGCTGACTAAATCTCGTAATGCGAACCTGCACGATCGCAGACGAAGCAGGTAAAATACTCACAGAAAAAGATCAGGTTCTGGAACGCTGGAAACAGTACTGCACAACCCTTTATGACACCGGTCAACCAATCACAAGAAGCGCGCAGACAAATTTGCCACCACAAGAACCCGAAATTCTGCAGTCAGAGATCGAACAAGCCCTTGGATGTCTCAAGGATAGAAAATCTCCAGGTCAAGATGGAATTCCCGCCGAGTTACTAAAAAACCTAGATTCCAAAGGTGTGAAACAGATTCTAAGCATCTGCAATTCTATCTGGAAGACCAGGAGATGGCCTGAAGAGTGGACGGAGTCCGTGTTTGTTCCACTTCATAAGAAAGGCTCCACCAAAGACTGCAGCAACTACCAGGACCTTGGCACTTATTCCACATGTCAGCAAGATACTCCTGTACATAATTAACAACAGGCTGAAACACTTTCTCGTGCCACAAATTCCAGAAGAACAAGCAGGTTTTGTTAAAGGCAAAGGCACGCGGGAACAAATCCTGAACGTTCGCCAAATCATAGAAAAGAGCCGGGAATTTAACAGCCCTGTGTTGTTGTGTTTCATCGATTACACCAAAGCCTTTGATTGTGTGGAGTGGGACAAGCTGTGGGAGGTTCTAAAGGACATGGGTACGCCCCTACATCTTGTTGACCTAGTCCGATGCCTCTACATCAAGAACCGCTCTTTCGTCAAAATAGACACCGACTGTTCAAATGTGTTCTCGATCAAGAAAGGCGTAAGGCAAGGATGCATCCTATCACCTCTGCTCTTCAATGTGTATGGAGAGTATATCATTCGGAAAACTCTTGAGGGCTGGGAAAAGGGGTTTGCTGTTGGTGGAAAGCGCATTTCCAATCTGAGGTACGCTGACGACACCGTTCTCCTCGCTACAACATTTGACGACATGAAGGATATACTCGTACTGCACAGATTGGAGGTGGAAAGTGGCAAATTAGGGCTTGCAATAAATAGGCAGAAAACCAAGCTTATGGTGATAGACCGTGCGGGTAAGCTATCGGGTGCCTATAATATCCAAGGCAACGATACTGTGGACAGTTTCGTATATCTGGGCTCTAGCATTAATAGTGAGGGCAGCTGCGTCCCAGAAATAAAACGGCGCATAGCCATGGCTAAAGATGCTATGACCCGCCTTCAGAACATCTGGAAAAATCGTGGTATAAGCTATAAAACCAAAGCCCGATTGGTCAGAGCACTAGTTTTCCCGATTTTCCTCTATGGAGTTGAGACGTGGACAATCCGAGCAAGAGAAAGACAGAGGATAGACGCATTCGAAATGTGGTGTTGGAGGCGGATGCTAGGAATTCCATGGACAGCCAAACGCACAAACGTGTCTATCCTTTCCCAACTCGACATCAAGACCCGATTGTCTACAGTTTGCCTACAGCGTATTCTAACATATTTTGGCCACATAATGCGAAGGGGAGATAGCAACCTTGAAAAACTGGTCATTGTTGGCAATACCGAAGGAAAGAGAGCACGAGGCCGGTCGCCAACACGATGGTCCGACCAAGTAAAAGAAGCTACGTCCTCAAGCAAGTTTCAACAGGTGGTGATGGCAATTTTGGACCGGGACCGATGGAGGCAGATTGTTCGTTTAAAGGGGTCCAGTGACCACGATCCTCAGTAATGAGGGACCGATTGAAGAAGAAGATGCTAAAATTATTTTTCAAATCCGACTTGTAGTCCCGGAGATTACCCCCTACATACAAACAAACGTAGAAACAAACAAATACCTCTTTATAATATTAAGTATTGATTTTCCATAACTGTAACGCAATGTAACGTAAAGACAGTATTTTGTGTAACGAAACTGGCCAAGTTGTCAGTAGAATGTGTTGCACATTGTTTACATATTGTCGCCGTGCAGTGAAAACCTCGCTATTGTAATAAACTTTATTTTATTGGGGAAGATAAAAACTGCTTGAAAAATGGCCGTCATTGACATTTCGTGAGGTTTTCCTTAACATTATTCATATAAACATAAACTCACAACTTGTTTCCGTAGGGGTAGGCAGAATCTATAGAACGCCACCTGCTTCGATCCTTAATTTCTCTTGCTTCGTTTACATGAATAGAAGGCATTAGAAGCATCTTAGAGCTATGCACGTTAACTCTAAATATGCATAAATAAGTATTAACTATTCAAAAACAAAAAAAAAGCGAGTCGTTTTGCGAGTTTTTTTCTGAATGGCGGATGATATCCTACTCAACTGTTATGTCTAGTACAGTCAGCCCCAAAAAGATTTATAAAATTGGAACCATTTAATTGTCAAGAACCTTTTTTCCATAACTTGTATCCACCGGTTTAAGTACAAAATAAAGTATACAATTTATGTTACCAAAACAAAGTAAACTTTTTGTTCCAAAACATCGGTTGATACAATGTTATGGAACAAACGTGGTTGACAATAAAATGTTTCCTTTTCCATGTATACATCTTTTTGGGGCTAATAAAATTGTACCCCTTAATATGACACATCGAGCCCTATTTGGAAACAGACTGTCACATGGTAGGAGTGACAGAGATGACGCTCTAAAAAGACTGTCACATGGTAGGAGTGACAGAGATGACGCTCTAAAAAGACTGTCACATGGTAGGAGTGATAGAGATGACGCTCTAAAAAGACTGTCACATGGTAGGAGTGACAGAGATGACGCTCTAAAAAGACTGTCACATGGTAGGAGTGACAGAGATGACGCTCTAAAAAGCCGAACATTTTTGAAGTGAAAACTTCTTTAGCGGCGTTGTGCACTTTTTTTGGGATGGGTAAAAAATTTTAAACTCGCGTCAGAACGTGACCGTAAGATCCGTTGCCTAGCAACCGACAAAGTCAATATCAAAATAAATAGTCTTTGAAATTACGTAAAGATTGCGAGGTAAGAAATTTTACCCTTTAATGGGTAATAAATTGTTTATTTTTGTTAAACTATATTTTGAAAATAAATAAATTAAATGAAGATTGTATTTAACCACATAACTGATAGTACTTTAATACTGATAAATAAAGCAATTCGTGCGAAATTATTCCCTAACCATTCCAAAATATTCAAATTATTCCCTAACCATTCCAAAATATTCAAAAATGCACAACGTTAATGTTCAAGTTTTCACTTCTGCCGGCACTCCCGGTGTGCAACCAATTGTTTTTTTATTGGGTTTCTGTACCTATTGTCGACCTGGTGGCCTTAGCACGAACGCGGAATAAGCATATAAGCATAATAAACCAATAATATTCCCACTGCTGGGACACAGGCTTCCTCTCTGTGAGAGGGATTGGGCCTTGATCCACCACGCGGGTCCAGTGCGGGTTGGTAGATGTCACATGTCTTCGATTTAGTTATTTTTAGGATGCCGGTTTCCTCACGATGTTCACCTTCACCGTTTTGAGAGCAGTGGTGATGAAAATAATTTACACAACGTAAAGCGCCTGTCAGGGTCCGAACCCACGACCTACAACTCGTAAGTCGCGGCCATTACCACTCACTCTTTTTTTTTTTTTTGGTTGGTTATCATCAAATGACTTCTCCCGCTCTGGGCGGAGCGGAAGGGCGTGTCAGACTCTTACTGACTAAAACCCACCCGTGTTCCTTCCCTTGCCTATTCCAAGGGCCACGGTTTCCCCTTAGGACTTACCGCAACTCCGGTAAGACCACTCACTCCTCAGTTGCTGACTCATAAACCTTTCAAAATCAACTGTCAAATGATTTGATTGGTGGTAGGTGATTCTGGTCGAATCGTAATTGCTAATGTGGGATTTGAAAGTCGAATTCGAACATTGATTTATGCATATTTTCTAAGTAGGTACTAAAACGGAATTCATAGTCATTTTGAAATGTCAATCACTAATTGACGTAAAAGATATTGGTACGTGTATGACCAGCTCGCGTAGCATGACAAATATAGAAACGGGTTTTCTACGGGTTTTGTCGACGGAAGAATAGACAAAATGACATGCTATGATTGTTTATCTGTCATTAGTCTATTCTGCCGTCGACAAAACCCGTTTCTATTGAAGACATGCAAAGCGTGCAGATGTAATATGAACGTAAATGAAGCAAAAGGAGTAAGGATCGTATCAGGTGGCGTTCTGAAGTTCCTGTCTATCTCCATGGGAAGAAGGCGACATTTTATGTATGTATGTAGATTGGTAATTCGATTTTAAATCTAAACTAATATAATAAAGAGAAAAGATTTGATTTTTTATCTTTGCTTGTTTGTTACGCTGTCACGCTAAAACGGCTGAACGAATTCTTATGAAATTTAGCACATGAGTAGACCACAACCTGGCTTAGGATAAAACATATTTTATATCCCGATATTCCTATGGGATCGAGACTTATGCCGCCGGTGAAACCGCGGGATGCAGCTAGTAAAGAATAAGTATAATCAGCCTATAATGCCCACTACTGGCCTTCTCTCTGTGAGAGGGAGTGGACCACCACGCGGGCTCAGTGCCGGTTGGTGAATGTCACAATGTCTTCGAATTTTTGGTTCTAGAAAAAAATAAGATACGTTATTTCAATTATTTTTTTAGTCGTGGATAAAATGTTAGCTAGTTAGCAGGCTCTCTGCACGCTCTCTTTCCTAGGTGTGTCTGACGTAGTGTACATTCATGTTGGCCATTTTAATGACGTCGTAAAACAATATGTAGTAAAGCTGTTTAAATCTATTTGGTTATAGTAGGCGACAGAAAGATGTTGTATTTATATGTAGATACGTCTAAAGAAAATATTTACTTGATATTGAAAAACCCTATATGTATATGACATTCATTTTACATTCTGTGATTAGTTCCTCACACACTGACTTATTAATGGTAAATTTTTTGGAAAATCGTCTACTGTTACAATGTTTGTAAACATGTGAGCACCATGTATCTATCACGTAATAAAATTAATCTAACAGTAACGACTGTTAGATTAATTTGATTACTTGTTTTTAATTCATTTTTAATTATTTTTACATATTATAATAAAGTAATTTTATTCTAGGTGCATCGTCTTCACATATAATAATATAGGTAACAAATATTGTAAAACATTTTAAAATAGTAACGGTGGAGTTTCTTGCCCATTTTTCTCCATACGAAAACTAAAGGTAGTTTTAAATTAATTAGCCCGGAGTCTGGATTTGTGCCCGGTTTATGGCAATAGGTATGCTCGCCCCCTATTACATGGGACTTAAACAAAACTAGTGAAACTTCCTATACACCTCTGCCTAACCATTCGGGAAAACAAGGCGTGATGATGTTATGTAAATCAATTAGATTTACATATCGTCACGCCTTGTTTTTCCGTAAACAATATCAACCAAAGATGCACGAAAAAGCCCCGAAGAAAGAGCTCCAATATCGTCGCAAAAACACTTCCCTCCCATCTATCGTCCTAGGTATGAAGGTAAGAACAAATTCAGGCAGATATGTAGCAAAAGTTAGACACGCAGTAGAATCTAAGGCAACGTTTTACGAGTCGAGTTCGAGCTCTAGAGTTTATTCCTACCAATATTCTGATTTCCAGAGGGAAATCTTTTTTGTTATACGGCAAGTTGAGTTCATAACACTTGTAAAATGAACTCTTGTATGTTCATTTAGGTGTTCTAGACTAGAGGGGTTTGTCTATGATTTGACAGGTACAGGTGGGATATGTGTCTAGCTAAATCTATGGTCTAGATGGGTCGGAGGATTAGGACTTGAGCCGTAGGTTTATTTATCAATGTCATGTCTTTTAAGTTAGTCATAATAGTAAGATTACCGTCGACCGAGCTCTGCCTGGGTAAAAATAGAGAATGCTCATTTAATAAATGATAGTTCATACTAATTCCACGATGCTAGGTACTTAGTTATGCCATTTTGCCATGATAGTAGGTACTTACTAATTCCATGCTGCCATGATAGTAGGTACTTACTACTTCCATGCTGCCATGATAGTAGGTACTTACTAATTCCATGCTGCCAAGTAGTAGGTACTTACTAATTCCATGCTGCCATGATAGTAGGTACTTACTAATTCCATGCTGCCATGATAGTTGGTACTTACTAATTCCATGCTGCCACAGTAGTAGGTACTTACTAATTCCATGCTGCCATGATAGTAGGTACTTACTAATTCCATGCTGCCACGGTAGTAGGTACTTACTAATTCCATGCTGCAACGGTAGTAGGTACTTACTAATTCCATGCTGCCATGATAGTAGGTACTTACTAATTCCATGCTGCCATGATAGTAGGTACTTACTACTTCCATGCTGCCATGATAGTAGGTACTTACTAATTCCATGCTGCCATGATAAGATAAGATAAGATTTTTATTTGCTTAAACATGTGTGTGTACATACATAGAAAGTGCATACAAGATGTTATATTAAATTAGGTGCAAACATGTTTGCCACTACGTGACGTGCAAAATAATAGTTTAGGTATACAATTAAACAAGAAAAAAAAAATATAATTATCAAAATGTCATACTTAATTATTGACTTAATTATGATAGTTGGTACTTACTAATTCCATGCTGCAATGACATTATTCTAAGATAGCCATCTTGTTCTAAACTTTGGGCGACCGAGCTCTGTTCGGGTGAAAATACGGAGAAAACGAATTTTCCCAGATATGAGACCTAGCTAGATCGATTTTTCACCCCCGTAAACACCTATATTGTAACTTTGATCAAAATCGTTCGAGCCGTTTTCGAAAACGTGATTACATTGCTCATTTAATAAATAGTATAGGATATACCAATGACTAGAGCAGTGATAGCCCAGTGGTAACAGCCCTGACTTACGAGTTGTAGGTCGTGGATTACCCAAGCAGGCGCTTTACTTGGTGTAAATAATTTAATCACCACTGTTCTCAAAACGGTGAAGGAAAACATCGTTAGGAAACCGCCATGTCTTAGAACCAAAAATTCGAAGACATGTGACATCTACCTACCCGCACTGGGCCGCGTGGTAGATTACAGCCCACTCCCTCTCACAGAGAGGAGGCCTGTGTCCCAGCAGTGGGAACATTAATAGGCTGATGATGACTTAAGGGTAAAGGAAAGTATTGTTAGGGATTTTCGGTATTACGTTGTGGAATCGCCAATATGCAGTAGACAAGGGTGTTAATCAATCCTCGTTCTTTCCCTGTAAGACGATTAAGCTATTAGCTAAGTAGATCAATTACAGGAATCAACATATTTAGTACTAGCGACCCGATCCTGCTACACACAGTTTTATGACTTGACAAAACATCGAGATTTCTTACTTTTATATAAGTTTAATATTAATGTATTATGCACAGAAACCTTCCGGAAGAAACTCTCTAAATGATGGTGAAAACCGCATCAAAATCCATTGCGCAGTTTTAAGAACAATGCGGTCACAGAGACAGACACATAAAGCCACTTTATAATATCACTAGCTGCACCTCGCGGTATCACCCGCATAAATATTGATCCTGTGGGAATATCGGGATAAAAGGTATCCCATGTCCTTTTCCAGGGTATGGTCTACTCATGTGCCAAATTTCATCCAAATCCGTTCAGCCGTTTAAACGTGAAAGCGTAACAAAAAAACGAACACATACTCGTAAATAAAGAAACAAACTCGCTTTCGCAGTATAGAATATGTATTATAATTATTATAAATATAGTCCTAAACTATAGGCAAATAAAATGCAAATAAATTCAAATAACAATCAATGCCAAAAATGCAAATCAATGCAATATGTGCAAATGAATTGGTGATTGAAACATAATCTATTCATCCTAATGTTATGTTTCAATCACCAATTTATTTATTGATCATTAGACAATTGATCCCCATGTCAGTTGTGGCCATTTTGAGATATTATTTTGATGAGAAGAATTATAACAACAAGAAAGAAGAAACATTGTTTTCTCACAGTAACACGTGCATAATCCAAGAACAATTAGACCAAAACCTTCCTTAAATTCAAACCTACCAAATCTATTTTTCATAATGGTGGTATCCAACGGGGTTAACTGGGGTGAAAAACATTTTTATCCCATATTTTCTATAAACATTGTGTAAATGAAATTCTATTTTAACCAAACGCGGACCTTTCAAAACAGCTTTATGAATATTTACAGATTTTGCAGGAATGTAACTCTGAAAGTGAGTGTGAAAAATTATTAAAATATGCATTTATACTGAATTAATTTGATGAAACATTTGTCTGTGGTTATTCTTTATCTGACCAGGATAATTTTTACCCATTTTTACATAAATTATTATTCTTATTCTTAATGACTGGACTTTAAAAGAGACTGTAGACTTCTGAGTTTGTTTCGGGTTTTCTTCTCAGAGTAGTCGGATCAGGAAGCACCGTCCTCATCAAAATAAAAATAAAAAATGTTGGCCAGTGAAAGTGTTTGTTAAAACCAATTTACAGAATAAACATAATTTTTATTGTTCTCGTGGCAAACGCCTTTGTCTATGAACGTAGGTTTGATGTCCGTGTAAGGCAAAAAAGCAAGCTTTTCTGATCGAAAAATTTCGCGTTGTGGATTGCGTATGCACGATAGCAGGAGATAGGTACGCTTGCACTTCGTTAGGCAGGCAATTATAACTGACCGATCAAATTACGTAGTCCGTTAGCCTGAATCTACCTGTACAGGGTGTCGGGGACATCAACGCGAAGCCTGTTACCATGAATTCTGTACATAATTCTGAACGCCCCTGCGTTGAAATTTTTCGTCGGTTGAAGAAGTATATAGAAGTATTAATAAGATATCATGCGAGTCTAATAAGCAGTTTCAATGTTAATGAGAATACCTACACAAATTCTAAGGTGCCACCCCTAGTGGGGCAGAATCCATCAAGAATTTAGACTAGTGGAATCTGCCCCACCAAATCGAAGTAGTGGGGCAGAAGCCACTACAAAATTTTAGGCATTCCACTTTGCCCCACCGGTGGGGCGGCTTAGTGGGGCAAAGTAGAATGATTCAATTATCATGGTTGCCATAATCAGCAGAACTATAAAAAGTTACTGTTTTAGCAATAATAATTATTCTTATCAAAAGAGGAAATGTTGAGCGAATTAATAACATGAATATCGGTAAATTCATTTAACTTTTTATAATCGAGTGAAGCTTATTTATTGGTAAACGGTATTCCTTGGCAAATAAAAGCCACTGCACAATATTGGTTTTCTGGATTCTTTCACAATTATTAAATAATAAGCCCTGTGTCTATTTGATCCCTTAATTAACCCCTTTAGGAATTTTCAAAACTCGTTCCTTAGTGCTTGCTCACTAACGCCTTTTAATGAACTCTTGTGCACATACTTTTAGACGCAGCTATGCGTCAAAAAAATTCAAGATATTTGTTAAGTAGAATTACTCAAACATTTCGAATATCTACCAATACCTTCATATCCTTTGCCTCATATTATCAACCTCCAATTCTCTGCTCCATCGAACATCAGGAAACTAACCTTCCTTTAGGTTTCTCATCACATACACGATCCGTAGTCCGTATCTTGTACCAGTAGTTAATTAAAACGAAATAGCTAACTCTGATACGTGGGGTAAGTCTGTTTCCAGCTGAAACGGAACGGATTAGTGAGGGGACGGATAATTCCGGATTTGGTACCGTAGAGTAGGGGAAACAGAGGGACAATTGAGCGATTAGAGAACTAATGACGTCTTGAAGTCAATGCATGCTCTGGATTTAGTTAGTCTGTGGTTTTGAATATAAATTGTTTCAATTTAGGATTGATCTTGGGTGCCAGTACCTACAATGCTAGTTAAACAGTTAAGTTTACAGAAATTTTCATGTATCGTTTGGATGATGAACGATGAAAGGCAAGTATTTTAGCGATTTTGTTGTACTGTACCTAGGTAGCTATGAAGCTGATTAAAAATATCTTTTGTAGTTAATAAAACCGAAAAATACATCAACAAAAAACGAGAGGCGTCGTGAGGTAGCTGGTTGAAACGTAGTTTCTTGCGCTTTTGCACACTTGGCCAATGAGATGACGAAATGAAATTACGACACATTTGTTATGAAACAAGTTTCATGACGGTTAAACTGTAACACTTTTTTCGGTTTAGCTCTCATCCGGCAAAGGAGCAGAGAGTTTATCGTACGATAAGAAACTTCGTTTCAAAATCTTCCTAGAAATATAACTAAAACAAAAAAAAAATCGGCAGTGTAAAAAAGTTGCTATACCTAAATATAAAACAAAATAAACGTCGTTAAAAACAAGGAATTTTGCCAATTACCCACTCGTAGTTCCACTGCAAGCAATTACTCTGTGCCACAACACAGCCTGTTGCTCTGGAGACGTGCGGTCACTTACCAGTACTTACTTAACACTGTACTGGTGAAATGACAAGCTTACTGTGGCTGACAAGGTCTAAATGGTCTAGGAATGTTGGACTGGACTAGTTCAAACTGTTGTTGTGTTCGAGAGGGTAAGTTAGTTGCACGAAGGCTGCGTTGACGTTCATATTCAGGGTCACCAATTTAGAGGTATGAGGAACAGGGTGTAAAGTTCACTCATCCTCTATTGAAAAGGGAGGATCCTCAGACCAGACGGGTGTCGTGTCTGGCGGGCAACTGCCCGGCGATTGATGTCGGATAGTCTTATATATGTCTTGCCTTGCGCGATACAGGATTTGTGTGACGTCAGGATTTTGTGTGACGTCTTTGATGCGTTCGTATGTATATGCCGCGACAGGTGCTTGCATAAATATACAGGTTTTCCCATCCCTATTTTTCGGTCCCTATCATAACTGACCTATATTCAGTTATGATAGGTTCAGATCATCCCACGACTCCTCGAATGCCCGGTATAAAATAGTGTAGTCGATACTGACAAGTTTAATCTGTTTCTTTATGTGCGAGCGCATACAGAAAGTATGGGACTATTTTACCCGCAGCGATTGGTACCAATCCGCGCTGATTTGGCTAAAAATAATATGCAAACAGCCTGCGCCCCTGCTGTAAATGCAGCGTGGACAACCAGCGCATGTCGGCGCCGGTTACAAGCGTTCTACAGGAACACACCCTAAGGATATTACTACATTGACATGATTGACGTCACATCGATGTCTCTATCAATGTAGATTGCATAGGTGTTAGGTATAGCTTAGAATGACTGACGTTTACAGCTTGTAAAGTGAAATGTACAAATCTATGGATCAATCGAGTTATGCTGAATGTTTTCATGAATCAATAATAGGCTAAGATGTTCATTGCAGAAATATTTTCAAACCCTCGTGGAGTTGTTGGTTTGGTGTGACCAACACACAATATACAACGTCGAACGGATTATACTTTTTTTTTCGGAGCGGGAGTGTCAGACTCTTACTGACTAAAACCCACCCGTGTTCCTTCAGTTGCCTGTACGTTGCCAGGGGCCACGGTAACTCTTTCGGACTTTCCCGCGACCCCGGGTTCACATATACCTTGGTGTGTGTTGGCAACACAACATTTAGTTTATATGTCAAATTTACTGTCAATGTCAATTGTCACTAACGTCAAAACTCTGTACAAGAGACCATTAAACGAACCACACGTTTTTGCATCCGATCTGCATTTTTCATTTCAATTATCAAAATTATTCAAGTTTCCCAACAGTGTGATAAACTGTCGTATGAGATATTTTACAGTCTTGTCATTTTATAATATTTTTATAACGTATGTGGAAATGGTAGCATTGAAAAATTCAAAATTCAAAATTCAAAAGTCATTTATTCAAATTAGGCTGAGAATCAGCACTTTTCGAACGTCAAAATTACATAAGACAGTCCCCCAAAAACGCCCGCCCTTCACCACTTCCTAGTGCTTTTGCTGGAGAGAAGAAGTGGCGCAACAAACTCCCCAGCAGCACAGCTGTCTGTTCAGTTAGAAAAAAAACTTAATTCTATACAATAGTATGCAAATAATTTACATTACTCAACACAAAACATTCAAAAAAAATATATGCCATAATGACAGCTAGCACGCGCCAATGTACCAACAAAAAAAAAAAAATCGAAATCTAAACTCAAGCAAAAATAAAAACTAAAATGGTAAACAGAACTTAATACCCGAATTATAAAGCCTCCAGGCATAAAGGGCGTGCCCGCTTACATATAGCTAATAAAGCTGTAACTCGAAGTCACATAATAAATATTTAGAAATATTTAGAAGTAATTAGTGTTTAGATATTACTGTGTGATTTTAAGATAAGTTGGTGCTACATTTTTTCTAAGTCATTCCCAAGTGAAAAGTTCACTTTAAGTACTATTTAAGTAAAAGTTTTTTGAAGAACTAAGCTATTTATTACTACATAGCAGTTAATTTAACATTTCATTCTCCACCCTCGAGACGAGACCTTTTTCAACAGACAGACAACTTGTTGTAGGTACCCTTTTAAATGTCTCGTCCGCCTGTCCTTGGATTTGACATCAAACATCTTTTTACCTTGTCTGAAATGAAATGACAAATTACACACAAACTCGTCCCGCTGCGTCTGTCTGTCTGAACGCGATAAACTCAAAAATTCCTGAACGGATTTTTATACAGTTCTTACCAATTGACGAAGTGATTCATGAGGAAGGTTTAGGTGTATAATTAATTAAGGTTTTATGTAAATAGGCTGAAATATGACGATGATTGTTGAAGATTTTGGCAAAAATCATGCCGACTGGGAGCTTTACTGGCGTGCGCCGCGTAAACCAATAGAGTTATATGAGAACAATGTAAAACGGAATTAATTATAGTTTACCTGGATTAACAAATAGAGTGGTACTTTTAAATATGTGGGATATTTCGGGTAAAGCCGCGGGTAAAAGCTAGTCAAATATAAAATATTGTAGATATTGTCTCTTATCAAACCATCGAAATTCACGTGAGATAAAAAAGGGCTAAATGTTAAGGAGGATGCGCCAAGGTAGCCCGCGAAATTCAAATTTTCTAACGTTTTTTGCAATTTGCAGCTCAGTGTCAGGTTGTATGTTGATTAAAATATGATTCACGATCGTAACGAATATGGCTTTACAGAATTATAATCATTAGAATTGTTCTTAAGTTAGCAGAAGTGTCAAATGTCATGATTTCATGAATAAGTCATTAAATACAATTACATGAACTTAGAGAGTTGTATTGATGACTTTTATGATTATAATTCTATAAATAAACATTTGATACGACCGCGAATCATATTTATATCAACATACAACCTGATACTGACCTGCAAATTGCAAAAAACGTAAGAAAATTTGAATTTCGCGGGCTACCTTGGCGCATCCCCCTTAAGGATTTGTTTGGCGACGTTTGACGCTCCTTTTAATCCGTCTCGAGGTAGTAGAGGGCAGACCCCAACCGTTTTCGATCTGTTTTGTTTTCTAGTTGAACGTTAGCTAGGACTATATAAAGTAACTGTTCCATGATGTTCATCGTTCTCCTCTCCTTATCCCAATTTATTTGTGATAGAGCAGCACGTCATCTTCGTCTATACATCTCTATTAGCCGTCACCTCTGTAACCGGACCGGCGGGATAGCCGGCCGTGTCGGATTGCCATCCATCAGACTATGAGAGTGAGGGTAGAGTGAGTGCACCTGTGTCTGCGCACACACTTGTGCGCTATAATACCTCCCACGTAGAAGGCTAGTCTCCACTGAGATTGGTCGCCATGGGCGAAATTCGATCTGGAGGACGGTTATAATAATTATATAGCATTTTATTACCCCCCCGTTATAGCCATATCATCTTTAACATAATCCATCCAGCGCTCCTTTAGAGCTGTCCTACTGTTCTGTACTATTTCGACTTGTTTCTTATGTTATTTATTTTAAACTCAATCATAATTTGAATTTGATTGCCTCGTTGGTCTAGTGGTCGCAAACGCTACTGCTGAGCATGAGGTCGTCGGTTCGATTCCCGGGTCGGGCAAAGAGTTATAGGGTTTTTCGATTTGGAATTTCACAGTAGCAGCCCGGAGTCTGGATTGTGCCCGGTTGATGGCAATAAGCTCGCCCCCTATTACATGGGACTCAAACATAACTGGTGAAATGTGGGTGAACTATAGGTACACCTCTGCCTAACCCTTCGGGGAATACAGGCGTGATGTTTTGTGTATGTTATCATTTGAGTATTCTTTTTAAAAGTTCTGAGTTGGTGTCATAGTTAAAGTTATGTACAGATGATGAGCACAGCGTAATTCACTTAAAATAGAAATGCGAAACGAAGGTATTCCTTAGAGAGTGTAACTAAGGCCCATCGCCGGCGAGGAAGCGACTAGCTATTTATTATTTTTTCGCTCAAAAACCGTACAATTGATTGTAGGCTTCGTGTAAGTAAAAGAGATAAATATATTAATAGTTTATCGCTGTTCTTACCGCTAGTACTCATTTGTCGCAGCGCGAGCGACAAGTGCTAGTCTCCGTTGTTCTTTCGCTGATCGTTGCTCGCCAACTCGCTAGCTCTACTCGCTTCTCATTAATTGCTGGCAAAACTCAACGTCAAGTCATTTATTTCTAAAAGGCACTTTTGTACGTCATAATTTACAAAAAATATAATTTATTCTAGTAGCCCCTTCCGAAAGGTAGTTTTCAAAATTCAAAAGTCATTTATTCAAACTAGGCTGAGAATCAGCACTTTTCGAACGTCAAAATTACATAAGGTAGGTAGTCCCCAAAAACGCTCGCCCTTCACCACTTCCTAGAGCTTTAGCTGGGAAGAAGAAGTGGCGCAACAAACTCCCCAGCAGCACAGCTGTCTGTTCAGTTTCGGCAGATGCCTCAAAAGAGATTTTTCAAAACTTACTGGATTCATCGGTGCCGAAGTTTATTTGCGAAAAAGGTCAACAAGGAACAAAAAGATCTCATGTTCTTTACTCAATCACGAATCACCGGATTTGAATGTTTGATTGATACATATATATGTAAAATGTTGTATGTAAAATGTTGCTCGCTAGTCAGGACATGGTATAATAGAGCAACATTTTTTATACAAAACAAAAAATACAAAAAGTTTTATTAGCAACGGAAAAAAAATGACAGTGATCTTAAATAGATACACTTGAGTTTATATATCACAATATTTTGGTTTGAGCGGTGACCCCCAAACCACAGATAATATAATACTACGTACAGATACCCAATCCCATACAAAGAAATGAGACCTCCCTAGTCGGGCTATTGACTGGCTAAATGTACTACAGTTATGACAAATTGAGTAAAACGCCATCTATTGCAAAGAGCCCTAAACAAAAAGGTTTTATCTTTTTTTGTTGAAAATACGAGATTTATGAGTTACAATAGATAAATAAGCATTAAACAAGGAAGTTTTGATTTTTACTAATCTTACTTCAGCCAAAATCTTCCGTTTATCGCTTTTTAGTGACTGTTAATTTCATAATTGTTACCTATGCTGCCATCTATGATCTTTTTTCAAGACTAATTATAATTTGTTCAAATTGGTACCCCATGCCCAAACTAAGCAGGGCTTGTATTTTGGGGGCCAGAATACGAATAAACTGTGTTAAAATGTGTGAGCTATGTCACAAGGCCGTGCTCACTAGTCTGGATATAAGATACTTTTTATTCAGTGTAGGTAACTCAAAACCGGCTATAACTTACTTAGAACCTTAGGGTCTAAACAACGACTCTACAGGATTGACCTATGCTTTCGATAGCTTTTATTAAATACATTTTTGACCTTCCCATCGTCGTTTTTGCTGAAATGACGAGAGGGCCCAGACAAAGTGACATTACTTTGTCTTGGTCCTCCTGTCATATTACAAAAATGCAAAGCATAAGCATAGCATAATCAGCCTATAATGTTCCCACTGCTGGGACACAGGCCTCCTCTCTGTGAGAGGGAGTGGGCCGTAATCTACCACGCGGGCCCAGTGCGGGTTGGTAGATGTCACATGTCTTCGAATTTTTGGTTCTAAGACATGCCAGTTTCCTCACGATGTTTTCCTTCACTGTTTTCAGAGCAGTGGTGATGGAATTATTTACACAAAGTAAAGCGCCTGCCTGGGAACCTACGACCTACAACTCGAAATTCGCGGCTGTTACCACTAAGCTACGAGTACCATTGCTCTTCAAATGCAATACGACATACAAAATGACGCGTCAATGATTTAACGCAAGTAATAAAGACAGGTATATTAATTTTGACAAGGAACGAGTTGATTGTGACAAAGTCTATAAACTCAAAATCATCTCCTAAGTTCCCTGAAGTTAGTTTCCTCAAGAAACGACTGAAACCAAGGCAGTACCTAGTTTCAAATAAAATCGATGCCTCCAAAGGCTAATGGACAAGCGGCTACGGTAGCCAATCCACCGTACCGTAGAGACCCAGGTAGGCTATCCGAGCTGATTTAAAGCTGACTGCTTAATCCAGCGTTGCGCAGTTTAGTTGCTCAGTGTGGACCGTGCCTTAGAGATTGAGCATGCTTTGGATTCAAACATTTACTTCAAGTATCTGTTAACTCTCCTAGGTAATCCTTTAGGAGGAAATTAGGACTTCTAACTGCATTGTTGTTTGAATTAATTTGAAACAGATGAAATAGTCAGAGCAGTGGTGGCCCAGTGGTAACGGCCCCGACTTACCGAGTTGTAGGTTATGGGTTCGAACCTAAGCAGGCTCTTTATCTAGAGTAAATATTTTTACCAAAAATTCGAAGACATGTGACATCTACCAATCCGCACTGGGCCCGCGTGGTGGATGACGGCCCACTGCCTCTCACAGAGAGGAGGCCTGTGTCCCAGCAGAGAAAATTATAGGTTGATTACAGATAGTCAACACAATATCTAATTTGGTATAAGTATTCAAAATTATGACAATCAATGGGAAAATAAATAAATAAATAAAATAACTTTTATTTCTGACAACTTAGTCCATATTAGTACAATTTCAAGAAATAAAAATTAAAAAAAAAACAAAAAAATCATTGAGATCGTAGCTTCTGGCACCATTGACTAAACAACTACACAAATCAAATCACAAGGATAGTATGACACTGCATTGACATCGTGTAGTGTTATACTGTCCTCCATACCAAGACTAGTTTTAAACTTTTGACATAAATTGAGACACTAGGCTACCCGCATCAACATTTAACAACCCGCATGCATGTTGCTATGATCCACAATCGATGAATTAAACCTAGATTAAATAACCCTACAGGTTTTTCTATACCGGTAGATCGATTTTGTTGTTTTTTAGCTGTACCCTATGTTACAAAACGTATTCATGGAAAACTTTCAAAAAGGATACGTAGTTCTCTTGTGATAAAGCGTACTAACTTTTGACTTTCTACCTTCTGACTACCCATAACGACTGTCAAACATCTATGAGTGACAGCCGGGACCAACGGCTTAACGTGCTTTCCGTGGCAAGAAGAGGTCTCGGTATGACATAGATGATCACCCATCCACGAACCAAATTCGGCAAGCGTAGTTTACCGTGATCGATCAACTTGTGCGGCTGTTATTACTTAGCCTCGAGCCCCTCTGTCTCATAAACATACATACATAATCAGCCTATTAATGTTCCCACTGCTGGGACACAGGCCTCCTCTCTCTGAGAGGGAGTGGGCTGTAATCTACCACGCGGGCCCAGTGCAGGTTGGTAAATGTCATATGTCTTCGAATTTTTGGTTCTAAGACATCGATTCACTGACGATGTTTTCCTTCACCGTTTTGAGAGCAGTGGTTATGAAATTATTTACACAAAGTAAAGCGCCTGCTTGGGTTCGAACCCATGACCCACTGTCTCATATTATGGACCTGTAATTATACCTAGTGTCCTTGAAATCGTAGTCCAGGGCAAAGATCAGACACATTAGCAACCAGACGTACGACACGAAATCAATCGTAAATATTATATTACAAAGCCTTGAGCAAATCGATGGAAATCTCATTTGTCACACTAGTTTTTGTGGCAGTATGTATGGAGTTTACATTATTCATAACCACTTTTTTGGCTTGGCTGGTCGGGTCATTTTTGTCATATTAGTCTATATTAGTCCACTGATGAAAAAGGTCAGTGAATTTGATGGAATAGAATGGCCATATGTTTTTATATGGCACGTATTTTTATCCAAGTCGAGTAAAAATATAGAATAAGCCATATAAAAATATAAAGTTTGCCATTTTAAATATGTAAGCTGTAATTCTATCTTTTCTTTAAATATTTAATTTTATATTTTTACTCGACTTGGAAAATAATACGCACCTTACAAAAATATATGGCCATTTTATTCCATTAAATTCACTCTATTCTATATTTTCTTTAAATATTTAATTTTATATTTTTAATCGACTTGGACAAAAATACGTACTAAATCCGGGCCAACCCATGTGACTTTTTCAATTTATATTGTGATGATGGTTTATAAATAGTTACCTACATAGTAATAACTGGCATTAAGCCCGCCTTGGTACGGTATATTTTTACTTGTGCATAAAGTTTTAATAAATAGATAAATATCTGAGGGTGCTTCCTATCTGTGCATGAGGAACAGGGTGTAAAGTTCACTCATCCTCCATAGAAAAGGGGGGATCCTCCGACCAGACGGGTGAGGTGTCTGGTGGGCAACTGCCCGACGATTGATGTCGGGGCGGTGAATATAGGCTAGTTGTGTGGTAAACTCTGCTTGCGCTATGCAGGATCTTGCGTGACATTAGTGTAGCTAAAAGCACTAGGAAGTGGTGAAGGGCGGGCGTTTTTGGGGGACTGTCTTATGTAATTTTGACGTTCGAAAAGTGCTGATTCTCAGCCTAGTTTGAATGTTTGAATTTGAATTTGTAATGTGTAGTTCGCATTTGGCTGGATGTATAAGCCGTGACAAATTGTTTAGCACATTGACACAAGTCATATTTGCCGTGTCATAACCAAAATGACACCTGTGAGTTGAATTTTCGGATATATTAAGTTTTTAGTCAGGTTGCTTAGCATTAGCAATAATTTTATTAGCAATAATTTATATTTGGGGTCGTCAGTAAATCATGTGACATTCAAAAGGGGACCTTAAGATGAGATGTTTTCCGAACCCCATTCGGGTTCGGAAAACATCTCTAAATATTACAAGGGGACGGGGGTGTAGAAAGATATTACGTATATAATTTTTTAGTTTAACGCACATTTTTAGGCTGAAAAGCGGTCCCCCAAATACAATGTTTCTTTCTTTCTTTCTGTTTAAAGATAAAATATTCTGTAATTTTTTAATATACATTGCACCAAAAAAATACACTTGTCTTTAGGGGGGAGAGGTTCGTCTAAAACCTCAATACGTATCACCAGAAGTCTGGTGGGGATTAAAAAGTTGCTAAAAAATATCACGTAATTAAATGGACGAGCCCTTTGTTCACTGACTAATATTTTACCACGGTATTAGTATTCTCATAATTCATGCCGATTCGCTAGAAAAGAAAAGCCCCTATTACATCATTCCGCTCCTTCCAAAAATCGTTAAAAGCTGTTAGTCCCCTTGCGGATTAATTCCTAAAATTTTCAGGCAGTCTCCATGCATATTGCCCGCGGGTAATGGGAATAATGGGCAAAGTGCACATATTGTAGCGTTTTCCCAGAACCCGGTCTGCTCAGAGAAAAGTGCGTGACGACGCATACATTAAGAGACGAATTAAAATTAATGCTTTAAGGATTCCTGCTAGTTTTTACTGCGGATTATGATCTTTCGTCCAAATGGGCTGTAATTCTACTGTTTGTCTTTTCAAGAAATCTTTGCAAATAAAAAAGGGATTTCGAAATGGGTTTAAGTGTGTAGAGCAAAAAGTATTATTTTTCAGTTTCAGCATTATGAAAGGTAAGCATTAGGCTTAAAGTGCTATCCAAGGCACGGAGGGGTTTCGTTATACAATGTCGCCCATGCGCATGTGACCGCCCGTAATTTTCTGAATATTCATGAAAAAATATCGAAAATAAACTTCAAAAGGGGGGGTCTATCTATAACATTTTTCATTAGTTTTTTTAAAATAAATACACAATTTTTTACCGAAAAAATGACTTCGATTCCGTTTTTTTTTTCGTAGTCGATAATTTTTTGTAAAAATTTTAATTAACCTGTTAAAATAACTCATAAGCTTTTGGAAATAATAAACAGAATCCAAATCGACCCATAAACTTCGGAGATGTGTCAAAAAACAGAAAGCAAATCTTTAAAAAATAAAAAATGAATAACATGAAAAATGTTATAGATAGACCCCCCCTTTTGAAGTTTATTTTCGATATTTTTTCATGAATATTCAGAAAATTACGGGCGGTCACATGCGCATGGGCGACATTGTATAATGGATGGTCATCCATCCACGATTCGACTGCGGCAAGCGTAGCTTAATCTACGGTCGACCCATATGGCTGTTATTGTTTAGCTACGAGCCCCTCAAATCTGTGGCAGGATCTACTTCACCACATGCGAACTATGCCTCACACTGACGTCATGCCAAATACTGCATCGCGCAAGCAGAGTTTACCGCGCGATCAGCATATATTAACTTCCTGACATCAATCGTCGCGCAGTTTCCCACCAGACACGACATCATCCACGATGTATTGCCACGACAAGCGTCGAACACTCTTTGCGTTCGACGCTTGTCGTGGCAACACGTCGTGTCTGGGTTCGCAACAAGTCAATCGTCGTCCTGAGGATGCCTCGTTGAGAGGTGAAACACGTGTCGATTTCTTACAGGGTTCTTTATGACTCTTTAAGAACAGTTAAGCAATAAGAACAGTTAATACATCGTCTATTGTATTTTATCATGGATTTCCGCAAAGTCACGCCTGAGTCAATTAACTATATAATCATATACATTTCAACTATATATTTTGAGTTGTTATATTTAATTGAAAAATATAACAACTCAAAAGATACAATACAACATGCAATTCATCAAAATCACGGCCGAACTGTCCATGTAAATTCCATAATCCAAAACAGAGCAATATTCAATACTCGGTCTATACATAGTATTAATATCCTCGGGGAACCCCCATACCAACTATAGACAACCGGCAGACAGTGCCTGCAATTCCAGTTAGTCCCATTTCCAGGAATAAAACGCAGGTTACGCGAAATAGATAAGTTTATTCCGGCTACGTTGAGTTCTCGTTATTACGTCACTTCGAACTTGATTGTACAGGCAACAAAATTGTTAGGTTTATAGGGAATAATATTCATCTTTGAACTACTCTGCCGAATTTCATTTTTATGATTTCGTAACCAACGGGATACTATTACTAAGCCTATAAGTTCTGTCTGTATGTCACCGGGCTGTATTTTTGGAACCGTAATAAGTTACCGGTGTTCACATTATCACAGAATAGGTATTTATATTGCCTCTCACCTAGCGTTTCCTCAACTACATTGTGGTTGCGAGATGCAGCTGAATACTAGCATTGTACACGGAGCGACTGCCTATTTGACCTTCACAACCCAGTTTACTTTATCTCAACTACATTGGACTCGGCTTCCAGTCCAACGGGATGCAGCTGAATACGTGTTTTACATGGAGCGAATGCCTCTCTGACCTCCACAACCCAGCAACTATTTCGTTTATATTATGGCCTCTATCATGGTAAATAATAAAACATGGTAAACTGTAATAGTTTTGGTGGTACGGAACCATCGTCAGTCCGATTCGTTCCTTTCCGATTTTTTTATTGCGAACATAATAACTTTTTTTTAGCTTTTAGGTATGACACAAATTCAAAAGAGTCATGTAAAACACTCGACTACTCAGCACACTCACAAAAAGCTGCCTGTTCACTTACATCTTTGTTTGACTGTACTTCTATTACTGTAAAGTTGTACTTAAAATACAAATTAAAGACTTGGTTATGATTTGCGTTCTAGGAAATGTATAAAAGAAAAAACTTAGGTAAAAAGTATTCTTGTTTAATGCGAATATTTGTGTCGCTGCCTGCCTCTTTGGAACGTGTTTATTGCTAAACTAATGAACCAATTTTAATGAAATTAAGCGGAGAGTTAGCTTAGTATCTAGAGGAGAATATTTTGCGAATGTAATTCTGATTTTGCTTTCCAAAAAATATTATTGAGCATTCACACAAAGGAGCGTATAATGAATGCACCTCTTTTTGTGAGCCTAGAGCAGTGGTAGCCCACTGGTAACGGCCGCGACTTACGAGTTCTAGGTCGTTGGTTCAAACCCAAGCAAGCCCTTTAATTCGTGTAAATTATTCATCACCACTGCTCTCAAAACGGTGAAGGAAAACATCGTGAGGAAACCGGTATGTCCTAGAACCAAAAATTCGACATCCGCCAACCCGCACTGGGCCCTCGTGCTTGATTATGTCCCACTCCCTCTCACAGAGAGGAGGCCTGTATCCCAGCAGTGGGAACATATGCTTTAGGATTCTAAAATACTTAAAAGCCAAGTAATACGACCAACTTGGGCATGGTTGGCCACAGTTGTAACCTAACCTAACCAATTTGTGCGGAGTGCCATAGCTTAGGCTCTAGACATACGAACTGCTTTGTAGTTGAAATGCAGTCCGTCTGACTAGAGCCTTAGTTACTCCGACTAATTCGACACACGCGTGTTTGATCACAGTTCTGACCTAACATAACATAACCCGTTTGGTCGGGGTACCTTAGTTACTGACACTGCCAGAAAGTTCAAAAGAGGCTCATTTAAAAAAGTCTGCATCATTGGAAGCCCAAAAAGTTATTTGTGATCCATAATTTTTTTTAAAGCGTACATCTTATGCAGGTCAATAAGTTTTCAGAGCAGCCTAGTTTGTTTTTTAAATGTTAAAACCGTTTTTATGCAAATGCGGTCATTCTTTCGCCAGAAGCATCTTCCTAGCCAGTCCTCCCTAAGCTATTGCTAGCTAATTTTCGATATTCCTGGTGTCAGCTGTATTTAATGAGAAACTGTAATATGAAAATTCCGTTACTCATTTTCCAATACTGGAGCTTAAGAAACCAATATCAATGCCGGGACCGTTTTCCTTAGCTAGGACCAATCGTGTTTTTTCAGTAGTTTGCAGTAGAATTATTTGGCTCCGGTAGGTTATTTACATCGTTAACAAAAGTTTACCGACGAATATTTAAATAAAGCGTGCTCTGGCAGTAGGTCAGGAGTGGAACACATCGAAATAACACTACGTAGAACATTATTTATGGAGTTAATAATAACAAACAAACAATAAAAATTGTTACTCACTGGGATATTTTTAATCTCGAAACTTTATTTGGTTGAAGGTGAGATCACACTTGCAAATTTTGGAAGTCAAAATCAAATCATTTAAGTCCATTAGGCGATTAAAACGCAGCTCAAAGAGGAGCTCGTGGCTAAGTAATAACAGCCGCACGTGTCGATCCGTCAGGTTAAGCTTGTATGCTTGCCGGGGTTGGCCAGTGAATGGATGACCATCTTTACATACCGAGACTCCTCCATGCCTCGTAAAGCACGTTAAGCCGTTGGTCCCCGCTGTCATTCGTGGATCTTTGACAGTCGTTACATGTCGTCAGAAGCCCGAAAGTCTGACAACCAGTCTTACCAAGGGGTGTTATCCAGTAACAGTGCAGGTCAGATAGGCAGTCGCTCCATGTAAAATACTGGTATTCAGCTGCATCCGGTTGAAATGATTGAGGTAATTTGACAGGCAGAAAAGGCACTTTTGAATATCAACATTTTCAAGAAAAAGATTTGATTCTTATTGACTCGTCCAAAGGTAATTTCACATGGAAAAGTATGGGCAAGAAACTCGTTCTTTTTTATTTATTTTTACATTATTTCGACTTTGTTGAGTGATAAGTCATCGTAAAATTGTTGATGATGAATTGATGATGAACTGCGTAGAAACTCTTATCATTTTCATAATTTTTGTCTATAACAGCACACTAAGTACTTAATGGACAAAAGCTAGGCTATATATGAATCTTCTATATCTGTAAATATAATAATAATTGTATTTTACAATGAATTTCCGCAAAATCACGCCTGAGTTAATGCTATCGATACCGATACGCTAAGAAGATCATCTGCTCGACCACTAATTATGTCATTCCTGACAACGTAATGAATATTGTTGAACTATCAAAATGAACGCTATTTCAATTGCCAGTACATTGCGAAACAAGATTACCGCATGCCGTGCCTATGAATATAATCGAATAATTACATACCTACACGCTATTTTTACTCGACCTAGGAATAGAACTGGGCGCCTCATAGCACAATCTAATCTACTGACGTGCTATGAGAATGTTAGAATACTATTTCGTTCAGAGGTTGTCTGTCAAATATGAGTGGCGATATTCAGGCATCTTGACTTATTTTAATTAAAAGATATTTAGCAAACTGCGTCGTTTGTCTAGGTTTTTCCATCAGTCATTTCTCAGCAGCAGCTTTGAGTCTTGATTTGTGCCCGGTTGATGGCAATAGGCTCGCCCCCTATTACATGGGACTTAAACATAACTGGCAAAATGTGGGTGTACTATAGAGACACCTTTGTCTAAGCCTTTGGGGAATACTGGCGTGATATGTTACGTTATATTTAGCAATAGCTTTTGCCCGCGGATATGCATCCTTGAGTAGGCAATGGATTAGTGGAGAGTCGGTTGATCTTTATCTACGGATGGGCATCTGTTAACAACATCGCCACCAGTTGGCTTAGTCAATCTTCGCCTGTGAATCCTTTAGCGGCATTACGCTGCTTTCTAGGCTCTATTCTCGGCCGCAATCCTTTCAAGAACCTAAAAATCCTGAGATCTCTGGACAAATCCTGAGATATGGTAACGCTATGAGTAAGCCCGTTCATTCTCTGTAGGAGAAGAGCTCTTTGCTTTATAGTGGGATATTTTTCAGGGTCATACTACGAGTATATTTGTTTTTTAGAAACCTAACCAACTCTTTCATCTGTGACTTACTGTCGACAATATTAGCGGACGTAAAAATATGGACAAAAAAATATGAATCTTTCTACAATGACTGGAAGAGACTGTAATTTGTTTTGAAAGAAAATAGATTATGCAAGTTTCGATATTAGGTCATAATAATAATAGTTAAAGCAATGGCACGTAAAGGGATTAGAAGATTTTTGTATGGAGGGTGGCCCTAACATGATGCCGCCATTTTGTTTTTTTTTCAGAATCGTGGAAAAAGTCGAAAGTTATATATTTAGATAGAGAACACTTATACAAACAAAAAATTTCATATGACATAATATCCTAAAGCGTCAGGTTTCGGAATTATTCACCGAAATATAAGTAAAAAACTGAACCCTGAAACAAGGATCTTTTTGTTTTTTTTTCCCTTCAGGTAAGTATATTGAACTATGAAAACATAACTGCATCATGTATAGGTAATATTTTAGTTAAGAGCGAAAGAGACAAAAATATAATTTTGGCTGTAACACAGCCGTTGTTGCTAAATAAATAAAGAAATAAATAAATAATGTATACCCTCCGCCGAATGAGGACGTGTCATATGATATATGTATTATAATGTGGTGCATAGCATGGTCGTGACACCAAGAAAATCTTATTCAGCCTCCTGCTGCCTTCTTGGATGATATTATTTATACCGAATATGATTAAAAAAAAATTATGTTTTATCCACGAGGTGTATTAAATTAATTCATGTGTAAATAACTTAATCAACATGATGAAGTAACTACAACATAAATAAATAAATTCGTTATAACAATTGCTTTTTTTGTCTTTGAATATCTCAGAAACGTGACGCTTTATGATGGTATTGTATATGAAGTTTTATGTTTGTATAAGTGTCCCCTATCCAAATATATGACATTTATTGTGCACCTCGATTTTGAAAAAAAAACAAAATGGCGGCGGATTTTAGGGCCAAAATCTTCAAACCCCTTTCATCGGAGTGGCAACCGGATGGCGATTGGGAATCTGGGTCTTGAAGTGATACCGAATCACCCCGTACCATCCGAATGGACCCCAACTGGGCGGGGGCGGAGATATGGTGTTGGGAGGTCATAACATTTTTTTTCGACGAGGCAACTGGATGGAAATGCGGTTGCTTTGAAGTTTATATCCTATTGACATAGTAAAAAAAAATTGCCACCCCCCAACATCGTTATAATTCAAATAATGTCTTACGCGTTATTTAATTCTTGCAACTCCTTATTCGATGATTTTTAACTGAAAATGAGGGTCAATTTTGACAAAACCGGATTGCATTGATACACACAATTCCTTGCTTTGAATTAGAGTTTACATTTCGAAGAATGATATATAGAATGTTTAATTTATTTGACTTTATTATACAATTTATTTTATTTTTATTTATTGTTGACATGATCTACTCATTACAATGTTTTCGTATGAGTTGTATTGCAATATGTGATTAGCTAGCGACCTCGACAGTAGATTATATATTATTCTTGCCTAACTGTTGATCTATTTTTGATTTATTTTTACTTCAATGGTCCTAGTTTATCATATCTAATTATGTGACTTCGAGTTACAGCTTTATTAGCTATATGTAAGCGGGCACGCCCTTTATGCCTGGAGGCTTTATAATTCGGGTATTAAGTTCTGTTTACGTTTTTTTTAGTTTTTAGGTTTTATTTTAGCTTGAGTTTAGATTTCGATATTTTTTTTTTTTTTTTTTGTTGGTACATTGGCGCGTGCTAGCTGTCATTATGGCATATATTTTATTGAATGTTTTGTGTTGAGTAATGTAAATTATTTGCATACTATTGTATAGAATCAAGTTATTTTTTCTAACTGAACAGACAGCTGTGCTGCTGGGGAGTTTGTTGCGCCACTTCTTCTCTCCAGCAAAAGCACTAGGAAGTGGTGAAGGGCGGGCGTTTTTGGGGGACTGTCTTATGTAATTTTGACGTTCGAAAAGTGCTGATTCTCAGCCTAATTTGAATAAATGACTTTTGAATTTTGAATTTTGAAGGTCATGTCAAAAAAAAAAAATATGCCCTCCTAACACCATATCTCCGCCCCCGCCCATTTGGGGTCCATTCGGATGGTACGGGGGGGTTCGGTATCACTTCAAGACCCAGATTACCAATCGCCATCCGGTTGCCTCTCCGATTAAATTTTACGTGCCATTGCCTTGAATATAAGCATATTGGTACCTGTATCATACAAAATATCGGAAAACCATCTAATAAAAAAATTTAACATTAGAGGATTTAACATAATTATCCTATACTATTATATAGGAGGAGCTCGTGGCTAAGTAATAACAAGCCGCACGGGTCGATCCATCAGGTGAAGCTAAGCTTGCCGGGGTTGGTCAGTGGATGGGTGACCATCTTTACATACCGAGACTCCTCCGTGCCTCGGAAAGCACGTTAAGCCGTTGGTCCCGGCTGTCATTTGTGGATCTTTGACAGTCGTAACGAGTCGTCAGAAGCCCGAAAGTCTGACACCAGTCTTACCAAGGGGTATCGGTATATTACCCAGTTACTGGGTTGTGGATGTCAGATAGGCAGTCGCTCCATGTAAAATACTGGTATTCAGCTGCATCTGGTTAGACTGGAAGCCGACCCCAACATAGTTGGGAAAAGGCTAGGAAGATTGATTGATACTATATTATTAAATGAGCAATATTTGTGTATAAAATATATTTGTAATCACGTTCTCGAAAACGGCTCTAACGATTTCGATGAAGTTGCAATATAAGGGTTTAAGGGGGCGAAAAATCGATCTACCTAGGTCTCATTTCTGGAAACATTCGTTTTCTCTATCTTCACACCAGCGGAGCTCGGTCCCCCAGGTACTATTAATTAAACACTTCTTGGGATTTACACACTACCATTATCACAAAGCCCATTTTGCTGTTACGGCTGAAAACTTATATAATTATAATAATACCTACATTAGAGACAGCGTGTCAGTACCTAGTACCTATTCAACATTTTCTCAGACCTGTTTTATATAAAAGGACAAGCTCAGGTTACTGACTTCTCAAGTAGTTTGTAGGCAGTCGTGACCGACATTTTGTCAGTGAAAATGACAAGACAAGACTAGGCTAGAACCCTACTGATACACGTAGTAGGTACGTAGGTGCCTCTAAAACTCTTGCTTCACGGTCGCCAACCACGACCCGCAGGGCTATTACCTATCTTGCAGAAGCAATGCGATAGCGATCATTTGTTTCATTTTGACAGTTCAACAACATTCAATGCGATAATTACGTTGCAGAGCAGAATTAAATTTCGAACTTATCAAGCAATGGATTAGTAATCTGTCAAATGTCAAAGATCTATGCAGGTAAAGTTGGCACGAATACTTTGATGAACGATCAAAGACAAAGGGAATCTGGTATAAAACCATCCAGTCTGAACCGCTTCGTTACCCATGGTTTGAAGGAAGGGAGATAGATAGGAAATATGTAGTGGCTCTGCTGAGGATGCGTTCGGGCCACATTCCATCAAATAAGTTTAAATATTTAATGGGTATAAATACCTCACCAAACTGCGAAGTTTGTGGGGTGATTGACGATATTTACCACGTGCTGATGAAATGTGACCGGAACATACTAGATAGACAAAATTCGCTTGGTGTGGGATTTGAAGTGGGGGCATGTAACAGCATCCTAGCGTCCCCTTTGTCGGAGGAGGCTAGGATGTTGTGTCGACTGTTGTTGGTTATTTACCAAAACCAGAACCAAACCGGATAGGGACAACACTATTAAGTGGGTCGTAGGTGTAGTGATAACTGTTCATGACAGTTAATACTATAGTTATGACACAACTGTTTACAACTGTTAATTACTCATTGTTTAGTTTTAAATGGTTGAATGTTTTCTACAGGGGTGACATTATCACTGAGTGATAAAACCCTTTTTAATAAATAAAGATAAAAAAAAAAAAAAAAAAAAAAATATTGGTATGTTGGTCTATTGGCGTGTGCTAGCTGTCATTATGGCAAATATATTTTATTTAATGTTTTGGGTTGAGTAACGTAAAATATTTTGCATACTATTGGACAGGATCAAGTTTGGTCTAACTGAACAGACAGCTGTGCTGCTGGGGAGTTTGTTGCGCCACTTCTTCTTCCCAGCTAAAGCACTAGGAAGTGGTGAAGGGCGGGCGTTTTTTGACGTTCGAAAAGTGTTGATTCTCAGCCTAGTTTGTATATTGAATTTTTGAATATTATGTTGTCGTCACATAAAACTAATTATTTTTATTTTATGGCGAAAATAAAATTATTTGTTGTTATATTTAATAACCCCTTATAACAGGAAAGTTAAAAGGGTTATTATAGTATTTTTTTTAATCTTTCTCAATTTTAATAATGAACAGGCCCGGGTTCCTGACTACCGGACTTGCCTATTGTTGCGTGTGCCTGCTTACTGTTTTTTTTTTTATAAAATATGAGTTACACCTTAACTTCTGGTATGGTTGATGTAGAACAAAATGAAATGCACAATAATACATATTTTAAACAGCTGTTCGTCTGTCGCCGTCTTAAAAAGTATTTCTATTTTTATAACACAAATAAATTAGAGGTGTCGTTTTACATTGAGATTTAGAATAATATACGGATTGTTTTCTTGCTTAATTTAACAGATGTTTTCTTTGACAGATACTAAATATACACGATTATAAAGCTTTGACCGTAAACATAATACGAAAGTTATTTTGAGAAGCTGGTCACCTGTTGATCTGTTGAATTGTTTTTATAATTTTTATCATGTTGGAGAGTTTAATCCACTGATTATAATCTAATTTTTGATTTTGAGGTCCTATAAAAGAAATAACGTCCCAACACTAGTACGTACTGATCCGTAGGTGCCCATGTGGAATAAAATTTTAAATAACAAATTATTCCACAAATGGCACCTGCGAAAAATATTGATAGGTGCCGTATATGGAATACCTCAGGTGCCATTTAAGAGGGTGCCCAATGTGGAATACGTCATAAATACCACTAGCGACCTGGCCCTGTTTCGCACTTTTTGTTCTACAGGGTGTTAAAGTAATTGCGTGCCATAGCTTAGGGGTAGGTTCAGTATCCATAAAGGAAACTAGGAAAAATAAAAAATATGCCATCGCGGACTTTTTTGTTGCAATTTTTAAGGTATACAATACTCTAAAACATAAATTTGATTTATCTCTCACGGCTTACGCAGCGCACGCCAGTAAAGCTCCCAGTCGGCATGTTTTTTTCCGACATCTTCAACAATAATCGTCATATTTCAGCCAATTTACACAAAACCTTAATGAATTATACACTAAAACCTTCCTCTTGAATCACTCTATCTATAAAAAAAAACCGCATCAAAATCTGTTGCGTAGTTTCAAAGATTTAAGCATACAAAGGGACATAGGGACAGAGAAAGCGACTTTGTTTTATACTATGTAGTGATTATAGAAGTATAGATTGTCACAGAACCAGTTGCATAGTCAGCCTATTATGTTCCCACTGCTGGGACACTGGCCTCCTCTCTGTGAGAGGGTGTGGGCCATAATCCACCACGCGGGCCCAGTGCGGGTTGGTAGATGTAACATGTCTTCGAAGTTTTGGTTCTAGGACATGCCGGTTTCATCACAATATGACGGTGCAGGATAATCACCGTTTTGAGAGCAGTGGTGATGAAAACCTGCTTAGGTTCGAACCCACGACCATACCTAAGTGGCGCCCGTTATGACTGGGCCACCACGGCTCTTAGAAGCAGTTGAACATGACCAAATGTTATTTGTAAAGCAAAACTATTTGCAACTTGCCATAAAATCCGGTCGTAAAGGGCATGATTAATTGATTGGATGTCAATGTCAAATTCCTGTTTTAATGGAAAGGATTTAATATCAAGTGGATTTTACTGGCAATAAGAATTACTATGTATTTACTAAGTATGAACATGTGTACTACATTAACATGTTGTTTAGTCAGCATCAAAGTCAAAAATAATAAATGGATTATTGTTCGTATACGAATAATAAAAGGTAAAAGAAAATGAAATGTATAAAATCGAGTTAAAGTAGTATTTTCAACGGCAAATTTCCTTCAAATTCAATTGACTCATATAACACCTGAAGATGGAATAGCAGATAAAAGATTTGAGGAAATGGGTAGACTACTTTAGACAGAAAATAAGTCACGGTCATTGGGTTTCTCCATCAGGATTTTTCCAGTTGTAACAGCTCAGAAGCTGGATTTGTTGCCGTTGCTGACAAAAGGCTCTCCCCCTATTACATGGGCTAAATGTGGATGCACTAAAGATACAGATCTGCCTAACCCTTCGCAGAAATCAGGGGGACAAGTCTACTAATTTACAAACGTCACAATGGTCTCTCGATGGTGAGTTTTTGACAGATTTGCCATACAAAATCTGTCAAAAACTCACCATCGAGAGACCATTGTGACGTTTGTAAATAAGAAGACTTGGCCCCCTGGTGTGATGATATTTTATAAATCATGAGCATGTTATAATCCTTTATATGTTACGGCTAAAGATGGGAGTGGAAATAAAGCTAACATTAGCCGCCAGAAACTGCAAAAATACTGCAAATATAGAAAGTGCGATAAATATAGTCCAAATTGCAACCCAAACCAATACTCGAGACGTCTTTCGCCACTCGCGTTATACAGGAGCTGTTGAGTCGTCGACCACGAAATTTCTTATATAGCTTCTTGCCCATTCTTCTCCAGAGGTACACTTTAGAATGGGCAATTAGCTTCACATTTCTGACTGACTGATTCCTTGACAATTCAAAAGTGCCTGTAAATGATTTAAATGTAATTCTTTATTCTTCTTTATTGCATTCCATATGTATTACATAGATGGTATAACAAAGTAAAAGACCAATATGGTCCCTGTCGGGCACAACAAGATTAGGAGAGAGGACCATAACCTAATAAAGTTATGATAACCAACGCCACCAAAACATAATTGTTAGTGCTCCCACCCACGATTCAACCAAAATCTTAACCATTAACCACATAAATTAAGCCATTGATACACGATGCCCATTGATCTCCAGTGATTCCCTAAGCCTGCAGCCGACCCCACAATTTGTTACAGGATCGGGTCGCGTCCCTTTAACTAGGTCAACTGAGTTAATTGTACTTTAGGGACGGTTCAACCAAGTTTTTTTAACTTCACATGGGGTATGAACAGTCACATATTAATTACCTTACACTTACGCAAGATTTAAGCTCAAAAACACACACACAGCGTGTGTCGTGCGTGTCGGGCGCGGGTCGGGACGGGCGTATAGCGGGCTTGTATATATCGTTATGCCTTGTATAATATGGATGTCAGCACACGAACAGCACTGGATGTCAGCCACGCGGCCGCTTCGCGGATGGGTGACCATCCATCCTAATTTTCTAACTAATATTAAAGTGCGAAAATGAGTTTGTTTATTTGTTTATTACGCTTTCATGCTAAAATGGCTGAACAGATTTGGTTGAAATTTAAATAGCACGTGCGTAGACAATGACCCGGAAAAGAACAAAGGATAATTTTTATATTGATATTCCCACGAAATCGAGACTAATGTGGGTGAAACCGTGGGGGAGCAGCTAGTTACAAAGATCCCTCCGTTTGAAAGCATGTTAAGCCATTGGTCCCAGCTGTCATTTGTAGATCTTTGATAGTCTTTACCGGTAGTCTGAAGTCTAAAAGTCTGAGAACCAGCTATCTAATTACGCAACACATTTTCGTAAACGATTCCGACTAATCTGTTTCATTTTGACAGTTCAATAATATTCATTGCGTTATTTACGTTGTTGAGCAGATTTTTTTCGAATTTAGGAAGCAATGGATTCGCAATCTGTTTTAAAATGATTCAAATTCTGATTGATCGTGTATTACATAATTAGGGCACAGTTTTACTAAGGGGTATCTTATTAACCAGTAACTACAACCCAGTTACTGGTTGGCATTGCGAAGTTTAGAAGAACAATGTGGTCACACATACAATATTTATAAAAGACCTAGGGGGAGGGCCTTTTGCCATAAATCGGGCAAAAATACAGATTGCGGTTCTGCTCCTACGAAATTTCAAACAAAATAATAAGTACTTCGCCCGACCTGGGGTTCAGACTCAGGACCTCATACTTAGCAATCCCTCCTACCACTCGTAGACTAACGAGACAACATCAGATAAAGTGTTAAGGAGTAAGTTTTCAGCAGTAAAAGTTACTCGGAGTACTATTACCATACGCTCCACTCAGCATTCCTATGTTCCCGTTTCAACAATGTAAGTGTACGCAAATGAGGCTTTTAGAACTTTGTCTGAAGTTCTGCAAGGCATCGGCAATTTTCTAGGTGTTACAGGTGTGCCTATAAACCTGTTACCTCAGCCTATAGACACATAACACTTGTGAAACTTATATGCTAGGTACTTATTTTGTCCATTTTATGAATTTTGTCTTTTAGTGGTGTACAGGGTCGCATTAAATTAGCTAGCCAAACCCCGCAGACGTTGTGGGTATCGATATCTATATATCAGCCTAGCCTTCTTCCCAACTATGTTGGAGGCGGCTTCCAGTCTAACCGGATGCAGCTGAATACCAGTATTTTACAAGGAGCGACTGCCTATCTGACCTCCACAACCCAGTTACTGGGTAATACGATATCCCTTGGTAAGACTGTTAAAGATCCACGACAGCCCGGACCAACGGCTTAACGTACTTTCCGAGGCACAGAGGAGTCTCGGTATGTAAAGTTGGTCACTCATTCACGAACCAACCCGGGCTAGCATAGCTTAACCGTATGGATCGACCGGTGCGGCTGTTATTCCTTAGCCACGAGGTCCTCCACTCGTTACTGCAGCCTAAAGACACATAAACTCATGTACTATACTTACATTACCTGGTATTTATATTGAGGAAGTATGTAAATTTACCAAATCTCACCCTGAGATGTTTGAAAAACTGGGAGATAAATGTAAATTCAAAACTAGATATCCTAATAGATTAATTACTCCGAGAATGAAAACGGAACTATATGGGCGAAGTTGTGCATAAAAATTTATAACAAGATCCCTAACCAAATCAAAGAACTTCCAATGGTCCGCTTCAGAAGAGCTTTACGCAGTTGGTTAATTGAGAATTCCTTCTATACCTTAAAAGAATTCCTTCAGTTTAAATTAAAATGATATTATTATAAGTGTATAGTATACCAAAAATTTGCATGTCATTATGTTATGATTAAATATGTTAAGCTACTATTATATTACCACTGTACGAACTTTTGTAACCATATTTATCTGCAAATAAATCTTTGACTTTGACTTTGACTTTGACTTTACTAAAACTGCACCTTGTGTTCATTCGGGAACAGAAACCTGCCTCGTAGGTCTAGTGGTTGTGAGCGCTACTGCTGAGCGTGAGGTCCAGGGTTCGAGTCCGAGGTTGGGCAAATTCTTATTGAGTTTTTCCATCAGGAATTTCTCAGTTGCCTGGAGTCTGGATTTGTGCCCGGTTGATGGCAACTGGCTCGCCCCCATTACCTGATACTTAAGAGCGTGCATCCTAAAAATTGGCAACGTCGTAAATAGCTGTCAATATTTTATATTTACGCGTTTTGATTAATTTAAAAATAATACTGTATGGAAATACAAAATGTGGCTACGTAGCGAACTAGAATATTGATTATGAAATAAATAAATAAATAATAGTTTATTGAGGTAAAAAGGTAAAACACTAAATACAAATTTGCTTAAATCTACGAAAAATTCAGTTGTGTTATGTGCCTGAACTAGGTCATCCTGTGTTTCAGGCGTGGCAAGGTATCATATTTCTAAATAATCACATTAATTATAAAATCTAGTAGGTATGTAAAATGGTGTAAATAGTACAATAAAACTAAAAATCTTAGTACCTATCCTAACTTAGCTAAAATTAATTAGTACAAATACAATTTTTATTTAAGTACAACTAATAAAATAAAATGAAATAACTAATATCGTAACACCGAATATTCAGTTTTAGATGTAAAAAAAGTATTTGGAAAATTTACAAACGCCTTTTTTACACCTAAAACGGGTACAACATCAAATTCAATGTTACAATTGCAATTCATTATTAATATTCTAGTTCGCCAGTTAGCCCCATTTGTTTTTCCATACAGTAATATTACCAAATTAATCAAAATAGGCAAATTTTTTACAGCTGACGTTGAAAATTTTTGTGATAAACGCTCTTAAATATAACTGGTGAAAAGTCGATTTAGTATAGGTACACTTCTGCTTAAGCCTTCAGGGAAAGTAGGCGTTAAGTTATATTGCCCATTTTGTAGCCAATTTTGCCATTGTTCTATAGTGGTGTTACAAGTGTCCATAGACCTGTAACCGCGACCTATAGACACCTGTAACTTCTACTATTCATCAGGTGGTTTGAGAGTCTGTCTGCTGGTCTGTTTTACATAAAATCTAAACAAGATTTATTTTGACAAATGGACATTGTAGGATTACATTTACAGGTTGGGTTAAGAGTATTTTTTACGTTAGATAGGGTACGGTACCCGTCGGAATATTGGGATATAAAGTATTTTTTGTCCTAACCCAGGCTATGGTCTACCCATATGCCAAATTTCATCCAAATCCGGTCAGCCGTTTTAGAACCAACACACAAACTCTCTTTCGCATTTATGATATTAGTAAGGATGACCCTTGACTCCACTTGTGACTTTAAGACTCTAAAAGATTTGTATGGCAAAAGAGACCATTGTTAATTATTCAGCCTCATTAGGTAAGTAAAAAGGGCAATTATAACAACTTCCATTCTCGCCTTCAAAAGTCTTAATTTCCCCACCTTGAATACAAACAAAATTCAACAGCAAAATTCCCTAAATTACATTTATAATCCACACCTCCCCCAAGTGTTCCCTTAGATAATGGCTAGTACACTCAGCTTCAAAAAGATGTGTACATCGGCAGGAATTAATTTGATTGTCTACAATTTGTGTTCCATTACACTGAATTCACGTGTAGCTAAAATTAATTACAAAATGTGTAATATGGTATTTGCTTCACATTGATACAATATTATGGAAAAAATATTGTAGACAATATACATCTTTTTGAGGCTGACTGTACAATTGTCACCGAGACTGAACACTTAGTAGTGAAGTAATTCTACGTAATCCGGCCTCAGTTAAAGTTTTGTAACGAGATCGGAGTTAAATTATTGTCGTAATTATTAATCCTTGGGTTTAGGGTGAAATATACACGGTAGTGACAGATTAGCAGAGACTTTCTGTTGGCAACATTTACAGAAAAAGAAGTCAAAGTCATCTTGAAAGAAACGTCAATCTAATGTCATTGTGACAGTTCGATTTAAAACTCTTTCGCTGTACCGTATCGTGTCGTATGCGCCTTAAAACAGATTTTGCATATTATTTTAGTGAAGTTGGTGGACATTATTAAAATGTAAGTAGCTACATTATTATTTTTTTTTTTGAAAAAAACATTTTTGTATGAATAATTAAAATAAAATTAAGATTTTTTTTAAATAAAGTCTTACACATTTTGCATTAATTTACTCTTTCACACAGAAAAAAAAAACACGGCAAACAAAACTCTAATTTCATATCCAAAAGCATAAACCGTCTGACACATCCCTTTCGCATCACCTTGAAAACTTCGAACCCAGTTTTATTAATAAAAAAAGAGTTTATCCCCCAGGCTAAGTATTATACATGTAAGGTATCGTTCACATTTCCGGGGATCGGTGAGAATTCCCCCGGGCCCGTCCCCCGTTTTATTTTTATCAGCTGTCAGTGTGACATTAACCTTATTTAAAGTCTGAGTTGCCTTTTAAAGAGGCGTGTTGTAGCCCTTAAATGTGGTTTGGGATTAGAAATTTGGTAAGCTTGGTTAAGTCTGTGTTGAATTCTAGACTTAGAACTATTATATCGGTTGGAACTTAAATATTATTACTTACTTAAACTTTGGTAAAATCCCCGTAATTCTCTAAAAAGTTTTGTGAAGGTTAAAAATTATTCTTTGGTTTAAATGTTTACAAAATATCTGTTTTTATTAGATTTCATATTAAAATTCTAACAAGTAACTTGTTACCTGACTACGGCAAAGCCAAAGAAATATTTTCTTGTTTCGTATTTTTTAGATCATTTTATTTTCCCGTAGTCAGGTTACAGTTTTATAACCAATTTTTTTTTGTAACTTGGTGTCAGTGTTTCTTCTTAATCACCAGATTGAGGTAGAGGGTTCAAAACCTAGTATTTATCAGTGTAACTTTTTCTGTTGTCATTTTATTTCCATACGTTCAAGTTAAGTTAACGACTTAAGAAAATATTGTGAGTTAACAAACTACCAACGCAAACGGAGCGAGCATGCTAATTAATGATAGTTTCTTCTTTGTGTTTAGTAAGAGAAACGTGAAAGGGAAACGTTTACCTTTACATCTTCAAGTAAACAATTACTAACTTGTTTTTCTACAATTACTTCAAATAAACATTTGGAAAATCACTTGTTGACACGCCCACAGGTCTATTCTATGTTCGCACTTGAAACTATGACTTCCAAAAATATAAACAAACTAGCTGCCCACCTACCACCACTACACCCACCACTACACCTACGTAGATAAATACCTACCTACCTACACTACCACCTTACCTACCTACCTACCTACATAGCTAGGTAGCTATGTAGGTAGGGTAGATAAGTAGGTAGGTAGGTAGGTAGGTACCTACCTACTTACTTACCCTACCTACATTCCTACCTATCTACCTACCTATCCTACCTACATACCTACCTACCTACTTACATACCTACCTACCTACGCTACCTTCACCTACCTATCTTAAGAACCTACTCCATATAATAACAAACACAACAAAAAAAGAATTATCGAAATTGGTCCAGCCGTTCACGCGTGATGCCGTGACCAAGGGAAATAGGGATTTATTTTTATATACAAGGATTTTTTGGAAAAAACACCTCTAAGTAAGATTCAGTTTGCGCTACAACTTCAACATGTTTAATGACTTTTTCAATCGTACCACTCATGCTTAAATCAACTTAATTTACAGTAGCTTAAAGTTGATATTTGTTTATGTAGAAATTACATGAATTGGAAACATGGATTTAATAAATAGACCTTAGTTAGTTGTCCTCTCATTGTAATTTGAAAATATTTTTGTAAAAGCCAATTATTTTTAACATTTAACATCACCAAATGTGAACTACGCATCACGCTGACGTTACGCGAAATACTGCATCGCGCAAGCAGGGTTTACCGCGTGATCAGCATATTAATGTATCAAATCAAATTATTTATTTTTGTAGAAAACACTGTTACAATGGTGTTATTAAATGTACATGTACAGATTGGGTGACTGGTAATTAGTGACCGATATTTAAACACGTGACTTTCAATTATTATGAACAACTTTTACTACGGGACCAAACCTAAAATCTCGAACAAAAAATCTGCTGTTCCCCAAAATTATGTTTGCATAACTCGTCAAAATGTATAGAACAGCATTTTTTTTCGCGATTTTAGGTTTGGTCCCAGTTGTTCATAATGCTGAGTAAAGTCACGTGTTTAAGTATCGGTCACTAATTACCAGTCATCCTATAAAGCTATTACTTCTCAACATAAATCGTCAGGCAGTTGCCCACCAGATACGACATCCGTCTGGTCGGAGTATGAGTGAACTTTACACTGCTCCTCATACCTCCAAACTGATGACCCTGAGTATGAACGTCTAGAACGTCTAGAAAAGACAAGTATTCAGTAGTCTGAGATAAGAAAGAAAGATATTTAACCAGTTTACAAACAATAACAAAATCATACAGCGAAATAATGGAGAAATTCCCACAGATCAACATCAAAAGTCCTAACACAATTGGACTGTATTGGTCAGTTGTGACAAATAGGTCATCGGCTCCGTCGCACAAAGAGTACGTAACAAGGATGTCTGACCCGCCGGACTAACTGCTTTGTTGTAGGCTGTGTCATTCATCTGATGACAAGTGTGAGGACTATTTCTTGTTTATCTTCAAATAAAGCAGTGTTTGATGGCCGATTCATGTAACTTGCAATGTGCAGCCGGTCTAAGGATTGTGTCTGGTTGAATATAAAACTTAATAATTTATCATAATTTCATCCGAAAGACGTCCACTGCTGAACATAGGCCTCCCCCAAGCACCGCCACTTCGACCGATTCTGTGCTTTTCTCATCCAGGGGATTCTTGCGGCCTTCATCGGTCCACCTTGTGGGGGGCCTTCCAACGCTACGCCACTCCAAAACCTTTCGGCCCCATCGGCCATCTGTTCTGCGAGCAATGTGCAGCCCTGCCCTCTGCCACTTAAGTTTGGCAATTCTTCGACGTATGTCGGTTGCATTGGTTCTTCTACGGATCTCTTCATTTCTGATTCGATCACGTAGAAAACCTCTTCATTGCTCAATGGGTGACTTTCAGCCTTCTAATAATGCCTATTGTGAGCGACCACGTTTCAGTGCCATAGGTCACTAGCATCACGCACTGGTCAAAAAATTTTGTTTTGAGATACTGTGGTATATGAGACGAGAAGATAGTACGCAGCTTCCCGAACGCCGCTCAGCCGATTCGGATACGACCATTGACCTCTTTCTCGAACTTTGACCTTCCTGGCTGGACACGATGTAACACTTACTTTCACCAATCAATGGTTTAATCTAACGCTATCTTACTAAAACCAATATTTGACATTTATGAAAAAAAAAAAAAAAAAACGAAATGTGGCTGTATAACTATACATTTCTTCTGCCTACCCCTCCCTTGTAATCCTTCTTCGAGAATTTATTACAAACGTCATGTTATGTTTTGTCAGTTTTATTTTCATTCAATAATCATGTAAAACTGAAACAATAACTTTTCTATACACGAGAAAACAAGCATAAATCAATCAAACCTACACAAAAAAGTAGAAACAAACCGCCACGAAACCACAGCTTTAACTCTTTTCAACACTCAAATTCACAAATCTCTTTTACAACCAACAACCCGAACTGTGAACAAAACCGAAAAATAGCAGACATCACACAAATATTGTATTCTAATGAAAAAACTTCACACACATTCAAAAGTTACAACGAAATAAAACGATTCGTCCAACTTCGCGTAATTTCGGCTAAGTTCGGAAAACTTCGGGCTTCTCCGGAAAGTTTTCGGGTATCAACCGCTCAGGTGCCTAATAAATAAGTTAGTGTCTGCACCTTTTCTTAACTTTGTGGTTTTTGTGAATTTTTTGATTGCTTTCTTGAGTGGGCGAGTAAATTATTGGTATGAGTTTTCCAATGATATATTGAGGAGCAGAAAGGTAATAAATGAGACTGGGTTGTGGGCAGAGATCCTTAGTTGTGGCACATCTGTACTTTGTTAAACTTTTGCCATGAATATAGGATGACTCTTGTGCTGAAGTGGAGTAAGGATAAAGTTTTGAAGGTCTGAGAAAAACTCACAGGAATTTGTTACAAAAAAAATGTATTTCATCATGTAGGACATAATTCAATGTGTATGTATATTGTATATGCGATCCATCACGACAAAAACATTGGAAAACCTATTGGCAAATAAGCCAGAAACGAGAACGTTAAAATAGGATAGAAGACTATTCTGTATTATGGCGAAAACATTAGCCACCAGCAAAAAAAAAATACGATAATAATACAATGGCCTCCTAATGCAAGCCCCGCTTAAATGTAATTAGTATTGTTTGCATAATTAATCATTTAGCTTGTCCTGAATGTATCCGTAATGTGTTGGTAATTTAATTAACATAAAACGATAGTTATTTATACGTTTACATTTAAAACGTTGCCCGATAAAGGTTATTAATTAAAACACATATGCAATGGCGATAATAAATGATCGTGTTCACATATTAATGCACAACATTAAAAAAAAGTAGGCAATCTCTATTTTTTTAACAGAAAAAAAAAAAAAAGTATCCACGTTCTGATTTTAATAAAATTATCAACACTTTTGATACGGACGTAATTTTATTTAGTATCGGCGCCGGCATCAGAAATTATATAGAATATTGAGTGATTGAGAAAAAGTAAAATTACGCTCTATAAATTCTTTTGAAAACTGGCTACAGATTTTTCCAAAAAAATGCGTTTTCAGAAATTGTAAAATCAGAAAGAAAAAAACGTATACCGTTCTAGCTTTTGTGTGTCATCATCATCATCATTTCAACCAAAAGACGTCCACTGCTGAACATAGACCTCCCCCAAGCACCGCCACTTCGACCGGTTCTGTACTTCCCGCATCCAGCGAATTCCTGCGGCCTTCACAAGGTCATCGGTCCATCTTGTGGGAGGCAAAAAGTATCCTACGGCCCAGCACCCTAATTACGAAACGCAAACTCAATTTTAAATTGAAACCAATTGAAAAAGATTGTCAGTCCATTGCTTCATAAGTTCGACAAAAAGAATCAGCTTAATTTTTTTTGTCGAACTTATGAAGCAATGGACTGGCAATCTTTTTCAATTGGTTTCAATTTAAAATTGAGTTTGCGTTTCGTAATTAGGGTGCTGGTTCTGGTCTATACGTGTGCCAAATTTCATTGAAATCCGTTTTGCCGTTAAAGCGTAAAAAGGTAACAGACAGACAGACAAACAGAGTTACTTTTGCATTTACAATATACGAGTATGGATTTTTCCGTCGCAAGATGTTCCCCAGAGACACTTCGAAAAGTCCAAATCATCACGTAGACCAAATCAAATATTTTAACTGAGCCAATTGGGGTCGAGGGTGAAGTGCTAAAGTTATTAGTAGTAATTGTACGTCGGGGAGCTCTACCCCAGATTGTTAAAACTTCGACAACATCAACTTTTAAATTTTTTTAAAACCTCGGTGGTGATACCAAGATGCTCAGCTTTAAAAACTTGGTTCGATCTGAAAGATGCTCGCCTTTGCTCAGTTCGTTATAGTTGCCTCTTTGTTACTTGCCACTGGAGAATATAAAGTTTTAAAATATATTTTTTCATGCCGTTTGGCTGCGGGCACTCGGAAAATGTTTTTAATTTGTGAATTTTCTTGTGGCTGTCTCCTTTATCAACTTTAGGTAGTTATTTATTTAGACGATAGTATTGTGTTTGATAGTTTAATTTTGTTTTCTATTAATTTTCTTTAAACGGCTTTTCATTTGCCACCACACAATTACATTTTGTAGCTGATAAGAACGTAATTGAAAATTGTAAAACTTAAAAATAAAAAACATGCGGGGCAGTCTTTGGAGACTGCCCCGATAGAAGTGAAAACTAAGTAACGCCATCTATTGAAAATGTCAGGAATTTGTTTGGCTTGCTGTCAGTACAAGAACGAAAGCTGTAGCTCCATTAAAACATTTCCGAAAAAATAAAACAGAGTGCGCTGTCAACAAATTCTACTCTCCCTCCATCTTACGAATGTTCGATCAGGTCACGTGTCCTGACGCCTTTTTATGCGTCCCAAAAAGTGTTCAACGCGCCTTCAAAATGGTTCGGTAAATAATATAGCACCTATGGTGACATCACCACGTGATAACTAGTGTCTGCTAAAAACAATTGCGCGTGCGGCACCGTACACGTGATAGAAGTGAAACTGCTGAAAAAATTTAGAATAAGAAAGATTTAGTGGGTTCTTAGACATGTTTTATCAAAATCGGTTCAGCCGTTTGAAGATTATCACCTCTTTTCTAGTTGATGAATGGATGTGAGCGTCTTCCACAGGTCTGATCGATTTGGAACGTGTTCTGTTACTTCAATGTTAGAAGAACATAGTAATCTTGAACTGATGCAGCTTCACCTGGAATTTGCAGGATACTCAACTTACAGCACAGGTATCGTTTTTGGGCTTATTGTCTCAATGAATAGGTTAAAGATAGATGATGAACAGGGTCTGGTGATGGAGTAGGAAAACGAAATGAGGAAATGTTTGTGTCGGGGATTTTTATAATATAATTTCACTTGTTAGTTGTGTTGTATTCATTGCTGAAAACCAATACCTTTTCAACAGCCCTCTGCCTTGCTCCTCACTAAATGTAGGCAGATATCTCTTCATCTATTATGTAAAACCATATACATATTTACTCTTTCAGCAAAAAACTGTTTATCGTAAATATATTCCCTTCCGAATACCAAATAAAATATAGCTGATATCATCTTTGGTATAGTCTGCCCCCCGGCGTTTCTTTCGTCCTTCAGGGATAGGAATGTAGGTACGAGTATATTATGTATATTTTATATACATATATGAAAACATCTCCTATCTTTGGCTGTGATACAAAATATGCTGAGTTCTTTATGGCGATTTTGTCTTTAGTGTTGTTTTATTTTGTGTTCAGGACTAGTGTTATTTAGAGATAAAAAGGGAAGTGCAGTGATATGTCTCTGTAATCGAAATAAAACAATGTCTGCTCGTCACTGTCTCACTGCAGAGCATAGGCCTCCTCTCGTACAGAGAAGGGCCGAGCATATCACCATGCTTGCTTAGGGCGTTTCAGCGATATTAGAATATTAACATTATTACTATCTGGGGAAGACTAAGAAAGGTAAATGAGTCTTCTACTGTTATAGTACGACACAACTTACGAGTAGATGTAGCATCGGCAAAATTCCTAAAACGGATGACTATCTGAACTGAGTGCTCCTACAAAATCATGAATCGCTATTACTGCTTTAGGTGAAAATGATCTTTCGAAAACGCAATAACTTGTAAAGTCATATAGCCAATTACATTCGTAAAATTGAAATAAATGAATGAAAATTTTCAAATCTATGCTACATCTAAGTTGTGTTGTACTGTACCACTGTGCCTTTTCGTTTACCTAAAAAGCTCGGGTGTGACTTGCAGAGTTTTACTAACTAATATTATAATTAATGCGAAAGTGAGTAAGTATGTTTGTTTGTTTGTTGCGCTTTCACGCTAAAACGGCTGAACAGATTTGGGTGAAATTTGGCACAACAACGCCATATTTCTTTCTTCTCATTCAAAAATGTGTTGCGACGAAAATGCGGGTGGCGCCACTTGGTATAGCCATCTCGTTCCCACGCAAACGAAAGGTAGTGTGCAGGAATGGGATAGGGATATGGGGAGATAGGATATCGCAAACCAACTATATTATATTAATTATTATGCCAACATTACCAAAAGAAAGGAAATGACATCACTACAATTATAATCGAATCAGCGCAACCACTTATAATCCCGATATTCCGACGGGATCGAGATTTCACAGCTAGTATGATATATTCTATTTTGTCACCGAGTTTCGTGGTAAGCCAATTTCGATCACTAACATGATGGTGGAAATCTGTTGTAATTTTTCTGATCAAAATCGTGATCAGACTTTGTAAATCTAGCCAGCCATAACGGCTTACCCCACAAAATAACAACAGTCAGTCATAACGACCAACTTCGCACTAATTCATTTCACATTTTCTACTTGGCCTATTCGAAGTTCAATGGCGCGTCAATAAAGAAAGCGCCAAGTTTCGTCAAGCCGCGTAAACTCGCGCCAAGTCGCGCCAACTCGCGCCAAGTGTGCCAAGCTGAGTATTTCAATGCAGTACCCACAAGTTGACGTTTATTAATTAAGTCTACATTTAGTCTGGCACTATTTAAACTTGACTTGGCGAGTTAGACGTTGATTTAAAGGCCAATAAATTTTATTTGGAAAAAATGGGGAATGTTGGAAGTGTAGAGTTGTAGTGAAATGTGGGTTTTCAAGTCTTTTGTTTCAGTAGAGGTTTATAAAGTGCTAGTTACATAGTAGACAAAGTAGAGATAAGAGATAAGTTTTTGTATTTATTCACTAGATTTTTAGGATTCCTCTGCTGTCCGTCCGTCTGTCCGTCTGTCTGTCTGTTAGTGAACTGTATCTCATGAACCGTAATAGGTAGACAGTTGAAATTTTCTCAGATTGTGTATTTCTATTGCCAATATAACAAAAAATAATAAACATGAAATAAAGTAAAACATTATAAAAGGGTACCTACTAGAAGTAATGTGTTTAAAAAAACAAAAGTATTAAAAAAAAATGTAGTGTGAAATAATGTACGGTGGTACGGAACCCTTGGTGTGTAAGTCTGGCTCGCACTTGACCGGTTTTTTAAGACTAGGTATAACTTTCTGATGTTTATCGATGGTCTCGAAGACAGATGTTATAAGTGCAGTTTTGGTAATATTTCAGGAGAACATGAACAGTTTAAAGAAAACTGAAAGTTTAATAAGCTTTTTTCACTTTATTTAAAGTGTTTTCGATAATTAAAGGACTTTGTGTTAACTTAAAAAGGTAGAAGGAGATGTAAAATTGGTTTTCTGATGATTGCAATTGGTGCAGCATGCGCAGTTAAAATAAATGGGCAAAAAAAATATATTTATTTGCACTAACCTCTGTAACATCTGTCTTTTAGACTGTCGATTTAAGTCATGGTAAGTATTTTTGCACTGACACAAAGGTATTATTTGCCATACAAAGAGAAATTAAAAACCAAAAGGCTAATAATAGTATTGTTCAGAAATTGCACTACTGTGGGCTCAAATCGAATTATACGAAGTATCAAAAAATAAATAGCAACATGTCATAGATAAAAAACTTCTAAACACCCACAGAAATTTCAAAACAATTCAAAAATGCAGCCAAAAACTGCACAATACAGTCACCTCGCGCCCAAACCAAAAACGACGTTCTCGAACAAAGAATTTCGGTGCTGGCAACACTACACTGAATTACCTAGTATCATGCAATGGCAACACTGAACGGTTAGGAGAAAAAGTAAAAGAAAATTGTGTCCCAATTGAATTTGTTATACAAACTAGGAAAGTTAGCGCTAAATTGACTTTCCTTTATGTTGTGTGTGAGAGTTTCTTTGCTTATTTTGCGTTATGGGGTCAGCAGGGGTTTGCTTAGAAATGAAGTTTCGGATGATATGGACAAATAAACTTTGTTGATTTGATCATTTTAATGCGCTTGTTTTAATTATTGATTATTTTGTGTTGTAATTTAACCGCCTCTGTGGTCTAGTGGTTAAACCACCTGTCTCAGACTCAGAGGTCCCGGGTTCGATTCCCAGTGGGAGCAAAATTTTCTGCTCGGTTTGGTTGGTGGTAGGGTTTGTTCTAAGTCCGCCTGGCTAGCTACCACCATCTTATCTAAGTCTGTCGCCATAACAACAATGTTAACAGCATTGTTGTGTTTCGGCAGTTAGAGATAAGATAGCCAGTTCCTCTGTGGTTGAGGATTCCGGGTGAGATGCAGGCCAAGAGCTGACCAATAGAGGGCAAAAAAAATGTTTCAATTTTTGAAGAGAAAATTTCTTTAAGCGCGTTGAACACTTTTTTCGTGAACAAAAATCATGGAACTCGCGTCATCGTCACCGAAGGCTATATATATATATAAATCTTTATTTTCAGACCAGAGATCCATAACATTCTTATCTACTAACTAAAACTAAAACACGCTACCTACACTTATATCTCGTATCTGAATGACGGTCTGTGTGCCGCCATCCATCGACATATTATAGGGCCATCTACCCTGCCGGCCACAGTGGCCACGAGGCTGTTGGGGCTGTCGCGCACCCGACGCATCAGTGATGCGATTCGCAGACGCAGCAGCGAGCCGAAATCCGGAACACGTGCCTCCGCGAACATCCCCGACGCACTACAGAAGCGCGGCAACCCCAGCATTACCCGGAACGCGTTATTATATTGGACTCGTAGAGCATTGTACGAGCCCTGTGTATATGTATCGAACGAAAGACATCAGCGCGAGAATCAAAAAGTTACTTATATTTCTCTGTGCGATAATATGACAGGAATCAAAGATTTTCTTTTCCGGAATTTTACGTCAGGTAAATTAATTGTTAGGCAATGTCTACCAACTTAAATTGTCCGTATATTCAAATCACAACTGTCATTCTTCGACGGTTATAACACGGCAAATTGATGTAGGGTGTCAGTTTGATGTTAGGACGCAGTGATAATAATGACTAAAAAATATTTTTGGGAACTCGACATATGCGACAAATTTTAAATATGTACCTTTTAGCTTTAAAGCTTAATTGATTTGGATGTAATCCATTCTACTATTCGATTTAATTCACCATTATCACACCGTATTTACGCAAACAATTTAACACAACCTGAATCTCTACCTACCCACAAGCCGCACACCACAACCAATTAAGATGTATACAGATAACATAATAGGTTCTATTGTACTCACGATCGAGATTATACTCACTATTATTAGGGTTCCCCAAACAATAGTCCAATACATAATCCATAGGACAATAGTTATTATTGCGTTAGTTTAGCTTTAAATGGAATTAATTATAGCGTGCACGGGTGACGTTTGTGGCCGCCATTTTGGATTGTTATACGTCATAAATGTCACATGTATACGGGAACTATGGAATTAAAAAATACTATAGACGTAGTTATATTTAGTAACCTATTCCGCTTAACTATTCCTAAAGCGTCATAAATAAACTAACTTTGGTTACTAAATATATCTACGTCTATTGTTTTTTATAATGGAATTTCAGGTCACGCCTGAATCAATTAACTACCATGGAATTAGTATGTACTATATTGACGGGAACCTATTATGAGACTAATGCATTTTCAAAGAAGGCATTTTACGCGCTTACGGATCTTCTTCTACTTCTTCGTCGTTCCCTCAATGCTGAGGATCGCGACCACATACGACGCATCTCCAAGCTATGTGGTCTTCTGCAGTGTGGACCGCTTGGTAAATGCTGCCTCCACCAGCCTTCTTGAACGCGTTTGACCATCTCACCGGTGCTCTGCCTTGAGCGCGTTTTCCTTCCAGTGGCCTAGTAACATAAGCCTTTCCAGAACATGTTTAGGTGAACGTATAATATGTCCGAAAAAGCTGAGGCGACGCTCCTGGGATATTGTAGATAGCCGCTTGGTGGATGTTGAATTCCTCCAGTATGAATTCGTTCGTTGTCATGGCGGTCCATGGCGCGTACAGATACGCGCGTTCAAATACGCGAGTAGCTAAAACATTTCGTCTAAGTTTCACTCACTTTAGCCATTTCACCAGTAAGACACTATTGACACTGTTCTCTTCACCTAAGCTTTCACGGTAAGGTATTTACAGAATAGATGGACAGGTAGTCGGGGCGCTTTTTAGAAACCAGAACAAATTATGCGAGTAAAGTGCCTTTGTGCTATAGCAACTGCAGAAGTCTATTCGTCCGAGGCCGTCGACGCGTCTACGGCTGCCGCTGACGAGTGTCGACAGCTGTAGTTGCCTCGGCCGTTGGCAACGCGCCTTTCGTGCATATGAGCACTTATTTAGGGACATGCATTGGCCAACAGCTTCATTGTTTCTTTTATAGGTGCGTAAACGTCAAAAATGGATCTAAAAGGCCGTCATCCAAAAAAAGAAAATAATTCCACAAAAATAACTATCAAATTCACAGCTATTTAACATGAATTAAATTAATTGGCGTAGGTCCTATTGTTTACCTAGTGGAAAAATGTTTATGAATTGATATTCGATAAACATTGAAAGATTGACGGCCTGGTTCGCGTATTGGTTTAGCGAATTAAATTGGCTTCTGAGCTGTGGGGTTGCAAGTGCTGTCGATTGCACAACAAAACATATTGCTTATCGTGCAATATCGCGCGATATACTAAAATAGCCACATTTTTATAAAACTCCCTCGCCCCCGGCCCGGCCCATCAAATCGCGTCGCATCGTCAACCCGCGCATTACTATTAGGTACTTCGGTTTCGGTTAGCGTTCTTTCTGAGCTTTTTTCTTAGCTTTTTTTCTTTTTGCTCTGCTCTATCTAATCTATTACCTTCCTCAAGAATTGGGCTACAAAATGCAAAAAAAAAACAACTTTGCACTCCGGGAGTGCCGGCAGAAGTGAAAACTTGAACATTAACTTTGTGCCTTTTTTAATATTTTGGAATGGTTAGGGTATAATTTCGCACGAATTGCTTTATTTATTAGTATAAAAGTACTCGTACTATAATTTATGTGGGTAAATACAATATTAATTAGTAGTACTATTATATTTATTTATTTTCAAAATATAGTCTAACAAAAATAAACAATTTATTTAAACACTTTTCATGAAGTATGTTTTGACTGCTTTTTTTTACCCATCATTATGGGTAAATTTCTTACCTCGCAATCTTTACGTAATTTCAAAGACTATTATGATATTTACTTTGTCGGTTGCTAGGCAACGGATCTTAAAGTCACGTCCTGACGCGAGTTTAACATTTTTAACCCATCCCAAAAAAAAGTGCACTATGCCGCTAAAGAAGTTTTCACTTCCAAAACCGTTTAGTATTTCCAGAGATTATTGTATTCAAACTAAAAAATCTAACGAACTCTTCACTTTTAATTAGGATCTACAGATAGTGTTGTGAATCTGGATGTTTCTAGTAAAAAAATCCTACTGCTTTGCAACATTTACTTTAACTTCAAATTGAAGACAAAAATAACAGTAATTTAATCCTTAAGTTAACCTAAAAAATAATTGCAAAAAAACCCTTACGCATCAAATCATTGTCCGATCTATTATTTTTTCTGCGTACGGAGCAATATAGGCATTAATTAATAGATTATCTAACTAACGCAGTAATCAGGAGGTCGCCGGTAATTCTGAGGTACGGCCTGGGGTCTCATTACGGCCGTAAATTGGACACTACCCACGGATTAGTTACGTGATCGAAATTGGTGATAGTCTAGTTTTTTTTTTGGTTGGTCATCCCTGTTCTTGTATGCGAGGTGAAAAAAGGGTGGCACATTACAAATGTGTATCTTAAATGATGTTAAAAGTGGCCAAGTGCGAGTCGTTGTTGAACACGAAAGGCTTACGTATCACCGTGCAATATTTAACACTACGTTTTTTAATACTTAAGTTTAAATAAAAAACACGTTTCTTTTTGATTTACCAGCCATAGTAGAACACACTCTGTGAATTTTTTTTCCCTACATAGTCAAAAATAACTTTAATTATAGAAGTCGGTGGCAAAAAACGTAAATTCAAAACCAAAGACACTTCCGAAATTAAAGTTATTTTTGACTTTGTAGTGTCTTTTTTGGAAGTCAGTTGTTTTTTGTTTTGGTAAAAAGTTTTCGTTTATTTTGTAAAAGCTATATTTTTATTTTAAATAATTTTTTTATTAAGTTCGGGGCACAACATACGGAAAAATGTCGCTGGTCGTTACAAAACAAGATCTATTTTGGATGTCACTACAAAAATGAAAGAGATTCCTTTATATTGAATTTGTCACTGTATAAATTGAAATATGATTGAGGTGGTCTGTTTGTGTCAGGTTTGGTAATGAAGAGATAATAATAGATATTATTTTGGGGGTGTTTTATCTGCATCCTTTGGTTCCTATGAGGTGAATAAGTTTCTTTGGTATTGATGTAAAAAATAACGAAGGCAAGGAAGTAAGTAAACTAACGTTGTCTAGATCTAAAGGTCCTGATAAACTTGAGCATTCACTTGTAATGAGCATTCTGGTGAATGAAAAAATTACGGGAGCGTTTTAGCGAGCATTCTAGCGAGCGTTCTAGCGCGCATTCTAGTGAAAGGACAGTAAATTTGCTTCGATCTTTTTGCCGAGCCGAGCCATTCTGTCATTGTTCCGTTTCCATATTCGTGAAAAATATTTTTTTTAAGAGCATTGACTAGAGCCTTCGCTAGAATGATCGTGAAAATCTTCGTAGCAATGTTTGGCTCTATGCTTGGATCTGTTCGTTGTTCAGGTCGACAAATTTAAAAACGGTGAATGCTTGATGTTCTGTTACAAGGTAATGCTCAAGTCTATCAGCACCTTAAAGGCTAGAGGTAAGCCAACTGCCCAGTTAGGTTTAAAACAAAATTATTTACTCTTTTGTTTTATATTTTCAAAGTCAACATTGACAGCCGCCATAGTACTATACATATAAGTTTGTCCAAAGAATTAAATGCATGTGTTTACAATAAAACATTTGTACCTAGTATTTTCATAGGCATTATTAGACCCATATGAAAGTACGTACACGAATCCTATCAAGTTTCCTTCAACAAAAAATCAATTGCTTCAGCGGGTAAGTCTGCACGCACCCTAACAAAACGATAACCATAAAAAGCCCTCCCCAATTGATACTAACTCATGTTAAAACCTTTAATTAAAGAATAAGTCCTTAATTAAAACTGTCGATAAGACTTGGACAGATCCGTGAGATCCGTGAGAAAGTCCATCAATTTAGCCCCAAAATAAACGTTGGCTCATTACTCTTGGGGCTCATTTATCTATGTCTAAAGAGGCTTTGTGGCTCAGAAATGGGACTTAAAAAATTTCTTTTTTTATAGCCTTTCAGGGGTTCGTAGTGAGAAATCGAAAAACACACTTTTCCGGCTATGATTTGTTGTTTATTTTTGTGGCTTAGGGAATAAGTAGGTAGCTGCAGAGGTGCAAACGCATGCGACACCGGTTATTGTTATACCGTGAAGATTTCTTAGAAAGTATTGTTCGTGACGCGAAGCGCTGGTCTGCACGAGCCTTATAAAAAAAACCACACAAAAATCTGTTAAAAAAATAACAGTTTAATCAAATCACGGAACCCCTAAAAACTTCGGCCATTTCACTATTTTCATCAGCAGTTCCGGGTTAAATTAAAATATTTTCACGTTACGTCATCAGAGTACCAATATTGATGTGTCAGCGTTGAACGGGTTAACGGTACGCCGAGGACTTTTTATTAGAGGATTATATCGAGAGATTGCTTCGGTACATTTTTAATTTCACCTCATTTTTTAGGGTGTGCTTTTTACATCGAAGATTGGAATAAAATATCGGTACTTTCAGTTGGGTTAAAGTGAATAGGTATTTTATTAACATTGTTTTTTTTTATAACTTGGTTTCCCATGTAATAAAAGTATTTGGAAGTTTGTCATTCGCTGTATTAAACACTTACACAATGGTACAAATATAAGTTAAGTTAAGTTAGAATGAGGGCACAATAAAGGGTACCCGAAACGATCAATTGAAATTGATCAATTGCAATTGTATTAATATTGTCATCGCTACAATTGCATTTGGTAGACGATCAATTTGGGCATCAATGTGTATCAATCACGTAAAGTTTTCAATTGCAATTGATCGTTTCGGGGACCCTTTAGCGTAGGAAATATTGAATTCTAGGATTGTCCAATAAAATTAAAAATATTTTATCGTCTGGCATCAAGGCCCATAGGGTGTTAGTATTGGATCTTACTTAAAAACTGTATTAGTAACATGCAGGAACACTAAAAAGAAATAAATAGTTTGGAAAATCCAAAGTGCACGCCTCATACATAACACTCATCCATAAACGAAAAAGAAATTCAAATCATAGTTTTTAACAAAAATGATAAATTTATCACTTTTCATGAAGTCGTAATGTCAAAGACTGACAAAGATATTTACTTGGCGGTTGCTAGGCAACTTACGGACATCAAGTCAAAGGTTGGAAATATTTAGATAAAGATATTATATTTTAGTTAGTATTTTATTAATTATAATTAAACTACTTTGAATAAAAGAGCCATTTTCAATAGGGTTCCTTCTACGGCTGAAACGAATGTATAAAAAAAAATTGACTGAATTAATTGATTTTATCGCAAGCTACAATGTTTTCAGGGTTCATAAATTGACGGACAGGATTTTTTTTTCAAATATTTTGATGCTTTTTCCATTTCTGCTGCATTAAATCAATTGTTAAAAAGTACAGTATTAATCTCCATTTAATCATCTATACAATGGTATATAAATTAAGTAGGTTCTGTGTACTAGCAGGAGTGTAACAATAAAAACAGTTACAGAAATGGGGCAAAAACATTTTTTCGATCGTAGAGCACACTCTAATGCTTCGCATTAAGAGTCGTGCAAAAGAAAATCACAATCACAGGAAGGTTTAAAAAGCTTTGCTGCCAACATGCAGCTTGGTAAACCGCATCGTAGGCCCATTCAGCCCAATGAGAAGACTTTGCAGATTGAAACACGCTACTATAGATTGAAACCAATTCATTTTCGATTATCTAATAGTAACAGAACCGCAGTCAAACACCTCAGCCTGAAAAAAAACAAGAATAGAAAATTCCACAATTTCCCCGCATCATTTCCCCATTTATCTTCACAGTCTAAGCAGAAATCCGTCTTAATTTTCCCCTGAAATACAGGGTGATTTTTCACGTCCGCCGTATCAAACGGAAAGGGCTACCCTGAATTAGATTTGAACACAAAAGACTGTATTAAGTGATGTTTGTTGTACCCTACATCCATTGTTGGCCAAAATATGTCCGACAAGAAAACGCTTTTTGGGGTTATACAATGTTTTCCTGTTTTATTTTAGGGTTAACTGGTGATGGGTCAGTAATTTATAGTGTTAGAGGGTTATACCAGTAATAGCTGCCAGTAACCAGCTGAAAATAAAAGATGTGACATGAATATATTGGTTATAACTATACTCTTGTATTTTAAAAACGTTGATTAATGACAAAATACAAAAGCAGCATTTTTTATTTAACGTTCAACGTTGAAGTGACATCGACCATAGTAATAGTAATTTCAAAGGTTCAATAAATGCATATATTAATATTTTTATATTCATATTATTACATACCATGTTTGACTCCCGGGTCGGGCAAAGTGTAATTGGGTTTTTCCATCTGAAAATTCTCAGTAGCAGCCCGGAGTCTGGATTTGTGCCCGGTTGATGACAATAGGCTCACCCCCTATTACATGGCACTTAAACAAAACTGGCGAAATGTGGGTGTACCTGGTAGAGGTACACCTCTGCCCAACCCTTCGAGGAAGCAAGGGTTCGCAATGAAAAACTGTTTTGACTGAAGTTTTGACACAACTCGTTCTACTTGAACTTAACTCACTACTTATCTAAAGGAATATGTCTAAATCAGCCTTATTATAGTCACTACCTTTTTTCTTTAAAATTTCATTTATCTTAACAAAAGACTGCATTAGCTGCTTACCACCCCTCTTTCATAGCTTGTACACACGATTCAATTAGCTGCTTACCCCCCATCTTTCATAACTTGTACACTCGATTGCATTTACTACAACCCCATCTTTTACAACTTGTATATGACGGCATTGTTAAGGCCCGCTAGCCGTTTTTTGTGCAGTTTTTTGCAACTATCTACTTGTTATTTCAAAAAAAATATCAACTAATAATAGTATATTATGCAAATGAATAAAGGACGGATTTAAAGCGAGGGCCATAGATGAATCACGATCAAGTGAAGGATTCTAACGACTGAATCACGACCGTAGGGAGTGATTCATGATGATTGAATCACGAGCGCAGCGAGTGATTCAAGTTTTAGAATCCTGAGCGACGCGAGTGATTCATGGCCCTCGATATAAATCCGTTTTATTCAAGAGTTGCATACTATACTTTATACCATGACTACGAGAAAAGCGAAAATAGACATTTAATAAAAGGTTAACACTTTCAGTGTCGGGAGCCCTCCTGGAGGATTCACCTACTTGGATATGGGATGCCGGGAGCCCTCGCGGAGGGCTCATTTTAAATGAAGATGTTCAGTGTCGGGAGCCCTCGTGGAGGGTTCACCTAATTGGATATGGGATGCCGGGAGCCCTCGCGGAGGGCTCATTTTAAATGCAGACGTTCAGTGTCGGGAGCCCTCCTGGAGGGTTCACCTACTTGGATATGGGATGCCGGGAGCCCTCGCGGAGGGCTCATTTTAAATGTAGATGTTCAGTGGTGGGAGCCCTCCTGGAGGGTTCACCTAGTCGCATATGGAATACCGGGAGCCCTCGCCGAAGGCTCATTTTAAATGAAGATTTTTCTTAGTGAATATAGATTATAAACCGTGAAAATAAAATCTGATATATATTTTAACAAAACGTAATGCCGGCAACCCTCTCGGAGGCTTCACTTCCAACTACGAATAATAAAAGTCGTTGACGACTTTTATTATTCGTAGTTGGAAGTGGCGGCATGGCGTATGAGTTCTATGAAAATGTGTGGTGTATAGCATTGAGATGGCGGTCGAATATAATTTGACGTGTTCTAAATTCAAACACCAAAATAGTGATTAATAAAAGAGCTTTTTATTCACTGTTTTCAGTGAATAAAATAAGCTTTTTAGAAGGGGAATGGTATAAAATACATTTTTATTAAACCTAATCTTGATTCCATTATGGTTGGTTATTTTTCTTAATGTTTCTCTTTTGAATTAATCGCCTTACAACAAAACCACAGAAATGAGAAATAATGATTGATAACACTGAACAATCTCCTCGTGAAGTCTATTTTAATTTTGCGACTAACACTAATGGAAAGACATTTTAATAATGAACATTTTGCTCGGTAATATTTTTTTTCACACCAAAAGTTTCGCCTGATGGAAAGATATATTCTAAAATCTGTACGTTTTCACTACAGTAACTCATGCGCGTGGTGTCGTGTCGTGCGGCAAAGAAGGAAAGAATGCTCAAGGTTATTTGCTCAGGGAAGCGCCTTAAATCTTTACCCCTTTCAAAACTACTTTAATGCGTAACTCCCCAATTAATGCAGCTGTCTGTATCTACTACCTACATAGATATATAAGATAGCTCTACCGAGAGAGTGGTGACGCTATTTCTAGGTTACTAGATGCAATTTGCAGATCCTTAGCACCCATTTGCATATTCGACTGAGAAGCGTAGCAGGGGTTAGTTATAGTATGTACTGTGCATTTGCAGGGTTAAAGTTTTAGGGTGAATGTACTCGTTATTACTAGGTAGATAAAAGTCTTTGACTTGTAGAAAGAAGAGATTTATTTCTTGTTTATTTTTGTAAATAGGGATTTGGTGTTACATAGTTTCAATCTTCTTCACAAAGGTATCTATTTTTTGGTCTCTCGAGTGTGTATTGGACAGATAAGTTTTGGCCTTAGTCATGGTAATCTTAAAGATATTTTTATTATGGGTAAAAAGGCTGATTGATTTTGCCGAAGCTTTGCGTAGTGGCGCTAGTATCGATCATCATCATAATCATTCTCCTGCCCTTATCTCAGTTTATTTGGCGTAACATGTACCTTTCTTCCATACTTCTCTATTAGTCGTCATCTCGGTATTCACCCCCTTTCTAGCCATATCATCTTTCACACAGTCCATCTATCATTTCTTTGGTCTTCCCCTACTCTTATAGCCATCGACATTCATACTCAAAACTTTCCTCACGACATTTCCTCATTCCTCCGCATCACATGCCCATTTTGCCCATACCATAACAACCGATAGTATTGACATGATACGTTAAAGGCATCATCATCATTAGTTTATTATAGGACCCCATTTGCTGGACATAGGGTTCACCATTTGGTCGCTACAAAGCTCGATCCCTGGTTGCTCTCATTCTCCTAACTTGCTAAGATCAACAATTCTCAAAGTAGGTACATCATTGCAGATAAACCTACATGGGCACCCATGAAACGTCAGAAGAAACGGTTTCTATTGGTCGTTTCTTATGGAGAAGAGATGGCAAGAAACTCCACGGTTACTCTTTTAAAAATAAATGGCTTTTACAATGTTTTCAAATGACAGTGTTAATAGGTATGGGAGGACTGTCTTTTAACTAGGCCTGCGTTCCATATACATAGCTTAAAATCTACATGTACCTGCTCCTACCTAAAATATAACCTTTAATAAATTCTTACTTACTGAAAAAGCCTCTAAACCCTCCTAGAAAACAACTTAAAACAATATTTAAAACCTCAACTTCCTAACAAACAGATTACTAAGAAGCAAAAAATAAAAGTTTTCCTCATTTCACGTCAGTTTTATCTGAGAGAGATCCGGAAGCGTCAGGATTATGTTATCTGCTTACACATCCGACATCCGCAGAGGTAACAGCTTTGTTTTTATGGTAAATATCATGGTAAACGGTAAACAAGAAATTTTTGGTATTTCAGGAGGAAATGTTGAGATTTGAAAGTGGAGGTAATAACAGCCGTACGGGTTACGCTTGGCGCGGTTGGTCCGTAGATGAGCGACCATCTTTACATAGCAAGACTCTCCCGTGCTTCGGAAAGCACGTTAAGCCGTTGGTCCCGGCTGTCATTCGTGGATCTTTGACAGTCGTTACGCGTCGTCAGAAGCCCGAAAGTCTTGACAACCAGTCTTACCAAGGGGTATCGTATTACCTAGTTACTGGGTTGTAGAGGTCAGATAGGCAGTCGCTCCATGTTAAATACTGGTATTCAGCTGCATCCGGTTAGACTGGAAGCCGACCCCAACATAGTTGGGAAAAGGCTAGGCAGATGATGATTATTATATTTTGATGTTGTAGCGGCGATAGAAATACACAATCTGTGAAAATGTCAACTTTCTACTAATTACGGTTCATGAGATACAGCCCGCTGACAGACAGACGGATAGCGGAGGCTTAGTAATAGGGTTCAGTTTGGCACCTTTCGTACTAAATACTAACCTCAAATTCATTTATTTTCATTCATTCATTCATTCATTTATTTATTTTGTGAAACATAGGTGATTACAGGTGTTTTCGAAATAAATGTCTATTGTACAAACCATGTCCCGCCGATAGGCATACTAAATTAGATTAATATGAACAATGTCAAAGTTACACAAGGATGTCAAATTATACAATTGTCATATTATTATAGGGAAAATGTCATGAAAATAGGAAAAGATAAAAATACATAGCGTCAAAAGATTGCACAACACAAACACAAAATTACAGAATTACAAATTACACATTATTTTTCTACCTACCTACACACAAAAGACGATCGAGAATATTAAATCAACTACGCAGCGATCACCCGAAAACGTTCAGAAATAACCAAAAATATAAGAAAGTAAGTAACCACTTGGCAATGTTATTTTTCCATCGGCAGCCTCTTCAAACAATATTTCCAATAGGTCCGGAGATAATCCACTTACCAATAAAGATTCCATTCAATTACGTACATCAATAAGGGGCGCTATAAATTATAAGACTGTGCAAATATTTGCATTTGTTTAATCAGGTACTGCGCACAATTAGACAAGACACCTGCGCCCTTTTAGGCAGTGTGTCGACTGAGCAACTTGAGGTGATAATTTTGTGGTGGGAGTGTTTTCTTCGAGTGCTGTTTTTTAGGGGTCCGTACCTCAAAAGGAAAAAAACGAAACCCTTATAGGATCACTTGTGTGTCTGGCTGGCTATCTGTCCGTTTGTCGAATCTACTGGACCAATTTAGTTGAAATTTGGTACACATAATGTATTTCTGTGAACCAAACACGGACGTGTAACGTAATAAATGAATTTGAATATGGGGGTCGCTTTTGGGGGGCAAATAAGAAAATAAAAAAATTAAGTTTAACTGTACCGTGTGACATATCAAATGAAAGGGACGATCGAAATAGAGCGGGACGGGATAGGAAAAATCGAGACGGGATAAAGCAGGACGGCAGAGGAAATAAGACGGGACGGCCGAATAATGGAATTATTGCGAGGAACAAAATTTTTTTTTTCATAATTTACATTTGCAGTCGGAATGTATGGGAGAACATGTTTTTCAACTACAATGTTAAGCTTGTTCTTGGGATAAATTCATCCCAACTACGGAACCCTTCATTGTGCGTGGTCCGACACGCACTAGGACGATTTTTTAAATAATTGAGAAAGTTATAGAAGAAAAGTTATTACAGTCAGTTGTGTAGACTATCCTCGTGTATCGTTTACACCCGTAATAGTTTATTCTTAAATATAGATTAGTCAAATATCTCTGGTATTATTATTCGAATTGAGTTGACTCGGGCCAAGCTATCAAAATAAAATAAAAAAACCATTCGACCCTCGGCATCGTTCGCTGACGGTTGTGAAACAAATTGTAAAGAATGGTTGTATACAAAACTTGTCACAAAATTTCGAAAAGGTGAACAAAATTTTGAAAAGGTGAACAAAATAGTTAACAATACATGTTTGAAACAACGTCAATATGATAGGACAAGTCTTCTCAAAAACAAGTATCACAACTAAACGCAGGTTAATTTTTCGCATGTTTTGATAAATCACAGCTCGAAACATTTTTATCACGAACCAATATTATCTTACTCCCAAACAAAAACCTCTTAATTTTTTCCACTTATCGCTTCCTCTGCTTCTTCTTTTAGGGGTATGAGGAACAGGGTGTAAAGTTCACTCATCCACCATAGAAAAGGGAGGATCCTCCAACCAGACGGGTATTATATCTGGCGGGCAACTGCCCATATGTTGATTTCGGATAGTCTTATCTATGTTATTCGCTCAGTAAACTCTAACTGCGAGATGTAGGAATTGTGTGACGTCATGTCTTTTTGTTTCGTAGTTTTTGTATGTGGCGGTCTAACCGCTACATCACTCCCCTCCGGAGACCGGAGGTCGATAGTGGGCTGAGTCTTGGATCTTGCGATGCTTCACAGTGCCAGCTGTGGTTCCAGTGAGTCGGAACCGGGTGCCGCTCAGTTCACAGTGGGTCGGAACTGTCTGCAGTGATTGCGGCGATGGTGATTGTGGTTCCAGTGAGTCGGAACCGGGTGCCGCTCAGTTCACAGTGGGTCGGAACTGTCTGCAGTGATTGCGGCGATGGTGATTGTGGTTCCAGTGAGTCGGAACCGGGTGCCGCACAGTTCACGGTGGGTCGGAACTGTTTGCGGTGATTGCGGCGATTGTGGTGATCGGTGATTGAGGTGATTGCGGTGATTGAGGTGATTGCGGTGATTGAGGTGATTGCGGTGATTCCCCAGTGAGTCGGGGTGATGTGGCTGAGGGTGATGACCAGGAATGCGCGTTCGCTGCATGCTGGTGGTCAGGATACCCGTTGAAGCCGTGGGTGCTGGCTGGCTGTGTGACTCGCCTCACGAAAGCTTGCGGGAGTGATGATGATGACGTCACGCTGAAGTAGTTGCACGAAGGCTGAGTTGACGTTCATTCTCGGGGTCACCAATTTGGGGGTATGAGGAACAGGGTGTAAAGTTCACTCATCCACCATAGAAAAGGGAGGATCCTCCAACCAGACGGGTATTATATCTGGCGGGCAACTGCCCATATGTTGATTTCGGATAGTCTTATCTATGTTATTCGCTCAGTAAACTCTAACTGCGAGATGTAGGAATTGTGTGACGTCATGTCTTTTTGTTTCGTAGTTTTTGTATGTGGCGGTCTAACCGCTACATTCTCATCAATACTCGAGGGAGTAATTTACTAAAGTCGCCTCACTTGACCAAGAGAAAAAACTTTACTTTCTTCTATGTGACATGTGAACATCGAGGCAATTCAGCTGTTAGACCAAATAAATATAGTGCGAAGACGAAAACGAACAAACCCTTTTGAGTTAGTGTAGTGTAAAAAATGTAGAAATAATATTGACAATTAAATTAAATCAAATTAAATTAAATACTTTATTTTCAGACCATGGTGTCCATTTTGTTAGTAACAATGTTCTTATAGACTAGTGTTAGTAATACTTAAAATGAACCAGAATAAAACATATAAAGGAAAACTCAACAATCACTACTGCGCCATTCCATGAGAAATGACGCAGCAATGACTGATGTAAGCACAGTCCAGCCGACTGGCGTTCATGGTAAGGATTGCTGTTGGCACTGCCACGTACTCTACGCATCAGGGATCTTTAACGCATCTTAGCGTAAAAGCAGTCTACGCGATGTTCAGCAAACATCCCTGATGCACTACAGAAACGCCGCAGCCCTATCAGCACCCTGAACGCATTAATATCAAATTGGACTCGGAGGGCACTGTAAGACTTTTGAGTACAATGACACACATAATAACACATGAACAAAGTGTTTATATTATAAATCAGACTCTAAAAAAGTGGAACGGACTGTGTAAAGTACAATCAACACTAATAAAATTTTTTAAATAATGATGACGTAGAAAATTAAGTTAGATTAAAATTGCTTATTAGTGTCATGGCTAGATTGTAATTAATATTATAAATAAGGAAAAAAAAACAACAGGTTGCACTCCGGGAGTGCCGGCAGAAGTGAAAACTTGAACATTAAACGCTGTGCAATTTTGAATATTTTGGAATGGTTAGGGAATAATTTCGCACGAATTGCTTTATTTATCAGTATACAAGTACTATAGCTTATGTGGTTAAAGAGTCATATCCAAAAAAGTTGTACCTTTTTCATTAGTAGGAGTGTCACATGAAGTTATCTCGATAATTTTTGCAAGAACAATTTTGATTTTTGGTAGAATAGTTTAACTGAACATTAAGCTAAGCAATTCATTTATAAACACAGCTATAGCTCAATAAAATCAAGAGAAAATAAATGTTTATTGTCTAAAAATGGTGAAATTTATGAAAAAAGTCAGTGTCATTCTTCAATTGCAACTTTTATAAAGTCAGTTTTAGCACTATTAATAGCTATTATTACATTTATCTTAACGAAATATGCAAACCAAGAACTGTGAATTCATGATTCTATGCTTTTTAATTGATAAATTAAACAAATAACTATAAAAAACCGGTAAAAAAGAAATGTCCTAATTTTTCGAACCATTTACTCACACTACTTAATGACGCGGATTTTTACTGTAACAATTCATTGAGCCATGGTAGCGTTATGAATATCGATTATGGCAACACTGATGCGTTTTACAAATAAGCACGCCATCTTGTTTTCTTGACAGTTTTAGTGTAAAACTAAAATTTGTGTGAGGTGGCTGTGCCGGGACAAAAAGTGAACCAGTTTACTGACGGTGTTTGTACTGCGAAAAAAGTGAGTTAAAAACATGTTTCACATTGTAGATTTAAGAAATCTAACATATCGTGAGATAGAACTGTATAGAAGTGATAATATTAAACAATCTGCAAAATTATAAGAAAAATTAGGTTGTGTCCCTCAATTTAGTGACACAATTTCATGACTTTCCTGACGTCAATAAATTGTAATCCTCAATTTCTTGACACAATTTCATGACTTGCCTGACATCAGTAAATTGTAACTCATTATTAGGCCGAGGTCACATAACAAGAATATTTTTACCATACAGTTTATATAGAAATATTATTTTAAATGCAGTATTGTTTTGTTTATTAAACCCTACTTCAAAACAGGAGGGAGGTGCTCAAGTCGTCTGAAATGATTGAATTTATTAAATTTTTGTGAAATAGTTATTTTATTTTGAGATTTTTAGATGCTGTTAACTGCTGCACAGCGCTAAAAATCTTAAATAGTACGCTTATATAAAGAAAAACGTTCAAAAAATGAAGAAAAAAGAAAAAGCCATTTGGAAAAGGTAAAAAAGAGACCAAAAAAATAATTTAAGACTTGTCATCTATTGTATTCTGTAATGTTAAATAAAATATTATATAAAATATAACATTAACGATGATTAAGTATTTTTATTAATTATTCAGTACACACCTTTACATTTACCATTTCCTAAAATTTATTGACAAAACCATTTCCTAACCATTTCCTGACATACCATTTCCTAACATTTCTTGACATAACCATTTCCTTACCATTTCCTGAATGTACACTTTTTTTGGATATGACTCTAAATACAATATTCATTAGTAGTAGTAGTATATATGTAAAAAAAATATTTTCAAAATATAGTCTAACAAAAATAAACAATTTATTTAAACACTTTTCATGAAGTATGTTTTGACTGCTTTTTTTACCCATCAATATGGGTAACATTTCTTACCTCGCAATCTTTACGTAATGTCAAAGACTATTTATTTTGATATTTACTTTGTCGGTTGCTAGGCAACGGATCTTACGGTCACGTCTTGACGCGAGTTTAAATTTTTTTTCCCCTCCCAAAAAAAGTGCACAACGCCGCTAAAGAAGTTTCCACTTCATAAAAAAAAAAAAAAACTATTGCTTTAACTTAAGCAAAACGTTGAGTCGTTCGTTTATACAGGGCCTTACAAGAATTCATTAGAGACGTGTAAATAAAGTTATCTTAATTTGTAGCACCGAGGGGCTTTTGTGTTTTATTATTACAGAGTGTTGTTTATATAACATAACATCACGCCAGTTTCGCCGGAAGGGTTAGGCAGAGGTGCATCTATAGTACACCCACATTTCGCCAGATATGTTTAAGTCTCATGTAATAGGCCTAATGCCAATAACCTCAGGCATCCAGTTTCCAGGCTGCTACTGAGAAATTCTTGATGGAAAAACCCAATAACACTTTGCTGAGTAGGTACCTTGGGTTCGATTCTAGTAGTACGGTTTGTGTGTCGTGATAGTAAAATTAAAATTAAGACGTCTTTTGTATGGGGATTCCGCCCCCTAAGACGACTCATTGACTACATTACTTTCATTTTTATTATTTGTTGTTAAAGCAATTATTATTATTTGTAATTAAATTAAATTAAATTAGATTAAATTACAAATTTTAAAAATAGTTTTTAAGTCTTCTTTCTACTAACAACATTATGGGTCAAATGTGTCTGAAATAAAAAGATTTTATTTTATTTTTTATAGCGGCAATAGAAATACACAATCTGTGAAAATTTCAACTGTCTATTACGGTTCATAGCCCGCTGACAGACAGATGGACAGGTTGTAAAAACGTCAAATTGATACTCGCTGGGTTCCAAACCCACATTCTGGTTCATTTAGGTGGTGCTGGTTGTGGTAAGGCTTACCAAAGGAGGGGGTATCATGATTGTTATTCAGTAACTGGGTTGTGGAGGTCAAGTAGACAGTCGCTTCATGTAAAACACTGGTGTGTAGCTTAATCTGGTTAGACTGGAACCCGACCCCAATATAGTTGGTAAGGGTGGACAGTTGTGATTCTGGTGCACGAGAAGTTGTTTTCATTTTCTGTTTTTCTTTTAGCAGTTTCTAGAAAATATTGCAAGTATTTTCAGTATTGTCTACAGACTACTGTGTATGGCAATTTGTTGGTTCCGTATGAGTTTCGAGTCCACCATCCATAGTTCAATCACAGAGCTAATCAGCTTTGCTCTCCGGGAGAGGTTTTCACGCGAAAAATCACACTCGAATTGTTCTCGACTGCTCGCAATCAACCTACGATTCAGAATCGGTAACACATTTGACGTTCAATTTGTATAGACACCGTATACTTTGACATGTTTTAATTAATATTAATCGGGGTAATTGACACTGCGTCCTAATTTCTATTTGATGTCGAATCATTGCTGTCATAGCAAGCTTATTTTGCTATGACACAATAATTTAATTTTGCATTGAAAAGTTCCTGTTTGTCCATAATTATACTGGTTGTTATCATATCCTTGTAATTTCTGGAAATCTTGTAATTAACTTTTAGATTCATTAACATTCGTTGTATTGCCGCTTGCGAATATCATAACGTTTTTTATACAATTAATGCAATGCTTCTTTGTTTAAAAAAACAACGGGTCGCACTCCGGGAGTGCTGGCAGAAGTGAAAACTTTAACATTAACGTTTTGAATATTTTGGAATGGTTAGGGAATAATTTCGCAAGAATTGCTTTATTTATCAGTATAAAAGTACTATTATTTATGTGGTTAATTAAATACAATATTCATTTGTATTAGTAGTATATTTATTTATTTTCAAAATATAATCTAACAATAATAAACAATTTATTTAAACACTTTTCACGAAGTAGGTATGTTTTGACTGCTTTTTTTCCCATCGTAAAATTTCTTACCTCGCAATCTTTAGGTACGTTATGTCAAAGACTATTTATTTTGATATTTACTTTGTCGGTTGCTAGGCAAAGGATCTTACAGTCACGTCCTGACGCGAGTTTAACATTTTTTACCCATCCCAAAAAAAGTGCACAAAGCCGCTAAAGAAGTTTTAACTTGAAAAATACAAATAGAACGACGCGTTGAAACTTAGCCTGATTATCACGATGCAAGTTTTTTGCCTATGGCATACAATAAAATAGAAGCAACTCATGATAAGCCACAGAAAATCATATCGTACTTTGTAAATTAGGCCTTACAAATCGAAAAAAAAAATTTATATAGTTATGGTTATATGTATATTACAATTGGGTTAGGTTTACAGGAATATTATAAAGGACACATCATTCACCGCCCATACATTTCTGGGCTAAATGTGAAAGTGTCAAACAAAATAAAAGTTGGACCAAATCTGTAGGGTCTCTGCGCGGTTATAAAATACTGTCTTAGTATGTTTTATTTAACAGAATAATAGTAATCTACATATAGTAATAGCTTTTTATGCCAATAAACATCACAGTCATCATTTTTTATTTACTATGAAACTAAGGCTTTAGGGTTATTCTCCGTATAGCTACTAACTAATATTATAAATGCGAAAGTGAGTTAGTTTGTTTGATCATCATGAAAATTGGCATACACGTTGTCAGGGTTACAGAAAAGGAATACCTTTTATCCAGAAAAAAATACTGTTCCCGAGGGATAGACACTGAACGCGAGCGAAGCCGCGGGCAAAAACTACTTAGAAATAATAAGTTTTATTCATGTACGTTCGTCCAAAATAAATTGTTAAATAACACTTCAGAATAACTAAAACTAATGACATATAGCTGACCATTGACCATTGTTTAATTTATATTTAATTTATTTGAATTAATTAATTTTATTTTGATTTCACTTATTCTTATTCTTTATTATTCACAATAATAATAAAAATTCGACAGCCTATGCATGACTTTTGTAAAACACATGACACATGATGAAAAATGAAACGTCTTGTAATGTAATGTAATGTAATTTATTAATTTTGTTTTGTTTTGTTTTGCAGTGCCCTTACAGGGTGCATGTTTGAAACTTTTACTCTTATTCCAATCTCTGTACAACATGTTTGCAATAAACTGATTTGATTTGATGTTTTTTATTTAACAGAACTAGTACGAGTATTAACTGATTTACTGATTGCAATTTAGCTCAAAATGAAAGATCTCCTTTGGAAGCGCCGTCTATAGCTCGTTCGTACCCATCCTAAGCTCCCTATTCCCTATTGTTACTAATATTACAATCAGAATTGGTTTATGTGTAATATGGTTATCGTTACAAAATGGAGTGCGAATATGTGGCTTATCTAGTGAGTTATAGTCGCATTATTTCGTGCGGGTGAGAGGATTTTAATGGGAATCCTGTTTTGTTGCTTATTTATGTATTTATGTGAAAGGATAATGTTGCTAAATAGAAAGAGGTGATTTGGGGTGAAAATGCAGTACGGACGGGCCAATTTTCTTGCTGGAAATGAGATTTCTAATATTATGCAACTACCAAAGCAAGGCATCTTGTTAGATAGATAGAAAGATAGAATACTCTTTATTATGTACACCATAAAAACAACAACAACAAGAAACAATAACTTGACAACTTCAAATCAATCTTCCTAGCCTTTTTCCCAACTATTTTGGGGTCGGCTTCCAGTCTAACCGGATGCAGCTGAATACCAGTATTTTACATGGAGCGACTGCCTATCTGACCTCCACAACCCAGTAACTGGGTAATACGATACCGCTTGGTAAGACTGGTGTCAGACTTTCGGGCTTCTGACGACTCGTAACGACTGTCAAAGATCCACAAATGACAGCCGGGACCAACGGCAAAACGTGCTTTCCGAGGCACGGAGGAGTCTCGGTATGTAAAGATGGTCACGCATCCACTGACCAACCCCGGCAAGCGTAGCTTAACCTGATGGATCGACCCGTGCGGCTTGTTATTACTTAGCCACGAGCTCCTCCTGACAACTTGTTAACAATTATATTCGAATAGCTTCTGCCCGCGACTTCGTTCGTGTCAATGTTATTGTTTTGTTACCCCTGTTCCTCCCCGTCGTGTCGTATCGCATCGCCCGCCCGCGCTATCTTTTCAGTTTCGCCTAGCGTTCTCTCAGACTTTTTCCTTTTTGGTTGACTCCTTAGGGTCAAAGCGTGATAAAATAATCATAAAAATGCAAAAATAATTTTCCACATCCGACTGGCAGTTCCCGAGATTGGCGGGTTCAAACGTTCAAACAAGCAAAAAAACAAACCTTTGAGCTTTATTATTAGTATACATATGGACTAAGAGTCTGTGCATATCCAATTAATTACTAACTGATAAAACCAAAACATTGAAACAAGTTGAAAAGGTGGAAGAAATTTTGCAGCATATTCACCAATTTTTTTTCTTTTATACTTACTGTGCTTACACAAAAGCATTTCTATATTTTTCTTCCAAATATTTATACTTCTCAGTGCGTCCATATTATCTCTCCAGCATTAGGTTCTCCTTCCCATAATCCAAGTCGTCACCTCCAACATATTCCATCCTCCATTAAAACCTTATTGCTACAGCATAAAACCAACCGGCCAAGTGCGAGTCGGACTCACACACGAAAGGTTCTGTACCTTATTAAGATCGAGCAAAAAGACGTTTCTTGTATGGGGATTCCATTTAATTCAAAATCAGCCATGTTCCCACTGCTGGGATACAGGCCTCCTCTCGTCTAGAGGGAGTGAGCAGTAATCTACCACGCGGGCCCAGTGCGGGTTGGTAGATGTCACATATCTTCGAATTTTTGGTTCTAAGATATGCCGGTTTCCTCATGATGTTATCCTTCACCGTTTTGAGAGCAGTGGTGATGAAATTATTTACACAAAGTAAAGCGCCTGCTTGGGTTCGAACCCACGATCTACAACTCATAACTTGGAGCCATTAATTATTAACTTTGTTTCATTTGTATTATTGTTGATAAAGCGGCAATAGAAATACACCACCTGTGAAAATTTAAACGGTGCATGAGATACAGACGAACCAATGGACAGCGGAGGCTTAGTACAGTTTCCTCTGAACGTAGGCCTGAGTACGAAACCGCGCATTATGGTACAGTTGAGTGCTGTCCCTTGAACACCTATAGTGCCTATATGCACCTATATGCTTACTGCGCCGCCACTCGCGTGCCACTTCCGAAAGTTCATAAAGTTTTTCGCGAACTGTAATAGAATTCCGTTTGGCAGACTTCGGGTACGGAACCCTAGAAAGTAGCACCGACCTACCTACCAAGCTACTTGCACGTTATGTTGTTTCATTACTTACCTCTCGAATCATATTACGGAGGCGACCATAAATTTTGTCAACACCCGTAGCGTGGAAGAGGGTGTAAATTTTAAAAAAGTGGGTTGTTTTTTCTGATGTTGTTTTTTGGCGACGACGATGTGTCGTTTTGTTTAGACTAGTTACGTGTATGAAGGTTATGAGGATTTCTTTGATGTTAAAAATCCAACTTTTCCGAGTTTTCTGAGACGCTGCTAATTAATTTAGTTTTTTGGAGGGAGGACATCTCCGCCGAGGTAGACTACGGCGAAGGTGGCGTGTCGATCTGATAATGTTTGCACAGCCAACATGGCCAGAGATCGCACAAGACTTAAAACACAATAAACGACATAATATTTAGTAACTTAATCCGCTTATCTGTTCTTAAAGAGTCATAAATAACCCTTTCAGAAATCGACACGTGTTTCACCTCTCAATGAGGCATCCTTAAGATGACGATTGATTTGTTGCGAACCCGGACACGACGTGTTGCCACGACAAGCGCCGAATGCAATGACATCTTATCTCATCTCTTTGGGTTCGCAGCATTCAATCGTATAAGAATATAGACGTATAGAAGGAAAAATAGGGGCCTTTGCCCAGTGGGACACAATAAAATAGGCTATTAAGAATAAACAATCTACACGTGGCACGTCGAGTGCAGTGGCCAGGTAGTGCCAAGACAGAGTCACCCGGCCAAATAAAGCCTCTTAACTCAAAATTAAAGCAAAGTTCATCTTTTACCATGAGATGTTACTTTCAACATTATTTAAGTTCACTAGAAGTCACACTGTTTCCTTGACACCTACAGCGTACCAAGAGATATAATGTTTCATACCCATTATGATATCTCTTACAATTTCACGTCTTTAGCTGAAGAATAAACTACTATCTATCTACGTAGGAGTTGAAAGCTTTCGAAGCAACAATCTTTAGGTACACTAGTTTTCTAGTACCTATATTTTTTTCGAGTGAAAAAGTCGTGGTGAAAAAAGACACAGTTCTAGATTTTAATATGGCACATCGAGGTGTGTTAAGCTATCCAGACGTGTGTAATGTATTGTGAATTCTGCGTGAAACGGCACTACGAGCATTACAAGTGACGCTCGAACTGGCGCTTGCGCTGATCCCTCGGCTGCCGGCTTTTAGCGCAAACACAAAAAGACTCTCGTAGTGGAACTCACTCATATGTCGGCAACCAAAATTAAAAATAAATTATTGAAAGTTACTAAATATTACAGAGAGGATGAATGAAAGGAATTTAAAAGACAGATACTCGAGGAAACGCCATGAGGAGACGCCCTGGAAGAATGGTATAACAAACAATCTTATTCAGGGATGGCGTCTTTTCTCCGCTGATATAATAATAATATTACATAATCAGCCTATTTGTTCCCACTGCTGGGACACAGGCGTCATCTCTGTGAGAGGGAGTGGGCCGTAATCTACCACGCGGGCCCAGTGCGGGTTGGTAGATGTCACATGTCTTCGAATTTTTGGTTTTAAGGAAGGAAGGTGAACGCCACTGCTCTCAAAACGGTGAAGGAAAACATCGTGAGGAAACGATGTTTTCCTTCACCGTTTTGAGAGCAGTGGTGATGAAATTATTTACACAAAGTAAACCGCCTGCTTGGGTTCGAACTCACGACCTACAAGGCAGAGCAGGCAAGGACCTACAATAATATTATAATAATCTTAAAATGCATTAATCACATAAACATAACATCACACGTTTAGGCAGATCTGTACCTATAGTTCACCCACATTTTACCAGTTATGTTTAAGTCCCATGTAACAGGGGGCGAGCCTATTGCCATCAACCGGGTACACATCCAGATTCCGGGCTGCTACTGAGAAATTCCAGATGGAGAAAACCAATTACACTTGGCCCGACCTGGGAATCGAACCCAGAACCTCACGCACAGCAGTAGCGCTTGCAACCACCAGACCAAAGAATCAGTCTTTAAATTCATATTAAAAAAGAAATCATGATAATCCAATGTGTGAAGCGACTACGATAACAAATTACTAAGAACGGCTACTAGAAAATTAAAACTAACACAATAATACGCAGTGACACAACAAATTAAAATGTCTGCCTCAGTTACGGCGTGGAGTGAAAATAATTATTTTGTGCAGCCACACACCGGCTGTAAGGCAGACTGCGGGAATTTCATCTAAGCTGTATTAAGCTGCATGTTTTTGCACCGGGAATTGTCTAAATTGTTGCAGTCTTGTGTCGTTTTATGCTGTGTATGATGTGATAATTGTCCTTTTTAACCCCCGACGCAAAAAGAGGGGTGTTTTTAGTTTGATCGCTATGTGTGTGTGTCTGTCTGAGGCACCGTAGCTCTTAAACGGATGAACCGATTAAAATGCAGTTTTTTTTTAATTTGAAAACAGGTTTCCTAGCGATTGTTCTTAGATATGTATATTAAATAAAAGGTAAGGTAAATAAAAGTTTAACTAGTCCTTTGGTAGGTTTCACAACAAATACTTATTTTTATTCTTTTTCATTTCGTCGACGGTTTTAGAGGTGTATGTCGCAAAAATACAACAACTTTGTATCTTAGAAATTCGACAAATCACTTTTGTTTTCTATACTGGATGTGTCGACACGATAGTCCTTTTTGGTAATAAGCCTACTGTAAAGGTCGATTTAGACCAAATGAGCGAATGCACATTCTTTCCTCACTCTACCAAATTCTGTTTTGTAAACAGGGACAGAACATTCCTTCGATGGTCTCTCTCTAGTAAAATGTCAAGAATATCAACAAAGCAATGCTCTAGCTCTTGTTCTGGTGCTATGTCCGTTTAGTCTAAGCCCACCTACTCATAAATTATAAACAACTTTTACTGCTAAATCAAGACTGATCGCGAAAAAAATCAGCGTTTCCCTTCGTTTTGTTAAGTAAATTGGACATAAATGTATGGAGCAGATGACTTTTCTTCTTGATTTCAGGTTTGGTCTTATAAAAGTTGTTCCTATTGATGAGTACAATGAGAGGTTTTCAGTTATTCAAACTCAAACTCAAAGCATTTATTTCAATTAAACCATTTACAGGCACTTTTGAATTGTAAAAGAGTCGGTCAGTTAGTCAGAAAGTTGAAGCTATATAGTTGCCCATTCCATAAGTAGATCTCTGTGGAGAAGAACGGGCAAGAAACTTTCAGGACACTTTTTTAAATAAAGATATTACAAAATCCTGGGTACATTATTCTTGTCGCTTCTATATGTGCGGACAATGTGAAAAAAAAACAGAAACAATTCAAAATATAAAATTTAAAATAAGCCTTGGCAGAAAAGAGATGACCAGTCTCAACTGACGGCGCCAGTTCACGAACATGACGCGTGCGCGTATTTCAACTACACCGTGTTTAGAAGTATAGTCGGTAACCACTTTTTATAAGCTGCACGTGTAGCATGATTGTTTATCTCTCATTATGTCTATTCTTCCGCCGACAAAACCCGTTTTGACGGTTGTCAGGTTACGCGTGCTGGACTGTCGTGTCGACACATCTAACACAGAAATCTTTCATGCTGTACATCACCCGCAAAGCTACATAATTCCCAAAAAGCCTGCCTAGCATACAAAATCATGCGAAAAAAGAATTTGGAATGAATACAAAATAACCAATGCTTTCATAGTATTATTGTGGTGGCAGCCTTCATTGGCAGTGTGCCAGTACGCACGCGACCCTTACGTACAGCAGGCCGCACTGGTAACACTTTGACCTTGAGCTGGCCTGGCGTAGTACAGCGGAGTCCTTATAGTTCTCCTGCCCTTATCCCAGTTTATTTGGGGCCGGCGCAACATGTCTTTTTTAACCCACTTCAAAAAGGAGGAGGTTCTCAAATCAACTAAATGCTTTTTTTAAATGTTTGTTACGCGATTACTCTGCCAATTATGAATTAATTTTGATGATTCTTTTTTTGTTTGGAAGGTCATTACTTCAGAGGTGGTCCCATATAAATTTTATTAACTTTGCTTGGGTAGTTTTTGAGTTAGTATCAAGTGTACATATTTTTCTCACTTAGCCTATGTGGATGATATGATGATAAGTACCTGTCTCTATTATTTACATAACAGGTGGTATTCGAGTTTGTGTGGGGTAGGTACCACAACCGCAACTGAAAAATAAAGACTTAAAAAAAACCGACTTCTAAAAAATACCTACACTACAAAGTCTAAAATAACTTTTATTGCAGAAGTCGGTGGCTAAAAAACGACAATTCTAAACCAAAGACCGACTGCCAAAATTAATGTTATTTTTGACTAGGTAGTTTTGTGTGGGGACTTTAACATAGACATAATTAAGAGAAATAGATTTACTTTGGAGTTTGAATCGTTGCTTCTCAGTTACAATCTTAAATTGGAAATACATCAACCAACACGACTAATGAGCAAAACTTGCCTAGATAACATAGCTCATAACTGTAAGCAGGAATGCAAAAGCGAGATAATAGATCTTGCTTTATCTGACCATACAGCTCAACTATTGAAAATCCCGGTTAAAAAAACATTGTGTTATTAATTCTTGGCGAATACGAAAACGCAACATCACAAAAGAAAATCTGATAAAATTTAAAAATTATCTACAGTGTCTAACTTTCTCAGATGTATTTGGTACTGAAAACATTAATGAAGCCTATGATAATTTCATTGACATTTTTTGTTTATTGTACAATCTTTGCTTTCCGACGAAATGGGTTATTGTTAAACCAGACAGAAAAATTAAGTGGATATCTCGGGGTATCAGAATTTGTAGTCGGAAACAAAGAAATTTACTATGGAAGTACAGATTATCTACTACACGCAAAAATAAATATATTTTCAAAAATTATTCACAGAGTTTCAAAAAAATTATTAGACTCACCCAAAAAGCTCAAAATAACTATATTATAAATAATTCTGAGAATAAGACTAAAGCAGCATGGCAAATTATTAACAACACTAAATTCACTAAAGATCCCATTTTACAAATCAATAGTCAGAACTCTATAATTAAAGACCCTCAAGAAATTGCTGATTCTTTTAATAATTTCTTTGTAGACCAAGTACAAGATGTATCTAACGGGAAAACAGAATCAGATAATATCAATAATATAGCCAATAACCCGAACTCAATGTTCATGCCGCCAGTAGTTCCGCAGGATATAGTTGGAGCAATAAAAACATTAAAAAATAAAAAAAGTCATGGTTATGACGGCGTAACAACTTCTGTGGTTAAATTTGTGGCTGATATAATTGCTGCACCACTAAGTCACATCATGAATACAAGTATTAGCTCAGGTACCTACCCCAATAGTCTTAAAAAAGTAATTGTAAAACCACTCCATAAAAAAAATAGCAAAGAAGACATGGCTAATTATAGGCCAGTGGCATTAATACCAGTGTTTTCCAAAGTTTTTGAAAAAATCATATACGAGTCAGTTTATAAGTTCCTAACTAAAAATAAAATCTTATATGACGAACAAAAGGGGTTCAGAAAAAATAAAAATATTAATATGGCAATATATGATCTACTGAATAACGTAATGCCAAGTGTGGACCATAAAATACCTGTTTGCGCCATATATACTGATATGACGAAAGCATTCGATTACATAAACCATGACGCTCTTATAAATAAACTTTACACGTACGGCATTAGAGGCAATGTCTTAAATCTGATAAAGTCATAGCTCACTAATCGAAAGCAATATACAGAAATATCAAGGATATGTGTAAAAACTAAACAAGAACATAAATATGTATCCAGCTACAGAGAAGTCAAATATGGAGTACCGCAAGGTAGTGTACTTGGACCTTTATTGTTTCTTCTATATATCAACGACTTACCCCGCCAAATTCAACAACCTATGGTATTATTTGCAGACGACAGTACGGCAATAGTCAAATGCGGCAATACAAATAATTACGAAAATGATATTAATAACACATTAAAAAGCATAATAAATTGGCTTAATAAAAATAACCTAATTATAAATATTCAAAAAACAAAAATTATGCATTTTCATCAGCGTCTAGGAGCTGAAAATTATGAGGTTGAATTTAATGGAGAAAAAGTAGACTCCACAAATGTTACAAAATTCCTTGGTATTCTAATTGATAATAAACTGACCTGGAAACCGCATTCAGAGGATGTATGTAAGAAGTTAAGTAAGTCAGCATACGTACTCTATAACCTGGCAAAAAAAGTAAGCATTTGCACAGTGTTGGAAGCTTATCATGGTCTAGTTGCGTCAGTTTTGAGATTCGGAGTTGTATTCTGGGGTAACTGTACTGAGAGGGAGAGGATATTCAAAGCCCAAAAGCGTTGTTTGAGATCAATGACTAGTCTTAAAAATACCGACAGTTGTGCACCTGTTTTCAAGTCTCTGAAATTACTCACCTTTCCGTCCTTGTATATTCTTGAAGTTGCGTTATTTGTTAGATCATACAACATACACCTTTTTACCCTAATGGACGATATTAGAACGCGTCCGGGTCCAGTTAGGTCACAATATAAAAATCTAATGTTTACAGGTAGGCACAAAACAGCATTATTAAGAAAAAGCTTACTATCAATGGGGCCCGTCATCTATAATAAAATTCCTCATGCCTACAAAGAAGTATCACTAAGTGTATTTAAAAAGAGGCTAACATCCTTACTTATAGACAAATGTTACTACTCTGTACAAGATTTTTTGAACGATAAGAGTTTATAATGTTATTTTAGTTTAATGTAAGTAATATAATCAATAAGAAAATTATCTGTAAAATATAGAATGATTGTTTGTTTTTTATGTTTAGTTTATGTAGGAAGGCTATAGATCCACTTAACTGTATTTTATTTATTATATGTTTTTTTTTTGGTTGTTTACGTATTAATTGAGTAGATATAAATGTTTTTATTTTTAGTTTTGCATGCCGTAAGGTAGAGTGTGTTGGAACTGGCTTTACAATGTTTACATCTTATTTTTGTACCCACATTCATGGCAAAATAAATTATTTCTGATTTCTGACTTTGTAATGTTTTTTTTTTTTTATTTTTTAAATTTTTTTTTTTTTTTTTTTTTTTTTTTTTTTTTTTTTTTTTTTTTTTTTTTTTTTTTTTTGTAAAAAGTTTTTTTTCATACTTCTCTATACGTCGTCATCTTAGTAGTAACCCCTTTTACAGCCATATCATCTTCCACACAGTCCATCCATCGTTTCTTTGGTCTTCTCCTTAGCCTCTTAAGCTACATTCATACTCAAAACTTTCTTCACGACATTTAGTGTAGTACGGAATTTCAACAGTATAAGGCTACGTTTCCACTAGAGATGAACGAGGATGCGTAGCGAGGGATGTGTGTGAAACTAACCAATAACAACGCTAGCTTAGCTCAAGCTATGACAGTGAAGCGATGTTATTGATTAGTTTCACACACATCCTTCGTTACGTATCCTCGCTCATCTCTGGTCGAAACGCAGCCTAAGAGGCCACTTTGTAACGGTTTTGTTGCCACTGAAGTTCAGTCGACTGTATTTCGGAAGTAAATACAATAAAAAAATATCATGCGTGTCTTGGCACGGGATTTTTTCTTATCTTTTTGGGGGACTGCAGTAACCCAACAGCTTAGGAGTTGGTCTGGCGAGCAAGAGACTGAGTTTGGAAACTGCACGGTTGTACTTTTTTTTGCGTAACTTTTTCATGCAGAATATTTAGCAGTTTGATTCTAGCTTCATATTTCTGACTGACCGACTCCTTGACAATTCAAAAGTGCCTGTATATGGTTTAATTGAAATAAATGCTTTGAGTTTGGGTTTGAGTTTGATGTTTTAAATGGCATATTTGTGTATTATGTTTTAATAATAATTGTATTTTTTTTTTATTTCACCGCCACTCTGTCCACCGAACAACATCACCGGGACGCCAACAAGAAACGAAAGTATTCGAACAGCACGCGTAGCATGAACACCGTAGAAACAGGTTTTTGTCGACGGAAGAATAGACAAAATGACAGATTGTCATTGTTTATCTGTCATTTTGCCTATTCTTCCGTCGACAAAACCTGTTTCTACGGTGTTCATGCTACGCGTGCAGAGCGTGAATAAAGTCGACACGCGCCCATAGGAAATGTCCCTATGTATCGCTACTTCGGCGCAGTCATCTTTTTCTCGTCGACGTGGCAGTGGACAAACGGCTTTAAACTACGGTAACAGTGACAGCTGTCTTGAAAATGGTGATGGCAGGGTTTGGCTCTACGGTGTCAAAAACGCTCTCTAAGAAAACACACCAACTTACTTACTACTAACTACTACTCATAAATAACGTTTCAATGACGTCATTCGCCGGTAAATTGCGGACGCTATTTGGCGGCCACCGCTCTTCTAGGAAACCGTAGCCATACCTTTCTAATTTCTACTTAGTAGCAAAATCATTTCATAATTTCAGCCAAAAGACGTCCACTGCTGAACATAGGCCTCCCTCAAGCAACGCCACTTCGACCGATTCTGTGCTTCCCGCATCCAGCGGTTTCCTGCGGCCTTTACAAGGTCATCGGTCCATCTTGTGGGAGGCCTTCCAATATTTTTAATCACTTTCTCAAAAACGGCTGTAACGATTTCGATGAAAGTTGCAAAATAGTGGTTTACGGGGCGAAAAATTGATCTAGCTAGGTCTCATATCTGGGATAATTCGTTTTCTCAGTATTTTCACCCGAGCTCGGTCGACCAGGTAATAATACATAACTACTGAATATTTATACCTCATGAATCGGTCCTGTACCTTTCTTAGAAGGTGCTCAATCATAACGCTTGACAGACTCAGGCTTGAGACTTCACTACACTGATCTAAATATTGTGCGTCACACGTGATCATGTAATCAGGTGTGTACGAATGCTTACCGTTCCAGCATTATGCTCATTCCTAGACACATCTTACAAGGACGCCTACGCACAAGGTGGGGGGAATTCAATCAATCTGCCTAGCCTTTTCCCAACTATGTTTGGGTCGGCTTCCAGTCTAACCGGATGTAGCTGAATACCAGTATTTTACGTGGAGTGACTGCCTATCTGACCTTCACAACCCAGTTACTGGGTAAGACGATACCCCTTGTTAAGACTGGTTGTCAGACTTTCGGGCTTCGACGACCCGTAACGACTGTCAAAGATCCACGAATGACAGCCGAGCCCAACAGTTTAACGTGCTTGCCGAGGCACCGAGGAGTCTCGGTATGTAAAGATGATCAGCCATCCACAGACTAACCCCGGCAAGCGTAGCTTAACCTGATGGATCGACCCGTGCGGCTGGTAATACTTAGCCACAAGCTCCTCCTGGGGCGAATTCAAAGATCTTTAATATGTAGGTACACTTACGAAATATACAGGTTAATCACCTCCAGAATATTTTTTGCGAAATTTTCCGTTTATATTGTAAGGATTAGAAATGGTAACCTTGAATTCGACTCTCGACTTCGAAAGCTTTTGTATTCGGTTAAAAATAGGTAACAGCAACAAAGGCGAAAGTTACGATTTCGTTTCTTTAAAGTTCAGTCAGATTACATAAATAGAGCTATTGTTATTATTACGCGATAATATTTGTGTATATGTTACCGGCAAAGCATCTAATTCAGGCATTCTATAGAATACCTAGTGAGTCTATACAATGCCGAGCTCGTCTGGGCATTGTATAGAAAATGTTAGAAAATGTTCTTAACTAAGTTTTTATACCTTTGTATCCTGCATATGCGTATGAAGTTTTATTAAAATCGGTTCAGTCATTACGAAAAATAAGGGCTTGAAAGTTTGTATGAAATGCCGTACGACGTAAACCCTCTTAAGCTGTTAGTGTATTTATGGAAAACATCACGCCTTGTTACCAAGAAGGGTTGGAATAAATAAGTAATTCGATTAAGGAGAAATAAAATAAAAAAATAGGACGAACTCTACATCAAGACATTTGTTGAATAATTTAGTTATAATGCGCAAATCTCGATTATCAAACAGTTATCGAGGATAATTTTGGATACCGGTCTTCACTAACTACGTATTACTCTGACTAAATTGAAAAAAAAAACCTAAAACAAAACAATATTGATCAAAACGTCTACAAAAACATTATTGTGTGTGTCCACAGTTTTGGCCATCTTCCAACCAAAGTCTACATGTACCCACAAACGTACACAATTTATATATACGCATATACCTATTATACAAACAGACATATACAGTTAATTTATGATTTTTTTTTTACTCGACACCAAAATTTAGGCTCCATTTATGCCTCCGTTAATGTAAAATGTATTTTACGACAAGGAAATACGGTTCGTTTCGTTCTGACTGTTAAATTAAATGGGCTACTGATTTTTATCCTAAAGAATGGGAAGTTCGTAATATAGTGTCTATTGTTTTAACAGTTAGCTTTATATTTGTTTAGATCTGGTTTTTCAGCCTGTTTTTTATTTTTTTTGTGGGTAAATGGAACTTGTGTCATTCTGCCTATTTTTCATTTTGCTGCGCCAAAACTGTAGGGCAACAACAAACCGATCATTTGCTTAAATCTACAATGGGAAAAATATAATTCGGAATTTTTTCAAATATAAATAAAATCGAATAAAACTGCGCTTTTCCAAACACTTTGATATGAGATAGAATAATATACAAGGTGGAGAGGACATTACGACAATTAATTAAACTACGTATATCTAATGACGTTCTTAGTCTGCATTCGAAAGTTCAATCAAATATATCCAATAGTTTAGTTACTATAGTCAAAGATTGGCAAAACCCATATGGATCGGCCCATCACTGCAATTTTGTTTGTTTGAAAAAATCACTTTTTTAATTTCTATGTTAAGATATATTTGATGGTTCCAAAATACTCTTATGCATTAGTATTGCCGGTGTTTTTATTAATCATCGCATTGTTGTCTTCACATTGATAAAAACTAAAATATTCATAGTAAAGTTCTTATACTAATTACAGCATTAACACGATTTCTGTTACGAGGAATCAATAAAGTTGTCTATAGAAATCCAACGTATAGGTTACGAAGTCCCCCGTACGACAAAAGAGTGCTTACGTATTTCAAAGTGGTACCTTTGTAACATAAACTCTAATTTACGGACTCAAATCATTACCACAAAGTAAGCAAATCCACAGCCAAAATAAGACCTCCCGGCGTACTCACCACAATCCAAGCCAAGTTTATATTTAATCAGATTGTTATCCAGACAGCCGGAACCCACAATTTATTCCCCGGTCGATATTATATTAATTGCGACCACTTGTTTTCTATCTCCATGGTCGTGCTGATGAAGTGCGACCATTTATATCCATCGCGACCACGTTTAATTCGGGGTTGCTGTGTTTTGGTATATTTTTCCCGTTTGCGGTGCGCTCCGGTGGTTCCGTTCAGTTGTTTGGTGACAGATGGTACGGAACTCTAAATGTGGCATTTTTTTTGGGATCCGTACTTTTTATATTGTTTGTATATAAAAGAATACCTGTCAGTGTCAAATTCTTTCACAGTATTCTGACGGACAGATTTTATCACGAAAGAATATAATGAAATTGATTAAATATGAGTTGGTATGAAAATACCCTAAAAAGAAGTTAACCGGGAAATATACACGGAGGTGTAAATATGACCCTAGATTCCACTAAAATTATGAACTAAATGAAGTTAAGTTGGGTCAAGTGCTTGATGGAGGAATCGGCTCTTGGACACGGCACGTTCTGTTACGATATTGTTAGCAATGATTTAAAGTATTAATGGAACCTAAAAATTAATGCAAATATACCATGGCAACATATATCACACCTGTTAAATGAAGGGTTAGGTCAATTAACTATCCTACTTTAAACCTTTTTAACTAGAAGAACGTAAACCCCTTTACTTATAAACGTTGCATATAGTTAAGTAATGATTAGCGACTGTTTGACCATACATTTTTGACGTCTAAACGTCTCTTAACTTTAAGCAACATTTCTAAATAAACCCTAGTTCATCATCATCCTCAGGATGACGATTGACTTGTCACGAACCCGGATACGACGTGTTGCCACGTCAAGCGCCGAACGCAGTGTCAGCCACCACGTCCAACAAATAAAACATAATAAAATGTAGGCATATATATGCTCCCCTACCTGTGCGCTCGCTAGTATTATAAAACGAAAAGCATATTTAAGCTCATGAGACGGTTCAACTTAGTTTCCAGGCGACATACTCTGTGACCTAGTTGGGCGTGACCTAGGATTTAGTATTTATTTACGCTTTCTTGTTTACTGTGGAAGATTGGATACGTTTTATTGTCGGCTCATTACCGTTTATCTGAGGATTGTGCCTGTACGGGCAGAATCGAAAGTAATAACATATTTCTGGAAATAGGAGCGGATTTATTATTTATAGGTAGCTACTGTTTATTTAATTCGTCAGTTTTTTTATGCTCTGTAATCCCTAAATGATTAGGCAGAGTACCTATACCTAGTATACGGAGTACACCCTCATTTCGCGAGTTATGTTTGAGTCCCATGTACTAGGGGGCGAGCCAATTGCCAACCGGGCACAAATTCAGAGTTCAGGCTGCTACTGAGAAATTCCAGATCGAAAAACCCGATAACACTTTGCCCGCCCGGGAATAGAACCCAGGCCCTCATGGTCAGCCAGTAGTGTTTGCGACAACTAGAGCAACGTGGCAGCACTCACTGTGGATTTAAATTTTATCATAATCATCTTCCTGTGCTTCTCTCAAATCTCAAATGATCATGTTTTTCAACCATAATTCTTTATTAAGCAACATTAAAAGGACCCTCGTCAAGATAGTTTCTGACTGCCAACTCTAGTAACGCGCACGCTCATTGGTCGAATCAAATAGCGCGCGCTTCCCCCACTTGCTGTTACATACTTCCGTCCCTTTTCACAAAATCACTCCCACAGTTTTTTAGAGTACTCATATTATGTTCTGTGCATGGATTGCAGGAAAGCGTCACACATCAAAAATAAAACACAACCGAATTGAGAACCTCCTCCTTTTTTTGAAGTCGGTTAAAAGGCAAGTTCTCATCCACAAACCAGATTATTCATCCAACAACAACTTCCCTTTAACACCTGTTATCCACATCCAACAACACATACAACTAGTCAGTATGATGTATTAAACGTAGCCGCATTGTTGCCGGACACTGGCCGAGCATTCCGCCCGAGTATGTGCTAATACCATCACATGCTACGCTTGGCACTCGACCCCTGTACACAAGATAACAATAACCGCCCACCAGTGAGGTTTTAGAGCTGTCCGACAGATCTAAATGTGTTGGGAAGTGACTAAATCATCATCAATCAGCCGAATGCCGTCCATGCGCGACATAGGCCTCCCATTAAGCACTGCCAGTTCGTCCGGTTCTGTGCTTCCTGCATCCAGCGGATTCCTGCAACTTGGGAGTTCCGGTATGCAGTTGTCACTCCAGAACTTTACGGCCCAATCAGCCATCTCTTCTAATGTGTCTTGCCTGCCTGCACATTAAATTATAACACGTAGTAAAATTATACATCTGGTGAAGGCATGTGCAGACCAGCGCGACTTGTCGCGCGACGCGACACCGGTTATTGTTATACCGTGAAGTTTTCTTAGAAATGGTTTTGTTCGTGTCGCCTCGCGCTACAAGACGCGCTGGTCTTCACGAGCCCTTATTCAAACGTATAGACGAACTTGTTTAGACACGGTACAACTATTTGTAGGTATTCAAAATTCAAAATTGATTTATTTAAACTAGGCTGAGAATCAGTACTTTTCGAACGCCAAAATTACATAATACAGTCCCCTAAAACGTTCCAAACTTTCATCACTTCTTTGTGCTTCTGCTGGAAGAAGAAGTGGCGCAACATACTCCATGTATGTCATACAAATATTTATCTCGTGCGGGAATGGAACCCGCGACTCGTAGCGTAGCAGCCTATTACAAAACTTTCGTGCAAACTATGCCATGTAAGATGAGATACAATAGATTCTATCTAGAGACTATCTAGGGAATTAAAAGGTAACTGGCGTAAAGTTGGTGTAACTTGCGTAAAGTTGGTATAACTGGCGTAAACTTAGTGTCCTCTGCCTCACGTTCTGGGAATACAGGCATGATGTGTCATTAATAGCAACTCAAACTCAAACTTAAAACGTTTATTTCAAATAAACCAATTACAGGCACTTTTGAATCGTCAAGGGGTCAGTCAGTCTGAAAGATGAAACTAGCTTCATCTATGGAGAAGAACGGGCAACTAACTCCACGGACACTCTTTTAAATCAAAATATTAGTTACATCATTCATGTTGAAGTTATACATGTGAGAACGATGCGGAACGTTAAAAGAGTCAGTAATAAAAATATATAAAATTAAATGACCACCTTTAAATATTCTACAGTTTGACCAAACATCTCTCCTACACATTGAAGGACCAAAAATATTGATTACTACGTTAGCTCACAAGGTGTCTTAAAACAGGACACCCTGGTCAATTGTAAGTTTTCGGCGCTCCCTCAACTGCCAGCCCCGTATCAACTTACTGACTTAAATATTTTAACCAGGACATGAGCTATTCCTATAAAAATCACCCGGATACTACAAAAGAAGCATACCCGACCTACCAACCTCGAAAATCGACGCAATTTAGATAATGAGAGCGCCATTCTTAGATGTCACGTCAAAGTTGGACAGTTGCCGATGTGCCTGTTCAAACAACAGTCGAAGTAACAAGTTGAAACAGCCTCACCTACCGTCGACTGCTAGTGAAAGATGTAGGTCTGGAGTTAATTGTTTTAGCCCTATTTGTAGAATGAGTCGAATACCAAAAGTCACCTCATTACCAGACTGTTTAGTGAATTTTAGTGTCTGTTGCAAAATATTTAAGCTGTCTAAAATTCGTGAATAATAATAATTGACAGGTCGATTGATTACAAATATATAATAATCTTAGATATTCGATATTCTATTATAAGGGTATTTTCTCACATTAATCAAGAACGAATATTTTAACGATCATGCATGATAAACATTGAGATTTATGATATATCGGTACGCTAAGAAGAAGATTATAATAATTTAGATGTGAAAACAAAGGTCACTTAGACACACTGAGCACTGTTTTTTAGATGATATTATGTTGAGATAGACTATTGGTGTGACCGTTGGACTACCAAGTCATAGGTCTCGAGTTCGAATCCAAGGCACGTACCTCTGACTTTTCGGATTCATGTGCGTATTAAATAATTATCACTTGCGTCAAAAACGGTGAAGGAAAACATCGTGAGAAAACCGGCATGCCTGAGAGATATTTCTCGACGGTATGTGAAGCCAAGTCAGAGGCCCATTGGCGGCTTTAAAACTCTAACACCAAGTTAGTCACTAACCACACAAAAAGAAGAAGATGTTGGGCGACATCCAAAAAGGTAAAAAAAAAAAGGTTTAATTAGCTTACACAGTTAATATTCAGTCATGTGTCGTGTAGCCCATCCTTTGCTGAATAAACTATACAGTATGCATGTTAAGTTCCAAACTTTCAACCTCACTTAAAGCAGTAATTACAAACTCATAATAAATACTCCAGTCTTAAAAGTAGTATCAATTCAAAAGAACCTTTCTTCCCGAACCATAATAGCGTCATATTTCTAAAGGAAAATTAGCAAAAGAAAATGTTATGTCCTCAAACTACTTTTCAGCCTTCATAGACCATTAATTTGAATACGTTTTCAAACTATCGGAGAGTGGTCGGTGTCCCCAAACGAGGACAGTTACGAGGACACCCATTTGTATGTAAATATCAGGAAAAAGTGCCTATTACTTAATGAGGGGGGGTCGTAAAAGTTAGTTGACTAATTTAAGAGGAGAGGGGATTCTTGGTAGAGTTTGTTTTGAATGTCATTTGGTACAGTATGGCAAGTTGAAACGTAAAGTTTGACGTCTGAGTTTTATGAGTTTTGAAGTGTTCGTTTGCGTTGAATGAAAGAAAAAACGGAAATGCGGAAGCCCAACTTTATTTGCTTGGTTTCCGAGGATTTTTAACCGGAGTTTATCGAATCAAATCTGATAACTATTATAATAGCTGCACCGCAGATCATTCAAGTCGTTAGACCTTTCGCTTTACGTCATCAATGACTAATTGCCTGTCCAATTTAAGTGCATTGTGACCCCCAGCACGCGTAGCTTGACAGCAATAGAAGCGGGCTTTCTACCGGTTTTGTCGACGGAAGAATAGAAAATAACAGATTGTGATTGTTTATTCGTCATTTTGTCTATTCTTCCGTAGACAAAACCCGTATCAAATTAAAATTCAAATTCAAAATATTTTATTTCACATAAACCAACAAGGGCACTTATGAAACGTCAGAAGCTAGGTGCACGGTTCCAAATGGTCGTTTCCTATGGAGAAGAGCCGGAAAGAGACTGCACGGTTACTCTTTTAAAAATAAATTGGTTTTTACAAAGGATTTTTTTAAATTACAGTGATAATAGGTATGAGAGGACAGTGTAGGCCTATGTGTATTGTGGTCATGCTAAGCAGGAACAACTATACACGAACAGAAAACTTTGCCGAAACCACATACATATAAAACCTATTCAGAGTTTACCAGAGGACCTTAAAAACAAGGATAAAATAATGGACTACCTGCATAAATTATATTTAGCTCAAGACAACCCATCTCACATGAGCCAAGTAATAATAAATATGCTTCGGTCGAAGAGTTTTCCATACAATCTGATGAGGGCGACCCCTTGATATTTCAACGGTTTAATTTGTTGAGCCGTTAACGAAGTTTCTAAGAGGCTTACATGTTTTGCTTGTGTTTAAAATTATGTGATAATTGTTCGTTGCTCTAATTATGGAGCATTTGTTAGAAAATATTTTTGTTTTAAGAAAAATGTTGAGTTAGAAAATTCGATTTTGCTTGAGAAAAAAGATTGGGCCAAACAGACACGGTCAGACAGAGCCATAAGGGTTCCTTTTTACCATGGGTACCAGGTTCCGTACCAAAGTACGGAACCCTAAAAAGATTTATTTAGACTGGAACTGCTGACATCTTGAAGTTAATGTTTTCACGCGTGAACAAATACTGCTGTTTGAAATAAAAATTATTTCTACTGAGTTTCAATAATGTGTGAACATTTTTGATCTCATGTCTTATGTACCTTTGTAATACCTACATTATTTCTAAGATTTATACAATATTTTACCTATTTTTATTTTTGAATTTTGTTATTTATTTATTAAGTACCTATAGAATTTTTTACGTCAGTGTTTAAAGTAATCAGCCTCTCTCTTATGACCATATTCATTGATTTATATAGTATCTAAATATATAAATATGAAGGCAGAGGGTCCGACATCTTAAATGAAAGTAAGAAATATAGCATAAATCATCTTTTATTCCCAAAGCTTATTAACACACTAATTCAAATTATATTTCCAACGATTTTACTCTAATTCAGACTACAATTAATTCAGTATCTAAACGCTACAACATGTGCACCGGGCCGAGCCTGCGACAAGAATGATCCCCTCCTCGCTGCGCGCTCGTTTATGTAGAGCGGCTCGAGTAGTAGGGAAAGTAGGTGAGGCCTTGTTTACGCATTCCACTGCGCAGCTGCGCCGCTCGGCCCGTTGCACGTGCTGTTTACAATAGCGACGCCGTCACGGCCATGCTGACGTGCGGACGTCCTCGTGCGCGGAGTCTCATCAAACAGTATCTAAAAGGACAGAACGATATTATTAATGTTCGTTCATCCTGACTAACAATATTCATTCCTTGAGAGTTTGCTTATAATTCTGGACCGCTCGTAATTGAGCCTTCATGACTTTAGCAATCTGGTCCGGTTCACCCCTTCAGAGTTTGCTACTAATACTGGACCGCTCGTAATTGAGCCTTCATGACTTTAGCAATCTGGTCCGGTTCACCCCTTCAGAGTTTGCTACTAATACTGGACCGCTCGTAATTGAGCCTTCATGACTTTAGCAATCTGGTCCGGTTCACCCCTTCAGAGTTTGCTACTAATACTGGTCCGCTCGTTATTGAGCCTTCAGGATTTTAGCCATCTGGTCCGGTTTACCCCTTCAGAATGGGCTACTAATTCTGGACCGCTCGTTATTGAGCCTTCAGAACTTATCTCATCTTTTTATTTCTTTTTCATTTATCACTTAAAAACCCTGCAAAACTAATATCTCCTGACCAGTCTTTACTGACTTTACAGGGTCACTTCTTTTGCCAATTATTGCGACTGCTTTAGTAACAATAGCATTTGAATCTGAGTTGAGAGACTGTCGATACAGAACGTGACTTAAGATGTTTCGTATTTTCACCGAGAGGTACGTGAGTCAGCAGACATTGTACCACTATTAATTGATATAGTATCACTATTCACAGGCGAAACTCACTATTTGCGAAAGTTACATTACTGTTAGGATTGTGTTTTTTTTATTTCTGATTTGGTATTATCTCGTGGCTTGTTTACCGAACATGGATATCATCATCATTACTACCCGCCGTCACGTCATCATAATTTTTCACGATTATCTACCAGAACATTTGGACCATGAGGTACTTTACGTAATTTTATGTGAGAATATTTTATGAAGACCTTATTGTTCCATCAATATATCTCAATTCATTCCGGTAATTTTTTTAAATGGTGGTCTCGAATGAAATATAAAAAATCTTAAAAGCTGAATTATCATAAGAACTCCCGCGATTAGAAATTATTTATTTCGACCCACCAAACAAATGAACTGGATTTTAACTGTTTTTAGCAGAAATGAAATTTGTTCAGCGTTTGTAACCACCTGACTATTCTAACTTTAAGTTGCTAAGTCATTGACTTAAAGGAGATTTGAGCCTTGGCCTGGTCACACGTTGCCGTGGCCGTCTTAGAAAACTTTAATCAGTTTCCGCACTCAGGTCGGCTGCAGTAGAGACAGCTCAGGGTTTCTTGGATGGTTCCAATCCTCAATGTATAAGCGGCGTCTCCCCGCATACCATGGCCCACCTTTCATCTTGCGCCCCTTATATCTGCATCAGAGAATGGTGTTAGCATTGCGGAGTTCTCGACCAAACAGGAAATTTAAATTATATTTGCCATTGACACGCTAAGAAGAATATCGATTTTATCAAAGCAATTATAAGAATGATCACCCTAGTATTAGAAACGCGTTTACCTTAAACGGGCACAGCGTACTAACGCAACCACCAACATAATTATATTAAGCCAACATGATCACCTGTGGTGCCAAGTAATAACGGTATCATTAGGTTTTTTTTATTAACTGGGTCACAGATAATATAATACTACGTACAAATACCCAATCTCATACAAAGAAATGACACCTCTTCTAGTCGGGCTATTGACTGGCTATAGCGTAAATGTGGTACAGTTATGACAAATTGAGTAAAACGCCATCTATTGCAAAGAGCCGTAGAAACAATAAGGTTTTATCTTTTTTTTTGTTGAAAATACGAGATTTATGAGTTACAAAAGATAAATCAGCATTAAACAAAGAAGTTTTGATTTTTACTAATCTTACTACAGCCAAAATCTTTCGTTTATCGCTTTTTAGTGACTGTTAATTTCATAATTCTTAACTATGCTGCCATCTATGATCTTTTTTTTTTTCAAGACTAATTATAATTTGTTCGAATTAAAACCCCATGACTGGGTATAAATTAACGAACGTATGTAGCTAAATCATTCAATTCTGTAACTTATAATTACTGACATTCCGTGTTCTAAAATATCACGACCAAATTCCAAATTCATCCGAGAATACAACGTCAATTATCTCAAGCACGTGGTTTTGTACCATGGTTGGACGTTTAAGTTGCAATGGGCACGCTTCTTTACTTGGTATAGTATGGTATTATTTATAGGTGTCAACTATACTCTTTAGTATCATTTAATTTTGTTCATGAAATTGCTAACCTTTAACGAGATTTCAATTTATTACTATGTTTTAAAAACTACATTCTGATCCAGAGTCAAATATAATAAGCTAATCTGTATCACTTATCTGTCACACTTATATTCCACGAGGTGCTCTGAAGTACAGTTTCACTTGCTTGGTGCTCGGTGCTGGCGCTCGGTGTGGAGTCCTTCCTTCATCCAGCACTCGGGGCAGGTGTTGGCCATTTATACCCTGCTCACTCACACGGAGCGACTGCCCATCCGATCTCCACAACCCAGCAACTGGGCAGTACGACACCCCTTGTAAGACTGGTTGTCAGACCTTCGGGCTTCCGAAGACCGTCAAAGATCCACGACTGCATCGGGACCAACAGCTTAACTCGCTTTCCGAGGCACGGAGGAATATCGGCACGTAATGATGGTCACCCATCCATGGATCAATCCCGGCAAGCGCAGCCCAACGTGATGGCTCGACCCGTGCGCCCGTTATCACTTAGTCACTTAGCCATGAGCTCCTACGTCACAATGAAGTCTACACCCTCTAATTTATTTTTCCCAATAACTATCGTTTCACTAAGTGCACGCCAATTAACAATATCAGATTCTGGTTTATTAGGATCAAAAACCACGAGCACAGCTTTACTTTGAGTAACAGGCATCCGCAATTTCTTTAAATGTAACGATCTTGCCAGCAGAGAACAATGAAAAGTTTTACATTAAATTACTGTTGCTATCATTAGTGGACGGTGAATCCGATCCCACTTCTGATGAAGGCAGAGGGTCCGACATCTTAAATGAAAGTAAGAAATATAGCATAAATCATCTTTTATTCCCAAAGCTTATTAACACACTAATTCAAATTATATTTCCAACGATTTTACTCTAATTCAGACTACAATTAATTCAGTATCTAAACGCTACAACATGTGCACCGGGCCGAGCCTGCGACAAGAATGATCCCCTCCTCGCTGCGCGCTCGTTTATGTAGAGCGGCTCGAGTAGTAGGGAAAGTAGGTGAGGCCTTGTTTACGCATTCCACTGCGCAGCTGCGCCGCTCGGCCCGTTGCACGTGCTGTTTACAATAGCGACGCCGTCAAATATATCAATGACCATATTATTATTCATAATTTTAAAACAAACAAAATCAAGCACACTTCCTTGATCCCAAAACTTGCGAAAAATATCCAACCAGAATTTAACTAATACCCAACATTCCCTTATAAACCCAAAAATTACCTTATCCCCATTAATTTTCCTTACATCACCTTCCTTGAACAAAAATAGCATCCTGAACAACACAATTTGACGGGAACAAACGACACAATTACTTTCTTTCCCCCACAATGGACGTAATTAGTCCACCACCTCTCCCTCCAAGGAGGATAGGATGGGGGATGTAAGATGAGCTCCCGTCCACACACGTGGGATGAAAGTGTATTGATAAAAACACACATTACAAGGTAACGTCGTCCATTGAGGTTAATTTACCGGCATTAAGAATAGTGCCACTGTGCCACCTTAGAGATTCCTTAGGGCCTGTGGCTAAGTAACAACTGCCGATCCATCAGGTTAAGCTACGGTTGCCGAGGTTGGTCCGTGGATGGGTGACCATCTTTACATAACGAGACCCCTCCGTGCCTGGGAAAACACGTTAAGCCGTTGGTCCCGGCTGTCATTTGTGGATCTTTGACAGTCGTTACGGGTCGTCAGAAGCCCGAAAGTCTGACAACCAGTCTTACCTAGAGGTATTACCCAGTTACTGGGTTGTGGAGGTCAGATAGGCAGTCACTCCATGTAAAATATTGATATTCAGCTGAATCCGGTAAGACTGGAAGGCGACCGCAATATAGTTGGGAAAAGGCTAAACAGATAATGAAGACGAAACGCGTTCACGTGGTCATTGGCGTTCTTTCCATACAAACCTTTTCTGCTGTTTTCTCCCTGGGTATTGACATTATAGGTAGCAAATATTTTTTTACGATAGTTCTACCGCGGCCATGTTCGTATCTTTGGTTGCTTTTATGCTTTTTAGGCTTTCATACCCAAAGGGTGTCTGTCTGTCTGTCAGCGGGCTGTATCTAATGAATTTTCACTGAGTGTAACAACACATAATAAAAATAAAATAATATTGATTTAAGGGACCATACAAGAAACGTGATTTTTTTCTGCGTTTTTTCCTCGTCCTTTACAATCGCTGTATCTCTTGAGCAATAATAGGTAGACACATGAAACGATGGTGCGGAACCCGTCGTGTGCACTTGCACTTGGCTTGTTTTTTTTTTAATTGAAGTACTTGCGACAAAAATAAATCATAGGGACATGGCAAATGATTTTAAAACATATTTGCTCTAGTATCATTAACCTGGGAGGAAACGGAGGAATACGCTTGTATGGAATTGACAGCAACGACCACATGACCGCGTTTCATCTTAAGGCTTTTGCAGACCAACGCGACTTGTCGCGCGACGCGACACGAACAATACAATTTCTAAGAAAACTTCAAGGTATAACAGGACACACATTTCGCCATTTATTTTATAAGTCCCACATGTAATAAGGGGCGAGCCTTTTGCCATTAACCGGTCACAAATCCAGGTTTCCAGGCTCGGGGAATTTCTTAATGGAAAAATCCAATAACATTTTTTGTTCTCTTTTTTTAGCTGTTTATATATTTATTAGAAAAGAAAACACAAAGCCAGATAATCGAACCCAGAATGCTTGGATGTCGCGTTGGCAACACCAGACCAACAAGGCAGTAACATTAACGTAGAAATAAATCATTCAAAGTAAATTCGCCTGGATATTTCCCTAATACATACTCGGTTTCTAAAAGCCTGATCAAGTGGCTGATCAGTAAATCTGCTGTCAGATCTAGGGTTGAACGAAATTACAATGGACATCTAAAACATGATTTTTTTTTTTAATTTACCTGAATTTTATTTAATAGGGATCCATAACCAAAATTTTTGCAATATATAACACAACTAAATATTTACACTAGGTACTAAATTAAATATCTAACTAACTATACAAAGAAAATACAATAGACGTAGAAATATTTAGTAAACTATTCCGCTTAACTATTCCTAAAGAGTCATGAAAAACCCTGTAAGAATGATGACACGTGTTGAAACCTCTCCATGAAGCATTCTCAAGCGCAGGCCACACCGCGGCACCGCCAGCTTAGCGGGCGGAGCGGGCGAACGTTTCACCTCAGCACTTGTCGCGAAGCCGAACATGGCGTGTTGTGGCAACACGCCATGTTCGGCCGAGCGCCGACGCCGTGTTCGGGTTCGCGACAATGCAATCGCAAGGCAATGGCAATAGTTAAGCGGAATGTTACTAATAAATATATCTACGTCTATTCTATTTTATAATGGACTAGCTTTTACCCGCGGCTTCGCCCGCGTGGATGTCGCAAAATATCCCACGGGAACGTTCTACCGGGAATACATACCTAATAGCCAAGGAAAAGATCATTGACTAACTTTCAGCGGACGCAGTGGTAGGCTACTACAGCTCCCGCGTGGTCAACCATAATTATTTTGTTACGCGTAATTTTGAAACTGTGATATCTCTTAAACTATTCATTTAAATGATGTGATGTAAAGGCATATTTTAATCGAAATTGAATGCCCAATTTAAATAACCTATTTAATTGGATAAGGATTAATAAGATACCGGTCAAAATAGCTTCGGAAATAACAATGAAAATTTTATACAATTTTGAAAGATAAAAATGGTTATTGTGGGTCACCCTTAAAAGATAGACATATGCCATCGCGGACTTTTTTGTTGCAATTTTTAAGATATACAATACTCTAGAACATAAATTTGATTTATCTCTCACGACTTACGCAGCGCACGCCAGTAAAGCTCCCAGTCGGCATGATTTTTTCCGACATCTTCAACAATAATCGTCATATTTCAGCCAATTTACACAAAACCTTAATGAATTATACACTAAAACCTTCCACATGAATCACTCCGACCAATGGTGAAAACCGTTTGAAAATCCGTTCGGCAGTTTTTGAGTTTATCGCGTTCAGACAGACAGACAGACAGACAGACAGACAGACGCGGCGGGCGACTTTGTTTTATAATATGTAAGGATTTCCGCAAGGTCACGCATGAATTAACTATACAAATAAATACAAAATATTAAGGACACTTAGGCGTCGAAGTACTCGTCCGCATCGCTGTCATCCGGAAATGTGCCCAGAAGTCTGGCTTTGCCACGTTGAATGGCAATGCTAATACAATTCTCAAAAAGATTTTTATAGCGGATGGCTCTTTCTATCGAATATGGAGTAAGCAGCCAGATATCATTCCACTGTTGGGCAAAGACATTTCATACTAAGAAAATGAGCATTGATTACTTGTCCACTTCATTTTCAGATGATTAAAATCCTAATTTTCTCGCAATGTTTTCTTTCACTAAAATCTCTGAGGCTTAGATTACCTTGAAAACTACGACGGGTTTAACTCATAATCTGTTACATAAAAAACTGGTGACATTTTTCTTTATGTAGAACAGCCCTTTTTTGCACGACTCTTAATGCGAAGCATTAGAGTGTGCTCTACGATCGAAAAATTTTTTTTGCCCCATTTCTGTAACTGTTTTTATTGTTACACTCCTGCTAGTACACAGAACCTACTTAATTTATATACCATTGTATAGATGATTAAATGGAGATTAATACTGTACTTTTTAACAATTGATTTAATGCAGCAGAAATGGAAAAAGCATCAAAATAGTTGAAAAAAAATTCCTGTCCGTCAATTTATGAACCCTGAAAACATTGTAGCTTGCGATAAAATCAATTAATTGAGTCAATTTTTTTTTAATACATTTGTTTCAGCCGTAGAAGGAACCCTATTGAAAATGGCTCTTTTATTCAAAGTAGTTTAATTATAATGAATAAAATACTAACTAAAATATAATATCTTTATCTAAATATTTTCAACCTTGGTCTTGATGTTGCCTAGCAACCGCCAAGTAAATATCTTTGTCAGTCTTTGACATTACGACTTCATGAAAAGTTATAAATTGTTAATTTTTGTTAGAAACTATGTTTTGAAATTCTTTTTCGTTTATGAATGAGTGTTATGTATGAGGCGTGCACTTTTGGATTTTCCAAACTATTTTTAAATCTTGTACAAAATAAAAATCAGACAAGTCCTTTGCCAACCCTACCAGGCCGCGGCTTCGCCCTAAATATAAAGCAATGCCATTAAAAATTTGCGTTTATACTCAATCACGCCGTAAGTGTACATCGTCTCCAAGAATCAGCCACCTGGATTGTATGAGGCGAGGCATCAAGGAGCTGAGTAATTTCTCGCTTAGCTTAGCTTTGGAGCTATTAAAATTATTTATTGAAGGACTTGAGTTTTTGAGTTTACCTTGGTTATTGCTTAGGAACTTGTGTCCTAAGACACAGATTAATATAGATGACACTCCGCAAAATCATTTAAATAAAAAGCCAGTCTTGCTACGACACAAGAAAGTGCAATTCAGGTCGCACGGCGCTAATTACCTACAGTTATATCCACCTAGAAGTTGCCTCTCTTTCTATCGCGTGACTCTTAGATCTTCTGACTACGTTACACTCACTGAATTGGCCCATCAAGACGGGCCCGCCGCGTACGTAGATTCGTGCCTAAACTGCGGAGTGTCCCAACTGTATTAATCTATGCCTTAGGTAAGGAGGCTACAGTTTCTGTGATTTGATATCACTAAAGGTGACATAAGTAGCTGGTCAAGCTGATAAATAACAGGGCTCTGTCTGCCAATAAGATCTTACCAAATAATTATTATCCCAAATGTGATGATTAATCTAGTTTACTTCGACCATTTATTGGAAACAGTAGATCAGCAAAAACTATAATATTAGGTGATAATTTAATGCCGTGCATTATTAAACATAATTGTGTACCATAAACACACCTCTACGCCTGTTTCCCTGAAAGGTAAGCTTCGGGGAAAACAACCGTGATTTTATGTTATGTTCATACCGTGAAAAATATTAACCAATCAGCAAGTTGTTAGCGGGGTTGACTGCACATGGTGCACCGATGTAAGATATCTAAATACACCCTATTTAGTATTACTATCGAACAAATTAAGAGGGAACAGGGCCTGGAATTTAAAAAATAGGTATTTGAAGAAACTATTGCAGTCGTCTTACCTCAAGGCTGCCCCCGTAGAGTGCGATAGGGACAGCTGCAGCAGCACAAAACGATTATATAAAAAAAAAATTGACGAGATTGACGTTTCGTATTCCCCTTTTTATACTCGGAAACAGATTCAATTATTTTTTACTTTTACTTTTCGAATTTGTCTGATAGTTCTCTAAACACGGCGGTAAAAATGGGGCATTTTTGTAATTTTTGGAGTGTCATATTTTCTTTACCAATAAATTGCTGAAAAAAAAGGAAATTACAGGGACGTGTCTATACAGCAGACCTTGATTTTATGAAATAAATTATTTCTCTAGTCTAGAGGTATTATTCAGGAAGAAAAAAGGGAATACATTTGGAGAATCACACGCCCTGTTCCCTCTTAACGTCCTTCTTTTAAAAACCCGTCAACGAAATCAATACAAAACACTCCATTTACTCATTACTCCATATGTAAAAAAAGTCGCTCATCCCTCTCATTCCTCGCTCATCTTGACTCATCTTACCTCCAGATTTATACATTGAATGTCGTGTGTTAAGGGTGTTATCTTGAAGTACGCATTAGGCTGAGTGCGGATATATTATAATATATTGAATTGTGCGTGAGTGCTGTGTGTACCCGCTTTATAATGTGTTTTATACCACCGCTTTGGGGATATGGTTTTTTTATCTGTGTAGACTTATTGAATATTATTTGGGAAAAGGTATGGAGATAAAGAAAATAAGTTTTCAAAGGGATGTTTTTGATAAACAAAAGGGTAAAAGTCTTGGCGGATTCTTACATTAACTTTATTAGATTGACTTTATTTGGGGAATGTTTTTGGTACCGAAATAGCTTGGGATGTTTCGTAAAAATATACTTATGATATGAAGAAGTCTAGCTGGGCTTATTTATTATTTACAAAATTTTTACAAGATTTCATCCCTTGGTGAAAAAAACACATCTTATGACTATCCTTTCTTTTGACATAATAGGTATACACATCAACTTCTAAACAGTAATTTCCTAAAAAGCCTAGATTTAATCTGTTTTCTTTATCTCCATATCAACATAAACAGGGATGTTGCCTAAAATATTTTTTGTCCGTCCGGTAGATTACTAAAAAATAATGGACAAGTATTTTCTCTCTTTTTTAGGGTTCCGTACCCGAAGGGTGACAAACGGAACCCTATTCATAAGCCCCCGCTGTCCGTCTGTCTGTCAGCGAGCTCTATCTCAAGAACCGTAATAGGTAGGTAGTTGAAAATTTCACAGATTATGCATTTCTATTGCCGCAAGAACAACAAATAATAAAATAAAAAAATTAAAGGGGGGTCATCATACAATAAAATTAAATTTTGAAAAAATAATATCTGACCCTAGCATGTGGGTCTGACCCTATCATTGTCTAGAGCTCATCGAGTAGATACCAAATATAATTTTTATATGTTTTTATCTTCAAAAATGATGAATTAGGGGGCCGTAGAAGTTGTCAGTTTTAGACCATTTTTGTACGAGCTCTATCTCAACAACTAAACAAGTTAAGAATTTAAAACTGCTGTATATTATGTACCAACTGTTTATAATCAAAAAATACTAAAAACGCCGATTCAATAGGTATTTTATTTAAAAATGGGCGATTTTCTACAATATAAAATAATATTTTCTAATTCGTTCATTCATTAAGAAAGAAAGAAAGAAAATACGTTTATTTGCGGTAAACATGACGCAAGAAAAGAATAAAAAAGGACACGATAAATAACAAATTGGGGGAAAAATATGCGTCACATCCACGCAAAACGGCCATCGCTCAGCATAATGCTGCGACCCTATGCGAGACAGAGCCCCAGCGCTGGTTTTCAGCGACAGCCGGCATTGACGTGATGACGTCAACCGGTGCAGGATATAATATAGTGAAATAACATATTATTATCAAATCAAAAATTAAATAAAATATAATACTTAGTACTAAAAGTATAAATACAATATAAAATGGCAACATTTCGTTCCGTCAGCGACTCAAGCGCCGAAGACATTATGCAGTCTGTGTGCGCAGCATCATTCATTGTGGGATTATGCAATACAAAATCCACAGATAACTATTTACTAGTCGGAGTAATGACATGGAATTAGTAAGTACTATCATGGCAGCATGTACTATACATGAAATTTTAATTTTTTAAGATTTGAATCATCCAAAAAGGTGTACAAAATAAGCTTTCTTCAAAATATTTTAAAACCGGCCAGTATTTTTTGAGTTTAAGAACTTTATCGACTTTTTCCAAAGTATCCCTAGACGGTGTTGATGTGTGTACCTCTTGTTACAACCACAACGGGTTACACGCCAATAGACAATATATTCAGTAACATTGAAATGAATGCTGGCACATACGGTGCACTATTCAGTTACCTTAAACCGTTGTGGATACAATTTCATGTTGAGAAAACTTATTTGTGTAAAAATATTCGGCCACAGCGGTCAATCTCAACGGAGACTAGCCTTCGGCGCGGGAGTTAATATAGTGCACAAGTGTGTGTTCAGACACGAGTGCACTCTCTCTTCCCTCACTCTCATAGTCCGATGGGATGTGTACCTATTTTTTCTTAAAATAAATGAAATATACTTCTACACCTAAGTATATCTTAACACAACATAATTATATCATTAAAAATAAACAATTTCTTTACAAATCTTTAAGTTTTTTTTTAGTGCCTCTGTGGTTACCTTTACGAAAGTATTAAGTAAAATTCATAGCGTTAAATCTTATACGACATGGTATGGAACCCTTTGTGTGCGAGTCCGACTCGCACTTGACCGATTTATTTACTTAATCAGAAGATTGCGGCAATACAATGTAGCATGACGTGACTTTCCAGTAGATTTTATACAGACTTGTGACGTAGCGAGCCCCGCTCCTCAACTTTAATGCGTTTTATCTAAACCATTTTTTATTAATATGATAAAGGAAAAAATACGTGTCTGATATTTTTTTATCATCTGACTGACGGACTTAATAGAGTTTTTGTTTTTTCCCAGTCAAAATCCCTATTTTTATTTTAATGTTATTATAGTCACAACAGTTAACATGAGAATTGAGTGCTGATTTTCCTATCAAAATCATAACGTTCCAGAAAATGGGTCTTAACATTTTACAAAGATTACATACCCTCTTCGGCTAGTCGGGTAAAAATAAGAAACTCGACAGAACCAGAAAAAAACCGAAATTACAACTCACGACATCTATATCTAGGTCTAAGTTCGGGTGTGCCCTAAATAAGGTCTTATAAGGTCCCTAATCCCATATGGCGGGCTCCAGTTGGATTATACAACTGCCCTTTCAGACTATCAAAATGGTCGTTTAAGGCTGCAAAGGGAATTAGAAATAACATTACTGTATACAAGTTTGAATCAGAAGTTTTGGTTGATGTAAAGTTTGAGATCCCCTGTGGGTGTTTTTGTGTGTTGGACGTACGTGTGGGGTGTGTGTGTGTGGATTTATTACCACATGTAATTGGTTAGTTTGTGAGTAAGTAGTGGATGGTACAGTTATAAAGACGTGTTTATAGTGTTTAAGCACAGTCACGAAACGTCAAGCTGCTGACTATTTCGGTTCTGTGCTCGTGATTACAGATCTTTTTTTTTTATGGTCCCTTGTTTTTATGGTTCCGTATCCAAAGGGTTCCAACGGGACCCTATTACTAAGCCTCCACTGTCCGTCTGTCTGTTAGCAGGCTGTAACCCATGAACCGTAATAGCTAGACAGTTGAAATTTCCACAGAGTATGTTTTATTTCCATTGCAAATAATTAAATGATAAAAGGGGGGCCCCCCTTTAATTATATAAAAGAAATGTAATTAAAGGGGGGGGGGGGGGAGGGCATAAAAGAAACATGACGTCTTCGGCGTTTTTTTGCTCGACCTTAACAATCGCTGTTTCTCTTGAACCGTAATAGGTAGAACGAATTTTTCAAATCTAACTGGTAGTTCCGGAGATTACCCCCTACATACAAACAAACAAATTTTAGCTCTTTATAATTACTAGCTGACCCCTGCACACTTCGTTGGGCGGTAAACATAAATATATGTCCTATGACACTCACAAATAACGTGGCTTTTCATTGGCAAAATAATTTTCAAAATCGGTTCAGTGGATCCTTTACCTCTTTATAATATTAGTATAGATAAGTAATAAGTATAGATTTCTTTTACAAATAAAAGTTCCTGTTTCGATTATATTCTCTATTCTAAATGATCCTAAAAACGAAGATCCTTTTTACTATGTACTTACTAAATCTGCAAGTTGTTTTAGCTTAAACTTCTGTCATTTTTCTGTATACTGTGTTTATAGCTTTTACAGCTGTAACTTTTTTCTCTGCCATTGCGGAGGTATTTCAGTAAACCAGCTCAAGGGTTGAGTTATAGGTATATAACCAACATATATACCTATAATGTTATACGTAACGTGTACATTACATAAATGTATGTCGCAGTTACATGTAGTTTTACGATCATGCTTCTTAGGCATCTGATTTGGAGTTCAAAACGGGACAAATATGTACCAATGACATTTTTATAATAAGATGAGTATAATTTACTAGGAGAGGAGCTCGTGGCTAAGTAATAACAGCCGCATGGGTCGATCCATCAGGTTAAACTACGCTTGCTGGGGTTGGTCCGTGACCATCTTTACATACCGAGACTCCTCCGTGCCTCGCAAAGCACGTTAAGCCGTTGGTCCCGGCTGTCATTTGTGGATCTTTGACAGTCGTTACGAGCCGTCAGAAGCCCGAAAGTCTGACACCAGTCTCATCAAAGGGTATCGTATTACCCTGTGACTGGGTTGTGGAGGTCAGATAGGCAGTCAATCCATGTAAAATACTGGTATTCAGCTGCATCTGGTTAGAATAGAAGCCGACCTCAACATAGTTGGGAAAAGGCTAGGTAGATTTATTGAGTATAATTTACAAATTTCCATCAGGGGTTTTTATCAATCCTCATTCCTTTTTTGCCAAACCGTACTTCCGCTTGCACCGCTTTTCTCTCGTTAATTTAAAGTCAGTGCTAACAAGGATAAAATTGCCTTCATTGCTTCATCATGGGAAATCTAATACCGCCATTATCTCATGGAGCCATGTTGGCACCAAATAGTGCCATTTTCCTCACAATTTTGTGCCTACGGGACTCCAAAATACCTCTACCCATAGAGAAATATCCCTACCTGTGACAGATGACCAAAGACAATCTCTCTTCTTTACACATAATCCTTCCTTACTGTATGTTTAAAGAAGAGAACGTGGAACGTGGTGATGTTCCTATGTTAGTTTAGGCTGTGTTTACACAAACAGTGTCCAGTTTAGTAAATCACAAGATAAAGGTAGATTTATGTGGTCAAATACCCTGACTTATAACCCACAAGAGACCGGTTAGAGGTATGAGGAAGGTGTTCCATCATTTCGAAATGAAATGCAGAAAAAACAAATGAATTCGTTGTTGATACACCCGTCCACGAGTCACGACGCTACTCAAAAGGAGCCAGTGTGGCTACCATGAGTTTCATTTAACCTTCTCGATCAAACGCATCGAGCGCGTTCGGCGTTCCGATTGGCCCTTCACCGGTGAAGGCTGGCCGGCTGCCAATCGGAGTGCCTAACGCGGTCGATGCGTTTGATCGAGATAGTAAAATGAAACTCATGGTAGCCACACTGGAAAGCCAATTCTACTACTTAAAAAACGTTAATATTCAAAGCGCAATGTCATCGATGTCAAAAACGTAAAAAATTAGAGAAATTAGAGATTTTTTAGACTGGTGTAAGATTAGATTGTGACCGCTCTTAAAATAACGGGTCTTGCCCCTCAATTACAAACTCAAATAACCAATGTCAGAATGTCACAGCGCTATTTCAATGGTGACACGTACACGACGCGACTTACAAACGCGTTATTAACTAGTTTGTGATGAATTTTTTAATTTAATTTATTAATTAGTTGCGTCGGCTACTCATGGGTGATTTGACCGATTGATCACGTCGACGGCAGAGGTTTACTCGTCGACGGCTGCCGTGGATGCGTGTCTACGGATGCAGTTGCCACTGCCGTTGACTTGTGCCGCTCGTGTGTATGAGAACTAACTGGTTACTTTTGTATAGTGTCGTGGACGAGGGGCTTAACTATTCTCTGGGTATTCTTTTGTTTATTCAGACCTCTGTGAATAGTGGAGCTTTATTTAGTCCCCTTAAGAGCCTAATAAACTTCCTTGGTCAGCAATTTCGTTGCAACTCAGAGATGAAAGAAGACTAACGCTGAAGTATTAATTCCATAAGGCTTTGGTCTCCTATTTTATGCTTTACATGACGTCTGACTTCAGTGTCAACTTTCCGATCGACGACGTGACGCTTGATACGTCTTGACGCTGCAATGGTTCGCCCGTGTCAAGTGCCACACGACCACTTGCGAGCAACAACTGAAGCGTCGTCGTCGACTACGGACGTATTGACTGCCGACCCTGTGAGCTGCGTTCAGACGTCGATCAGTACGTTGACGCTGATGTCAGACGTCGCATACAGCTTAAAATAGAAGACCAAAACCTTAGTATATTTCTCAATGCCTTCGAATGGGTTATCCTAAATGTACCAAAATAGACTGAAGTTTAAGTATGATTTTACTTTATCTGGGGTTTGTATAGAAAGCAGTCTTAAAAATTGATCCGACAGCCCAGCTACCATCCCTGCTAAATCAAGAATCATTCGCCATGATGGAGCAAATATTTTTTTTTTCTAGCTCCCACGATAAAGAAAATATGAATCTTATATTTAAATCACCTAGCCACATCAGACGGTTGTCCTACAAAATATGGATCTCCATCATATATCTATAGCTGCCCAAATATCGTTAGTCCATCCCTTTATGTTAATTTTAGGGGTCTGTCCTCCTACGTAGATATACTCGTAGCGACCTTTCTAAGTCAACGACAAAATTTGATGGCTTCTCCTTGCTGTATAAATAATAACAAGTAAGCCAGGATTTGTCTACGTAAGTCTGTTATGATGTTAATATTTTAGAAAATTCCTTTTACTTTGACACAGTTGACGCAGGTCCACGCAGCGCAGGGCAGGGGGCCTACCACGACCTTTGAAGCAGTATTATTTTAATCTTACTTCAGTGGGGGAAAGAGATGGAGGTCGTACTGAGAGTTGCGTACGCTGCGGCGTAGGCACGTGCCACGCAAATATGGGTCTGTCGACTGCTCAGCGTCTTGTTGTAGTATATAATTCAGCCCATAATGTTCCCACTGCTGGGACACAGGCCTCCTCTCGGTGAGAGGGAGTGGGCCGTAATCCACCACACGGGCTCAGTTCGGGTTGATAGATGTCACATGTCTTCTTAATAATTTTTATTCAAGGACATGTCGGTTTCCTCACGATGATTTACTTCACCTTTTTGAGAGCAATTGTGATGAAATAATTGTCTCGCCTGTGTGGGTTCGAACCTGCGACGTACAACTCGGTAAGTCACTGCCGTTACCACTGGGCTATATGGGGTGCATTCATTATACAGGAACCAATTTTACCAGTACGCAAACTCAAACTCAAACACGTGACTTTAATCATCATCATGAAAAACTTTTACTATGGGACCAAACCTGAAATCGCGAAAAAAAAATCAGCTGTTCCCTACATTTTGACGAGTTATGCGAACATAAATTATGGAACAGCTGATTTTTTTGTGGACGGCCGTGACTTACGAGTTGTCTTAAGTGCGAACCCAGACAGGCGAGACAATTATTTCAGGAAAATCTCTCTTAAATAGGACTTAAAACATCAGTGGCGTAATGTGGGAGTACTATAGGTACACCTCTGCCTAACCCTTCAAGAATTACAGGCGTGATGTTTCATTTGTGTTATGTTAAAAATATAAAAAAAAACAGGTAGGTACAAACACTAGTTTGTGTCAAGTTTTGTAACCGGGACCCGTAGTTTACTCAACTATTAAGCCATCTACAGGGTCGTATTAAATAAACTAGCAAAACTCCGCAGACGTGACGGATATCGATACTTAAACATAATGAATAAAAAAGTTTTTTTTTTGTTTTTGGGGTCATCAACCTCACGTAGCTTGAAATATTAGTTTTTCTTTGTGTAAACTTCACAGACGTGATTGGTATCGACACCTTAACACTATAAAACAAAAAAGAAAACAGATCTCAACTCATACTTCAAGTAACAACACCACCAGCGGTCAATGATCCCAAAAAAAACATAGAAATACTTTTAATTTTGATTTTTTCGTGTTTAGACATTGATTCCCATCACTTCAACGTAGTCTCGCTAGCTAATTTTATCTGACCCTGTATCCTTATTAGCCTAAAGTTCCCGTTTACCTAAAAGTTCAAAACTCCCTATAACTACTTAATTTAATTCTGTTTTGATGAACCATAAGGTTCTAGTCTAATGGAGGTGAGCGGACAACAAACTCTTCGATTTTCATGCACCAACAGATTTGTTGTTGTCTACCTGCATATTGCTTAAAATATACTTAAGCTTACTAAATAATAGTGCTTCACACTCGAACGGCTATGAATTTCAGTATACCATTCAAGTATCTGAGCAGTGGTGGCCCAGTGGTAACGGCCCCCACTTCAGAGTGGTTGGTCGTGGGTTCGAACCCAGGCAGGCGCTTTACTTTGTGTAAATAATTTCATCACCACTGGTCTCAAAATGGTGAAGGAAAACAGGCATGTCCTAGAACCGAAAATTCGAAGACATGTGACTTCTACCAACCCGCACTGGGCCCGCGTGGTAGATTACGGCCCACTGTCTCTCAAAAAGAGGAGGCCTGTGTCCCAGCAGTGGGAACATTATTGGCTGATTATGTATTCAAGTATCTACCAATATGTAAAGTATATTAATCGATACATTTATTTATTTATTCAAAATCTGTATTAACAATAACTTACATAAAGTCTGCCAAACTGCATAACAGTTGGTCGTCGTTAATCTTCTTCTGCCTGCGACTTCGTCCGTAATTTCTTGTTACCTCTTATATACAGTATAATATGTCGTTCGCGCGGATGCCGCCACAGTCCTTTTTACATAATCATCTAAAAATTAGTCTCTCTCAACCTAGACAGCGGTTTGAACAACATCTTGAACTGATTGTGTCTCCATATATCACGGGGCTCGTATCGGGGGCCCACACCTCAGCTAATTATGCGGCCCATGCGGCCTCTGGGGCCTAGGGTGACAGCGGTCTGACACGCGTTGGGTCCGTAAAATACATAAATTAAATTATACCTTAGTAATGATTTATATAAATGTATTATCTGTTTATTTTTAGGACTGTTGTATGGGGTAAGGTGTAATAATTGGATTTATTGTTTTTGAGCTGTCTGGGCCGGATATAATAAACCATCTGGGTGCTATTTTAGGTGGGTGGTCCAAAAAATTTTCGGCTGAAATAATCGTTATGTCGTTTTCATAATTATATTATATTAACTAGTGGTCGCACATCAGTCGAAACTCGATCATATTTCATTTAAATTTTAAAATTGATAAGATAGTTTATACTAATTCCATGTTGCCATGTCATTATTCTAAGGTACACGTACTCTTTTGTTTATGGTTAAAGATGGCTGAAAAGAGTACGTGTATGTCAAACGGGTGTTATGATTTTTAAAATTAATAAAATTTATTTCGTATTATATTAGGTATAAATGCGAAAGTGACTTTGTTTGTTTGTTACGCTTTCACGCTAAAACGGCTGAAGGGTTTTGGACGAAATTTGGCACAGGGGTAGACGGTAGTAGTACGCATCAACAACAGTAGTACGGTACTACGCATCAACAACATTTTTTACAACGATTTTTTTATATTATTGATTTTATTTATAAAACTGACGACCCTTTCACATCGTTACAGCGAATCAATTTTCACGCCCATTTGACTTACGTCAAATATTTTTTTAAATTCGGATAGCACCTTAAGAGGTGCCATAAATAATATAAATAAAAAAAATAAAAACCTTGAAATTTCGCGGGTTTTAGCTAGTGAGGGACATTATCCAACTCACACTTGTCCTCTTTTAAGTTAATTACATTTTCACGATGCCTCCCACAGGGACTGCACTCCTACAGTTAATCTGACACTATGACATGTATTTTAACTACTCAATTAAACAAGCTTGCTCCCTTGTCAATAGAACCTTTGAGCCTTAGTAATTAGTTGAGAGCACTAGACTTAATATATGTATGGTATATAGCTGTTTGACTAGGGTAGTCTCGAAATTGTAAGGATGATGTCAACCTGACAAATTACTTGAGTAATTTATGGATTTACTGGTGGAGGTAGTTTTAAAATTCATTGTTGATTGAATTCATAATGTACGAGAACAATATTACCACACAAATTATATGATATGAATGATAGAAGTGTTGTAAAATACAATAGACGATGTATATTAAATTTAGTAACTTAATCCGCTTAACTGTTCTTAAAGAGTTAGAGAACCCTGTAAGAAATCGACACGTGTTTCGCCTCTCAACGAGGCATCCTCAGGATAACGATTGACTTGTTGCGAACTCGGACACGAAGTGTTGCCACCACACGTGCCGAACGCAAAGAAGAACGAGAAGAAGTGTTGTATAAATAAATAAAATATAAGCATGTAATATTGTCCTTCTTTTAACTTATGCGAGCCCTGACTTAAATCTTAACGAAAATGCGATTTTTAACGACATAGTTTTAAAATATGGTTTACGAAAAAAAAAGGATTTTTGTAATAATGTCGCTTACTGTAATGGGCTTTAATCACCACGGTTAGTGCATGCTTTTGATTTTAAATTATTTTCTTTTTTAATAATAGATATAGTATCTTAAAATTATATTTAAACTATGTAGATGGAGATTACTAATTTTCCAGAGCTTTTGATGTAGAACATGTTGCACTGTTAACTACATGTAACATCAAAAATGCTTTCCTATGAGATTGTATGATCAGGATCACATGTTTAATGCAAATAATTATACTAAATTAATGTAAATAAATTAATAATCATAAAATATTTATTTCCAAAAGCAATTTACAAAGTAGGTTATGCGCAGCATTTACAACGTAGGACTTACAAGTGCACAAAAATTTGATCAATGACCCCCATGCTAGGTAGAACCTGTGTTACAGGGGTCATCCATCCGTCCATTATATTTATACAAGATTAAAAGTAAGTAAGTAGTACTTATTTTTTAGGGGTAGTTACAGACATTTGTTTAATTTGATTAGATTTATCTGTAAATCCCTAAATCCATGGCAACGCTAGGCTCATATTTTTTTAAACGACCATTAACCGATCGACCTACATCCATAGAAGAAAAAAGTAAATCGGTCATAAATATTGGAATTCACCACAAGCACGTTGAAATATGAATGTATGTAAGTCTAAGTTGAAACATGAACTTATCTCCGTTTTAAAATAGTGACAGGGCGCTAAGTTATGGACAACTTACAAGTTTCTCTACTAAGTTGAGATCTTGCCTACATACCTACTGAAGTTTGTCGAGATTCGAGATATTTTTAAAGCTTGATGCTTACCATAATCTCTTTTTATATTTTTGACTTCTTATTTGAGTTGCGAACTCTATGATTTCTCTAGTTTTTAGATTTCTTTAGTAGGTTTTTTTTTCCCCGGTCATCATACCTGTACACAGAGATGTGGATGGGGAAAAATAAAAACTATTTAGTTCGTCCTTAAAAAATATTGGGATAAAACGCATTCAAGTTAGGAAGTGGGTATAAAATCTACCGGGGAGTGACGTCATGCCACATTTTATTATTACTATTAACTTTTTTTATTTTTTTTACTATTTATTATTACTCAATGTATTGCCGTAATCTTAAGATTACGTAAAAAATAGAAAAAATACGTGTCCAATCAAAATCAATCTTCCTAGCCTTTTCCCAACTATCTTGGGATCGGCTTCCAGTCTTACGGTTGCAGCTGAATACCAGTATTTTACATGGAGCGACTGCCTATCAGACCTCCACAACCCAGTAACTGGGTAATACGATACCCCTTGGTAAGACTGGTGTCAGACTTTCGGGCTTCTGACGACTCGTAACGACTGTCAAAGATCCACAAATGACAGCTGGGACCAACGGCTTAACGTGCTTTCCGAGGCACGGAGGAGTCTCGGTATGTGAAGATGGTCACCCATCCACTGACCAACCCTGGCAAGCGTAGCTTAACCTGATGGATCGATCCGTGCGGCTTGTTATTACTTAGCCACGAGCTCCTCAAATACGTACAATATTTTTTAATAATCTATATGAATGAAAGAAAATAATTGTTTGTCCAACCTACTGTGGGTGCATTTTCCGATGTAAATATTGAATGAATAAATTCAGTTTTTATGTCATTGGGTGTGTCAGATAAACAGAGGGCTTAGCAAAAACGTGCGGAGTAACCATAACGTATATTCCAACGATTTTAAAATTGAAAATTCATGTTTCGCACATAATATTTTAAGACTTTATTCATTTCTATGCGCGATACTAATTATGCTAGTCGCAAAAAAAAATACGGCAATACTTGGATTGAAAGATATAATATGTCTAGATAGATAATTAATTTTTTTTTGTACTTTTTTACGTTCAAAATTTCATTATACGACTTTAACAGTCAAAGCTGTGAACTCTTCGAAAAAATAGCGTCCAACTGTTTATTTCGCGGTATTAAAATATCTTTCGAATAAAGGTTACGGTAACATCTTATACAAAATATTTTAAAAGACTAACGGTGAAGCTCATTCTTCTCCATACAAAACTACATTTTGGAAGTGGCGACTAGAATCAATTATTTTTTTCTCGTAATTTTTGACGTTCTAAAGTGGTTTTTATGAAATAAATTATTTGAGTTTGAATTTTGCGCGTTCTTGCTAGGGCCTCTGATAGTTACTTGGCATTCATTTATAGACATTTGCAATTCCGGAGGCATCAAATCAAAGGTCGAAACAAAGGAACGCTCCCAACCCAAAGACAAAGCTGAAATGTTTGATGTGCCCGCACTGATACCCTTCAAACCGGATCACGTCAACGCTGCTTGGTGGCAGTATGTCCCCGACAACCTCCTTCACAATGAACTCAACTAAACGGAGTGAGTGTGTTCCAAAATTATCTACCAAAAATGTAAACAAATATATCAGAAAACATACCTGTGGATGCCAATTTGAAGTGCCACTTACAAATTGAGTGCTTTGATTTTATCAGTTGAATACTTACGCGAAATTCTAATTTTAAATCAACTTATAGACGTTTTTCCTCCACCGATGTCAGAATGTCCAAGATAAAGTCAGGCAGTGAAAACCTCACCTTAGTCAATATTCAGTATTAGCCCAAGTTCGCACGGGCGATTTTTTCCCGCGGCGATTTTTTTTCGCACACTGGACTTTTAACACAACAGACACAGAGTTGAAAATACAAAGGTTTGTCTTTTCGACGCGCTAGGATGCATCCTGTTGGATTTTCAACGCTCGGCTCAACATCGAGAGTTGAAAATCCAGTGCGCCATAAAATCCCGCCACGATATTTGTACGTACGTGCGAATGTGGGCTTATTCTTACCACAACAAAAACCGAGCACCGATCGATTAGTGTCTCATAATACGACACTATAATTTCTGACACCCACGATCCCATGGGTAGTTGATACAGTGAATTTAAAGTGTGCATAATAATATGTTCGGAAGGGGTGAGAAGCTATAAATAATGTAAGATGACACGGAAACGGGATCCCGAGGGGGATTGTGCAACTATACGTTTGTATATATATGTGTGTGATAAGTGTGTCGTGTATTGACGAACTTATATGTAAGTGGCAGTAGAGAGAGGCCTTTATTCTGCTGTGTGGTAAATAAATCTATACCATTTATATTTATATTTATATGTATATTTATATGTCATAGGATGATTTGGAAATTCGAATTTTCGCGAAAACCTTTGGAATATTGCGAAAACACGGATGATTAGAAAATGGTGAAAACATATCTGCGAGCAACTTGGTTGAAATAGGTTAGCTAAGGTTAGAACTGCGACCAACCTCGCGTGAGCCGAGCGAGCGAAGCGAGCGGTTCCATGGCAGTTGCCGTCGAGCGCTACTTTTAAGTTGCTTGCAGAAATGTTTTCACCTTTTTCCAATTATCCCTGTTTTCGCAATATCACTATTGATTTCGCGAAAATTCGAATTATCGAATCAACATATGAAATATACAACTATATCTGTACGTCTATACAAATCAATAAAAATAAAATAGAAGTGTCTGTTTGTAATATCAAAATAACAGCTTTTTTCTAAATGCATATGAAAGTATACTACTACTAAAACAAACACTACTAGAAATATAGTACACTACTAGAAATATCTGAAATAGAATATAGCCACGCGATGATGCCACGGATAGCAACTAGTTAAAAATAAACTAAGTGTTTCTTTCTTTTACTCTTAAAAATTAAATAAAAAAGAGATGGAAGCAGCTTTGAGGAAACACAAGAGTTTTCATAAAAACTTTATCTACCTAAAACTCCCACCCTCATGGATTTGGGGTTTGTAATATAGGCAGGATTATTCCTTATATTTTATGTAATCTACTGGTATTGGCTTGTTCGTATCGATTACTTGGTTAAAAATGGTACCATCTCTTTTGCAGTCAAAAATAAACTTACTCTATGTTGTAAGGAAAAAGCGAAAAATACATTGATTTTCTTCGTTGTTCGACAGAAGTCAAAATTACTCTTTTTAGGTCTTATTGAACATCATTTTACACGTGCAGCCTGTGGGCCGACTATACTCAAAAGTCTAACAGTGCCCTCCGAGTCCAATTTAATAATGCGTTCAGGGTGCTGATAGGGCTGCGGCGATTCTGTAGTGCATCAGGGATGTTTGCTGAACATCGCGTAGACTGATTTTACGCTACGATGCGTAAAAGATGCGCATCCCTGGTGCGTAGAGTACGTGGCAGCGCCAACAGCATTCTTAAGGGCCTTAGTCTCGTTTAGTACCGTAAAACGGTCACTTTAAAAGCTATCTTCTCCTTAACGGCTTAGTTAAATGATTTGAAAAAAATATATGTTTGCTATAGATTCATCTACAACATATCTGAAACCGGGTTTTTTCGTATGACTAATACTTTTGCCTTAAAAAAATATTTACCATAACGCTATTTTTGGCTAATATTCCTAACTACTTCTAAACGGCTTTGACGATTGGAAAAAAAATTACACTGAAAAATTGTTGATTAAAGGTACTACAAATTTGAAACTGCATTTGTAAATCAATCAATATTTGTTAAACAAAATGTCCCCATTTAGAGATAGAGGTTCAGAGGGGCTCTGCGCGGGACGCGGGCGGCAGTCGCCCGTGAGCATTGAGACGGGATGGCTGTGTCGCTCGCTGGTCCGCTCCGGCTATCGACCGAGTATGCGCATACGTATGTGTTAGTGCGAATATTTATGAACTTATTGTATTAGTGTGCGTTTATAGACGAGCTTGCTGCAGAGAGTCCAAATCGATTGTGCGCGTAGGCGCTTTATTGTTGAGTTGTTCTTTGATGTACAATTATTAATACTTTTTTACATTGACAATTACATACAAATTAACAATTTACAATATAAACTAAAAAAATGTAAATGTAAAATATAACATAACATCACGACTGTATTCCCTGAAGGGTTAGGCAGAGGTGTACCTATGGTGTTAAAAAATTTACTTTAGAAACTTTAAGAGGTGTTTTAGACCATCGAACTGAATAACTTTTACTTTGGGACATACATTGATATCGCGAAAAAAAAAATCTGTTGTTCCATAGTAAACTTTAATACCTACTGTTCTAAACTGTATGGGACAGCTGTTTTTTTTTTCGCGATTTCAAAGTTAAAGTAAAAGTTATTCAGTTTGATGGTCTAAAGCACCTCTTAAAGTTTCTAAAGTTAATTTTTTTTAAATCACTAAAATTTGTTTAGTCCTGTCAAACGAGCATTTCCCATTCTGAAATAGACTAAGGTGACACAACTTAACTATATTTTAGTTTGACAGCACTAAGATTGCACTGAGTTATTAGTTTAGTGAAAATGGCAATTTTGCTATTCTGAATTTGACGTTTTTCACCTAAAAATTTAGATTATCCAACTAAATCAGTCTATTTTTAAACGCGATTAAAAAGGAGTGGAATAAAATTAGTTGGCATGAACACACACTTCACACACTTCAGCTGCAAAAACTGTATCTTTTTTTTTATTTTGCTTATATCTCGAAAACGGTGCGTCCTAGCGCAAAAATAATGGAAATTTCGACCCCCTCTGCCACCCGTAAACCCATATGCCCCTACTCATAGGTAATATTTAATCATATTTTCTATACAAAAAGTTTAAAATTCCATACAAAACACCTCAAGGCTGCCCCCACCGCGCGCCTCTGTCTCTAAAAAAATTCACGGGGTAGAGCAAACAAGTACCACGTCGGTCGCGACGTGACTGTCAAATTCAATTTTAGATGTGTCAAAATTATTTTTTAATTTAGAGAATTTTTTTCGCAGAATAGCTTTTAGATTCTCATAGCCAAAAGTAAGGAATTTTAGTCGTAGTTTAGTTAGTTTAGTTCGGTGTACAAGAGAATCGGCACCAAATATTTTCTTAAGTTACGTAGGTAAGAAGGTTAAGAAATAAATCTTGATTGGTGCCGATTCTCTTGTGCACCGAACTAAACTATCACTAAAATTACTTGCTTTTTGGCTATGAGAATCTGAGATTCTGCAAAAAAATATCTCTAAATTAAAAAATAACTTTGACACATCTAAAATCTAATTTGCGTCGCGAACTCGCGACTCCACGTGGTACTTGTTTGCTCTACTCTGTGATTTTTTTTAGGTCCAGAGGCGCGCAGGGGGGCAGCGTCGACGTGTTTTGTATGGAATTTTTAACTTTTTGTATGGAAAATACGAAAATTTGTTACCTTTGTGTTGGGGTAAAGGGGTTTAAGAGCTTCCTAAAGGGGGTCGAAATTTTCATTATTTTTGCGATAGGACGCACCGTTTTCGAGTTATAAGCAAAATAAAAAAAAAGATACAGTACTGTTTTTGCACCTGAAGTGTTGGTGTGAAGTTTAGTTCATGACAACTAATTTTTATAATCCATTCCTTTTCAATCGCGTAAAAAAAAATAGTCAAATTTAGTTTGAATAATCAAAATTTTTAGGTGAAAATCGTCAAATTCAGAATAACAAAATTCCCTGTTTCACTAAACTACTAAGTTAATAACTCATTGCAATCTTAGTGCTGTCAAACTTCGGTGGCAGTGACCTCTCGCGTCCGGCCCTGGTCCAGGCCATGGTGCGGAGCGAGAGGGCATGGCAAGCCGTCACCTCCTTCTGCGAAGCAGTAATGCTCGCGAAAGAGGAGGCGGAGTGCGCGAGGGAGTGGCAAAGGCCGCGCCCTACCAGCCCTAGCCGCCGCCGCCGTAGGAGACGTCCCGGGCGTCGGGAATTGACTGCGACTGGACTGGAAAGGGCTAGGCATCAACATCAATGGCGAGTATATCACTAACCTTCGGTTTGCCGACGATATAGTTATCATGGCTGAGACCATGGAGGACCTCAGTATAATGCTCGATGACCGCAGTAGAGCCTCCAAAAGAGTGGGTCTTAAAATGAACATGGACAAGACAAAGGTCATGTCAAATGCCTATGTAACACCCGCCCTCATAAAGATCGGTGACGCTACGCTCGAAGTTGTAGACGAGTATGTTTACCTAGGACAAACTGTCCAGCTAGGTAGGTCCAACTTCGAGAAAGAGGTCAATCGTCGAATCCGACTCGGCTGGGAGCGTTCGGGAAACTATGCAATATCTTCTCGTCCCACATACCACAGTGTTTCAAGACGAAAGTCTTTGACCAGTGCGTGTTGCCAATGATGACTTATGGCACTGAAACGTGGTCGCTCACAATGGGTCTTATCAGAAGGCTAAAAGTCACCCAAAGAGCAATGGAGAGGGCTGTGCTTGGAGTTTCCCTACGTGATCGAATCAGAAATGAAGAGATCCGCAGGAGAACCAAGGTAACCGACATAGCCCGAACAATTGCCAAACTTAAGTGGCAATGGGCAGGACATATTGCTCGCAGAACAGATGGCCGATGGGGCCGAAAGGTTCTGGAGTGGCGACCACGTACCGGAAGACGTAGCGTTGGAAGGCCTCCCACAAGATGGACCGATGACCTAGTAAAGACCGCAGGAATTCGCTGGATGCGGGAAGCACAGAATCGGTCGAAGTGGCGATGCTTGAGGGAGGCCTATGTCCAGCAGTGGGCGTCTTTCGGCTGATATGATGATGATAATGATGATATGCTGAGTTATAGGGGTTTATGGATTTCATAAAGGGGGACGAAATTCACATTATTTTTGCGATAGGACGCACCATTTTGCGATAAGAAAAACCTTCTCCCATCACACATAAAGGCAATGCTTGTACAGTCCCTAATATTTCCCATAATTGACTATGATGATGTGTGTTACTATGACCTGCACCCTAAAAAGATTGCCAGTCCATTGCTTCATAAGTTCGACAAAAAAAATTAAGCAGATTCTTTTTGTCGAACTTATGAAGCAATGGACTCACAATCTTTTTCAATTGGTTTCAATTTAAAATTGAGTTTGCGTTTCGTAATTAGGGTGCTGAATGCAGATCTTCTCAATAACTAGACCGCCTTCTTAATAACTGCATTCTGCATGTTTCGTTTTCTCCTCTTCTGATCGTTATTTCTCCTCTACCGATCGTTATGTCTCCTGACAAAGTTTATTCTGTTTATTATGTATAATATGTATTTATTAATTATAATTTATTCTTGTATTTTTTTAGTTATTTTCGTGTTATCAATTGATTGATTGTGTATTACGTAATTAGGGTACGGGGCACGTGCCCCGGGCGACACCGTTAGGGGGCGCCAAATTCGAGCATGACAGACAAGTGCACCACCCAGCGCACCGCAACTTTGCAACAAATGAGACGCGCAACAATTATAATCTTTCTCTGAGGGTGGTGCACTGAGGAAATTACTGATTAGCGTAGGTTTAGGTCGTCAAACGGTCTGAGCGGGTTGTGAGTACTTGTGAGCGGGCGCAGTTGTATTCTACCAGGAACTCGATGAGCGTTTCTGTGGTCTATTTTTTAAGTTTTGCGGTGCCGGGCGTCTTGCTTCAACGCCGACGACGCCTGTGACACGACTTACTTTAACTTTTACCACAGTTTTGGCGCCCCTGTTGGATTGGCGCATTTTCGATCGATTTTTGATTAATGTGTTTATTATGCCTAAATTTTCGAGCTCGCTTCGCTCGCTCTTGCAACCTAGTAAAGTAACTCCTAAAGCAAAAATCCAACTTATCTCAGGCAGAGTGAATAAGGCTAATCAAAATAAATGTCTGACACGTACTAGTACTAGTATATTTAAAAAAAAAACGGTTTTTTTTTAAGAAAAAAAAAAACGATTCAGGGTCAGGCGATAGGTTTTGCCCCGCCTCGAAAGATCCGTTCCGTTCTAGATCCGGGACTGCCCCTACCAAATATCACTCAACGCGCTTAAAGAAGTTTTTCCTAAAAAAAAAAACTATGATACCTACAAAAAATTTCTACAGTCAAAGGCCGATTCTCTTGTACACCGAACTAAACTAACTACAATCACTAAAATTCCTTACTTTTGGCTATGAGAATCTTAAAGCCATTCTGACAAAAAAAATCTCTGAATGAAAAAAATATTTTGACACATCTAAAATCGAATTTGACAATCGCGTGACGACTCCACGTAGTACTTGTTTGCTCTACCCCGTGAATTTTTTTAGAGCCGGAGGCGCGCAGGGGTTGGCAGCCTCGACGTGTTTTATATGGAATTTTTCACTTTTTGTATGGAAAATATGAAAAATTATTACCAACATGTTGGGATATAGGGGTTTAAGAGTTTCCTAAAGGGGGTCGAAAATTTCATTATTTTTGCGATAGGACACACCATTTTCGAGATATAAGCAAAAGAAAAAAAAATACGATACTGTTTTTGGACTGAGGTCGAAGTGTTGGGGTTTTAGTTCATGCCAACTTACTTTATTCCACACGTTTTTAATCGCGTTTAAAAATAGTCAGATTTAGTTGGATACACCAAATTTTTAGGTGAAAAACGTCAAACTCAGAAGAGCAAAATTGCCATTTTCACTAAACTAATAACTCAGTGCAATCTATTTTTAGTCTAGTTTAGAGGCATTTGTGACAAGAGAATCGGCACCAAAATATAACTAGCAGACCCGGTAGGCAGACGTTGTCATGCGACAACAGCGCCTCCCAACAGCGCGTCCAACTATAGCTAAGAACCATCCAAGTGACACAAAAAGAATTGAAAAAAAAACATCTAAATCAGTCAAGCCATTTAGCATAAGAAGAATTACAAACACACGCACACCGATATTTTATTTATTGCCAGGAATGTTCTTAAAAAACAAACAAAGTATTTAAAATAATATGCGGGTCAAAATATGGTAGTCGGCGTACAATTTCAGATTTGCCTACGATTTCTTCTCTTAGGATTAGGAATCTTAGGCAAAAAATGCGACATACGTGCGCATGTCTGCGCCTTTGTCTAGTCTTTGATCGTCGTTTTAGTGTAGTGCGCCACCGTTGCACGTTTTACGTATTGGAGAGTAGGGCGTTTAGCTCCGCCCACATGCACAAGGTCAGTGAGCCTACTATACACCTTAACATGATTGCCAGTCGGCTGGACTGTGCTTACATCAGTCATTGCTGCGTCATTTCTTATGGAATGGCGCAGTAGTGATTGTTGAGTTTTCTTTTATATGTTTTATTCTGTTTAATTTTAAGTATTACTAACACTAGTCTATATGAACATTGTTACTAACAAAATGGACACCATGGTCTGAAAATAAAGTATTTAATTTAATTTAAGCCTTAAGTCGATGTACATCGTAATGTTTCGATAAAACAAATAAACCTTAAACAATTTTTAAACACGTCTAAACATGACGTCTTGCGTCGACGACGTTTAAAAAATTTAAGACCTTGTTTTTCCGTATCTAGTAAATGTTTTTGTGTAAAGAAAATAAGTGTTCAAGTTCTTTTATGTCGTCAGTTTTTGAACAAAACAAGGTATTTTTACGATAAAAAATAAAGAGGAAGGAAGTTGGCTCCACTTTGTAGTACAATACTTAAGTTTTTTGCGAATTTATTCTGAGGAACTATTTATCTTGGGACTTAAACATAACTGGCGAAATGTGGGTGCACTATGGGCACACTTTTGCCTAACCCTTCAAGAAAACAAGGCGTGATGTTATTTTATGTATAGTCTGAGGAAGTAACAATTTCTGCCGACAAACAGTATACATAAAAAAAAATCATATTTGTATTCGAGAAATAAGTCGTATTCGGGTTGAGATGACGGCTGAGCTGTCACTGACCCGTATTAGTAAGGTACAAGCACATGAGTAATACCTAGAGGCTAATCTTAGACAAACGATCTACGAGGCACTGCTATAATAGACATAGGTAATTAACTGTTTAACACCAGTTAGGATATTATTCCAAAATTCAACAAAAGCGAAAAAATCTTCAGCCCCCTTTACTCAGCACTAACAAACTATCAAGCAAGCACTCCTCACGATTGGCAAGTATACGGCATAGTGACTCCAAACACAACATAACGGCACAGAACTGCTGTGCCTTGTTTACACAGGGACACGCTCCTTGTAAACTTGTGTCAACACTCACTCGCGTTGTCGCCTTAATATTTGATGCTCGGAAAATAAAATCGAAGACGTTGATTTGTTAGTTTAAGCAAATTGGAACGTTGGTCAGTTTGGAGGCTCGTTTGCATAGGAAAGTAAAACTGTCTACAAAGGTTTGCCATGTTTCTACTGACAGCACAAACTATCACATGATTTTATGCTGTTTATTATTGCTTCGTTTATTGCATCGGCTTGGGGTCGCTTTATTGCAAGCTTTACAGGTTTCTAAGCAATTAATAGTGTTTGTTTAGGTTCGTTTCCGTATCCCTTATTATGTTTAGCACTTGTGAATACATGTCTACGCTAGGGTAGTAACTATACTTATAGCTCATCATTTCAACCGAAATACCACTGCTGAACATAGGCCTCCCCCAAGCACCGCCACTACGACCGGTTCTGTATTTCCCGCATGCAGCGGCTTCCTGCGGCCTTCACAAACCACCTTGTAGAATGTCTTCCAACGCTATGTTTTCCGGTACGCGGTCGCCACTCCAGACCCTGTCCCCATCGGCCATATGTTCTGCGAGCAATGTGCCTGCCCTCTCCCACTTAACTTTGGCAATAGCTGTATGAGCTTAAAGCTTTGTGCAGAACAGCGCGACTTGTCGCGCGACGCGACACCGGTTATTGTTATACAGTGAAGTTTTCTTAGAAATTGTATTGTTCGTGTCGCGCTGGTCTGCAAAAGCCTTAAATTGCAACAGTCTAGTTCGATCGACAGTGAACTTTACTGTGTGTGTTTTACTTTACAAACTGGACTGTTCACTCTACCAATGTAAACGCGCTCATATATACCTAAAGGCCGTTGACGATAAATTCTAGTAGTATGTTTGTTTATCCTTTAGACACGTGTTCAGGTGACCCTCGCCTTTAGGTACCAGAAGGATAGTGCCCCTAGTATTTACTCAACGTATTTATTCATTCATGGGTACTAAGTACGATTACCTAGTGAATTATTGTAATGGAATATTTAATAGCATTGGTGTAAAGAATTGGGTTCCACAATGACCCAGAATGCTATCATATATCAACTACCCTTAAAATGTTGACATTCCACTGACATATTATGAAAGACACGGGAGATAAGAGCTGTCAAATTAGACTATAAACTTATAACACCCCTTCGTTTTCCGTCGGGGGTTAAAAATGGAGCCGAAAACACGTGAAGTTGATATGTTTAGTTTGACAGCTGTCACTGGCCTGAGTTTTTCATTTACATTAGAGTAAAAGATGTCAAAACACTTATTTTAATTAAGTCTCAAACTAAAGCAGAACCTCAAAAGCAACAATAAAAATAAGAAATAAAATCATTTCGATGCTTACATCTGTTCTGAAACAACTTTGTGAAAGCCTTCGATTTGCGCTGAAATATTCTATTGTACTCAAAGTTCTTACAACTCGAACACTTGTGTAGTTATTGAAAGTTTAAACTGTAACAGCTCGCGAAACAAAAGAATCGCTTTTCGCAATATTTAAAGAAGCAGGCACATCATTGTAACGAGCCTGCGGCGTTCGTGCAAGAAAGACAAAAGAAAAAGTTTTGTTGACATTAAAACTATCGACCTTCGGGATAATATAAAATGACAATCGATCACAATGGTTTTCATTTTGACAGTTCAGCCACGTTTATTGCGTTTTTACGATGTTGACCAGACGAATTTTCCAAACCTATGGAGCAATGGTTTAGGAATATGCTTCATAACCCTTATCAACTGATTCGGCTTAGATTTAAATTTTTTCCGCGCAATATAACCAGACATTCTGTAGCATACTTTAAAAGTAGAACTGAGTTTTATAACATAGATTTGAATGAAAATAACACAATGCAAAAAAGTCTCAATATAATTTATTATTTTCTCGAATTAGGCAACGTATGACATAAATGGTTTCACTACTCCCGTCCGTGGCGTCATTACGGTGAGATTATGATACCACAAGAATTTGCGGCTTATTGGTGACTCGCCCGAAAAAACTGGTACGAATCCGGACGAATCGACCATTTTAATAAATATTAGTTTTTCTTGAAGCGATTCGTACGAATTCAATTTATATGCGGAGGAATCGATAACTCCAACAAAACGTAGTAGTAAAGTACACTGGTGCACAGAAGTGGTTAGGGTAATATATAATTATATTGAAATAAACAAGATGAAAAATGAATAAGTAGCATAATTAACTTGAGACTGTGAAAATAAAACAGGGTGGCGATTTATTCACCTGCATCCGTCAAGGGGGCCATTCTACCTGTCATAATGATCAACAATCTTTCGCTATGAAATACATAGACGACGGGTCAAAAAAAAAATTGCTTCGAAATAATCCTGTTGTTTATGACTATTAGGAATTTGTAATTATTTTCCCCGAGTCGGATATAAGTTTCATAATTATAGCGAAAGTTGTTTAGTATGACCCAAGGTTGATATGATTTTAATCACCAAGTGATTTTTTTAAATCGTTGATTTAGATTAGTAAGTACCTTTTTTAATGCAACAAAATCAACCAATTTTAAGTTGTTGATTTTCTTATTTTTTTATTGTTGATTTTTTGTTTGAATGCTATGTGACAAATATTGATAATTTTAGAAGAACTGCAATGTTGATACTTTTTTTAATTTTATAATTAATATAAACAAACCATGTTTTTTTTTAAATTATAACCATCTTTATTAATGAAAAAATATGGGCAAATTAAATAAATTTAAAAATTTGACTAAAATCAAATTAATCCGATTTAAATATAATAAATTCGATTATTTTGATTTTATTGAAAAAGTCATGATTTTTATCAACCCTGGAATCACCCCCTTGATGGATGACTGATTAAAATCATCTCAACCCTGGGTGATTCTACATGACGTCATCTATATTATAAAAGGAGAAACTGACTCACTGACTGACATATCAACGCAGAGCCGAAACTACTGGGACTAGAAACGTGAAATTTTGCACACAGCTTCCTTTTATAACGAGGTAGGGGAGCACTAAGAAGGGATTTTTGGAAATTCGGCTTTTAAGGGGGTGAAATGGGGGTATTATTATTGTATGAAAAATTTTATTACTCGAGTTTATAAACTTGAATCTTGGCACAACCTTACTAAAAGTACTAGGCTTGCATGAGTTCACAATATAGTATTTCATCATTAGATGTTGTGCACAATGTCTAAGTAGTAACCTAACAAAAAGTACTAGGCTTGCATGAATTCACGATAGTATTCAATCATTACGTTATGCTACTCATATAATTTGGATGAGCAGACAGATAGTTTTTAACCTGAGTTAATACAGATAATTTTTATCCCAGTAGTACGTTTTCGTGGGATAGTTTCCGACTTCCACTCGAGCAAAGCCGTGGGAAAAAGCTAATACTAAATAACTTTCGTTATGAAACTTATATCCGACTCGGGGAAAATAATTACAAATTCCTTTACAACAGGACTATTTCGATGCATTTTTTTTGTTTTGACGAGTCCGTTATGAATTTCATAGCGAAAGTTGTTCAGTATGGCAGGTAGAATGGCCCACTTAACGGATGTATAAATCGCCACCCTGTATTATTTTCACAGTTTCAAGTTAATTATGCTACCTTTTAATATGAATAATAATTAAATTTTTCATCTTGTTTATTTCAATATATTATATTTCACCCTAACCTCTTCTGTGCACCAGTTTACTTTACTACTACGTATTGCTGGAGTTGTCGATTCGTCCACACGATCAAAATTCGTACGAATCGCCTCAAGAAAAATTCATAATTATTAAAATGGTCGATTCGTCCGAAATCGTACGAGTTTATTCGGGCGAGTCACCAATAAGCCGAATTTGCGACACAAATAACTGAGTAGGTGATTCGCTGCAACACACTAATTAACAGGCTGGTTCAAATTTACGTCAGTATCCGAAAATGCCCCAACTCGAAACGTAAAAAAAATCGCGGAACATACTTCTGCCAGCGAAAGTGGAGCTTCAGAAATTCATCCTTATAATTTTTTGTAGTGGATAATTTTCAGTTTTTTTTGTGGCATAATCGTACAATATTCTGTTACTTTAGTCTTGAGTCGTGACTGATCGATGAACGAATGATGAGCATCATCGTACATTTTACATTCATTGTCGAAATACCTAGGTGATCTCTTGTCCAAGTGGCGCCAGCTGGTGGCGGGACTTTTCATGTAAACCTTCATTCCGTCGAATGCCACAACCATACCGCGAAGTCCCTAAGCCCCCTTTCTGTAACAGGCAGATTTTATTTGGCATCTTGCCCACCCGCTTGTATTACAAATACTTGTAACGTTATTCATATATTGGACGACACTTAGTTTTTATGAGCTTCTATGAATAGCTATGGGGATTGTCACTTATTAAGGATCTGCGTGGTTTATTTGGCTTTAAAGATTTGTCGAGTTTAATAATATGTGTTGTGCAAATATTTCACCGGATCTAAACGTACGCTGTGTGCAGACTGACTCAAGACTATCCGACATCGTTCAGTGATATTACTTTAATAATATAAATAATAATATATTTTTAGTGATATTTATTTTAGAAGTAGGTATGTATGTTTTATTTACATAAGTGAATAGATTTTTTGGAAATACATTAGACGACGTATATTTACTAACCTAATCTGCTGAACTGTTTTTAAAGAGTCATAAAGAACCCATTAAGAGAACGACATGTGTTTCACCTCTCAACGAGGCATCCTCAGGATGACGATTGACTTGTTGCGAGCCCGGACACGATGCTTGCAAAGACCACTTTGCGTTCAGCTGAGGATGCCTCGTACACCGAACTGCATAGAAAAAAATACATCACAAGACCTATAATTATCTTCATGGAAGAAAAAAACATGTTGCGTCGACTCCAAATAAATTGGGATACGGGCAGGAGAATGATGATGAACACCTATATTGTAACAAGATGACGTCACAATCCGAAAGAACCCGAGCAAACCCGAATATGCACGAACTAATAGCAACTCATAAACAAGATTAAGTTAGCTACTTAGCTAAAAGCAGGAATTATGACGGTATTATAACATAATCATGCTTCTAATGCTATTCCTTTGTTTACAATTATTATTATCGTGAAACAAAGCGTCGGACGAAATTAGAGAATTTAGCGAATCACTGACTTGCTGTGGCAATTCGATTTTTATTCAATACACCATAGCTCTCTAGATGGCGTTACTCTGTTTAAATGCAAGCTATGGTTTTGTTACCGCTAATAGTATAAAAGACAGAAATATTTTCGAATAAATGAGTTCAATATACAAACAGTTTGGAGTTTCATTTCGTGAACAGTGCTGACATATGGTGCCGAAACCAGGGAACTTCAGGGAAGTGCGTGAGTAAAGTGAACTAAAAGTGATATTAATCTGACTAAAGTGATAACTGGGACTTATAAAAAAATATCGTGCGTGAACTTAAAAGAATTTGTGATTCGTTTAGGACTTAGAAAAATTTTGTGGCAAACGGCAAAACACTTAGAATATTAATTATGTTAAAAAGTACTTAGAAAAATTTCGTGGCAAAAAAAACTTAATAATTAAAAAAATGGAGAAATTGTTTTTGAAGCAAGAGGATATGTACGAGCATATGAACAAGGCCTATTCAAATTATAAAAAAACGCCTAAAGAGAGACTTAAAGTATCTTATATCGAAGCAAGACTAGAAAATTTAGAAAAACTATTTGAAAGTTTTGCGAACGTCCATAGTGAAATAGTCGGAAGTGTTAAAAGAGAAGATAAACCGAAAGTAGCTTATTTCACGGAAGATGTTTATTTTCAATTTGAAGAGATTTACACTGACTATAAGACAAGGATGAAAGAAGATCTCATGACTTATGGTGTAAAAACTAGTTCGTCTCAAATCAACAAATCTGATGAATTGAGTCTATCAAGTACTAAAGTTAAATTACCGCAAATTCAACTACCGAAATTTTCTGGATTATATGAAGAATGGCAAACCTTTTATGATATGTTTATATCATTGATTCATCAAAATACATCTTTGAGTGGTGTGCAAAAATTACACTATTTGAAGAGTAGTCTGACGGGTGAACCAGAGACCCTTCTCCAAAACTTCTCAACCACAAACTCAAATTATGAAGAAGCTTTTAATCAACTTACTCGCCGTTATAATAATAAACGTTACATTTGCAACGAGATTATGAAGCGCTTGTTTTCGCAACGTAATGCCACTGATTCAGCGAGTTCAATCAAACAACTTCTGGACACTACATCATCATCTCTCAAATCATTGGAAAACATTGGAATTAGTACCAATTCCAGTTCGTGTGAGGTCTTCATAAACTTCTTGGTTTTATCACGTCTTGATTTAGAGTCACGTAAATTATGGGAAATCCAAGTTAGTCAATTAGATCCGGATGAATTGCCATCTTGGGGACAACTCGTCAAGTTTTTAGAAACCAGATTCCGAACATTAGAGATGATAAGTGGCGACAAACCTACAATTAAGTCTCATAGCACGCACCCCAATGCAACTAAACCTAAAGTTTTTCACTCTACCACGCAAGATATTAATCAAAAATCAATTCCAAACTGTACGAGTTGTGAAGGTCAGCACTTGCTTTATCAATGCAAGCAATTCGGACAGCAGTCTCCTCAAGAGAGATCAGAGTTTATTCAATCAAAGAGACTGTGCTTCAATTGTTTTGCACCAACACATTCAGTAAAAGAATGCCGATCATCTACATGCTGCCGTCGCTGCGGCAGACGTCATCACACATTGCTTCATTTTGAGAGAACTGATGCAGCTGAAAATTCAGCTTCCAGCATCGAGAAAAGCAATACAATTAACCCAGAACCGAGCAAAGAGACTGAAGAAAGAGTGGTAGCCCATTTGATTACAGAAAAAGTTGAGAGAGAGATGCTATTGGCTACGGCTGTGGTCAAAGCATATTCAACAAATGGCTACTCACAAGTTGTGCGGGTTCTAATCGATCCATGCTCAGAAGGTTCGTTTATTACTGAGGCTACTGCACAATCATTAGGTTTGAAGAGTGTGTGCATAAATGGTCTAGTCTCTGGAATTGGAGATAGTCTAACAAGATCAAATAACATGGTGTCGCTTACTGTGGAGTCAATTCAAAATAAAAATGCAAAGTACTCGCTAAAAGTCGATGCATATGTATTGAGAAAACTGACATCATTTCTTCCTACTTGTCGAACGACAATAACAGACTGGCTAGATATAGAGAAAGTTCATTTAGCTGATCCAAATTATGGATCACCTGCTAAAATCGACATGATTTTGGGGGTTGGAGTATATGAAGAAATAATTCTAGAAGGATTTATGAGACATCCATCAGGGAAAGGTCCAATAGCGCAAGAGACACGATTTGGATGGATTTTGTCAGGTCGAGTAAGACCTGAATCAGCTTCTGTGAACTCCCAGATTATTAACTGTCACATACGAGTAAGTGAAGACGAAGTACTAAAACAATTTTTGGAAATAGAAAGAGAACCAGATGCAATAGCAAAGAAATTTACGAAGAAAGAAATTAAATGCGAACAAATTTTTGAAGCTACTACTAAGAGGGACGATAAAGGACGATATGCACTTAAATTGCCACTTGAAGAAGATAATCCAAAATGTGTTGCAGGAAAATCAAAGGAGATAGCTTCACGCAGATTTAAATTTTTGGTGACGAAGTTGCTAAAAAATCCATTGTTGTGTGAAGAGTACAAAAGGGTGATCGACGGATATAAAAAACCTCTTGATATCAACAATCCACTACGTACGCTATGCCCTATTATTGATGAGAAGGAAGTGTTAAGGGTTGGTGGTCGCATTAAAGAATCTAAAATCAAATTAGATACAAAACAGCCAGTTATTTTGCCTAGTAATAGCCACCTTACTAAACTATTAATAATTGACGCTGATTATAAAACTATACACGGAGGCCCACAAATTATGTTACATTATTTACGATACAAATATTGGGTAATACGAGCCAGAGAACGGATGAAGAAATTCTACCGAGAATGTATAAAATGTTTAAGATATTCGAGCCAAAATAATCAGCAGCTCATGGGTCAGTTACCAAAAACCAGACTTATGTCTTCAATACCTTTTGCGGCTTCTGGAGTTGATTTCATCGGATTTTTCAACATTCGATTTTCACCTGGAAGAGGTTCCAAATCGTATAAGGGATATATATGCTTGTCGACGCGAGCTATACCCATCGAGACGGTACCGGATTTAACCTCTAAGGAGTTTATTGCCGCATTTCGTCGATTTGTATCACGACGAGGCCAGTGTGTGAATTTATATAGTGACAATGGGACCAATTTTGTGGGAGCCGACATAGAGCTGAAGGAGATGTTAAATCACGCAAAATCGAAGCTTCCCACAGAAATTGCTCAAATATTAGCCAATGACGGAACCACTTGGTATTTTATTTCCCCACACGCCCCTAACTTCGGTGGACTATGGGAGGCGAGCGTGAAGTCGGCTAAATCACATTTGAAGAGAGTGATCGGAGATTCTGCTCTTACTTTTGAGGAACTGTCAACAGTGTTGAGTCAGATAGAGGCGTGTCTTAATTCTCGCCCAATTTCATACATGAGTGACGATGCTACCGACCCACAGCCATTAACTCCTGGACATTTTTTAGTGGAAGAGCAATTGGTAGCCATTCCAGATGAAAATCTATCAGACATTCATGTAACCACAGGTCAACGATGGAAGATGACACAGAAAATGGTGAATGACTTTTGGAAAAAATGGTCAGAAGAATATTTGGTTGGTCTAAACCAACGATACAAGTGGTCAAATGAAAAACCCGACATTGAGAAGGACGACATTGTCGTTATTAGGGATCACAATCTACCGCCAACAAAGTGGCTGCTAGGTAGAGTTGTTCAGAAGCACCCGGGTCATGATGGAATCACGAGAGTACTTACACTAAAAACGAAGAATAGACTTATCAAACGTCCTTTAAATAAATTATCTATTTTGCGCATGACAGTTAATTCTTAAGTAATGTGTCAATTTCTTCTAATTACTTATTTTGTTTTTATTCGTAACGCCTAGTCATAACGGTGGGCGGTCTATTTGAGTGAATGTTTTGTTCTAGTTTTTTAACACATAGATTTTAATTTAATCTTGTTTAGTATTAAAAGGACAAGTCCTTTGGTGGGCGGAATGTCTAATCGTAATCTACCTCAAAAGGAAATACACGATTTTTATTCAATACACCATAGCTCTCTAGATGGCGTTACTCTGTTTAAATGCAAGCTATGGTTTTGTTACCGCTAATAGTATAAAAGACAGAAATATTTTCGAATAAATGAGTTCAATATACAAACAGTTTGGAGTTTCATTTCGTGAACAGTGCTGACAGTAAGGATTCGCACTATGTGAAGTTTTGTTGCGGTTGAATGCCAAAATAGCAAAATCGCGTGTGCGCGAGCATCAATATTTAAATAACTTGACATACAGGGTCCTATTATCTTACTTTAATCAGTCTTAACTTAGTTAATTGACTCAGGTGTGACTTTGCGAAAATCCATTATAAAATACAATAGACGACGTATATTTAGTAACTTAATCCGCTTAACTGCTCTTAAACAGTCTTAGGGAACCCTGTAAGAAATCGACACGTGTTTCGCCTCTCAACGAAGCATCATCAGGATGACGATTGACTTGTTGTGAACTCGGACACGACGTGTTGCCACGACAAGAGCTGAACGCAAAGTGAGGTACAACCAGGCCCAGGAATAAAGGAGACCTTTTCCAAGGTCACCTTTGTTGCTATTGTTTGCTTATCGCACTGATAACGATCCTAGCCGAGGTGGGCCGAGCAGCGATCCTATATAAGTGGGGTTGTCAGGCGGTTGTAGCTCTCTTGGGATGACTGATAGACTATCTAAATGGTAACAAACCATTTAGATAGTCTGTCAGACATCCCAAGTTCAGAAGTTTAACACACAAAAAACGCTGCGTTCAAGACACCCAGTGCGTCGACACAACCGCTGAGCCGTTTTCATTATTAACAAGTTGCCTACATTACCTGATTACTTTCTAAACTGAAAACAGACATTATTATCACTATTGTATGCGAAATAGTTTCGCTTTGAGTTTCACACAGAATTACGCCTGGGATTGAAAACGGAATGAGCAAAATTACGACGTTAAACTATGAAACTGCCATCATAAAATAATTATACCTTAGAATATATTTTTATGTAATAAGTTTGGAAACAGGGCGACACGATGACCTCTCTACGGGATACAAACTTTTTACAAAAAAACAAGAAACAAAAAAAAAAAAATAACTTTAATTTCAGAACCCGGTGTTGGTCGGAGTTTCTTGCCCATTCTTCTCCATACGAAAACTACCTTTTGGAAGGGGCGGTAGAATCAATACTTTATTTTGTAAATTTTGACGTTCAAAAGTGCCTTCAAGGGCCTATTTGAAATAAATGATTTGACTTTGACTTTGACTTTGACTTTGGTTTTGAATTTTCATTTTTTGTCACCTACTTACGATGTTGAAGTTATTTTTCACTTGGTAGTTTTTATTTGGAAGTTGGTTGTTTTTTTTTTTGTAAAATGTTTTTATTTTTCACTTTTTTGTTGTGGTATAGGTATCCCACATAAATTCAAATATCACTACCTGCTATGTAAATAGCAGTGACAGGAACTTATCATCATATTATCATCCACTAAGTGGGAAAAATACGTATTATTGAAGCTAATTCAAAAACTATCGAAGCAAATTTAATGAAAGAAGAATGCCCATTTCTCACCTATGTATAGAAACGAAATAAATCTTAAAATTCTAAAAATAAATAAAATAAATTTATTGTTTATTAATTACGCTTATCACAATGTTAAAAGAAACGCAGGAAAAAAAGATTTTTTAATATTTCTATTATCTTTATTCTACGTCAAGGGTAAACATATTACCATGTTTTGAACGCACCTCAATTACCCTTTTTGACGACGTTCCATTTAACACATTGCTACTTGATTTTATTCAACTCTGTTTCTGAGTTTTATTTATTATTTTACGTTGTATTTAATCAGTAAGTAATTCTTTATTAGTCTTTGTATAATACAGATTAATTAAAAATACATATTAAATAATCATGCAGTATGTAATCGAGTTCGCACGAGTGAAACGGATTTTTTTGACATTTGACAGTTCTACGATTGGCGTCGGCGTAGTCCTTCGTTGTTGCGTTTGCATCTCGTTGTGTACTGTGCCATTTTGTGTGTGTTACTTACACAACACAAGCAACTGTCTCAACCAAGCAAGTGTTCCTATTTTAGACTAAACTTCGAGCCTTAATAATTATTTCTAGCACATTTATTTCTACCGTAACGAAAAATCTTAACCTAAAAAGTAACATTAATATTTTTTGGCCCTCGTAGCGTTTAAATTGTAAAAAGGACTATACATTATTTTCTAAACTTACAGGTAGTATTTCTACTATACCTTATAACTATACATACACTTTCATTACCAGGTTTTTAAATGTGTGGGAAGTGGCCATTGTTCTTTATATGAAACCACCTCGGGAGCATACTCTTTCAAACAAAAAAAAAAATTTTTATATCGGTCTAGAATTGCCGGAGAAATCGGTGAAAATAAATTAAATATGAATGGAAATCAAATGGAAACTTATGCACGTATAATTTATTTAAAACTAGCTGCGCCCCGCGGTTTCACCCGCATAAGTCTCGATCCCGTAAGAATATCGAGATAAAAAGTATCCTATGTCCTTACTTAGAACATGGTCTACCGATATACCAAATTTCATTCAAATCCGTTAAGTCAATTTAGCGCGAAAGCGAAACAACCAAACAAAGAAAACTCTTTCGCATTTATAATTATCATTTGTTAGGCCATCAAAATTACTTTAACTGCTTACAATATTGGTTAACAGACCTAATTTTTGAGTACTCCATTGCAATGTCTCACGTGCCAGTAAATTATCTAATATCCTTCAAACTGTATATGTAGCATTGGCGGCAGAAATATCTTCGAGGAAAATAGGGATTCCAAAAAAAGACTTTAAATAATAGCGGTTTTAGGTTTGACTAACAGCTTAGATTTCTATTGACCTTTGAAAAAACACAACAGAAGGAATATAACAAAAGATCAAATAACATTTATATCAGTGAACAAAGTTAGATTTACGATCCAACGTCAGAAATATTAAGAATTTTTTCTTACAATTTAATTTTTCATCTGCCCTTCATCATTTTTTCACCTGTCTGTGTAGGAGTCAAATGATAATGATTGATCATCGCGAAAGTGAGAAATGGCAACGTGATCATTTATAATAAATCTTTTGACGTGTATATTTTTATTGGGTTTAGTGGTAAAAAGTAGAAAGACCTAGTTTTATTATTAGAACAGAAAAAGAAAAAAAAAATTAAGAAGAAAACTATTAGTGTGTCTTTGAAAAATTGAAGCCATGATTTTTTAAGTAAATGCCTAAGTATTTTTTTAATCTTATTATTATGAATTAATTAAATTTAGTTAGTCATAATTAATATTATTTAGTTACGGGTCGTCAGAAGCTTGAAAGTCTACCAATCTTACCAAGGGGTATCGTATTACCCAGTTACTGGGTTGTGGAGGTCATATACTATAGGCAGTCGCTTCATGTAAAATACTGGTATTCAGCTGCATCCGGTTAGACTGGAAGCCGGCCCCAACGTAGTTGGGCAAAGGCTAGGCATATTTTGATGTCATAAGTAAGCTGAGGTTTTTACAATACTATTTTATCCCTCTAGTAAAGCTAAAATCTTTTCTTAATCTGTCCAAGCCCACAGCGAAATCCTCTTTTTTTCAAGATAAAATATCTTGGGCGTATCATTTCTATCATATAGTTTTTAAAAGAAAAATGGGCAGCATCATCTTAAATCTGTGCACATACTATAAACGAGTCATCCAACATTATAAGGGTCGGCATCCAGTCTAACCGATATGACTGAATATCAGTATTTTACATGGAACAACTGCCTATCTGACCTCCACAACCCAGTAGTACGCCTACGCTTTCATTTCCTTAATCCAACGCACTGCGAATTTTATTCGCGCGGTTTATATTCAGTGTATGACATTACAATTGACAATAGTCGCGAATTTTAAATCGCCAGGGACATAATAAAACATCTGTTACAGCATTGCGATGAAAATTTTTCGCGTTTTTTTTAATGTCTTAAAACCTAAGATTTGCTACGGAACCCCAATGTATAGGATTTACGAGCCATTGCCGAAAAACTGTCAAAGCCATATTTTATACCGAGACATTCACGACCGCTAAGATTTTTATAGTGGCCAATTTTTATGGCTTCGGCTGGGACACCATACATAATGCATCGCCCGTCATCATCCCCTAAGCTCAGGCTTATAGAATTTCGGAAACCATCGACGAAAGAGAAATTTATACAACGAAACCTTTTTTGATAAATCTTCTTCGAAATAAAAGTTTTTGTTTGTAGTTTTTTTTAAAATCTAATAATAAAATAAAGGAAGTCGAGGATTGTGTTTTTAAATAATTGTCATTATCTGTATAACTATGATGTGTACAGTCTCTATAATATTTTTTGCAAGAAAAACATCAACCCGGATTTTTCATTAACCCGGATTAAAGTTTTGCCAAGCTTAAACCATGAAAAACGTATGTTTAAACTGAACTTACTATAACTAATACTGTTGTAACTTGGGTTTTTGTGTCGTGTCAGCATAAGCTAATTGAAAAGCAACAATGCACCGTCTGATATTTTGCACGTTAACCAGTGGTTATACGTAACTTTAACACGTCTCAATAAAATAGTTAAAACAAAGTTAGAATTTGAACCGGAAATACTGCGACCAAAAGAGAGAGTATTTTGTTGAAGAGAGTGTTTGTTGTTAAATTATTTAAAAGCGTAAACTAGTCGAGTTATAGTTATGTATCGTTAACGATTAACATGTAAATATCTCACTGGGGAGCCCTAGGACAACGTACACCACAGTAGTGCGCTTAATATTTCAGTTTTAATTTCATCACGTCCTAGTTAATAAGTTATAGGTTATTTACCATCGTAATCCAAGGCCCCCAATCATAAGTTTAAAATAGTGCGCTGAATATTTCGGTTTTAATTTCATAAAGTCCTTGAACTACCAAAAAACATTAATGTAAAGTCCCCATCATTTATTACCACCTTAAACAATGGCCCCCAAACATCAGTTAAAACTAGTGCGCTAAAAATTTCAGTTTTAATTTCATCAACGTCGAGCGAACCATTACAGCACTCTTTAAATATTTAATACTCATCGAGATACACTTTTGAGTGGATTTTTGTACTTTCAGTGTGATGATTAAGCTGGAAGTCGTTATTTTAAGCTCTTAGAATGGTTTGGCCCAGACCAAAAAAACTGTTCAGTTTTTTTTTAGTTTATTATTTTCGAGTTCTTTTTCTTCTGCCTATTAAAACGACAATGTTTTCATAGACCACATGTTTGTATTATACCTAATTAATTGCTTTGCGAAGGGTGAGTCCCCTCAGACTGGCAAGCAAAGGTCAGTAGCTCAAACCTGGCCCATTGTACTTCATTGATTAGATTTCACTATTTTTAACCCCCGACGGAAAACGAAGGGGTGTTATAAGTTTAATTAACCCCCGACGGAAAACGAAGGGGTGTTATAAGTTTAACGTGTGTATCTGTGTATCTGTCTGTGGCATCGTAGCTCCCAAACGGTTGAACCGATTCAGTTTATTTTTGTTTTGTTTGAAAGGTGACTTGATCGGGAGTGTTCTTAGGTATGATTCAAGAAAATCTATTTAGCCGTTTGAAGATTATCAGGTCTTTTCTAATTGATGAATGAATTTGAGCATCTTCCACAGGTCTGATTGAGTCTAAATTTGGTAATCTGTTACTTCAATGGTATTAGAATAACATAGTAACCTTGAACTGATGCTGCAGCATTACCTGGTACTTGCAGGATACCCAACTCCTCATCAACTTACAGCAGTGGTATCGTGTTTGGGCTCATTGGAATGGTCTCAATAAATAGGTTATAGATATATATTTATCAGGGTGTGATATGGAGAAGAAAAAATAAATCAGGGTTAATTAGTAACCAACTTGACTGTAGCAAAAAATACGCACAGTTGCGCAGATTTATGCGAGGCACGTGTCGATCGTAGCGTATGTACTAGTAATTAGTATACAATAAAGTTTAAAAAGAAGGAAATAAAAGTTAAATTAAAAATTTAAAAAACCCCCGACACAAACAAAATCCTTTAAAAAATTTCAAAATAAAATATTATACTGACCCTTTATGTTTAATACAATTTGTAGTTAATATTTTGTCGTCGCATCGGGGGTCGGCATGCTATTGTAGAAAAGATATTTTCATTCGTCGACCCCCGATGCGACGACAAAATATTAACTACAAATTGTATTAAACATAAAGGGCCAGTATAATATTTTATTTTGAAATTTTTTAAAGGATTTTGTTTGTGTCGGGGGTTTTTTAAATTTTTAATTTAACTTTTTAATCCTATTGTAGCTTTGATAGTATGTGTTATTTGTTTTTGTGAACAGCAATCACTTAAATCGAATTAGATTTATTATTATCTGTAATGGCTAAGGAAACATGTGAAAAATAAATAAATAAAAATAAATAAATAAATTTTAATTAGTATTCTCGCACTTTAACAGCAACCCTTAAAAATCACATCTAGCGTACTTATTTAAATATTCTCTTTAAAACCCATTTCGAAGAACCTTCAACACAGTCAGTCTTTAAAAAAGAAAAATCACAGCATTACAGCGAAGAAGCACCAAAATAAATTGACGATGCATTCCCCCTTAATTTAGAATTCCCAAGCTCCCTTCCCCCCACAAGCTTTTCCGTTGGAATTTAATTACAATTGTAAAAACTTTCAGTTTTCCAACAATAAGGAAGTATTTCGTTAAGTAATGCCATGGAGGTTGACTTTGGGGGAAACAGATGGGTTGTCACGTGATTGACAGTGGAATCTACCTACTTTAGAGTTTGTAGGGTAATAAATTATTTCTTTACATTCCACAAATGCTTGGACATTTTGTTTATCAAGCTGTACATTTCTGAGATAAAATATTTTTCTATTAAGGTAAATGAACTGGAATTTATATATTATTTTTAATGTTTATCAAAGGTTCGCTAGATTTTTAGTAGGTACGTCATTACTACAACATGTAAACATAGTTTTTTTTTTCTAAATAAGCCCCCGAGGAAGATTTTGGTATGTGAACCTAATCTTCTTCTTCTTTTCGTGTGGTTAGTGACTAACCTAGTCAAGACTTGGCTTTACATGCCGTCTAGAAATGAATTGTCGAACCTAGTCAATCTATCTTCCTAGCTTTATCCCAACTATCTTGGGGTCGGCTTCCAGTCTAATCGGATGCAGCTGAATACCAGTATTTTACATGGAGCGACTGCCTATCTGACCTCCACAACCCAGTAACTGAGTAATACGATACCCCTTGGTAAAACTGGTGTCAGACTTTCGGGCTTCTGACGACTCGTAACGACTGTCAAAGATCCACGAATGACAACCGGGAACAACGGCTTAACGTGCTTTCCGAGGCACGAAGGAGTCTCAGTATGTAAAGATGGTCACCCATCCACTGACCAACCCCGGCAAGCGTAGCTTAAACTGATGGATCGACCCGTGCGGCTGTTATTACGAGCTCCTCAATTGTCGAACCTAGTGATAGTTACGTTAACTAAATTGGTATGTCAATAACTCGCCTCAAGAAAATCAAATATTTATTAAAATGGTCTATTCGTCCGGATTCGTACCAGTTTATTCGGGCGAGTCACCAATAAGCCAACTAATTTCATTGGCATCCAACTATTTTGTTGAAAAGAAAAATTCTATTTTAATTTTAGACGCTTTCGCTCACCTTTTTACATAATCCTTCATAAACCGTGACTTACTAATGAGCACAGCATCTTTTCCATCAAATATCTATCCATCTTGGAATAAAAGCCAATCAATCATGATTACCAACCCTACGTCATTCAACCATACTCCCCCAACTTGCGATATAATTACCCCATCCCGCCATTATACAAAATTTGCAAAGATTACAAAAAAAAAACTGGCCAAGTGCGTGTCGGACCACGCACAATGAAGGGTTCCGTAGTTGGGATGGATTTATCCCAAAAATAAACTTAACATTGTAGTTGAAAAACATGTTGTCCCACCGCTTGATTGTTTAAGTGGACATTAAAATTCTATTGTGTCTCGTTAATGACAGCTGAAGGTATACATCGATATACGTCGCGGTCAATTCTCCAACTGCAAATGTAAGTTTATAAAAATAATAGCAAAAAAGGATTTTTTTATGTACGGACCGCCAGCACATCAACCTACTCTAATCTGTCAAATTTTCCCAATCAACATTGATCCTTATACTTTAGCGATAAAGTTGAAAATCTATTAAAGAAATTTGACAGATTGTAGTAACTTGATGTGCTGGCGTCTGTACTACAAATTAACTATTTTCGAACTTTTTCCTTTACATGTGTTATGAGACCTTGCTTCCTGTAAAATTTCATGATTCTAGGACGACTGGAAGTACCCTGTAGGTTTTTATTTATTTGCGAGTATCTATTTTGATATATATGTCGCATAAATGGCCGAATTTTTGTGTTGCGTTGACTTAGAAGCTTGATTTTCTTTGAGCTCTATGAAACCATAAACTTACGTATTAGATATTAATTGCAACTTGATACCTTAACGCGTTCCTGAGAAAAAGGGTCTTGACAAACTGACGGACGGACAACAAAGTGAACGTATAAGGGTTCAGTTTTTTCCTGTTCAGTTATGGAACCCTAAAAAGGAAAAAATAGGGTTCCGTACGCAACTGATCAAAAGAGACTCTATTTCGTCTGTTTGTCCGTTCGTCTGTCTATCATAGGACTATATCTAAGACAGTTGAAAATTCCACAAAATACTGTGGAATTTGTATATCCTTCGAATGTGTAAGTTTTATGTATTGTATTTGTGTTACTGTAGCAATCATGACAAGAATTATAAAAAAAAAAATACTATAAGAAAGTAAAGTAAAATATCTTTATTACTAGAAGAATGGGTACCTACTGTAAATCTCCATTTTTTTTTGTCTTGTGTAGCACTTAGGTGTCAAAGGAGTTCGGCATTCGTACTAAGATAACCCTGTATCGCGAATGCCATCACCTTCCTCCAGACCTACTAGGATAGTTCTATACTATATACTTCCAAATCAGTTTTGAATAAATTCTAAACAAAAATACAATTAACTTATAAAAACAAGGATTATACACAAAAGGAGTATGTGCGTTGTGTGTGTGTGTACTAGGCTACTTTTAAAGGCACAGAACCCTTAGTACGCGCATCCAACTCACCCTTGTCCGATATTTTTTTCTCGCAACGCAGTTCATTCGCGAAATTAAGCAAACTTTCCGTAGAGCGTTGAAATTAAACTTTTCCGTCTACAGTAGAGTGGTGTCCGTTTTTTAATGTGAAACCATGCTTGAAAACTTCTGTTTAATGTAGAGCTGTGGGCTGCGAACTCTATTTATGTCACTCTATTATTTTGTAGAGCTTTCGGACGAGATCTGTTTAACTAGTTTGGGGACACAATTATAAAACTGCTGTTGATACATGGACATTGGAGAAGAACTAGCTCCGCTCCTGTTTCGCACGGTGTTTATGACTTGACAAAACAACGCGATTTCTTTGTTATATGTAACTTTAATAGTATATAACTTTAATAGTATGTAACTTTAATAAAATAAACACATAAACCTTTCGGCATAAATTCTCTAAACGTTATGAAAACCTCATCAAAATCTGATGCGTGGTTTAGAAGAACAACAAGGTCATACTGCCAAACACAAAAAGCGATATTTTCTGAAGAAACAACAAACAACTAATAAGAAGACTAGAGTCGAAACGTGGGTGTAGTAAACAGATAGCAACATCACGCCCGTTTTCCACGAAGGGTTAGGCAGCGGTGTACCTAATAGTGTATCCACCTTTCACCATTTATACAATGTGTCCCAGGGATAAGTGACCGCCCGGCGTTAGTGTGTAGGAAATATCATGTAGTTAATTAATAAATTAAAAAAATGTGATATTAAGGGGCATTTTTTTTATTTTTTTTGAAAAAACTGAAAAGAAGAGTTTTCTTCGAATTTTAATTTTGTTTTTTATTTAATAAATGTTTTACTACATTTTAGTTATGTTTAATGATTTTAATTGATAAATTATAATGTCGGCTAATCCGTAAAAAAAAAAAATGGATAAAGATGAACAAACTTAGGAAATATCGTAAAAAAACTGCAGCACGTCACGCGTCTTTACAAAAAAAAAGAAAAAAATCATAAAAAAAAACTAATGCCGCTAAGTCACAAATATAAATGTAATTATTAATAATTTTGTACAAATATTCAAAAAACGCCGGGCGGTCACTTATGCCTGGGACACATTGTATATCTGTCCCATGTTACAAGGGCGATTGCCATCAACCGGGCACAAATCCAGATTCCCGGCTGTTACTCAGTAATTCCTGATGGAAAACTCTAAAAACACTTTACCCGACCTGGGAAAAGAACCGAAGATGTCATGCTCAGCATTAGCGCACATAGGTTCTATAAACATCCTGTTGTATAATGACAGCAATATTATAATGTGATCTTCAATCCTTCTGCAAATTATAGTAATTACAGTTGAAATATTACCAACGATGAAACCATTTCAAATATTAATGTGAAACACATGCTATTAACAGAGTAGTAATCACAAGATGCTGCCCTAATTGCTTCGATTCCTACGCAAACAAAATCGAAAGTTTCATAGAACCGTAATAAATAAACAATCGGAAAATGAATGCCTAAAATATTTTTTGCAGATCACAATATTCGACATTTTATAATCTGTATATACGTATACTATAATACTTTTTACACGTGCAGCCTGTGGGCTAGATATACGCAAAGATCGTACAGCGCTCTCCGCGTTCAATATAACAATGCGTTTAGGATACTGGTGGGGTTGCCCCGTTTTTGTAGTGCGTCAGTGATGTTCGCAGATGCGCATGTTGATTGCTTTTACGCAACAATGCGTAAAAGGTGCGTTTCCCTGGTGCGCAGGGTGTGGGGCAGCTTCAACAGTGTCTTAAGCACGGTTGCGAGTCACCTTTTTTTTTTTTGGGTGGGAAATCATCCAATGACTTCTCCCGCTCTGGGCGGAGCGGAAGGGCGTTTCAGACTTTTACTGACTAAAACCCACCCGTGTTCCTTCCCTTGCCTTGCCGGGGGCCACGGTTTCCCCTTGGGACTACCCGCAACCCCGGCAGGCATCGGCCCTAGCGGACCCCGTCAGTTTTGCTGACATCTCTTTGAGGCGCGCGTGGAACACGACGCGCCGTCGACCCGGGCCTGGTCCTTATCGGACGGCGAGCTGCCCTCTGCTCTCCGTCCACAGGGCCGCGCCTACGGTGGCCGGAAATCGGCTATCAATTCCAGTTGCGAGGACAGTGTATACGTGGGTCACTGTTGTGTTGTCTCTCATGGGATGTCGCAACGGTGACCAACCGTTATTTTGTGTTATTTGTTGTTATTTCTGTATTATTTTCTTTGTTTTTGTTTAGTGTCTGTGCTTACTAACATAGTCGTAAGTTTTACTAACAAACTTGTTGAGTCTTGGTTCCTCCAATAAATAAAAATTCTATTCTATTCTATAATCTAACGGAAATTATACAGATCGATAGATTATAAACTAACGAAATTCATAATTATACACATGTGACATATACATAGGATAAGAACGGCAGAATGATGACATAGCTCTCCATCTATTATACATACAACAAATAACCAATTAACAGTCTTCAACATAAGCAACATACGCTGACCCAGTTACAAACAATCAAATTGAATCAAATAGACTCGAACTTCTAACACGATTGTAGTGAATTAGCAATTATAATTGTTGAGCTATGAGGCGAATCTTGTGCTTCATCTAATTACGGGGTAGTTCCAACGTTTGGGTTGGATCTCCCCTTAAATTATTGTGAATCTTGGGAAGCTGTTTAGCATTTAAGACGGCTTAGTGGAAGCTATGGTGCGGGTTTCTGCATGTGAGATTTGTGTCTGTTTAACCTTTGATACTAGAGAAATAGAGGGTAGTGTAGAGCAACGTTTGACGTAAGTGATTATGCTTGAGTATGGCTATTTATCTGCCTTCGATTTTGGGTTTTCTTTCCTGTAAATATTAAATTATGAGAAGTCAAGAGTGAAAATACTGGAACAGAAACGCCATTAAAGCTAAATGTATGCTGAGACGCAGGTGACGCAGGTTCACGCCTCGCAGGGCAGAGCAGATTTTGTAATGCTTGAACTTACTGACGTTGCGGCTCGGCACGTGCGACGCAGACATAATGTCTGTTCTGTTCTGCGTCTCACTGTAGAGCCGGCACAGATTACTACGCGACGCGTGCAAGTCGTCATTTGTTTTTTACTGAAACGCAGGTATTGCAGCACAGCCGTCTATTGTTTGCACTAGCTACTCGTAGGACGCTCTCGGCTCATGTCTGCCTCAGCTGCCCCACCCTGTAAAATCTGTATTGTGCTGTGCTACGTCACCTGCGTCTCAGCATACGCTAAGCCTTAATGTCCTCAACAGTTAATTATCTCTCACGTATGCCCGGTTTCCTCACGATGTTTTCTGGCACCGTTTTTGAAGCAATTGTTAATTATACAATAAGCACATGAATTCGAAAAGTCAGAGGTGCGTGCCTTGTGTTCGAACTCGAGACCTATGGCTTGGTAGTCCGATGATCACACTACTAGGTTAGGCATAAGTAAGGTGGTAGTACTTTCAATACTATCAAAACACCAAAAAGCATCGCATATCCGAACCACGTAACCCAGTATTCAAATTCGCTTCCAAACCACATACCCCATAGCACTATTGTCCCTTAAATAAATAAGTTGAGAGCTTCAAGTTTCGCGCCCCAGGCCGACTTCGTGTCACGAAGTAGATTATACAGAAGGCCGAGTCGATACAACGAGCGAAAACAGGCGCACGCACATTTGCCGCGTATCTTGCGTTCCCAATTTATTTTCTAAATATTGTGTTATTAGAAAAATTACTTTAATTCTTAGACATAAAGTATGGTTTACGCATGATTTTTTCAATAAAACTCGACTAGTTTTATTGAACAAGTCATAATTTTATTCTGAAATCAAAAGGATTTCGGTACAAAAAAAAAGGAAAAACTTTTATCAATGAGAAACAAGGATTTAAATATGGAATAAGAGCTTGTCCAGAAAGGGCGAATTCGCCGCGATTCTCTCGTGCGTATCACGCGCGACCGTTTCGCCCAGAAAAAGAGTACCTACGCGTGAGCATTTGGGGACGAATTAAAATAAAAACAATTCCGTATCAAAATTTTGGCGCTCCTTTTACCTGGGTACGTGCATTCGCTCTGGAGTTCGCGCGTCAACTGGACGCAACAAGGAGTCTCTAGTATCTCGACACGCGCGAATCAAGCGCGAGTCGAGAGTCTGGCGAACTGCACGCGATTTACGCGCGTATTTTGAAATCGTGCGATGCTTGTGGACGTGAGTATTAGCGCCTAGTATCTTGTTAAAGCGCGAATGAATTCGCGCATAACGTTTCGCGGCGAATTCGTCCCTTCTGGACAAGGTCTAAGTACGTACGACGTCGATCTCAAACAAATGCCAGTCGCGCGTTAGTTCCGATTCGCCAAAAGATTCTTGTACGGCTATAGATTGCATGCGTACGGCGATATCACACTATTCCAAACATATGCCAGACGCTAGTGCGCTTGCACTCACTGTACGTGAAGCGTGTCTATAAAGCCAGGGCCACGACATAATCCGTAGTCAATTCCCGGCCACCGTAGGCGCGGGCTTGCGGATGGAGAACAATGGGCAGCTCGCCGTCCGATAAGGACGAGGCCCGGGTCGACGGCGCGTTATGTTCCACGCGCGCCTCAAAGAGATGTCAGCACAACTGACGGGGTCCGCTAGGGCCAATGCCTGCCGGGGTTGCGGGAAAGTCCTAAAGGGTTACCGTGGCCCTTGGCAACGTACAGGCAACTGAAGGATACACGGGTGGGTTTTAGTCAGTAAGAGTCTGATACACTCTCCCGCTCCGCCCAGAGCTGGAGAAGTTATTTGATGATTTCCCACCCAAAAAAAAGGGCCACGACATAGGCGGTGCGCTTGCAGCGTGGGGCGGCGCGGTGATGTCGTGGCCAAGGAGTTAGTGCGTGTTTTCGCTCGATGTTTGAAGCTGACCTTCTGTAGGTAATTATCTATGTTGTTCTCGTGTGGGATCCTATTGTTTCACTAACAATTGGTTTAATCTCATATTAAGTGCGATTCGTGATTTCGCCCGAGGATGTACGGAAAGCATCCTCATTGTATCTTTTGGGTGGGTAGAACTAATTGGTATAGTGAGTTATGGTGTGGTGTGTGATCGCTTGGTTTTCTTCGATATATTACATACATACGCCTTTTTCCTATGTAGCAAGAAACTACAGAACGCTGTCTGCTACGATCCTTACCTTACATGAAACCTATTGCGGTCAATTATTGTATTTTTTGTGTGTAACGCAATTATCCCTCATTTCTCTTTTAAACTACTTTTAACCGACTTAAAAAAAAAGAGGAGGTTCTCAGTTCGTCGGAATATCTTTTATAAATTTTTTTTTTATGTATGTTCCCCGATTACTCGAAGACGGCTGGACCGATATCGATTTTTTTTTTGTTTTAAGGGTATACTTCCCAGGTGGTCCCATTGTCATCAAACCAGGATTGGATGATGGGATCCTGGAGAAGTCGAGGAAATTCTTGAAATATTATTGGCACACATATAGCGATTTAGGTATTTTTTATAGTAACTCTTTAATTTGTTCTCGAAAAGCATTTAGTGAAGTGGAACTGATGATAAAGACCACAGATGGCCACCGGAACTACTCAATAATACGTATTTCACGGGTTGCGATTTGATTACTTTAATAATAATATGGTTGCCAAGCAATTTATGCCCGTCACAATGCATAGTATTAAGAAAACGCTCTTTTCTTGCTAATACTTTTAATCCACACAACTGTACTACTTCACAATCAAACGAAGACTGACCATCCATTACATTTTACCATTTAAAACGACTTTCGACCCCACCCAGAAATAACGATAATATCATAACCGTTATTTCTAAGTGTTGTCAAAGTAAAATAATACATTCAGTTGCCATAATGAAAATACATTTAAAAGTTTCTTACAATATTAATCATTTGTGCTTTGACAGTGTTGCCACAGTGGATATTATAAATCGATATTAAAATAATACATAGTTTTTTCAAATTAAATTAAAGAAATCACGACAATAGGGTAAAGTAGAGCTGATGGTGAAGTACCAGGAGAACTCCTCAACAATGAAAGTCCCTGCATCGAGAAAAGCAATATTTTGTAAAAGGTTATGAGCAGTTGACATTAGGCTATTGTAACTTAGATAAATTCCAAACAGACCCACTAAAAACCGAGAAATAAAAACTTTTTCACTAAAAAAGACAACCGACTTCCACTATAAAGTGAAAAATAGGTAACTAAAATTTTGGAAATCGGTGCCAAATAAACCTTTGAGTGTCATTAACGAGACACAATAGATTTTTAATATATGGCGAATAGAGTCTGGTTTTGTATTTTCGTTTTTGGCACCGACTTCCGAAATTTTAGTTATTTTTCACTTTATAGTGGAAGTCGGTTGTTTTTTTTGTGAAAAAGTTTTTATTTTCTTTTAATGCCATCGGTATAGAAGTCAGAATCGGTTGAACGGACTGTTAAAAAGGTTTGTTTAAATGTCTAATCTTATTGCAAATGAAGTACCTATAGTTAAGTGCAAAGTAAGACAAATGACCTCTGAAACTGTAAACAACATGTTTTAGCTAATGTATGTAACTTTAATTCATAGCCCAAAGCTCACAAGGTCGTAGATCGGGACATTTACTTGTAAACAACCTCGGGGTGGATCAGAGAACGCACTTAGATCTAAACTATTTGTTGTTGATAGTATTCGATACATGTGGCGAGGAATCTTATGGTTGAAACTTCGAATTGGTAGTTGAAGGTCGTGAGTTCAAATCCTACTTGTAGGAATGTTGCAGTGTCAGTTTGCAAAATCCTTAACGTATGATACACTTCAGTTTTGGACTTTAAAAATGATGAAAATTATATGATTTAAAAAAAAAAAACGGGTTGCACTCCGGGAGTGCCGGCAGAAGTGAAAACTTGAAGATTAACGTTGTGCATTTTTGAATATTTTGGAATGGTTAGGGAATAATTTTGCACGAATTGCTTTATTTATCAGTATAAAAATACTTACTATAATTTATGTGGTTAATTACAATACTCATTAGTAGTATATTTATTTATTTTCAAAATATAGTCTAACAAATATAAACAATTTATTTAAACACTTTTCATGAAGTATGTTTTGACTGCTTTTTTTACCCATCAATATGGGTAAAATTTCTTACCTCGCAATCTTTACGTAATGTCAAAGATTTATTTTGATAGTTACTTTGTCGGTTGCTAGGCAACGGATCTTACGGTCACGTTCTGACGCGAGTTTAGCATTTTTTACCCATCCCAAAAAAATTGCCTAGCGCCGCTAAAGAAGTTTTCACTTCAAAAAACGATCTACTTACCTATTTTATTGTATATGATCCCATTTTCTATTGGAACCTTTTATGCCAAAAATATATAGTTATAATAAATAGGTGACTTTGAAGATTGGACGTTTGCGTAAAAAGGATATTCTTTTGGTATTTGGACTTTATTTCAACAAGCAACCGTTCCAGGGTAATACGTAAAAACCAGCTTTACTTCAAAAACCAAATAGTTTGTTACCCTTTTTCTTATCCACCCCCGCCCCCTAATCTTACTACAAGTTTAGAGTTGGTTCCGGGGTCAAATACGAGTACATATGCATAAATTACATAGATACAAAATAATAAAAATAATACTCTGTTCCCGATACCGGTGGGCTACTATTTTTTATTTTTAAATGTTTTTTTTATGTTTTTCTAAGACAAAATATTTAAAAATATAATTTATCAGTATGTTAATGAAATAAAAGAGATAATAATAACCTCTACCGGAGGAGTTAATTAAATGCATGTATATTCTTTCTAAAAAAGGGAAAACTTTGTGAGTTAGTTTAGTGCAGTGTGAGTGAATTTAAACTGCAGTGCAAGTGCTGACTAAGGAACACGTGAAGCAATAACTGTCTTCCCCTTAACATAAAGTGAAGAGAGAGAAATATAATAATAAAGATTTATTCACAAAAAAGAAAGATTTATTCACAAGAAAGAGACGTTATTGGATGATTTCTTAATTTTATGGTTGCTTAGCAGTTTAAGTTATATTTAAATTACTAATAAGCTGATAGTGTCACCAACCGTGATACTACAAAAGAGGATTTATTTTTATTTTTATGTTTATGTTTTTATTATATAATATAGTAGGATTAAACAAAAATAATATAATCGAAGATGGTTTGTTCATGTTAAGAAGATGAATGAAGGGTGACTAACAAAAGGTATTTACGAGTCAGATGTGACTAAAAACGCCGGGAGGGTACGTCTTAAAAGGACACAACAAACTAAAATATAAGAAAAGTCGTAGATATCCTGTTTTCATGAAAACAGACTACACACAGAAAACCCCTTACCCCCGTCAAACATATAAAAATCTTTAGCCCATAGTTCAGTGAGTACCAATCCCTCTATACCTCTGACATATTTCAGCGACCCTGGTACAATCAGTCACGACTGAAATATAAAAAAAACTCGTAGGTACCTATCCTGTTTTCATAAAAACACTAAACACAAAAAATCCCTTTCCCCCGTCAAACGTATAAAAAAAAACCCACAGTTCAATGAGCACCGGATCCACAGTATACCTCCAACATATTTCTGCGACCCTGGTACAATCGGTCACTTTGATCGCCCATACGAAACGGAATCATAAGATTATTGGATAATAACTTCGGAATACCTATAGTTTGCCCTTAGTGAAACTGAAATTTTATGGCTGTCATATTAGTAGGAACGTAGTCTAGGGAATAAGGACGATTTGGATGAGGTTAGCGTTCTATTATCGAACTGCTTTTGCCCGCAGCTTCGCTCGCGTAGAGGTCGGAATGTGTCTCACTGGATCGTACTACCGGGATAAAAAAGTATCTCATCATGTCCTAAACCAAGTCATAGTGTACCTTTGTGTCGTAGAAATTCGTTCAGCTGTCGCATTTAAAATATTAAAGTATAGATTTTGGCGACAAAGGGATGTATTATGAAGTTAAGGGCACGGGAGACATTCAACTTTGTCTCAAAGTCCCTTGTCACGCTCTGGTTACCGGTTATCAGGCATCGGGTAAGAAAGAAAGAAAGAAAGAAAATGCGTTTATTGGCATTACAATAAAACAAAACACCTTATAACTAAAAAATAACAAAACCAGAAAACAATTATTATAATGCCAAAAGGGCCTCAGCTCAGCATAATGTCAGATGGCTGCACAAAGTGTGCCACCTGACGCTGATTTTCAGCTGCAACCCACGAGTGCCATACGCTTGAATCTGAAAGACGGGGAAGTGAGTGTCCGATCTAGTGAATTACATAATAAATTAAATGTAGTCTTATGTAGTAAAAGATCATCAGACAAAATCAAATAAAATGTTGTGACAGACGTGTGTGTGTGATGTGTCGTAAAAGGGAAACAAAAATAAATAAATAAATACCCACTATATGTGTCATAAAAACTAAAACTATCAAGGCAAAATAGCATGACTGCATTGTTCTTGTAAGCTATGAAACGGAACGGATTTTGATGCGGATCCTAATAAAGAGAATACCTTCTAATTCATGACAATTTAAGAAATTGATAAAATGTATATAAATTCAAAATTAAACAAACAGTCGGCGGTGACGTTGTGACGTCGTAGAATGAGATATTTAAATGATTAATGGATAATTAAATAATGATTAATTAAAATAAAAAATAATACAATATAAAATAAAATACAAAAACAATAAAATACAATATTGGCATTATATTAATGGCAACATTCCGTTCAGTTTGCATTTCGACTCGCGCGCCGCCCCGGCTTCTATTACCTAATCTGTGCCACTGTGCGCACAGCTGTCAGAAAAACTATTTGTATGACGTATTGACAATGATTGACATCTGTGATCTGGTCATTAAATAAGCATCTGGTTACGTAACATTCAACATTTAACATGGCACACTATTGAATCACTTGAATCTAATTGTGGTATTAACAAAACATGTAATTGTGGCTGTGTTAGATGATGTAGATGGCAAACTCGGGGACTTACCCCTTCATATGTACAGACGAAAGGATAAATGCGATCAAACAAACAACAGATCCATGACATAATGGTAAGTGTGAAATTATGTTTAGATTTGTATACATCATGATAAAAATAAAATAAATTCGATTGGTTAATTATATGAATTATTATTAGTATAAAAATAAAATAAATGCGATTGATAATTGTATAAATTATTGGGATATTTTTCCATCAAGGAACTAAACCTGACAAACCGTAGTGTGCTGCAGTTGATTAATAAGGTTTAACCGTAAAGGGTAGTCACCTTGTATGTATGACATTTTTCAATATAGTTACACGGCTGAGCCAAAACCGGTCGACGGGTATCTCGTGTCGCAAATATTATAAACAAAATCAAAATTACGAGTAAAAACAATTTTTTTTTTGTTTCTACGGACGGTGGTATGGACTACCTATCAGGTATGACCTCTTCTCGTAGTGGTATACAAGGCGGAGACGACCATAAAATTAAATGGCGTGTCTCTAATGACATTCTGCATACAAAAATTCAATCGAATATAGTCACTAGTAAAAGATCGGCAAAATCCATACTCTGCTCGGGTTATTTCGTCTATCCAGCCTTTTTTTTTGTTTTTTTTTTGGGTGGGAAATCATCAAATCACTTCTCCCGCTCTGGCGACGGGGCCCTAGCGGACCCCATCAGTTTTGCTGACACCTCTCTGAGGCGCGCGTGGAACACGACGCGCCGTCGGCGTCGACCCGGGCCTGGTCCTTATCGGATGGCGAGATGCCCGTTGCTGAGAGACGTTACGGAGAGCCTACGGTGGCTGGAAATCGCCTACCAATTTCCGATGCCCGGGGCGTCTCCTAGCAGAAGGAGGTGACGGCTTGCCATGCCCTCTCGCTCCGCACCATGGTCTGGACCAGGGCCGGACGCGAGAGGTCACTGCCGCCAATCGCCTCCACGAGACCGTCTATCCGAAACGTATGTCCGAGAATCCACCCTAGGCCTAGTTGGATAAACGGAATTTATAGGCTTAGGGTGGATCACACATTGTTTGAGAAACTAATTTTTCTAATTTCGATGCTAGGATTCATTTGATAGTTCCAAAATACTTTAATGCATTAGTAGTGCCAGTATTTTTATTTATTGTTGTATTGTAGTCTCGACATTGTATGATAATATTTGGTTAACACATGCCACGTAACACCAGTACGTATTTAGTCTTTCAAGTACATGGTTATATCTATTTACACCTACGATATCCCTCTAATATCGCCCACATACACAATCACCCGAATATAATCCCAAATCTACTTTAAGAAGCTTATGGTTACAGCGACCAACGCCTAATTCTCTGCGCTACCAAGCAGATATAATCCTGCTTACGGCGAAAGCATCAGGGTAGCCCACAAAATTCAGATTTTCTTACGTTTTTTTGCAATTTTCAGGTCAGTTATTGTTGTATATTATGTAACAAGTATGTATTTACAGAATAATAATCATAAAATCATCAATATATTTGAGGTAAATTCTAACTAAGAGAGTTGTATTCATGATTCTAATTACTCGTATTATAATTCTGTAAATACATGTCGGAAATACGTATAGATTTCGATGTTTTTGTTGGTATATTGGCGTGTGCTAGCTGTCATTATGGCAAATATATTTTATTTATTGTTTTGTATTGAGTAATGGAAATTATTTGTATAGAATCAAGGTTTTTCTAACTGAATAGAGAGCTGTGCTGCTGGGGAGTTTGTTGCGCCACTTCATTTTTCCAGCAAAAGCACTAGGAAGTGGTGAAGGGCGGGCGTTTTTGGGGGACTGTCTTATGTAATTTTGACGTTCGTAAAGTGCTGATTTTCAGCCTAGTTTGAATAAATGACTTTTGAATTTTGTATTTTGACGTTACTGAGTTGACTGGCGGTCTACAACATAACGCACGGACCGGCTGGAGTTACGCAGAGTTCATCGGTGGCGGTCAAGCAATGAACACGTTTAGAAACTGTCGTGCATTCCGAATAGTTGTGTTGTGTACGTACAGTGTGTGAATTGCTAGTGTGATTAATTTGATAGTAAATTATAATTTGATCTGAAATGTAAACGGTCTTTCTATTGCGCAATAACCAACACTACCCATAGTACGCCGACAGTAGTTAAAATATGCCTGATAATAACGAAAGAGACACATACTTCCCTCCGACATACATAATTTGTTACGGTCGCGAATCGTATTTTGAGCAACACGTAACCTGATGCTAACCTGCAAATTTCAAAAAACGTAAAAATAGTTGAATTTCGCGAGCTGCCTTAGCGAAGCCAAGAGTTGCTAATAGAGAGTAGATATCAAAATAATCGACCAATTTGAATCCCAAATTACTAAAATTTCATCTAAAAGGGAGTTAATGAATAGCTTGTAAATTGGCGTGGAAGCAAAGCGTGATTATTTTAATTTGAAAACTGTTGGCTTTTCGCGAATTTTGTACTGCTGGAATATTTAACCTCTGACGCGAAAGAGGGATGTATAAATACTGAGCGCATTCTTTTTTTTGTGTAGATGGACCCGCTTAGTTGTTTACGCTTTTTCACTTTACTTGTATAGTATTCTTCGAAAAAGTAGCCATAAAGTTCTCTTTATTTCTGTCGGTATACAGCCATTGGTATGTTCTGGTGGGTAGCGTGCCAGTAAAATATTACAAATTCATTTTGTCTCTAAGTTTGGTAACCAATCAGGAGCTCCTATGGTAAGCAAATGTTAATCTAGTAAGGCAGCATCCACTTTCAATTTAAACTGAACAGTTTTTCCTCTTTTTATGCATTACCCTGTACATACCTACATAGCGATATATAGAGTGGGTTCTTAATCAAAATGCGTATTATTCCATAAATTGCTACGACCAATTTGTCGTGTGTGTAGGCGGAAGAATCGTCTGTCATTGGACAATCGCTAGTGTCGCGTCATGTTGCATTGTTCTCATTGGCTACTGTCACGCCGCCATATGCAGTGTTTGTGCTGATGACAAAACTGATTTGTTTGTACGAAACGAATACGTGAGAGATGTTATTGTAAGCCATACTGTTGGTTGGGGTTAGTTGGTCAGTGCACGTATGCGGCCAGTCTACGCATGCTGATAAAAAAGCAGTGTTTAAACTTTACAAGTATTTATCGTTAAGTTTTGACATTTACCGTAGCAAAGAAAATAAAATATAATAGATATAGATATATAATTTAGTAACTGCCGGTGCTCGGCGTGGTAACACGCCGTGTTCGGGTCCGCGACAAGTCAATCGGCATCCTGAGATGAAACAAGTATCATTTCTTACAGGGTTTTTTATGACTCATTAGGAATTGTTACGCGGAATAGGATACTGAATCTAGGTCTATTGTATTTTATAGTAGATTTCCGCAAGGCTACGCCTGAATCAATTAACTATTTTACCGTAGAATTTTTTAAATGCCACTTTAGCACTATTTCAAATATTTACTGGTACAACAGAAAGGTGTTGAAACTGGCCCAATAACATAGGCACAGTCCTTTGTCATTCCCGACTCGATCACACCAAACGTTTGTTTTAAAAAATCAGCTCTCCTCCACTAAATCAAACAGGAACTCACTACTAAACTAAATTAGACCACAACCCTTACTCCAAAATCTCAATCCTGCCTAAAACTGTCGATCATCACAGAGCCTTAGCCTAACAAATCAGTCTAACCCTTTTGGCGGTGCTATCCATCTTGTTTATAGCCCAAAATGGTGGATGCTAATCCCTTTCAGACCAGCGAGTGTCTGTATATCATTCTATCGGTTCACGTTATTTATAGGAACCACAGAATTACTCGCATAAATTGGCGGCTAGTCAAGATTTTGGAATCTGATGCCAAGTGTTGAGGTTATGGGGAGAATATTTTAAAGTCCTCAAGTCTTAAGTGGATGGGGTACTTTTCAGAAAAATGTAGGTATGCCATCGTCGACCGTATCACTATTTGATGTGATCGTGTTCAAACGCAAGTCTATCAATTATAAAAAAAGTTTCAGAGGCTCGTTTTTAAGGTGTTTCGAGGAGGCTTTTCGCGTCATTTAAGTAATAAACATCAAGTCTATTACCCAGGACCCTAAGTTAGAAAACTATGAAGAGTATCGGAACGTATTATGTGGATGGTTAAATAATCGTTCGATCTGAGACAGCTGACTTCTGGTAGTCATACTTCCCGGCCATTTCTTGCCGGCTCTTCTGCATATGAAACGGCCAATTGGAACTTTGCACTTAGGTTCAGATTTTTTATACCTAAGTGTCCATTTGTTGTTTTATGTTTTTGTTGGTTTATGTAAAACTAGATTCCACCAGCGGTTTCGCCCGCGTGATTTCTTTATAAATGATAGCCTATGTTTTTCAGTGATAAACATTCTACAGGTGAAAGATTAAAAAAATTGGTTCAGTTGTTTTTCAGTTTATTCATTATAAACAAAAATATAAACATATAAAAATAAAATTCTTTTATTTTTATTATAATATTAGTGTAAATAAAATATATTTTTGAAATTGAATTCCGGACAAGACTGACAATTCGTTAGACTTGGTTTTCGAGACAAAACTGAAATTTTGCAAACGATGACCTCTTTGCAAAATTTCAGTCTTACAAAAAAAAAAAAAACAAAAGTAATTTTTTCAGTCCCCAAAAACGCCCGCCCTTCACCACTTCCTAGTGCTTTAGCTGGGAAGAAGAAGTGGCGCAACAAACTTCCCAGCAGCAAAGCTGTCTGTTCAGTTAGAAATTGATTCTATACATATAATAATACTTATGCCAAATAATTTAATTTCCGTATATCGTACACATCTATACTATATACAGATAATATTATAAAGCTGAAGAGTTTGTTTGTTTGCTTGAACGCGCTAATCTCAGAAACTGCTGGTCCGATCTGAAAGATTATTTCAGTGTTAGATAGTCCATTTATCGAGGAAGGCTATAGGCTATATATCATCACGCTAAAACCAATAGGAGCGGAGCACCAATGAAGAATGTTTCAAAATCAGGGTTTTTTTTTCCTTTTGAGAGCTTCCGCTGCGTGCGCTGCGTAAACGGTGAAAGTTTCGTAAAAATCATGTATGACAGAATTGTTCCCCTTTAAAAGTAAAAATAAAAGTCCGCGATAGCATATGTCTATCTTTTAAGGTTGGCCCACTATAACCGTTTTTATGCTAACCAAATTTGTTCTAAAATAATGCATTATTTGCGAAGGTGTTTGTATAAACATGACGTTAATCCTTATCCAAATAAATACGTTATTCATGACAAGTATTTAATTTAAAACAAAATTGATCTTTGCATCATTCGATTTCAATGAATATCTTAGGAGATATCGCAGTTTTAAAATAACATCGCAGCAAAATAACGATCAAGTACTGCGCGCGCATTTATGATGTGCAAGGCAGTCATGGTGGCCCCAGTTAGCTCTGCGAGATACCATGCCGCGCGGATCTAAATAGATACATTATTTGATTTTGTAGTATTTAATTTTCTTTTTCTTACAAAATCAAAAACAATACGCTTTTGATTTTGTAGTATTTTAAAGTAACTCAGTCGCGGGTTAAAGTTAGCGTTAGCCCAAAGAAACTATTTCACGCGGACGAAGTCGCGGGCAGAAGCTAGTGTAGCATATAATTACGCGTTAATAGTAACAACATACTCTCCTGATGACCATTTAATGAACGGCTCAAAGGGGAAGTGGTCATAATTGAAAGTATGTAGGTAAATAGTGGAAGTAAAAGCAATTATGACAAGAGGCCACTCACCTCCAACGCTTTCATGGTCACCAGATATTGGTAAAACTCCTTTTATTTTGTTAACTAGTCTTTAGGGACTGCCGGTAATAATATTTTTCGCCTGCTCATATTTCTATTTGTTGATGACGGAATATAATCAGTTTTGTAAGAGTAGGCTTTGAATATCACTTATTGTCGGTTTTGAACGGCAAAGGGTAGACGCCTTTAATATTTTTTTCTCAAACATGCTTGGAAATTCGTACATTATTTTGACAACCTTCTTCGAGACATTTCCTGCTATCAATAGTTCAAATAAGCAATTGAAAAAAATCAAACTAAATGATGTAGTATTATTCTGCGATGAGATTGGAAAGGACTTAGGCCACTTGTTGTCTGATGAATATCCAGAACACTCCATAATAAATTACTGTATGCCTGGATGTTCTTTATTTGCTATTATGAAAGAAATTATTAAATGTAATTTTAACCAGGACACTACATTATTAATTTTTATGGGTAATAGGGGAAATGTGAACAAAGGAGAACTACTCCAATATTATAGAACATTGTGTAATCTTAGTTTAAGAAAAATTGTGTTGTTTGCATTCCCTTATAGTAACAGTTTGCCACAGGAAGAAAATAACTTAAGATTTGAATTAAATATGACATTGCATAATTGGACATTCAATAATAATCTGTTCCATCTAGTTGATACTAACAATTATGTTGGTAAAAAATTTTATTTGACAAGAGATAGACATAATATTGCTATGTACTATCTTTCTAACTATTGTAAAAGACAGATAGCTGTGTCGCTATCATATTTTTTTTCTATTACAGCCAAAAATTTGGCTAAACAACTTGCTTCTTTTGAGCAATGCAATGATTTTTTAAATAATTCTGCCAATAATTTGGCAACAAATACTGACATTCATTATAATTTAAATTAGAAATTAGGACAATAGAGGAAACCTCTTGCTCAATAAATGAAGAAAATTTAAATACTGGTTTAAATCATAAGAATGTTTCAAGAAGTTGTTTAATATCTCACCCATCAAATTGTAGTAATCTAAATAAATGTAATAATAATATTCTAAAAATAGTTCATCAAAATATACAGGGTGTGTTAGGTAAGGAATTAGAATTGGAGCTGTTCATGAACTGTAGTTATGTTGATATCCTATGTGTAACTGAACATTGGTTAAAAGTCCACCAGTTCATGTTCTGCTTTAACAACCACCAGGTTGCCAGCTCGTTCAGCAGAGTTAATATGATACGTGGTGGCTCTCTAATAATTGTTCGCAACAATATGAAATTTAAAGAACGTAAGGATATTGTGAGCCTCTCTGTTGAGCGAGTTATTGAAATAGCTTGCATTGAGCTTGAGCAGTTCATTGTATTAAGCGTGTACAGGCCCCCGTGTGCTTCATATGATATTTTTGAGAAATATATGGAAGAAGTATTATTAAAGACTTGTAACAGTAATAAAACAGTTGTTGTCTGTGGAGATTTCAACATTAATATACTGGAAAAATCTGCTGTAGTAAATAAATTCATAAGTTTATTAAAGTCATATAATTTGTACAATACATTCTTTGAGCCGACTAGAATAACTGCCACTAGTGCTACCTGTATTGACAATATTTTTACAAACTTAAAACCTTCTAGCCATTTAATTATAAATGAGTTGGACTCTGATCACTGTGGCCAGTTAGTCACTTTCCCTCAAAAAACAGTTAGAGCTCAAAGAAAACTTGTGAGTTTTGTTCCTGTAAATAAAAGTCGCTTGGAACAATTCAAAAATAATTTAATAGAAAAACTGCCGGGTTTGCCTTATCATAACGACCCGGATCAAGATTATGCTTCCCTATTTAACGTCATCAATTGTGAGTTTAAGAAGGTTTTCACCTCAAAAACATTGCCTGTTTGTGACCGCGTTATATTTAGTGATTGGGCAACACCAGGCATTTATAAAAGTAGGCAGAGGTTATTTGAATTATATCATGAAAAAACATATAACCATGATGAAACTTTCAAAGAGTTTGTTAAGAATTATTCTAAAACTTTTAAAAGAGCCTGTTCCTCAGCAAAAGCCTTACATATTAAAAATAAAATAAAATCTTCTGGGAATAAAATTAAAACAACTTGGAATATTATTAATTCAGAAACGGGAAGAACGACAGTACGGAATCGTGACTTCCATCTAAAAATCAATGATGTAGATATTAAGACAGACGTGGAGGTGGCAACTGAGTTTGAAAATTTCTTCACTAATATTCCCATTTTAACAACCAAAACTCTGTCATCGTCGTCCTCCACTTCTGCTTACTCAATACTTAAAGAATGTGTACCAGAATGTGACAAGCCTTTTGAATTCACAAGTATTACTACTAAAGACATAATAGAATCTTTTAAAAATCTTGATGTAAAAAAAACTGCTGACCTTTGGGGATTATCAGTACATACCATGTCTTCAATAATTGATGTTATTTCACCCTTTTTAGCAATCGTTTTTAACTCTTGTATTGCATCTGGTGTATTTCCTGATCTGATGAAACTTAGCAAAGTGATTCCACTGTTCAAATCTGGCAGCACAACTGATCCCACAAATTTTCGGCCTATTTCGATATTACCTACTTTGAGCAAAATTTTTGAAAAATTAATTTTAAAACAAATGTTAGGACATTTCAATGCACATAATTTACTTCATCTGAAACAGTTTGGTTTTACAAAGGGTCGTTCCACTACAGACGCGGGCGTGGAATTACTGAAGAGCATATTCGAGGCCTGGGAGGAGTCGCAAGATGCTCTTGGCATTTTCTGTGATTTGTCCAGGGCCTTCGATTGCGTACATCATGATACACTCATCAGGAAACTGCACCACTATGGTATGAGGGACAAGGCTCTTGACCTTCTGACTTCTTATCTGACCAACAGAATTCAGAGGGTCGATGTTAATGGCAAGAGATCTGCAGGATCTGCGGTCACCATGGGCGTTCCGCAGGGTTCAATTCTAGGTCCTTTCTTATTTCTAATTTATATTAATGACTTACCTTACCACATAAGGGATAATCACAAGATCGTATTATTCGCAGATGACACATCCCTCATTTTTAAAATCAAACGTCAGTTAGTCAACTTTGAACAAGTTAACGATGCACTCTCTAAAGTTGTGCATTGGTTTAATGTAAATAATCTTCTCCTGAACGAAAAAAAGACTAAACTCATTAAATTTTCAACGCCAAATGTCAGGCAACTAACTACCAATGTTCAAGTTAATGGAATAGAGTTGGACCCTGTTGAGTCAACAGTTTTTCTTGGAATAACTATTGACGGTAGATTACAATGGGGCCCACACATAGAAAAATTGTCAGGAAGGCTTAGTTCAGCCGCATATGCTGTTAAAAAAATTAGGCAGATAACTGACGTAGATACAGCCAGAATTGTTTATTTTAGTTATTTTCATAGTCTGATGTCTTATGGGATTCTTCTCTGGGGAACCTGTGCGGACATTAATTCTATCTTTGTTCTACAGAAAAGGGCTGTTCGAGCCATTTACAACCTAGGTCCAAGAGATTCACTTCGAGAGAAATTCAGAGAAATAAATATTCTGACTGTAGCCTCACAATATATTTTTGAAAACCTATTGTATGTACACAAAAATATATCAAATTTTAAGAAAATGTCCGATGTTCATAGTTTAAATACCAGGAATAAACACAACCTTGCTGTACATCGCACACGTCTTCACAGATTAGGCAACTCGTTCATGGGTCAATGTATACGCTTTTACAACAAACTTCCCATTGACATTCGAAACTTACCCATTAAACGATTTAAAAACTGTATCAAAACCAAACTTTGTAAAAAAGGGTACTATAAAATTTCAGATTATTTAGAAGATAAAAAAGCTTGGGATTGAGCTGCTCGCTCTGCTATACCTTGTGATAAAACCATAAAACGTGATATTTTAATTGTTATTTATAATCATCAATTAAACCAGATTTAAAAATATTTACATAGAAGAATAAAACTTATACTTAAAATAATAACTTATTAAAATTAAATACAAAATGACATGATTACTTTGTAAAGTATAATATTATTTTAATTATTGTGAATATGAGGACTATGTGGGTATTTTTTTTTTTCTCTTTAGTGTTTTAATTTTTTTTTTTATTTCACAGTTAGTTTTAATGATGGTCTGGCAGTTTGAGTAGTTGATGCGGCCTACCCAAATGTCCTTTCTTTGGTATTGTTCGTCGAGTTGAGCTCCTTAAGCTCTGAGTGAGCTCCACGATTACTGACAAATGCTTGCACTGACTGGACAGGTCCACTCAAATCTGTGTGGTGCTTTCCTCAAAAGACCATTTCAGACACTAATCTACATTGTTCTCATATGGCTTGACCAAGATTATGTCTGGACTTTAAAAGAGACCGTGACCTCTGAGTTTGTTTCGGCCTTTCTTCTCAGAGTAGTCAGTTAGGAAACGCCGACCTCATCTAGCTTATTTTAAACATTTTTTTAAATATGACGTGTAAAAGTGATTCCGATATCCTATTTACAGAATAAACAATTTCATTTCATTTCATTTCATTTCATTTCGAGATAAATCGAAATTGCTGTACTGGTCAAAAATGAAACTAACTTTTTACTTCAACCCATGGCAACCAAAGAGGTACCAAATCAAAGATTGTATTTAAATTTCGAACAGCTTAGCAAAAATAACTGTTTATAGTAAAGAAGAAACTGCACACACAGAAGAAGATGCACAGAGGGGTCTTGGTATTAAAAGATGGTCCCCCATCCACGGACCAACCGCGGGAAGCGTAGCTTAACCTGATCGATCGACCCGTGTGGCTGTTATTACTTAGTCACAATCCCCTGACCATAATTCTTAACGAAATGTTTAAACTGCCAGTCAATACCAGTGTATCTGTATTATGTACCACTCATTAGTAATATTCTTTTCTAAATAAATAAAAACGACACTGAACTAGGCGTCTTTTACCACAAGACAAGGATACGTCGCAAGACGTGTGACATGTTGTGAGATAGGGCAAAAAGGCACCTAGTAACAGTTCTAGGTGTCCTTTTGCTCTATCTCACACCGTGTCAAAAAAATTGATATGAAAGAGCTAGAAGCTCTAAAAATTTATCATTTGATCTATCAGAAAAAGGTCAAAGCGCATGAAAACTGACAAAAGAGTAACGTACAAAGATGTCAAATCAAGCGACGGACAGATGGCTTGACGAGAAATATAAAACAGTCCTATTTCCCCATCTGTTATTTATTTATATATACTTTATTGTACACCAGATAACACATTACAAAAAGAAAAAGTAATACACTACAAAATATACAATGGGCGGCCTTATCGCTTACTGCGATCTGCTACCTCAAAATAGTCTCTTTTCGTGGTAAGAAAGTAAACCTTCAGACCCGTAAATTAAACAAATTAATATTAGCTAAACAAACATCCTGTCTCCCGGAACCGGATTTCAATGTCAACATTCAAAACCGCCCTTTGATCGCTCCACTTTTCTGAACCGACAAAAGATTTGATAAAGTGCGTGGTGGATACGCCCTTGCCCTCCTTTAGTGCCCTTTTTGGGACAAGTGATAAGAGATAGCGATTGGAGGTATTTGATGCTGTAATATTATATTATGTCACTTAGCAACAGTCTTCTGCTGAATACTACTCTTAATAGTTGTAAGTAATAGCAATCATGACATTTAATTTCAAATAGGTTATTATATGTATCTTTTTATGATATTTTGAGAATGTGATATTCAGAGACGGAGAGATTCTTTTCTATTTAGTTTTGTGAATGTGAGAACGCTGTAGGCTTTGTGGACTGTAGATGTGTTGACCATCTTCTATTTTGTTAAGTACTTGTTGATATACCTGCGTCCCGCGGTTTCACCCGTGTAAGTGAGTTTTTCCTTTTAATCCCAATGTTCCCGTGGAAATATCGGAATAAAAAGTAGCCTATTTTACGCCCAGTGGCCTCAGCTATCTAAAAGTGAAAGTCTCGTCCAAATCGGTCCAACTGTTTCGATATTACCTGGAACAAACAGCCAAACAGAAAGACAAAAAAACATTTGTGTTTTTGTTGTATGGATCGTATACATTATACTATCATAATTATGCATATAGTAAAAAGCTGTTATTTTGAGATTACAAACAGACACTTGAATTTTATTTATTTGTAAGTAGGTATGTATAGAAGATAATTACAGATTTTGAATTGATTTTTTTTTAATTTTTAAATTAATAACGTCTAGTATTAATAGTTTAGGAGTATGAGGAACAGGGTGTAAAGTTCACTCATCCACCATAGAAAAGGGAGGATCCTCCAACCAGACGGGTGTTGTGTCTGGCGGGCAACTGCCCATATGTTGATTTCGGATAGTCTTATCTATGTTATTCGCTAAGTAAACTCTAACTGCGAGATGTAGGAATTGTGTGACGTCATGTCTTTTTGTTTCGTAGTTTTTTTGTATGTGGCGGTCTAACCGCTACATCACTCCCCTCCGGAGACCGGAGGTCGATAGTGGGCTGAGTCTTGGATCTTGCGATGCTTCACAGTGCCAGCTGTGGTTCCAGTGAGTCGGAACCGGGTGCCGCATAGTTCACGGTGAGTCGGAACTGTCTGCGGTGATTCCCCAGTGAGTCGGGGTGGCGGTGCGTCGTCATCCAGTGAGTCGGATGTGGTACATCGCCGGGTTGTGGTTGAGGGTGATGACCAGGAATGCGCGTTCGCTGCATGCTGGTGGTCAGGATACCCGTTGAAGCCGTGGGTGCTGGCTGGCTGTGTGACTCGCCTCACGAAAGCTTGCGGGAGTGATGATGATGACGTCACGCTGAAGTAGTTGCACGAAGGCTGCGTTGACGTTCATCACGTCGGGGTCACCAATTTAGAGGTATGAGGAACAGGGTGTAAAGTTCACTCATCCACCATAGAAAAGGGAGGAACCTCCAACCAGACGGGTGTTGTGTCTGGCGGGCAACTGCCCATATGTTGATTTCGGATAGTCTTATCTATGTTATTCGCTAAGTAAACTCTAACTGCGAGATGTAGGAATTGTGTGACGTCATGTCTTTTTGTTTCGTAGTTTTTTTGTATGTGGCGGTCTAACCGCTACAATAGTAAAAACACAAATTAGAGTCCGCACCACCACTGAATTCCGGCAGAAAATTGAGGAAGTACATTTTTTTTTATGCATTTAGATGCAATGACATGACACTAGCACCGCGTCTATTCTGCGAACTGGACACTTTGCGACCGCTGGATATTTTGCGAATTGGACACTCTGCACCTAAACGGTCTATCGGACTTGAGTGGTGGCGTGACTACATATTAGTATGTACTTTTTTGACAAAAGTTGTTTATCTTGGCAGTTAGTTGACGATCGTAGGTTTTTTGTTTTTCACCGCCAGCAAATCTTTTGCAAGTAGGTTTGTCTTGATTCCCTTCCTTGCCTATCATGGTAATCGCATTCTGTTGTATAGTGAAGCTAATGACAACAATGTGTACCTACTACAGTACAACTATTTTCTGAATGTCCCTCAGCAAACTTCGTATTTCGTCAGTCATCGGATTTCTATCAATTGTCCTTTGCACTTGGGGAAGACCGGTAGGGTTATTACGTATCTTGCAGAAGCAATGCGATAGCGATCATTTGTTTCATTTTGACAGTTCAACAACATTCATTGCGATAATTACGTTGCAGAGCAGAATTTATTTTCGAACTTATGAAGCAATGGATTAGTAATCTGTTTCAAAACGAATTGATTGTGTATTACGTAATTAGGGTACCGATGCTCTCAATCGACTTGGAAATTTATAGAGTTGTTAATACTGTTTTAACTTAATGAAATTTATTTTAAAAAGCTGCTAAAGTAGATGCGATGCGACGATTCCCGAGGGACATTAAGAAAAATGTTGTACTGTAACTGTCACATAGATTTATGACGTGCAAGTGACATTCTTCTTTCATTCATTCAGACCTCTGACAGAGGTAAAGCAATTAAGAGGTCGATAATACAGGGTATAGTCACTTGATTGGCTTTTTTTATTTCATCAACCAATCTGGGATAGTGAAAGACAGCTCATTTACTCAATCTCTTGTAAATCTGCTATCGAATATTTTACTCAAGTAATCACTTGATCAGGTTTTCATAAAAACGGAAACATGTGTAGTTTCAAATATGTATCTTATCTCAATCTTTTCACTTGCACCATATCTTGGTATTCCAGAGATCTTATACGACGGACGATATTAAAAATGATAAGTATTCAGCGTGCCCTTAATACAGTCTTATTCCTTAAGATTGGGCCAGGATTTGTTAAATTTCTCCCTTTTTTCAAAATGTCATCTTTTATGTAAAGATTTTAGCTGATTTTCTGGCATGGGTAGTCATTAGGTTGGATATTTAGAGGCCCTTTCAATCGCTGGAGGGACGCCTTTTGTTCTTTTTTTTTTGAAATTTCTGTGTGTGTTGGATCTTATTAGGATTTCTTTTGACCGTGACTAAGCTGGGTAAGGGTATAGCCTTTTATAGTGGCAGCGGGGTGGCGGACTGAATCTCAAATACAATGAGAAACAAGCGAAAGTACCTACAATGAGGTTCTAATGAGTAATACATGTTGGTGATGGCAGCACGGGCCCGCAAAATGAGTCTGAGTTAGACCAGCGGTCAGCGGCTTGTTTCCATGCACCGCTGAAATCTGCGTCCCCACATTCTCATAAATCGACAATTTTGATCATTTCTTAGACATTATTGATCACTGCCTAGATTCGTCTAACTTGTTGCGAACCCGGACACGACGTGTTGCCACGACAAGCGCGGAATGCAAAGACAAACAAGTCAATCGTCATCCTGAGGATGCCTCGTTGAGAGGTGAAACACGTGTCGATTTCTTATAGGGTTCTTTTTGACTCTTTATGAACAGTTAAGCGGATTAGGTTTATTTTATTTTATAATGGAGTTCTGCAAAGTCACGCCTGAGCCTATTAACTATTACGACTTAAGCACATCACTGGCGTCACCAGATCCGCAGGAACTTAAACAGGATGAATTTTCAAGTGTGCACACTAATGATGCAGTTTTAGTTTATATCAAAAAAATCGTAATTATAACCCAGTTATTGGGTAATACGATACCTCTCCAGTAACTATGGCTGGTTGTCAGATTTTCGGGCTTCTGACTACCCATAGCGACTGTCAATGATTTACAAACCGAGGCACGGAGGGGTCTCAATATAATACAATTAATGGTCACCCATCCACGGACCATAGCGTAGCTTAACCTTCGTTTGACCCGTGCGGCTGTTATTATTAAGCCACGAGCCCCTAACCCTTTATAGCATCATCAGCCTATTAATGTTTCCACTGCTGGGACACAGGCCTCCTCTCTGTTAGAGGGGGAGAGGGAGTGGGCTGTAATCCACCACGCGGGCCCAGTGCGGGTTGGTAAATGTCACAATGTCTTCGAATTTTTGGTTCTAAGACATGCCGGTTTCCTCACGATGTTTTCCTTCACCGTTTTGAGAGCAGTGGTGATGAAATTATTTACACAAATTAATGCGCCTACCTGGGTTCGAACCCACGTCCTACAATTTATAAGTCGGGGCCGTTACCACTGGGCCACCACTGCTCTAATAGCAGTATAGTAGTCTCCCTTTATAGCAGTAGCTTGAAAAAGAATAGCGTTTTGCCGCAGAGTCGCAGTGGTAACCGTCAATGTACAAATAGCATAACTCCAGACATTGCTAAATGTACCATCACCGTCGATGTTACCGGGTGTTGACCACAATTCGACAATTTAATCGCGAGTCGATCGAGTTTAAGCTTCGTTAGGCAATCCGACGGTAGATTACATTCTGGAGCTTAGCGATCGGATTTTGTTTCTCATTGCGGAGTTGATATATGTTCGTGATTGAGGTTCCTGATTTCAGGTGGGTCCCATACTTGTATGGTTATATTATAATAGCCACTTGTTGTTCAGTATTACATTTTATTATGTAAACAGGCTCGCCCCCTATTACATGGGAACTATTGTAAGACCGAAACAGTACTTTCTACCGAAACCAAATCTTCGTTAGCTGTCTCAGTTTCGGCCGAAACCGAAACCAAAACTTTTTAGATATTTAAAAAAAAAATTGTTGGCTTATTCTTTACACTTATGCCAGACATTATAACACGTGCTTGAAATAAAAAACAATAATTGAAGTACCAGTAAAAAAAACTGTTTTTGGGAAATCTCATAAGTTTTTTTATTTTAATTTATAAAACATGTTAAGTACTTTTTGGAACAAAAAATTGTAAGTAACAAAAAGCTGATGATTGCGAGCCTCGGATGAGACACGAGCCAGGAACTCACCCGAAGTCAGCCGAACGACCGCCGAAGGTTCTGCAGATTTTCTGAAGAAACCGAAACTGGTGCCGAAACTAGATTTTTTTGCCAAAAAATTCCGAAACCGAAAACGAAACCGAACCTTCGGTTGGTCACTAATGGGTATTAAACATAACTGGCGAAATATCTCCCTAATCCTCTGACTACCGGCGTTATGTTATTTTATAAGAATAACCATAATTCCATTCCTTTTAAAGCGATTTCCCCTCTTCTCTCTCTCGGGACAAATATTCGCTAACCGCCGATTTTGATTCGATAGTTCAATTCCCACAAGCAATATAATTTACTAGCTACGCCCCGCGTTTTCACCCTCATAAGTCTCAATTTTGTGGGAATATTGAGGTAAAAAGTATCTTATGACCTAACCCAGGTCCTGGTCTACTTATGTGCCAAATTTCATCCAAATCTGTTCAGTCATTTTAGCGTGAAAGCGTATTAACAAACAAACTCACTTTCGCATTTATAATATTATTATTATATACTAGCTTTTGCCCGCGACTTCGCCCGCGTGGATGTCGGAAATTATCCCACGAAAACGTACTACCGGGATAAAAAGTATCCTATAGGTATGTTAATCTAGGTTGTATACTATCTGTGTGTCAAATTTCATTCCAATCAATTCAGCCGTTTTTGCATGATTGAGTAACAAACATCCAAACACACAAACATACAAACTTTCACATTTATAATATTATAGTAGGGTAGTAGGAAAGTAGGAATTAGTAGGATTATGTTGCATGCAGGAGTTGAAGACCCTTGAACCAGAGTAAAATCAACAGGAACCATAGATAGGGCCGATTGTCTTTGGCAGTAGATCTATAGTCAAAACCACAACGGTTTTTAAATGAATGAATGACTCTCTTCCTACACAATCTAAAAATAGAGGTGACGTTTCCGGGAATCTCACAATATCTTCGTCGATTCTCAGAAAACCCGGTAATCTGTCAAACAAGATAATATTTTTCTCAAACATGCTTACAAGGAAATTCGAACATTATTTTGACAACTTTCTTCGAGATAAATCGGAATTGCGGTACTAGTCGAATACATGTGAGCGCCCGGCCGTCAATGTTTGCATGAAAATCCATTTCTGTCGTGTTTAGTCGGCCAAATAAATTACTATGAAATTACTATTAGCTGTCGTGTTATTTAAAAATGGAACGAACTTTTTATTAAAAAAAATGGCTACCAAGGAGGTAACGTATCAAAGATTTTATTTAAATATCGTGATGATTATATTATTGGCACGTGAAAAATTATGGTTGTTCATCATTGATTCTAGAATTTATAATTAATTTACTCAATTTTCCGCACATTATTTGAGAAAAGTACTATTAGATACAAGCTTTGGCCGCAACCAGGAATTAATGGACTCACGTATGTGTGTCTCGGCTTCGCCTCGGCCCACATTTTCACGATCGTCCATCAATAACCCTGTTGCAGACCGCGACAGTAATGTACTATAGTAGCGACTCGTCATTTCACCCAAGTAAAATGGCCACGATTAAAAACATCGAGATTTCTGGGCTAAATCTAAGTCAAATATTAATGTTTTATACACATTAACCTTTCGGAATTCATTTTATAAATGATGGTGAAAAGCGCGTCAAAATCTATTGAGCAGTTTAGAAGATCTAAGCGGTCATACAGACGGACATGAAAAGCGACTTTAATCTATAATATAATATGTATAGTCTTTATAGATAATACGTACAAGATAACCTTTCTGATCGTTGACGTGTATCAACTTCAAAGGAGTTATGATATCCGAAATTTTTGCTTCGCCTGGTACAGAAAATTAGTCCTTGGGAACACTTGACTGGTTTCAGGTCAATCGACTGTTCTTTTTGCGCTTGTAGGCACAACTCTCACATGCGCAAATGCTTTGGCAATTCGTGTATGTGAGATACAACATAACTAAGTTAGATTTGTTCTCAAATGTCATGATTTCATGAAAAAGTTATTCAATGGAACAAAATAATCTAACTTTGAGAGGTTTAATGATACTAATGATTATAATTATGTAAATACATTATTTCTTAAGGTCGTGAATCATATTTTCACCAAGATACCTACATAGTTAATTGACTCAGGCGTGACTGCGGAAATCCATTAAGCGCCAAACGCAGTGTGTTGTGACACTGCGTTCGGCGCTTGATGTGGCAACACGTCGTGTCCGGTTGCATAACAAGTCAATCGTCATCCTGAGGATGCCTCGTTGAGAGGTGAAACACGTGTCGATTTCTTATAGGGTTCTTTATGACTCTTTATGAATAGTTAAGCGGATTAGGTTACTAAATATACGTCGTCTACCTGACACTGGCCTGCAAATTGCAAAAAACATAAGAAAATTTGAATTTAGCGGACTACCAGTGCAGATGTGTTTGTGCATGTATGATTTGAGTGATTGTGAATGTGTGTAGTAAAGTACATAATTATGACATTTGTGATTATGTCCCGAGACACAACTTGTAGCCGTTTCTAACGATTTTGTTGCATGAACGAATCGAACCCGTGACTGGTACTGCAGAAGCCATATACTTAGGGGTATATTTATAAACGTTGCTTAAAGTTAAGTGATGATTAGCGACTGTTTAACCATACAATTTTGACGTTTGAACGTCAATTAATTTTAAACAACGTTTATACTTAAGCCACTGTGTTTAACTGTAAGCCACTGTTTAAAAAGTATAACATTTTACCGTTAGCATGCATGTATATTAAAGAATTGTGCCTATTAGTACGACAACATTCTGAAAATTTTACTAAGCATAGAGATGTAACAACAAAGGAATGTTGCCTCTAGAGATAAACATAGGCTCTGCTTGCCGCAATGCAAGCTCGATTTATATAAAAGAAATTCGTTTATAATGGCTACTAGCTTTTTCCCGCGGCTTCGCTCGCGTGGATGTCGGAAAACCAAGGAAACGTACTACCGGGGAGGTTATAAAGTATTCTTTGTCCAGGTTATAAACTATCTGTCGCCTAAATCCAAATCGCCAAATCCTAGCATAACGTAATGATTGTACTTTTTGTTAGGTTGTTCAGAAATAGTGCACGATGTCTAATGATAGAAATTGATGAATTGATAGAAATTGAGAGAAGAATTGTAGAGGAGCTGGAAACTAAGTAATAACAGCCGCACGGGTCGACCTATCAGGTTAAGCTACGGTTGCCGTGGATGGTCTGTGGATGGGTGACCATCTTGACATACCGAGACTCCTCCATGCCTCGGAAAGCATGTTAAGCCGTTGGTCCCGGCTGCCATTCATGGATCTTTGACAGTTGTTACGGGTCGTCAGAAGCCTGAAAGTCTGACAACCAGTCTTACCAAGGGGTATCGTATTACCCAGTAACTCGGTTGTGGAGGTCAGATAGGCAGTCGCTCCATGTAAAATAATGGTATTCAGCTGCATCCGGTTACACGGGAAGCCGACCCTAACATAATTGGGAAAAGGCTAGGCAGATTGATTGTTTAATAATTGAAATACTATATCGTGAATTCATGAAACCCTAGTACTTTTAGTTTAGGTACTGCTCAGAAATTGTGCACGTGTCATGAACAGAATACCGTCTTGAACTTCGATTGCAGCGTCACCTATCGGGCCCAATTGTGAATAGCAAATTCCAAAAAATAGATGTCGTTGCGTGTATCTTGATATAGGTCAGCGCGATGCAAGTAAAATATTTCAACCCTTTTCATCCCGGTAGGGGTTGTTTCCGAAAAATATTGATACACGTTATTCTTTGTTTTCGGTTTTAAGTATAAATACTGAGTTTCGAGTAAATCAGACCTCGCATACAAAATCTTTCATACAAACTTTGACACCCCTAATCCCCATTTATTACTAAGATACGTATTCGTACGAAGTACTCTCTATCGGCTTTAGCACCCTCAAAAACTACGAAAGCGACACCCATGACGAAAAATGACAAATTTGTCGCAGCCGCCATCTTGGATTTACATTTAGACCTCCCTTTCGGCTTAAGCACATTAGAAATCTATGTAAACGACACCCATGTCGATTTTTTTTTTAAATATTCACATCCGCCATCTTGGATTAACTTTTTGACGTCACTATCGCTTTAGTACCCTTGAAAACTTCGAAAACGACACCAATGACGAAAAATAAAAAAATTATTCACAGCCGCCATCTTGGATTTACATTTTGACCTCACTATCGGCTTTAGCACTATCCAAAACTACGAAAACGACACCCATGACGAAAAATTTGAAAATATTCACAGCCGCCATCTTGGATTTACTTTTTGACGTCACTATCGGCTTTAGCACCCTTGAAAACTACGAAAACGACACCAATGACGAAAAATAAAAAAGAATTCGCAGCCGCCATCTTGGATTTACATTTTGACCACATTATCGGCTTTAGCACCATCGAAAACTACGAAAACGACTCCCATGACGAAAAATAAGAAAACTTTCGCAGCCGCCATCTTGGATTTACATTTTGACCTCACTATCGGCTTTAGCACTATCGAAAACTACGAAAACGACACCCATGACGAAAAATGAGTAAATCGCAGCCGTCATTAAAATATTTTTCATCCCACCATCTCGGAAAGAGTATTTTTAATCTTCAATATCTGAGTGGAAAAGCCGTTTTTATTGTATAGAGGATAAAGTAAATTGAATTTAGAACATCGTGTGCACTAAGTTTGTGAATTAAAAAAAACATTAAACCTATTTACTGCTACCTCTATGGTGCCGAATATATCATACAACTTTTTTTTAATTTTTTTAAAAACTCAGACTCGGAACCTTCTTGGTGTTCTTTTTAGGGTTCCGTACCCGAAGGGTGACAAACGGAACCCTATTCATAAGCCTCCGCTGTCCGTCTGTCTGTCAGCGAGCTCTATCTCATGAACCGTAATAGGTAGGCAGTTGAAAATTTCACAGATTGAGCATTTCTATTGCCGCAAGAGCAACAAATAATAAAATTAAAAAATAAAGGGGGGTCGCCATACAATAAAATTAAATTTTGAAAAAAAAATAATCTGACCCTGGCATGTGGGTTATCATTTTTTAGAGCTCATCGAGTAGAAAATAAATATAATTTTTATTTGTTTTTATCTTCAAAAATGATGAATTAGGGGGCCGTAGAAGTTGTCTGTTTTAGACCATTTTTGTACGAGCTCTATCTCAACAACTAATAAAATTAGGAATTTGAAACTTGTGTGTATCATGTAACATATACTGTTTATAATCAACAAATACTAAAATCGCCGATTCATAACGTATTTTATATAATATGGGCGATTTTCTGCAACTTAAAGTAATAATTTTGTATTTCATGCTAATATTATGCGATATAAATTCCACAGATAACTATTTAATAGTCGGAGTAATGACATGGAATTAGTAAGTACCTACTATCATGGCAGCATATACTATTTCGATCATTTAAATTTCGATCATCCAAAAAGGTCTACAAAATAAACTTTCTTCACAAGATTTTAAAACCGGCCAGTATTTTTTGAGTTTAAGAACTTTATCGACTTTTTTCAAAGTATCCCTAGACGGTGTTGATGTGGTTAAAACTACACTCCAATAGACAATATATTCAGTAACATTGAAATGAATGCTGGCACATACAGTGTACTATTCAGTTACCTTAAACCGTTGTGGACACAATTTCATATTGAGAAAAATTATTGGTGTAAAAATATTTGGTCACGGCGGCCAATCTCAACGGAGACTGGCCGCCTTCGGCGCGGGAGATATTATAGTGCACAAGTGTGTGCGCAGACACGAGTGCACTCTCTCTTCCCTCACTCTCATAGTCCGATGGGATGTGTAAAAATAATAAGTAAGAAATAATAGATTTCTGTATGGCTATCAAAAATAACGTAAATAAATACCTGTATTGACCCGTGCGTTTGCACTGGCGACACCACGACAAAACATGTTGAAATCTCTAGTTTCTGTCAAACATTATGCATTAAAAATTGACAGACAATAGAGATTCCAACATGTTTTGTTGTGAATGTTTCGCCAGTGCAAATGCACAGTTATAATTAAAATTTGGCGTACTACTTACATTCTATTTTGTACAGTATAGTCTGATGTAGCAAGAGACATCCTTTTATTTATAAGTAACTAGCTTTACACGGCCTGGCTTCGCACGGTTAGCACTAAGTACTTATCTACGGCGCATCTACCTTTCCTAATTACCTATTTCTACCTAATTACCTACCCTACCTACCTACTCTACCATTCTTACCAGGGTAGGTAGGTACCTAACGTACCTTACCTACCTTACCTACCCTACCTACCTACTCTACCATTCTTACCAGGGTAGGTAGGTACCTAACGTACCTTACCTACCCTACATATCTACCTGCTTACCTACCATATATACCTATTTATACCTACTAATACTATGTTAGTAGCAAATAAATAACTTTGACTTTAGTTAATGCATGTTACTGGATAAAGTTAACTTAATATTTTTCTCTTAAAATAAATGAAATATACTCCTACACCTATATTTTAACACAACAACATTTTTTCATTAAAATTAGACAATTTCTTTACAAATCTTTGTTTTTTTATAGCGCCTCTGTTGTTAGCTTTACGAAAGTATTACAAAAATCTGGTGTTAAATCTTGTACGACATGGTATGGAACCCTTCGTGTGCGAGTCTGACTCGCACTTGACAGATTTTATTTCAATTTGCTTTGTAAAATATTACACTCAATTTAAATAACTGTAGCAACGTTACTTTAAAATTTTCTTAATTATACCTTAGTATTATTTTGTTATAATTTAAAGATTATTCTGTAATACTTACCTGTTATAATGTAGTAATTAATACCTAAACTGAAATAAAAGTGTACCTATCTTGTGATTGTAAACGTTTTTTTTTTTGCATTTAGTCATTTCCTCGCTGAGGTGGAATGAAAAGTTACGTGTTGCACTCGAGTGCAAAGATTTTTCACCTCGTGCTCTTTTGATTCCCTCGCTAACGCTCAGGCTTCTAATTTTGAATCACTCGCTGCGCTCATGATTCAATTTTAGAATCCTTCGCTTGCTCGGTCATCAAAATTGAACACGCGGTTAAAAAGCAACTTTGCACTCTTGTATAACAAATAACTATTAACCCTTTTCACCCCGTTAGGGGTTGTTTCCGAAAAACCTTGATACGCATTATTCTTTATTTTCGATTTTAAGTATAAATACTGAGTTTCGAGTTATTCGGACCTTGCGTAAAAATTTTTTCATACAAACTTTGACACCCCCCAATCCCCGTTTAGGGGGTAGCTTAGATAAACTAAAAATGACAAACTTTATGATTTACTTAGGTAAGTATTCGTGCAAAGTTTCAAGTCTATTAACTTAAGGAATAAGATTTTGCATACAATCAAAATCCCCCCTTTTCACCCCCTTAAAAGTCGAATTTTCAAAAACCCCTTCTTAGTGCTCCCCTACATTATTAAAGGAAGCTGTGTGGAAAATTTCACGTTCCTAGTCCCAGTAGTTTCGGCTGTGCGTTGATATGTCAGTCAGTGAATCAGTTTCTCCTTTTATATATATAGATTAAGGTATACAATAAATTACCAAACGCCTTTAAAGAACTACCTTTGCCTATGTTTAAAAGAAAACTGATTCAGTGGCTTAAAGAAAAATGCTTTTACACTGTTAGTGAATATATGTCACATGTCGAAGCAAGAAAGTAATGTCAATAAAGGTTTATAATTTTATTTATTTTCTAATTTGACATTTTTACTTACTATTTTTATTTTTATTTTGACATTTAACAATATTCATGGACATAACATTTCAATTAATACATCAAATCTGACATTTTATAGCAATCTTATTGGTAACTGATGTAGGTAATGTTAAGACATTTTTAAATTATGCTGTGACATTAAATATATGCAATTAATTTATTTAATCAGACGCTTTGTAACGTTTTTAATGATAACTGATGGAATATTATGACATTTTTAATAATTTAATGTATTCTGGAAATATTTGCACACCACATGTTATGGTAGAATGTAAATGGGCCACATTTTTTTTATAATAAGATCATACTACTCTGTACACCTACATTTTGGCAAATAAATTATTACTATTAGGTACTTATTACTATTACTATTACTATAAATAAATCCATTAATTTCTTAGCCATTATGATATTGGTTACGTCATTTATAGAAAAAAAAACAAAAGTGCTATTTCTCTGAGTTTAAACCTTACTGAGAGAATAGAAAACGAACGTGATTTTAAATAGAAACGAGCCATTAAAATAACATGGAAACCGATATTCAGAAATAACCTGTTGTAATAATTTTCCAGTACGTACGTAACAGGTAGATGTCTCATTGCCAACCTGCCGTAACTACCACTTATTACATACTTACAATTTGTGATGATATGCAAGTTGTAAATTAAACGTTTTATTGAGGAAAATGGAAGGGAATCTGCATACTTATTATAGAGATAAACGAACGTAGGTAATGTTTAATAACAGAGCCGTCTTATTTATTTGTTACTAGCCCTCCCGCGGCATCGCCCGCGTGGATGTCAGAAATAATCCCACGTACTTCTGAGATAAAAGTATCCTATAATCCTAATTAACATATATGTTAATCCGGGTTATAAACTATGTCTGTGCCAAATTTCATCCAAATCTGTTTACCCATTTTTGCGTGATTGAGTAACAAACATCCGAATATACAAACTTTTACATTTATAATATTATTATGTATATATTATATTATATAGTATAGTATATAGTATAGTATAGTAGGAGTAGGATTAGTAGGATGCATCGCAAGAGGTAGGTACTATTTCAGAAAAAAGTACTTGTAAGCGGAAAATTAAACTAAAGGTTTTGAATGATCTTCACTTACATATACCTATATAGATTATTTTAACGATGTTTTTTTATGACTGATCATTAATGGACAAATGACTCTTCTCGTAATGAGTAGGATTGAGCATTGACCACTATACTTGCCTTGTTTTGTCGATTTCCAACTGTCCCATGTTTCTGTAAAATAGTTATAGACATGGATGAGGAAAAAATAACTTAAATAAGTACTTAAATAGTTTTTATTTATATTTTTTATTCCACAAGCATATGAAATTCGATTATTTCTGTATTCGGTTAATTTGAGCTGCTCATTTTCATCTGAAATTAAATCAACCAGAATTGTAATTAATCCGGTAGTTTATCCTAATGAGTTTAAATTACAAGTTTCAGTTAATTAATTCATCAAAAGCTGGCATTTATTGGTTTTACAGATCAGTGGTTCCGTTTCAAAACATTGATAATATAAAAATATTCAGGACTGAAAATGGACTCGGAACATACTGGGAAAACACCAGGCTATTATGAATCATGAAAAACATTTACGTGTACCTAATTCTGTTTTAGAGATCAATAACCGATTTCAGATTAATTTTACAATAACTCCCATCATTTTGCTAAAACTAAAACAAATTAAAACTTAGCGCCATAAAAAAACACCCCAAAACTAAACATCAGCACACCATCAAATCTAGTTTGATCTGGCTCAAAACTGCCATAAACTGGTTATAACTGCAGTAATTCAGATGCGAACCGGTCATTAAAGCGACGGATATGAGGCGTAGGTCTCATCGGGCACTTAAATGAAATATCGACTGGACGCCGGAATTCATGGACATGGCATTTGATGCCTAAAATAGTCTAGATTATGGGTGGTTATAAATAAATGTGGGCTTTAGAGTTATGACCTTTAAGATCGGAGATTCTTGAATTTGTTGACTCACAGTTTGCGTGTGATGAAACTAACTTTTGACAAAACTCCGATGAGACTGGTTTTAGTTTTATTTTTAGAATAAATAAAAATAATAATATTTTACTATTAATAGAAACTGGTAATAGTACTGTCAGGGAAATGATTTTTTAAACAAATTACCTACGTCATTTTGCAGTGTTATAGGCATTTAGAAAGAAAAAGAAAAGAAAGAAAATATGTTTATTTCATACAATTATCGTAGAATGACAGATATGATTACAATATACGGACAATATGTCGACTGGGGAAAAAAATACTATTTAGTTCGTCAGTCAGATAATACCAAATTTTAGACACGTATTTTTTGCTTTATCATATTAATAAAAAATGGTTTAGATACAACGCATTAAAGTTGGGGAGTGGGGCTCACTACGTCACAAATTCACAAGTCAGTATAAAATCTACCGGGGCGTGACGTCATGCCACATTTTAACTCACGTATTGCCGTAATCTCTTCATTACGTAGAAAAAGAAAAAAATCGTGTCCAATATTAATAATATAGCTAACGGACAAAAAAAATTGGCAGCATCCCTATTTAAGTTGGCACTTGGCAGTCAACTTGTTTAACAATTCATTTACCTGACTTTACATACATAGTTTCACACTAAACCAGTTTGTCGTTTGAAAGTTAGACAGACACATAGGTAGGACACGTAGGTTAGGAGTCTAGACAGATACATAGGTAGATTTCTGTCTAAACTCCTAAGTTTTATCCTGATTTCATCATCAGCCTATTAATGTTCCCACTGCTGGGACACAGGCACAATAATTGTGACACAGGCCTCCTCTCTGTGAGAGGGAGTGGGCCGTAACCTACCACGCGGGCCCAGTGCGGGTTGGTAGATGTCACATGTCTTCGAATTTTTGGTTCTAAGACATGCCCATTTCCTCACGATGTTTTCCTTCACCGTTTTGAGAGTAGTAGTGATGAACTACAACTCGTAAGTCGGGGTCGTTACCAGTGGGCCATCACTGCTCTCCCACTGGGCCACCACTGCTCTCCTGATTTATTAACATCATATTCACACCATATCATCACAAAAGGACGAACTCCTCAAAACTTATCATTTTTTCCATGGTCATTGTTCTCGTAACGCGGGTCAGTTTGACAAATTATCCACATTCCCGGACCACCATACCCGGATAATAGCAACACTATAAACTTCATTGTGGCGACCATTTTAGGTTTTGGTATGTTTTGTTTTTGATGTTAGGGTTCTGTTATAGTGAACCGAACAGTAAAGCTACGGTTTCTTAAGAGCCCTATTACATTTCGACTTATTTCGACAGCGATTATTGCATTAAATGGGCAACTTTTGCGTTCTTATTCTGAGAATCTGAAAGATTTCGACAACTATGACTTATTGAGTGGTGGAGATTAGTTATTAGTGGGTTGAACTATTGTACATAGCAAGTGAAATAAAAAATATATAATAACATCTCTTATAAAGTGATTTAGTTAATAGCAGCCTCAGAATTTTAAAATTTGTATGGAATACCTAAAAAAATCCCATTCAATATCATAAAAAAACGCTTAGAATTAACTGTTTTCTCATTACTACATTAATATTTTTACTATACTAGAATAAACGTTGGTTCATACGAAATTAAAATAGCATACCTAAAAAAAAAAAAACTAAAGGAGGATGCTTAAAAAAAACCCAGCTCCGGGGGAAAAGCGATATATCTCAAATCATCAATAATAATAAGTACAAAAATAATAACCGGTCATGATCGTGATCCTTACTGGCAAACATATAAAAATAGCCAGTTTTATTATGCAGATTATGAAGTCGTCTATATAAGAAATTGATAATTAGTTTTAATTACTTTATTCAAAAATATTATGTTAAAATGCGAGCTTGGCTCATATTATATTTTTTTACAATGCTTAAAGTCGTTGAAAGTACTATGGATATATTTATTGTAACAGAAACTTCGAGAGTTCGACAACAAAATAGTCAGGATTTAACAGCACCGTCACGTGAAAATACCATTGTTAACAGCGATACTATGATATTGATTAGATAGTTTGGAGTCCTATATTATCGCCATCAGCACCATCTATACTATCAATAATTATATAATCACGTGAGGACAATTATTGAAGTTTTGCGAGAAGAGGTGAAATCAAACCAGAGTGTATTTATAACATTACTATTTTAGAGCTATGAGGAACAGGGTGTAAAGTTCACTCATCCTCTATAGAAAAGGGAGGATGCTCCGACCAGACACAACCGGGCAACGGCCCAACGATAGATGTCAGGATCTTGTATATATATGTTGAGGTTCCAGTGAATCGGAACCGGGTGCCGCATAGTTCGTGGTGAGTTGGAACTGGGTGGCGCTGCGTTATGATCCAGTGAATCGAATGTGGTACAGCGCGGGTTGTACCTTGCTTCGACGAGGAGAGGGTAGAAAGGGCTCTGTTGTGGACGGGCCAAAAGTACAGTGTGCTGTTTCAAAGTTGCTGTTGAGGCTGATGGTGATGACCAGGAATGCTAGTCCACTGGCACTGTGAAGCCAAATGCGAACTACGTATAAAAAACATGACGTCACAAAAATCCTACATTGCGCAAGCAAAGTTCAACATATATACAAGATCGCGACATCAATCGTTGAGTCACACAGCCAGCCGGCATCCACGGCTTCTACGGGTGTCCTGACCACCAGCATGCAGCGGACGAACATTCCTTGTCATCACCTTCAGCTTCAGCAGCAACTTTGAAACAGCACACTGCAGGTTTGGCTCGTCCACAACAGAGCCCTTTCTACCCTCTCCTCGTCGACGCCAACAGTCAGCCACAACCCGGCGCTGTACCACATTCAACTCACTGGATCATAATGCAGCGCCAAGCAGTTTCGACTCACCACGAACTATGCGGCACCCGGTTCCGACTCACTGGAACCTCAACTAGCACTGTGAAGCCACATGCAAACTACGCATCAAAATCCTGCATCGCGCAAGCAAAGTTCAACATATATACAAGATCCTGACATCTATCGTTGGGCAGTTGCCCGTCATACACGACACCCATCTGGTCGGAGGATCCTCCCTTTTCTATAGAGGATGAGTGAACTTTACACCCTGTTCCTCATAGCTCTAAAACAGCAAATAAAAAATGTTATAAATACACTCTGGTTTGATTTCACCTCTACTCCCAAAAGTTCAAGTGTCCTCACGTGATTATATAATTATTGATAGTATAGATGGCGCTGATGGCGATAATATAGGACTCCAAACTATCGAATCAATATCATAGGTAGTATCGCTGTTAACAATGGTATTTTCACGTGACGATTCTGTTAAATCCTGACTATTTTGATGTCGAACTCTCGAAGTTTCTGTTACAATAAATATATCCATAGTACTTTCAACGACTTTAAGCATTGTAAAAAAATATAATATGAGCCAAGCTCGCATTTTAACATAATATTTTTGAATAAAGTAATTAAAACTAATTATCAATTTCTTGTATAGACGACTTCATAATCTGCATAATAAAACTGGCATTTTTTATATGTTTGCCAGTAAGGATCACGATCATGACCGGTTATTATTTCAGTACTTATTATTATTGATGATTTGAGATATATCGCTTTTCCCCCGAAGCTGGGTTTTTTTTCTATGGAGCTTGAGCATTCTCCTTTTTAATCTCAAAATAAGCATAATTACAACGGCCAAATTGCTACTGCGTGCTGCTATGATGCATCGGGTGCTTGAACTGTCAAAACGCAATTTTGTGATAGAACCGCCACATAGCGTCTGCAATAGATAAGCAAATGACGTCACTGAAGCGTTATGTATGAAAGTAAGTTGGTGAGTTTTCCTTGACAGCGTTTTTTGGCACTGTAATGTTAAACCCCACTGCTCAGACCAAATAAAAAACCAAGACACAGCGCTGTCAACAGTGAAGTGAAGCCGGTTTCGTAAACATGTGTGCGCTTTGTGTGGTGTAGTGTCATGGTAAAAGGTTGTAAATGTCTGCGTGTGAGCGTGTATGCACAGAGGGGCGGTGTAGTTTTGGCATGCCTCACTGTATTGTTCGCAGCGCTCTGTCTTGGTTTTTTATTTGGTCTGAGCCCCACCCCATTTTCATGACTGCGGCGGTTATGTGGCGGCCGCCGTTTTACCTTTAGAGAACCATAGGTAGGTCCTGAAAAGTGCGGTCGGAATATTTCAAGACTGGTGGAAGAAGGATGCAGAACAAACCCTGTTACTTAGCCTTTTTTTTTTTTGGGTGGGAAATCATCAAATGACTTCTCCCGCTCTGGGCGGAGCGGAACGGCGTGTCAGACTCTTACTAACTAAAACCTACCCGTGTTCCTTCCCTTGCCAGGGGCCACGTTTTCCCCTTAGGACTACCCGCAGCCCCGGTAGACATCGGCCCTAGCGGACCCCGTCAGTTTTGCTGACATCTCTTTGAGGCGCGCGAGGAAAACGACGCGCTGTCGACCCGGGCCTGGTCCTTATCGGACGGCGAGCTGCCCGTTGCTCTCCGTCCGCAAGCCCGCGCCTACGGTGGCCGGAAATCTGCTACCAATTCCCGACGCCCGGGGCGTCTCCTACGGCGGCGGTGGCTAGGGCTGCTAGGGCGAGGCATTTGCCTCTCCCTGTCGCGCTCCGCCTCCCTGTTGTTACTAAGCCTCTGCTGTCCGTTCGTCTGTTTGTTAGCGGTCTGTATCTCATCTCGCGCGGAGCGGTCGGTCTCTCTCTGTATCTAACCATAATAGGTTGTGTATTTCTATTGCCGCTATAACAAAATATAATAAAAAATAAATATAATAATTAAAGGGAATATGATACAAGAAATGTGAATTTTTCGGCGTTTTTTGCTCGAGGTTAATACGGCACGGAACATCGTCCGCGAGTTCGACTCGCACTTGACCGGTTTTTATTATTGATTATCTCACGTTTGACCACTATCTCACCTGATGGTAAGCAATCCACGATTGAGCACCCTAACCTTTTTTTTTACGGAATACGATTTCTTTTGTTGTAAAATATTTTGGGTGGACGAGCTCGTGGCTAAGTAATAACTGCTACGCTAAGCTGCGCTTGCCGGGGTTGATCTGTGAATAATCTTTAAATATCGAGACTCCACCGTGCCTCCGAAAGCACGTTTAGCCGTTGGTCCCGGCAGTCATTCGTGAATCTTTGACAGTAGTTACGGGTCGTCAGAAACCCGAAAGTCTGACAACCAGTGTAGTATTACCCATCAACAGGGTTGTGGAGGTCAGATAGGCAGTTGCTCCATGTAAAATACTGGTATTCAGCTGCATCCGGTTAGACTGGAAGCCGACCCCAACATAGTTGGGAAAAGGCTAGGCAGATAGATTGATGTTGGGTGTCTGTAAGTCTGCGCAATTTTTTTTTCAGAGTAGATTTACCTTTTCACTCTTGAGTGATACAGATTAAAATAAAAAAAACAACGGTTTGCACTCCGGGAGTGCCGGCAGAAGTGTAAACTTGAACATTAACTTTGTGCATTTTTGAATATTTTGGAATGGTTAGAAAATAATTTAGCACGAATTGCTTTATTTATCAGTATAAAAGTACTATAATTTATGTGGTTAAATACAATACGTATTCATAAGTAGTAGTCAAGAAGTAGTAGTAGTATATTATTTTATTTATTTTCAAAATATAGTCTAACAAAAATCAACAATTTATTTAAACACTTTTCATGAAGTATGTTTTGACAGCTTGTTTTTACCCATCAATATGGGTAAAATTTCTTACCTCGCAATCTTTACGTAATGTCAAAGACTATTTTATTTTGATATTTACTTTGTCGGTTGCTAGGCAACGGATCTTACGGTCACGTCCTGACGCGAGTTAAACATTTTTTACCCATCCCAAAAAAAGTGCACAACGCCGCTAAAGAAGTGTTCATTTCAAAAACCCAAATGACGAACCTACTCATAGCATTTTGACCTATTGCACCTTTATTATCCCTTATTTAAAACCAGTCGTGTTACACAGTTTTTCCAGAAAAATAAAAGTTGCCGTCAAAAATACGAGATCTAAACAAAGGTATAACAGAATTTCATCTGTTACACACACTACACGATTCAAAACCGCTGTGCGATTCAAACAGTCGCACATAGTTTATAAACGGCTTCAAACGACGAGAAAACATGAATAAACTAGAGTACAATAAAATCTAACGCGGGTATTGTCGGGAAAGTAATATGAACGAGCTATGCTCGGAATGAAATAACGTTGTTGTATGGCTATACTCAATCACAGTACGACGTGTGATTCTCTGCGTTCGGCGCTTGGCGTGGCAACACGTCATGTCCGGGTTCGCGAGAAGTCAATCGTCATCCATCCATCCATGAGGATGCCTCGTTGAAAGGCGAAACACGTGTCGATTTCTTACAGGGTTCTTTATGACTCTTTAAGAATACTTAAGCGGATTAGGTTACTTAATATACGTCGTCTATTGTATTTTATAATGGATTTCCGCAATATCACGGCTGAGTCAATTAACTAAGTAACAATATCATATCTTGATAGAAAACGGCCGAAAATATGCGCTTCGAAATTTCGAATATCGAGTGCGCGGCAGTTATGTACGGACGCGGAAGTTTTGTCTACAGAGGTCACTGCTGAATATAATACTGTTACTTTATTATACTGTGACAACAATTGTGAACAACAATTCGGTTAAGTTACGTATTTGAGTCGCTCGATTAAAATTATAAGTTGTAGGTCGTGAGTTAGACCCCAGGCAGGCTTGCACTTTACTTTGGGTAAGTTATGGAATAATTCCGGTCGGTATGATTTTAATTCCGATCTTTATTTTTTGACTTAGACAAAGACTTTATCATCATCTGCGTAGCCTTTTCCCAACTATGTTGGGGTCGGCTTTCAGTCTAACCAGATGTAGCTGAATACTAGTATTTTACATGGAGCGACTACCTATCACAACTCCGCAAAAAGTAAAGTCCTAGAACCAAAAATTCTAAGACTTGTGACATCTACCAAGCCGCATCTTGGTACCTCTCACAAAGAGGAGGCCTGTGTCCCAGCAGTGAGAACATTAAATGCTGGATATGCTATATTTTTTTAGGGCTCCTGCCACATCGATCTGAAACCCAGAATTAGGTAAACATAGATGCCACTATTTCCTACAACCAATAATGTCGGTACAGCCTCGTCGTTTGAGGTTGTATTCACGCCTCACTCCCGTTGCGGGATAAGTACGATTTATTACGGCCAGGACGTAATTAAGTGTCTCCTTAATCGGGTCCGTTATTTGGCACAAGCTGCCCACTCGGTTAGACTTGTATAGATGACCACTTTGGGCTTTCTATGAGGTAAATTACCCCTGCTTTATGAAAGCCTGTTTAATTCTGTCAAATTTGAGGGTAACTTGATTGGTTATTTCTCAACCAATCATAGCTGCGGATATGAGATGAAAGAAAGAAAGAAAAGTAAGAAAATGTTTATTTGGACGAAGTTCGTGAAACACAAAATACAACACAATAAAAAAGTAAAAATAATCTTTTGATAATAAGGGCTTTATTTATAAACGTTGCTTAAAGTCAAGTGACGTTCAAACGTCAAAAATTTATGGTTAAACAGTAGCTAACCATTACTTAACTTTAAGCAACGTTTATGAATAAACTACAGAGTGTGTGCCTCACGGCTGCGCCAAAAAGGTTCATTTCAGCATTCATATAATATAATAATATAATCATTCCTTTATTATAAGGCAACAAAGGCCCTTATAACATACACAAAATATTCTTACATAATAGTAAACAAATACACAATAAAATTATTAAAAACATTAACTAAGTACGCCAGAAAAATATTGTGTGAGTGGAATTATAAGGCTAACTGAAACCGCAGTTGTATTTATCTATATTTTTTACTCGTTGGTGCAGTGGCCGCAATCACAACTGAGGTCCTGGGTTAGATTCCCAGGTCGAAAAAAGTGTTATTGGGTTTTGCTATCAGGAATTTCTGTACTCCTGTGCCTGACCCTCCGGGGCAAAACCAGCGTGATGCTATGTTGTGTATTTAATAAAGATTACTAACAATTCATTGAGGTAAACAAAGGTTACACGGATTTATTCATCTGCGAGGTTAATCTCCGGTTTTTAAAAGCCTGGTCAAACTTCTGATCAGAAAATCTGTCCTGTGATTAATTTATCAAAATAACAACCTATCATTACGTTTGACATAAGATTGAACAACAGACCACCCAAAAGCCACAAAAGAAACCAAAAATTGTTATAAAATTCTAAACTTGAGACGCACACCGCACCTTGTATATTTTAGTTTAAGTATGTCACAATGTCACTCCATTTCTATAAATACCTATGTTTTTTCTTTTATGTTTGTCTTGTTTTTTTTTTAATATTATACTCATGTAAATTGTTATTATTTAATTGTGCGTCTTTTGTGTACACTCAATAAATAAATTTTATCTATCTATAAAATTGAAAAACAAATCCCCCTGCCCTCCCCTCCTGCCCTTGTCCAATATTAGGTACGTGGGGTTGGCGCATCACGATCTCTTCTTCCATTTTTCCGTGACGATGTCATTCGCTTAATTTTCGTTCATTTCATTCCACACATACTGGCCTCCTTTTAAAATAATTAAGTAAAGTCATGGCACAGAGTCTAACAAAAATCGTTCAAGCTGTTAAAAATGCACAAGTTCTACCGTCCCAGCAATCCTAGCAAAGGTACTCGACTAAAACCTTATGGTTTATAGATAGTAGCTACCTGGAGGTACAGTCAGCCTCAAAAAGATGTATATTTATTTATATAATACATTATTGGATACCAGAAAATACCAAAAAAACTTGATCGATTTTGTTATCGACACTAATATTATAAAGAGAAAACATTTGTATTTTTGTTTTTAATTAAAAATTCTTACACCAGTAGAATGCTATATTATCGCTGAGTATAGGTTCATCATCATCATCAGCCTATTAATGTTCCCACTGCTGGGACGCAGGCCTCCTCTCTGTGAGAGGGAGTGGGCCGTAATCTACCACGCGGGCCCAGTGCGGGTTGGTAGATGTCACATGTCTTCGAATTTTTGGTTCTAAGACATGCCGGTTTCCTCACGATGTTTTCCTTCACCGTTTTGAGAGCAGTGGTGATGAAATTATTTACACAAAGTAAAGCGCCTGCTTTTAGGTTCGAACCCACAACCTACAACTCGTAAGTTGGGGCCGTTATTACTGGGCCACCAATGCTCTATATATCTGTATAGGTTATTAGCTATATAAATATATCACGTGGGCGAAGACGCTGGCGGAAGCTAGTTTAAATACAACGAAATTTAATTCTGTTACTTAATTGTAATTTTAGATACATACTTTATTGATATTTGTACACCGTCAACGGCAAAACATAATGATTTTAAAACATATCTTTTTTACAACACTTTTTTTACACCCACCTATGTTACAAATAAATACTTTGAATTTGAAAATCATTGGGTTTTTAATTGTAGGTACTCAGTATTGTGGAACACAAATAATAGACAATAAAATGAATTATTGTCGATGTATACCTAGAATATAGAAAGAAAGAAACAATTAGAGACACAGACAAACAATTAGAGAACAGTATACAAGTGAAAATAATATTTTAACAACATTTAAAATGTGTGCCTCACGACTGCGCCAAAAATCTACATATTTTTGAGGCCGACTGTACCTACTCGGCTAAAACACCGTAGTTTATAGATGTAGCTGCCTCAGTGGGAACAAGTGCATTCACTACGTCCTACCTCTACTAATTGAAATCGCCGTGAAAAACGCCTCTCTGGCACGACATACTGGTACCACTGGTTTGGGTGTTTCTCGATCGGAAGTCACGCGACGATATAGTATCAAAATTAGGCAGTTTTGATACTACATCGTCGCCACTCACATGTCTCTTCTAAGCAAATTCAATTTATGGTTGTATTTATTTATTGATTTATTTACTAAGGCACCAAAATACAGGGTGAATTTTTTGAGAAGGGGCAGTAAGGGCGTTGCGACGTTAAACGTTACCTAAAAAGTTGGTCTAACAGAGTTTGTTAATCCTTATAAGAAACAGGATCGAATGGCATCAAAAAAAGTTTTTGTGAAAACTGCCATTTTCTTGCTGGCATTTTTTCATAATCAGCAGATGCAGATCAAAATGTTTCAAAAACTTAAGGACCTCCAAAGACCGTTTTCCTGTAGCTACATCGGTTAAGGTGCTGCCCTTACTGTCCCATCAAAATTCACCCTATTAAAATGATATGACACGAAAAAATATACTTATTAAACTTGCTTTCCAGATCGACAAGTATTCCTTTGATTAAAATAACTGTAGCGGTTAGACCGCCACATGCAAAAACTACGAAACAAAAAGACATGACGCCACACAATTCCTACATCTCGCAGTTAGAGTTTACTGAGCGAATAACATAGATAAGACTATCCGAAATCAACATATGGGCAGTTGCCCGCCAGATATAACAACCGTCTGGTTGGAGGATCCTCCCTTTTCTATGGGGGATGAGTGAACTTTACACCCTGTTCCACATACCTCTAAATTGGTGACCCCGAGTATGAACGTCAACGCAGCCTTCGTGCAACTACTTCAGCGTGACGTCATCATCATCACTCCCGCAAGCTTTCGTGAGGCGAGTCACACAGCCAGCCAGCACCCACGGCTTCAACGGGTATCCTGACCACCAGCATGCAGCGAACGCGCATTCCTGGTCATCACCCTCAGCCACATCACCCCGACTCACTGGGGAATCACCGCAATCACCGCAATCACCTCAATCACCGCAATCACCTCAATCACCGCAATCACCACAATCGCCGCAATCACCGCAAACAGTTCCGACCCACCGTGAACTGTGCGGCACCCGGTTCCGACTCACTGGAACCACAATCACCATTGCCGCAATCACTGCAGACAGTTCCGACCCACTGTGAACTGAGCGGCACCCGGTTCCGACTCACTGGAACCACAGCTGGCACTGTGAAGCATCGCAAGATCCAAGACTCAGCCCACTATCGACCTCCGGTCTCCGGAGGGGAGTGATGTAGCGGTTAGACCGCCACATGCAAAAACTACGAAACAAAAAGACATGACGTCACACAATTCCTACATCTCGCAGTTAGAGTTTACTGAGCGAATAACATAGATAAGACTATCCGAAATCAACATATGGGCAGTTGCCCGCCAGATATAACAACCGTCTGGTTGGAGGATCCTCCCTTTTCTATGGGGGATGAGTGAACTTTACACCCTGTTCCTCATACCCCTAAATGACGAATATTGAATAACCTTAATCTGAGTCGAATTAATTTATTTTCATTGTTCAACAAAATTTCGATTATAAGTTTAAAATGTGCAGTGCTAAGTTGTAAAGTTCCTTTGCAGGCAACATACTACAGTAATTAAAAGCAAACTAAAAATCAACCTCCAATAGTAATTACTCTCTACTCCCCACAGAACGTAAGCACCAATAGAAATTAATCCTATTCGAAACTACGACCAATAGAAATGATGTATTCAACATTAGAACAACAGTAAGGGCTCAGGCTTGGCTTGAACTCGCATAAAAAGGTAAACCTTTTTTTTTCTCGGGTAGAAAGAGTCGTAAACGTGGTGTTTAAATGTGCAGTGCCGAGTTGTCTCCCAGTAATTAATATCTATCGTGCAACAAGGAAGTGTGGGGAATTGCTAGTGGAATTAATGATTCTGTGACCGATTTATGACTTCGGGAATTGCGGTCAATGTAGGTTGAATCAAGTTGAGTACTGTTTAATTTTTTAAAGTCTAGACGGACTGTCGGGTCGAACCAAAGACAGAAAGTATTGGCGCAGTAAAGTGAGTAGACGCGACCCCAAATAATGAGAAAAGGGAAGGACAAGGGGAGACTGATGGAGTCGGTTGTAATCGTTAGGTTTCGAATTCAAATCTGGCCTTTTATCATCATCTGAGACTTTACAGCCGCGGGTAGGCTTTAGCCTGGTCAAGTATACTTTTCTAACGTGACCTATTTCCGGCTTTTTCTCTCCAGTTTCTCACTCCACTAGTTCTTAAATATTTGTCTATGCCATTCAACCATCTGAGCTTGGGTCGCCCTCGACTTCTCCGGCCATCTGGTTAAATATCCAGTAAACGTTTAGGTGCACTGGTCTCGTCCATTCTTGCGACATGTACTGCCCATCGAAGACGTCCTATTTTGATGGTTTTTATTACATGAGGCTCGCCATACACCTCGTAGAGCTCATGTTTGTACCGCGTTCGACATTGCTCGTTTTCCAGCACTATGCTCCTGAGGATTTTCCGTTCGAACAGCACCCTTCATTCTGGGCCAAATCTGGCCTTTATGCTTACCAAATAATATGTTGGCACTTTTATGGAACACTATTGACTTAATCAAGTAAGAAAATACCGTGATGAAACCTAAATCATGTTATAATCTTGTTTTGCTATCGTGGTCAACAAAACCAAAAACCCTGTGTCAATATGAAAGTGAACTGATTACGTCACAAAGATGGAACAGCAGTTTTCTTGTCTACCTATATTATTCTTAAAACGAATCATACACATTAACAATTGCCAATAAAAAACTACTGAACCGTCGTACATTAGTGATTAATATTGTTTATCCAGACGATAATCTATAAATTATTTATCAGCATAGCCATGAAATGTGATCAGAATATCCGGACAAATCTCGATTTATTGTATGATATAGTCTGGGAGTTAATGCATAATTGCACACGCAACGTACAGGTGTGCTGCATATTGTGTGTTATTGTTTTTTTCCTGTTTTTTTTTGTGTTCTATTGAGTACGCGAAGTTTAAATAAAAAAGACGTGTGGCACTCAGAGACTGCCGCGGTAAAGCTATTGCATAGCTGTTTTTATTAACTTATGCAATTATAATACAACCAATGCCACCTAGAGGCGAGTTGCTGGACTAAAGAGACAGGGGTGTTAGGTTATTTTTGTTACGGAATTTCTGGATTCGGTCTCCACGCTCAAGGCCCGCGATAGAAGCTATGCAATAGCTTAAAAATATATAAATGAGAAAGCATTCTTCTACAATTACGTTAGCTATTGCAACATCTTCTCGAATCAATAAATCTTCAAGTAACTTAACAATATTAGTCTATTTTTCCTTTCATTTCGACTAACCCATGATATTCTATTTTTTGTACCAAACGATTAAATACAGTTTTGTTCGAAAATTCAGAATGAAGTGATAATTTTCACATTAATTCCGAATGACTGTAAAATCAAATTGCAATGCATAAATTGATATCGCTTATTAGTAACAAATACACGAAATTGAAGGCAAAATTCAGCCCGGATCTGATATCTGCGGTTATTTCTGATATTAGCCAATTATGGTTACATTTTGTGGGTAATGTGGTGAACAACTTATCATGTAAATAGTCTTCTAATGTAAAGTATATGGTTTTGTATTGATTGTTAAATATGATGATTATCAATTCGGTAGATAATGGGGTAGGCAGGAATGTAGGTACTGTTACACACGCACGTTTGGCTTTTGATCTTTTGGTCTCGGGGCAAGGCCAACTACAGGGGATAGTTTTGTTCTAGACTAGCTGCTGCGCGGGACTTCGCCCGCGTGGTCCATAATTCTTTTCCTAAAATAAAAGTAGCCTAAGTTAGGTACTCCTTATAACATCACCTATCTGCCAGGGAAAGTCCCGTCGAAATCAGTCCAGCCGTTTCTGAGATTAGCACTACAACACGGAACAAACAGACAAACAAATTGTTTTTGTGTTATAAGTACTGTAAGGATTTATGCTATTAACAACCTTATGTTGTACTAGCTGTTATGAATATATCATTTCAAACCATCTGATGAGTAATATTCTAATTTAGAATAGCAGAAGTTATATGAAAAAATAGCAGAAGGCTAGCTGTCACTTTCATAGGCGCGCACATACATGTTCTAATATGTTTTAACTTTAAATAATTAAATAAATACATACTATAAATATATTAAATCGGTGCATTATTGAAGAGGACCCACATATCATAAGCATAGCTACAACAAACACATCCTACACTAAGAGCGCCGCGACGCCTTCGCTCCGTACATTCACGCTACCCTCACAGTACCGTATACACTTTCATCATTTAGTAATAAGATGTTATTTTGACTTTACAAACAGACTCTTCAATTTTATTTATTTGTAGTTTATTGTATTTGTAGTACGTAGTATAGATTCCAGGTTTTCATTGCTTTTCAATTAGAAAGTATGACCTTTTTGAAACTGGCATTGGAACCAAAAATGTTTGACATCGATCCTAGGTATAAACCTACTGCACTGCACACACAATTCAATCCACAAAATTTTTCATATTACGTACCTAATAATGCATCGACATCAAATTGGCGTCCATATTCATTACTAATATAGAAAAATTTGGAAAAATAATACCTCAAGCAATGGTGCCAAAACATTATGCTATACGTCTTAAATACATCCACAATCTGCAGAATCATACAGCGCAGCAGCGTCTGTTTGGCACCATCTTACTTAGCTAAACGATTAAGTACGAAGCAATAATCTGTCGCTGGCTCCTTGCCCATAATCTTTTAACTTAGCACTTAAAACTTCTGTACTTAACACTAACTTAAAAATGTAGGGATGATGTATTACGTACTCTGTTTTTCTATGAAAACGATGTACTCTGACGTAAGTGGCGTAAAAATGGCGCATTTTTTTTAAAGTTTTGTGAAAGTGTAGTAAATTGTTTAATGCTAAATTTCAGTTCGATTTGTAGTTTTTTTATTCTACTGTGGAGGTGCCGAAAAAGTAGGTAATGTTTTTTAATTTTGTGATGTGTGTTGCACATTGCGAGTACCTCCTGAGTTTCAAAACATCCTTTATACGTGTATTATGCAAATAAATGAACTTGAATTTGAACCGCTATTGTAAGCTCACAATAAACTATTACAAATGCAAAAATACCAATTCCTCATAAAACCCATAGGTACAATTCATAATTCCATTTCATCGACTAAAACAGCAGAGCGTACTCAAAAACCACTTAGCACATGGATAAATCTATCCCACTAGCTATAAGCCGGTGAACAGGCAAGCGCTATCGATAATTGACAACTTCCTTACTACCGTGACATCACTACACGAATAAAAAGTGCTCCAGTATCAATTAAAACGGACTCTGGAGCGATTAGTGGTGGGACACGACAAAAAAAATTGTCGATTTTTTTTACGCTTTTTCGACTGTCGTACACTAATTAATTTTATGGATTTCGTTTCATGTTTACAGTTTTGTGGAACGTAGAACGCTTGTTGGGTTGCATCCGGTTTTGGGAGCGGCCTTTGTACAGACTGGTAGTTATTTAGCTAGTGATAGACAAATTGTCGTTTGGATATTGTATCAAATACACCTGTATTTTTGTGTTGGTTGTGGACAGAATGACTATTGTTTTAGTTATAGGGATTAGTTCTATGTCAGACGCGTTTTCGAACCGAAAGTGACAATTAAATTCTCAATTATCTGCCGTTAGTTCAATCACCGCCTGGTGCGACCTACCCTGCGCCAGGACCAACGTGTCGTCAGCGTAGCAAACTACGCTGACGTCACTAGGGAGGTCGGTGCGCAGCACCCAGAACCGATTTCCGGCCACCGTAGGCGCGGGCTTGCGGACGGAGAGCATTAGGCAGCTCGCCGTTCGATAAGGACCAGGCCCGGGTCGACGGCGCATTGTGTTCCACGTGCGCCTTAAGATGAGATAGAGATGTCAGCACAACTGACGGGGTCTGCTAGGGCCGATGCCTGCCGAGCTTGCGGGAAAGTCCTAAAGGGTTACCGAGGCCCCTGACAACGTACAGGCAAGTGAAGGAACACGGGTGGATTTTAATCAGTAAGAGTCTGACACGCCCTTCTGCTCCGCCCAGAGCGGGAGAAGTTATTTGATGATTTCCCAACCACAACAAAAAAACATGTATCTGCCGTGCTATTGGTGTTACTAGTCAAACCAGATTACAGTAAGTAATGTTGTTTATCGATAGAAATAGGTCACATAGTAGCACTTCCCTGGCAAATATGTTTGCGTAGGCGTCTAGTGTACCTAATATTCTTTAGGAATTAATAATCCTACATAGAACCCACCAATTTAGTGTGAACCCAAAAAGATTAAAGTACTTAACCATACATTAAAACAAAATCAACATAGGCAAACACTCGTTCAAAAGCTTAGATTTATACCCATTTAAATGTAACCCTGAAAATGCAAATTGAAATTCGGGATATACCAAATTGAAATGAATAACGAATCTAGAAAATATATGAATTGTTTAAAAACGGTGAATAAATGTAACGTTCTATTTGGGTTTACGTTTATTTATAATTCACTGGTTTGTTTTATTTATTTATTATAGCTGTTTTAGTGTTACTAAAAATAGACTGAACGTAATGCTATCGGCAAACTGTTTAACAAGCATTATGTTTATGGCATATCCGTTTATTCGAGTTATTTAGCTTATACCAATATTCTCTATACCTACATGTCCTCATGTTGGTAGATGGAGGAAGAGAGAGAATGGAGAAGTTCGAGTGGGGAAGAAAAAGATCTCAAGCGTCTGTAGTCTAGTGGTTAAACCACCTGTCTCAGACCCAGAGTTCGATTCCCAGTGGGAGCAAAATTTTCTGCTCGGTTTTGTTGGTGGTAGGGCTTGTTCTAAGTCTGCCTAGCTAGCTACCACCATCTTATCTAAGTCTGTCGCCATAACAACAATGTTAACAGCATTGTTGTGTTTCTGCAGTTAGAGATAATATAGCTAGTTCTTCTGTGGTTGAGAATTCCTGGTGAAGCTCGCTTCCACCTTCGGCCTGATCATCGCTTACCATCGGGTGAGATGCAGGCCAAGAGCTTCCCCGTGGTGGGTAAAAAAAAAAAACATATTCGTCAGAATCGTCCCAGCTCTGATTTGTTGGATTCGTTTTCTCATATATCTATCGTTTTCCAGACTAAGTTTATTTTGAATATTATGTATGTATCTATGTATTAGTATTTATTCTTTTTCGAGTTATCGATCAAATAAGTCACCTGCCATTTTTGGTCTCTGCATCAACCTAAGGCTGACTGGTAGAAAATGCCCCAGGCAAAAATTTGGCTACCAAGTAGCATTTCTGTGTGCCGATATGAAAAGTGCAGCATCTGGCTAAAATGGCCTAAATGAAAAACAAACTCCTTGAACAAAGTCGGCAACCTGCCAATTCCTTCACAAAAATAGAGAAGTAAATCTATCTATCAAACTCTTTATAACCCTATCAGACTCACCTAGACATCTTTACGACATCGATTATAATTTCTATGACCAAGCCTGTAATTTCCCATCATTTTAACGCGCAACATAATTGACATTAATCGTAGCATTGTCAATGTAAACCATGGTCTTTAATAGTGTTGTTTACTGAGCATTCAATGGTTTATGTCACGCGAGCGGTGTTGCCAGGAATGTGAATAAATTAGCTGATTTTTTTAATAATGTTAGCTTGTTTTAATACTGTTATAGTCAAAAATAATTGTCAGATTATTAGAAAAACAACAAATTCTTTGTTTCAAGGTCCAGTTTCATACGGCACTTTATTTATTTACTAGCGATCCTCCCCTACGATTATTTTGACTTGACAAAATACTGAGATTTCGGTATTAGAATATATGTAAGTTTATTAATATCATCATCATCATAATCAGCCTATTAATGTTCCCACTGCTGGAACACAGGCCTCCTCTCTGTGAGTTAGACGACAGAAAGACATGTCGGTTTCCTCGAGATGTTTTCTTTCACTGTATTGAGAGCAGTGGTGATGAAATTATTTAGACAGAGTATAGCGCCTGCTTGGGTTCGAACCCACGACCTGCAACTCTTATTGGGCTACCCCAGCTATCTGGAGTCATAATATTGAAGCGTGATAATTCCCGGGTTGAAATCAGGCAAACTGTTATTGGGTTTTTCCATCAGGAATTTCTCAGGAGCAGCCCAGCCAGTATGGGTTGGTGCCCGATTGATGGAAAAAGGTCGCCCCCTATTACAGGGGACTTATAGGTACACTTCTGCCACGCAATATTATGCAACACTACATTTACATTATTAATCTGTGCAAAAATAATGTTCTACTACAAGAACTATTTTCTGCCTTAGTTTTGCATAAATACGATCGTGCATAATTAGTACTGCGTGGAGTTAATTCCTTCATACATGTGATGGCGAGTGCTTCGTTATACCGTTTGTATTAGATTTCCATACTGATAACGTATTATTTAGTCGAGAACTTAGGACTGGCAGTCATAATAGCATAATCATAGCATAAACTGCCCATAATGTTTCCACTGCACACACAGGCCTCCTCTCTTCGACAGGGAATGGACTGTAATCCACCACGCAGGCTCAGTCCTGGTTGGTGGATCATGTCACATGTCTTCGAATTTTTGGTTCTAGAATATTGTGGTTTCCTTCCCGTTTTGAGAGCAGTGGTGGTGAAATTATTTACACAAAATGAAGCGCATGCCAGGGTTCGCACCCACGACCTACAACTCGTTAGTCAGGGCCGTTACCCCTGGGCCACCACTGCTCTCAGAAGTCATATTATTGGAGCGTAATGAGTGAAAGATTATAAAAGAAGAATATAGTGATGGGATGAAGTCATGGACATGAATTATTGTTGATTCAAAATGACTACCAATTTAAATTGTCCGTATATTCACAACTGTTACTCTTTGTCAGTTGTATGAAATGGCTAGGCAAATTGAGGTGGGGTGGCAATTTGCTTTACATCACTTATGATGTTTCGTTAAAAGGTTTTAACGATTCTATAAAAATCCTGTGATTATAATCTACTATTTTATTTTCATTCGCTGGCAACACTAGCAATTAGCGCAAAAAAAAGGCGGATTGTTTTCTTTTCCCTTAATTTGCTACAGTGACGTAATTGTGGCGTCAATCATCGTCAATTTGTGATTAGAGATGTGCTAAGTTTATCGACAATTCCAATTAAGTGGTAACAATTAATGAGGTACTCGTAATTTTAATAGGTAAAAGTATTTTTGTCCTATTAACATGATTGTCTGTTTAGCCTTATTATCGCGTTAATAATTAATGACTCGTTGTCTAATTAGGAAGACGTGCCTAAGCTTATTTATTTACTAATCATACAGTTCGTAAGATCCGGAAAATATTATTAAGATACTATTTTCGTAGTGACAACAAATGAATGAAAGAAAAACATTGTTTTATTTAGATAAATGTTAGGGATAGTAATATTTGAAGAAACTCCTAAAGGGTTACCGTGGCCCCTGTCAACGTACAGGCAACTGAAGGAACACGGGTGGGTTTTAGTCATTAAGAGTCTGACACGCCCTCTCGCTCCGCCCGGAGCGGGAGTTTTTTGATGATTTCTCAACCAAAAAAAAAGCATAATATTAAGTAATACGAGTAATTTCACAAACTATAAGAGTTTTTTTTTTGCAAAGCGTAAAACTTAATCAAAAAACAGATCATAGAGAAAAATCTAGATTAAATTAAATTAGTTAATTTAAAACAAATAAAACAAAATTAAAAACCATCTGTTTCACGACTGCTGTAAAATAGGTGTGTTCTACACATATTTTACAACATTCTAGATTTACACTCCAATAAAAAAAGATTTTACATCAAATCAGTTTGGAATGTTAAGATTGGTACCAATTTTATCGATATCGACTTTGTTACCAGCATTTTATTGGTACTAAGAGCTGACATTAAAATGTTGCAGAATTTATAATATCGAGTAGAGCTGACGAAGGGAATTTTCATTCTGGTTTCAATATATACTAATAATAATATAATAAAACTGAAGAGTTTGTTTGTTTGAACCTGCTAATGTCTGGAACGGCCAGTCGGATTTGAAAAAAAAAAATTGGCGGCCTCTACATCGCCACACCAGTCTTACCAAGGGGTATCGTATTACCCAGTTACTGGGTTGTGGAGGTCAGATAGGCAATCGCTCCATGTAAAATACTCGTATTTAGCTGCATCCAGTTAGACTGGAAGCTGACCCCAACATAATTGGGAAAAGGCTAGGTAGATGATGATGATCTACATCGCCATATATGTGAACTCTAAAAAACCTGACGTCACACAAATCCTGCATCGTGCAATTAAAGTTTACCGCGCGATTACCATATATATAACTTCCCCGACATCAATCGTTGGGCAGTTGCCCGCCAGACACGACACCCGCCTGGTCGGAGGATCCTCCATTTTCTATTTTGAATGAGTGGACTGAAATTTAGACCCTGTTCCTCATGGCTCTAAAAATTCTTTTTGCATTTGATATCCCAATTTTTGAGGAAGGCTCTTTAAAATCATGTTACAACAGTTAGGAGTCGAAAAAAAGAAAAAAAGAAAGTTTGTTGGGTCGGGGAACAAGAAATTTCCCGGACGAAGTCGCGGGCAAAAGCTAGTGTAACGAATAAATGGATTAGGTTGATACATTTTTGTGTGCTCTTTTTGTAACAGGTTCGCAAAGCTAAGTGATTTGAATTTTATATATGAACATGTGTTTTTAAATGGTATTGATTAAAAGAGTGATGAATGTATGTGTGTGTGAGGGTGTGTGTGTGTGTGTGTGTGTGTGTGAAATGTGTGTGTAAATGTACTGCCTCGTTGGTCTAGTGGTGCTTAGACTATTCCCAACTATGTTGGGGGTCGACTTCCACAACCCAGTTACTGGGTAACACGATACACCTTGGTAATATTGGTTGTTAGACCTTCGGGCTTCTGACGACCCGTAACGACTGTCAAAGATCTACGAATGACAGCCGGGGCCAACGGCTTAATGTGCCTTCCGAGGCACGGAGGAGTCTCAGTGGTCACCCATCCACTGACCAACCCCGGTAAGCGTAGCTTAACCTGATAGATCGACCCGTGCGGCTGTTATTACTTACTTATCCACGAACTCCTCTCTCATCTACAATGGACACTGAATTGTATTATTTAATAGTATTCCGAAGCAAGTTAAACCTTGTTTATTTAAATACAGAACTATGACACGATTGAATAAATTATCTGTTTTGTCTTTGAAGCTAACTTAGCATACCTAGGTCTTATATAAACCAATTATGATTTCAGATAACTAGATAAACTCGAGGTCTGAATTAGAATTTCAAGAGGATTATAGAACCATATTAAAGGAAAACTATGAACCAGTCAAAGTTGATTTTGTCTGTTAAAATATGTAAAATATAATTTTAACTAGTCAATGCCCCCAGCTTCCGCAGGATAATTTCCCACGAAAACGTATTACTGGGATTAAAGATTCCTCTATGTGTTAATAAACCTGGATTAACACATAAACTCAGTGTGTGCCAAGTTTCATCCAAATCCGTTTTTGCGCCAATCCGGAACATATATCCAATCAACAGACAAACGGACAAAACATTCTAAAAGCTATATTTTCGGCATCAGACTCGTTCCCACACGTAGTACGTCGTAGCAATTACTTATTTTCAAAAATATTCAATGTATAGGTAGGTGGTCGTCAATACTATTTTATTATTATGTATATGTATATAGATAGATTGACATATTTTGGTACAGAGTCCCAATCACCACGACCACGCCTTTTGACCTTGCTTCTTTATAGCATGTCGCAATGATAGACTCAGCCCAGAATTTGGCTACAAGTTTGGCACCTTCAGTAGCGTCCATCAGCTCATGTAACGTGCAGGCAACAGGATAGGCACGACACGATATTAAGTGCCCCATGGTTTGTGGCACAGCACCGCATTTACACTTCAGAGTAGAGTTATCTCTGCCGAGGTTGCGGGAAAATCCTAAGGGGTGACCGTGGCTCCTGGCAACGTAGAGGCCACTGAAGGAACATGGGTGGGTTTAAGTCAGTAAGATTCCGCCGCTCTCACACTCTGCCTAGAGCGGGACTAGTGGAAGTTATTTGATGATTTCCCAGCCATAAAAAAAAGGGTGGAGTCATCTGTGATTCTGACTTTGACCTTGCTAATAGAAATTTTGTCTTGGATTTAATTTTAGTTTTAGCTAAGTATTTGTGTCGTGTAGTGACTGAGATAAACACGTATTATAAATACAGTATAATTAAGCATAATTTTAAACTGTTTGAATACTTTGACTTTCTCTCTACTCTGTTATATACTAAATGGCAAACATGGTATTGATCAGCGTATAATATTTTAATTATATTGTTTCTAGGCCCAAAATGTTATAATTGACATATAAATTAAATTAATATCCACTTTGCAGTATCATCGAAGACGGTGCGTAAGTAAATATATCATCCAATTACAATAATGTAGAGGAAAATTAAGTTATTGCTGTAATATTGCACAGGGTTACACTTAGCGAAGTTTAGTTTAACTTAGATTTTAACTGACAGTATACTAGCTATTATAATTTATAGGATTTATTGTTAAGGAATCCAAATAAGCTAACCAACTCCATAACTTTAAAGTCCCTAAACTTTAAAGACTAAAATCTAGACTAATAATAAATGCTGTAATAGTCAGGGACAATCAATCAATCTTCCTAGCCTTTTCCCAACTATGTTGGGGTCGGCTTCCAGTCTAACTGGATGCAGCTAAATACCAGTATTTAACATGGAGCGACTGCCTATCTGACCTCCACAACCCAGTAACTGGGTAATACGATACCCCTTGGTAAGACTGGAGTCAGACTTTCGGGCTTCTGACGACTCGTAACGACTGTCAAAGATTCACAAATGACAGCCGGGACCAATGGCTTAACGTGCTTTCCGAGGCACGGAGGAGTCTCGGTATGTAAAGATGCTCACCCATCCACTGACCGACCCCGGCAAGCGTAGCTTAACCTGATGGATCGACCCGTGTGGCTTGTTATTACTTAGCCACGAGCTCCTCTGTAATAGTCAGGGACAAGTTGAAACATTTCACAGAACATTTTTAATTTCGGGAAAAAATTAACGTTGTTTTGTCTATGGAAATTTTGTTTGAATAATAATTTGGAGAGAACAACGTCGGTCGGGTATACTAGTATAGGTACTATTATAATAATATATCTACATATTTTATTATTATTTAGGTATATCACTTGCTTCAAAAACGGTGAAGGAAAACATCGTGAGGAAACCGGCATGCCTGAGAGATATTTCTCGACGGCATGTGAAGCGAAGTCAGAGGTCCATGGACGGCTTTAAAACTCTGACACCAGGTTAGTCACTAACCACATGAAAAGAAGAAGATATTATAAAATGCAAAAGTAACTCTGTCTGTCTCCTTTTCACGCCTTAACTACTGGATGGATTCGGTACACGTATAGATAGACCCTGGCCAGGGTTAGGACGTCGGATACGTTGATATCCCGGTAGTACGTCCTCCCGGGACCATTACCGACCTCCACGTGGACAAGACCATGGGCAAGTCTTACGTGAATTTCTCAGGCGAAAAATTTACGCGTCTAGGCTGAAAACGCAGTGCTGCTTTAAAGATAATGCAACGATTTTTTTTCTCGGTATTAAAGAGACGTGAATCTAAATGAAGCCACTTAAATAATATTTATAAGACTATTACTTTTTAAGAAAAACATCAGTAAATGATGAATTATCAATTTCTGTGTCTTGTCCACAATCACTTTCGTACACAGCATTTACCTCTCATGAAGATAATGTCCAACATATATAGGAAAAAGTATTTTGAGTGCGGTAAGTAATAATTGACCTACAAGAAGCTAAATATTTTTGAATGTTTAGACTGATAGTTAATGAGTACATGTCAACGGTAGTTTTGTCCGAGCGAAATTACTAATTTCTGTGGTCATTTTGTTTCGCCGTCCTGAGCTTCCACCAATAAGTTTAAACGAACAATAAATTCCTGCCTGGCAATAAAATAGTCGTGTGCTTACACGCACTGAGAACGATAGGGCGCCATATCACCACGTCTTCCCACCAAAAATGTAAGTACGTGATTTCAGTTTACTCGGAACGAAATTTTGCAATTGCGGTGATCAGGTTTTAAAAGGATTTTTTCAAGAAACAAAGGTATCACTTTTAAGCATGCTAAGTAGCCTTTGGTACACATTTAAGATTATAGAAAACAATAGTCATAGCATTGATAGTTTCTTGTAATTTAATAAAAATAGCCACGTTTCCAATTTCTGTGGACCAATTTCTGTGGATTCCGTGGCATCTGAGTCTCCACGGAAATTACACGACTCCACAGAAATTGTATCTATCAATTATTGTATTAATGTTAGTGAAAGTTTTTGAATTTGTTATGCCGAAATTACTTTGACAGAACTCATAATAACATACCTAGTTATAGATTACACAGAGATAGCATTATCCAATCCATTGCAGTCTGTTATATTCCATTATTTTGCTCATGCCTGCTTTCAAAATCAAATGTGAGAGTTTAAATAGACTCAACAGTATTTTAAATATCTTCTTTACTTTAGGAATCCAAAAAGACAAAAGACAGTCAAGAAAGGTTAAAAAAGAAGAGGATTGCAGAACAAAAAAGAAGAGAAAAAATTTAAAGCTGAGGAGTTGTCCCTGTTGAGCCCTGTCAAAGCTGAGGAGTTGCGTAGGAATTTAAGACATTTAATACCAATTTTGCAAGATATTGAAGCTGTTGCACCTCTCCACCTCATATCCGATTCTCCGTCAGGACAATACAGAAACAAAAAAAAAACTTATATTATATCACAGCTTCAACTATACTTCCCAGATTTGTCTCGAGTGATATGGCATTATTGCGAATGTGGGCATGGAAAAGGAGCACCTGACGGTGTAGGCGGTGTTCTTAAGAGATCTGCAGATCGTCTGGTTGCCTTTGGCAAAGACATCAACGATATTTAACGCTTTAGTGAAAGGTTTTCAAATAACCGTCACAGGTGTGAAAATAAAGATTGTCAACAACTATGAAGTGAATGAAAAGGATTGGCTTTTCCCAAAAGTCCTAAAATGTTTCCCAGGGTCTATGAAAATCCATCAGATCGTTTGGGCAAACACATCCAAAGCTCTTGTAATGCGATCACTGTCAAGCACTGATGAAAACTGTCTCGACAATCCTATAAAATGCATTCACGGAAAACATTTAGGTTTTAAAGAATTGTCTATTGAAATCCTGGATAATGCAACGGTCGTGCCACTTGCATTACAATCAGATTCCAGTTTAAAGCCATCAACAATTCACCGATTTAAAGGTCTGTGTCAACAATACAATTTCGGTGGGAATTTTAAAATTTCTGTGGCTCGCCAATTTCGGTGGCCCAAATAACTCTATAAGTAATATAATCATATAATCCCCTTTTAGAAAATGTATATAAAATGTGGATATGTTGCGCTTTATTATTACAGTTTTTTACAAAACCTGAAAATGAAAATGTCCATGGAAATTAGGTAAAAAATCGAGTTGTTGAAATTGACTCTAGTACAGCAACACTCAGACCTTAGTGCATACAACAAATGGGATGGGATTTATGTGTCCGTAGGTATGTCCGTGGCATCACAGCAGGCCCTATCAGAATACCAGAGCTGCGGTATTTATTTTTTAAGTATTGCAGCATTATGCTGAGATAGGGGGCCTTTTTGGCCTCGCACAGGTCGTTAATAGTTTTTAATTTTAATTTTTGGTTAATACGAACTCGTTTTATTGTTAGTTTTAGATGCTCCTTTTAGTTTTATTTTTTTATTACTGTTTGTATTTCCTGTGCGTGTCCCAAATAAAATATTTTTCTTTTCTTTCTTTCTTTCTAAATTCGTCATTTGATTTAATTGACAGAGTTTATAATCTATACTATTAATATTATAAAGAGGTAAGTTTGTTTGCTTGTTTGTATGTATGGTGTAATCTCCGAAACGACCAGTCGCATTTGAATAATTATTTTTGCATTGCATAGCCCAATTCTCAAGGAAGGAAGGCTTGCGGGCGACGTCGCTGGCAAGTAATCTTAAAAAACGGTATTTATTCATTCTAACCTACCGCTGCGGTTGCGGTTTATATCTATAAACCGCAGCCCTACCCAATCGATACTGAAACCGATACTCGGCACACAGTCACATCACTATTCAATCAGCTAACTGCAACACCACTCGCCGGCCAACTCGCTAATTAAAGAGCCAACAAGCGGCCGACTAATTTAGTTAACTACTGTATTTGTTCGATCATTAGGATTAAATGCTAGGTGGTTAGTTACTTGTGTTTTTTGTCCACCCGTGGGCTTTTGGGCAAAAGGCTTGCGGTTGAAATACTTTTTCTCTATGAAAATATAGGTGGAAATGGATTTAATAGGCAGTTTTGTATTTCCTTCCTCTCTTAGCCTACGTTTGAATAGGCGCTCTTTTTATCGCGACGGTTCTTGCCACGCACAGGATTTTCAACGCTCGGGTTGGCAGCGTGAGTTGAAAATCCAACTACATTATTATGTACTTGGATTTTTTTTCGCGGCCTGCAAAAGGGGCATTGATGGACGAACGTGAAAATGTGGGTCGACGTGAAACCGAGGCACATACAACGTGAAATTTGAATCACAGTTTTGCTAGAACAAACGTTGTTCAGACCATGGTCTACTACCATTCTATACCATCCAATATGTTATTAAAACAAACTAAACTAGGCGTTCTCAAATAAGTCTTATGTTGCTCAAACGTGTTCAAACATTAACCGTAACATTTAAGTACTCATCGCGGTAGCAATATGGCATTCAAAAGAGTTATGAGGAGTCCACGTGGACTACAAGGATGTCCGGCCAATACGGGCCGAAATGCAAATAAATAAATCAGTATTTTTTGTGTTTTTTTCAAATACCATTGACGTTTTTTTTTTTATTAAATGGTATAGAATGGTAGTAGACCATGGTCTGAACAACGTTTGTTCTAGCAAAACTGTGATTCAAATTTCACGGTGTATACGTGAGTCCATAAATGCCAGGTTGCGGCCTAAGCTTGTCGCGCATATTGGCATGTAAAAAAATTATCGCATTATATTTATTTAGCTTGAACTTCCGCGCATTATTTGTCGAAAATATATATTATATTCTAAGTAATATTAGTTATATTTATGTAATATTCTGTATAAATACCTAGCTCACTGTCTCGGCCTCGTAGCATACAAAAAAGCACACAGCGCTTTCAGGCCATTAGGTACTGGTTCCACAGTGTTTTTCCCAACATAACGCTAACGCAAAAGTAAACGTTTCATTCTAAAGGATTAACCCTACCAACTGTAGCGGAAACGTAAACAAGTGCGTGTCACACATGCATTAACTTGAGCCCCGCGTTTGTAACCCACATCATGCTTGTAAATATTTAATAGGGTTGACGAATTTATTTGCGTTGGTACTCGTCTAGAAAGTTTCTATACAGTCGTTTGCAAGATAACTGAGTTTTCTTCTTTTTTAGGGTTCCGTAGGTACACAAATAAAATAAAAAACATTTATTTCAGGTACCACATAACCCTATTAGAAATCTTTAAATCACACGCAAATAAATACAAACGAATAAATACAATATAAAAACAACATCAACACAACAATAAGTCCCTAATAAGTCTCCGATGTCCATCCGTCCGTCTGTCATAGGGCTGTATCTTTTGAACCGTAATAGGTAGACACTTGAAATTTTCACAGATTGTCTATTTCTATTGCCGCTATAATAATAAATAAGAAAAATAAAGTAAATCAAATATTTTTGAGGGTCATACAATAATGTGTTTTTATCGGCGTTTTTTGCTAGTAACTTTGGTATAAAAATAAAAAATGGTGTATTATTGTACGGTGATACGGAACCCTTTGCTTGTGAGTTCGACTCGCACTTGGTCACTTTTTATTTTCTTTTCTTTTGGCGAGATAGTACCACTGATGCCTGTTTTACACGAAAGATAGTCGGGTTCGTTTCATCTTATGAATTCATTGAATTTTATATTTATATAGTTCAGTAGTTAGAAAAGGTGACATTATCTAAGAATTCAAACTAAACGCATTCAAATATTATTTTTACAATTTAAAAAATAATATTTTGTGATAATGGTGTAATGCCCGATTGTGTAGCAATTATATTATTATGTACATAAAATACAAAATAAAATAACGGTCATGTTTATTTATGCTTGCCTCCATTGTCCTTTTTAATAATAATATTTCATACAAATAAATGCAATGCAAATAAAAATAAAATGACAAAACAAAAAAGGAAGAAACATAAATTATTAGGTACCTTGCCACGTTACAAAAAAGAAAAAACAAACTAAGTGCACTAGCAAGCCTATTAACTCGTAAATGACGCTGGTACTAAAAAAAACCACTGTTAATAAATCAGCGTCAAATGAACAAGTAAAACTAGTAAAGTGTTCAGTGGTCTGTTGACTAATTAATTGAGTCGACTGACTAGCTTGCACCTGCAGTCGCCGGGTTGAGTGGGGATGGGGCAATGTTGGTATCGATGTCGATGAGATTTTGTATCGATAAATGGAGCGGTCATGTTTTTCTTTGATGTGCCTGATTGTGGCCCAGTTTACTGTAGACCGAGTTGATTGATGCGTTGTTTATATTTTAACAGTGTTAAATTATTGTGCTTTTTAAAATAAAAGTACACGTGTTTCAGATTCTGATTAAAAAATCGAAAATAATGCCCTCATAAATAAAGTTCATAAAATAACTTACATTATTTATAGAAAGATTAAAAATACGTGGAATAAAATTATAGAAACTTTTAAATAGGTACGTCTTGTAGAATATACTATAATAGAATATTATTGATAGTTGGTACAAGTATTTACAAAAAAAAATAACCAAAATAAGAAAAGTGTGAAAGATAATGAAACATTAAATAAAGAGTTTTACACATTAAACGCTAGTATCTCCATCCGGTTAGACTAGAAGCCGACCCCAATATAGTTGGGAAAAGGCTTGCAGATTGATTTATTGATATACCCACTGTAATAATTCGAACAAATTAGGGTTCTCGACATATTGATAAACAAACTGATGCATTTAATAAATATTTTAACAAAAACCTACAGAAAGCCATCATAAATAATTCATTGTCACCAAGCGCTTCAATCCAGTTCAATCCAGATTTTTAATTTTGATATTCAATTTAAATTTTCGTTGCTCGAATTTTAACGAAGATGTCCCTTTTTGTTACTTTATATTTTGTGTTACCTAATTGTTTGTAGCATTTTTAAGGTTTAGTTTCAGGTCGGACAAAGGGTAATTAAGTCTTTCTTTTGAACATAATCTGTCTTTAAGATTTTGTCTATCAAATTGAACAAAAATCTAACTAATATTTTTTCTTAAACTTCACCGCGTCATCATTCCTTTTTGTAACGAAAATTCCTGCCAAAAGATTTCGATAACAAAAATGAAGCACTTCGAAAAAGAACTCGAGTAATTAAACATTCGAACAGCATCGTGTAAGCCGTCTCTAATGAGAGAGAAACTTCATTGTCTCTGGAAAAGAAAAGATTATTATGTTGCTCTCAGTTTCGCTGGAGTTTTATATTTATAAAGGAAGAGATTTTTTTGTGAAGAGTTTCCTGAAAAAGTGTAAAGTACGGAAAGATACTTGACCTGTGTGATGTAAAGTCCAAAGCACTTTGGTGGTCATTTTTCCGATGTGTTTTTGTTTCTTTTGTGTACGAGTTCTTTATGGAAACTTATTCTTTGGTTTTGTGGATGTAGGAGAGTTGCTGAGTGAGACGGTTCGCGGTTCGATTCTAAGGTTTAGAAATGGGAAAAAAATGGAAAAGGATATGTTTTTGGGTTTGGAAGCCAGCAATATTACTAAAATAAGACATGACTGTAACAAAATTTAACGGATCATTGATTTCAATAATGGCAACCCCACAGAATTTATTCAAAATTTATTTTCCAATTTACATTTTGAATATTGCCTATCAACTATCTTTCTCAATTAAACCACTATAAAACCTAACGAAGCGAGACAAATCAACAAAACGCAAATAAAACATCTTTGAACAAACAAAAACAAATTAAAATAAAGTTAGAGCAATAAAACAGAACGACTCAATGAATTGGGCGCTCACCCGAATAGAGTTTGGACATCAATCAATTAAAGCGAATAAACATAAAATACCATCGCGCCTCTATTCCCCGAAGGTTGAGGCAGAGGTGACGCTTTCGCCTTAACCATAACTGGCGAAATGTACACCAACATTTCGTCAGTTGTGGTTAAGGTGAAAGCGTCAGTGTATCCCGCGAAATTCCCTTACTTTTTTTGCAATTTGCAGGTCATAATGTTGATCAAAATATGATTCGCGGCCGGAAAACCTAATAATATTTTAAATGCGAAAGTGAGTTTGTTTATTTGTTACGCTTTCAGGCTAAAACTGCTGAACAGATTTATATGAAATTTGGCACATAGATAGACCATGCCTTGAACTAGGACATAGAATACTTTTTATCCCGATATTCCCACGGGATCGAGACACACTCAGGTGAAAACGAGGGCGCTGGTAGTAGATTATATAAACGTGTGTTAAAGTACTAGTAATAGAATCCTATTTAGCGTTTGTTTACTTCCTAGGTGATGATGAATTTTGATGTTCCAATTAAAATAATTATACCTGTATCATCCTCGTACTATCACGAAGATGCCTACGTCACACAAGGCTATTTCACACAACTAATCAATAACCTTCTCATTGTTGCAGGCACAAGACGTCGGCCGTAATCAAGATAATTATCGGGCGACATTGATTACAATGCACCCGCGGTAATGACTGCCCATTAAACCGTCACGCGACGAGCCAGCCATGACCATCATGTAAACAGAACATGAGCCACGTTGCAAAGAAAATGTTCGCGAAGACACATCGGTTTTGGGACAGACGAAAGCATAAAGTAGGACGATGACACCGCCGGGCGACCGCATAAAATAAAAAGATTTTTCGTTAACAAACAAGCTTTTAGTGTAAAATCGCTTTTTTGTGTGTACGCAAAATACCGTAACCTTCATTTGCAAATTAATTTAATTTCACAATCAGTGCTCTTTCAATAGTTTCAAGCAATACTAGGTAAGGCCTTCGTGTACATGTAAATATTGTGTTCGTTATCGCTTCTAATTCAACGTTCGGGTAAAACGGGTATTTAGTAATTGTATTAAAGAAGAAATAATAGCAAACACTTCCGTTCCTATAGGCAATACGTTTTTTTAAAAGGTAAATCAATTATACAGTTATTTCTACGGGGCCAAACTCTCAATCTGTCTAAACAATAAATTTAGTTAGATGAATTTTACAAATCCGGTGTTGAGAGCCACAATGGTGCCGAACACTACATTGTTGGCGAGGACTACAATGTCGGCACACTTTAATACGACAGTTGGTCCAAATGCGACATTTTTGGTTCCAACGTACATGAGCCAGGAAGAGTTTTTTGCTTTGCAAATGACGAATGGCTCCGACGCGAATACAACATTATCGAACGATACTACTGTAAATTTAGTTCTAAAGACCTGGTACCCAAGTGGGTACTCTCCCGCGCATATAATAATAGCTTCAGTGGTTGTGACAGTGTTAATGATAATGGTGGTGGTGGGGAATATGTTGGTGATAATTGCGATAGTGACAGAGAAAGCGCTGAAGAACATACAGAACTGGTTCATAGCGTCGCTGGCCGTGTCGGACTTCTTCCTCGGGCTGGTGATAATGCCGTTTTCTTTGGCGAATGAGCTCATGGGGTACTGGATCTTTGGGTTCTGGTGGTGCGAGATACATTCGGCGATGGATGTGCTGTTGTGTACGGCGTCCATCATGAACCTGTGCCTGATCTCGCTGGACCGGTACTGGAGTATAACTCAGGTGAGTGATATTATTGCAAATACTTTGTTTTTTTTTTTAATATTCTGATAGCAAATTGATTATTAACTTAAATTGCCCGTAAATTACAATCACAGTCGTCATTCGCTGTCAGTTGTATACAATGGGTATAATATATAGGCCTTAAGTATGGTGTCAATCTGCTCAATAATTTTACTCCTGGACTAAACCTAACTTAAAAGATAGAATTTATAAAGATAAAGATAATTTATTTTTTAAACATGCGTTTACATACATATCGAGCAAGATCTTAAATATAGGTAAAAATTCCATACATGTTTTGCCTGGCAAGGCGTAAAATTTTATTTTTATATAACAATTCATAATTAATTCGTTGAACTAAACACTACAGGCTGGTTCACATTCATTATTAAATTTGATAAGAATAATAATTAGAAATAATAATATACAGTTACAAATAACAAATACAAGCATGTCAAAAGGTTATATTATAATAGCATTTGTCTGATAATAGATTTTGAATTTTGTTTTTAAATCGATTTGATGTCATAGCTCTATACGACTGCGGTAATTTGTTGTATATTTTCGGGGACATACAAAAAAAGCTTTTCCCCATGAGGGCCGTTTTTGCCGAGTGCAGGCAAAGTTGGTTATAGTGACGTCTGTTGCGCGGGAAAGTGTCCGATGGTCGTGGAAAGAGTTGTGAGTTATGCTTCACAAATGATTTGCATCATTTGTCTCCCACCATCTTCATCTCATCATTTGTCATCTACCATCTCTATACATTTTTGAAGTTGCCTTCAAAAATCTATAGAGATGGTAATGTTAATAACTTAAATGGACTTTTTTAATGGTCTGCAGCTTTCGGTCGATTGCAAACATAGCCCGAATATAAAACGTTCTTTTTACCAATTATAAGGACGAAATTAAAATCTGGAAAGACAGTCGGGATGTCTATGAGTAACTTAGGGTAAAGACTCGGAGACATTTAGCTCCGGTCCGTCTCCTGACCCCATTCGTCTTGCAGATTGAGTGACAAACTGAAATGAACTGAACTGAACGATTGACACAGAAAGTTGAAAGTGATATTGGAAAGTTTGGAGTTCCAATTACAGACGCAAAAAGTTTAATTTAGTTTTTTCAATTGCGGAAATAGTTTTGTAACTGCGAAGAGGGTAGATTTTTTATTCGACGGTGGTCTGTTAAATGCTCGTTCGGAAATCCGTGATTTGCTTTAGTAAAAACGTTTTAATATTTGCCGCTGCAGTTCGGGAATTTGGTAAAGGTCGAACGGATTTTATAAATATTTTTTTGAATATTGCGAAGATATTTCCACAGCCATTCTGTTCAGGAAAATATTTTGCAGTTATTTTATAAATTCATGAAAATAATCCAATTCCTACTGTTTTATCTCAGCAGTATTATTGTTGTTTTCCGGTATCAATATAAAGACTGATCTAACGAAAAATAATAAAAATGCATAATATGGTAATACTACTGATATACCTACTCACTTCAGAATTATTTTCATATTTTCATCCTCTGGCTTATTCTTCAAAATAAAACATCGAAATAATGCCTAAATATTTCCAAACTCCTTGGTTAAAATCGAAGCTAACATAATTATAAAATAAAAATAATACGGAACGCCATTAATTAAAAAAATATAAAGGGTGACTTATAATTTGGCGTATTCCTTTCAGGAAATAATAGTGTGACCCATTTGCAACAATTAAGCATTCATGGGATGGAAAATTTCACAAATATTACTTTTCTGTAAACTCTCAAATTGACTCAGTAGATTGTAGCTGTCAGTATCAGCCACAAGAGGTTCAAAGATTGTACTACATTGTTATTTCTTGGACTAAATAATGATCACATTGTTCAGCTTACTTTTCATGATTTGGACAAGACAATCCACCTCCATCTCAGCATTTCAATTCCCTATCCCATTTAAAACCTTACCCTCCAAGCCAACTCAAAAATCTTTTACCAAGATTGGATTTAGTTAACAAACACTTTTCAACTCAGAAACAGCACTGCCAATTTTCAACGTACCGTTGCTAGTAGCTATGGACCAGTGTTTTTGACTTCCAGCTGGTAAAGTGGTGACCTAACGTGACCTGTTGTTATTGGAGCGAGACGACCTAATATCGAGGTATCGGCGACGTGGCTTCAATTATTTGTAACTTTCAAACTGAACGTTGTAAAGGTTATGTAGAGATAAAGGTGGAATTGATTTGATGAGAGTTATTATATTAGATTTAATTACGTCTACAAGGTGTTTTTTTTATATTCCATAACTCTAGGGTATTAATGAGACCATGCCTAAGAATCAACGAGCACATAAAAAAATAATGATAATTTACCACTAGACTCTTGATGTGTGTATCTAAGTTTCATTGATAAGTACGAGTAAATCATTTTCATTCAAACCTTTCAAAACATTCTTAATTATAGCTAAGAAAATGCGACGTTGACATATTTTCTTTTTTATGATCAAAAATAATCGGAATTGTAATATTTCATATGAATAATAATGGTTTTTACATAAATAATCGTGAATTGTCGAATTAATTACCTATTCAATGAATTCGACAACTAAAAAAAAACTTAAAAAAAATACGCCAGTTGATTCTTTGATATGGTCTCATTCATATCCTAGAGTTATGGAATAAAAAAAAACACGTTGTAGACGTAAGATTATCGTAAAATCTAATATAATGACTCTCATCAAACCAATTCAACCCTTATCTCCACATAACCTTTACAACGTTGCTGCCACTGTTGGAACACTGTGCCTCCTAAAGTGTCACAAAGGTCACAAAGGTGACAGAAAGTAGCCAATAAGGGACTACTCACACTTATTCAGCTCTATTCAGCTTATGCCCATGGAAAACAGCAATTTTGTATGGAGACGCGTACGCATCCGTTCAGCTTTCCGCGTCTATTCAGCTTTCGCAGCAAACAAGTTTAAAATGAAGACAAATGTGTTATTATCATGCGAGTCTATTATACTAACTGCATGTCTAGTATAATTTATAACCATTTGCCGAATTCCCTTCAGGATTTGCCATTGACATTGTTCAAAAGAAGTCTCTTTAAACTATTACTATATAAAAAATATTATAACATTAAGGAATATTTGGAGGATAAGTCGATGGAACCTATAATTAATTAATGTGTAATAATTTTAAATAATATTAATAATCATAATGACTGTAATTCTAATAATTTTAATTGACATGTAAATGTATTTGCACGCCATAACATGGCAGAATATGCTGAAACCAAAATGACTGTAATATCTATTGTACCATATTTTAGTAAATAAATATTTTTGATTTGATTTGATTTGAGTGCTATAGATAGAGTTCAGCGCTGTTCTGCTACGTTATAAGCGGTTGATAGAAGCAGAACTGTATAAGCGTGTCCAAAATCGTTCAACGAAATGCGAATGGTGCTGAATATGTGTGAGTAGTCCCTAACCCGCCAGTGTGCCCACCTGGCGGGTTAGGGACAACGCAGCATGGCATTAAAAAAAACCATGCGGCTCAGTCTTTGGAGACTGCCAATAGAAGTGAAAACTAAGTAACGCCATCTAAAGAAAATGTCAGGAATTGGCTTCCTGTCAGTACAAGAACGAAAGCTGTAGCTCTATTAAAACAATTCCAAAAAAATAAAACAGAGTGCGCTGTCAACAAATTCTACTCTCCCTCCGTCTTACGAATTTTCGATCAGGTCACGTGTCCTGACGCCTAACGCCTGACGCGAGTTTAACATTTTTTACCCATCCCAAAAAGTGCTCAACGGGCTTAAAGAAGGTTTCACTTAAAAAAAAAAGACATTAATTAGATACTCGTTTTAATGGTATCCAGAAGATGCACATACTTATGGGACACAATTAAAATCAGTCTTAGTCAGGTCAGTAGTAGTTCTGGGTCAGTATCCACAGTACGTCTAGTGTAAGTTAAAGAGACTCTTACCTAATTAAAATTAATACTTTGTAAATAATTCGCGTTTGCCAAGTTGACGTTGAATACCTTTTCATTATACCTTGATAGTCTGTTCTTTACAACGCTTTGTCTGTGTTACCTTAGTCTAGGTTAAATGAATATTATTCTTTACAGAATACAGTTAAAAACAGCCAGTTTAAGTTTCACAGGCTTTTGTTAAAATCGATATCGTGGCTACAAAGCATATTGTACACAGAGCGGTCGGTCCGCGGGTACCAACGACTCGCCCTCGTTCTGTACCACATTTCAGTAACGTAAGTCACGTTTTCAAATTCCCATGTCCCCCAAAATCTGTTACCAAAATCATAAATTCAGAGTCCATTTGCAAATCAATACCCCGTAGCTTGCCGACCGCGTCTTGTTTAACAATGAATATTTCAAACAGCTTTGCCTATCGGCGAATTTCAATAGCGACAAACCGGCCAACCGGCGTTTACTGGTTTTGGTCTGGTTACCGGCGGTCCGAAGCGGTTCGAACCGGCTCAAACTAACTCACAGTGGCAGAACATCGGATTATTCTGTTGCGAAGCGGAATAAGGCAGTAGTTTGTGCTTATTTGTGCGTGAATTTTGTCTATGGTTAAGATTTGCCATTTAGGAAGTTGTGGTCGTGTAACAATAGTTTGTTAAGTGATTTAGTTTGTGGTTTAGAGAAAGGTTATATTCGTAGCTATGTTGTTTGTGTTTTGGGTTCGAATTAGGAGAGTGAAATGGGTTTACTGTTTACTTTTTAGTCACAGTCTCATGTTGATGCCCTTTTATCAATCTGTGTAACAAGCACTTTACTTGATATCAGTTAAGTTTTTTGGTTAAGCATGGATACTGATTTCCTCTGTAAAAAATAAAAGTTTGAATCGTTTTAAAAATGCAGCAAAAACTTTTACCAATCTGACTTCAATAAAGCCAGTTCATTCACAAAAAAACAATTTGTAAAAAAAAAAACAAAAGAAAAATTAACAATGCCGATGTAAAATAAATTAAAAGTCCATTGATAAATGTTACAATACTTTGCCCTACCTTTTTCACCTGAATGAACGATTGGTCATTGAAAATGCATCCACGTGAACAATAGTTTGCAGGACGTTACTGGCTGGTAGAAAATAATAATATCCCCTCGACGTGAAGTATGCTTATTGTGTTTTTCTTTACGTGTCTTATTTCGTAAACAAACCTGGCGCCATAAAATTTTGATATTCAGAAATTATAATTTAATGCAATAGTCTTTTTTTCTTCAAGGATTAGGCCCATTTAAAAATGTGACGTACATGAATGAAACGAGTGTTGCTTTGTTTCTTACGATCTCTAGATTACAGTGGTAGTAATAATAATATACTTCGTCTAACGGGAATACTGAAAAATACGAATCTTAACCTAAAAATTCACTAAAAGAGCTGTTGTTTAGTGATTAGGTTGGTCCCATCGGTATTATAAGTTAGTAAAATAGTGCACTGTTCAGTAATAAATAGTTGACATCTAGTGTGTTGTAAACCGTTAATGAAATAAATAAAACACAAAAGAAACTAAACAGTATATCATTTTCTAATAGGGCTAAACTTTTCCCAAAAATAGTAACAATTAACGCTAGTACCTATATTAATAATTCATCTTCAAATTTAATAAAATAAATAATTAATTAATATAAAGCGGTCGCTTGTACGTTCATTATTTACGGCTCGGTTGAAACGTATTCATGGTAATCCCGGTTAAGCCCCGGGTATGTGATATTTTACCCGGTTTTTGTACCGCAGAGATGGGGATTGATAATGCCATTAAATTAAAAATAATTAGCAAGGTAGACCGGAGGTTTATGGATAATATGGCGGGTATGACTTTTCAAATGTAGGTATTTGTAACCTTGTTTTCATAATAAATACTAGTGAATTACTGACTTAGGAAGAAACCATTGAAAGGGGTTCATTCTAACGTCTAGTAAACTAGGTTGGTGGTTATTGCTTTTTCCTTCTCTAGTCTGTACTTTCGCCTTCCAGAGATATATTCAGTAGGGACCATCCTAACTTATAATATTACTAGCTTTTTCCCGCAGCTTCGCTCGCGTGGAAGTCGGATATTATCCCATGAAAACGTACTACCGGGATAAAAAGTATTCTATGTGTCAATTCAGGTTATAAACTATCTATCTGCCTCATCCAAATCCTATTAGTAGCATTACTAATTCATGCAAGCCTAGTACTTTTTGTTAGTTTACTGCTCAGAAATTGTGCACAAAGTCTAAGGATTGAAATACTATATTGAATTCATCCAAGCCTAGTACTTTTTGTTCCAAGTTTCGAGTCTATTAACGCAAGGAATAAGATTTTTCATACAAATCCCCTCTTTTCACCACCTAAGGTCGAATTATCAAAAACCCCTTCTTAGTGCTCCTCTACATTATTAAAGGAAGCCGTGTGTAAAATTTCAAGTTCGTAGTCCCAGTAGTTTCGGCTCTGCGTTGATATGTCAGTCAGTGAGTCAGTTTCTCCTTTTATATAGAAAGATTATAAATGCGAAAGTGAGTTTGTTTATTTGTTTGTTTGTTACGCTTTCACGCGATAATGGCTGAACAGATTTGGATGACATAGCTCATCGGTAGACCATGACCTGGATTACGACAACGGATACTTTTTGTGCCGATATTTTCCCGGTATCCGATACTCATGCGGGTGAAACCGCGGGGCGCAGCTAGTATTTCCATAAACATCACTTACAGTCTAACAAACACCCTGTACTTACATCGGGTTTCTGAATTAAGAATTTGAAGTCGAGATCTTGTCAAACTGTACTTTGGCATTACTTAACCGGTAAATTCAATTTGAAGAAACCGTAGACAAAATAAAAAATCACAGGCTGACACAGAACAACATGTTCAAACAGTCTATAACAAATTCACCATGGTTTTTAAGGAACGCTGAAGTTCACGAACACTTGAACAATGTAAACAGCAGAAATAAGTTCATGTTCGCAAAAGTAGCAACCCGCAAGAAGTCAACTCACAATACCAGACTCAAACGAGAGACAGCAGAATCAAAAGACGCAACATTCTACAATTAGATAACTTGTAGAGAGCTGCTTTACTAATAAGAGATTTGCTCCTGAAGGGGAATTACTCATCCCTGCCAGATCTTTCTACAACTCATCTGCTCATAGTTTTCAAACTCATTGCAAGATACATAATCAGCCAATAATATTTCCACTGCTGCGACACAGGCCTTCTCTCTGGGAGAGGCAGTGGGCCACTGCGGGTTGGTAGATGTCACATGTCTTCGAATTTTTGGTTCTAGGACAATGCCGGTTTCCTCACGATGTCTCAGTTTGAGAGCAGTGGTGATGAAATAATTTACACAAAGTAAAGCGCCTGTAAGGGTTCAAACCTACGACCTACAACTAGTAATTTGCGGCTGTTATCACTGGCCACCACTGCTCCCATTGCAAGATAAACAAATAAAAATAAAAATAAACAACGAGTTGCACTCCGGAAGTGCCGGCAGAAGTGAAAACTTGAACATTAACGTTGTTCATTTTTGAATATTTTGGGATGGTTAGAGAATAATTTCGCACTAATTTCTTTATTTATCAGTATAAAAGTACAGTACAGTAGTATATTTATTTATTTTCAAAATATAGTCTTACAAAAATAAACAATTTATTTAAACACTTTTCATGAACGTTTATTGCCCGTGGATCGAATGTTTTGACTGCTTTTTTTTACCCATCAATATGGGTAAAATTTCTTACCTCGCAATCTTTACGTAATGTCAAAGAATTTACTTTTTCGGTTGCTAGGCAACGGATCTTACAGTCACGTCCTGATGCGAGTTTAACATTTTTATCCATCCCAAAAAAAGTGCCGCTAAAGAAGTTTTCCTTGAGGTAATGCTAATGTTGAGTTTGACGAGTTCTCAACTTCAAATTCTCAATTCAGAAAACGGGTGTTGATCAAAATTGTAAATTACCTACGATGAAAACCTAGGTTTCACGACAACCTCATAAAAAGAAACGTAGAAATATCTACGTATGTAAAACCAATAACTCCTACACATACAGCTCTATTTGCTTGTACAAACGGAATGAACAGAACTGAAAATGATAGTTTTCAAAGTGATTTATTCATTTCAAATACGTCAGATGGAAATATAAAACTATTTATTTTGTTTTTCGTTTACCAGTCAAAAGGGAAAAGTGTTCTAGTATTGATAAAATGAATATTATTTATTGCTGAGGTGTTTTTATTTTGTTTTTATCATTCGTTATTTTTGTAAGGATTCAGAGGCTTCAGAGCTGAAGCGTCGTAGGTATGTCATGTCATCATGTGCTGTCAGTTAGGTACTTTATTGTCTTGTTGATTTGATTTGAAAATCTATATAGATAAAATAACATCTTAACTTTTAAGTTTAGAAACCCTCGCTAAGATTTATTTGACAGGTTCGACGGTCTAGTGGTCGCAAGCGCTACTGTTGACCATGAGGTCCTGGGCTCGATTCCCGAGTCAGGAAAAGTGTTATTGGGTTCTTTCTTCTGGAATTGCTCAATAGCAGTCCGGAGTCTGGATTTGTGCCCGGTTGATGGCAATAGGCTCGCCCCCTATTACATGGGACTTAAACATAACTGGTTAAATGTGGGTGTACTATACGTTTCTCTCTGCCTAGCCTTTCGGGGAATGCATGCGTGATGTTATTTATGTGTGTAAGATCTGCAAGTGTTTTTCTCTTAAAAAGCTGATGTTGTACAGTAAGACTTAAGCTATAGTAGAATCTAAATTTTTCTAATACGTATCAAAGGTGTCATGTTATTCAGTGTTCTATAGTTTCTGCTTAGTCCCATGCCAAAAAAAAATTTGTTTAAGGGCCTGTTTCACCAGTTAAGTTTATTTATATTTCACCATTAAGTTCCTATTAACTTATTTGGGAGATAATTTAAAGAAAGAAAGAAAGAAAGAAAGGAAAAGTATTTATTGAGACAAGTACAGGAGATCAAAAAAACAAAGTAAAATTTAAATAAAAGCAGAAAGAAAAAATTTTATGAATTTCATACACATTCTGTTCCATTTTTGAATTTATTCGGTAAGTAGTGGTTATTCGGACATCGCGAAATAGGCCCTAAGTATTGCAGCGTTATACGCCTGCATATTTTTGCACGACTCGTAATGCGAAGCATTAGAGTGTGCTCTACGATCGAAAAATTATTTTTGCCCCATTTCTGTAACTGTTTTTATTGTTACACTCCTGCTAGTACACAGAACCTACTTAATTTATATACCATTCTATAGATGATTAAATGGAGATTAATACTGTACTTTTTAACAATTGATTTAATGCAGCAGAAATGGAAAAAGCATAAAAATAGTTGAAAAAAAATTCCTGTCCGTCAATTTATGAACCCTGAAAATATTTTAGCTTGCGATAAAATCAATTAATTGAGTCAATTTTTTTTTATACATTCGTTTCAGCCGTAGAAGGAACCCTATTGAAAATGGCTCTTTTATTCAAAGTAGTTTAATTATAATTAATAAAATACTAACTAAAATATAATATCTTTAACTAATTATATCGAACCTTTGATTTGATGGCCTCAAGTTGCCTAGCAACCGCCAAGTAAATATCTTTGTCAGTCGTTGACATTACGACTTCATGAAAAGTGATAAATTGTTCATTTTTAAACTATGTTTTGAATTTCTTTTTCGTTTATGAATGTAAGTATGAAGTATAATAAGTATGAGGCGTGCACTTTTGGATTTTCCAAACTATTTTAATTATATTATCTTCTTTTGTTTAAAACCATTTCATGGAACCTGCAATCAGAATTTGAATCGCTTGGAATTGCTAATCCATTGCTTCATAAGTTCGAAAAAAAAATCTGCTCAACAACGTAAGTAACGCAATGAATATTGTTGAACTGTCAAAATGAAACAGATTAATCGGAATCGTTTACGAAAATATGTGTGTGTAGCTGTTTACAGTTCTATTTGTTTACCGGCAATCAATTTTATTTGAATCTTTTAGAATTTCGAATGGGTCAGTTGACTTTTTTTCTTACGACTGAATCATTACAGATAAATATTTAGAATGAACGATATTTTTTTATTTTATTCGATATTACAAAATTAAACGTGATCGGACCCTTTTCTATTTCACCACATTATGTATACTAGCTTTCAGCCAATGATTTTCTTCAGCGTAACTAGTAAATTTTCTGTATCTCCGTGCATTTCCCCTCCAAGGGTAATAGCAATCCATTACCCTTTAAGACACCCTGTATATGCACAACACAGCACAACTTAACCACCCACAACAAAGAAAATGCTCGCTCACTAAGTAAGGAACCAGATAATCCCTTGAAAATGAAATCAACAGCATAGTATATACCCTTATAACTATATTTCTTTACCCTGTTTATCCCATAGCGCAAAATAGATGGGTACAGAAGGCTAACTTCATGAAGAGCTAAATGTTCGTTGTGTTGTTGAAAAGAGCTGTATGGAGCCGACTTACTGATTCTATCTTTTTTATGCCCATAGTTTTGTATATAGTGTAAAACTTTATGTTTAATTCAACAGTACTCGCTACGGTATATCATTGTGCAGGTGTCATGACACCCCCGAGGGGATTCCGAAAAAAAGCGAAAATAGAGAAAACTGGTAGCTTTTGTGAGTTCCTAGGGTAGATCGGTATTTTGTCATGTGGCTTTTGTTCCGTGGATATAGTTTTTAAACTTTTCTGGACAGGCTTTTCTTGTTTGTGTAACAATAATCTTTAGAGTATGTAAATTATTATAATCGTACTAGCTAAGTACAGTTGGCATAAAAACGAATCATTTTTTTTTTAAGTGTTAGTTAAAAGATTTCCATTCAGAAATAAATTCATGACGTCGACATTTCGTGATATTAGCTTTTGACAACAGCTACGTTTCAACAAAAAATAAAAAAGTAATATCCTGTAACATCCAAGAATCCTAACTAATATTATATGCGAAATTGAGTTTGTTTCACGCTAAAATGGCTGAACAGATTTGGATGAAATTCCGCACATGGATACACCATAACCTAGGTTAGGACAAAGGATATTTTTAATCCCGATATTCCTCCTAGATCGAGCTTTATGCGGGTGAAACCGCGGGGCGCAGCTTGTAAATTCATAAAACTTTTAAACATTAGTGTGAAACTTATAATAATGATAAAACATTTCTTTTCAACCTACACAGGGTGACATTGATATGCAACCTGTTATACCATGGATTTAGTACATGAGAATCATGTACTAAATCCATGGTATAACAGGTTGACCCCTGCGTTGAAATGTTACGTCAGAAAAAAAAATGCTGTTAATTACATTTCAACCGCGTAGGTATTGTACTTAGGTTTTCTATGAAACATCAATTTTTTTATATGACAACATACGAAAAATTTCTACGCTAGGGGTTCTAGAATAACAGACACACACACACACTAGGCACACTCCTCTGCTAATTTGTAACATCACTTTATATTTGATTTTTATTTTATAACGTTTGTATCTGCTGTAATTGTGTGCTTTTTGGTCTGTATTAAATAAATGTATTTTCTTTCTTTCAATCACGTGTTGAATTCATGGTTACAGTTTGCGTGTCGATGTCCCTGCCACCCTGTATTATAGGATGCTTATTCTTTTTTGGTTGTTAATTTGTCTTACAAATATTTTTATAATTGTGTTTTTTTGGCGACCTCACCATTTTTCCTTCTAACTTAAGCAGTTGCTAAATATAAGATCTCCTCTTTAATATTAATACGAATATTTAAAGTAACGGCATTCAATCTCTCCCAACCTCCCGACCTAATCTGCCTCTGTCGAAAAGGAATTATTATGATAATAAGTGGCAGAATCGATTTAATGCCAAATTCCTCACAGTAATCGAATGACATAAATTTTGGAGATTTCTGTCCAAATTTGAATGACATGTATCCTCTAGTTATTGATAAATTGGCAATATCTTGCCGGAGATTTTAATTTAGGGAATTAAAACTTATAATATATTATACAGGCATATGATTTGTGTGGTGATGTCCATTTTTGGAGATGAAAAATAAGGGATGAAGTGAAGTATAGTAATGGGGTATTTAGTTTAAAAACAAGTTACATATGTATAAATCTAGAGATCCATACTTTCTTTTGAATAAAATTGAATAATACTGCGAATATTTTAAAAATAGCAAGACAAGTGAATATGATTGTTTTCTTAGACCTATGTACCTGCATCTCTTATTGTGTCTTACATTGTGATAACATACCTACCTACTGTTTATTTTAACACTGCGCAAAATTTTATTGCATAACATAACGGTTAGGCAGAAGTGTGCCCCCGCGCACATTGCGGCCACGTCTGCAACCACATTTGTTAGTCGAATTCACATCGTGCTCCAAAATGGACGTTTAAGAAGAAATTATTGTTGCGCTAGTTTGTTCATTATTACAAAAGCGAAAGAAAAAAAGGACCAAGAATCGTTTTTGGATTCATCCAATGTTACGGGAGAGGCTTACAGAAGGAATATATCACACATACTTTCCGCCTAGTGCGCGGGGGCACTAAGAGGGTTCACCCACATTTCGCTAGTTATGTGTAAGTCCCATGTAATAGCAAGCGAGCCTATTGTCAGCAACCGGGCACAAATCCAGACTCCGGGCTGCAACTGAAAAATTCCAGATAGGACCTAGATACCTGGGAATCTAACCCAGGACCTCATGCTCTGCAGTAGCGCTTGCGACCACCAATGAAGCATCACTTTATTCTAAAGTAAAAATGATGGCAATAGGTTTGCCCCCTATTACATTAGGTGCCGGTACCTCTGCCTAACCCTTCAGGATTACAGGCGTGATTTTATTTTAAAATCTGGTTGTCGCACGCAAATGTACTGTTGTATTTATTTATGTTACTGGTTTATTTTTCAAGGAGAGTCGGATTAAAAGCAAAGGTTTCAAATGGACTTAATTTGCTATTTCATTTGTATTCCAAATGTATCCAAATATGTGATACAAAACACGATATTCATTTGTGAAACTAGGGTAATAGAATAACACGCAATTAGTATTTTTATTACGCTATCAAGTCGTTAAGAAAACAGGAAACCATTAAAATGTTTTAATAAAAAAAAGTCAACTAACCTAATTTGAAATGGACATTTATCATCCGGTCACTAGCATGTAAAATGGCGTGCGTGACAAAACTCATTAGCCACCTTTCATGAAGTTGGTAAAATATTACCTATTATCAATTTGAACAAAGTTACCTACCCCGCGATTTTGAATCTGGCTAAAAAAATTAAGGATTCTAAATTCGTGCGTAAGACAATTTATTAATGCACCTACCCTCGGAGGGGGAGAGCCCCCTCTATGGAGATTTATTATGCCTACAACCTTATCTGAAATTAATCTCTGATTTCTCGTGCAATGAATTTATTTTTTGAAAGAAGCGACCACTTTTTTTGCTAACTGTACCTCTTGACAGAGTTTTTGTAAAGCGGAAGAATTAGGAAATGCTGTTGAGTTGATTTTGTTTAAAAGGAAAATTGAGGTTTTCGTGTAACGTCCTATTTGTTAGTTGTTACAACTTCTTACCATGGTAGGTATGTGGTTACAAAGTTGTAAATTAGTCTTTTTTTTACCCACAACGGGTAAGCTCTCATTGATAATTCTCGTTATCATTCTCAACTCATTCTTGCTATAGCTGTAGAAGTCATCATCTGCCTGGCCTTTTCCAGACGATGTTGGGGTTAGCTTCCAGTCTAACCGGACTCAGCTGAATACCAGTATTTTATTTGAATCAACTGCCTATCTGACCTCCACAATTCAGTTATTGGGTAACACCTTAACACGATACCCCTTGGTAAGACTGGAAGTCAGACTTGGGCTTTTGATTATTCGTAACGACTGTCAAAGATCTACAAATGAGAGTCAGGACCAACGGCTTAACGCGCTTTCCGGGACACGGAGGGGTCTTGGTATGTAAAGGTGGTCATCCATCCACAGGATAACCGCTCGACCCGTGTGGCTGTTATCATTTAGCCACGTCCCTTTATCATCAAGTCCCTCTAGCTGCTAGTGAGCGTGATTTCACCCTGAATAACGGAACGGACAGAAAAACGCGGTGAAATTCCGTACGTGTAATTCGCAGACGATGCGCAGATTGCAACTTTTGCTACTGATATAGTATCAGGGAAACTCTTATATGCGAAAATGAATAATTTTAAAATATGAATTCACCAATATGTGTACCGGTAAAGGCAGTTAGTGGTAAATAGGTAGTGATAAACAGTTCTATTATTTCCCAGGAGCTAATAAAATTCATAAATTATCCTAAATAATATAATAAATGCGAAAGTCAGTTTGTTTGTTTGTTACGGTTTCACGCTAAAACGGCTGAACCGATTTAGATGAAATTTGACACATGGGTAGACAATGACCTGGAGAAGGACATAGAATGGCTTATATCCCGATATTCCTACAGGATCGAGACTTATGCGGGTGAAACCGCGGAGCGCAGCTAGTCTATACTAATATTATAAAGAGGAAATATTTTTTTGTTTGTTTGTACCGAATAGGCTCCGAAACTACTGGTTCGATTTGAAGAATTCTTTCAGTGTTAGATAGCCCATTTATCGAGTAAGGCTATAGGCTATATATCATCACGCTAAAACTATTAGGAGCGGAGTACCAATGAAGAATGTCTCAAAATCGGGGGGTTTTTTAGCGTTAGCCCAAAGTAACTATTCCACGCGGACGAAGTCGCGAGCAGAAGCTCTAGTATTTAATATCTCAAAGGCTAGGAGCTGACCACGCAAACCCACATAAAAGTACTTTATAGTTCTGTAATGTGACAGTTAAAATGCTCGTAAAGCCATGGTTAATTATCATGTGAACACATAAACTTTATTACTTACATCTGTCTAGTTATTGCTTTAGTAGGGTCTTTAAATCTAGGTTAGTTATTACACTAATATTACTGACTATTAGGGCCCTCGCCCACAGCGACTTTTTGTAGCGATGCAGTAGCGATGCTGTCGCGCATGTGTATCGATACAGCCGCGATGCTGTAATTATGTATGAAGAATCCTGCGCGATAGTAGCGATGCAGAAGCGCGTTTACAAAACGCGCGACAGTGTCGCTACAAAAAGTCGCCGTGGGCGAGGATTTTTTTGATGTCTTTGTTTTTCTTTTATGTTTTTTAACATCTTTCGTCTCACTTTGCTGCAATCTGTGGGAGTGATTTCGTGAAAAGGGACGGAAGTGTGTAACAAGAAGCCGAGGAAGCGCGTGCTACTTGATTTGACCAATGAGCGTTTAGAGGTATGAGGAACAAGGTGTAAAGTTCACTTATCCTCATTAGAAAAGGGAGGATCCTCCGACCAGACGCGTGTTATGTCTGGCGGGCAACTGCCCGAAAGTTGATTTCGGATAGTCTTATCTATGCTATTCGCGCGGTAAACTCTAACTGCGCGATGCAGGCTTTGTGTGACGTCATGTCTTTGCTGCGTAGTTTGTATGTGGTGGTGCAACCGCTACAAGCGCGGTGCTAGAGTAGCCAACTCTTGTACCTCGAGACAGAAACGACCTTGACGGGGCCCCGTACCTTTAAACGCCTGCTACACGGTCGCCAACCGCGTCCTAACAAATAATTTACACAAAGTAAAGCGCCTGTCTGGGTTCGAACCTACGACCAACATTTCGTAAGTCACGGCCGTTGCCAGTGGGCTTCCACTGTTCTAGAGGACTCTAGACCTCGGAGGTCTTTGGACAATCAGGCCCGAAGAATTAATGAGCTCTTCTAACTGATCTCAATCTCTCTCTCTCTGTTGTTGTTTTTTTTTGTTTTTTTTTTTTTTAGTGTGCGTGCCTTTTTAGTTTTTAGTTATAACATTAATAAATTTTGTAATTTTATTTTACCTACTTATTGAAATTGTTAACGCACATCGCATTAGATTTATAAGTTTTCTTTATATTACGTGGAAAATGCCGTGGGTTATACATTTACTCACTCTGTAGCTCAAATTGTGTGTATTATTGTAATGTGTAACCGTTTATTTTCCCAAATAAAAAAATAAAAAAAAAAATGTAAAAAAAAAGTCACAAATCCACTAACTGTCTTAAACAGCCACAGATAACTATCCAAATCGATTTACACCACTATCCTATAACCACATTCTTGATTATCGACTCAACAGTTAATTACATCAAATAGTTAAACCATACAGGTTTATTAACCACATATTATTAACAATAGAACTCCAGCCAAATTGTTTTTGTTGTGCTAACTTAGACAGGCATAGTTTGATGTGGGTAGATCATCAATCAGTCATATTTAGGGTTCCTTCTGCCGGCAATGGCTTGTGGTCTGAAATTAGTGCTTAGGTATTATAAACTGATTTTGACATGTGTCAAATTTACGTCATTTATTTTAATTGTACTATTTGTAGCAGATTTGTATATACCTACTATTGATCGTCAAGAAATAATAAAATGAAATCAATAAGAATTTAAAGAGTTACCCATTTCAAAATGGCAAATCTCGCTTCTCGATGTGTGGGAAAGTGCCCTAGCGTAAAAAAAGCTTTATAAACATTGTTGTATCTATGGATTTAAAATAACAGAAGACGTAGAAATCAATGACCTTTTCTTTTGAGAAAATAAAGAGTTAGAAAAGAAAGAGAAAACTGTTGCTAATATTTTGAAATAGGTATTCTAAAGAATTTAACAGAATTGTGGTCAACGTACGTCGAAAAATTTAAGTAATTTGCAACCAAAATTGCTTGACCCACAAATTCTTACTAAACATAAATCCGGAGAAGGTTCTAAATAAACTGTTAATAAACTACAGAACCCAAAGCACGATACAACCCACCCCTGACCAGTTTCCACAACTTTTTTACTCATAATTCTACGTGAGTGGGATCCCGAATAGTTTTACTTTAAACATTTTTGTTTTGAACATAAACATGAATATGGAATAGGCAATTTTACCCAGTCTAGATTTTTTTGCCTATTTTGTTAAACGTGTCATACGGTGTTAGTATTTTATTTTATTCGTGTTATAAATCATTGTTTTTAGTTTGGCTGACGTTGAATTTGGGTTGTGTTGGTAACGATAAGTTATTGTTTGGTTAGTAACTAAGCTTAGTTTATGAATGGTGTGACAGATAAGACTATTATTTTGCCACCAGTTATATTAATATGTAGGTGTGAAGATTTTTAGAGATTGTAAAATTAAGAGAAGGTAGCAATAGGACTTTTTAGTAGGTAAGCATCGTGCTACGTTCACCAATATGTCTTTTGTGAATACGAGAGGTACTAAATTGGCAAAAATATCCTTTGATGCGTAGATATTTGAAGATAAAAGTGCTTTCCGTGTAAGCTGACTGCTATGTTTTGGTTTTAGGGATATCCTTTATAATTATTGTTAACATTTCAGTAAATAAGAACGTTAAACTTAATTTTTAGGCGGGTATTTTTTGTGGTTTCGATACAGTTATAATGACTGTAAAGTATTTATGTCCTATCAGGCTGATTGTCGACCAGTATGCATCTTCTACAAAATAAAAATAAACTAGAAGTAGAGTCTCTATTAAAAAAAAAGCTGAGAGGTGTCAAGGGACACCCGGATGGAACGAAGTTATGGAATGAACCTCACAAAGGCATGCCATTAATTAGTACCTGTGGTCGTTCACAGATGGCGTTATAATAAAAAATAAAAAGGGTCGTTACAACTTTTGGTCCCAATTTTTTCAGTCTAGCCCCCTTTCGCAACGCGCGAAAGGGAACTTCGTTCCAATAATAAATCAACAATAATATCCCAATCTCATGAAGCATTTATAAAACTAGCACTATTGTGCGAGGCCTTCCAACGCTTTGTCTTCCGGCATGCGGTCGCCACTCCAGAACCTTTTGGTCCTATCGGCCATCTGTTCTTAGGGCAATGTGGCCTACACACTGCCACTTAAGTTTGGCAATTCTTCGAGCTATGTCGGTGACCTTGGTTCTCCTACGAATCTCATTCATTTCCGATTCTATCACGTAGGGAAACTCCAAGCATAAACTCCCCGTTAGGAGAAGCTATAAATATTGTAAACAATTCAAAAAGACAATTCAATCAACAACAAATAAAAATAATCCCAAATTCAAACAATTAACGATATAAAGCGCTGTCGTCTAATGTTTTGTGGTATAGGTATATGTAGGTTTGAGTTCCAGTACCACAAAACATTAGAATACAGCGATTTATATCGCTAAAATATAACCCGACCAAGTGAAATTGCTCGTTAGTTTCGTATTACACGTATGTTACTTTGAGTTGATTGAATTTGGGATTATTTATTTCGCTGCGTAACTTAATAGAAGTTCTTTGTTTACAAAATTTATAGCTTCTCCTGACGGGGACTTTAGTTATGTATATACATAGTTTTTTGGATATTTAGCTGAATTATAAAGCTGCGGGCTTACAGATAAAATCTGAAATCCTACTTCGCTTCCCTTATATTTCACTTAACAAAAGTCTTCACAAACTACGGCTATTCCTGTCTTTCACACTAAATTATGACAAATAGCAACCTTCTCAGTGTCCTCCATTTTGCTCCCCAATTAATTCACTTAACATAATTGTAATTCCTAAACTTGGGAACAAATACCCTCGTCTGGTTGGCACATTGCGGTATTTCTTTGTCCATGTTGTGCGATGTTGTACACTGTGCAGTTGTATGGAGAAGGTTTATTAATGTTGAAAAATACAATAGAGGATCTTTTGCCGTGTTTTTTAAATTCAGCCCTACACTATTTGGGGGCAGGCAGAAACTACAGAACGCCTTCTGCTACGATCCTTACATACTCCTTCTGCTTCATTTACGTTCATACATCTGGTCATACACGCTCGTCGCGCCACGCAGTTTGTTTTTTTAAGGATCAACACATTGATTGATTTCCATAGCTTTTCGGTTTAGTTTTTTTTTCCCTCTATAATTGTTTTGGGGTTTTTATCTAAATGTCAACCCTATCGTGCCTTTTACCATTGTAACATTAACACTTCTAATTAACACATAAACTATACTAAATAGTTAAACAATATATAATAAACACTTTGTAATAAAGATAGAAGTCACCGATTAAGGACTGTTATTAAATGACATAACTTTTTGGCACCTTTTGCAGTTGGTTGGGATAAAATTGATTGTATTAGTCTATTTAAGTCTTATTCTGTCAAAAGTGACTCCCTCTCGCGTATGTTGCGGACACAATCCCTCAGCAAATGCTGCATGTCCTCAATCTGATTACATTCCCTGCATTTCGGTGCATCAGTATTTCTAGATTTCCCATTGCTTCGTGGGTGAATCTAAAGGGCTTTAACAATGTTTTCAAATTACATCATCTCTGTCTACCCTTCTTGGAATACAGGTATGAGGCTATGTTCCTAATGAACCTTCTGTCGATGCTTTGTGGAACACACCACCATTCTAAGGTGTTTTGTTGTTGGAAAACATTATTTAATTAATTCGCTTCTCTCATGTTTCTTACAGTTTTAATATAACATGCTTCAGAAACACGTAATATTATTACTTATATGTTCTTATATTGAGGTAATAAGGAAAATGGTTGAGGGAGCTTAGTAACAAAGGGTGGCTTTGAAATCAGGATGTCAATAGGAGAAAAATATATGTGTATTTGTATGAAGCGTTTTATCTGTAAGGGTGTTTACGCAATTACTAAAGACCATCAATTGAACTGCTACTTTGAACCTCTTATAGGTAGAGTATACTTGCTTAAATCGTATAGAGCGCGTCACGTAAAAATAACGCTGGCCGTTTACCTGCGCACTGAGCGATTTATCGATTCCAGCCTATTCTATAGTACTAAGTAGCTAATAAAGTACCTATTATGAATCTACAATAAAACAGTTACACTTATATTATAAAACCAATAGCCTAGTACTTTAGGATATGTCTGTATCCATGCGCAGACACATCCCCTGGACTGTCGCTCAGCGTTCTTTTTACGTGACGCGCAGTGTACCTGTTCCTAAATCGTACCTGATGTGTTTCTCCGAACCTAAGGGTTCCACAGAATTCCAAGTAACACAAAACGTAAACTTTAGTCCGCCATCTTGCAGGAAAAGAAGCAGAACACTGTGCGGTTGCTCGTTACAAAATTATCAAGAAATTAAGTTTTTCTTGACAATGCAGTAGTTTTTTATGACATTTCATAAGCTCATAGTTCCATAACCATAATTATGGTATTCGTTTTAGCTCGCAGTATAGTGTAAATACATCAATCTTCCTAGCCTTTTCCCAACTATCTTGAGGTCGGCTTCCAGTCTAACCGGATGCAGCTGAATACCAGTATTTTACATGGAGCGACTGCCTATCTGACCTCCACAACCCAGTAACTGGGTAATACGATACCCCTTGGTAAGACTGGTGTCAGACTTTCGGGCTTCTGACGACTCGTAACGACTGTCAAAGATCCACAAATGACAGCCGGGACCAACGGCTTAACGTGCTTTCCGAGGCACGGAGGAGTCTCGGTTTGTAAAGATGGTCACCCATCCACTGACCAACCCCGGCAAGCGTAGCTTAACCTGATGGATTGACCCGTGCGGCTTGTTATTACTTAGCCACAAGCTCCTCCTCAAGCTCTTCAAGTATAGTGTAAATACATACGAGTATTAATTTTTGTAATTTTTTTGTGAACTTTGTTGTTCTCGCCGACGTCATTTATTTACGCGGACGATTTAAAATTTTAGAGGGAAGTTTGCTTATTTCGTACTCATAGGTTTGTTCTAATTCGTACCGGATAGTCAAAAACGAATCAGAAAGAAAAATTGTGATTCCAATTTTTTTTTTTTTACAATAGATTAAGAGGCCATGACTCAAAATCTTAAACCTATGTAGCCAAGCCTTTTCCCAAGTATGTTGTGGTTGCCTTCAAGTCTAACCAGATGCAGCTAGATACCAGTATTTGATATGGAAAGACTGCCTATCTGACCTCCACAACTCAGTTACTGGGTAACACGATACCCCTTGGTAAGGCTGCCTGTCCACCGGAGCGGAGAGGAGAGGAGAGGAGCGGAGATGTGTCAATATTTACCAATAGAATCAAAACTCCGCTCCTGGGGTCCCATTCTATTGGTTAATTTTGGCACTTCTCCGCTCCTCTCCTCTCCGCTCCAGTGGACAGGCAGCCTAAGACTGGTTGTCAAACTTGGGCTGTTGACTACCCGTAACGACTGTGAAAGATCTACGAATGACAAGCGGGACTCCGGCACAGAGGGGTCTTTGCTATGTAAAAATGGTCACCCATCCACAGACCAACCGCAGCAAGCGTAGCTTAACCTCCATCAACACGTGCGTCTGTTATCATTTAGCCTCAATCCCCTCTAGCTACTAATAGCTGTGAGTGTGATTTCTTATACAGGGTGCCAGGGACATCGACGCGAAGCCTGTTACCATGGATTCAGTACATGATTCTGAAACTCCCGGCGTTGAAATTTTTCGTCGGTTATTTAAAAAAAAATCAGCTGTTCCATACATTTTGACCGCGTAGGTATTGCACTTTTCTATGAAACAGCAGATTTTTTTTTAAATAACCGATGAAAAACTTCATCGCAGGGGGGTTCAGAATCATGTACTGAATCCATGGTAACCGGCTTCGCGTCGATGCCACCCTGTAGAATTCGCTCTGAATAAAGCTTGGTACAAATCCGAGTGGAAAAACGCGGTGAAATTCCGCACGTATAATTATTCAAGATGGTTCTCTGGCTTAAGATGTCTCCCCGATAGGTACTTATAAAGTAAAAGCAAAGTAATTTTTGGAAAAAAACCTGCCAAAAGGATTTAAAACAAAATTTTGCACTTCAACATAAACATTTAATTAGCAGATTTTATCCTCCTAGGTAGTAAGTAAGCTACCTTTTTTGTTATATTTCATCAAAATCTTTGTTGTTAAGAAAATATATTTACCAGACAGAGAGACTAATATTCACGGGTTTAACTGTTAACATACGTGCTTAGAAAATACAACTCGCGCGTTTCTAGATGTGTGCACAGCCTTATGTATTCTACATAAATATTCAATTCTTTGTTTCCAAATTGATGTTATTCGCATTTAAAGAAGTATCATTTGACGTCTTATAGACCTCATAATGGGGATTAGTGGAAAAAAAGTTCACAAATCCCCATCAGTTTAAAAATAAAATACAAACAACATTTAAATGACTAGTGGGTACCTACTATTGAAAAAGTAATAAAAATGTTTGAAATTGTAGCGCAAATTGGAAAAATACTCGTAACTTTCGTATCGTGTACGTGTCATCATCATCATCATCATATCAGCCGAATGACGTCCACTGCTGGACATAGGCCTCCCCCAAGCACCGCCACTTCGACCGATTCTGTGCTTTCCGCATCCAGCGGATTCCTGCGGCCTTTACAAGGTCATCGGTCCATCTTGTGGGAGGCCTTCCAACGCTACGTCTTCCGGTACGCGGTCGCCACTCCAGAACCTTTCGGCGCCATCGGCCATCTGTTCTGCGAGCAATGTGTCCTGCCCATTGCCACTTAAGTTTGGCAATTCTTCGGGCTATGTCGGTTACCTTGGTTCTCCTGCGGATCTCTTCATTTCTGATTCGTGTACGTGTAAGTGCGGGTATTACAATTACTTTTCCAAAATAACCTATTTATTTACATGTTTGGACACTAAAATGCAAACGGAGTTTAAACGAATTTGCTTTTACAGAAAGCCTTTGTCAAAATACCCATAATAATACAAAAAAACTGTCGATACCATTAAAGAGATATATACATGGAATTAATTCAACTAAACAAACAATTCTTGGACCGAGGAACATTAATCTTAATATTATTGTTATTCAGGTGCAATGCTTTGAATAGACACAAACAGATATAATCTATGTTTCGACCTTGACTTTAGGCAATAATGACCTTTCAAGGGCAATCCACGGAGGACAAAATAGAAAATTTAGGTAAAAAGTAAAAACTGAATTTAAAAACAAATTATATGGATATGGGTGTATGTGTTCGTGTGTGTGAGGGTGTGTGTGTGGGTGTGTGTGTAAGTGTGGGTGTGTGTGTGTAAGCTACGCTTGCCGCGGTTGGTCGGTGGATAGGTGACCATCTTTACATACCAAGTGCCCTCCATGCCTCGGAAAGCACGTTAAGCCCTTGGTCCCGGCTGTCATTTGTAGATTATAGACAGTTGCTACGGGCCGTCAGAAGCCCGAAAGTCTGACAACCAGTCTTACCACCCCTTGGTAAGACTATCGTGTTACCCAGTATTACTGGGTTGTGGAGGTCAGATATTGCAGGCGAATGCTCCGGTGAGGGAGCGCCTTAACATGGTCTAACCAACACATAAACCTACGATCACAACAATGTCTGGTGATTTGAAACTATTGAAGATTTGAAACTATTCTCGATCCCAAGAAGATCACTAAAAGATTTAAACATAAAATTCATCCAAATCAGACCATCTTATTTTGAAGTGATTTAATAAAAAGTCAGAACAAAAGTCTGATTCCCCAAGAGTGACTGTTGTTGTCGAGAGGTGTATCATAAAGAATTCAGCTACGATACACTGGCGGCCACTCGCGTTCCGTTATTTATTGACGTCAGAGCATCTGATGTGCACTGGCGGACAGAATATTTGGCTAGCTTTTGAATTTTGGACGTGACTGTGGTTTAAATTGTTTTGTTTTGTTATGCAAATGTTTTTAATGTGTATTTATTTTGAATTCCAAGTGTGAGTTTAAATAAAATATTGGGATATTTTTGTTTTTTATATGGAAATACCTTTGCATATTTTTATTATAAACCTGTATTTACCCACTGCAGGGCAAAGGCCTCATTTCCCTTTTTCCACTTTTCCTGGTCTACTGTTATTGCGGGTCAATCAGGAGTCCAGCTTATCCCGCCATCTCTTTCTGAAGCATGTACTTATGCTGCATTATATAAGCATGTACTTATATGCAAAGGTATAATTAGTAACACCATATCGTGTCATTAAACAAACCAATTTTCTACAATAGGCCAAAAATTAGGACAACCTGCGCTGCGCCTATAATTCCCCGTAGGGTTAGGTTAGCATGCACACCCACATTTCACTAGTCATGTTTAAGTCCCATGTAATAGGGGGCGAGCCATCAACCTGGCACAGGTCCAGATTTCGGGCTCCTACTCAGAATATCCTGATAGAAAAACCTAGTAACACCTCGCCCCGTCATGGGAATCGAATGCAGGAACTCATGTGCAGCAGTAGCGGCCACTAGACCCACGACGTAGTCCAATACCTTATTCATATCAACTTAATCAGAAAATCTTTTATCTGATACAGAATATTTTCATATCCATTCTGAGATTACCATAGAAATAAGAATGCAAATAAACACAATCTTTTCATCCTGTCGTTTTGAAAATGACAGGATTCCAGAATATGAAATTACAAGTAAAATGAATGAATTAATTTAAACAAAAAATTCTGGAACGATCGTTCTGTCACAAAAGGTGCCTCGTTTAATTTTGAAAATGATTTCGTAAATGAGAAAATTTTCTTAGATGCTACAAATGCTTTTATTATTGTATTTCTAAATCACATTCTAGCTAATATTGGAGAACTCGAGACTCATTCAATAATGTCTACGACAGACGACGATTAAATTTTGAGTAGCTACTTATTTGAGTAAAGAGATTCTTTTTTATAATATTTTAGTTATAGTTTGATCTTAGTGGTAGTTTATCTTTTCATAAAAAAGGGAAATTTAATTGATTTTATCGATTTTCAATAGGTATAACTTCGGGAACTTTGCTTATTTCTACAGTTAGTATTTCAACAACATCCCACAAAAGGTCGAATTCTAGAAATGGCTAATAATAAACTGTAAGTACCTAGTTACTCAGATTTGCGCTTATATAGGTATTAAGTTATTTATAACCCAAAGTTTTGAAACTCCTACAATCTGTTTCAAATTAAATAAATATTTAATTTTCTCTTAAAAGCTTTTATTGCAAGAAATAATTATCAAAGTTTAATAATAAAGTTAGAATTTATTGTGATACTATAATGAGCGTAATAATATTAATACTGATCACAATATCCTCAGTTTCAAAGTTTTTATAAGCTAACAATTGTGCGAAATTAGCTTTTAAAGTGTGAAATTAAAATGATTGCTCTATTAAGTTTTAGTACAATAAGTTTTAACGAAGCTTCAGTCTGTTCATTGAATATTAAAATGGAAAATGTTTTTGATCTTCCCCTTGTGGACTGTCCAATAATCCAATATTTGCTTTTTTGTGTGACATTATTAAGATGACTGAGCTGTGTACACATAGAAATTCCGCTCCATTTGATCTATGTACATTATACAAGATGTTTTTTTTATATCCCATAACTCTAGGGTATTAATGAGACCATGTCAAAGAATCAACTAGCATTTGTTTTTTTTTTTAATGATAATTTACCACTATACTCTCGATGTGTGTGTATCTATCTAGTTTCATTGATAAGTACGAGTAAATCATTTCCATTCAAACCAATTATTCATATTTAAAGCTAAGAAAATGCGACGTTGACATACTTTCTTTTTATGAACAAAAATAGTCTGAATTAAGTAATATTTCAAATAAATAATCGTTAATTGTCGAATTAATTATTAGATAAATTCTACAACCACATACACGTACATTACACGTACATTACACGTACATTATTCTACCTTGAGACGCACACCGCACTTTGTTTGTTGCATTTTAAAGTGTTTTAGCCAATAGTGTCATAACAATGTCTTGTTTTCTTTATTTATTTTTTGTATATTGGCACTTTGTTTTTTTAGTTATTATTTAATCATGTTTTTGTATGTTGTGCTATTTCTTTTGTGTGCACCAAATAAACGATTTATCTATCTATCTATCTATCTATCTACAATTCAAAAAAAAAAACGCCACTTGATTCTTTGATATGGTCTCATTCATATCTTAGAGTTATGGGATATAAAAAAAAAACACGTTGTATAGTAGGTACAAAAACCAAAAAAAACGATGGATGGACCGTGTGAAAGATGACATGTCTAGAAAGGGGGTGATTACCGAGATGACGACTAATAGAGAAGTATGGAAGAAAAATATAATGTTGCGCCGACCACAAATAAATTATGATAAGGGCAGGAGAATGACGAGGATTAAAAAAATTCGTAGATATTTCAAAATTAAGAAAGAGGTGCAATTTTATTTATAGTTAATTCTTTGTTTAATTATTCAAATTCGTTTGTTTTGTGAATATATCCTGTTTACATACAATATAATAAATTACATTATATTTTCTTATAGCACAAAGTTTCTATTTCGATTTTATTATGGACTCTTGTAACTGTCACAAAACAAGTACCTAATAAATACATTAGTTAAATAAATACGGTCTATTGTTTTTTTCATTTATATGGTGGGTCTATAATTATGTCCCGACACTCATTTACCCGCACACTGCGATTGCTTCGGATGGAAAACATCGTAAAGTACGAAATTAAATGCAGTGATTTGTATCGCAAGTGCAATGGACTACATGTCAAACGGAATTTATGGGCCGGAGCCTATTAATAATGCTGGTGCTTTGTACGTTTTTTTGCATGTATGTGTATACTGTACTATGTACGTTAATGGATTTATAAAAGTGTAAACTGTTAGCGTTACACATTTTTTATGATACCTACCTACCAGTAATCCTAAGTTGACGTTCGCACGGACGTAATAAAATCGCGGCGACTTTTTTTCGCGTATTGGATTTTCGACGATCTGCTTAGCGCCTAGAGTTGAATATCCAACAGAGCGCATTTAGCGCGTATCCCAAAAGCGTCAAGCGTCAAGAAAATACACTGTTGGATATTCAACTCTCGGCGCTAAGAAGAGCGTCGAAAACCCAATACGCGAAAAAAATCGTAAAGTAAGGTCGTTTTTCGTGTTTGTCTGTATGTCCGAGTTGTTCTTCTAAACCACGCAACAGATTTTGATGAGGTTTTCACCATCGTTACTCATTTTATTTCTTTAAATTCGTACTGACACTTTTACACTACAATGACATTTTAAAATCTAGAGGAGGAAGGTGTGTCCTGTCTGAATACTAAACTACCGAACGTATATTCAAACGATTGATTGGAGAGATTCATGAGGAAGATTTAGGTGTATAATTCATTAGATTTTGTGTAGATTGGCTGTAATATAACGATGATTGTTGAAGATGTCAGAAAGAATCATGCCGACTTAGCTTTACTGGGGTGCGCCGCGTAAACATTCTTTTTTTTACCCTCATCGGCGAAGCTCTTGGCCTGCATCTTACCTGATGGTAAGTGATGATCAGGCCGAAGGTGGAAGCGAGCTTCACCCGGAATCCTCAACCACAGAGGATTTGGCTATCATAAAAACATTCACGTACACACAAACACAAACATACACAAACAAACATACATTCCACGGACACTCTTTATTTTTGTTCATTGGATGACAAACAGATAGTTTATAACCTGGATTAACACATTAGGTACTTAAAATCCCGGCAGTCCGTTCTCGTGGGATATTTTCTCATGAACGAAAATTATTTATATAACAAAAGTAGACAAGCTTGTAGAACTTCCCCTAGAGGTAAAGTAGGTCAGATATAATAAATTTAAATCAAGGTTTATCATCGATACTTACAAGAGAATTACAATTACATAGCCATAAAACTGGTATCCTCCCATAGCAACGATACAACATTCAAGCTTGCTCTACAGTAGTGGGCAGAACGCCAAGTGACATCAAAGGCGAAATGTTTCGGCTTCGCATCAAACTGCAAACGGCAGTAAAGGATTAGTACCACTGGGAGATGTGGATTAGAGTCGTCTTCTGTGATCATTGGTCTTGGTAGTTATGATGTTGATGCATATCGTGGGGGGGTATTGGGTCGAAGCGTAGCATGAGCATCGCTTTGTCGACGGAAGAGTAGACAAAAATGACGTTCGGTGTAGACAGTACAACGGCATCAAAGTAGAGAATCAACTGCACTGTCAGGGTGTTTTTGACAGTTTGGGCTAGAAAACTTTCTTCTGAATAGTCTACATTTATAACAGGACCTAGACAAAGATCGTTAGAAATGAAAGTCAAAATGACAGATTGTAGAAGGATTTCTACGGTGCGATGTCAAAAGTAGAGAAACGAAATGTCACTTTGTATAGAAAAAGCTGTGTCTATTCTTTGTAGAAATAGAAACCGTCACGCTACGCGTCAATACGTTTTATTTTACAGAGCAGTTTTCCTTGACTGAATCTTGGGTCTTGTGAGCTAAAGGTGGTTTTCAGGGTTCGTTCTCCGGGTCAAAATAATTATTTGTATTTATCCATTAGATTACTCTCAGTAGTAAGTTCAGAGTCTACTTTGTACTACACTGAGAGTAATCTAATGTCCAGTTATATTAAGAATCGAGCTGTCCACTATATTTAATATCTTGATACATAATAATTATAATATCTAGGTATCTTAATTTATTTAAATTCTTAATGCGAAATTGAGTTTCTTTGTTTGTAACGCTTACACGCCTAAACGGCTGAACGGTTTTGGATGAAATTTAGCACACGTGTAGACCATGACCTGGTATAGGAGATAGAATACTTTTTATCCCGGTAGTACGTTCCCGTGGGATAATTTCCGATATGCATGCGGGCGTCTTATTTATACCAGGTATAAATTGGTAAAATGTGGGGGCACTAATCTATCTGCCTACCCCTTGGTATCTATATTAATAATGCTTACTGTTCCTATAACACATGTGCAAGAAACAGGAAATATGTATAGTACGACACAACTTAGATGTAGCATCGGCAAAATTCGTAAAACCGATCACCATCCGAACTGAGTGCGCTTTCAAAATTACCAATCGCTATTACTGCTTTAGGTGAAAATGATCTTTCGAAAACGCAATAACTTGTAAAGTCTTATAGCTAAATACATTCGTGAAATTGAAATGAATGAATGAACATTTTCAAATCTATGCTACATCTAAGTTGTGTCGTACTGTACCTTATTATTTATTAAGATGAATAGGATTTAAATGCTTCCAGTACCTACTTCGACCTATACAATATTTAACAGGAACTTGAAAATTTCCCTATGTGGTATCAATCTACTCTACCGAAAACCAAAACTTGTATTTTACCTATGTATTTTACACTGAGCTGCTCATTCTAATTCCCACAAACCGCGACAACTCATAGAAATCTTCCTAAAACATAAACATTTAATACAATTACAAACTTCCACCTATTTATTATGTATTTACGTCGAAAACATTCATGTGAATATACCACTTTGTTCCTGTACATAAGTGTGAAATTTGCATGTAGAATTAATAATGTTAATTTTGCCGGATGTGTATGCTGTGCCGCAGAAATCAAAGTGACAAGAGAGAGGTAGTGTCACCGACAGAAGTGTTACTATTTGCTCTCGAAAATTTGTCCTCATTTCGACTTTGATTTGTAGTTTTTCATTTAGTGGTGGGTAGAAAAACTACTATTTTGTGCAATGAGCTTTCGGTAAAAAGGGAAAATGAATAAGAGTTGAGTAAAAAAGCAAGTATTGGAAAAAAATTGTCTGCGGCCACGAAATTAGTGGTGGCCGAGCGATAACGACAGCTGAGCGGCGCGGGGCGGCGGCTGCGAGCGACGTAAACAAAAGCATAGCATTCTGAAATGACGCGCACGAAACGGCGATCGTGCGACGCACTAACGACAGGAACAATTGTTTGATTTCGCCGCTCGATGGCCGCTCGTTCCAGTATAGTGACCACGTTTCTAGCCCACGGCTAGGCCGCTGCCAGATCGCCCGGCCCCTCGCCGCTCCGCTGTTACCATCGCTAGGCCGTCGCTAATTTCGTGCCCGCAGACTAAGATTAGAGATGAGATGACACAATAGCACGCGATTGCCATTAGAAGGGCTAAGTTTTTGTGGATGACGGAATCCACAAAAACTAAAATGCAATCCCGTACGAATCTGGGTTTAGCCCTTCTTACTATAACTTCTTTTTCTTTTTTACGTTTAAGCATCGCTATTCTACAAAAGACTGGGTTCTGTAAAATAGTCCAAACAACAATTGATTCTAACGTAGGATATTTTAAAATAGTTTGGAAAATCCAAAAGTGCACGCCTCATACATAACACTCATTCATAAACGAAAAAGAATTTCAAAACATAGTTTCTAACAAAAATTAACAATTATTTATAACTTTTCATGAAGTCGTAATGTCAACGACTGACAAAGATATTTACTTGGCAGTTGCTAGGCAACTTAAGTCAAAGGTTGGATAAAGATATTATATTTTAGTTAGTATTTTATTAGTTATAATTAAACTACTTTGAATAAAAGACCCATTTTCAATAGGGTTCCTTCTACGGCTGAAACAAATGTATAAAAAAAAAATTGACTCAATTAATGGATTTTATCGCAAGCTACAATGTTTTCAGGGTTCATAAATTGACGGACAGGATTTTTTTTTCAACTATTTTGATGCTTTTTCCATTTCTGCTGCATTAAATCAATTGTTAAAAAGTACAGTATTAATCTCCATTTAATCATCTATACAATGGTATATAAATTAAGTAGGTTCTGTGTACTAGCAGGAGTGTAACAATAAAAACAGTTACAGAAACGGGGCAAAAAAAAAATTTCGATCGTAGAGCACACTCTAATGCTTCGCATTAAGAGTCGTGCAATAATAGTAACCTAATATTCTATGCTACGACACTACCTACCTTTCCTACTCAAAAGTATTTTTTGTTTTGCCTCTTACTGTTCCACTGCTAGGCAAAGGCCTCACACAAGTCTAGAAACTCTTCTTCCGCGCCACCTCAAACCAGCCCCCGCCGTATTCGTCCAGGTCATCTCGCCACCTCTGGGACGGCCCCGGCAGCGAAGTCTAACAAGGTCCTATAGTGTGCCCCAGCAGTGAAACTTTTGCCCAGCAGTTATCGTGCATATCGCATATCGTGCAATAACCTAATAATTCTATAAACACAACGGACACCAGTTTTCATCGCCAATCAAAATAGAGCAAATCAAATAATCCAGTAGAACAACGTCGTTAGTAAACAAGACACTTTAAAACAATTGTGATGTTATTCGTATACCGAAACTTGGCACACGTGGTATATAGATAATATAATGCAAATCGCATTATAATTCTTAATATTTATGCGAATAATATTGCTACATCTTCAGTCACAAGTTTGATTAAGAAATGTAAACATAGAAGAAGATATTAACCAAGATTTTACTTTTACTCGCGAATTGATCCCTTTTCCGAAACCATGCAGCTCAAAATATAAGATGAAAGTGACATCCGAGATTGAGAATCCAGCTTAAATTAGGCTATGAAGACTGTTCTCTAAACTAGTTTCTTGTGGACCAAAATTCCTGACAGAAATGTACTGGCCATTGTCCTTTCTCCAACCCTATTATAAATATTTTAACTGCAACCCAAATATTTATACACCTCTTCAAATGTATATTGTTCGCAATAAATATCTTCAAACCAAAGTACCTACTCGATACGAGAATTCAACGGTAGGGGTGCCACAGCGTTGAAAATTCAAAATTTGAGCCATCACCTCGCCAGAGTCGCCAGTTATAGCGCATTGTGGGCAAATTGTGAAACATTTTCTGTGTAGTCAGTAGGCACGCTGGTGACTAAGCTTTTGTTTCGGCGTTTATCCGTAAAGGTTGAAGTGACAACCCTGTTTTGATGTGAAATGCGATCTTTGGGTGAGGAGTGGGTTGAGGTTTTGGGTGATGGAAAGACGGAAGAGATTTTCAGGAGAATGACCGTAGTTTTTGGAAAGGAATACTTCGATAGCTCTTTCTTTTTTTGATTGTTTTTCTGTTCAATAAAGACTGAATTTGCACGACGCGATTTAAGTGCTAGTGGCAAGCACTAAGTTGAAGCAATAATAAAAGTCATTAATTGTTGCTTCAATTGTATTGTATGCAAGGAAGTTGCATCGTATTGGAGTTATGGTCGTGTTATAGTGGTATTGATTAGGGACATCGTGTTTGGCTGTACACTTACTCTTTTGTGCAGAAGTGACTATTGTCGTGTGTCGTGTTAAGAAACCTACGTATAACGAATTGCTATATCGCAGAAAAATAGGCAATAGGAAACATGGAAGAAGAGATTTTAGTTGGATAAGGATAGTAGGTAACATTTGAATGGTAAAAATATATTGATCACTAATTCCGTTTTATCTAAACATAGTGATTATTACGTTGATTTTATGATTAAGTAGGTATACTGGGTGGGAGTGATTAGGAAGGCATGTGTTGCTAAACTCTAACTATTTTGTGCTAATGTAAAAAGGTAAAATCAAACTATTTCTGCAAGATATTCCAGATTCTTACAAAAACTTTGGAGACGTAGAAAAGCTTCTTGGAAAAACGTCATGATGGTAGTAATAATGTCCCTAAATGCTACCATTCTTTGAAACTAACTGCTCAGTAAATGTTATTCAGATGCATAAAGAGCAGTCTGCAAACTGCAAACGTTTAAAAACGTTTTAGCTATTTTAACGGTTCATCCTTGATGTTTATTTTGAAAAATAACTCGAGCGCTCAGTGCACATTTTTGAGAAAATAGAGCTTTATATTTTTTAAGCTTTTCGCTTTTTCATAGGTGAAATTATTGATGGTGTTTTTCAGTATTTTTCTCTGCTGTTTAGTTTAATTCCGCATTTTGTATTGACAGGTTTTTCTCAATAGGTACATAGGTATTTTGGTTTTGATTTCAAAATAGATCGATATGCAACATTTTTCTGCTTAGCGCTAATTAGGATACCCCGTTTGAGCCGGATTTCCATTAGAAATGAGTATAGCTTTCATGAAACTGAACATAATGATTGCATTATCTATTCTGATGGACAGTAGCGTTTTTTGTCATTACACAATTTTTTTAAATGCAAGTCTTAAATAACATGTATGCATTATCTCTCAGTCAAATGAAACCATTAAAATGTTGGCAATTATATAAAAGTTTATGAAAATATTATCAAAATACAAGAACATAAATACAAATTAATTTATAAATAACAAATCGCTTTTTAATTTCATAATATATAAAGACAACATTTGTATAAAATTCAAAATGTCATTTATTAAACGTGTTGGCGCGACGCCTTTCTGTTTACTAATTAAATTGTAGTTTTGAGTGTTAACAAACAAATTATTTTATTAATAAACAGGCAACATTTTATTAAAATCGCCTGTGAATGTCTGAAAGTAAACTTGATTCGAGAATTTTCGGCAAATAATAATAATAAAGGATTTTTAGGTATGAATAGTCGTGAACGTGATGGTCCAGTGGGTTCAAATCCTGGCAAGCACCAATGTAACTCTTTGAATTTATGGGTACTTTCTGAGTTTATCTTGGACATTACTGACATCGGTGAAGGGAAGGGAAGTTTTTCTCTAACTGAACAGACAGCTGTGCTGCTGGGGAGTTTGTTGCGCCACTTCTTCTTTCCAGCAAAAGCACTAGGAAGTGGTGAAGGGCGGGCGTTTTTGGGGGACTGTCTTATGTAATTTTGACGTTCGAAAAGTGCTGATTCTCAGCCTAGTTTGAATAAATGACTTTTGAATTTGAATTTGGAAACATCGTGAGGAAACCTGAACTTATCGCTAATATACGTTTGAAATCCCCAACCCGTCTTGAGCAAGCGTGATGATCAATGCTCGTGCCTTCTCTGTGTGAGAAGAGGCCTTTGCCCAGCTGTGGGACAGTAATAGGCTGGTATTATTATTAGTATTTCCTTAAAAAAAAAGGTAGGAAGCTTTGTCAGATCATGTGAGGACCGTGTAGATTAATGGTAATTTCTCATTCCTCATATACACCGTGAAATTTGAATCACAGTTTTGCTAGAACAAACGTTGTTCAGACCATGGTCTACTACCATTCTATACCGTCCAATATGTTATTAAAACAAACTAAACTAGGTGTTCTCAAATAAGTCTTATGTTGCTCATACGTGTTTAAACATTTACCGTAACATCAAAAGACTCATCGCGGTAGCAATATGGCATTCAAAAGAGTTATGAGGAGTCCACGTGGACTACAAGGATGTCCGGCCAATGCGGGCCAAAATGCAAATAAATAAATCAGTCTTTTTTGTATTTTTTTCAAATACCATTGACGTTTTTTTTTTTATTGAATGGTATAGAATGGTTGTAGACCATGGTCTGAACAACGTTTGTTCTAGCAAAACTGTGATTCAATTTTCACGTTGTATGTTACTTTACATAATAAATTAAGTACCTTTATTTTTAAATGGTTAATAAAATTGATTCAGGCGTGACTTTGTGGAAATCCATTATAAATAAAATACAATAGACGACGTATATTTAGTAACCTATTAAAGAGTCATAAAGAACCCTGTAACGGTACGTGTTTCACCGCTCAAAGAGGCATCCTCAGGATGACGATTGACATGTTGGACCCAGACACGACGTGTTGCCATGTCAACCGCCGAACGCAGTGTGTGTATGTGCACTGTGTTTGTTCACTACAGCCAGTAGTGCTACCAAAATTATAAGTGTGTAAAAAACATGTTGGGATTAAATTCTGTTACAATCTAATTAAGAAAAAATCGTCCGGAATCATGTCAATATTATTTTCAAGAAACTGCTATTTCTATTATTTATTATTGAACAATGAGAAAATTATTATTGTAAACAAAATCAGTAACAGCCCTTGCTAACAAATGAAATACTAGTTTTGACACCCAAGCGCCAAATTGAAAACTAGACCTCAATTTATTGTATGTTTACAAGAAAAATAATGAGAAAAAACTTGTCAATTCAAGGCAAGCTTTCTGACACACTTTGTGTAAACAAAATTAAGCTTATTTTACTTCACATTCATTAATATTCCGTTCAGCCATTGTTCTGAATGTACAACTTTTTGATTTCAGCCAGTTATTTTGTTTATACGTTGTTCTTGTTTCGGAGTGAATATTGTAAGTGACAGATGCCTGTATACAGGGTCAAATCAAATTAGGTAGCAAAACCCCACATAAAAAAAAAAAAAACACCCTTCACTTCTATAAGTTCGTTGTGTATAATTTATAGTTAATGCTCTTCTTGTTTTTTGGTGTCAAAGTTTTAAAGCCACCCATGGGCCTCTGACTTGGCTTCACATGCCATCATGAAATATTGCTCAGCCATGCCGGTTACTTTCACCGTTTTTGAAGCAATTGATAATTATACAATACGCACATGAATCCGAAAAGTCAGAGGTGCGTTCCTTGGGTTCGAACTCGAGACCTATGGCTTGGCAGTTCGACGATCACACTACTAGGCTATCACTGTTATAGAGTTATCTGCTAGTAGTGTGTCCTTAAATGAAAATGGACAAAAAAACAAAAATCATTTATTCAAAATATGCTGATAATCAGCACTTTGACCGCGCTTCACCACTTCCTAGTGCTTTAGCTGGGAAAAAGAAGTGGCGCAACAAACTCCCCAGCAGCACAGCTGTCTATTCAGTTAGAAAAACTTGACTAAGGCTGCCTATCCACTGGAGCGGAGAGGAGAGGAGCGGAGCGGAGATGTGCCATTATTAACCAATCAAATCTAAACTCAGGGGCGGAGTCAAGATTCTATTGGTTAATATTGGCACATCTCCGCTCCTCTTTTCTCCTCTCCGCTCCAGTGGACAGGCAGCCTAAAGGTGATTAAACTGAAAAAAGGTGACTTTCCAGTTATCGCTTTTTATTATTTTGTACAATATGTATTATATTATATTCAAAATATAGCCCCACGGCAAATTCCAATAGGTATTCTAGCCTCATGGTGGAGCACATATAAAGTTATTATTCCAAGTACGCTTACATGAAGAGGCAAACAATACAAACAATAGAAGTACGCTCAACCCCACACGAATCAATAAACGTGTAGAAATAAATTGCAAAAATACGAGTACACTCTCAATTTTTCCATTCCCCCGATCAACAAGTAACCATTCTTCTATTTCCATTCGATCGTTCATTCATTCTGTCAGCGGCACGACGTTCACTCACATTGAACGATCCATCATCGTTCACTTCAATCAGTCTATCATTCAATTACCCTTTTTCCTAACATTGCCTAAGTTCTTTATAGCATTTTTTTTCCTCTGTAGGTAGGATTAAATTGGAAAGTTTTCTAATTCCAAAGGGACATCCTACAAAAGTTTATCTCAAAGAAACATTCATTTTTCATCGTCAATTACTAAAAGTTCGGTGGGGATAATTAATTCTGTCATTAAAATGGCGAAAACGGGAAGTGAGAATCGACATGTGCTTAGATTAGAGAGTTTAAACTTTTGTACAAAGCTTATAGTTCGTTTGTATAAACTTTCGTGAGTACGTGTCATGAAAGTGCAGCTGTATTTTCTAAATATACATACAATCTAACAGAACACAGAGTCTTGTATTATTTCCGAGTCAGAGTCTTATAACTTTCCACGACGATGTGGAAAGCTGAAAACCGAGTTGTTGGCAAAACTTTGGGGGTTGTCAAACAGTAAAATTCATTTGTCTAAGGTTTGTTATGCTTTTGTGACATAACTTTAACAACATAAGTCTACATAGATTCGGAAAAACTATGTGTGGGCCATACAAATATATACTTGTTCGTTGCGAAAATTAAACTGCAACACGTAAGGGAGCAACCAATCGCTTAGCTAATGTACTAAGGCACTAAATAAGGCACCTAAGATACTGAAGTAATTCTTTATATAAATGTTCACAGTTTTATTTGTAAGGCTTTTCATTCTTAGTTTCACACGATCTCTCGTCATCTACCAAGCCTTTTCTCAACTATATTTTGGTCGGCTTCCAGTCTAACCTATTTACCTACCGGAATTTCATATGAAGCGACTGCTGCCTACCTGCCCTTTCAACACACTAACTATGTTACACGATACAACAACTAATTGCCAAAAAACAATCATACAGGAACATTTTGTTGTCCAGCCATACACTAAGCTATCACCTACTTATAAGCACCGCACGTGCACAACTAAGCCAGCACACATTGTTTAGTAAGGCCTCAGTTGTGCGCTCACTGGCGCGAGTGACTAGTCAGTAGGTAGGAAGGGCTGGGGCACAGCCATTGATGGTAGAGTTGTGTTTATAGTTTAACTCGATTGAAGCTCGATTTGTTTTGGTGACCAAAAGGAGATGCGACCTCACAATTTAACACGATTAGCGTTTCTGATCATACATATTGATAATTTAATAGTAGCTCAAACAGCTAGGCAAGAAACTGAACTAAAGATGATTATTGTAGTGTTTCATCTAATATTATAAATGCGAAAGTGCATTTGTTAGTTTGTGACGCTTTCACGATAAAACGGCTGAACAGATTGTAATGAAAGGAGATGTTTCAAAATGTATGGAGCCTGGGCCAGGTCCTTGTACACTATACAAAAAAATAGGGAAATTCATTTAAAACAGTTCTTAATTGTCCAATTACTTTAAAATGGCTTGGTTTGCTGGTAAACACAAGAAATTACACTTGAAATTGCAACACAACAAAAACCCGTCATGGCGGTAAGCTGTCATTTTGATTGACGTTTGTCACGTTTGACATGTTTATTTCTGTGGAGGTTGAATCTGACAGCTGAGAATCTGAGCTGAATGTGACAGCTGACAGTTCTGTTTCTATGATCTATGGTTTACTGTCAATGTTTTTAAGCATAGAGTAACTAAATCCGTGAGACGCCATGTTTAAAGTCGATAAAAATTGATAATAAATATCAATTTACTACCACAACAGTAAACATTTAATTGAATTATCTGTATTTTTCCTGAATTCTACGGATTTTTCTCTTTTTTTTCAGATACTGTACATAGACCTGGCCCATTTTGAAACATCTCCTTTGGCACATAGGTAGACCATGACCTGGATTATGACATAGGATACTTTTTATCCCGATATTCTTATGGGATCGAGATTTATGCGAGTGAAACCGCGGGGTGCAGCTAGTAATTTAAAAAAAATGCTGATTTTATTTACTGCCTATGTCTTCTTATTTCCTCACTCCTTCTTTCTACAAGCTGTTTCTTAGATTGCCAAATTTAATTTCTTAAGGCGAAAGCGGCAGGGTAACCCGCGAAATTCAAATTTCATTACGTTTTTTGTAATATGCAGGTCAGTATCAGGTTGTATGTTGATCTGAATTTGATTTGTGACCGTAACAAATATGGCTTTACAGAATTATAATCATTAGAATCAGGAATACAACTCCTTGAGTTAACATAATCTTCAAATGTCATGATTTAATTAAATAAATAATTTCATCACCACTGCTCTCAAAGCGGTGAAGTCATCACCACTGCTCTCAAAGCGGTGAAGGATAATATTGTGAGGAAACCGGCACGTCTTAGAGCCAAAAATTCGAAGACATGTGACATCTACCTACCCGCACTGGGCCCGCGTGGTAGATTACGGCCCACTCCCTCACATAGAGAGGAGGCCTGTGTCACAATATAAAGATGGACAGTAGGGAAACTACTAAGAAAACGATCAAAACGGCTCACTCACACAGACGCACTCTTTTACGAGATCCTTAGCGTTTGTCGCAGTTCTGTCAGTTGCGTGTGCCGTGTCGAGACGAGTGATCGCCGCGATCTTTTAAAAAATGCCAGGAATGTATTGTGTGTCATACGGCTGTTTAAATTCGGCTTCTTCAAAGCCAGAGCTTTCGTTTTTTAAACTCCCAGCTAATCTTGAAAGGTAAGAATGATTTATTGTTCGTCCAAAAAGTGATGATGCTCATAAATATTTTTCTGATACCTACATGCTTGTAAATTCGAACATTGCTAGGCGCACTATGTAAACTGTGTTGTATTCTTGAATATACAGAGCATCATATTATGTATAAAAATGCTCGTAGGACGAGAATCGTATTTATAAACAAAATGTTATTATCAGATACGGGGTGAAAAACGTTTGTTCCTGTTTCATGTCTATTTCTGATAAAACTACTGTTTCAATTTACACGAAATTTTGCAAATTACATTATGAATAGAGAAGCGTGTTTTACAGACAAATACAAAAATTCAAATCACAAAAAATTACGACAATTGAACAAGTAGTTGTATCAAAACGTAACATTATTTAATTCAAAAAAAATGTTTGAACGGTGTATTTTCGTTCAAATATTATCTATACTAACACTATTTCTCAATAATAAATAATGCACTTACCACCGATTACACACCCCAAACTCAATATATCACAACATTCACTTTTTTTCATGATATTTTTTTTGGTGGTATCAAAATAGAGGCTCCACTTCGTATTATAACCCGCGCGTGCGAAGCTTCACAATTTTATAGTGTATAGATATCGTCATATAAAACACTTTTGCAAAATATTACACTGCGCAAACACATAGTTTTTGAGAAAAAAAATCTGCGGCGTTTTCTCGGCGCCTATGGTTTTGCAATTTGCACATTAATATGAAACTGTTTTTCATGCTATTAACTACTTTTTTCGTTAGTGACGATTTCTACCTGTCAACTCAAAACACTTCAATTTTACAAACGTTAAGAGGGTGCATCCTAAAAGTTGGCAACGTCGTAAATAGCTGTCAAATATTTACCTGTTTCGATTAATTTGGAAATAATACTGTATGGAAATAAGAAATGTGGCTAACCAATTGACTAGAATATTAATAATGAATTGCAATTATAACATTGAATTTGATGTTGTACCCGGTTTAGGTGAAAAAAAGGCATTTGGAAAGTTTCCAAATACTTTTTTTACATCTAAAACTAACTATTCGGTGTTACGATATTAATTATTGCATTTCATAATCAATATTCTAGTCAATTGGTTAGCCACATTTTTTATTTCCATACAGAAATATTATCAAATTAATCAAAACAGCGAAATATTTGACATCTATTTGCGACGTTGCCAACTTTCAGAATAAACACTCTTAAGAGTGACAACCCTAACGCTCCAACGGAGCGTAGGTAATTATAACAACAAATAGGCCCAGTTTCCTTACTGTCCATCTTTATATTGTGCCTGTGTCCCAGCAGTGGGGAACATTAATACTCGTAGTAGGCTGATTATGTTATATTATGTTACATGAACTAAGAGAGTTGTATTGGTGATTTTAATTATTATAATTCTATAAATAAAGATTAGATCAACATAGACCCTGACACTAACCTGTAAATAGCAAAAAACTAAAGAAAATTTGAATTTCGCGGGCTACATTAGCGCATCCCCCTTAGCAGTAAGATAGTATTGATTTCTCAAAAATTACTAATCAAAGAGACAAAAACTCACTTCCAGGTTCATAAATATCAGATACGATAACATACTTTCACAGTCACACGCAGTACCCAAACATCGGACAAGAAAAACCCAAAAATAAATTCAACAATGAACGTTGTCCTGGCCGTGGCAAGGCCTGCCCTTATCATCGGTCGCCTGGTCCTTTGTCCAGCCTAACGACTTCCCACGACACATGTCACGGTAACGTTAATGCTAGTTTATGGTGTTTTTGGAGTACGTTTCGATTTGTAGGTTTTAGTGTGACGTGGTTTCGGTATCGGTATATGTAAAATAATATATATATTTTTTTAACGATATACTGTAAATTACGGATGTATCCTTAACTAATAATATATTATAGAAAATACGAAAATGGGTTTCTTTGTTACGTTTTCACGCTTAAATGGCTGGACGGATTTGGATGCAATTTGGTACATGGGTAGACATATGGGTAAAGGACATAGGATACCTTTTATCTCGGTTTTCCAATTTTCCCACAGCTGGGACACGCCAGCAGTGGGAAAATTATAGGCTGATTATTGTAAGTGACGACCCAATGTCTACATTTATTACGTGAACTTATTGCTAAATCTCGACGTCAAAACACTTTTGCCTACCCCTTCAAGAAGTACAAAGGTTGTGATAGCGTGCACCTGGTCTGTACAAAGTTGGAAAAAACACATGTTACATATAAACTTGGCCATCAAAAAACAACACTTAAATTAACTTTAAACACTAACTTAACTGAAACAATTGCTGTCCAATTCTCTCCTAATAATAATTAGTTTAACAATGGTTTAGTTCCGAGAGTACCAAGAAGATAGTATCGCCTGCTAATTGGCTATTGATAGTAGGTGTGAATGAAAGATTTAGATTAAAGTTAAGTTAGTACCTAGTTTTTAGTCTATTAAGATTTTGAAAAAGATTTTGACTTCTTTCTCGTTTTATTGTTTGCATGTAGCAATAAGTTATTTTTTAGATGATTGCTAACGCAACGTAAGTTTGTCCAAAACACCATTATTTTGAATTCAAATCAATGTAATATAAAAACTTTGGAAAATATCACAGTCACTCTGCGCATTTTCAAGGCGCTTCCACAAAGTCTCCAAGTTTCAGAACCTTTAACAAATCCCTATTTCCTTTGCATGGCAAACTCTAGAACTGTAAAGTAATTTTCAAACATCATCCCACGATAATGTTGCCTACCTTCACTCGTTACCATCAAACCCCACAGGACTCAACACAGCATCCATTTTGGCCGTCCGAACACACACCCAAATTGGCTGAGCCTCATTTATTTAATCGCACACCATTACTGCGAGCATTAATGACCATCTATCCACTTTACCAAGTTTTTCCCATAGGGTAACTGCCACAATCAACGGCCCATAGGGTAAATTCACATAATCACTCCACTTGGCATGCAAGAGATGCTTGTAGCCCACAGCCGCGGAATAATCCCTTGGCTCACGACGCCCATGGGAACTGACGGGGCTTACCCTATGTAATTTGAACACGGAATCTATATAAATAATTAAGTTATTCTAAGTAATTAATGTTTATTTAAGTCGACATGGAAATGGGATGATTTATGAATAGGTATTTAATATTTAATTCTGCAGTGATGTAGGTAGTTCTAAAAATAACGTTCATGAATTATGTTTGGCGTACCCTGGTCCAGTCAGTCAGTCCATTAAAGTCTGGTTAATCTTTTCTGGTATCGACTCGGCTGTATTTTTTGCCTATTACATCCACGAAGGGAGAGCTTATTGCTGAAGTGGAGCACAAATCAGCAGTAGAGCAGTGGCGGCCCAGTGGTAACGGCCTGACTTACGAGTTGCAGGTCGTGGGTTCGAACCAGGCAAGCGCTTTACTTTGTATAAATTATTTCATCACCACTGCTCTCATAACGGTGAAGGAAAACATCGTGAGGAAACCGGCCTGTCCTAGAACCAAAAATCCGAAGACATGTGACATCAAACAACCCGCACTGGGCCCGCGTGGTAGATTATAGCCCAGTCTCTCTCAAAGAGAGGAGGCCTGTATCCCAGCAGTGGAAACATAAATGTCCTGCTAAACTAGAGCATTTACTTGTAATGAGCATTATAGCGAATGTGCAAGCTTCGATCTTTTTGCCAAGCCGAGCCATTCTATCATTGTTCCTTATCCATCTTCGGGAAGAATTTTTTTTATGACGAGCATAGGGCTACGATATATTATATCATAACGGAAAGTGAAAGTGTCCGTAGCAATGTTTGGGTCTATGCCTGGGTTTGTTCGTTCAGTTCGACAAATTTTTAAACGGCGAATGCTCGACAAGTGAATGCTCAAGTCTATCAGCACTTTTATTGATATTGTTGATTATGCATCGCGCGGCACCAATCCAGATACCCGGCTCTTACACTGCTCGACCTGGGCATCGAAAACGAAGTAGTCTAGGGAAAATACTTTAATGCACCTCAAAGTAATGTAGGTACAGCCAAGTTATAATAAAGATGAAGATAATTTCCCATAAGACCAGTCTCCTAAAACCCATTACAAAAAGATACCCTGACCTGACACCGAAAGATAAACTCATAAATCATTAAACCAAAACACACGTCCTGCCCTTGTCGGGTAAAAATGACAACTGCCTCATTAACAATTCTACCCGGGTACACCCCTACCCGGGTACACCCCCCCACTAACTGAGCTACCGTAGCACAATTATTTATACACCAATCAGAAAACAAAGTGTAAGATACAATGCTATTTAATATTCGTAACGGGGTCTTGTTTCGTTTGGCACAAACTTGGAACAGAGAGATGTTGCCAGGATAAAAAATTAAAGCATTGTATGGGGTATATTAAGTTCGGAAGCAGCTCGTGGCTAAGTAATAACAGCCACACGGGTTTAACCAACCCAGGCATAGCTTAACCTAATTAAGCCGGGGTTGGTTCGAGGATGGGTGACCATCTTTACATACCGAGACTCCTCAGTGCCTCGGAAAGCACGATAAGCCGTTGGTTCTGGCTGTCATCCGTGGATCTTTGACAGTCGTTACGGGTCGTCAGAAGTTCGAAAGTCTGACAACCAGTATTCCCAAGGGGTATCGTATTACCCAGTTATTGGGTTGTGGAGGTCAGATAGGCAGTGGCTCCATGTAAAATACTGGTATTCTGCTGCATCTGTTTAGACTGGGAGCCGACCCAATGGCTAGATAGATTGATGGGTTATATTAAGTTGGTTTTTTGAGGGAAAATTGTTTATTTTGTTTTTCGTTAGACTATTGTAGTCAATTATTATTTAAGCAGTTACTTTTAGCGAATAACTATAAGAAGACCTGTCAGTAGGCAGGCCACATCGCTCGCAGGCCGATGGGACCGAAATGTTCTGGAGTGGCAACCGCGTAGCAGAAGACGTTGCGTTGGAAGGCCACAAGGTGGACCGATGACCTTGTGAAGGCTGCAAGAATTAGAACCAAAGAACCGGTCGAAGTGGCGATGTTTGGGGGAGGCCTATGACCAGCAGTGGACGTCTTTCGACTGACATGATGATGATGATTTGATACTTGAATTGTCAAGGAGTCGGGTCAGTCAGAAAGATGAAGCTAGCTGCCCATTCTAACGTTAGGAGGTTCCTATGGAAAAGTACGGGCAAGAAACTCCATGGACACTCTTTTTTTAAATAAAATAATAGTTAGAAGTTAGGTTCGGGTTGTTAAACTTCTCCATTGCTCGGTAAATAAACAATCAAAAGTTTAGTAAAAAATAATGACAATCACGAAAACAAATATTTTCCTGCTCTATTTGCAATAGGCTCCACCTCACACGAGGACGATTCGTTTTTTTTGACGAATCGTCTTCTTTCACGTTTCGTTTTTTTTTGACGGCGGCAATGCTTTTTAAATGCCCGTGTTCACACACAACACGAATCATGAAAAATTACGGATACGTCTTAAATCACGTATCGTCTTTTAAAAATCACGTTCGTCAAAAAACATGCATCGTGATTTTTTTGTGACGGATCCGCGCTCGTCCAAGACTGAACTCTGAATCATCATCATCACGAATCAAGTATGAACATATTATTATATTTAGGCCAATCGCGAAAAAACTTGTCGCCGTCCCCGGCGAATAAAACGGTAATCGTAAAAACTAAATTTTACAGGGAAAATAAAAAACTGTTTTTCGTGAATATCTAAATAACTAATACACGTATCGGGATTGTTCAAATACCAAAAGAAAGGTGATTTTTTACAAAACAATTGTATACTGTATTAGATAATATAACGTTATCAGAAATATAGTTATTAAAGAAATTAAAATTACCATGATTTAAAGGCACAAACTTAAACGGTAAAGCAACATTACGATATTATTCGTGTAAAATCTCGTGTTGTACGTTAGCGTAATAATGCATTGCTATGTTATAGGTTGATAAATTGTGATATGATCTCATATCGTAATGTACTATTACCATTTTGTTCGCTGACAAACAGTCAATTACAGATTACTGTAATAGCAACTTACGTGTGTATTCCATGGAAAATTTATTATACTAACTGCAGGTAAGTATCGAATACTGAATCAATATTTTGTACGTGTGCACGGTAATTTTCCAAGAAATAAAAGAAATTGTTTAATAATTATTTATTTATTCATAGTTATTAACAACTTTCTATCAAAATCAACAAATTATTAACTGTCTGCTTTAATTCAGTACTTAATTCTTATTTTTTAAGAAGCATTTACTCTGGGTAGCTCTAAACCTCGTCATCTACATGTCCAGAGAGTTTAGAGTCTGAATGTTCGCTCGGGTTAGCCTCGCAGCTTGTGAGGGAGTCATAAAACGCATAGTAGTACTGTGGGAGTACACAAACTTAATAAATCTGCATGCAGCACTTTACTTGTAGATATTTGCTGATCATAAACTTGTTTTAAATGCCCATTTTATTTGGTTTCCTTGAGTGTCTTTTAGCCAGTGTTTTCCAGAAATAAGTAAGGCTTTATATGTCGGAAAAATCGGGCTGTTTCATTTCATGCTTCGTCACTTTTCATTATACCTGTATACACTATGCAAGTGCACCCAAGGACAAGGTGCAGGAGAGTTGCAGAACATGGAAACAAAACATATTGGGCTATGAGTTTGGGTGGCTATAGTGGATTGATAACTTTGAGCAATGGAAGAACTTTGTCCCCTGACTGACCAATGTTATATAATATAAAACGGATAAAATGGCATGAGGTAACTTGCACACTCTACAATGGGCCCCAGAAAACTGACACTAGCACATAGTAACGTAGCGACAAAGGGGGCAACTTCTCCTGAGGTATTTAAGGAGAGGAGAGGTATTCCACGGCTATCAGGACAATCCCATAGCCCGGAAGATGGTCAAGATCCCTACCAGCATTTTACTGGAATACTTCCTTCTTCCGAGCACGTTTGCTCTTGCGAATCTCCACTCAAGCTGACCAATAAAGGCAAAAAAGAGGTGTGAGCTGTGTTCTTCGGCAGTGTTCACTCCAGCCGGCCAATAAAGGCAAGCCATAGGTGAGGAACAACCCTTCTCTAGGTTCCGTGAGTTCGCTGCTGGCCAACATCTCGCCACATGCTACCCTGCGGGTTTATGTATCTCTCTTGGTCTGGCTCCTCACGCTAGACCCGTCTCGGTAAAGTAGGTAAACTCTACCGCCACAGGCCTAAAGTTCAGGAGCGCGCAAGTTCCACCACGACGTCAACGTAGAGATACGGCGGTGAGGTTATTTATTATTATTCTTTGAATTCCAGTTCTATAAAATATTCAGACTTCGTTTGGGCGCTTCACTGCTAATAAAATGTTAACTTAAAATATTCTATTTGAGATATTTAATGACAGCATGGTGGCACTCTATTCTTAAGTAGGTACTAGGTCTGGGGTTCACCATCAGTTTAAATATTATTACCAATGACATTGCATCGCATTTTGTTACCTTTTCTGGCTTAGGTAGACACTGTGAAAAAATTGCTAGGCCTGGAATCGCAATTAACCTCATTGAACACATGAAATCTATCACTATCAATGAAAATCGCTAGAGTTATCTTCTCTGATGGCCATGGCTATGCATTAAAATGTTTCAAAAATAATCCTTCACAGTTTACTTAGTGTAAATATTCTAGCTAAAATACTTGAAGGTAATCTGTAACAGCCACGTTTAAATAAAACTTATTGTTGATGTCTTTCCCCAATGTTTAAAAAAATTAAACGTTAAACATTGAGAAACGGAAACCCCTTGATAGACTTTATAAGTTTAATCAATTTTTATTGTCTCTTCAAAGTTTTCGTCAGAACTGTATCATCACTTTTTATAAAATCTAATTTTAACTTCCCATAGAAGACCCCTGACTAACCGCGTTCCATATAATGAAAATTCTACCGTACCCTGAACTTAAGTATAAGTATTCCTCTAAACGGTATCCCCGACCTCAATGCATGCACGAGATAAAAATAAACAGAGGCAGTAGAGTCTAGAGACTACTAGAGGTCTTCTAACACTGGTTAGAGGGTGACGTCGAGGCATTCTTGCATCGGAGGCAGTGGACTTATCAATATTACCTTCTTTGATTTGTAATGAAATGTATCGTAAAAAACCTCAACGATTTTAAAATAAAATTGTCAGTTACCGGAATAAAATTGTAATGAGCTTTACGCAAATTATGTTGAATATTTTCCCGCGAATATAATGGTAATAGCATCTTACTAGAAATGTAACGTATCAAAATTATTGTAATAGTCTATAACCATTTTATTCGTTGCAAAAAGTCTAATAAGTATACACACAAATAATATTGTAAAGTTCATTACAATACACATGAAAATCTCGTAACTTCTGAAATAACCGTAGGAAGTGTCTGAAAAAAATTGACAAGGTGTAATCGGACCTCTTAATATCGAATATGCAATAAAGTTAAAACTATCGTAATAGCACATTACCGTTTTATTCCATGGGGACGGCGTTGTTTTCTTATGAAATGTGAATTTGCATTAGTCATGCATGAGTTTTTTTTTTGACGAATTGTCAATGAGGGGTCCCGTGTGAATGACGTCATTGCACCTACTGGCGAATCGTGGGTGTTTGTACTATAGGTACACCTCTGCCTAACTGTTCGAGGATTAAAGGCGTGATGTAATGTTTACTTGCTAGTTACCAAAAGGTAAACAATTCCCAACAATATTTCAATTATAATTTTAAAAAGTCTTGTCAAGCAATGTTTCCGTTATAAAACATAGTTTGTTCGTGTATCTACGGTTACATTTTCCCAGCGCAACATTCTGGAATTCCCGGCAAACCATAAAAGGTGATTTTTACACGTTAAATGTTCGATCATTTTAAACTACCGTCCACATAGTTCATCCAAAAATGTTTAAGCAAAAATTTTTAGTACTTACACAATAATTTATTGTGTATCAAGTTAAGGTTTGGTACTACTACTCAAATAGAAGATACGTTTATTATTAAAAATAAGAATGTAATTTGCATTTTATAGGATTTAATTTATGTAAAGAAAATGACATTGTGGAACTCAGCTTGTTTTCTTTACTCATTTAGGACTTTAGAAGCCAAGGTTAGTGTCATCAAAAGTATTTAAAAAAATCATTAATCAGACTAACTATTATATCTTATCTTTTCACTAAACTGCAAGTAGCTACTCACCATGAAATTAACAAAAAGTTGGATCATTATTATCTGTTTAATAAAACTTAGATTTATCATAAAATAACGTTCCCTCTATAAATCATAAATGAATCTCGTTTTAAAATAAGATTTTTAAAGAAAAGATGACAGCGATTAGACACGAAATCTTGTCCAGGTTTTCACAATTTAGAGTTGGATTTTTATTAAAAACCTAGAGTGAACTGTAAATTAATACAGGTAAATCTACGTAATCTCCTCGATATTGGCATATAAATTGTATTTTTATCGATCATGTTTAAAAATACTTCCTCGTTGGTCTAGCGGTCACAAGCGCTACTGCAGCATGAGGTTCTGGGTGCGATTTCCAGGTGTGAAACAAATTGGAATTGAAAAAAAACTAAGGTTTTTTCAACAGAAATTTCTCAGTAGCACCCCTGAGTTTGGATTTGTGCCCGGTTGAAGGCCATAGCCTCGCCCCCTATTATCTACATAAGAATTAAACAAAACTGGAGAAATCTGGGTGTACTGTGCAATAGGTACACCTCTGCCTAACCCTGCGTGTAAAGCTGGCGTGATGTTATGTTATGTTCAAAATAAATTCTGGAAGTTCCCAGTCTTGTCAAAGTTTTAAAAGATCAGATTTTCATCTTGAGTAATTGTTTTTAATAATCTTTTTATATTGTTTCAGGTAACACATTTCCCACAATAATGTAACAAATATGGTATGTTAAGTTTACATTCTTAATAAAACTTCTAGCTATTGGCGAAAAAGTAGGTGAATAAGACAGGTCGGTACAGTTAGGAGTTAAGTACCGACTTTTTCAATGCGTGAATTAAGTATTATTTTATTGCTGATTTTTTGTGAAATACCAGTTATTTTCCCTTCTTCTCTAGTCTAGTGAGACTGGGAAAAAAGATTCGTTCTAGAATTTTATTTTATAAGGCTGGTGTTTGGGCTTGCGGACGGTGAGCAATCGGTAGCTCGCCGTCCGAAAAGGACCAGGCTCGGGTCGACGGCACGTTGTGTTCCACGCGCGCCTCAAAGAGATGTCAGCACAACTGACGGGGTCCGCTAGAGCATTGCCTTCCAGGGTTGCGGGAAAGTCCGAAAGGAATACCGTGGCCCCTGGCAACACACAGGCAACTGAAGAAAAAAGGGGGGTAAGAGTCTGACATGCCCTCCCGTTCCGGCCAGAGCGGGAGAAGATATTTGTTAAATTTTTTTTATTTGAAATTAAAGGGTTAGTGATTGCCCTTTTTCTCTCTCGCAAAATAAAATGTCTTATCTCTTTATTTCTATAATGGTGAAACCAAACAACCCCTGATTCGTTGCACCCTTAGTAATAAATCTTCAAGTAACTAATTTTACAATGACACTACTAAAATAATTTAATTTTAAATTACACAAGTGTCTGAGGATCTTTTTATTAAAAACTAGCTGACCCGTCAGACGTTGTCCTGTAAAAATTTTTAATTTGAATTTTCAGCTGTTCCTTTGTGTTTTTCCTAAACCACCCCAGGATTCAGGAGAAAACAAAAAAAAAAAATATAAATTAAAAACATATACCCCCTTGACCGGTACAAGAGCTCCTCGACACCAATTTCAAATTTCGCGCGTCTGGTACTGACGTCGTGGAGCTCGCGGTACAAGTGCTCCGCGACACCAATTTCAAATTTCGCGCGTCTGGTACTGACGTCGTGGAGCTCAGTTCTTTCCGGCGGCAAATAATTTCTTATATTACCTGTAGAAACTATACCGTTCCTACTCTAACTTACACAAAAGTGTAGGGAAAAGAACGAGGTAGGCATAGAACTTCACTTGTTATACATGTTCCTAACATTTAGCGCCAAAATGTGGCATCATCTTTAGTGTATGAAGAGGCGTTCTTTCCGTTTCATACGGGTCGGCTACTTGAGGCTTATTATTGTAAAGCTTGTGGTATGAAAAAAAACTATTGAGAGGTCTGTTCTTTTCATTGATTATTGTAAAATAATGTGTTTTAATGGAAATAAAACAATAACATTCGTCAATAATGCTTTTATTTTATGACAACTTTTGTACGAAAAACTGGTTTGACAACTTTTGGTATGACAACTGGTATGACAACTGGGACAAAGTCCATACCCTGCTTTCAACTTCAAACTAGCATTGAATAAAAAGGTAAAACTATAATAAACCCTATATAATCAGATAGCTTATTTCATAACGACTTCAATGGTGTAGGGTTTTTAGAGCTACAATGCTCAGTTTCTGAGATATCGTAGTTTTAGTGAACGCGAGGAAATCGCGCGACTTCGGCCGCGGTCTTCGTGACAGTTGCGCCGAGTCGGCGCAGATCGGGGGTATACGGGACGAGGGGTGCGAGGGGTAACAGTGGCGCCGAGTCGGCGCATATCGGGGTACCGATAGAGGCAATCAAATCAATCAAGGCAAATCAATCGAGCCATTTTCGAGTTTTTGCGAGACTAAATGCACGGCTATTTATTTTTATAAACATAGATAGATAGCTATGTATTTCAAAATCCTTTGTCAGTTTAAGTGTTTTTCAAATAATAGTGTGCATTTTACATTTTCTAAAAGTGATTTTTGAATAAATATCTGCTAAGTGCTAGTTGATTAAAACATTTCAATCAAAAATCTGCAAGTGAAGCAATTTGCACTCGTTCCATTAAAAATGAAATGTTGACAGAACAATTTGATGAAATAAGTAAATATATCTTTATTTTTTTTTCTCTATCTTTTTACAAGCGTTTCTTTGTTTTTTAAGCTCTTATACTGAGCATGAGGCTGTGGGTTCGATTCCCAGGTCAGACAAAGTGTTATTGGGTTTAATTTTTTCAGTAGCAGCACGTGTCTGGATTTGTGCCCGGTTGATGGCAATAGGCTCGCCCCCTATTACATGGGACTTAAACATAACTGGCGAAATATGGGTGTACTATAGGTACACCTCTGCTTATCTCTTCGGGGATTACAAGCGTGATGTTATATATGTAAATACGTATATCTTTTTACTAGTGGATACATTTTTGTTTGAGGTTTCAAAATGTGTTTCAAAAATATTAAAATTTTCACCCAAATAAAATTGATTGATGGAAATGTGATTGCAATTATTTTTACGAATATTTGAAGGAATTTATACACTTTTTTAAGCTTATGGTTTCGTTATATTTTTTCAAAAGTTAATGATCGGTTTCTTTCTTTCATTGACTTCAATGTGCCCTGGCGGCTGTGAGTATGTCATGCTCACTCAGTGGTGCGTGTGTTGAATCATTTAGCTCCCTTAAAAATAGTTGAGCTGAATGGTGCTATCCATACGTCATGTTCGCGAACGAGCGCCCGCCGTCAGAAGGGACTGGTCATCTCTTAGCTGCCATGGCTTATTTTAATTTTTTCTTTGATTTTATCTTTTTATTACGGACGCTTTTATCGTGCACGGCTTTCTACATTGTTCTCACATGAGTGATGTAACCAATATTTATTAACAATGTTTTTATTTAAAAGAGTGTCTGTGGAGTTTCTTGCCTGTTCTTTTTTATAGGTACCTACTACGCTTTGGAATGGGCAACTAGCTTCATATTTCTGACTGATCGACTCCTTGGGAATTCAAAAGTGCCTGTAAATGGTTTAATTGAAATAAATGCTTGAGTTTGAGTTTGAGGTTTAACAAAGTGCTACTCCCAACCCCTTATCTAAAATGCGTGTGTATAATAAATACATCACTTCCTGCCTCTTCAGTGATTAAAAACGTGATCTAATGTGATTACGTAATTATGAAAAATAAATATCCAAGTTCACCATCTGACCAAGTTCAAAACAACAACTTAACCGTTTAAGTTCAAAACTTAAGATGGAATCCAGAGTCAGACTGGACCGTTATGCCGTGGCTCCTGAACACGAAAGTTGGGATACATGAGATGTTCTGTGTTTTGGTATGCATAATTTTCAAGGAAGTTAGTTAAGATGCCAGTGGATAGTTTCGTGCTCTACTCTGTGGGTATACCCGCTAGTTGCGCCCCTTTGTTGAGTTTGTACAAGCACTGCTGTTTCAGTTTTGAGAGAAAGTTAGAGATATTTTGAGTTAAGTTCGTGGTATTACCTACTTTTAAGGTCATATTCTGTTTTTTGTTGGACTCACTTAGCTATTAAAAAGTTGGTGCCTACTATTGGTGGTGTGGTTGGTATTAAAATATGGTGTAGCGGTTACACCGCCACATACGAAGTACGAACTACGCAGCAAAGACATGACGTCACACGATTCCTGCATAGCGCAGTAGAGTTTACCGAGCAAAAACATAGATAAGACTATCCGAAATCAACGTACGGGCAGTTGCCCGCCAGACATAACACCCGTCTGGTTGGAGGATCCTCCCTTTTCTAAGGAGGATGAGTGAACTTTACTCCCTGTTTTAGTGCCATTATTATACTTTCTCGCTGAATTTTGGTCATCATCACTGGATATGGACTGAAATCGCCAACACGAAGTCTCGGCAAACACTTAAGGCGAGTACTTGAACAACTTGAATGCTTTGTGACTATAGGTACTCATACTCATGTTTGCAGAAATAAATATTTTTTTTTGTTTATAAGGTACTTTGAAAATTTGTGATGATATTCCGGATAATTTTCGAAAAAGAGTAAAAATTTAAAAAATAAATAAATAGTTTGGAAAATCCAAAAGTGCACGCCTCATACTTATCACTCATTCATAAACGAAAAATAAATTCAAAACATAGTTTAAAATGAACAATTTATCACTTTTCATGTAGTCGTAATGTCAACAACTGACAAAGATATTTACTTGGCGGTTGCTAGGCAACTTGCGGACATCGAATCAAAGGTTGGAAATATTTAGTTAAAGATATTATATTTTAGTTAGTATTTTATTAATTATAATTAAACTACTTTGAATAAAAGAGCCATTTTCAATAGGGTTCCTTCTACGGCTGAAACGAATGTATAAAAAAAAATTGACTCAATTAATTGATTTTATCGCAAGCTACAATGTTTTCAGGGTTCATAAATTGACGGACAGGATTTTTTTTTCAACTATTTTTATGCTTTTTCCATTTCTGCTGTATTAAATCAATTGTTAAAAAGTAAAGTATTAATCTCCCTTTAATCATCTATACAATGGTATATAAATTAAGTAGGTTCTGTGTAATAACAGGAGTGTAACAATAAAAACAGTTACAGAAATGGGGCAAAAATAATTTTTCGATCGTAGAGCACACTCTAATGCTCCGCATTACGAGTCGTGCAATATAATCATGGGGTATCGTATTATCCAGTTAGACGTATCATCCGGTTAGACTGGAAACCGACCCAATATAGTTAGGAAAAGACTGGGCAGATTGATTGATAAAAAGAGTAAAAAATAAAAAAATTACGTGGGCGCGTAGGAAACGTCAGAAAAAAACTACTATTGTGTTATGATACAACTTTAAGATTAATTTTCATAAGTCGATAATTCGTTCGATTTACAGCATGCCTCCAGGCGAGTAAATGACTAGAAAGTCATAAGGTCGATAACACAGTCGGTACACCGTCTGCGGGGAATCCCCGTAGCGACCAATGAAAATCGGTCGGTAAAATGCGGAGACGCACATCCATTGAGCCTTCAAAACAACTGCCAAACGTGCGGTGCAAGTTCTCCGTATACCGCAATCGTTCCGTATTGACTAATTAAAACGATTCCCTGCATGCGTGCCTTGTAGTCGTCACACAAATCCTGAATCGCGCAATTAAAGTTTACAGCACAGACAGCATAATATATTTATAACTTCCCCGACATCAATCGTTGGGCAGTTGCCCGCCAGACACGATACCCGTCTGGTCGGAGGATCTTCCCTTTTCTATAGAGGATGAGTGAACTTTACACCCTGTTCCTCATGCCTCTAAAGCCTTATGGTATGCGTAACAGAAATCTCCCGCACCCCGCATACTAGCACTATCGACCAAGGAAAATGAGCCTTTATAGTTTGTGATAGTTTCATGCCTTCTGTAATCGGTCATCCCGTTTCAGCAATACATGACATCGATAGCCTTTAATACAATGTTTTTCCTTCACTGGCATTAGTTGGAAGTTTTATCGTAAGCTCTTCGGAGCCCATTCGACCCATCTGTCAGGGCGTAATAATGAAAATAATAATCTTAGACAAATGGCAGCTACGGACGCCCGAACATTTCTCAATATCAGAAGTTGTACAACCTGGATTAAGGTTGTGGTTTAGGTGATGAGAGGTAGCGATTCGTTGAGCGGAGCTGTTAGCGATGTTGTAATTTACGTGTGATTTGAATTTGGGGAGAATGCCCAAGGCATTAAGTAAGTACGCCTTTGTACCTTCCTTTATTCTGCACAAAGATAAATAAATACATAAAACTCTGGCAAAACTTTTACTAGAGTTTAACAATTAATATCAGAATGAACTACATATATATCTTTATTCATTTATCCCAGTTAAGTATCTATATCCGTGTAAATCTGTACGAAACAGTAAGTAACAATATTATATGGGCAGTAGAATCCATTAAAAATAATAACTACAGAGCCGTCCTCCTTGTCAATCTAAAAAGGGGCTGCTCATCTTTTGAAACTCAGTATGGGTACGTCAGGTGTGTCACAATGGACCTTATCAGAAGGCTAAAAGTCAGCCAAAGAGCAATGGATAGGGCTATGCTTGGAGTTTCCCCACGTGATCGAATCAGAAATGAAGAGATCCGTAGGAGAACCAAGGTAACCGACATAGCTCGAAGAATTGCCAAACTAAAATGGTAATGGACAGGGCACATTGCTCGTAGAACAGATGGCCGATGGGGCCGAAAGGTTCTGGAGTGGCGACCGCGTACCGGAAGAGGAAGCGTTGGAAGGTCGAACAAGATGTACCGATGACATTGTGAAGGCGGCAGGGATCCGCTGGATGCGGGAACAAAATCGGTCGAAGTGGCGGTGCTTGGGGGAGGCCTATGTTCAGCAGTGGACGCCTTTTGGCTGAAATGATGATGATGAAATAACATCAGGTGTCGCTGCTTGTTTATGCCTTGTACCACGCGATAACCGAAGCTTAGTTTGAAAGGAGTTATTGGGACGGAAACGCTCAGACGAATAGAACAATTTATTGATAATATATAGTTAACTATATTAAATCGTGCCTTCACTTTGTTTTACTAATCTTCCTTCGTTCACGTTCATTTGATTTGCCGATTCAACTATGAAATCACTAGTCTTCTGTCATCTGGTTATAATAAAAATAAATATCTACAGTTAGGTGACTGTTAATGAGAAATCCGTGTGATAACACTCTACTGTTATATTATTTTAATAATAGGGCTTCAGCAAATCCGTCACAAAAAAATCACGATTCATGTTTTTTGACGGACGTGATTTTTAGAAGACGATATGTGATTTTAGACGTTTCCGTAATTCCAACAAAAAAATCAAGAATCGTGAAAAATGACGGACAAACCTGACTCCAACACACCATTACAAAAAGTGCAGATTCAAATGAGACCAATGGCAATATTTTGTATGAACAATTCTTTTCATTAGTGCAAACAGAGTTCAATAACTTTTTTAAGAAAAAAACTAAAACTATTTGCCCTAAGTTTTTATTCAGTGACTGGGCAACTAAAGGCATCATGATTTAAGAAGGAAAGGAAGGGAAGATTATTTGAACTGTATGGCTTTAAGCCGTGTGATATTTGGGTATCGGATTGTGAATAAAAAGCAGGTTGCGGTATAGACATGTATTTGGGTCCAGGCTGGCACACCAAAAGCGGAGGGAAGATAGCGACCGACGCCGAGCGCTATGCGCCCTCTGTAATGGCCGTTACACACATTCGTTATCTTAGTAAAGTCAGGTTGACATATATTATACTCCTCCCCACTTAACCGGTAAGTCCGGACCGAAGCCCCAGGCGCACGAAAACTCCCAATACCGTCAAGCCTCGTTGCGTCCCCGGGAACACAGTACGTTCATGCAGATTGCAGCTCTATTTATATGTAATATACGGGCTGATATGGTCTGTGGTTGGTTTTGATTTATGGTAGGATAATATACCTGTCGAATAAATCGACCATAACGTCAAAATATGCAGAAACAATTCTAGAAAAAAGTAAAAATTGGACATTTTTGGCACGGCAAAATGGCGTCTGCGCATGCGTTCAGCGCGCTGCACTCCGCGTTCTATTTATTTAAATCGACGGGAAATGGTGTTATTTCAATAATTAAGTAGTGTCGTCATCGTATATAGATAAAATTTGCACAAAATAACATCGTAATTACCTATTACGGACCCATCAAAAAATGTAAACAAACTCGGTAGTGAAAAAACGTGTTGATGTGGAATTTTGAGTTTTGTGTGTGTTTTGTGTATGTAATCGCTGGTAAGTCATTTATTTTATATTCTTGAATAACTAATACATAATAAAAATGCATAATACAGAAAGAAAAAGAGTTCAATATTTTTTTGTCAACTAAATAATGTTACGTAATGATACGGTTAACGATTTATTGAACTTTTTTATTTATATGTGTTTTTATTTCTTTTATTTCATTTTAATACATATTTAAATTACATTTTTAAATATTTCTTAAAAAAAAGATATAAAAAACATTTAAAAATATAAAAAATAGTCGCCCATCGGCATCAGGAACAGGGTCCAAGCTGCCGGTGGTCAGGGCTCTAGAGAGAGGAACCTCCTCACTATGCGTGCCGTGTCTAGGAGTACTGCTTTCTGAATCAAGCCCTTGACCCAGCCGCGCAATGAGAGCCTCCTGAGGTGTTGGTCGAGGCTCTCCGCTATTAGGCCATTAACCGTTACGATTATCGGTACAATGATTGCAGAGTCCACGTCCCACATGTCGACAACCTCGTGTGCTAAGTCAAGATACTTGATTTTTTTATCTTTCTCAGCTTTCACGAGATTCTCGTCATGAGGGACAGCAATATCAACAATCATTGCACGGCGTTCTCGTCGATCTATCACCACAATATCAGGCTTATTAGCTACAATAGTCCTGTCAGTGATGATAGATCGATCCCAATACAATGTGGCCTGACCATTCTCGAGAACTGGGTCGGGCACATACCTGTAGTATGGTACTTCTGACTCCACAAGGTTGTATTGCAAGGCAAGTTGCTGGTGGATAATCCTAGCTACTAGATTGTGTCTGTGCAAGTACTCGCCGTTAGCAAGACGAGAACAACCGGAAACAATATGTCGGATTGATTCACCGGGACGGTGGCATGCCCGACAAATGTCAACCGTACCATCCTTGACAATGTATTTCCGATAATTATTCGTCATGATAACTTCATCCATAATCGCACAGACAAAACCTTCGGTTTCTCCGAAGAGGTCGCCAAAGCGCAGCCAGGATATAGACGCCAAAAAGTCTACGTCAGGCCCATGAAGGGCCCGGAAAAAGCGTCCGTGAAGCTCTTTGCCTTGCCATACTTCCTTACGATCGTTAGTATCCAGTACTGCAGGTTTGCGCCAGTTCTCTTTCGCCAAGGAGAGCGGGGTGAGGCCCTTGTCCACTGCGACCTCATCTCTCTGTGTTTTTATTTATTATTATTGTCCGTAAATAATGGTTTTGACCGATAGTATATGTATTCATAATGTATCCTGCGAAGTTTCATGTGAATCGAACCAGTAGTTTTATTATAAATAATCAAAACAATGAACAAAGGAATTTCTTATAAGAATCTTATAAGAATGTTTATTTATCAATACTAGCGTTCGCTTACAAAGATTCTAAGTATTATAAAAAATCCTTTGTCTAATCAGGACCCCAAAACCATTAACGATAAGACTATTTACTTAACAAAAAGCTCTCAGTTTTTGTTTATATTAGCGAGCTCTTATCTCTGACGCGCCGCGATCGTGTCGCGCGGCTTGACGGGTGTCGCAAAATGTCGCAAAATCGCGTCGCCCGGCCCACGGAGGGGTATTTGACCCAAAAAGTTGGCCAAAACTATTTTTGTTCATTTTTGGTATTATTATCATTTGGATGTATCGATTTAACCAAAGTACGTTATTTTGGGTTATTTTAGATACAATTTGGGCCATTTCATGACATTTTATTAAAAAAAAAAACATAAATATATCATTTACATAAAATATGTACAAAAATCACTATGATGACAACTCCCACCCTTCTTCCTCTGAAGAATTATCTTTTATATCAGAAGTTTCTTCGCTGTCTGTCGTTGTCGTCGTCACTGTGAATAACTACTTCAGGGAGGACCATTAATTCTCTCCAGCTTCTTGACTGAAATCCTTGGCTGCTTTGCGTGGCCTGGCTCTGATACTACTAATGTATGAGTCAGAAGTTAGGAGCAATCGATTTAAAATGTCCAAATTGCATTGTTCCCTAGAAAAATTCCTGGAGAAGCTATGTCTATATTACCAGAAATGTTTGTTTTGGGCCTCTGATGCCTCTCCTGACAAATATCCTATTGGAAATAAGGCATGCTTTATTACAATGGGGCCGTAAGTCAATATTTTGTGTACAGTGAGGGTAATTGGGCACCAGGGATAAAGTTCTACGTTCAGTCTTGCTGTTTCATCGCAATAAATTTCAAACTTATTCAAATCAATTTTTTGCTGGAAGTATCATCTGGCTGGCATAGAAGAGCTCAGCAGCTTCATGATTTTGCCTTAAATCCTCCGTTTTGTGACGTTAACTGCGTTCACTAAAATTTTCAAATTCTTTGTGCGGACTACCAGTGAGATTTGCGTTTCCCGAGAGTCCTATAACCAGCTTTGATTCTTTTTTAAAACCCATGCTTAGTTCTGTTTGAATTGGCTCATCTAGTCTTCATTTCGGATTTCAATCGAAAAAAATAGCGACGAAATTCATCAATCTCTTGTACTAACCACGTAGCCTCACTGACAAAGTTATGCTCAACTAAATCCAACTTCTTGGAGAAGTAACACTCATATAAGTCCTCAGTCATGAAAAATATGGCTTCTCAACTTAAAATTTTCACGCCAGAAGTACCTGTTGGCAACAAAATGCAGAATTTAGTACATTGGCTGCACTACAAAGTTTGTTTGGTAAAATCCAGAGTTAATTGAAAAATCTATAAAAAATACGTTCGGCAGTTTTCGGCACCTAATTTTTATACTATTAGAAACATTACAAAACGTTCTATCAGATAAAGTAGAAAAAACAATCGGGAAAGGTCCGGAAGTATAACTTTTTTACCAGTATTTGTAATAAAAGTAACAAAAATTCTGCATTTTTAAGGTAGTTGACGAAACGAAGCAGTTTGAGGGTACCTGACGTTATAAATCGAATTGAATGAAAGAAAATAACTGTACATACCTGGTTGATTATCATCCTTTGCAGCCATTACTGAATATAACTTGCTTTCGTATTTTATTAACGCTCAAGAAAATGATATTTTTAACTATCACTCTTTCGCAATGCACATACATTCAGCAAAGCGCACAAATGACGACTAACTGGTAATTACCTGATAAACCTACCGTCAAAAAACTATCTAGGTAGTGTGCGTCAGGTCATTAGCTAATGATTATTCACATGTTTTTCTAGGATTTCTGTATTTTGTCTTTTTTTACTTTTGGCCAGCTTTTTGGGTCAAATACCCGTCCGTGCGGCCTGAGAGGTTAATTTACAAAGCAACCCCTTTACGACAACTTCCCAACGCAATGTAAAAACTAAATGTTTTATAATTGAACGTTTTGCCCAACCGACAACTCCGGAAGGGACGTGGCTGGGCCGGTACAGGGGCGGTTGGCGGCGTGGTAAACTGCTCTTCTGTTGGCTCAGCTAGCTCCACAGCTAACGTAGTATTTGTTTGAACTGTGGACTCCTCTCGTGGAAACTCCTCGAGGGTTCTTCGCGCCTCAGACCGCCCCGACTGGACTCCAACTGGCGTTAGTGGTACCAAGCTCGGCGGTTCCGTAGACGAAGGCCCAGAACCTGTTGGGATTACAAGTGAACTCCTAGATCTTCGTTTTAGCTGGTCTAGGTGTCGGTGCACTATGTTACCATTAGTGTCAAGGATCCTTAAATCATTTGTTCCCGTCGATTTTATGAATGAACCTGGTTGCCACTTTTCAGCTTTTAAATACTGACGGTACCATACGTCGTCTCCTACGCCTACTTCCCTACTCACTCCTCCCTTAGCTCTAACCTGTCGTACCTGAGCCTCCCTCACTCTGGACTCCCTGTTCGGTTTTAATGCATCTAACCTAGTTCTTAAATGTCTGCCCATTAACAACTTAGAGGGACTTTCCCCCGTTGTACAATGTTCAGTATTGCGATAGTGTAATAAGAATTTATTTAAGGTGGACTCAATATTTTTGCTTTCAACCAATTCTTTTTTTGTAACCATATTAATTGTTTTTACCGCGTTCTCTGCCGCCCCGTTTGATGCGGGATGGTACGGTGCTGTAAAGATGTGTTGTATGTATACCATCACTATTGATGAAGTCCGCAAACTCACTACTCGTAAACGGCGGTCCGCTGTCTGTTACTATTTGCCTTGGCAATCCAAACCTACCCCATAACTCGCCTAATCTAGAGATAGTGCTTCGCGCCGCTGTACTTGGTACCGGAAAAATTTCCAACCATATTGACATGGCATCCACTACCACCAAGTATGTCTTTCCATCAATTGGCCCCATAAAATCTAAATGTAACCTAGTCCATGGTTTCAAAGGTTAAGGCCAAGGGCACGGTGGAGCGATGGCGGGTGAGTCCGCGAGCACAGGTAGAACACGAGCGGTACTCGCGCTCCACTAACTCGTCGATGCCGGCCCACCACACATAACTGCGTGGTATTGCTTTCGACTTTGAAATACCCATATGCACTTCATGTATTAGTTTTAAAACTTTTTCACGACTACATTCCGGAATTACCACTAATTCCTTATACAATTCCGATTTCCTATTGTAGTAAGGCTACATACCTACTACGTCACAGCTTTTCGGCCAGCCATCCTGTATGTATGTCAACACTCGACTTAATATTGGATCCTTCTGAGTTTGTTTTTTAATTTGTATGTAATCTAACAACAGCGCATCTTGTGCAAAGTGTAGGTACGTTTGTTCAGGAATGACGTCCCTACGCGACCCGCGGTGTTGTCCGGTAACCGCGATAAACCGTCTGCACAGTTGTCCTTCGTTTTTATGTATTCTATATCGTAGTCATAAGCTGACAATATGACCGCCCACCTTTGCATCCTACTCGCAGTCATAGTTGGTATACCGGTGTTTGGCCCAAATATTGAAACCAGCGGTTTATTCAAATTCAAATAATTTTAATTCAGGCATACACCTATAGAAAATACAAATTACAAATTCAAATTCATTAAATAAATTCATTAATTATAAATTACTATAAAACAATCAACAACAAAGCCATTACTATTTTAGCTGGAATATTAATTGCCATATGCGAAGAAAAAATTAACCTCGTATATGGCCCTCAATATATTCGGTTCATAAAGGAGGCCCGCGACTTTCTCATGACTGCGTAAAAGTAATCTACCCTGCTTTCGGCAAACATGCCGGACGCACTACACCTCCAAGGCAGACCCGAGGCAGATCGGTGCGTAACGTAAACCTGCAACCATACACATATTGGTGGAATTTTTTTACACAGAAAATAGCTATCATTTTCATCGCGAAGCCTTAGCTTTCCTAGTCTTCCCTCCTGTTATTACATCATCTAGGAAACCTTGCACATGTGGAATACCCTGCAGCAAGTTAGTCATAATCCGTTGGAAAATACCCACGCTTGATGAAAATCCGTATACCAATCTATTGTAACGGAATAACCCCCGACTCTATTCGTCAGTCACCTTGTTAACCTTGAAATACATTTCCAGTCGATCCATATTGACGACCACACTCTGGTCCGCACTTCGAATTCTTTGAACTTCCCGATCGACATTTTATCAACTTTGTTATCCTCGTCGCCACTGTAATATTTGGGTATCGGATTGTGAATTAAAAGCAGGTTGCGGTATAGACATAGATATCCGGAGATATGCCTTCAAGCTATATTTGTTCAAGTTCAAGTGTCGCCACCGTTTCCCCACTCCTGACACTCCCATAAAAACAAAAGAAATAGATACAGCACACATGATGCATTTTCGTACGCACACAAGAAAAAATTAGTAACACTTTTCGATCATTCCCAGTCGCCCCCGCGGGGATTGCCACCGGAGGCAAATGGGAATAAAAATTCCCATTCGCCACCGTCGGTGACTGGGAAGTCATTGCCACCACTTCAGTTTCGCTGTACATTGCTTTCTCCATCGTATTCGTAGAGAATAAAAGAATGAGGCAACTTATCCTAAAACTGCCTCTAATCTCAAAAAAAAAGGCAAATTAGTTATATTACCTTTTAAATCATGCGTATCTAAATGTTAAACAGAAATATAAAAATAATGTATATATTATGAATAAACTCATTTTTATTAAAACATATAACTAGAGTGTGTGTTTAGAGTAATTTATTAAGAAAACTAATTAAAAATATTATAACTAAACACCGTTAAATCACAAATATATTAAGACTTTTATTTAGACTTTTTTTTATTTTATTCAATGCACTTTGTCTTTTTTTTGAGATTATAGTCAGGTTTAGGATAAGTTACCTCATCCTGTTATTCTTTACGATGGAGAAAGCAATGTACAGCGAAACTGAAGTGGGGGCAATGACTTCCCAGTCACCGCCGGTGGCGACTGGGAATTTTTATTCCCATTTGCCTCCGGTGGCAATCCCCGCGGGGGCGACTGGGAATGAACGTTTTATTTGAGCACACATGCTGAAAAGGGGCGGGCACTAGAAAGTACAGATACAGTCACTGAACGCACACATGCAACTCTAGCCTCAACTAGGGATGACGGGTTGATATAAATATTTGATCGATAAAAATATCGAAGAAAACTGATTGCAAAAAAGAGAATATTTTTTGGGCGTATTTTGACGTTATTAAAGCCAAATCAAATAAAAATATAATTCAAAAGTCATTTATTAAACTATAAGCTGAGAATCAGCACTTTTCAAACGTCAAAATTACATAAGACAGTCCCCTAAAACACCTACGCTTCACCATTTCCTAGTGCTTTAGTTGGGAAGAAGAAGTAGCGCAACAAACTCGCCAGCAGTACAACTGTCTGTTCAGTTAGGATTATATTCAATAGTACGCATAATAATTTGCATTCGGCAACACCAAACATAATTTAAATTATTAGCCATTTATGTCAGCTATAGCACACGCCAATATACCAACCACAAACATCAAGAACTACACTCAAGCTGAAATTAAAAAGAAAGACTAAACGTATATCGAAATAATAGCCTCCAGGCATAAATAATATGATTAAATGTCGAGGTCGATGGCTAACCACATAATTATATTATTTTAATACAACTCATTAAAATAAACATAGTAATGAGTAGATTATGTCAATAGTGAATGAAAAAAAAGTGTGGCACTCGGGGACTGCCGCGGTAAAGCTATTGCATAGCATTTTTTATCATGCAATTGTAAAATATTAACCCGAATACAAGAAATAGCAATGGTGACATTGACAGGAACTGTTATTCACATTTATAGTTTTTAAAACTTGACACAACGTAACTGGAACATCAAACTAATAAACAGGTTTTAATTTAACTATTAATAGTCAAGGATCATTCGTCTAAGTAAATTTGAACTTTGTTGTCAAACAGTTAAACATAATTTTCAATACAACACTCTCGATAGATCATTCGTCTAAGTAAATTTGAACTTTGTTGTCAAGCAGTTAAACATAATTTTCAATACAAAACACTCCTTAGGTATTTTCGTTACGGAATTTATGGATTAGGTCTCCACGCTCAAGGCCCGCGATAGAAGCTATGCAATAGCTTAATAAAAATAAAATAAATTGACTCCTTAAGTCAAATAAAATAAACAATTATATAAACTCATATAACCTGTCAGTAGGTAAGCTAATTCTGGAGAAAGAACACAAACATTGTCTTGAGTTAATCACAGCGACCAACTATTCTTATCGCTCTAGTAGTCGTTGATAGAATAGAATGCCTTTGAACAAAGATTGGATTTTACTTTAACATATTTGTTTACAAATGAAATTTAAGTAGATTAGTTTATTCAGTTTCTCTCTAACATAAAATTAAAACTATCCAACTATAGAACATAAAACAACAATTAAAATACCTATTGAAGATAACAAAAAGTTATTGACCCGTGAAATGTAAATAATTTTTCCTGCCCGTTGCCTGTCGCGAAAAAAAAACATCTGTTCCCTACATTTATGTTCGCAAAATTCGTCAAAATGTATGGAACAGCTGATTTTTTTTTCGCGATTTCAGGTTTGGTCCCATAGTAAAAGTTGTTCATGATGATGAGTAAAGAAATTCACGTGTTTAAGTATCGGTCACTAATTACCAGTCACCCTATATATATATAGATGAAACGAACAAGAACAAAAGACATAACACGGATTACACACTGGACACTTCCCGCGGTCTCATTAGCGATAACATCGACATCGATGCTCTCGTCCAAGACTGAATTTCTCTGAATTTACTCTGAATCACGAATCAAGTGTAAACTTCTATTCGGATATTTTGACGAATCGCTAAAAATATCGATTCCGTATGCAATGTGCATCCGTCATGATCATGACGTATGGTTTTTTTGACGAATCGTAAATGACGGGTCCCTCTGAATGAGCTCCAGTCCGCGGTTCAGTGTTGTGCCAGTATGTACTGTATAGGCAAGTTCTATAAAAATGTGGCTGTTAATTTATTATAATTGTGGTGTCTAACAACTTCCGCGTGAACAAAATCGCGGGCAGAAGGTACATAAGGAGCAAAGAAGAATCACAAACATTGTTCATCCGCTTCTTCTCTGAAACTGTGCATTGCATACCAATATTTTATAGCCACAGTTTGACTATCAGGCTTCTGACTACACTTACGTTCTATTACTTATCAATATTCAATTTGGACGCGTGTCACTGCCCATCAGCGCATCAGAGTGCGCCCGCGACGCTCACCATGGCCGACAACGACACCATGGCCGACAACGACACCAGTACTATCAGCCCAGAATACCTTGAAGATCTTGTTGGTGACCTTGGGTACCTCATTATGGAATGGTTTTTGTTCGTGCTGACTCTTGCGGCAGCCATATACGGAATAACTTCGTGGTGCTTGGTCAAAAAGTTTCGACAATTCAAAAACTATGTGATTGTCAGTGCGATTATAGCTGACATGCTAGTGATATTAGTCAATCTTCTACCGCTTCCTGAGGAATTGATCGAAGATGCAGTTGATGATCAAACTGCAGATTTTTCTGATAATTCTGTGTATTTTGAACTATCGTTTTTTGGTTGGTTACTAGTGTTGTGCTTCATATTTTATGTTGACTTTATAAAAGTTTTTAGTCTTGACATTCGAAGGGTAATTGCGTGGGGTCTAACATGTGTAACAGTCTTATTACTTAGTGTTCTTACGTGGTTTAATACTGTTTATAAACCGGGAGAAACAATAACAATCCAAATTTTATTTTTTCTCTCTGATTCAATGTTATTTATACCCGTAGCGATTAATATTGGTATGTATGTAAAAGTTTTATGTTGTTTGAGTCATGTTAATGAAGCTGGTGCGAGTATATCTGTTAACAAATGGCGTCTCATGTACATAGCTACGTTGATTTTTGTACTCAGCAATTTAATAGCTTTACCTTATATAGGAATTTTTTTATTGGATTGGCTTGAATTGAATGTAAATATATTGATTATTAATATTATAATGGAATTAGGAGATATCTTGAACACAATAGCATTGTCTGTGTATTTAGTTATTTTAAAAAGTAATCGGGAATTATGGAGAGAATATCTAGATACGAGATCAAGACAAATGGTCGCTAGAAATGAAGGGAGTCCATTATAATATCTTGAACATCTTTGAGGAAAATACCTTAATTAATTAGGCCGCTTAGAAATTAAGTAAAAAACCGGTAAAGAGCGAGTCGGACTGGCGTACCGAGGCTTCCGTAAGGAGCTTCATTCGTATACGAAGCTCCTTACCTAAATAGTTCTGTACCCAGAAACTAGTCCTCCAAATTGTATGAGCGCCCATACAACTCTAACTACGTATACTACCTTTTTTTTATTTATTGGAATTTTTCCTTTATTTGTTCTGTAAGACCTTGCTTTTTGCCAAATTTCGTGATTCTAAGGTAAACGGGAACAATAATTTAATAAATATTGGGTTTCGACCCACAACTTATAGGATACTTCCAGTTGACCTAGAATTGTCAATTTTGGTTAAAAACAAGGTCTTACAGCACAAGTAAAGGGAAATCCGAAAAATAAAAATGTTGAAAATTAAGGTACTGTTTGGTACTGACAAGTTTTCGCGAAAATCTAAATTTGGCCATATCTTTTTATTGTGTGGACTCAGGACCTTGATGTTTATACATCTAATAGAGATTATAGACCTCAGTATCTGGTATAAATTTCAACTTGCTAGGTCTACCCGTTCCTGAGAAAATCGGTGCTGACACACGGACAGACAGACGGACAAGAGAGTGATCTTATAAGGGTTCCGTTTTTTCCTTTTGAGGTACGGAACCCTAAAATGCAATTTAGTCATGTCTGTAACCTGTTTTGTTAGACGATTGACCTTTACGCTTCAAGATAAACATGATTCCACCAAAATTCAAGTAACTAAATAAATGACACAATCATGCAGTTCGAACATGAATCAATAGTTTGAATATTAATAATATTCAAACTATTGATTCATGATTATTAGAGATCGGATATTCGGATGCATATTTACCTAAATTTAATTTTAGTCTAAGAAATTATGGAAGTGGCTTCTTAATGAATTTTTTCTTAATATAAATCCCGGAATTCCATAAAATCAGGGAATGCACAATTAATCGGATACATGATATAGAAAGGAATCATCAGCTCTCTTAACAGGGTTACTTTTGCGGTGTTAACATAGAAATTTATATACCTACTGTAAACATTTTTTAACGAAACTCAGGGCACCGAGTTATTTGTCGCTATGTGCTATGCCATTTTGGCAACCTACTTTAAAACATTACCTAGCATTTCTATAGTAAAAAAGGAATAAAATTATCAATTTTGGGATTGCGGGATTTTTGTGATCGATACAGAAGTGCATTCCATATCAGCCAACACCTGAACGTAAGTCAATATACATTCGATTCTATAATCAGAACTCTAAATTTGTCGATCCCGGAATCCCGGGATGTTTTCGATACAAAAGTGCTTTCCATAATAGCGAACACCTCAACTTTAGGTAAATATGCATCCGAATATCCGATCACTAATTAGTATAGGTCACCTTGATTATCTAGTACAATAAATACAATTTTATAGTTTTGCTAGCAACGTCTTTTCTTTCGTCGTTCGATCATATCCTCAATTGTGTTCTCCTTTCCTTCCTTTGTTGCCACATTCCATCAGTTCGGATACATTCATACAATCACCTTTCATCAATGATCCTGATATCGCACACCCAATCCCACATCAGCAGCGGCCAACAGCGGCCCGCCTATGTACGGATATCTTCAAACTTATATTCTTTGGGCAAGTATAAGGCCGTTGTTCTTGACCATAAAAATGCAAAGTATGCTCAAAATACGTGTCTTTTACGGTTAAAGTTCAAACCGGATCGGAATCGTCTCAATACGAGCCGTACAACATTATTTCTATGAAAGTCTGAGATGATAATTAATGATGTGTACGATAAGTAAAAGACAGTTGGGTACAAAAAACAACCCTTTATTTATTTCGAATTAATTTACAATTTTCAATACATACACAAGTTAGTATTAATAAAAGGCAGAGTATACAGTGCCACCAGTGGCACTCTATTCCTATCGGATAAAGTGCCACTAGTAACCCACCCTAGTAACACCGCCTCGGCCCGGCCAAAGTGCCGCAAGCATTGGATTGTCATTGTCACTGTCACTAAGTCACGTCACTTGGTATTTTGTTTGATTGTCGAGGTTAGATCGCTGTAAAACACCACATTCCCAAAACATTACATTCTCTTGTGCCTAAACGGACCCTGGCACTTCGCCGGCCGCTACCGCGGCACCGCTCGCTACGCTCGCTCGGCTCGTGCGTTGTGTGGTCACAGTTCTAACCTAACCTAACCTAAATAACAAGTGACAGTGACAATGCAACGTTCACGGCACCCTAGCCGGGTCGAGGCAGCGACACTAGAGTGCCACAAGAATACTTGCGGCACTCTATACACTTCGTTAGTAAAAAAGTCTCCATAACATAAAAAAAAACATGTTGTCTTCGTTATATTTGCAGGATTTCGTCATTTAAAACACACACCTACTTACCTACCTATCTAATAGTTTACCTACTAGAATCTAGTAATACTACGTACTGCAGCATTGCGCTGCCGTTCAAGCCTCTTTCGTAGTTGTAAAAGTTTTATAAACTATTATTTCTTTTAAAAATTTCGAATTGAGCACATTTTCAAATTTTGAATTCTATATCGTTCAAAGTAAAACAATTTTTTCTGACTTGCGTCCTTCTATTGTGAGCCGCTCTGGACAAAACGTCATGATATAAAATAATTTTTCTCTGCTTCAAGTGTCGTGTTTTCAGTTTAAGACGCGGATGTAAAAAGATCACGATAGTATCTTTGTGCTAGCTGGTCGCAGTTTTGATGAAGCATATCGTGTTCATTGTGGTGTCTAGTCCTCAAGTTATACCTATAGTTCGTGCCAGCCAAGCGAGAGTCTAGAACCACTATTTTTTGGTGAAGTATTTACTGTACAAACATATAACGAGGCCGCGAGGCCTTTCCCGGGACCCCCGTCCGTCGCGTGGACAAGATCCTGGCGTTCTCTAGTCCCAGCCTGCGTCAACACAGACCCACGTCTTCTAGCCACGTCGGGTTTCTCCGCCAACCAAGGCGAGATCGTTCCGGGCAGCAGCAGGACGGCGCCCCGTGCTCAGGACTTCAGGACTCATTGGCTTATAATCTCCATCGGATTAGTCTTAACTTTATTTTCGAATCTTAAGCTAGGCAATCCATCGACCGCGCTGAACTCAGATTTATTGCCGGTTTAATTGCTCTGTTCTACCTCGCGTCTCCGGGATTAAATTAGTAAAGGCCTATACATATTTAACCCGCGTGCGATCGTATACTTAACCCTCAACCGCATAATTCTCCGTTCGGTAAATAAAAAACAACCATAGTTATAAGCGGCTCGCAATCATACTTAAATTTATTTATCACCTTTTATACATAACTGTTTCTATTTTTTTTTACTTTAAAAATTATAATACAAATCATATGTAAAATCTCCTGTTATTTTTTTCCTTTGTATTTAGTTATCCTATGCTAGAGTGGGTTCGATTCTCACCAAGCATTCTTTTTAACAAGTGGCAGAACCTGATTTTTAATGCTACAAGATGGCGCCCGGATTAAAGGTAAATAAAACATATTATTATTCACTATAATCATATTGTTGTGTATTAAACACCTAATAATACCCATAAGCAATTTTTTTTTTTTTTTTTTCATAGCACCGGTGTGGTGTGCCCTTTTAAGAGCACAATTTCTAATTCCTAGAGCAATTTTGTTTGTTTCAGTTGCGGTCGTTTTAAATAAAATCTCGGCAAGCCTAACTACAGAACAGGTCGCGCTGGTGCCTTGCTGCTGTTGGTGCTCCTATTACGTCTATCTAACCTTGTGCCTTTCATTTAATGACCAATTAATGTGATGAAATACGATTGTATGATAATATATGATTTAATATAGTGTACTATTATGCAATTCAAAACTCTGTAACCAGATCGAATATTTTTTTTCTCTCTGCCTCTTTCATTTCCTTCCCACAAATATATAATTGTCCCCTGGTTTTACTCGTCTCTCGTAATTAGCGTAGCTAGTACCCCGTAGCGTGTGTCTGAAGTATGTATGCATAGGGATCACATCTAAGGTAAGCGTTTTTTGATTGGTGATTTTGCTGAATGTCTAGTTTTTTTCCTTTTTTCTTTAGCATTCAGCCCCATCCGTCTCTTTTGCTTGCCTTATTGTCGTTTTCTATTTGTTCGCACGTCTATTACTCGTCGCCAAGGGTATGGATTAGGTACACACATATTCCTATAGAAAAACCCCATTCAAACATTTTTTTCCAATAACTCACGTATCACATATCTATCTTGCTAAAATTCTATTTAAACATTAGTTTTGCGCGTAATTCTAGACCCCGCCGTCGAAACAAACCAAATATTCGCTCAGGAATAAATTTGCATTTTCAAACCGCGTAAATATTTAATTTTCCAAACTCAGTTCAAATATAAAGGAGATCGCCCATTCACGTTAATCCGGATTTTTTTGAAAGGACGACGACCAACTTTCTATAAATACCTTTTTCTTAAAATTCGTACTTTACTCGTTTTTCAGGTCAATTTATTTGCTAGATATTTTTATTGAAAACTATTTACATATTTATTACTTTTAAAATTATATATTTTTTATCGCTCACCGCATCACGCGTGAACGGCTGGCTAATTCCCTTTTTTGGTAGTTTTGATGATTGATTCGATCTTATAAGAAATTTCACATAAGCTGTGTTGAGGTGAATGTTCAAATGTGTGTCCATTTGAGCTGTATCTATATGAAGGACGTTACCGACGGACCGAAGGAGTTATAGTATGTTAGGTGGATAAGTAGGGTAGGATAGGTAGCTAAGTGAGTAGGTAGGTTTGTATGTAATAGGGGTAAGTAGGTCTAGGTAATTAGGTAGGTAGGTCTAGGTAATTAGGTAGTTAGGTGTAGGTAATTAGGTAGTTAGGTGTAGGTAATTAGGATAGATAGGTCTAGGTAATTAGGTAGTTAGGTGTAGGTTATTAGGATAGATAGGTGTAGGTAATTAGGTAGGTAGGCATAGGTAATTAGGTAGTTAGTTATGTATGTATATGAGCAGGTAGGTAGGTTGCTAATTAGGGTAGGTTAGGTTAGGGTAGACCCGTTCACACGGACAGACTCAAGGCACCGTTTTAGCCGAAAGTCGGTCTCAACACGCGTCAAACCTATCTTCCCTCGCACAAGTTTATTCTAGGGTCGCCGATAATCTTTCTCTTGCTTTCCTCCGAAATTCGAAAACATATAACGCCAACCGTTCCGCTATCACCCTCAACGTCGGTGACACGGTCTGGAGGAGGAATTTCTCCAGGTCTTCGGGATCTGATTATTTTTCCGGGAAGCTTGCTCCTCGCTTTGTGAAGTGTCGGGTGAGTAGAGTACTCTCCAGAACAACTTACCTCCTTCAAGATTGTGACTCCGTTCATTCCGGGTCATATCACATCAAAGATATTTTGAAATAGCACCCCCATAATCTACATCAATCATCCTATTAGATTTCCTCCATTCCAAAATTCGCTGTTTCTTTCTTCTCATCTCACCTATTTCCTTTCTCAGGCCCCTATCTAGCCAAGGGCCGAGGAAGTTCCCCTATTTTTTCCCCCATGCGGGGACTCATTCATTCCATTCGCGGGAGGATTTTTTTTGTCCCCCGTCCGTCAGTAAGTCTGAGGGCCGGGAGATTTCTCTTTCTTCCTCTCGCGATGCGATACCTTTTTCTGTCTCCCCGTCATGGAGGAGTTTCCCCATTCCTTTCAGGAAGGAATTTCCGTGTCCGGCACGCTTTTCACCCTTTCGTGGTAGAATCCCTTCTCGGTCTCTCCGTGGGACGAGGGCCGAGGAGACTCTCTTTCTCTGTCACGGAAGGGCTTTTTTCTTCTTCGCTTTTCGGAGGGTTTTTCTCTTTCCTGTTCTCACATTGGGCCCGTGAGTCAGGAAACCTTTTTTTCCACGTGTTTTAAAGGGATTTCTCCTCAGTCCCCTGTTGGGCTGAGGGCCCAAGTTTTTTCCTGTGCTCACACAGAGCCGTGAGCCAGGAAATTTTCTTTTTTCACGTGTTTTTAAAGATATTTCCACCCCAGTCCCCTGTTGGACTGAGGGCCTAAGTCTTTTCCTGTGCTCACACTGAGCCGTGAGTCAGGAAACCTTTTTTTCCACGTGTTTTAAAGGGATTTCTCCTCAGTCCCCTGTTGGACTGAGGGCCCAAGTTTTTTCTGTGCTCACACTGGGTTGTGAGCCAGGAAACCTTTTTTTCACGTGTTTTAAAGATATTTCCACCCCAGTCCCCTGTTGGACTGAGGGCCGAGGGATTCCCCTCTTTGGGTGTCCTTGCATACATCGTATCCAATCACCATTATGCTTTGCGAGGGCATGTCCACCCCTTCCTTTTACCCCCCGTTTGCTGAGTGCGGGGATGATTCTATCTTTTCTTTCGTTTGGGAGAGTCGTTCGCTTCTTTTACTGTATTATAGTCGTCGCGACGCCTCCCCCTTAACGAAAGGATGACTTTTACGATACGCAACCGTAACGGTCAAGTTTACTACAAAATGTGTTACAAACTCATTTTGAACCGCCGTTCTTATATGGCCTCATTTTCATTTCACTAACTTTTTTCTTCTTTCTGCATTGTGTCACCTCATCACACTGACGTTGTCATTAAAAAAAACCAAAATAAAATAATGTTAATATAAGTTGTTTTGTGGTTTATTCTCCGATTTCTCGGTAAGTTTAATAATAATACACTCCCAAAATTCTCTGTTTCTATACAATTCCGTTATCTGATGTAAATATCGTACATAACACACTAAGCATACTGTATCTATTTATATATTGTTTTTCTGTTTAATTTTACTCCGTAATTTTTCTTCTCTTCGCTGACCAATACGCTATGAGCGACCTTTTTGTTATGTTCCCTCTCTCCCTCTTGTAACCTCTGGGTTTGTTCGGAGAGGTAACTCATCGTTCAACTTTATTTTTGACTCTCAACAACTTTGTTAGTGAGTTTTACTGTAAGGGACGAATAAGTTTGTGTTCGACCTCTAGGAGTGTCTTTGAGGTACTCCAACCCTCCTTACTATCACTCCTCTGATCAGACTCTAAGCACTCTCTTAGCTGAAAGTCTGATCAGGAGGGATACCCTACAATTAGGGACATTAAAATACTGGTTTATAGCCCTTATTTTTGTAGGCTGGGGTATTATTTTTTCGGGACTTAGGTTTTTTCCTCTCGTAGCCTGGTCCTCCTCAGCTTATATTCGTTGATTACAACCTCTAGCCACGTCGGGTTTCTCCGCCAACCAAGGCGAGATCGTTCCGGGCAGCAGCAGGACGGCGCCCCGTGCTCAGGACTTCAGGACTCATTGGCTTATAATCTCCATCGGATTAGTCTTAACTTTATTTTCGAATCTTAAGCTAGGCAATCCATCGACCGCGCTGAACTCAGATTTATTGCCGGTTTAATTGCTCTGTTCTACCTCGCGTCTCCGGGATTAAATTAGTAAAGGCCTATACATATTTAACCCGCGTGCGATCGTATATATGGGCGCCAAACCATTATTTGATTTTAATTTTAAGCTTGTTTTCATTATTTAGTACTTAATCTGACTTTCATGTTATTTATTGAATTAATACTTGTATTTCCGGTAGGATTGATAAAAGTTTCTGTTATGTTACCTACTTCCTTTTGATTTATTTAAAATATTGTGGTTTCCGGTCGAATTTATAAAAGTTTAAATTATGTTACGTACTTCCTTTTGATTTATTTAAAATATTGTAGTTTCCGGTTGAATTTGTATAAAGTTTCTTTTCTTATACTTCCGTTTGATTTATTTGAAATATTGTGTTTCCGGTTTACTTTATTTTAAGTTTCTATGTTAGTTTAAAGGATTTATTTTGACATCCGCTTGAATTATTTTAAATGTATAGAGTTAATATTATTCAGGATATATCTTGACATCCGCTTGCTATTTTAAATGTAATTTCCTTTAGCGTTTATATTATTATGGACTTATTTTGACTCGCATATCCGCTTGATTTATTTATATTCTTTCTGGCGGTAAAGTTTCGCGGTTAAGGTTCGCGGTTAAGTTTGGCGGTAAACTTTAGCGGTAATTTTGTGTAATAAATACTGTTGTAATACGAATGGAAAGACATTCTTTGTGTGTTGCTCCTGGAATAAACACCCTGAGTTGAAGTAAAGTATTTTCTTTGTACTCTCTTAAATATTTTCCTATTTGTGTGATATATTGGTGCAACCTATGTGTGACTCCGGCGACGACGGCCATGATGCGCCGACAGCAGCGGTGGGATCCACCTCGCCCCTACTGAGGACTTCTGGATTCCGGGTACGAAAACCAGTGCCGACTGCCAGACCCAACTTTCTCCATGGAGCAAGTGATGAGTCTGGTGACATCAATCACGAAGCAAGCCTCATCGAGCGCCGTAGCCGCAGCGCTGTCCGCTACTCCAGCGCCTTCATGGGATCGTGGCAATTTCTACGTACCGCCATCCGATCCCGATGTGCGCTCACACGACATCAGGGACTGGTGTGCCAATGTTGACCAGACCATTGCAACTATTGGCATATCACCGCATGAAGCTCGCATGAAGGCAATACTGCAGCTGAAAGGAAGACCCAAAGACTTGGGCTGATACGTGGTCCCTTCAATCCACCACGTTTAGCAAGTTAAGAAAGACCTGATCCAGACGTTCGGCGAAGAGTTCCGGTATGCTGACGACGTCCAGCGGTGGCGCGACTACACGTCGGAACAGGCGAGCAGTTACGCGGACTACGCAACCACGGGATGGACGCTGTTTAAGAGAGTGCGGCCCGAAGCTGCGGACACCGAGGTAATTGATGCTCTTATCACAGGTCTACCCTGTTTTTTTTAAAATGTGAACTGTTACGTAATACGCCTGACTCTTTGCCCAAATTAGTCTCCGTTATCAGAATTCGGATTCGTGTTGGTTCAGGCACAAAGAAAACGGTAAAATGACGGTTAGCGTGCCGTATTTTTGAAAATAAAAAATAATAAAATTCGAGGGTAGGACAGAAAAATAAGTTTTTTTTTGTGGATTTAGCATTCTTATCCCTTTCGTGGGGTTTATAAAAGGGTGATAAAATTTGGTTATTTTTGAGCTCAGACGCACAGTTTCTGAGATATTTGCGAAATACCCTGCAAAAGTTTTCATAACGTTTTTTGTGTAGTTTACCAATTCTAACCCATTTTTTTATTTCTGTTTTATGAACCATGCCACGGGATCAAAGCACTAGCTCGCGGCGCCTGTCAACCCCAATTGGGGGTTGAGTCTACGCGAGAAGAAGCTGGAACGAGATCAAGAGCGTCTCGCAGCTATGCTGTGGAGACTGGACGAGAGGCAGTACCAGGTTCTTCTGGAGTTCCAAATGGAGCAGAAGATCTGCGACATCTTCATTATCGTGCCAAGCAGCCCCACAGCAGTCAGCGAAGCCCTTCGTTTGCTTCATGTGTGGGAAAAAAAGGACATATCGCGGCCCGGTGCATGAGCATGCAGTGGCTCTCAATCGGTCAGGTAAAACGTATTATGTTGTGGAGCTTAATAAACAGTGGCACACTGCTGTTCGAGATTTACAGTTGACTATTAATTCTACCGTTTTTAAAAGTACGGGAAGATCTCCTATGGAGGGTTTACTAATGTTTGCCATAATTTAAAATGCCATAATTTTATATGCCATACTTGTATTTGCCATAATTTCATTAGAAATAACGCTTCAGTTGCCATAATCAGGAAATGATAGAAAAATCATTTTCACTCATTTCATTGGTCATAACCGATCAAGACTCATAATAATTTTAATCCATAAATACATTTGCTATATTTTTCATTTTCAATAATGTCGTTTTTCATAACATTTATTAATATTCATTTGCCAATACTAGCTGGCAAACAATGCTGGTTCAGTATGTACCATGCATGCTTGCTATGCAAAGGAGGAAATCTAGCACTCGGCGGCCGCTGCCGCGGCACGCTCGCTACGCACGCTCGCCTTCGCGCGTTGTGTGGTCAGTTCTAACCTAACCTAACCTACTCGTTTCGAATTTGACAAACTGCTTATTGTCTAAAGATTGTTTGCTGTAATTATATCATTTGATTACAGACCAAATGCCTTAATGACATTTTTTTCTACAAAACAAACGTTTCTAAATTATGTTAAAATGTTGCATAGGTCAAGTATCGATTATGGAATGTTACTTAAAGAATTTATTGCTTGTGACACATGCTATCATGGAACTAATATTGGTGCAAATAAAAGTTATGACTAATAAGTTGATATGGCAAGCGTTATTAGTATGAATGATAATAGTGCAATTAAATATTATGAGGGGACGATTTTGGAAAACAATAATAGTACAAATAATGTTATGGAACACAAGACAATACCCCTATGGAGTTGTTGTTTGGGAAAAATTGTTCACCACCAGGTATTAAGCTCTTACAAATCGATGATGACGAACCAATTGAAGATTTTAATACTGTTAGATCATTATGTAAATTAAGGATGGACGAGCGATCATTTCGAGACAAGTTAAGATTTGACAAAGGCAAAGCTCAAATCAAACCTTTTTAAAAGGGAGATTTTGTCTTTGATTTTGTTTTTGTTTTTTTTTAATTTTTTTTTTCATGCATAATCGTGAAAGACATGAATTTGAGGTCCTCTGGAAGTTCTAGAAGTATTGCATAATAATCGCTACAAAGTAAAGCATGTCAATTTAAGGTTGTGTTCTGTTCCGAAAAGATCGCTATTCATGTTTTTTTTGAGACCAGCACCTCTGGCTCAAAATTATCCATATATAGATGACAATGATAATGAACCGACCGTATGGGCGGATGATTTGTAAATTATCTTAGCTACTCCACCTTCCTCCCTATTACACTGGCTGGCCACCATGTGTATCCTTTTTCCTGGTCTTAGGGCTATATCCCAGGCGGGTGATGCCATGTGATATGGCTAGATCCAAGGCGGGTGATGCCGTGTTAGGGGGCTATATCCCAGGCGGGTGATGCCATGTGATATGACTAGATCCAAGGCGGGTGATGCCGTGTTAGGGGGCTATATCCCAGGCGGGTGATGCCATGTGATATGACTAGATCCAAGGCGGGTGATGCCGTGTTAGGGGGCTATATCCCAGGCGGGTGATGCCATGTGATATGGCTAGATCCAAGGCGGGTGATGCCGTGTTAGGGGGCTATATCCCAGGCGGGTGATGCCATGTGATATGACTAGATCCAAGGCGGGTGATGCCGTGTTAGGGGGCTATATCCCAGGCGGGTGATGCCATCTGATACCGTGTTAGGGGGCTATATCCCAGGCGGGTGATGCCATGAAATATGGCTAGATCCAAGGCGGGTGATGCCGTGTTAGGGGGTTAGCTACTCCACCTTCCTCCCTATTACACTGGCTGGCCACCATGTGTATCCTTTTTCCTGGTCTTAGGGCTATATCCCAGGCGGGTGATGCCATGTGATATGGCTAGATCCAAGGCGGGTGATGCCGTGTTAGGGGGCTATATCCCAGGCGGGTGATGTCATGTGATATGACTAGATCCAAGGCGGGTGATGCCGTGTTAGGGGGTTAGCTACTCCACCTTCCTCCCTATTACACTGGCTGGCCACCATGTGTATCCTTTTTCCTGGTCTTAGGGCTATATCCCAGGCGGGTGATGCCATGTGATATGGCTAGATCCAAGGCGGGTGATGCCGTGTTAGGGGGCTATATCCCAGGCGGGTGATGTCATGTGATATGACTAGATCCAAGGCGGGTGATGCCGTGTTATTTTGGCTAAGCTCGAAGTGAGTGATGCCGTTTTGATGTAAAATGTTTTACAGCGCAGAGAGCGCGCTGGATCAGAATGGCCGTATGGGCGCCAAACCATTATTTGATTTTAATTTTAAGCTTGTTTTCATTATTTAGTACTTAATCTGACTTTCATGTTATTTATTGAATTAATACTTGTATTTCCGGTAGGATTGATAAAAGTTTCTGTTATGTTACCTACTTCCTTTTGATTTATTTAAAATATTGTGGTTTCCGGTCGAATTTATAAAAGTTTAAATTATGTTACGTACTTCCTTTTGATTTATTTAAAATATTGTAGTTTCCGGTTGAATTTGTATAAAGTTTCTTTTCTTATACTTCCGTTTGATTTATTTGAAATATTGTGTTTCCGGTTTACTTTATTTTAAGTTTCTATGTTAGTTTAAAGGATTTATTTTGACATCCGCTTGAATTATTTTAAATGTATAGAGTTAATATTATTCAGGATATATCTTGACATCCGCTTGCTATTTTAAATGTAATTTCCTTTAGCGTTTATATTATTATGGACTTATTTTGACTCGCATATCCGCTTGATTTATTTATATTCTTTCTGGCGGTAAAGTTTCGCGGTTAAGGTTCGCGGTTAAGTTTGGCGGTAAACTTTAGCGGTAATTTTGTGTAATAAATACTGTTGTAATACGAATGGAAAGACATTCTTTGTGTGTTGCTCCTGGAATAAACACCCTGAGTTGAAGTAAAGTATTTTCTTTGTACTCTCTTAAATATTTTCCTATTTGTGTGATATATTGGTGCAACCTATGTGTGACTCCGGCGACGACGGCCATGATGCGCCGACATATACTTAACCCTCAACCGCATAATTCTCCGTTCGGTAAATAAAAAACAACCATAGTTATAAGCGGCTCGCAATCATACTTAAATTTATTTATCACCTTTTATACATAACTGTTTCTATTTTTTTTTACTTTAAAAATTATATTCAAAAAAAAAAAAATTCAAAAGTCATTTATTCAAATTAGGCTGAGAATCAGCACTTTTCGAACGTCAAAATTACATAATACAAATCATATGTAAAATCTCCTGTTATTTTTTTCCTTTGTATTTAGTTATCCTATGCTAGAGTGGGTTCGATTCTCACCAAGCATTCTTTTTAACAAGTGGCAGAACCTGATTTTTAATGCTACAGTACATACTATGGTATGTACGTAGTATTACTAGATTCTAGTAGGTAAACTATATATATATATTGTGCGGTGGCGGTATAGGTATATTGTGCGGTGGTATGCCACCGCACAATATTTAGTAAAAAACGCAGAAAAATATTATGTTGTAGCGCCAACAGAATTATACAGTCAGTGAATATTTCAACTGTCTACCTTTACGGTTCATGAGACAGACAGACAGACAGACGGACGGAGGCTTAGTAATAGGGTTCCGTTTTTCACCACCTTTAAGGCGGAGCCCACTGCGCGTGCGCACGGAGATGCTACGCACGTGTGTCTAGCTTCGCTTTGCAAGAAAATGTATGTGATAACTTCCACTGCAACTCAAGAACACGCTCCGCACGAATACAAGATAAATGACGCCATTGCTACACGCGTGGCTTGCTCGAATAAGGCGCCCCACGCAGCTCAACGCTGTCAACGCTATGCCCGCGGTACACGAAAGCGTGCATCCACATAGCTTCACTGCGGGAGGTGGGACGTGGCGACATAGTCGTGGGTTATTCGTGTATAGTGTGTGCTGCAGTGGAAACGTAGACCCACGTTGTCAAACAAACGAAAATGCGCCGCGTGCTCGTGCACAGCGTGCGCCGCGGTGGGACAGCGCCTTTACGGAGCTACAAGCTATCATGACATACAATATGTACCTATACAACGTTATTTTTTATCCATTACAAATCTCTTAAGGGGTCATTATACTCATCATTATGAACAACTTTTACTATGGGGCCAAAGTTGCAATCGCGAAAGAAAAATCAGCTGTTCCATACATTTATGTTCGCATATCTCGTCAAAATGTTGTTCATAATGATGAGTACAATGACCCCTTAAGAGGTTTGTAATGAATAAAAAATTACGTTGTATAGCAACCGCTATTTTAGTAAATTGCCGACAAAGCAAAACAGTCTAGCGATTTGAAGACTGCTTCACAAGTCTGTGGTTGTAAGTTAGATTCCTACCCAACTATTGATTCTTTATAGGGTTCTGTACTCGAAGGGTGTTAGACGGAACCCTATTACTAACCCTCAGCTGTCCGTCCGTCTATCTGACCGTCTGTCTGTAGGCAGACAGTATAATTTATCACAGATTGTGTATTTCTATCTCCGCTATAACAACAATTAATAATAAAGAAAATTATTTAAAAAACAAAACACCCAACTGCAAAAACACATAACTGAAAAGAAAAAAACCAGCATATAATTTATAGATTTTTTGTATCGCAGGCGGGCCACAAACAAAAGTTACACCATATTTCCGGTTATTAGTTAAGAAGGTTGGTTGGTTCTGAGGCAGTCGCGTAAAAATTAAATAATTAAAAAATTCAAGGGGTGTAGCCCACTTTGTAATTATTTTCTTTCTACATATAGTTATTTGCAGAATTTAATAGTATTCTAGCATTTGCCCGCGGCTTCACAGTAGGTTGAAAATTATCACGGGAACTTCCGACCGAGATAAAAAGTATTCTATGTTCTAAGCCAAGCCATGGTCTGTCTTGGTGGTATATTTCATCCAAATCCATTTAGCCGTAAAGGTGACAGACAGACAAACAGTAAATTTTTGCATTTGTTATATTAGTATCGCACTAATAGGTTTTTTTTAATGTATTTTTTAAAACTTTGCCCCCCACGAGGATTTTCTCCTGTATTGTAGGATTTGTGGGTGCTTTTACAAACATTTAAACTCACATACACACAAACAAACAGACAGACCCGGAACAACTATTTGTATCTACTAATGGTCAACTATTTGTATTCTGTGCGGGAATCGAACCAGCGACACGCAGCATAGTAGTCATTCGCTTAACCACTGCGCCAACCGTGCCGTCATAGGTGTAATTCCATTTTATAGCCATGTCAGAGGTATGGAATGTCTGTGATAACAGACAAAAAGACTCAAGATCTTCTCTTCTTGTCGAACAGAACCCAAATAAGCACCTTTATAGCTCCCCAAGATCACGTGGTCCTAAAAAGGTTGAAGACCTCAACATCATATAACCGATACCGTCCCCCCCCTCTGCCCCTTCCCTCCAAAGTACCATGAAGTACCATAGAACTAAAGATATTTTATTTTAGTCCTTTTTGCCCTTTTCTATCAAAGGTCCTCGAGACCTCTTATTGGCTACTCTTGTCGGAGGATATCGGACATTTGAGTTCAAAATGGTTATTTTTTGGGTTCTTTCTTCCACATGTAAAATGGAAATTGATTGATTGAATTTTGTTTTGAATAGGTTTTGCTACAGTTTGCGCAGTAATAGTAAAAATGAAGCAGAAAATGAACTTACTTCCTTACTTTGCCTGGGATTTAAATCTTCGAGTTGAAGAATCGTTGAGATTCGGTGTTTCTTCTCAGAGTAGTCGGTTAGGTAATACCGACTTTATCTAGTTTTAAAATACACACATCAAAAGTGTCTAGGGATCAAGCATTTTTATGCGGATTTCTTGAGATTGAGATGTGGCTTTGTAATAAATTTATGATTTTATAAATTTACTAGCTTTTTCCCGCGGCTTCGCTCGCGTGGATGTCGGAAAACCAAAGAAACGTACTACCGGGATAAAAAGTATTCTTTGTGCAGGTTATAAACTATCTGTCGCCTAAATCCCAATCGCCAAATCCTATTAGTAGCATAACGTAATGATTATACTTTTTGTTAGGTTACTGTTCAGAAATTGTGCACGATGTCTAATGATAGAAATGGATGAATTGATAGAAATTGAGAGAAGAATTGTAGAGGAGCTGGAAACTAAGTAATAACAGCCGCACGGGTCGACCCAAAAGGTTAAGCTACGGTTGCCGTGGATGGTCTGTGGATGGGTGACCATCTTGACATACCGAGACTCCTCCATGCCTCGGAAAGCATGTTAAGCCGTTGGTCCCGGCTGCCATTCATGGATCTTTGACAGTTGTTACGGGTCGTCAGAAGCCCGAAAGTCTGACAACCAGTCTTACCAAGGGGTATCGTATTACCCAGTAACTCGGTTGTGGAGGTCAGATAGGCAGTCGCTCCGTGTAAAATAATGGTATTCAGCTGCATCCGGTTACACGGGAAGCCGACCCTAACATAATTGGGAAAAGGCTAGGCAGATTGATTGTTTAATAATTGAAATACTATACCTATCGTGAATTCATGAAACCCTAGTACTTTTTGTTAGGTTAGTTTAGGTACTGCTCAGAAATTGTGCACGTGTCATGAACAGAATACCGTCTTGAACTTCGATTGCAGCGTCACCTATCGGGCCCAATTGTGAATAGCAAATTCCAAAAAATAGATGTCGTTGCGTGTATCTTGATATAGGTCAGTGCGATGCAAATAAAATATTTCAACCCTTTTCATCCCGGTAGGGGTTGTTTCCGAAAAATATTGATACACGTTATTCTTTGTTTTCGGTTTTAAGTATAAATACTGAGTTTCGAGTAAATCAGACCTCGCATACAAAATCTTTCATACAAACTTTGACACCCCTAATCCCCATTTATTACTAAGATACGTATTCGTACGAAGTACTCTCTATCGGCTTTAGCACCCTCAAAAACTACGAAAGCGACACCCATGACGAAAAATGACAAATTTGTCGCAGCCGCCATCTTGGATTTACATTTAGACCTCCCTTTCGGCGTAAGCACATTATAAATCTATGTAAACGACACCCATGTCGATTTTTTTTTTAAATATTCACATCCGCCATCTTGGATTAACTTTTTGTCGTCACTATCGGCTTTAGTACCCTTGAAATCTTCGAAAACGAAACCAATGACGAAAAATAAAAGGAATTCGCAGCCGCCATCTTGGATTTACATTTTGACCTCACTATCGGCTTTAGCACTATCCAAAACTACGAAAACGACACCCATGACGAAAAATTTGAAAATATTCACAGCCTCCATCTTGGATTTACTTTTTGATGTCACTATCGGCTTTAGCACCCTTGAAAACTACGAAAACGACACCAATGACGAAAAATAAAAGGAATTCGCAGCCGCCATCTTGGATTTACATTTTGACCTTATTATCGGCTTTAGCACCATCGAAAACTACGAAAACGACTCCCATGACGAAAAATAAGAAAACTTTCGCAGCCGCCATCTTGGATTTACATTTTGACCTCACTATCGGCTTTAGCACTATCGAAAACTACGAAAACGACACCCATGACGAAAAATGAGTAAATCGCAGCCGTCATTAAAATATTTTAACCCTTTTCACCCCGTTAGGGGTTGTCTCCGAAAAACGATGATACACATTATTCTTTATTTTCGATTTTAAGTATAAATACTGAGTTTCGAGTTATTCGGACCTTGCGTAAATTTTTTTTTTTATACAATTTTTGACACCCCCCAATCCCCGTTTAGGGGGTAGCTTAGAAAAACTAAAAATGACAAACTTTATGATTTACTTAGGTAAGTATTCGTGCAAAGTTTCAAGTCTATTAACTCAAGGAATAAGATTTTGCATACAATCGAAATCCCCCCTTTTCACCCCCTTAAAAGTCGAATTTTCAAAAACCCCTTCTTAGTGCTCCCCTACATTATTAAAGGAAGCTGTGTGGAAAATTTCACGTTCCTAGTCCCAGTAGTTTCGGCTGTGCGTTGATATGTCAGTCAGTGAATCAGTTTCTCCTTTTATATATATAGAAGATATGGATCCTTTTTGGTGCATTTCATAATTTGAATCAGGAACTGTGAATCAAATTCGAGTAAAAGATGAAAATCAGCTGTCAATATTTTCCCTATAAAAACATACAACGCATTGAAGACATTATTAGTGCTACTGTTTCCCTACTACTGATTAAAACCAACGTTATTATGGAGCAGCGACGTCATTTAAGCAGGGAAGAAATGCTCAGAGCCGTGGGAATGATAGAAGCTGGTTCCCGGCAACGTACTGTGGCTTTAGCTCTGAATACAAGTCAGAGTGTTATCAGTCGACTTTGGACACGTTACCGAAGCACTGGTACCGTGGCTGAGCGCCATGGAGGACGGTATCGCTGCACCACACGGAGACAAGACCGATACATTCAAATCTTAGCTCGAAGAGCTCCAACAATAACCGCCATGATGTTAGCCGTGAGGCTTCATCACTCTTCAGGGAACTTAATTAGCGACCAAACAGTCAGAAACCGCTTGCATGAAGTGAACCTTCATTCCCGAAGACCGCTACGGGTACCACCTATAGCAATGCACAATCGTAGGATTCGATATCAATGGGCTCTTGAACACAGAAATTGGGCAGAAGAACAATGGCGTTTCGTGTGCTTTTCTGATGAGTCTCGTTTTGGTATGAGACCGGATACAAGACGTATACGACACTGGAGAACCCCTGGACGCCAACAGCGATTAAAATCCTGCCAGGAAGTCCATCCTTATAGTGGTGGAACCATCATGGTATGGGCGGGTATTTGGATCGGCGGAAGAACTGAGTTGATTTGGATCAGAGGCAACCTCAACGCTCAAATTTATGCTGAGACGATTGTATCAGACGTCATCGTTCCTCTACAAGTGCAAATCGGTCCCTTATTTCAGTTAATGCATGATAATGCACGACCGCACACCGCAAGAGTTGTAAGACAGACTCTCGCCGCAGCTAACATCAATGTCCTGCCCTGGCCTGCTCAGTCGCCAGACTTGAACCCGATTGAGCATGCATGGAATATGCTACAGAGAAGAGCTCTGCCGAATATGGAGGGTATCCAGTCGCAAGAAGACCTTTTTTTGTTGTTGCAACGAACATGGGCGGCCATTCCACAGCGTGATTTGGATGAACTCATTTTGAGTATGCCAAACCGATGTTCTTGTGTTGTTAGTGTTCGCGGTAGAAACACGGATTATTAATTGTTTAAGTTACCCAATAAAATTTTAAAGAAAACTGTTATTTCAGTCTTTTTTTCGAACTTTAATGTTAGTGGTTCAAATGTCAAAAATCCCTTTATTAGGAAAATGGCAAATTTCTTTATTAATGCAAACCAAGTCAGGTTTATCGTTACTGTGACAAACGAAAACACTTTATTTGATGAATCCTTAAAGAAAATTTTAATTAATATCAATCAGGAGAAAAGTTATTGCAAAAATATATGTTGATCCCTAGACACTTTTGATGTGTGTATTATTATTTCTTTTGACGGGTAAAAGTGTTTGAAAACCAATTTACATACCTAAATAAAATATGATATTTTACAACAAAAAAAATATTGTGTTATGACATCATATCCCGGCTGTGAAGTTTACACAAAAAAACTGATATTTCAAGTTACAACACAAATATTGCGGTCTATGACCCTACAAAAAACCCTCGCGCACCGAGGGTTCCGTACCATCGTATAATTTAACACAGCGGTGAATATTGCAGTTTTAGGACAGCGCCATCTCTGGACCGATAGTGGAACTAATGTAATTTTTGTTGATGATTTCTGAAATAGTGTGCTATTTAGAGACATCGTTGTATTTTTCCTGTAATCTTTACATAAACTTCTATCACATCGAATAATTTCAGATTTTTCTCTATGCAAACTTCGGAGACTAGGGGGGGGGGAACGGTATTTTTTTTTACATTTTACGTCAAAAGTCGAAAACTATCTGGCCTAAAAAAAAAGAAAAATGTTTGAGAATATGCAAATAGCGCTCTTTCATGTGATAGTGCCCTAGTAGCCTCACTTAGAATTTTTAAGACCGGGGTCTTCAGTCCCTGTTGCAAGAAAAAATAAAATATTTTGATTTCTTTCTTATTTGCAAAATTGTTGGGTAAACGTCATCTAACACTATTTCAAATTTCAAGTTGATAGCATTAGTAGTTCTTGAGATATCCAGGAGTGACAGACAGACGGACAGACTGAGTGATACCATAAAGGTTCCTTTTTATCATTTTGGTACGGAACCCTAAAAATCATGAAATATTTAATTATTTTATTTTATCATGGATAGATAAATCGATACCCATCACGTCTGTGGAGTTTTGCTGACTAATTTAATTTCACCCTTTATATTACAAGCAGAAGTTTATCCAGTATATTCCTTTGCCCAAACCTAAAGCGATTTGCAGCTCCGGCTTGCTAATGCCCGGGCAATAAGAGAGGTTTCAATAAGAGCCGGTACTCTGGCGCTTGATACAACATTCTCTTTGCATCGAAACCGCCTTACTCCGAATCGCTACCTTTAGGCCGTGGTATTAGCAGAAGCTGTAGCGGGGAGATAATCCGTAGAAGAAAACGTGAATGGAACTGTTGGATGGGTGTGTGTGTCTGTGTAATTACTGGCACATGAGACAATTCAGCTTTGTCTATGGGATGGCAACGCATCTGCGATGTCTCTAGTATAGCAAAAGTCTATAGGCTGTGGTACTTATTACAAAGTGGACCGTTTTATGTTCTATGACCTATGTTAGAGGGTTTAGTTTCCGCACTTAGCCCTCCATCTCTCTCTCTCCTCTCTCCTCTGTCTACTTGTGCGTGGGCCATGTCGGTGGTGGTTATTCCAACCAGCCCACCTCCAACCAGAAGTGAAGATTTTTTATTATTGTTTTCATGATTTTGTTTGTTTTAATGTTCTTCTTATTGTTGTACTAGCTGCGCCCCGCGGTTTCACCCGCATACCTCTCGATCCCGTGGGAATATTGGGATAAAAGGTATTCTATGTCCTTCTCCGGGTCATGGTCTACCCATGTGCCAATTTTTTTCCAAATCCTTTCAGCCGTTTTAGCGAGAAAGCGTAACAAACAAACAAACAAACAAACTCAGTTTCGCATTTATAATACAAATATAAATAATTACATAGTTATGATTTCCTGTGCGTGTCTCAAATAAAATATTTTTCTTTCTTTCAAGTTTTCGCACGCGGCTTCGTCCGCGTGGAGGTCGGATATTATCCCACGGGAACGTACTACCGGGATAAAAAGTATCCTATATGTTAATCCAGGTTATAAACTATCTGTATGCCAAACATCGAAATTCGTTCAGCCGTTTTTGCGTGATTGAGTAACAAACATCCAAACATACAAACTTTCACATTTATAATATTAGTAGGATTAGTTAGAAATTCATGTGCGTATCCCAAATAAAATATTTTTCTTTCTTTTATTCTTTGCAAATAACTTACTACATTTATATTCGGAAAATATCATACGCTTGAGTTGTCCGATAGGAACAGAAAAATTAATTATCATTTCCCAATATAATTCGAGCCTACTAAGTACCAAGTATTCATGAAATCGCTGTAAGCTTGTGTCTTGTACCATAAACAGCTCACACTTCTCTATCTGGAGGCCTCTCTCAAAACAGTTAATACATTTGCAGGTGTAAATAGATCCTGCTGCAGACCAATTAAAATGTATTCAACTGGATGACGCCATAATATCGAGGCATTGTAATTATTATAATTAACGAGTAATTTTGATGAATTATAATGTCGTTATTTTAATTTCTACTAGCTGCCCGCCCCGGTTTCGCACGGGTAGCACTAAGTACTTATCTACGGCTACCTACCCTACCCTACTTACCCTACCTACCCTCCCTATATAAAAACCAAACAAACAAACATTTCAAGACCAAAATCAGCCAAATCGGCCCAGCCGTTCTCGAGTTATAAAATTCCAACGAAAAGTGGCATTGATTTTTATATATTTAGATTATAAACTACAATAGACATCGATCAGGATGATGATTGACTTGTTGCGGACGCGGACACGAGGTGTGGCCACGACAAGCGCCGAACGCAAAGTAAAAGTAAGTACTTTTACTAAGTCAATTGTCATCCTGAGGATGCCTCGTTGAGAGGTGAAACACGTGTAGATTTATTACAGGGTTCTTTTATGACTCTTTAAGAACAGAGGTTACTAAATATAAGTCGTTTATTGTATTTTATAATGGATTTCCGCAAAATCACGCCTGAGTCAATTAACTATCCGTTGCGTAGTATAAAAGAACATCGCGATCACACAGACAGACACGAAAAGCTATTTTATTTATAATTATGTATATATAGCAAGGATAAAGTTTCTAGATCATGTTCTCAAATCCTGGAAAATAGATTCGTAGTAGAACTTGTCAAATATAGACTAAGTTTGGTCTAATAATGAACGCCCTATATCTACCCCGTCTATTATTAGCCCAGACTACACTCCGCTCTAGCGGCTAGATTTACACAGTAGAGTCGACATTGGTCGCTACATTGTAGAGTCTGACTCTACCAACTGAGGCGACCAGTTCCGAATGATTAACTCTATTCTTTAATTATATAGCTGTAGGAGGACAGGGAATAATGATCTTTTGTATTTTCTATTGGATATAGAGCAGATATTTATTTATTGAATATATTTGGAATATGAGAAACGCTATTTAAAAATAAATACTTGTTTTTTTAATCAATTAAAATTCGGAGCGGCAGAGCTAAAGTTTTGTGAAGTTACAGATGATGCATTTCCATTGCAGTATTTTATTAATAGTAAAATAATAATATTCTAGAAAGCATAGAACTTGGATATCATCTTTACCCTAGAAGTGCAAATGTGGTGCTGTTACACAAATGATGGGACACTTAGGCCAGGCGCGCACTAGCGGCTAGGTCGCGAGATACATACATTAGTATGAAATCGCCATGGAGCACGCGCACCTGGCCGTACGCGACCAGCGGCCCCACCGACTATTCTCTGGCCGCTGCGGCCTGGCCGCTAGTGCGCGCCTGCCATAACGTCGTGTCCTGCGTGTACTGTCAGCTGCACGTTACAGGAACTGATGGACGCTACACGTGGCCGAATTTCGGGCCGAGTCTATTTAGATTGCCATCGACATGCTCAGAAGATCTTTAGCCTCCAGTCGAAGTATTTTTTGCCTGCTAAATGCTTGTTGTGAATTGTGGAATTGCTAAGAGCTATCAAAATGAAAGGGCCTATTTTTTTAGGGACTGATGTGTCTTAAAATTAGTTGACAATGACAATAAAAATATAATAATATATAGTAAATCCAAAGGGCATCAAAAGAAATACGTTATTAATTTCGATTTCGTTAAATCGAAATCGAATTTAAAAAGGTATAAAAAAAAAACATTGTTATGTTAACTTTTTTTTGTACTTGTTTGTATTGTTATTGAAAATGTTTGCCCAATAATTAATACAGAGTCTAATATTGTCACTTGATAATGAATAAAATAATCCTAACTAATATTATAAATGCGAAAGTGAGTTTGTTTGTTTGTTACGCTTTCACACTAAAACGGCTGAACAGATTTAGATGAAATTTAGCACATGAGTAGAACATGACTTGGGCTATGACATAGAATACTTTTTATCTCGATATTCCAACGAAATCGAGACTTATGCGAGTGAAACCGCGGGGCGCAACTAGTAAAATAATAAATAAATATGCCACATTTGTTTCGTTGTGTTTAATTGAATATAATTCAAGTTAGTTAACTACTTAGTTAAGTGTCATCAAGTCATCACATATCAAAATTATCTGAATAATTGAGATTCTAATGGAGATACATTGATAAAAACAATGTCATACTAACACTGATTGGTTGATGTAACAGCATTTAGCTCTGCATTGCAGTATATATCAAATTAGCGAAATATTTGAATAATTAATAAAGTCTAATCATTATTAGTTAAATATAATCACACTGTTGCATTAGATAATAATTTTGATGGATTTTAAGATTAATATTATGATTAGATGAAATCATTACACTGATGCACTAATTAAACAGAAATTGGAGACCAAATCCCTGTATTAAATCGGATTTGAAAAATTCTTTTTGTATTTGATAGCTCAATTCTTGAGATTGATTTAACATTACGCTAGCACCTTTAGGAACTGAGAAAAAAATAATAAAGTCAGAAAGAACATCAAGTGAAACTAAGTAAATCTAAGTTTTCACTGCCCCCACCCACTTTGACATCCAAAATATCATTGTAATTCAACATATTTATCCTTTATTTATGTTCCGATTGTATTAAAAAAGATTTTAATGAACAAAATAAATGATTTATTATAATATTTATTTTCTTTCTCTGTTTGATTCAGATTAACAGTAAGTAAATGTAATTTTTTATCTTTGAATAATTATCTCAGAAACGTGACGCTTTATGATGCTATGTTACGAGTATTATATCACGTTTTATGTTTGTATAAGTGTCCAAAAATTATATGACTTGACTTTCGTTCTAATGTCAAAAACTATACGTAATACGAAATAGTCGTGATAACCATGCAATGTCTATAGGAAAATGCGCATTTTAGTTAACTGATTGTTCCATAGAGGCAGCACTGTCGCTAGTTTACTATGGTGTGGCTATCGCTGATACATAATACGGATTTGCGATTTTAAAGCAATCTAGACAAATGCAAGATACGTAATAGGTACGCCTGCTCTTGTGTTTTGTACAAATGAAAGAATACTGCCCACATCCTAAAAGGTAGATCCTCTTGATAAAAAAAACGGATAACTGTATTCATTTCGTGGCCATATTTTTCTCCGACCCAATAAAGGTGACAAAACGGTATCATTTGCCACTTAAAAAATTCCATCTATCGTTTTCATTCGAAAACATTTCTCGCAAGTTAAACTAGTAATTTTTCATCCGCAAATCAGCAAAGGAATTCAAACTATCCAGCAAATAGCTACTCCAGCAATTTCAACCAAGCACTGCTGCGCTGAATCGCTTTAAATCAAAGTCTAATCAGGTATAAGACGATTTATTGAAAGCGCTGCGTTGCTGACAATTCTTTGAGCCACTTTTTGCTGGGATTTATACGCAAGCTCCCGCTGTTTTTTGTTATTTAGTCAGTTTGTTACAGTAATATTGAATGATGATGCTATATGGAGTCAATTTAAATTAGCTAGTGAAACTCCGTAGAAACACCGTATTTGAAGTTTACACCAACACAAAACGAATTTTGTAAACTCATACTTATACATCATTACAATATTTACGGTCCCAAAAAAAGTCGAAGCATGTTTATATATCCATATTATACCCATCACTTCTCCGAAGTTTTGCTAGCTAATTTAATTTGACACTGTGTATCACAACTGTGTTCATTTACAAACAGGGCAAACTGTCTTAATATCACGGTAAAGGTCAAATTTAAATTCAAAAGTCATTTATTGAAACTAGGCCGAGAAACAGCACTTTTCGAACGTCAAAATTACACAACACACTTCCCCAAAAACGCCCGCCCTTCACCCGTCTCCTAGTGCTTCTGAAACAGTCACGCATATGATTTATTGGATCTTTTTCTTTCCAAGTACAAGACAGTTACTTAATTGTAACATTTTTACTCGATTCAGTTTTTATTCGAAAATCATGTCTTTTTTTAAAGATTATTAAAACAATGATCAAGATTGCTCGACTTTTATAACTAAAATAAGTATTCGCAGTAAGAAAATATAGTTACTATCAGCCCCAAGAATTTTTTTCTTAGATCAAGATTTTCTCTAGATCAATTTATTACTTTAGTTATAAACGAAATAAGAATTGAGACAAACAACGAACACGATAAAAGAGCGCACGCGATTATCAACTTTATTACTGATGTGTTAGGGTTTAGTACATATCGGAGTGGCGGCTTGCGTGGAAATTGTCTTTAGGGAGCCTACTCTTAGTGGGAGCCAATTAAAAAAAACTGATGATAACAAAATCGGGGGATACAGTTTGGTGCTGTAGCTACATATCTTTCATATTTCATATACATCCAAAATTTAATTATACCACTCGATAGCTAAATGATTAAAGAATTTGTCTCACACAAATTCTTTGATTATTTTTACCATTCTATTCTATTCTACATATTCACGTAAAACACACGACCGTGTCCACAATACAGCCACACCCCATTTTTTGCTAACTGAATTAAAAAAAAAAAACAAAATAAAAAAAACAGAGTGCGCTGTCAACAAAAAAGTGCTCAGTACGCCTTCGGTGACGCGAGTTCCATGATTTTTGTTCACCTAAAAAGTGCTCAACGTGCTTAGAGAAGTTTTCACTTAAAAAAATTGAATAACATGAAAAATATTAAAGATAGACCCTTTTTAAAGTTAATTTTAAAGTTAATTTTCGACAATTTGTTCATAAATATTCAGAAAAATACGGGCGGGCACATGCCCATGGGCGACATTGTAGGTATATTTGTGGAGTTGGCACACTTTACTCTTTCCGCAACTTTTAGTACCACCTCTGGTTGCCTAACTTATTTTCCTGTCAGAACATAATATTATTACAGCTATTTTACTAAAAACAAAAATTTATGATAATTGAAAATGTTATGTAATATTATGTATGTGGGCAGGTTTTAAATCTGCAACTTGATAAAAATGTAAATTTATTTGATTCCAATTCCAGAATTTTATCAGTTTCCATATCTCCTCCAAAGATCGAAATCATACTGCTTTAATCCAACACTTAATAACTGCATTAATAAATAAATCACCCATACTTTAAACCACTTTGTATACCACACTGCAGCGCTAAATCGGGTTAAATCAACCTTAATCAGATGTAAGACGATTTATCGCGAGCGCTGCATCGCTTTCCATTCACGATAGTAACGTTAATAACTCTTATGACAATGAGTTACCGGGTGTTACTCCTGAGCAGTATTATGGAGGTATGTAACCTGATATGGGGTTAAAGGTGGCGATATCTTACTTAGCAATCTTACTTGGTGGCCATTATTGCTCCTAAGCACTACATTTTGTGACATTTTAGCGGTATAGTTATAACTGTTTTAGCGTGGCTGTATCGGTCATTGCTCTGTCCCTAATGTCTCTCCGTAGGAACTGCTCTCAAAACGGTGAAGGAAAACATCGTAACGAAACCGGCACGTCCTGAAATCAAAAATTCGAAAACATATGACATCTACCAACCCGCACTGGGTCCACGCGTAGTGGATTACGGCCCACACCCTCTCACCGAGAATAGGCCTGTGTCCCAGCAGTGGGAACATTATAGGCTGTTTATATACTGCTGCCTATAGAAATCTGCAATAAATTATCACAAGTTCGATGCCTCTCCAGACACAGTTCTGAAATGTCTTCATATTATTGAAACATTATAATTCACCTCTTATGATTCAGCTGTAACATTATTCTTGGACCGTCTTCTTGAAATACATTTGTTACAGTCAAAGGGAGGAAATCACAAAATTGCTTGTTTTTGACTAGGGATGTTATGGATATGAAATTTCGTATCTGGATACGCATATAGAAATAATACTATACCAGTTTCGGTACCAGTGCAGCAGTGAAAAACATCGTGAGGAAACCGGCATGTCCTAGAACCAATAATTAGAAGACATGTGACATCCATCAACCCTCACTGGGCCCGCGTGGTGAATTACGGCCCACTCCCTCTCACAGAGAGGAAGGTCTGTGTCCCAGCAGTGGCAACATGAAAAGGCTGAATAAGTACCGGTTTCGGTTACGATTACGGATATAAAAGTATTTCAGATTATCCGTTAGTTTCGGTTACGGATATTAAGATTTTTAAGAAATTGTAAAAGTAACACAAATTACAAATAAAAAAACATGCAGATGACGCGCGCGGCTAGTGTGTTCGCTCGGCCAGGCAGAAAAACCTGTCATAACGTGACATTATCCTTATTATCCCGTCATTTAGATTCCGCCCCTATCCGAAATTATCCGTAACTTTCATATTGGATTCGGATACTGTTACGGATATATTTTTATGTCGGATATCCGATTGTTTCGGTTACGGTTACGGAGTTTCACATCCCTGTTTTTGACAGCCACGCACACAGAAGCATTGCATTCCTACCTGTATGTTTAAATGGAAGATACATTGTTTTACAAGACAGGGTTGATAAACCTTTGGGAAATGTGTCCTTACGATAATTTGCATGTTTATGCAATAAAGGGAATCGTCGTTCAAATCTTAATAAATCGATTTACTTGTGGGTAAAATGGATATCGTAAAAGGCAACTGGGATATTGTTACTGGGGATCAAACAATGGGGATCAATTAATATGGTCTGTTTCAAAAGTATTTGATGAAAAGGTGAACAAACCTTGTTATGGTTCTCTTACGCAATCACTCACAAAAGGAAATAAGTAACACATACATCAGTATTTAGAAGGTTTCAACTTTAAATCTCACAAGTTTTGAAGTGAAAACTTCTTTAGCGACGTTGTGCAGTTTTTTCGGGATGGGTAAAAAATGTTAAACTCGCGTCAGGACGTGACCGTAAGATCCGTTGCCTAGCAACCGACAAATTTAATATCAAAATAAATAGTCTTTAACATTAGGTAAAGATTGCGAGGTAAGAAATTTTACCCATATCGATGGGTAAAAAAAAGCAGTCAAAACATACTTCATGAAAAGTGTTTAATTTTGAAAATAAATAAATATACTACTAATGAATATTGTATTGAACCACATAAATTATAGTAGATTTATACTGATAAATAAAGCAATTCGTGCGAAATTATTCCCTAACCATTCCAAAATATTCAAAAATGCACAACGTTGATGTTCAAGTTTTCACACTTCTGCCGGCACTCCTGGAGTGCAACCCTTTGTTTTTTTTCTAATAATTATTGTTTGAATACGTTATTTAAATTGTCAAATGTGTAAGGTGATTTAAAATTAGAATTTCGGGTTCCAATAACCAAATCAAAGCACTCAATTTGTAAGTGACACTACGAATTGCTATTCCTAAGTACGTTTTCAGATTTATTTGTTTACATTTTCATCACATGCGTTTGGACCATACTATAGCTAACTATGCATGAGAATACTCTTTGATTACCAGTTAATCTTTGCGCGTTTAATAATGCAATAATTTATGGGTTACCTATTCTTGGTAAGGCGTATTCTGAAATTCATTGTTTAGCAGTGTATGCAAGTTCAAAAGCACAGCCGCCATTTTATGCAAAAGTAACAAGGTTGCCAACCTTCTAGAGCGCGGTGGCGGTGAGTTTGCTACAATGCATAGAAAATTCAACAGCTTTATTTCGCAATGTTGGCAGCGCCTGGTAACAAAATTGATCAAATTTTATTGTCTCGTCGAGACCTGGTTTGCGAGATGTGTTGTTATGTATTTCTTTTTATTTGATTTGTAGACTTTCCAAATGTAATGTTAGAAAGGAAAAGCAAGATGGCAAGTTCTTGGTATGAGATTTGCTTTGAAATATTGTGACCTCAAACCAAATTAAAAACCAAGACATATAGCGCTGTCAACAGTCACGTGACGCCGGTTTCGTAAACATGTGTGCACTTATCGAGGAGTAGTTTGATTGTAAATGTGTGCGTGTGAGCGTGTATGCACAGAGCGGAGGTGTAGTTTTGGCATGCTTCACTGTATTGTTCGCAGTGCTATGCCTTGTTTTTAAATTTGTCTGAGATTGTGAAATACTCAACCAGTTTTCAAGGCACCATCAATTGATGACATTTCAGGTTGTCTGTCAGTTTTTGGCGCAGGGAAAATTACTGAACCTAAATGCATCAAAGATATAGTTAGTAAGGGTTATCCCTATGGTGTTCAGAAATGCCCTGAATACATAATATACCTACGGGCCGTAATTCGATACTGTTTTGTGTAAGAAAACTCGAAATGAACATCATTAATAATTTCGCCAAAGAATAATACTAACTAGTCGAAGATTATTCCTACGGTTTTACATATTTATATTCTAAAATAAACTCGAATAGAAACAAAAAACATCTAAAAATAACTCCGAAACAAAGTATAATAAGTTTGACGCGAGCGAGGTCAGGTTTCGCTCGCTGGCTCACATAATGCACTGGGCAATAAGTCCAACTGCTGTCGACGCGTCGGGTTATGCCGACACACAGATACATAGTACGATGCCTAGTAAAATAAGATAAGAGGTTTTTTTAAGTAGCTTAGGAAAGATGACTAACATAATAACTAACTTCAAAGAGGGAGGGAAAAACCTTCGAAAAGAAGCCAATATGTAGTTGCAATAAAATAATTGTCTTTCCTTTTGTGTGCATATAAATATAGTGATCATGATTGCTTGGAATTTTAAATATTTGAATTTTAATGTTCATAAATTATATTTAAAAGATCGAATGAATTGTAATGTAACTTATTTTATTTTATTGATGTAATGAATTGTATGTAGTTGTGATTAGTATAGAGTGAGGGAAGAGAGAGTGCACTCGTGTCTGCGCACACACTTGTGCACTATAATATCTCCCGCGCCGATGACTTGGTGCCTTAGTAAATAAATAAAAATACACCAACAAATCTACTAGCAGAGTATTTGCATCACATGCTTCCAATGCCTTTAATTACGACAGTTTAACTACATTAATTACGTTATTTACGTTTTTGAGCAGACGATTTTTTTAAACATAATGAAGCTGTGGATGGGATTAACAATTTCCTTCAAAATCTTTCAGATTAGGATTGAAACTGTGGTATGCAATTAGGGTGCAGATTTTATTTTTTTCTAAAATGCTGGTATAATCCATAGTTTTCTTGATTTCATTAAAATGTCATAGTCACACAATCCAATCTGCCGAGCCTTTTCCCACCTATGTTGGGGTCGGTTTCCAGTCTAACTGGATGCAGCTGAATACCAATATTTTACATGGACTGCCTATATGACCTCCACAATCCAGTAACTGGGTAATACGATACCCCTTGATAAGACTGGTGCCCAACTTTCGAGCTTCTGACGACTCGTAATGACTGTCAACGATCCACGGATGACAGCCGGGACCAACGCAACGGCTTAACGTGCTTTCCCAGACACGGAGGAGTCTCGGTATGTAAAGATGGTCACCTATCAACTGAAGAACCCGGCAAGCGTAGTTAACCTAATGGATCGACCCGTACGTCAAATTTTGTCAAACTTCTAATTTATCTGTAATTTTAATGTGATGAATACGAGGCTTTTGGCTAATCTGTCAAGTAGTTCTAAATGTTATGTTTTTTTGTAATGTGCGTTTAGTTTGTGCAGAATAAATCATTTTTCTTTTATTTATTTATTTCTTTCTTTTCTTTTCTTTACGTACTGTTTGATCCCTAAGGTTAAGCTACGCTTGCTTATGAAACTATGACACAGTCTTACTTAAAAGTCCAATCTAAAAAAAACCCAGTACATTGTTATATGCATTCTAAAGTCCAGTAAGTATTGTATTACAGTAGATCCGAAACAAACAACGTCTACAATACATAAACCTTCACCGTTCATCCATAAAACACCCTTAACAAGACAGGAGATTATAAATCAAATCAGTTGGCCGTCCTACAAGCCGGTGTGTCTCAGCAGCACAATACATAATGCATGTGGACTTAATCTTCGCTGCTGGATGTATGGATCCCAACCTGTGGAACAGATTTAGATGCAATCCCGGCTCGGATGACTTGGGTCTTACTGCATTTGGTATTACAAAGGGGATAGAAACGGCTGGTTGGAAGATGGGAAGATGTTTTACTTGATTCGGTGTTGTAATGGTTATTTTGATGCGGGTTTTTGTTCCAAACTAATAAAATACAATAGACGACTTATATTTCGTAACCTAATCCGCTTAACTGTTCTTAAAGAATCATAAAGAACCCTGTAAGAAATCGACACGTGTCGAGGCATCCTCAGGACGACGATTGACTTGTTGCGAACCCGGACTCGACGTGTTGCCACGACAAGCGCCGCACAGAAAGATTTCGTTCTTTATGACTCTTTAAGAACAGTTAAGCGGATTAGGCTACTAAATATACGTCGCCTTTTGTATTTTATAACGGATTTCCGCAAAGTTACGCCTGAGTCCATAAACTATTCCAAATGAATATTATAAAGAGGTAAAATTTTTTTGTTTGTATGTTTATTTGTTTGTAAGTTTGTATGTAGGGGGTAATCTCAGGAACCACCAGTCGGATTTAAAAATATATTCTTGAGCAAGGTTATAGGGTCACGGACGAAGTCGCTGGCAGAAGCTAGTTCCAAATATAGAGTGATGGCCAGTTCTGATGCGTAAAGCAGTTTTGAATTTGGAAAAATGGCAAGTCTTATTATTTATTTATTGAGTACTTCAAGCACATAAATATACAGAGGTGAACCAAGCAAACAAGCTTACTTTAAAAAAAATCTGGATGAAAAAGATTTTGTTGTCGTAAGAGAGACTCGAGAGGAGTTCTGTGTTCGATCTCCGTGTTAAACAAGATTTTAGTGGGTTTTTCTATACGAAATTATATACCAGTTGCAGTTTAGATTCAGGATTTGTGATTTTATGTAGGTTCGCTAGTGCAACACAGATGCCGAAAGTGAGTCTCAAACTCAAAGTATTAATTACATTTCAAAGAGTCGGTAATTTAGTAAGTTGAAGCTAGTTTCCCATTCCAAAACGTAGATCTCTACGGAGAAGAATGGGCAAGAACCTCTGAGGACATTCTTTTAAATCAAGATATTACATCATCCTGGGTACATTTATTCTTGTTGCTTCTATATGTGAGAAAAATGTGTAAAATCATTAAAAATATAAGCCCTGGACGATAAGAACGAAATGTCATAAGTGACGGCGCCCGTTCACGAACATGACTCGTGCATCAGCACCATCGACTTCAACCATTTTGTAGGGAACCGAAAGATCCAACAATTCTATTATTCAGCCAACTGGCCTTTGCCAACTTCTTCATACAGACGTGATGTCGATGTTATATAATTATAATTATTATTTCCCTCAATACGAGAAACAAATTCGACTCCAAGAAACTTACAAAATTCTTACAAAATTCCTGCAGTCAAAATAATTTCCCATAACTCTGTATGAATTTTGATCTATTATCATATAGTCATAAACACAAGTCATTTACTGTCCAAACTGCTCTGTTTTAGCTACATTGTTTGTTTGGTAAGGAAAATAAACATTTGTCTCTCAACCATCAGTCAATGTAACTAAAACTAATCAATCTGTGTTGGTAATTGAACTTTGTAATGTTTATATGTGTATTTATTTAGAACTGTGTCAATTTATTGGGGTGTTAGAAAAACAAACATGTCCTTTTTTGTTGTCTATACATACCTTTACTACATACAAATAAATAAAATTGAAGTCTCTTTGTAAAGTCCAAATAACAGCTTTTTACAAATACTGCATTTAAAAGTATATACGGTACATAAAAAAAAAATACTATTTTTACCACGGTCGGTTCGTAAGATGGGTGCCCATCTTTACATACCGAGACTCCTCCGTGCCTTGAAAAGTACGTTAACCCGTTTGTCCCGACTGTCATTCGTGGATCTTTGACAGTTGTTACGGGTCGTCAGAAGCCCGAATGTTTGACAATTACCAGTCTTACCAAGGGGTATCGTAGTACCCATTAACTTGGTTGTGAAGGTCAGATATGCAGTCGCTCCATGTAAAATACTGGTATTCAGCTGCATCCGGTTAGACTGGAAGCCGACCCAAACATAGTTGGGAAAAGGCTAGGCAGATGATGATGAGTTAGGATAGTATTGTTTTACTCATCCGCATTCATTTCACTATTTTCTTAATGGGAAGAGGTGAACTGTAAATAGTAGTAGGAGCAGTGGTGGCCCAGTGGTAATAGCCCCGACTTACGAGTTGTAGGTCCTGGGTTCGAACCCAAGCTGGCGCTTTGTGTAAATAATTTCATCACCACTGCTCTCAAAACAATGAAGGAAAACATCGTGAGGAAACCGGCATGTCTTAGAAACAAAAGTTCGAAGACATGTGACATCTACCAACCCGCTCTGGGCCCGCGTGGTAGATTACAGCCCACTCCCTCTCACAGAGAGGAGGCCTGTGTCCTAGCAGTGGTAACATTAATAGGCTGATGATGATGAACTGTAAATACCGATGGCAGACCAATAGCCAGGTGGGTGGACGACCAACAGAACGTCGCAGGAAAGACCTGGATCAGAGTCACACAGATCAGGGAAGCATGGCTCACAAGAGAAGATACTCAGCAGTGGGTGAAACATGTCAATGACGATGAAACTGTGACGATGAGGATAGCCTTTGTAAATGAAACATCAAACACATAAAACAGTAGTAATTGTCTGTTCTGTTTGAGCGCTAATAAATCTCAGATAGACAGACAAATAAACAGATGAACAAAAGCTCCCAACTCATTTTTTTGCGTCGTTTAAAAAAAAATCGTAAACCATAACAAAGTTGTGAAACGATCATTCATTAATAAAAACCACAGAAACAAATGAATGATAACAAACAGCAATTAAATCACTCATAAAAACGGCACTAGGTATATCTGTTATGTCTACCTTTCAAGGTTGTCTGGCCCAAAATACGGCTCTAAACTGCGATAAAAATTGTCAAGTTCTTGGTAACCGAATAAAATGAGACGGCTTGGCGCAAACGAGCCACCGACCACAGCAAACTGGTGGCTGTTACCTTTTGCTGTGGTGCTGATAACTGCTGTAGCGGGTGCCCGCCACTAGCCTCACGTGTGCAACTAATCCATACAAAACGTAAAACAAACAAACACAAAGTCAAAAAAACATGTGAACTAGGGGCCTAGAAACGGCCACATTAAACAATTCCTCTAAAAGCTCCTGCCTCTATGGTGACACATATTTTAGCTGAATCATATTCATTTCATATCAGAATCATATATTATTATTTGATGTAAATATTGCCACATGAAAAAAATTAAGACCGTAATTTTATCAGAGAATTTTTCTTTACAGTTTTTATTTATCAAATTAGATTTTTATTTATTATTAAACAGTTTAAATGTTATTTCATTATAATATAAAACTATCAAACAGATGAATTGCATTATGAATTGTCAGTTTGTGACAGTTTGTGTGATTCCTAATATTATTATTATCATACTAAGATTCTGCCAAAGCGGTCGTTTTGAGCCCCCTGCTTGTTGCTAGGCTACCGGTGGCTGTGGGCGGTGAGTCGTTTGCGCGGAGCCTAAAAGGAAATCTTTGATCTTCTGGGAAAAGTGTTCTTATATTTTTTCATTAGGAAATTATGAGTAGCAGTTTGTAGTCTGATCATAGACACGCCGCGTTTGATAACTTAAAAAAAATAATGGTGAAAATGTGGATATCTCTGCATACCCCTGCGGAATATACAAGGCGTGATGTTAAGGTTAAATTGTAGCAGTGGTAGGCAGTGGTGAGACCGTCAGACTGCCAAGTCATAGGTCTCGAGTTCGAACCCAAGGCACGAACCTCGGTGGAGATCTGCCCGGCTTGGGCGGAGCACCGCCGTGTCCTCGTGCAGGCGATTGCCGGCAGTGACCTCTCACGTCCGGCCCTGGTCCAGGCCATGGTGCGGAGCGAGAGGGCATGGCAGGCGGTCACCTCCTTCTGCGAATCAGTAATGCTCGTGAAGTAGGAGGCGGGGCGCGTGAGGCAGACACAAAGGTCGCTCCCTCAAGCCCCTAGCCGCCGCCGTAGTAGACGCCCCGGGCGTCGGGAATCGATCGCCGATTTCCGGCCACCGTAGGCGCGGGCTTGCGGACGAAGAGTGATGGGTAGCTCGCCGTCCGATTAGGACCAAGCCCGGGTCGACGGCGCGTCGTGTTCCACGCGCGCCTCAAAGAGTTGTCAGCGAAGCTGAAGGGGTCCGTTAGGGCCAATGCCTACCACCGGGGTTGCGGATAGTCCTAAGGGGAAACCGTGGCCCCCGTCTAGGCAAGGGAAGGAACACGGGTGGGTTTTAGTCAGTAAGAGTCTGACACGCCCTTCCGCTCCGCCCAGAGTGGGAGAAGTCATTTGATGATTTCCCACCCAAAAAAAAAAAAAAGGCACAAACCTCAGACTTTTCGGATTCATGTGCTTATTGTATAATTATCACTTGGTTCAAAAACGGTGACGGAAAACATCGTGAGGAAACCGGCATGACTGAGAGATATTTCTCGACAGCATATTGTGAAGCCAAGTCAGAGACCTATGGGTGGCATAAAAACTCTAACAACTCTAGCTCTTCACACGAAAAAGAAAAGAAAGCTAAATTCAAGTAGTTAACAAAACACAAGGATACAATTGTAATGGAAACTTTACTATGGGTATTGTGATAAAAGTAATCATCCAATGTTTGTTTCTCAAATAGCTAACAGATACATTAACATAATATTATACGCAAGCAAGCGACTGAAAGATATTTATAGAAATAATACCCTCCATTTCAAGGTTTCAATGAACATAGAAAGTGCAACGGTGCAATACAAATGCAAAACAGTGTATTTCTTATTTTACTAATAATAGAAATAGGGGAATTTCATACTGTTTGTTCGTTGCTTTCAAACAACAGTATAAAGTAATGATATTAAACATCTTATCGCTCCCTTAAATAGCAAGTCGAGGATAAGGTGATACTAAAATTATATTACTTTAGATACCTGTATGCTGAGAAACATTCAGTTTTGTATTGAGTTTAAAGCAGTAACATTGTTCTTTTAGAAGGTTATTTTCAAGGAGATGAAATTCTAACAAATAATAAATGCAAAAGGTTTTGCGACGCTTTCACGCTAAAACTGCTGAACGGATTTGAATGAAATTTGGCACATGGGTAGACTATGACCTGGGTTAGCACATAGGATAATATTTATCCTGGTAGTACGTTCCCGTGGAATAATTTCCGACGTACACGCGTGCGAACGCGCGGTCAAAAGATATTTATGTATAAAGGTTACTACAGAGTCAACAACCCAGCGAGATGGTAATTTTCTTAATGACGTCATCATCATCATCCTACAGTAGTCCACTGTTGGACATAGGCCTCTCCAGTTGCACGCCATTCAGCCCGACTCTCATCAACTCTCATCCAGCTGCTACCAGCGACCCTGCGAAGATAGAGAGATAGATAAATCGTTTATTTGGTGCACATAAAAGAAATAGCACAACATACAAAAACACGATTAAATAATACTAAATACATGAATATAGATATAGTGCCAATAAACAAAAAAATTATAAAGAAAACAAGACATTGTTATGACACTATTGGCTAAAACACTTTAAAATGCAACAAACAAAGTGCGGTGTGCGTCTCAAGGTTGCACCAAATGGGAGTCCAACTCAGCATGTGTCAGGCAAATATACCTGACGCTGATATTCTGCTGGATCCCTGCAGTGACATACGGACGTCGAGCAGATGAGATATATGCGAATAATTAGTGTTGTGTAAAGTGGAATGTGTAGAATGAAATTACGTAAGTATACCCGCAATTTAAATAATGACAGAATAATTTGAATGATATATGTAAAGTTTAGCATTGGAAACGTTCTTGTTCGATGATCGTCGCTCCACCTAGCCTGAGGCCATCCTAGCTTACGTTTGCCAATTCAGGGTCTCCACTCAAGAACACTCATTCACACTCACACTCATTTTCTTAATCTATTATCCCAATACCACTTTGGTGGTATGAGGAACAGGGTGTAAAGTTCACTCATTCACCATACAAAAGGGACGATCCTCCGACCAGACGGGTGTTGTGTCGGATAGTCTTATATAAGTCGTTCGCGGAGTAAACTCTAATTGCGCGATGCAGGATTTGTGTGACGTCATTTCTTTGCTGCGTGGTTCGTATGTGTGACGGTGTGACCACTTGGCGCGAACCCCGGGTTGTGCTCAATAACCCATGCTCAAACTTTACTAGAATTCGTGAGAATCCGTTCAACTAAATTGGATTTGTTTTGTGATTGAAGTGTGTCTACATAAATAGTGCAAGGTGCAGGATTATTCATGAACTCAGAGTTCACCATGGCAACGCCCTAGCCACTGGATTCTTAAGTGGAAGATGCTACTTAGGGTAACTTAAATAGAGTCACTGTGTTGAGCAATAAAAAGATAGTTCAAAAACTAAAACCCGACTACTGAAAAATCACGCTCTAAAAAGTATCAAACAAGAAAATATTTCGGACAGAAATCAAGACATACATACAAAAATGGTCAAGGTAAAGTCGTCGTCGCATGCCATTATAATTTTGTAGGTTTACAAGCGGTGTCATTTGATACCCAACATGGTGAAATTAAAAAAAAAAAAAACTAAAAAAGAATCGTGACTTTTATGTCCTCTAGAGGGCGCCATATTGAATTTAATGTGTCATAGCACAAGTCAAAATGTCACATAGCCTATAACCGGGGGAAAATCAAGACGCTTCCAACGATATTAACAATATGCATTTGTCAAATTATGATCAGTAGTTTAGAAGTTATGAGGTAAGATGAACATACATTATGTGTATACCGGTCAAAATCATAAACCTCCTTTTTGCTTCGCCGAAGTCGGGTAAAAATAGCCTCTTGCCGCTCCATAAAAACATTGTGCAAACACAAATCGATCTGCCGAGACGTGGCCCTTTCGATCACTCATTAAGTGACTCATGGTAGTGTGAAAGATGATATGGCTAGAAAAGGGGTGACTACCGACATGACGACTAATAGAGAAGTAAGGAAGATACAGACATGTTGCGCCGACCACAAATAAATTGGGATAAGGGCAGGAGAATGAGGAAATTGGAGTGGGTTTGAAGTACTATAGACGTAGATATTTAGTATTTAGTAACCTATTCCGCTCTATTCCTAAAGTCATAAAAACCCTATAAGAAATCGACATGTGTTTCACCTCTCAACGAGGCATCCTCAGGATGACGATTGACTTGTCGCGATCCCGAACACGGCGTGTTGCCACGCCGAGCGCTAGACGCAGAGTCCGAGAGGATTTTATATTATAACGGATTTCCGCAAGCTAACGCCTGTATCATTTAACTAGGGTTTAATAAATTACAACTGTTTTACAGGTTGACAAGTCAACTGATAGCTTTACAAATACAAACAATAATAAAAACTTAGCCGGACCACTACGTCCAGACAGACTGACCTAGAGCTGACCTTTGGTGTCAAAAATATCGTCTCCAAATAAAATATTCAGACGCTCAAAACGAATTTCAAGACTATTACAGTTATAAATAGAATGAATTCAAGAACTTAAGGTAAAGGGGCTAATCTGGGAGTTAAAGATGAATTAAAAAAATAAGTATTTTTTATAACATGCTTGGAAATTCGAGCATTATTTTGACAACTTGCTGTACTTGTCAAATACATAACTGTCGTGTTTAGTGGCTAAATAACTTACTATAAAAACTCATACTTAACTATTTTGTAATTAAAAAATGGAATTAACTTTTTACTTTATCACGGCAACTAAGGAGGTAATTTATCAAATATTTTATTTAAACGAACTGGGCTGCAAATACTCGTAGAGCTGTTTAGTAAACAAGAAACAAATGAACATAATGACGAGTGAACAATTTTCTTTGTTCGTTTTTGATTCTGGAATTCATAATTAATTTACATAAATCTTGAAGTGATAAACGCGGTTGTCAATTGTTTACGTTTTTTTAAAAGACCTGTAAATAGAACCTCGAAGCCAGAAAGGGAACGAAGTAGTAGAGCATTGTATTAAGGACTTCGTCTAGGGACCTACAAAACTTCAAGTTCTTCATAAAAACTGATATTCATAGTTATATATATATAGTGGCAACGGCCCCGACTTACGAAGTAGGTCGTGGGTTTGAACCCAAGCAGGTGTTTTACTTTGTGTAAATAATTTCATCACCACTGCTCTCAAAACGGTGAAAGAAAACATCGTGAGGAAACCGGCATGTCTTAGAACCAAAAATTCGAAGACATGTGACATCTACCAACCCGCACTGGGCTCGCGTGGTAGATTCCTCCCACTCCTTCTCACAGAGAAGAGGTGTGTCCCAGCAGTGGGAACATTAATAGGCTGGTGATGATGATAATATATAGCTGCCGCTAAGCAGCGTTATTGTGTTCCAGTTTAAAGGGTAGAAGTCACTTTAGCCGTGCTGTTATAATTACGGGCACTTCAATCGTTTTCTCATTGTCTATGGGATGGCTAAGCAGCGGTGATGTCACTGCGTCAGAAGCACCGGGTTTTTTTTTCACAAAAATAACAATGTAACATATCATCCAGTCAATTGTCTTCCTATACTTCTAACAACACAAGATCCCACAATCCTTCCACCATATTTCATCTGAAATCCCAAAGATCGCCAAAGAGCATACACATACCGCCGCCACATTATCATACAGTAGGCATAATATATGACGAACATTTGCCGACAATCAATCATCGTCGTCGACACATGTTTGGCCTGTGCTATCTCGTTTCAAATCACAGAATTTGCCCATACGAGGATATTTTCCCTTGTCAAAGATTTTATATAGCAATGTTGGAATTGGAAGCAGATAAATGATTTGTTATGTTCGGATGTGCGTTATTTTTGTATATATTGATATATGAGGTACTTGACTGCTTCATTGGTCTCGTGCTCGAAAGCGCTACTGTTGCGCATGAGGTCCTGGGTGCGGTTCCCAAGTCGGGTAATGTGTTATTGGGTTTTGCCATCAAGGAATTTTATCAGTTTGGATTTGTGCCCGGTTGATGCCAATAGGCTCGCCCTCTATTATAAACATAACTGGCGAAATGTGGAAAAATATGTCGGCTTTAGGATCTCTAAAACGCATCATGTGGAACCTACTACGCTTTGGAATGTGCAACTGTTCATTCCAAAATGAAACAGCTTCATCTTTTTGCCTGACTGTCTCCAAAAGTGCCTGTAATTGGTCTATATGCTCGTGGCTAAGTATTAACAGTCGCATGGGTCGATCCATCAGATAAAGCTACGCTTGCCGGGGTTGGTCCGTGGATGGGTGACCATCTTTACATACCGAAACTCCTCCGTGCCTCGGAAAGCATGTTTAGCCGTTGGTCCTGGCTCGTCAGAAGCTCCCAGTCGTCAGAAGCCCGAAAGTCTGACACCAGTCTTACCAAGGGGTATTGTATTATCCAGTAACTAGGTTGTGGATGACAAATAGGCAGTCGCTCCATGTATAGACTGGAAGCCGACCCCAATATAGTCAGGAAAAGGCTAGGCAGAGTGACTGAATTGATTTATATTAATACAAACTGCTTTGAGTTTGAGTTTGAAAAGCTTTGGTAAGTATCGAAATCAATAATTCTGCTCATGCTATTTCTTTCCCAGTTACGTGAAACAGCGTATCAATACCTCCTTTTTTCCATTACAAGACCTTACTCGAATCTAATCTGATGCTAATACGAGTGAGCGAGACAACGATATATATAACGTGTCAAATCTTCTAAAGCATCAATATCGTACCCAGAATGACATTTCTAATCTACGATATCGAGTAAATTGAGGATGTGCCCTGTTGAGCGAAAATGGACACTATGCTGTGAGAAAGAAGGTGCTAATTCGATTGGTATTGTATGGTCCTGTGTGTGGATAAGGGTGACTGTCACACCGTTTGGGTTTTGTGTCGTTGAGTTTTTTGTTTGGAATTATGTAACAGGTATTTTTTGTTGTGAAGAAAATGTAATTGAAAATTATATATTATTGCAGACATTTTAGCAGATTATACTTTTTTTATCTAATGGTGGTGCCAATTTTTTTATTCTTTGTATTTCCTATTACAACGGAGCTTGATTCTATAAATTATGACTTAGTAGTATCTGTAGCGGTTACACCGCCACATACGAACTACGCAGCAAAGACATGACGTCACACAATTCCTGCATCGCGCAGTTAGAGTTTACCGAGCGAAAAACATAGATAAGACTATCCGAAATCAACTTACGGGCAGTTGCCCGCCAGACACAACACCCGTCTGGCCGGAGGATCCTCCCTTTTCTAATGAGGATGAGTGAACTTTACACACTGTTCCTCATACCTCTAAATTGGTAACCCCGAGAATGAACATCAACGCAGCCTTCGTGCAACAGCGTGACGTCATCATAATTATCTAGACCCGAAAATGTGTTACAGATCGCGACACGTAAGTTGAACTATGACCTTAAATCCGCAGAAAAACCCGCCATTTTGGTTCAACTTACATGCCGTGATCTGTACCAATTTAGCTAACCAACCTTCGATGATGCCAGAATTGACTAGTTTAATTTATTTATTATTCTAGCATATACGCTGCTCTTCCTTAAATTACCCAATAATCTTATTACTCAGTAACTTTTTCAATTGAGTCACTTTGAACAACACGACATCTATTTCACAATCTGATGACGCAATAAAACGGTGTGACACACGGCCATCCGATGTATAGACACATGAAATGATTGAATTACCAAATCGAATTGCTCGATTTATTGCACTTCTGACTCTCAAGATCTATTCACACTATCCAACTAGATTACTGCAATACTACATTATGAATTATGATTTTCCTTCACAGAACTTGGTACGAATCGTATCTCAAACTAATTATCATACTTTCGTGTTTTAATAGATAATTCTAGTATGAAATGTAATCGAATTTATTTTAATTAATTAATTGAGTTCAGATATGCCTCACCTTTAACAGTAACAACTTTTGGATGCTGGTATGCAATAGGCTTTGTATGAAACTCTAAATTGTTAGGTGAAAAAAACCACCTAAGACACACAGTCATGTTCAGGCCATAAGTATTCACAAGGGACCAACGGCTTAACGTGCTTTCCGAGGCACAGAGGAGTCTCGATTTCTAAATATGGACTCCCATCCACGGACCAACCCCACCAAGCGTAGCTTAACCCGATGGATGGACCCGTACGGCTGTTATTACTTAGCCACGAGCTTCTCATTCCTCATTCTCAGAGAATCGTGGAGATTTTAAATAAATAAACTGTCTATGAAATCAATACCAAAATATTTAAAAATAATTATCAAAATATTACTTATTAATTTTACAATTCGGTGTCATAAACATCCAACAGAACTGTACTCCAATAGACACACAAATGATTGAACAACCCAATGAATTGTGAGGAGTTCTGAATGTTAGACCGAGTTTAGAATTAGAAAACAGTTTGTTGGAAAACCGAGTGACTATTACTAGATTAATTTTACTGTGTAGTTTGTTTACTACATCTAAATCAATGAATTTAGAATCCATGACGCATAACATAATGAGTGTGTGTTACAGATGGTCAGAAGTCAGAACCCCGAAAGTTTCACAACTTGTCTTGAAATGAAATTAAATTGTTTATTCTGTAAATAGGATATTAGAATCACTTTTACACGTAATATCAGCTAGATGAGTTCGGCGTTTCCTATCTGACTACTCTGAGAAGAAAGTTCGAAACAAACTCAGAGGGCACAGTCTCTTTAAAGTCCAGACATAATCTTGGTCAGGCAATATGAGGATCATGTCTGAAATGGTCTTTTGAGGAAAGAACCACATAATACTACTTTACATGGCTCATTCGCAAAATGTCGCTTTCGCAAAATGTCTACTGGTCGTAAAATGTCTCTTTCTCATAATGTCTCTTTCGCAAAATGTCGCTTTCGCAAAATGTCGCTTTCGCAAAATGTCGCTTTCGCAAAATGTCGCGATAGAACATAGAAAAAAATTTGTTAAAAAAAACATGTATTAAAGTAAAATAAACTAATCATAATAAATAATAAAATTAAAATATTTTGTACACAGACAATGAAGATTAGTTTTAGTTTTAGTTATAGTGTTAGTTTAAAATGACTTATTTGTGTTACTTAAAGGAGATAGTTTTTTTGGGCCTCCTGTCTCTTAGTAGTTTTATACTTAAAAAAAGTAACCAAATAATTATTTGTTTTTTTTTAGGAACCACCATAAAAAAGCCGAGGTAGTTTATTCTTCGTAAACACGGACTAAAATAGCTTTTTAATCCCTAGGGACTAAAAGTGATTTGAATTTGGAATTTGGATATTGTTAGTAAAAGTCCCAATAACCAAAGAGATCAATCACGAACATTGTACGAACAAGTAACTAACTGGCAAGAGAGGGAAATTGTGAATATGGTCTAAATGTAAATCCAAGATGACAGCTGCGAACATTTTTAAATTTTTTTTTGTCAACGGTTTCGTTTTCATAGTTTCCGAGGGTGGTAAAGCCGATAGTGACATCAAAATGTAAAGCCAAGATAGCGGCTGCGATTATATTTTGGCATGAGAATTTTGTTTTGTGTTTAAAATCATACGTAAGAACTTCGTTCCTGATCTGCTGGGGTCGGATCGGTAGGTTGTAATCTGCTCATTTTAGAGCTAAGGACTATAAGATTAGAGGGATTTTTTACAGGTCATAGAATAAGGCTAATGTAAGAAAAGCTGATTTTTTTGCGCTAATTACTTTTAAAAGCATATTGTAAAGTAGTTTAATATCACAAAATCAAAATATGCATGAAATACTTATTATGCATATAAAAATGAGCAGAATACAACCTACCAGTCCGACCCCAGCAGATCAGGAACGAAGTTCTTACGTATGATTTTAAACACAAAACAAAATTCTCATGCCAAAATATAATCGCCACCGCTATCTTGGATTTACATTTTGACGTCACTATCGGCTTTACCACCCTCGGAAACTATAAAAACGAAACCGATGATAAAAAAAAATTGAAAGTTTTCGCAGCTGTCATCTTGGATTTACATTTTGACCATATTCACACTTTCCTTCTCTTGCCAGTTTGTTACTTATTCGAGATTGATCTCTTTGGTGATTGGTACTTTTACTAACAATATCCAAATTCCAAATTCAAATCACTTTTAGTCCCTAGGGATTAAAAAGCTATTTTAGTCCCTGTTTACGAAGAATAAACTACCTCGGTTTTTTTATGGTGGTTCCTAAAACAAAACAAATAATAATTTGGTTACTTTTTTAAAGTATAAAACTGGAGAGAGACAGGAGGCCCAAAAAAACTATCTCCTTTAAGTAACAAAATTAAGTCTTAAACTAACACTATAACTAAAACTAACCTTCATTGTCTGTATACAAAATATTTTAATTTTTTTATTTATTATGATTAGTTTTACTTTAATAAATGTTTTTTTTAACAATTTTTTTTCTATGTTCTATCGCGACATTTTGCGAAAGCGACATTTTGCGAAAGCGACATTTTGCGAAAGCGACATTTTGCGAAAGAGACATTATGAGAAAGAGACATTTTACGACCAGTAGACATTTTGCGAAAGCGACATTTTGCGAATGAGCCCTTTACATAAATAATACTTTACAAAGTAATTATGTCATTTTGTATGGTCTTACCAAGGGGTATCGTGTAACCCAGTCACTAGGTTGTGGAGGTCAGATAGGCACTCGCTCCATGTAAAATGCTGTTAGACTAGAAGCCGGCCCCAACCTAGTTGGGGAAAGGTTAGGCAGATGATGACGCATAACAAATGACGCTCTACACTTTTGTCAATGCCGTACAGTATTGTGCACTGTAGTTGTGCAATAATGACGCAAATATCATCGTCTTTTTCTTCTTGGACAGATGTTTTAAACCAAATTCGATGGTCAAAGTGCGTCATATCGCGCAACAAATTGTTGCTTAGTCAAAACAAGGTTTTAATGACCACGAATTTGATCGCAGATCGTAGAAAATGGGAGGAAGTTTGTTTTTCTCTGATAACCATGACTCGAGAAAGGAAATCATTTTCCAAGGATAACCTACTTGCAACTGCTGAGATTCCCATAAAATTTCTACTAATATTCTATCGTCTTTATCTCGTATATCGTGATACTAATTTTCCTTGGCGCAAAAATTTAACTAATATTTTGTAGAAGAGCAGTGGTGGCACAGTGGTAACGGCCCTGCCTTACGAGTTGTAGGCCGTGGGTTCAAACCTAGGCAAGCGCTTTAATTTGTGTAAATAATTTCATCACCACCACTGTTCTCAAAACGATAAAGGAAAACATTGTGAGGAAACGGGACTTCCTAGGACCAAAAATTCGAAGACATGTGTCATCTACCAACCCGCACTGGGCCCGTGTGGTAGATTTCAGCCCACTCCCTTTCAAAGAGAGGAGGCCTGTGTCCCAACAGTGGGAACATTATAGGCTGATTATGCTACATGATAATTGTATTTCTGATTAAAAGTCATTCGAATTTACGTAACGTTCGCGTCGTGTTCGTACTAGGGCCTAAGAATTGAACGACCCACTGTTTCTCTGAATGACCCTTGTAACTACTTAGGTGCTACAAAAGGGTGATTGTTGTGTTCTAAGACAATAGCCTTACTATCTGCGCTAGCTATGGCGTCTGAGTAATTAGTGTCAATACTCATCGTGCGAGATGGGTATTCTACTAATATTCTAAAGAGGTAAAGTTTGTTTGTATGTTTGTTTGTTTGTACGTTTGTTTGTAAAAAAAAATTTGCATTGGATACCCTAATTCTTGAGGAAGGTCATAGGCTCTCGGATGAAGTTCCGGGCAGGAGCAAGTATTTTATAGTAACATTAAAAGACTGATGGTGATTTTCTCGTCTATTCCATGGTTTGAGGCAGGTGTTCTCAAATTTACCGGCCGTTCAAAAATAATTTGAGGCTTTGAAAACCATTTTTCGATTCAGGGATCTGTTTGCGTAATACTAAGCTTTAAAAGTGAACATTTTTGATAGAGTCAAGTGTGTGTCCCCCCTGCCAGCTAAATGGTTATTTTTGGACATGAATGTAGGATTCGACTAACTTACATTTGCAGTTGGAATGTATTGGCGAATATGTTTTTCAACTACAATGTTAAGTTTGTTCTTGGGATAAATTTAACCCTTCAGTGTGCGCGGTGGTTCGACAAGCACTCAGCCGGTTTTTTTTTTTGCAGTAGGCACAGCTCACCCAATTTTGTGAAACAAACACTCAGTTTCGCATCTATAATATTAAGTTCCCCCATAACACTGTATCATGGACGATACTGTCTCATTATTGTGATTTATTTCCTGAACAAAATGTAGCTCAAACTTCTACTTGTATATTATTTATGTGGCACTTTTGGGTGTAGCCAAAAAACTATATTCTCATAAAAACTATATTCTCATTGATAATAAGAAATTACTAGTCATATATGCTAATGACCGTTCCCGGTTCCCGGTTCGTGTAAAGTGTTAGGACGGGTTATTCTATTAAAAAATTCTCAGTCCCCGGAGTCTGGACTTGTGCCCGGTTGATGGTAATAGGCTCGCCCCTTATTACAGTGGACATTTAAACATAACTGGGAAAAATGTGTGTGAAAACCTCTGCCTGATGAAACTCTAAAGACACTAACTAGGTCTCAAAAAAAAGAAACGGCTTGATAATTTAACATACATATAATTTTTTCAAATTAAAAACATCATGAACAAAACTGGTGCGGCCAACAACAAAAGTCGATAAATACTTCACTTTTTCTATCTTTATTAGTTATTGAGCAAAATATAAAAAAAAAATCGAACCAGTCATTTTTAAAGATTAAGTTTGTTTGTTTTTGCTACTACACTAAATGCTGAAAAGCAGTTTATCGTGAATCATTTTGTATAAATTTTACTGATATGTAAAAGTGATAGTATTATAGGACTTTAGTTTCCAGACAAAGGCAGACTTTCCTATAAAGTAACCAAAAAAAAAAAACATTCGGGGCAGTCTTTGGCGACTGCCGATGGAAGTGAAAACTAAGTAACGCCATCTAACAAAAATGTCAAGAATTTATGTGGCTTGCTGTCAGTAGAAGAACGAAAGCTCTCCATGAAAACAATTCCAAAAAAATAAAACAGAGTGCGCTGTCAACAAATTCTACTCTCCCTCCGTCTAACGAATTTTCGATCAGGTCACGTGTCCTGACACCTGACGCCTGACGCGAGTTTAATATTTTTTACCCATCCCAAAAAAAATGCACCACGCCGCTAAAGAAGTTTTCAATTCAAAAAAACTTTTATTTTCGATGTCTAAGCTGAAATCTCAGCAGTTGTTCTCTACGTTTTTCCAACAAACTAAACGCGGAGTCACTCACCCGTACAAGCTTTCACAGTGCATCATAATACTGCTTATCTGCTTGCAAAAGGGAAGCTTCCATTCACACGCTTTCTTCTCTCCCTTCATTCTCTGCAACCTATTGTTAACCGGGTTTCCTTCAAATTGCTAGCTCATTAGTGTAGACCGGTTTTATCATCGTCTATAATAATGTGAGTTCTAGTTTACACGTTGCTAGTAGTATTTGATTCGTGTTTTAGAAGAAAAGGAGTTGGTGTGCGATGCGGTCGTTTTGTATGGTTTAACTTTTTGAATTTTGGAAGAGGGTAATAAGTTTGAATAAGGAATTAAAAGTGCTGGGGGTGTATAACACATTTTGTTCAGTGGTTTAGTAGTGAGATGACTAAGTTAAATAAAAAACGGACAGCAATAAATGGACAGAGATTTTCATTATTTAACAAACATTATTTGTATACCCAAAAACGCAACAACTCCTTTGTTACCCTCTACCCATTTAAGGCAGTTAATTGTGCCTAATCTTCTAATATTATAAATACACAAGTGAGTTTGTTTGTTTGTTACACTTTCAAGCTAAAACGGCTGAACAGATTTGGATGAAATTTGGCACACAGATATACCATGACCTATGAGCTATCATGACCGGTGAGGACATAAGATATTTGTTTTTATGGATCGCAGTCGATGTTGCGGGCAATGGCTAGTTGGTAAAAATATAAATTCAACCATTTTATTGTCAGCACACAAAATGCCCTACAAATAAATTGTTTAAAAACCGCGTCCATTTTTGTAACAACATCGCAAAATATTACAAACTGCAAGATTCGATTTTAAAACGCTAATTATAAACTCAGAAACTCGCTGGCTAGTTTGAACTTTGACCAGCTCGAACGTTCCACATTTTGTTGAAACTTGTAAGTTCTTAAACTATGTGACTATGCAGCACTTCAAGTTCTTCGCGTAAGTAGCCAAGTCGTATTTTATTTTAAAATATCTTAACATAACTCCATGGGGAGCGAAATTTGTTGCAAGTTTTAAAAACTTATTCTCATAGGATCTTATCCTCTGAAATTGTTAGTGAAACTGACGTTAAATATGAATAAGATACTCTTTCTTTTTTGTGAGGGCACGAGAAAAGAACCAAACTATAACATGAGATATTTCAACATTGTATCTTAAATTGACCACACATTGCACACTACTTACGCCCAGTTTTTAAAAGCTCATAAACTCATATTATAGTTAATTGACTCAGGTGTGACTTTGCGGAAATCCATTATAAAATACAATAGACGATGTATACAAGGTTCCATTAAAATATATGGACAAATTTTAACACAGCGTTCAGTACGTCTAACCAAAGATATCCAAGCAAAAAAAAAAGTGATTTTATTTTGACCAAAAATAATAAATGGCATTGGGTAACCAACATTTTAGTGTATTTTTGCTGATTTATTTTTCTTGTAAGTATACTGGGTGGCAGGGACATCGACGCGAAGCCGGTTACCATGGATTCAGTACATGATTCTGAACGCCCCTGCGTTGAAATTTTTTGTCGGTTATTTTAAAAAAAAATCTGCTGCTCCATACATTTTGGCCGCGTATTGCACTTTTCTATGAAACAGCTGTTTTTTTTTTAAATAACCGACGAAAAAATTCAACGTAGGGGGGTTCAGAATCATGTACTGAATCCATGGTTACCGGCTTCGCGTCGATGTCCCTGCCACCCTGTATAATGCGTTTTTCTTATTTATTTTTTACCATTGTCCTTATTTTGGTGGTCTGAATGATTACTAAAAGTTTGTCCATGTATTATTATTATTTATTATCATAATATGAGTTAAAAAAAAATACAATAGACGATGTAAATTTAGAAACTTAATCCGCTTAACTGTTCTTAAAGAGTCTTAGAGAACCCTGTAAGAAATCGACACGTGTTTCGCTTCTCAATGAGGCATCCTCAGGATGACAATTGACTTGTTGTGAACCCGAACACGACGTGTTGCCACGACAAGAGCCGAACGCAAAGTGAGCTACAACCGCCTGACAACCCCACTTATATAGGATCGCTTATTGCGTTCGGCTCTTGTCGTGGCAACACGCCGTGTTCGGGTTCACAACAAGTCAATTGTCATCCTGAGGATGCCTCGTTGAGAGGCGAAACACGTGTCGATTTCTTACAGGGTTCTCTAAGACTCTTTAAGAACAGTTAAGCGGATTAAGTTACTAAATATACATCGTCTGTTGTATTTTTTTAACTCATATTATGATAATAATTAATAATAATACCAGCCAATTACTGTCCCACTGCAGGGCAAAGGCCTCTTCTCATACAGAGAAGGCACGAGCATTAATCACCACGCTTGCTCAAGATGGGTTGGTGATTTCAGACTTCAGTTAACTATAAGTCCAGGTTTTCTCACGATGTGTTTCCTTCACCGATGTCAGTAATGTCCAAGATAAAGTCAAAAAACACATATTAATAAAAAGAACACATTGGTACTTGCCCGGATTTGTACCCACAACCTCGTGCATGAGAGCCGAGGTCTTAACTACTGGGCCAACACGACACTTGTCATGGTAACTGTCATCAGGCAACTGCCTGAAATGACAAAAGGTATTCAAATGACCTATCTGAGATTTGCACAACATAATCAGTCTATAATGTTCCCACTGCTGGGACACAGGCCTCCTCTCTGTGAGAGGGAGTGGGCCGTAATCCACAGTGCGGGTGGTTCAATGTCACATGTCTTCGAATTTTTGGTTCTAAGACGCTTCGAATGCCGGTTTCCTCACGATATTTTCCTTCACCGTTTTGAGAGCAGTGGTGATGAAATAGTTTACAAACACAAAGTAAAGCATCTATCTGGGTTCAAACCTACTACCTACAATTCATAAGTCGCGGCTGTTAGCACTGTGCCACCACTGTGATTAAACAAATGAATAATTTCAATAGTCAGAAACCGGTAATCATATTGGCAATGCAACGTTTGAGCTCTTGGTGTTGCAAGTTAAAATAGATGACAGTAACCACTTGTAATCACGATAACCGTTAACCTGGACTGGAGACCGCATATCGGCAAGGGTAGTGTGGGACGTCCCCCAGCTATATAGCCCGTCTGGATGGACCGACGACCTTAAGAAGGTAGCTGGGACAGACTGGATGCGGAAGGCGGAGGACAGGGTGTTGTGGCGCAGCTTGGGAGAGCCCTATGTCCGGCAGTGGACTGCGATAGGTTGATTTTATTGAACCGTTAGCCATATTGCCAACAAATAAAATCTCAACTTTGCCTTTCATATAGATAAGCCTAAAACAAAACATTTTATTAATCCCTAAAATTACTATACGCATCATTTACAAAACTTTTCATTTCCACAAGGTAAAACATTTTAATGTTAACTAAAAACCGGGATATTCCATTATACAAAAACGATACGAATGAACGAGTTAAGCCGAAACCTATTAGGTAGACTACAATCGTACAGTCAAGGGCAAAAATATTTATTCAATTAGCAATTAATATTGAATGAATATTGAATTATTGAAATCTTTACGTTGTAAAACAAAGTCCCTCCATCGCGTCTGTTTATCTGTTTGTGTGAACGCGAAAAACCCAAAAACTACCAACTGATTTTCAAATGTTTTTACTAATGGACGAAGTGATTCATGAAGAATGTTTAGATGTATAATTCGTTAAAATTTTGTGTAAATTGGCTGAAATATGATGATTATTGTTGAAGATGTCGGTTAAAAACTTGCCGACTGGGAGCTTTACTGGCGTGCGCCGCGTAAACGGTAAGAGATACATGAAATTAATGTTCAACAAGATTGTACAGTTCAACAAAAAGTCGGCAATAGCATATGTCTATCTTCTAAGGATGACCAACAGTAACCGTTTATTATCTTTCAGACACAATTAGTTAAAAATTTCTTTGTTACTTCCGAAGCAATTAGACCGGTATTTTGTCAATCTTTAGCAAATAAAATATTTTATTTAAATTGAGCATCAATTTAGATTGAAATATGCTTCGACATCATATCATAATTATAAATGAATACTTTAATATATATAACAAGTTCAAACTAACGCGTAAGAAAATAACTATGATAATTTTATTAATTGACTCAATCGTGACTTTGCGGGAATCATACGTCGTCAATTGTAGTCTGTATTTTTTTTAAATAATTTCGCTTTCTAGTGTGAAATAAGTCACAAAAATAATTATGATTGAGCTAGATGCTATAATTCAGAACACTCCATAATTTCAATTAGTGCTTTATGAGAAAATCGTGGTAAAATTTCACTAAGTGGGTACACATTTTTGCTTTGACTGTACATTATTGTAGGTACTTAGCACTTAGAACTTCGGTAGATACACCGCTGAACGAAAGTTTCAATGTTCGCATCATGTATTCTGTTTTATGAAAATTATTATGTTATGCGCATATTTTGTTGTTGTAATAAGAGGCTTTAGTTATAAACTGTATTTGTAATGTGTAGGGCCATTTGGGCTTTATTTTGAACTACAAGACAAAGTTTTGTAAATGTTCTATTCTGGTTACAGTAAACCGCACGTCAGTAATAACAAGGGGAAGACCGAAGAAAAGATGGATGGACTGTGTGAAAGATGATATGGCTAGAAAGGGGGTGATTACTGAGATGACGACTAATAGAGAAGTGTGGAAGAAAAAGACATGCTGCATAATTTTTTTAATTTTATTTGACTGTAATGTCAATTCATTTTAATTTTCATTTTCATTTATTGTTGACATAGTCTACTCATTACAATGTTTTTATTTTATGAGTTCTATTGCTATTATGTGGTAACGTAAATTATTTTTTTGCTTATGTACTATTATATAGAATCCTGTTTTTTCAACTGAACAGACAGCTGTGCTGCTGGGGAGTTTGTTGCGCCATTTCATCTTCCCAGCTAAAGCACTAGGAAGTGGTGAAGGGTGGGCGTGTACATAAAATTTTTATGTGGTCTGTTTTATGAAATTTTGACGTTCGAAAAGTGCTGATTCTGAGCCTAGTTTGAATAAATGACTTTTGAATTTTGAATTTTGCGCCGACCCCGAATAGATTAGGATAATGGCAGTAGAACGATAAAACGAGTATTTTCAATATTAAAATCGTGCGAATGACGATGCGTTTACAACACTCACTATCCTATTTATGTTATTGTTAAGGAATAAGTGTAAATGAAAAGTTCTTCAATACAGAAAATCGTTGTGAAAATCGGGAAACTAAATCTAGCTCCATTGAATATAATATTGACACCTGTTGGAGATAAACCTCCATTTGTTAAGGCCAGTTATCCTCTACAGTTAGCCGATAACTGATGATTCTAAACGCAGAGATAAATATTATTCATAACGGCGTTAGAAATACCTCACGGTTTGTTTAAAGGAATTGTCTGTTGGTGTTAGACGCAAATAAGTATATAAAGGGTTATTGATTATAAGTCGGCAATCCATTAAGGGGATGTAGGAGAGGTCATTTGACTCCTATGAAAATGTCAACAATTTTGATTTTTTCTTTTCCTTTGTAAAGTTTAAAAATTATTTTATTCACATTACAATGTAGCCTATAAGCTAATAAGTAATTTAAATATAACTCAAGCTGCTAAGTAACTATAAAATTAAGAAGTCGTCCAATAACGTCTTTCTTATACACTTTAACTTAAAAGCGTTTACTACGTACGGCATTTCATACAAACTTTCAAGCCTTTGTTTTTCGAAATAACTGAACCAATTTTAATGAAACTGAATGGTACAAAGGTCTAAAAACTAAGTTAAGAACATTTTCGAAATGTCTTATTTAAAAACAGATAACTGGAAATCTCTGTTTCTATGGCAAAACTAAAATCGATCTAATTTGGGTGTAACACTATTTTTCGAAAATGTTCTTAACTAAGTTTTTAGACCTTTGTATCTTGCTTATGCCTATGAAGTTTCATTAAAATCGGTTCAGTCATATCGAAAAACAAGGGCTTGAAAGTTTGTATGAACTGCCGTATGTCGTAAACGCTCTTAAGAGGGCTATTACATTTTGACCCTGATTTTTGCGTAAATGGACAACTTTGGCGTTCTCATTCTTAGAAACTGAAAGACTTCGACAAGTATGAGTTATTGAGTGGTGGAGAATAGTTATTATTATAGTACATAGCGGCCTCGCTTTTTGATTTTTTTTCTTATCTACTTAAATAAAGCCAAAATTCCCAAACAAGTTTTTCATAAAATGCGCGACGGCACTTTTTCGAGCTCGTGGATTGAACTATTGCATATAAGCAAATGAAATTAAAAAAATATAATAATATCTCTTAAATAGTGGTCTAGTTCATAGCGGCCTCGGAATTTTGAAATATGTATGGAATAACTGTAAAAAAAATCAAATTCAAAAACATAAATCTACTAAAAACGCTCAGAATTAACAGTGAATTTCTCCTTACTACATTAAGATTACTACGTAAAATTTATACCAGAATATACGTTAGTTCATAAGAAATTAAAATATCATAATTCAAAAAAATTAAAAAATATATATAATTCAAAATAAACGTAATTACAACCTGTCAAATCGCTTTATAATACGATGCGTGGACTTCTGGCATTCAGTACTGCGCGAGCGCTCGTTGAGGTTGGACCTGTGCCGAAATTTTTCGCGCCAAATGATCCAGCAAAAAGCGTATAGTGCGACTAACTATTTTGATCATGAAAGTATTCTTTGTAACTCTTGTTATATTGAACAATTATTTTATACTTACTAGCTGCCCGCCCCGGCTTTGCACGGGTAGCACTAAGTACTTCTCTACGGCGCACCTACCTATCTACCTACCTACCTACATACCTACATACATACCTACACCTACCTACACCTACCTACACCTATTTACACCTACCTACACCTACCTACACCTACCTACATACATACATACCTACCTACCTACCCTACCTACTTACCTACGTACCTGCCTACCTGCCTACCTACCTACATACATACATACCTACCTACCTACATACCTACCTACGTACCTACCAACCTACCGTGCCTACCTACCTACCTACCTTCTTACATACCTACCTACCTATCCTACCTACATATCTACCTACCTACTTGCATACCTACCCTAACTTCACCTACCTATCCTAAGAACCTTCTCCTTACAATAACAAACTACCCTACCTACCTATCTACCTACCGGTCCTACCTACATACCTACCTACCTACCTATCCTACCTACCTATCCTACCTACATACCTACCTATCCTACCTACATACCTACCTATCCTACCTACATACCTACCTACCCTACTATCACCTTCCTATCCTAAGAACCTTCTTCTTACAATAACAAACACAACAAAAAAAGAATTAGCGAAAATGGTCCAGCCGTTCACGCGTGATGCCGTGACCAAGTAAATAGGGATTCATTTTTATATGTATACTAGCTGCCCGCCCCAGCTTCGCATGGGTAGCACTAAGTACTTATCTATGGCGCACCTACCTACCTACCTACATATCTACCTACTTACCTAAACCTACCTAAATACATACCTACCTACCCTAACTACCCTTCCTGCCTACCTACCTACCTACCTACCCTACCTACATACATACCTACCTCCTTGCAAACCTACCTACCTACATACATACCTACCTCCTTGCATACCTACCTACCCTACCTTCACCTACCTATCCTAAGAACCTTCTCCTTACTATAACAAACATAACAAAAAAAGAATGAGCGAAATTGGTCCAGCCGTTCACGCGTGATGCCGTGACTAAACAGAAATGATATCGTTACAAGCAAATTTGAGCCGTGTGTGGTCAATACCGGTGTCAAGCAAATTTGCGCAAGCCTAAGATTGCGCAAGCAAATCGTTACGTGTGTGGCTGGCATTAGTCTTCTCTAGCTTCTAGGAAATAGAACAATAGCTGATCGCCCGGGCGAGAACCTATCGTTTTTTTGTTACCTCGTCCCCCGCCAAAATAGACAGATTTTTTTGTTCGGAATACTGTGCATAATGCCAACCACACACGTAACGATAATCTAAATTGACGGGTTTTCAAAGAAATTGCGCAAATTTCTTCCCACGCAAATAACGATTTGCTTGCGCAAAACTAAATTTGCGCAAGTAAATCGCGGAAGCACATACGGATGGCTTTCATGCCATTATGCGTAAGAAAGCAGCATTCTTACTACAACGTTTACGTAACAGTCGGAATGGCATCCTGAAAATGATTGTTGCGAAACCAGACTCTCATTCAGAGGCACCTGGTGGAGGTGGCTTTAGGTTTAACAAGTTAATTAAAGAAACTCACTAACATTACTAACATAGCAGGTAAGCACAAATTGTTACTAACTAATTACTAACAATCTATGGACTGTAACGTCTGAAATAAATAATTTTTATTTTATTAAATCGTTACGTATGTGGCTGGCATATTGCCAGCCAAAAAGGTAACGATTTGCTTACGCAAAATTAGGCTTGCGCAAACCTAAATTGACGGGTTTTCAAAGAACTTTTGCGAACTTTGCGCAAACTTCCCACACACGTAACGATTAGCTTGCGCAAGCCTAAATTTGCGCAAGCAAATCGTTACGTGTGTGGCTAGCATAAGGAATTGTTACTTACTGACTGTTATGTTTATTTCTAGCATGGGTCGAAAAGGTCGGCGAAAACGGGTACGAATCTATTGATTTTTGTGATACCTACCAGTTTTAGTCCCTCATCTGATTATTCAATTACTTTTCATTATTAACAGTATTTTAAATTAGATTATCACTGGAGAAGCGCAATATTCCGAACAAAAATGTCTGTCACTTTTGGCGGGGGACGAGGTAACTTCTACAAAAAAAAACAATAGGTGCTCGCCTGGGCGATCAGCTATTGTTCTATTTCCTAGAAGCTAGAGAAGACTAAAAGGCGTTCATACCATTTTTTTTATCGATATCGATATTCATTTGGTATTCTGCTTGAATCCATGAAATAAAACAGCTGCATAACAAGAAGAGAAAATAACTACAATTAAATAAAAGTAACTAAATTGTAATAATCTCAATAATAAAATAGGACAAGTAAAAAAAAAATGCTAAACCATTTCAATGGACATACATAAAACACAAAACAATCAGGAAAAATTAAAAAAACAATTATCAAAAATATTTACTAAGTAATTCATTATAATGAATGAGCCACACACATGATTTGCTTGCGCAAATTTAGGCTTGCGCAAGTGGGAAGAAATTTGCGCAGATTTCTTTGAAAACACGTTAAGTTAGATTTGCGCAAGCCTAAGTTTGCGCAAGCAAATCGTTACGTGTGTGGCTGGCATAAGGAATTATCGACATGTCAATTTAGGTTTCAGACATGACCTCAACTCTACGGTAGTCTCGCTATCATTTTTACTAAAGGACATAATCGCATGTCAATCGTAAGTAAAAGACATTGCCTAATTTTGTATGGAAGTTGGACCAAGTGCTGCCTAGAATACTCACATAGTGCATTTTGTTCCTCAGACCATCACTAACCTGTATTTCAAAGCGCATAAAAATCTATCCCAGGAGTCCAAAGAAAAACAGTCTCTTGTTTTGAATATTTTTATTGGAAAAAATTAACTTAGTAGCAACAAATGTACAAAATCAAGTATTAAACAGTTATTGTGCATTCAATTATAATTGTAGTAATTGTATTTTGATGTTGTAGTTGGAGTTGGACGTCGGAACCACCGGGGTAACCTACTGGCCAGTTTTATGGAGAAGGAAGGCCTCTTTATGATGAATTCCTTCTTCAAAAAACGTGAGCACAGAAAGTGGACCTGGCAGAGCCCTGATGGGGCAACAAAAAATGAGATTGACTTCATTATGTCAACGAAGAAGCAATTATTCAATGATGTCTCTGTGATCAACTTGGTGAAAACCGGAAGCGATCACCGTATGGTAAGAGGCACATTGAACTTAATTATCAAGCTGGAAAGATCTCGACTGATGAAGTCTACGCTCCGTCCAGCACCAATCCAAGTCCAAAACCCCGAGAGCTTTCAGCTCGAACTTCAGAATCGTTTCGAGTGCCTAGGGAGCTCCGTGGACGATTTTAACGATGGGTTCGTGGAAACTGTTCATACGGTCGGGTCCAAGATCTTTAAGACCCGTCGTACAAATGGAAACAAGAAGCTCTCTGATCCTACTATTCAGCTCATGAAGGAGAGGCGCGAGATGATCCTCCAATCTTTAGACGATGCGGTCAACTACCGGCAGCTCAATAGACGGATCTCTAAGTCCTTGAAAAGCGACCTTCACCGCTTTAGTGCAGACCGCATTAAGGATGCGATATTGGGCAGAGCCAGCTTGCAAAACTGAAGACCGATGATGGCAGGATCGTATCCGCCAAACTTGAACTATTGAGAGGTTCTATGGACAGTTATACACGTCAACCAGTAACCCCGTTACGAATGTGGCAAACGACCGAAGAGCTAGATTAACCCGACACTATACCGAAGATATTCCGGACGTCAGCTTGTACGAGATTAGAATGGCTCTAAAGCAGCTTAAAAACAACAAGGCGCGGCGGTGATGACGGAATTACGGCGGAACTCCTAAAGGCCGGTGGGAAACCCGTTCTTAAGGCTCTCGAGAAGCTGTTTGATTCCGTCATACTCGGGGTAAAACACCACACGCATGGAACAGAGGTGTGGTAGTACTCTTCTTTAAAAAGGTGTGTGAGTATGTCAGTCCGACTCTACGACCAGACCTCGAAACCTATCCTTCTGCAGCGAGGTGTGAGACAAGGAGACGTTATCTCTCCGAAATTATTCACCGCTGCACTGGAGGATGTCTTCAAGGTTCTGGACTGGAAAGGGCTAGGCATCAACATCAATGGCGAGTATATCACTAACCTTCGGTTTGCCGACGACATAGTTATCATGGCTGAGGCCATTTAGGACCTCAGTATAATGCTTGATGACCTCAGTAGAGCCTCCAAAAGTGTAGGTCTTAAAATGAACATGGAAAAGACAAAGGTCATGTCAAATGCCCATGTAACACCCACTTTCATAAAGATCGGAAACGCTACGCTCGAAGTTGTAGACGAGTATGTTTACCTAGGACAAACTGTCCAGCTAGGTAGGTCCAACTTCGAGAAAGAGGTCAATCGTCGAATCCGACTCGGCTGGGCAGCGTTCGGGAAGCTACGCAATATCTTCTCGTCCCACATACCACAGTGTCTCAAGACGAAAGTCTTTGACCAGTGCGTGTTGCCAGTGATGACTTATGGCACTGAAACGTGGTCGCTCACAATGGGCCTTATCATAAGGCTAAAAGTCACCCAAAGAGCAATGATGAAGGCTATGGATCACCAAAATGGATCACAAGTGACGTAAGACAGCAAAAAGTAGTCGGTTTTTTTTTTAATTCTGGCATCTCGCAGCTGACCACTAAGGTCCTGGCTGGTTAACCGAACTTTCCTGTGGCTGCCTTTAGCTACTACACTAAAAGTCTCCATCCAGGGGCATAAACTATTCTAAATTAAAATTAGGCGAACGCTCGCTAACGGCACGGGCGGGGGGGGGGGGGGGGCGCGGATGCTGGGTCCATAAGGGAGTATAGGGGGGTATTTATAAATACATTTTTGAGAAAAAATATATCAAAAACGTTGTTTAATGCAAGATTAGTCATTATCACAAAAACTGGATTTATTTATTTTTCCTGGGACCAATTTTTTTTTTTTAATTTTTTTATAGTTCATGTGTATGCTACAGTACCACTAGACCAACTCACATTCCTAGGCAGCACTTGGTCCAAACCTAGGCAATCTCCTTTTGTTGATTTTGCGTATATTTTCGTAATGCAAAATGAAAGTATTTTGATCTTTATGAACATAAAATCGAGATGTACCAGGACTTGTTGACGTCACAGAAGCAATGTGAGGAAAATACTCGATTATGAATCGATTTTTATGTTCAATCATAGTTGGATCGAACGAAGAATCTAAATGTATTATGAGGTTAGGATTTTTAATTTCAATAAAAACATGAGTAAATATTATAAAAAAATATTGACTTAAGGAAGGTTATTCGGTTCTTTACGTAAGTATAACGTTTTTGAACGTTTTTTACAGAATTTAATAGCACAGCTAGGCATTTACACGGAGCGCCGCGCGCCCTTATAACGATTAACGAAATGCGTTAGAATCGATTTGAAAGTAGTTTTTATGAACGTACACGAACATTTTGTTGTTGTTCATATACAAAGGGGAAGTGTTCGTAAGGCTTCTCCAGTCATTATATACTCAAAGTATTTTAAGTAATATATATAGTAAGTAATAAACAATAAGAAAAATAATAACAAATAACTCAATAATAAAAAAGTATCAAAGTCGTTTATTCGTAGCTACAATACAGTGTAGTGAACACGTGACACCGAGCGAGTCGTCGCCGTGCTTCAATATACCTAATCTGTGAGAACGCAATTTTGTGATAGGGCTCTTAAGGGGAAGACACTTGATTCACGTCATTCTTATTTCGAGTCATTTGACATTTTTAATTTTTCATTCATTTTAAATCATAACATGTCAAATTCCTCGAAAATAGTTGTCATTGGGGTCATGAGGAGTCATTTGGTTGCAAATGACTTCAACCTACATCCCCTTAACGGATTGCCGACATATAACCAATAACTCTATATACCAATATACGTTTAATATAGTTTTATCAAGGAAGTGAAATCTAGAACGACTCAAAATAGAAAGTTAGGTAGTTGAATTTCATAAACTTAATTATTTTGCACTGACTACCAAAAGAGTACACGTCATGTAAAACGACTTAATTACTTTTTAAATGAGTACCGTACATATGTATATGCAAGACATCTACCTAAATGTAATAGAAAGTTTTAAAACCGGAAAGACTGTTATAAGCATTTTTTTATATATTTTTTTTAATGCGCTTATTGGCAATAATCTACTTGTATCAGCAACTGAGAGTATATGCATACATATATACCTACAGATTTTTTAAATTATTTATTTTGCTAACTGCATACAAACATATATAATCATGTCTTTTTCTCATAGAGGTTGGCAGAAGCTACAGAGTAGTAACCTGCTGTAAAAAAAATTACAACATCGAAAATAAAAGTTTTCATAAAAATATTGCCGTCGGTCAGTGCTCTACATTGCAATCAGGCTACATAGAGCTAACCTCGTTGTCTGTGGAATACTGACTCTATGACTCTATGCTGTAACTTCGTAACGTATTCGGCTCTACATTTTCCTTTTTGTTTACAAGCTTTTATTTTTATTGCTCTGCGATTTAGCTGTGCTATTTCAATTTTTTGTTGTACATTTATAATTTTCATGACTTCAGGTTTTTAGAACAAACCAAATTGAATGTGACTTTTCATTTTCATTATTAACATACAAAAACGTTGGTTTGGTCGCAAGTTCTACTGCAGAACTGTAGGTTCTGGGTTCGATTCCCAGGTCAGCAATGTGTTATTGAGTTTTTCTATTAGGACTTTTTCAGTACCACGCAGGAGTCTGGATTTGTGCCCGGTTGATGGCAATAAGCTTGCCCATTACATGGGACTAGGTTACAGGAAGAAAGGTGACAGTTATGTAAATAATTCATATATTTGTGAAATGCCTTTTTTATAATAATATATCTTTGGTCTAGTGTTGCAAGCGCTTCTTCTGGGTATGAGGTCCTGGGCTGGTTTCCCATACAGACCGGAGTCTGTATTTGTGCCCGGTTGATTTTGATTTTACTGTTGACATTATAAAATTTGATGTTATTTGCTTATGTAATTTACTTGAAATTCTTGTTATTGACTTGAAATTAATTATTCAATCATTACTACTCACATTTGCACGCCATAGCATATGGCAAACATGTCAAAACCTGTATTTCTTTTCTTTATGATATCCTGCATGCACGTTTTTATTCTTGTATGTGTACACATGTTTTGCAAATAAATATATCTTGAATCTTGATAACAAAAGTAGGTCCTGTATGACCATTCAGGATTACAGGCATTATGTTATATTAGACAAAAACACAAACCTTTTTACATTTAAGTTGGCCGAAAGTAAAGAACTCCATAAGCTACATTATTATCCTTGTACTCATTTTCATTACTATGTACTTTTTAAAGGTCAATTTTGACAACTGTGAATTTGCACTTTTGACCCTGCAGTGTGATCATAATAGGTATGTGATATCCGCCTAAAAGCCAACTCCCACGGTGCGCCATATCGCGCACGCGCACCAGCCCGCACGAGGACGCACCGCCACGCACGCGTTCAACGCGCGTCTGCGCTACCACGCACGCTAGGTTTCCCACGGTGCGTCGTGCGCGTGCGTCCGCGATATGGCGCACCGTGGGAGTTGGCTTTAATAACTGTATGTTAGGATTTTCATCATACAACATACAACTATTTTCTTAATGTCCTTCGGCAAACTTCGTGTTTCGTCTGTCGTCGGATTTCTATCAGTTGCGCTTTGCATTTGGTGCAGACCGGACGCTCTCAATCGACTTGGAAGTATATAGAGTTGTTAATACTCTTTTTACTTAAGGGCGGCCAACCCGTCATACTTTTCATACAAACGCTCGTACGTGATTATGGCGTAGTAACACATCTTTCTTTGAAATTTTTAATGTAATATGTATCTTGTGCACTATATCTAGGTTTCTATGAGAACAAAAATAAAATAAATTAGAAACAAATTCAGTATAAGCCTCAAAAAATCGGCTTTTATGCAAAAATTTTACCTGAACTTTGGCCGGTCATAATGTACTCATAAAATTGGAAAAGTAAAGAAAACATCTTCATAGAAACCTTGCACTTGTAATGAAGATTCTAAATGACAAACATTTATTTCACAAACTTGTAAGGCTTACTCAAAAACACGTATGGCCTGAAACAAATCTTTACACACTATTCTTCGTACAATATTATCGCGTTCTCACTTGCTCGTTAGCAGTTCTCACTTGCGCTCGATGAAACAGCATGCTTTTCGACCATGCTCGCGTTGCCGATAGACGGACCGGGAATGGCCCTCTTAATGTAAATAAAAATGTAATTTACTGATATAAATCCGACGACTCACGAAACACGAAGTTTCCCGAGGTACTGGTATCGGTTGTACTGTACATAAACTCATAATCGAAATAACTTTCGATGATGGTAGGCTAAAACTACAGAACGCCACCTGCTACGATCCTTTCATACTTCTTTTAAAGTGAAAACTTTTTTAACGGCGCGGCGTTGTGCACTTTTTTTGGGATGGGTAAAAAATGTTAAACTTGCGTCAGAACGTAACCGTCAGATCCCTTGCCTAGCAACCGACAAAGTAAATATCAAAATAAATAGTCTTTGATATTACGTAAAGATTGCGAGGTAAGAAATTTCACCCATATTGATGGGTAAGAAAAAGCATCAAAACATACCTACATCATGAAATTAGTTTAAATAAATTGTTTATTTTTGTTAGACTTTATTTTGAAAATAAATAAATATACTACTACTACTAATGAATATTGTATTTAACAACATACATTTTATTATAGTAGATATACACTGATAAATAAAGCGATTCGTGCGAAATTATTCCCTAACCATTCCAAAATATTCAAAAATGCACAACGTTAAACGTAACGTACGTTAACATTCAAGTTGTTTTTTTCATCGATAAATCGTTATAAATCCTCTCAAAAACCGATACACTCGCTTAATACCGTCGAATGTCAAATAAATAAAATATAAAGACTCCGTTGACACTCGTATGACATTTGACTGATCCCGCGGATAGTGCAAAAAGCACGGATTATCCTAGTTGAGCCGAACAAGTGTGGGATATACAAGTTTTGATGCCGTTGTCTATGTATATGTTAGTGTAGAAGGTAGACAATAGAGATTTGATGTTTATTTATGGGTAATACAGTTCAGGTTGTATTGTTTTTGTGGGCTTCTGTTCAACACCAGAATCGAGGTCAAAGTACTTGAATGCATTTTTTGTGTTCTGTAATTTTGCGGATAAGGATTGATTTACTTAAACCAGGTCCATGTTTTTTTTGTTACGTGAATGCAATTTTCTTAATCTACATAAATAAAAATTAAATGCGGTTCGTTGGTAAGCGCATCACTTGAGAACGGCTGGACCGATTTGGAGATTGATTGTTTTAAAATGTTCGTAATAGTCCGGGAATTCCCTCGAAAATTTTCAAATTTGGGAAAAACTGTACGACAAAAATCCAATAGAAAAATGGTTTTTCTAACGGAGTTTTGTATGAAATCACACTAAGGACAGGAAAAGTTAAAAATAAAATAAAGTCTCTCTTGAGTTTTTGTTCTCTTTCATTCCTAACTTTATTAAGCCTGATCTACAAGGTTCGTTTGAATTACCTATGGCATACCATTAATTGATTGCTTCAATTTTATTGTATGCAAGCACGTGGTGAGTTTGAGTTTCTATTCCACTTACCTAGATAGTTATAGTATGTTCTGGACGCAGTACAAATCCCAAGACTCGGGAGCGCCCCTTCGCTTCAATTGAATTTAATTAATCAATTACACTAACAATTCAATTAATTCTAACTATCAAGTTGACACCACGTTGTACAATTACTTTGTTTTTAAATTAATTTGTTTCATGATGTCACCCTTATGGAAAATTACTTAACTGTTTTTTGAGAATCTCCCATAGGATGAGTCATAATCTTCGTCATTTCAGCCGAAAGACATCCACTGCTGGCCATAGGTCTCCCCCAAGCACTGCCACTTTGACCGATTCTGTGCTTCCATCTGGATCCAGTGGATTCCTGCAGCCTTCACAAGGTCATCGGTCCACCTACGTCTTCTGGTACGCGGTCGCCACTCCAGAACCTTTCGGCACTATCGTCCATCTGTTCTCAGAGCAATGTGCCCTGCCCAGTGCCATTTAAGTTCGGCAATTCTTCGGGCTACGATGAGTACAGACATGAAAACTGATAGTGCAGTGGCTTATCAAAAAAATATAAAGAAAGAAAAATGCGTTTATTGGCATTAAATCAGAAAAATACACCATATAACTAAAACAGAAAACAGAGATTATAATGCCAAAAGGGCCTCAGCTCAGCATAATGTCAGATGGCAACACAAAGTGTACCACCTGGCGCTGATTTTCAGCTGCAACCCACGAGTGCCATACGCTTGAGTATGAAAGTTCTTTTTACTTTAGGTTTTGGTTTGGATTTCCTTACCAAACAAATATTATTGAAATTGTTAGAGGTCTTGGTTTTTTGTGTACCCTTTGTAAAAGATTTTGCATTGTGATGCTAGTGGTTTTTAATGTTTGTTTAATATCAAGCGTTTTTCCTACGAAACTTTGGTTCAAAAAGCTTATCTAATGTAAAGAATTTTTCCTATCAAGTTTCTCTTAGTCTGTTCTCTTCATGGTCTTCACATGATCTGAACAAGATTATGTCTGGACCATAAAAGAGACTGTGACCTCTAAGTTTGCTTCAGTCTTTCTGCTCAGAGTAGTCCGATAAGAAACGCCAACCTCATCTTGTAAAATATGATTTACGTGTAAAATCATTTATCATTTAACCGAACGTTATTACTGTTAACATAATACTGTATCTTCGTTCTACTTTTTAAGTTTTTCCAGATTGGAACATTGATATACCAAAAAAGCTGTAGTAAACATGAGCATCAAACATGAACCGTAGTCTACCTGCACTTCTTGATATGAAAGTAACCAACTTTAGAATACAATATGGCGCGTTTTGTTCGCCACACTCTAACTACGTGGAGCTGCGACCTGAGATGTCACTGCTGCATGTTACTATGATTTGGAAAGTCTGGAAGAGACTTTGTTTTTATTTGAATTTAACGGACTATTATAATCACCCCATAAGTTACATAGATCATTGCATCCAGAAAAATAATTGTTTAAAACAAAATCTAGTTATTTCACCGGAAACTCTTCAAATCAGAATTTCAGAATAGGTTTGGATGTTTTTACAGTGTAACAACTTCACAATAGTTTTGCTACTTACTACCTAAAGGTTTGACTTTCGATTACATAAGGACTAGCATCTAATTACCGATGGTCATTTCTTATGCACTGTTTTCCAAGCCAAGAACTTTTAACAAAATAAAACACAATAACATTCTGTCTGACCTATTTAATTGAAGACGCCACGCTTAACAGTATCTACCACATCTAATTTTAACCGTTAACTGTGCTTAGTCTCTCTACAAAAACCACGCTCTTACGCCATCCAGTTCCACTCTACATCCCATACAAAGAAACCCTGCGTCTCCAGCAGAAATATGAAATTTCGCCGTTTCGACATCTCTTGAAATGGCAGCTGTGATATTTTCAGTGCAAATGTGACTCGAACTGACGGCGAGCTATGATGTGGGGAAAATTGGGCTTTATTTACACTTTATATGACATTCAATTGTATGGAAGCTTCCAGTTAAAGTAAATAGTTATTTAGATTTTTGTGAAATGCCATTTTGATAATCTGCTATAGCCTCTTTGGTCTAGTGTCGCAAGCGCTACTGGTGAGCACAAGGTCCTGGGCTCGATTACCAGGTAGCCCGGAGTCTGGATTTGTGGCCGGTTGATGGCAATAGGCTCGCCCCCTATTACATGGGACTTAAAAATAACTGGCGAAACGTGGGTGTACCAGATATATCTCTGAATAAGTCTTCGGGGTTAACTGGCGTGCATGTTATGCTATAGAAAGGTTTTAGTACAAAGACAATTAAGGTGAAACAATTTGATATTTTTTCCATACAAATTTCGGAAGGGTTTTACTCCACTGTTTAACATTGTACATTCAAAGTTTACCATGATATCGTTAGGTCTCATTATTAATTTTGTCTGTACGGAAGCAGAATAATAAAATAAAAAGCCTTTAAAAAGTTATAAGCCAACAAAGATTCGTTTTTCTTGCTAATTTTAACGCAACTTTGGGCGTAAATAAGTAATACAAGAAGTGTGAAATCTCGAAAACAAAATCCGTACCGACACAGAAAAATTATCGAAGATTTCAATAAATTTTATTTGTAATTCATTTATGCAGTGGTTTTTTCGGAAAAACCTTTTTTCCAAAGGCCTTTTTGTAATTTTTGACGCGCTCGTTTTACTAAAATTGGTCGGTACGGTGTTTCTGTGCGTGCGAACTATACGTTGTCCATGTAGACCAGCTTCTAACTGCTCATCACTGATACTATCTCTGTCGGACACGATGCCAGGTGAGACAGCGTGGTTTTTGGCCATGCCCACCATTGAGTTCGAGCCCGCGACTAGTTCCACCTTAATAATGAGTTTTGATAACCATGTAGGCTTTCTACGTGATGACAATTTACTTCACTGTAAATCGGCGGTGTTTTGGTCTAACAAAAAAATACTCAGTACTTACTTGCCTGATTAATCCCCTTAAACTTTTCCCTGAGTCAGGGTTTATTGTATATCCAATTGACACTGCAATACGTAATTTTGCCTTTTATAGCTAATTCGTACAACTGTCATAGAATTACAGTGTTGTGATTTGAATATACAGATTATTTAAATTGTTAGTCAATTTGAGAAAAAAAAAAAATCCCAAAGGGTCGCGCCACACCTGCCGAACGTACGGCGCGGAAGGTTCGGCTGAATACGCTCCTAATGTTTTTCAAGTTACCTATGACACATCAGCCGAACGTTACGTCGCGTTCATGAGCAAGCGTCACATGACACGACGGAACGTTCCGCGCCGAGCGTTCTGCAGGCGTGCCGCTACACTAAGGTTAGTAATTTAGCATTACCAAGTTACGATTGGTAACTAAAACGTAAAGTTTTTAACCAACTTCAAAAAAAGAAGGAGATTCTCAAATCGGTTCTTTATTTTTTTTTATCAACCGATTTTTTAAGATAGAAACGCGACATATAGGTACCTATATTACGTATTTACTACAAATCTCAAACATTTTAAACATAAACTTCACTCTAATCAGACAACAATTAAAACATTAACTCAAAATCAGCCATCAAACTTGAAGTGAGCATCAAACAGAGCAGCTATAACTTAGTGTATCAACTAAAGTTATCAACTTAATCACTTCCACTTCCCAAGGTTACGCGTCAAAGGTGAAACGGTTCAATCTAGACTGAAACACGACCCTATCAAACTGGCTGGATAGACTGAGAGTTAGGTGCGACTCACACATACAGTCAATGAAATAATTGAACATACTTACAACTTTGGCGTCATAAAAATGAAGCGTCATTGACGTAGCGACACAACTGTCAAAACTACGAGACGGAAATTCTGCGTGCTCATTTTTTCTATGAAAATTATGCTTCGTAATTTTGGCTTGAAATTATGACAATTTGTAAATAATTGTTGGCGTAGATTCTCCGAACAATTCAATAATTAACATGTTAAGTGCCGGGAGCCCTCCAGGAGGGTTCACCTAGTCGCATTTGGGATGCCGGGAGCCCTCGTGTAGGGCTTTAAATGTAGGTTTTTCTTAGCGAATACAGCATTATAAACCGTAAAAATAAAATCTGATGTACATTTTAGCAAGATTGATTAGTATAGGCGTTGGTTTTAAAATCCAAGCATTATATTATTTTATTTTTTGTTCACGGTTACAAATAGTCACAAAAAAATTTAAAGGTTGGAAACTACGTATAACGGCAAGACCCCCCGGAAAACACTATTTTACTTCGTTTTACGTTTGTTTTATAACACGGTTATAAACCGAATGCCGTTGACAGTCCGCGTTGGTTGACTTTAGTGTAAACGTAATGCCGGCAACCCTCCCGGAGGGTTCACTTCGAATATGTATGGCGGCATGGAGTATATTATGAGTTCTATGAAAATGGGTGTAGTTGAAAGTGTTCAAAAATAGACAAGTGATCAAGACAGTTGACAAGTAACAACGTTTTTTGTAAAGTTCAATAATGGCGCGCGGTAGTTAGTCCTCGGCTTGTTGTCAGAACGTTGCACGTGTGAGTTGCGTTAAATTCGCAAATGGTGGGTAATATCTGCGACTGTCGCCAAAATCGGTGGCAATGTATCAGTGTTATGACCGTTCAATACTAATTTGCGACACTCCACAGAAAACGACTTTTCTGTGGTTCCATTGTCGTTGGGAAGTGATTCGTGTGTGTCAAGCTTTATCCAGACAGAGTATAGAGCCGTGGACTGGAGTAACATTCGATTAAGGCGCTTTGCGACGCCTCTTTGAGCTATATGAACGTAGATAGAAAGATAGAACGTAGGTGAAAGAAATTGTCGAAGTATTGGGTACTGGATTTTGGGCATTTGGTTGTCTCTATTGAACTCCCCTACTTTTTTTTTTTAGATGTGAAATCCTCTTTAGCGGCGTTGTGCACTTTTTTGGGATGCGTCACGTGACCTGATCGAAAATTCATAAGACGGAGGGAGAGTAGGATTGACAGCGCACTTTGTTTTTTTGGAGCTACAGCTTTCATTCTTGTACTGTCAGCAAGTCACATAAATTCCTGACATTTTCGTTAGATGGCGTTACTTAGTTTTCACTTCCATCGGCAGTCTGCAAAGACTGCCCCGCATCTTTTTTTTTCTTTTTCTTTTTTGTTTATAGAGGGTTTGATCAATATGACCACGTCACCCTCATAAGGGCATTCTATAACTATCTACGCTTAATACCAAAGTTTACAATTTTGTACAATTTTTTGACTGTCCTGGACAAGGGAGCAGCTAAGATACTGTTATACATACCAACATTTATAGAATTAAAACCGTTTTCTATGAGATAGTTACTTCTCTCAACCTCGTTCCGGACACACTCCCCTACTTTTATTGCATGAGTTTTGTGCTACTGCTGAACATGAGGCCCTGCGTTCGATTCCCAGGTCGGGCAAAGTGTTTGTGGGTTTTTCTATCTGAAATTTCTCAGTAGCAGCCTGAACTCTGGGTTTGTGCCCGGTTGATGGCAATAAGCTCACCCACTATCCATGGGGCTTAAATATAAAAGGCGAAATGTGGGTGTACAGTAGGTACACTTCTACCGAACCCCTTGGGGATTCCGGAGTGTTATGTTATATTTTATTTTATGAATAAGAGAAAGGTTACTGTCGAATTATAAACTTACTAGCTTCTTTAAGTTCTTGGCTCTTCTCCATAGGAAACGACCAGTTGGAACCGTGCACCTAGCTTCTGACGTTTCATAAATTCCCATGTAGGTTTATAGGAAATAAAATATTTTGAATTTTACGCCACGCGATAAGGTTTTCACCATCATTTAAATCATTTATTCCGAAAGGTTTCTGTGTATAATACATTAACATTTAACTTAGAAGCACAAAATCTCGATGTTTTGACATGTTGCCACATCAATACATTGCACCCGTGCGAAGCAGGGGCGGGACGCTAGTAAGTTATAAATAAAAAATATTACGTGTGCAAAAATCCAGATAATTTTCTCTAGGTAAGCGATGTCATGTAGATATTTTTGTTTCGTGCGGGAATCGACCTCACGACCCTGTCAGGCTGTCAAAACCAATTCATATCATGACATACCGACCTTGATTCTGATAAATATCTAGTTCTGATATTATTTGCGCCTTGCCTCTATTTTGTGCGATGGTTACATAATAATATATGTTATGTCACATCTCAAATAAATATTTGGTATGTGTCTTTCAGATATTGTTGATATACGAGCAGTGGTGGCCCAGTGGTAACGGCCCCGACTAACAAGTTGTAGGTCGTGGGTTCGAACCCAGGCAGGCGCTTTACTTTGTGTAAAATAATATCATCACCACTGCTCACAAAACGGTGAAGGAAAACATCTTGGGGAAACCGGCATGTCCTAGAATCAAAAATTCTTAAAAGACATGTGACATCCACCAACCCGCACTGGGCCCGCGTGGTGGATTAAGGCCCACCCCCTCTCACAGAGAGGAGGCGTGTGTCCCAGCAGTGGATTAAGTTATGGATGTCTTTCAGATCATTAATATCATAATTCTCCTGCCCTTATCCCAATTTCATTTGGGATCGGCAAAACATGTCTCTTTCTTCCATACTTCTCTATTAGTCACCATCTCGATAGTCACTCCCTTTCCAGTCATATGGTTTTTCACACAGTCCATCCATCCTTTCTATGGTCTGCCCTTACTACTCATATTTATTTATTTAATACTTCAAGCACACAAATGTACAGAGGCGGACTTAATACCATAGGCATTTTCTACCAGTCAACCTTTGGGTGGTGCAGAGACAAACAGTGGTAGGTGCGGTAGCGAGAATTGAGGAATAAGTATATTTACTTAAATTTAAAAAACTATAAATATAATATATACACGTAATTATAACATATAACCATTTCAGATCAATAGGCGGATCCTTACTGGAGGAGCTCGTGGCTAAATAATCTTACCCATTCATATCAGTTCTAAATAATTTCTACAAACCGTCGCTTATCCTTCTAGTGTTAAAATACGATAGACAATGTATATTTAGTAACCTAATCCGCTTAACTGTCTCCCTTATCGCGCTGATAAGGATCCTAGTCGAGGTGAACCGAGCAGTTATCCTATATAAGTGAGGTTGTCCGGCGATGTTGCACACACTGCGTTCTGCGCTTGAAGTGGCAACACGTCGTGTCCGGGTTTGCAACAAGTCAATCATCATCCTAAGGATACCTCGTTGTGAGGTGAATCTCGTGTTCTCGTGCTCTTTAAGAACAGTTACCGCCTGGCCACGGGACATTCGCTGCAGCCAAAATTCGCGCGGTGCGAACGGCGAAGCGTCTTGAGACTAAAACAAATGTATAGAAATGTACTAATCACGCACCGCAAGACGCACCGCGCCGCTTGCGCCGCCGTTCGCGTCGCTCGTTCCGTGGCTAGGCGGTTAAGCGGATTAGGTTACTAAATATATTTCGTCTTCTATTGTATTTTATAATGGATTTCCGCAAAGTCACCTTCTAATGTTGTTTCTAGCAAGCAAACAGACAAACTAACTCACTAACCTCTACTTACAGCGACCAAAACTGCTCATCGCTGTCTTAAGTCAAATAACTACGTTCAGACTTACCTCATTAGTATTCAGACAAATGCAACCTAATCATGACTAAGACTAGTCTTAGTTGGTATGTGACTAAACTGTACTAAGTATATTTTAGTTTGTTGTATGTTCAGAACTCATTAGGTATCTGCGAAGCCTTTTTCCAACTATGTTGGGGTCGGCTTTCAGTCTAACCGGATTCAGCTGAATACCAGTATTTTACATGGAGCGAATTTTTTTGTTGTTTTAAATTGACACACTACGCCAATTTTCCGCTATAAAGACATTTCATACAACTGTCGACTGCTACGATCCTTACTTACTCCTCCTTGCTTCGTTTACGTTCATAAATCTGGTCAAACTTGCACGCTGGTTGTGAGTACTACGCACCTAACCTTTTTGAAGAACATCACCAATAAAACGTCCTTCTAGGGCGTCCGTCCCCTCCCGGCATTTACACTCACATCTCAAATTCAAATTATTTTTTTAATAAAATAATAAAAAGCTATTTAAACCAATGCATGATTGTAGCTACTGCTGTAACAAAATACATTTGAAAAAAAAAAAACACTATATATTGAAGGTATATAATGTCATCTACCTTTAAAATACATTTTGTTAATCGCCTTTCACTTCCCATAGTGTGTTACTATTTCTTAAGTTTTCCGGGGTATAGTACAATCAGGACATATCATTAACATCACAAACCCAGTTTCACAAACAGCGAATCTCTCCATCTGAACTATAATATAAGGCTGACTCATCACGATGTCAGGCGACGCATAAAGTTACCCGGATTTCTGCTAACTTTGCCCGAATATATGCAGCGGGTATTAGCATTGATTAATATACAACACAACTACTAGTGCAGTCCCAGATTGTTAGGGAACTGATTTCGGTGTGATATTTGAACTTGGTTTTACAGATATGATAGACAATCAATCTTCCTAGCCTTTTTCCCAACTATCTTGGGGTCGGCTTCCAGTCTAACCGGATGTAGCTGAGTACCAGTATTTTACATGGAGCGACTGCCTATCTGACCTCCACAACCCAGTAACTGGGTAATACGATACTCCTTGGTAAGACTGGTGTCAGACTTTTCGGGCTTCTGACGACTCGTAACGACTGTCAAAGATCCACAAATGACAGCCGGGACCAACGGCTTAACGTGCTTTCCGAGGCACGGAGGAGTCTCGGTATGTCAAGATGGTCACCCATCCACTGACCAACCCCGGCAAGCGTAGCTTAACCTGATGGATCGACCCGTGCGGCTTGTTATTACTTAGCCACGAGCTCCCCCATCCTTACAGATATGATAGACATATAATAATATTTTTTTTCGTGTAAATAGTGACTAACCTGTTTTAACTTAACCCGGTATTCGCTTGGGTAGTATAATAAATTAGAAATAATTAGAATAAATATTGATGGGTCAGAAAAAATCTTCAAATAGCATAACTCTAAGTCGAATTTCGTGTGTGTGACCACTTCGTTCTTTTAACTAACAAAAAACAAAAAACCCGACTGCAAAAACACATAACTGAATAGAGAAAAACAAGCATTATAATCTATAGAATTTTGGTATCGCAGGCGGGGACAAACTAATAACCGGAAATATGGTGTAAGTTTCGTTTATACCCGCCTGCGATACCAAAATTCTATAGATTATAATGCTTATTTTTCTCTTTTCAGTTATGTGTTTTTGCAGTCGGGTTTTTGTTTTTTGAATAATTTTCTTATATAAATATTATTTATAGCCTATGACACCCCACAATTAAGACGAATCTAACGACACCTCATATGTTAAAATCCATCAAGCCGTTTAGGCTACAGAGCGTGCCAAAGAAATAGACATACATACCTACATACAAACATACATACATACTCTCGAAAAACATTACCCTCCTTCTGGGGCAGTCGGGTAAAAAGGGCATTAAAATCTAATGGAATTTCGCAGGGTATATATTGGCGCATCCCCCTTCTACAAATAAATCCTCCAGAGTAAATTCTCAAGTCCAATGTACACAGCGGGTTCAAACTATAGCACAGAAATCTTGATGTTTTGTTAAGTCGTAAAAACATATCATTACCTCAAGTAAGTCATTTGTTTTCCATTAAAACAAGTGCAAACCTTATAAGTCGTATAGAAGATTATATGGCTTATTTAATATACGATAGGCTAGAGCCCATCTAATAAATTAACTTGTAAGTACTAAACAACGACCAGACCGAAACTAAGCGATCGATACAAAGTAAATCGAATATTGTACTTAGGTAATGACATTTTGATGACAGCGGAGAAGTGCGTCGTTTGTTCTTTTACGGTTAATATTGTAGTAACGAGAAAAAATAACAGCAACACTACATTTTTGTTTGGCAACGTAAAAGAAAGTACCGAGCGTGAATATTAATTCCTTATAAGTCCGTTATTACCAAATAAAACGAGTTAATAACTGATTGGTCAAATCGGAAGACACTTAGTCCTAAGACACTGGTTGATGGTTTTCCTTTAATTTAATTTATCATGTTTGTTAGAGAGATTTGACCCCTATGATTGACTCCATCGATTGACCCCATAAAAATACAGGGTGTTATTTTTTCGGATTTTAGCCAGTGCGATTCCCCAGTGTGGAAAGCAAATTTTCGAAAATCTTTGAATGCAGATTTGTTTCTTTTTAAAAATAAAGGAATGTTTCCTTTGAGTAAAATTTGGTATTTTCTGTATTTAGAGTACTTTCCCGCCAGGTGAGGTTCAAAAATTTCACCCTGTATATTTATACAAATATTGCTCGTTTAATAGTATAGAATTCGTCAAGTTGTTTTTTCAGCTCATTTTTGTACATGCAGACTCGTCAACTTTCAATTTTGTTTTAATTCTTCAAAGCACTCAATGGTTCACTTGGTCAAGCCTATGAATGTATCTAACTCGTCAAGTTTATGAAAAATACTGATTCGTCAATTGTTTTTAAAGTGTGAATGGATTTTGTAAAAGATGAAATCAAATCAAATCAAAATATTATATTTCAAATAAACCTACATGGACACTTATGAAACATCAGAAGCTGTCGAGATGAAGTCGGCAAGAAACTCCACGGTTTCTCTTTTCTTTTAAATAGCTTTTACAATGATTTCACAATTACAGTGTAACAGGGTAGGTCTGTCAACAAGTACCAGGTACTAAAACAAGACAGGCTTACAGAAGGCAGTGCACAATGAGATAACGACTGACATATGTAAAGAAAAGGATATAATAAGTCAACTATATACAAATAAAGGGAAAAGCGCTGCATTATCCGAGAAAAATATGAATTTTGTAGATCGAAACTGTTCCAGAATATATTGAAACAGACCAAGAATCTCGATATTTCCATCATACTCGAAACTCGAGTTCGTCTTGCGAATATATAGTGAGCTGCAAATATTTTAATATCACAATTCTTCCACAAAATTTGCAGCAAATACTGTGGCTACGATGGTACAGTTTTATTATAAGAAGAAACGAATAAGCTGTTTTAAAATAAGTTAGAAAGTAAAGAGGAATTCTCTTAAACCACTTTTAAAGAATAAACAAGTAATTTTCTACTTCAAGTACCTACAGTTTAAGAACGCTTCTTAATCCTGGTTGTTTCTTAGAAAATGTTTCCTTTTTTCTTATGTTAAAGGTTTAGTTAATTTTTCTGCGAGCAGTAGCGATTTTACTGAACCGTGAGTGCACTTAAAATCCTTACAATTACTTTATTATTTCATTCATAATTCGTACAAACCTGCCTTATTAATGACATGTTTTAATTATAAATTCGACAGGAAGTGTACAAGGCTTACAGATCTAACTGCTGTTAAGGCGGGTCCACACCAGCGCACGCGCACGAACTGTGCAAGCTCGGCGCCTCGAATAGCTATGGACGTATCATATTCTACGCGCGCGCGCATGTTGCAAACAGTTCGCGTGCAAGGATACACACCTGCGCAATTAAACTGATTGCATTAAGGCTTGTGCAGACCAGCGCGACTTGTCGCACGACGCGACTCGAACAGTACAATTTCTAAGAAAACTTCACAGTATAACAATACCCGGTGTTGCGTCGCGTGTCGCGTCACGCTAGTCTGCACAAAGCTTTAACTTAATTAACCCGCGCTAACGGCTCGCGAACATGTCCAAAGGTGTCCAACTGTCCATACTATGTTGCTAAGATGCAGGCGAATCGTACTGTTCTAGTCCGCGAGAGGACATTAAACTTGCACGCGAACTACTCGCAAACCGCTCGCGATTATGTCCAAATGTGTCCATACTTTGTTCCTAAGATGCAAAGAAACCGCACTGTTGAGCATGGTGCGAATCCGTTTTAACAGCAGTTAGATCTGTAATGCGCTCTAATGACTTAAATTGGCGCACTCTCTCTCGCAAACCGCTGGTCATTTCGCTGAACAACAGAGCGCGCGATGTGTTCGCGATATCACAACATTGTAGCCCTAACATACGCTGTGTACACATTAAAATTGTCTATGAATTAGCTAAGTGTAGGTAGCGGATAAAAATTATATCAGTAATTTCTTATTTGCTAGCACCTTGCCTCACCTTGCATGTTGATGCTAAATTATAATACTTATGTAATTAAATTATCCTGTTATTATATTTTGGCCATATGGATTCAGCAAAGGACAAACTAACTAGTATATGTCCTTGATTAGATAATAGTTATTTGTTATACAAGAGTGCAAAGTTGCTTTTTAACCGCGTGTTCAATTTTGATGACCGAGCAAGCGAAGGATTCTAAAATTGAATCACGAGCGCAGCGAGTGATTCAAAATTAGAAGCCTGAGCGTTAGCGAGGGAATCAAAAGAGCACGAGGTGAAAAATCTTTGCACTCGAGTGCAACACGTAACTTTTCATTCCACCTCAGCGAGGAAATGACTAAATGCAAAAAAAAAAACGTTTACAATCACAAGATAGGTACACTTTTATTTCAGTTTAGGTATTAATTACTACATTATAACAGGTAAGTATTACAGAATAATCTTTAAATTATAACAAAATAATACTAAGGTATAATTAAGAAAATTTTAAAGTAACGTTGCTACAGTTATTTAAATTGAGTGTAATATTTTTGTTTGGTACTGTAATATTGGTGTTAGTCACTTGTGTACTGTTTTTCGGTAAACTATCTGTCATACTTAATAGTTGTACCGATTCATCGGATTCCCTTGGCGTGAATGTTGGAGAGAGAGGGAGATGGTTAGGTGTTTCATAACGGCTTATTTTTGATGTAGAAGGGCCAGTCCAAGGATCCGATTGAGGCTCTTTCAGTGTAATGGCTCCTACGATGCCTTCACATATTTTAGACTTATTTTGGATGGAATCCTCTATGTATCCCTCTACAACTGCATTGGACTTCCAGCCTCCGTGGCGCTTAAGGGACAGGAGATCAGCTCCGGAATCAGCCAAAAGTGTGGCTGAAGTTCGTCGGAAACAATGACCCGTGTACAACAGGGGTTCTGGAAGTTCAAGAAATGTTGCTATTTCTCGTGGGATACTGCCAATTTTATTAGTACCCATAGGCTGTCTAACACACTTTCCATTGCGATACTGTAGAAAAAATCGATTGATTGGAGTGTTAGGCGGGCGTAAGGCTTGATATTTCTCAACAATCGTTACGTATTCCTTGCGAATGACGAAGTTGCGGTCTCTTTTTGTCTTTGTATTAGGTAAATTAATTAATAGTAAGTCATCTGAATGTTTCTCAATGTTTTTGACATTAAGTTGTGTTAGTTCATTAGTTCGACATGCTCCGTTTATTCCAATAATAAGAACAACCTGTAACGTAAAGAGTATTGTAGTAGATAAATGAATAAAATTGATATGAACGCATAATTATGCCTATCAACATCTACTAAGTATACTATTTAATTGAGATTAATATACTTAAGTAGATACTGAATGTGCAACTGACTTACTTTTGCCGCCAAATATACGGAATCGGGTGCTTCGTTAAGAAACTTTTCAATATCAGATACTGTGAAAACCTTCGATTTTTTTGGTTGATGACCAGATGAGGCTCTTTTTAAAAATGCCACTAATTTAGGATAGGTATCGATATGTTTGTCTTTTTTCATCTTTATTGTTGCTTTTAGCATCGAATACGTACTCCATAGAGTGCTTGCTTTCTTGTTCTCGGATAATTCTATAAAATATGCCAGCAAAACGTTTTCTGAGAAAGTTTTGGCTCCTTTTGCTAGTCGCCACGTGTTGAACATATCGTACTGTTTTAAATACTTCTCGCATGATTGTTGAGGGAGAAAGCTCATTTGCGCATTATTAACAGTTTCAGTCAATTCTGTTGGCGTCAAGCAAACTTCCTCGTCGCTAGAATCACTCATTTTAGTTTTTTCACTTGTTTTCAAGTTTCTTGTTTTTAATAAAAGGTTTAACAATGACGTGAAAAAATGCCGCGTAAAGAACCGCGTACAAAGCAAATTGAAAAAAGAACACCAAGAAGGTTCCGAGTCTGAGTTTTTAAAAAAATTAAAAAAAAGTTGTATGATATATTCGGCACCATAGAGGTAGCAGTAAATAGGTTTAATGTTTTTTTTAATTCACAAACTTAGTGCACACGATGTTCTAAATTCAATTTACTTTATCCTCTAGAGAATAAAAACGGCTTTTCCACTCAGATATTGAAGATTAAAAATACTCTTTCCGAGATGGTGGGATGAAAAAGTAATATTGCACGTTGCGTACATTATGTAGACTAACTTACAGCACGTGTATAATAATATGGTTTATTATTACATTAGTCTTTTACGGCTACGGCTCCGTGCACGAAAAAAAACTTCTTTTGTCAATTATTGTGTGAAATCTTGAAATAATTGAAAGATTAAGTTTGCTGACTATAAAAGTTCAGTTTTTATAGTGGTAAACCATTCGTGTCAGACACAGCACACAGAATCAACCATTATGAACTCTAAATACCATTTTTTTTTTGCAAAAAATCACGTTCTGCTATCTTTTTTCTCTCATCTCCATTTCCAAAAAGTGTTTACAATACAACCGAGTATCTACATAAATCAGCTCGCCACAAATTGCCGAGCTTCGGCACTAAACAAATTTAATGCCTCCGCCGGGACTCGAACGCGTGTACCTCCCAACTGCTGCTAACAAAATGCTTAACCTTGAATTATAAAGTTGGGATTGTTTTTGAAGTTTCAGTGTGCCCTAGAGCCGCGGTTTGTTATAACTGGTTACTATTCATTTTATATGGCAACATTGTGCAACATTATTAAATAGTACCTGAACGGCCGAGCTCTGCTCTGGCGAAAATGAAGAATGCTCATTTAATATTATATGATAGTTCATACTAATGCCATGTATAGTACATACTAATGCCATGCTGCCATGATAGTAGGTACTTACTAATTCCATGCTGCCATGTCATTATTCTAAGGTAGTTTAAAACCACTTTTTATACTAATAGATTGTATTTTACTAATAACCAAATGATCTCACATTATAATATCGATATTACAATAATCACAACTATAATATAATTTAACTATTTTGAACTATTATTTATCACGTCTTACTAGGTTGATCACTCTCTGCGAACTGACCATAGATAATACACTTAAACTGACTTAAAGAACTGACCGAGCGACCGCAAGCGTGAGGCTAGTTTCTTTTTCCCCACCATGACGCTATTTCAACGGCATGGCGGTTGGCTGTGTTGCCAATTCAAATAAATAAATTTCCAGAACATAATATTATCTATGATACTAGGTTGAGTTTGATTTCGTATTTTAGGTTAAGTTTTTATAGTATTTAGGTACATATAATTCTGAAGCCTGACTTCAGATTGTGGTTTTAATAGAGATTAGTGTTGCTTTGTTTTTTAGATTTTTTAGTTTTAGCCGTAAGTTGATTGTTCAATTTATTTGGGGTGTGTTTGCAAACCACTATTGTATTGGGGTTATCCTGTAAGGATAGTGGGTGTAATAAATAAATAAATAAAATAAATAAATAAATAATAAACAAGAAATCATGACAGTAGCCATCTTGTTCTAAACTTTGAGTGACCGAGCTCTGCTCGGGTGAAAATACGGAAAAAACGAATTTTTCTTAGTATATTGTTCTTTAATAGAATAGGATAGTAGGTAATTGAATCCAAAAATATTTCCCAAAGACTTAACTGTAATTACATAAATCCTTTCAATACTTCCAAAGTCTCTTATAATCTCAAAAAGATTCTTCCTAATTACTTTTCAACACTGATTAGCTATGATATAATTTTCAACGGAAATTCGAAAACAATTTTTTTCGCTCACAATTAAAATTAACTTTGCAAAAACTGTCAAAATTAGTTCAAAAGATGGATTGTGAATTCAATTATTTGAGATCGGGAAGCGAATCCAGGGTTTTATTTATGAAAAGGTTTCATTGGACTGAAGATAGAAGTGACAAATACGGATGCAGAATTTATTTTTGCAGTGCTAAAGTTTTGGTTTTCCTGCACCTTATTCTTGAATTGTGATTGTAGAAATTTGTTCGTTAGCTTTTTTAATCGGTAAAAATATTTGAATATAAATAAGGCAACTATAAGTCAAGTTGCTAATGGACGATCAAAGTTTTAGAAGCTAAGATAATAATTAAGAAAATAAATTCTAGAACATAAAAAGCTTACTTTCCTAATGATTACAATCATAAATCTTAAAACTATTAAAACATTTTAATTTAAGGACAATTTACGACATTTCTATGTCTGAAAATTACAAGCATGAATAACTTAGAAACATAAACTCTGAAGTACTTTCTAAACTTGTTTTTAACTATCAAACCACATTGTCACCAATTAAATCGTAATTTTCGCCATTGCAATATCTAAACCGCGCCGTAATTTCAAGTAACGAATTTATAATCCCAGTAAAAAACTTTAAAGGAATAATTAAAAGTTTATAAGGAATTAATTTATTACTAACCAGTGACGCAACTTCGGTTGTTTGTCGACTTTCTGGCTTAATTTCATTTAGATTTTGTTTTGAAATTTAATTCGGAAAGGTGTTCGCGGTAAAGTTAACTTTGAAAAATTAATAAATGCGATTTGAGAATTGAAAAACAATCTTTTGAAATATCATCTTATAAAGCTTTTATCAAACCGCTGCAGGGACTCTTTCTTTTAAGAATCTTTTACTTGTTTTGTGCCAATTTTTGAAACAAAAGTAAGTTACAATATTGTTAAGTAGGATAAACTGAGTTTAATTTAAATGGTAAAAGGACATTTTAATTAGGAGATGAGTACCTACACAATTATTTTGTTGATACTTGTTGTAAGCATTCTCAATTAACACATTTTCAGGCTGTTTGGATAATAATTAGAAATAGGTAGGTAGGTTTTCTGCTATTTTTTCTACTTCTTAATCGCAAAAACATTTACAAAACTTGTAACAATTTAAATATCTTCAACCGTTCGGGAATCAAATTCATTTCGAGCACAGAAAGTCTGAAGCATCAATGCACCATCTCTTTCTCTTGCAATGTTTCATCTCTTTCTCTGAGTATTATAAGGGTGTTTCAAATTGGGCTGTCTTCCTTGTGAACGCGAAATCTGATAGGACAGGATGCCGTCAGTGCTAAGTGCAGTATTATTATATTGGGTAAGGCTGCGGTTACAATACTAGCGGGTAGTGAAACGCTCTGCGGAGCAGATCGAATATTGTAATGTTTGTATTGTATACCGCTTATTGTAGCATGGATACAGAGATACCTACTTACTGTAAAATGTTGAAACAGCTTATAACCTGAGCCCCGCGGTTTCACCCGCATAAGTTTCGATTTTGTGGGAATATGGGGATAAAAAGAATTCTATGTCATAACCCAGGTCAAGGTCTACCCATTTACCAAATTTCATCCAAATCTGTTCAGCCGTTTTAGCGTGAATGCGTCACAAACAAACAAACTCACTTTCGCATTTATAATATTAAGTTAGGTTGACACAGACATTCCTACTTACTTTATAATGTTGTAAGACCTGATAACCTGTGTGTACAATTCAACATTTGAATTGATTGATTAGTTGCTAACTAATCATTTTAACTAATGTAATGTAACGTAGAATGGCATCTACGACAAAAATGCTGTTTAAATTATTTAACAGCTTATCAACATTTGAAATGCCTACCTCTACTGTCTAATATATACGCACCATTCAAAGTGCATCACAAAATAAGAATTACTTTTGTGCATTAAAGTGAAGTTCCCTTTGTACTCATCTGTAGCCTCACTTAAGTATTCAGCCATGTGTAAGAACATCCAGCTTCAACAAACTTTGCATCAAAACTCCTTGTTTTTCTTTCCAAAGACTAACAGCGTGGAAGAGAATAACCATAATTATATCATAGAGAACTTCCCTGCTTACCCAACGCGAGCTCAAAACTTTTTATTATGGAAGTAGGGAAGTGTTAAAAAGTTGCAACTAACCTCTTTTGAGACTCGGGTTAGATGCTTGTTATTTAAAAAAATAAGAAAACTAAAAGGCTGGCAACACAGAATCGTCTTCCCTTTAGTTAAAATGCTTTGTGCAATCTCTTCACGTACCGAGACCCCTAGTTGTGTAGCTGAAGATAAGAAATTGGAGCGACTTTTTTAGTTTTTTAGGGTTCTGTAAAATGGTGTAATTTCTAGTAGAAGATTTTGTTTAAATGAATCTAGAAATTACGTAGCGACAATTCAATCAACCACAAATAATCCCAAATTCAATCAATTAACGATATAAAGCACTGTCTCGTCTAATGTCTTGTGGTACAGGAACGCGTCTGAGTTCCAGTACCACAAAACATTAGACGACAGCGATTTATATCGCAAAAATATAACCCGACCAAGTGAAATTGCTCGTTAGTTTCGTATTACACGTATGTTACTTTAAGTTGATTGAATTTGGGATTATTTATTTCGCTGCGTAACTTAGTAGAAGTTCTGTGTTTACAAAATTTATAGCTTCTCCTGACGGGGACCTTCGTGTACGGCTTACTGTCTGTTTGTACGCAAGTAGTGTTGGGATTTTATCCGGATAAATACTCAAAACGGATAAATACTCATAAATATCCGTTTTTACTCGAGTATTTATCCAAAACAGCGGATAAATACTATCTACAGTTTTCGTTACGTTATGAACCGTAAATTTTGCAATTTTACGAACAAAAGGACTGAAATAAATGACAATCTGAAAATATACATTTGTACCGTACTTTATTAATCACTTTAACCATAACAAAAAGCCTATAATAACAATGATTTCATGAATATTTTCATCAATCACTCTCAAAGTTAGATAAAATTATACATTTGTGCGTTACTTCTTCTTCTTCTTTTCGTGCGGTTAGTGTCTAACTTGGTGTTAGAGTTTAAAAGCCGCCCCTGGGTCTCTAACTTGCCCATGGGTCTCTTGGCTTCACATGCCGTCGAGGAATATCTCTCAGGCATGCCAGTTTCGGTGTGGGCGCGTTCCTTGAGGTTGCGGCCAGCCCGCCGGTTGAACGCGTTTCAAAGGGTCATGGCCATCCGGATGGTCCGGGGATACCGTACGGTCTCCGGGGAGGCGGTGACCCTCCTTGCCGGATTGCCACCATGGAATCTGGAGGCGAAAGTCCTCGCAAGAGGCGCGAGGAGGTAAAACTCCGCTGCCGCGAGAAATTACGGCACAGCGGACAGAGCTCCGGTGGGATCTCATGGCGTCATGGAGAGTGCGATTGTCGCAACCCAGTGCTGGGCACGCCACGATTGTAGCGATAAGTCCCCTCTTTGAGGAGTGGCTTGAGAGGCGCCACGGCATCCTCACCTTCCGCCTGACGGAGGTCCTCACCGGACACGGTTGTTTCGGGAGGTTCTTGTTTCGCATAAGGCAGGAGGAAACACTCGGGTGTCACCACTGTGTGGATCGCCCGGAGGACACGGTGGGGCATGCGGTGGACTGCCCGGCTTGGGCGGAGCACCGCCCAGTCCTCGGGGAGGCGATCGGCGGCAGTGACCTTTCGCGTCCGGCCCTGGTCCATGCCATGGTACGGAGTGAGAGGGCATGGCAAGCCGTCACCACCTTTTGCGAAGCAGTAATGCTCGCGATGGAGGAGGCGGAGCGCGTAAGGGAGAGGCAAATTTCACGCTCTCATGCCCCTAGCCGCCGCAGACGCCCTGGGCGTCGGGAATCGGTAGCCGATTTCCGGCCACCGTAGGCGCGGGTATGCGGACGGAGAGCAATGGGTAGCTTGCCGTTCGATAAGGACCAGGCCCGGGTCGACGGCGCGTTGTGTTCCACGCGTGCTTCAAAGAGATGTCAGCACAATTGACGGGGTCCGCTAGGGCCGATGCCTGCCGGGGTTGCGGGAAAGTCCTAAAGGGAGACCGTGGCCTCTGGCAACGTACAGGCAACTGAAGGAACACGGGTGGGTTTTAGTCAGTAAGAGTCTGACACGCCCTTCCGCTTCGCCCAGAGCGGGAGAAGTTATTCGATGATTTCCCAACCAAAAACAAAAAAAAAGGCATGCCGGTTTCCTCACGATGTTTTCCTTCACGGTTTTTGAAGCAAGTGATAAATACAATACGCACATGAATCCAATAAGTCCTTTTTTTTATTTGGTTGGGAAATTGACGAATAACTTCTCCCACTCTTCGTGTCAGACTCTTACTGACTGTATAAAACCCACCCGTGTTCCTTCAGTTGCCTGTATGTTGCTAGGGGCCACGGTATCCCTTTCAGACTTTCCCGCGATCCCGGTAGGCATCGGCCCTAGCGGACCAAGTCAGTTGACATCTCTTAGAGGCGCGCGTGGAACAAAACGCGCCGTTGACCTAGGCCTGGTCCTTATCGGATGGCCAGCTACCGATTGCACACTGTCCGCAGGCCCGCGCCTACGGTGGCCGAGAATCGGCCTAGGATTCCCGATGCTCAGGGCGTCTCCTGCGGCGGCTAGGGCCGTGAGGTCGCGAAATTTGCCTCTCCCTCACACGTTCCACCTCCTCCTTCGCAAGCATTACTGCTTTCTAGAAGGAGGCGACGGCTTCCCATGCCCTCTCGCTCCGTACCATGGTCTGGACCAGGGCTGGACGCGAGAGATCACCACCGCCGATTGCCTCCACGAGGACACGGCAGTGCTCCGCCCAAGCCGGGCAGACCTCCACCGTATGCTCCACCATGTACTGCGGGCGATCCACACAATGGTGACACCCGGGCGTTTCTTCCCGCCTTATCCGGAACAGGAATTTCCCGCCTTATCTGGAACAAGAACCTCCCGAAACAACCGTGTCCGGTGAGGACCTGCGTCAGGCGGAAGGTGAAAACGCCGTGGCGCCTCTCTAACCACTCCTCAAACAGGGGACTTATAGCCGCAATTGTGGCGTGGCCAGCACAAGATTGCGACAATCGCACTCGCGGCAGCGGAGGTACGCCCTGGCGTTTCGCCTCCTTGCGCCACTCCCGAATGTGTGCGAGGACTTTTGCCTCCCAGATCCCATTAGACCAGACTATTTTTAAACGCGATTCAAAAGGAGTGGAATTAGTTCATGACAACAAATTTTATTCCCACCAATTCTTCGACTTCAGGTGAAAAAACAGTACTTTATATTTTTTTTCTTTTGCTTATATCTCGAAAATGGTGCGTCCTATCGCAAAAATAATGAAAATTTCGACCCCCTTTATGAAACCCTTAAACCCCTATAACTCAATATGTTGGTAATAATTTTTCATGATTTCCATACAAAAAGTGAAAAATTACATATAAAACACGTCGTGGCTGGCCCCTGTACGCCTCCGGCTCTATTGTAGGCTACGGCAAATAATGTAGTATTTTGGAAGGCCCAAACGTCAATACTAAACATAAAAATTAAAAAAAATAACCATCGAAAGCGTAAAAAATATATTTATCCATCATTTTGAGTAAATATCAGATAAAAATGAGTAAAAACGAGTATTTATCCGTTTCGGATAAATACTCGAGTATTTATCCTCCGAGTATTTATCCTCTGCCCATCACTATACGCAAGAGTATCTTTTTCCACAGAATATAAAGGTAGCCATACACGTTATGATATACTTGCGCAAGTTTAGACTTGCACAAGTCTGCGTGACACTGAATGGCTTGGATACTTGTGCTAATTCATCCCAAACACGTTAATGTATAAGTACTTGTGCAAGTCCAGTTTTGCGCAAGTATATCGTAATGTGTGTAGCCTGCATGAGTAATCAATACTTTATGTCGCACTAAATACATCACCCACCCAGTTAAGATTTTAGCGGGGAGGGCAACCGAAATCAGAATCTTTATAATATCGTAGCATTACGCTGAGGTAGTTTGTTTCGTTAGTTTTGAAATGCTTCTTTTTTAATGTTTGTATGTTCTGTGCGTATCGTAAATAAAAATTTAAAAAATCATTTTTTATATTCAACATTTTTAGTGGAGTTTTAATGTAAACTTTATTAAATCTTGAATGTTCATGCACGTGGCTGAATTGTTAAATTTGCAGACTGCAAAGTAGTACAAAGGCAACTTAGAAAAAATCTCTTTTCTGCAAGTCATAAAAGCATGTTAAAAAAAAATTGTGAGCATCATAAAATAGGTACCGGACCTCAAATGAACTATTCTATACCCTAAAGAATTTAACCTCTTGCTCAATACGGAACCCATCCAACTAAAACTTTTACTTGGCTGGTTCCTCCCGGTCTCTTCTTAAAGTATTGGGTGTTAGTTTGTTGATGAGCTCAAAATGTGCAAGTTCTGTAGTTTGTCCTTTTGTTCCAGTTTTTTCTTAACCTAATGTTATTTCTCTTTGTTTGAAGAAACTAGCTCTTCTTATTAACTGAGGAGTCTAGGTCACTTCTTGTGCCTCTAATTCGTGAGTTTAAGGACTTTTTTCGAAGCAGAAGAATTAAATTACACATATCAAAAAAAGTTTGCGATCAGTTTGAAGAATCGAACTCCTTTTTGTTACGGTAGACTATATTATAACTTCTTCTTCGTTTTAGATTCTTTCAGGTAGTATATTTCTGTTAAAAAAAACATATAACGTAAACATTTTTTCTTGATAAAGTTAAATATTAAAAATATATCAGCTTTTGCTAGTGATCACAAACTTTTTTTGATGTTTGTACTTCAATGTTTATCTGACTTGCTCATCGAGGCACGCACCATGAATTTTCAGATTCATGTGCGTATTGTATAATATCAGTTGCTTAAAAAACGGTGAAGGAAAACATCGTGAGGCAACCGGCATGCCTGAGAGATATTTCTCAACGGCATGTGAAGCCAAGTCAGAGGCCCATGGACGGCTTTCAAACTCTGACACCAGTTTAGTCACTAACTACACGAAAATAAGAAGAAGATCTGACTTTATCAACTTTTTTGTAATAATATCTACAACCACTTCTGTGGTTTAGTCGTCCACCTGTCTCAGCCCCAGAGGTCTCGAGTTCGATTCCCAGCGGGGGCAAAATTTTCTGCTCGATTTGGTTGGTGGTAAATGATAAATGATAAATGATTTTATTTCTGTAAGTAGGTCTGTACAAAACTTTCACACGTCAATCATATTTTTTAAAACTAGATGAGGTCGGCGTTTCCTATCTGACTACTCTGAGAAGAAAGGCCGAAACAAACTCAGAGGTCACAGTCTCTTTTAAAGTCCAGACATAATCTTGGTCAGATCATGTGAAGACTATGTAGATAGGTGTCTGAAGTGGTCTTTTGAGGAAAGAACCACACAGATTGAGTGGACCTGTCCAGTCAGTGCACGCATTTGTCAGTAATCGTGCAGCTCAACTAAGAGTTTAAGGAGCTCAACGATTACGGTACGGTAGGATTCGTTCTAAGTCTATCGCCATAACAACAATTTTAACATCATTGTTGTGTTTCGGTATTTAGTGGTAAGATCGCCAGTTCCTCTGTGGTTGAGGATTCCGGGTGAAGCTTGCTTCACCAACCTTCATTCTTCGGCCTGATCAGCACTTAACATCAGGTGTGATGAAAGCTAAGAGCTTCCCTGTTGTGGTAAAATAAATATAAATAAGTCTATAATACAGTAAAGGGAGATATTGGAATCTTGGAGTTGGTGATGACCAACTTTAACAATTCTCAATAGGTTCTTCCGTTTTTATATATCCACTTTTGTCTAATGCTCTAGGTAGGTATTCAAATTCATACAAAAACGACAAAATTGAGACCGGCCTAAGCTTATCAATTACGATGAACAACACTTAAAAGTTCAAATAATTTTGGCAGTGTATAGAGTGCCACCATTGGCACTCTATCCCTATCGGATAAAGTGCCACTACAGGCACCCTAGTAACACCGCCTTGGCCCGGCTAAAGTGCTGCAAGCATTGGATTGTCATTGTCACTGTCACTAAGTCACGTCACTTGGTATTTTGTTTGATTGTCGAGGTTAGATCGCTGTAAAACACCACATTCCCAAAACATTACATTCTCTTGTGCCTAAACGGACCCTGGCACTTCGCCGGCCGCTACCGCGGCACCGCTCGCTACGCTCGCTCGGCTCGTGCGTTGTGTGGTCACAGTTCTAACCTAACCTAAATAACAAGTGACAGTGACAATGCAACGCTCACGGCACCCTAGCCGGGCCGAGGCAGTGACACTAGAGTGCCACAAGAAACTCGCGGCACTCTATACACTTCGAATAATTTTTCACCAAAAATACACTCAATAAAAACAATAGAATGCACTTTATAAATTCACGTTATTTTAAATTAAATTCGGATTTATCCAGTGGTACCTAAATCCAGTCCATTTCGGCCGGACGAGTATAAATGAATTCGTACATACGTCATCATTGTAGCCGGAAGTACGTCAACACAGGACATAGGCTGTAATGGATTTTCATAATAAATGGCTGGGCTTCGCAAGTTTGCCTGATTTGCCTGTTTTTAGTATTCTCTTATGGCCTTTACCCTTAGTTTCTAAATATACCTATGGCTGAAATAGTTATAAATAATGTAAGCTTAAGGTGATGCCAAAATATTAAAGAAATTGAACTCAAACAAAAATGGATATTTTTTTTTCATAGTGCCATGAATTGAATTTTGATCAATATACAACGTAAAAAAGTGCAGCAATTTGCGAAAAGTACAGACATTTTTATTTCGCTGGCAACATTGATTGTTTTAACCTTAAAACATAAGCAAGCTATATCAAATGCCAAAAAATAGTTGTTGTCGTGTTATCTTTAGTTAATTGCTCATTAAATTAGAGGGCCAACTGTGAGTGCGGCCGTAACTAGAATAAACTGTCCTATCTAAACGACTATCGTTGGTAGAGTTTAGGATGTAGTGTAGAGCTCAACTGTACGCGCTCTAGATAGAGACTATTGACATACGTTCGATCTTGTTCGCGGAGCGTCAGCAAAATTGATTTAATTTATTACATAAATGAAGAGTTTGTTATTTGGTCTAGTTTTTGCAGAATAATTATAATTTTACTGTTGGATAGATACTGTCTCTCATAATATTAGTAGTGGTTATTTACGTCTTTGATATTTCTCGAGATTCTAGGGTTCCGGACCTTTGGAAGGCATACGAGGGGCCGAAGCCAACTCGCAGAGGCCCGTTAGACATGTTTAATGAAAAATTGTTGTTCAAAACACAATAACAATTAAAGCTAAGTAACAATTTGCACGACCTGAAAATCGAACGCTGGGTCAGCAGTCTTAATTTCAACCACTTGATCCATGAAACAATACATATTTAATCTATACTAATATTATAATAATACCTACACGAATGCACCCGGAGAGATGGGTAAGGATTGTCACTCACTGGACGCCTGAAGGAGGACATCGCCGTCGAGGTAGACCGCGGCGAAGGTGGTGTGAAGATCTTATCATGTTTGCGGGGCCAACATGGCCTGAAATTGCACAAAACAGAGAGATTTGGAAGGAGAAAGGGGAGGCCTTTGCCCAGCAGTGGAACACAATATAGGGTAACAAAAAAAAAAGAAAAAAAAAATTATAATAAGGTAAAATTTGTTTGTTTGTAAGTTTGTATGTAGGGGGTAATCTCCGAAACTACCAGTCGGATTTAAAAAATTCTTATGGAATTGGATAGCCAACTTCTTGAGGAAGGTTATGGGCTCGCGCGCGGACGAAGTCGCGGGCAGAAGCCAGTCAATTACAAATAAATGTCGAAATAACGAGGCCGCTTTACAAGTAGTTAAAACTAGTAGTTCTGCGAACGGTAGACCTCGCGAGCACAATTTTATGGCAACAATTAACCGCTTAGCTTGAGGCTTATCTTAAAAGTAAAAGAACGACGTTCACGCCTCATGTTTTTAAGAAAATATTAAAGTTCTATGTTTACATAAGTGTTTACGTAAGTTTTATTTCGTATTTTTTAGTTTAATAAAAGCTTGTTTAAAAAAAGTATTTTAACATAAAATCATCATCATCCTGTGGCCACCTTCTGGCACTTTCATCAGACCCTAGACGACACCTTGGGCTAACGTACCTCTTATCGAAAAAGCCTAAACACAACGGGGCTACCTTGTCTAGTTAAGGAGTTCAGTATACTGACCTTCCAGATCCATCATGAGGCCCGGGTCTACACTTTGGGCTACTTGGTAAGACAAAATTGACGATCGCAAAAACAACAGGGCTATCTTGTTTAGTTGAGGAGTTCTTATGGACCTGGACAGCACCTAGTGTAAGAACACTGTGAGTCTATGGCCACCTTACGGCTCCAGCATCAGACACTGAACACTCTTAGATCTGAACTGAAAAACTGATTGATTCTTAGATTGTGCGCCAAACTTATCTTATCTCTGTAGCTGATAAGAAGTAGGAATCACACGTAACTTCGGCCGAATCTTCGTATTTAGGGATTAGAACAAACTGCAGGAACAAACCATGAACGATAGCTTGTAGTTTTAGCGTTCGAAAATATTTTTTTTACAACGGTATTCTATGAATTGACCGCGATGACACACTTTTTTCCTATCAAAAAAATATGACATCAATACGTCAAACTCATATTAAAAAATGTTCAAGTGCGTTGACCACGCACAAGTAAGGGGTCCGTAGTTGGAATTAATAATTATGCCAAGAACAAACTTTAACATTGTAGTTGGAAAACATGTTCTCCCATACATTCCAACCGCAAATTTAAGTTAGTCGTTATTACTCGTTAATTTGTAAAGCATAGTACTCTGTGATAGTTTTCCTTTTAATTTAGCAAATGTATCCCTGAATCGAAAAAATGTTTTCACACACTCACCCGACACCCCATAGCACGGAACAACGAGAAAAAATAATTACGTGTAGGGAGGGAAGGTACCTAAAAAACAAATAAACATGATTTTATTTTACGACTTTGTCAGCGTGATTAATACATATTAATCACGCTGACAAAGTCGTAAAATAAAATCAAATAAAATAGACCCATATCAAATTACAGCTTTCTAGTACCTACTAAGATTCTCTGAGATTAGCCGCGGCCCGATAGACAGAAAGACAGGCAGACGGACATGGCAAAACTATATCAGTTCCTTGTTGACTATAGAACCCTAAAAACCAGACAAATTATGAGTAAAAAATTTGTAGGCCAACTACAAAAATTAACAAACAGGTTTGAATAAATAGCAAGCAATTTACTGCATTTTAGGAACTATTCTGCTCATCATGCCGCAGATCCTCATCAGATCTTTACCAAATTTTTTTGAGACCATCCTAAAGTTACTACCTTTCAAATGTAAAAAAACCCATTGAAATCGGATCTCATAAGGCAGAGATATCCAGTAGCCCCATTTTTGCCCCATTTTGGAGGAACTGCCCCTCCAATCAAAAAATCCCGACGACAATAAATTTAAAAAAATTCGTTATACTTATATGCCAAGTTTCATCCAGATCGGTTGTAAAATACGACCTGTAGAGGAGTACGTACAAACTGACACACCAAAGAAAATTTTGCCAGTTGATGCAGAGACGCTTCGCTCGCTACGCTACGCTCGGTCAATTAACATTTAACTCACCTGCTATCTGTACCCAAGTAGTGTTACATGAAGCGCTCTTGACGCGAACTACAGTAAACTTAGAACTAACTGTCAACGTTACTAAAAGTGGCGGCCCTTCATGTTACTGTTAGTTAGGAGTTACAGGAGTTACATTAGAAATGTCTGATGGAGTATTGTTGAAGATCTTCGTCAGTTGTATTTTTAAGAACTCGCTATTTCGCCATTTTCTATTTTTTTAAAGTGTTTTACATTGTATTACATTGTAAAACTCAATCGGCCCTGTCAGAAAGCATAGACTTTGGGGTTTGAAGATTTTGGCCCTAAAATCAGCCACCATTTTGATTTTTTTTCAAAATCGAGGTGCACAATAAATGTCATATATTTGGATAGGGGACACTTATACAAACATAAAACTTCATACACAATACCATCATAAAGCGTCACGTTTCTGAGATATTCAAAGATAAAAATAACAATTGTTATAACGAATTTATTTATTTATGTTGTAGTTACTTCATGTTGATTAAGTTATTTACACATGAATTTATTGAATACACCTTGTGGATAAAATATAAGATTTTTTTATCACATTCGGTATAAATAATATCATCCAAGAAGGCAGCGGGAGGCTGAATAAGATTTTCTTGGTGTCACGACCATGCTATGCACCATATAATACATATACCATATAACACACGTCCTCATTCGGCGGAGAGTATACATATATTTTTATCTCTTTCGCTCTTAACTAAAATATGACCTATACATGATGCAATTGTTTTCATAGTCATACTATACTTACCTGAAGGGAAATAAATAAAAAAAAATCCTTGTTTCAGGGTTCAGTTTTTGACTTATATTTCGGTGAATAACTCCGAAACCTGACGCTTTAGGATATTATGTCATATGACATTTTTTGTTTGTATAAGTGTCCTCTATCTAAATATATAACTTTCGACTTTTCCGCAATTCTGAAAAAAAATCAAAATGGCGGCATCATGTTAGGGCCACCCTCCATACAAAAATCTTCTAACCCCTTTGTCAAACTTTTCTGTTTTAAATATTGAATACGATACGATATCTGTGCTAAATAAATGCATTTTCTTTCTTTTCTTTCTTACGAGGCTTTTGGCTGATTTTTGAAGAAGTATATTTTTGTTTGTGCGTTCAGTTTGTGCAGAATATTTTTTTTTTCTTTCTTTCTTGTTTTCTTTTATTCGCAATCAGTATATCTGTATTGACCGTATAAAAAGTGGTTTTCTGTAAATCATTGTGAGAAATTCTAAAAAAGAAAGAAAATACATCCATCGCGGTAAAAAATGACGGAAAAAACCTGCGTCACTCCCACCAATCCAAGTAATGGTGTAAATTTATTTACTTTATTTATAAAAATGTAAAAATTAACTTAACAGACAGTGCAGAAGCACGAACAACTGTTTGTTTACTGAAGTACGCGTCCGATAGAAAGGATGTTTTTTTTAAACTCCTCAAAAAAACTTGCTTTAGTTACTTTTCATTATATTGCTGTTAACAAATTAGATCTTACATATGAATAATTCGTGGCTTATTATTAAACTTTGTGCCCCCTTATGTCCTCTACTTTCACCATAATAAAAAATTAAAAAAACTGACGCATATTAGAGATCACCTTTACTTCAAAATAAACAGCCCAGAATACACAAAAATATCGTTACTAACTCATAAATACTCTTAAACAAATACATCGTAAAGTTACCATCAATACTGCCGTCCCACTCAATTAAAATACCTTAAAGATAGCCGACTTTTCAAATAAATCCTCACAATTGGCATCGGGTCGGTACAGGGATAAAATTTATCACTTTTGTTAGAATTTGTAACATTTAATGTATCAATTTCATCTGACGTTAACTTTCTGACAATATCACCCAAGTTTTTCAGTTAAAAGAAGTAAAAATTGGGCAATTTTGTGGGTAGTTAGAATTTGTGGTGTTAAGCGTAAAAGAGCGGGAATTGTTTTTTTTTGTGCCTCAGGGGCGCATTAACAGGAGTTTGAATTACATTTTTGAAAAAGACCACTTACAGTAAACATTTTAGCTATTTTGATAAGTGTGGCCAACATAAAAACAGGTACCTATCTATACTAATATTAAATTAAAAAGAGAAATGATTTTTCAATTTTTGTTTGTAATTATAATAAACTAAAAAAACTACTAGAACGATTTTAAAAATTCTTTCACCCGTAGAATGCTAAAATATCACTGAGAAACATAATCAGCCTATAATTCCCCACTGCTGGGACACAGGCCTCCTCTCTGGGAGAGGGAGTGGGCCGTAATCTAACACGCAGGTCCAGTGCGGATTGGTAGATGTCACATGTCTTCAAATTTTTGGTTCTAGGACATACCGGTTTCCTCACGATGTTTTCCTTCACCGTTTTGAGTGCAGTGATTTTGACTATTCTCGGGACCCTGGGGTCCCGGACCTTTGGAAGGCATACGAGGGGCCGAAGCCAACTCGCAGAGGCCCGTTAGACGTTTGTAATGAAATGAGGCACCAACCGACGATTATCCCTGTATGCACTATGCAAGTGCACCCAAGGACAACCCCCTGCTGGTGTAGGACTATTGCAAGATATGGAAACAAAGATATTGGACTATGGGTTTGGGTGGCTTAAGTTGACTGGTGACCTGAATCTATGGAAGGACTATGGCCCCTGCCTGATCAATGTTTTATATATACACGGATAAAATGGCAGGGGGTGACTTGCACACTCAATACAACGGGCCCCCGAAAACGGTCGCTTTGAGTGCAGTGATTATTATTATTATTATTTGGTTAGACATACTAGCAGCAATTAGCTGATGTGTGTGTATCAAATAGCTTGGAGATGTTTAATCTGTCCAGACGATTCTTGAAGCAGTTCAGTGAGGGAGCTGTCACAACATTGATAATGAAATTATAACTGAGTAACAAAGGCTATAATTTATAAAGATACCTAGTTGTTGCTCTCGACTTCATCTGCAATCCAGGATGAACAGTAGCCTGTATATCCTTCTCCACGTCATGGTCTACCTATGTGCCAAATTTTATCCAAATCTGTTCATTCGCGTTTGCGTGAAAGTGTAACATACCAACAAGCAAACTCACTTTGGCATTTATAATATAATTAGTTAGGAAGTTAGGATCATGCGGGCGAAGCCTCTGGTAGTAAACATGAGTTTTTAATTCTTCAGGATAACATTTTGATAGCGATGTTGCCAGTTCAAGAAGAAAAAAAGAAAAATTGTTTATTTTGCACAAACTAAACGAACATTACAAATAAAATAACTTATCTTATACTCATACAAAGTAACCAAAAGCCTCGTATTCAAGCAGTAGAACTTTGACAATTTCATCTATTGCTTGATGTCAGGGCCACGGACCAAAGACAATAAGGACCAGTTCGATAAGGATTCCTACTTAACAAGAGATCTTTCAATAACCAGTGACTTAGGATGAATGATACCCATTTTTGGTGATAATTATAATAGTGGTTATAAAACTACCTCTCTACTATTAGGACTGCCTCGTTGGTCTAGTGGTCGCAAGCGCTATTGCTGAGCATAAGGTTCTGGGTTCGATTCCCGGGTCAGGCAGTGTTATTGGGTTTTCCATCTGGAATTTCTCAGTAGAAGACCGGAGTCTGAGTTTGTACCCAGTTGATGGCAATAGGCTCGCCCCCTATTACATGGGACTTTTAAAAAACATAACTGGTGACATGTGGGAGAACTATTAATATGTACACCTCTGCCTAACCCTTAGGGGATTACAGGCGTGATGTCATGCTATGTTTATGGTTATAAAAATTTTCAATAAGTATCTAATTCTTTTTTATCCGTTTTTCCCGGCTGGCATTCATCGATCTTTGACAGTCGTTACGGGTCGTCAGAAGCCCGAAAATCTGACAACCAGTCTTACCAAGGGGTATCGTACTACCCAGTCACTGGGTTATGGAGGTCAGATAGACAGTCGCTCTATGTAAAATATGGTAATCAGCTGAATCCGGTTAGACTGGAAGCCAACCCCAACATAGTTGGAAAAAGGCTAGGCAGATTGATTGATGTAATTCCTTTTTATCTTCACAATCATCACTTTCTTTAAAGGTTGCCCATCTCTGCTTACTACCCTTCCCAAATACTGGCGTGATAATCTACCTATACAAATCCGTATATTTCTTCGGCCTTTCCACTCGCAACGCTAACGATTAGTGACTCTGTCTTCTGGCAGTTCATTAGTGGCTATTATATAGTATACCATCTTCCGTATTGATTCTTTGCTATACATTAGGTACAGGTACATCTTTTTGAAAGCTTCAAGTGTTTGTTTATGAAGCAGTTATAGTAGTAGGCTGTGGTCTGTAGAGGATCTACATTGAGTATGTTGAGTGCGTTGGCTCATTTAGGTCCTTTCAAAAACTTTTTACAAAACAAAAGAACAACCGACTTCCAAAATAGACACTACAAAGTCAAAAATAACTTTTGTTTTCGGAAGTCGGTGTATTTGGTTTTGAACTTTATTTTTTTGCCATCGACTTCCGGAATTAAAGTGGTTTTTGACTTTTTAGTGTCTTTTTTGGAAGTCGGTTGTTCTTTTTTTTTGTAAAAAAAATTATTTTGCACTTGTGGTACCTACTCCACACAAATTCGAATACCACTACCTGCTATGCAAATAACAGTGATAGGAAGTTATCATCAAATCATCAATTCATCACATAAAAACAATTTTCAAAATCAATAAAAAGAAAAAAAAACAGACGAATTAAAAACTTCCTTCTTTTTGAAGTCGGTTAAAAATAGTTGAGCTGAATTGAAGTCGGTTAAGAATGGTTGAGCTGAATGGTGGTAATCCATACGTCATGTTCGTGAACGGGTGCCGTCAGTTGCAACTGGTCATCTCTTAGCTGCCATGGCTTATTTTAATTTATTAAAACGATCGAAATAGTTTTGATCAGCACGAGTTATGCGAAAATAGCTCATAATATCGTTAGCAGATTAGCCAGTCAAAGAGGTTGGAAAATCTAGTTGTTTATCAGCTAACTGAAAACTAATCTCTTACGTGGAGATTAGTTTTCAGTTAAAAAGAGAAGTTTTCAGTTAATTTTCCTTATTTTCTAATCAATTCAGTTGTAATGAACGTATTGCCATACCGTTTTAGAAAGGTTGAATAAAACCTTCTTTTCATTCGAAGGACTTTGAAGTAAATAGTTGCGTTGGCAAATCGTTGCTTCAATTTGTCGGACAATTGAATTAAATAATAGAATAGAGTAAGTTCCGTGTTCATCTGTGTCATGTCCATTTTTATGGAGTGTAATCTGGGTCGTAAAACTTACAATGTGAAAAAGAACGTCAGTTAATGAAGGGGAGGTGTCGCGAGACATCTGCTGACATTATTATAAACATTTATTAGACATTTCACTGTATATTATTTTTTAATACAGAGCTACTAGAAGGCTTTATATATAAAAATAAAAAAAAGCTTTTGACACTTGAAACTTGAGACCTTGAAACTGACTTTTTCAGGCATAATGCTTTTTAGGTACGTGACGATTTCTACCATTCAACTCCCACTATTTTATTTTCTTACAAAATTTTCAGTTTGTCAGATTGTCGCCTGGCAACTGTCCTTTGTCTGATTTATTAAATAGGCATCTGGTTATTTTTCTGTTGTCCTTTAGCATCGTTCACTTCTAGCACAGTTGTTGGGGGAGGTTAAATCAGAACTTCTATTAATAATACTCGTAGAAATTATTAAAAGGATTTAACAAGCTAACACCACAAAAATTGCATGGTTAAAAAAATCAAAGTTGTATTAAGGAGTCAGTTTCGTAACTATATTTTCTAAGTCATACAACATATTTTATACGATAGGACCTACAATAAAACATATTCAATTTCTATTTAATAACTATCAGAACTCAAAAAAATAACTCAAAGCATTTATTTCAAATAAGCCAATTTCAGGTACTTTTGAATTATCAAGGGGTCGGTCAGTCAGAAAGATGAAGCTAGTTGCCCATTTCAAAGCGCAGTAGGTTCCTATGAAGAAGAACGGGCAAGAAACTCCATGGACACTGTTTTAATTCAGAAAATTGTTACATCATTCATGTTAAAATTATACATGTGTGAACAATGTAGAAAGACGTGCACGTTAAAAGCGTCCGAAAAAAATAAAAAAAACGAAAGCAATTCTAAAATTAAAATAAGCCGTGGCAGCTAAGAGATGACCAGTCCCCACTGACGGCGCCCGTTCACGAACATGAAGCATGGATCAGCACCATTTAGCTCAACCATTTTGAAAGGAACTTAATGATCCAACACACACGCCATCATCAGCGAGACATCTGAGTGAGCATGAATATACTCTCAGCCGCCAGGGTACATTGAATACAATGAAAAACATACCCAGTAAATGGTAGCTTTAAGTAGGTACATATGTAGTGCTCACACTTGTGCTATGCAATTATATAATAACATACAATGAATTACAATATATTTTACAATCTTCAGCAGCTCCAACAATATTTTCGAATGTTAATCAATTAATTTATGCGCCCTTGTGGAGTTGGACGAGTGTTGAGCCAAGCATTTTTGTCAGCGATGTAATCTCCCAACTTATAATATGCTTGGCAGCATAGTGTGCGTTTTATACAATTTACAGTCAATCATTTTTATTCAAATTGACACAGTACACTACGTCTATTCTAGTTTTCTTTATGACAATGATATACGTCGACGTCGTGTTATAGTCATATTCAACTATAATAATATATTAAATTTATATTCATATAGTCATATTTGAATATACGGATAATTAAAGTTGCTAGTCACTGTGCTTAAAAATTAATTTCCCTGGCATTTAAAATGTTAACGTGTCACATCAACATCATGTCATGCATGTGTATGAGTATTTTATAATTAATAAAACAATAAAAATGATAATTTAATCGTAAAGATATTCATAATAATAGGGATACTATTTACACCTACAATTAAAATAGGGTCAACCCTAATATTGGCCACTATACATCCAAACAATAGCCGTAAAGTCTTTGCGCATAATTTAATTTATACACAATATACGAGTAATACGCTGAAAGTTGCCAGAATGCGGTCACGAGGAATATTGCACAGTTGGCGGTATTGCCCGGTCGGCGGTATAGCCCAGTTGGCAATATTACCCTAAGTTCGGCAGTCAATTGGTGCGGTGTCGAACAGTATATTTAGCTATAAAGGGTCCATTATGTAAATACAATAGAAAGTGCTACGCAAACCTATTGCCGGCAGGCAGGGAGTTTGGCAGTAGGTCAACATGAATCAAACTGGTAAAAGCTTGAGAAGTATCGGGAAGATTGAAAGAATAGTACATTACTGCAACGGCCAGCAAAAGCGGCATTGATGGACGAAAGTGAAAATGTGTGGCGAGGCAAAGCTGAGGCAAACACAAAGAACTTTGCGTTTGGCGTTAGGGTTCTTTGTGACTCTCTAAGAACAGTTAAGCGGATTAAGTTACTAAATATACGTCATCTATTGTATTTTATAATGGATTACCGCAAAGTCACGCTTGAGTCAATCAACAATCTTCATTATATTAAAGAGTAATATCAAAACTTTATTCTTGATCTTATTATCCGGGGCCATATTTGGTAGAATCATGATCATAAAAATAAAAAACTCAGCACATGCAGTGCTTCTTTTTTGACTTAGATTTATTGATTTATAATATAACACTTAAAGTATTTTTACGAGGCTGTCGGTTTTTAAGATCACCAGATGCACCAGAGTAATATCCATTAGGCATTTATTTTAAGTGGAAACGAATTACTACTTACCTCATAATTATTCCATTCCGCATTTATGGTCGTATACATTCTCTTAAATTGAAAAAAAAAAACCACAAACTTACAACTCATTTTTGCATACATAAATGTAGCTATGAAACCGACAAGGGTTTGTATTATCTAGTTAGTTGGAACTTATCTAAACTAATATTAAAAATAGTTTGGAAAATCCAAAAGTGCACGCCTCATACATAACACTCATTCATAAACGAAAAAGAAATTCAAAACATAGTTTTTAACAAAAATGAACAATTTATCACTTTTCATGAAGTCGTAATGTAAAAGACTGACAAAGATATTTACTTGGCGGTTGCTAGGCAACTTACGGACATCAAGTCAAAGGTTGGAAATATTTAGATAATAATATTATATTTTAGTTAGTATTTTATTAAATATAATTAAACTACTTTGAATAAAAGAGCCATTTTCAATAGGGTTCTTTCTACAGCTTAAACGAATGTATTAAAAAAAATTGACTCAATTAATTGATTTTGTCGCAAGCTACAATGTTTTCAGGGTTAATAAATTGACGGACAGGAATTTTTTTTCAACTATTTTGATGCTTTTTCCATTTCTGCTGCATTAAATCAATTGTTAAAAAGTACAGTATTAATCTCCATTTAATCATCTATACAATGATTATATAAATTAAGTAGGTTCTGTGTACTAGCAGGAGTGTAACAATAAAAACAGTAACAGTAATGGGGCAAAAAAAATTTTTCGATCGTAGAGCTCACTCTAATGCTTCGCATTAAGAGTCGTGCAAAAGAAAACAATTGATTTTTGTATATTTGTTTATAACACTTTCACACTAAAATGGCTGAATGGATTTTGATGAAATTTGACACATGGGTGGACCATGGCCTGAGCTAGGACATAGGATACTTTTTATCCCGATATTCCCACGGGATCGAGCCTTATGCGGGTAAAACAACGGGGCGCAGCTAGTTGATTATAAAACACCCCTGCTAAGAGAGATACATTACTAGCAAACAAACACACGTCATTTACCTAGCTCACTTTATCAACTTAGCAATAACTTAACCTAACATTGACATAACATTTACTTCCAATAGACAAATACTTTTTTCTAATTAACCTTCTGAAAATATATTTCCTCTGTACCTCTCATCTTCGATAGAGCCCTTCTCGTAGCACCGTAGCACCGTCGTAGCGTCGTAGCAGCTACGGCGTAGCGCATACATAATATATCATTCAGCAGTTTTTAGTGGTCCTTAGTGAAATGAGAAAACTCCATATCTTTGTTTTCTTTTAGAAGAATAATACGTTTTCTGTTTTTTGTGCTTTTGCCGTGATTTATGAGCCTGTAGGTTAATTTAAAGTAAGGAAAGATGAAGAAAATGTTGGTAGTATGTTTTTTTAGGTAGTGGTATGTTTGAGTCTAAGACAATTGTAAGGGAATAGCAGATTATTCACCAAGGGGATAAAGCAGTGTTTTATGTCACGGGCTCTTCAATTCAAATCACAATATTGACCAGCGGGTTATAATGAAATTCCCATAACACAACATCACGCCTTGTTTCTCCAAAGTGTGAGGCAGAGATGTACCATATAGTTACACCCACATTTCACCAGTGAAATTCGGTAGAATATTATTGCCCGGTTAGAGCCTAGAGCTTAAATGACGTGCTTTGGGCACTAAGCAGGTGGTGTAAAAGAATGTTATCGTTATGCTAAATTATTATGTTTGTATAAATTATAGACAACCATTTAGCCAGCGAGTGCCGTGATTATGACAAGACATTACATTATTTACAGACCTTTTATTATTAGTTTAATGTATGATTAGCAGTGGGAGGAGCTCGTAGCTAAGTAATAACAGCCGCACGGGTCGATCCATCAGGTTAAGCTATGCTTGCCGGGGTTGGTCTGTGGATGGGTGACCATCTTTACATACCGAGACTCCTCGGCAAAAGCACTATAAGTGTTACGAGTCGTCAGAATCCCGAAAGTCTGACACCAGTCTTACCAAGGGGTATCGTGTTACCCAGTTACTGGGTTGTGGAGGTCAGATAAGCAGTCGCTCCATGTAAAATACTGGTATTCAGCTGCATCCGGTTAGACTGCAAGGCTAGGCAGATTGATTGTATGATTAGCAGTAGAAGTCTTTTTCGGGTGACCACTGAAAACCAGCGCTGTGCTGTGGGTCCCCATAGCACAGCATCATGCTGAGTGGTAGCCATCTTGTCACAGTCATGACGTGCCAGCAGCTGCCGACTATGTCTGTTTTGAGCTCGTGATTATATTTAGGCAGTGTATAGAGTGCCAGTATTTAGAGTACCAGTGGCACTCTATCCCTATCGAATAAAGTGCCACTACAGGCACTCTAGTAACACCGCCTCGGCCCGGCCAAAGTGCCGCAAGCATTGGATTGTCATTGTCACTGTCACTAAGTCACGTCACTTGGTATTTTGTTTGATTGTCTAGGTTAGATCGCTGTAAAACACCACATTCCCTAACATTACATTCTCTTGTGCCTAAACGGACCCTGGCACTTCGCCGGCCGCTACCGCGGCACCGCTCGCTACGCTCGCTCGGCTCGTGCGTTGTGTGGTCACAGTACTAACCTAACCTAACCTAAATAACTAGTGACAGTGACAATGCAACGCTCACGGCACCCTAGCCGGGCCGAGGCAGCGACACTAGATTGCCACAAGAATACTCGCGGCACTCTATACACTTCGCTATATTTAAATCTATTGTGTTTTATGTTCTTATTCTACTCGAGTTTATAATCTTAACAACTTACTAATAAACGTTGTATAGCGCCTGTATAGTTACACAACGCTTTGTCTGCTTCTTTCGAATGTCAAATTACTGACGACTTAAAGAGAGAAATCGGTGTGTTATATAAATACAGGCGATATACAACGTTTATTACACGTTTATTGCACGTGTTTCTGTTACAAATAACTTATTTTTCTATCTTTTTCTTTCTAAATTAACGTTCTAATAATAAAATGATATTACATAATTTAAGGTTACTATCATAAAATACTGGCAAAAGCTACTGGCCTATTCTGTCCAACCTCTTCTACAAAGAAACGTGAACTTTCTTACACAAAAACTTATTACTCGTCACGTCTCGTCGTAAAGCACTGTTTACATTGTACTCAAACACTTAAATACAATGTACAGGGTCTCTTAGTACTTGTTTAATGTTTTATTTGTGCTTTATTGTGCTTTAAAATTGTCTTTATTTTAAACATTTTCTTGATGGTGAAATTCCTTAGAATAGCATTTTTCAGAGATAGTACTACTATCATATTGACTTATTTCAACTGGTACGTTAAATATTTATTACATCACTGCACAAAAAAGGAGTGTAATGTTTTCAGTGATCACGTATCTCTGAATGTGAGTTTTTTATTCCACCATAACTTATAAATGCCTGAACAGATTTGGATGTATGATCGTTAGAATCCTAAATCCATCACCAGTGACACGGGCTTTATGTTTTTTATAAAATTGTCATTACGTCTGGGGACCTCTTAGTTTAAAAAGTGTTCCACAGACCAGTCCCCCGACAGCAATGACAATTTTATTTATCTGTTTAGTCAGCTAGTAAATGAGTGACTTTTCACTTTGTGAGTATATACAGACTTCCTAAAGGGTTACCGTGGCCCCTGGCAACGTACAGGCAACTGAAGGAACACGGGTGGGTTTTAGGCAGTAAGAGTCTGACACGCCCTCCCGCTCCGCCCAGAGCGGGAGAACTAATTTGATGATTTCCCACGCAAAAAAAAAATATATATTTACAGATTAACTAATACAACGTGTATTTCGTTTTTTGGTTTACACAGTTATTTGAACTCTGATTTTGCACTGTCAAAATCACACTGATTTCTATTTTCGTAATAGTAAAGTTGCTATTGCGTTACAGCTATCAGAGGTAAAATAACGATTATTAAAAAACTGTTATTGGTGCTGTGAAAATCACGGTAGACTGAATTTTGTTTTCGGTAAAATTGTCAGCGTATGATAGAACGTTTTAAAATAAATACTAATGTACTTTTGATGTCAGGGTAATGGAATTCAAATGATTCTGCTGTTGGTTTTCTATACTAAGAATAGATGCTAAAGGCATAGGTACTGAAACATATTTAAATAGTTGAATTTTTGAAACTCACTTATTTTTAGCCCCTGGAGGAGCTCATGGCTAAGTAATAACAGCCGCAAGGCTCGTTCCATCAAGTTAAGCTACGCTTGCCGGGGTTGTACCCCCGGATGGGTGACCATATTTGCATACCGAGACTCCTCTGTGCCTCGGAAAGCACGTTAAGCTGTTGGTCCCGGCTATCATTCGTGTATCTTTGACAGTCGTTACGGGTCTTTAGAAACCCGAATTTTAAACAACCAGTCTTAGGAAGGGGTATCGTACTACCCAGTTACTGGGTTGTGTAGGTCAAATAGGCAGTTGGTCCATGTGACATACTGGTATTCAGCTGTATCTGGTTAAACTGGAAGCCGACCCCAACATAGTTGGGAAAAGTCTAGGTAGATTGATTAAATTATTTTTAGCCCCTGACGTTTAGCAGTAGCACTTTTGACCATTTAACCAACGTAGCAGTTACGATAAACCGAGCATTTTAGACCATTATCTCATTATTAAAGTTCCTACACCTAAATTATAATTATATTCTTTGACACCGACCTCCAGAATAAAAAACAGCCAAGTGCGTGTCCGACTACGCACAATGAAGGGTTCCGTAGTTGGGATGAATATATCCCAAGAACGAACTCAACATTGTAGTTGAAAAACATGTTCTCCCATAAATTCTAACTGCAAATGTAAGATTGTACGCACAATATTGCGAGATTTACCATGTTATTTAAAGACCATAGATTTCGTACAGGTTTTTCTGTAATCTATGAGTAAAGAACCATTATTGCACGACTCGTAATGCGAAGCATTAGAGTGTGCTCTACGATCGAAAAATATTTTTTGCCCCATTTCTGCAACTGTTTTTATTGTTACACTCCTGCTAGTACACAGAACTTACTTAATTTATATACCATTGTATAGATGATTAAATGGAGATTAATACTGTACTTTTTACCAATTGATTTAATGCAGCAGAAATGAAAAAAACATCAAAATAGTTGAAAAAAAATTCCTGTCCGTCAATTTATGAACCTTGAAAACATTGTAGCTTGCGATAAAATCAATTAATTGAGTAAATTTTTTTTTAATACATTCGTTTTGGCCATAGAAGGAACCCTATTGAAAATGGCTCTTTTATTCATAGTAGTTTAATTATAATTAATAAAATACTAACTAAAATATAATATCTTTATCTAAATATTTTCAACCTTGACTAAACGTGTTGCCTAGCAACCCACAACGTAAATATCTAAATAAATAGTCTTTGACATTAGGTAAGGGTTGCGAGGTTAGAAATTTACCCATATTGATGGGTAAAACAGCAGTCAAAACATACTTCATGAAAAGTGATAAATTGGTAATTTTTGTTAGAAACTATGTTTTGAATTTATTTTTCGTTTATGAATGTGTGTTATGAGGCGTGCACTTTTGGAATTTCCAAACTATATTTTAAAATTATTTGTATTTTTTTCAAAAGCTTTAGGCTTCGTAGTTTTGGAGATAAGGGGGGGGGGAACTGGTCAATTTTGGTCGGAGCAAATTGGCTGTGCCAGACAGACACTCAGCCAGAGACACGAGTGATTCTATAAGGATCCATTTTTTCTTTTTGAGGTACGGAACTCTAAAAACGAATAAATTGGTATACCAGACTGCTTTGAAGTAAGTAGGTATAATAATAAAAAAATAATGTTGTTCAACTTGAACATCAATTTTTGAACTTTAATAAAAGAACATGAATATAAATTACCCAATCATGAAGTGATGAATATTGACAATCGTTAAAATGGTGTTTTTCATTGATCATCAGTCAGCCATGTATTGTGTTCAAGGGTACTTTGAGAATGTTAATTTCACAGCCAATTCCTGGATGAAATTAACTGGGGACCAAGATTAACCAGGACTGATTAACAGTATAAAGGAAAATGCTTTTTTTTTTACAAAATTTTATCATACGTATGGTCAGAATTTAAATTAGTAATTATAGGATGATAATCTCCTTAACATAGGTTTTGAAAACAATGTTATTTTCACAATATTTATAAGTCCATTTTGTGGGCCAACATTCTGTAAACATAATTTTACGCTCAAGTTAATTAAGTTTTTCTTTCAACCCTACCTATTTGATAATAATATTTAATGGAGGAGCTCGTAGCTAAGTAATAACAGCCGCACGGGTCGATCCATCAGGTTAAGCTACGCTTGCTGGGTTTGGTTAGTGGACGGGTGACCATCTTTACATACCGAGACTCCTCCGTACCTCGGAAAGCACGTTAAGCCGTTGGTCTCGGCTGTCATTCGTGGATCTTTGACAGTAGTTACGGGTCGTCAGAAGCCCGAAAGTCTAAAACCAGTCGTACCATGGGGTATCGTATTCCCCAGTTACTGGTTATGGAGGTCAGATAGGCAGTCGGTCCTTGCAAAATACTGGTATTCAGCTGCATCCGGTTAGACTGGAAGCCGACCCCCAACATAGTTGGAAAAAGGCTAGGCAGATGATTTTCCGGTTCCGTTCCGTTCCGTCCGTGATAACGTTTTTTTTTATCTTTTTTTTTAATACCTTTTTTCTTATAAAGAGTATTCTATCATCTATCTATCTAAATATTCATACCGTAAACAGTAGGTAATAATACTGCATCAAAAAATTTCTATCAAACGATACAATAGTGTAGTGTCATTCAGTTCGTTGCCATGGTTACCGCTTTGTTGCTACTGGTTTTATTATTTTCACACCTGTCTAGAAGAAAATGATTCATTTATTTGGCGTAGCATATTTTCTATCATTCTAAGGGTATTTCTAATTCATTGCTTCATAATGTTTGAATCATTCGTCTGCTCGACAATGTTAATAATGCAATGAACGTTGTGGAATTTTCAAAATAAATGGTATTGCCATTTTAAGTGTGTTACACAATTACCCACATTGAATCATCACCACAGTATGAGCAAGCGTTGTATATCTCTTTATGAAAGCAACCCATTGAAAGAAAAATCCAACCGGTATTTTAAACCACCTTTATTTATTTTAAACCCCAGACTACAATACCGACATCCAATACACATCTTACTTTAAACAAAGACAAGTTTTTATTTTTTTCCTTTAGCACAGACAAAACCCTTTCCTCGTTTTTATTTTATTTAGAGTTTAAGAGGGAACTAACGAATTCTACACACTGGGAGCGCACAACGGATTGTGTTTTTATTTTTTCAGTTCACAATTAGTGTGTAACTAGTAAAACGTGTTGTTATTTTTGTTAGATTACTATATCTTACTGAGCGTTAAAAGCTAAAAACGGAAAAGTCTTGGTTTAATTTCAAAAGTTTTATAATATTGTAATCCCTGAAATAAAAACATATTTTTACGATTGATTATTTGGAGTGTCTTAGTCTGGCGACGTTTTATATGTGGCAACATTGCTTTTAACGTCAATTTTGATAACGAAATAAGTGGATATATGCGTTTGTATTTGATCTTCCGTTATAAATTGTATTCGTGTTTTCAATTACATTCTGTGTTATTTTAAATAAATTTTGTGTTTTTGTGTTATTTTAAATGCATAAATTAGGTAAGAACGTGTATTGTTAAGACTTAGATTAACATAGCTTCACATCACGCCTGTATTCCCCAAAAATTAGGCAGAAGTTTATCTATTGTACGCCCACATTACGCCAGTCATGTCCATGTACAGTTAGGGAAATTATGTCCTATATTCAAATAACAACTGACATTCTTTGAAAATGACATTTCTATCAGATGGCTACTACACAGCAAATTGACTTGGGCATGATTTGTTATTTTGCTTAACAATAAATTTCTCCGACTGTACCTAATATTTCGTAAGCTTTCTTTTAAAATTTTGTAAGGTAACCATGAGCATTTGATTTATTTATTTATTTAATACTTTAAACTCACAAATGTACATAGGCGGACTTAATGCCATAGGCATTTTTTACCAGTCAACCTTTGGGTGATGCAGAGACAAACAGTGGTAGGTGCAATTACGAAAATTGTGGCATAATTTCTTTTATATTTTAGTGGTATGAGGTACAGGGTGTAAAGTTCACTCATCCACCATAGAAAAGGGAGGATCCTCCGACCAGACGGGTGTTATGTCTGGCAGGCAACTGCCCGTAAGTTGATTTCGGATAGTCTTATCTATGTCGTTCGCGCGGTAAACTCTAACTGAGCGATGCAGGATTTGTGTGACGTCATGTCTTTGCTGCGTAGTTCGTATGTGGCGGTGTAACCGCTACAATATAAGGAGATACATATACCTATTAAACAATAAGGATGTTGACTGGGAAAAAAAAACTACTTTATCTGTCAGTCAGATAAAAAATATTAGACACGTATTTTTTGCTTTATCATTATTTGTAAAAAAAATGGTTTAGATCAAACGCATTAAAGTTGGGAAGTGGGGGTTCGCTACGTCACAAGTCAGTATAAAATCAACTGGGGAGTGACGTCATGCCACATTTTAACTCAACGTATTGCCGTAATCTTTTGATTGCGTAAAAAAAGAAAAGATACGTTTCCAATATTTTTTTATAATCTACCTGATGGATAAAAAAACAATTTGCCAACGTTCCTATTGCCTGCTAAGAATCATACTAACATAAATATCAATTGAGATCTTGATCACAATAAAATTCCACCATTTCTCCCTCTACACATTTAATTATAGCGCCAGAATACCCACAAACTAATATAAAACCCATCTCATTGTGTCCTCAACCGAGGCCACGTTCCAGTGCTTTTTATTTCTGTCGATTGAAATTTATTTGACGCATCTCTATCTCGACAGTCGACATTAACGCCAAGTTTTATCGGCAACGACTTATCGACGCGCCACGCTCTAGTGCTGACGTAATTATGGCGTTTAATGTTGTTTTTACTTGAATTTCCTTGTTTTATTTTTTTGTAATTTGTATTTGGAGTTTAATTTTTTTTCTAGTTTGTTTTTGGTAAAAGGTGAAGATATTTTAAAATTAATGATGATTAGATTATCTCTTAAAAATATGAATCTTGATTTATAGTAATTTTTTTTTAATATTAATATTAAATATTACTATCTTACTAATATTATAAATATGAAATATTTGTATATTTGTGTGTTTGGATGAACGGATTTGGATGAAATTTGGTACACAAATAGTTACTAACCTGAATTAACACAAAGGATACTTTTTATCCCGATAATACGTTTCTGTGGGTTAATTTTGGACATCCACGCGGGCGAAGCCGCGGGCAAAAGCATGTTAGTTATAATTTGTATATTTTTGTGATCAAACTAAATACGAGTATAGTGCGCATTTATACACTTCAAATAAAAACAAGTAAAGTATTTCAAATGCAGGATATTTTAGTTTTGGTATGATTGTACACTCTGAAGCAAAATTTCTGTTTCGCAAAATATCCTTTTTGCTGAACTTTCACTTTGCAAAATGTTCCCTTCGAAGTCTGGTCAATTTTCACAATGTGCACTCCGCAAAATGACCACTTTAGTAAATACCTATATCTTTATCGATATTTCTCTTTTTACCCGACTCCTATAAATGGGGCTCATGGTTATATAACAGCCGCACTGGTCGATCGAAGGTTAAGCTACGCTTGCCGCGGTTGGTACTGCGATGGGTGACTATTCATTACATATTACGAGTTCTAGACCCCTTCTTGCCTCGGAAAACACGTTAAGCCCAACGGCTACGAATGACAATGCTTACGGGTAGTCGGAAGCCCAAAAGTCTGACAACCGGTTTTGTTACCCGGTAACTGGGTTGTAGGTAAGATAAGCAGTCTCCGCAGCTCCTTTTCAGCTGCATCCGGTTGGACGAGAAGCTGACCCCAACATAGTTGGGAAAAGACAAGGTAATTTGATTTAACCCGACTCATTCAAAGGGAGGGTAATGTTTGATCAGATTTTTTTTTTCTACGTTTAACGAATAGGTAACTTAGTTAATCTTCATACATACTAATTCGTTTTAATTTATTTAAGTACTAGCTGCACTCCACATATGTCTGTATTTCGTGGGAATATTGGAATAAAAAGTATACTATGTCGTAACTCAAGTCATGGTCTACCCATGTACCAAATTTCATTCAAATCCGTTCAGACTTTTTTGCGTGAAAGCGTAACAAACACAAATAATACAAAAATTCAATCTCAAATCTCTCTTTATAATATTAAGTTTAGACAAACATGACATTTACTAACAATCCCTGTACTAACAAAACAGCTGACTTCCGAAAAAACAAAACACAAACATAATCCCTTCCTTTTTAAATTGTTCTCATTTAAAAACAGACAGTAATGTTAAACAATTTTTTTCCAAATAACATCGCAGCGTTTTGAGTTTGTAAACCTTTCTTAATTAATTTTACTTGATGAGGAAGCGACACGTTTTGGCATTTTGTTTCTAAATACGGGAATTATGTAACGAGTTTATTTAGTCATGGTTTTGGGAAAACAGACATAAATAAACTCACGCCTTCTTTCCATGTGAGTAAGCAGGAACTACAGAGAGGTCAAGAGCTGGCCCAAAGAAATCGTGGAACTAACAGTCATAATAATTGCATTTGAATATGTATGAAAAACTCTCTCTAAAAATTCACTTATAATATCTAACAGTTAGGGTCGAATAATAACCTCAAGTTTAAGTAATTATTAGGTAATACGGAGAATCACTACTATTTTTGTAGACAAGTGTTGGAGAAGGTCAGACATCTTTGTAATCATTATTCCAACCGAAAGACGTCCAATGCTGGACATAGGCCTGCCAAGCACTGGTTCTGTGCTTCCCGCATCCAGCGGATTCCTGCGGTAAACGTCATCGGTACACCTTGTGAGAGGCCTTTCAACGCTACGTTTTCCGGTACGCAGTCACCAAGCCAGAACCTTTCGGCCCCATCGGCCATCAGTTCTGCGTGCAAATGATCTGTGAATCTATTTGTGAAATAAAAATATTTGTACCGATTCATAGTTTATTATAACCAAGTCATCAACATACAACATTGGGGCGGTGGAACATTGTCTTCTTCCTTCATGCCAGTACCTCCATAGCCATACCAGTCGTTATTGTCGTCCAGTTTATTATAACAAAGTATTAAGTATTCACATTCATCCACCGCTAAACACTGGCTCCCCAATAACCTTTACTGTAAAAGGTCAGTGAGGTTATCATCATTATCATTATGCTTGGAAAACAGAAGAAGAAGAAGCAGAAGGCTAGAAGAAGACCAATTCTTGTACTTAAAAAAACGTTCAATCGCAATTTGTCTGAACTGGTCAAAAATGTTAGTAAATTGATGGTATTTTTGACAGATTGCAAATGAGATGCAAATGCAAACGTTTTAAAAAAATACAATATGTTGCTCCTCAGATTGCTGATCACAGTTACTTCTGATTCTGCTGCTTCGGATTCTGCTGTCCATTATTCTGTTTTTCCAACCACATCTGACGTCATAGTTCGTCCAGTCCCCAAATTGTTCGGTAGATATTTTTAGCCTTCCAATTTCTGTAATCGATTTCAAAACGACATTATTCAAGCATAGGTGCCACCTAACCGATCTCCGGACCAGCAAAAATGTAAAATACTAAAAGTTTTTCCTAAGGTCAAAAGTGATCCAAACTACTAACGCCCTTATAAAATAATAGCTTTTGCCCGTGACTTCGTTCGCGTGGAAGCCATAAGATAGGTACACAATATAACATTTTTATAAAACTCCCTCGGCCCCCGCGCCACCGCGTCGCATTGCATCCCTCCCTGCGCTGTTACTTCGTTTTCGCTTAGCGTTCTTTCTAACCTTTTTAGGGTTCCATACCAAAATGGTAAAAAAGGAACCCGGAACCCTAAAGGTCTCACTCAGTCTGTCTGTCACAGATGGATATCTCAAGAACTACTAATGCTATCAACTTGAAATTTGGAATAGCTTTAGATGACGTTTGCCTAACTAATTTGCAAATATGAAAGAAGTAAAAATATTTTTATTTTTCTTGCAACAGGGACTGTAAAACTGGGGGTCTTAAAAATTCTAAGTCTCGAGGAAGTTATCTTCCTCGAGAATTAGGCTATCAAATCCAACTAGTAGTTCCAGAGATTAGCGCGTTCAAACAAACAAACAAACTCTCTCACTCAGCTTTATTGTTAGTATATATATAAATTATACATAATTGTACAATTTATTATTATAATATCTATATTAGATAGTACTAGCCAAAATTTTATCATGAAATTATTTATAATAAATTATAATTTTTTAACAATGTAAAAATCATAAAATTTCACTGCCCCTGCTTCGCACAGTTTTTACGACTCAACACATCGAGATTTATTTATTATTATGTGAGTTAAATATAAACATTCCGGAATAAATTAATTATCTAAATGATCTTGAAAACTGCATCAAATCCGAAGAACTATGCGGACAGAGGAAAAGCGATTTTAAAAAATAAATAAAAATAATATAGAAGATAGTATACATTCTCGCAATTTATTCAAAATGGCCGCCAGATAAAACTATGATGATAAGCCAATACAAAAACAGTTTATCCAGGTTTCTGAGCGGGTTTCATAGTCTGCCGTAGATGAAACCTCTTCGAGTGGATATAATCTTTGGATTAGGAATGGCTTGTTTAGTCTTGCATTGATCTTTGTTAGTAAGATGAAGACTAGAGCTGGCACGATGAACGTGGAAGGATTGTTATTATTTTCAAACAAGTAAGGCTGTGAGTACAATATGGCGAAATCGGGATAGTGAGAGTGAGATTGAAAAGTTTTATATCTATTAGATCGTAGCTGCAGATAGTAGGACCTTTTTTCAAAAATATTATTATGTCTAATAAAACTTGTTACATTCTCAAGATGATCTAAGTGTTTTCGGATATGTATCCTATACTATTTAATGAGCAATATGTGTTTATACATATATTTATTTATTTGTAATATATATTTCTAATCACGTTTTCGAAAACGGCTGTAACGAGTTCTATGAAAGGTGCAATATAGGGTTTACGGGGGAATCTGTTTCAATTCATTTCAATTTATTATTGATCGTACATTACGTAATTAGGCTGCTGGTCGACCGAGCTCAATAAAATTAATGTCATTTCAAAGGACATGACCAGTGGGGCGATGGGCGCCTGCTTAGGTGTAAAAATCAATGTGCAGCAAAAATTGTTTTATTTTTGCAATTGTTGTATTCTACAGTTTACAGGTAAAAAACTTTCACGACTCCAAAAGATCAGGAAACTGAGAAAAATAAAGATAAGTTTTCACTAAATAGCTCTGCTTTTCGTTAAGAGATGGCGCTAGGCGTTGTGGTAATCGAGTTAAAAATCAATGTGCAGCAAAAATTGTTTTATTTTTGCAGTTGTTGTATTCTACAGTTTACAGGTAAAAAACTTTCACGACTCCAAAAGATCAGGAAACTGAGAAAAATAAAGATAAGTTTTCACTAAATAGCTCTGCTTTTCGTTAAGAGATGGCGCTAGGCGTTGTGGTAATCGAGTTAAAGAATGATTTTCTACTATTCGACACGCCATCCATCGAGGCGCTAGGTTTTTTTTTTATACCATCAAGGGCGCAAACTAGCATGCTGATCACCTGATGTTAATAAGCAATAACCGCCGCCTATACAAGTCTACAACACCAGGGTTACTGCCGATGCGCTGCCACCCTTTTCCCACCCCAAACCCTGGGCTTCCGATTCTCTCACTCACTATTCGAAGCGGAGCAACATAATGTTGGTACTTTACGTTGGTATTCTGTAAGAGTGTGGTACCTCCCCGGCCGAGCCAACCCAATTAAGAGTTACAGTCAGCTATTCATGACTACAACTAGGCTCTACGTGGCTCGGGAAATAAAAATAAGGCTATTGTTATTATTATTTGTAAAGCCATGATCAGGATTTAAATAAAACTATTATTTGAACGAATTAATTATTTTAATATTCTTTAATAAAATAAAATATGTAGGAAAGACGAACTGTGCCGGACGGGCGTGATCGCTGGAGATTATGCAGGTTGTAAAGCTATCCCAGTCCAAGCAGCGGTGACGTCCTGCACCTAGGGATCTGGATACTTCAATACTAACCGAGCGGCTGTCCTTCTTCCATTCTTGAGGGAAAATGGGTTTTGACAAGAAAATAACAACACCATTTCCCTGATAAATCTTCATAATATGCCTTTTAACCCGCCTTACAGATATGCCATAGTTTAGGCACCTCATCATAATATCCGTTTATCCCAATCGTAGAGCAAAACAGATGAATCCTTTATGAATAGCAATGGTAATCGGGTTTTGAAGATGTCAGTCCGTAAAGAATAGCAATGGTCGTGGTCAGTGGGTCGTCTTAGGGGCGTAGAAATAGAACACAATAATCGCACAGTACACAACGAACGCGTAAACACAACATGGGTCGCGAACTGCAATGATAGATAGATAGAAGATTCTTTATTATGTACACCATAAAAAGTACAGATATAATATATAATTATACCTGACGTGACGCCAAGATTGAATGTGCAAGTAGGGATGGTGAATGGCGATCTGAAATCGATAAAGTGTCAATTGCTTTTTTCTCGAACCTAACACATAAAATTCGAAAACATTTGACTGCCTCGTTGGTCTAGTGGTGGCAAGCGCTACAGCTGAGCATGAGGTCCTGGGTGCGATTCCCGGGTCGGGCAAAGTGTTATTGGGTTTTTCCATCTGGAATTTCTCAATAGCAGCCCGGAGTCCGGATTTGTATCCGGTTAATGGTAAAACGCTCGCCCCGCATTACACGGGACTGGCGAAATGAAGGTGTTATGTTATTATTCATCCAAATTAAATATAAGTAGTTCAAAACGGTCAAAGAAAATACAAATTCAATATCCAATCGATTTTTCATGCTTTGACTCGAATCGATTGAATTATCAATTTTATGAAAAAAACTACTACCCCTTTGGTCCCTCCCTACACAGGTGTCTGCTAATGTCAGATGCATTGTCAACGAAGTAACACTCCTATATACGCAGTGATTATTAAAAAAAATATGGTGTTCGAACTTCACACGTGTCAATAAAACCTAACATAACCCGTAGGCGTATCAATAAATAAGTAATTATAAACAAAACATGTATATTCCATGTCATTAAAATTCACTTGATCGAAAATAGCTCGTTTTTAGTTTATTTTTTTCCATATTATGTGTAGCTTATTTTGGTTACCGGGTGAATATAGATACAATGGAACGTCAAAATCAGGAAGTGCATAAAAGAGAGAAACGGAAGCAATTAATATACTGATTTTTCAGATAATTTAATCTGGGCTTTAGTCGGAATAATATAACCATGATAAATTAGATCTTCATTTTTAAATCTTAGTGTAAAAGTTGTAATGCTGCGCATGTTCCCGAATTCGAAGGCTAAAACTGGTCATGTCCTTTAAACTTTTAGCCTATTGTTTTAGATATAGGCACAATCGGTACCCTAATTACGTAATACACAATTAATTCGTTTTGAAACAGATTACTAATCCATTGCTTCATAAGTTCGAAATTTAATTCTGCTCTGCAACGTAATTATCGCATTGAATGTTGTTGAACTGTCAAAATGAAACAAATGATAGCTATCGCATTGCTTCTGCAAGATAGGTAATAGCCCTGCCGGTTCTTAGTGTTTGACTATCCCCATAATTAGGTTACCTTTTTTTTTAATATTATGTAATGACTTAGAAAACAATTAAAACGAGATATCGTTGACCAGTATTAACTGCCCATGTATTAAAAAATATGCTGACTTTCTTCTACCCTAACGTACCACTACACCCATCTGTCGATCACCCTCTACTTCCTACCCCCAACTACTTGTAAATCAACTTACGCCCCGAATCAAATAAAGGCTCTGCCCAAGTAAATAAGATCCCACACGTAACTTCAAGTGATACTCGACCAGACTTGTGTTTACTTGAGCACGATATTTTCATTCTTGTGAAGGGGCCTCTACTGTGAGTGCTGCCCTTTATTTTAGATTAACATAATGGAAGATGGGAAATGTTGTTAGATTTTAGAGGAAATACGTTTTTTTTTAGTTTCTCTTAAGTTATCTTTTCAAACATTTTAGAACATCAAAAGGACTCTTTATTAGAAAGATTTGAAAGGAGAAGGGCGTATTAAATGTCCAGCGTTACTGCTTAGACAAGCTACTGTTCAGTATTAAACTATTGGAGAATATGGATTAGTCTTGCTTGATGGTAAGCAGAGACGATGAATTTAAAGTTTAAAGGACCATAACGAGTTTTGCAACTTCAAAACTAATTCAACTCGCAGTTCACTGTTGGGGATAGGCTTCTCCTTAATCGTCATGACTGCTCCGTTGGTCTCGTGGTCGCTAGCGTCACTGCTGAGCGTGGGGTCCTGGGTTCGATTCCCGGGTCGGGCAAACATTCCATGAAGAATTTCTTAGTAGCAGCCCGGAGTTTGTAAGTTGGTGGTGTGATACCGGTGTGGTTGGTGTCGTTAACTCTATCTTTTATATACTCATTACTCTGTATATTGTGTTTTTGTTTAGGATAGATGAATTGTACCAACATTATTGTTAATAAATTAATTTTATTTTATTTTTTTTTTTTATACCCCCGTGGCTCGGAAAGCATGATAAGCCATTGGTCCTGCGCCTGTTCTCTCTCCGGTCGTGTCGGATTGCCGTCCCATCGGACTGCGAGAGTAAGGGAAGAGAGAGTGCACCAGTGTTTGCGCACACATTTGTACACTAATCTCCCGCGCCGAAGGCTAGTTTCCGTTGAGATTGGTCACCATGGTCGAAATTCGGTCTGGAGGAATATTTTTATTAATCTTCATAACACCCTGCCTTCCGCCTTCCTCATCCAGTCTTTCTCAACCACCTCTTAAAGGTCATCGGTCCATCTAGCTGGGAACTAAGAAGATGCGAATCTTGTCCAGGTTGTGTAGTAAAAAAAATAATGAGTATTGATAACAATACACTCAATAGTTTTCGTTTATAAATCCACCTAAAGACCTTTAAGTTATATTACCTCTAACAGCAAACAATTATGAACCTTCTAGCAACGCGCATAAACTCACTGTATTGTAAAATCAGAGGCAAAATAACTGACTGAGTTTCTGTGACCATAAGGTTTAATTTTAATCACCACACCACACAACTGTCATAAAACTACCCACTGCCAAAGGGTTTTCATACCATTACTATTTAGCCGGTCCACTATTAACCATTGAAGGGTACCTTTTATTGAGGACACCTCGAGTTCTGCTGACCTTCCAAACCGTGTCATAAACTACAATGTTCTACGTCTGGTCGGCGCATTGAATCCCCTATCGACACTTAAAACTGGCTGATGTTAGCTCGTAACTGAGTGCTATCAACAGATCAAAACTATTAGTGGGGTGTGTGGTGCAAGGTGGAAGATATTTGCTGTTTTATATTGATGCGCTTTTGTTTGATTCATATGCAAGGTGGAGTCGACAATACAACAAAAAATTCAACGGCGTGTACATAAAGACGTTCCCATTCTGTATATAAAAATTCATTTGAATATATTCAATAGTTTAGTCATTATAGCTCGGCAAAACCCATAGTCGGCTCGGGCTATTCCGTTTATCCACCCCAAAAATCCACCCTAAGGTGGATATTCAGAAATGTATGCCCGAGAATTCGCCCAAGGCCTAGTTGGATAAACGGAATTTATAGGCATAGGGTGGATCCAGCATACATTACATTTAATTTGTTTGAAAAACTCATTTATTTATTTCGAAGCTAGGATTTATTTGACAGTTCCAAAATACTCTTAAGTATTAGTAGTGACAATATTTTAATTTTTTGTGGTAGTCTCTACATTGTGTATGATAAATTGTAAGATTTTTCCAACCGCTGCCTCATTACTGAGGTGAGTGATTAAGATGGGCAATTCTCGTTACATGTACCTTTAGAGCTTATTCCTAACTTTATTTATAAATGCGAAAAGAGGTGGGATAGAACTATGGTTACGATGAAAAAAATGATCGTAGGAAACTTGAATTTATGAACATGAAGCAAAGTTTCTATGTTTGTTACGCTTTCATGCTAAAACGGCTAAACGGATTTGGATGAAATTTGGCACATGCGTAGACCATAACTTAGGTTGGGACATAGGCTACTTTTTATCCCGATATGCCCACGGGAGCGAGACTTATGCGGGTGAAACCGCGGGGCGCAGCTAGTGTTCTATAAATTAAATTTTCTCTGTAAAACTTGCACAAACCTACTACCACTATTAAACCCCGGTTACCCTATTATTATTTATGTCTCTGACGATAACTTTTAACCTGTGCAAGATGGTTCAAGAACGGCAGAGCAAGTCATGGTGTAACAGAATTGGGGTAACAGTAATGGCTACTACATAAGAAAATATTCCAATATGCCACGAAATCAGTTCAAGCTCAAGGGATTCTAAAAATTATGTAACAGAATATTAGTTTGTACCTAATATGTTTGTGTGTCTAAACTTAGAAGTGGTGTTTGTTATCAAATTAATTTATTATAAGTTTAGACACACAAACATATTAGGTACAAACTAACTAATAATATTAAAACAAAAATAAATCACAACCGCCCCGCTACCTTTCCTCAATCACACCGCACCGTAACACCGTTTCTAAATTCGACGCGTACTTCGCAATATCGTAAAGCAAGTCATCGATCGTGTGGGATCAGCATAATGCTAACGTAACGCAATTTCAATAACACCCAAACGGTATTGTAAAATATACGACGGTGTAAATTCGGACATGTTGATTTAATATTAGGAGGAGATTGTGAGAACTATGCGGTACTTTTAGAGTAGGTCGGGTGGAAATAAATTATGAAATATTGCTTGAATCATATGAAAATAGTTTGATCTATGTTGGCTAAATCTATTTCTAATTTAAAGCGACGTCGGTACATAATATTAATCAATCAACTCGCAGTCCGGTGGTGGAGATAGGCCTCTCCCGGTCTGCGCCACAACACCCTGTCCTCCACCCTCCGCATCCAGTCTGTCCCAGCCACCTTATTAAAGTCGTCCGTCCATCAAGCTGGGTCAGTCAGAAATAGTTGCCCATTCCAAAGCGTAGACAGTATCTATGCAGAAGAACGAACAAGAAACTCCACGGACACTCTTTAAAATATATTTTTTTTTTACTAAATATTGGTAACATTATTCATGTTGAAATTATACATGACAATGTGAGAACAATGAAATTATACATGACAATGTGAGAACAATGTAAAAAGACTTGCACGTTAAAACAGTCCGTAGATAAAGAGATAAAAACAAAAAGAACATAATCAAGATTAAAAATAAATTAAAATGAGCCATGGCAGCAAGTAGATGACGTTCATGAACATAACGTATGGATTAGCATTCAGCTCAACCATTTTGAAGGGAGCAAAATGATCCAACACACGCGCCACCATCAGCGAGACATCTGAGTGAGCATGACATACTCTCAGCCGCCACGGCACATTCAAGGCAATGAAAGACAATATAATAACCTGTAAATGGTAGCTCTGTAGTACATAGTACTCACAGCTGTGCTATGCAATTATACAATACAAAGGAGATTGAGTTTATACAATGCAAAGATGGTCCTACTATCTTCAGATTTTCTTCTCTTGCCGATACGCGGTGTCCGCTCCAGGATTCGGCTCTACCGGCCATTGGTCCTTCGACAAACATGACCAGCCTACTGCTACTTCAGCTTGTTTACTAGGTATATACGGGGTGTCCGGGACATCGACGCGAAGCCGGTTACCATGGATTCAGTAGATGGTTCTGAACCCCCCTGCGTTGAAATTTTTCGTCGGTTATTAAAAAAAAAATCTTCTGTTCCATACATTTTGACCGCGTAGGTATTGCACTTTTCTATGAAACAACTGGTTTTTTTTTTAATAACCGACGAAAAATTTCAACGCAGGTAGGTTCAGAACCATGTACTGAATCCATGGTAACCGGCTTCGCGTCGATGTCCCTGCCACCCTGTATAGGGCCATCATAATTTTATTGTATGGATGTATGTAATGGCGACTTTCTCGGTTCTGTTTTATGGTACTAAGTTTCATTTACATACATACATAAAATCACACCTTCTCATGGAGGTACGCAGAAACTACACAACGCCCCCTGCTACGATCCTTACACACTCCTTTTGCCTCGTTTACGTTCATACATCTGGTCATACACGCTCGTCGGTTCCGAGTACTACACACCTGTCCTTTCTGAAGAACATCCCCGATAAGGTCAGTATATCCTAGGGTGTCCCCTCTCCTAATTTTCATTTATTTGAGATATTTTATCTTTTTTATAAGCACGTGCTTCTGTGACAATAACTTCTAATGATTTTGGCAATGAAGAAAATATCTTCTGTGATACGTTTTTGAAGGGCTCATTGAGAGCCTAGGTTTAACAAAAGACGTCTAGATGTAGTATTATCGTCTCTCATATATTTTATTGAACGTGATTCAGAAAATCACAAAAAGGTCAATCGATCAACTCCGTCACAACACTGTTGAAAAAATAGTTCTAATTTTGGAAGGGCAAAAGAAAGAAAGAAAAATATTTAGCCCACAGTTCACGACACAACCAATCAGAAACTAGCTAATAACGCGTTAGTGAGTCGCTTCGAGTACGGCTTACCATTGAAATACTAGTGCTGTGACATTCTGACTACATATTGAATTACTAGTGCTGTGACATTCTGGCTACATATTAAAATACTAGTGCTGTGACATTCTAGCTAAATATTGAAATACTAGTACTGTGACATTCTGGCTGCATATTGAAATACTAGTGCTGTGACATTCTGGCTACATATTAAAATACTAGTGCTGTGACATTCTGGCTACACTTTGGTGATTTGAATATGTAACACGTAACAAAAAGCGTCTTGGAAGATGAGCCTTAAACGTAATAGTTACGTATCCAATATTTTATCCCGCTAAGGAAATTCACAAAACCAACAAATTAGGTATCCAACATTGTAAAAGAGACGATATATTCGCAGTGTGATCCAATTTGTAGACTAAACATTTACGTCGTCAGTTATGCATGAAAATTACATTTTGTGGTATCTATTCTGTTATTATTTAGATAAATAATGGGCACTATATTTTTGTTTCGCCCACGTATTTTTCAAATATAACCACGCTAGTATTATAGATGAAAAATGTCTGCCTGTTTAGTCCCATTTCACGACTACACTACCAAACAGATTTTGGTAAAACTACGCTGCTGACTGTACCTAAAGTTTTTATTCAGGAGAAATAAAAATTCATACGGCGGCTGAGCCACAGTATATAGCTATATTTAACCTAAAAGTGACCCCTAAAACATTCTGTAGCCTTTTACTTTTTGGCATAGTTGTTTGGGCAATCAAATAGTTCAAAACAGACTTTGAACAAGGTAAATGCCATGGCCATAAACCTCATCAGCTTACGCCTCTTAGTATACAGGGACATCGATACAAAAACAGTTACCATGGATTCTCTCGTCGGTTATTTAAAAAAAATCTGCTGTTCCATACTTACATTTAGACCGCGTAGGTATTGCACTTTTCTATGAAACGGTAGTTTTTTTTTTTTACCGACGAGATTTTAACGCAAGTGGGTTTAGAATCATGTACTGAATCCATGGTATCAGTTTTCGAGTCGATGTCCTTACCACCCTGTATAATCAAATCCATACAACACGCACTTCTGAATTTTTCGTGAAAAGACTAACTCAAACTATTAGTTCAATATTTAGAAACCTGAATGGCTCTGGTCTCATTTAAATCCCCAAGAAATAGTGATCCTCATCCAGTATGGAATTCTACGTCTGAACAAAGCAACAAAGCCCTTTCATAAGAAGCTCTCAGTCTACCAACGTCCCCATTGGCAATTCAATCAAATTCTCAATTAAAGCCAACTCCTATAACTTTACTCTTTAGCAACTCCATTAGTTTAACAAACGCATCGATTACAAAATTACGACACGTATCGGAAACCGCAGAATACCAGTTGAAACCGAATTAATTTAGATAAAACCAGTTTAAAGCGGTTATATCGGGTGAAACAAAACCTATTTGGACCACAATGTTGAACAAATATTGTTTTTGTCGTGTTTAATTTTGATTTTACTGTTGCGATACAGTATTAATTGCCTTTTCAATTAAAACTATTGTTACTAAATAGTTTTGGCCATGAAGCGTGACAACTTGTTTGTTGTTAAAAAGTTACTCGATCGGAAGACCTTAGATAAGATCAAGTAAATTGAAAATGAAGGGTGCTGTAGTTGTGGGTGATGAATTTATCTCTAAAACAAACAGTTGAAAAACGTTCTCGAATACATCGATATACGCCACGTTCAATAAACAGCAAAATAATGTAAGTTTATAATGTCAAACTAACGATTTTCGGAAGTTTTCCTGTCAGACGGACAACGAAGTGATCCTATAAGATAACGGGTATCTTTTTTCTTTTGAGGTACGGAATAAAAATACATAAAATACATACTAATACAAAGCCAAAAGCTATGTTATGTACTGTGACTGTCGCGCGTGAGATCCAGGGTTCAATGACAAGGTGGTGAAATTAATCTTTTATTGGGAGCTTTGTTCAAAACTTTGATTGTTCAAATACAGTCAAATTCCACTCCAACCGCGAATTTAAAATAGCACTCACTGACGCAAAACAACACAACCACAATCTTTTACATTAACATGCAAACGTTTCTGAGTTTACAACTTAACATACAGACATACGGGCTATAAAACTTTGATAGCTCATGACGGATGATCGCAGAGAATTCGCGAATCGTAAAATTTACGACTTTGTGTCTTTGAGTAGATTCGAGTCCTGTTTGACCAGCTCCCTGTAGACCTATCAGGGTTTAAGCAATTATTTGGGTTGCTTAATGTGCTTTGTTTCAGCAGTTTCCTATGTCATTACTGTAAGGTCGATCGACACGAACGCGACATAATAACGCTTTATTAGGGCAAAAGCGTCAGGGTAGCCCGCAAAACTCATATTATCTTACGTTTTTTCGACGTCAGTCTCAGGGTGAATTTTGATGGAAACATGATTTGCGACAGTAACAAATATATATTTTACAGAATTATAGCCTTATCAGCTTTCTTCAGTCTTATCAAATTATCACATTTGTATTCGATTTTTAAGGTACGTATCAGAACCCAAGGATATAATATTTTATTTAACTCCCTCAGTTAAAAATAATTTAGCATAACCACGACCTAACTTTTACAAGCCATATGGTATTTACATCGTTGCTATTTGCTGTTATTAGTGATGTATTATATTATATTGCAAACATGATATTGTCTCACCAATCAAAAGACAACACAAGAAAATCAAAATATGATGCTAGCAGAAAGTAATTTTTCCAAACATGTCCGAAAAATGTCCCAGACAACAGAAAATTCAATGACATTCGCTAAGTTCGCATAAACACTGTACGTGCATTTTTCCAAACTTTACCGTTCCCAGGTATTGGTCAGCAGTATTTTTTACCGAAAGACCAAACCGGACCAAAGAACCCAAATATATATAAGTATTCGCCGAACACTTTCTTTGCACAAACAGCGTAAAAATTGAAATTCGTCACGATTTTCGAACGGCAGTCAAAACCGGAACCATGTTAAAAGATCTTAGAGTATCCTAGAAGTCATTCGTTGATATTTTAAACGGTTGTGTTTATGACTGTCTTACAAGTAAACCAGACAAATGTGGAGGACAGCCAATTTGTGTGAACGAGAAAGACTTGTAACCTACTGCAATGATATGATGGATACATATTTAGCATCTCTAAAAAGGAGTCGTGTGGAGTCGTGTCAGAATCGTAGCAGCAGGTGGCGTTTTGTAATGTCTGCCTACCCCCATGGGGAGAAGGCGTGAGTTTATAAATATGTCTCAGTAAGATGGTTGTAGCCGTGATACAGTTATATCCCTAGGGATATAGCTAAATACCGTAATATATGTAGTTATAATGAATATTCATAACTGTCGGAATGCCCTAATTTTGTTACTGCGACCCATTTCAACGTTGCGTTGGCCGGCCGCTGCCGCGGCACCACTCGTTTCGCTCGCTCGGCTAATGCGTAGTTGGTCACAGTTCCAACCTTAACCTATTTGGTCGGAGTGCCCTAATAGTTATGTTACTAGATCGTGCTCGTATCGTAGTTATATTCCTAGTAAGACAGATAAAAACTACTTTCATATAACTTCATAACAGTATATAGCTATATACCGTATATCCCTGGGGTTATATCCCTATACCACGGCTACAACCATCTTACTGCGGTGTCTATAATATGTATGTAATAACCATACTCAAGTTTTAATCCTAGTATTTAAAAATGCTGTAAGCTCATTCTGCACAGACTTAACAAAACCCCTTTTATTTCTACCACACGGTAAACATGCAGTGCCCTGTGGTCTCTGTATTTAGTTAGCGAGTAGTCAACGACATTTCCTTTTGAAAACTTTCTGTGTAATATGATTAACATCCTGATCTCTACACTTTCATACACTTTTGAAATGCTCCTGTTCCTTTTGACAGAATAAATGACAGTGTTTTAATACTGTTTTATAATTGCTTGCTACATAGTTTATTCAATGAAAAGTTATGTTTTTGTAATGAGAGGAGAGTAGCGAAAGCATTTTAGTTGTGTGAACTAGCTCCTGCCCGCGGCTTGGCCCACGTGGAATCTTTTTCTCGCAAATCCTTACATCAGCTATCTGCCAGTAATGGTCTCGTTAAAACGCGTCACGGGACAAACAGACAGACAGATAGACAAACATTTTTTTTTTTTTTTTTGTATAAATACCGTATGTGTATACTTTCATATGCATGTAGTAAAAAGCTGTTATTTTGATATTACAAACAGACACTTCAATTTTATTTATTATTATTTGTATAGATGTACAGATATATAAAAAGTTGAAAGTAAGAAAGTAGTAGTACCTAATTTCTGAAAAATGGAAATATGACGTGTCATATTTCCTTTTTTCAGAAATTAGGTTTTCCTGTTTAACATCGAAAGTATTAACATTTTAAAATGAATTAATTGCTGCAAGAGCTGAATTTATTATCATTCCTAATTTATGATAATACTATTCTTGCAAACTTTTTAAAATTCTCTTTATGGTTATTACAATCTAGGTATGTTAGAAAAACACAAGGCACGTTTTCATCCATAGACCATTATTTTAGAAAACTTCAGTTGCATTTGCTTAATACAACCATTTCTTACTCCCTACAACCAGAGATAATTGAAATTAAACCTCAATCTCCCAATTATTTTTCCAGCCAACACAAGAACTCTGCCTACCCCGCCAGCTAGGTAGGTAATATTATTAATATCACGATATGTTCTCGCCGACCTCATTCGCGGAATGTCGAATTGTTTCATGTGATTTATTGTGGTTGCGTACCAGTCTGTGTGCTGTCATACACACGCGGCATACGGAGTTAGGAGCGGCTAGAACCGGTTCGGAGCGGTTAGAAGTGGTTTGAACTGGTTCGGAGTGGTTGCGAGCAGTTTGGGGCAGTTGTGTTCGGTGTAGTGTGGATTTAGATTGGTGGAAGTGGTTTGTTTAGAGCTCATAATCACAAATAGACCTCAATCATTGCGTAGGGGTATCATTATTTTCTCAAATAAATAAAATGATGAGACGGAAAAAGATGTTCATATTTGATCATAGATTTGAAATGAGATAGTGGAAACTTCTCATTTCAAAACTGTGTTTGTGAGATGTAGCTTTATTATACAGCTGTTGTAATATAAACAGAAACGTTAAAAAACGTCAGATTTCTTTAAAAGACATAGAAAAATGATTTTTGGAGTAAATAACAGGTCATTAATTATGAATTTTCATCTCTAAACAAAGAAATTTCGAACAAAAAAAAAAGGCATAACTGTTTTCAGCTTTCAACGAAAAATTCACAAGTCCCTTCCAGTCAACCACCAAGCACGCTCAAGCATCCGCGTCCAATATTATTTTCTATTTTACCATAACATCGCTTGACTTATTCTCGCTGTAGGCCGGGCCAAGCACATTACACCACCAACGACTTGCGGAGTCGGGTAACGGGTAATAGTTTGTGAGTACCCTTTACTCAAGAGAGGTCGCATTTACTGTGATATGTGACCGTTATAAGAGTTAAATAGCTGTTTATAGGTATATTATTATTGGGATATTTTTACATAGCATCATGCTTGTATTTGCTGCAGAGGTAGGCAGAGATTTATGGTATACTTACATGGGGACAGCAGTTAAGTTATGGTAGACTTCGGATTGCTACAGTGAATATTCTAATTGAAAAAAATTTATGACACTTTTACTTAGATATTTATTTATACCTATCGCTTGACAAAAAAGCTGAGTCTCATGCGACTATGAAACAGTGAGTTAGGCAATAATCAGTATGTACTACTGTCCATAACTCTGAAAATGTCGCAATTCAGACCCCTATGATACAGGAAAACGCTTAGCTTAGGAGTCACCCAATCTGTTCTTGTACCACTAATAATTATTATTAATAAATAAACTTGAAATAAGTTACATAGACTGATAAGTTAAATTGTTACAGCTCCTCTCTCCTACTATTTTGCTGTGCCCGACAGGGTTCATAATAATGCGAAATTGAGTTTATTTGTTTACTTGTTTGTTATGCTTTCAAGCTCAAACGGCTGAACAGATTTGGATGATATTTTGCACATGGGTAGACCATAACGTGGATTCGGAGATAGAATACTTTTTATGCCGATATTCCCAAGGGATCGAGACTTATGCGGGTGAAACCACGGGGCGCAGCTCGTGATCTCATAAAATTTTAGTTACCACCTAAGTTCACATAGTGGAAAGCAATAAATGATTGTGTATCGAGTATTGAAAAACACCGGTACCTTTTAACGAGAACACAACAACGCTACTTGCCGACTGAAATAGGTATTTTTCCTTTTATTTTATTTACCACAAAACTTACGATCAACGACAAGACTCATCGCCGAAATATTATTCTGAGAAATCGCACTCAGATCCAAAGATTTCGATGATAATCAAATATCTTGGCAAGAGACGCCGCCCAATTTAGCTGCCTCGTAAATATTTAGCACATGTGATGGAAGTATTATGCATTGAATCTCTAGTGCGGGTTGCATAGAATGCATTGAGAGTTTTACACCGGACTATGGTTGCTTTTTGGTACGAATGTGACGGAAATATTTGTACCGGAGGACCACAAATAGACTGTTGTGTAAACTTTGTACCAGGGGTCCACATTTTTGTGGAACACTGCAGTGATAACAACAACATAATATCTCGTTTGTATTTTTTAAAGGGATAGGCAGTGGTGTGTGTTACATCTACATTTCACTCGTTAATTAAGTCTGTTTTTATTGTTGGTAAGCACATAACCAATACTTAAAGTACAAGTCGCAAATACACATTTTGGATAGTTAGAATTTCCTAAATGGAAAAACCCGACAGCAAATTGCTTTACCCAGGGATCTAACTCAGGACCAATACATGTGATTATTTCGAAAAGAGTAGTAGAGTAAGAGTAGTAGTAAGAATCGGTGACTTCCTTAAAAATTAACAATTAATGAGTTCGCTTTGTGGGCTGCGTGCGCTTAGCGACTGGGCTTCAAGAAATGGGCAAATCTATTAAAAGTTTTAAATTTTGGACATCAGCACGATGATTATATACCCAAAAAATACCTTCTACTCCAGTCTATGTCTAAAAATACCCTGACATTTATAGATGCCTGTTACTTACAGCAGAATTCGTCCGAATCATCCTAGAATTTGCTCGAACATTTTTAAAAGGGAAGGTTCTTGTAAAGAATTTTTAAAATGGCTCCGGACTTTTTTTCATCAAATATTTAGAAAGGGGAAATGAGAAACTGTTCTTTTTGCCGATTTGTAAATATTAAGCCGTGTTAATTGTATGGATGGGCGGGATTTCGTTATGTTTTTCGAAGTAGTCTTTGTGTTCTCAGGGATAAGCCGGTTCTGAATTACAAACTGTTGTATTTGCAGTTTTCTGGGGAAAAATAACCGTTTCAAGTAATCGTAGCGAGCTTTTTAAATAAGAACGGCCTTTGTTTTTTTAAATACGCTACCTTTTATTTCCGTTGATCTGAAATTAAAATCTTTTAGTTCTGACCTTTGGGTCAGAACTAAAATATTTTAAAATGTAGTCAAGTCTTTTTCATCAGTCAAGAAAAGCAACATGTAATTTCGGTACTTTTCTCAACGAAACTTTAAAAGATCGTTTGATGTGTGGGATATCTCGAGAGCAACTCATCAAGAAACAGTTGGTGACAGTTATTCTTTTACATTGACAGCTGTCAAAAACATACAATTTTAGAGGGCGTAGACAGAGAATAGAATTCTCTGTCTACGTTAGAGGGCGAATGGCTGGACAAATCTTTGCCAAAATAAACGGTCCTGTGCTTTGCGCGGGCGGGCTAGGGCGCTGTCTATCAGAGCAAACATGATAGCCCACAGGTTTAAACGTTGTGATGCTCAAGTGAAAATAACACTATTCAGAGCGCATTGTTCGTCACTATACACGTGTTGCTTGTGGGCTCATTATACGCAAAGATCATTCAGCGCCCTGCGCGTTCAATATAACAATGCGTTCAGGGCGCTTTGGGGCTGCCGCGCTGGTGCAGTGCGTCGGGCATGTTCGCAGAAGCACACGTTGACGGTTTCCACGCCGTGCTCCACAAGCGATGCGCCGCGGCGCTCGGCAGGTTGCGCGCCAGCACCAACAGCATCCTGGCTATTATTGCGGATAGACTGGACACGCGTAACGTACAGCACTGGGTTAATACCCACATTAGAAAATAAGTATTTATAAGTTTTTTTACTTTTACTAATACTAGTTTTATAAGTTCTACTGTACTAACATTCTATGGATTTTTAAGTCTGAAATAAAAAGTTTTTTTTTTTTTGCTCTTTCAGCGGATTCCTGTGACCATCACCCGGTCGTCTGTTCCCTTGCGGAGTTTATCTACACACGCATTACCTTCCACACGGTCACCACCCCAGTACATTACATTCGTACGTTCTGTGAACAACATGCCCCTCACCTACGGACACCAACATCTACGCCTATAATTCATCATCATACTATCGAGCTTAGTCCCAGCTTCATTAGAGTTACCGGATGCAGAGATTTTACATGGATCTGGCTTACACAACCCAGTTACTGAGCATCCCTTGGTATGACTGGTTGTCAGACTCTCGGGCTTCTGACATCCTGTAATGACTATCAAAGACCTACAAATGACGGCTAAACGGCTAAACGTGCTTTCTAAGGCACGGAGGGTTCTTGTTATGTACTGGTTGGACACCCATCCGCGGACCAACCTCCGCAAGCGTAGCTTAACTTTCGCTTGAGCTGTTATATTTAGCCACGAGCACCTGTAAAGATTCTAACAGTATCCTCTCCTTGTTTCAGGCGGTAGACTACTTAAAGAAGCGCACACCAGCGCGGGCTGCGCTCATGATAGCGGCCGTGTGGCTAATGTCCGCGCTCGTGTGTATACCGCCTTTGTTGGGGTGGAGGGTGAGCAGGCCGCCGGAGCAGTTTCCACAATGCAAGGTAAGATTAGTTTAGGTCTTCTGTTAAAGAGACTTAAGTTAGGTTATATTTATTTATTTTATTATATTTTCATTGATAGGTGAGTAAAGTAAAATAAATAATAACTTTATTTTAGGGCTTTAATGTGGCGTACCGAACCAATACATCATGTTTCTTATTCAGTGTTCTGTCCCAAACTTTGTATATTACAAAATTTAATTAATTGTTTACTTAATCTCAAATATATATCTATTTTGTCGTGTTCTTTTTTTGGTGAATAAATTATTATTATATCCTTTATTTCATTAAATACAACCCAGGGGTTATAAATTATATATTTAAACATTAGAATAAAAATTATCAAAATTGTAGCCCACCGGTATCGGGAACAGGGTCCAAGCTACCGGTCAGGGCTCCAGAGAGAGGAACCTCCTGACAATTCGAGCCGTGTCCAGAAGTACCGCTTTCTAAATCAATTATTAGTATTATTATTACATACATACATAAGCTCACGCATTCTTCCCATGGAGGTAGGCAGAAAATACAGAACGTCACCTGCTACGATCCTTACATACTTCTTTTGTTTTGCTTACGTTCATAGATCTGATCATACACTCACATCGGTTACGAATACTACGCATCAGAATCTGACCTTGCTAAAGATCGTCTCCAATACTATAAAGAATATAATATAATCGAATTTTCTCAGATATGAGACGAAGCTAGATCGATTTTTGGCCCCCATAAACCCCTATATTGCAACTTTCATCGAAATCGTTAGAGCCGTTTTGGACAACGTGGTTAGAAATATTCAATAAATACAAATATTGCTCGTTTAATAATAAAGGATATTCTATAAAACATTGATCAGGCAGGGGCCATAGTCTTTCCATAGTTCCATTTCACCAGTCTACATAAGCCAGCCAAACCCATAGTCCAATATCTTTGTTTCCATATCCTGCTATAGTCCTACACCAACCGGGGGTTGTCCTTGGATGCACTTGCATAGTGCATACAGGGATAATCGTCGGTTGGCGCCTCATTTCATAACAAACATCTAACGGGCCTCTGCGACTTGGCTTTGGCCCCTCGTACGCCTTCCAAAGGTCCGGGACCCCAGGGTCCCGAGAAATGTCAAGAGACGAAAATAAGGATATTCCAATAGAAATACGCAATCTGTGTAAATGTCAATGGACCGCAGAGGCTTAGTAAAAAGGTTCCATTTGGCACTCTGAAAGCCAAACTGCTTGTGTTCATAGAACCTATTTGCATTTAAGTCACTATTACCACTCTGGGCTCTTTTAACCTTCTTCTCCAAGAAAGAAAACCTTATCACACACCATCTGCTTTCACCCCCGAAATCACAATTCAACCCTACAAACACCCCATTAAAATAGTAGTTACCTACCTATAAAAGGATCCCGATATTCGATCGTGTAATCTAAGTTTTAACTTGAATTTCTTTACGACGGCTTTCCTACCTTTTTTTATCGTGAAATCATTCTTTACGTGAATATTAACGACTTTTATAGCATTTCGGAGAGTTGGCTGGCGAGAACGTTGGGCCTTAAAGTAAGGGGCGAAATAGGTGGGATTTTTTTGTGGCTAAATGGGGTAGGTATTCGTTTAACTTTGTTTGAAAGGCATAATTATATCGACTACCTATTTACATAAGTTGCTTGCCTCATTGCTCTATTGATCGCAAGCGCTACTGCTGAGCCTGTCCTGCGTTGGATTCCCAGGTCGGGTAGCATAAACATAATCAGCCACAGGAGGACACAGGCCTCCTCTCTGTAAGAGGGAGTGGGCCGTAATCCACCTCGCGGTCCAGTACGGGTTGGTGGATGTCACATGTTTTCGATTTTTTGGTTCTAGGACATGCTGGTGTATTCTCATGATGTTTTCATTCACCGTTTTAGAGCAGTGGTGATGAAATAATTTACACACGGTAAAACGTCTATCAATGTTCGAACCTACGACTCATAAGCCGTCGTCACCACTGGCCACCACTGCTCCGTCGGGCAGTGTTGTTGGGTTTTCCATCTAGAATTTCTCAGTAGCAGACCAGAGTTTGGCTATATTTGATTGCAATAGGCTCGCCCTCTATTACATGGGACTTAACCATAACTGGGAAAATTAAGTAAGTCTAACAAAAAAGTCAACTAAATAGGTCTAAACAAGACATCACAGACAGACAAATTAAAGATCCGGAGTTACACGTGTTGGGGCATAAATTGAAAAGATCACGTGTGAGTCCGGATTCTTAGTTTGTGTGATGTCTTCTTTTCGTATTTTTTATTTTTATTCAATTTATTTTGGCGTTATATTATTTATTTATTTGCTAATTAACCCCTTTTATTTGATACACAAAAAAAAACAACGGGTTGCACTCCGGCAGAAGTGAAAACTTGACTGCTTTTTTTACCTATCAACATGGGTACAATTTTTTACCTCGCAATCTTTACGTAATGTCAAAGACTATTTATTTTGATATTTACTTTGTCGGTTGCTAGGCAACGGATCTTACTGTCACATCCTGACGCGAGTTTAACATTATTTACTGATCCCAAAAAAGTGCACAACGCAGGCAAATAAGTTATCACTTAAAAAAAAAAAAAAACATTATATTTTGTCCTCTAGAGGGCGCCATATTCAATTTAATGACAATTGTCTATAACCAGTGGACTATCAAGACGCTTCCGACGATACCTCATATTTTTTCACATGATGAGTAGTTTTGAAGTTTTGAGGGAACCAGTAACTGGGTTGTGGAGGTCAGACAGGCAGTCACTCCATGTAAAATACTTGATCTGCATCCGCATCCGATTAGACTGAAAGCCAACCCCAACAGAGTTATGAAAAGGCTACACACTATAGTGCGCGCGGAACTACGGCGACTCATCTCACTATTGCAATCTCATGTGCGTTTTGTCTAAACTAGCCGGAACTTTCAACGCGTGTTGCCGTCGCGAAGTACGGCGCCGGAATAGATTAAGTAAGATAAGGCGCTCAATCTATTTCTATAATAATCTTTTACCTAAGGCGCGACCAACTAGTTCCACGCGCACTATAGTCGCACTGTTAAGGCCGTTTTGTTGACAATAAGGTTACTTCTTACACCCGCTGATTTCATGGCCTCATCTCTCTTGGCACAGAATCATCTCTTTTAGTGAGCTTTTAATTATACCTTTAAGAATGTACCGTCGCGACGTGACGCGGCATTTTAAATACCTACGTTATGTTAATATAATTGATGTTTGTAGAATAATTAATTTTGCTTAATTTTAAGTTAATGCTTACTTTTATTGTTCTCCCTTTTAATTGATTGGTCCGGCGTGACTGTTGTAAAGGTAAAATTATATCATCAGCCTTAAAGCGACGATAACCGACTTTTTATGTTTTTTTCTGAATATCACGTTTATACGAGTAGTGTTAATGATTTAGCAAAAATATATGTTAAATTAGAGCGTTTTCTTAATAACTCAATAGATGAATATTTTAGATTATGTTTATATTACATAGTCGAATTAATTTGTAAAGTTACAAGCGATGATCGCTGCTATGTTAAACCTGAAGCTAACGGCTAATGGCTTAGCATGCTTTCCGAGGCACGGAGGGGATATTTCAAGATATTTACCCATCCTCGAACCAACCGCGGCAAGTAGCTTAACCTTCCATCGACCAGTGCGGCTGTTATCATTTAGCCACGAGTCCCCCTAAATCGAATCGTGTAAACCAGGCTTTAAAGTCAGCTGTCCACTGCCGCAAATGATTTGCACGGAGAGGTTACCAACGCGTTAGCTGTGGTTCATTTGTTCCCAGCCACCGCGCCATCTGTACGTAGCTTGGTTGAGCGTTGCAGTCGACGATCCCGCCAAAAGGAGATCATTCAGGAACTGTAATGTTTACTGGCATAAAAAGCTATTACTTGGTATAATTATATTACTGTTATTCTTTTGACTTAAACATATTGAAAACAGTATTTTTCAAACTTGTATAATAGCGCAGGGAATGACCCTACAGATTTGGTTCAATAGTGAAAAGTGAAGATAATAACATGTTATACTAACTTGTTATAATAACTTTTTTAAGCGTTTTGACAACGTAGTATCTGATATTATTATTCGAGCCCAGTTGACTCGGCTTACTGGTGACTCGCCCGAATTAACTAGTACGAATCCGGACGAATCGACCATTTTAATAAATATTAGTTTTTCGGGCCGAGCTGTCACTGACCGCTACTGTGGAGCAGCGCCTTTACACCTACATCAAAAGGTGCGCATTTTTGTAGTGCTCCATAGCCCTCCCAAGATGATGGTAGTAAAAGAAACTCCATAAGAACATGCTCATATGTTCAAAAAAGTCTGCTCAATACCGTAAATAACCCAATGAATCTTGTCGAACTGTCAAAATGAAAACCATTGCTACTGTAAATGTGTTACGCAATTACCTGCAGGACCATGCCTTCTGTATGAGGCCTTGTATACAACCATTCAGAGATATCTTCTCAGAATATATTATTTCCCTATTGACCTACCAAATCAATACGAATTGAGTTTATTAATGTTTTTATGTTCTTCGTGACTAATGGCTAAGAAACCTGCCATTAGTCCATTGTGATCACTGATAAATAGTGACCCATTTGCTATAAACGTTAAGGAATCCATTTCTTGAGTCAATTTATAGTTGCTCGACATAATACCTTTGTAATTTATATCGCATTTAATTTTTTTATTTCTAGAACATTCTCGTAATGTGATCGAATTTATTTATTTTCCTGTGGTTAGTGACTAACTTGGTGTCAGAGTTTTAAAGCTGCCCATGGGTAAGAACAGTGGTCGCCCAGTCGTAGCGGCCGCGACTTACGAGGTCGTAGGGTGTAGGCCGTAGGTTCGAAGCCAGACATGCGCTTTACTTTGTGTAAATTATTGCATCACCACTGCTCTCAAACCGGTGAAGGAAATCATCGTGAGGAAACCGGCATGTCTTCGAACTAAAAATTTCGAAGACATGTAACAACCACCAACCCGCACTGGGCCCGCGTGGTAGATTACGGCCCACTCGCTCTCACAGAGAGGAGGCCTGTGTCCCAGCAGTGGAAACATTATAGGCTGATAATGATAATGCTATGGGCCTCTGACTTAGCTTCACATACCGACGAGAAATATCTCTCAGGCATGCCGGTTTCCTCACGATGTTCGTTTTCACCGTTTTTGAAGCATTGATTATACAATGAATTCGAAAAGTCAGAGGTGCGTGCCTTGGGTTCGAACTCGAGACCTATGGCTTGGCAGTTCGACGGGTGTGACCGTCGCACTGCCAAGTCAAGCTATCACTGCTGTAACGTATTTATAGTAACAGATTAATACTTTTGATATTTTGAATTGACATGTGGCAAATGCCCCAAGTCTTAAGGGTCTCCACGAGCGAGAGAGTCGCAACGGATCCGCGCTTCTACGTCGGGTAATCTCCACGAACTAGGATTATTTCGCTAGCGTATCGTCGCGACTCGTAACAGAATCACCATTTTTGACGGGGGACGCCTGCGTTAAGACAGCGCGCCCGCCGCGCTCTCGCTGCGAGAGCGCCACGTTCCGCGGCGAGAACGCACGCGGCGCGCCGCCTGCACCAGTAGCGACGAGCGCGCGGCAATACGATGACGTTTCGATCGCACTCAGCCACTTGTCGCATCGCCGCGATTCTCTCGCTCGTGGAGGCGCCCCTTAGGCCGAGATCTATAAACGTTACTTAACTAGTGCTTTCACTTAGACCTGATCTTGGACTTGTAGTTTGATAGTTGTGCGAACGTGACAGGAAAAAGCCTAATCCAAAGTACGTGTTAGGTAACGTTTATAGATTGGCCTTTTGGCGTTGGCCTTACACATTAACTGGCAAGCGAGGACGTGAATTCCATTTCAAGTTGTTTTTCATTAGGCTAGTCAAGCATATGATAGCATAATCAGCCTATAATGTTCCCACTGCTGGGACACATCCCTCCTCTGTGTGAGAGTGAGTGGGCCGTAATCCACCACGCGGGATGTCAGATATCTTCAAATTTTTGGTTCTAGGACATGCCGGTTGCCTCACGATGTTTTCCTCCACCGTTTTAAGAGCAGTGGTGATGAAATAATTTAACACAAAGTAAAGTGTCTGCCCGGGTTCTAACCGACGTCCTACACTACAACTCGTTAGTTGTGGCCGTTTCTATTGAACCACCACGGCTCAACAGTGGACGTAGAGTTATAGAAAAAAGTTCAGCAGGTAAAAGCGTCTCTGTCAGTCATATAATATGCGAGTCAGTCTCGTTCTACAGTTCGATTTTTAATAAACTAGCTTTTGCCCTCGGCTTCACATGCGTACTTATAGGTCGGAAACTATCCCATTGAAACGTACTACCGTAACGCGCCCACCAGTAAAGCTCCCAGTCGGCATGATTTTTCCGACATCTTCAATAATCAGCGTATAATTTCATCCAATTTACACAAAACCTTAATAAATTATAACCAAAACCTTCCTCAAGAATCACTCCGTCCACTGGTGAAGTTCGTTAAATTACCATAGAAAAACCCAATAACATTTTGTCCGACCTGAACATCGAATCCAGGACTCCACGATCCACGATCCCGCGCAACAGTCCCGCTTCCAACCACGAGACCAACGGGGCAGTGCACTTCGATTTATAATATATTATTGACAAACCTATACTTCAATAGGAAACCAAAATGTTCTCTTACAAAAATCAACATTATTTTAACTCAATTCACATCCCATTAATTGCTGATCAAAAGACGGCCCTAAACAAAACCTTAACGGCCATTCGGAGCCAAAATATTTGTCTCAGCTCGCAACAAGGCCCTGTTATCAGGCCTAATTTAATCTATGAAGGGTCGGCAAAGAATACTAATCTTACTCTGTGGCTCGTTAAGGCCGTAAAGAGGATTGATAAGGCCGCAATTGAGAGAGCGATGAGTGGCTGTGTGGCTTTTGGCTGTTGGGTATGTGTAGTGTATACTAAATATAAGCTTGGGGTTTTTAAAGGCTATATAGAAAAGAAACAAAGAAAGAAAAATTGGTTTAATTTGTCACAGAAACACTTGCAAACAAAAAGACAAGAGTAATCAGAAAACAGAATAGATCGAAAGGCTTGCAGCTGCACGCCATGACTGTGACAAGAAGGCTGTGACATGAAGCTGTGCTATGGTCCCCCACAGCACAGCGCTGATTTTTAGCGGTAACCCGAAAAAGACGTACCGAAATGAAGTCAAGTTCAGTGATTTGTAAATAATAAGCAGGCAACAATATTTAAAAAAGTATCGGATCCTGGGTTCGATCTTCGTGACAGGTAAAACGTTATTGTGGTTTTCAAAGTTGGAAATTCGCAGTAACAGCTCAGTCTCTTGACTTGTGCCTGTTTGTGTTATAATAACAATAGGCTCATCTCCTATTACATAACAATAGGTACATCTATTACATAACAACATCACGCCTTTCCTGGAGGGTAAGGCAGAGGTGTACCGATAGTAAACCTATATTTTCCCTATTACGATTGTGTCATATTGCTATCAATCAACCGAACAAGAATCCAGACTCCGGGCTGTTACTAAGACATTGCTGATAGAAAAACCCAATAACATTTTGTTTGACCTGGGAATCAAACCTAGAGAACTCATGGTCTGCAGTAGTGCTTGAGACTACGAGAAAGCAGAATTAATTTAATGTCACACTTTTGTTTGACCATCACATGATTATCGTCACTTTATTGACTCCACTTCAGAGCAAAAGAAAGATCAGTTCAGCCAATCTATCTTCAAAATATTGACAACAAGCTGCGCCCCGCGGTTTCATCCGCATAAGTCGCGATTCCGTGGGAATATCGTGATAAAAGGTAGACTATGTCTTTCTCCGGGTCATGGTCTACCCATGTGCCAAATTTTATCCAAATCCGTTCAGCCGTTTTAGCGTGAAAGCGTAACAAACAAATAAACAAACTCACTTTCGCATTTATAATATTAGTTGGGATTACAGATCATGAATTCAAGTTTTCCAAGATTATTTTATAATTTTTAATTTTATTCATTTCACCAAAAATAATACAATGAATTACACATACATTTTAGCTAGTATATGGGAGTATACCTATAACATGGGAGCATCTATAGCCGAACTAGGACGAGTCCTGTATCTCGGCATACAGCGCCAGACCCCTCAAAATCGACAATAATACATATTAGCCCAAAAGTCATGCAAAAAGATTCATCAAAATATAAAAAAAAGAAAACTGAAGTCAAACAAAAGTGACGTACTGTAGTGACGATGTGTTGGTGTGTGTGTGTGTGTGTGAATTGTGCGCGTGATTTCGTATGTTGGGTGTTGGGTAGTGTAAATACAAAACACAATAGACGATGTATATCTAGTAACTTAATCCGCTTAACCGTTCTTAAAGAGTTAGAGAACCCTGTAAGAAATCGACACGTGTTTCGCCTCTCAACGAGGCATCCTCAGGACGACGATTGACCTGTTGCGAACTCGGACACGAAGTGTTATCAACGCGAGCCGAACGCAAAGTGAGCTTCAACCGCCCATCACCCCCACTTATATAGGATCGCTTATCGCACTTATATAAGTGGGGGTGACGGGCGGTTGAAGCTCACTTTGCGTTCGGCTCGCGTTGATAACACTTCGTGTCCGAGTTCGCAACAGGTCAATCGTCGTCCTGAGGATGCCTCGTTGAGAGGCGAAACACGTGTCGATTTCTTACAGGGTTCTCTAACTCTTTAAGAACGGTTAAGCGGATTAAGTTACTAGATATACATCGTCTATTGTGTTTTATGATGGATTTCCGCAAGGTCACGCCTGAGTCAATTAACTAGTGTAAATACGTCTTACCGAAAAATATTTCGCCAAATAAAACTGAAAAATTGCCAAAAGCTTATTATTTCTATCATTATAACCATAGGTCTATCCCACCTCTTTTCCGGTTAATCAGCATGACATGTCTTTGAATATGTAGATCGAAATAATTACCACAGCTAATTCAGCCCTAACTACACTCAATAACTCCATTGTATTATGCAGCTCAGCTATAATCTAATTTAAGGCAGCTAATAACCCGATGTTAATGCTAAACTAAGAATATTTAAGTGCCATTAGTTTACAATGTATGAAGTTAATATGCCATAACGCTCTTTGAACAATGCTGTAATTGAGTGCATCAGCATTTCAGCCTTGGTGTTGTTAAGAGCTTAATTTCGCACTTAAAGTCTACAATTAACATGAAAGAATCATTAAGGGTGGGACCATAATGACGTGAAGGGCTAAACTGGTGATCCTATCCTCTACTTAGAAAAATAGAAATATTGTCTTTGTTCGGAATTAAACAGCTTGCACGCGGTCGCGAGGAAGCGACGAGTGTTCGTCGGGTCGAGTCGCGCCGCCGCCGCGCCGCCGCAACGCGCCTCAGCTAACCGATGATGCGCTGAACACGCTACCTGCGCGTGCAGACCGCGTGCAAGGTGTTGTGTTGGGTTCGATTCCCAACAGTCTTCTCTTCTTAGCGTATCGATGGCAATATACATATACAGGGTGTCAGGGACATAGACGCGAAGCCTGTTGCCATGGATTCAGTACATGATTCTGAACCCCCCTGAGTTGAAATTTTTAGTCGGTTATTTAAAAAAAAAAAACTGCTGAAATATTTATTATAGTAGGCCTAATAAAATCATACAAGGATCGCATAACATAACAAATCTTACTCCTTTAAAAGATACGCCGAATAAAATCAATCCACGTTAGGAATAAATAAAGTACAGTCAACAGCAAAAGTAGTATCCAGCACGTAAGCAAAATTGTCAGTCACGTTACCGTTAATGTCAGAATAGATATTTAGAACAAAGCAAGTGCGGACAAGGGTAAAGGGAAATAAATGTCAAAGTCAAAGTCAAATCATTTATTTCAAATAGGCCCTTGAAGGCACTTTTGAACGACAAAATCAAAATGAATTCTTTTTTTAAATTAACGAGCCTCTAAAATTTTTTTGCGCTTCTAATGCCTGTTTTTAGTAACTAACTAGGGTACGCCGACGACCAAATTGGTTAGGTTAGGTTGGAACTGCGACCAACCCCGCGCGAGCCGAATTGGTTGAAGTAACCAAGCTAGGGTATACCTCGACCGAATAGGTTAGGTTAGAACTGTAACAAACCACGCGTAAACCAAGCGAGCGCTACATCGAAGTTCATCATCCCCAAAATAAAAATATTTGATGTTCACAAAAAGAGGTGCAATCATTTTATTAGAGTGTTCAATAATATTTTGAGGAGCGCAAAATGGGATTTATTAGAGGTTGGATTAAATACATGCCAAAGGTAAATAAATAAACTTTCCGTAAGTTGATGTTTCACGTGAACCTTTTTACATCTATGTACAGACGCCAGCACATCAAGTTACTACAATCTGTCAAATTTCTTTAATAGATTTCCAACTTTATTGCTAGAGCATAAGGTTCAATGTTGATTGGGATTTGACAGATTGGAGTAGGTGGTTATCGAAAAACACGTTAGATTCGCGCTCGAGCTACGGTTTAATTAATTAGTTAAGTGTACAAAAGTGCTGTTGTGGTGTTTTCTGTTTATTTATTTTTGGCAGTGTATAGAGTGCCACCAGTGGCACTCTATCCCTATCGGATAAAGTGCCACTACAGGCACCCTAGTAACACCGCCTCGGCCCGGCTAAAGTGCCGCAAGCATGGGATTGTCATTGTCACTGTCACTAAGTCACGTCACTTGGTATTTTGTTTGATTGTCGAGGTTAGATCGCTGTAAAACACCACATTCCCAAAACATTACATTCTCTTGTGCCTAAACGGACCCTGGCACTTCGCCGGCCGCTACCGCGGCACCGCTCGCTACGCTCGCTCGGCTCGTGCGTTGTCTGTTCACAGTTCTAACCTAACCTAACCTAAATAACAAGTGACAGTGACAATGCAACGCTCACGGCACCCTAGCCGGGCCGAGGCAGTGACACTAGAGTGCCACAAGAAACTCGCGGCACTCTATACACTTCGTTTATTTTTTGTTGCCGACTGTAGAATCTGTTCGCCCAATATTCTGATTCATTCCCTCTATAGTCCTTTTGAATTAAAGATATGAAAACGATTTGTGTCAGAAAGCATTATTTATCAATCTTACTTCTTTGTTCTTTGAGTAGAAGAATTTTATGATATTTTTCTTTTTTATCCCCGTTGTACATTTTGATAGTAGGTAATGTTCCCTTACAGGCAAGGGGTTAAGTGGGTAAAGGTATTATTAGGTTATTTGGTCCTACGAGATACGGTTTCACGACTTCCGTCGTTCGTGTATTGGTTCCAAAAGAATACGGCACTTTTCTCTATACGTGTGCAGTAATCAGTAACTATTTTAGAGTTACGTGAAGAATAGCGGCTTCCATATCATCAATTAGTCTTCAAGGTGTGGTTATTATAAAACTTTGTCCCTTTCTTGTGTGACAGTCATTGGAAGACCCTAGTTATGTAGAATTGAGAGACCCTAGGTTCCTCCTTGGAATAGAAAGCCAGAAACATGAAAGTCTGATGTTTATTTTCAGCGCAAACTGTGCTTCTTGTCGCTGCATCTAGACGCAGAGTCACTGTGGTTTGCATCTGTGACTAGTTGTTACGACAGGCGTGCAGGAAGTAAAATTTTCTTTGAGTATTTGAGAGAGATGGGCCTCTAATTGCAATTGCCTTGGTGCTTTTCATGCGAAGACTGACGCTAACCTGGCGCATGCGACTGTCATCGGATGGTGCGCGCGTGCACCGTGTGTCTAGTTGCAGCGACAAGTAGCGTGACTGTGCTAGTCTGTTGTTGTGACTCTGCAACTCGACGCCAAGTGTGTGGAGCTTTGAACACAATATTTTTTTTAATGTCGGCCGCAGCTTGTCATTGCGTCTAGTCACCGAGCTGTCGCAGTCGCATGTCGCATAATGTGCGCCATTTCTATTAATTGGCTCAGTGCGTCATGCAAGAAGGACAGACGCACTCTCGCAAATCAATAGAGGGGTCGTTCATAAATAACTTACGTAATTCCTTTCGACCAAAACCTTCAAAATGTACCTTTTCACCACAAAACGTACGTGTCCGAAGCTGACTGTTAATAGGCGGTGCCACTACCGCAACAGTAGAGGTTTTTGGTCCTCAAAACTTTTGTGGTCACATCCTAGTTACAGCAGTGCTTAATTGAAAATTTTGTTTAATTAAAATAGTTTGGACTTCCTCGTTGGCCCTCAGGTTTCAATGAATGGACAGCTTTGAGGATTTAAATGGGAATATGTTTTGAATGTGAGGGATATAATTTGTATAGTAGCTTCGGGACAAAATAACATAGAAGGGAGTAGAAATTCGGGGAGTTAGATTTGTAGGTAGATTATAATTGTTTTCTTTTATATACCTATTCATATCGTTGCATCAAATAAACCCACTGTCAGAAGTAAAAAGACTTTAGAGGTATGAGGAACAGGGTGTTAAGTTCACTCATCCTCTATTGAAACGGGAGGATGTTCCGACCAGACGGGTGTCGTGGGCTACTGCCCGACGATTGATGTCAGAACGTTGTCGTATTCTCGTCGCGCGGTAAACTCTGCTTGAGCGTTGCAGGATTTTGCGTGACTCAGTATGGCGTTGTAGATGCCGTCACATCACTCCCTTCCAGAGACCGGAGGTCGATAGTGGGCTGAGTCGTGTATCTTGTGATGCTCTTTCAACCGTCATGTTCACCTCTTGCGATATTAGCACCGTCATCATCATCTGCCTAGCATTTTCTAGTTGAGGCCGGCTTCCAGTCTAACCTGGGAGTCAGCTGAATGCCAGAATGTTACATGTCGCGACTATCTGACCTCCACAACACAGTTACTGGGTTCCTGAATCATGCGAACCATATTTTAAAAAGTTGATAATTTTGATCTTTCCATCAGCCTATATCTATGAAGTTACAGTATTTATTATAGTAAATAAAAATCTATATTTTAAGTACTAAGGAATTCCCACTATTCAAATATAAATTGCGTAATTTATTCAAACTCAAAAACTTAACTCAAACTCAACGTTACTACTACACGGTCCAAGATTTTCAAACACACCTGTAATTGGTTTATATATAAGAGCCCATACATGTTAATTTTAATGTTTAATGTATAATATATAATGCTGTTGGCGTACCTATTTTAAATAAATAAATAAATAAATAAGAATTAGTAGGTATCTACTATCCTAATCTGTCACCAAGGTTTATTTTTTAAGAATTTCGTTGTAAGTGATACCTGAGATTTTTTTTATACTGCATGTTGACATAACTATTGTTTGCCTATTAGGTAGGACATAATGGAACTGTAATATAACCTATGCCTACAATAAAAAGATTTGAATTTGAACATGATATCCCTTGGTAAGACTGATTATCAGACTCTCGGTCCATATGAGCTTCAGTAAGAAACAAAATAACTTTTAGCCATATGAAATACCGCGAATGCTCTCCACATTTTAAACCATAAAGTCATACACTAGCACATAAATATTACGACACATACATCAAAACTACATAGCTGTGGAGGTTATTTTTCAAGTCGACAGCTCCACGCTGCTACTGGGCACATTAAAGTGGCCGCGGTCGGTCGTTGCGCACATTTTTATACACATTAGTGGCTGTTAGGGTGGGTTTACACTGGCGAGGTACTAAGTGTTTTTCAAGAAGAGATCGTCAGTTTTTTTTTACTTTGTTCAAATCCGGGCAAGTACTAATGTGACTTTTTCAATTCATAATGTTCTTTCTGAGTTTATCTTGGACATTAGTTATCTCGGTGAAGGAAAATCGTGAGGAAACTAGACTATGGTAGTTAATAATTAATAAGTCTGAAATCGCCATCCTGTCTTGAGCAGGTGTGGTGATCAATGCTCGTGTATTATCTGTATGAGAAGAGGTCTTTGCCCTGCAGTTGGACAATAAGAGGCTGGTATTATTATGTTCCTTTATATGGCCAATTCATGCGGCTTAGATCTCTATTTTTATTTTTAAATAAGGGCTAATATCGTCTGTGGGGCAGTTACACTCTAAGGCCAGACGGATGTTCTCGTGAACTAAATCATTCAAAACCAAAAATATCGTTAGGCAACATTAATAAAAAAGTTGAAAGTGACGTGGAGCGCGCTTGACAGCTGGTGACGTCATAATGACAGGGAGGATATCGGTTATATAGCTAAAGAGGAAAGAGAAGAGTAGGTTTCTCCTAGGCCCTCCTAGGCCCATGGGCCTCTGACTTGGCTTCTCATGCCATCGACAAATATCTCTCAGGCATGCCGGTTTCCTCACGATGTTTTCCTTCACCGTTTAATAATAAGTTGCTTATGTGGAGAACAAGGAAAAAGGAAGTTTTAGTGCTGACTACTTTTCGCAGCTGTTGTTGTTGTGCTCATGCTGATACCTATTCATATTTTGATAAAAGGAATGATTGTCAATGTTTTCGGTTCTGGTTTGTCTCATAGAAAATGGGAAACCAGACACAATTGACAAAGTACCTAATCCCGATGGGCAAAATTATGAATGCACTAAAAAATTATAAAGGAAAACGCAGTATTCGTCTCCTTATCAACTATCGAAGTTTTTGATTTTTTTTAGTTAAAGGTCATCATCATCATCATCATCAGGCTATTAATGTTCCCACTGCTAGGACACAGGCCTCCTCTCTGTGAGAGGGAGTGGGCCGTAATCTACCACGCGGGCCCAGTGCGGGTTGGTAGATCTCACATGTCTTCGAATTTTTTGGTTCTCCGGTTTCCTCACGATATTTTCCTTCACCGTTTTGAGAGCAGTGGTGATGATATTATTTACACAAAGTAATGCGCCTGCTTGGGTTCGAACCCACGACCTACAACTCTTAAGTCGGGGTTGTTATTACTGAGCCACCACTGTTCCTCCTGCTAGTTAAAAGTAAAGTAACGAAATTAAAACTGTAATGGGCGAAAAACTACTACTTTTAATCGCCGGTAGTGCGTTTCCGTGGGATATTTTGCGACATCCACGCGGGCGAAGTCGCGGGCAAAAGCTAGTTATTAATAAACTTTGTCTTTAAAGCATTTTTTAAACAGTCTGTATTTTATTTAGGTCCCAGAACTTTTTATTACATAAATAAAAAGTTCACAGACAAGAGTAGCTACACAGTATCTATTGATAAAAACGCAATTTCACGAAGTAACCATTTATCACTCGTTACAAACTGTTGGGAGCCATTGTGTGAAGAACACCTACATTTTCTTAATTAAATCGAATGTTTTCCACTAGTTCGTAAGGGGAGATCAATTTGACGGATTGCTGTAGGTATACTTGTAGGTAGAAGAGAAGAAGATTGAGCAGATTGCTCTTTGCGTGTTTACGATTTTGTTAAGGAGATAAATAGATAAATCATTAATTTAGTCCAATACATAAGAAATAAGGCAACACAAAAAATATAATTAAACTCAAACTGTACATGCTAAAGCCATGGTTCCTAATGCTTTCAACAATGTCATTAGAATATGATTTATATCCTATTCGATTAGCATTGGTGAAGCTAGATAATCTATCGAATTCAAAATATCTCTTATCTAGTTTTAGTTGTTCGTCGTAGGTTCGAACCAAGGTGCTTTACTTTGTGAAAATTATTTCATCACGACTCCGACTAAAAACGGTGAAGGAAAACATCGTGCGGACACCGGCAAGTTTTAGAACCGTTCGAAGACATGTGACATCCAACCCGCACTGGGCCGCGTGGTGGATTACGGCCCACTCCCTCTCATAGAGAGGAGGCCTGTGTCCCAGCAGTGGGAACGTTATCGGCTGATTATGATGAATAATTTTTTGAAGTTTCGTAATCGCAGCACCGTAATCGCAGCACCGTAAAGAAATCCTATTTTTATAATATTCATCGTACTTAACTACGTGATTTAAAATAGTGTCCGTGGAGTTTCTTGCCCGTTCTTCTCCATAGGAACCTACTGCGCTTGTGAATGGGCAACTAGTTGCATCTTTTTGACTGACCAACTCCTTGTCAGTTCGAAAGTGCCTGTGATTAGTTTAATTGAAATAAATGCTTTGAGTTTGAGTTTGACTGCGACACATATTTGATCAAAGATTAAATAAATACCTCATAATTATTAATCTTTCCTGTTCTCCTAAAGGAAAGAAGCCTCTCCCCAATTTTTGGTATGCAGGTATGGTATGTTGGCTCATTTCTTTCACCATCTAAGTGCACAGCATAATTAAATAAATGACCACTTAGCCAACTCATGTGTACTGCCCCTAACATTAACATTAGCAACAATACCAGACGAGCAATACATCACAGAGAGACGGGCAATGGATCATTTGGGGCTACAACCCGCCTAATTTATGAATTGCCCGCGTTTGCTACTGAGCAATATGGTAGTTTTAGGATTGTTGTGGTAAATCTGCTGATGTGGAGGAAGAGAAATGTTTAAGGGATAATGTTTCTAGAAAATAAAAGTATTTTTCAAATGGTAGTCTCGTATTACATGAAACTAAAACCTGATTTTAATACGGTGCGATGTAAGGTAAAATTTTCATGCATTGCTTAAATAACTTTAAAAATATTTATTTGCAAAATTAATAAAATATAGACCCACATGGTACAGTTGCCAAAATTATTTTTCTAATTTTATTTTTTGTCTCCCGAATGTGACCCTCATATTCAAAATTCTTTTATTTACGTTACACGTCCGTACGTGAAACGTAAATTTCATGTGTACCAATTTTCAATTTAATTGGACCATTAGATTTGGAGCAAATTGGCTGTGACAGACAGACGGACATACAGACACACGAGTGATTCTATAAGGTATCAGTTTTTTCATTCGTACGTATGGAACCCTAAAAACATGAAAAAGGCTAAAACTTTTGGATAATATTGAATAGACCTACAATTCTAACCTAGTTACGTTAAAACAATACTCAACCAATGTCTATTTGATCTAAACCACAAACTGTAACAATAAATTATATTCACTAACAAACAGATAAATAACAGTTAAAATAACAACGAAATTATCTTGTCAAAGTGTAATAATGAATCTAACGCAATTTGGACGCTGTAAAGGTGGGTTTAGATCTACGGATGGAATGGCTATATTATACATCAGGTTTTTTATATTAATAATAATATTGAACCTGTGTTTCCTGAAGGGATTTGCAGAAGTGTAAGGCTGAGGCTACATTAGGCCGCAACGCGACCTGCGGCACATGAGCGATTAAAACAAATAAATGAATGCTCACGAATATGGCTACACCATACATCAAATATTACTAGCGATCTTTGATTTCTTTATGGGATAGGAACAATATTACTGTAATTACGGCATCGGCTATATAAACATATCAGTGAAATTGAAGCGAATTTATTAGAAAATTTCTCACTTGCACGACCAGTTCAATAGTGCTATTAAATATGCGTGTGGCTACATTATGCTTATAGTAAACCGCGATGAATGATTTGATACCATTCATTACATGTGTACTGTTATCGCCGAATATTCGCTAATCTAGTCATACTATGTTTATCTCGTTTCGCTCTTCCAGTCGCATCGCAAATCGCTGCCTACTGTAGCCTCAGCCTAAGTCCTCCTTTCAGCAATCCATATGACGGCAATTATTTTAAAGTCTAATATAATGGGGTGAAACTATTGGTATTACTGGGCATAAAGCAATGCTTTGCGCTACTGAGAAATTTCTAATTAAAAACACAATAACTCTTTGCTTAACCTGGGAATCGAATCGCAGACCTCGCAGACTCAGCAATCGTACTTCCGACCACTTGATCAGCAAGCCATTTATTCTCATAATAAAATCCAACTTAATAAATAACTGCTGTTAACTGGTCTGTCTGTTTAAAAGATCTCCTGATATTGATATTGTCAGCAAAACGAAATGCTATATTATTCCTTTTGAAGAAAACAAGGATTTAAATAGCTCAACAGGGGATTGCATGCGAAATCCATAGCCACAATAGGGTACAAAGTTGAAAGCAGTAAATTAGAGCTCAGTTTAAATGTTAAAGATGTGGTTTATACAGTAATATACACACATCAAAAGTGTCTAGGGATCAAGCATTTTTATGCGGATTTCTTGAGATTGAGATGTGGCTTTGTAATAAATTTATGATTTTATAAATTTATATGGATCCTTTTTGGTGCATTTCATAATTTGAATCAGGAACTGTGAATCAAATTCGAGTAAAAGATGAAAATCAGCTGTCAATATTTTCCCTATAAAAACATACAACGCATTGAAGACATTATTAGTGCTACTGTTTCCCTACTACTGATTAAAACCAACGTTATTATGGAGCAGCGACGTCATTTAAGCAGGGAAGAAATGCTCAGAGCCGTGGGAATGATAGAAGCTGGTTCCCGGCAACGTACTGTGGCTTTAGCTCTGAATACAAGTCAGAGTGTTATCAGTCGACTTTGGACACGTTACCGAAGCACTGGTACCGTGGCTGAGCGCCATGGAGGACGGTATCGCTGCACCACACGGAGACAAGACCGATACATTCAAATCTTAGCTCGAAGAGCTCCAACAATAACCGCCATGATGTTAGCCGTGAGGCTTCATCACTCTTCAGGGAACTTAATTAGCGACCAAACAGTCAGAAACCGCTTGCATGAAGTGAACCTTCATTCCCGAAGACCGCTACGGGTACCACCTATAGCAATGCACAATCGTAGGATTCGATATCAATGGGCTCTTGAACACAGAAATTGGGCAGAAGAACAATGTCGTTTCGTGTGCTTTTCTGATGAGTCTCGTTTTGGTATGAGACCGGATACAAGACGTATACGACACTGGAGAACCCCTGGACGCCAACAGCGATTAAAATCCTGCCAGGAAGTCCATCCTTATATTGGTGGAACCATCATGGTATGGGCGGGTATTTGGATCGGCGGAAGAACTGAGTTGATTTGGATTAGAGGCAACCTCAACGCTCAAATTTATGCTGAGACGATTGTATCAGACGTCATCGTTCCTCTACAAGTGCAAATCGGTCCCTTATTTCAGTTAATGCATGATAATGCACGACCGCACACCGCAAGAGTTGTAAGACAGACTCTCGCCGCAGCTAACATCAATGTCCTGCCCTGGCCTGCTCAGTCGCCAGACTTGAACCCGATTGAGCATGCATGGGATATGCTACAGAGAAGAGCTCTGCCGAATATGGAGGGTATCCAGTCGCAAGAAGACCTTTTTTTGTTGTTGCAACGAACATGGGCGGCCATTCCACAGCGTGATTTGGATGAACTCATTTTGAGTATGCCAAACCGATGTTCTTGTGTTGTTAGTGTTCGCGGTAGAAACACGGATTATTAATTGTTTAAGTTACCCAATAAAATTTTAAAGAAAACTGTTATTTCAGTCTTTTTTTCGAACTTTAATGTTAGTGGTTCAAATGTCAAAAATCCCTTTATTAGGAAAATGGCAAATTTCTTTATTAATGCAAAGGTGACTTGGTTTATCGTTACTGTGACAAACGAAAACACTTTATTTGATGAATCCTTAAAGAAAATTTTAATTAATATCAATCAGGAGAAAAGTTATTGCAAAAATATATGTTGATCCCTAGACACTTTTGATGTGTGTATTAATGGTAACTTCAGATGTTCGTGTATGGGGTTTATATCCGGTTTAAACTGGCTTATGTTGCCCATGAGACACGTAATACTAATTGTGGGTCTAAAAGGGTAGTCTTGATTTATTATCCTATAATTACCCTCATAACAATTACTTGCATGTAAGTTTCTTCAGTTCTAATATTAAACTATTGCTCAATAAACCGCCAAGTCTAAGCGATATACACCTTTGACCCTTTTAGCCATAATCCAATTTATTTAGCCGTCCGCCAGTGGGTCCATAGCCTAATCGTTAGCCGTATCGGTGAAAACCGTAATTATAATAAATGGGCTATTTTCCACTCGGCACCGTAGAATTATTATTTCAATTCACGAAGCTATAAATTTATTCAATAAAACACAGTTTTAGTGGGCGTAATAATGTAATTATTTCGCAAATTGTTAGTAAGTCATAATTTTTGTTGTTTTAAAGCTGAATTTACAAAATTACTTAGTTGAACAAAGTTAATTATTCATTGACACTTTCACGTGCAAATAATTGTCTATTTACACGTGAAACTATCAATGATTAACTGAGTTTGCGCAACTAGTTTCGTAATGTAAATTAGGCTTAGATCATCTTGAAAAAAGTTGGACTAATGCCCAATTAGGGGGGTGTTAAAGGAGGTTTTGGTAGATTAGGTTAAGGAAGGTCAAAAAGCCAGTCAGGCGCTTTACTTTGTGTAAATTATTTCAAACGGTAAAGGCAAATATTGTGAGAAAACTGGCATATTCTTAACTAAAAAATTCGAAGATATGTGACAACCCGCACTGTGCCCGCGTGGTGGATTACGGTACACTCCCGGATCTCACAGAGAGGAGGTCTGAATAACAAAACCAACATGAAATAGGTCTTTTCTCAAAGGTGCAATTTCTATTTAACGAGGAATACGCGTAGCTACAAGGGCTACAACATTTTCCGGAATTAACGCACACCACGAAATTATGTTAATCATAATACAATACCTACAGATTTTTTACTGTTATATACAAAACATTGTGTATTTATTAAATTAGTTATATTGATTGTGGGAGAAAATTGTGGTAACATTACAAATCTACGCACGTACACTGGCAGTCATACACATATAAATGTCTAGCGTAGTAGGTACTTCGTTCATTTTGGTTTGTTTTGACTGTACAGCGTAAGCGTGACTGTAATTTACGTAGTCGTAATTATTTTTGGGATAAAAAATAACTTACATTAAAAATCTACTCAGTAAACGATTCTGAAACAGAAATCTACTCAGTAAACGATTCTGAATAAACTACTGTCATAATGTAAGTGTAATGATTTAGTTACATAATGAATAAGGTAGGTGAAAAGTGTCCATGGAGTTTCTTGCCCGTTCTTCTCCATTTCTTGTTTCATACTTTTTAGAGCGTGATTTTTCAGTAGTCGGGTTTTAGTTTTTGAACTTTCTTTTTTTCTCAATAAAATTGTTTGGTACTGTGTTTATGACTATAATCTGTAGATAAATCTTGACGTTTAAAATTTATATTTTTTTTTTAAGTGCCTGCTACGCTTTGGGATGTGCAACTAGCTTCATCTTTCTGACTGACTGACTCCTAGACAGTTCAAAAGTGCCTGCCATGTAATTTGTTTATTTTTTATTATCAGTAATTATATTATGTAGGGGTGTTTTTCCTTCATATCTACAGTTTTTCAGAGAAAGAGAACAAATATTTCAATTCATTAAAGACAATGGTGGGATTGTATCGCTAAACTTATGAAATATTCTCACTACCATTCGAAATACCAACAATTCCAGCTTATTTTACTCTCAGCACCTGCATAAGTCTTAAAAACAAAACAATTACGCCATCTTGGAACTTCAAAGAGATCTCGAAAGCGAGGCTTAAACACTAAACTTTAAATAAAGACCGGTAGTGTAGGGACTTAACAATCCTACCTGTGCCAAGTCCCGTAGATTTCTGTAATGAAAGAATAACAGAACAAGTTTATACCTGGAGGATCTTAGAAGCAGCTGCGAAGTACTTATAAATATACTTCATATTTCTTGCTTCTTACAATTTTCTTGGTTTAACGCTGTGGTATGAGAAGGGAAGTCATATCAGCACTGTTATCTGTCGATTTGCGTTTATGCTGCGGTCCTATAGCTCGCTTTCTCACAGGCCAGATCGTGCCAGGCCAGGCCGACAGGCCGTGGGAACCGTCGATACGATGAGACCTGTGGTTGGAATGCTCGGCAAAGGCCGCGACAGTCCTGGAGGATGTGGCCGCGCGCCAGGCCGTGACAGGGCTCGACAGGCCGTGGGACCGCGGCTTAAAGCCTCGTGCAGACTGGCGCGACGCGACTCTAACAAAATAATTTCTAAGAAAACTTCACGGTAGAACAATTACCAGTCGCGCCGTCGCGTCGCGCTAGTCTGTACAAAGCTTTTTTAGGCGATAACAATAGAAATTATATTGTATTTCGTTAGTGACATTTGAACTTATAACTTATTCTGCCACCAAACGGGATTTCTGTTTACTTTGGTTTGGTTTGAAGGTTTATCATCAAGTCAATTCAAACCGTATATTTCAATTAAACCAATAACAGGCATTTTTTAATAGTCAAGGAGTCGGTCAGTCAGAAAGAAGAAGCTAACTGTCCATTCCAAAGCCTAGTAGGTTCCTATCGAGAAGAACGGGCAAGAAACTCCACGGAAACTCTTTTAAATCAAAATATTGTTATACCATATAAATTATGTATCGTTGGATTATAGTACAGCCGGTCATAGGCGTTCCCAATCGCAAGGCACTTAAAAACCTGCTACACGGTTGACAACCGCGTCCCGACGGAAGTGGTTTACAACCGTGTAGATGGTTTACGACCAAACGTTGAATTAACTTTGCTGGTCGCCAATCAAGGTCACCTCTGTCGGGGACGCAATTGGCAACCGTGTAGCAGGCACTTAAACTTGATCCTTGGCGACTCCCATCTAGCTATTACAAGCCACCTTGAGAACAGCTTCGCTCCACCTAGCCAGAGGGCACATTTGAAGAGTGACGAGATAAAACACTTATTTAACCGCCTCTGTGATCTAGTGGTAAGATCACCTGTTTCAGACCCAAAATTTTCAGCTCGGTTTGTTTGGTGGTAGGGCTTATTCTAAGTCCGCCTAGCTAGCTACCACCATCTTATCTAAGTCTGTCGCCATAACAACAATGTTAACAGCATTGTTGTGTTTCGGCAGTTAGGGGTAAGATAGCCAGTTCCTCTGTGGTTGAGGATTCCGGGAGAAACTCGCTTCCACCTTCGGCCAAATCATCACTTACCATGAGGTGAGATGAAGACCAAGAGTTTCCCAGTTGTAGTTTAAAAAAAATCGAGCTGTCTTTGGGGACTGCCGATAGAAGTGAAAACTAAGTAACTTTTTGATTCTCGCGTTGATGTCTTTCGTTTGAGCGTTAGATGACGAAGACGCGAGTTCCATGATTTTTGTTCACCCAAAAAGTACTCAACGCGCGTTGATGTCTTTCGTTAAGAAAATTTTTGATTCTCGCGTTGATATCTTTTGTTCGAGCGTTCGGTGACGATGACGCGAGTTCCATGATTTTTGTTCACCCAAAAAGTGCTCAACGCGCCTAAAGAAGTTCACTTCAAAAACATGGGAGTATAGGACATTTCGACCGTGTCAATGTTACAAGGAAAATGAAAAAATCGTGAAAAAACTGGAACAAATTTTTACTCCTACGCAAAATGATTTGAGCAAGTTTTTAATTTCGGAAGTCGGTATCTTTGGTTTTGAAATTTCGTTTTTTTGCCACCGACTTCCGAAATTAAAGTTATTTTTCTCTTTGTAGTGTTTTCTTTGGAAGTCGGTTTTTATTTTTTTGTGACAGGAAGTTATCATCATATCATCCATATAAACTAAGTGGGAAAAATATGTATTATTATTAAAAAACTTTCCAAGCAAAGTTAATAAAATTTGTAAGGGTGGTCCCGTATAAATTTTATTAACTTTGCCTCGGAAGCTTACCAACCAAAAAAAATATTTTCAAAATCGGTTCACAATTGACGGAGAAATCGGTGAACATACATAAAAAATTAAAACATACATAAAGTCGAACATAGAACCTCCTCCTTTTTGGAAGTCGGTTAAAAATAAATAATCTGATTTCCAATAAACACAGCGTATTAAACAAGGCTTGTTCCTACTCATTATAAGAAGAGGCTCTGTTATGGGACAATTCCTCGGCTAAAACAAATTTAAACTCTGTAAATTAATAAAGCCAATCCATAAACAGTAGGTAACTCTGCCTACCCTATAATTGGAAAAACTTGAACGATCCATCCACGTGTATATTTTTATTAAAAAAAGGAGACATCGATCAAACTTTGTAATAACGTCTCCGTTCACTGGAGTATTAAACATTAATTATTAAAGTTTTCTAATGAATTTTGAATTACTTTTTCTATCAGCATAATATTATGTCATTAGTATTGATTTTTGTCAAGCCTTGTTTATATCGGTAAACCATTTTAAAAGCAAATTGTGACGCGAAAGCTACGCCACAGTATTTGATACTTATGCCCCGACTGCCCCAGAAGGAGGGTAATGTTTTTCGAGAGTATGTATGTATGTATGTCTATTTCTTTCGCACGCTCTGTAGCCTAAACGGCATGATGGATTTTAACATAGGAGGTGTCGTTAGATTCGTCTTAATCGTAGAAGTGACCTAGGTTATATAATATTTATGTATTGCATCTGCAAATACAAAAAAAAGGGAGGGGAAGGTTTTTTTTAAAATAAATTACAACAATATTGGTATCCAATAAAAGCTGGTAATGAGTCAATTCCAAATTAAGATTATATTAATAAAACTAAAAAACTTGAAATAAAGAAAATTATTCAAAAAACAAAAAACCCGACTGCAAAACAAAAACACATAACTGAAAAGAGAAAAACATGCATTATAATCTATAGAATTTTGGTATCGCAGGCGGGGACAATAATAATATAACAATAATAACCGGAAATATGGTGTACCTAACTTTTGTTTGTCCCCCCGCCTGCGATACCAAAATTCTATAGATTATAATGCTTGTTTTTCTCTTTTCAGTTATGTGTTTTTGCAGTCGGGTTTTTTGTTTTTTGAATAATTTTCTTTATATCTTTATAGATACTATTCTTCTGCTTCGTTGCACTCTTGTCAGAGTGGTCGTGGTCTTCATGTAGTTTGTTGTCAGGGGCTGATGTAATTCGCCTCACGACTTTTCGCCATCTACTTCAATTTTTGGTGTTTTACACGGGTTCGGCCACTGTGCATTTAATTTAGTCAGTGCATCTCATGAGTGAGCGTCCGCGTCTCTATTACACCATGTAATACTGGAAATATTACATTGATCCTGTAAAACTTTTTGACCTACTAAACTGATTAGCTGTGACCAACCACGCGCTAGCCGACTGTACACACCACGTATCGGTTGTAATTAACTCGTACGTATCTCGATTTAGACACTAATGTAAACTAGGGCTTTATACAATATTAGCTTCTGGCCGCGACTTGGTCCGCAAGCCTATACCTTCCTCAATAATTGGACTATCCAGGAAAAAATTATTGTTCAAATCCGACTGGTAGTTTCGGAGATTATCCCCTACATACAAACTTACAAATAAACAAATTTTACTATCTAATAATATTATAGTATAGATCATCGTCATCATCTTCTGCCCTTATATCCGAATTTATTCGTGGTCGGCACAACATGTCCCTTTCTTCCATACTTCTCTATTAGTCGTCATCTTGGTAGTCACACCCTTTCTAGCCAGGGTTTGTAGGGTTTGAGAGAAACAACCCACAGACCAAAGGAATATCGCTATAGTCCTATCGTGTCCAAATGGCTACGCGTGTACCCGCCGTATAATTATCATACACGGGCGGGGCTTGACGGATGTGGCATTTGGTGTGATCTCTCACACGCGCGCGGTTTAACGGTTAATACAATAATAACTAAAAAATTTCGTTTGCTAAAATGTTTTCAACAAAATATTTTGGACGTGTGTCCACGTTTTGGTGAGAACGGGCGAGGCTTCAAAGCGTTAGGTACTTAAAGAAGAAATAACTCTTACCGCTTGAGTAAAACTTTACTTCGAAGACGTCCGAAAAATTAATAACTTTGTACATTTTTATCTCCCTTTCATCAGAACATCGGTCAGGGCCGTGTTGGATGTAAGACTTTGGGATCCGTAGTATGAAGCTAAGGGTAGGTAACTTAGATACAAACACTTTAAAAAGTTATCAGCGGAAGTTGACTGAAACAAGTTTGGCAATAAAACTTTTAATTTTTATTAATTTACTAGTGACTCGCCCCTGCGTCGCAACGTTTTTATGACTTGAAAAAACATCGATATTTTTAAGTTAAGTTTAATATTAATGTATTTGTACACGTAAACCTTCCAGAATAAATTTTCTAAATAATGGTGAAAGCCGCATCATAATTCGTTTCGTAGTTTAGAAGAAAAACGCAGTCATACAGACACAAGAACACTGAATTAAATTTTTAAATATTATCGAAATAAATGTTTGTCTCAAAAACTAAAAATAACGTTGACATGGTGAAGCAGACACCGTTTTCATCGTTTAACTTCAGAACCCTAAACCGAAAAATTACGACCTTTTATCCACTAAACTTTTCCCGAAAAAGGGGAAAAAATACTCTTGCCCTGTAGCAGGCCTATTAAAGTTAAAGTAAGTAAAGTTAAGTCTAGTCTTAACTTAGATTAGAAATAAGGATTAATTCTTTGTTGGCGTGAACTTAGGAGGCAAGACTATGGCCGCATAGTCCGCATGCCTCATTTTATTACACATCTGTGTTAGGCATGAGAGGTAGCGATTTAGGTTGGGAAATTATTTTGGTGTAAAAGAAAGCATATTCAATCTATTCTATCTATCCATCTATGTCGGTTTAATGAAAATGTCTGTAATTTTAAAAATATACATTGTATTTTTATTTGAAAAAATGGTATATAAGTTTTATCTGATGATTTGATAATTAACATGGCAAAAAGTAATTTATTTATGAATTTTTGTACAAAATACTCGCAACTGATTACGATTTATTTACTGATCACTTTACATTTACTTTCAGATTACTTTTATTTTGCCATCAATTAGTTTTTTTGCAGAATGATCTTAAGAGGGTTTACGCCGTACGGCATTTCATACAAACTTACATGCCCTTATTTTTAGAAATGTCTGAACCGATTTTAATGAAACTTCATACACATATGCAGGATATACAGGTCTAAAAACTTAGTTAAGAACATTTTCGAAATGTCTTATTTAAAAACAGATAACAGGAAATCTCTGTTTAGTAGTAATTTATTGGCAATTTTTTTAGTTCTCGTAGGTATTTTTCTTTCTTTCTACACATGTTTTATTCAACTGGTTCTAAAAGCATTCATAACATTTAAGTTTTGTTTTTACAATTCAAATTAACGATACTTTGGTTAAATTATTTGACATATATCTTAAAACTACATAGCACAGCACTTCAGAACGTTACGCAATTCTTTCAAATGAATATCCCGCTCATCGCCCATAACTTGCAACACCATCCATCTTAAATAAAAGAGAAGTCGCGTTCCTCACGTAGTCGGCATCGACCTCTAATTCTGCTGCTCCCTCCTACGTGAAATGGGTTGTTGCACCCGTTAACTAGTTCAGTAGTCAGGGTGACGCACTTCGGAATTCATTCGTCATATTAAATATGATATGTCTTGAAATGCCTCGTAGATGAATAGTCGATATATGTAAGTGGGGCAATGTCCTTTGACTTTTGTTATTTAAAAGATAGAATTATTTAAAATCACTGAAAATAATTTTTAATTATATAATTAATGTGTAAATAATATGTAAACCTAACTAAAACTGTTAATAAAATATGGCGTCTAAAAATTCCTGTAATGTTTAATGTGGTTTACCCTTGTTTGGTATAACAACGTTTCGTCGAATGTTACTAATTCGAACAACGTTTAAGAAAATAATCAATTTGTATAATATCAATTAACATAATTTTCATTTCATCGAATATTTATTTGCGATAACAACATTTGCGCTATTGATCAAAAGGTATAATGTTCATTTGATGTAGTGTTCAGGTGGTATAACATGTATTTTATCGAATATTCAATTGGTGTTTTATTCAATATAACTATTAGGGCACTCCGACCATATAGGTTAGGTTAGGTTAGAACTGTGACCAACTACGCGCGAGCCGAGCGAGCGCTACACCGAAATTGGTTGCAGTATCAAAATTAGGGCACTCCGACAGATGAACCGCTTTCATATATCTTTCGACTAAATCATTATTAGTCTAGTGAAACATTAGTTTAAATGAAATTAGTGCATTTGAAAATTCGGTCAAATGACATTATTTCAAAGAAATAAATATGCTAAATAAAAATCTACCAATTAATTATTCGGTCAAATGAATAATTATACGTAATGACTTTATTACAACTAAAATTAGCTGAAGTGATTTTCGACGAAACGTTGTTATACCAAACAAGGGTAAACCGTTTAATGTACCCAAGAGACTGGCGGGATTACCACGTTGTATGGCAATGCTTAGCCTCTGGCCAAGTCATTGATTAGCTGTGTGCATATCAAACCGTATAGGGAAAATGCTCTAAGTACTGATAGTCTATGGTGGTGGTGGAGGTGGTCGTATGTGGTAATAATAAGCAAAAAAGAAAAAAAAATCGTCGTCGTGGTATTTTTCCGGGTAGGGTATTACATGGGGCGCGGGCGGCCGTCGTTTAGCGGGTGGACAGGATTTTTTTTTACATGTTGTGTAACTGATTGGTGTTAGGAATGCATTTTCTCATTGTTAGCAGATTATGTGCAGTCGTTCAGGCTATTTCAGTTCATAATGCCTACAAAGTAAGTATTGTCACAAATCGATAAATAAACGAATAATCCTTTAACTCCTTCATTCCTCCCGGGATGGGATTCCCCCTTTATCAGCAATTGAACAATTTATTCCAAATTAGGAGGCCCAACACAAACTGATTAAAGCTTTATCTCACGCCGGGTGTCAGTAACGCAATTACCCCGTACGGAGGTAATTACCCTAGTTTTGTTACCCTTTTTGTTACCTATAAATAGGGAAGCAAACTTTTTATTCGTTGGTTTACGGAAGTTTATATTGCTACTGTTATTAATTAGTTAGTTCTTTTGATACTCTATTTCGGACTTTCGGTACACACAGTGCTGTCCTAACTAATATTATAAATGCGAAGGTGGGTTTGTTAGTTTATTTGTTACGCTTTCAGGCTAAAACGGCTGAACGGATTTGGATGAAATTTGGCACATGGGTAGACCATGACCTGAAGAAGGACATAGGTTACCTTTTATCCCGATATTTCCACGGGATCGAGACTTATGCGGGTGGAACCGCGGGGTGCAGCTAGTAAAATTTAAAGATAACTTTTTATTAATAATTTAAACACGAATATCGTATATTTCCATAGCTTTTAAAAGTAATCATGTAATACACTATCAAAAGGTTCTCGTTTATAACCCACGTTCGCTATTAACTTTCCAAATATGTAAACAAATATGAGTTTTTGGAAAAATTACTTTGAAACTCACAAGTTCAGTATGAATAACAATTTTTTTTTTTTAAATTGGTGGCCTTTTATATAGCATAATTAACACAAATATAAAGTTGATATGATTTGCTGGCTTGTGAGATGAGTGCAATAAAGCGGTAATTGCTTCATTATAATATCTTAGTGGTATGGAGCTCTTTTTACGCAACCAACTTCAATTGCTTGAATACGATGCTTTTGGCATACTTTGAATGTTTTTTATTTTTGTATTTTATGTTTTTTTTTTTTTGTAAAGTGTGTTTTGTTTGTGCAGAATAAACAATTTTTCTTTATTTTTCTTTCTTTTCTTTTTTTTTTCCTTTCCAGTAATTCTATGATAAATCGAGCTGTAGAAAGAGACTATTACACAGATGACTGACAAACACGACGTATTATACCGAATTTTTGGAACGAAGTTCTTCAACGCGTCTTGCGGTACGAGTTGACTGGTAGAAATTGTCATGTTACATGACAATTGTCATGTTACATGAAACCGGGATAAGCCCGAAAAAAATAGTTTCAAGTATCAAAATTTATTTGTTTTTTTTTTAAATATCTTGTACTCGATGGCTCTGTTTAAAAAAACATTAACAAATCTCTTGACACTTGAAACTTGAGACCATACTAGATGGCTCTGTATTTATATATTACACACCGAAAGCACCGGCCAACCACATCCTACGACACGTCCCGACTTTTTTTTTGGTAGGTATTTGTTTTAATTTTCCAGAATGACATTGTAGGTCAGATTTTTGATAAAAAATCATGTAAAACTCCACGATGATTAAAGCTCTCTTTCTCTCTTCTACAATGTGGAGACTACCATACAACAAAACATTAAAATACTGGCACTACTAATGCTTAAGAGTATTTTGGCACTGTCAAATAAATCCTAGCTTCGAAATAAAAAAACTGAGTTTTTCAAACAAATTAAATGTAATCACCCTAAGCCTATAAATTCCGTTTATCCAACTAGGCCTTGGGTGAATTCTCGGGCATACATTTCAGAATATCCACTTTAGGGTGGATTTTTGGGGTGGATGCACGGAATAGGCCGAACCGACTATGGATTTTGCCGAGCTTTAATGACTAAACTATTGAATATATTCAATTGAATTTTTGTATACAGAATGGGAACGTCATTATGGACACGCCATTTCATTTTTTGCTGTATTGTCGTCTCCACCTTGTATACTAGTATATTACTTTGCTCTGCCCGAAATCTACGATAATTTAAGTTCACAATATGTAATGCAATAAACATATTGAACATTGAGTATTGGTCTATGTATCGAGAAAACGAAATTACCTTTCCAATTCCTTACCAAACCTATCGAATACGAACGAGTGCAGATAAACACAATTGCTACTTATTGAATAAATTGCCTCCAAGTTAATAAAGGTATGTTTGTTTCAGGTAACATTTTTCTAACCGTGCCCCACTTGGAGGCCCGACCTCTATGCTTGGAGGCCTCCGATCCCTATTCTTGGGGGCCTCGGGCCAAATTGATCGCGAAAGGATACTGGTAAGCAGAGAAGTTAATCGAATGCTAGTCATCAATAAAATGTATCTTGTACTACGTAGAGTAAATACTCGTACATTTCGATGTAAAACAGGATGTTTTCCCGTTCCTATGCGCAGTGGAGAGGTGAAAAGTTTGTTGGTCATAGAGTAGACAACATGGTGTAGAAGGGATCTTCGTCATAACGTCAAAGCTGGCTGCCGCTCTGTCTCGCATAGAGACGCAGCATTATGCTGAGCGATGGTCGTTTTGCGTGGATGTAACACATATTTTCCCTCAACTTGTTTTTTTTGTGTTCTTTTTTTGCGTCATTTTTACAGCATATAAACGTATTTTCTAATAATTCTAATGTAAAGTATATATTTTCGGTATCTATGTGGCAGGCATAAATAAGAGTACTCGAAGTCTGAGTCATTCGAACTTAAGAGGGTTTATTCTGAAAGTTGGCAACGTCGCAAATAGATGTCAAATATTTCGCTGTTTTGATTAATTTGATAATATTTCTGTATGGAAATAAAAAATGTGGCTAACTAGCGAACTAGAATATTGATTATGAAATGCAACAATTAATATCGTTACACCGAATAGTTAGTTTTAGATGTAAAAAAGTGTTTGGAAACCTTCCAAATGACTTTTTTACACCTAAAACGGGTACAACATCAAATTCAATGTTATAATTGCAATTCATTATTAATTTTCTAGTTAGTTAGTTAGCCACATTTCTTATTTTCATACAGTATTATTTCCAAATTAATCAAAACAGGTAACTATTTGACAGCTATTTACGACGTTGCCAACTTTTAGGATGCACCCTCTTAAACTTATAAATGCTAAAGTGAGTTTGTTTTCGCTTTCACGCTTAAACTGCTTAACGCATTTGGATGAAATTTGGCACATGGGTAGACCATGCCTTGCGTTAGGACATTATGATACTTTTGATCCCGATATTCTCACGGGATTGAAACTTATGCAGGTAAAACCGCGGGGTGCAGCTAACACATAAGTAAAAAAATAAGTAGACTCTTCTTGATTTCGTACTGCATATAAGTGTATACTAAAAGTGGCAATAAAATTGCACAATTGACAGAAATTTTAACTTCACAGTAAATACAGTCGCATTTACACGTATTTTACTTCTGATTTTGCATCACTGTCAAAATCATAGTAATCTTTATTCAATCACCTCTCATTCGCCAAGTGTGCAAAAGCGAAAGGTACTTCGTTTCAACCGGGAATTCCACGACACCTCTGAGTCTCAGCTGTTATTACCAAGGTACTGGGTAAAATTCTAATTTACTTACTTGTGTTCTCATTTTGTTTGCTTTGAACTACAAGGCCTTGTCATCCAATTCCTCTGTCTACGCGGCTTACATACATACAAGCATATTATCCATTACTCATAATGAACCGTTCTTCCTTACTTTAACCGTCATTAGTGCTTCTTATCTCTTCATAATTAACGATAAAAGACAGACATGCGTATACATCTCGGCTAAAGTAAATATAATTAACGCAAGCCTTATTGTTTCCGACGTTTAGAAAGTCGCCACAATACAGATTAAATACAGAATACTTACTTCTAAAAATATTATTCTTCGCTAATAATAATAATTGTTTACACAAAGTAAAGCGCCTGCTTGGGTTCGAGCAGGCGCTTTACTTTGTGTAAATAATTTCATCACCACTGATCTCAAAACGGTGAAGGAAAACTTCGTGAGGAAACCGGCATGTCTTAGAACCAAAAAAATCGACGATATGTGACATCTACCAACCCGCACTGGGCCCGCGTGGTAGATTACAGCCTCTCCCTCTCACAGAGAGGAGGCCTGTGTCCCAGCAGTGGGACCATTAATAGGCTGATGATGAATAATTATTTGTTTGAATATTAAACTATAATAAAATTACTTGAATACCGAAGGAATATAGAAAAAATTATTAAACCTGATTGCACCTAAATTGTTTAAAATTAACTCCTAATCCTAATCTTAATCAGCCTATAAATGTTCCCAGAATCAGAATCAGAATGCTTTATTTGTAAACATAGGTCAAATTACAACAGTGTGCGAGATGTTACAGATTGGTAGATCCTCTATGTTTTGCCTACAGGCGTACAAATATATTTTATTATTAACATTGTAGAGTTTTTTACTTTTTAGCACAAAAACTTTTAAGATAATATATCATAAGGTGGTAGAATAATGTAAACTTACCCACTGCTGGGACATAGGCCTCCTCTCTGGGAGAGGGAGTGGGCTGTAATCTATCACGCGGGCCCAGTGCGGGTTGGTAGATGTCACTTGACTTCGTGGCCGTTACCACTGGGCCACCACTGGTAAAAAATTTACTAAACAAACGTAACTAGTGTTACGTAGTTGGTGGCATCAAAGCTGAGACTGAACTAAAATAACTGCCACTAACTGCATCAGACTGCTAGAAAAGTCCCTTACTTTGCTCTCTATTCGGGTAAAACATAGCGCAAAAAACTCTTCAGCAACACTGTTAATTTGTTACCGGTCCACTTTTTCCAAAACAAAGTAAACTTGTTAAAGGAACCAATTGAATATTCTTTCAATGCTCTTATAAAGCAAGCAACTAATGAGCTGCAAGCCTTAAAAACGTCCATCCTTAAGACCTAGGTAATCCTGGCAAGTTTTACGAGAGCCGAAATGAAAATTAGTTGCTAGACGCCCTATAAAACTTCTGTATCATTACTATTTAGTGCCCACATCACCACTATCAGTAATAAATTGAAGTGAAACGCTGATACCGCTGTAACGTATTGAGTATCACAAGCTGAATAAGTGCCGATATGCCTCTGATCACAGGAGGAACCCAGACGTGTGTGATATCGTTGTATAGGTACTAATGGGTTCTGTAGGCTACTGTACGTTAGGACCAATTTATTTTCAGTCCTTTGAGCCTAATACGGCTTAATGAAGACGTTTATATTCACTAATGATGGCGCGTTGTATCGTTATAATGTAAAAGCTTGTTTTCGGATTTTTTTGAATCCTATAGTATATAGGTAGGATTTAATTTAAATATAAAAGATCTAAGAAAATATGGATGTACTGTGTAAAAGATGATATGGCTAGAAAGGGGGTGACTTCTGAGATGTGTAATAGAAAAGTAAGATGTAAGAACATAAACTTTTTACAAAAAAAAAAAAAAACAATGAACTTCCAAAAAAAACATAACAAAGTGAAAAGTTGGTGTCTTTGGTTTTGATGTTTCGTTTTCTGCCACCGACCTTCTAAATTAAAGTTATTTTTCACTTTGTAGTGTTTTTTTTTTTGCAAGTCGGGTTTGTAAAAAGATTTTTTATAGTGTTGTGTTACCTACCCCACATAAACTCGAAAACTACTACCTGCTATGTAAATAACAGTGACAGGACCTTATCATCATTTCATCCACATAGGCCAAGACGTGTTATTGAAGCTAACTCAAAAACTACCCAAGCAAAGCTAATATGAGACCACCTCTGAAGTACCTAGCAAAAGATCTACCAAACAAAAATAGAATCATCAAAATCAATTCATAAATTGGAGGAGTAGGCCTACCTAATTGCATATCAAAAATAAAAAAAACTTGCCGCCTTTTTGAAGTTGGTTCCAAAGATATTGCCCCGACCCCAAATAAATTGGGATAAGTTTTTTTCTTTTTGTGTGAATAGTGACTAACCTGTACCCTAATTACGTAATGCACGACCAATAAATAATAAATTGAAATGAATTGAAACAGATTGCTAGTCCATTGCTTGATAAGTTCGACAAAAAAAAATTGAGCAGATTTTGTTTTCGAACTTATGGAGCAATGGACCAGCAATCTGTTTCAATTCGTTTCAATTTAAAATTAATCGTGCATTACGTAATAAGGGTACTGGTGTCAGAGTTTTAAAGCCACCCTTGTGCCTATGACTTGGCTTCACACTCCGTCGAGATCTCTCAGGCATGCCGCGGCTTCCTCACGATGTTTTCCTTCACCGTTTTTTAAACAAGTGTTATTTAATGTACTTTCTTTAAACATACAAGCGTACTACACTTCTTGGCACGCTAATCGAACAATGTTTCTCGATATGTACCTACCAGCGTATACCGTTCGATAGAATCGGTCTTAGGAAATTAAATCTCTTCGACGCTTCCTCGAGAATTTACATTTTAATGTAGAAAATTGTCACACCGTTCCGTAAAGACGCGAACGCTCGGTGCATAGTTGAGTTGCGTAAAAACACTGCTGCTCTGTGTTTGGGTGGAAATCAAAACTGAAATGATATTTGTTCTAGTAGATAGTTTCTTCCGAATAGTTGAGGTCCTGAACAGATAGCCGATGGGGCCGAAAGGTTCTGGAGTGGCGACCGCGTATCGGAAGACGTAGCGTTGGAAGGCCTCCCACAAGATGGACCGATGACCTTGTGAAGGCCGCAGGAATCCGCTGGATGCGGGTAGCACAATCGATCGAAGTGGCGGTGCTTGGGGGAGACCTATGTCCAGCAGTGGACGTCTTTCGGCTGATATGATGATGATGAGTTGATGGCCTGTTACAGAAACGATCGCTTTGGATTGGCAGTCAGCTTCCTATCTAATCTTTTATTATTGAAATTATTATTATTGTCTTTTTTAGGTATAGCTTTCAGCTTACGTCAAAGTTAGACTTGCACTTACTAATAGGCAATGCAAACAATACCATACACCATTCTTTACAAGTATTTGTTTCATTAAACAATAGAAACTAAACGAGCAGCTCGTGGCTACGTAATCACGGCCGCACGGGTCGGTCCATCAGGTTAAGCTACGCTTGCCGGGGTTGGTCCGTGGATGGGTGACCATCTTTACATACCGAGACTCCTCCGTACTTCGGAAATCACGTTAAGCCGCTGGTCCTGGCTGTCATTCATGAATCTTTGACAGTCGTAACCGGTCGTCAGCAGCCCGAAAGTCTTACCAAGGGGTATCGTATTACCCAATTACTGGAAAGGCCTTTATATAAAATACTAGTATTCAGCTGCATCCTGTTAGACTGAAAGCCGACCCCAACATAGTTGGGAAAAGGTTAAGCAGATTGAATAGAAATTAAACCATCTCTAATTATTTTATCACTTAACCCAACGGTAAAAATCACCTTAAAATTCCACTACGGTGTGACCGACAGCCCAATTTAAATGTATTTTCGTAAAAGCTCGCGCTGAGCGGTTGGTATTAAATGACGTGAGAAAAATTATCGCTTTCTCTTTCTAACCTATTGCTCTCACTCTACCGATACACATAAGTGCGACGATGCTTCAGTCGAGTTTTAAATTGTTCCCGTAAAACAGAAAGGGTGATTTTAGGATCAATATTGCGCGCTATGACTTTTTTAAGGATTGAAATTTTAGCTGGGTCAGTAATATACGAGTATGCTATTTTATTTTTAGAGGAAAATGTGTGAATTTAGAGTGCTTTGAATATGGCTGGTGCGGTCCACCTTTTCTATTATAGGTTCAATTGTTTTTGTTAGTGTTAATTGTTGTAGGTGGCGTTCTATAGTGTCTGCTTACCCCTACCTGAAGAAGGCATGAATTAATGATTTGTCTATAAGAAAGAAAGAAATAAATAAAATACGTTTATTTGAAATCAGCGCTGGGGCTCTCTATTGCATAGGGTCGCAGCATTATGCTGCGCGATGGCTGTTTTGAGTGAATTTGACGCATATTTTCCCCAACTTGTTCTTTTTTTTGTTTGTGTTCTTTCTTTGCATCATGTTTACCGCAAATAAATGCATTTTCTTTCTTCTTTCAAAACTCAAAAAAAACTCAAAGCATTTATTTCAATTAAATCATTTACAGGCACTTTTGAATTGTCAAAGAGTCGGTAAGTTAGTCAAAAAGTTGAAGCTAGTCGCCCATTCCAAAAAGTAGATCTCTGTGGAGAAAAACGGGCAAGAAACTCCCAGGACACTCTTTTAAATATAGATATTACAAAATCCTGGGTACATTATTCTTGTTGCTTCTATTTATGAGAACAATGTAAAAAAAAACAATTTAAAATATAATTTAAAAAATAAGAATAAGCCTTGGTAGAAAAAAGATAAGCAGTCTCAACTGACGGCGCCCGTTCACGAACATGACGCGTGGATGGACACTGCCGGACGATCTACTTTCGCTTAGGTACTCAATAAAAATAATCAATGTCAAAACATACAAATAGCTTATCTACTAAAACACAACTCAGTTTACATTAGAGTGTATCCAATATCCAACAGTTAGGGACAATTTATGATACTAGGTGTAACCACTATAATTACTAGTTCTCGAACATTTGATACCGATACTATAACGAGATATTTAGCCTCGATTTGCGATATAATGCTGATCGTTCGTACATCGATACTGTATCGATTGTTCATTTGTGAGTAAGCTATTAAAAGATTGGATTTCAGTTTCAGTTTAGTCACATTTTGACACTCTGCATAGAACATAATTATCAGTTTTGATAGAAAGTATTATCCTCTTGTACGGTGACCATTAACATAATTAGTATTATAAACCTCTGCCCACTCCTTAGGAGTATACACTTATACAGGCATGCCGTTATATTTTTGATCAGTTTATAGCTCTCAAAACGGTGGAGGAAAACATCGTGAGGAAACCGGCATATCCTAGAAACAAAAATTCGAAGACATGTGACATCCAACCCGCACTGGGCCATGTGGTGGATTACGGCCCACTCCCTCTAACAGAGAGGAGGCTATTGTCCTAGCAGTGGGAACATTATAGGCTGATTAGAACCACAATACACTTTCTGAAATAAATAGTCGCTTTTTAATCCTTTTTATTAATATAACGAACAATTAATTTGCCGACGGCGACAAAAAAAAACCAGCAATCCAGGGCTTTATAATAAAAAGTAAACAACTTAAAAAGAAGCTGCGGTGAAAAGAGCTACCCGTATCTCTATTTGGGCAAGTCGGGTAATTTAATAACGTACCCTAGTACCCTTGATAAGGGGTATCGATTTGCAATATTTACCCCCAAATGGGTAGACTGGTCATAGATTAAGTATTAGGAGTGTAGATGTGACTGTTCGAAATGCTGGGGCTACACTGTCACGTCATCGCGAACTATACTTCGCGCGCTCTCTGTTGCTCAGCGAGACGTCGAGCGGTGTGCGAGAGAGAGCGCGTGAAGTTTAGTAATTACAGATTTTGGAAGTTTTTTGGATAGATTTTATTAGATATTCTGTTGTCCTAGACAACGATGGACTTCCATTCAATTAGATATGTCTTCACTGACTGACATTGTAGGTAATAGCATATCATTGCCGTAATATACTTGCTGATTAAAAAATTACATCAAATAATCTTCTGCTGCGGTTGAAAAAAAGTTAATTCTATGAGTACCATACGAAAATCATCTATTTATTCAATACTTTTGAGGTGAGAGTCGTTTTAGAAAAACCTTTACTAACAACCACTATTTTAGGGTACCGTAACTGTTAGTCTATCGCTTCCTAGGTAGTGAGCCGCGGTACCAACGTAACTTACTGTTATAATTTTTTCCATGGCACGAGTCAATCTCGAGAAATGTGTACCGTCGCGAAGCCATACATTATTTTACCTACCCGAACACTGTCCTATCTACAACAATTAACTTCTATCCCCCAGAGTCTGTTACCAAAATGCAGATTATTGGTCGCCAACCTTTGGTCCTTCACCCACTCTCATTTTATTATCGCGCGGCCATAGCTCCGCAAAGGTCGTTAGTTCGAACCCGGGAGTAATGTTTTTCAATTATGCATGCAATTCTGAACTGTCATTAGACTTGATGAGGGGTTGGGGAAGTGATAATTTTAAATAGGATGGTGGTTGCTTAGTTTATGGAGCCTCCACGAGTAGGAACGTTGGTTATTGTAGGTACGTCTAGTGCATTTTGTGCAGACAGTCCTGCCGTTGACTAGCTTCTGTAAAAACACTTAAAGAAAAACCGTGGAGTTTCTTGCCGGGTCTTCTTCATATGAAACGAGCAATTGGAACCGTTGATCCAGCTTCTGACGTTTCATAAGTAGGTACCCATATAGGTTTTTGTGAATATTTTGAATTGGAATGATTTTTTTTATTAACATAAAAAAGGGTAGAAGAACATTAGGGGACTTGATATTTCTTGTTACATTTGCTTGGAAACATGATGAATTGATCACATAGTCATTTTTAGATAATTACAACGTCAATCTAAATGTATAGTGACAGGAGGTCGACTTTAAAACAGATCGACAATTTTTTCTGTTCAGTTTTTTTACAAGCTTTTGTCTTTGTTAAGGTAGACTTTCAGTCTAGGTAAAGTAATAGTAATAATAATTTATTTCCAAACTTCAGTACACGTTACATCAATGTGGTCTCGACCCCTGAACTAAGACTTCCTGTATGACTGGGGTCGGCAAAATAAGCGCCTGCATTGTTCGAAAATATTTATACAAGTTTAGTTTACGAAATCTAAAAAGAATTTTTAGAATCACTTGCCTTCTGATTTTTTGAAAAGGTGCCAATAAAAAGAATAGTTTTCATTGTTTTCATAACTATCGTCTCAGAAGTGATTAAAACCACAAACAAGTTATAATTTACCCAATAAACGCTTCTATCGACACAATTAAAACACGCATAACATGTATAGTCACATTAAAACTTCCCCGGTAGTCCCAGCGAAATGTCGCGGGGCACAACAAAAGTCAGTGTTATGTAATCTTGTCCGATAGTTATGTATTTTTCGTATCTCCAAATAGGTCACTACTTCCTCTTATGAAATCTTTTGCTATTGGCTGGAACTGGCACAAAAGTAGTAGACCCTTTAGAAATTTTTGTCGTCAGTTTTTTTGTTTTTTTTTTCAAATGTTGTGTATGGTTTTCTGATATTTGTATGGTATGTTTCAACATTTTCAGATGACTTTCAATTAACATAATATATGGTGTTAAAAATTTACTTTAGAGTCTGTATGATCTTTAAGTGCTTTAGAGACTATTGAACTGAATAACTTGTATTATGAGACCAACTATGAAAATGCGAAAAAAAATCTGCTGTTCCATACTAAAGTTTAACACCTGGTACTGTTTTAAACCGTATGGAACAGCTTTTATTTTTTTCGCGATTTTAATATTGGGCCCATAGTAAAAGTTATTCAGTTCGACGGTCTAAAGCACCTTTTAATGTTTCTAAAGTGTTGTAACACATTTTATATTTAATTCAATTTCTGAAACATATCTGCCAGTTTACTCTTAATACAAGCCACGTTATAAACTTCGTTCGAAAAATTTAGGTATTTAAAATTATGCTCTGCTATCCGTGCAAAGTCAGGGCAGGTTTTACAAAATGGTAGGAATTGGCTCGCCTTGTGTGGCGAAGTCATAAAATGTATAACGAGCGTCAGAAAGCACATAAAATTAGACACACGGATGTCATGCATACACGGTTTACTGAAGATCGTTGCGCTCGATGGTCGTAATAATATAAATACATGCATAACTAACGTCATTATTAGTCAAACGACGAAACGACGAAACGACGCAATCTCAGTCTTAGAGCATACATTTATCTGATTCTTAGTAGGTTGTAATAGAGTCTCCTCCCTGTCCTCCCATACCTACATATTAACACTGTTATTTGAAAATAATGTATGAGCCAATTATTTTTAAAAGAGTAACTCTTCTCCATAGGAAACGACCAATTGGAACCGTGCACATAGCTTCTGACGTTTCATAAGTGCCCATGTAGGTTTATGTGATATAAAATACATATTTTGAATTATAATATTAATGAACTTGAATTGAGTAGAGACATGGAAAGAGAGTACGGTAGGCTGTGCAGTGGAACAACGCAACCTGTTAATAAAAATAATATATTTAAAAAGGATTTATTGATTAAAATATGTTACTGGCGTCTAATGTAAGTTAACCTAAAAAAGTGCAATCAGTATTCAATGTTTAAGAAAGCGTCTTTCGAATTCAATTTCTGCTCGAAAAACGCAAAAACCAAATATGTATTTCTAGATTTTTATCGCAACTGTTACTGACTGTGTTTTGCCTTGTATAACAGTACTACTGGCAACACTAGACTTGTACTACTACCTATCTAACTGCCAAAGCCAGTAACTATCTCCCAAAGGTCCTATAACACTACTGAACTAACAATAGTCAAGTTAATCTGCACTCTAACAGCCACTGTAGCGAAGTAAGCGAGTACTTGCAAACAATGGTTTAACCCCTGCTGCCGACGTTTTTCTCTAAGACAATAGAAATCGGTGTCTCATTGTGATTATAAAGTATACCTTTGATCCGCAAACTGTAGTTAAGATTTTTGGTCCTTTGATCTTAAAAGATTTTACTTTTGGTCATGGTTTTAAAGAATGGTTGTTCTCTGAAAGCGTTAAAAAGGATGTGATTTATGTTGATTAAAGATGGCTCCACAAATAACGATACTTACGTTGAAACATCGACCATACTTATAACATAACTTACGCACATACCACTATAACAATAAGCTAAAAAAAAAAAAAAAGCTACCACAACCACCACACTAACTACCACAGCCACACAAACAGCAACAACACACCATACTTCTATTCTTATCATAATTATTATTTGTCAGTTTAAAGAGTGCCCCTAGTGACACTCTATCCCTTTCGTATAAATAACACCGCCTCGGCCCGGCTAAAGTGCTGTAGGCAATTGCATTGTCATTGTCACTGTCACTAAGTCACGTCATTTGATATTTTGTCATTTTTGACATTACATTCTCTTGTGCCTAAATCGACCCTGGCACTCGCTGGCCGCTACCGCGGCAGCGCTCACTACGCTCTCGCTCGGCTCGTGCGTTGTGTGGTCACAGTTCTAACCTAACCTATCCTACCTTTCAGCCATTGCATTTTCATTTGCTAAGCCAAGGGATTATGGCACTTAAGTTTAGCCGGCTATAGATGAAAGAAACTACCCTCAACAATCAAACAAAGTAACAAGTGACTGTGACAATGCGATTTGGTTACGGCACTTTAGCCGGTCCGAGGCAGCGCCACTAGTATCAAATATAAGTCTACGGTCCCTTGGAGCTAGCAAGCTAACAAGCTACTAAGTCAACGCAATAAATATATACGACCATTTATTAAACATATTTTGACACTCGAAAACAAATCAAAACCTATAGGGGACTTTCCGTTGACCTAAAATCATTAAATTTGGCAAGAAGCAAGGTCTAGGCTCTAAGCTGTGATAAAATCTAAAAGGGATTCCATGGTATAAAAATTAGGCATTCAGCAAGGTGGTGTCCAGGATGCAAACATGGAAACTGTTTAATTGTACTCCAACTCGAGGTCATCTAGCCAGCAGTCTAACTGGAGGTCAAACCCCTTTATATCAGACCACGGACATCAAAATATAAACACGAACTTTTATTTGGTATTTAACTTGCTGGTACGAAAACAAGTGAACAAAGAGACAGTGAGTGACAAAGTTAGAAACGTTGGTAATATATAAAATTGTGCAATTTCAACATTATGGTGGTTGCAGAATGATATTTGTTTTTCATTTTGAAGTTATTGTTGATATTGGGTAGCTGGTCAAAGGTAATGTAGCAATTGCTTTTTAGTTGCAGATTCTTATTTTGCATAATCTTCTCTCTTCCTGACTGTTAATGAGATCGGCCTTCCATATCTCTCCCCTTTGCTTCACTGTGTCCTTGACACTGGTGTCACTGGTGTCGAAAATATTCAATGATGAATGAATAATGAATTTTTGGTCATGAACTTTATTCATTGTACTACATTTATTGCACTACATTTATGTATATATTTGTAAATACCTACATATCTTCAAAAATGGACTGCTGTAGGTCGATAATGAAAACGAATCAACTTAATAATCATTATGTACGTATATTAAAATATAATATGTGAGAAGCTCGTGGCTAAGTAATAACAGCCACACGGGTCGATTCATCAGGTTAAACTACGCTTGCCAGGGTTGGTCTGAGAATGGGTGACCATTTTTACACATCGATACTCCTCCGTGCCTCGGAAAGCACGTTAAGCCGTTGGCCCCGTCTGTCATTCGTGGATCTTTGCCAGTCGTTACAGGTCGTCAGAAGCCCGAAAGTCTGACCACCAGTCTTAGCAAGGGGTATCCTATTTCCCAGTTACTGGGTTGTGCTATATAATATGTGGACAGAAACAATTATATTTTTCCCTTTTCACGCTATAGAAAAACTGTCATTGTCACGACAAGAAAATACCATTTTAATAAGCCAAAAGCCAAATAAAGACTGTGAAACACTTATAACACGCGGAACTATTTACATCGTTTCCGGTGAAAAACGCAAACGGAAACTGTTACCGCGGCCGTTTCCGGCGGCGACAGGAAGCTTGCGTGTCCGCGATAATGGCGGCTTCCGGTTCCCGCCGCAAATCATTAATGGACAGATTGTTCAACGACTTCTTTTTTCCCGTAGTTACTATTAATGCATAATTAAAGATTGGAGAATACCTAGTTTTTCGTGGAGTTCGTTTTTGCTCGTTTATAGGGGTGGTGATTTATATGAAAATGTTAGTAAAATGGAGTATTTGGAGTAACAAAGCCATAACTATAGGTATTGGGGTAGTATTATAATGTTGGCAAATCAAATTTTTTTTCTTGTAAATTTTGAAATCAAATATTCAACTTTGAGGTTTCTACTCAGGTGACCCTCGTGCAAAATTTGCAACATTAAATACTTTTTGATATCATAAGCATTCATTATATAAAAATATTGTATTATTTTGCTTTCTATAATGGTCTAAAAAATAAATAAATTATTATTGTAAAATTCCAATGATGAGTTTAAAACTACGCCACATGTGTCTCCAGAACAGAAAAATAATAATTATGCGTATTAAACTATAGAGAACGGTTTTTTTAGAACAGTCGTATTAACAAAATTCTTGACTCAACGAGCAGAATCACCCGACGTTCCCAAAACATAATAATATCTAATAAAACTACACCACTAAGCTAGACACTGTTAAGTATGGACACTTTAACAATGTTAAAACAAAGAGAGCCCATGAGCTTCGGAAATTCCGCAGCAAAAATGGAGGAGAGGATGAAACAAAGGAAGGAGGGCAGGAGGGGAGGGTTATTAAGCAGATTCAATAATTAATGCAATAAATATCGGGTGCCGCTCCGCTATTAACTTTGCCAGTTAAACACCTTGTAGTTGAGAGGCGGAAACAGGAAAAGGACCGGGGATAAAAGTGTTGTAAAAGAGGATTTTGATGATGACAATTTATAAATTAGATGATGTATTCATTAGATAGTCAAATATAAAGCAAACACTCTTTTCTTGCTACGAGTAATACTTTTAATCCACACAATTGCACTATTTCACAATCAAACGAAGACTGACCGTGCATTACATTTTACCATTTAAAACGACTTTTGACCTAGTAATAACGATAATATCATAACCGTTATTTCTAAGTGTTTCCAAAGTAAAAATAAAACATTTAGTTGCCATAATGAAAATACATTTAAAAGTTTCTTACAATATTAATCACTTGTACTTTGACAGTGTTGCCACAGTGGATATTATAAAATAATACATACAATTTTCAAATTAAATCAAAGAAAGACACTAATAACATCGTAAATAATATACGTTCATTTTGAGTCGAAAAACTTATTTCGTTTTCGAAACAAATCGCTCCAATATTATGTTCGTTGCATTAACCAATAGGCACAAAAGCTCCCACTATGATGCTATTCATCATAATATCATCGAATGCCTTTCAACAATAAAGTTGTTTTTCTTTAGATACAACGATATCCACAGACATATTCACCATTATTTATTTCATATCTCTATATTTATCATCACTTATTATTTAAGTTACAGCTATTCATTTGAAATAAAATGGCTTAGAAGGTCTTATTTTATTTATTGCTTACACAATATATATCATCTGTTTTGAAGTTTGGCATTGTTATTGGAGTTTTCATACTGTCTGAAACTTCGATAAATCCAGCAGGCTATTGTGTTTTTAGTCGCCGGAATTGAAAACGCATCTTTTGTTTTGCTTTTCAAAGTGAAAAAAAGATTGAAACTGATGTTTTGTTTGCTTGTAAGATGAAGGTTGTACCTAACCGTTTGTTGTATACATTCGAGTGTATCAATAAAATGGGCTTGAGGTTTGTTCACTTTGGATCACCGTATCATCAAAGGTTTTCCTTACTCTTTTGAATTTCTGTAAGAAATTTTTGTATCGACTAACATTGAATGTTTAAGGCATTTCAACATTCAAAGCATTTTTACCTTAAGCCTAATAAATTAATTTAATATGTTGTACAAACTAAATAACAAATAATTCAGATGTTTTGTTGTAATTGTTAAAGTATCTCCAAATATTGTAATGTTGTTCACGACATAATTTATTTATAAAATAATAGTACCATCATCGAGGTAAACAAGGTGAACATTTCTAGAAAACAGTCATTGCAAGTCGTTGTGTCACGCGCGCTGTTTCCGAAGTACCATTGCTGCAGACCGAATAGAATAGAACACAATCGATCTCGCCTGTCCTTCCGAATGTTTTCTACCTCTTTCGCCTCAAAAGGTTTGATCAGTATCTGGTGTAAGTCATGAGCGAACTCTAAATATAGATATTGATTTTCGCCAGACATTCAACCCTAAAAATATCATCAAAGGGATTGGATACTAAAATGGATAAGATATTTATTTTGCAATCCATATTGTTTGCAGCAACCCTTAAGTTTTAGCAGTTATTGTTTCTTGGAAAGTTTCCTTTGTAGATCTTTCTGAATCGTTTATAAAGCAATTGAAGTATCTTCATTAACATCAAAGAAACTAAAACCCAATCTATTATTTCCATTATGATTAAAATAACACTCTGCTTCACTTTACATTTGCACCACAAAATGATTTCTGTCTATTATTCCGCCCTACAGTATTGTATTATTATATATCGTCGACATCTGTGACCCGTTCGCTTCGAAAATTGTCGCTTGGAGTTACAATAACCTTGCGTATTTCAATTTCAATCGCTGCTCTCTCAATATAGGCAGAGAATACATTTTTTTCATCAGATATTAGATAATGTTATGAAACGATTCGGTAGAACATAATCATATTATTGAAGTATTGTACGAAAATGATCCTTAAGTACCGTAATATTATCCTTCAACGTTGTATTATTTCTAATCGGTTGAACTCTCTTTCGAAGGCTCTTGAAATTCCGATTTGGGTTTGGAAGAATAACATTTTGTGTCTATGATCTTACAGAAGATGAAATGTTCTACAGTTATAGTATTTCGATAAGATAATCCTTATTATCTTTTCTTTTGAACTCATTTATGATTTGTCATCTAGCAGTTATGAAAACTTCATCGAGCATTTTATCTTAATTACCGTACAACTTTATGTAGTAAAGAATCGATTGGAAAGAATCCAATAATATTATTATGCAGATTAATGGTTTTTGTATGGCTATATTTTTTTCCAGTCCCTCTGTGAAAGCATAAGTTTAATATCCCTGGCAGCACATTGCGCAAACCGTGCGATTAAGCTCTCCAACCAATAAAAACCACTAATACAGACTCTTCGTAATAAACTGCCTTAAAACTATGCCTGTTTTAATTCTTTCAGCGAATGTGTTCCAATAAACTGTCGGTCTTTACCGGCCAATGCGTTTGGGTTCATAAATTTTTATTCTTATACAAAAGTATTTTCCAGCGCATTTGGTAGTAAAATAAATTGCATTGCTGTTTTCATTAAGCGGCAGATATTATTTCAAGGCATTGATGTTTTGATGGATAGTGAATTTCGAATTGCGGTTTTTATGTTTCGTAATCGTTTCTGTTGTTACTGTTTTTGTAAATTGCAAATACGAAAGATAATTTTCACAAAAGCACATAACATAAATATCACAATTACTGAACTCCCCAAAGAGTTAGGCAAAGGTGCACGGTTGATGGCAATAGGCTCGCCCCCTATTACATGGGACTCGAACATAACTGACGAAATGTGGGATTTCTTTAGGTTCACCTGTGGCTACAGTAACAGACGTGATGTTATCTATACTTTTTTGCCTATACTGATATTATCAAGATTTTGAATTTGTTTATTCGTGTGTTTCTTTGTTTGTTAGTAAGTTTGTACGTAGGGGGTAATTTCCGAAACTACCAGTTGGATTTAAAAATTATTTTTCCATGAGATAGCCCAATTCTTGAGGATGGTTAAAGGCTCGCGGACGAAGTCACGGGCAGAAGCTAATGTTAAAATAAATAAGGCGGAGATAAAAGTCTAATGATATAGATAAAAAAAATGACAGGTGTGGAATTCATAGAGAGGCGGGGGGGGGAGGAAGGGAAATAATAACAGCCGCATGAGTCGATTGATGGTAAAGCTACGCTGGCTGAGGTCGGTCCGTGGATGGGTGAACATGCATTACATATCGATACCTCTCCGCGCCTCGGATAGGACGTTAAATCGTTGGTCCCTGTTATCATATTTATGTAGATCTTTGATAGTCATTACGGGTCGTCAGGAGCTCGAAAGTCTGACAACCTGTCTTACCAAGGGGTATCGTATTACCCAGTAACTGGGTTGTAGAAGTCAAATAGGCAGTCGCTCCATGTAAAATACAGGTAGTCAGCTGCATCCGGTTAGACTGGAAGCCAACTCCAGGATAGTTGAGAAAAGACTAAGCACATGATAAGGTGAGGAATTCATAAAATAAGTATGTACCTCTAAGCTTTATAACAACCACAGTCATAAAAAGCAATATCCCTTTAAACACAGTAGTTAATACGTTTTAGCTATAAAAACCTCATCTGATTGTTATCTCACGCAGGCTGTGAATCGGAGGAAATGGGGTTCAGTAGCACCCTTAACCAATTGATTGGCTACCTGTTACTCTCCTGAAAGCGCCTCGTCCAATGGAAACTAATTTGACGAAGGAAGGCTTTCTTTTGAACAGTTTGCTTCGTTTTCTCATAGCTTCTATGAGTTTTTTTATTAAGCCCCTACTCAAATAAAGGGGTGTTATAAGTTTGACCGCTATTTGTGTCTGTCTGTGGCACCGTAGCTCTTAAACGGGTGAACCGATTTGAATGCGGTTTTCGGAGTTTCCACATCACAGTCTATTTGTATAGTTTAGAAGAACAACGCGACCACACAAGCAGACACGAAAAGCGACTTTAATATAGAAGCTATTCCTAAATACCTACCTACATATTTCGCGAACTAGTAAAAACAAAGTTACAATAAGCAGCTAAAAAAAAAATTGGCCCAACCTGTCGTGTTTCATAACATTGCTGGCTATCTTTTAAAACCGTTGTAAAAGAAAAATTAAATTACCAGCATTACTTTGAACAAATAGTTCACCTAGGTCTTTAAAAGATTTTAAGCGCATCCATCGAGAGTTTCATTACATTAACATAATGAATCTGCAAAAACCTAACATTTTGTCCCAAACTCTGTTGAGAAAAACAACCAAGAACATGTTGCATACCGGTATGAAGGGTTCAGTAGCCATCACCAAGAAATCTGTTGCAGGGAAAAACTGTATTTTTAAATTCAGTAAACTTTTTTTGTGAAGTGCTACTACTGAATTAGGTAACCGTAATTCTACAGGACATTATTACGTAGTCTAATTTCGTACTAAACATGACAAAGCTATATTTATTTAACACACAAAAACCTAGGTGCATAATTGTCTGTCATCATAATCAGCCTTGTTCCCACTACTGGGACACAGGCCTCTTCGAAAAGGAATGGCTATAATCTACCAAGCGGGCCCAGTAGCGGGTTGATAGATGCCACAGTCTTCGAATTTTTGGTTCTAGGACATGCCGGTTTCCTCACGATGTTTTCCTTCACCGTTTGAGAGCAGTGGTGATGAAATTGTCTATAAGCCTGACAAATTCCTGAATGTATACCTTAGGTACGGGAATCAAAACCCCAATCCATGGCATAGAATCTTGTTCCTCAGGTGTCCCTCAGTCACTGAACCGCGCTATAGATAACTGAGGGCCTAGACAAATGACATTCGCTTCGGAGCGATTCTATTTCGACAATCGCTATCGCTTCAACGACATACCTACACTACGTTTCGCTATCGTCTGATCCATTGGTTTCTTCGGTAAAAATTACATATTGTCTCTGGTCTTTCGTTAGCAAGTTATCGTTCGAGGCTGTATGAATGGAATGATGTTAAATATTGTCTAGCTTATTTCTATTCGTTGAGCTATGATCACGTGACGTTTCGATAGCTTTTGTCAATCCCATACATTTTTGAGTTTTCTACTAGCGTTGTGGCTAATCGAATGTTACTTTGTCTAGGCCCTCTGATAAGTATTGTTTTGTACAATTTTTGTACTGCATGGAACCCTAAAACTCTCAAACCTCATTATGACCTTATAATGTTCAAAACAAATGGGTGTACATTTATTTAATTAGTAATGTCATTTATTTAGCCGCAAGGCACTGATGCGTTTACTTTAGGTATTTTCATTTTTTAGGGTGACATTATTTTGATAAGACTGCCTCGTTAGCTTAGTGGTTGCAAGCGCGACTGCCGAGCATGAAGTCCTGGGTTCGATCGTCGGTCAGGCAAAGTGTTATTGGGTTTTTCCATCTGGAATTTCTCAGTAGCAGCCCGGAGTCTAGATTTATGCCCGGTTGATGGCAATAGGCTCGCTCCCTTTTACATGGGACTTTAACATAACTCGCAAAATGTGTGTGTACTGTAGGCACACCTCTGCCTAACCTTTTGGGGAATACATGCGTAATATTATGTTATTATTTTGATATTCTAGGTCAGACCAAGTCCTACGATAGCAATGTCCTGTCCTTCCACTTCTTGTTCTGTAGCTTCTGCCTACCCCCATGGGAAGAAAGCGGGAGTTTATGTATGTATGTATGTATCATTCGAATTCTGAAACTTTAAAAAATTCTAAAATATCATTATATTACCAAAAGTATTCTGTCTAGAAAACATTTTAGTTCTATATTTAAAACTAGTATTTTCAAGTTACTACTTCGTAAGTAACTAAAAACACAGTTTTCACCTAGTTTTTTCGTGTTGGGATCTACGTTTAACCATGAATTAGTAGTAGCACATATATTATTATGTACCGTCACAAACTTTTCCCATTTACCATAGTTTTGCCAACGTTAGCGACATAGTTTCACTAACTTTCCACCCCTCATTCACAAAAGGTTCCAAGCATTTCTCTCTACAAACAAAACTGTACTTTAGACGCTTAAGTGAGGGTTGTAAATTGGCTGTCACAAAAAGTAAAAGGGTCTTTTAGAAACAAATTACGTTTTTACAGCACATAGCGAGATGAAAAGTTGTCGGGTTTGTGACAAAGTGCCTTTTTTCGGCATTGTGAGATTGTGATTTTCGGCTTTAGACTCTCACTGTCTTATCTAATGAGTGATAACAGAGATTGGACACGCCGCCGTTTGTTTCTCGGTTTTATTGCGACGAAAATGAATGTAGTGATAAAGAGTGATGAGATGTCGGCGAAGCGTCGGCGAAAGTCGGCGTAAGGATGTATTGTCGGTGTAAATTGGAGGTGCACTAAAACTTATTGCTTTTGTGATGGGTCGTTACGATTTTATATTGATGATTCCGTGATTTTTATTAATTCTAAAGATATTCTCGTTTCTGTCGGCAAAGTAGGTTTTATTTCAAGGTGGATTGATGGATTGTTAATCACCACGCTTGGCATTTATTGATTTGAGGTAAAAGTTTTTCGCGTAGCGAGGTTTTTATTCGTATCATATCGTGAAATAATAATATAATGAAGGATCTCGCTGTCACATTTATGATAACACGCTTACGTTTCATCATCACGTGGTATACCATGGTACCATTTAAGCGATCAGGTTTTATACTGCGCAATACTGAAGATTTCAGCAATATCAGTGCTATTAAATCTATTTTTAATTAATGTACTTTTTCGCAGTATGTCCCTTTTATGAATATTTTCAATTTCTTCTTTCATCATAAATATCTTGTAAAATAAACGAGAAAATGACTAAAGGATTATGTCAAGAGAATGGAGAGCCCTTTTCACTTCAGTGATCAAAGATTTTTACCAAAATCAATGCTCGTATAACCGCTATTCGTTGCGTATGAACCGTACTAAAATATCAATTTATTTCTACTAAACAAAAACGTTTTAATCGTTTCTTATGAAACACAGAAGATTTTAAATTAAAACCAGGTAAAGGAAACCCAGCATTCTCAGGAAACCATAAATAACCTGTCAAAACCATAATACCTCATTTTATCTTTTTCATGTCGAGTAAAAATTTCTTACCAACGATTTATGTTCTGAGAAAAATAATAGACAGTGCACCTCTTTGGTCTATTATTTAAGAAATGTTTGCAATCTTTTTCTTGCGTGCGAGGGAGAACAGAGGATTTAACAACGTATTAATGCACTGATAGAATCTGTTTGCGATTCTCAAGAAGGAAATAGAGAAATTGTGTGTACCTACATTGTTATGTACTTACTGTGCGTTTGCACTGGCGAAACATTCACAACAAAACGTAATTGCAATCTCTATTTTCTGTCAATGTTCCATACAATATTTGACAGGAACCAACAGAACAGACATGTTTTGTTATGACGTTTCGGCCGTGCAAACACACAGTTAGGTATAAAATGTAGTTGCAACATCGTGTCTGCACATTAAGTATTCTTCTCTATGGTTCTGCTTTTTTTTTGAGTTCTCGAGGTCTTTATTTGAACTTGCTTTGGAATAAATAAAGCGTTCTTTATTTAAACGGTAGCTACAATAATGCACTGTGCGGCTGATTTAAAATACCGCGTTATTTTTCTTACTGGTTGAACTTACGTTCAAGGCGACATAAAAAAGTAAACGAAAGTATTTTTTTAATTTCGCAGTTCTCACTCAGTTGCACAAAGACAAACACTAATGCCCCATTACGAAATGGATCATTAACACTAATGATTTAATTGAATTTCATCAAAGAACCATTAAAATCGAGTCTAAAGGTACCATTCCGTACCGGAACGCAGGCGTCAACTGCAGGTTACGTGTCGCGGCGACACGTCGCGGCGTCATGTCGCTGCAGTCATGATTCCGAACCCGACCGCAGGCGGCTGCAGCCCGTATTCAGTCGGTAGATAGAAGATAGAAAAACATGTTATCGCTCGAGCATTGGCGGCACTACTGGTCTGCGGGTTACACGTGTCACCTGTCGCTCGCCGGTTGCTGCCAACGACGACGTGTCGCTAGCTACGGAAAGTATTTCATAAAAATTCATAGAAACTAGTTGTGGTCGCAGCGGCAAGTCGCTGTTGCCTCCTGCGATCGGGTACGGAGTGGTAACTTAATGTTACTTTCTGCAACAAGTAAAAACAAGTTAATGGAAGATTAGTATTTAATGACAGCTTTAAAATTTAAAGTTCATTTCTGCAACTGGCGGTTAATTTACTATCTACTTTATGTGTACCACATATAATACAGGTACAAAGGAGGTGTTTTTTTCTCCATACAACTGTGGCCAAACAATGTACCTTAAGAACAAAGGTACGAAAATACAGGAAAAAAATCGCAGATTCTTAAAAAAATTACATTGGATTTATTTATACATTTGTACCACCTGAAATTGTCTTTCAAAGATGTTAATAACTTGCAACCCAAGAATTTCAATCTGGCAATTTCGTTATACACGATGATGCGTGATGATGCGTTTCGTTACTTCATTTAAAAACGTAACAAAAATAAACTAACCTAAAATATGCTGATTATTATCTTATTTTTGTATTAAAAACAGTTTTTTGCCTACCACATTCTTTTTGTGAAACATTTAGCGAATAAGAATTTAAAAAATACATTTATTTCACATTTCAGATTATTGTATGCGTTTGGTTAGCTTACAGAGAGGCCAAAAGACTGTGCTTCATGGTTGATAATTATAATTTTTTTTATTATACTTATGTCATTTTGTCATGTCTTATGTCATGTCATTTTTGTTCGTTGGTCTCCCGTCTCTGGAATGCTATTTCATAAGTGTAATTTCTTAATTGTTGTTTTAGCTATTCTTCCATGGACTTTTGATTGATTTCTTCCATTCTGACGACCTGGCTAACCCATTTGTACTTGACACAGTGATTTGGCTGTGATCACTCTTTCGTTGGAGCTCGACAACTGTCCTACATACAAAACAGTTTGGAACACAGAATCCAAGGTTATTACTGTAACTGTATAATGGAAAACGTGCCGTAGATTGCTGTGCTCACATCATGACTATTGTTTGGTATATGGGGTGGGCTCGACATTTACAGGATATAATAGCACCTGGCTCGTTTCTAGACTATTATCCTAGTTAGAAAAGATTATGAAAATGAGGAAATGGAATAAAACAAAATAATAAGCATGTTATTGGTTTTATATCAAATATCAACTACATTCCCATACACACTCTCTAATATTATTAATTCCTTGTTACGTTGGCTTCACTACTGTTTATTTTCGTTCACTGTTCACTACCTATTAGCCTTCACAATGAAAAACAACCTGCAGCAATGGTATATAGATACGGCTACACAAAACCAATTGATTAATCATTATTATTATACGACTTGATTGTCGTCTTAGAATACCTAGATACATAATCGTGTCGCTATCGTAGAATTACCAAATACATTTTTTTCCCTTGACTGTCAGACAATAGAAACACCGCCAATGACGGTCACCGTTGTAATATTTTGACCCAAAGAGTATAATAATACAAAGAGTATAATAATATGTTTTGACCTCAGAGTAATAAGTTATTACTCTGAGATTTTGACTGAGATATTGACGGATGAAATAGTTTGACAGCTGACACTGCTAATATGAACGTTTCTTTGAACGCAGTTACGATGTGAGGTAGTGGTTTTTTAAATTAATTTATTTCTTAATCTATCGAATATTGGAGGATTTTAAATACTGCTAATAACACAATTTATTGAAAGGAATTTAACTTGTAATTTGTACCTCGGTACAAGTTTTGGCCGGAAAAAAAACACCTCCTTTCATAATGCAAAATATTTCAAAGTATGTGGCTGAGCGATATATTTATGTACGTAAACAAATTGATGCTGCCAGGTTCCTAAAATATTATGGACCTAGATAGACCCCAGGTCTATCTAGGTCCATAATATTTTTTGTTATTTGTCTATTTACAGTCAGGGAAATTAATTGTTAATTGGCACCCTACGTTATTTTACCGTATTATAAAGCTATTTAATTCGTTTCGATTTTATTTTGTCTCTTGGCATTTCTCGGGACTCTGGGGTTTCGGACCTTTGGAAGGCGTACGAGGGGCCAACCGACGATTATCCTTGTTCGCACTTTGCTAGTGAATATATTGTAATATTAATAATAATAATATTAATATTAATAATATTATGTTGTTGACAATTAGCTTAACAGTCAATTTCCCTGACATTACCTAGATCGACTGTTTTACCTTCATGTTTTGTGTCATTTGTAGGTAGGGACTACATAATATTATTATGTAGAAATAGACAGTACCTATGTGATTGTGCTCACTCTACCAAGACTCGTTCTGCCCTTAATATATCGTTACCTAATGCCTCATTAACTTTCAGGACTCACTCCGACGTACTCGAAATAATATACAAAAAGTACCTGCTTTCGTTCACATGTGAATTCTTCTATCCATCCAAATGATATGAAAGGGATAGATTGCTAAGCACAACATCACACAGTATTAAAAATCCCTCAGCCATGTACAAAATGTTCCCAGCGCTCATGAGCACAGATTTAATTTCTCTTTTGTCTATTTTTACCAAATTAAACTCTGCGCCCATCGGCTCGGAATCAACATTAAACTTTTTTACTGAATACGTTTGTTTTGCTCACAAAATAAAGTTGAATGCACACTGCGGTGTTGTACTAAACATTTATGATTATTTTGCAACTTTTGAACAGTGTGCAATTTGTGTGCAAAAGTATACTGTGTCGTGTAATTTGCATGTTTAGTGTTTGCTTATTTGGGTGACTGGGTATAAAGTGGTATTAAACGTTATTAACAGTAAGTAATAGTGTAAACTTGTATCAACGGTAAGATTTTAATAACGTATACAATGTGAATCTACAATGTGCAGTTTTGCTGTTAATCTCTCCAACAAAGTTGTATTACCCGACTGCGCGACAGCAAAGACTGGGTTATGTTTTTCACGTGTATCCTCGTGTATCTTTGTGTGTGGAATTTTATTGTCAGATTGAACTCAAGTACGCTTGTACTTGGGTAGCAGCGACGTCATATAATGCTACACGAAGAGATTGAGTTCACGACCGCAGTGCTTCTTTGCCCTTTGGGCGAATCTCGTACGAACTTTTAATGATTCGTAGTTTTATTTCAGTCTAGTAACATACACCATGACGACAATAAAAACGGGTTTTGTCGACGTCAGAATAGACAAAATGACATAAACAATCACAAGCTGTCATTTTGTCTATTCTTCCGTCGATAAAACCCGTTTCTATGGTTGTTATGCAGGTGAAATCTGTAAAAAAACAACGGGTTGCACTCCGGGAGTGCCGGCAGAAGTAAAAACTTGGACGTTGTGCATTTTTGAATATTTTGGAATGGTTAGGGAATAATTTCGCACGAATTGCTTTATTTAGCAGTATAAAAGTACTATCATTTATGTGGTTAAATACTATATTCATTAATAGTAGTAGTATATTTATTTATTTTCAAAATATAGTCTAACAAAAATAAACAATTTATTTAAACACTTTTCATGAAGTATGTTTTGACTGCTTTTTTTTACCCATCAACATGGGTAAAACTTCTTACCTTGCAATCTTACGTAATTTGAGACTATTGACTTTGTTAATTACTTTGTCGGTTGCTAGGCAATGGATCTTACGGTCACATCCTGCCGCGAGTTTAACATTTGTTACCCATCCCAAAAAAAAGTGCACAACACCGTTAAAGAAGTTATCACTTCAAAAAATCATGATGTTGCTTCAATGGGTAATCCAGTCTCGAATCAAGTCCCTGGAACTCAATCGGGTTAGAGAAAGCTATGTTAGCCACAAGAAACCACATAAATACCAATTGAGATGAAAATTAGAATACACTACAATACTTTTTCTTATTTTTATGGAAACATCTTATTCTTCTCTTTTTCATTTAGAAGGTACATCTATGTTTTCCCCAGTAGATGGCCACATTTATTGATAGATCTTCAAAGGTGAACTTACATTTGGGACACTAGCAGATACATTATAGAAAAAAACTCATGTCCTTTGGGTAGAATGCAGAGTTTAATTTACGCATACATGAGTACAAACATATATAAATTATATAGTAATATTCCACATTGTTTCCTGTACAGCATCACGACAAAAAGATGCACAGAACAGGTCACAAGAGTCATCGACCTGCAGACCTGCATTCTAGTCGTGGGTAATAAGGTTTTCGTTGATTGAAAACCGTATGCTCCAGCGAACTGTCGCTTTGTTAGGGGCCCGTGTGCTGACTGAAAAACCTTCTAAAATAATGCATGAGATTCACCGTTGTGAAAAGGTGGTTAGTTAAATGCATCAATTCTTGAACCTATTCTATAGATTGATAGAATATGAAGCTTTTATTTTCAATACTCAATATTTTTTCCTTTTTTTTTTCCTTTTGCTCAAAATATAAACACACTGTGTTGTGATTAGCTTGTCAACAAAGTTAGCAGTGGACTGTAAATAGTGGGGATGTACTGTCTTATGAAACGACACTCATAATATAATTACTTTTAATCAAGACCCCTTTGAATGCAACTCTTTAATGCCGACTTCTCAGAGTCAAAGGAGTAAGTACCAGCTTAAATCACCAAGTTTGCTCATTGCGTGTTTTCCCAAGATATGAGTAATTCATCAACACATAGTTGGAGTTTTTCTTCAACAAAATCAGTGGCTGATAACTTTAACAGCACACATGAAATTATTGTGCGCTTAAATCAGTATCGATATTTTTATTCAAATTGGAAATGTACCTATACGAGTATGTTGTGTGTGAAAATTGAATTTAGGAAGGTTTTGAATCGGCAACTAAATTGTTTCCTTAGACCTCCTAACTCCTATGATCTCGTACACCCATCGCATTCTAACGACAGAAGCACTTAACATCTAGCTACGAATCAGCCCCTCATGTTAGCGCTTTTCTTGGCGCGTTGCCAAGGTCCACTCTGATTAAAGAAGTTGTTCAAGCCCTTGTTACTAAGTGTACACGTTGTAGGTATTGATGGAACAAGACCGGTAGATGCTAATGTAATTAAGAATATGGGTTACATCAAAATTATAAATTGCAGTTATGTAATTTTAGAAATTTCTTGAAAGAAAGAACAAAAAAATCAATCAATCTGCATAGCCTTGTCCCAAGTAAGTTGGGGTCGGCTTGCAGTCTAACCGGATGCAGCTGAATACCAGTATTTTACATGGAGCGACTGCCTATCTGACCTCCACAACCCGGTATATAACACAAAAAAAAATAACGAACTTAAAACAACCCTTCTATACGGTACCATTCGTAGTCAACCGCAGGCGGCAACTCCAGTCGACTATGAATTTCTATGAAATACCTACCATAACTAGCGACACGTTGTCCTCATAAAAATACATAGAAACCAGCTGTGTCGCGGCGACACGCCGCGACACAGCAGTTGCCGCCTGCAGTTGCCGCCTGCCGTTGGCTACACAATTATTGTACCTTTAAAATTTGTAATTTAGACTATATTTTCAGTGAAGGAACGATGATCTCCAACCATGTATACTGCGTTGTGGGAATTTCAGAATTGACATTTCCGTCACCGCCATCTTGTCAAATTCAATTCTGCAATATCTACCACCAGACAAATAATTTATGGTTTGCTCGCATATACTACAAAAAAAAAAAACATCGTAACATACGGAACCTGTGTCCACAGACAGTGATTTGTTTTTTTTCCGCCGCATTCCTGTTGCAACTCACTCCGGCTGGATGTTTGTGTAACCTCTACGAGAAATACTATTAAACTTTCATTGCGAATTGAAAACGGACAAAAACTTTGGGTTTCAATTGTTTTGAATAATTTAATTTGCGTTTTTACACACATTACAAATCGTTTAGTATGTGAACTGTTCAATATGAACTTGATTAGGAAATAACACATAACAACACGCTCATCATCATCATCATATCAGCCGAAAGACGTCCACTGCCGGACATAGGCCTCTCCCAAGCACCGCCACCTCAACCGATTCTGTGCTTCCCGCATCCAGCGAATTCCTGCGGCCTTTACTAAGTCATCGGTCCATCTTGTGGGAGGCCTTCCAACGCTACGTCTTCCGGTACGTGGTCGCCACTCCAGAACCTTTCGGCCCTCTGTTCTGCGAGCAATATGTCCTGCCCATTGCCACTTAAGTTTGGCAATTCTTCGGGCTATGTCGGTTACCTTGGTTCTCCTGCGGATCTCTTCATTTCTGATTCAATCACGTAGGGAAACTCCAAGCATAGCCCTCTCCATTGCTCTTTGGGTGACTTTTAGCCTTCTGATAAGGCCCATTGTGAGCGATCACGTTTCAGTGCCATAAGTCATCACTGGCAACACGCACTGGTCAAAGACTTTCGTCTTGAGACACTGTGGTATGTGGGACGAGAAGATAAAACGCTTGTAATACCCAAAAGGTAGGGCAGAGGTGTATTTATAGTACATTCACACATTTAAAAAAAAACAACACCTTATCACACGCACTTCAAATACTCACTTTACTTCTTTTTCACCCATTTTTTAAGTGAAAACTTCTTTAGGCGCGTTCCTTACTTTTTGGGTGAACAAAAATCATGGAACTCGCGTCATCGTCACCGAAGGCGCGTTGAGCACTTTTTTGTTGACAGCGCACTCTATTAATTTTTTTCGGATTTTTTTTTTATGGAGGTACTGCTTTCATTTTTGTACTGACAGCAAGCCACATAAATTCCTGACATTTTCGTTAGATGGCGTTACTTAGTTTTCACTTCTATCGGCAGTCTTCAAAGACTGCCCCGCATGTTTATTTTATAAATAATCCAAGTAAATAATTATACAATACTGTGGATTGTATCTACAGTAATAAACTATTAGCAATGTAGCTTTACAAAATAATGCTGATAATTTAAAGAACAAAATTATCATGATTCACTTGGACTTCATAAAGATTTTATGGCGGCATCTACATCGCCACATGCGTACTACGCATCACATTGACGTCACGCAAAATTCTGCATCGCGCAAGCAGAATTTACCGTGCGACTGGCATTATACAACGTCCCTACATCAATCGTCGGGCAGTAGCCCGCCAGATACGGCACCCGTCTGGTCGGAGGATCCTCCCTTTTCTATAGAGGATTAATGAAACTCACCAATTATTGTTATTTACTAGCTTTTACCCGCGGCTTCGCCCGCATGGATGTCGAAAAATATTCCACGGGAACGTACTACCGGGATTACATACCTAATAGCCAAGGAAAATGTCATTGACTCCTACCGCTGCGCCCGCGTTGCCGTCAACGATAATAAAATTATTTTGTTACGCGTAATTTTGAATGTGGGATATCTAAACTATTCATTTAAATGATATGATGTCAAGGCATATTTTAATCTGAAATTAAATGCTCAATTACATATTTTATTGGATAATTCCGGTCATAATAGCTTCGGAAATAACAATGAAATTTTTATCAAATTTATTACAAGTTAATTATGGTTACTGTGGGTCATCCTTAGAAGATAGATGAATGCCATTGTGGATTTTTTTTTAGACCTGTTTAAGATTTACCATTCTGTAAAACATAATTTGTATGTATGTTTTATGGTTTATGCGGCCGACGCCAGTAAAGCTCCCAGGCGGCACGATTTTTTCCGACATCTTCAACAATAATCGTCATATTTCAGCCAATTTACATAAAACCTTAATGAATTATATACTGAAACCTTCCGCATGAATCACGCCGTCCATTGGTGAAAATTGTTTGAAAAACCGTATAGTAGTTTTTGAGTTTATCGCGTTTAGACAGGCGGGGCGCCCCCTCTAAGTTGCAAGACTCGTTCCTTCTCTCTACGTAAACTGGTTCTATGTTGAGAATAAGGCAATAACAATATGATATTAAAACATAACTGACTTCCTCGTTGGTCTAGTGGTCGCAAGCGCTACTACTGAGCATAAGGCCCCGGGTTCGATTCCCGGGTCAGGCAGTGTTATTGAGTTTTTCAGGATTCTGGTATTTAATTGATCTGGAAATTTTCAGTAGCGTTCTTTTTTTATTTTTGTTTGGTAAATCATCAAAAAACTTCTCCCGCTCTGAGCGGAGAGGAAGGGCGTGTAAGAATCTTACTGACTAAAACCCACCCGTGTTCCTTCAGTTGCCTGTACGTTGCCAAGGGCCACGGTATCCCCTTAGGACTTTCCCGCAACCCCGGCAGGCATCGGCCCTAGCGGACCCCGTCAATTGTGCTGACATCTCTTTGAGGCGTGCGTGGAACACAACGCGCCGTCGACCCAGGCCTGGTCCTTATCAGACGGCGAGCTACCCATTGCTCTCCATCCGCTAGCCCGCGCCTAGAATCTGGTTTTGTGCCCGGTTGATGGACACAGGCTCACCCCTGTTACATGGGACTTCAACATAACTGGCGAAATATGGTTGTGCATACTACGTAGGTACATTTCTGCCTATCTCTTCGGGGAAAGCAGCCGTGAAATCAATAAAACAACCTGCACAAAGACTTAACACTACAATCATTTAGAAATCGGCACCCTACATTAAACAGGAGTGAATAACCCAATCACAGTCTCTCAAGCAGTTACATAATAACAACCTTTAATGCCAAACGTCTGGCAATCTGCCAAGCATGGCCCTGAACTTGCCAGTATAGTTGGCACAATTTATGGCAGCATTGCGTAACCAGGAATGTAGGACGAAAAACATTCGTAAACATTGTCTGAGATATAGGGCTTGTGTTTCCGACGACTGGCCGTATGAAGGATCAAATCTGAAATTATTGTTGTCTTTTACTGGGTGATAAAGTAAGAAAGGGATGGATGAAGTTGCAGCTGCTAAATTCGGTTGAACATCACTATGTTTTTGTACCACATTGACAATACATACCATTGGTATGAAGGTGCAGTCGTGATTTTCCATAAGAAGTGTTAGTAGCAGTGCCTAATTTGGATTTAGGTGTATATTTGCGGTTAAAACAATTGGCTAGTCCCTATAACATAGGATAATGGACAAATTTCCAGAATTTGTGTTACGCAAATGGATACATTTTCCTAATAAATATAAAATAATAGTATCATTAGTTGGGTTGGGAATTGAACTTCGACCATGCTTGTGGAGCAGTCGTCAAATAGCTAGACTAATTGATTTGTTGGCAATTGACTAAAATAAGCCGTGCCTACATATAGGGTGGATTTTTGAGACCTATATATTGACCTTGAGACCTTGGATAACTTTTGAAAATTTGATCTGCTTGCACAGATTATATTATTAATAGTAGAATAACAATACAGTCAGCAAGAAAATGGGCATTTTAGACAAAAACTTTTTTCGACACAAATCTTCTTTATTTTTCTTCTTCTTCTTTTTCTATTTCTTAAAAGGATCGAAAAACTCTATCAGACCAACTCATGAGGTTTAAGTACTAGAAAACTCAGAAATCGCAATAGTAGATTGTTATACAAGGGTGGAAAGGAATCAATTCCCATACGAGGTATTTAGACGCCCGAGCGCAGCGAGGGCGGCTATAGTCCGAGTAGGAATTGATGTCTTTCACCCGTGTTAAACACTCTACTTTTCATTTCGAATATAAGGAAAGTAAAAAATAGTGTTTAAAATATTTATTGATATTGAATAACATGAGTAGTACCTATTTAAAATGAACTATCAAGTTAGAACAATTTGTAAAAATGTTTAAATATGGAACGCACCACATCACCGCTGCGGGCCGTCCCGCGTGTAAGTTTTTTTTTTTTATTCACACTGGCTGTTTATAATATACTCACAAGACCGGAGCCCAGTGCTTCCACTTTTACGGATTTCTCCCTTTTTTTAGGGAAAAAGGCTAATAATAAGCATGGTTTACTGATATTTTATTTTGGCAGGGATTTAGGGAAAAATTTAACTTGAGTTGGTAGCCCTATTGTTTAATTAGTAGGCAGAACCCAATGTACTACTTTACTCTATGGCACCACCGATTGATTAAAGGGGATTTCCTGAAACTTGTAATGATTGTTATTCGTCTAATTTTAGTTTACCATGTTATTGTTAATAGTACTATTTCCGTGGCTAAAGACGACATCAGAAATAAGTCGCATTATACCTACAGTTGGTTTGTTTCGTCTGTCTCGATTAATAATGAATGTTTTCTAGGTATTTAATGACATAAAAATGAAAAATTCCCTAAACCAATGAATTTTGATATTTTTTAGGGAATTTTAGGGATAATTCATTAAGAAACTGGGGAAAACCAAAAACGTAAGTGGAAACACTGCCGCAGCTTTTATTTTTATTCTATTCGATATTTTTCTTAAAAAGTTTCGTACCCACAGATATTAATTTAACTAGATGACGCGATTGTAATTTCACGTGTCAAAAAACGGAGTAAAATTACGATCAATGATCGTAATCTGAGATTTTCATTTAGCATTATCGGCACCGGAAATCCACCAAAATCTAGAAAAATGTCTTTTTAAGCCATATTGAGCTGTAAAGACTGTATAGAAAAATTGGCCGAGGCATTGGAAATGTTTTTTTTCATTGGTAAGTTTTGTTTTTAAATTGTGTGTGAAAAAGTGGCACGCTTGGTTTTCATAAAGATGGAGGGACTTGCGATATCTAGTTAGATTTATATCTGTGTTCGTAGCCGACTACCTAAGCATAAGTTCTATTTTTAAAATTCATTCCCGCCCTAGGGCGGGAAGCAATTACTATGAGTTTTTCCCGCCCTAGAGCGGGAAGCAGCGTCTCCCACCCGCTACTCGGATCAAACAAACACTACTTTCCGAGCATGAGATATGAAAAAAACTTTTCCCATATATCATTACATAGTTTAAAACAAAGTCGCTTCCCACTGTCTGTCCCTATGTATGTTTAGATCTTTAAAACTGCGCAACGGATTTTGATGCGGTTTTTTTAAATTGATAGAGTGATTCAAGAGAAAGGTTTATAAATGTATAGTACATACATTAGTATATAGTACAGAAAAGAGTCCACTCGGGCGAAGGCGCTGGCAGCAGCTAGTAATATATATTTCAAAGGAAATGAGACTCAAACTTACTTCTTTATGATAAATAGTATACTATGCATGTGACATCATTACCCGGGTGTGTATAATTCGATCGTAGAAGAAATGTAAGATGATTGTATAAATGTATTCGAATTGATGAAATGTAGCGACAAAGGAAAGAAAGGAGAACTCAATTGCGGATATGATCGAACGGCAAAAGAAAAGACGTTGCTTGCAAAAATATAAAATTGTATAATCAAGGTGACATACACTATATTCTAACTAATGTTTTATCTACGAATCCGAAATGTACTTATGTGACATTTATTTATTTACTTTTTATTATAACCATAGTTGACAAAATATCTTATATACAATCTAACACTAAATTAAATGACTAACTAACTTACTATCTTAATAAATACAAAAACAAATGGACACTTAGTGCCTTTTCAAACATCACGGTTGCCGGATAGCCGGTGCTGGGTACCCGGATGCACCATGTAAGTTATCCTTCGCCAGTACGTGTGAAAGATAACGTACATGCACAAAACCGTCGGGTACCTGGCACCGGCTACCCGGCAACCGGGACGTATGAAAAGACACTAAGGCGTCGAAGTAATCGTCCGCATTGCTCTCATCCGGACACGTGCCAAGAAGACTGGCAGCATTGTCACGTAGAATGGCAATGCTAATTCTTTTTGCCAAAGAATGAGCCAGCGCTCTGGTCTACATAGTGAAGTTTATTTACCTACAAGGTTATTGGTGGAATCATGTTTCTCTTGGAGCGTAAAGGTTTAACGAAACAGGTTACAAACATTTAACGAAACAAGCGTTTAACGAAACAGGTTACAAACATTACTCGTTTGCTTCTTTTACTTAATTTCTAACTCTATTACTTTATATACATTTCTTTCATTCTAGCGGTCAAACGAATTAAAGTATTATTCTGTTAGATGTTATTCAAGTACACTGGACATACTCACTTCATTTCGAGCGACCTTTTGTCTTGATCTCTTATCCAGAAAATCACGCCATAATTTCCGATTTCTCTTTACCATAATCATATACACTGACAATGCTATTGTGTTCAACTCCTCTCCTAATTCAGTTATAACATTCACGATAAACAGGTCTACATTGAATGGAAAAATTATAGAAGGTAAAACTATTATATCGCTCAGTATAAAAAGCAACGTTGCTATGTAGAAGCGATGCCATTTGTTAAAAGATATACTCCCACTAGCTTCACTAACGCGGCTCAAACAATATAAAACTTTTACATACATAACAAAATTAATCACTAGCGGTACATAACTTAATAAAATAGAGAACAAATATAAAATTATCATTGTGATTTTCTGGTCAAAAAGACTCTCAGAAACCATACTTAACAAGGTTAATACACAAGGTAGACCCCACGCAAATAGGCTACTCTTAAGATACCTCCTACGAATGTCAAGACTAAAAACTTTCACAAAGTCAACATAAAATATGTAGCACAACACTGTCAACCAACATGTAAACGATAGATCAATATACGTAATTATACCATAAAGGGCTTCAAGTATAACATAGTCGATCAATTCCTCATAAGATAGATCTTTGAACACACCCCAATAAGGCACAAACAACACCCTATGTGGTACAACTTTGAATAATCTCCTTGACGTGTTTACTATAATCGCACTGAGAATCACATAGTTTCTAAAATGACGATGCTTCTTGAGAACGCACCACGATGTCACTCCGTATATGGCCGCCGCGAGAGTTAGCAGGAACAAAGTCAAATTTATAATGAAGTACCCAGGGTCACCAACGATATCTTCCAAGCATTCTGGGCTGCTAATATTGGTGTCATTGTCGGCCATGGTGAGCGTCGCGTGCGCAGTCTGGTGCGCTGATGAACAGTGACACGCGTCCACAAACTCACACGCTACAAAGCACTATGATACCAGGTCAGTTATTTCATCAATGCTTCTGCCTGCGATTTCGTTCGCGTGGAAGTCGTAAAACACCACAATAAACTAAAAGAACAACTTTTTTTTTATAAATCTTGCCTGTATAATCTGCATTCGAATTTGCCAAACATGTGAACTAACACGAGTTTTAGTAAAAACAACTGTAATGCCTATACATAAGGTTCAGTTTGCGCTACAACTTCATATATTTTTTATGACTTTTCAACAATACAGTCTAATATCAACTTTATTTACACGATGCATAAAGTTCATGTCAATTAGAAACAAGGATTTGAATTATAGACCTTATTATAAATACTAATTTATACATTGCATTGAAGAACATGTTTGCAAATTATTAATAAAGCCGATATTATTCATCGAGGCAAGTATAAGGCTGATACTCGTATTTTGAACTGAACATAATGTTGTAGCGACAAGAGTACAAAGGTTAAAGCGGTCGTGACTCGTGCGATCGAGTGCTCGTTCAATACCTTGTTGAACCACTCGTAGCACAGCAAAGGCTTAGCTCAAGAGTTTAATAAAATAAATGCTTTTACCAACAATATACTTTGAAGGTAGACTTTTAAAAATAACGTAACGGGAAACCGAACATTCGTGATGACTTTCTAGCGGTTACACCGCCACATACGAACTACGCATCAAAGACATGACGTCACACAAATCTGATGATGATTGTGTGATGGTGATTAATTAATTAAGAAAAAGCTTTTATTTAAAAAATATTTTTTTCCAAAATCATTAACACTAATCGTTTAGCCTTAGAATAATAACGCATAGAAACCTAGTACGAGTGCAAAAAGTGAGGCAACTAAAACTTAGCCATAGTGGCTAACTTTTCTCGGCGAGCCGTCAGTACTCAAGGTCACGTTCCGTCGAACACAGCTCGCGAATAAATAATTTAAAATAATTGAAAATGACAGTTTGTAGCGTGAAGAGATGTCATAGCACTAGGAAAACAAGACAAAATGTGGTCAAATTACATTTCACAAGTAAATACTTAGATTTTATACATTATTTTTACGTAAATCGATCATCAAACAAAAATTTTATTAACCTAACTTATTTTAATACAGTGTTGCTATTTGTGAGGAAAAAAATACCCACATTGCTTTCAATTTTGTTCTTATTTTGGTTTAGCAAAAAAAAATGTTTTTGGTGTAGGTACCTTACTACCTACCTTATGGAATACGATAAAACATTTTGCCAGTTTCGAGAAACTAACTTGTCATTAGGTATTTTATATTAGTCTTTGTAAATAGGATACTGCACCCTAATTACGAAACGCAAACTCAATTTTAAATTGAAACCAATTGAAAAAGATTGCCAGTCCATTGCTTCATAAGTTCGACAAAAAAAATTAAGCAGATTCTTTTTGTCGAACTTATGAAGCAATGGACTGACAATCTTTTTCAATTGGTTTCAATTTAAAATTGAGTTTGCGTTTCGTAATTAGGGTGCTGGTTGTTACGCGTAATTTTCAAACTGTGATATCTCTTAAACTATTCATTTAAATGATGTGATGTGAAGGCATATTTTAATCGAAATTGAATGCCCAATTTAAATAACATATTTTATTGGATAAGGATTAACATGATACCGGTCAAAATAGCTTCGGAAATAACAATGAAAATATTATAACATTTTAAAGGATAAAATGGTTACTGTGGGTCATCCTTAGAAGATGAAAATGAAAATGAAAATGAAAATGAAAAAATATTTATTGACATAAAACAATTTTCCAGGCAATATAAGAATTCCCTGACTCCTGCGCTAGTAATAACTGTGTTGCAGGAGCCAGTGTCCTCCCGTAAAAAAAAAGACACAATTTTTGTTTTAAAGTAATAAAACTAATAAAAAGAGACTAACATAAAAATTAAAAAAAAAAAAATATTGAATTTAAATGAAAATAACCAAATAATAAAATAAAAAAAAATAAAAATATATAAATAACATAACATGGTACTAGGTACTACCTATTGCGCGATAGATATATGCCATCGCGGACTTTTTTGGTATACAATACTCTAGAACATAAATTTGATTTATCTCTCACGGCTTACGCGGCGCACGCCAGTAAAGCTCCCAGTCGACATGATTTTTTCCGACATCTTCAACAATAATTGTTATATTTCAGCTAATTTACACAAAACCTTAATGAATTTATATACTAAAACCTTCCGCATGATCACTCCGTCCAATGGTGAAAACCGTTTGAAAATCTGTTCAGTAGTTTTTGAGTTTATCGCGTTCAGCTTCAGACAGACAATATGTAAGGATTTTATAATATGTAAGGATAAATCGAATTTTACCCTCCGGAAAAATAATGAAGTTCCAGTTCTTGAGAACATAAAATACTTGTCTTGGTTTGGTCCTTTTCCCATATTTTTGTGGGTAACGGCCTGGTAATGGTATCACTGAAAGCTATACTTGTTTGCGTTTGCGGAACGTAGACACATTCGGCTCACGCACACAAACAGAATGAACTGGACACACGATATCGCTCGTGTTTTGTACTAGACGCGGCTTCTCATCATCATCAGCCTATTAATGTTCCCACTGCTGGGACACAGGCCTCCTCTCAGTGAGAGGGAGTGGGCCGTAATCCACCACGCGGGCCCAGTGCGGGTTGGTAGATGTCACATGTCTTCGAATTTTTGGTTCTAAGACATGCCGGTTTCCTCACGATGTTTTCCTTCACCGTTTTTGAGAGCAGTGGTGATGAAATTATTTACACAAAGTAAAGCGCCTGCTTGGGTTCGAACCCACGACCTACAACTCGTAAGTCGGGGCCGATTCCACTGGGCCACCACTGCTCTCAGCGCTTCTATGCGTTATTATTCTAAGCGTTTAGCCTAGCGCCACACTTGCCGAACGTTCCGCGACGGAACGTTCGGTTGACTACGCTCCTAATGTTTTTCAAGTTACCTATGACACATCAGCCGAACGTTACGTCCATAGACGCGACGGAGCGTTACGCCGCCGAACGTTCGGCAGGTGTGGCGCTAGGCTAAGCCTAGCGCCACACCTGCCGAACGTGATATTTATGAAATTCATTCAATTCGGTTAGTGTCGCCTTAAACCCCTGATTCTAATTAATATATTTAATTGAAATTATGTACTTTTGATTTAAGGAGGAGAAACTCTTTGCTAAATAATAACAGGCACACGGATCGAACTTCGGGGTTAAGCATCGCTTGCCAAGGTTGGTCCGTGGATGGGTGACCATCCATAACATACCGAGACCCCTCCATGCCTCGGAAATCACGTTAAGCAGTTGGTCCCGGCTGTCATTGGTAGATCGTTGACAGTGGTTACGAGTAGTCAGAAGTCCGAAAGTCTGACCACCTTTGCCAAAGGGTATGGTGTTACCCAGTAACTGGGTTCAGGAGGTCAGATAGACAGTCGTTCCATGTAATATAGTGGTATCCAGTTGCATCTGGTTAGACTGGAAGCCAACCCCATCATATGTAGTTGGGAAAAGGCTAGGCAGATAAGACGTACTTTTGAACTAAAAAACTTTTGATTTTGAAATATGAAAAAACGCTCGATATTTTTTTGGCGCTAGGAAGTCTTTAGGAAAACCCCAACTGTACCTACCTACAGTTGGGGTTTTCCTAAAGACTTCCTAGCGCCAAAAAAATATCGAGCGTTTTTTCATATTTCAAAATCAAAAGTTTGATCAAAATCGAAAGCTGATGTGTCATAGGTAACTTGAAAAACATTAGGAGCGTAGTCAACCGAACGTTCCGTCGCGGAACGTTCGGCAGGTGTGGCGCTAGGCTAAGCCTAGCGCCACACCTGCCGAACGTGATATTTATGAAATTCATTCAATTCGGTTAGTGTCGCCTTAAACCCCTGATTCTAATTAATATATTTAATTGAAATTATGTACTTTTGATTTAAGGAGGAGAAACTCTTTGCTAAATAATAACAGGCACACGGATCGAACTTCGGGGTTAAGCATCGCTTGCCAAGGTTGGTCCGTGGATGGGTGACCATCCATAACATACCGAGACCCCTCCATGCCTCGGAAATCACGTTAAGCAGTTGGTCCCGGCTGTCATTGGTAGATCGTTGACAGTGGTTACGAGTAGTCAGAAGTCCGAAAGTCTGACCACCTTTGCCAAAGGGTATGGTGTTACCCAGTAACTGGGTTCAGGAGGTCAGATAGACAGTCGTTCCATGTAATATAGTGGTATCCAGTTGCATCTGGTTAGACTGGAAGCCAACCCCAACAAAATATATGTAGTTGGGAAAAGGCTAGGCAGATAAGACGTACTTTTGAACTAAAAAACTTTTGATTTTGAAATATGAAAAAACGCTCGATATTTTTTTGGCGCTAGGAAGTCTTTAGGAAAACCCCAACTGTACCTACCTACAGTTGGGGTTTTCCTTAAGATTTCCTAGTAACAGCTCGTTGTTTGGATTTAGGATTGCCTGATTAATAGCAATAGGTAAGTATATTTTATTAGTTATTATATCGTTTATTCATTTTTACTATACATATTGTTTACATTTTTAAATATTTTTAAAAAATTCATTAAAAAACATAAAAAAAAAAAAAAAAAAAAATTGTTATTATATTTATTAGGGACAAAAAAACAGTTACATGTTAAGGCAATACAATAAGATTCTAGATAAACATATAACCCAGACTATTGTCCACGGATTAATCAAATAAGTGAATAACCCTTCCTTTTGGCTTTGCCCTAGTCGGGTAACACGGAAGCTGATTTTAAGAATATTGTTAATATAAAGTTTTGATGCTAATGAAGTCATAGCGAGAGTTATGTAGAGAAAAAGAAAATGTATGTGAAGTGTGGGGCACCCCCATGAAGGGCACTGGTCTTACATGAAATCACGAGGAAAAGGCGGGGCACGTGAGTCACACGTCTTATTACAATTCTAGGAAAATATTTCGAGCGTGGTATTCGCAGTTTGAAGGTAGGTACAGTTGGGGTTTTCCTTAAGAATTCCTAGTATCAGCTCATTGTTTGGATTTAGGTATGCCCGATTAATAGCACTATAACATGAGATTATAAAATTATGGCTCATGACGTCATGACAGGCATATTGATGAATTTGATCTCCAAAATTCGTATTACGCTTATACATTTTCTTAATAAATATAAATGAATAAAAATGTAAATATGTATTTAAATGAAATAAAAGAAAATAAACGAATAAAAAAAAGTATCCACAGTTGGGTGGGAATCGAACTTACAACCACTGACTTGTGCAGCAGTCTTCAAATTACTAGACTATTTTGTTTTGTCGGCAATTGACTAAAATAGCGGTTCCTATTGACACCTATTTCATGAATCATGATTGACTGCTAGGCTCCGTAATGGTGATGGTAAAATGTTTACAGAATCTATCCGGTTGTATTTGCGTGATGCTTCCACATACATTCAGATAAACAGTCAAAAATTTTAAAAACGATATTTTCGGCATTCGTTTACAGACCTCATAGCAATATTTTTTTTTAATTATTCTATGTAAAGTTTTGAAATAATGCCAACGGCGTTATACTTGCCCTTAAAGAATATAAGTTTGAAGATATCCGTACACAGGCGGGCCGCTGTTGCACACTGCTGATGTGGTGTGCGATATCCGATCATTGAAGAAATGTGAGGTGATTGTATGAATGTATCCGAACTGATGATGAGGCAACACACTGATGATGAGGCAACACAGGAAGGAAAGGAGAACAAAATTGAGGATTGTAACGTCACTTTAATAAAATAAAATCTTAAAGGATAATAATTAAGGACTAAGAATATAACTAGGTTAGGAAAAGGTAAAAGGGTTAAGGGCCGGCTTCGTACGACGAGGGATGCTCGAGATAGACGGGGTCAGGACCAGGCAGATGTGCAGGAAGGCAGATGGACAGGTAAGCAGATGGGCAGGCAGCAGGGAGTGTGCAGGAACTGGGTTGTCGTGTCACACTTTGAGCAGGAGGTTCGTTTACTCTGCCAAACGGAGAGGTGGGTTTGAGAGGCAGCTGGGTAGCGAAGGCACTTAGTGGCACATCACGCTAATGGGAGGGCCACGTTAGCGTCACGCGTTATGTCGTGCTATGAGGGCGGAGACCACTCTCGGAGGGCAACTTCGCCTGGTGCCGCGTCGCTTGACGTCGGAGGTCTCTCTTATATCTCTATCTTATTCAAGTAGTGTGTGACATTGTTTACGGTGTGGCGTCTTGTGCCTCGCGGCCAGATGGCTGGTGTAGGGCCCTCTACAGGGGCAGGCGAGAGGGTCGGTTAAATGATAAGCCGTAAACACAGACACACTAAAAGTTTATTCGTAGAAAACACGGTTACACAATGGTTTAGGTTACACACAGTATTACGTATAATTACGCTAGTTACACTGAACGAATCAGGCAAAAATTCCAGTAGATAGCTGTACTAGGAAATTAGATTCAAGGGAGACAGCAGAGCCTTGACAAAAGGCCAAAGCCAAACTCAGAAAACTGAAGCCCGTTTTTATCGCTCTGTGTCATATTTTAAATATTTCGAACATCAATCAAGTTATTTTTTAATTGAATGATGGCCAGAACTAATAAAAACGGTTTACAAAGGGAAAATGCTACACCTGCTCCTATCGCGAAGATTACAGTGTATTCACCTGCTTTATAAGAGGTCTAGAAGAAGATAAAGTGTACTTGTCCATGGTGCATTATGTCTATGGTTAAGAAAAGTAAAATAGACAGATGACAGTTTTCAATGAAAATGACAGATTATAAAAGTATTCTAACAATTTTTACAAAGAGGTTAATAGTATAAAATACCTATGTTTTGGATGCTAAAACAATCAAAGGTTACTAAAAGAATGCTTTTACAGGTTCAGTGTTAAAGTATATAAAAAGAACATTACATGTGTGACATTGGATTTGAATAGGAAAATAGATCAAAAGGTAGAACATATAGATAGACTAAAAGAGGTGGTTCGTCACGGCAGGATACTACAGGATATGATTGAACTGCAAAAGAGATGCTAGCAAAAATATTTAATTGTATTTATTGTATTAAATACATATTCAAGGTGACCTATACTATATTCAAACTATTGATTGATTGACGTGAGTTCGACAATCGGAAGTGCGATTAAAGCTTGTGCGACAAAACCGTAATGCGACTCATTGTAGTTCGAATGCACGCTAGTGCGACACACTGAACCTCGACATCACACTAGTGCGACAAACGATTGTGCGACAATAGTTCGACACTACGGTAGTGCGACAAACGATTGTGCACGTAGTGACTACGTACCTAATGCATCATTAATTGTGTCGGCCTTCGGTCGTCCTGAATTGCTTCTATGATCAGTTATTTGCCCTTCTTCGCGATGTAGCACTAATATTCAAGCCATCTTAGCCAATTTTTTAAAATTATATTACACGGTTATTATTTGTAATAAATGTCATTGAAACTTAAGGCACATTTAAATCCCTGTCCCTCACGACATTTGGAACTTCCACCTTCGATTAATACAAAGTTTGAGTCTTCAATGTCGCACTAGCGTGATGTCGAGGTTCAGTGTGTCGCACTAGCGTGCAATTGAACTACAGTGAGTCGCATTACAGTTTTGTCGCACAAGCGTTAATCGCTCTTCCGATTGTCGAACTCACGTAGTACACTCGTGACATTTATTTGTTTCCTTTATTTTAGGTGGAATGATGTTTAACTTGAAGCGTAAAGGTCAATCGTCTAACAAAACCAGTTACAAACATTACCCATTAATTAACCGACTTCCAAAAAGGAGGAGGTTCTATGTTCGACTTTATGTATGTTTTTTTTTTTTTTCTTATGTATGTTCACCGATTTATCCGTCAATTGCTTATCGATTCTGAAAAAACATTTTTTATTTGAAGGGATTAGCTCCCGAGATGGTCTATTATTAACTTTGCTCGGATAGTTTTTGAGTTAGCTTCAATAATACATATTTTTCGCACTTAGTTTATATGGATGATATGATGAGAACTTCCTGTCACTGTTATTTGAATAGCAGATAGTGGTATTCGAATTTATGTGGGGTAGGTACCACAACTAAAAAGTGAAAAATAAAAACTTTTAACAAAAAAATTAAAACAGACTTCCAAAAAAAATACTACAAAGTGAAAAATAACTTTAATTTCGGTGGACAAAAAACGAAAATTCAAAACTAAAGACACCGACTTCCGAAATTAAAGATATTTTTCACTTTGTAGTATTTTTTTTTGAAAGTCGGTTTTTTTTTTTTTGTTAAAAATTTTTATTTTGCTATTTTTACTTTATTTCCAAGCGATCAAACTAGTGAAGAATGTATTATCCTCAAAGATGTTGTTCAATTATATTGCACATACGCACTTCATTTCGAGTGACCTGTTGTCTTGATCTCCTATCCAGAAATTCTCGCCATAATTCCCGATTACTCTTTGATATAATTACATACACTGCCAATGCTATTCTGTTCAACGTAGTTCCTAATTCTACTAGAACATTAAGTAATAGTTCAGTTGAATCCTCTACATCAAGTAATAGTTTAATAATAACAGGTAAAAACATTACCTTGATTAGTAGAAAAATCAACGTAGCTATGTAAAAGCGACGCCATTTGTTAACAGATATACTCGCACTAGCTTCATTAGCGCGACTCAAACAATATAAAACTTTTACATACATAACAAAACCTATCGCTACGGGTGTTAAATATATTAAATAGATGCTATTCACTATTATAACTTGCAATGTCATTTCATCTCCCGACCCATAGAACTGAAAAATAATTGTAGGAGCATAAATTAATAAGTCTACTAAAAAAGGTAGACCCCACGCAAATAGGCTACTCTTGAGGTACCTCCTACGAATGTCAAGACTAAAAACTTGTACAAAGTCAACATAAAAGATGTAGCTCAACACTAGTAACCAACAATGATACGATGATATAAAGTACACTATTAAAACATCACGCAAAATGAAAAACTCATCACTCAATTCATACGGATTTACAAATAAGAGTGGTGAACACGCAAGCACGTTTGCTATAATTGCACTGAGAATCACATAATTTCTGAAGTGACGAAACCTTACGACCACGCACCACGATATTATTCCGTATATGGCCGCCACGAGAGTTAGCAGGAACAACATCAATTGCATAATGAGGTACCCTGGGTCGCCAACGAGATGCACAAGGTATTTTGGGCTAGTAATATTGGTGTCGTTGTCGGCCATGGTAAGCGTCGCGTGCGCAGTCTGATGCGTTGATGAGCAGTGTCACGCGTCCACAAAGTAACACGCTGTAAAGCGCTATGATATCAGATCAGTTATTTCTGAATCAATACACTAGCTTCAGCCTGCAATTTTCTTGCACGAAAATCGTAAGACACCAGTGTACTAAAATAACAGCCACATTTTACAAAAGTTGCCAATATAGGACTACACTACTTAATACCACAACACTGCTACGCCGACTGATACATTTTTAGATTTTCCCTGATGAACGGCTATCACAAAAATAATATAAGAGTTGATTATTACCAAGAATCGAACACAAATATATTGTACAGAATAAATTACCAAGACAGAGCGCTAACAACAGTGACATGAGACCTGTTTCGTAAACATGTTGTGCACTTGGTTTATTTGATTACTATTTTATTTATTTATTTAGTAGTATACAAATTATGTAAGTATTATGTACGTACAAAAGGCCTTTACCACTGGGCCACCACTGCTCAACATATGTTGAGCCGGCCCAAACTTACGAGTTGTGGTCGAACCCAAGCAGGCGCTTTACTTTGTGTAAATAATTTCATCACCACTGCTTTCAAAACGGTGAAGGAAAACATCGTGAGGAAACGGCATGTCTTAAAACTAAAAATTCGAAGACATGTGACATCTACCAACCCGCACTGGGCCCGCATGGTAGGTGGGATCTCACAAGGAGGAGGCCTGCGTCTCAGCAGTGGGAACATTAATAGGCTGATTTATGTTATATGTTAAAACTGTTTGTACTCCCCGTCACTTGGTCCTTAGCGGTTCATTAGAAAACCAGCGTCAGACAGCATCTGTCTGGCATTAATGCTGAAATGAACCTTTTTAGCGTAGTCGTGAGGCACACACTTATTGTAAAAAGATTATTTTGTTGATTTATATTGTGTTTTTAATTTGTGTTTCGAGAACTGTGTCCAAATAAACATTTTTTTTTTCTTTCTTTCGTTTCATTTAGTAAGGTGTAGTTTGAATGTAAATGGTTGTAAATGTGTATGTGAGACACGCTCAGGACATGCACATAATGGAGGTGTAGTTTTGGCATGCGTCACTGTTTTGTTCGTGAACGGGCGCCGTCAGTAGGGACTGGTCATCTCTTAGCTGCCATGGCTTATTTTAAATTTTAATTTATGAATTGTTTTAATCTTTTTTATTACGGACGCTTTTAACTTGCACGTCTTTCTACATTGTTCTCACATTTTTAATTTCATGATGAATTTTGTAACCAATTTTTTGTAACAATATTTTGATTTAAAAGAGTGTCCGTGGAGATTCTTGCCCGTTCTTCTCCATAGGAACCTACTACGCTTTGGATTGGGCAACTAGCTTCATCTTTCTGACTGACCGACCCCTCGACAATTCAAAAGTGCCCGTAATTGGTTTATTTGAAATAAATGCTTTGAGTTTGAGTCTGAGTTTTAGTAGCGCTATGTCTTGGTTTTTTTATTTGGTCTGAGCACCTTCAAAACTAAATCCATACATGCTTATGTCCCAGAAAAGTCGAAACAAGCCAAATACATTTGATTTTGAGGGGATTACTGCGAGTCTAAGGGTTGACCGAAAAACATTTCAACCATAATAGAATTATGTGTAATCCTTTGTCATTCCACATTGTAATTCACGTTATTATTGAATCTTTATAAAGCCCACAAATATTGTGATTTATGCGGATGTTCTAGGTCTGAATTTAAAGTATGCTCGGGTGGAAATTGGAGTGTAATGTGGTGGGTGACAGCCCTTGGTTCTCACGGCGGTAAGAAGATGTGACAGAGATTTAGTAAAAACATAATCCTGTATTTGCCATTGCGCAGTCGGGGAAAGAGAGCATTCAATCAAAAATAAAGACATGAAAATTACTCTCATCATCGTTTTGTTCTGGCTGTCTACCACTCATCTGGCTGTTTATTGTCGTAGTGGAAAATAATTCTCACTTCAAAGTCATCGTGAAATCTCAGTTTACCCACTGCTGGATATGCCATCTTCCTTTTGTGCCACTTTCCACGATTCCATGCATCTCTCTTTCAGGTATTTCCTACGACATCGTCAGCCGAACGCTCTTTCGGATATACCTACCAGTTTTCTTTTACATGACCTTGGAAGAAGACCCTATCCTAACTAATATTATAAATCCGAAAGTGAGTTTGTTTGTTACGCTTTCAAGCTAAAACGGCTGAACAGATTTGAATGAAATTTGGCGCATGGGTAAATATGACTTGGATTAAGACATAGGATACTTTTTATCCCAACATTCCCACGGATCGAGATTTAGGCTGCCTGTCCACCGGAACGGAGAGGAGAGGAGTGGAGCGGAGATGTGTCAATATTAACAAATAGAATCAAAACTCCGCTCCCGAGGTGCGATTCTATTGGTTAATTTTGGCATATCTCCGCTCCTCTCCACTCCAGTGGACAGCCTTATGCGGGAAAAACCGTGGGGCGCAGCTAGTTTAAAATTATAATATCAGCTGTCCACTGCTGGGCAAAAGCCTCTTCTCGTACAGAGAAGGCACGAGCGTTGATCACCACGCTCAAGACGGGTTGGCTACTTCAGACTTATAATAACAATAAGTCCAGGTTTCCTCACGATGTTTTTCCTTCATCGATGTCAGGAATTAAATTAAATTATTTATTCGTATTCAGAATGAGGTTGTACAAGAACAGATTCGACGGTGACCCCCAAACTAGGCATTTGCCTGTATTTTGGGGGTAGGATTGGTCGAATGTCCAAGATAAACACTCAAAAAATACATTATGAATTGAAAAAGTCACATTGGTACGTGCTCAGATTTGAACCCACAAACAACCTCGTGCTGAGACGCGAGGCTTTAACCACTGGGCCATCACGAGTATGTATATTATGCTAATTCAATAGAATGCACACAGAAGATACGTTTTGACCAATCATAGGACAACTAAATGTAGTAGTAGAATCTTGTTTTTTATTATTCATTGTGTGCTTAGAACTAGTTTATATATCGACAAGACCTTGATTTCTAAAAATACTGCATTATCTTATTAACACTTCATCTTCAAAAACCTATTGAACCCTATGTTTCTTCCGCCATCCCACCAAACTTTTCTGAGGTTAAAATATACCCGAAAGCAAGGAAACGTGTTTTAAATCCCTTTAAAAAGGTCCTTGAGTAGGCTTAGATTATTTATGCGCGTTGCCAGGTCAGACCCACTTGTGAAGGAACCTAATTATGAATACAAATAGTACTTGAGACTGTAGAATGTTAAATGTGACCCTCTCTGGCATAGTCCTGTATATTTTGAACGGGGCGGGGTATTCGGCGCATCTTGTTCTGGTGGTCTTACAAGTTCAGCGGTATTGTGAGGTGGGATTGAATTAGAGATTGGACAAGAAAAAGAAAATTATTCTTCAAATAGGTTATTGGTGAAGGACGGGCGTTTTTGGGGGACTGTCTTATGTAATTTTGACGTTCGAAAAGTGCTGATTCTCAGCCTAGTTTGAATAAATGACTTTTGAATTTGAATTGGAATTGGAATCACCTTTACACGTCATATAAAAAAAAAACCGGCCAAATGCGTGTCGGACCACGCAAAATGAAGGATTCCGTTGTTTTGACTTATTTATCCCAAGAACAAAATTAACATTGTAGTAGAATAGTACTCACATACCGGCCAAGGCTTGTATAGTACTTTTCTCAAACAATGCGTGGAAATTAAACATTAACCAAGTAAATCTATATATATAAAAATGAAACCCGTTTTCCGTTGTCACGACATAACATGAAAACGGCTTGACCGATTTGGCTTATTTTTTTTTTTGTTGTGTTTGTTATAGTATGGAGATGGTTCTTATGATAGGTAGTTGAAGGTAGGGTAGGTAGGTAGGTAGGTATGCAAGTAGGTAGGTATGTATGTTGGTAAAGTATGTAGGTAGGTTTGTATGTATGTATGTAGGGAAGTAGGTAGGGTAGGTAGGGTAAGTAGGGTAGGTAGGGTAAGTAGGGTAGGTAGGCGCCCGTGAATAAGTGCTTACCCGTGCGAAGCCGGGACGGGCAGCTAGTTATTTATAAATTCCAGAATCAATGACGAACAAAGAAAATTTTTCATGCGCCAATATGGACATTTGTTTCTTCACAGCTCTATTTGCTAAGCCAGATCGAAATTTAAATAAAATATTTGAAAAGCCTCCTTGGTTGCCACGTGCAAGTAAAAAGTTAGTTCCATTTTTAAATAACAGGACAGATATGAGTTTTCATAGTAATTTATTTGGCCGCTAAACACGACAGATATGGATTTTCATACTAAGATTGCCTGATGCTCGCTTGTTTTTGACCAGTACATCAATTTCAATTTATCTCGAAGAAGGTTGTCAAAATAATGTTCGAATTTCCAAGCATGTTTGAGAAAAAGTAATTTTCTATTTTGTTTTAGTAATATTTAAAAATAATTAAAAATCAAGACTTTATGCTTTTATTTTATACCAAAATTAATTTAAAAAAAGAATACCTTCGTCTCCCTTTTTTGCAGATGATAAATATTTTCATTATTAAATTAGGATGTCGTATGTCATCATTTTGGGGTCCAATTGGATCCGCTACCGAGCCGGCGGCGGAGGTTTGCGTTTTCGGGTCCAATTGGGGGCGCTTCCGAACTATACGGTTAAATGAGCAATATTTGGGTTTTAGAAGTTAAAACTTCTTTAGCGGCGTTATGAACTTTTTTGGCATGGTAAAAAAATGTTAAACTCGCGTTTGAACGCGATCGTAAGATCCGCTGCCTAGCAAAGCAACGGACAAAGTAATATCAAAATACATACAATAGTACATTACGTAAAGATTGCGAGGTAAGAAATTTTACTCATTAAAAGTGTTTAAATAAATTGTTTATTTCAGTTAGACTATATTTTGACAATAAATAAATATACTACTACTACTAATGAATATTGTATTTAACCACATAAATTATATAGGTACTTTTATACTGATAAATAAAGCAATTCGTGCGAAATTATTCCCTAACCATTCCAAAATATTCAAAAATGCACAACGTTTTAATGTACAAGTTTTCACTTCTGCCGGCACTTCCGGAGTGGAACCCGTGGTTCGTTAGATGAAAGTCAATATAGTGGTTTACGGGGGTGAAAAATCGATCTAGCTATTAGGGCTCATATCTGGGAAAATTCGATTTCTCTGTATTTCGCCCAAAATTTAGAACAAGATGGCTACGTACCTTAGAATAATGACATGGCAGCATGGAATTAGTAAGTATCCCACTATCATGGCAGTATGGAATTAGTAAGTACCTACTATCACGGCAGCATGGAATTAGTATGTACTATACATGAAATTAGTTTGAACTGTCCTAATACTATTAAATGAACATTATTTATGTGTCAGGCATTGCATTACCTGACTCCTCTAACAAAAAAGAAGAGGTGAGGTGGGTTATCTGACCCCTCGTTCAGGTAATGCATAGCACTGACTGTATTAATAATAGGCAGTGTATAGAGTGCCACCAGTGGCACTCTATACCTATTGGATAAAGTGCCACTACAGGCACTCTAGTAACACCGCCTCGGCCCGGCCAAAGTGCCGCAAGCATTGGATTGTCATTGTCACTGTCACTAAGTCACGTCACTTGGTATTTTGTTTGATTGTCGAGGTTAGATCGCTGTAAAACACCACATTCCCAAAACATTACATTCTCTTGTGCCTAAACGGACCCTAGCACTTCGCCGGCCTCTAACGCGGCACCGCTCGCTACGCTCGCTCGGCTCGTGCGTTATGTGGTCACAGTTCTAACCTAACCTAACCTAAATAACAAGTGACAATGACAATGCAACGCTCATGGCTCCCTAGCCGGGCCGAGGCGGCGACACTAGAGTGCCACAAGAATACTCGCTGCACTCTATACACTTCGTTAATAATAAAACATGGTATTTTTAACAGAAACTGATTTAAACCTGGTCATCCCAGCAAAACTCTAGGTTACAAATGGCCGCATTTGAACATGCCAGAAATATTTAAGTCTGAATTTTATGGTGGAATATTCACCGACTTCCAAAAGATTTTCCTTAATATTTTATACAAGTTCCATTGAAATTTGAGTTCTGTGTTACCGTGATACGTGTTGGAATCGTTTGAATAAAATCTCGACCTATTAAAAAAAGACTAAGGTCGCCTCAGCTGTCTACATATCCGTTTGCAACGGAACTGTTCGTCTGAACCGACCGAGTCTCAATTTCACTCTCATTTCCTATTTCAGACATTTTTCTGACGTATTTTCGTTCTTTTCAGTCATTATGTTATTTGCACGTGCCGCTTATTTTCAGTGTAAATAGATTATTTTTGTAAACAATGGTTGAGTTTGGTGGTCGACTTTCTCAGGCGTGTAACTTGATAAAGGAATTTGTCCGTTTTCGGCTTCGTGTGGACACGATGCTCGAAAAGAAACATATTAATCTGTTGAAGCTCATTTCAATAGGGTTTAAAATAGGTACAAACAAACATACAGTCCACGTTTCTTTAATAGTAATAAGTAGCTAGCCGCCGACCGCATTCAATATGATGTATAAATATTTTCTAAGTTAGTTGCCAATAAACACCATCAAAAGCAGACGCTTGTTTCCTTGAGTCAACTACTCGCCAAACCAAATTGAACCCTAACGTACACGACATAATGGTCATAATCGAGCCGGATCATTAGTGAAGTTAATATAGAAAAAGTAACATTCCATTAGAGATAAGAAGCTGGCGAGTGAATCGTTAACGTAAACAAAGTAATTAGTGTGATTTTTAACAAAATAAAACGTTTTTGTCATCAAGTTTGCATCGTTTTTACGTAATAAACAGTGAAATATGTCTAAGACCGCCGAAGAAGCACTTGGTATATTAGAAGATACGGCAGAGTTACTAAAGAAAACGCAAATTAACTTACGTAAATGTCCTAAACAACGTTTAACCAAAGGATACATTCAATCTAGAATTCAGTGCCTCGAAGAATACTGGAAAACATTCAACGGTGCGCATCAGGACTTAGCGAAGAAAACACCGAGAGATAAACGTAATTTGTTGTCGTATTTCGTAAATGAGGAGTTTTTTATTTACGAAGATCTTTATTTGTGTTTGTTGGGTGAATTACGCGATATGTTAGAAAACATAACAACGAAATCATCGCAATCGATGAACATCGATAACCTGGACGAAAATAACCAACAAACACAGGTGAGACTACCAAGTATAACTATACCTACGTTTTCTGGAACCTATGAAGACTGGCCTGCATTTAAAGATTTATACGTTTCGTTAGTGCATGATAACAAGTCAATAAGCAACGTTCAAAAATTGCATTATTTGAAGACTAGCATCAGCGGTGAAGCAGCAACCCTACTTAAACATATACAAGTAACTGATAGTAACTATTTACAAGCATGGGATACATTGAATAATCGTTACGGCAATAGAAGATTGATAGTTAACTTAATGTTGAAGAGATTAGTTTATCAAAAAAAGGCGAACACTCAATCGGCCAGTCAACTGAAGTCAATTTTGGATACAACTTCTGAAATTTTAGACAACCTCAAAAACTCTAACGTGAACACCGACTCCTGGGATCCTATAATCATATTTCTGGTCGTACAGAAGCTGGACCCGGAGTCCCACAAGGACTGGGAAGAGTACGCCTACAAGGGCAATTCAGAGGATTTACCTACGTGGAATGAGTTGAAGACATTCCTAGATGGCAAATTCCGTGCATTAGAACTAATTACACCCTCTTCGACATCAGCTACGCGTGAAAAACCTAAAGAACGCGGTACGTTCCATGTTTCAACTAATGAAAAGGAGAACACTTGTATACTGTGTAAAGAGAATCATACCCTCTCGCACTGCAAGTTGTTTGCGAAGATGCAACCTTCAGAACGATTTGATTGTGTAAAGAATAACAAGCTCTGTTTTAACTGCCTGGCATCAGGACATTCGGTTTTCAAATGCCGTGTTCCAATGTCCTGTCGCATGTGTAAAAGACGCCATCATACTCTCATACATCTAACAAAGAAGACGGATACATCGGCATCATCTGAAGCTGTACAACCGACGCCGACTGTATCAACCCAAGCAGATGTAGAAGAAAAGGTGCAAGTTAATACAATGATTGCGTCGTACTACAATGCCAGGAAGGATATAGGAATGTTAGCAACCGCGATGGTGATAGTAAAGAGTGAACAAGGACACACCATTGTGCTCAAGGCACTCATAGATCCAGGATCACAAGCCTGCTTTATAAGTGAGAAAGCGGTACAACTATTAAAGCTAAAAAGACAGGTAACTAATTGCATAATTACTGGAATGGAATCCATGAAGGTCACTGTCAAGCATGAAGTAAATATAGAAGTTTTATCACGATGGGAATCAAATTTCGCACTACCTATACAAGCCTACGTGATGTCCAAGCACTTGACAGTACAATTACCTGCAAATACATGGTCAACAAGCAAATGGCCACACTTGGCAGATCTTAACTTAGCAGACCCAAAGTATGGAGTATCAGGAAACATTGATCTGCTTCTAGACGTCAAGGGATATGCGAAGATACTACAAGATGGTCTAATCAAAGGTCCACCGGGGTCACCTATAGCTCAGAGAACCAACCTCGGCTGGATAATATTTGGTGAAATAAACATAAAAACAAACACAAAACAAAAATGTTTAATGGCGATGAATGAACAAGTCGATGTGAAAGAACTATTGAAGACTATGTGGGAGTTAGAAACCGATACAAAAAGAAATTTTACTAAAGAGGAAAAATTATGCGAAGAGATTTATGAAAAAACACATACAAGAAACAATGCAGGACGCTACATAGTTAAATTACCCTTTAAAAATGACGACTTAAAATCACCCGACGGAAAGACAAGAGAGATAGCATTAAACAGATTTCTGCAACTGGAGAAAAGACTGAACAAAAATCCTGATCTGAAAGAAGAATACAAAAAGGTTATAGAAGAATACATAAGCTTGAAACACATAGAAGAGGTACCACAACATGAAATAAATACAAAAAGGTCTGTCTACTTACCCCACCACGCAGTAGTCAGGAACGATAAAGAAAGCACGAAGACTCGCGTCGTTTTTGACGCTTCCTGCAAGGGTGCCAATGGAGTTTCCCTAAACGACGAATTACTGGCAGGTCCTGTTTTACAAGACGACTTGCGAAGCCTTATAATAAGATGGCGAACACACGCAGTTTGTTTTGTTTCTGACATACAAAAAATGTACCGAATGATATTGGTAGCCCAGGAAGACATCAATTACCAGAGAATACTGTGGCGAAAGGATTCATCGGAAATCATTCAGGATTTAAGACTCCTGACTGTTACCTTCGGTACAGCGTCAGCACCTTATTTAGCGATAAAAACACTTATGCAACTTGCTAAAGATGAAGGTGCCAACTATCCTGAAGCAGCTAGGGTGTTACAAGAAGATTTGTATGTTGATGACGTTATGTCAGGCTGTGACGATTTAGAGCAAGCCATTAAAATAAGCAAAGACTTGAAGAATTTATTACAACGAGGTGGCTTTCAGCTCAAAAAGTGGTCCTCAAATAACGTAGAATTTTTAAAATCTATAGATCCAGAGGATAGATCTATCAATGCACATATGGATTTAAATATAGACGGTACCATAAAGGCTTTAGGTGTACAATGGAACTTAGGCAGCGATCAATTTGAATACCAATTGAACCTAGTTCCTCTTCCTGCGATCGTTACGAAACGAACTATACTGTCAGATGTCCAAAAGCTCTTTGACCCGCTCGGTTGGATAGCGCCATGCATTGTGCAAGCAAAAATTTTGATTCAGAAGCTCTGGCAAACTAAGGTAGATTGGGATCAAGAAATTACTCCAGCTGTGAGAGAAGAGTGGCAAACCATACGCGAAGATATTGCCAACGTCAATGAAATTAGAATAGATCGATGGATGGGCACATACAATTTAAAGAAGAACAGTATACAACTCCATGGTTTTAGTGATGCATCAATGAGAGCATACGCAGCTGTTGTGTACTGTCGCGTACAGTACTTGGATGGTGCAGTCAAAACCTCATTGATTGCAGCAAGAACTCGAGTTGCTCCGTTAAAGACAGTGTCGTTACCACGACTTGAGTTGTGTGGAGCTGTTCTGGTGTCAAGACTATTGAAACAAATTTCAACAGCAATGAAGATCCCATCAGCTAATGTTTTTGCTTGGACTGATTCCTCAATAGTTGTTGCTTGGCTACAAAAGGATCCTAGCAAATGGAAGACTTTTGTTGCCAATAGAACGGTTGAAATAACTAGCAACGTCCCGAAAGAACAATGGTACCACGTAAAATCGCAAGAGAACCCCGCTGATATAGCGTCTAGAGGTGCATTAGTATCAGAGTTGAAAACATGTGACTTATGGTGGAAAGGGCCAGAATGGCTTTCAAAGGGAGATATTTATTTTACCAAACCAGAAACCATATCTACAGAGCTAGAAAAGAAGACAACTATACAAACTTTTACAATGACCAAAAATGAAGTAGAAGAGAGAAGAATATCAGAACAATTTGAGAAATACAACTCATTGCAAGAATTAACTAGAAGTATTGCATTCTGTAGGAGGTTTCTAAAACATAAAATATTAAAAGAAGACATAGATACTGCTTTGACAACTGAGGAATTAGATGGCGCATTAAACATATGCATAAAAAAGGTACAAGGCGAAGAATATGCAGAAGAAATTGAGTCTCTAAGAAAAGGTAATCAAGTTAATAGAACTAGCACATTGAAGACTTTAGATCCGTACTTGGATGAGTTAGAGATGCTTCGGGTTGGCGGACGCCTTAGACAAGCTAACATAGCGGATCAAAGTAAGCACCCAATCATATTGGGTCATAGGAACAAACTTACTCCTTTGATCATTGCCGATGCACACTCAAGAACCCTACACGGAGGAATTCAACTAATGTTGAGCTTTTTGAGATCCAAGTACTGGATAACGCGAGCTAAAGGACAAGTCAAACGATATGTTCACCAATGCTTAGTATGTGCTAAGCAGAGTGCGACTGCTAGAACGCAAATAATGGGTGATCTGCCCAAGGTACGTGTGACACCAGCTCGACCATTTCTGCATTCCGGTGTAGACTTTGCTGGACCAATTCAAGTTCTATGGAGCAAAGGAAGAGGAGTCAAGGCACACAAGGCGTACATATCCATTTTCATATGTATGGCTACCAAGGCCATTCACTTGGAGTTAGTTGGAGATATGACGTCAGAGGCTTTCATAGGCGCTTATAAAAGATTCTGTGCGAGAAGAGGCAAATGTACACACTTATGGAGTGACCAGGGGAGAAACTTCATTGGTGCAAATAAAGAGTTGGTTGCCATGTGGAAGGAAGCAAGCTTAGAGTTTTCTGGACCAATCGCAGACACGCTTGCATCTGATGGCACGCAATGGCATTTTATTCCTGCATACAGCCCAAACTTCGGCGGCCTCTGGGAGGCAGGAGTAAAATCCACGAAGTACCACCTAAAACGGATACTTACCAGCACTTTAACTTTTGAGGAGATGTCGACAGTGTTGTGCGAAATAGAGGCGTGCTTGAACTCGAGGCCGTTGTGTCCCCAAGATGATTTGGATAATGCAAATATCGAGCCATTAACACCTGGGCACTTTTTAATTGGAGAGGCGCCTATTGTCATTCCTAGCCCAAATTTACAAAACTTGAAGGTGCACACGTTGTCACGATGGCAATATGTCCAAAAGTTGTTGCATGATTTTTGGTCTAGATGGCAACAGGAATATTTATCTAGACTGCAACAACGTCCAAAATGGCTCAAACGAGGAAAGGAGTTTGAAGTAGGTAATATTGTTTTAATCAAGCAAGAGAACCTCCCACCAGGGAAGTGGTTACTGGGTCGTATAGTGAGCAAACATCCAGGACCAGATGGCTGCACCAGAGTTTATGGTGTCAAGAGCGGGGACAGTGTTGTAAAGAGAACTGTGACTAAACTCTGTTCACTGCCTATAGATAGTAACGCTGAATAGTCCAATCATTTAGTGTTTGATAATTTTGCATGTATTTATTTGTTTATTTATAGAATTGTTAGAATTTGAAAGGACTCATATAGTCCTTTGGTGGGCGGCTTATGTTGAAGCTCATTTCAATAGGGTTTAAAATAGGTACAAACAAACATACAGTCCACGTTTCTTTAATAGTAATAAGTAGCTAGCCGCCGACCGCATTCAATATGATGTATAAATATTTTCTAAGTTAGTTGCCAATAAACACCATCAAAAGCAGACGCTTGTTTCCTTGAGTCAACTACTCGCCAAACCAAATTGAACCCTAACGTACACGACATAATCATAAATAAAATTTCTTTTTTAATCGCAAATTTGGAATACTTTTGTGTCAACTACCAATAGTGTATTTAATAAGTACTAAAATTGTTTTATTCTTTGACATATTGACAGTACTCGACCTTCAATAATTCATAGTGATGCCAACGATGAATCGTATATTTTATAATAATTATTTACAAATTGTTTCTAATTGTTATTTTTGAAGTTTAACTATTTCCTCCTCATATATATATGAGTCTAGAGTTTACAGTCAATTAAATCTGTTATTTCTAAATAACTTACATTATTTTGAGCATGTTTATCCATATATTTGAAAAACAAAAGCATTTTAAAGAATCGAGTTGGTCAATGAATTTCAACTGTTTTTCAAATTAAATCGATTATTTAAATAAAAGTTTATGCCAATGTCAGTTGTCAATTCAAATCACTTGTCATTCCCTTTGTTTCTTGGCATCGTTAATATTGTTTTCCTCGTGTTGCTGTGATTTTTTTCAGGTATTTTTTTTGGTTTTGGATACTGATACCCCTTCTCACGTTGACCGGGCACGCCTTTGAACTCCAACACCAATCCCATCGTTGACCCCAGCTTGAATATGAATATTCAACTCATGTTGGAAACTGTGTTACAGATCCTATGTGCGAATTGAGGTTTTGATATCACGCAAAAGAGAATTCATACCCTCGATCTTGTCGAAGTGGAATCTGTTATAAGGCGGTGGGTCGCTCCACAAGTGGTACGTGTCAACATATTGTTCGACCAACCTGTGCGTGCGTGGACCAATCTATTAAGTGAGGCGCCACTGACGCGCAGATTTCCGGCCACCGTAAGCGCGGGCTTGCGGACGGAGAGCAACGGGCAGCTCTCCGTCCTATAAGGACCAGGCCCGAGTCGACGGCGCGTCTTGTTCCACGCGCGCCTCAAAGAGATGTCAGCAAAACTGACGGGGTCCGCTAGGGCCGATGCCTACCGAGGTTGCGGGTAGTCCCCCTGCAAGGCAAGGGAAGGAACACGGGTGGGTTTTAGTCAGTAAGAGTCTGACACGCCCACGCCCAAAAAAAAAAGAAAAGAAGGCGCCACTGACGCGTGCGCTCCGCACTCTCAACCTAATAGCTAATGACTCGGACTTCTGTTGTTCTCTGAGTGAGTTCACAAGGAACGCATTATTTGTGATATCTTACAAAACTTGAATTATAATATTATAAGTAATAATAAGGTAGGATTAGAGTTAGATGTTAAGCACGCTATCGTATTAGGTTACCCTGTAACGATAGATGTAAGATGGAAAATAAATAAATAAATATTACATGAAAACGAAAATAACAGTCAGGGATGAAATTCAATCAATCAGTATTGCTCCAATAATCCAATTGCATAGTATGCCGAAGAACAGTAGTATATTATTATTATGCATCCATTAAGTTTGGCTATATGATTATCATACTTACATAATTACATAGTTTAATTTTAAATGCAAACCAATATCGAGTTGTTTTTGTATAAGCTGCTATGATCTTAAACATTAAATAACTTTTTTTTTTACACAACGCGGATGCGCTTGGCCTGCATCTCACCTGATGATAAGTGATGATAAGGGCGAAGGTGGCAGCGAGCTTCACCCGGAATCCTCAACCACAGAGGAACTGGCTATCTTACCTGTAACTGCCGAAACACAACGATGCTGTTAACATTGTTGTTATGGCGACAGACTTAGATAAGTTGGTGGTAGCTAGTCAGGCGGACTTAGAACAAGCCCTACCATCAACCAAACCGATCAGAAAACACCCCCACTGGAAATCGAACCCGAGGATCAGTGATCTTATCATTAGACCACAGAGATTCCTTATTCCTCAAAATAGCGCATATTCCGCATAATATTATTATTAAAACAAACATTAAAAAGCCAGAATAACTAATCTAATCTTATAAATAAAGCAGCAGTGATGGCCCAGTGGTAGCGACTTACGAGTTGTGGGTCGTGGGTTCGAACCCAAGCAGGCGCTTTACTTTGTGTAAATAATTTCATCACCACTGCTCTCAAAACGGTGAAGGAAAACATTGTGAGGAAACTGACATGTCCTAGAATAAAAAATTCGAAGATATGTGACATCTACCAACCCGCACTAGGCCTGCGTGGTAGATTACAGCCCACTCCCTCTCACAGAGAGGAGGATCCCAGCAGTGGGAACATTAATAGGCTGATTATTAAGTTATATAAATAAAGAGATTACATTTTTTGTATGTTAACCCCGACTAAACATTTGAGTAATGGCTACTCTTAGAGGCCAAGGCTGATGACAATTCAAATTATGTTCAGCAGTCTCTCTTAAACTGATATAAAAATTTCCATCGAAAATAAAAGCATTAATAAAAAATCCAATACACTTCGATTAACAAAATCCGTCGATAAATCATGGGTTTATTGTGAAATTTCACAAAGAATCACACCTTTTATTAGCTACAAGAAAGAAGATTATTTAAAGCATTATGATAATCATTTACATAATACGCCCCTGTTGTGTTGAACAGTATTGTAGCGAAGTCAATGTATTGAATTTGTGCTGAATTGTATTGGAACACGGTACTGTATTGTTCACGTTTTAAATAGGTGTTGAAAGAAAAATTATTTATAGCATGTTAGAGTTTTATTGTGTTTTCTATTTATATGCTTATAAATTGTTTAGTGTATAAGAATTTGAATTTATTAACATTATTGTGTGTTAATGTAACGATGATTAAATACTCTTCTACCTACCTCTCTTTTGAAGATGGATCGTTTATCAATAATATCGTGACTTTTGTAAGGCATTATACTTTTTCTAATAAGCCTATACATAAGATCAGCTAGGTATTACGTTGATTGTTACAGTAAGGGACTCGAGTAAGGGAGTGAAACGAGCTGAATTAGTGTTCGTACATTTATTCAGCTCCATTCGCGTCTCGCTAATACATCATACTTACACAGTTCTGCTTCTATCAGCCGCACACAGCGCTGAACGCGGCAGAACAGCGCTGAACTCTATCTATAGCACTCGCATGATAATAACATATTTGTCCTCATTTTATACTTATTTGCCGCGAAAGCTGAATAGACGCGGTAAGCTGAAATAATGCGTACGCGTCTCCATACAAAATCGTTGTTTTCTATGTGCATAAGCTGAATAAAGCTGAATAGGTGTGAGTAGTCCCTTATTGGTTAACAAAACAATCCTAAAACTGCGTTCGACTAGTGGTCACAAGCTCGACTACTAAGCGTCATATATTTTTTTTTAATCTTCATTTATTTGAAAGGGTTTCATCACTTGGTGCTAATGTCACCCCCGTAACAGAAATAATTACGTCGACGGTCGCCGGTGCACCGGGTTGTATGCTGCACCAGTAGACGTCATCACGTCAACGCCGGCTGTCGCTGAAAACCAGCGCTGGGACTCTGTTTCGCATAAGGTCGCAGCATTATGCTGAGCGATGGCCGTTTTGTGTGGATGTGACGCATATTTCCCCCGAATTGTATGATTCTGTTCTTGTTCTTTTTTGTTTTTGTGTTCTTTCCTTGCGCCATGTTAACCGCAAGTAAACGAGATTTCTATCGAAAAGAGTGGATGGCTCTATAAAACGCAAAATGTGCGTGTACCATAGAAGAAAGAAAGAAAATATATTTATTTCATCATCATCATCATCAGCCTATTAATGTTCCCACTGCTGGGACACAGGCCTCCTCTCTGTGAGAGGGAGTGGGCCGTAATCTACCACGCGGGCCCAGTGCGGGTTGGTAGATGTCACATGTCTTCGAATTTTTGGTTCTAGGACATGCCGGTTCTCACGATGTTTTCCTTCACCGTTTTGAGAGCAGTGGTGATGAAATTATTTACACAAAATAAAGCGCCTGCTTGGGTTCGAACCCACGACCTACAACTCGTAAGTCGGGGCCGATACCACTGGGCCACCACTGCTCTATATTTATTTAGCACAGACTAAAAGGCACACAACAGAACATAATTATTATTGTTAGTTTTAAATGCTCCTTTTTAGTTTTTATTACTGTTTAAATTTCCTGTGCGTGTCCTAAATATTTTTTTTTCTTTTTTCTTTCTTTCTTTATACTACAAGTAAAAAAAAGAAAAAAAAAACTTCGGGCTGTCTTTGGGGACTGCCGGTAGAAGTGAAAACTAAATACATTTTTGATTCTCGCTTTGATGTCTTTCGTTCGATACTTATAACTTCGGTGATTATCGCGTTGATGTACATTTCGTTCGATACGTATAGCCTTCGTTGACTATGACGCGGGTCCCATGATTATTGTTCACCCAAAAAATGGCCGACGAGAAGTTTTCACTTAAAAAAATAAAAGTATAAAGTGCGTTGTAAGAAATTAGCAGAATCATACAATTCTGCGTACCCCTTCGATGACAACAGACGAAGTTAATTAAAAAGATCCCTGTAAACAAAGACACAGCAATTAATCATTTAAACTTAATAATCCCCTTTTAATTACCGAAATCAAAACTGAATCACTACTATGCCTATCATCGATATATTTGCGTGGGCGGAAGGAAAATTTCGCTAAACTCCACAAAGGGCCCTGAAAATAAATTCAACCATAATTTAATAAAAATAATACCCTTTCTAAAACAGAAATCCAACCCATAGAAATGTGGTTTAATTAAAAAATGAGGAAGCTATACATCAAACGCTTGGCACTGCTTGTTCTAGAATATATTTTTGCTGACTGTAAGGATTTTGTAGTGCAGAAAGCGGGTGGCTATAGTTTAGTGACGTCTCTTTGAAAGTGGAGAGGCATAAGTTTATTTTTTGTAGCATGGCATGTATACTCTCATTGCGATAATATTATTCGCTTTTAGGTAGAGAGGGTTTTCACAGAGGATATAATATGAACACTGAACAGTAATGAGAAAATTGTTTCAATCACCAAGTTAGGCACCTTGTTCACTGTAAATTGTAATAAGCGCGAAACGTATTCCCAATTCTCTTGAAATCTATGACTAAAGGCGTGCACGTTAGGCGCTTCGATTAGCTACGGGCACGTCTCATTCTAAGCGCGCACGCATGTTGCGAACTCAGTGCAAGGTTCGAATGGTTTCGAACTACTGAGCACATCTGACATAACACTGTCCTTTAGACTTTAGGTATAAGTAAATAATGACCTCGAAAAAGTTAAATTGCGATAATCTTGACATGTTTGGTATCAAGAGAAAGATCTTGACAAGCACATTACATAATATGTGTATTATCATATTGTTTATGTAAATAAAATTGTGTGCCTCGTTGGTTTAGTCGTCGCAAGCGCTACTGCTGAGTATGAGGTCCTGGGTTGGAATCCCAGGTCGGGTAATGTGGTATTGGGCTTTTCCATTAGGAGTTTCTCAGCACCAGCCCGAAGTCTGGATGTGTGCCCGGTTGATGGCAATAGGCTCGCCCCTTATTACATGGGACTTAAACATAACTGGTGAAATGTGGGTGTACCTCCTATAGACCACTGGCTAACCCTTCGAGGAAACAAGGCGTGATGATTATGTTATGTTATGTGTTAAATAAACTTGTTTAAATTGTTAAAAAACAAGCAAAAGTGAGACTGCGCTACGTACGGCGGCGGCGGCGGCGCGGCTGTAAAATTAATACCTTTAATTCATCTGCTTAAATTTTTACGAACTGTGTTGTGGTCGGTTCGGCCTCTAGTCTAACCGGATGCAGCTAAATACCAGTATTTTACATGAAGCGACTGCCTATCTGACCTCCACAACCCAGTAACTGGGTAATACGATAAAATACCTATTATACAATAAAAAGCATTATTAAAATATTTATTACTGACCTTGTATTACTCTTATTTACGTTGTCGTAATAGTAATAGTCCATTTATTCGTGAGAATATAGTTACAGAGATGTTACATAGTTTTGTACATCATATTCTGTCGTTCCCGGCGTACAAATCACGGTTTTGGTTTGTTTATGATCACACATTGAATAGATATTGAATTAAATAAATAGTAATAGCATTCAAATGGCAAATTAGTCAAATCTAATATATAAAATTCCCATTGACACAATTATAAATGAGGCACAAAGTGATTTAGATTTACTTAACCTGTGGTTTCAGCAAAATCTTCTTACCATTAATACAGCAAAAACCAACTACTTGATATTCGCAGCAAAAAATAAAAAAATTGGCAACTACACCCCATTAAAAATCAACAATGCAACTATAAATAGAGTAGATCAGGAAAAATACTTAGGATTAACCTTAGATAGTAAATTGACGTGGCTACCACACATTAAAAAAATAAAGTTAAAACTACAATCACTCACGGGAACCCTTCGAGGTATCGTCCGCTGCTTACCACGCCAAATTCGATATTTAATCTATTTCTCACTCGTAAAGCCACACATTGACTACCTGGTGGAAATATGGGGTTCCGCCGCTAAGATACATATAAATTTACTACAAACTGCACAAAATAAATTACTTAAAACATTATTTAATTATGACTATCTCACCTCAACATTAACACTTTACAAAGAAACGAAATTAATGAACATTACACAAACATACATTAAAATTTATAATACATGCATACTGATACGAAAAATACTAAATAAAAGCATACACACAAACATTACCTTCACGAAAAGAAAAAAAAAGCACAAAATGAAACTGAGACGTGAATCAGACTTACTACAACTATACCCACCCCGCACAAACTATGGTAGGAAAAGTATCATGTATGAAGGATCTAAATTATATAATAAGTTACCGAAATGCATCACAGAATCCAAATCCATGACTACTTTTAAAAAACTACTCAAACTGTACATCATAAAAAACTCACATTCTTTACAATAATTTTGAGCCACATCCAGTTACGCTTATCTGTGTTGAACGGAAACTTACTTGTTTACGTATTTGATGTTTTGAGCCCGTTTATCAAGCGAACATTGAGTTATTTTTTTTCCTATCTACCTACAAATTATTTATTGTACAGACGCCAGCACATCAAGTTACTACAATCTGTCAAATTTCTTTAATGGATTTTCAACTTTATTGCTAAATGATAAGGTTCAATGTTGATTGGGAAAATTTGACAGATTGGAGTAGGTTGATGTGCTGGCGTCTGTACAATGTCTAGTTTTTGTAAAATACCCAACAATATCGACTTATGTTTTTAGTTTTAATATTCTCATGTAAGTGAATGTATATTCTTATGAGAATAAAATTTATCTCAAACCTCAAAATTCTCGTGTCACGGTGTTTGTTGCCAAACTCCTCCGAAACGGCTTGACCGATTATTATGAAATTTTTTGTGTATATTCAGTAGGTCTGAGAATAGGCTAAATAGGACGTAAACTAATTTTCATACCCCTAAGTAATAATATAGGTCGTGTTTTTATAAATTTTTCACTGATAATATCCCGGTATCCTAAAAAAAGCAATAAATCCTAATAAAAAGTACTAAAGGCTTGCATGAATTCATGACAGTATTTTATTGGAAAATTCACTGGAAAAGTAGATTTATCTAGACCGTTCTGAGCAGTAACCTAACAAAAAGTACTAGGCTTGCATGAATTCACGATATGTAGGTAGGTAGGGTAGATAGGTGAAGGTAGGTAGGTAGGGTAGATAGGTAGGTCGGGCAGGGTAGGGTAGATAGGTAGGTAGGTCGGGCAGGGTAGGGTAGGGTAGGTAGATAGGGTAGGGTAGGTAGATAGGTAGGTGCGCCGTAGATATGTACTTACTGCTACCCGTGCGAAGCCGGGGCGGACAGCTACTAGTAGACTTAACTAAATCTTTTTGACATTTATATATCTAAATATATAAATGTCAAAAAGATTTAGTTAAGTCAAAGAGATAGAGAAGCGAATAATATTGATTATTTTGTAATATTTATGTCAACTTATCATTCATAAAATCATTAGTCAAGCATTTACTTAAGAGATGAAGTATAATAAGCGTTAACGGAAAATTATATAATATTTTTTTTTGTTTAAAAAAAAAAAATACAACCGAATTGAGAACCTCCTCCTTTTGGGGAAGTCGGTTAAAAATCTATAACCCGACTACAGAAAAATAAAAGTAATAAAATTAGGAAACAACAACAATTTTCATACAGAAATCAAAACATAGCTGGTACAAAAATGGTCAAAGTAAAGCCTTGGTCACATGCCTGGGTATATTATGCCTTTTATTTATCGCTCACATATTATTATAATTATTATATTTTACATAATGAAAACAAAAATGTATGTAGATCAGTAAGTAATATCACGAAGCCTCGTCGCTATCATCATCGTTTCGTTCATCGAAGTTAACAGTTACTTTTATACATCCGATTTTCTTTTGTTTGGTCGCAAACTGGACGACAGCTTCAAACGTTCCGTAGACACCACTTTTTGGCAGCTGCCTATAGTCCATCACGAAATGAGTGAGTGTTTTTAGACCCTGCAATATTAAAAAACAGTGAAGAGGTGTAAGCAGACAATATAAAAAATCAGTCAATTCATTAAACCTGACTTGGTTTCCGTACGTGTTTTTTGGGTGACCACTGAAAATCAGCGCTGTGCTGTGTGTCCCCATAGCACAACATCATGCTGAGTGGTAGCCATCTTGTCACAGTCATGACGTGCCAGTAGCTTCCGACTATTTCTGTTTTGAGCTCGTGATTATATTTAAATCTATTGTGTTTAATTTTCTTGTTCTACTCGAGTTTATTATCTTATTTTTGAAGTAAACTCGCGTCAAGACGTGACCGTAAGATCCGTTGCCTAGCAACCGACAAAATAAATATCAAAATAAATAGTCTTTGACATTCCGTAAAGATTGCGACGTAAGGAACTTTACCCATATTTATGGGTAAAAAAAGCAGTCAAAACATACTTCATGAAAAGTGTTTAAATAAATTGTTTACTTTTGTTAGACTATAATATTTTGAAAGTAAATAAATATACTACTACTACTAATGAATATTGTATTTAACCACATAAATAATAGTACTTTTATACTGATAAATAAAGCAATTCGTGCGAAATTATTCCCTAACCATTCCAAAATATTCAAATGTTAATGATAAAGTTTTCACTTCTTCACACGGGTTGCACCCCGGAGTGCAACCTGAGTGTTAAAATATTACAGTAAAACTTTTGTGTGTTTGTAATCAATGATAATTATGTTCAACAGATCGTAAGTAGCAGTCGCTCGTAGGCAGCTAGTCGCTCTAATTATGAAATATAAGTATTTTGCTGCATTCGTTAGACTGGAAGCTGAAGATAGGCAGATGATGAAGTCGTAAGTACACAATATGTTGGTCACATTTAACTTGAGTTTATATAACTATCGGCTTCGTCAAGGGAACCAAGATAATCAGTCAATCAGAACACTGAACAATGACTCATCACGATGTGTTACCAGCTAAAATGCTACAAACCAATATCCATAATTGGTAAAAATCCTACATCACTCAAGCCGAGTTTACAGCGGGATAAACAGCCCGACAACATGCATCAGGCGGTAGCCCACCAGACAAAACACTCACTCGTCTTCTCAGGGAATCCTTTTTAACGGGGGATGAAGAAATTTCCTCCCTGTTCCACCTTGAACCTTTAAAGCCCGCGAATTTTGTGACGTTTCTACTGTCAAGCACCGCGATTTTGCGGTGATGCGCGCTTTACTTCACTTTGGAAATTTTTCAGAATTTTTCGGATTACTCTGAGGTAATTTTACTTCTAATTGACGCGAATATCTGTCAAGCCATAGAGAAAAAAGCCCACAGATGATATTAGTCCATATTTAAGAGTAGAAATAGAGGTTTGTATCGCGTGAGAGACTGTCCGCTATTCGGGGACAGCCGGGCTTGACGGAGATTGCCGTACTGTCGCCCAGGCTTTAGCGGACTCGTGACCCCGAACCTGAAGGTCTTGCATGAGCGTCCGCTATGAACTTAGAAGTTTGAAGTTCTAAAATGGTAATACTCACGGGTGATATGGGACAGTCGGGAGGATCAATATTGGCCAGAATGAGGGCTCGCTGTACATTTTCCTTCGCGTGTCTCATAAGGAATATGCAGACGCAATCGTCGGCCAACGTCTGGAAGTACTTCAAGCCGCCGTCGACTAGTTTATATATGTCTATTTTCACCTGTAAAATATTATAGCAATAAATTCAAAAGTCATTTATTCAAACTAGGCTGAGAATCAGCACTTTTCAAACGCTTCACCATTTCCTAGTGCTTTAGCTGGGAAGAAGAAGTGGCGCAACAAACTCCCCAGCAACACAGCTGGCTGTTCCGTTAGAAATAGAAATGTATACTGTATGTACACAGCATCATCAACTAGGTACCCCAGCAAAAGACACGCAAGTTCAAATCCAACAATTATGTTGGATTTGAACTTCGGTCGTTATTTTATAACAACCAATTTCAAAGTAGAACGAACGGCAGTAGATCAAAAATTCATCGTAATCGCAACGAACTCGCTGGCAATAATATAAAGTCGCAAAAATGTTAAAGCAAAATAATAATATTTAAAAACTGAGCTCAGTTAGTGATGGTACGTCGTGTACACACGACGAAATATCAATGTCAAGGTATATGGCGCTGCTTCACAATCGGCGATCATAGACGATTACCCACGAGCCCGATTGTGTGGAGGGCTTGCTCGTCGTAGTCGCCGAACATCGTCTATGCTCGCCATTATGATCGCGGCAATCCGTGAGTTGTCGGTTTTTCGGGCACGCATGAAAGGGAATTTCGGTTAGTTGCGTACACGTGCCCATACGATCGCCGATCATTCATTCGCCGGAATACAGAGAACCGTGAAATAAGTAAATGGTAGCAGCAGCAATAGACTCCACTTCCATCTTGAATGCTTGCCGATCAATAATTAGTGACTAGATGACCACGACGAACATGCGGATGCTCGCACGTTGATCGTGCCGATTGCAGACGATCACACGATTAGCGATCATAGCCGATTGTGAAGAGCAGCCATTACATTTCCAGTATAAGCTGCCTTCGCATTGTATGTGAGACTTTTTACTATGAGGGCCTGGTTTATAGCTTGATATACATATGTCATCATCATCATCGTGCGTGCTATGATATTATATACTTAAATCATTGTAAGCGACTTCCGAATCGGCGAAAACATTATATTCTTTATAATACGCGAAAGATCCTGTGCGTCACTTTATTTTCCCAGTTAATATTTCTTATGCATATTGGCGCCGCCCGCGCCTGCCTGTTTGCTAGATCTTAGTTTTTATTTCGCCACTAGCAACCCGATATTTACGCTATTTACTTTATTGCACCCTGATTTAAGCCTGATTAACACATCATCATCATCATCAGCCTATTAATGTTCCCACAGCTTGGACACAGGCCTCCTCTCTGTGAGAGGGAGTGGGCTGTAATCTACCACGCAGGCCCAGTGCGGGTTGGTAGATGTCACATGTCTTCAAATTGTAGGTTCTAAGACATGCCGGTTTCCTCACGATGTTTTCCTTCACCGTTTTGAGAGTAGTGGTGATGAAATTATTTACACAAAGTAAAGCGCCTGCTTGGGTTCGAACCCACGACCGTAAGGCGGGGCCGTTACCACTGGGCCACCACTGCTCTCCTGATTAACACGGTGCGCGTTAATTGCTTCTGGTACTTAAGTTGAAGCGACAATAAAAGTGGCACCATCTGAACAGCGTTCAGACGATACAAGTTATTTGTATCGTCTGAACGCTGTATGAAACTTAGCATAATCAGTCTATAATGTTCCCACTGCTAGGACACAGGCCTCCTCTCTTCGAGAGGGAATGTGTTGTAATCTACCACGCGGTAAGAAACATCATAATCATTGCATCGTGTAAATGGGGCTTTAGACTTACATCGATCCACTGTAGTCGCGGGCCTACAGATGGAGAGCAACGGGCAACTCGCCGTCCGATAAGGACCAGGCCCGGGTCGATGGCGCGCCTCAAAGAGATGTCAGCAAAACTGACGGGGTCCGCTAGGACCAATGCCTGCCGAGGTTGCGGGTAGTCCCAAGGGGAAACCGTGGCCCCTGGCAAGGCAAGGGAAGGAACACGGGTGGGTTTTGGTCAGTAAGAGTCTGACACGCCCTTCCGCTCCACCCAGAGCGGGAGAAGTCATTGGATGATATCCCACCAAACAAAAAAAAATTTACTTACATCGACCGTACAATCTATGACTCTCTTAAAGTCCACTTGCAAATCGAAGTAGTCGTGTGTACGATTGATCTTCTTGCGACTAATATTCGTAAATGTCTCGTACTGCTCCGGGTTATCACAGGACCTTATGTTCTGAACCAACCATTGTCCTGTACCCTGAAACATTTATTCTCGTATTTTAGCAAATAAATCTACATCTTCGCTAACAATCGGCCAAGAGCGTATCGGACCAATGAAGGGTAGTTAGGATGAATTCATCCCAAGAACAAAACTTTTTACAAAAAAAAAAAACAACCGACTTCCAAAAAAACACTACAAAGTGAAAAATAACTTAAATTTTGGAAGTCGGTATCTTTGGTTTTGAATTTTCGTTTTTTGCCACCGACTTTCGAAATTAAAGTTAATTTTCACTTTGTAGTGTTTTTTTGGAAGTCGGTTGTTTTATTTTGTTGTAAAAAGTTTTTATTTTTAACTTTTTAGTTGTGGTACGAGTACCTACCCCACACAAATTCGAATACCACTACCTACCTGATATGCAAATAACAGTGACAGGAAGTTATCACTATATCATCGATATAAACTAAGTGGGGAAAATACGTATTCTTGAAGCTAACTCAAAACCTATCAAAGCAAAGTTAATAAAATTTATATGGGACCAACTTGGGAGCATACCCTTTCAAACAAAAAAATCCTCAAACAAGCCATTTCACGGTAAAGTTAGCAAGTTATAATCATTAGAATCATTAATACATCTCTCTAAGTTAGATTTGTTCCATTATGGCACAAGTCTCATTTAGAGAGATATACAGGGTGACTTGAATACGCCTAATTACAAGTCACCCTGGAAGGAATCTTCCAGGACGTGAAAGTGTGGCCCATTTGCAACAATTAAGCACCCCATAAAGCTCAGGCGAAAATACATGGGATTCGAGAAAATAAAACATATTAAGAATTTTTGAAAATTTCCCAGAATTCGTCACTAAATATCATTTTTCTCCAATCTCTCAAATTGAATGGCCTACATTACTATTTCATTGGATACCTAATATTTCAACAAACATTTCAATGTAACCAAATTTTCGAAAACATCAAACACTTAAAAGTTAGATGAAGACTTTTAATAACCATTTTCAAAAATTATCTAGGTACATGAACTTTGACACCAGTTATCTCTAAATTTTACTGAGGCATTAAGCGTACAAATGACGGGGAAGACATCTTCATTTAATCAGCTATCTAACAAGGTACAAAAGTTAAAAAAATATTTTGAGATGCCGATGAAACAGTCGATAATGCTGCTAAAGGTAAAATTTGCAAATTGTTGAATGAAGTAGGATGGCATAAACCAGTTATTTAATTCGATTATCATACAATATTTAAATATTTCAACAACTTGCAAATTCCACCTTTGCCAGCATTATCGACTGTTTCATCGGCACCTCTAAATATTTTTTTTACTTTTGTACCTCGTTAGTTACCTGATTAAATGAAGATGTCTTCCCCGTCATTTGTACAGAGAAAAATGATATTTAGTGACGAATTCTGGGAAATTTACAATTTCAAATTTGTATTTTCTCGAATCCCATGTATTTTCGCCTAGGCTTTATGGGGTGCTTAATTGTTGCAAATGTGCCACACTTTCACGTTCTGGAAGGAATACGTCTAATTACAAGTCACCCTGTATAATTATGATTCTGATGATTATATTTTGGTCGGTTCGATCTTGAATTATCTTTTGATCAAGTAACAACCCGACACTGAACTGCAAAACGCGAACAAAAAACGCAGAAAATTTGAATTTCGCGGGCTACCATTGCAGATCCACTTCAAATAAATAGGGTACTTCAAAACTTACAAGAAAGAGACCACGCCAACTAATCACAAACGGAATGAAGAGGCAGGCCACCACAAACCAAAAAAAATTAACATTCATCATTATAACTTCAAAAAATACAACAAACGATGGTTCTGCACGGCTTTAAATACTTTCATACACATGTCGAATAAATATTTTGATCGTATCTCTAAGAAAATTATTAGTATTAATTTATCAACATTTACAATTTGATTATATGTTTTGATGTTTTCATTGTTCTCTCTTGCACGCTATGGAAAAGTTATGTATATACTCGTAGTATACCTAGATAAAAATGTACACTTTATTGTTTTAGTTGTGCCGGAACTGTGTAGGTTCATCGTTGTTTAGAGTGTTTAGGACCATGGCTGTTGAGACACCGTACAAACCAATGTTTATTAAATGTCAGATTCTATAGGTTTCATACACCCAGTTGCACAAACACAAACATTAATACTCCGATAGGTAATGGATCATTAATGCTAATGATTTCATTAATTTAATGATGTTGTACAAAACAATTTTGACAAATGTTGTTGTTCCATTACATGAAGTCGTCTTTAATATCCTCTGGACGGTCGACCCTATATTGCTAGTAGTATTGAGTGAAAATGAACATGAGTGAAGGCGTCTTTAAATTTATAAAAAAAAAATCTAGGACTACACCGAAAGTTCAGTACCCTGTGAACCGTGAAATGTTTTTAAATTTTCATCGATGCCTATTATTCGTCAGACAATTTTAACTAACACTGCGGTGTACAATATTGCAGTTTTAGGTCAGCACCATCTCTTGACCGATAGTGAAACTAATATCGGTTCGATTTTGTTGATTTCTGAAAAAGTATGCTATTTAGAGACATCGTTTTATTTTTCCTGTAATTTTTAAGCTTTGTCCAGACCAGCGCGACACCGGTTATTGTTATACCGTGAAGTTTTCTTAGAAATTGTATTGTTCGTGTCGCGCTGGTCTGCAAAAGCCTTTACACAAACTTCTATCACATAGACGATTTTTCTCTATGGAAATTTCGGAGATATAGGGAGGGAAGATTTGTATTTAATGACAAATTAAAAGTTAAAGTTCGTTTCTGTGAGTAGAGAAAGTGGTGGGGCGACCACTAACTAACTAACCCATGAATCTACGTAAGTCGTAACGTTATTGACCGAGTGAGCGAAGCGTACCTGCTTTAAGTCTGGCAAAATTTGCTGTAGTGTATCAGTTTGTTGGTGAGTACCAACAAACTGATACACTACAGCAAATTTTGTAAAATACGACCTCTAGAGGAGTCTCTAGAGGTCGTATTTTACAACCGACCTGGACGAAACTTGGCACACAGGTTTAACAAATTCATAGATTTTAGGGTTCCGTACTTCAAAAGGACGCGGAACCCTTATAGGATCACTCGTGTGTGTGGCTGGCTGTCTGCCTGTCTGTCCGTCTGTACAGCTTTTTTAAAATTATTATTGATAGGGTCGCGTTTGATCACTATCTTACCCGGTGGAAAGCGATGATGAGATCGCCGATGGAGCACACTTGCTTAGAATAACCAGTCAGGTTATAACTGTCGGGAAACATAGACTCCGGCAGGCAATTACTCTCCTTAGGGGTATGAGCACAATTTTATTAATGTATTCCCTAAACGGATGTGCACATGGGTGGGATGAAAAAGTTCCACATTCAGACTAGACGACAAATCATAGATATGGGGCGTTAAATACATTCATACAATAACATGCCAAATGAACATTATGATCGTACCTCTGAGTAAATTATTAACATTTGTGCACATTTAACAGTTGATTATATTTCATATTTTATTATTGTTCAGTCTGTAGGCAAGTGAAATAATTTAGGCAGTGTATAGAGGACCGTTAGGGGCACTCTGTCTCCGCAGTTTATTAAGTGCCGTTTACGTCACTCTATCTCAGCAGTGTATTAAGTGCCGTCAGTTTGCGACATACTAGTGACGTGAACTGAATGTTTTTAAAAATAAGGTTATAAAAATGAGGTATTAATTTAAAAAACGTAAAATATAGTACAGTACGACAGGGAACCACCACAAAACACATGTTTAAAACCACACCATGCATGCAACTTACATGCAGCATGCAGCATGCAAGCAAGCATGCAACATGTAGGATGTAAGCAAAGCATGCAACATATTATAGCATGTAAGCAAGCATGCAGCATGCAAGCGAGGATGCAAGATGCAGCAGGCATGATTTCTGTCACGGCTCCGGCGCTGCGGGGTTCCGGCGGTCCCACGCGAGCTTATCGTCGCAGATGGTTTAAAGCTCACCGCCGCAGCTTCGTCGAAGCCGGCCAGCCTCAGCCGCGGCGGCGAGCGTTACAACCACCTGCTTCTCAACTCGCGGGCCGCCTCGCCCCTCCACGCCTACGCGATTCTAAATTACACTCTAAGGGTAGGGCAAACAAGACTGCGTGGAGTCGGAATTACAGCGATTCGTTTCTGTTACTAAAACCTAATTTTTTGCAAATGTTTAAGGACTAACAATTTGATTATTAATGAACATTCGGACTAATACACATTATATAAAACAATACTTAGGACATATGACTTTATTTCATTCAAAATTAGGACATTCAATTATTATAGTACTCGATATTATGACAGAATAGTTTTAGAGGTAAAGATAAATAAGTACAATAACAAAATTTCGAATTTTTTAACATTATGGTTACTGAAGTTTATAGCATACGTGGACAAACCTCAACAATCAAACAAAATGACAGTGACAATGACATTGACAATACAATGCTTAAGGCACTCTAGCCGGGCCTAGGCAGCGCTACTAGTATGCCGCATTAAAGGCACTTTATCCGCGGCGGATAGAGTGCCCCTAACGGTCCTCTATACACTTCGAATAATTTATAGCAATCATTTGCCGAGCACCACATGTTTTGTGATGACTTCGAGTCTGTAGATTTGGTTGCTTGGAGGTTTTCGTACCACCACTTTTCAGACAGTGAACTAACACAAAGCAATGCCAAGTTCGTGCCAGTTCTCTGATGGGTTCACGGACCATTCTTTATATCTTCAGGCGACAGTCGCTACATGTAAATGTAGCTGGATTAGGCTGTCAGTACCAGTTCACTTTATGAGTCTGAGTACAGGACCAGAACTCTAAACCTTTCCTTCTGCAGCGTGCAGCAGGAAAATTGTATCCCTCAGAATCTGTTCACTGCATTGTAGGACTTCTTCAAGGTACAGAACTGAAAAGTGCTTGGCATCGGCAAAAACACACGTAAAGGGATTATGTATGCCTGGACAACCGGTCCGCTTGTATAGGTCCAGTTTCAAGGAGAGGTCAATCGTCGAATCCGACTCGGCTGGGTAGCAATCGGAAAGCTAGGCAATATTACATATCTTCTTGTCCCAAATATGTACCGCAGTGTCAGATGAATCTCTTTCTCTTACATTAATTATTTTACAACTGGTATAGGTAGAATATCTTCATAATGGCTATTTGTGTCTGTTCAAGGGGTGAAAAAAAATTAAACAATTTTATATAGATTTTTATTGCTCTAGTCTAGAAACATCTAAAAGAAAGGCTTGATGGCTAAAATCCACACAATTTTGATAGCACAAGAAAAGAAAGAACACAAGATTACACAAGTTAAGTTAAGGTTAAGTAAGTAAGGTTTTTAAGATTACACAAGGATACAAGCTAGGACAAAAATTTCAATGAACCTGTGAGATTTTCTAAATCTGACAAAATTTATCAGAAGACTAGGTAATTCCTGTAATAAAAAAATTTTACAAAATTCAGTATAATAAACTGTACCCGACTACGGAAAAATTAAAGTGATAAAAAAAAACGACAGCTTTACCTTGACCATTTTTGTATACAATATGCGCTATGTCTTGATTTCTGTCTGAATTATTTTCTTGTTTCATACGTTTTAGATTACTTTTATTTTTTCGTAATAGTCGGGTAACAGTTTTTTAAACTTCATTTATTTATGTTCGATGAACCTGAACTGAGGGCAATGCTTGGAGTTTCCCAACGTGATCGAATCAGAAATGAAGAGATCCGCAGGAGAACCAAGGTAAGGCCCGAAGAATTGCCTAACTTACGTGGCAATGGGCTGGGCACATTGCTCACAACACAGATGGCCGATGGGACCGAAAGCTTCTGGAGCGGCGAAACCATACCAGAAGACGTAGCGTTGGAAGGCCTCCCACAAGATGGACCGATGACTTAAAGACCGCAGGAATCCGCCGGATGCGGGAGGCACAGAATCGGTCGAAGTGGCGGTAGTTGGGGGAGGCCTATGTCCAGCAGTGGACGTCTTTCAGCTGAAATGATGATGAACTTGAACGCGTGGCGTTGCCGACAGTGGGCGTTTTCTAGGTTTCCGAACAAAAAGTGACATATGCACGCGACATCCGCGTATTCGTGCGGCGATCACTTTTAAATAGGGCGCGGGGTTATAGTAGCCTCCTGAAGAAAAAAACCGGCCAAGTGCATGTCGGACCATGCACAATGAGGGTTCCATAGTTATCCCAAGAAAAAACTTAACATTACATACAATGGAACATATACGTTCCAACTGCAAATGTATGTTTGTACGCATAATATTGAGATATTTACCATGTTTTTTTAAGACCATAGACTTCTTATAAGTTTTCCTGTAACTGTAGTTTCGGAGATGGTCTATTTTCATCTATTTTTCAAAATATCTTTGAATGTATTTATTTTTAAATACAAAAAAACATTTGAGTTCCTCGCAACAACCCCTATCATCTGATAGGTATGTCACACGGTAAAGTTTAGAAAACATATTTTTTTTAATTTTCCTTGTTTTGCCCACCAAAAGTGTGATTCATTTTCAAATTTCATTTACGTTACACATTTATATTTTGGACACAGAAATACATAATTATGTGTACCAAATTCCAACTTAATTGATCCATTAGATTCGTAGCAAATTGGCTGTGACAGACGGACAAACAGACAGACAAACGAATGATCCTATAATAGTGCGAGAGCCGATTGCAAAAACACCTACCTTATAAGATACCCCAATAGGCTACTTGTAGATCGTTAACCAACACTTAAACACGTAAAAAAAATGAGGTCTGCCAGAGCCGATCCTGCCGGGACATAGAAATAATCGAAATTTTTTGACGTAATTTTTTAGTGTAAATTACCTCATAAGATACCCGAATTAAAGTGCTGGCAACAGTTAACCACTGGTTAATAATGTAAAAAAAAGTTGGTCTGCCATTCCGCACCCTGCCGGAAGTACTTGGCAGACCCCTAAAATATATCCCTTCCGACACCCTAAACCTACCTCATCGACTACCTGGATGGATCCTACGCCAAATAATAACCAAGATGCCCCTGATAATGAATCAAAAGGTCTGCCAGGCCTAAGCTTGCCGGAACTTTGTGTTCAAAGCATTTGAAGATGGTAGAGAGCATAATTTCACCTGAAGTCAAAGTCACATTTGTGTCTAAATTTACACAAATTTATAAATATTAACTGCTTTTTTACCCGACTACGGCAAAGCCAAAAGGAAGGGTTGTGATTTTAGCAGTTTATGTATGTATACAGGGTGGCAGGGACATCGACGCGAAGCCGGTTACCATGGATTCAGTACATGATTTTGAACCCCCCTGCGTTGAAAATTTTCGTCGGTTATTAAAAAAAAAATCAGCTGTTCCATACATTTTGACCGCGTAGGTATTGCACTTTTCTATGAAACAGCTGATTTTTTTTTTAATAACCGACGAAAAATTTCTACTCAGGGGGGTTCAAAATCATGTACTGAGTCCATGGTAACCGGCTTCGCGTCGATGTCCCTGCCACCCCGTATAAGTATGTATGTTTGTTTGTTTTTACGTGTCTTCCACCGTAGCGCCTAAATTACTGTACCGATTTTGATGAATGAGGTAACAGTAGATTCGTAATAATGGTCCGGGTGACATAGGCTTTATAAATTCTCCCTAAATTTAATATGGTGGACTTAACACATAAATTTATAACCTCGAAAAAAATTAAATAGAGATAATCATGACATGTTTGGTATCAAAAGAAAGGTCTTAACGAGCACATTACAAATATGTATATACAGGGTGGATTTTGTGAAACCCGCCTCGATTGAAAGTACTCTAAATACTGACGATAGCAAATTTTACTCAAAGGAACAAGCCTTTATTTAAAAAAAGAAACAATTCTGCGTTCAAGGATTTTCGAAAATTCACTTCCCAGTATCGAGAATCGAACCAGCTAAAATCCGAAAAAATAACACCCTGTATTTTTATGGGATCAATCGATAGAGTCAATCATAAGCATCAAATCTCTCTAACAAACATGATAAATTAAATTAAAGGAAAACCATAAAATCTTCTTACCACGATCTCATTTACCTTTCATATCGTATCCGTGTTCCCAAGCATAAGTCCGAGTTTTTATATCTCTGCAACTTGGGCATAGACCTGGAGGCTTTGAAGCGTGATGCTGGCGATCTCGACTGGACCCTCTGGTTGAGAACGATGACATCGACGATAAGGTGAATTGTTTAAATGCAACTGTTCTCGACTTATTTAATCAGCATGCTCCTATTCGACGTATCAAAGTTCGACATAACCCTGCACCATGGATAACGCAACAAATTAAAGAGCTTATGGCTCGCAGGGATAAAGCTAAGAGCAGATATAAGCGCAGACCCTCAGAGCTGAATCTCTCTTATCACAAATCCTTACGTAATCGCTGCAGTCGTCTGTTTCAAGATGCTAAGAGACGCTATTTCTACGATCAACTCAATAACCGCAGTTCTTCCGATGTATGGAAATTTCTCAAATCTGTAGGCATAGGCAAGTCACCTACCAACCAGTGTAAGGATGTGAACCTCAATGATCTCAATAAGCATTTCTCTCTACTTCCTTTTTCTCTTGAACCGTCTGTCAAAGCTGCGACACTAGAGATTCTAGCTAGTTACCCGTTACCACAATGTTTTCACTTTCTCACTTTTTCATATCACATTTTTCATCAAATTTTTCACAAATTCTCACTTTAAGCTTAGCGATGTTACTGAGAATGACGTTAACAAATCTATACTTGCTATTACTTCTTCAGCAGTCGGTAATGATAAGTTGTGTTCAAGAATGATAACTCTTATTATTATACTTCCCTCGTTACTTCCTGTTCTCACTCACATCTTCAACCACTCCTTTTCCTGTTGCTCATTTCCTTCAGTTTGGAAGCAGGCTCACCTAATACCTTTAACTAAAACTAACAATCCTACTTTATTTACCCACTTTAGACCTATTTCTATTCTCCCATTTCTTTCTAAAGTTTTTGAGCACATAGTTCATAGACAATTATCTTTTTCTTCGCGTCGAACTCGATAATTTCCCCTTATCAATCCGGTTTTCGCTCGGGTCACAGTACTGTTACCGCGCTTTTGAAAGTAACTGACGACATCCGCTGGGCAATGGAGAATAAGTCACTGTTCTTGTTTTGCTTGACTTTAGTAGCGCCTTCAACTCAGTGGATTTCGAAATTTTACTAGGTGTCCTCAAATCTATCAATTTCTCTTCTTCCGCTTTAGCTTGGTTCAGTTCTTATCTTCGGGGCGCTCTCAGTGTGTTCGCCTGGAGGAGTCTTTCTCTGACTGGTGTAGCCTCACTAAGGGTGTTCCTCAGAGTAGCGTTCACTCTCCTCTTCTTTTTTAAATTTTCATCAATATTGTTACCAGAGTAATTTCCTCTAGTATACGCCTCCGCCCATTCCCTAATATCTCTACGCAGATGACTTGCAGCTCTACCGACATTTTACTGTAGCTGATGTGGGTTCTACAATTGCTGCTATGAATCATGACCTGGCTTGCATCAGCGCTTGGGCCAGGTCATTTGGTTTGCAAACAAATCCATCTAATCCCAGGCCATGATCATAGGCAGTAGATTCGTTCGCAATGCGGCTGATGTAGCAACATTGATGCCTTTATATCTCGATGGTGTTCGCATTCACTATACCGAAATTGCTGCTATGAATCATGACCTGGCTTGCATCAGCGCTTGGGCCAGGTCATTTGGTTTGCAAACAAATCCATCTAAATCCCAGGCCATGATCATAGGCAGTAGATTCGTTCGCAATGCGGCTGATGTAGCAACATTGATGCCTTTATATCTCGATGGTGTTCGCATTCACTATACCGAAACCGCCAAAGATCTGGGCGTCATTTTTGACTCCAATCTTTCGTGGCGTGCTCAGGTCAATGAGGTCAGTCGAAAGGTACATTTCTCCTTTCATTCATTGAAAAGTCTTCAAAGTCTCCTACCCCTTAAGACTAAAATTTCTTTGGCTCAAACACTTATTTAGCCGATAATAGATTATGCCGACGCCTGCTACCTGGATGCTACTGAGGAGCTATTAAAACAAGCTTGAGCGCTTGCAAAACTTGTGCATTCGCTTTGTTTTCGGTCTTCGAAAGTATGACCATGTTTCTCACCTTCGCAAGGAACTCAAGTGGCTCCCAATCCACCTTCGCAGGGACACTCGGATTTTATGTCTCCTCTTCAACATCTTACACAACCCGTCTTATCCTTCTTACCTGCGTGAGCGTTTTTCTTACGCTCACCCTAGTGACGCACCGTGTAGATCACACCTTAGAACCCTCCTTAAATCTCACCCTCATAAAACAAGCTACTGTTCATATTCCATGTACATGCAGTAAGATTGTGGAACTCACTCACGGCTCGAACTCGTTGGTGGGCGTAACTAATATGCATGCTAATTTGGCAAATAATTTAGTATTTATTTATCTATTTAAACGTTACGACAACGTAAATAAGAGTGATATAATAAATTTGTCAGTAATAAACCTATTTTAAATTCAAATAGTAAAGGAATTCGTTTGCAGTAAACTTTAAATAGCGAGTTGTGATGAATATTGAAAATCGTAGTGTGAACCTCAGTTCTTAACTCGTTTACAGGATATATATCGCATAGGATTTTTGGTAAATTTGATTCTAGACATAATATTCCCTTAAAAAAATCTAAAGACAATTGTTAGTTAGGTACTTTCTGATGTAATCTGGTGGACCTTTGAGTAAAAGTGCTTTATCTTGTCTAGTGCTTTATATTTATAAGTTTAGATTTTATGGTTTTTTTTTCCTTTAATTTAATTTATCATGTTTGTTAGAGAGATTCGATGCTTATGATTGACTCTATCGATTGATCCCATAAAAATACAGGGTGTTATTTTTTCGGATTTTAGCTGGTTCGATTCTCGATACTGGGAAGTGAATTTTCGAAAATCCTTGAACGCAGAATTGTTTATTTTTTTAAATAAAGGCCTGTTCCTTTGAGTAAAATTTGCTATCGTCAGTATTTAGAGTACTTTCAATCAAGGTGGGTTTCACAAAATCCATTTGATACCAAACATGTCATGATTATCTCAATTTAATTTTTTCGAGGTTATAAATTTATGTGTTAAGTCCACCATATTAAATTTAGGGAGAATTTATATAGCCTATGTCACCCGGACCATTATTACGAATCTATTGATACCTCATTCATCAAAATCGGTACAGTAATTTAGGCGCTACGGTGGAAGACACGTAAAAACAAACATATATGCATACATATATACATACATAAACTGCTAAAATCACAACCCTTCCTTTTGGCTTTGCCGTAGTCGGGTAAAAAAGCAGTTAATATTTATAAATTTGTATAAATTTAGACACAAATATGAATTTGAATTCAGGTGAAATTATGCTCTCTACCATCTTCAAATGCTTTGAACACAAAGTTCCGGCAAGCTTAGGCCTGGCAGACCTTTTGATCCATTATCAGGGGCATCTTGGTTATTATTTGGCGTAGGATCCATCCAGGTAGTCGATGAGGTAGGTTTAGGGTGTCGGAAGGGGTATATTTTAGGGGTCTGCCAAGTACTTCCGGCAGGGTGCGGAATGGCAGACCAACTTTTTTTTACATAGTTAACCAGTGGTTAACTGTTGCCAGCACTTTAATTCGGGTATCTTATGAGGTAATTTCCACTAAAAAATTACGTCAAAAAATATCGATTATTTCTATGACCCGGCAGGATCGGCTCTGGCAGACCTCATTTTTTTTACGTGTTTAAGTGTTGGTTAACGATCTACAAGTAGCCTATTGGGGTATCTTATAAGGTAGGTGTTTTTGCAATCGGCTCTCGCACTATAAGGGTTCAGTTTTTTTTCCATTTGAGGTACGGAACCCTAAAAACGACTATTCTGTAACTGTACTTTTAGGCTGCCTGTCCACTGGAGAGGAGAGGAGAGGAGCGGAGATGTGCCTGTATTAACCAATAGAATCTAAACTCCGCTCCAGAGGTGCGATTCTATTGGTTAATATTGCCACATCTCCGCTCCTCTCCTCTCCTCTCCGCTCCAGTGGACAGGCAGCCTTACGCTGGCAATTGCCAAAAGTGCCAACTCCGCTTCCAATCCGCTGCCCGCTCTCTCTATGACCATATCCCAAAGACTCACAAAGATACTGGCAGATCGCTTCGTTGTTACTTTCCTGATTAAGACACGGGAAGGAGTCTTTCGAATTAAGTTCCCTCGATATTAAAAATTATTCAAGTGTAGTTAAAATGAAGGTTGTCTGTCATTGCGATTGTCTTTTACGTTTTTATTTTTTCTTTGGGATTAAGATTTTGTAACGGTGTGATAATTTAAATCGTCATAAAAAGAACACAAACTAAGAATAAACAAGTTGAGGGAAAATATGCGTCACATCCACGCAAAACGGCCATCGCTCAGCATAATGCTGCGACCCTATGTGAGACAGAGCCCCAGCGCTGGTTTTAAGCGACAGCCGGCGTTGACGTTATGACGTCGACCGGTGCAGCATACAATGAGATACAATTATGAAATAAAAATAAAATAAATATACAATAACTAATTCTATAATAAGTATGTGTGAATAAAATATAATATGACACAAGAGGCGGAGTTGGCAAGAGGATGAGGAGGAGGGAGGATGTACATACAAGAGGTTTTCAAAAATATATTATGAGGCTATAGTCAGAATATTTATTTCTTTGAATTTTTCTCGAACGGAATCTCCTGGACCTACGTTGTAAATGGCGATCAGTAACATCACTAAGCCTCGTCGCTCTGATCCTCGTTTCGTTTATCGAAGTTAACAGTTATTTTCATGCAACCGATTTTCTTTTGTTTGGTCGCAAACTGGACGACAGCTTCAAACGTTCCGTAGACACCAGTTTTTGGGAGCTGCTTGTAGTCCATCACGAAATTCACGACGTTTTTTGGACCCTGTAATATTAAAAAAAACCGGTCAAGAGTGAGTCGGAATCGCGCACCGAGGATGCCGTACCTTGTGAACCGTGAAATATTTTAAATTTTCAGCGGTGAGGCTTATATTCGTTCGAGAATTTTGACACTGCGGTGTATTTAGTATTTAGTTAGAATTAGCAGGGGCTTGCGGTTTCACTCGCATCATGGGAAACTGCTACATCAAGCGGATAAAAAGTACATGTAATCATGTATGATAATAAGTAATTAACCCTTAATTTGGCAAGACAAAAAAAGGTGTAATACAAAGATGCCGTTAATATATTGCATTCATATGCATTCAAAACGGGATCCCCCCGTTTTGCCTAAAGGATTTTGACAAATTTTCATTATCCAAACAAATTTTAGCAACCTTTTTTTATACCAATGCAATATTTGGAATGATTTTAGTACGCACATTTTCATTTGGTTAAATTTTTACTTGGCAGTATATTACCAAGGATAATGTCATTAAGGCATTTGGTCTTTAATCAAATGATTTATTACAGCAAACTATCTTTAGACAATAAACATTTAGTCAATTGATTTGTTATGACAAAAAATATAAAGACAAAATTAATTATTTTTTTGTAATCTTAATATATATAAATCTCGTGTCACAATGTTTGTCCTCAATGGACTCCTAAACCACTTAACCGATTATAATAAAATTCGCACACCATGTGCAGTTCGATCCAACTTGAGAGATAGGATAGTTTAAATCTCAATTTATAGCCGCAATTTTAATTTATTGCTAATTAGGGCTACCCATGCGAAGCTGGGACCGGCAGCTAGTTATATAATAAAAAAAAGCGCTTTTATTTTAATATAATCATTTATATGCAATGTTATTTGCGTACTTCTTTGTAAGTTTATGTAAGGCTAAAAGCGTCTTGGTAATTTTTGTCTCCGACTAACTGTTTCTCGTAAAACAAATACACAGAAACGAATCGCTGCAAAACCGACTCCACGTAGTCTTGTCTGCCCCACCCCTAGAGTGTAATTTAAACCCGCGTAGGCGCGGAGGGTCGAGGCGGCCCGCGAGCTGAGGAGCAGCTGGTTTGAAGGCCCGCCGCCGCGGCTGAGGCTGGCCGGCGAAGCCGGTCAGCAAGCCGAAGCTGCGGTGGTGAGCGTTAAAACCATCTGCGATGATAAGCTCGCGTGGAGCCGCCCAAACCCCGCAGCGCCGGAGCCGTGACAGAAACAATGCTTGCTGCATGTTGCATGTCTGCTTGCATGTTGCATGCCTGCTTGCATGTTTATTTGCATGCTGCTTGCCTGCTGCATGCTTGCTTGCACGCTACATGCCTGCTTGCATGCTGCATGCCTGCTTGCACGCGGCATGCCTGCTTGCATGCTGCATGCCTGCTTGCATGCTGCATGCTTGAAGCAAGCAAATCATGATATTGACCTGTTACTGCTCCTGAGAATCGCGGATCTTGACTTTCACAATTTTGACCTTGACATCTAGGTCAATAACATCAAGGTCAAGGACAATGCCCTTAAGGTGTCCCATGGTGTTTCCCCACCCTACTACACCCACATCGTATCGATTTTTTTTTCGTAAATTGAAAACCAGCGAAATTAAGTATTTGGCTTATTTTATTTTGCGTAAAATATGTTATACCAACTGAAATATTTGACTAAATTAAAATTGGTAAAAGTACTAGTTGGTAAGCAAGTTATTGTTTAAACGTTCACTTGCCAAACATTAGGTTTGCGTGACAATTATTTGTGAAGAGTTTATTTGCTAAGTAATAATTTGGCAAATGAAATTATGCAGAAAATTGTTTGGGAGGTGATAATTTGTCAATTTCTTTTAGATGAAACAAGGGAGACCCATGATGGGATCCCCCCGTTTTGCCTAAAGGATTTTGACAAATTTTCATTATCCAAACAAATTTTAGCAACCTTTTTTTATACCAATGCAATATTTGGAATGATTTTAGTACGCACATTTTCATTTGGTCAAATTTTTACTTGGCAAAATATTACCAAGGATAATGTTATTAAGGCATTTGGTCTTTAATCAAATGATTTATTACAGCAAACTATCTTTAGACAATAAACATTTAGTCAATTTATTTGTTATGACAAAAAATATAAAGACAAAATTAAGATTTTTTGGTAATTATATAATAAAAAAATGCGCTTTTATTTTAATATAATCATTTATATGCGATGTTATTTGCGTTCTTCTTTGTAAGTGTAAGTGCTTGTTTACGGACACGCGGGGCGTTAGGCGGGGCGTGCGGCGGAGCGGCCCGCACAAAATTCAAACATATGGCGTTGTATGAGAGTGTTTACGGAGAAGCGTTTTTATAGGCGTTTGCTTGAAATCCAGGCGGTGCCCGCGGCGTTGCACGCCGCGTCGCACGCAGCGTTGCCCGCGGCGGGGCACGCGGCGGGCAACGCTGCGTTCAACGCCACGTGCAACGCCGCGGGCAACGCCGCGGGGCACGCGGCGGGGCCCGCGGCGTCGTATGTACGCTCAATACCTACGAACTACGAACATCGGCGATATCCACATATAACATCAAATAAGTAAATCTATGTTGCGTTGGAGCTCTAAACAATTAAAGCTTCTAAGTGAACGAACGAACGAAAAATATGGCCATTTATGTGAAATACACACATCAAAAGTGTCTAGGGATCAAGCATTTTTATGCGGATTTCTTGAGATTGAGATGTGGCTTTGTAATAAATTTATGATTTTATAAATTTATATGGATCCTTTTTGGTGCATTTCATAATTTGAATCAGGAACTGTGAATCAAATTCGAGTAAAAGATGAAAATCAGCTGTCAATATTTTCCCTATAAAAACATACAACGCATTGAAGACATTATTAGTGCTACTGTTTCCCTACTACTGATTAAAACCAACGTTATTATGGAGCAGCGACGTCATTTAAGCAGGGAAGAAATGCTCAGAGCCGTGGGAATGATAGAAGCTGGTTCCCGGCAACGTACTGTGGCTTTAGCTCTGAATACAAGTCAGAGTGTTATCAGTCGACTTTGGACACGTTACCGAAGCACTGGTACCGTGGCTGAGCGCCATGGAGGACGGTATCGCTGCACCACACGGAGACAAGACCGATACATTCAAATCTTAGCTCGAAGAGCTCCAACAATAACCGCCATGATGTTAGCCGTGAGGCTTCATCACTCTTCAGGGAACTTAATTAGCGACCAAACAGTCAGAAACCGCTTGCATGAAGTGAACCTTCATTCCCGAAGACCGCTACGGGTACCACCTATAGCAATGCACAATCGTAGGATTCGATATCAATGGGCTCTTGAACACAGAAATTGGGCAGAAGAACAATGGCGTTTCGTGTGCTTTTCTGATGAGTCTCGTTTTGGTATGAGACCGGATACAAGACGTATACGACACTGGAGAACCCCTGGACGCCAACAGCGATTAAAATCCTGCCAGGAAGTCCATCCTTATAGTGGTGGAACCATCATGGTATGGGCGGGTATTTGGATCGGCGGAAGAACTGAGTTGATTTGGATCAGAGGCAACCTCAACGCTCAAATTTATGCTGAGACGATTGTATCAGACGTCATCGTTCCTCTACAAGTGCAAATCGGTCCCTTATTTCAGTTAATGCATGATAATGCACGACCGCACACCGCAAGAGTTGTAAGACAGACTCTCGCCGCAGCTAACATCAATGTCCTGCCCTGGCCTGCTCAGTCGCCAGACTTGAACCCGATTGAGCATGCATGGGATATGCTACAGAGAAGAGCTCTGCCGAATATGGAGGGTATCCAGTCGCAAGAAGACCTTTTTTTGTTGTTGCAACGAACATGGGCGGCCATTCCACAGCGTGATTTGGATGAACTCATTTTGAGTATGCCAAACCGATGTTCTTGTGTTGTTAGTGTTCGCGGTAGAAACACGGATTATTAATTGTTTAAGTTACCCAATAAAATTTTAAAGAAAACTGTTATTTCAGTCTTTTTTTCGAACTTTAATGTTAGTGGTTCAAATGTCAAAAATCCCTTTATTAGGAAAATGGCAAATTTCTTTATTAATGCAAAGGTGACTTGGTTTATCGTTACTGTGACAAACGAAAACACTTTATTTGATGAATCCTTAAAGAAAATTTTAATTAATATCAATCAGGAGAAAAGTTATTGCAAAAATATATGTTGATCCCTAGACACTTTTGATGTGTGTATTTTGATACTCGCACATGAATCAAAAACCTACCGGGTACCTACTTTCCGTTGACCTAGAATCATGTTTGGCAGGAAGCAATATCTTACATTACTAGTAAAGGAAAAAGTCCGAATTTTTTAATTATTCGTTTTATCACAAAAAAAAAATTGTGATTACAAACTTACATTTGCAGTTGGAGAATTGACCGTGACGTATATCGATGTAGGAGAGAACATGTTTGTCAACTACTAAATTAAGTTTGTTCTTGGGATAAATTTTATTCATCCCAACCACGGAAACCTTCATTGTGCGTGGTCCGACACGCACTTGGCCGGTTTTTTTAATGCCTCGTTGGTCTAGTGGTCGCAAGCACTACTGCTGTGCATAAGTTCCGGGTTCGATGTACCCGGGTCGGGCAAAATATTATTGGTATTTTCCATCTGGTATTTCTCAGTAGTAGCCCGGAGTCTGGATTTGTGCCCGGTTGATGGAATTAGGCTCGCCCCCTATTACACGGGACTTAAACATAACTGGCGAAATGTGGGTGTAGGTACTATAGGAACACCTCTGCCTAACTTTTCGGAGAATATAGGCGTGATGTTATGCATCCTATGTATTTCTTTATTTATTATTAAATATTTCGGTCGCGCTTGAATATCAGATCCCGCCTTCCGCTCCCGATGCACGCCGCGTGCACCGCCGCGTTCACCGCCGCGTGCAACGCCGCGGGCACCGCTACATTTCACGCCACGCCGCACGCCCCGCCGCACGCCCCGCGCTTCCATAAACAACATCGTACATCGCCATATGTTTGTGTTTGCGCGTGTGATGACGTGGGCCGCTGCACGCCCCGCCTCTCTGTAAACAGAAAAAACGTCCGACGCACCGCCGAACGCCACGCTGCACGCCACGCTCAACGCCCCGCGTCTCCGTAAACAAGCACTAAGGCTAAAAGCGTCTTGGTAATTTTTGTCTCCGACCAACTGTTTGTCAAATACACAGAAACGAATCGCTGCAAAACCGACTCCACGTAGTCTTGTCTGCCCCACCCCTAGAGTGTAATTTAAACCCGCGTAGGCGCGGAGGGGCGAGGCGGCCCGCGAGCTGAGGAGCAGGTTCACCACCGCAGCTTCGGCTTGCTGACCGGCTTCGCCGGCCAGCCTCAGCCGCGGCGGCGGCGGCGGGCCTTCAAACCATCTGCGACGATAAGCTCGCGTGGAGCCGCCCAAACCCCGCAGCGCCGGAGCCGTGACAGAAACAATGCTTGCTGCATGTTGCATGCCTGCTTGCATGTTGCATGCCTGCTTGCATGTTTATTTGCATGCTGCTTGCCTGCTGCATGCTTGCTTGCACGCTGCATGCCTGCTTGCATGCTGCATGCCTGCTTGCACGCTGCATGCCTGCTTGCATGCTGCATGCTTGAAGCAAGCAAACCATGAAATTGACCTGTTACTGCTCCTGAGAATCGCGAATCTTGACTTTCAGAATTTTGACCTTGACATCTAGGTCAATGACATCAAGGTCAAGGACAATGCCCTTAAGGTGTCCCATGGTGTTTCCCCACCCTACTACACCCACATCGTATCGTTTTTTTTTCGTAAATTGAAAACTAGCTATGCTATAACTATGGTTTTGCACGGCTTTAAATACTTTCATAAACATGTCGAATAAACATTATGATCGTATCTCTAAGAAAATTATTAGTATTAAAATTAATACTAATAATTTTCTTAGAGATACGATCATAATGTTTTCTAGGTATAAATATTTTTTCGATAGCGTGCAAGAGAGAAGAATGAAAACATCATCAAAACATATAATCAAATTGTAAATGTTGATATTTATCAACATTTAACATTTTCATTTAAAAAAAAAAAGACGTGTGGCACTCGGGGACTGCCGCGGTAAAGCTATTGCATAGCATTTTTTATCAACTTATGCAATTGTAAAATATTAATCCGAATACAAGAAATAGCAATGGTGACATTGACAGGAACTGTTATTCACATTTATAGTTTTTAAAACTTGACACAACGTAATGGGAACATCAAACTAATAAAAAGGTTTTAATTTAACTATTATTAGTCAAGGATCATTCGTCTAAGTTTTGAACTTTGTTGTCAAACAGTTAAACGTAGTTTTCAATACAACACTCTCGTTAGATCATTCGTCTAAGTAAATTTGAACTTTGATGTCAAACAGTTAAACATAATTTTCAATACAACACTCTCGTTAGGCGTTAGGTATTTTCGTTACGGAATTTCTGGATTCGGTCTCCACGGTCAAGGCCCGCGATAGAAGCTATGCAATAGCTTAAAAACTGGAAAAACATTGTTTTTACTTGTGCCGGAACTGTGTAAGTCATCCTTGTTTAGGGGGTTTAGGACCATGGCTGCTGGGACACCTAAACCAATGTAAGTTTATTGAATGTTAGATTCTTTAGGTTTCTTGGTTGTCAATCTATTGATGAGTAGAGAGAATGGTAGGGGGGACCACTAACTAACTAACCCATGAATCTACATTACCGCCTCGCCACGGAACGGGCGGCGCGAACGGCGGTGCGTCTTGCGGGGCGTGACTAGTACATTTCTATACATTTGTTTTAGTCGCAAGTAGTGATGGGTCGGGAGAATATTCTCACCCGGAGATGGATGGGGGTCCTAAAGGGGGTCGAAAATTTCATTATTTTTGCGATAGGACGCACCATTTTCGAGATATAAGCAAAAGAAAAAAAAATACAGTACTGTTTTTGCACTGAAGTCGAAGTGTTGGTGTGAGTGCATGCCAACTAATTTTATTCCACTCGTTTTTAATCGCATTTAAAAATAGTCAGATTTAGTTGGAAACACCAAATTTTAAACGCGATTTCTAATCGCGTTTGTAATAAATAAAAATACTCAAGATTGGTTTTTTACAATAGACATTTTAGCTTAAATTCTTATTTACTTTAGCTTATATTACCTCGAAAATGGTGTGTCATCGCAAAAATAATGAAAATTTCGACCCCCTTTATAAAACCCTTAAACTCCCAAAACTCAACATGTAGGTAATATTTTTTTATATTTTCCATACAAAAAGTGAAAAATTCCATATCAAAACACGTCGACGCTGCCCCCCTGCGCGCCTCCGGCTCTAAAAAAATTCCCAAGGGAGGGCAAACAAGTACCACATGGAGTCGCGATTGTCAAATTCGATTTTAGTTGCGTCAAAATTATTTTTAATTGTTATTTTGTTTTTAATTATTTGCACCATAAACCTTTCTTATAATGTTGTTTTCTTATTCATTTTATTAATGCTGATTATTTTAAACTCATAAAGTTCGATTAATACACAAATCGTACTTTAACATTACTACCATACGAAATTTAAGAGAATTTATGAGAATTTTCTCGGAAATATTCTCGGGAATGTTCTCGCTCAGGAGAATTTACTGAGAATTTAAGTTGTGGTGTAGTTTATTTTAAACTCAAACTTCGTAAAACGTTCAAATGCACTAAAAACTATTACTCTAAAAAAATACCGATTCAATAAAGTCATCCAATTTTTAAATTCTCGTAAATTCCCTACCAAAAGAATGTTCTCGAGAACTTAACAGCAAAGTTCTCGCAAGGAGAATATTCTCGAGAATTGCCCATCACTAGTAGTGATGGGTCGGGAGAATATTCTCACCCGGAGAATATTCTCGGATCGAGAATGTTCTGCAATATTCTGGAATATTCTTTTCGACGGAGAATATACGAGAATTTAAAAATGGAAGTAAAATTGCTAAATTTTATTACAATATATTTTGATTTCAAGGTCTAAAGTAAACATCTTTTGTTGTTATTTTATACTTTACTTGAAAAAACGTTACTGTATTATGTTTCGGACTGGAAATGGTGCCGATTCTCTTCTACATCGAACTAAACTATCACTAAAATTCGTTACTTTTGGCTATGAGAATCTTAAAGCTATGTTTTTGTTTATTCTACAAAAAAAAAAAAACTATAAAAATAATATTGACACAACTAAAATCGAATTTGACAATGGTGCCAATTCTCTTGTACACTGGACTAAACTAACTAAACTATCACGAAAATTCCTTACTTTTGGCTATGAGAATCTTAAAGCTATTTTGACAAAAAAAAAACTTTAAATAAAAAAAAAAAATTGACGCATCTAAAATTGAATTTGACAATCGCGTGACGGCTCCACGTGGTACTTGTTTGCTCTACTCCGTGAATTTTTTTATAGAGCTGGAGGCGCGCAGGGGGGCAGCCTCGACGTGTTTTATATGGAATTTTTCACTTTTTGTATGGAAAATATGAAAAATTATTACCAACATGTCAGGTGATAGGGGTTTAAGGGTTTCCTAAAGGGGGTCGAAAATTTCATTATTTTTGCGATAGGACGCACCATTCTCGAGATATAAGCAAAAGAAAAAAATAATAGTACTGTTTTTGCACTGAAGTCGAAGTGTTAGTGTGAATTTTAGTTCATGCCAACTAATTTTATTCCACTTGTTTTTAATCGCGTTTAAAAATAATCACATCTAGACAGATACACTAAATTTATAAGGTGAAAAACGTCAAATTCAGAATAGCAAAATTGCCATTTTCACTAAACTATTATCTCAGTGCAATCTTAGTGCTGTCAAACTAAAATATAGTTAAGTTGTGTCACTTTAGTCTATTTCAGAATGGGAAATCCTCGTTTGACAGGACTAAAATTTAGTTTATTTTAGTGATTTTTTGTCTAGTTTAGAGGCATTTGTGACAAAAGAATCGGCACCAATGGTGCCGATTCTCTACCCTGTGAATTTTTTTATATGGAATTTTTCACTTTTTGTATGAAAAATTATTACCAAGGTGTTGGAATATATATAATAAGGGTTTAAAGGGTTCCTAAAGGGGGTCGAAAATTTCATTATTTTTGCGATAGGACGCACCATTTTCGAGATATAAGCAAAAACCATTATACAGTATGTTAACTAACAGAGGGCGTTCCCGTTAACCCGCAATAGTATAGCGTCCATACATGCTAGAAAAAATATTAAAAACGAAAAAAAAATACTTTTTTTTATTTTTTTATCATAAATATTATTCACGAAAAATATTAATTTCATACGTAAAACAAACACTCTGTACACGCGTACTTGTCGCACTTGTCTTTCCAAGTTGAAAGACAAGTGAGCGTGTACAGAGTGTTACATTTCCGTATCAATTTAAAAAAAAAATGAAAATTTTATTAAAAAAAAAAAAAAAAATTTTTTTTTTTTTTCACTTTCAATTTTTTTTTCTAGCATGTATGGACGCTATACTATTGCGGGTTAACGGGAACGCCCTCTGTTAGTTAACATACTGTATAAAACCCTTAAACCCCCAAAACTCAACATGTAGGTAATATTTTTTTATATTTTCCATACAAAAAGTGAAAAATTCCATATCAAAACACGTCGACGCTGCCCCCCTGCGCGCCTCCGGCTCTAAAAAAATTCCCAAGGGAGGGCAAACAAGTACCACATGGAGTCGCGATTGTCAAATTCGATTTTAGTTGCGTCAAAATTATTTTTAATTGTTATTTTGTTTTTAATTATTTGCACCATAAACCTTTCTTATAATGTTGTTTTCTTATTCATTTTATTAATGCTGATTATTTTAAATTCATAAAGTTCGTATTAATACAGAAATCGTACTTTAACATTACTACCATACGAAATTTAAGAGAATTTATGAGAATTTTCTCGGAAATATTCTCGGGAATGTTCTCGCTCAGGAGAATTTACTGAGAATTTAAGTTGTGGTGTAGTTTATTTTAAACTCAAACTTCGTAAAACGTTCAAATGCACTAAAAACTATTACTCTAAAAAAAAACCGATTCAATAAAGTCATCCAATTTTTAAATTCTCGTAAATTCCCTACCAAAAGAATGTTCTCGAGAACTTAACAGCAAAGTTCTCGCAAGGAGAATATTCTCGAGAATTGCCCATCACTACACGTGACCAGAGGGCTGGCTCGTTCTTTGGCCAAAGAATTAGCATTGCCATTCAACGTGGCAATGCTGCCAGTCTTCTGGGCACGTTTCCCAATGACAGCGATGCGGACGAATACTTCGACGCCTAAGTGTCCGCTTGTTTTTATTATTATTTTTTATATTTATTTGTATAGTTAGTATAGTTTTTTAATACGTAGTGTAAATAGTTTTAATATATTGTTATGTAGATTTAGAGATAAAACTAAATAAATATAGGATAACAATAAAGATACCTAAGACGTCTTTTTTTTTTGATGTTTCAATGTGTCTTAGTTTAGTTTGTGATCTCGTGTGCTTGTCTCAATAAATACTTTTTCTTTTTTTTCTTTTCTAAGAGTTACATTGCAATGATTTAGTAGTAATGGTTTTACGTCATTCAAATGCTACTTCACCGTGTAGTCTCATTATGCATGGAAGCTGCAAGCCCTAAAGCTGTACGCGTTCTCCCATACATTGTCCACACGTTATGTCAACATTCAACAACGGATGCCAGATGGTTTGTTAGCTGTTAGCTGCCAGAACCAAATGCAATTATTGCCAAATTCATTCGTTTGTGACCACAGATTCACAAATGTTGTAGTTTTGAGTTGTAAACTAACAATGCATAGGTGAAAGGATATTTCAATAATTAATCGTTTAGGGATACATATTTTTGTTAGTTACTAGTTACACCCCGCGGTTTCACCCGTATAAGTCTCGATCACGTGGGAATATCGAGATAAAAAGTATCCTATGTCCTAACCCAGGTTATGGACTACCCATGTGCCAAATTTCATCCAAATCCGTTAAGGCGTTTTAGCGTTAAAGCGTCACAAACAAACAAACAAACAAACTCATTTTCACATTTATAGAATTACTTCCTCTTCTACTTATAGAACTGCCTCATTGTTATCCTGACCCCATCAGGCATCAAAATCAAGTCATTTATTTAAATTAAAAGGCACAAGAAAATAGTATTGATTCTAGTTGCCCCTTCTAAAATGTAGTTAATTTCGTTAAAAAAAAAGAGAAGAATGGGCATAAACTCCATTGTAACTCCTTTAAAATATTGGCAGTGTATAGAGTGCCACCATTGGCACTCTATCCCTATCGGATAAAGTGCCACTACAGGCACCCTAGTAACACCGCCTCGGCCCGGCTAAAGTGCCGCAAGCATTGGATTGTCATTGTCACTGTCACTAAGTCACGTCACTTGGTATTTTGTTTGATTGTCGAGGTTAGATCGCTGTAAAACACCACATTCCCAAAACATTACATTCTCTTGTGCCTAAACGGACCCTGGCATTTCGCCGGCCGCTACCGCGGCACCGCTCGCTACGCTCACTCGGCTCGTGCGTTGTGTGGTCACAGTTCTAACCTAACCTAACCTAAATAACAAGTGACAGTGACAATGCAACGCTCACGGCACCCTAGCCGGGCCGAGGCAGTGACACTAGAGTGCCACAAGAAACTCGCGGCACTCTATACACTTCGTAAAATATTTGAGGGCCTATTTCACGATGTCCGAATAGCCACTACTTACCGAATAAATTAAAAAATGGAACAGAATTTATATGAAATTACCTGCCAAGCAAGTCTTAATATAATAGGAACTTAATCGTAGGTGGTGAAACAGGCCCTTACAATATTTTGTATAATTATTATAACCTCATAACCACCATCCAAAATATTTTTTATTAAAAAAATTGGATTAAACCCAAGACCGGTTAAATCCAATTTTTATATAATTCGAGGATGAATGTATTTACGGAGATACGGTTATTTGGGTCTGACCGGGTAATCCGGTTATGTGGGAATTGTGGTTTTACATATTTTTATTTCCCTTTTTGGCACGTGTAAGCAATTATATGTTACACGTGTTTACTATTATTATATATATTTGTGAATGTGAGAACGCTGTAGGCTTAGTGGACTGTACACTTGTTGACCATCTTCTATTTTGTTAAGTACATACTTGGTACTTGTTGAAAGACCTACACTGTCCTCGCATACCTAATAATACTGTATTTTTTATATTTTTTTTGTTGTAAATATTGTAAAACCCAATTATTTTTAAAAGAGTAACCGTGGAGTTTCTTGCCGGCTCTTCTCCATAGGAAACGACCAATTGGAACCGTGCGTAGCTTCTGACCTTTCATAAGTGCCCATGTAGGTTTATGTGAAATAAAATATTTTGAATTTGAATTTGAATTTTATGACAAAAGTAGCGACTAGAAACAAAAATTTTTTTTTTGTTAATGTTAACGTTCAAAAGTGCCTTACAAGGGCCTATTTGAAATAAATGACTTGATTTTGACTTCGACTTTGTCTTTAAGAGGGCCCTTCCCGGTCCGTCTATCAGCAACGCGAGTATGGTCGAAAAGCTTGCTGTTTCATCGACCGCAAGTGAAAACTGCTAACGAGCAAGTGAGAACGCGATAACGTTGTACGAAGAATAGTGTGTAAAGATTTGTTTCAGGCCATACGTGTTTTTGAGTAAGCCTTACAAGTTTGTGAAATAAATGTTTGTCATTTAGAATCTTCATTACAAGTGCGAGGTTTCTATGAAGATGTTTTCTTTACTTTTCCATGAGTACATTATGACCGGCCAAAGTTCAGGTCAAATTTGTGCAAAAAAGCCGATTTTTGGAGGCTTATACTGAATTTGTTTCTAATTTATTTTATTTTTTGTTCTCATAGAAACCTAGATATAGTGCACAAGATACATATTACATTAAAAATTTCAAAGAAAGATGTGTTACTTCGCCATAATCACGTACGACCGTTTGTATGAAAAGTATGACGGGTTGGCCGCCCTTAACATCACGCCAGTAATCCTTGAAGGGTTAGGCAGAGATGTGGTGGCGTGTGTGTTGGATCATTAAGCTCCCTTCAAAATGGTTGAGCTAAATGGTGCTGATCCATGCGTCATGTTCCTGAACGGGCGCCGTCAGTGATCTCTTAGCTGTCCCGGCTTATTTTAATTTTAGAATTGGTTTTGTTTTTAATTTTTTATTCCGGACGCTTTTAACGTGCACGTCTTTCTACATTGTTCTCACATGTATAATTTTAACATGAATGATGTTACCAATATTTTGTAACAATATTCTGATTTAAAAAGTGTCCGTGGAGTTTCTTGCCCGTTCTTCTCCATAGGAACCTACTACGCTTTTGAATGAGCAACTAGCTTCATCTTTCTGACTGACCGACCCCTTGATAATTACGTACAAAAGTACCTGTAATTGGTTTATTTGAAATAAATGGTTTGAGTTTGAGTTTGATGTAGCTATAGCATCCACATTGCCCAGTTATGTGGTAGTCCCAGGTAATAGGGGGCGAGGCTATTTGCCATAAACCGGCCACAAATCCGAGTCTGGGATGCTACTGAGAAGTTCCGGAAAACCCCCAATTTCGTTTTCCCGACCTGGAAATCGAACCCAGGAGGACCTCATGATTGGGCACGCCACAATTACGGCGATAAGTCCCCTCTTTGAGGAGTGGCTAGAGAGGCGCCACGGCGTCCTCACCTTCCGCCTGACGCAGGTCCTCACCGGACACGGTTGTTTCGGGAGGTACCTGTTTCGCATAAGGCGGGAGAAAACGCCCGGGCGTCACCATTGTGTGGATCGTCCGGAGGACACGGTGGAGCATACGGTGGAGGTTTGCCCGGCTTGGGTGGACCACCGCCGTGTCCTCGTGGAGGCGATCGGCGGCAGTGACCTCTCGCGTCCGGCCCTGGTCCAGGCCATGGTGCGGAGCGAGAGGGCGTGGCAAGCCGTCTCCTCCTTCTGCGAAGCAGTAATGCTCGCGAAGGAGGAGGCGGAGCGCGCGAGGGAGTGGCAGAGGCCGCGCCCTACCAGCCCTAGCCGCCGCCGCCGTAGGAGACTTCCCGGGCGTCAGGAATTGATAGCCGATTTCCGGCCACCGTAGGCGCGGGCCTGCGGACGGAGAGCAGAGGGCAGCACGCCGGAGTGTTCCGCGCGCGCCTCAAAGAGATGTCAGCAAAACTGACGGGGTCCGTTAGGGCCGATGCCTGCCGGGGTTGCGGGTAGTCCCAAGGGGAAACCGTGGCCCCTGGCATGGCAAGGGAAGGAACACGGATGGGTTTTAGTCAGTAAAAGTCTGACACGCCCTTCCGCTCCGCCCAGAGCGGGAGAAGTCATTGGATGATTTCCCACCCAAAAAAAAAAAAAAAAAAAAGGAGGACCTCATGATAAATAATTTTATTTCTGTCAGTAGGTCTGTACAAACACTTTTACACGTCAACCATATTTTTTAAACTAGACAAGGTTTGCGTTTTCTCTCTGATTACTCTGAAAAGAAAGGCCGAAACAAACTCAGAGGTCACAGTCTCTTTTAAACATTTTTTAACATACATTAACATAACATCACGCCTTGTTTCCTCGAAGGGTTGGGCAGAGGTGTACCTGTAGGAGGTACACCCACATTTCGCCAGTTATGTTTAAGTCCCATGTAATAGGGAGCGAGCCTATTGCCATCAACCGGGCACAAATCCAGACTGCGGGCTGCTACTGAGAAATTCCAGATAGAAAAACCCAATAACACTTTGCCTGACCCGGGGATCGAACCCAGGACCTTGTGCTCAGTAGTAGCGCTAGCTTGCTACCACTAGACCAACGAGGCAGACTCTCTTTTAACACTTTCGACTCCACCCATTTTCGTCGAGCTCATATGCCATGCCGCCATACATATTGTAAGTGGACCCTCCGGGAGGGTTCCCGGCATTACGTTTGCGCTAAAGTTAACCATCGCGGATGGTCAACGGCATCAGGTTTAAAACCGTGTTATAAAACACTGTAAAACGAAGTGAAATAGTGTTTTCTGGGGGTCTTCTCGCTATATGTAGTTTCCATCCTTTTAAATTTTTAGTGAATATTTTTGTAAGCGTGAACAAAAAAAAAAAAAAAAAATCTAAGGCTTTGATTTGAAAACCAACGCATACCTACCTACTAATAAATCTTGTTAAAATATACATCTGATTTTATTTTCACGGTTTATAATGCTAAGAAAAACCTACATTTAAAATGAGCCCTCAGCGAGGACTCCCGGCATCCCTTATGCGACTAGGTGAACCCTCCAGGAGGGCTCCTGGCACTGAACGTATTAAAGTCGTGACATAATCTTGGTCGGATCATGTGAAGACTATGTAGATTGGTGTCTGAAATGGTCTTTTGAGGAAAGAACCACACAGATTGAGTGGACCTGTCCAGTCAGTGCACACATATAAGACACAGTAACCGTGCAGCTCAACTCATCACATGCTCAGTAGTAGCGCAACGAGGCGATTATTATTAATCGACCAATTATAATATCATCATCATCATCATCAGCCTATTATTGTTCCCACTGCTGGGACACAGGCCTCCTCTCTGTGAGAGGGAGTGGGCCGTAATCTACCAGGCGAGCCCAGTGCGGATTGGAAGATGTCACATGCCTTTTAATTTTTTGTTCTAAGACATGCCGGTTTCCTCACGATGTTTTCCTTCATCGTTTTGGGAGCAGTGGTGATGAAATTACTTACATAAAGTAAAGCGCCTGCTTGGGTTTGAACCCACGACCTACAACTCGGAAGTCGGGGCCGTTACCACTGGGCCACCGCTGCTCACCAACTCTTAGGCTGCCTGTCCACTGGAGCGGAGAGGAGAAAAGAGGAGCGGAGATGTGTCAATATTAACCAATAGAATCTTACTCCACCCCTGAGTTTAGATCAGTGATCCTGAGTCAAGATTCTATTGGTTAATTTGGCACATCTCCGCTCCTCTTTTCTCCTCTCCGCTCCAGTGGACAGGCAGCCTTAAGAGGGTGCATCCTAAAAGTTGGCAACGTCCCAAATAGCTGTCAAATATTTTCCTCTTCCGATTAATTTAGAAATAATACTGTATGGAAATAAGAAATTATAATATTACCTTATTTTTAAACATATAACTAATAAAATTCCAATCAACCGATCATATTTAACAAAATACCTAATGTAATAAAAAATTTGACATTTCCACTTTTCAAAAAAAAAGTTGACAGATCTATTAATTAATAATAATGTCTCAATTGGCGAATTTTTGACCGATAAGAATTTAAATTGATAATATAATATGACATCTCTGTTTTCCTGACTTTTACTAAATCATTTATTTTTTAACTTATATATTGACCTCGATTTTGACGAATTTATAAACTTGACATTATGTATTGTATTGCGTATTTAATTTTTTATTTTATTTTTTTAAATTCTGAATTTCACCATATGTGGTAAAATTGTATTGATTTGATTGAATTTGTTAATAATATTTATTATTTCCTTTATTTCATATTGAGACATATTATTTACATTTTTAAATATTTTTATAAAAACAAAATAAAACAAAAACATTATTATTATTATTATTTATTTATATTGAGTCAGTCTTTATTATTATTTAAACTGTTTGCATGCCTTAGTTAAGGTAGTTAGTATACTCGCAAGGATCATTTTATTAAACTTAACATCTGTAACTTGTACCTACTTTCTGTGCAAATCTATTCTATTTCAATCGATTCTGTGGTCTCATGGCTAAATGGCTAACATAAAGCACTATTGCAGGGTAATGATAAGTAGGGATTTCCTCAATTATTGACCCTCCGTGCCTTTCCATAAGAATAGCTTGCATAATAATGTTGAGACGTTCGGACGCCTTTTGAATATCGGCAGATATCCGTTAGTAATTGGGTTACGGAAGTGAGATGGCGGTATACCGGCGTAAAATTCGAAGATGTTATTACATCAGTTATACCCAAACATATAAGTAATCTATAAATATTTTTCCTCCATCTTCCTGGCTCAGCGTGCTGTGCTGGCGCTGCCGCTGCGACTGCAGAAAACCTCAAGGTCCTCACCTCAGGCGAAAGACCTCATAGGCGACTATATTTTCGAGCCGTTTGGGGTTGAAACCCTAGGGCCGTGGGGTCCGAGTGCTCACGGTCTGTTCAATGAAATGTCCAAACGAATGGTTGACACTTCCCGTGACCCAAGGGCTGGGTTTTGCCTTGGCCAGAGGCTAAGCATTGCCAAAGAACGGGGCAATGCCGCCAGTCTCTTGGGTACGTTACCAGTCGATAGCGATGCAGAGGAATTTTTCGACGCCATATTTAACTTCGTTATTTGTTTTAGTTTGTAGGTCACAAAAAAAGACTCCACCAACTCGCTGTTAGACTGTAAAAACTCCATATTCCGCCTAAAAAGGAAAAGAATAGCCTCAATTTAAGCAGTACTTAAATTAAAATTTTATTGAGGAGACATGTCACAGGATGCGTCAAACTCTAATTGCCACAACATCAATGTCGTCAGATCTGATTATAGCCCAATGGCTGATAGCAGATGGAAAAGAAAAGAAAAACAATATCTATCTAATACCTTTTAACGAGCAATTCTTGTATATATATTATCTGAATCTCGGAAAAGGCTTCAACGATTTCGATAAAAGTTGCAATTTAGGGGTTTAGGGGGGTGAAAAGTCGATCTAGCTAGGTCTGAGATATGAGACCTAGCTAGATCGATATTTCACCGAAAAGCGAGTGTTTATCCGAAAAGTTGGAAACGACGTAAATAGCTGTCAAATATTTAACTGTTTTGATTAATTTGGCAATCTTACTGTATGGAAATTTGAAATGTGGCTAACTAGTGAACTAGCATATTGAATATGAAATGCAATATTATATCGTAACACTGAATAATTAGTTTAAGAGCGTTTATACTGAAAGTTGGCAACGTCGCAAATAGATGTCAAATATTTCGCTGTTTTGATTAATTTTGCAATATTACTGTATGGAAATAAGAAATGTGGCTAACTAAGTATCTAGAATATCAATAATGAATTGCATTTATAACACTGAATTTGATGTTGTAGCCGCTTTAGGTGTAAAAAAGGCATTCGGAAAGTTTCCAAACACATTTTTTACATCTAGAACTAAATATTCGGTATTAAGATATTAATTATTGCATTTCATAATCAATATTCTAGATACTTAGTTAGCCACATTTCTTTTTTCCATACAGTAATATTGTCAAATTAATCAAAACAGGTAAATATTTGACAGCTATTTGCGACGTTGCCAACTTTCAGTTTAAACGCTCTTAAACTAATTATTTTAAGAGCGTTTAAGTTAGCTGAAGACCAAAAGCCCTAAAAAAACATCTCTTATCTTTGTTATCAGTCGGGTAAATATTCAACTCAACAAGCAACAACCGAAAAACAAAAGAAAAACATGTAACAACCATACAGACAGAGAATTATATTTATTAGTCTCAAGCTGGCCGTCGAAAGGTGTATCTGTTAATACCCAAGAGTATGATACACGCTTTCAGCTCAGTTAACATAAGGCAGTATGTAATTACTCTACCAAAACCGTCTGGGGCCATGTAGATTTTTCATGTTTATTTTCACGAAAAAACTCAAGGTAATTCGCGGTTAGAATACTAATTCTTTTTTTATGTCAGAAGGGAATTGTGATTCTGTATAAAGGTTGGTAATAGATATGATGATTTAGTTGTACAAGGGAAATATTTGGGGTAAATCTGTGCGTTGAATTCGCGTCTGGGTGGAGATTTCGTGTGATATACCATAATGTTGGTAGGAATATAAAATTTTCTTGTCACATGGGACTTTTTCAAAGTTATGAGAGGAGAACATTAAAGATAAAAGAGAGAGATGAAAGAAACTCTTTGATACATTATATCAAGTATCAATATTTCGTAGATTATTTTTTTGGTTAAAACTGGTGATTCTTAAAAATATACGTTGTAAATCAATCATTAAACCACACAGTTTCTAGCTTATATTATGCTATGAGGAAAAGATAAGGCGGATAGTAAGATTAGTAGCGTAGCTATGTACGCAAAATAATATTTCTTGTTGCACCTCATGATATCCTATATAAAAATACGACGCGGCGACGCCTTGACTTCAGTTTGCGCAGAGTCTGACCAATTGACTTCTTTGCTACGGATAGCGGGTTCGATTCTTATTTTCCTGAGTCAAAAAAAGTAAGAAAATTAATTTATTGTTTACAAACACGTTACGATATAGGAGTCATAAAATCAGCGACGTCATGTCCATCAGACGACAAAACAACATCAACAAAATGTCCACAACAAAATAAACAAAACGATCCACTACCAAAATATAAACGGTAGCACTAATACATATGAAATGTAACAAATTAATGGCATCGGGGTATTGGAAACCGATTACCGACAGATCGTAGCTCGATTAGTTGCTAATGGGTTAAATTATATCCGAACTTAGGCGTGTGTGTGACTTTACAACTTCATGTTGCCGGTATCAGGAATTAGGGGGTTAACCTGTGACTTGGAGAAAATGTGTGTGTGTGTGTGTTCTGAGGTGTTGACAATATTTTGAAGTATGGAAAAGAAGAGAAGAGAGCAGTGGTGGCCCAGTGGTAACGGTTCCGACTCGAGTTGTAGATCGTGGGTTCGAACCCAAGCAGGCGCTTTACTTTGTGTAATTAATTTCATCACCCTGCTCTCAAAACGGTGAAGGACAACATCGTGAGGAAACCGGCATGTATTAGAACCAACAATTCGAAGACATGTGACATCTACCAACTCGCACTGGGCCCGCGTGGTAGTTTACGACCCACTCCCTCTCACAGAGAGGAGGCCTTTGTCCCAGTAGTGGGAACAATAATAAGCTGAATATATGGAAACGAAAGGGATGAGGAATTTAACTAGTGGGCTCTGTTGAGAATATAGATTCTTAGGTCATTGCTATAGTGAAAAACCATCCAAACTAATAATTATCATTCGAAAGTAACTCTAGTCTGTTTGTCTGTGTGTTGCCTTTTTTCCGCTTAACGGCTGCTTGGATTTGGATGTAGAACATGACCTAGGTGAGAACACAAGAAACTTTTTATCCCGGTTGGTAGGCAGTGTGTTCCTGTGGGATAAGTTTTAATCTCCCCGCGGGTTTGACATATGGAGATAGTATAAATGTGTGTGCTATCCAGTGTTCTCTGTTGATGATATAGGCAGTTCTTTGTTATTGTAAAATATGGCTATAAACACCATGCATGGCCCTAATTGATGACAATGTTGTTGTTTGTAGACTTTAAGGTAATTCATTTGAATAGGAACGGCAACTCGATGGGTTTTTTCCTTTACCAGTAACAATGACTAGAAGGGTTATTTCCTTAAGAAAAAAGAAAGAAAATACGTTTATTTGCGGTAAATATGACGCATAGAAAGAACACAAAATAAAAATAAAAAAAATTGTTGAGGGAAAATATGCGTCACATCTACGCAAAACCGCCATCGCCATCGCGAAAACGGAAGAAAACAAGAAAGTGGAAGTGGGGTGGAGTGGTTACGTGGAAATAAACTTTTTTTTTTTAAACAATAAACAATGTATCTTACCAAAAACAACAAAAAAAATACCTACCTGGCAAACTTACATCGTTTAAAACCACCAGTTGCACTATTGACAAGAACCTACTCCTGGGAATTCTATGAAAGTGACCTACATCCTACATTGTAGATTCACCCGAAAAAAAAAACCGGTTTACAACACGACAATTTTGCCCAAGTCAACACCAGAGCCTCCCTTAACGACCATTACATAGATTAGATCTACGGAACCATACGTTACTCATTAGTCCAACCGCTACCACTTAGACACACTTTACTCGGAAAGTAAATAAATACGACAAAAGACATATTCTTATACATTAAATGGCATACCATCCATCACTCTTAATTCTTTCGGAACTCATCACTTTGGGCACCAAACAGATAGATCCAGAAGGTCAACTTCTTCTATAGAATTGGCACGAAAAATTTGAGAAAAGCTAGTGAGTTGCTAAAAACAGATTTGATGTTGTTTTTAATTATTAGGTACTGTAATTAAACACGGATTGAATAATAATAAGAATTCCTAAAAATAAAACTAGAGTGCTATTCAAAAAAATCAAATTCAAAATATTTTATTTCACATAAACCTACATGGGCACTTATACTTCAGAAGCTAGGTGCTCGGTTCCAATTGGTCGTTTCCTATGGAGAAGAGCCGGCAAGAAAAGCCATGGTAACATTTTTTTTAAATAATTGGCTTTTACAATATTTTCAAATAACAGAGTTATTAGGTATGGGAGGACTGTAGGTCTTTCAACAACTACCAGGTACATAACATAATAGAAGATGGTCATCAAATCGACAGTCCATCACACACACGTCACATTCACAAAATAGAAAAGAATATAAATGAATATAATTAATAAATATAAACACCAATTTTAAATGAATTACTAAACAAACTACAAGGATCTCTTGGCTCCTGAATAACATTAACATGGGGACGTTTTTGGTATAGATTTTTTAAATTGTCACTGTCAATGGGTGTTGACAAAACAAAATGGCGGCCGGCGCGTTTTAGCCACGCGCCAAAATAACCTTGTAGCGTTGTATTCATGAGGGAGCAGTGGTGGCCCAGTGGTAACGGCCCAGACTTACGAGTTGTAGGTCGTGGGCTCAAACCCAAGCAGGCGCTTTACTTTGTGTAAATAATTTCATCACCACTGCTCTCAAAACGGTGAAGGAAAACATCGTGAGGACACCGGCATGTCTTAGAACCAAAAGAGGAGGCCTGTGTCCCAGCAGTGGGAACATTAATAGGCTGATGATGATGATGATGTTGTAATCATTGCATCCAGACGGCGGATGTCAGCTATCCGAGGTAACTATCGAATCTTTTCTTTTAATTCTAAGTATAATGTGTGTCTCCAATTGATGCCGTTAACTTCTGAAATATTAATGGAGATTGGATGAGAATGCCAACCAGTTAAAAACCTGTATAGTATCTTACTGTGACACTGTTTAATGTTGACCGTCTATTTATGTAGGCACATTATATTTTATATTAATTATAATATAAAGTACGTTAGGACGTCAACGCAGCGCTGGAGCTCGATCTGGCAGCATTACGCGATGGCAATTTTGCGTTGATGTGACGCATATCTTCCCTAACTTGTAATTTTTTGCATTTCTGAAATTGTGTGAGATCTTTGCGTCATCTTTACCGCAAGTGTGTATTTTCTTTCTTTTCTTTATCCTCACCTATATAATTTTGTAACTTCATGTTATTGTTTGTTACAGGTAACAACAAGTAGCAAGCATTGCTGTGTACCAGTTAGATGGGTATGGACTTAAAGATATCTCAGTACCTATTTAAGGGCCTTCGCCCGCGGCGACTTTTCGTAGCGATGCAGTAGCGATGCTGTCGCGCGTCTACATCGATACAGTCGCGAAGCTGTAATTATGTATGAAGAATCCTGCGCAATAGTAGCGATGCAGAAGCGCGTTTACAAAACGCACGACAGCATCGCTACAAAAAATAGTCGTGGGCGAGGGTAATGTTTATTCCGTTACAATAAGCCTTATTATAACTAAATGCTGTCTGTGTTAAAAACTGATATTTAAAGTAACGGTAGGTAGTAACTACCTGCGGTACCTACCAATTTCCTTTTTAAATCTTAGTTGTTGAAACCCATCTCGTCTGTCAAGTTTTGCTAGCTAATTTATTTAACCCTGTATGTTGCTAGCAACAAGAATTCCAGAACAAGATAAATATTGCGGAACCTTCTGTAATTTCTTCTCTGTGGCACAAATGGCTGTTCCAATGAAATGCTTATATTTTTTGTTTTACACGCAATACGGAAATACATCACGCGTACAATTATAGACATGTCTGTTGTATTTATATTGAGTTTTCGTGTTCAATGTAGATATATTCTTCAAATATGCTCGCCCGTATTTCAGAACGATAAATGAATTACCCCATGAATTTTTTTTGGAACCCGACGCGTGCAGGGAGCAGCCACGAACGTGTGCCTTGACAGGAATAAACAAAATTTTGGTGATTTTTAGTCTAGTAAAGGCATTTGTGACAAGAGAATCGGCACCATTATCGGTTAATCGTTTACTACTATCCTGCCCTAAACCAAAAACCGCACCGTAATCGTATAGTTCCACAAAACCGCTGAACTAAACACATCAGTGACGCACATCACTGTTCGGCACACGGTTCCGCGTCACTGGAGCAGGTAGCCGTCACATGTCCCAATGCACATCACTAACCCCACATAATTAACGGTTAGCTATTAAACACGCGGTATTTTGTATTTGGAACCCACTAATGTTTGTAATCACACCTGGGGCGGTTGTGCGTTTTGGTGATAACCAAAAATGTATTATTTGTAATGATATCCCTGATTTTCGATAGATACGATGTATGAACGAAAACAAAGCAAAAGGAGTATGTAAGGATCGTAGCAGGTGGCGTTCTGTAGTTTCTGCTTACCCCCCATGGGGAAAAAGCGTACGATCATGTACCGCCCCATTCTGTCAAGTTTTGTGGCCAGTTACACTCGCATCGGCTGAATATCAAGCTTATGTTACAAAAGAGAAAACCATCTGACATGTCGAATCAACAGCAACCAGCAGTCAAATGTCAGAGTTTTAGGCTTATTGACTATACGTGACGATAGCTGAAAACTGACGGCTACTATATCTCGTTACATACCTACATCGTGTCGGATTATGAGCCGTCCCATCGGACTATGAGAGTGAGGGAAAAGAGAGTGCACCTGTGTCTGCGCACGCACTTGTGCACTATAATAATATGTACTGCGCCGAAGGCTAGTCTCCGAAGATTGGCCGCCATGGCCAAAATACGGTCTGGAGGACTATTCGTATTACCTGTATGTGTACTTTTTACGTCAGAAATAAATATACTTTATTCTTTACTTTACTTTACTTTCTATCTATATAAAACGCCTGCTACACGGTTGCCAACCACGTCCCGACAGAGGTGAGCTTGGTGGTTTACAATTGTGTAGATGATGGTTTACGACCAAACGTAGAAACAACTTTGCCGGTCGCCAATCAAAGTCACCTCTGTCGGGGAAGCGTCACCTATTGTGTCACCTTATGTAACTCTTCTACTTCTATATCAGTCATTCGTATGGTGCTCGTAAGAGTATTCTATTCTATTCTGCATGCATATAACTTTCTCCTTCATCTAAGTGTAATTTTGATTTTATTATTATTATACATAACTTTTTGTTCTTACAATTTTATGGCGAGATTTTATAAAATGTTTGATGACGAGAAGCGTTTGTTAATTACTACTAATTTAAATAATCTAGTAAAAAAACTAACCTTAACCACTAACTATGTTAATACTATGAGGTGTGAATTTATTTCGCGGTGTCTGCCTCGGTTTCTCTTTACTTCAAACATTTCCTCTTCAAAATTCGTTAGGAATGCGTTCGGCTTAAAATCCTCTCGTAGTATCTTACTTGGTTTTATTTTATGAACCAAATGCTAATTTAATTCTTTATTCATACTTGAAATAAAGTCTATTAGACATTCATAACAAGAGCTATTTATAAAATACTTATCAAAATCTATAAATCTATCAGTGCAGTGCGATCCGCCGTTGCAATCGGACGCGCTTACACTGTAAGCGGAAATTATTTTGCGCTGAGCGCGGCAAATGCCGCTGCCACCATGCGTTCGGAAGAACTTGTGGCGAACGAGGTCCTGGCATTCCTGCAGTACCAGCTGGATGTCATGGACGAGGTTAGTGTGATCCAGATCTGCACATCTAACTTCAATGAAGAGGAGATACGCAGAGCTAAAACACTGCTATACGAGTCGCTAGAAATGGCCGACCGAATGCCATCCCGCAGGAGGGATGAAAAAGGAGAGAGGAGTCTCCAAGACACTATTAAAGTGTTGAAGGAGACCGACCCGGACGACGTGCCGACTTTCGTGGCGAAGGACTTGCGCAAGCTGCCCCCCGTCACATTCGACCACGTCGACGTCACCAAGCTGCTACGGGACATTACAAGCCTGAGATCCAGCCTGGCCGAGATGCAGTTGAAGTTGGAAGCATCGCAATCCACCATCAGTGATCTACGTACCGAGGTAGCAGATCTACGCAACGCGGTATGTAGGTCACACGAGCCTGCCAACAACGTCAACACACGTCACGCCGTACTCAATGCATCGCAGCTGAGTTTCGAGTCAGCAAAATTCGACTCGTCGCCGGCCGCCGTCACTGCGAGCGATGCACAACCGCGCCCCGCCCTCCCCGCGTCCCTCATGAGTAGGACGCCGACGAATATTAGCACGTCCACGCCAGGACGAGCTTACTCGGCTGCCGTTACTGCAACTCCAGCAAAACATCAGCGGCAACCTAAGCATAAGAGAGGTGCCCAGCGGCCCTCCGAACTAGTTCGAAGCTCGTTACCGCAGGTAACAAGCCAAGGACAGGCTGATGAAGAAGGCTTCATACGTGTGGAGAAGAAGAAGAAGAAGAAGAAGCCTGCTTGTCGCAATCAATGCGGTACCGCATTGACCGGTCCGAACATGTTGCTGCGTCCTGCTATTCCGTCGACGCAGCTGTACGTGTCGCGTTTACATCACTCCACGAAGGCAGAGGAGATCGTGGAGTACATAGCGATAAAGACAAAGTTCACGTTAAGAGTCGAGAAGTTGGAATCGCGTCACAAAGTGAACTTTAAATCTTTTGTGGTGCGCGTTCCGACTCATCACCTGGAGACCTTTATGAAGGAAGAATTTTGGCCGAAGGGTGTCGTGTATCGGCGTTTTCGCGGAAGGCTACATGACACCTCGACTCAGCTCATTACGTCGCCGACCCAACGTACTACTTAACTACATATAATGGTAATGTATTAAAAGTTATGTATTAGTTTATTATTATGTAAGAATATTTTGTGTATTTTATCTATGGGCCTTTGTTGCCTGATAATAAAGAATTATTATTATTATTTCGTTTATTCATTTATATACATATTAATTTGCATTTTTTAATATTTCTTAAAAAAAAAGATATAAAAAACATTTAAAAATATAAAAAATAGTGTTCCGCCGGTGTCGGGAGCAGGGTCCAAGCTACCGGTGGTTAGGGCTGCAGAGACAGGAACCTCCTCACAATGCGAGCCGTGTCGAGGAGTACTGCCTTCTGAATCAGGCCTTTGATCCAACCGCCTAACGAGAGCCTCGAGAGATGTTGGTCGAGGCTTTCGGCCATCAGGCCGTTGGCCGTTACGACTATCGGCACAATGATAGCCGAGCTCACATTCCACATGTCGACAACCTCGTGCGCTAAGTCGAGATATTTTATTTGTTTCTCTTTCTCAGCTTTCACGAGGTTCCCGTCATGGGGAATGGTAACATCGATTATCATTGCGCGGCGCGCTAATCGGTCTATCACCACTATATCAGGCTTATTGGCAACAATAGTCCTGTCAGTAATGATAGACCGATCCCAGTATAACGTGACATGGTCATTTTCGAGAACTGGGTCGGGCACATACCTGTAGTACGGTACCTCAGAATCCACAAAATTATATTTCAAAGCAAGTTGCTGGTGAATAATCCTAGCCACTTGGTTATGCCTGTGCAAGTACTCGCCGTTAGCCAGACGTGAACAGCCAGAGATAATATGTCTGATGGACTCACCCGGACGGTGGCATGCCCGACACACGTCAACCGTACCGTCCTTCATTATATGTCTCCGGTAGTTATTCGTCAAGATAACTTCGTCCATAATTGCACAGACGAAACCTTCAGTTTCCCCGAAAAGGTCACCGAAACGTAGCCAGGATACGGACGCTAAGAAATCTACACCGGGCTCATGGAGAGCCCGATAGAAGCGCCCGTGAAGCTCCTTGCTTTGCCATACCTCCTTGCGGTCATCTGTAGTAAGTACCACAGGTTTGCGCCAGTTCTCTTTAGCCATGGAGAGCGGGGTGAGTCCCTTGTCCACTGCGACCACATCACGGTGCATACCCACTTCGGCTTTTAGGAAATATTCCCTGAGGCTGCACACCTCGCGGTTGTGGAGGGTCTTCGCATTTAAAAACCCTCGACCCCCGCACTTCCGCGGGATGTACAGTCTCATCACCGAAGAACGTGGGTGATGCATCCGGTTTGCGGTCAGAAGTGTACGGACCCTCCTGTCTAGGGCGTCGAGTTCGGTCTGAGTCCATTTGAGTATGCCGAAAGAGTACATCAGCACCGGCATGACCCAACCGTTGAAGGCGCGCACCTTGTTTCCGCCTGAAAGAAGACTAGTTAACACCTTCTTCAGGCGCCCAAAGAAGCGCTCCTTCAACGATTGCTTCATGTCAGCAACGTTGATGCCTAACGCTTCCGACATTATTATTATTATTATTATTATAAGATATTGATCGAAAACTATCGAATATCGGTTATATTTTATGTTATTAATAAAACTTGAGTTTATCGTAAACACACTTTTACCGATAAACACTTTATAAGTTTTACCTGTACTAGGTATTACCATTTTATTCTTCATAAAACGAAACGGCTATAAGATTATATAGAGCCTTTCAATTTGATCGTTTTGATCAAGATAATCTTGAAAAAATCGTAAAGGAGGTTTGATAAACTGTTTTAGACCGAATTCTCAAGTCGAAAACTTTAGAAAAATGTAGCGTCTATTAAAGCTATTTTTTTTAGGCAGTGTATAGAGTGCCACCAGTGGCACTCTATCCCTATCAGATAAAGTGCCACTACAGGCACCCTAGTAACACCGCCTCGGCCCGGCCAAAGTGCCGCAAGTATTGGATTGTCATTGTCACTGTCACTAAGTCACGTCACTTGGTATTTTGTTTGATTGTCGAGGTTAAATCGCTGTAAAACACCACATTCCCAAAATATTACATTCTCTTGTGCCTAAACGGACCCTGGCACTTCGCCGGCCGCTGCCGCGGCACCGCTCGCTACGCTCGCTCGGCTCGTGCGTTGTGTGGTCACAGTTCTAACCTAACCTAACCTAAATAACAAAGTGACAGTGACAATGCAACGCTCACGGCACCCTAGCCGGGCCGAGGCAGTGACACTAGAGTGCCACAAGAAACTCGCGGCACTCTATACACTTCGTTTTTTTTATGATACTACTCCTTAATTTTACTTCAAATTCCTGAGACTTACGGCGAGAAAATATCGTGAAAAAACCTTACTTAAGCAATCTGAAATCTCCAGAAGCAGTGATCAAGAGTGTTGCCTTGTTTCTTCTCTCTAAAAGAAGAGACCTTTGTCCTTTGCCTTGCAATAGGATAGTTTTAGGCTGATCTAAAAAAAACTATGACCGTCATCTATTTTGAGAGAATCATAACCTATCATCGCGCCTGTAACAGGGATGACGCTTAGGACAAAAAAAAAATAAAAAATTGTGCGTCAGTTAGATAATAATAAAATATTAGTAAAAATCTTTTTAAAACAAGCTTTTATTGAACTAAAAAGTACAAAATAAACCTTACGTAAACAGATAACTTTAATGTTTTCTTAAAAGCTCGAGGCTTATCTTTATGTTTAAGAAGGACGTTCACGCCTCAAGCTTTTAAGAAAACATTAAAGTTATCTGTTTACGTAAGGTTTATTTTGTACTTTTTAGTTCAATAAAAGCTTGTTTTTAAAAGATTTTTACTAATATTTTATTTTGTGTTTTTTAGCATTAGTATTTTGATAAAATATCTGTTCTGTCACTTTCACTTGTCTAAACAAATCCAACGAGTTCAACACAACAGGGCTACCTTGTAAAGTTGAGGTTTTCCTGTGGCTACCTTCCGGCACTATCATCACACCCTAGACTACACCTCGGGAAATAGTTTTTGACAAAAGATATTGCAAAAGATCTTATTTAGTTGAGAATTTTCTATGACCACTTTCTATGTGTCATCTCTTTTCAGCTCTATCATCAGACCCTGGATACTACTTTGGGCTATAGTTCTAGTCAAGACAAAACCAACCAGTTCAAACTCGATGGTAGTCTAGTTTTTTTTAGAAGTTCCTATGTTAATCTTCCGGCTCCATCATCAGACCCTGAATTCCATTGAAGTATAATAGCACAATACATATCCATGTATAAAATGTCGTGTTTATCCTGTTGATTATTGAGGAATCTCGTCGTCTGGAGCCAATCCCGGGTGCAGCAGCCAGGTCATGTTGGAATTTAGAACGGACCATCATAATTCAAGCGTATATTAAATTTCGTGTCTGTACGGTTGACCGTTCAGGACTTCCCTCGTGTGAAGTCAATCCTGGGTGCAGCAGTCAGATCATGGTGGACTTTAGAACGGTCTATCATAATTAAAGCGTATGTAATATTTCGTGTCTCTACTATTGCCCGTTGAGGAGTTCCCTCGTCTGAAGTCAGTCCTGGGTGCAGCAGCCAGATCATGCTGTAATTTAGAACGGACTGTAATAATTAAAGCGTATATAAAATTTCCTGTTTGTACTGTTGACCGTTGAAGAGTTCCTTCGTCTGGAGCCAACCCTGGGTGCAGCAGTCAGATCATGGTGGACTTTAGAACAGTCTATCATAATTAAAGCATATATAATATTTCGTGTCTGTACTATTGGCCGTTGAGGAGTTCCCTCGTCTGAAGCCAGTCCTGGGTGCAGCAGCCAGATCATGGTGTAATTTAGAACGGACTATCATAATTGAAGGATATATAAAATTTCGTGTCTGCGCTGTTGATCGTTGAGGAGTTCCCTCGCCTGAAGCCAATCCTGGGTGCAACAGCGAAATCATGATGGAATTCAGATCGGATCGTCATAATTAAAGCCTATATAAAATTTTCTGTTTGTACTGTTAACCGTTGAGGAGTTCCCTCGTCTGGAGTCAATCATAGGTGCAACAGCCAAATCATGGTGGAATTTAGATTGGACCGTGATAATTAAAGCGTATATAAAATTTCCTGTTTTTACTGTTAACCGTTGAGGAGTTCCCCCCTCGTCTGAAGCCAATTCTTGATGCAGCAGTCAGATCATGGTGGACTTTAGAATGGTCTATCATAATTAAAGCGTATATAATGTTTCGTGTCTGTACTGTTGGCCGTTGAGGAGTTCCCTCGTCTGGAGTCAATCCTGGGTGCAGCAGTCAGGTCATAATGGACTTTAAAACGGACTATCATAATTCAATCATATATTAAATTTCGTGTCTCTACTGTTGATCGTTCAGGACTTCCCTCGTCAGGAGCCAATCCTGGGTGCAGCAGTCAGATCATGGTGGACTTTAGAACAGTCTATCATAATTAAAGCGTATATAATATTTCGTGTCTATACTATTGGCCGTTGAGGAGTTCCCTCATCTGAAGCCAGTCCTGGGTGCAGCAGCCAGATCATGGTGTAATTTAGAACGGACTATCATAATTGAAGGATATATAAAATTTCGTGTCTGCGCTGTTGATCGTTGAGGAGTTCCCTCGCCTGAAGCCAATCCTGGGTGCAACAGCCAAATCATGGTGGAATTTAGATCGGACCGTGATAATTAAATCGTATATAAAATTTCCTGTTTGTACTGTTAACCGTTGAGGAGTTCCCTCGTCTGAAGCCAATCCTGGATGCAGTAGCCAGATCGTAGTGGAATTTAAAACAGACCATTATAATGAAAGCGTATATAAAATTTCGTGTCTGTACTATTGGCCGTTGAGGAGTTCCCTCGTCTGGAGCCAATCCTGGGTAGCCAATCAGGTCATATTTGTCATAAAATGTATTGTCATCGGAATTGAATCAACATGTAAAATATCAACTCCATGGAGTTAGAGGAAGTGGTCTTAATTCAGCTTACAAGAATCCACCTAAACAAACATACTAACTTACATACAAACAAACAAACAAACAAACAAACATTGCAAGTTGAATAAAAGCTTTTAAATAGTATATTATGCAACTAATGAATAAAGGACGGATTTAAAGCGAGGGCCATAGATGAATCACGATCAAGTAAAGGATTCTAACGACTGAATCACGACCGTAGGGAGTGATTCATGATGATTGAATCACGAGCGCAGCGAGTGATTCAAGTGTTAGAATCCTGAGCGACGCGAGTGGTTCATGGCCCTCGATATAAATCCGTTTTATTCAAGAGTTGCATACTATACTTTATACCATGACTACGAGAAAAAGAAAGATTTAAGCGAAAATAGACATTTAATAAAAGGTTAACACGTTTCAGTGTCGGGAGCCCTCCTGTAGGGTTCACCTACTTGGATATGGGATGTCGGAAGCCCTCGCGGAGGGCTCATTTAAAATGTAGACATTCAGTGTCGGGAGCCCTCCTGGAGGGTTCACCTACATGGATATGGGATGTCGAGAGCCCTCGCGGAGGGCTCATTTTAAATGTAGATATTCGGGGTCGGGAGCCCTCCTAGAGGGTTCACCTACTTGGATATGGGATGTCGAGAGCCCTCGCGGAGGGCTCATTTTAAATGTAGACGTTCAGTGTTGGGAGCCCTCCTGGAGGGTTCACCTACTTGGATATGGAATGCCGGGAACCCTCGCGGAGGGCTCATTTTAAATGTAGACGTTCAGTATCGGGAGCCCTCCTGGAGGGTTCACCTACTTGGGTATGGGATGCCGGGAGCCCTCGTGGACGTTGGAAGTGAAACCTCCCGGAGGTTTCACTTCCAACTACGAATAATAAAAGTCATAGACTTTTATGGCGGAATGATGAGTTATGAGTTCTATGAAAATGGGTGGAGTCGAAAGTGTTAAGGAGGTTGTATAGCATTGAGATACGAGGTCGAATACATTGGTGTGTTCTAAATTCAAACACCAAAATAGTGATTAAAAGAGCTTTTTATTCACTGTTTTCAGTGAATAAAATAAGCTTTTTAGAGGGGGAATGGTATAAAAAACATTAGACTCGTATTTTTTGCTTAATCATATAAAAAATGGCTTGAATAAAACGCAATTGAAGTTGGGTAGTGGGGGTCGATACGTCACAAGTAAGTATAAAATCTACATACTCGTGACGTCATAGCACATTTTAACTCAATGTATTGCCGTAATCTTTTGATAAAGTAAAAAAAGAAAAAATACGTATACGTTATTTTTACCCGACTGCCCCAGAAGGAGGGTAATGTTTTTTCGAGAGTATGTGTGTATGTATGTATGTATGTCTTTTTCTTTGGCACGCTCTGTAGCCTAAACGGCTTGATGGATTTTAACATAGGAGGTGTCGTTAGATTCGTCTTAATCGGAGAAGTGACATAGGCTATATAATATTTATGTATTGCATCTGCAAGTACAAAAAAAAGGGAGGGGAAGGAACCAATAGAATCTTGACTCCGAACCTGAGTTTAGATCAGTGATCCTGAGTCAAGATTCTATTGGTTAATATTGGCACATCTCCGCTCCTCTTTTCTCCTCTCCGCTCCAGTGGACAGGCAGCCTAAGTCCCATGTAACGGGACGAGCCTATTGCCATCAACCGGGCATAAATCTAGACACCGGGCTGTTACAGAGAAATTACTGCTTGAAAATTCCAATACCACTTCGCCCGACCTGTGAATCGAACTCAGGAACTCATGTTAAGCAGTAGCGCTAGCAATCACTAGACCAACATTGCAGAAGAGAATCCTTAGCTGCAAATAGATATAGAATGCTAGACTGCAAAGTATTGGATGAAAACCTTTCGGAATACGAGATGGAAGTCTTCAATATAGATAGAAGATAGAATACTATAGAATATAATAGAATATTATTTAGGATATGTATTTATCTGTGTATCTATTCTAGTAAGATATTAATTAAGTAGGTAAATTAGTATTATTTGCACCAACGACAGCCCCATTTTATGTCCAGGCAGATCACTGTCCATTCCAAGGTTGCCTGGAAGAGATCGCGGAAAGCGATAAGGCCGCCAATTGTATATTTTGTAGTGTCAAATTTATATTTTTTTCTGTTATGTATTTTTGTGGTGTACAATAAAGAATATATAAATATAATATACTCTTTATAAAGAAGGATACCATAAAATATTATAGATATAAGTGTACAGAAATTTTACATAGGGTGACACAATGGGCCGTCTTATCGATAAAAGTGATATTTTAAAGACCTTTGGATAGGAGAAAGAAAAGTGAAAGCAGTACAAGTGTAAAGTTTACTTATAAGCAAACGCGTCCCGTGTGCGAATGCATCATCGCTTACCATCAGATGGAATAGTGCCTAAAAACGAGCATATCAAAATACAAAAAAAAAACCGGCTAAGTGCAAGTGTGATTCGCACACGAAGGGTTCCGTACCGTATTAAGAGCGAGCAAAAAAACGCCGAAAAAAACACGTTTTTTGTATGGAAATCCGCTTTACTTTTTTTTTGTTATATCTGCAATAATAAATACACAATCTGTGAAAAATTCAGAAAACAGCGTGAGGAAATCAGCATCTATGAGCCAAAAATTCAAAGACATGTCACATCTACCAACCCGCATGCATGGTAGATTATAGCCCACTCCCTCTCATAGAGAGGAGGCCTGTCCCAGCAGTGGGAAAATTAATAGGCTGATTGTGTATGTATGTATGTATGTAATCTGTGTAAACAACTGTCTTCGTATTACGATGCATGAGATACAGCCCGCTGACGACAGTCAGATGGACGGACGGTTCCGTTTGGCCTTCAGGTGCGGAACCCTAAAAAGTGTTTTCACAAAAGTTTTATTTTCCCTTTTTATTCACGCCTTCTTTAACCTCTAACAGATTAAAAACTTTGATATTCTGTTCGTATCCGAAGGGTTCGCCCTATGCTTGGCAAAACACGAAATAGCAGAAGGTAATGAATCAGAAATTGGATATTTGGAACACAATCCAGTTCAGGTCATTGCGTTTGTTGATTTATCCACGAAATACAGACGGACAGCCGGATTTTATGCGCTACTAGTGTTAGGTCATGGGTTTGCGCCATTTTTTTGTTTATTGTATTTTTTCTTGGGCTTCTGGCTAAGTCATATATTGTACTGTAAATCGCGATAATTAGACATAAACGCACTTTATAGCACTATGCTAAACTATTTTTTTTTTTTTTTAGGAATTTCTCCTGTATTGTGGGTGCGTTTACAAACATTCAAATTCACGTACACAAACAGCCAGACCCGGAACAACTACTTGCAGATCATACAAATATTTGTTCCGTGCAGGGATCGAACCCGCGACACGCAGCGCAGCAGTCAATCGCTTACCCACTGCGCCAACCGTGTCGTCTATATTTTATAAAAGATTGTAACAAATAACATTGATAAAATTACATTTCACTTTTGACAGAACTAAAATAATACTTAAAATACAAATAAACTGAGTGTGATTCCTTGTAAATCTATGTACATTAAGAGCGAACGAGAAAAAAAATAAAGTCCGAAGTCACGTAGCCTTTGTTAGTCGTATAGCATCAAGTGAAGCAGCAAGTGAAATATTTGTAAAGAGATTATATTTGTTAATTTTTTTTTTCTTGGGCTATTGGCTAAGTAATAACAGACGCACGGGGTCAATGTATAATATGTATTAATACAGAGCCACCTGTGTACCTAAGTATAAAATAATTATTAGCTTGCTAAAACTTATACTAGGTGACTCTGTATTAAAAAATAAAAACTTTTTATCTGACTTTTCATACTTTTGACACTTGAAACTCTTTCAGCATAACGCATTTTCCGATTTCAACCAGTTTACTTCTACCACAATTCGTTCTAATAAAACAGAATTAGAAGATCTACAATATACAATAGATGACGTATATTTAGTAACCTAATCCGCTTAACTGTTCTTAAAGAGTCATAAAAAGAACCCTGTACGAAATCGACACGTGTTTCACCTCTCAACGAGGCTTTTTCAGGATGACGATTGGCTTGTTGCGACCCCGGACACGATGTGTTGCCACGACAAGCGCCAAACGCAAAGTGAGCTACACCCTCCGACAACCCCACTTATATAGGATTAGGTTACTAAATATACGCCGTCTATTGTATTGTATTTATAATAGATTTCCGTAAAGTCACGCCTGAGTCAATTAACTAGATCTAGAAAGTGGATACTGTCAAGTATAAAGTTGTCTAAAGCAACAAGTAGGCAATAAAGTCTGTTATTATAACTTCTGCATACGAATGCAGACACATAGGTGCTCATGCATCATGTTTATAGCATTCGGGGCTACAAGTTATATTGTTGTTTTCATAGGAAATAAATGTTGCTTTATACTCTTTGTTTATTATCATTTATCTGTTGTGGGGGTGGATGACTTTACATAGCATAGAGTATGTAGTTTGACAAATCTTCACTACAGTGCGTTCATTCTAAGGGACTAGTCATAACAAGCGCCCGAAACGCTGCGTTTAGTGCGCACAAGAAAACTAGTTGCTTATGACGAGCGCCCGAAACGCAGCGTTCTGTGCGCGCGCCTCGTGCGCTTGTTATTATAACTAGTCCCTTACTTGTCCCGTGACGCGACTAGTAGCACTGTTCTGTTAATCGCCATTTTGAACTCTATTAGTATCGAAACTAAACTTGACATGCAATAGTGCCAATATAACGGCAATGGACAAATTATAGGGAACGGTCTGTATTACCGGAGCCTTTAGAAAACATATTTGGACACTTGCAAACCAGGGCTAAAAATACTCAATTTGTTAGCCTTTTCGAAGCAGTTTTTTATGACATAGCGTATCACTATGAAACACTTTGCCAAAAAAAAACCGCATTCAAATTGATTCAGGCGTAGAGGTATGGTGCCACAGACAAACACACACACATAGCGGTCAAACTTGTAACACCCCTCTTTTTGCGTCGGGGTTTAAAAATTCAGAAAATCAAATTAATTCCCCGTGCTACATTTCTCTAGGAACTTCGTAAACACAGACAGACAAACTCTTCCCCACAGATTACGAGAACTACGTTGACAACAGAGCCTTCGTGTTATTTTCCGGATGACAGAGTCCCAATCCCACGAGCTTCGAGTACAAGATGTACTTATGAAGGGTTTTATTGAGTTTTTTCGCTCCTGTTCAAGATTTGAGAGTAATCATGGGAACCGTTGTTGTGTGAAAATGTGTTGTGGGCAAGAAAGATAGTATTTTTTTGCAATTTACGCCTATTTGAACTAAACCTGGCTAGGGATTTGACCTAAAAGGACCTACAGACAAAATTAAGAAAATGTCTTTTGATGAATTTTACCACCTCCAAAATAAGTGCTGGTTCATTTATTTTTCAGATAATTTCACACAAATCCTGAACAATTTTTTATTTATCTGGTACCTATGTTACCTATCTGTTGTCCATGACTTACATAGACCTTTAGGTACAACAAGGCTTTCATTGAATTATCCAATTATAGCATCGGCAATCATACCTTTCAAACAAGAACACTACATCGAACCTTATCAGAAATATGCATGGTTAGACAAAAAGCTCTAGGTACGCATCACCTCAATTGGTCTCTTTAGGGTCTTCTTTTTTTTTAATAATGTTTCTCTGCAAAAATCTGATGCTACGATGTGTTTGATGAGCGTAGGTAAGCGTCACCATAATAGCGGTCGAGCGCTGCAAACAGGAATAGTTCTTACGGTCTTCAGATATGCGCGCCTGCGATAGTACAGTCACGAGCACGAATATGTATACACTAAAGTGAAAAGTTGCAGTCAATATTCCACGAGAAAATCGCTTTTGAGTTTTGCATACCTCAACACGCTAGACAACCATAGAAACGGGTTTTCTACGGGTTTTTTCAACGGAAGAATAGAAAAAAGTGTCTGATTGTGATTTTTTATCTGTCATTTTGTCGATTCTTCCATCTACAAAACTTGTTTCTATCGTAGTCAAGCTACTAGGCGTCTTGAGGTATGTACTATCGCGGGCGCGCAGGAAACGATTCAATGGTTTACCAAACAGGGAAGAATGACTATCCCCCTTTCTTTTTCCATGGCATGTGTTACATTTTACGACTGTATAGTTCACGTTCTATCCCAAAGTCATAAATAAGTTTCGTGAAATGTACGTAAACGTACTAAATCTGGCCCCGAGCCTAAAAGAGAACAAATTGCTTTTAGAAATTAACTCTTCCACAGCTCAGTAATTTAGCTGCAGTAGTAAACGGGTAATAAAATGTACCGCTGACCGTTCACCGTCGTAAAATCACGGTTATCGCTAACTGGGTCGGTTAACTTCAGTGTTTAAGGGAGGTTCTGTATTAAAACTGTTTTATTAGCTTCGTGTGGTGGCTAAGATGAGTCTATTGGTTGACTTAGGAGTCGTTTCTTTTAGATTAGCAAAAGATTTATGGTTTACTAGCTGGCCCCTTGCTTCGCCCGCGTGGGTCCCGGAAATTATACCACTGAAACGGACTCCCGGCATAAATAGTATCATGTCCATAGTCTACTCATCTACTGCATAATAGCCTATAATGTTCCCACTGCTGGGACACAGGCCTCCTCTCTGCGAGAGAGAGTGAGCCAAAATCTACCACGCGGGCCCAGTGCGGGTTGGCGGATGTCACAAGTCTTCGATTTTTTGGTTCTAGGACATGCCGGTTTCCTCATGTTGTTTTTCCTTCACCGTTTTGAGAGCAATGATGATGAAATAATATACACAAAGTAAAGTGCCTGCTTGGGTTCGAACCCATCACCTACAAATTGTAAGTCCCGGCTGGCACTTCCATATAAGGCTGCCTGTCCACTGGAGCGGAGAGGGGAAAAGAGGAGCGCAGATGTGCCAATATTAACCAATAGAATCTTGACTCCGCCCCTAAGTTTAGATCAGTGATCCTGAGTCAAGATTCTATTGGTTAATATTGGCACATCTCCGCTCCTTTTTTCTCCTCTCCGCTCCAGTGAACAGGCAGCCTTATATCTGTGTGCCAAATTTTATCGAAATCAGTTCACCCGTTAAGGCGTAAAAAGTTAGTAGACAGACAGACGGTTAACTTTCGCATTTATAAAATTAATATGGATGAATGATCCCGTTGGTTTGGTAAAGGGATCAAGTGGCTCTTGAATTTCGTAATTTTACTTGTATGTATCTAAGTTAATCATATAGTTCACTGACTTTTGGTACATAAATTAAAAGAGTTATAATGGTTTTAAATTGTAAAACGCAGAAAGTAAGAGTGGTGAATTCTTATTTTTACACAATTGCTCCAGCACGCGTAGCATGACGCTTTCTATGTCTACGAAGAATAGACATAACTCTTTCTATACAAAGAGACATTTCCTTTCTTCATTTTTGACATCGCACCGTAGAAATCTTTCTACAATCTGTCATTTTGTCTTTCGTTTCTAACTCTCTTTTTCTAGGTCCTTTTATATGTAGACTATTTATGAAGACAGTTTTCTATCTCAAATTGTCAAAATCACACTGACATCTAACAGTTGTCTAACATAGTGAAACTTTCTAGTCGACGGTCACAAAGTATACATGGTTCTCTGCAAAATCATGATTTTACAGAAGAGCGTTTTAAACGCAAAACTGTGATAACTAGCTAATTATATATAAGAACAAAGCTATCTTCTCCTATTTTACATCGTTTAGTTAATATTACCGAGGAAATGGATAAGGCCAATATAACTGTAATATGTTTTTGTTCCAAAACACGGTACCTACTTCGGTGACTTAATCACGTAAGAGAGAATCAAACAGAAAAACATTGAGAATTCTGAGTCTGACAGAGAGGAATTTCGTAAAAAGTATAGTTCACTCTTTCTACTTTGCTGCCGTCGTACTGTCTACACGGAACGTCATTTTTGTCTACTCTTCCGTCGACATGCTACGCGTGCAGAAGGAGGGTAATGATTTTCGAGTGTATGTGTGTATGCATGTCTATTTAGACACGCTCTGTAGCCTAAACGGCTTGATGGATTTAAATATAAGAGGTGTCGTTGGTTCGTCTTAATTGTGGGAGTGACCTTGTGGCATCTGCTGTGCAGAACCACGATTTTTGATCTACTTCTATGTTTTTTAAGCTACTATACTAAACAACCCACCTTTTGATACGGTACCTATGAAATTCATCATCATTCATGTAACTTTCCTTGTATTTATTCTTAATCGCACTTTATCTGTAATAGCATATTTTTATATTCTTTGATTGTTTTAGCATCTAAATTCTATTAAATTTTAAATACTATTTATTGATTCCTGTTGTAAAGATGACAGAATATTTTATATTGATTGAAAGCTGTCATCTGTCTTATTTACTTTTCTTAACCATAGACATAATGTGTGTTGACTTAACGTTCTACTAAACCTATTATAAGGCAGGTGAATACACTGTATTGCTCTCAATAAAGACAGTTGTAGCTTATCGGTCTGTAAACCGTTTTTATCCGTTCTGGCCATCATTCAATTAAGAACTAACTTGATAGATGTTTGAAATGTTTTAAAATATGACACAGAACGATAAAAACGGGTTCTTTTCTTACGGAGTTGAAGTTTGGCTCTAGCCGTGTGATGTACTACTTTTTACCTTGAACCTAATTTTACTACTTAAACCCTAGCCTGATTAATTCAGTGTAACTAACATAATACTGTGTATAACCTAAACTATTGTGTAATTCCAATCAATAAACTTTTGGTGTTCAGTGTCTACCCGGCTTATCATTCAACCGACTTTCTCACCTAGCCCTATAGAGGGCCCTACACCAGCCATCTGGCCGCGTGGCGCAAGACGCCACGCCTCAAACGGCACACATACTGCTCGAACAAGAGAGGGCACCGACGTCGAGTGACGTGACGTCAGGAGTCGTGATCTTAGCCCTCACAGCACGACGTCACGAGTGACGCCGACGCGTCCCTCCTGTTAGCGTGAGGTACCATGAAAGTACCTCCGCCTCCTAGCTACCTCTCACACCTACCTCTCCGTTCAACAGGGTGAAGGGACCTCCTACTCAGCGTGCGGCGTGTGCGGCGGCTCCTCTGTACTCCCTGCCTGTCTGCCTTCCTGTCCGTCAGCCTACCTGCACCTCAGCTTGGTCCTGGTCCCGCCTATCCTGAGCATCCCACGTCGTGTGAAGCCGGCCTCTTAACCATTTTACCTTTTACCTCTTATAACCTAACTATACTCTAGACTCTAATTCTTAACCTTTAACCTCTCTTTAATCTAATTGTATCAACGCTTAGCTCCGAGGAGCTAAGCGTTACATTACAGAAACTGTAATGTAACGAAACTGTAATGTAACGCTCAGCTCCTCGGAGCTAAGCGTTGATACAATTAAAATAAAGAAAAGTTAAAGGTTAAGAGTTAGAGTCTAGAGTATAGTTAGGTTATAAGAGGTAAAAGGTAAAAAGGTTAAGTGGCCGGCTTCACACGACGTGGGATGCACAGGACAGGCGGGACCAGGACCGAGCTGAGGTGCAGGTAGGCTGACGGACAGGAAGGCAGGCAGGCAGGGAGTACAGAGGAGCCGCCGCACACGCCGCACGCTGAGTAGGAGGTTCCTTCACCCTGTTGAACGGAGAGGTAGGTGTGAGAGGTAGCTAGGAGGCGGAGGTACTTTCGTGGTACCTCACGCTAACAGGAGGGACGCGTCGGCGTCACTCGTGACGTCGATGTGGCATCTGCTGTGCAGAACCACGATTTTTGATCTACTTCTATGTTTTTTAAGCTACTATACTAAACAACCCACCTTTTGATACGGTACCTATGAAATTCATCATCATTCATGTAACTTTCCTTGTATTTATTCTTAATCGCACTTTATCTGTAATAGCATATTTTTATATTCTTTGATTGTTTTAGCATCTAAATTCTATTAAATTTTAAATACTATTTATTGATTCCTGTTGTAAAGATGACAGAATATTTTATATTGATTGAAAGCTGTCATCTGTCTTATTTACTTTTCTTAACCATAGACATAATGTGTGTTGACTTAACGTTCTACTAAACCTATTATAAGGCAGGTGAATACACTGTATTGCTCTCAATAAAGACAGTTGTAGCTTATCGGTCTGTAAACCGTTTTTATCCGTTCTGGCCATCATTCAATTAAGAACTAACTTGATAGATGTTTGAAATGTTTTAAAATATGACACAGAACGATAAAAACGGGTTCTTTTCTTACGGAGTTGAAGTTTGGCTCTAGCCGTGTGATGTACTACTTTTTACCTTGAACCTAATTTTACTACTTAAACCCTAGCCTGATTAATTCAGTGTAACTAACATAATACTGTGTATAACCTAAACTATTGTGTAATTCCAATCAATAAACTTTTGGTGTTCAGTGTCTACCCGGCTTATCATTCAACCGACTTTCTCACCTAGCCCTATAGAGGGCCCTACACCCGACATCTGGCCGCGTGGCGCAAGACGCCACGCCTCAAACGTCACACATACTGCTCGTATAAGAGAGGGCACCGACGTCGAGTGACGTGACGTTAGGAGTCGTGATCTTAGCCCTCACAGCACGACGTCTCGAGTGACGCCGACGCGTCCCTCCTGTTAGCGTGAGGTACCATGAAAGTACCTCCGCCTCCTAGCTACCTCTCACACCTACCTCTCCGTTCAACAGGGTGAAGGAACCTCCTACTCAGCGTGCGGCGTGTGCGGCGGCTCCTCTGTTCTCCCTGCCTGCCTGCCTTCCTGTCCGTCAGCCTACCTGCACCTCAGCTCGGACCTGGTCCCGCCTATCCTGTGCATCCCACGTAGTGTGAAGCCGGCCTCTTAACCATTTTACCTTTTACCTCTTATAACCTAACTATACTCTAGACTCTAATTCTTAACCTTTAACCTCTCTTTATTCTAATTGTATCAACGCTTAGCTCCGAGGAGCTAAGCGTTACATTACAACCTATCAATCTGCCTAGCCTTTTCCAGCTTCCAGTCTAACCGGATGCAGCTGAATACCAGTATTTTACATGGAGCGACTGCCTATCTGACCTCCACAACCCAGTAACTGGGTAATACGATACCCATTGGTAAGACTGGTTGTCAGACTTTCGGGCTTCTGACGACCACCACTGTCGAAGATCCACGAATGACAGCTGGGACCAACCGTGCCTCGGTATGTAAAAATGGTCACCCATCCACGAACCAACCCCGGCAAGAGTAGCTTAGGAGTATAGTGGTATTGTATGGTGTGCGGCTAGTTGGCCGTTGAAAGAAAAGAAAGAAAGAAAAAGTATTTATTGAGACAAGCACAGGAAATCACAAACTAAACTAAGACACATTGAGACATCAATAAAAAAATAAAAAAATCAAAAACAATAAAAATAAAACAAAGTAAAATTAAAATAGAAGCAGAGTCCTGTGCGAGGCCAAAAGGCCTCCAGAGGTCCAAAGGGTAGATCAGCACGATAGATTCTGATAGGGCTCGAAGGTCACGGATAGAGAGATACAGAAATAAATAGGTACTAAATAATAATAAATCAATTATATGTACCAAATACATTAAAAAATTAAATATACGTAGTCCTCTGCGACCAAGTGCGCGATTCGTAACGGTTTCTATAGTTTACCTGGTCGCAGTTGTGGTCGTGGCCATCTACTGCACGACACCCATTAATCTTGTCGAATACAAGACAGTCACACGAAAACTCAGAGCAAATCGGCCTCTTCTTATCCAAAAAAGAATTAGATGAGCTTCAATATAAGTGTCTCTAATTAACGCGAACCTTTGACCTTTCAACAAATAAACATTTAAGACCTAAAAGTAACTAAGTCGCAAAAAATAAATAAACTAAAATAAAGGTCTTTCGTAATTTCTTGTAATTACTTGTAACGTTGTTAGCTTGCTTGGTTAATCTTTTTAGTTCTCGTTAACTGGTAACGTTGTTTGCTTTATTTGCTCTGGTTCCTTTTGACCGACTGCGGGAGGAGATGTTATGAGTTTGACAGTACAAATTGTTGTTTACATTTTTCGTTTTAATTTTTTTGCTTGAGTAAAGTTTTCATTGTACTTGCTACGAATTAGACATTGGCAAATAATTTAATTTAACGTATTGTGCTTCGTTTGCAAAAATTAGATTCTATACAATAGTAGGTTTTTATAGATAGAAATAAATTTTTGTAACTGAACAAACAGCTGTGCTGCTGGAGAGTTTGTTGCGCCACTTCTTCTTCCCAGCTAAAGCACTAGAAAGTGCCGAAGGGCACCATTTTGGGGGATTGTTGACGTTTAATAATTTGTATACGTGTATGACTATCGACATGACTTAAAAAATAAATTGCTGACAGAATTTTTGTCTATTTTCGGTATTAAATATTCTACGATTTCAAAAAAAGCGTAGTAATTACAGTGATATCTGTATCGGCACTCGCACTGTCGACACCCATGGCTGTTGATAAAACATTTCACTTTTTACCCGACTGCCCCAGAAGGAGGGTAATGTTTTTCGAGAGTATGTATGTATGTCTATTTCTTTGGCACGCTCTGTAGCCTTGATGGATTTTAACATATGAGGTGTCGTTAGATTCGTCTTAATCGTAGAAGTGACATAGGCTATATAATATTTATGTATTGCATCTGCAAATACAAAAAAAAGGGAGGGGAAGGTTTTTTTTTAAATAAATTACTACAATATTGGTATCAAATAAAATCTGGTAATTAGTCAATTCGAAATTAAGATATATTAATAAAACTAAAAAACTTGAAATAAAGAAAATTATTCAAAAAACAAAAAACCCGACTGCAAAAACACATAACTGAAAAGAGAAAAACAAGCATTATAATCTATAGAATTATGGTATCGCAGGCGGGGACAATAATAATATAACAATAGTAACCGGAAATATGGTGTAACTTTTGTTTGTCCCCGCCTGCGATACCAAAATTCTATAAATTATAATGCTTGTTTTTCTCTTTTCAGTTATGTGTTTTTGCAGTTGGGTTTTTTCTTTTTTGAATAATTTTCTTTATTTATTACTTGTATAATTTTTTTTTAAGAACTGTTGCTAAATAAATTTTATTTTTTCTTTCATTTTTATCTCTAAAGAATTTTCATTTGAAAGAAAGAAAGAAAGAAAGAAAGAAAGAAAGAAAGAAAGAAAGAAAGAAAGAAAGAAAGAAAGAAATTAAATTTATTTAGCACAGACACAGACAAAGGCACACAACAAAACATATTGTACTGCAAGTAAAAGATATTAAAAAAAAAATAGAATAAAAAAAATATAATGAATAGACGCTGTAGTCATTTCGCGAATTAGTCATTCCTAAACTAAACCCATTAAAATAGTCTTTATCAGTGGCAATAGGCATTTACCTAAATGAACGTCTGACGGACCCTGAAAATCAGACCCACAACCACCTTGCTATCCAAACTTCCTAACTTAGTTAGGTTCCTATATTAGTTAGAATATTATTAGAAACCTAACTAATATTATAAATGCGAAAGTGAGTTTGTTTGTTTGTTACGCTTTCACGCTAAAACGGCTGAACGGATTACGATGAAATTTTACTCGGTTAGGACAGAGCATACTTTTTATCCCAGTAGTACGTTTCCGTGGAATATTTTGCCGACCACCACGCGAGCGAAGCCGCGGGCCTCGGCTTGTATATTATAATAAATTAAAGTCGCGTTTCGTGTCTGTCTGTGTGACCGCATTGTTCTCCTAAACGACCATTGTTGTCACCATCATTTACAGAATTTATTCCGGAAGCTCTATGTTTTAAACAATAATATTAAACCAACTAAGTATCAATAAATCATGATGTTCGTAAAAACCATGTGAAGCAGGGGCGGGACGCTAGTTCACCTATTACATTTACGGGAACCAGAGCAAATGAACATTTTAGTACTTACGCTGTTCAAAACAGACAGAGAAACCCAACATTCGCAACATCAGCACGAAATTCAGCATTGCATTTACAATATTAATTTCAAACGTTCACCCGAATCCTTGATCCAGATATGCGAGCTACTTCATTACTGCTACAAAACACAGGCGTATCCTGGAAGCGGCTCTAAGTGCATTTTAGTGTTTAGGACACCGTGACGTCGCCTTGGGCGGCCCGGAGATGTTTAGTTGGTACAAGTTGAGAGGAGATAGCGGGTTTGTTTGTGGTTAAGTTGCTGTGGAGTTGGTACTCGTACTGATAATGATAATGATGATAATAATAACGGCCAGTGGCAAAATAGCCAAGATCTTCGACCAACACCTGAGGATGCTCTCGTTAGGCAGCTGGATCAAGGGCTTGATCCAGAAAGCGGTACTTCTGGACACGGCGCGTATCGTTAGGAGATTCCTCTCTCATAAGAGCCCTGACCACCGGTAGCTTGGACCCTGTTCCCGATACCAGTGGGCTACTATTTTTTATATTAATTTTTAAATGTTTTTGTTTTATTTTTTTGTTTTTATAAAAAATATTTAAAATGTAAATAATATGTTTATAAAATGAAATAAAGGAAATAATAATAATCTCTAGTGCCCTGACCACCGTCAGCTTGGACCCTGTTCCTGACGCCGATGGGCGACTATTTTTTATATTTTTAAATGTTTTTTTAATCTTGTTTTTGAAATATTTAAAAATGTAAATTATATGTATTTAAATTAAATAAAAGAACATGATAATGATAATGATAGCCTTTTATTCCTAAACATAGGGTTACAAGAGGTCCCCAAGTTCGGTGTGCTTTTGTCATAGGCTTCCTCCAATTCCTTCCAATGGGTCCTGTCCTTTGCTACTCTCAACCAGAATGGTTCCGCTGTCTGTTTCAAGTTATTTTCTATCTCCTGACTTGACTCCTGACTTGAAGAGTTGGTACTACTTGGTTTTAATGCGGTAACAATTTATTCTTTTCCCAGTTATTGATGTAGTTTTATTCTTTTCCTTATTTGTATCTTTAAACGTGCAATAAATAGTAGTAAATAAATAAATTAGCCTAGGTCCACTTCAACGAATCTAGTCTTAATGATCATAGCTGAGGTGGAACGAACAGTAATCCTATATAAGTGAGGTTGTAGGGCGATGTGGCTCACACTGCGTTCAGCGCTTGACGTGAAAACACGTCGTGTCCGAGTTCGCAACAAGTCAATTTTCATCCTGAGGATGCTTTGTTGAGAGGTGAAACACGTTTCGATTTCTTACAGGGTTCTTTATGACTCTTTAAAAACAGTTAAGCGGATTAGGTTACTAAATATACGTCGTCAATTGTAATTAATGTACATATACAAAAATTGGAGGAGGCTTTGCCCTGCATATGACGAAAGCGAAAAGCTCTGTTCTAGAAGTAGGTACGTGGACGTCTACGTCATTCATTCATGGTATAATTAAGAGTCCTGTAAAATTTTGTGCCCAAGTTCAAAAACGCTACCTGTTAAAACTTGGTCCACAATGCGAAAATAACGTTAGTGAAACTTAGCAGTACAATTACTAGCAATTGTCTCGAACATTTTGGATGTCTGCTACTCCGAGACTCCTTACAAACTTATGTTTGTCAGTTCTACCGAATTTAGAACCACGTACAACATTAATTATTTACTTATTTATTTCTAATTGAAAACTTAGTTTTGGGTTGTTCTATGAAGTTGGTGTTTGGTGTGGAAATATGGTGTCTAAGAGAAACTGTCTGTTGGATTATATGGTTTTGGATAGTTTTGGTTTTATTCATGTGCAAATTGCGGATAGTTATGTTCTTCAATCTGGCTCGTGCCGTAACAAAGAGAATACTCATAATATGGGCTCCGAAGTCGTACGAAAAACGTACTGACGCCGGAAAATATAACCCAAAAACCGGTCAAGTGCGTGTTGACCACGCACTGAGTAGCGTAAGGCTGCCTGTCCACTGGAGCGGAGAGGAGAAAAGAGGAGCGGAGATGTGCCAATATTAACCAATAGAATCTTGACTCAGGATCACTGATCTAAACTCAGGGGCGGAGTCAAGATTCTATTGGTTAATATTGGCACATCTCCGCTCCTCTTTTCTCCTCTCCGCTCCAGTGGACAGGCAGCCTAATGCAGTCAATGCAAAAAAAAAAAGTTAGTTCTGCGGTAATAAGCGAAAATAACCCATTATGTCAAAAACTGTTATTAGTAAAGACAAAGTCACTTACTTTATTTGCAATTTTTATGTATACCGGATGGACGGACAGACGGACATGACAAAATTATACGAGTTCCATTTTTGCCACTTGGCTACGCAATTCAATTATTCGTTTTTGATAAAATAGCCTTTTTTGAAGTCGGTTAAAACGATATTCACCTTTTTCATAAACATTATATAGGGACAAATCGAAATTGCCATACAATGTGGCAATGCTACAGCCTTTTGGGTAGTTTTCCTGTTGACAGCGTGCGTAGATGCGGAAGAATTTTTTGATGCCCTATTATTATTTTTCCCCCCTTTTTTATATACTTGAATATATTACTAGTTGACCCCTGCCCACTTCGTTGGGCGGTAAACATAAATATATAACTTAAGACGCTAACAATTAACGTGGCTTTCTATTGGTAAAAGAATTTTCAAAATCAGTTCAGTAGATCCAGAGATTACCCCTACAACCTCACAAGCTTTACCTCTTTATAATATTAGTATATATAGATTATTGGTAACTTTTAAATCATGTAACTTTTTTAGAAATCGATGAACTATTTTAGTGGAGTAATTTTAAAATTTTTGATAACACTTTTCTGACACAGAATAAAAACTATACAAGGTAAAGCCACATTCTATGAGGAAAAAATAGGCACTATTATCCTTATTGGTGTCAATTTGAGAGACATTACCCGACAGCGACTTCCTGCAGGTAGGCGACATTTCCCGTGAATGTCACCGTCTAAATGGCGCTAAATAGACAGACATATTATAGCGCCCTCGGTGATAGTATATTCCATAGAGTTCTGAGGTGAAAAGAGCAGTTACGTGATCGCGATCATGATTTAATTTAGCCAATTTTAACAAAGAGCGAGGTGTGTGATTTCCGGCAGTAAAAATTGTATTTCCTTTTCCGCTTCGGGTGATAGAGGGGATTTTGCCAAAAATGGGGAGGCCGCATCCGAAACCTGCGATCACCTATCAAAGGGTGGTAATCCATGGTAGGATATATCAAATTGTCAATGAAAATAATAAGGTTTAAAAGTGTTTCTTTGAAACTGAAGTTTTTTTTTATCGTACTAATAGTCAGCCATTTAAAGTGGTAATGCTGCCGTCTTTTTTCGGTACTTTTCCAGTTGACAGCAATGCGAAAAATTTTGATGCCCAATAATTTTTTCCCCTGTTTTTATACAAACTTGTACATAATAATATTATTTTAAGCTTGTAATATATTAGTCGCTCTTTAAATAGATTCCATGCAGGTAATTAATTTACAAGAACAACCGATACTTTGAAAACCAATAGATAACTAGAATAGGTTAAAACCATGAACGGAGCAGAATGGTTCATGGTCCTCATACATACATACATACATACGCCTGTCTGCCTGTTTTTTCCGGCTAATCTCCGAAACGGCTGGACCGATTTTGACCGGGCTTTCACTGGCAGATAGCTGATGTTATAAGGAGTAACTTATGTTATAATTATTTTAGAAAAATAATTAGGGTCCATGCAGAAAATGCCGCGTGCTGCAGCTACTTTATAAATTACATAAAATAAATGTAAATAAATAGAATAACTATTTATTTACAACTACAATTTTTAAGTCAACCGCTGTTGAAAAACTGCCAACACTTCACATTAGCTCAAATTCCCGGGCAAAAAAATATTTTAAAACCGATAAAATACGAAACTCTATTTCAACACACTAGAACATCACAAAGGACGAACCGATACCGATATATAGCTTTAGAAAAAAATATAAAACCAAACTATGAACATTCAGAGGTAAAGTTTTAGAGGTATTTTTTTATTGAATTCAAACTTTACCCCATCTCCCTAACTTTAACATGGGCTTAGTATTAAAATCTAGTCAAGGACCATATTCTATGATTTGTAATATAATCATGTTGATCAGATCTAAATCAACATCAAACGTCATTTAATCATACTCGACTGAGAATAAGCATTTTCGAACGTCAAAATTATATATGACAGTCCCCAAAAACGCTCGCCCTTCACCACTTCGTAGTGCTTTAGCTGGGAAGAAGAAGTGGCGCAACACACTCCCCAGCACACTAACAAACAGACAATAATATAGACTTGAGAAATAATTTACCCAAAATCACCAAGAGAAGAAATATAATTTGGCAGTGTATAGAGTGCCACCATTGGCACTCTATCCCTATGGGATAAAGTGCCACTACAGGCACCCTAGTAACACCGCCTCGGCCCGGCTCTAGTGCCGCAAGCATTGGATTGTCATTGTCACTGTCACTAAGTCACGTCACTTGGTATTTTGTTTGATTGTCGAGGTTAGATCGCTGTAAAACACCACATTCCCAAAACATTACATTCTCTTGTGCCTAAACGGACCCTGGCACTTCGCCGGCCGCTACCGCGGCACCGCTCGCTACGCTCGCTCGGCTCGTGCGTTGTGTGGTCACAGTTCTAACCTAACCTAAATAACAAGTGACAGTGACAATGCAACGCTCACGGCACCCCAGCCGGGCCGAGGCAGTGACACTAGAGTGCCACAAGAAACTCGCGGCACTCTATACACTTCGATATAATTTTACTGGAAAAAGGCAGTGATGGCCAAGTGGTGTGACCGTCAGACTGCCAAGTTCATAGGTCTCGAGTTCGAACCCAAGGCACGCACCTCGGACTTTTTGACAATACACCACCTATGTTTTTGAGCAGTGATGGTGGCCCAGTTGTAACGGCAGCGACATACGATTTGTACGAATTATTTTCATTACCTGCTCTCAAAACAGTGAAGGGAAACATCGTGAGGAAACCGGCATGCCTGAGAGATATTTCTCGACGGCATGTGAAGCATTGTCAGAGGTCCATGGGCGGCTTTAAAACCACTAACCACACGAAAAAGAAGAAGAAGACTGGAATAAAAACAGTGTCTGTGCAAAAATTTTCAAATGAAATGTATGAAATTTCGAATCCCGGTTCTCACAAAAGATCTGTAGAAAAAACAGAACAAAATAACAATTGATTTGTTTTCATTTTCTACCCAGCATGGTGTAATCAGATTTGAATGCCACAAAAAACCTAGAGAGTGCCAGCTGTGTGGTCCCACGCAAGTATGTACAAGGTCGGAGTGTAAGCGGAGCAGAAGCGATAGCGGGAAACCTCCATTCTTATTTTAGTCAGGGCCCTATTTAATTAAACTGACTATGCGAGATATTTGTTAAAAATTACATCATTGCCACATTTTCACGACAGGTGCTGTTAAATAAAACAGAATACTAACTGAAAATAAACTTACAAAATTTATAGATAGTCGTTTGTCACATGCCGCTTGTCTGTTTTATTAAATAGTTACAGCTGCAACGTCTCGTCAACCTGATAGGTACGTGCCTAAGGGCCAAAACACATAACCGCGTTGCGGCGCCGCAACGGAAATATTAGCGCTGGCACTCTAATATTTTCTTAAGAAATGGCCCGAAGCCGCCGTTAATTTTTGCGACGCGACGTCGTATCGTGTTTATGTGTGGGAGCCCTAAGTCGTCAGGTACACGACGCCATCGCCGCGACGTCACCGCGCCGCCGCCGCGCTGCCACCGCGTCATCGCCGCGCCGCCGACGCGCCGCGTAATTATGTAGACTGAGCCGCCGCCGCTGCGCCATCGCCGTTTGATTTTGCCATATCACTCTGCAATCCGCGGCGGGCGGTGTGGTAACGGGCTGGCAACGTTGCATATACAGGGTGGCAGGGACATCGACGCGAAGCCGCTTACCATGGATTCAGTACATGATCCTGAACCCCCCTGCGTTGAAATTTTTCGTCGGTTATTAAAAAAAAAAACAGCTGTTTCATAGAAAAGTGCAATACCTACGCGGTCAAAATGTATGGAGCAGCAGATTTTTTTTTTAATAACCGACGAAAAATTTCAACGCAGGGGGGTTCAGAATCATGTACTGAATCCATGGTAACCGGATTCGCGTCGATGTCCCTGCCACCCCGTATACAGCTTAAAGGCGCGGCGGCGGCGGTGCGGCGCGATACTGGGCGGCACGGCGACGGCATCGTATCCCTGAGCACTAAAGCCTCTTGCAATGTATATAGTACCATAGCTAAAATGTCAAATGTCTATTTATAGTGACATCATTGTTGCTGCCGTGCTAATGCCATTATATAACATCTGCTTAACAGACTGATGACTAACATAAACTTTTCAAATGGAACTATAGGTACTTACCAATTCACTCTTGCTTCGTCTTTCATTTACAAAGTCAGTTGGACATACCGAGAAAGAAAACGTCGTAAAGATACCTTTCTTAAGGACGTTTTCCGACCGATGACCGTTTTTTTGACCGATTTTAAAATCTATAAAGTCTAAAATCGCCAGCATGACAAACATGAGCCCACCTGGTGACCAATGCGCATGACCTCCAACCACGAGAACCTAACGTTCAACAAAGGCAATCCCATATTAGAATTTCCAAGAACTCGCTCTCAATACGACACAATCCCAAATCGTCCCCCAAATGTAATTCAATATACACAGTTTCTCAGATTTCAATCGACTAGGTGAGAATTTGAGCACAATGCTACAAGTGTGGATTCGACGATTCTCACCAAATAATATCCCATTTGAATGCTACTCCAAGCTACTAGGTACTATTGGAAGTCGATTCATCATTGTCTTCGTCGAAATTAGAACGTTTATGTTTGGGTAGAATTATGTATGGAAATATTTGTGCTTAATGGGTTTTGGAACGATTCTGATTCGAGTGTTCTTGTAATGGGTTGGACCATCTGTGGGGGTTTCCGTAAGATGGCGTTTCCTTCATTTGTTATTGTCATCATTGAAGCCCTTATGACTAAATTGTGTCACGCAGGTAATGTCTTAGCTCTTCCTTACTCCATCTTCTTCTGCGTTGGCACGGACGAGCATTAAGCTGGATTTACATCACTGTGTTGTGTCGTGTCGTGACGTCTTCTGATGTAGTATTAGCCAATCAAGACTCGTTGTGATTTGACGTAGTCATGAACAGATTCGTTTGATTGGTTCTCTTAACCCCTCATTCCCCATTGCGTCGCAAAACACGCAAAATTTGCCATATCCGTCAAGCCCCACTGCGTCGCATGCGACGCAGTCGGCGCACGCTGATTCAAGGTCTATTTGTACTATGGATAGGGGCTAATATGGTCTGTGGTTAATTTTATTCTATGGATTTGGTAATATACTTGTCAAATAAATCGACTAAAACGTCAAAATATGCAGAAACAATTCTAGAAAAAAGTAAAAATTGAACATTTTGGCACGGCAAAATGGCGTCCACGCATGCGTTCAGCGCGCTGCACTCCGCGTTCTATTTATTTGTTTTCTATTGTTTTTTAAGTGTAAATCGACGGGAAATGTTGTTTTTTAAATAATTAAGTAGTGTCGTCATCGTATTTAGTTAATATTTGCACTAAATAACATCGTAATTACCTATTACGGACCCATCAAAAAATGTAAACAAACTCGGTAATGAAAAAACGTATTGTTGTGAAATTTTGAGTTTTGTGTGTGTTTTGTGTATGTAATCGCTGGTAAGTCATTTATTTTATATTCTTTATTAGATAATGCATAATAAAAATGCCATTTTTCAAAAAAAAATAAGAGTTCAATATTTTTTATCAACTAAGTAATGTTACGTAATGATACGGATACCTATTATTGAACTTTTTTAATTATTGGTGTTTTTATTTATTGTGTTTGTTCGTAAATAATGGTTTTGACCGATAGTATGTGTATTCATAATGTATCCTGCGAAATTTCATGTGAATCGAACCAGTAGTTTTATTATAAATCATCAAAACAATGCACAAAGGAATTTCTTATAAGAATCTGATAAGAATGTTTATTTATCAATACTAGCGTTCGCTTACAAAGATTCTAAGTATTATAAAAAATCCTTTGTCTAATCAGGGACCCAAAACCATTAATGATAAGACTATTTACGTAACAAGAAGCTCTCAGTTTTTGTTTATGTTAGCGCGCTCTTATCTCCGACGCGCCGCCGGCGGTCTCCGGTACGTAACGGGAGTCAAGGTATATTTGCGTCATCGCGGCGGGGGGGCGTAAGGGTTAAGTCACGAGATCAATACGACACAGTAATGTGCCGGTGGAATACTATAAACACGGCCATTATCGAAGACAAAGTCAAATGATTGATTTCAGTCATCATTATCCCCGTCAGTACCAGACGCGCGAAATTTGAAATTGGTGTCGCGGAGCTCTTGTACCGGTCAAGGGGTTAACATTTGCCTAGCCTGTTCACAACTTTGTTGAGGTAGACTTCCAGTCTAACCGGATACAGTTGAATGCTTCATCATCATCATCATCATTTCAGCTAAGAGAACTGCTGAACGTAGGCCTCCCCCAAGCACTACCACTTCGACCGATTTTGTGCTTTCCGCGTCCAGCGGATCCCTGCGGCCTTCACAAGGTCATTGGTCCATCTTGTGGGAAACCTTCCAACGCTTCGTCTTCCGGTACGCGGTCGCCACTCCAGACCCTTTCGGCCTCATCGGCTATCTGTTCTACGAGCAATGTGCCCTGCCCATTGCCACTTAACTCAAACTCAAACTCAAAGCATTTATTTCAATTAAACCATTTACAGGCACTTTTGAATTGTCAAAGAGTCGGTCAGTTAGTCAGAAAGTTGAAGCTAGTCTTAGCTTAAGTTTGGCAATTCTTCGAGCTGTGTCAGTTACCATGGTTCTCCTACGGAGCTCTTCATTTCTGATTCGATCACGTAGGAAAACTCCAAACATAGCCCTCTCTATTGCCCTTTGGGTGACTTTTAGCCTAATGCTAATATTATACATAGAGTATCACTCCTACCTATGTGTCCTTTGCTAACATAGGCTACGCCGTTTTTAATAGATTCTCTAGTTCGCAAAACTGGCAGCGGACATGGCTGTGACTGTGCGTCCGATTGATTTAATTGGCAATACTGCTGGCTAGTTGCTGAGGAGCTCGTGTCTAAGTAATAACAGCCGCATGAGTCGATCCATCAGGTTAAGCTACGCTTGCCTGGGTTAGTCAGTGGATGGGTGACCATCTTTTCAAACCGAGACTCCTTCGTGCCTCGGAAAGCACGTTAAGCCGTTGGTCCCGGCTGCCAATCGTGGGTCTTTGACATTCGTTAAGAGTCGTCAGAAGCCCGAAAGTCTGACACCAGTCTTACAGAGGGGTATCGTATTACTCATGTTTACTGGGTTGTGGAGGTCAGATAGGCAGTCGCTCCATGTAAAATACTGGTATTCAGCTGCATCCGGTTAGACTGGAAGCTGACCCCAACATATTTGGGAAAAGGCTAGGCAGATTAGACTGCCAGATGCTAGTTTTTTCTGCATATCTTGAGCTACTCATTTTCCAATTCATCAGACTACATTTTTCTGATATATGTTTGCCGTTATGAGTACCTATTTTAGAAGAAGTTAGATGTTTCTTTTTCGTATGGTTAGTGACTAACCCGATGTCAGAGTTTTTATGCCGTCCATGGGCCCCTGACTTGGGTTCACATGCCCTCGAGAAAATATGCATGCCGGTTTCCTCACGATGTTTTCCTTCACCGTTTTTGAAGCAAGTGATAATTATACAATACGCACATGAATCCGAAAAGTCAGAGGTGCGTGCCTTGGGTTCGAACTCGTAACCTATGGCCTAAATAGAAGGTTTATAGACACAAGTATGAGCATAAGATGGGTCTAACTTTGGTCTTACAAAAAATATGAAAAAATATAATATACTCCATTTGAAATAAGATTATACATTTATACAAACCTTTTTACAGACCGTTCAATCGATTCTGACTTCTATACCGTATGCCTTAGGATGGCATTAAAAGCAAAAAAGTGGTTACAATACCAACTCTTCACTGCAGCTGCCATTTGTCATGCCACCAACGCAATATACTTAAGTCAAAATTGGTTGAACGGACTGTAAATAAAAAAGGTTTAGTTAAACGTCTTATCTTATTTCAAATGGAGCTTATTGTGGTTGAATTAGCACACAACACGCTTTCCTGTTATATAGGAACGACATTTATTAATGAGAGAACGACCTGTTCAATTAAGCACAGCAGCACTCGGGAAAAATGGATCGAGAGAACGCTAATACCGAAAAAAGAAAAACTGAACTCGACAGCTCAATATTAATGCACGAGGTTTTTAGCAGCGACGATGGTAAGAGAAAAAACCGGCCAAGTGTGTGTCGGATCACGCATAATGAAGGGTTCAGTAGTTGGAATGAATTTATCCCAAGAACAAACTTAACTTTGTAGTTGAAAAACATGTTCTCCCATATATACATACGTCTCGGTCAATTCTCCAACTGCAAAATGTAAGTTTGTACTACAAATTAACGATTTTCGGAGATTTTTCCTTTACTTTTGCTATGAGACATTGCTTGCCTTTCATGATTCTAGGTCAACGGGAAGTATCCTCTAGGTTTAGATTCATTTACGAATATCAAAATATGTCACATAATAAAAGGCCGTATTTTTTTGTTGCGCCATAGACCAGTAATTGATATTAATTTCAACTTGATAGCTCCACGCATTCCTGAGAAAAAGGGTCATGTCAGACTGACAGACAGACAACGAAGTGATGCTATAAGGGTTCCGTTTTTTCTATTTCAGGTACGGAACCCTAAAATATGAATGATTGGTGTTACATGTCTGTATGTCAACCCATTCGTCAATTATTTTGTTATTAGGCTCAATTTTTGGATGATTGAGTGATATATACACTCCCAGACACCTGAATCGAGCCACCCTGCATATTTTTGTTTAAAGGTCTCTCTTTTTATATAAATAATGGTAGAATTAAAATGTGGTATTGCTGTCAGTCACACACTACCATTTTCATTTGTCATTGTTCCTTTTGATTTCGGAATAAGTACAAAAAAAAAACCAGCCAAGTGCATGTCGGAACACGCACAATGAAGGGTTATGTAGTTGGGATGAATTTATACCAAAAACAAACTTATCATTGTAGTTGAAAAACATGTTCTCCCATATAGCCATATACATTACGGTCAATTCACATTTTTTTGTTTGACTAAAGATCTTCGGACTTTTTCCTATAAATATGCTTGTGAGACCTTGCTTCCTGCTAAATAACATGCTTCTAGGTCAACAGGAAGTACCCTGTAGGTTTTGATTTATTTGCGAGTATCAAAATATGTCAAAAATATTTATCTGGCTTTTGGCCCGGTTTCCCCCAAAATGAAGAGATGAGCAAGCAAGCAGGCGCTTTACTCGTACTTTGTGTAAATAATTTCATTACCACTGCTCTTCTCAAAACGGTGAAGGAAAACATCGTGAGGAAACCGGCATTTCTTAGAACCAAAAATTCGAAGACATGTGACATCTACCAACCCGCACTGGGCCCGCGTGGTAGATTACCCACTCCCTCTCACAGAGAGGAGGCCTGTGTCCCAACAGTGGGAACATTAATAGGCTGATGATGATGATGATGATGAAGAGATGAGCACCCTCTGCTCATCTCTTCATCATCATCAATTCCATCAATTCCCGTAAATTTTAAGAACGTTTGCATCCTAATCTCATTCACAATTTGTCAAAAATACGAGTACAATCAATTTACCAACATTTTTGACAAGTTTGACAGATTGCGACTTGAATGTGCACGTTTTTTAAGTACGAGAATTGGCCAATTCTCGAACGTTATTAAAAATTACGAGAATTGCCCCTCTGATGTGTTGTAAACAAGTAAAAACCTTTTTGTACTCTATGCGAAGAAAAAAACGCAAAAGATGTTTTTGTTTTCACAGATAGAAAAATCCTACCAAACACTAACTGGAATCGATAACACAATTACTCTACCAACCAGAAACCGTGATGATACTTTCCCACTTAGGATTAGGGTGTAATAAGCCCCCTGAACTCTGGTAGGATTCCAAAAGGGGTGGCTACCACCCTATGGATATTGGTTATGCAAATATCAACGGTGAGCGAGGCTGCCAGGAAATTGAGACTTTCGTATTACGCTAGAAGAGTGTTAATTTTTTCAATGATTCGTAATATATTTTTGGTGTAAGAATGGATTTGTTTATGTGATTAATGTGACAATTTGACCTTTGTGACTTATAAACTGAAAATAATTTACACTATTCGTAAACGAAGCAAAATGAATATGTAAGGATCGTAGCCAGGTAGCGTTCTGTAGTTTCTGCCATTGGGAAAAGGCGTGAGATTATATGATGTCGTGTTCCTTTTGATATCCCATAACTTTAGGGTATATTAATAAGGTCATGTCAAAGAATCATAGAAGGCATAAAGAATTATTTTTCTATTATTCTTTCTTATTTTTATTTTTCATACAAAATAATTTACGTAGAATACCCTTAGTTGAAATATATGAGCCGTTGGTCCCATGGGTATTCCTCAAAGCGCACCAATTTTAAAAGGCACCAAATGAAACGTACCCAAAGTATTCCTCGAAACGCACCCACGATGAAACATAGAGAAGAGCATGAAGAATTCGTAATAAATGATATCGATAGACGTTTTAACTACCAGGAAAGCAGAAATGTCTAGAGTTATGGGATATCAAAACTTTGTATAATTATGTAAGTATCCCCGATTTGCATCCTCCCCATTCTGACAAGTTTTGTGACCAGTTACGATTACATCGGCTGATTATCAAGCCAATTTTACAAGAGAGAAAACAACAACAGTCAGATGTCTGACTTTTAGGCTTACTGACTATCCGTGACGAAAGCTGAAAACTGTCTGACGACTTCTATGCCTATTGTGTCACCCTGTGTGATATTTCAACTTTTATATTCTTGTGAATGCTCTCATTTGTGACAGTTATCAGTCATTAAATCAAATTGTGAAAATTTTATTGCTTGAATGCGATTTTATTTGGCTTTTGGGTACTTTATACTGCATTTTATGTATTAGGCCCATGAGCCTGGCGCCGTCATCATTGTATTTCACTAATGATTACTATCGATTATGATTAATTGAAAGTATGAAACTAGTACAACATTATTTTTTCACGAATATGTAAACATCAAAAAATTTAACTCAAACCATTTATTTCAAATAAACCAATTACAGGCACTTAAGAGTTGTCAAGGGGTCGGTCAGTCAGAAAGATGAAGCTAGTTGCCCATTCCAAAGCGTAGTAGGTACCTATGGAGAAGAGCGGGCAAGAAACTCCACGGACACTCTTTTAAATCAAAATATATTATGGTTACAAATATTGGTTATACGAGTATCATTCATAATGAAGTTGTACATGTGAAAATGATGCAAAACGTTAAAAGCGTCCGTAATAGAAATAAAATAACGTCTGCGTCTCGGGACGCCCGACAGAAGTGATAACTTAAACTAATCTAAATTGAACTATACAGACAGATTGGCGCCGTAACGCGTTACATAACGAAGCGGTTTATCCTCCCATAAAAGTTATCACTTCAACAATTCAAAAATAAAATTAAATAAGAGAAGACTTAAGAAAAGAGTACCTACCTATTAAATATTATCCAACAAGAAAATATTTAAAAAAACAATAAATGAAATCGCCTTTCTATAAAACCAAATCGCTTCCGGATCACCAAAAAACCTCAAATTTCGATTTCCTCAAAAAAAAAAGAACTTCAATATGCTTCCGTTTTCATTCAAAACTTAATCCGGATTCGATAAGAGGTTACCGAGGTCTGACATGAATAAAAAGACGACCAGCCTTCAATATTGGAGGAAGAAAGATTATTTCTTGGAAGTCTGTGGGTGAAATTGATAAGGTAGGTTGGTGACGTGACGAGAAGTCTGAATGATAATAGAATATGGATCGTGGTCATATGCTGGGGGTTTACGGAAAGGATGTAACACCTGGGATTTGTTTTCTATATTGGTTTCGCATGTTGTTTTTGTGTGAGAGTTGAGATCTTTAGTGAACTTTCTTAAAGTAAGATATAAAATCCAATTAATGTTATTTATTTAAATAAAGACCTTTTTTGGATGATCTTATTGAAAACAATGTTGTACACTGAACAGTGTGTGTTACTTCTGACATGCTGAGCTGAGACCCTTTTGGTACAAGATTTTTATTTTTTCATTACTTTTAGGTAACGTGGTTTATTTTTACCTATTTATGCCAATAAACTCATTTTATTTTTACAGCCAGAGAGCTTGATTTTTGAGCAGATTATTAACACACGATGTCAATTTCCCGTGTAATAACAATTTTTTACAACTGACAACAAATCAATATTGAGATCTGAATTTACCGTGGACAGTTTAAGTTCACAGTCACTTTGAGTTGTTAAAAAAATGAGGTAAAAGGACAAAGAATTAATTAAATAGGCCACATGACTTACTCAAAATAATTATACAACAAAATCACAACATCTCATATTAAAGCCTTCTACAAACTTTCACCAAAATTTTCCCGACATAATCCAGTTCCCATCTACACATTTACATAACACCCAAAACTACCGATAGATGTCGCTCCCCCCAGGGTTGCCAGCATCAATTCGATCATTAATACTAACGTTAAGATCCTCATCTATGCAATTATATCCCAGTTTTACGATGCCAAGCCTTTTGTTCCATCTTATCTGTAAAATAGGAAGGGTTATATTTGCTTAAGTTCAAATTGTAACCGTTTGAAGTTAGTGGAGCTTCTGTTTTAGGTTATATTGTGTTTGAATAACGGTTAGTGGGCTATTTGGTTTGATGAGTATTTTTGTTAGTGGACGTTGACGTGGTAACGGTTTTATTTTATTTTATGCAACATTCTTTTAGGCATGAGTTTCTGAGTAAAAAAAATATGGAAAACACTGCAAAAAATAAAGAAAGAAAATACGTTTATTTGCGGTAAATATGACGCACAGAGCAGTGGTGGCCCAGTGGTATCGGCCCCGACTTACGAGTTGTAGGTCGTGGGTTCGAACCCGAGCAGGCGCTTTACTTTGTGTAAATAATTTCATCACCACTGCTCTCAAAACGGTGAAGGAAAACATCGTGAGGAAACATGTTTTAGAACCAAAAATTCGAAGACATGTGACAGCTACCAACCCGCACTGGGCCCACGTGGTAGATTACGGCCCACTCCCTATCACAGAGAGGAGGCCTGTGTCCCAGCAGTGGGAACATTAATAGGCTGATTATGATGACGCACAGAAAGAACATAAACACAAAAACGAACAAATTGGGGGAAAATGTCACGCAAAACGGCCATCGCTCAGCATAATGCTGCGACATACGAGACAGAGCCCCAGCGCTGGTTTTCAGCAACCGCCGGCGATGACGTGATGACGTCGACCGGTGCAGCATACATTGAGACATAAATAAGAAATAAAAATAAAATAGAAAGAAATCAGACAGAGTTCTGCTTCATTTTCGGCCGATCACGAATAATGTAATAAAAATACTTCGATGCTTTAGAACAAGGGTTTAGTAAACCACGCCACATAAACTCGCTGGTAATGGTCAATAGAATCACAAGGAAATATCTATGGAAAAAACTGTTTGATAAATCATAGATCAGACATCAAAATAAAACACATATGGAACTAACAGATCATCGATTGAAATTCCTGTTTTTTTTAATAAAAAGCTAGTTACTCTTGCAAAGATAAACTCACCATTCCCCAAATCTAAAACCCCCTATTCCAATACGAAAACCGCTACACAAATCCACACAAAAACATATTTAATTTAAAGTCTATAATCCGGAATTCTAGTTAAAACCGAGTCGATCAGCCCGAAAGCGGTTTAAACCAGTTCGGAGGCAAAACGAATGAAATCCAGTCAAATATTTTACTACAGAACGATTGTTGTAAAAACTCGCGAAGTTTTCGAACGGAACTTTTTACAGAACGGGAAAATGTCGGCTTTGGGACGTAGAAAATGTGATTTTGTGATGAATTGGCTGAAAGTAGGTTAGAAACTATTAAAGTTAAAGGAAGTTTCGCTGTTTTATTTTTGGTTGAATCTTTCATATCTTTTTCAGGAATTTCTAAGTCCATGATAAGCTGACATCATTTTCTTTTTAAAGTTTGTTCGACGATTTATTCGGTTTCGGTTCGGACATCTTCGGAGGAATGTGGAGTCGCTAACTGGTTGGCGCAGAGGCTTTTGGGCTTCGGGTAGTAAATCTAACTATTGCGTGAAGCAATATTAGTTTGATCTAGAGAGCGACTTAACGGGACTATAGGTTTTGCGAAAACATGACGGCTGAAATCGTACTGGACAACGGTCCACTCCCTTTCCTATAAAAGAGGCTACCAAAGTCCCAGCAGTTGGTAAATTATAAACTGATTGACACCTGTAGCTCAAAGAGGTTTGCTAATGCCATAACTACCTTAGTTGACAGGCGTGACGTTGAGGAAATCCATTATAAAATACAATAGACGACATTATTTAGTAACCTAATCCGCTTAACTGTTCTTAAAGAGTCATAAAGAACCCTGTAACAAATCGACACGTGTTTCACCTCTCAACGAGGCATCCTCAGGATGACGATTGACTTGTTGCGAACCCGGACACGACGTGTTGCCACGACAAGCGACAAGTGTTGTCTTTGCGTTCGGCGCTTGTATTTTTATTTGCTATAACTACCTTAACAAAATTAAAATGTATTACGTGCCTGTAATTTCATAGGCTTACATTAAATCCTGAAATACAATAATGCTTGGCTACAGAAATAGGTAATAATAGTATGTATAGGTACTTTCTTGAAAAAGTTTATTCAAAAAGAGCTTTAGTAACGCAAAATAATGTTGTTACATATTACATAACATTGAAACTCCCAAAAGATTTCCAAACACATAGGTGGACTATTTTCGTGAAAGTCTACCCATTACGGGAGCGAAAGTACTAAATCTTCATTACTTAAGCCATTTTATACCATTACGCTAAGAACTTAAGGCATATAATTGCTTAACGACCTTAAGGGGAAAAGGGCCGAGAGGTACGAAAAAAAAGTTTGGTAAATAGCGTTATATCATAACGACGTGAGATTTATGGGGTGAGCAGAGTAGTAAGACTTTTGTTTATAGGTTCGCGTGTTTTTTCTCTAATAGCTAAAGGGCAATGAGTAATTGTGATAACTTGTATTAGGTATCGTAGGGGAATTTGCTGTTTACGCTTTGTTTTAGCGTGTAGGCAAGTAATATGTGAAGTTGTGTAAAATATAACAAAAAAATAAGGTAAAATTCATAAAAAACAATATGGACCTAGATAGATCTTACAATTAAAAAAAATAAAAACAATTAACAACAACAACAATTTTGATGATCACTATGATATCGTTCGGAACTTCAATGACTATATTGTACACTCACGGTTTGAAAAGATTAAGAAAATTTTAAGATTCCTTTCTCAGGGCTCTTGTAACCTTTTGAACTGTAATTGTTTTAATTTTTAATGTTACCTGTCCAATTAAACAATGTCCGCAACCTTTTAATTATGTAATTAAACATAATCTTAAAACACATTTTGTATATTATCATTGTTTATGTTAAAACTGTGAATACCAGTGTTCATTACACGGGGACTCGTCTAAACTCCTTGGTTTAAGAGGTGCTTGGCCAAAATTGCTAGATATAAGAGATTTAGCTGGATTTCCAAGATGGCGACCAGTGTCGGTCTCAAAAATTGTGTCGTTAAATTGTAATCTTTGAACCGGGGGAATACAAATGGAAGGATTATTACGTGAATACTTTAAATGCGTTATTATTTTTACATCCAAACCCTATCTTTTCAGGATTATTTTTTACTTTTTTTTTTTAATTTTATGTAGTAATAATAATAATTTTTGGTTATTTTAATTTTGTAAAAATAGTATCTGAAAAGAAATGCCGAAACTTAATTTTTTTAATTTATTATAAGGTAATTAGATATTTACATTTTGTACTTTATGTAAATACCAAATTTCGTCACCACTGCTCTCAAAAACGGTGAAGGAAAACATCGTGAGGAAACCGGCATGTCTTAGAACCAAAAATAGTTTGGAAAATCCAAAAGTGCACGCCTCATACATAACACTCATTCATAAACGAAAAAGAAATTCAAAACATAGTTTTTAACAAAAATTAACAATTTATCACTTTTCATGAAGTCGCAATGTCAAAGATATTTACTTGGCGGTTGCTAGGCAACTTGGTCAAAGGTTGAAAATATTTAGATAAAGATATTTTATTTTAGTTAGTATTTTATTAATTATAATTAAACTACTTTGAATAAAAGAGCAATTTTCAATAGGGTTCCTTCTAGGGCTGAAACTAATGTATTAAAAAAAAATTGACTCAATTAATTGATTTTATCGCAAGCTACAATGTTTTCAGGGTTCATAAATTGACGGACAGAAATTTTTTTTCAACTATTTTGATGCTTTTTCCGTTTCTGCTGCATTAAATCAATTGTTAAAAAGTACAGTATTAATCTCCATTTAATCATCTATACAATGGTATATAAATTAAGTAGGTTCTGTGTACTAGAAGGAGTGTAACAATAAAAACAGTTACAGAAATGGGGCATAAAAAATTTTTCGATCGTAGAGCACACTCTAATGCTTCGCATTAAGAGTCGTGCAATACGAAGACATGTGACATCTACCAACCCGCACTGGGCCCGCGTTGTAGATTACGGCCCACTCCCTCTCACAGAGAGGAGGCCTGTGTCCCAGCAGTGGGAACATTCATAGGCTGATTATGCTTAAGATATGCATTGCTTTCTATAGTACCACATCACCACTCAAACCGATTAAATGTCACTAAAATATTTACAAAAATAAGCTTTCTGATCTAATAATTATGTGTACGTAATTTAATACAGTTTTCAATTTAAAAAAAACATAATGTAAAAGACAAGCAGGCCCTTACCATGATCTCATAATAGTTCCTCTTAAGTTACAGAACCCTAAAACCACCCAGCAAAGTTTACCAGCATTGGACTTTTTGCTAAGTAACTCTAATCCACTTCTCAATACAATCAAATAGACCGGGATTAAGTGATATTTCCTAGGAAACAATAAAGACCTGGCTAGTCTACCTAAAGCTATTCAAGTTAAATTACTATCTTGGACCGAGTCCAGTTACAACCGGGAAAGAGGACGGAATAAAAATAATTTTAGAACTTTTAACTGTATAAGACATATGTTGGCTTGTAGGTAATTTGGTGATGTCTTTTGCAAGTTAACTGTAAATTAACTGTAAATTTTACTTTTTATGAAAATTTGTGTACAGTGCATTATGGCTTTCCAAGTTATTGTCTTTGGCTGATAGGCGCATCACAAGGATTTGTTTCGCATCCTAATTCTAACTAATAATAAAAATGTGAAAGTGAGTTTGTTTGTTTATTTTTACTGTTTCATAGTGAAATGGCTGAACTAATTTGGATGAAATTTGTCATATGGGTAGATTATGACCTGGGTTAGGACATTAGATAGTTTTTATCCCAATATTGCCACGGGATCGAGACTTATGCTAGCTAGTAATGTTATAATAAAATTGTGCGCAATTTATGGGATTTTAAAGTTATAAGTACAAAGCAAAGTTTAGTCTCTAAACTCAGTTGCTTCTTTAGCAGCCTCTCTCATCATCATTCTCCAGCCCTTATCTTAATTTATTTTGGGTCGGCGCAACATGTGTCTTTCTTCCATACTTCTCTATTAGTCGTCCCTTTCTAGCCATATCATCTTTCACACAGTCCATCCACTGTTTCTTTGGTCTTCCCCTACTCTTACAGCCATCGACATTCAGACTCAAAACTTTCCTCACGAAATTTTCCTCATTCCTCCGCACAACATGCCGATACCATGACACCCAAATTCCACACAATTCCGGCAGCCTCTCTAATATCAATTAATCAGTACAGAGGCACAACTTAGAAAGTAAGCCTTGCTGACTAACATAGCTTTTTATGACAACACGTATACCAAGTACACTAACAACAAAAACACCATAACCACAGATTAATTTATTTTATTCACTCGAAGCAACACCACTAGCAAATACACCAATAACATACATTATTGCTCATAAAGACTACTTACTGCCAACAAAATAAAAAAGAAAACCAAATACATAGAGGAAACGCGAGAAACAGGAATACTGGAGGTATGCCAGTTTGTTTAAGGGTGCGTCCACACCGCGGGATCGAATAGAGAGATGCAATTTACTTTTTTTTTTCTGTATTATTAAGAAATGAAGATCTTAGTAATTGATTACAATCTAGCCTAATAGACTAATAAGTAATTTAATTCTTACTTAATATTTTACGAGATAGATTATGTTACTAAGAATAGGAGCAGTGGTGGCCTAGTGGTAACGGCCCCGACTTACGAGTTGTGGGTCGTGGGTTCGAACCCAAGCAGGCGCTTTACTTTGTGTAAATAATTTCATAACCACTGCTCTAAAACGGTAAAGGAAAACATCGTGAGGAAACCGGCATGTCTTAGAACCAAAAATTCGAAGAGTGAGACATCCACCAACCCGCACTGGGCCCGCGTGGTGGATTACGGCCCACTCCCTCTCACAGAGAGGAGGCCACACAGGCCTCCCCCAGCAGTGGGAACATTAATAGGCTGATGATGATGATGACTAAGAATAGTGTCAATTTGCTAAAACCAGGTCTCTTTCTAATGGCTGCTACATACAGTGCCGGCCTTGCCGCCGAAAGAAACGCAAAGGAAATGAAGCTGCAAAAGCCACTGGCACTGTATGTAGCTGCCATTAGAAAGAGACCTGGTTTTAGCAAATTAAGATTATTCTATGTAACCTAACCTAAAAAAAAAAAAACAAAATTTATAGCTTCTCCTGACGGAGACTTTAGCATACTAGTCAGAATATTCCATGTTGGCATACCATCGAGCACACTATACTATAATTTTAGCGTTCATGTGGAATGCTCACTTTCGAATGATCCCGACCGAATACTCACAATGTAGACGCACCCTTAAGTGCAGGCCACACTGGGAACGAAACTAAGTTCGTTTAGCTGCGCTTATGTAGCTACCATATGTCTTTACATACTTCGGATCATAGTTCGCGGTGTTAACCGAAGCTACATGAGCGAAGCTAACCGAACTTGCCTTCGTTGCCAGTGTGGCCTGCGCTTAAAGCTTATACGAGCATTACGACACTTGTGAACACAAGAAATTCTGAAAACGGAATGAAAGAATTATAGAAAGCGTCAGTGGCTTATTAAGTTAAAAGACAGTAAAGTGGAGGGAAAATGTGTCGTCATACCGGTCACGACTGTATTCCCTGTGGGGCTGGTAGAGATGTAGGTACTGTGTTATATTTAGTAGTAGTCCAGTATTAGATAGAAACTTGTAAAAGAGTTCGTTTGGGGACGGTACAGTATCGTCCGATCTCTAGTACGTTCTATTTTTTTCTGTTGCGAAGGATTGAAAAATTCACATTCATATAATTTATTTCGAGTAACATAGAATCATAATTAGAATAGGCAATAAAATAAAAATAAGATTAAAATAAAACTAAAATTAAAGTCAACATTACAATTAAAATAAAAGACAACATTACAATTAAAACCTAAATCAAAATAAAAATCAACATTACAATTAAAATTCAAATTAAAGTTAACACCCAAATTAAATTAAATTACAAATAAAATTAGATTTAATTGAGAAAGCGCCACGTGCCGCTTACAACAGTGAGTTATGATGACACAATCAAGCCTTTCTCGGAAGCGCAGCCACCATGCAGTTGGCGCTCCCCCGCACTCGCCGCACCACTGGAAAAGTTCTGTCATTTACCTTCCCGTTGCAAGTGTCTTCAGGCTATAGTAACTATTTACCACCTTATATAATTTTCTACCCACTGATTGTTGCTGTAACTATCTGTAACTTTACTCATCAATATCGCTTCTTTATGTGCTCTAAGCTGTAGACTTTAAATTCCTGAAATCCTTTTTATAAAAAGAAGTCGGGAAGTTCCTGTGCTGGTATCTACAACACCACATGCGAACTACGCATCAAAGACCAGACGTCACAAATCCTGCAACGCGCAAACAGAGTTTTTCAATAAGGGATGAGTGAACTTTACACCCTGTTCCTCTTGCCTATAATGTTCGCTGTATATTATGAATTATAATAAAAAGTTTCAAGTTTTTGTTTTTTTAGCAAGCTCAAAACTTAGATGGCTCTGAAACTGACTATTACGGGCATAACGATTTTTCGTTACGTGACGCTTTATACCAGTTTACTCCCACCACAAGCCGCGTTAAATAACTTTGTCCCAAAAAGAACTTTGCACAATTCAATCACATCTATGCTTCTAACTCTGCTTACCAATCACTCAACGTGATGTTTTTCCGCCATACTTAATGATTGATACAGAGAAGTTCTAGCAAAGTTGTGACAATTCGCTAATAGATGCTTTATACTTGTGACAGAAGCGGGTGAGTAGAAGCAGTTGGTTTTGTATCCAAAGCTGGAGAAACCGATAATTTTGGTTCGTCAAGGCTTTGAACTAAAAAATGCCTGAGCTCAAACAGCGCAAGCAGCGTATTTCTAGTTGTACGAGTATTAAGAAACGTTTTCAATTCGCAGATATTTTTTGTTAATTCCCATTGCTTTTTTTATTTTATTTTTTATTTGTTATTGTTTTTCTCAAAACAGTGAAGGAAAACATCGCGAGGAAACCGGCATGTCCTAGAACCAAAAATTTCAAGACATGTGACATCTACCAATCGGCACTGAGCCCGCGTGGTAGATTACAGCCCACTAGAAGAGAGTAGGCTTGTGTCCCAGCAGTGGCCCGCTGGGAACATTATAGGTTGATTATGCCACGCTCACGTCCATAAAATGTATGGATATACGTGCATATCATGATATACATGATATGCACGTATATCCATACATTTTATGTATTATTTCATTTTAATTTTTCGTATTCACGTTATATATTACGTTAGTTATTACAAATCCTAACCTTATCCGGGTCACATACTTAGTGAAATGGAGGTATATTTTGGTTACAGCTCTGTCTAACCCTCAGGCGTGACTTTGCGGAAATCCTTATAAAATACAAATGACGACGTATTTAGTAACTTAATCCGCTTAACTGTTCTTGAAGAGTCATAAAGAATCCTTTAAGAAATCGACACGTGTTTCACCTCTCAACGAGGCATCCTCTGGATTACGATTGACTTGTTGCGAACCCGGACACAACGCGTTGCCACAACAAGAGCCGAACGCAAAGAACCCCATATTATTGTGGCGCCGTGACGTGGACACGGAGCGCAGTGTGGGTGTCTTTTGGTTACTGCTCTACCTACAACTGCGAAAAATACACGTGTAAAAGAAAGTGAAATTATAAAAGACCTAAAATCAACGTTAAAGACAAGGCCTTTTTTTCACACCCAGAAAACCAACTACACTTCTTCAAGGTTAACCTAAAAAACCCAATCGACGAAAACCTACAGATAACCCTACTGAATCGAACTGTCATAACTAACCATCCTCAAATCCCCAGAGGTAACTAACACGTATGAAACGCCCCTATGTCACCTTTAGAACCAGGACCTAAGTAGATTTCCAGCTTCACAAAAATACTGAAACTTTCTTTATATAGTAGCGTCGAACGTAACGAGGTACATGGGTATACAATGCCTATTATCGGCTATACAGCACGTAAGGCGACGCCTGTGAATGGATAGCACGTTCGCACTCTTTACAAATCGGGGACCTGACGGTTGAGTGTTTGGAGAGGATAGTTTAGTAGCGCTAGTGGCTGGAAAGTTTAATGCCTCGAAATTTTAGAAAAAAAAGTAGCATAACATATGAGTTTACTGGTCTTTTAGGGTTTCCAAAGAGTGTCAATGGGACCCTATTACTAAATAGTAATGATGTACCGACTAGTCGGGAAAGCCGACTGGTCGGCAATATTTGTAGTCGCCGACCATTTTTTTCTCGTATACTAATTCCACTATTAATAAAATAATAGGCAGTGTATAGAGAGCCACCAGTGGCACTCTATCCCTATCGGATAAAGTGCCACTACAGGCACCCTAGTAATACCGCCTCGGCCCGGCCAAAGTGCCGCAAGCATTGGATTGTCATTGTCACTGTCACTAAGACACGTCACTTATTATTATCGGTATTTTGTTTGATTGTCGAGGTTAAATCGCTGTAAAACACCACATTTCCAAAAGATTACATTCTCTTGTGCCTAAACGGACCCTGGCACTTCGCCGGCCGCTACCGCGGCACCGCTCGCTACGCTCGCTCGGCTCGTGCGTTGTGTGGTCACAGTTCTAACCTAACCTAACCTAAATAACAAGTGACAGTGACAATGCAACGCTCACGGCACCCTAGCCGGGCCGAGGCAGTGACACTAGAGTGCCACAAGAAACTCGCGGTACTCTATACACTTCGAAAATAATATACACTGAGTTAGCTACGTAATTCAAGTTTGTTTTTTTAAACACCAAGAAACGCCGGCTCGCACGTCACACGTAAACAATGATAGAAAAAATGCAATGTAATGAAATGAAATGATTATTTATTTGTGCGAAACATGAGTATGCACACACAAAGCATGCAAATATGTTATGTACACAGAAAGGATCACAATCATGTTTTACCTTAACGGCGTACAAATATGTATTAAATATATATGTAAACAAAAACATGTCCCGACAAGTCCGCCTCGTCGCCGGGCGCCGCGCGCGCCACCTACGAACTGAAAGCGTAGTCACGAACATCGATATCACCAGTACTCAACTGAAAATAATGATCGGCATGGCCCACTAGTCGGCTAGTCGGCCAGCCCATCTCTATTAAATAGTCTTCTGTTTTCTATCATAGCAAATAGTAAAAAACTCAAAATTCAACTCCACACAAGAATCATGCTATTGTTCAATGTTTTTTGCTTTCGTGTTCAAGTCTGTTAATGCATGTTAAAGTATACATACCACTAGCTTCTGCCCGCGACTTTCATCATATGGAACTCAGTAGCAGCGTAGCTTTCAATCAGTAAAAGAATTGTTATAATCGAATGAGTACTTTCAGAATAGAATATTATTAGGGTTCTGTACTCGAAAGGTGCCAAACGGAACCCTGTTACTAAGCCCCTGCTGTCAGTCCGTCCACCCATTCGTTCGTCTGTCTGTCTGTCAGCGGGCTGTATCTCACGAACCGTATTGGACGCACGTCACGTCGTCCGCGAGTATTGTTTTCTCTTCTTCTGTTTTTTCTTTGTTCTTTATTCTTCTATTTAGTGCGTTCTTTGTGTTTGGTACGATGGGTGACCGAGGCAGATTTGTGCAACTAGCTTGCATTAAGGTTGACATCTATGTAAATGTTGGTTTTAGATTTTGCTATGATGGTATCATGGAAGTGGAACTGCCTTTGGAGAATCGAAATCCTACAAGTAGTGTATAGTAGACAGTTGAAATTTTCACAGATTCTGTATTTCTGTTGCCGCTATAACAACAAATAAAGTTAAAAACTAAAGGGGTTCCCTATAAAAGCAAGCCTAGTTTTTTTTTTCACCGATTTTGCTAATATTGTACAATAGTACGGAACCCTTCATGTGTGTGACCGACTCACTCTTGGCCAGTTTGTTTAGATACTTCACAAACATATACAGGGTGTTAGGGTAAACACCGTTATACTTCAAACCAGTGGTTTGGTTTCGTTTATAGAACATAAATTCAATGAAAAATCACAACTTTTTTTTTAAAGATGTACATTTATAATCGTCACGCAATTCCTAAGGTAGGTATTTTTGCCTGTCTTAATCCAGGAAAAGGTTGTATTGTATTTATTCATGTGTTGTGTAGGTAGGTAGGACGGGCGGCGATCGATTACGTCACTTGGGCGGGCGCATATCCATGAATTTGCGGACGGTTTCGGACAATAACCTTTTTAATATTTGTTAAAGAAAATAACGTAATTTTTTTTTTACTCGGTTTTTTATGTTTATATTTAAGCTAACTACCCATAGTTTGAGTGACAACGGTGTTTACCCTTCCATCCTGTATAACATCACTCCTGTATTTCTCAAAGGGTTGGGCAGAGATGATGATGTGGCACAACACATAAGTACATAACACACATCTGTAATACTTCACATAACAATAAATTTCAAACTCATTTTAGCATTACCAAACTTAATTTCAAGTAACACTCCAAGTACTTCAAACACTAATGCAATAATCTGATAACCCCAACCAAGCCACATACAAGACATTAGTCAAATTACATAATACTCATTTAAGTGACTAAGATTAACATCAAAATAGAGAATGCCGAAGGCATTAAGTCCGCCTCTGTACCTTTTTTGAGTGCGAAAAGTTTAAATAAATAAAAGCATTTAAAAACCTTTTTTACATTAACATAGACTAATAAACATTAAAGGTTATTTTGGTTAAACTTAATGGAAAAGGATGATACGAAAATGTGCTCAGTGTTAAGGTTATTGCAGATTGGGCTATTTTAGTTGCGTATAAGCGTTTTTACAAGATTGTAAACCTGCGTCCTCTATGCCATGGTGACAAGCTCGAAATACGCGAAACAAGTTAGAAAGATTTAAAATATTTAAATGTGCAGTCAAGGAAATAGATTCTTTAGATTTCTTAAAAAAAAAAAAGAACATTTATTCAGCCTAGCCTTTTCCTAACTATGTTGGGATCAGCTTCCAGTCTAAGCGGATGCAGCTGAATACCAGTATTTGACATGGAGCGACTGCCATGTCTAACCTCCACAACCCAGTAACTGGGTAATACGATTCCCCTTGGTAAGACTGGTTGTCAGACTTTCGGGCTTCTGATGACCCGTAACAACTGTCAAATATCCACGAATGACAGCCGGGACCAACGGCTTAGCGTGCTTTCCGACGCACAGTGGTGTCTCGGTATGTAAACATGTTCACCAATCCACAGACCAGCCCCGGCAAGCGTAGCCTAACCTGATGGATCGACCCGTGCGGTTGTTATTACTTAGCCACAAGCTTTTATTTACAATCAGCTTAAAATGTCACATAAAATGGCACGAACGAAGTGTGTGCCTGCTAAACAATACATTTCACTGACTCTACATTGTAAAATGGTATTTCATAAGCCAGCATCGTAATTGCGTAACAAACTTATCACAATTCGAAAGACTTAGAAGGAACTGCTAATTCATTGCTTTTTTTGTTTGAAACATTTGCCTGGTCAACAACGTAAATAAAACAATGAATGTTAGTGAACTGTCAAAATGATAGGCATTACAACTGTATGTTACGCAATTTCCCTGCAGATTGAACACCAAACGGCATTTTACCGCTAAAGCCCGACTATATATCCCAATTGATAGCAAAAACGGTATCTCCGTCAAGCCCTACCGCACCTATCCACCGGGATACGCGCGATACGGCGCATCCCGATGGCCACGGTGGGGCTTGACGGAGATTCCGTTTGGGAGGTATTATCGTCGATTAGAAGTAAAATTGACAAAAAATGATAGGTAACACCGAAAAATTCTGAAAAATGTCAAAAGTGACGTAATGGGGCGCGTCAGTGTCAAACCGCGGGGCTTGGACGTTAAAACGTGTATTTACGTCTGTACGTGACCGGTTTATACCTGTCAACTTTACCTGCGTTTCATACGTCCTTACAAAAGCGTACTTGGCAAAAATTGCCCAATCTGTAATGGCCCTTAAGTGTAGTACTAATTATGTTCAGTCGCAACTTGTCTTAATTATTAGTTAGCCAGTCAGCTCTCTAGCTCGCCCGAATCTTGTACTAATAGCATACGAGATTACTTAGCTAAATTAATGTTTGGGGTACTTACACGAATTTTGGTGAGGGAAATTATATTTTTATTCTAGGTTTAATGTGTTTTTTTGCTTGGAAAATAAGGTTATCTGTTACTTAATTTATGTTTTAAGAATTGGCCTGGGTTGAATTGGCCAAGTCACATGCCGTCGACAAAAATCTCATGCGTGTCGGTTTCGTTACGATGCCGATGTTTTCCTTCATCGTTTTTGAAGCAAGTGATAATTATACAATTTGCATATGAATCAGAGGTCAGAAGTCAGAGGTGCGTGCCTTGGGTGTTGCAGATGTTTTTAAACCCAATCAGATTGTGGAATCACAATAAACTGGAAAATTACAAAATCATTGTAAGAAAAACAAACATCATTTGGTGTTACGAGAAGTCTCAATTCAAACACCATTCGTTGCACTATTACGTGGAAATACATCTAAACCTATTCCTTTGAGGGTTTAATAAAAAAGAGCAACCAGCAATGCCAGTAAACTTAAAAAAAAACACTCGACTACCCCACTAGCGCATACTAAACGCAGCATCACTTACAATTCAAGTAAAGTCCAGTACAGCGCGATCGACGCGCTCCTAGAATACATACGATCATTATTTGTAGAATTTGACGAATTGGACACTTCAACTTAACAAAAGTGAAATACACGAGCGAAGGAAATGTTTTGAAAACGATTTTCTTAAGGGAAAATAAGGTTTTTAGAGGCAAAGCAGGTACCAACTTGAAAGAGACACGTTTTGTGTTTATTTTAGTTTTACTAAAGTGTCTGTTTTGAATTTTTTTTAATAGTTTCGGACTTGTAAGAAAGTCGTCGATTTTAGGGTTCCGTACCCCAAAAGGATAAAATTGAACCCTTATAGGATTACTCGTGTGTGTGTCTGTCTGTCACAGCCAATTTGCTCCGAATCTAATGAACCCGGATATATAACGTAAATAAATAAATTTTAAAATTAGGCGTCTCTTTTAGGCCAAATTAGAAAAAAAAAAAAAGATTTGTAAACGGTACCGTGTGACATATTAAATGAAAGGGCTTTTTGCAAGGATGTCAATGATATTTTTTTAAATATTTTTTAAATAAATACTTTTAAAGATATTTAAGAAAATTGACGATCAGCCACTCTTTACCTACTAAGCCTAAAATTGTTTAAAAATATCAGACAATGGTCCTTTACTCATAGATTACTGGAAAACCTATGAGAAGTCTATGATCTAAAAATAACATGGTTTATCTCTCAATAGGTATCGAAATATTGTGCGTGAAAACTTACATTTGCAGTTGAAATGTATGGGAGAACATATTATGTTTCAACTACTATGCTAAGTATGTTCTTGGGATAAATTCAACCTAACTACGGAACCGTTCACTTTGCGTGGTCCGACACGCACTTGACCGGTTATTATATACTTGAGGTTTATTTATTAATTACTTATTTATTTCTCACAATGTATACATAGTTTCAGGCTATGACTAGACTAAACTGAGTAGGTACATGACAATCAACTCAAGAAAATGTTTTGAAAATGCGTTTCACAGACAATTAATTTACACTTACAGAGACATAGATATCAAATCTAACTAACATTATTTATATTAAAGCACCGCCAAGTTTTTAAAGGATATGCAGGTACATACCGGAAGAAGATACATTTTGTGTTTATTACGTTTTATTAACGTATTTTTTTTTTTTTCTTGAATAGTTTTAGGGCGTCGCGTGGTCGGAAGCGTGTCTGCGAAGCATGGGTATCTGGGTTCAATCCTCTGGTCAGGCAATGTGTTATTAAGTTTATCCATTTGGAAATTCTTAATAGCAGCCCGGAGGCTGGATTTGTAAGAAAGTTGTCAGTGAAAATATGCTCGCCCTTTGTAACTAGGGATTTATAACAAAACTGGTGAAATGTGGGTGTTTTATAACACGATGCCTCTGACTTTAAATTGTAATTTTGTACCTACATTCTATGCAAATAAATAATTATTCTATTCTATTCTAAAATATATCATTTATTAGCTTCTGCCAGCGGCTTCGCCCGTGTGATATTTTTGTAAAATATACCCTATGTTACTCAGTGATATGGTAAAACATATTTTTTTTGAGTTAAGTATTTTTCTTTAAAAAACACAAAGAAAAAGAATTTCTTTATCAATAACCTACGAAATTATTATTTAATTTAAACTATTCTTTGGTTTGATATTATTAAATTAAGTTTCTCATTATTATGAATTAAATTATTCTTTCTTTTCTTTTTTTTATCGATCCAGTAGTTTTTGAGTTTATTGACAAAAAACCAACCCTTTTATTTTTATAATATTAGTTTAGATTAGCTTTTATTTTCTGAAACATTTTATAAGTATTATTTTCTAAAATTCATAAAACACCGCAAAACTTAGAACAATTTCCCTCATAAATACCATAAATTACCTAACTTGATTAAACCTTACACAATCGCTTATGTAAAACTGAAACTAAGTAATTCCACTAGGCTGGCTCTATGCTGCTAATTGTTCCCAAAATTAGCTTAGCCGAGCTAAACTTGGCTAAACTCTACCGCGCTACGAGAATACAAATGAGAATTTAACATTTAATATTACAGCTGATTAAGGCTCTACATTATAAGAGTTTTAGATCATTCTGTGTAGTGGTAGAGTCGTTAGAGACGATGCTTCTTGAATGAAAATTAGTTTAGTGGAAGGATTGTAGAGTTTGTTGTTTTTTTTTGTGTTGATGAGAAATGTTTAAACAATTTATAAAATCTTTCTTTCTGTGTGGTTAGTGACTAACTTAGTGTCAGAGTCTTGAGTTATTTTGGTTTAAAACTTGACGAGTAAAGACTTTTTTAAAGGTCTCAACTTTATCTATAAACTATCTATTAGTAGAATTTGTGGTCTATAAACAGTTTAGTGAAACACTAGAAGAATCTCTACAGACATTGAAAATTTACAACTCTTATCTCTATCTATTCATGTTTTCTTAACTCATGCTTAAGAGAGGGGATAAGGTTGTGCCCACTTTTACTAAACTGTGTCTATAAGCGTTCTTGAATATAACTTGAGGGATATTTTACTCTTAAGGTAGACAATTAAATTAAATTCTATTAGATATCTAATAGTCCGTTTTTAGACGCGATTGTGTTACTTGGGTAGTGTCAGAGTTTTTTTTTATGCCGCCCTCGGGCCGTTGACTTGACTTCACATGCCGTCGAGAAACATTTCTCAGACATGCCAGTTTCCTCACGATATTTTCATAGTTTTTGAAGCAAGTGATAAGTGTACAGTAGGTACAATATCATTTTTGAGACAAGTGATAACATACAAAGGTGCTTTCGGTGCCTTGGGTTTGAACTTGAGACCTATGACTTGACAGTCCAATGGTTCCACTACTAGGTTATCAGTGCTACTAAAAAAGTTATGATTTACATTTTATTCTGTGTATTCTATGGAACAATATTTTTCCCTCCTTAGCAACTGGATAGATTCGCAACTGGACAGATTCTCAGCTGGACAGTTTCGCAGCTGGACAGATTAGCAACTGGACAGAACGTGTACAGTCCTTGACATAATTTAAGTGAATACATTCTTTCATCTATAGCCGGCTTAACTTAGCAAATGAAAATGGCTGAAAGGTAGGTTAGGTTAGATTAGAACTGTGACCACACAATGCCAGGGTCCAGTTAGGCACAAGAGAAAGTAATGTTTTGGGAATGTATTAATACTTATGTTTCAGCATTGCCATACAACGTGGCAATGCTGCCAGCCTTTTGGGCACTTTACCTGTTGGCAGCGATGCGGACGAATTTTTTGATGCCCTATAATCGTTTCCCCTTCTGTTTTATATACTTGTACATATTATTTTTATTTTTATTCTGTTCGTTTTTAAATCATGTGAATACGTGTGTGTACAATATAACTAGGCTGAGTTTGAATAAGTAATATGAAATCAAATGGTTTAATTGAAATAAATGATTCATAGTTTATATAGTTATTTTTTCACACGATTATACTTTGTCCAGTTGCTAATCTGTCCAGCTGCGAAACTGTCCAGCTGAGAATCTGTCCAGTTGCGAATCTGTCCAGTTGCTACGGAGGGATACTTTTAACATAGATATTGCATTAGCAATTTTTGCAATCAACTGTTTTAAAAGTGGAAAATTCAAGTACATTTAAGAAATAAAATTCAGAAGCTCACATGGCTGCACACAATGCACATGCGATAGCTAGATTATTTCGGTAATAATGAAAAGGAACCTTTTCAGGTTACTTAAACTGTTTTCCAATACTACTTGAAATTATATATACATTCATCATTTTTCAAATTGATTTTTATTTCTACAAATTATACTTTACTATGAAACACAGTTCAAAATAAAAGAATAATGCCCGTTTTCACCGACAACTAATAGCTGATTTCATCAAAGTAACTGAACTCGATCAGTATTTCTAAAACGCGATCAACAGCTGTCAGTGTCAAAATTCTTATGAAATATTATACACTGACTGAAAGTGCACTGTTTGATTTTCAACTCTCAGCGTTGAGCCTAGCGTTGAAAATCTAACAGTGCACTTTTATTAAGGGATTCATTTAAGTGTCACTTAGTAAAGGTGAAAACAAGCATACAAGTTTAAAAAAAAGAACATTATTTTGTCCTGCACAAAAGATTCTATTGAATTGTATGTTAACTGTTTTTAGAGTTCTTATAAATTTTTATCAGGTTTGGTTTTTTCTCATTTCAAAAATTTCTGTAGTATCACTCGCCAAAACCCCCATCTAAACGAGGCACAGATCACATTTGTACAGTCCAGTCTCTCTAGAGGGCAGCACTACACTCTGCCGACGCGAACAGAATACGAACGAGCACATTTTTGTGGAGCTCTGACATATTACACTCGCTTAGCCGATTATATAGTCGCAAGGGTCCAAGGGACTTCTCTCGGTCCTGGATTGTTTGAGAAAAGTATTAGATGAAAGAAAGGTAATGAAAAAGAGCAATGAAGAAAAATACTAATGTACACTTGTCGAACAAAAAGGTTCTTCAATATTTCCATTCGAACGTTTTCAATAATAATTTTATGTCCTCTAAAACCAGACAGCTGTCTTTTTATACAATTAGAACGCTAAAGCTCAAAACACAAAGCAGGTGCATGTCGGGCGCGGGTCGGGATGGGAGTACGGCGCGCTTGTACATATTGTAATTCCTTGTGTTATATGTATGTCACCACACAAAAAGCTGACGCGGCTCCCGCTACCCACACGCGTCCGACACGCGCCCGACACGCACCGGCTTTGTGTGTCTTTTGAGCTTAGCTATCAGATCAAATAATTTTCTTATTGCCGACGACACATGACGCCACACTATAACGTCAAGAATTAAATGTTTTCACACAAATTGATACATTATTTTTCTAGACAAAAATATTTAAAAAAAAACAGTATCAATTCGACGTAATGAGTTACGTGAAAAAAGCGTACAAGGTTAATTACTGATGTGTCATGAGAATCATTAAATGAACAGAAAATAAATAATAAATCCCTCAATCGCATTTTCAACCCTCACACTGCAAATACGTATAATGTTAAATCATTTAAAAACAAGTACAATCGTCAATATTTCTGGCTCGTTAATTTCGACGCAGGCACAAAATTAGCGGTATTTAAATATGTACAATGTGCGTCCGCGGTATAAAGCTCTGGTCAAACTGAGGCGAACGCCGCGCGGGATGCGGGATGAAATTCACACACACTGATTGTATCAATTAATTTGTTCACGACCTCGAGCGATGCGACTTGTGATGCGACCAGCTACACGCTCGCGTCACCTGTTCGTCCGTCGCTCCGCAAGTCATATTATCTCGATGATTCGTGGCATGCTCTAGTCAACTTTTTTCATTTGTTTTCTCCGCAGTCGCTGTCACACACTTGAGCGTATGGATCGTAACCAAGCCGTTACGGAGCCTTTGAAATTGGCGCAAATAGTCGCGTAACTTTCTAATCGTTAAACCAAAAAACGCGAACAGACGCGTCCCGCGCGAGATTCGCCACAGTTTGAACAGTCCTTTATACAATACCGCAATCATATTTGGCCTTATTATGTAAATACCGTGAATAGGCCTTTTTATGTATCAATAAGCGAGCTTACTTCATTACGATGTATTTATTTATTTATTGGCTTTAATGGAGGGAAATGGACTTGAGCTGATATTCATTTTGGTGAGGGAAATTAAATTGTATAATTTTATTTTGTGCTGAATGATCTGTGCGACTAGGTCATTAGCTACGTACATATAATAAATTGGTAATGAAGAATTTTTGTCCGTTTTTCTGTTTGTCTGGAAATGTTTCAGATTGAACGGCTGAAGGAATTTGGATGAAATTTGGCAAACAGTTAGTTTATAAATAAAATAATCTATAATTCGGATAAGCAACATCCTTATGGATTAGTAAACAAAAAGATAACTTATAATTATCTATGTTAGTAAACTCTATTTGAAAACAAGGCTGTTGTTCGAAATACATCTTCAAACAATATCACCTAACAAAGGAGAGTCGTACCTCCCGGCTATGGTCTTCAGGATAGAGTTGGCGCTCCCCCGCACTCTGCAGAGCAAAGAGGTAGATGTCTGTCTGACGATGGCGTGGAAGCCATCGACATGTGTTTGTGCAAACATACCTTATGCACTGGAGAAGCGGGGCAGCCCCAACAACATCGACCTAAGGAACTCATAAAGTTTTTAAAATTATATGTCATTCAGTCAGGTGTAAGTTTAGTATTATTTTTTTCAAGTTGAAGTAAAGTGTAAAGGAGATCAGCAATTCCTGGCCCTGATGGACAAAGTATTACACCATTCGAAAAAATATTTAAATAATTATAAGCCCTACTTTAATCTATCATTTCCTAAAAAAACCTAGGAAAAAAGAATTTCTAAAAAAAGTCAATTAATGTATTCCTCGCGTTGTAGTTGTTTTAATAACAACTGATGTTGCCATATTATGCGATTTTTAAATAAAATTATTTTTTCCCATTAAAAGATTTGTATTATTATATTCGATTTATATTTCTTTTCACTTAAAAAAGTATTATACGAGTTTATTGCGAAATAATTATTAAAGATAGAGTATTTTTTCGTTGTTGATAAGTTATTTTAATGATTTTATAGAAAACTCGATTTGCATTTTTGTAAACTGCAACACTCGATACGGTTGTCACTTGTCAATCAATCTGTTGTCAACAACAGATTGCCGCCACAACTCACTTTAGACATTGGCAGAATAGTCGACATCGGCTTTGCTTGCCATTCAATAAAAAAATAGAATAACGTTTCTCGCTCGTGTCGTGGACTTTCTTTTTGTGTTTATTTTGTGTGCTACATCTAATTACCGACCCTTGCTGTGTTTTTGGACAATTGTAACTGCCTTTGTGACCGACCCTATTTCGTTCTTGAACCCCGTTCTCCCAAACCTATTGACCTTAGCACGCATTTTGGACTCCGATTTTGCCTTTTGATATTGTTACCTGTTGCTTACGATGGATAATCTCCGCTGTATTAATTGTGGCATATCGACTGCTCGCATGAGAAGAAACCTGCTGAACTCAATCGATATACTATCAGTGATTAGAGAATGGATATCTCCACGACAGGTAAGTGTTGGGTATTTCATTATTATAAGTGTTATTTTATTGTTATTTTAATTATTAGACTCAAAGTAAGTTTCACATCATATTAAAGAGATAGAGCCTGGCAAAATACTTTTAATCTTTTACTAAAACTCATAGGTAACTAATAAAAGAGCGGGAACAAATGATAATGGAGTCTATTGACTATGGTCTGAAATAAAGTTTTGTTTTTTAATTTCCATATCCCATGTTATATCGAAAAATTAATTGCACAGGGTTATAGACTAATATTACCCCTTGAAAACCCAAACTATTTCATTTTTGTTTATTGAGGCCTAATTTATTAGGACTGTTTGCCGATCTCCTTTGTCTCAAACATAAACTTTAATCTTATGAACACATTCTGAGCTACTAGTAGTTAGAATTTGAGTTCTTGTTTTTATAACAGGTGAACACACATTCTAGCCATTATACTGACAAAAAGAAGTATCAAAGAAACACCACCCAGAAAAAGTTAGAACCAACACCGCCAACAATATAAAAAATATCTGAAAATATTTAAAAAAAAAAACATTTCTCGAAAACTACAAAATACCGCGGAACAATCTATAGGTATTGGTGTCCCCTGATCACAGACCTTCACTGGTACAGGTTTCCAGGGACACCCTGTATAAATGCCTATTAACTGCTCCCAAATTACGATGATTATTTTATTTTATTTTACATACTTCCTTGACAAAATCTTTTTATTATTATTACATAATATACCTTCAATAAATAGTTTTTTCTTTCAATTATATTTGTTACAGCTGCAGCGGCAATCATGCATTTGGTTTAAATAGATTTTTATTATTTTATTTATCTTTTATAAAATAAAAAATAAATAAAATAAATTGTGTTTTAATTCAGGCAAAATACCCATACTTATACAAAAAAAATAGAAATACAAATTGAAATTAAAATGGAATAAATAAGTAAAACATTAAAAACCATCATTAAAAATCATCATCATTAAAAATTATCAATACAATTATCATTAAAATTATCATTAAAATTATCATTTAATTCATCTTTTATATGGGTAGATTCTTTTCCTTTAGATTTTGTGAATGTGAGAACGTTGTAGGCTTAACAGACCATTTTCTATTTTGCTAAGTATCTGGTATTTGTTGATAGGCCTACCCTGTCCTCTCATACCTATTAACACTGTAATTTAAAAAACCATTATAAAATCCATTTATTAAAAAAAAAATAACCGTGGAATTTCTTGTCGGCTCTTCTCCACAGGAAACGGAACCGTGCACCTAGCTTCTGACGTTCGCCCGGAGGACACGGTGGAGCATACGGTGGAGGTCTGCCCGGCTTGGGCGGAGCACCGCCGTGTCCTCGTGCAGGCGATCGGCGGCAGTGACCTCTCACGTCCGGCCCTGGTCCAGGCCATGGTGCGGAGCGAGAGGGCATGGCAGGCTGTCACCTCCTTCTGCGAAGCAGTAATGCTCGTGAAGGAGGAGGCGGGGCGCGTGAGGCAGAGACAAAGGTCACTCCCTCGAGCCCCTAGCCTCCGCCGTAGTAGACGCCCCGGGCGTCGGGAATCGATTGCCGATTTCCGGCCACCGTAGGCGCGTGCTTGCGGACGGAGAGTGATGGGTAGCTCGCCGTCCGATCAGGACCAAGCCCGGGTCGACGGCGCGTCGTGTTCCACGCGCGCCTCAAAGAGTTGTCAGCGAAGCTGAAGGGGTCCGTTAGGGCCGATGCCTACCACCGTGGTTGCGGAAAAGTCCTAAGGGGAAACCGTGGCCCCTGTCTAGGCCTAGGCAAGGGAAGGAACACGGGTTGGTTTTAGTCAGTAAGAGTCTGACACGCCCTTCCGCTCCGCCCAGAGAAGTCATTTGATGATTTCCCACACAAAAAAAAAAAAAAAAAGCTTCTGACGTTTCATAAGTGCCCTTGTTGGTTTATGTGAAATGAAATATTTTGAATTTGAATTTGAATTGAGTACAAATCCTAAAACAAAGCCTTTTATAAGAAAATATGGGTAGACCCTGCTACTGTAGAAGTATGCTACTACGCTTTATACTTTACCGCCTTTTTAGAACGAGGCACGATATACAGTCACAACTGTCACAACAATAATTTGAAATGGGTTATAACATTTTAGCTACTCAACACAAATTCTTCCTGGAAACCTATTACATTACACGTATACAGGGTGTTATGATAACGTGGACGTGCTTGGATGAGTTCACAGTAATGCTGATTGTAAAGTTAAATACTCGTAGGACGGAGCATGTACACTCAAAACTGGGTTATTGAATAGGCTAAATTCTGATGATCTTTGCAATGAGTGGCTTTAAAAATAGTCTACATGCAAAGTTAAATAAACAGAAGTTTCCGTTAAAACCTAACATAATCAGGTTGCAACTGGTTTACAAAATATGCTTTATTTTTTTATACCAGAACTAGTTTTCGCTCGCGGCTCGCCCGCGTGGAGCATGAAGGTCAGAAATTATACCACGAGAATGTTGTACTACAACCGGAATAAACAGTATTATTTGTGTTCATCCAAGTTATAAACTATCTGTATGCTCATCCAAATCTATTCCTACGTTTTTGCGTAATTGAGTAACAAACATACAAACTTTCACATTTATAGTATTTTATACCAGAATACCCGAGAAATTTTGCAACTTTTTAATTAGTTGAGCTACTTAATCATATTCTCTATGGCACCTCTTTAAGTGATGACAATATCGAAAATTATTTGGTCTGGGTCTTAAGAGCATGCGTCCTAAAAGTTGGTAACGTCGTAAATAGGTGTCAAATACTTACCTGTTTTGATTAATTTGGAAATAATACTGTATGGAAATAAGAAATGTGGCTAACTAGCGAACTAGAATATTGTTTATGAAATGCAATAATTAATATACAGCACACCGAATATTTAGTTTTAGATGTAAAAAAAGTATTTGGAAACTTTCCAAATTCCTTTTTTTACATCTAAAACGGGTACAACATCAAATTCAATTTTACAATTGCAATTATTAATATTGTAGTTCGTTTGTTAGCCCCATTGCTTATTTCCGTACAGTAATATTGCCAATAATAATCAAAACAGCGAAAATATGGTGACAGCTATTTGCGACGTCGCCCACTTTCAGAATGCACGCTTTTAAGGGGGAGGCGTGAAAATTGACTCGCTGTTACAATGAATAGTAGATATTCAAGGATATTTGATTCCCTAAATAAAATAAATTAAAAACTAACCAAAATTTCTTGCAAAAACTCTCGCCTTGTATCTTCTCCATTTATAAAAGTCCACGATCATACCATTTCACAAACCCGCCATAAAAATCCCTTCAATAAGCATCAAACACCCTGTATCACCCACACGTCAAAAAACTGTAAGTCAGCGATACCATCGACTACCCACAAAATATGCCCGATCTAATAGCATGTCGGAATAATTCAGACGGGACGGGCACAAAATATATTGGCACAGAAGGCTGAACGAGGGAAAACAGACACATGTACTTATAGACGCGTACAATAGGGAAGTAGAAAAAGAAAAAAAAAAACCGGGAGTCGGATAATAAAAAAGTATTAGACACGTATTTTTTTCTTTATCATATTAATAAAAAAATTAAGTATGGTCTCGCTACGTCACTAGTCAGTATAAAATCTACCGGGGAGTGACGTCATGCCACATTTTAACTCAATGCGTTGCCATAATCTTTTGATTACTTAAAAAAAGAAAAACTACTTGTCCAATATTTTTAATAATTTATCTTACGCACAAAAAAAATGTACGTCATCATATCATCATCCTGCCTATTAAACAAGTCAACCTATCGCAGTTCACTGCTGGACATAGGCCTCCCCCAGGTTGCGCTACAACACCCTGTCCTCGGCCTGTCGCATCCAGTCGATCCCGGCGACCTCTTAAGGTCATCGGTCCATCTATCTGCCTAGCCTTTTTCCAACTGTAATGGTTCCAGTCTAACCAGATGCAGCTGAATACCAGTATTTTACATGGAGCGACTCCTCCTCCTGCCTCCACAACCCACAACCCAGTTACTGGGGAACACGATACCCCTTGGTAAAACTGGTTGTCAGACTTTCTGGCTTCTGATCTCTGACAAATAAAAAATAAATAATAAAAAAATCATTTTGGTACAAACACTTGTTTACTTTTTATAAACCTGCTAAACTGCGTGACAGTTTGTCGGCAGGATTAGCGCTCGTCTTAAAAAAATTGATATACAATCTAATAAACATCTGAAGTAGGTAGATGCAAATAGTTCAAATGGACGATAAAAATATTTTGTTCAGTCCAGTGTTCAACCGATTAATTATTGTCTTAAGTTGCGACCATTTCATTCAATAGTTAGTAGTTTCATTTAATAGTAGTGTACGTAACAACTGTCAAAGAACTACGAAGGACAGCCGGGACCTATGGCTTAACGTGCTTTTCGAGGCACGGACTCGCTGTTCGTGAAGCATGTCTATGTATTCGTTCGGTTTCGTTCGTTGCATGGAGCCGTCCTTCTGTACTCATAAATTTTGTGGGAAGGACGTGCTCGCAACCGAATCGATTTGCAGCGATACGAAACAATCGCTTTGAGAATACGAATGATTGATAACATCGATATTGTACGATGACGTGTCACTTCACTATTGTTGCGTGTTTTTGTTTGAAGGGAGGATGTTATGTTTTTTTTTTTTTGTTGTTGTTGAGGGCTTCAAAATCTGCCGTCAGAATAGGTACTTACTCATATTTTTTGGCTACGTAGGTAGGTATACGTATAATTTATACAAACACTTTTAAGTTAAAAAAAAATCCTGTTAAAGTGTTTTTAATCAAAATTATACGTTCTTCGGAGAAATTACTAACAAATATGTGTTAGTAATTTCTCCGAAGAACGTCAAATTAGTAATAAGAACGAATTTCTGAAATAAGTTATACTACAATGTATTTTTACTAACAATGTGTTTTTTTGTTACAGGTAAGTCAAAATAATACTGCTTGTGGAAGTGACCAGTAAAAAATATTGGTAATTATTAAACTTTATATAATTTTAATTATTTGAAACCCACTCGGGCCAACACTCTAATACTACTCTACGTTGAAATATTTATGTATTCTTAATTTTTTTTTTTTTTTTTATATAATTCAACAATCATTTTTATTCGTATTTAACATAATTAACTATTTACACTACGTACTAAGGCTACCTAACTATACAAATAAATAAAAAAATAAAATAAAACAAACGGATACTTAGGCGTTGAAGTATTCGTCCGCATCGCTGTCATCCGGAAACGTGCCCAGAAGACTGGCAGCATTGCCACGTTGAATGGCAATGCTAATTATTTGTCCAAAGAACGAGCCAGCCCTCTGGTCACGTGAAGTAAAATTAATTATAATTTATTATACCATAACCTTGAATAATGAGAATAAGCTCGTGGCTACGTTATAACAGCCGCACGCGTCGATCTATCATGTTAAGCTACGCTTGCCGGGGGTTGGTCCGTAGATGGGTGATCTTTACATATCGAGATTCCTCCGTGCCTCGGAAAGCACGTTAAGCCGTTGGTCCCGACTGTCGTTCGTGAATCTTTGACAGTCGTTACGGTTCGTCAGAAGCCCGAAAGTCTGACAACCAGTCTTTCCAAGGGGTATAACCCAGCAACTGGGAGATGGCGGTCAGATAGGCATTCGCTCCATGTAAAATGCATGTAATTCAGCTGCATCCGGTTAGAATGTTATGTATGAATAGTTGGGAAAAGGCTAGTCAGATTTATAACATTACAATGAATACAAGAATGTACATGATGCGTTAAATTAATTCTTTTGCCTGTGAAATAATAAAAATTTCACAGGCAAAAGAATTAAGCGAAGCTTTCAGGTTTGAAGTGAAAACTTCTTTAGCACTTTTTGGGTGAACAAAAATCATGGAACTCACGTAATCGTCATTTAACGCTCGTATGAAAAACATCAACGCGAGAATCAAAAAGTTACTTAGTTTTCACTTTTATCGGCAGTCCCCTAAGACTGGCCGATATTTTTTTCGGGTCAGTCTTATCAGTTTTTTCTTTCATATACATGCCTAACGTTTAACAAATAATGTTTATTGTGTTTACGTTTATTGTACTTATGTACTTACTTTAAATTTTTTTGCATACAGATAGGATCAATTTAAGGGGGATGCGCCAAGGTAGCCAGCGAAATTCAAATTTTCTTAGGTTTTTTGCAATTTGCAGGTCAGTGTCAGGTTGTATGTTGATTAAAATATGATTTGCGAGCGTAACCAATATGGGTTTATAGAATTATAATCATTAGAATCCGCAATACAACACTCCTTAGGTTAGCATAATCCCCAAATGTCATGATTTCATGAAATAGTCATTCAAAGGGATTACATGAACTTATAGAGTTGTATTGATGATTTCTATGATTATAATTTTATAAATAAACATTTGATACGGTCGCAAATTATATTTATATCAACATACAATCTGATACTGACGAGCAAATTGCAAAAAACTTAAAAAAAATTGAATTTGGCGGGCTACCCTGACGCTTTCACCTTAATAAAATTTTTTCGACTTATTTGAACACAAGCTAGTATAAACACAAAACAAGGTAATATTGCTTATTCATTCTCTTCTATTTATTAAACTTTACAATCTACTAGATTGTAAACAAACAATAGTAAGACAAATCGTCTCATAGATGGCGCCAGTGTCACTAAATGACTTTAAAAGCTCGGCCATTTATCTGATACAGTTAGGTTTGAGTTAACTTTGTGGAGAAGAGATCTAGCCATTTGTTTCTTAAGTAGATTTCTTTGTCTTGTAACAAAGGGTTTAAAAAATTATACTGTCTGTTTCTGTTTTCCTCATAATTTTCTGTAGGTAAATGTCTTCTGTTAACTTGTATTTTTGCATTAAGTGCTGCATTGAATAGCCGTAAGGGTTTAATGCAAACAATTTGAATGTAGCTTACTAATCCAGGGTCTAATTAAATTACCTAGCTAAACTCCGCAGATGTGATGGGTATTGACATCTCAACACGACAAAAAAGAATAAAAGTGATTAGATGTATTTTTTTTGGGTCAACGACCGCTTATAATGTTGTTTTTTGTTTGTTTCATCATAATAATTTATCGACACACATCGCGTTTGCTGAGTTTTGCTAGCTAATTTAATTTGACAATATATATTCGTATCAGCACACCTGGTTTACTTAAATTATTTATATTATATAATTTATACACATATTTATATATTTTTGTGTAGAATAGCGGAAAAAGATAAGCAATAAGTATATGAAATAATAGATAAAATTAATTCTATAATAATAGTTATGCAGCTTTTTCTTACATTTGTAAATAAATAAAAAAAGTACTTTGCTATAGGCTAAAACATTAACATTGAGAAGTAGATTAAGAAAAAACCATGAAAGTAAGATCGATAATTTAACCCAAAAATTTGTCAGACTCAAACCATACTTTTCCGCCATCAGCTATCATTACTAAACTCTACAAACACTTTTCAACAGATGACCCATTCTAAACCATAGTCTTGCCCATTTATATCCAGCTTCAGCCAAAGCACCTACAATGGTACACTTTTTCCTCATTCACAGTAGATTCGTGCAATAATTCCTTTTTAGCCAGACATCTGCAACGACAGCCATTCCGTGGCCCTAAGAACTCCATTTTGTAAGGAACTTGAAGATAGAATGCGTCTGTTTGTTAGATTAATGTTTAGTTCTTTATTTGTACATATTTAAGGGTTTTTTTTTTGTGTGCCAGTATGTATTTAGGGGTACTGTCATGTCTCTAGGGGTCATGGCTGTAATTCGGCGAAAACATTAGGTCTAGAGGTGAAATTTTTTCTTGTCTAGGTGAGGAATTATAATTCTGTTCACAAAATTTGGTAATGATGGCAATATTCCTTCTGTATTGTGAAGTCCATGAACTAATAAATCTTTAGAGGTATGAGGAACAGGGTGTAAAGTTCACTCATCCTCATTAGAAAAGGGAGGATCCTCCGGCCAGACGGGTGTTGTAAGTTGATTTCGCATAGTCTTATATATGTCTTCCGTGCAGTAAACTCTAACTGCGCTATGCAGGAATTTTGTGACGTCATGTCTTTGCTGCGTAGTTCGTATGTGGCGGTGTAACCACTACAAAATAATGACGTTAATTTAATTATAAAATAAAAAAATGAGACTGTGGACTCCCTTCTATGGTAATCCTATTTTAATTCCTTAGTCCATAGTATATAATTTTTTGTCGTAAAATGTAGGTCAACGTCTGTTTAAAGCAACTTTTCGAATAGTCGTGTACACAAATGCCAGCAGTCTATTCCATTACCACAACGAAATAAACTTCAAAATAAACCAGCCTGCCACATAATATTGGAGTCGAATAAAAATCCAATTTGATAAAAATATAGGTTAACAAAAAGTGACACACGCATTTATCAAATGCGCGCGCGAACACTGACGGCTCGCGAGAGAACGATGATGTAGCTTAATTGTTACTGGAAGAGACTGTTTTGATTGAATACTCAGAGTACCTATCATACTGATGTATCATGTAAATATTGCAAGTCTGCAATGCTGACATACCTATATTGATGCAGTGGAGTTATTAAAAAATAAAACCTCTATTTTTGAATGGTCAAGTATGCACGCGAGTAAATAGCAAATTGACATCAGTTTCATTGTGTTCATAACGCCATCACAATACAAGGCTTTTTATAACTCCTTAAGAAATACAAGTTATATTTATGACATATCAAACGTATTTTTTCCTAAAATTTGGCACTTGTAGGTACCCAAGTAGATATTATAGAAACAATGGTGTTTTGTTTGGTATAAAATTCAGTAAGCGCAATTCAACTTCCACAACGATATTAATAAAACAACAACGTATTATTTTTCTCATTTCCATTTTGATAAAACTACAATCACGTCGCCCTGACAACCGCGCCCAATCCAACAATCCTCTCTACATCCTTGTCAGTTCGGTAGGCCGTAGGGTGCTGGGCAAGCGATCCATCACGATCGCAGAATGTAAACATGTTGCATAGGGCTGACACGCGCGGATCTATCCGATGGGATCCGCGGATAAGTTAGGCATATTAGATGTGATGTGTATGGGACATGGGTAGCGTATAACAGCTGATACAGTGTTTGTTTTGTTGTTTGTCTTTTGTTTTTAGGTCAAACATTGGTTATTTGGTTCATTCTTGGAAAGGAAAGCTTAAGCAATTTTCTGTCCATTTTTACTTGAGCCGTACAGGATACTTATAATAATACAAACTGCGCATTGCCATACTTGTTACTAACCTTGTTACTAAATAGTTGGAAAAGGTGATATGCGCCCGTTATACCAAAAAAAAGTATTAGCAAACTGCTCAACATTTTCTTTCTGGCACTGTACGAGCAATACTGGCGAGCAGTGGTGGCACAGTGGTAACTTACAAGTTGTAGGTTGTGGGTTCGAACACAAGCAGGCGCTTTACTTTGTGTAATAACTTCATCACCACTGCTCTCAAAACGGTGATGGAGAAAATCGTAAGGAAACCGGCATATCCTAGAATAAAAAATTCAGAAACGTGTGACATTTGCCAACCCGCACTGGGCCCGCATGGTGGATTACAGCCCACTCCCTCTCAAAGAGAGGAGGCCTGTGTCCTAGTGGAAACATTATAGGCTGATTATGACTGTACATTCTGTTTCTATTTCCAAGAAGAAAGTGAATGATCCGCAACCTGATCTAGTATAAAAAAATATAAAAATATTATACTAACAAAAAAAAGTGACTGCGGATAAAATCCTCCCAAATATCCGCGGCGTGCCACCCCTAAGTGGCAAAGGATTAGTGTGGAGGCAGCTTGGATGTGATTTGTTTATGATTATCTCAATCGGTTCGCTCCTCAAACGTTTTCGAAGCCATTTGTTCTAAGCCCCGTCTCTGATTGATTTGACGTAAACATTTTTGTATAGAGAACAACCTTCCATAAACGATCGCTTGTGTTTTGTTTTGGTAATGGGATAAGAGGAAATTACAAAATAATTTTTGTATTTGTTACTATGTGAATTTATAAAGACAGTGCTTTTTATTAAATGTTCAGAATGTTGAGTGATCTCAAAATATTCACGAAATAAAAAATATTAAGATTTTACTTAAATCTAGATTTGAAATCTAAATTAATCAGTGAGCATCGTTCTAAAATACAGACCTAAAAAAAATCCTGCAGTAATTAAACCAATCCCTTAAATTATTAAAAAAAAATGTCATAATATATTTTTTATTTTTTCAATATCCACTAAACCATTTACAAAATCCCGACCAGTAGTTATTACAACCGGGAATTTCCTCACTCACTTTCCCCAAACCTGGGAACAATTTAACTCAATTCCCAATCTTGATTATTCCCGATAGTTAGCCCAAGAACCCTACTAAAGGATTAGAAGCAGCAGCTTCAATGTGATTTGTTTTAAGCCGATACGCCTTCCATTGACTGGATTTAACGACAATGAAGCTGTTTTATCTGTTTCCCATACTTTTCTTTTATCTTTCTTTCTTTCGAACTTTTTCGGATACTTTTAGGCTGCCTGTCCACTGGAGCGGAGAGGAGAGGAGAGGAGCGGAGATGTGCCAAAATTAACCAATAAAGTCGCACCTCTGAAGCGGAGTTTTGATTCTATTGGTTAATATTGACACATCTCCGCTCCTCTCCTCTCCTCTCCGCTCCGGTGGACAGGCAGCCTTACGGTCCGTTTTTCGTACAGAAACTGCTTGCTTCGACGAGTTTTTAGCGTTGTAACCATTGACGTAGACGTCACGCTACGCCGTAGCAGACGATACTACGCCGTAGCACACGATGCTACACCGTAGCAGACGTGCTACCTACACCGTAGCAGACGATGTTACGCTGTAGCAGATGATGCTACGCCGTAGCAGACGATGCTACGCCTTAGCAGGCGGTGCTACGCTGCTACGCTTCGTAGCAAATCACCGCATCTGTCTTAACCCCTCATTCCCCATTGCGTCGCAAAACACGCAAAATTTGCCATATCCGTCAAGCCCCACTGCGTCGCATGCGACGCAGTCGGCGCACGCTGATTCAAGGTCTATTTGTACTATGGATAGGGGCTAATATGGTCTGTGGTTAATTTTATTCTATGGATTTGGTAATATACTTGTCAAATAAATCGACTAAAACGTCAAAATATGCAGAAACAATTCTAGAAAAAAGTAAAAATTGAACATTTTGGCACGGCAAAATGGCGTCCACGCATGCGTTCAGCGCGCTGCACTCCGCGTTCTATTTATTTGTTTTCTATTGTTTTTTAAGTGTAAATCGACGGGAAATGTTGTTTTTTAAATAATTAAGTAGTGTCGTCATCGTATTTAGTTAATATTTGCACTAAATAACATCGTAATTACCTATTACGGACCCATCAAAAAATGTAAACAAACTCGGTAATGAAAAAACGTATTGTTGTGAAATTTTGAGTTTTGTGTGTGTTTTGTGTATGTAATCGCTGGTAAGTCATTTATTTTATATTCTTTATTAGATAATGCATAATAAAAATGCCATTTTTCAGAAAAAAATAAGAGTTCAATATTTTTTATCAACTAAGTAATGTTACGTAATGATACGGATACCTATTATTGAACTTTTTTAATTATTGGTGTTTTTATTTATTGTGTTTGTTCGTAAATAATGGTTTTGACCGATAGTATGTGTATTCATAATGTATCCTGCGAAATTTCATGTGAATCGAACCAGTAGTTTTATTATAAATCATCAAAACAATGCACAAAGGAATTTCTTATAAGAATCTGATAAGAATGTTTATTTATCAATACTAGCGTTCGCTTACAAAGATTCTAAGTATTATAAAAAATCCTTTGTCTAATCAGGGACCCAAAACCATTAATGATAAGACTATTTACGTAACAAGAAGCTCTCAGTTTTTGTTTATGTTAGCGCGCTCTTATCTCCGACGCGCCGCCGGCGGTCTCCGGTACGTAACGGGAGTCAAGGTATATTTGCGTCATCGCGGCGGGGGGGCGTAAGGGTTAAGTCATCTTTTGATAGGTATAAATATTATAATTAAAAGGTTTTTTAAAGTGAAAACTTCTTTAGGCGGAGTTTCCTTTCTTTCGGAATAGTGAACGAAACTGAACCGTCATGCTCGGGTCATTGACACTGAATCGAGTGTACTCGAATCCAGTCAGTCAGTGCGCTGAATCGCGTATATCCTTTTTTTCGTTAATATTTTTATCGTGTTTGGATACGAGCAATAAAGGTATCTGCACACAGCGGGCGGGGCGGGGCGGGGCGCGGCGTGGCGTGGCGGCGACGGGGCGCTGGCGTGACGGGAGCGGTCACACTGCGGGCGCGATCACGTCCCATCCCGCCGCGAATTGAGAGAGAAAAAATATAAATAAAGTAAAGAGTTATAAGTTCAAAGTAACTAAGTTAGTTAAAGTAGCTTATAATTTATTAGTTACAAACTATAAGTTAAAGTTTTAAGCTTTAATACAATCTCTCAATTCTGAATGTAACCGTCACGCCCCGCCCCGCCGTTTCTGTCTTTTATTCACGACCGGCGGGGCGGCGCGCGGCGGCGTGGCGTGATGGTTACCGTCACGCCGGGCGGGACGGGTCTGTTAGGAGTCGTCCGTAGTATCTAGTACATTGCAACTACTCAGCGTCACGTCGCCATCCCGTCCCGCCCCGCCCCGCCCGCTGTGTGCAGAGACCATTAAAAATATAATCAAAAGCCTTTGATCGTCAGCTGGACATTAGTGGACATATTTCTCTGTCTAGCCAATAAACAACAAAAGGATAATTCGATCAAAGCTCGCTACAACTTTGATCGGGACTGATGGATTCATGAATCAACTTTTTTTTAATTGGCATCCATTAATCTAAATAACAAACACGACAAAGCGTTGGATATAATTGACTTGTAAAACACAAAATTAACATCACGCCTGTATCCCCCGGGGGTAGACAGAAATGTATTTGTATAGGAAAACCCATATTTCACCAGTTATGTTATTATATACTCGCCACTGGAGGAACCTATTACCATTTTCAAAACCGGGTGAAATGCAGAACTGGAAAAAGATTGATGGGAAACCCCTTCAACACTTTGCCTGACTTAGGCATCGAACCCGGGACTACACGATCAACAGTCACACTGACGACTATTAGACCATCAAATCAGGGGCCCAATCCTGCGAATTTATAAATGTTTGTAAAATTATCGCTGTGGTGATAAATAGTATGTAATTTTACTTGAATTAACCAACTTCAGCCAATGTTTTTTTTGTTTACCCTCAACGGGGATGCTCTTGGCCTGCATCTCATCTGATGGTAAGTGATGATCAGGCTGAAGGTGAAAGCGAGCTTCACCCGGAATCCTCAACCACAGAGGAACTGGCTATCTTATCTCTAACTGCCGAAACACAACAAAGTATTGTGGTTATAGCGACAGACTTAGATATGATGGTGGTGGCTAGCCAGGTGGACTTAGAAAAAGCACCAACCAAACCGAGCAGAAAATTTTGCTCTCATTAGGAATCGAACCCGGGACGTCTGTGTCTGAGACAGGTGGCTTAACCACTTAAGACCACAGAGGCAGTTAAATGTAAGGTTATTTGTCCGTCTATATTAATATATAGCTTATTCGCAATTGACTTGTTTAACAAACAATATTAAACTAATATTACAGGAACAAAGTTTTGTTTGTCTGGCAGGCGTGTGTTCACGTGAAATTCAAGTATCGGTTTAGTATTAAACTTTGGCATACAATACCTCAAATATACAAGGAAATACTTTGTACGTCCTTTACACTGTTATATTTTATCGTCTGACGACAGCACCCTAATTGCAACCTTATTCGAACGAAAATAAAGATCACTACAGATTTGACACTGATGCAAAATCAGAGGAAAAAAAAAATAATTGTAAAAGGAATGTATACAAGGTGTAACTAAGATAACTGAAAACCTTAAAAGAGGTTACTGTATCTACAAATCATTATGAACAACTTTTACATTAACAAAAAGAACAGAAATAGTGAAAAAAAATCTGCTGTATTAAGAATGGTATTAATAACAGAGCGAAATAAGCAAGCATTGGTTTTCATTTTCAAAACTTCATAATGGTTTTGATAAAAATAAGGGTGAAATCAAAATCTACCTACATTTTGACAAGTTAAGCGAACATAAAAAAAAAGGTAGCTGGATGGTTTTTATCTGAAGAAGACCGCTTACAAATTCTAGTGAACAAAAAAAAATAGGTGCTCTGGACTTTTTCCCAGAAATTCGTGTTCCAATTAATTTATATCTTTTCTTTTTTTTCTTTTAAATACCTTCTCAGTGTAATTATTCCCAGATGAAGCCTAGTAATTTCCCTACCATTAAAATATTTTTTAAGTTTAAAAACAAAAAATCCTTTAAATTCTTTGCATGATTTGATCTAGTAATTACACTTTTCTCTGCTGAACTATTTATATTTTAATAGATTTTTATCTAAAGGTTGATTAGAACCTTGAGTATGCCTTAGGGCATTAAATCTGACTTATCTCTCTAATATCATGGTACATAGAGCAGGACACCTCAAAGATTTTCTTTTATTCAAATAATAATAAATGTTTTCAACGTAACCAATAAAAACTACAAGCAAAAACAAATACTTACATAATATGACTAATATCGACAAAGCTCCAAAATCTATGAAAAAAAAACATCAAACAGAAGGTCAATCTTTTAAAACACCCTGTGGCATATACAGTGTGAACCGACTCCATATTGCCACCATTCAAATCACTGCGAACCCTCATAAAATCGCGAACATTAAATAAAACCTTTTTATTACTAAAATGAAAGAGATAGCGCTACTTTTCTCACTTATTTCTATGTGTCCTCTCTTTCGCTAAAGAATTCCCATACTTAAGAATCAATATTCTGACTATGGGAGCAACCCACATAGATTTACGGTCACCATTGTAAAACCCTCGTAAAATATTTAATATATTTTGTCCACAATGCAACACTGTTAACCCTTGAATTATGACTGAACCGGTCATAACTGGTTATAACTGGAGCGGTCCGGATGCAGATATAACTTTATTCACTTGTTTATCACTGTGTGCTTTTTTCTTGGGGGTAGGCTGAGTTTAAGCCGGGATTATCAGAGCCTGATGGGCTGGTATATAAAACATGCTTAAAGAAGAGAACACTAAAATCGCCGTGCTAAGAACTGAGTCTTCGGGCCATAAATCATTGTTAATAGTCTGTCTCGCTCGCACTTATGCAGGATTTGGAGCAGGTAGCAATAAGACGCAAAGCGTTGCACATTCTTATTGCTACTGGCATTTATGACCCGATGACTCTGTCTGTTCATAACGCGAGTACTACCTATTATACAATGTGTTTGGTCTCGGACTGTACAAACTTTAAGAGAAGGTAGTTTGCTCTATTTTATCAATAAAATTATTCTACATGGGGGGTCGGAACACAACCCGCCCTGAATGGCAGCCATTTTTTTATTTTGATCGCATTTTATGAAGCGTGCATACTAAAAGTACTTTAACTTTGGAATTGAATGTCCAATTATCGTAAAAAAAAACTTTTAATAAGCAAAAAGTGTTAACAATGGGAAAATAACTCAAATATTGACAATAAATGCTGCATCATATTGAAATAAATGCTAAAAGATCAATATCACGTTAAAATTAACATTGTTTTTTTAGTTTATCAACGTTATTACAAAATTCACCCCCAGGAACTAAGTTCAAAAATAGTTCAACATTATTTGTAATAATGTTGAACTATTTTTATACTTAAATTATTTTTAAATTGTGTAAAAATAATATGTCGAAAATTACTGAGACATTGTTTTTATTTTTATAGTGGACAGGCAAATTCTTAGTCAGTGGCTACAATTCTATGACCCAGAAGATTTACCAAGGATATGAGGTTACCGAGCAAATACAAAGATTTAGACATAAAGATATAAATAATATTATACAAACGTTCATATCATATTTACGTCTCTATAATAAATCGTCGATTGATTTATAGACTGTCTAGAGGACATCCCAATTTCCATGGTGTATTGGTATTTCGAGGAAAAGTATTATATTAAGATGCTGAATACTACGAAAGATAATATTGTACACGAATATTAATAATATTTCGTTCTGTTACATTGCAAATTATTTTTGTACCACCATTATGTTTTGACTGATAATAATGTTAATTTTAATTACAGCGATGTTGAACAGGGAGCCAAGTCTACTAATTTACAAACGTCACAATGGTCTCTCGATTGTTAGTTTTTGACAATTTGCCATACAAAATCTGTCAAAAACTCACCATCGTGAGACCATTGTGACGTTTGTAAATTAGTAGACTTGGCCCCCAGATTTACTGCAGTCATTGAAATGGCATCACTATGTATGACTCACTGTGGGATCAGTGCTTTTGGCCAGTGAAATGCTTCAGTTACGGAATATTCGTCAAACTCAAACTCAAAGCATTTATTTCAATTAAACCATATACAGGCACTTTTGAATTGTCAAGGAGTCAGTCAGTCAGAAAAAATGAAGCTAGTTGCCCATTCCAAAACGTAGTAGGTACCTATGGAGAAGAACGGGCAAGAAACTCCACGGACACTCTTCTCTTCGTATCATCATTCTCCTGCCCTTATCCCATAAATTATATCGTATATGGACAAAATATTACGTTTATACGTGGCACATGAACGACTGAAACCCTTGAGCATTTTAGAGCATTGAAATATTGTTAGTTGCCAGTCTGAAACCCGAAAGTCTATCAAACCGGGCTACCTCAGAACTAGCTCTTAAAATCCAGGTTGAGAAGGGTAATACTAATTCTCAGCCACATCTGCTTAGAACTAAACCCAACCTATTTTCAGAAGACCTATTTATCATAACAGCTTATTCAACAAACAAATACTTAAATAAAATTACACAAACAGCATTAGTTTCTTAGCAAGCAACTTTAAAAGCCTTTTTACTCTAATCGAGTGTAATAGCTAGCTGAGCGAGGAACCGTTTCAAGCCGTTTGTCGCTGTTATTCAATATAATGTCCCGAGTACTGCACAAATACATTTAACGGATGTCACTTAGAGCGAGGAAGGGACACTCCGGGGTAACTAAGGTACTTAGAAATGTCACTTCTGTGGACATTTTTCTTGGATAAGGATATTTTAAAACTTTTTCATTATAAAACTTATTATTTAAGGTCTTGGCGACTTCTGTACAGTGACATGTCTGTTACAGACTTTTTTCGCCTAAAATATTCGTTTAAGAATGACCAGAGACAGTGTGTTATTTAGGTAATAAAGACGTGTGGCATAAACAATTAGGTTTTTTTACTTAGTATATGCATTGAATGTGGAGACAACATTGCGACAATAAATGAAACACTGGCAAAACTAATGCAGAAGAGCATCAAATAAATCCTAGCATCGAAATTAAAAAGTGATTTTTTCAATAACCTAAACACTAGTGATGGGCCGACTATGGGTTATGCCAATCTTTGACTAGCTTTAGTGACTAAACTATTGGATTTATTTGATTGAATTTTGGATGTTGACTAAGAATGTCATTAGATATACGTAGTTTAATTTTACTGGCGTAATGTCATCTCCACCTTGTATGATATTCGAAAATATATTTCAAAATTACTTTCCATCAATTTCAGCATCAGAAGGACACAATATTTTGTCATTTTTTGCATATATTATTTTCTCACGTACAAGATAGTAATTAAAATCACACTGGTATTTTCTGTCTAGTAAGTTAACAGATTCTAAAGGCATTCCAATACTCCCGAAAATAATAATAATGAGCGGTCATTGGTCAAGTCCAAAACACAAAACTACCAACCAAACCATTCAACAAACCCCAGAAAACTAACTAAAACATTAAGCACAAAACTCTCTCTACACAATATTAGAAGCCTACATTTTTTCAGCGTGGAAGTAATTTTTTTCAGTCGCACAATAATGTTGTTCCCGTAAATTAGTTTTCTGAAAGCACTTGGGACTTTTAGTGATGGATAACCGTTGCGTTGCGTTTATTTTCAGCAGCTTTTCTTTTTTTTTTCTGTCGGAACAAACGGATGGGTCTATTTTTTCTTTGAGTGAAGAGTGACACGGTGTTTTAGCGTGTTTTCGCTTTTTATGGGGTTTGATGGTGAAGTCAATTGGTAAGATTATGGTACGACTTTTTTGGATACATTTGTTTTTTGATCTGACTATTTAAGTACAATTGTTAACACTGTTTGATTTTTTCCAAGGGTGAGCAACAAAGCCTGTCTCAAGATAAAACGCTGTTCATAAATGATGTTTTTCTTACTAAAGAGACATACTCAAGCCAAAGCCTATGAGTCAGTTACTGCTTTACTAAGCTCCAAATTGATTTAATTGAATTCAGCTATCGAACGCAAAATGTTACCTTGAACCTTAGGAACACAATAAATGTTGAACAATAACCTTTCTTTAAGATGTTGCAAGATAACCAAACATATTCGCAACAGGTTCCATACTACTAGAAGCTTTTAACCATTAGGTACCTTCTTTACTCCCACAAAAATCTAGGCTACATTTCTCCTAAATCCCTGAGAACATCATTTATAAGCAAACTCCGGTCTCCCAAACAAGCAACCGTACCAATGTAGTGTAAAGGTCTGAGCACAAATACACATACGTACATAATCTCACGCCTATTTCCCGTGGGACAGAAACAATAGAACTTCACTTGCAACGATCCATACATACTTCTTTTGCTGCTTCGTTTACGCTCATTATTAAAAAGTATTTTCTTTCTTTTCTTTCATTCTTTCTTTTCTTTCTTTTCTTTCTTTTCTTTCTTTTCTTTCTTTTCTTTCTTTTCTTTCTTTTCTTTCTTTTCTTTCTTTTCTTTCTTTTCTTTCTTTTCTTTCTTTTCTTTCTTTTCTTTCTTTTCTTTCTTTTCTTTCTTTTCTTTCTTTTCTTTTTTTCTTTCTTTTCTTTCTTTTCTTTCTTTTCTTTCTTTTCTTTCGCATACATCTGGTCATATCACGCACACCGGTTGCCGGTACTGCGCAACTTAAATTTTCTGAAGAACTTAAACCAATTAGAATTAGGTCACTTGTATAATATACAACTATGACCTTCTTGAGCGTCCTCTGCTGGCGTTTTAACTCACATCTGTCTTTCATTTATCCTTTCAACATGACTGGTTTGGATTCTTCTCAATTTTGTTCACTACAATCTTTTTTTAAACCGCAATGTTGTCTTATCACATCATTCCTTAATCTTCTTCTTAACGTGTCGATGGCAATCAAAATGGACTCGGCCCAGAGGTCGTCTACCAACGTGTTTGGTGTCATCAGAAGCGTCCATCAGTTCCTGTAACGTGCAGTTCCTGTAACGTGATATTAAGTGTCCCGTCGTTTGTGGAACAGCTCCAAGACGGAGTTGTCCATGAATCTCTATGTGAACAGGTTTTCCTTGCTTCGGCCAACCTGGGTCAAGAGTCTATATAAAGACTTCCATGTTACCCAAGGCAAATCGTGTCTAGGTGGGAGATCTTCAGCAGGTAGAACGCAAGGTCTTCTGCAGGTCTCGCCACAGCTTCAACCTTTTTTCTTCAATCTGACATTCAAAGTTACACCACATAAATATAGACCATACTTCCTACTCTGCTTACCCGTTCACCTAAATCCATTTATATGCAAGCCCTGTCTGCCAAAGAGGCAAGCGTACCAATCTAGTGTAAAGGTCTGGGCGCAAATACTTAATCACTAATTACCTAGCCGTCATAAATGTAATTAATTTTAGCGGTATCTTCTTGTGTGGTGCAAGTTTGAAGGGGGGAGCGTTTTAAGAGAGAATTAAGCTATTGATTCGCATCCAGGCAGAATATCATTTTGAATACCTATATAAATCAATTCAGTCGATATGTTAATCCTATTGACTGAGTGAGTTATCATGATCACCTGAGCCACATAAATCTTTTAGTCTCAGTTTACGCAAGAATTTCGTTAAAATTTAAAAAATACCCAATTAGGCCGCCAATTGTATATTTTGTAGTGTCAAATTTATATATTTTTTTCTGTTATGTATTTTTGTGGTGTACAATAAAGAATAATATATAAATAAATAAATAAATAAATAAAAATGTTTCTAGATCAGAATAACATTTATAAATAACATAATTATAATTAAACAATAAAAATACTTAAAAAAAAAGTTAATATAATATCGCATATATTATGAGCCTTTTTTCGCTTAATTAGTGTGATGGAAACCATAACAATATTATGCTATACCTTAAGGTACAAAAGAAAAAAAAATGGTATCCCCTTGTTATAAATTTCAGACCCTGTTAAGCTTTTTCTTAACACCAACCAAACCTAATCAACTGGCAAACCTAGATTGATTCTCACCCCTTGGACCACATTAGCCTGGTAGAGGCTCTACGCAAAAACGGTGCCCCGCTCATCCCTGATATTAACGTCGGCACATGAAGGATGGCACTACACCGGAGGGCGGCAGACGCCAAATAAATATACAATGTTTCGTGGGTTTGAGTACTAATATTAGGTGTAGAGCGTGGTTGGATGTAGCTGTAGGGATGAATATGTTATGCAGGTGGCAGTTTTTTACATGTCAGTTTATTTTTTTTCTTTCTAATTTCATTTCTATTAATTACTGTAATATTAACTAATAAATTACTGTACAAAACCCTTTAGGTTTCAGAAACAAACGAATTAAATACTAAGGGATCCCCCATAATGTTTAATTTTGTTATTAAGCGCTAAAGTAGCCCGCGTATTTAAATTTCTTTTTTACGTTTTTTTGCAATTTGCGATTCACGACCGAATAAAATATGTTTTTTACAGAATTATTATTAATCAAAATAAAATTACAAATGTCATTCTCATCATTAGCTGTCACATTTTAACACCTTGTTTTGTGTATACTCCCTCGCTTTACCTTCTAATTTATACACCGTCGCCATTTAGAATATCTGTGGTTATAACGTAGAATTATTTTCTCTATTCCGTCTGCATAATTACGGTAGGATTGTAAATGTTGTTAATTTTGGCGTCGTGCAGAATAACAAAAGATACATTTAAATGAACTATTGTTATGACCTGTGGGATAAGGTGGGCTTTATTGCTGTGTGATGTGTGTGTTGGGTAAAGATGTTAATAGTTGGTGATTGAAATCGTTTACTGTATTAACGTAGCTCGACGTCAGTTAAAATAAAGGTTAGTAAGAATTTTGCTCATGAACTCATGTAATTATTTCTAGAAATAAAATGAATGTGGATAGTCTTTAGATTTATTATAGATAGTATTTTTTTAATTCATAATTATGCTCATTGCAAAATGCAAGTATTTATTGACTTTCATCTATCTTAGTTAGGGACTTAAAAGGCACGTTCATTTCTAACTAATAATTATTAAATATTCATACATTTGATGCTCCCATGTTTTATATTCGTTGTTGTGTAAAATTTTCGTATACAATGTGGAGACTACCATACTACAAAAAATTCAAATACTGGCACTACTAATGCTTAAGAGTATTTTGGAACTGTCAAATAAATCCTAGCTTCGAAAAAAAAAACGAGTTTTTCAAACAAATTAAATGTAATGTAAGCCGGATCCACCCTAAGCCTATAAATTCCGTTTATCCAACTAGGCCTTGGGTAAATTCTCGGGCATACATTTCAGAATATCCACCATAGGGTGGATTTTTGGGGTGGATAACTGAAATACCCTGAGCCGACTATGGATTTTGCTGAGCTATAATGACTAAACTATTGAATATATTCAATTGAATTTTCGTATACAGAATGGGAACGTCATTATGGACACACCGTTGAATTTTTTGTTGTATTGTAGTCTCCACCTTGTATATCCTACTCGCTATAAATCACGAATATTGTATGCATCCAAGGATTTATGTACAAATCACTAATAGCTGTGCTACTAATAGCTGTATGATATGGTATTAAAGATAAAAATATATTTATTGCATAACTGTGTAGGTACATAAGTTCTTATTTTAAACATAACCGTTTTAGGCTCAACAATGTTCCAATGTCGATTATGCAATATTAGATATTAAAAGGAATTGCCAATTATAACATAATAACATTGTTTTTTCCCAAAAAAACTCATAACATACTATAGAAATAATGCTCGTTCTATCTCAAAAATACTACTAGCATTACCAAGTATTTTAAAATAATCTATTAAAACATTTTAAACAAAATAAAGCTAATTAATTCTCACTGGCTACATCCCACATGTAACGTCCAGCGCGGCCAAGATTAATGAAGTGGCCCAATGAATGACACTGGAGCCAAATACAACATCTAAATATATAGCACAGAAGATATTATAAACTGAAACTTTTGAGTGCACTCTGTGTAAATGAGGAAGGTTTTATGGAAATTTTGGAATTATCCATGTTCATCTGAGAAAAAAGAAACTTAAAGAACAGGCAGGCTTCAGTGATATCAGTTCAGTGGAACATCGACCGGACTGGGAAACTCCGACCTATATAGATTTGTGAAGTGAAGTGTTATTTAGTCTCATTTGTGGCCGAGTGAGCAATGGTGGCCCAGAGGTAGCAGCCTCGTCTTATGAGTTGTAGGTCGTGGGTTCAAAACCAGGCACTTTACTTTGTGTAAATTCATCATCACTTCTCTCAAAACAATGAAGGAAAACATCATAAGGAAACCGAAATGTCCTAGAACCAAAACTTCGAAGACATGTGACATCCACCAACCCGCACTGGGCTCGCCTCGTGGATTACGGCCCACTCCTTCTCACAGAAAGAGGAGACCTGTGTCCCAGCAGTGGGAACATTAAAGGTTGATTATGCTAAAGTGTTATATAAAACCAACTTACTGAATAAACATCAATTTTATCTGTTGCTTCGGATATAAGTTAGACCAGAATATTTAAGAAACCCTTTGTAATTATTCTGACGAGAAAGCTAATATAAATACCTATCAGTCTGTTACAATTCCACTGTAAGGCTGGTTGTCCTTTGAAGCAGAGCGAGGGAGCGGAGTTACAGACTGTGCGGAGCGAGTAAACGGAGCGGAGTTGCGGACTGTGCGGAGCTAGACCGAGTTCACGCCACGAGTAATTTGAGCCAGCTGCAATACCTCGCGGCCGGTTTTTTCCTCTTCCCCGCTCCGCTTCCCGATTTTGTATGACTTTTTAAACTAGCTCGCAAATCCCTGTCCATTGAAGCGGAGCGAGATTTTATGCAATTACATTGGTTAATATTGGCACAGCTCCGTCCGCTCCTCTTCTTTTTGCTCCAGTGGACAGGCAGCCTTAAGCAAAGACTTTCAGACTTTCAGGCTAGTTCAGAAAATTAAGTTCAGTTTCTCTCAAAATATTTTCCTTGTTTATAAGTCAATGTTATTGATGTTGGTACGAAATATTGTCCATTACCAATTAAAATAATAGCAGTGAGGAGCTCGTGGCGAAGTAAACAGCCGCACGGGTCGATCCATCAAGTTAAGCTACGCTTGCCGGGGTTGGTCCGTGGATGGATCTTTACATAACGAGACTCCTCTATGCCTCAGAAAGCACGTTAAACCGTTGGTCCCGCCTGTCGTTCGTGGTCATATTTGACAGTCGTTACGGATCATCAGAAGCCTGAAACTCTGACAACCAGTCTTATCAAGGGGTTATATCATGTCACCCAGTTACTGGTTGTGGAGGTCAGATAGGCAGTCGCTCCATGTAAAATACTGGTATCCAGCTGCATCCGGTTAGACTGGCACTCGACTCCAACATAGTTGGGAAAAGGGTACGCAGAATGAATTATAATATTAACAGTATGTCTTATGCCCAGCATAGGGGTTGATAAATATTTGGTTTTTACCCCTGCTAGATAAAAAAGCTTCTCAAAGAATGTCGCAATTTTTATTATGACCGCAATTATAATCCAAATTACTCAACAGTAGAATATAGGGTCAAATAAAATGAGCTAGCGAAACTCTGAATACATGATGGATATCAATATCTAAAAACGATTAAATAAAATAAGAAGAAGAAAAGAAAGAAAATACGTTTATTTGCGACAAACATGACGCATAGAAAGAACACAAAACAAAAAAAAAGACGTGTGGCACTCGGGGACTGCCCCGGCGAAGCTATTGCATAGCATTTTTTATCAACTTACGCAATTGTAAAATATTAACCCGAATACAAGAAATAGCAATGATGACATTGACAGAAACTGTTATTCACATTTATAGTTTTTAAAACTTGACACAACGTAATGGGAACATCAAACTAATAAAAAGGTTTTAATTTAACTATTAATAGTCAAGGATCATTCGTCTAAGTAAATTTGAACTTTATTGTCAAACAGTTAAACATAATTTTCAATACAACACTCTCGTATCATTCGTCTAAGTAAATTTGAACTTTGTTGTCAAACAGTTAAACATAATTTTCAATACAACACTCTCGTATCATTCGTTTAAGTAAATTTGAGCTTTGTTGTCAAGCAGTTAAACATAATTTTCAATACAACACTCTCGTATCATTCGTTTAAGTAAAATTGAACTTTGTTGTCAAGCAGTTAAACATAATTTTCAATACAAAACACTCTTTTCTTAGGTAGTATTTTTGTTACGAAATTTCTGGATTACGTCTCCACGCTCAAGGCCCGCGATAGAAGCTATGCAATAGCTTCTATCCCTTCCCGTTCCCATTACGTTGTGTCAAGTTTTAAAAACTATAAATGTGAATAACAGTTCCTCTCAATGTCATCATTGCTATTTCTTGTATTCGGGTTAATATTTTACAATTGCGTAAGTTGATAAAAAATGCTATGCAATAGCTTCGCCGGGGCAGTTCCCGAGTGCCACACGTCTTTTTTTTATTTTATCGTGTTTAGATATCGATATCCATCACATCTGCGGAGTTTTGCTAGTTAAATTTATTTGACCCTGTATATAATCTTTACTCGATTATATCCATCACAAACCACTATTGCATTATTACATCAGAGCCAAATCTCTGTCAACCCTTTCCCTATTGTCATTCAATTTCCTAAAATCAATCAGGGTGCGGAGATTAGCTTTACACAAACAAACAGACGCTCGTTTATTAGTTCTGTCACCCTAAACTTTAAGCCGATTGACGTTATTTAAGCGATTTGTGGTCGATGCAGGATTTATTGAATTTCGAAGGAATGGGTAATATGCGTGACGTTACTCTTGTTTTGATTCCAAATTCAAAATACTATGAGTGTTGATAATTTGCAATAAAAAGACTGCTCACACCTGTTTTTGGAATAAATGGTACATTGCACAGCCCTTTCACACGGCAGTCCAGTTTTGCAGGATCGGCTTTTTACGGTATCCTGCTAAACTGGACGCTGTGTTCACATGGCAGTTCAGTTTTGCAGGATTCAGTAAAAAGCTGGTCCCGCAAAACTAGACAGCCGTGTGAACACTGCTATTGAAATATATGTGTGATTAAACGGGATCCCGCTTTTTACTGGACTTCGGATCCAGTTTCTAGTGACAAAACCGAACGGCACAATTCGACCGGATCGGTTTTTTGCAGGATCCCGCATGCGGGATGCTCGTGTGAACGCTAGCATATAAACACATTCGCCATCAAACGGGATCCTGCAGAAAACGGGATCCTGTTAAAAACTGGACTGCCGTGTGAAAGGGCTGTTAGAGTACACTGACTGCCTTGTTGGTCTAGTAGTCGCAAGCGCTACTGAGCATGAGGTCATGGGTTCGATTCCCAGGTCGGGTAAAGTTTTATTGGGTTTTTCCTTTAGAAATTTCTCAGTAGCAGCCCGGAGTCTGGACTTGTGCCCGGTTGATGGCAACAGGCTCGCCCCTATTACATGGGACTTAAACATAACTGGCGACATGTGAGTGTACTATAGGTACACCTCTGCCTAAACCTTCGGGAATTACAGGCGTGATGTCATATTAAGTGTGTCTTTTCTTATTTATGCTACCATGCAGTGTTGCTGTGTGAATGAAGGATATGGCTGACTATGTAAAAAGGTACACCCGGTCTACATTTAAAATGAGCCCTCCGCGAGGGCTCCCGGCATCCCATATTAAAGTAGGTGAAGCCTCCAGGAGGGCTCCCGACACTGAATGTCTACATTTAAAATGAGCCCCCCGCGAGGGCTCCCGACATCCCATATCCAAGTAGGTGAACCCTCCAGGAGGGCTCCCGACACTAAATGTCTACATTTAAAATGAGCCCTCCGCGAGGGCTCCCGACATCCCATATCCAAGTAGGTGAACCCTCCAGGAGGGCTCCCGACCCTGAATGTCTACATTTAAAATGAGCCCTCCGCGAGGGTTCCCGACATCCCATATCCATCCATATAAATTTCCCAACAGGCACATGACATTTTTCAGCTTTGTTTCTGGCAACGTTTCTGCGATGCCTCTGGTACTATTACAGATATCAATAGACAGTAGCGACTTCTTACCATAATGGCTCATTATAGTCGATAACTCGGTCGATATACAGCATGCGGGGTGACCCCGCAGACGGGCAATTACTTATGAAACTCCACGGTCAGTACAGTCACGAGCACCATTACGTCATGTACACACTAAGCAACTTTTAAAAGTGATTTGCTCCTACTGTGTTGATTGAAATTTTATGATGTTACGAATATAGTAATTTGGAACCCAAATAAATATGAAATAGGCCTTATAACAAAGTTGCAGTCAATATTCCACGAGAAAATCGCTTTTGAATTTTGCTAAGTGGATATATATTGGTGCTCGTGACTGTACACCGTCAGAGATTTACACCCAATGAAAATGAGCCTTCAAAGCAACTGCCAAACTTGCGAAGCAGGTTCTCAGTATACCGCAATTGTTCCTTATCGACTAATGAAAACGTTTCCCCGAATTGGGTCCTATGGCATGCTTTTACACAGAAATCTCCCACACCCCGCATACGAGCCTTAAAGTTGGCCGCATGCTTGACTAGAATCCTAAAGAAACATTAAAACAATAATTATTCAGAAGTTACCTAATAGTTTGTGATATCATGGAATCAAACCTATGACTATCACAGCTGCAGCTAAGCTCGCACTTTTACATAAGAAAATTAATTTTCCTATTTAAAATTCTAAATAAAATTTTCTTTTCATTTAAAAAAATCTCTTTTCGCAATACCTCTAGAAACCAGTTTCCTCGAGATCTGCATATAAATATGTTCTTGTATATAATAAGAGAATTATGTTCGAGAATATTATGCTGCCGAGCTTTGTGGTTCAAATGCATTCGTGTCACTTTGTATTCATGGCTCGACTTAGTGTGGCGATAGAGGTTTTACTATATTAAATAGGGATGGGACATGGTTTTGTTGATATCGATGAAAGTTTTGATATGAAACTCCTATTGCCGTGCCTTGGGGTTAAAACCGACTCATATACCGTGATGGCAAACGGCTTGATACTCCTATGATCTCGTCACGCCCTCTGTCCCCCGCTGCTCTTTTCGATGTTTCACAAAAAGACATTGAGGATAGAATATAGTTTTAGTTGGATTTCTAGTAGATACCTACTCATAAAAATTGTTATTCAATTAACAAAATGTTTGTCAACGCACCCACAATACAGGAGAAATTCCTAGTGTGTGAAATAAAAAATAAAAATACAAAAAAAAACAACAATCCGACTCACGACAACAATTTTATGAACAGTACGTTGCTTTAATTATAATTTTTATTTACGTAGGCAGACCCAGAAGAAGATGGCGAGTCGAACTTGACGCCTACATACAGGACTGGTCCACACTGGCTCAAAACAGAGAGGAGTGGAAAGAAGAAAGGGAGGCCTTTGCCCTGCAGTGGGACAACACAGACTAAAAATAAATAAATAAATAAATTTACGTGCTCCGAAGCTTAAATTCATGTTTTTTTATCTGTCGAACACGAATCTCCCAACAAATTTCCCAAAACCGTATCAAATTAAAATTTATCTAAACTCACGATTCATATCAGAAATCAAATTTCGGAGTTTCAACGGCGTCACAAGTATTCAAAGTGCTTTTGTATGGTAAATGACAATTGTGAAAGTACTCCAAGTTACTTCGGTACTTTCTCTCAAGTGTTTGAGCGGCATCGAGAAATAGCTTTGTCAAAAATTTCGAAGAATTCTCCACACTTTCTGGGTTAGAAGTTCGAATAATAATTATCAGTTGTTGTTTAGGATTTGTTTTATTTTGTGGTGTAGTTATACATAGCTGGAGGCATAGTTAAAAACGTTTATTTTAAAAACTAGCTTCTGCCCGCGACTTCGTTTGCGTGGAAATCGTAAGACACCACAAATTATCTAATAAAATAGTCAGCTACATTTTTTTAAATAACTCCTTTTGTTTGGTGTTACGAATCGCATCGCCCGCCCGCGCTGTCGCTTCCTTATCGCTTAACGCACTTTCAGACTTTTTCTTTTTGCTCGACTCCTAAGGGTCACTTCCTCAAGATATGGACTATCAAATACAAAAATAATTTTCAAAGCCGGCTGGTAGAGATTAGCGCGTTCAAGTTATTCAGTTAGACTTTGCAAGAATAATTTAATCAACTCAGCATATCACAGTACACTACTGAACTAGGCCTCTCCTGGGCCTTGCCACAACACCCTGCCCTTCATCTTTCACATCTAGTCTATACCAGCAATTTTTACAATAATAATTATTGTACCTAAACTAAAAAATAGTTATTTAACCTACACTTAATTGTTGTTGTTGTTCATTTAATATTGGAAGTACAATTTTTCCAAATAATCAAATATCGACATTTGACAACTATCGCATCCCTAGAGTTGTTTTCGCCACCGTGACAGCGTATCAAAATGTATATTATATTCGATGAGTTACATTATTATTTATATTATATTCATTGTTAGTCTTTCGTCTAACACCTATTCGTTTTTAGATGAGATGAGCTCACGAAATGAGATCTATACAGGGTTACTTGTAGTTTGACGTATTCCTTCCAGGACGTGAAAGTGTGACCCATTTGCAAAAATTAAGCACCCCATAAAATACATGGGATTCGAGAAAATACAAATTTAAAGATTTTTTTTAAATTTGTATTTTCTCGAATCCCATGTATTTTCGCCTAGACTTTCTGGGATGCTTAATTGTTGCCAAAGGGTCACACTTTCACGTCCTGGAAGGAATACGTCTAATTAAAAGTCACTCTGTATATGCATAAAGAAAAGTGGAAGACGTGGTAAACGACAGTTTTGCTGACTGAAATAAAATCTAAGCGGTGATATTAAGAGCTTTTATTCTGATGCCGCAAATAGCTGTTAAATATTTCGCTGTTTTGATCAATTTGGCAACAGGAAATGTGGCTAGCTAGCGATCTAGAATTTTAATACTGAATCGCAATTATAACACTGGATTTGATGTTGTAACCGTTCTAGATGTAAAAAACGCATTTGGAAAATTACCAAATACTTTTTTTACATCTAAAACTAAATATTCGGTGTTACGATATTAATTATTGCATTTCATTAAGAATATTTTAGTTCACTAGTCAGCCATATTTTATATTTCCATACGGTAATATTGCCAAATTAATATACAGCGAAATATTTGACATCTATTTACGACGTTGCCCACTTTCGGAATGCACGCTCAAGACGTGCGCACACCGGAAGGAAACGTTCAAATTGAAATCTAAATCATATCTCGGTGACAAAAAATGCCAAAAACTTGCCAATAATGTAGGTAAATTGCAGGTATTATTGACAGATTCATACTGAGATTACCATGCGAACGTTCTTAAAAATACTTTAGAAAAAACCAGCATTTACAATACCTATGTTTTTGTTCATTTTCTCCAATTTATGTAGGCTGCTATTATTGTGAATTTTAAAAGCGGTAGCCTTGACACAATAAGCTAAAAATCAGTGTTTATTTAGTGAAACGGAACCCTAAAACGTTTTTACGTCATCTATTGATTGAACTTGAAATGACACTCGTTCGCAAACTCAACCCTTAGTCAACTAAACAGAGATTATCTCATAAACTTTACGGCCTAGGTTTAGTGCCACAGTGTACAACATAACAGCGGGTAGTTAGTGCCGTATTGTGATGCTAAGCAAGTCGTTATTATAAGTGGGTAGTTCCGAGTCGTGCGTGGTAAATATGCTGAAATTATGGCTTGTTGGTCTACTGTTATGTATGGTGTGGGCTGTGGAATATTTTCTGTGTTTGAAAAGGTACCATGCCGCCTGCGGTCGGGCAACTACAGCGTCGCGGCGTCATGTCGCTGCAGTCATGATTACGAACCCAACCGTAGGCGGCAGTAGCCCGTATTCCAGTCGGTAGATAGAAGATAGACAAATGTTACTATCGCTCGAGCGTTGGCGGCACTTCTGGTCTGCGGTCAGGCTGCACATGTCGGCTGTCACTCGCCCGTAGCTGCCAACGACGTGTCGCTAGCTATGGATAGTATTTACCATAAACCATTCGCGACGCAGTGACACGTCGCCGTCGCCTGCAGTTGCCTCCTGCGGTCGTGTATGAAAGTATATGGTACCTTAATGTATCTTTTGTATCCAACTGCAAAATAGTGTGTAATTGTTGATAGCACAATAAAACTAAATGGCCAAGAAACTGGTCAAAATTTTTTTTTTTTGGTATTTTTTCAAATTACAACGTATACCAACTAAATAGGTGCTTAAAAATACCTTAGGTAATGCCTACCAAATTTTTTACCTCAATAGCGTACTTAAAGGAAAAATGATCCCGTCTTAGTTCCAAATATTAATTTATACTAAATTACACTTCTATTTTAGAGAATTTTAGACAAATCTGAATTTGTTCAGAGGAGAAATATATCTTAATATAGACTGGCAACAACAAAAACAAACAAAACCTAGTTTTAACAATTAAATCAAGTCCCACCATCAATCAATATTACAAGTTGGTACATACATAGGTACAGTCAGCCACAAAAACGTATATACGGACAATAATTCATTTAATTGTCTACAATCTTTGTCCCCTAATATTATATCAATGCCAAGTAGTGATAGCTTAGTGGTGTGACCGTCAGACTGCCAAGTCATAGGTCTGGAGTTCGAACCCAAGGCACGCACCTCTGACTTTTCGGATTCATGTGCAAATTGTTTAATTATCACTTGCTTTAAAAACGGTGAAGGAAAACATCGTGAGGAAAATACCTGAGAGATATTTCTCGACGGCATGTGAAGCCCAGGCTGATGGGCGGCTTTAAAACTCTGACACCAGGGTAGTCATTAACCACACGAAAAGAAGATATTAATGCCACAAAACATTTTACCTACGAATTGGGTACTGAATTGTAGCTTCACATTAATAGTATTCATTCATCATTCTCCTGCCCTTATCCCAAATTTATTTGGGGTCGGCGCAACATGTCCCTTTTTTCCATACTTCTCTATTAGTCGTCATTTCAGTAGTTACCCCCTTTCTAGCCATATCATCTTTCACACAGTCCATCCATTGTTTCTTTGGTCTTCCCCTACTCTTATAGCCATCGACATTCATACTCAAAACTTTCTTCACGACATTTTCCTCATTCCTCCGCATCACATGCCCATACCATGACAATCGATTACCATGACATGACAATAGCTTCACATTAATAGTATTATGGAACACAAATTGAAGACAATCAAATGAATTCTCGTCAGTGCATAAATCTTTTTGAGGCTGACTGTACTTACATAGGTAGGTACTGATTAATGACAGTAACCCCCAAGACGATGGGGGTACCCGGATCAGCTCATTTCCCCCTGTCAGTCAACGGGGGATGAACCCATGGACGAACAAATTAACGGCCCCAGGCAATGATCGATTTAATCGCATCTTGCGATTATCGATTTGAGATCAAACGATTATTAAGCCTTTGTAATGTTGTTATGATTTTAAGCCTACTTGAACTTTTTAATGAAAGGATTTTAAGAACCATGTAACCACGTAAAACCACGATTCTTGTATAGCAGACCTTTAATTATTAACTTTATTACACGACTCATATTGCGAAGCATTATAGAGTGCTTTACGGAAAATTTGTTTTGCCTCCTTTCTGCAACTGTTTTTTATTATTACACTCCTGCTAGTACAAATAACCTACTTAATTTATATACCATTGTATAGATAATTTAATAGTGATTTATTCTATAGTTTTGAAAAGTTGACAGTATGCAGCAGAAACGAAAAATACATCAATATAGTTAAAAAAAAAATCCGTCATTCAAATGTGAAACCTGAAAGCATTGTAGCTTTCGAAAAAATCAAATAATTGAGTCAATTTCTTTTAAATAAAATTGTTTTACCCATACGAGGAACCCTATTGAAAATGGTTCCGTTATTCAAAGTAGTTTTTTTTATACTATCAAAAGAGTAGTATGAGTCGTGCACTTTTGGATTTTCCATTTTTTTTTTTTGTTATACCGGCAATAGTTAACACAATCTGTGAAAATTTCAACTGTGTACCTATTTCGGTTCATGAGATACCCGCTGACAGACAGACGGACGGACGGACAGCCAAGGCTTAGTAATAGGGTTCCGTTAGGCACCCTTCATAAACGGAACCCTAAAATTGTGAGCAATTTTCTATACCTAGTACTAAAAATCTTGCTGGTATAAAGTTAACATTCATAACCTTGAATTCCACTTCAAATCTGAAACGTCAAAATATTTTTGCGTTAACTTAGCCCGTTCAAGAAAATCGTCATTTTCTATTCAAATTAAACATTTAATAGTACAATTACAGAATAGTGTTGGGACCAATCTGTATCGAATATCGATAAATAATAGTTTATGCTTTTAATTGACACATTGATTACGGAATTTGTTAAAACTTTAGTTAGTTACAGCCTTAATAAGGGGTATCGTGTTCCCCAGTCGGGTTCTGAAGGTCGGATAGGCAGTCGCTCCATGTAAAATACTAAATAAAATAATGTAAATAATGGCTTAAAATTTGTAATACACATAGTTAGAGACTATCTGCATCCGAACTAGGTGGTAAAACCTGTCTCTCGGATTGCATTTGATCATCATCATGTAAAATACTGGTAAATAATAAGTGATTTTGTTTCTATAAGTAGGTTTATACATACACTTTTACACGTGAATCATATTTTTAAACTAAATGACTGCTCTGGGAAGAAAGGCCGAAACAAACTCAGATGTCACAGTCTCTTTTAAAGTTCAGACATAATCTTGGTCAGATCATGTGAAGTCTTTTGAGGAAAGAACCTCACAGATTGAGTAGACCTCTCCAGTCAGTGCACACATTTGTCAGTAATCGTGCAGCTCAACACCGAAGTTACGGAGCTCAACGATTCGACGAACAATACCAAAGAAAGGTTTGGATAGGCCGCATAAATTACTATGCAAACTGCCAGACTATGATTAAAACTAACTGAGAAAAGAAAAAAACGATGACCCACATAGTCATCGCATTCACAATAATTAAAATAATAATACTACTATATTACTTTACAAAGTAAATATTCATGTCATCTAGACTAATATTATAAAGAGAAAAGATTTGATTTTTGTACGTTTGTCTGTCTGTTTGTTTGTAATGATCTAACTCAAAAACTATTAAACCGATTTAAAAAAATATTTCACCAGGAGAATGCTATATTATCACTGAGTAGTATAGGCTATAATTTATAAAGATATCACGCGGGCGAAGCCGCTGTCGGAAGCTAGTTGTTAATAAAAAAAATATTCAGCTGCATCCGGGTAACCTAAAATAGTTGGGAAAAGGCTAAGAAGATGATGATGAAAATTAATACAAATCTTTTGTTCTCATAGTTCATTAATAACATAACATCACGCTTGTATTCCTCGAAGGGTTAGGCAGAGGTGTACCTATAGTACAGCTACATTTTGTTAAAGTCCTATGTAAAAGGGGGCGAGCCTATTGCCATCAATCGGGCTCAAATCCAGACTCCACCCTGCTACTGAGAAATTCCAGATGGAAAACCCAATAACACTTAGCCCGACCCGGGTATCGAACCCTGGACTTCATGCTCAGCAGTAGCACTTGTTACCACTAGACCAACAAGGCAATTCATTAGTTCATTAAAGCTTGTAAATATGTCAATAACAAAGCTGTAATAGTTCAACAGCTAATAACCGGCGGCAGACTGGCGAGCGAAAGGTCGTGAGCTCAAATCTCGGTCGTTGCACTCAAACTCAAACTCAAACTCAAAGCATTTATTTCAAATAAACCAATTACAGGCACTTTTGAATTGTCAAGGGGTCGGTCAGTCAGAAAAAATGAAGCTAGATGCCCATTCCAAAGCGTAGTAGGTACCTATGGAGAAGAACGGGCAAGAAACTCCACGGACACTCTTTTAAATAAAAATTTGGTTACAAAATATTGGTTACATCATTCATGTTGAACTTATACTATTGATGTAATGATGTAATGCTATTGATGTAATGCTATTTCTATTATACACTATTGATGTAATGCTATTTCTATTATAACATACAAGTGAAGTTACAGTTTAAAGGTTTATTAGACTGATCTACAGATCTTAGAAATCAGTAAGCTGGACAGATAACTATCCTGGCTGTCTAATTAGGATTCTTTAAACTATTGAAACTGTTATAATAATTATATCCTACACGCACAATGGTCCACCTGACGAACTGTGCTGCTGCTGTGATACTAAAGGTCTAAACACCCACTCGTATAAAAGAAATCTAAAAAGTTGGCTTCTCTCCCTGTCATACAACGACACTGAGGATTTAGTGAGTTAACACCAAAAACAAGCACATCATTCACACAAAAACCACACCTGAAACTCACCACCACACGAACACACTGACACACACACACACACCCCCACACACACTCACACACACATTATTACATTATTTAGAAATATTTTATTTTGTTCAATTTATTATTATTTCTATATTTCACTACCCATTCTTAATTAACTATCCTGTCCATTCTCAAACATCCTGAAATTAAATTTAAGTTAATGCAAACATGTTACGAATAAAAATGTATGATAACGCAACTCAGGCCCCCAAGATACAGGCGCTGCCTAGTTTGGGGACCACTGTTTATTGCTATGTTAAATTAAATATTCTAGTTACAGTAAGCTTACAATGTCACTATTTCCTGAAACTTTTTGTAACAATGGACCAATAAATTTATTCTTATTCTTATTCTTATTCTTAACTAAGTGCGGAAACCAAACCAAAATATGAAGACATATAACTCATAAGAGTTATATGTTATAGGGTTTGGTTTCCCTTTAGATAATTATAATATCTAGATATATACACATACATTATTTAGTAGGTATACCGTAAAGATGGATGTTTTATAAATAGCTCCGATACATTTAACCTTATTAAAATATTATCAATATTAATATTTTTCGCCAGTTATGTTTACCTCACTAATAAATAATTTTATGTCAATAATTCAGCAACAATAAATTAAATAATCACCACATTCCATTTAAAATTAAATTTCGTTTCCCAGTATTAAAGGAAATGATTTTATTTTGAGAATAAAATATTAAAATATAAAACTGAAATAAAACGTTATACGTAAGTACTAGGCTTCATGAATTTGTTCTTATTCGCATCCGTAATTCAGATATAAAATCCATTATAAAATTACTTTCAACTTCTTATAAAATACATCTCCATGGAAACCATATACAATACGATTAAAATGTCATGTCATGTTATAAAATTCAAAGACAAGAATGCATTACGTATCGAATTATAAGCAACCAACAACACTAATATGTAAAATTAAATATCGCCTTAAACGAAACTACTCGAGCATTTCCCAGCCCTTTCATTCGATTTAAATATCGTTTTAACGGCACTCGGTTCAAATAACCGATTTTAATTCGGTTCCCGATCTCCGTCCATAAAATGCATTTAAATATAATTTGATTACAAATTTAACTGCGGACATTATTTTAAATTGAATTTTCGAGTTTTCAACTTTGCAGTCACTTTTGATAATTATTATTTTGGACGTTTTCATTAAAGCGGTTCTGAAGGAGTTCTGAAAGGGTTCGTTCAAGGTCGGTTTGGACGTTGTTTATGATTTTAATATTTCTTGTTTTGTTTTTAGTTCGAAATTAATATAGACTGTATTGTGTTTTCGTCTGCTTACATAAATAAGAATAAATATTTCTTTTTTATTTAATTAGGCACCCAGTTTCTTTTTGTAGGTTTTAAAAAAATGGTTAAAGGTTTATGTTATAAAGTTACTCTATACTCTTTTGACAACATTAAAAACCTCATTAATAAATAACGAAATAGTAAAAGCTCAAAATGGCCCCAAAAATGCAAATGAACATATCAAACAAAGATTCTTAACCTCAACTGTTTTAATTAAATGAAATTCATTTAAAATAAATAGCAAATAGGTTTAAGGTACCAATCTGTAATCTGAGCTACAAGTGTCTCGGTTGCGCCACAACCGGAAATGCGGCTGGTGACAGAAACCACCGGCCGCCATTACCGCGCGCCGCCTTTGACGCCACTTCCGGTGTTCAACGCCTGAATCGTAAGCGGTTCCGGTAGCCATAATTTAAGTTTTTCAAGTCTTTTACGAATAAGATGTGGTTTTTGAATGATTTATGAACCTTATACCACAAAGTAATATATTATTATGGAGTTTCAGCAAGGTCAGTTTCTTACCAAGGGGTATCGTATTACCCAGTAAAGGGTTGTGGAAGTCAGATAGGCGGTTAGACTGGAAGCCGACTCCACAATAGTTGGGAAAACAAAATAGCTGGCCACATTGATAGCGGCAGTAGTGGCGTTCATTAGGTCTTCTTCAGTGCAAGTGAAGAGGCACTTAGACACTCCATTTCTTAGATATATGTAACTTTAATACTATAGAATTATACACATAAACCTTCCGGAATAAATACTTTAAACGATGGTGAAAACCTCATCAAAATCTGTTGCGTGGTTTAGAAGGACAACAAGGACGTACAGACAAACGTGAAAAGTGACTTTAATTTATAATAATATGTGTCAATATAAATAAACTCGTTTTCGAATTTTATTGTTATAAGAGAAGATCAAAAATAAAAAGGAATTTTGTGTATCAATGCCATCCGGTGTCGATAAAACGGCCCACGTGTTTCGGATTATGAATGAAAAAATTATCAAAATTGAATTTCCAACGTTATTCATTAAAAATACGTCGTAGCCGGATTAAAACCGAACCGTAACACGAAAAAAAATAAACATAACATTAATATTTAAAATCCGAACCCAAGAGACGCCATCTTGAACGAATTCAATGTTACCAATCGAAAATTATCAATTCTTTATTCAAAAAAATATACCGAAGTGTAATGTAAACCGAACGGTGGACGAAAAAAGTTTTTTTTAATCTTCATTTAAGAATATTGTAGGCAAAGGATCCTTTTGTAAACGTACCCTCGAATAGATTTTGATTTGTACTTTTTAACGAAGAATATTGGCAGGTGAGAGACTTTCTTCTTCTTCCCTGTTAATTTTTTCTTATTCTTTTCTCTTGGAACGTTTAAATTCTAAGGCTTTATTTTTGAAGGATTGATTTTCTTTGTTAGCAGTGTCTCGGGTGTAAATTATAAAGGTTTCTTCGGCAAACCTTCGCTTTCATTGAAAGACAATGATACATAATTAGCTTTTCCACGAGCTGGTTTAGTCAATACTTGGCTAAATTTGAAACTTTCTTGGCTTTGTTACAAGCGTGAAACCACTGATAGCATATAATATTATTGACCGAGCAAACGAAGCGTCTCTGCTTCAAGTCTGGCAAAATTATGCTTTCGTGTGTCAGTTTATTGGTACTTCTTTACAGGACGTATTTTACAACCGTATATAAATTATCTGTGTGCCAAATTTCTTCCAAATCCGTTCAGCCGTTTTTGCGTGATTGAGTAACGTTTCACGTTTATAATATTAGTAGGATAGTAGGAAGTACAATAAGTCTGAAATCACCAACCCATCTTGAGCAAGCGTGGTGATTAATGCCTTCTCTGTATGAGAAGACCTTTGCCCTGCCGTGTTAGTAAAGTTGGCCCACCTGATAGTAACCACCTAACGCATTCAGGGTGCTAATGGGGTTGCCTTGATACTGCAGCGCATCAGGGATGTTTGCTGAAGCTCGCGTCGACTGCTTCTACGCTGTGATGCGGAAGCGGTGCGCATCCCTGGTTAGTAGGGTTTGGGGCAGCACCAACAGCATCCTGTCTATGGTAGCAAGCAGGCTAGATTGTGCGTTTGTGAGCCACTGCTGCAAGGTGTCAACTGGGCCTGTCATCTTGCAGCAATGACGTCACAAATTGTTTCTGTGTGAACTGTTTTACTAACATATTTTGTACGTTTTTTGTTACTAACACTATAAGCCTTGTTGCTTGATAATTAAATAAATAATAGTAAGTGTTCACTGCCGCCAATGGGCACGTGTTGCTATCCTAGAGAAAAGGCAAAATTGTAAGTCTTAGAGAGGAACGTACCACAAAAAATATACGTCAAGTCGTTGCTAAACCACCTGTAACCTCTTAGCAACAGCTCATATCAACTTAAATGGTTAAAACAAACCACAAGGGGATACTCCCCTATAATATTATAATCAAACTCATGAGAACAGGGAACCGGCAGAGAGGTAAACTTTATATTAATGAATGTAGACTAAGTTTTGAAGAAGTTTAATTGCAAGAGAATGAGGGTAGTGTATGAGTTAGAAGTCGCGACTGTTGAGCGAAGGGTTCTGAGTTCTGTCCCTGGTGATTTAAAGTTTTATTCGGTTTTTCAATTGGAAATTCGATCCCCGATATTTGTGGTCGGTCGGCTCGACCCATATTCCATTGGACTTATTGAAATAACTGGTAAAATACGTGCATCTCTTTTTATCTTACCGTCTAAGGAATACAGTTGTGATGTGAAGTTCTTCTCACATTTAGGGTTCAACTACCGTGTTAGAAAAATAATGTCAAAAACCCAAAGGAAAACAGCCGAAAAATCGAAATCGAAATTTTGACAGTACAACGTCTGCGTCTGTCAGATTAACTCATTACTTAGCTTTTTTTTATACCAAAATTGTGCCAAAGAAATAGACATACATACTCTCGAAAAACATTACCGTCCTTCGGGGCCAGTCGGATAACAAGAGCAAACTAAGATTTAGGGTTCTTTCCATAGACTTAATAAAAAACTACTTTTATTTTAGTTAAATAATTAAGGTCCACACGGGCCAAACCGCTGCCACCAGTACCTCTACCATGAGTTGCCATCGAAAATTTACTCGCTAGCGCTAGCGTATTAACCCGTTCAGTGCCGGGAGCCCTCCTGGAGGGTTCACCTAGTCGCATATGGAATACCGGGAGCCCTCGCGGTGGGCTCATTTTAAATGTTGTTTTTTCTTAGCGAATACAGCTGGCATTATAAACCGTGATAATAAAATCTGATATTATAATTTATAATTTAATTACTCGTATCAATAAAAAAATTATTCACTGTTACAAATATTCACACAAATTAACTTCGTTTTACAGTGGTTTATAATACGGTTTTAAACCTAATGCCGTAGACCGTCAGCGATGGTTAACTTTAGCGCAAACGAAATGCCGGTGACCCTCCCGGAGGGTTTACTTCCAATATGTATGGCGTCATGACGTATGAGCTCTATGAAAAGCGGGTGGAGTTGGAAGTGTTGACGTAGATCAAACTGATTTCGATAATGCTCGCACCATGAGTTTTACGGAGTCTCATGCAGGCGCTTAGGTAAGTTCGATAGATCGTGTCACCTACAGTGTGACCATTTCATAAATGGCGAATCTGCCACAGACTGGGCAAAAAAACTGCCAAAATCTGCCACACTTGGCGCCAAAAATGCCAAAAATATGCCTTCATGGAAACGGAAAAAATACACACAAATTCAATGAAATATCATTAATCAACAAAAATATTTAACAATTTTCTTATGCATTATTATACTTAATAATAATAAAAAAAGGAAAATTCTAATAAGGTTATGTGAATTTCCTTGAAGTCTTTTAAATCTGCCAAAATCTGCCACTTTTGTAAATCATCAGCAGTATCTGCCACAGACAAAATTTTGGAGCGAAATCTGCCAAAATGGTAGAAATCTGCCACACTGGTCGTCTAGCTAACTTCACTCTTATGTTTTGTTTCTATCTTTCTCAGTAATAAGAAGAGGGAACGACTCATATGATCAAAACGTCACATAAGTAGTGATGGGTCGGGAGAATATTCTCACACGGAGAATATTCTCGGATCGAGAATGTTCTGTAATATTCTTTTCGACGGAGAATATACGAGAATTTAAAAATGGAAGTAAAATTGCTAAATTTTAATACAATAACTTTCGATTTCAAGGTCTAAAGTAAACTTCTATTGTTGTTATTTAATACTTTACTCGAAAAAACGTTACTGTATTATGTTTCGGACTGGAAATGGCGCCGATTCTCTTGTACACCGAACTAAACTAACTAAACTATCACTAAAATTCCTTACTTTTGGCTATGAGAATCTTAAAGCTATTCTGACAAAACCAAAAATCTGTAAATTAAAAAAAATATTTTGACACATCTAAAATCGAATTTGACAATCGCGTGACGACTCCATATGGTACTTGTTTACTCTACCCTGTGAATGATTTTAGAGCGGGGGGTGCAGCCTCGACGAGTTTTATATGGAATTTTTCACATTTTGTATAGAAAATATGAAAAATTATTACCAACTTGTTGGGATATAGGGGTTTGAGGGTTTCATTATTTTTGCGATAGGACGCACCATTTTCGAGATATAAACAAAAGAAGAAAAAAAAATACAGTAGATAGAATATTCTTTATTATGTACACCATAAAAATTACAGGTATAAATGTAGAAATTTTACATAGGGTCTTATCGCTAAAAGCGATCTTTTACAGACAACCTTAGGTACTGTTTGTGTTGTTAGGTACTTGTTGTAGGTAGGTATTGTTTTCGCACTGAAGTCGAAGTGTTGGTGTGAATTTTAGTTCATGCCAACTTGTTTAAATAATTAATTTACACCATCTTTTAGTATTTACTTTATTATAGGAAAAAACAGTTTCAACAAAATCACTAATCCACCATATTGTAAGAATACCACAGACAGTACACACAAAGAGATACAAGCAGTGTTGCCACTATAAATGTACACATATACCAACACTCCTCCTTACATTTATATTGTAAAACATTAAGATAAAGTTTCTTACTACAGTCATTATTAATTTAACAACCTTTATTTTACTCCTTTAAGCCTTTAAATTTAACATTTCTCTAAATTTAGTGAATTTAACATTTCCCAAAGCTTTTGTAAATATATCTGCAATATTATTTTCTGACTCTATTTTTACAACTTCAATACTTCCTTGCTTAACATTTTCATGTATAAAATGATAGTGGACTTCAATGTGTTTAGAATTCTTTGTAAAGTTTCCATATTTGGAAATAGCTACAGCTCCTGAATTATCTTCATAAATTTTAACTGGTTTACAAACTTTTGTGAAAACATCATTCATTAGACAAACAAGAAAATTTAATTCTGTTACTGCTTCTGATAAAGCTACATATTCAGCAAATGTTGAAGACTTTGTTACACTATTTTGTTTCTTTGATTTCCAGTAAATAATATTTCCAAACAATCTAATGACAAATCCTGTAGTAGATTTCCTATCTAAAGTATCTCCTGCCCAATCAGCATCCACAAAACAATCTAGAATATCAGCATTACTATTATTACAATATGTTAATTTAAGATCTTTTGTCAAATTCAAATACTTTAAAACTCTCAAAGCATACTTAAAATGTGTCTCATTATAACAGTTTTGAAATCTGCTTAAGTAGTTTACACTGTAAGATATATCAGGTCTAGTACCTGAACTAATATACAAAAGAGCACCAATCAAATTTCTATATTTTACATCCTCATTAATATCAGATTGTTCCAATTTTAAATTTATTTCCATAGGAGTTTTAAACAATTTTGCATTCTCAATATTATAACGTTTAGCTAAAGACTCAATATAAGATTTCTGACTCAAAGTTAAGATATTGTTTTGATTATACATATATTCAATCTCGATACCAATATAATTTTTTACTTTACCAATATCCTTCATTTTAAACCTTTCAGACAATTTAGTTTTTATGTCAGCAATAACTTCTATATTTTCACAACATATTAATAAATCGTCAACAAATAAAAGAATATAAACAGTTAAGTTGTTCTCCGTTGTAACATACAAACAATAGTCATATTTACTTCTGCGAAAACCAAAATTAGTCAAGAAATCATTAAAACACTCATACCATGCACGGGGGCTTTCTTTTAAACCATACAATGATTTATTTAATTTATAAACTTTATCAGTTCCATTTTCATAACCGATTGGTTGCTTTACATAAACTTCAGATAATACTCTACCATTTAGGAATGCTGTTTCAACATCCATTTGATGAATAACTAAAGAATTTTGACAACAATAAGATAATAGTAGTTTAAGTGTCGGCATTTTAGCAACAGGAGAATAAGTATCATCAATACAATTAGTTTGCTGAAAACCTCTTACTACTAACCTTGCTTTGTATTCATTTTCGCTCTTCCTTTTATATACCCATTTCACATCAATTACCTTTTTGTCCTTGGGAGGTTTGTTAACTAGAGTCCATGTGTTATTTTTCATTAAACTGTCCATCTCACTATTCATTGCTTCTTTCCATTTCATTGCCTCATTACATGTAGTCGCCTCCTGAAAATCATTTGGAGCCAAAGCATCGCAGTAGTTACAGTATATGCAATAATAACCAAATTCTTCATCAAAACGAAGTGGAGGTTTGACTTGTCTTCTTGATTTTCTATTTTGCTCTTCATCATCACATTCTGATACACTTGTTTCATCATTTTCCTCCGAGTATTTTATTGTATCTCTTTCCTCTTGTGTCTTTTTATCTTCTTTTTCCTTTTCTTTTATTTTATATTCAATATTTTTTTCTTCTTGCCTTTCTGCCTCTGAATCTGTATCTTCATTGTTGCTCATTAACATAACATCTTCTTCTACAATATCAACATGTCTGGCAACTATTATTCTATTATTTAATAATACTTTATACCCAACTTCAACATATCCAAGTAATATTCCTAATTCTGCCTTTTTATCCCATTTTGATCTTCTCTTATTTTCTGGTATTCTGACATAAACTCTGCTTCCATATAATTTCAATTCTTTTAGTGATGGTTTCTTATCGAAAAATATCTCATAGGGTGTTTTCCTCACTATAGTATTTGCCAAACTCCTGTTTTTTAGATAAGCAGCTGCTTTAATCACTTCCGGCCAATAGCATCTATTTATTTTTGCTTCTGCTAGTAAACATCTAGCCATATCCATTATAGTCCTGTTATATCTCTCTGCAGTTCCGTTCAACTCGTGTACATATGCTGGGCATGCCTTTATCATTATTCCCTTTTCTCTTGCAAAACTATACATCTTACTGTTCATATATTCTTTTCCATTGTCACATCTTAATTCTTTTATCATTTTTCCAGTTAAATTTTGAACTGCATTTACATATTCTATAAAGCAATCTGCGACTTGATCCTTCGCCTTAATACAATAAACTTTTGCCAATTTGCTATAATCATCTATGAAGGTCACAAAATATTTTTCTCCACCATATCCTGTTGTGTTATGTGGCCCATTGACATCTGTATGCACAATCTCTAATATATCTTCAGCTCTTCTTCTATTATTTTTAAAAGGTAAGTTATGCATTTTGTTCTCAATACATATAGCACACTTCATATATTCTGATTCTATTTCTTTAGGTATTCCTTCAAGCAACTGATTTTGACACATAATATCCAAATATTTAAAATTAATATGGCCCAGAGCGCGATGTAATTTTTCTTTTACCGTCATTTCCTTTTTACTCATATTTGCTTCCAATCTTTCTTCATACATGTAACTTTTCATCTTATACAGTCTTTCATCCTTAATTGCAATTGCTATAACCGTTCTATAATTGTTGTAAATTTTTGACAATTTCCCGCTTGAACTGATTGAATATTTGTCAGTAATTTTAGAATAACTCAGTAAGTTTGCCTTCATTTCTTTTACAAAAAATACATTTGTCAGAGTCACTTCAGATTTTTGTCCATAGACTAAGAAATAAGTTTTAATATTTCCAATTTTTGTGGCTTCTAATATGGTTCCATCACCAATTTTAACTTTAACAGGTTTATTTAATATCTCCCAGGAATTGAAGTACTCATCAGTATTAATAATATGGTCTGTGCATCCACTGTCTAGTAACCAACTTATTTGACCTTCCTTCGGCTTATCATTCTCCCTCGTTGTGCAAGTATTATTTGCGATAGTAGTATGAAAACTGTTACCTTGACTCTCTTGATTATTATGGTGATAATTTCCTGAGCCCCGTCCTCTGTTATTATATGAACCACGTCCTCGATAATTTGGCAAACCACGTCCTCGATAATCAGAAAAACCACGTCCTCGATAATCAGAAAAACCACGTCCTCGATAATCAGAAAAACCACGTCCTCGACCACGGATTACATTTCCAGACTTACAGTCTCTTCTCAGGTGGCCAGGTTTTCCACAACTAAAACAATTATATGATGGCTTGGCGTCTGCTTTAAAAGCATTTGATGTATCATTTGACGTTTCACTCACATTTTCTGTATTTTTCAATTTTATTTTACTCTTTAAGTAGTCAACTGTCCTTTCACCCTCTGGCAAGACATCAATTAAATCACCTATGTAGCTGTAACTTACTGGTAGTGATTTTAACATATAATTTAGTTTTTCTGTTTCTGATACTATTGCACCTGCTTGTTTTAACTCATTCACAGCTTTTTCGAAGTCATCGAAAAATAGAGACACTTCAGAATAATTTTTCAATTTGACACTTTCGAGGTTATGTCGACATACTATTTGTAACGCTGTTGATTTCTTCAAATACATCTCGTCGAATTTCTGTATTATTTCGTAGGCTGAATCAAGTTCACTTATATATTCCAACTGCTTGTTGGTTATTGCACTATAAATATAATTAGTTGCTTGGACATCTCTGTCGTCCCACTTATCGTCGTCGGTGTCAATTTTCGCTCTCATTACAACATCCTTGCACCTTTTGAACTGCAGAAACTTGAGTATTCGTATTTTCCAATTACTATAATCTGTACCATCGAAAATTTGAATATTTATATCGCTATTTTTAGTCGCCATTTTTTTTTCTTTTGTTTGTTCGTTTTATAATTCCGTGACGTTACATTTTCTGAAACTTGTTAACCTTTTTTCAACCACGGACTGCTACCATGTTTAAATAATTAATTTACACCATCTTTTAGTATTTACTTTATTATAGGAAAAAACAGTTTCAACAAAATCACTAATCCACCATATTGTAAGAATACCACAGACAGTACACACAAAGAGATACAAGCAGTGTTGCCACTATAAATGTACACATATACCAACACAACTAATTTGAAGCATTCGTTTTTAATCGCGTTTAAAAATAGTCAGATTTAGGTGCAGACACCATATTATTAGGTGAAAAACGTCAAATTCAGAATAGCAAAACCGCCATTTTCACTAAACTAATAACTCAGTGCAATTTTTGTGCTGTCAAACTAATATATAGTTAAGTTGTGTCACTTTAGTCTATTTCAGAATGGGAAATCCTCGTTTGACAGGACTAAACTAAATTTTGGTGATTTTTAGTGTAGATTAGAGGCATTTGTGACAAGAAAATCGGCACCAATAGCGACTCCACGTGGTACTTATTTGCCCTACCCCGTGATTTTTTTTAGAGTTGGAAGGGCGCTGGGGGGCACTCTCGACGTGTTTTATACGTAAGTTTTCACTTTTTGTATGGAAAATATGAAAAATGTTTGCTTACATGATGAGTTTTAAGGGTTTATGAGTTTCATAAAGGGGGTCGAAATTTTCATTATTTTTGCGATAGGGCACCCTATTTTCGAAATATTAGCAAAAGAAAAGAAAAAAAAGACAGTACTGTTTTTGCATCCGAAGTCGAGGTGTTGGTGTGATTTTTAAAACCCATAAACCCAACTCAACATGTAGGTAATCATTTTTAAAATTTTCCATGATATTTTTCATTTCCATACAAAAAGTGAAAAATTTCATATAAAACACATCGGAAAAAACCCCTAAAACTCAACATGTAGGTAATATTTTTTTATATTTTCCATACAAAAAGTGAAAAATTCCATATCAAAACACGTCGACGTTGCCCCCCTGCGCGCCTCCGGCTCTAAAATTCCCAAGGTAGGGCAAACAAGAATCAAATTCGATTTTAGTTGGGTCAAAATTATTTTACCTACCTTTCTTATAATGTTGTTTTCTTATTCATTTTATTAATGCTGATTATTTTAAACTCATAAAGTTCGTTTTTAGGGTTCCGTACCCGAAGGGTGACAAACGGAACCCTATTCATAAGCCTCCGCTGTCCGTCTGTCTGTCAGCGAGCTCTATCTCATGAACCGTAATAGGTAGGCAGTTGAAAATTTCACAGATTGAGCATTTCTATTGCCGTAAGAGCAACAAATAATAAAATTAAAAAATAAAGGGGGGTCGCCATACAATAAAATTAAATTTTGAAAAAAAAAATATCTGACCCTGGCATGTGGGGTATCATTTTCTAGAGCTCATCGAGTAGAGAATAAATATAATTTTTATTTGTTTTTATCTTCAAAAATGATGAATTAGGGGGCCGTAGAAGTTGTCTGTTTTAGACCATTTTTGTACGAGCTCTATCTCAACAACTAAACAAATTAGGAATTTGAAACTTGTGTGTATCATGTAACATATACTGTTTATAATCAACAAATACTAAAAACGCCGATTCATAACGTATTTTATATAATATGGGCGATTTTCTGCAACTTAAAGTAATAATTTGGTATTTCATGCTAATATTATGCGATATAAATTCCACAGATAACTATTTAATAGTCGGAGTAATGACATGGAATTAGTAAGTACCTACTATCATGGCAGCATATACTATTTCGATCATTTAAATTTCGATCATCCAAAAAGGTCTACAAAATAAACTTTCTTCACAAGATTTTAAACCGGCCAGTATTTTTTGAGTTTAAGAACTTTATCGACTTTTTTCAAAGTATCCCTAGACGGTGTTGATGTGTGTACCTCGTGTTAAAACTACACTCCAATAGACAATATATTCAGTAACATTGAAATGAATGCTGGCACATACAGTGTACTATTCAGTTACCTAGCTTAAACCGTTGTGGATACAATTTCATATTGAGAAAAATTATTGGTGTAAAAATATTCGGTCATGGCGGCCAATCTCAACGGAGACTGGCCTTCGGCGCGGGAGATATTATAGTGCACAAGTGTGTGCGCAGATACGAGTGCACTCTCTCTTCCCTCACTCTCATAGTCCGATGGGATGTGTAAAAATAATAAGTAAGAAATAATAGATTTCTGTATGACTATCAAAAATAACGTAAATAAATACCTGTATTGACCCGTGCGTTTGCACTGGCGAAACATCACGACAAAACATGTTGAAATCTCTAGTTCCTGTCAAACATTGTATGAAAAATTGACAGAAAATAGAGATTCCAACATGTTTTGTTGTGAATGTTTCGCCAGTGCAAACGCACAGTTATAATTAAAATTTGGCGTACTACTTACATTCTATTTTGTACAATATAGTCTGATGTAACTAGCTATTTAGTAGTATTATTTATAAGTAACTAGCTTTACCCGGCCTGGCTTCGCACGGTTAGCACTAAGTACTTATCTACGGCGCATCTACCTTTCCTAATTACCTATTTCTACCTAATTACCTACCCTACCCTTCTTACCAGGGTAGGTAGGTACCTAACCTACCCTACCTACCCTACATATCTACCTGCTTACCTACCATATATACCTATTTATACCTACCAATACTATGTTAGTAGCAAATAAATAACTTTGACTTTAGTTAATGCATGTTACTGGATAAAGTTAACTTAATATTTTTCTCTTAAAATAAATGAAATATACTCCTACACCTATATTTTAACACAACAACATTTTCTCATTAAAATTAGACAATTTCTTTACAAATCTTTGTTTTTTTATAGCGCCTCTGTTGTTACCTTTACGAAAGTATTACAAAAAATCATAGTGTTAAATCTTGTACGACATGGTATGGAACCCTTTGTGTGCGAGTCCGACTCGCACTTGACAGATTTTATTTAAATACTTTAACTTTACTACCTTAGGAAATTTAAGAGAATTTATGAGAATTTTCTCGAAAATATTCTCGGGAATGTTCTCGCTCAGGAGAATTTACTGAGAATTTAAGTTGTGGTGTAGTTTATTTTAAACTCAAACTTCGTAAAACGTTCAAATGCACTAAAAACTATTGGTCTAAAAAAATACCGATTCAATACAGTTGTGGTGTGATGTCACGTACATCAGCACGTCACGTACAGCACGTAGTATAATATGCTAAGGTAGATAGTATGTGAATACGTGATTGTAGATTATCGACATAACATCACGTCGTAACTATGTATATAATGTTGCCAATTAAAGGTGGAAGAGTAATCGACTCTTGGAGTAGTAACTAACATGTAGTTTACTTTGACCCCTCCATCCCCTCGCATCGCATGGCGACCCTGCCAGTCGGCTGGACGGCGTTATAGTTGTCCGACCAGGAGCTAGTCACGGTTCGTGGTTCGCGGTTTGATTGTCTTCATTGAGTATCACGTCAGTCGCGTCGCGTCACAGGCCATGGGAGCACGACGTCCAAGGAAGAGGTGATTATTGTCCAGGCGTCTACGAGTGGTGCAAATACCGCAACGGCTACGCAGGAGCAGCTGGCGGTTATCAAGACCGTGTTGCTGTTTGTGGCTGTGTCCGACCAGGAGTCGGAAGGCGGGAAGTCCAGAAGGCTGTGCAGATGGCCTAACCAGGAGCGCGTGGGACAGCGGAAGTAAGTGTCTGCGATATTTTAACTCGAGTGTAGTGACGTGTGCCGACAAGTGATCGTGATGGTTTACCTGTTTAGAGACTGTATAGTTTTGAATAGAAGTAGAATTAGCAACGTTATTGCTTCAGCTTAAATCATTAAGAGAGTCTATTGGTACGGTACGGTAAATTACGTATAAAAATGAGCGTGTCTGGCATAATGGTGGAATGCGCGGGCGTAGCAATAATGCGCATCGTGGACGGCAGACTCAGCGAGGTCAGCAGCGCGTAGCATGTTTAGAACATGTGCGGGCTGATGCTGACTCAGGCACAATGTCAATGTCACGGAAGCATGAAGACGGAGGAGTGAATAGGACGCAGTTTTTTCGTGGTTAAACATGTTTTAGCTTGTAATAGTGTTAATTGGGTTAATTTTCTAGTAGATAATGTAGATTCGGAATGGTTAGTAGATACAGGTGCGTCAATATCAGCTATAAAAAGCAGTTACTTGAAGGGGAATGTTTTGTGCAGTAAGGTAGTTAAGGCAGAATTAGTGATTAATGGTGTAGGAGGTAGTTTACGAGCTATAGGTTATGTTTATTTGAAGTTAGAATGCGGGCAATGTTTGTTCGAGCATAGATTTTATATATTTGACGATTTACCATGTAGTTCGGTAGGTATATTAGGCCAGGACTTTTTGCAGAAGTATAGTGGTATTGTAGATTTTTCGGGAAACAGGTTGTCTCTTAGAGATCGTGAGCGGCGGATGGTTTCAATGCCACTTAAATCCTATGATTACTTGTTAACTATTTCTCCGCGTTGAGAGATGATTAAATATATTCCCGTTAAGCGAGCGCAAGATTGTGTGGTGTTTAGGAAGGAATTGCGTGAAGGGGTATTCTTAGCCAATGTGGTAGCTAGATCTAAGAATGGGATGATGCCCATTAGGATTTTGAATACGACATCTGAGGAAGTTGTTTGTAGTATGTCCGATGTAGAGGTTTTTCCATTAAGTGATTTTGATTGTTGTAGTTTTGCGGAGTCAGAGGTGAACGTTAAGCGGGTTAAGGAAGTATTTTCTTTGCTTAAGCTAGACTATTTGAAGGCCGAAGAGCGGTTGTCGGTTGAGCAAATATGTGCTAAGTATCCAGATGTTATTTGTCTTCCGGGTGATAAATTAGCTGTCACTAACGTATATGAGCAGTCGATACGATTGAAAAAGAACGTTACTCCAGTTTACAGGAAACAGTATAGGATGCCTTATGTACGAAAGAGGGAAGTTGATAAGCAAGTGCAGGAGATGTTGGATAGTAATATTATAGAGGAGGCGGCTAGTGGTTAAAAGAAAAGAAAATGTGAAAAAAAATTGTTGTTGTTGTTGAATGTCGAGGAAATGTTTATTGTTGTTGTTGATGTTGCTGTTAAATGTTGTTGTTGTTAAATGTTGTTCTTGTTGTTGTTGAATGTCGAGGAAATGTTTATTGTTGTTGTTGATGTTGCTGTTAAATGTTGTTGTTGTTAAATGTTGTTCTTGTTGTTGTTGAATGTGTGAGTTCTGTGGTGTCTAGGACTGATCACCCTAGGATCGTAGAAGTTCTTAAGAAACAAGGAAATGATATTGAAATATGTTTCAGTGAATGGGAGAAAATGTTACGTAACACTACTAGTAGGAAAATATTTTCAAAGTCGCGCAAAATAATGTATATGCCAGAAAACTCGAGTATTTATGTAAACTATGAATCTTTATCGGGAATTTCGCGAGACGAGTTATCGAAAGACATAGTCAGTTTTTGTATTGAAGAAGGCATTAAAGAAGTAATTATTATGGAGAATCGTTATAACGTTGATTTTATTACAAGAATGGCAAAATATTTAAAGGAAAATAGAAGTTCGATTTGTGGGGATTTTAAGTTGTGTGTAGTGAAGGATTTACGGAGAATAGAAGGGAAAGATGAGAAGAAGGTTATTTTGAATGATTTCCATATTTTACCCACGAGTGGTCATGCAGGAATACGTAGGATGGTGAATAATATAAAGAAGTATTATTATTGGCCTTCTATAGAGAAAGACGTAGTGGAGTACGTTGGTAAATGTGATAAGTGTTGTAAGCAAAAGTATTCTAGGAATACTAGGGAACCCATGACGATTACGACTACGGCGTCAACATCGTTTGAGAAGATTTATTTAGACATAGTAGGACCCCTTGATAGAGACGAAAGAGGCAATGTTTACATATTAACTCTTCAATGTGAACTTACGAAGTTTGTAGAGGCTTATCCGTTAAAGAATAAATCCGCAAATGAGGTAGCAAAAGCTTTGGCAGAGAATTTTGTTTTGAGATATGGAATACCGAAGACAATAGCTACGGATAGGGGTAGTGAATTCGTTTCGAAAGTAATGGTAGAGCTATGTGATATCATGAACATCAATAAAGTCATGTCGACGTCATATCATCATGAGAGTATAGGTTCTTTGGAGAATGTACATAAAACATTAGGTGCATATTTGAGGATACAGACGGATAATAACCCATCATCATGGAGTTCTTGGATTCAATTTTGGTGTTTTTCTTACAATACGACAGTTAATACTGTTACCAAATATACACCTTATGAGCTAGTGTTTGGGAGAAAATGCAGATTACCAAGTAGTCTACAAGGAGAAAGTGTTGAACCATTGTATAATTTTGATGATTATCCTTTAGAATTTAAGTACAGATTGCAAAGGGCACAAAATGATGCAAGGGAGAATTTAATAGCGAGTAAATTAGCTAGGAAACATTGTTATGATAAGAATCTTAATTCTGTAACCTATAAGGAAGGTGATTTAGTTTTGATTAAGAATGAAACTGGCAATAAATTGGAATGTATTTATAATGGACCTTTTGAAGTTGTAAAAGACGAGTCACCAAATGTTGTGATTAAGTATAAAAATAAAATAGATATAGTACATAAGAATAGAACAAAATTGTATTGTAAGAGTTAGAGTAATAGTTTGTAATGTGAAAAAAAAAAACCTTGTAAAAATATTTTTTTTTTTAAATTAAAGGGGGTGATGTGGTGTGATGTCACGTACATCAGCACGTCACGTACAGCACGTAGTATAATATGCTAAGGTAGATAGTATGTGAATACGTGATTGTAGATTATCGACATAACATCACGTCGTAACTATGTATATAATGTTGCCAATTAAAGGTGGAAGAGTAATCGACTCTTGGAGTAGTAACTAACATGTAGTTTACTTTGACCCCTCCATCCCCTCGCATCGCACAGTCATCCAATTTTTAAATTCTCATAAGTTCCCTACCATAAGAATGTTCTCGAGAATTTAACAGCAAAGTTCTCGCAAGGAGAATATTCTCGAGAATTGCCCATCACTACACATAAGGTATCGCTATGGTAACAATGTTATGACAGTCAATAAGTATCATGAAACAATCCGACTAAATAGAAAGGTTGGCGGTTAGTGCACCTTTTTATGGTATTTAGGGGTTGTTGAATTTTTATTCCTTATAGGTAATAATTATTTACCTCTATTCAATTTGTAATTTTGTTGACAATGTGATATTCGCGGCGTTATTTATTTAAATTTAAAATGAACTATGTTTACAATAATTGTGTTGCGGACGGCAGAGGTACCTACAGTACCGCAGGCAACCTGGGAGGATCTCCCACTGATATTTGATGTGTGCTCCCTGCTAACTGACCCTAGATGAATCCGCTGGCTGCACAACCACCAAGGACCCCTGAATACGTACCTAGGTTGGGTACCATAACCCACAGTGACCACGATGAGGACTATCTTGAGGCAGCGAAATAAAACACTGATTTACTATCTTGAATTATTCCGGAGAATTCGGTTTTTCTTGGTATGTTTCTTCTTTGGTGGCTGAGCTCCGTATTTAAGTGCATTAATTTAAGTGCAGTTTCCGTATCTATGGCTAAACTGCGACTGAATTGCCCACAAAATGGTACGCCTTTTATAGTAGGTAAATCCGTTAGGATATTGTGGTGCAAGCCGAATTCTTGGAATTGTGCATTTATTTATTTCTTAATAGAATTTCTTACAATCTTTGTAGATTATTCATATAAAACACTATACAATTAATTAACTTATGTAGTTAAAACTTTTAGAACAAACCGGTCCCGTCGGCGTCGCCGGCAAATAGAATATTTTGTAAGAGAACCAAATAAGATAGTTTCTTGAAATTTACGTTCTTCCAGTCGTTGGCCTCCAAATTTTGGGGCCACTAACATATTCCATGCTAAATAATCTGTTCCAGACATTATTTTGCCTTTAATAGACTCAAAAACGTATATAATTTGAATGTAAACATGTTTCACACGTCAAAATGGTAGTGAGCAACGTAACTACTATCGCAAGCGTATTTTTCGATAGCGTCTGTCGATTTAGTGACTCATGGTGCCGTTTTGTATGGTGACAGCTGAAAAACGTTAGCGACTATCGAATAGATTACGTTAGGTTACTTACCTATCGAAAACTATAGTGCTCTTGGAACAAATTTTAATTCTTTCTGTGACCGCTAGGGGCGCTGTGCAATATCTTTTCATATAAATCATTTACGGGGACGCTAGCAAGTTTTGACATTATCGAAATGTATTTGATTAACGTTAATACGCTAGCGAGTTTAACGCTAGCGAGTAAATTTTCGATGGCAACTCATGGTACTCGTAGAGCTACTGATAGTTGTTAATAGTAACGTAGTCAAACATCAAACTGTAGTAAAGTTTATCACGCGTGTATACGTGGCTTAGTAGCCACATGCATAATTGTGTAAACTAGTTTAGAGCCCGTCGTTGCTTGTGCATGCATTTCGGTAGGAATTTGTTAGTTTAACTAATTTAAGAAGTTTAGCCAACCAACCTGGTTTTAGGTCGAATTTAGATTTTGGATTTTAAGGGTCGAAAGTATATGAAAAATGAAAGCTTCTTACAAGTTGCAGGTATTTCTCAGCTTGCATATTAATCCATAATTTCTAATGTATCTACCGTATAAGTACATGCTATAATACAAAGACAAGAACAACAATCTATGTGCTCCCTCAATTATAGGAGACCACATCATGCTATAAAAACAAGCAAACAGTATATTAAATGGAAGTAGCCCTGAAAGTTAAAATTATACAGTATTATTAAGGTTATACTAGTACATTATTAAACTTGGTAATCTGAAATTAAATTGAATAAAAAAAAAGATTAAAAAGCAACGAATACATATTGGAAAAAATTGTACTTACAGACAAATAAAAATAGCGAACAATGCATTACTAGGCAGACAGTTCAACATTTACATAATTATCATTTAATTGCGTACGGTCTTATTACCTAGATATAACTTATAGAATCTACCTTCCCATAAATGTATTTTTAGGATGCCTCAAAAGGAAAAAACGGAACCCTTATAATTATTATCACTCGTATGTCTGCCTGTCTGTCTGGCTGTCTGGCTATCCGTTTATCACAGCCATTTTGCTCCGAATCTACTGGAACAATATAAATTTCTGTGACCCAAACACGGACGTGTAACGTAATTTATTTTGGGTCGGCACAGCATGTGTTTTTCTTACTTCTTCTTTCACTAAAATGCGGAAAATTCTAACCGTCGAACCAACCCCATCCAACAAAGCTTAGAAGTCTGCCTACCCTCAAAACCCCTTACATCTGTCGCAGTACCGTGGCCCAAGTGGTCGGCTCATTAGGAGCATAGCGTCAACTATACTTGCAGATCTTCAACGTTTGTTATCTCTCAAGCTTTGGGACTACTACCTGTACTAAACGACGAATAATGTGGATGAAAATGACTGGATTCTTGTGTTTTAGGCTATAATCTGACTGACTGACGGCTTTTTGTTTTATTAAAGCGTGAAAGATTAGTATTTTTTTAGTTACAAGCACCAACAGGTGCAAATAATGACAACAGTTTCTGTCAGCTCGATTTCTATAAAGTGTTTTAATCACAATTATTTGTCTAGAGGGGGTACACAAATACGATAAACTTTATTCCGTCAGTCATAAATCATCATCATCATCATCAGCCTATTAATGTTCCCACTGCTGGGACACAGGCCTCCTCTCGGTGAGAGGGAGTGGGCCGTAATCCACCACGCGGGCCCAGTGCGGGTTGGTAGATGTCACATGTCTTCGAATTTTTGGTTCTAAGACATGCCGGTTTCCTCACGATGTTTTCCTTCACCGTTTTTGAGAGCAGTGGTGATGAAATTATTTACACAAAGTAAAGCGCCTGCTTGGGTTCGAACCCACGACCTACAACTCGTAAGTCGGGGCCGATACCACTGGGCCACCACTGCTCAGTCATAAATACGAATTTTAAAATACCGATTTTCATAATTCCGAATGGTTCAAAATTCCTAATATAACAACTCCGATTTATCATTCATCCTATTTTTATAAATCCAAAATTTCGTTATTCCTAACGTTTATAATTACTATTCTCAAAATACCGAATTTCAATAGATCGAATAACAAAAAGTCCGACTTAATGATAATTCGAAACCTCAAAAATACGAATTCCGATTATTAAAGTACCACCGATTAGTGCAAGTCTGACAAACAGTCTTACCAAGGGGTATCGTATTCCTCAGTTACTGGGTTGTGGAGGTCAGATAGGCAGTCGCTCTATGTAAAATACTGATATTCTGCTGCATCCGGTTAGACTGGAAACCGACCCCAACGTAATTGGGAAAAGGTTAGGCAGATTTAATCAAATTCTTTGTCGTTGTTGTCAAGCGCAATGAGTAACTTCGTTTGCTAGTCAATCACAATTTCGACTATAGCTGTACATGGATCTTTTACGCTTTCCCAAAAAGCGATACTAACGTTGCAATCTTGTTTTTCAGTGAATTTTACTACGCAATTTCACAAATGATTGCCTACCTAAATTGTGAAATTTGTGAAAGAAAATGATACAAAATACGTTTATTTACAGTAAACTTGACGCAGAGAAAGAACACAAAATCGAAACGAACAAGTTCGGGGAAAATACGCGTCGCAAAATGGTCATCCTTCAGCATGATGCTGCGACCATAATTATGCGAGCCAGAGCCCCAACATTGGTTTTGAGCGACATCCGGCGTTGACATGATGAAGTCAACCGGTGCAGGAAGTATTGAGATAAAAACAACAAAATAAGAAATAATAAATACAAAACTTAGTCCTAAATGTTTACTTAAATATAATATTTAAGATGCCAATATGAGATTTGACAGCATATAGAATGAAGTAACTATGAAGCATATGTATAGCAACTTTAAAACGTACCTTTTGGTAGGTAGCAAGCTATCATCAAAAACTGGGGAAGAGCATCATCATCGTTGTGACCTACCGCAAATATAATTTGACTATAATATCTTTTTAAGAGGCCTATCACAAAATTATGTTTCGACCGTTCAAGCACCCGATGCATCGCATAGTAGCAATTTGGCAGTTGTAATTATGTTTATTTTGAGTTATAAAATTAAGTTGTTTTTGAATTATGCAATTATAATTTCTTATGAACCAATTTTTATTCTGGTATAAATTTTACGTAAATATATGAATGTAGTATGGACTAATTTACAGTAAATTCTGAGCGTTTTTTATGATTTTGAATTTGATTTTTTTTAAGATATTCCCTATATAATTCAAAATTCTGAGGCCGCTATGAACTATACCACTTTATCATAATTGTCTTAAGTCTTTCAGTTTCTCAGAATAAGAACGCAAAAGTTTCCCATTTAACGCAAAAGTCTCCGTCAAAATCAGTCAAATTGGCTCTTAACTTTTGGCAAACGATGCACATATTACCTAAAATGGGAAAATCTTATGTATATTTGCATCCTAGAGTTTCTAATTTATGTACCCATCCTACAAGAATTAATCAAAAACAAATACCATTTCCTTCCATTCTACATCTCGCTTACAAACCACACACCGAAAACATACCTCACAAAACTGATCTCTTCAGACAATGACACCTGAAATACAGATTATAAATCATATTATAACAAAAGGATATCTCCAGGACGCGTCGTTATGAGGGGTGTTAGGGGGTGTAAGAGGGGGTGTAAGGGGGTGTTTGACTTCAGTTGAGATAACATGGCAGGTGTTGCTAAACTTGGTGACAAATTACACCAGGGAAGCGCTGTGTAGGTAGATTTATATTTTATGTTATGTTCATGGAGATTTGTATGGCGTGGGAACCAGGTTTTTAGGTGAGATATAGAAAATTATAAATTCTTTTAAAAGTAAGGCAAAATACTGTTTATATTCTATGTAGGATGATTGCTGTTTTATCCACTGGTTGGGATCCTTGTAGGGTTATCCATAACTTTGGATTTTTTTTACCGTTCTCATTCAATTCTATTCTTCCAACCATATTTTTAATTTGTATTTTCTGACCAATTACAATACCTAAGTACCTTAATCTAAACATCGGCTTCGAACAAACGTTTGACTGCTCATTCTATCCCCAATTTGCCAAATTCTCTTTGTGTAAAGAGAGATAGAGTATTCTCTCGTTGCTTAAACCATAATAAAATGACGAAAATCAAGAAGAAAACGCTTAATCCACCTAAAGACGATATTCGCACATAAGTATGTAATTAAGTATTTATAATAACATGCGAATTGCTCCGTTATTGGATTTTTTTATGAAGAATTTCTCAATAGCCCGGAGTCTAGTTTTGTGCCCTATTGAATGATAGCAATAGGGTCGCCCCCTATTACATGGGACTTAAACATAACTGGCGAAGTGTGGGTGTACTATAGGTGCAGCTTTGCCTAACCCTTTGGAAATTACAGGCGTAATAACATATCATAACATAATCAGCCTATTTATGTTCCCACTGCTGGGACACAGGCCTCCTCTCTGTGAGAGGGAGTGGGCTGTAAACTACCACGCGGGCCCAGTGCGGGTTGGTAGATGTCACATGTCTTCTAATTTTTGGTTCTAAGACATGCCGGTTTCCTCACGATGTTTTCCTTCACCGTTTTGAGAGCAGTGGTGATGAAAATTATTTACACAAAGCAAAGCGCCTGCTTGGATTTGAACTCACGACCAACAACTCGTAAGTCGGGGCCGTTACTACTGGGCCACCACTGCTCGCACAGGCGTAATGTTATGTTATTACTCCTTCAAAGATTTTAGTAGGTGCAACACAAAGTTTAACTGCAAACAAATACAGAATTTCCAATATTGATGTAGAAATTAAATGTAAATTCTCGCTTGAATTCTGAAGTGGTCTCAAATAATTAAATGAGCCCCTAAACGCCGAATGTTTGGACAAAGTTTATATTAAATATAATACTTTTGGAATGCAATTAGCGTACTCGTAATTTTGCATGTTTATTTTCAAGTTTATTTCAATATAGGTTCAAGTTTGTGTGTGGAGTGGGGCATGGGATGTAGCGATTTGTGATAAGTGGAAGCGATAACTGCTCTCTCAACATATTCTTCTTAAGTGAATTGAACATGACCCAGTTTTGTGAAGACACAGTTTACAGTTGGTATAAAGGTCTGGGGTATAACCAACATGATGATGGTATATGGTTAGAAAGGAGGGTGGCTACTGAGATGACGACTCATAGAGAAGTGTGGAAGAAAAAGACATGTTAGCACCGACCCCAAAATTTATAAATCTTAGTTCTTTCCGTACAACTTACTTAATGTGAACATTTCTACGCTGCTAACCATAATAGTTCAATTTCTTTTTTCTAACATCTCAAAAGTGACTCGGAAACCGCTCAAAATAGGGCTGAAAAAAGTAAGTGTAAGTGAGCCATTGCCCAGGATTTCACGTTACAAATAAAAAAATTAATAGGCTCGCCTTCTTGACTGATGGAATTTCAATACTAATTTAATTTTATAATCAGTTTTTAGCCTACAGAAAGGATACAATAACAATGATGACTTTTTGTCACAGGGCAGTAAAAACTTTAACTTTAAAAAAGTCGCTGCTGCCCCTCACACAGACCACTCCACAAATCGCGCATCAACCGAGCGTAACGAATACTCCGCGACGTTTGTTAATGAGTGAAGTTTTTAGCAAACGTTCCGTAGGTAGGTAGGTACGCTGAAAGTTTGCATGAGAGTTAGCAACCCCCTCGTCACTCGCTAATCGTAACGGGAGTGTACGGGTTACTTATTTACGGGTGTGGAGGTAAGAATATGCGCGATGGTTTTTTAGGGTTACGATTTTTGGAGAACAGGTATACCAGCGCTGCCTTATTATTTTTTTAAATATGGCAGCATATGCTGAGACCTTTTTGACCTCGCACAGGGCGTTACTATTTATTTTTTTTTCGTTAATTCGAATCTTTTTGTTAGTTTTAGATGCTCCTTTTTGGTTTTTATTACTATTTGCATTTCCTGTGCGTGTCCCAAATAAAATATTTTTGTTTCTTTCTTACTTTCTTTCTACGCTCCATGTAAGTAGTCACCGTTGCATGGACAGGCCGCCGGCCTGGCCGCCGGCACTGCCGCACAAACCCGCACAAACAAACGCAAAGGAAATGAAGGCACAAAAGCCGGAAGCTCGTGCCGCGCGGCTAAAGCCGGCGGCATTGCTGCCGGCATGTGTGTAGTAACCATTACTGGCACTCCTTCAAACCTAAACTCAGCCTCACTGTTTGGCGATAGAACTAGGTATCATCATTTGTAATAGATTACAGCCCACTCTAAAGACATGATGTGACATCTACCAACCCGCACCACCACGGGGGCCCAGTGTGGGTTGGTAGATGTCACATCATGTCTTTGAATTTTTGGTTCTAGGACATGGCGGTTTCCTTCACCGTTTTGAGAGCAGTGGTGATGAAATAATTTACACAGAGTAAAGAGCTTGTCTGGGTTCGAACCCACGAGCTACAACTCGTAAGTCACAGCTGTTACCACTGGACTATTGTCACAACACACGGCTGTGTCTTCTGTGGTATAGGAGTAGTATATTCCCAGACATACTCCACAAATTGTGGTTGATGACATTGGCCTTAGAGGAAAAATTAAAGTGAAAATCTTTATCAGACTTTTAGAAATTAAATCAACACCTACAAGGAAGTTCTCAGTTGGAAACGAATCATAAATACGGGTCTTAGCTTACGTGGAAATTGTGGAATGAGAGTTCTCGTTCCTGTCTTCTGATAAAGCAATAAGCGTGAATACGCTATGATAAAAAGTAACTGTCTCTCTTATGTTCCTAGAAAGGGAGAATATTGAATCACACAAATCAAAATGATCACTACCCAAATACTATAGGAATTCTTCCACATGGTATGAATAAGACAAGCTATAGTTAAAGTAAAACCTTAATTTGGGACTCTATGAAAGTTTACATGAAAATAATAATTGTGTTTAGTTTCTGCACCACCCAAAGGTTGACTGGTAGAAAATGCCTATGGCATTAAGTCCGCCTCTGTACATTTTGTGTGCTTGAAGTATTAAATAAATAAATAAACTCTTCTTTTTACATGTTGCACTTGAAAATAAATATATTATGGTTTTTTTTTACATTATTATAAGCAGACAACAACATACCTCCTAAGGTAAGGTATGGTGACATCCAGAGGAATGTCATATATATATATATATGATGTCATATATCAATGTCAATCCCTTAGGAACTAAAAACTTTTAGAGAATCAAGCATCATAATAAATGATATTTTATATCTGTAAATTCGTTACAAAAAACACATTTCACGTCAGTTAAAAGAAATACTAATATTTTAGAACTAGATGAGGTCGGTCAGCTATACATTTTGTTTTTATTTTTAATTCTAGATTTATTTTCCCAACAACATCTTCGTAACTGTTACTTAACCTCAATATTAATTTTCAAAGTTTTTACTAAACTATCTGTGACAGCAAAAACTTTCATAGCTTGTCTCATTTAAACTCTAAAGACTTTCCAACAAAAACTGCTGCACAATACTTCAGTTACACATAAAAGTTTTCATTTCGCGACAGTTACAAGTTTATTTTCCATTTTTCCAACAACATGGCGTGGATAGAAAGGCGTAAAACTAAACTAACAATAACAATAACACAACTTTTATATTAAAACATTGAGAAATACCACTAAATCCGTCTGGGAGGAACGGGAAATGACGTCACAGCTTGCAACGCTGCGTATTAACGTTTCAGAGTCATTTTATCAACTATTTTTGGTATTTCTAGAGTCGGTACGATTTTAGGAAAAATAGCACTTGTCGTGGTGAAAATATTTGGAGTGCTGACTATCCTGTACGTGCAAGCCATATTTGAGAATGCTTCCTCGTGGTAAATATAACAGTGGTAAAAACATCCATGAACAAGCCGAGAATCACTTCCAATTATTGTAAAAAATATATCGTCATTTCCCAAGCAATAATTTATCCGAAAAGTTTTTTAGAATTATTCATTTTCAGCCTGGTGATGGGTCTATTTCACCCTGAATATGGTAATAATCCATAAAAATCATTTCACATCACATTAGTTTTGATTTTGAGGAGCTCGTGGCTAAGTAATAACAAGCCGCACGGGTCGATCCATCAGGTTAAGCTACGCTTGCCGGGGTTGGACAGTGGATGGGTGACCATCTTTACATACCGAGACTCCTCCGTGCCTCGGAAAGCACGTTAAGCCGTTGGTCCCGGCTGTCATTTGTGGAACTTTGACAGTCGTTACGAGTCGTCAGAAGCCCGAAAGTCTGACACCAGTCTGACCAAGGGGTATCGTATTACCCAGTTACTGGGTTGTGGAGGTCAGATAGGCAGTCGCTCCATGTAAAATACTGGTATTCCTCTACATCCGGTTAGACTGGAAGCCAACCCCAAAATAGTTGGGAAAAGGCTAGGAAGATTGATTACTTTTGATTTTGTGAATTCGGGATTTATTACCAAAACCCTAATTTTACGCACAGATTTCACGATAGGTACCTTAACATTTAACAGCACTACAGGGTCAAATGAAATTAGTGATGGGTATCTAAACACGTCAAAATCCTAACTAATATTTTAAATGCGAAAGTCAGTTGGTTTGTTACGCTTTCACGCTAAAACAGCTGAACAGATTTGGATGAAATTTGGCATACGGGTAAACCATGACCTGGAATAGGACATAGGATAGGACTTGTTGTGAACTCGGACACGACGTGTTGCCACGATCAGCGCCGAACGCGATGTGAGGTACACCGCTCGACAACCCCACTTTTATAGGATTACTGCTCGTTCCACCTCGTCGTCGTCATCGGTCGTGGCAACACGTCGTGTCCGGGTTCGCAACAAGTCAATCGTCATCCTAAAAATGCCTCGTTGAGAGGTGAAACACGTGTCGATTTCTTACAGGGTTCTTTATGACTCTTTAAGAACAGTTAAGTGGATTAGGTTACTAAATATACGTCATCTATTTTATTTTATAATGGATTTCCGCAAAGTCACGCGTGAGTCAATTAACTATCCTAGATTCCTTTTAATTCCCAGTTGAACACAAGTCGAAAGAAAACTACTCCCACGTGCTCTAATCAAAGTTTCCCTCAAACTCAATTTACAGCTGAATTGCTCAGTGCTCAATCCGATGCATCGCTTGCAGCGAGCGCTTTCTCAAACAATATACTTTAGAGAAGATCTGGAACATTTTAGTTTTAAACCAAGTTTATTTCATTTTGCTCTGGGTCAGCTGAAGTTCTTAGTTAGTGAAGTAACCATAAAGATTTTGATTTCCTTTGGGTTTGTCGGAAGGAGTTTATAACATCTTTCTCTAGTTAGGAATTGAGAGTTGCACCAATATCGATAGATAGCCTTGTAAACTAACAGCAATGTCGATAATATTGATAGTGTATTTTGATACTAATCATCATTTTATTCGTGGTCATCGCAACATGTGTTTTTCATCCATACTTCTCTATTAGTCGTCATTTCGGTAGTCACCACCTTTCTAGTCACATTTCGACACAAATTCTTCTTCTTCTTAGCGTGTCGATGGCAATCTAAATAGGCTCAGCCCAGAATTCGGCTACGTGTTTGGCGCCATCACTAGCGTCCATCAGTTCCTGTAACGTGCAGCTGACAGGACACGCAGGACATGACAGTGTCCCATCGTTTGTGGAACAGCACCACATTTACACTCCAATGCGGAGTCGTCTATGAATCTCCACCTGAACAGATTGTCCTTGCTTCGGCCAACCTGGGTCCGAAGTCTAATGATAACAGTATTAGGTAGTCTGTATATTTGATTTATTAGCGTTTAACGCAGGCTCATGGATACGTGTATTCTTCCCGTCTTAACATATGGTGAACAAACTTGGTCTTTGACTAACATCCAGAAGTCCAAACTCAAGGTCTGCCAGCGAGCAATGGAGCGCAGTATACTAGGCGTTAAATTAACGGATCGTGTTCGAAACATAATACTGCGCTCCAAAACGAAAATAACTGACGGGGCTCAAAAGGCTGCCCAACAGCTGGCAGGACATGTCTGCCGCATGTCGGACAAACTGTGGGCCCAAATAACACAGAACTGGTCCGTCAAAATTAGAAGGAAGACGCGCGGGTTCGCGAACGATAGAAGGAGTGGATCGAGGCCTTTGCCCAAGAGTGGGACAGCATAGGCAAATAAAAAAAAGTAAAAAAAGCGTTTTTAGTCTGGCAAACAAAGTGTAGTCTTCAGTCTCGTATCTCGTATTTTGGCGTTTCTTTATATTTTGCAAGTCCGTTTGCCAGTCGGCAAAGGCCTCCTCCAACATTCTCCATTCCTGTCTATCTCTGGTCACTCTCCTTCAAGTCTGTAAATATTGTAACTATTTTCTCAGGTCACAATACTATCAATAGTCTACTGCCGTATGATTTTTGGCTATTAGTATCTTTCTTTAGTCTGACCTTTTAGTGTTATTTGAAGAGATCCCCGTTCAGTTACGGACTTTGGTAGGTACAATTAATTACTTTCCTAGTCATGCTAGTACTTACCCACTTTTTGATTAGCCTATCATTTTCCCACTGCTGGGGCACAGGCCTCCTCTCCATGAGAGGGAGTGGGCCTTAATCCACCACGCAGGCCCAGTGCGGGTTGGTATATGTCACATGTCTTCGAATTTTTGGTTTAAGACATGCCGGTTTCCTCACTATGTTTTTCTTCACCGTTTTCAGAGCAGTGGTGATGAAATAATTTTCAAAAAGTCAAGTGCCTGTCTGGGTTCAAACCTACCGCCTACAATTACTCGTTAGTCACCGCTGATACCAATGGGCCACCACCTGCTCACTTTTTGATCATTTAATGGAAACCAATTCTAATTCACCAGAAAACAGTAAAATATGAAATCTAACTCTGTCCCTAACCAGTAGCTTAGGTACTAACATCATGTACCTAACATAAATAACAGCCGCAACCGCCAGCGGCCTCTGGTGTCATAACTCAAAAGCTGTGACATTGAACCTTTTTGGTAAATTTATTAACATGTCACATGCTTTAGCCTTTACCCCGACGTTATATTGTTCTTTTTTAATTTCCCAGCAAATAATCTAACCCTTGGTCAGATGTGGGGTTAATGTTGATCAAATGGGTAACATCCTGCTTGTTATATAACATATTATACATCGTATGGTACTAGGCAGAGGTATTTATTGCCCCTGCATGTTGACACAGTTTTTAAGACTTATTAGGAGCGTAGCGTATACATTTCCATTCATCATCTTCAGCATCATTATTCAGCCAAAAGACGTCCACAGCTGGGCAAAGGTCTCCCTAGAGCGTCACCATATCGACCAGTCCTGTGCTTCTCGCATTCAGCAAGCGGCAGGGCCATTATCTGGGCATAAATTCAAACTCTGGGCTGGTCCTGAGAATTTACACAATTATACAACACAGTTTTAAATGCAGAGATTATCAGACTATTTTGATAATCTACTCCTACATATTCGTAGGTCGTCTCACGAAAAGCTTTCTCTTAACTGTCTTTTATTCAAGAGTTTTCGCTTAATTTCTTAGAAATCCTACGAAATTGAGCGAAATCTCTCAAGGTCAATAAAGCTATTTAGAAGCCCAAACTTCATGAAAACACATTACAGGGATCGAAATAACTAAAATATTAGTTCAAAACGTCTGTTATTAAAGACTAAAAGTATTAATAACCCTTGTTAGTAAAGTAAGTATTTATTAAAAAAAATCCTTGAACTACTTTACTATTATTTATTATTATTATTATTAATTAATATCTGCCCTAGCTTATAAACTGTAATTTTGCAAGACTTTTGTATTTCATCAAAATACCTCTCTGTTATATCTCGTACGGGGAAGTACTATATTAATTCATACCAATTTCTACCACGTATACAACGTGAAATTTGAATCACAGTTTTGCTAGAACAAACGTTGTTCAGACCATGGTCTACTACCATTATATAACAATCAATTAAAAAAAAAACGTCAATGGTATTTGAAAAAACACAAAAAAAGACTGATTTATTTATTAAAATTTCGGCCCGCATTGGCCGGACATCCTTGTAGTCCACGTGGACTCCTCATAACTCTTTTGAATGCCATTTTGCTACCGCGATGAGTCCTTAGATGTTACGGTTAATGTTTGAACACGTTTGAGCAACATGAGACTTATTTGAGAACGCCTAGTTTAGTTTGTTTTAATAACATATTGGATGCTATAGAATGATAGTAGACCATGGTCTGAACAACGTTTGTTCTAGCAAAACTGTGATTCAAATTTCACGTTGTATAACGTTTCTGTGTTCTAGTTTTAAGGGACTCTAGCAGTGATAGCCTAGTGGTGTGATCGTCAGACTGCCAGGTCATAGGTCTCGAGTTCGAAACCTCTGACTATTCGGATTCATGTGCGTATTGTATAATTATCACTTGCTTCAAAAACAGCGAAGAAAAACATCGGGAGGAAACCGGCATGCTTGAAATATATTTCTCGATGGCAAGTGAAGCCAAGTCAGAGACCTATGGGTGGCTTTAAAACTCTGACACCAGGTTAGTCAATAACCACACGAAAAAAAAAGGAAGGGGGTCTGTATAACAGGCACATACCTATTGTCTCTGGAGTTGGTAGCGTACCTGCGAAGCCTCTGGTTAGAAAATGTTCATAAGCATTGGTGAACACTTATAATCGGTGGGTGTTTATCTGTTAAAAAATTCCACATTTCGATGATATCTCTCTCACTCTCGAGTGACGAAACTTTTTGCAAGACTTCATACATTTCTACCATGCATGTAGCAGTAAGCAGATGTGTTTGTTTACATTCATGTTCACTAAAAAGCACCTATAAAGAAGTTTCCGACTTAGCTACAGAGTCGTGAAATCGTATTTAGATTAAATGCTCCGCCAAAATCCTTGCTCGTCTGATTTCCCTACGGGCTGCAGAGGCGGTAGTCTTTAGTCTACACAAATGAATTTTGGTGTTCATCTACCAAAATAATACCAAATAGTTACCTGTTACAAAACCCATAGGATTTTAGAGGCTTGTTTTTAATCAGGAAATACATATTTAAAACCTGTGAGCTGTGCCTGAAATGCAAGCCAAAAAAATTAAGAGATAAATTAATATTTTTTATTTGTGTAGTTTCATTAGGTACTAAGTATACACACATATTTACACCCACATCTTCGTACAATAAGAAAACTCCTATGATTAAATGAACCCTTTTTTGAATTTAACAGCACTGTGCAGCAGTTTTCAGTTTGCTACAAACACATAATGCTTTTCAGCCGCATCTTGTCAATTACAGCAGTTGAACAAATGACGATCTGTATAAAATGACCATCGAATCACAAGTAAATGCACTGTAACATTATAGATGAGTCTCTCAAAAGAAACCCTCCCTGAATTCTGAGTTTGTTTCAGTATTTCTTCTCAGACATCAGTCAGCTAGTAAATGGCCGGCGCTATCTAGTTTTCAAATATAACCAAAAAATTACCTGTAAAAGATCTACTTACAAAAAGACACTGAAATAATGTGTTAAAACGAAACCCTTATAGGATCACTCGTGTGTCTGGCTGGCTGTCTGTGATGTCTGTCTGTCTGTCTGTCACAGCCAATTTGCTCCGAATCGACTGGACCGATTAAGATAACATTTGGTACACATATTTACACAACCACTCGTATTTCTGTGACCTAAACACGTACGTGTGTGTAACGTATATATTTGGAATTGAATTGTAAATCAGTGGCGCCATAATACGGAACTGCGTTGGAATAGTTCGATCCTAGGAACAGGCATTTTTAGTAAATATTGTGTGGCTTTTCGGTTACTTGTATTATTATTAAGTTCAAAAAGTGAATAATTTGTTTTAACAAGCTTAGCTATTTCATAATACATATATTTGCAAGGAACTGTGAGAAGGTTGTTCATTAGACGATTATGCTATCATTATTTTATAGACCACCACAATTACATAACATTAGAATGAGGGCACTCAAACTACAAACAAAACTGGCTTATAAACAACACACACCCCACATACACATATTAACACCCATATAAAATATCCGCATCTCCGCACAATAAGACAGCTCCTTTGACTAAATGAACCATCCTTTGAGTATAGCTGCACTGTGCAGCAGTATTCAGTTCGCTAGTTAAGCTGAACACAAATACTTGAGTGTGTCGGCTTAAATACCAGATATGTGTAGCTTCGGAAGCGGGCTGAGTAATGAGCGGGAAGCGGGCAAATAAGGGTTAGGTATACAGTATTTTCTTGCCAATTACCTAGTTTGGTTTGGATTTGAGGTTTGTGGATCTGGGGTACCAGGAAGCCTATTTTATCAAAATTGTTACATTTCATAGTGCAAGCACTCATTTTGAAAAATATAAAGAAACATTTTACATTGTTATGTTTAAACGAATATTACCTGAGGTAAACTTATTGTGCAAAGCATGATTTCAATGTTTTCAATATCCTTTTATAATTAATTATTATCGTGATTTAGATAAAGTTCTATCTCGATTTTAATACATGCGAAAACTCTTGCCAATGCTATTTGATACAAAGATGTTGGTTTTTTAGCAAACAATTTTGAAATTATAACGCGTTTCACTGGCTTTTAAAATCTATAAATCCGTCAAATAATTATATTCGTTAAATACAATGTCTTTCCTTTAAAACATATAAGTGAAAACTTTTTTTTTGAGTCTGTCTATCTAGTCAATTATTTATTCACGACCTTTAACAAAAAGTTCATAACTTATCCCATACTAAGACTGCACTCAGCCCTATGCGCCATACACTCAGATACTTTGGAAATTGAAATAGCCCGCATGCTATAGAAAATATGCCTGAATACTTCACTTTACTAACTTCAGCTTAAGACAGTATTAACTGTTTGTCATTCTTCATAAACTGAACTATTTTATTATATCGATTTCTGATGCAGCGGGAATTTATTTAAGTAACTTTGTGGATATAGAAGTCTAAGTAAAAGCTGATGGAAGTATGGGTGATACGTTATGCAATATTATGCATGTAATGTGTTCATAATGTGTTCATCCATCCTAACTAATATTCATCATAATCATTCTCCTGTCCTCATCCCAATTTATTTGTGGTCGGCGCAACATGTCCCTTTCTTCCATACTTCTCTACTAGGCGCCATCTCGGTAGTCACCCCCTTTCTAGCCATATCATCTTTCACACAGGCCATCCATCGTTTCTTTGGTTTTTCCCTACTTTTATAGCCAGCGACATTCATACTCAAAACTTTCCTCACGACATCCATCCATTCATTCATTTTTCCATCCTAACTAAGTGCAATGCGAAAGTGAGTTTTTTTGTTACGCTTTCACGCTAAAATGGTTGAACGGATTTCGATGAAATTTGGCACATGGGCAGACCATGGTCTGGACATGCACTCATAGGCTACTTTTCATCCTGGATCGCAGACGAGAGATGTACAGTATTTTTTTACTTGTGCATAATTTAATTATAAACAAATATTTTTTACTTCGTAATGAAACAGACTATTTTCCCTCACACCGTAATAATGGCACTATCCACACACTGACCAACTAACCCTAACCAGACTAATATATGCATGTGTACAATCAAGGTGTTTGTCCGTAAGTCATCATCAACTATCCAATCAGTTTACATAAGACACACCCCATCCAAATACTCATCGTATCACCTCGGTCTAAGGCTGAGATTCAAATGGCAGCGATAAAATGCCTTGGTAGTGCTAACAAGGCTCAGTATTCGATCGTATTGAGACGTTTAGGTTTGCTATGGATATGGGTTGCATTTAGCACTCCTTGAAGGATTAAGTGTAGTGTATTGTGTTGTGTTGGTATTGTTCGATAATTGTGTAGGGCAAGTGTAGGAGTAATTGTTGCTTTGGAATACAAATAAGACGTATTAGATGGGTTGGAAATTGGTAAAGATCTATAATTGTAGTAGAATTATTCAATACCTGTTTTGATCAAACACAATGTAAGAAAGTGCAGTTTTAAAGAATAGCTACGCACTTGCTACGGCGTAGCAGTGACACTGCTGTGGCGTAACACTGACTCTTCTTCGGCGTAGCACCGACACTGCTGTGGCTTAGCACTGTCACTGCACCGGCGTAGGTGACTACTACGGCGTAGCACCGACACTGTTGTGGCCTAGCAGTCACTGCTACGGCGTAGGACGCGGCTACGACGTAGCACCGACACTGCTGTGGTGTAGCACTGTCATTGCTACGGCGTAGGAGTCTGCTACGGCGTAGCACTGACGCTACACTGCGGCATAGTACTGACATTGCTACGGCGTAGCTCTGGCACTGCTACGTTAGCTATGCAGTCGTAGCGAATTACGAATCGGCTACGAAACATTTATTGATAAAAATTATGTTTAGTTTACCGTATTGTTCATTTAAAACATTATCTATACTAAAGTTTAATAAATTGAATTCTATGAATTAAACTTAACACTAATACTGCGGCCACATCTGCGCTATCGTGACAAAGGTTCGCACAGTTATACAATACACGCATATGTGACCAACCATTATCGGTTATCGTCGCGATAGTTCGGGCTACGTTGCAATTATCGCCCGGGTGACGGTACATAACGTGGCGAAGCCGCTAATGTGACCACCGCATTAGCGCGATAACGTTTTAGCGAGCAAAACATACGAAGCTTCGGCACGCATTGCTTCATCACGATAGACGCAGATGCGGCCGCAGCTATAGAAACAAAATAAAATGTTATAGTATTCAAGCTAAAGTAAATACGTTTAACAAATTGTTATTTTTTTTTTTGGAACAGGCCAACTTTCAATAATTTCTTCTTCTATTTTACCAAAAAAAATCCTACCCTCATCTCTACGACTTCAGATATAGTCTGTGGTCCTCTTCCCCTTTTCCGCTAATGTCAAGCAAGCAAGTGTTCCGTAAAAAGATATCTGTTGTAGAAATTGTTATCCAGATTAATCTTAAAGAAATAAAAGAAGTGATTGTGTTCGTTGTATTTTATTTACTAAACAAGCAGTATAAAAAAGTTGAGAGGTGTCAAGGGACACCCGGATGGAACGAAGTTATGGAATGAACCTCACAAAGGCATGCCACTAATTAGTACCTGTGGTCGCTCACAGATGGCGTTATAATAAAAAATGAAAAGTGTCATTACAACTTTTGGTCCCAATTTTTTCCGTCTAGCCCCCTGTCGCAATGTGCGAAAGGGAACTTCGTTCCAAAAGTCAAATATATCCAACACTACCTACTGCATTGTAATATAAGTAAACATAAACAAATCTAAACTCCCCATTATCCCGACCTCCAACAGTAACATAAACAGCATACCTTTGCATACCAGTACCAACACATACCTGTATGCACTAAGTACCTAGTTTGCGGTCGGTTTGACCCCATACACCTGGTTTGCGGTATGTCACGGGCGGGTGAACTTACCGTGCCCCGTCTCTTTCTAATTTGTTGTGAGGAAACGAGAGGAATGCGGTTCTTTTGACTCTGATCTTACTTGGATTCAAGAATGTGCATGTATGTAAGTTTTGTTGAAGATGAAACTTGGCACTTTTTGAAAAGATGCCTGAATTGTGTGGAAAGTTTATTTATTATTTATGGCAACCGACATATTGCGATTTTTATTCTTCTTAAATCTTAAAAGTAACATTTCTTCTCTTATCTTTTTCAGAGTTACAAAAATGTTCAACAACTTTTGCTTTAGGACCAACTCTAAAATCACCGTTCGCTACATTTCGATCATTTTTTTAAATTTCATTATCAGCCTATAATGTTCCCACTGCTGGGACACCTGCCTCCTCTCTCTGGGATGGAGTGGGTCGTAATTCCACGCGCCCGTAGTTCAAGGACATGCCGGTTTCCTCACGATGTTTTTCTTCGCCGTTTTCAGAGCATAGGTGGTGAAATAATTTACACTAAGTTAAACGCCCGTCAGGGTTTGAACCTACGACCAACTCGTATATTATATCTTGGCCGATTCCACTGGGCCACCACTGCTCCAGATAAGCCATAATAGTTTTAAAGCACAGATGTATCAATCCAGATAAAAACCATTTAAACACTTAATCCTTTCTTTTTACCTAAACGATTCTTACATACTGAAAGAACGCCGAGTATTATTTTGAAAAAAAATTGCACCCCTTTTAAGTGTTAGGAGTAGGGGTGAAAACGACCCCCTACCCTTTCACAGCCATCCCCTTAAATCCGGATCGTTTTAAATTATTCAAAACTACCATCCTTTCAAAGAGTTAGTCGAAAGAAATTCTGGGAACTAATGAAAATAATGTTATTATTATTGCACGACTCTTAATGCGAAGCATTAGAGTGTGCTCTACGATCGAAAAAAAATGTTTGCCCCATTTCTGTAACTGTTTTTATTGTTACACTCCTGCTAGTACACAGAACCTACTTAATTTATATATCATTATATAAATGATTAAATGGAGATTAATACTGTACTTTTTAATAATTGATTTAATGCAGCAGAAATGGAAAAAGCATCAAAATAATTGAAAAAAAAATCCTGTCCGTCAATTTATGAACCCTGAAAACATTGTAACTTGCGATAAAATCAATTAATTGAGTCAATTATTTTTTTATACATTTGTTTCAGCCGTAGAAGGAACCCTATTGAAAATGGCTCTTTTATTCAAAGTAGTTTAATTATAATTAATAAAATACCAACTAAAATATAATATCTTTATCTAAATATTTCTAACCTTCGACTTGATGTTGCCTAGCAACCGCCAAGTAAATATCTTTGTCAGTCTTTGACATAACGACTTCATGAAAAGTTATAAATTGTTCATTTTTGTTAGAAACTATGTTTTGAAATGGTTTTGAAATTCTTTTTCGTTTATGAATGAGTGTTATGTATGAGGCGTGCACTTTTGGATTTTCCAAACTATTTTTATTTATTTTTAGTCTGTGTTGTCCCACTGCAGGGCAAAGGCCTCCCTTTCTTCTTTCCACTAATAATGTTAAGTTTAAATAATGTTAAGTTTTAATAAATCAAACGGTTTCCTTCAAAAACTGTTTCGGATTATAAAAATAGTTTGGAAATTCCAAAAGTGCACGACTCATAACACACATTCATAAACGAAAAAGAAATTCAAAACATAGTTTCTAACAAAAATTAACAATTTATCACTTTTCACGAAGTACTCGTATGTTTTGACTGCTGTTTTACCCATCAATATGGGTAAATTTCTAACCTCGCAATCCTTACGTAATGTCAAAGACTATTTATTTAGATATTTACGTTGTAATATTTAGATAAAGATATTAATAATTAAAGATATTTTAGTTAGTATTTTATTAATTATAATTAAACTACTTTGAATAAAAGAGCCATTTTCAATAGGGTTCCTTTTATGGCCGAAACCAATGTATAAAAAAAAAAATTGACTCAATTAATTGATTTTATCGCAAGCTACAATGTTTTCAAGCTTCATAAATTGACGGACAGGAATTTTTTTTAAACTATTTTGATGTTTTTTTCATTTCTCTTGCATTAAATCAATTGGTAAAAAGTACAGTATTAATCTCCATTTAATCATCTATACAATGGTATATAAATTAAGTAGGTTCTGTGTACTAGCAGGAGTGTTACAATAATAACAGTTGCAGAAATGGGGCAAAAAATATTTTTCGATCGTAGAGCACACTCTAATGCTTCGCATTATGAGTCATGCAATAAATTGGTATTTATTTATTTATTATGGCACACCAACGACTTATTCACAAAAACAATGACAGAGAACTAGTCTTATTATATAATTACTACAGTGAACTTGTCACTTAAAGGTGTGCACAGCGCTTACATAGCTCGCCTATTTGATGATATTATTTAAGTAATATGAACGTAGATTGTTCAGAATCATTAATTTAAGTTTTTATGCTAATTATGTTTGCCCTACACATTTTTATGGTATACTTAAATCTGATGAGGGGCTTAAAATTATCTAAGATTTACTCCTAATGAGAAGGTCAAATCTGAACACTGCCCGTTGCCCATGGGCCTCCTCTCTGAGCAAACATTCACATTCCTGGATCATGATCTAGTAATGAGAACGTAATAGGCTGTTTATATTTTATCCTTATGCTAGCTATTACGTTAGCCATAATCCCACACATAAAATACACGAAAATTAAATTACAACCTAAAAATTTATCAAATATTCAGCATATCATACATTAAACGTTTTCACAGCCAATTATCCATTGCTGCGTTACAACGTAAAGTTTGACGCATCATTTAACATCACCGGCGATGGACTGCGAAATAATTTATTACATCGAAAAACGAAAATGTTGTTGTTTTTCATAGCACATTATCGAAATTTATTGTTGTTAAATTATTCGCAAACAGAGCATACTTTGTTTGCGAATAATTTATGTTATTTAGTGTGGTAGGCAAGGCTTGTAGTAGTTGAGGGTGAATTGAAGTTATTAGTGTTTATTTTGCGGGTATTAAAACTGTTAATTTCTTATAGTGCCTGTTTCATACCTACTTTTGTATTTACCATGTTTTTTTCGAGCTATAATTTTGTTTTAATTGTAGTTAAGCTGAATTCTTCCGAGCGAAGTTTAGCAGTTTTCTGTGACACTATTTAGCAGGCGTTATAGTTACTAAGAAATTCATGTTAAAATAAATAATCTTAGTTAGCACAAAACATTTTTGATTCCCAATTTTCCTTGTATCAATACATGTTAACAACATACCTAGACTATATTTTATTAACCGAGTGAGCGAAGCGTTCCTGCTTCAAGTCTGGCAAAATTTGCTTTCGTATGTCAGTTTATTGGTCCTCCTCTACAGGTCGTATTTTACAACCGAACTGGACGAAATTTGGTGTACAGGTTTTACGACTTTATAGAATCTTTTTAACGTAGGGGTTGTTTTGATTGGGGCACTTCCTCCATAAGGGACAAAAAGGGGCTACTGGATATTCCGGCCTTATGAGATTCGATTTCGATGGTATTGTTTTGGTGAAGATCTGATGAGGATCTTCGGCGTGCTCAGTAGAATAGCTCGTCAAAATGCAGTAAATTGCTCGTTTCTAAATTTCTGCCAGTGGAATCAGCCCTTTCACTACTAGTTAGGGATTGATGGAGCATTTGGGACCACCTACTTTTCACAAAACTAGAGAATTCTGAAAATAATTTTGAGGCTCTAAAACCAATTCAATTCAATTCAATAATCATTTATTTTCTCTTCACAAAGCTGACTTAAAGGTAATGCGTACAAAAAATGTCTTGGCTGTATGAGAGACAAAACAATGCCAATGACATTATAATTTTAGTTTTACAATAAGGTCACTAGCTTACTGTGCACCGCAAAAACATAGTAAATATCCCGTCCTTAAATAACTCTAGTGGTTTAAAAACCTTGTGCCCGCGAGGTCTACTGTTCGCGGAACTACTAGTTTATAAGTTGATATCGCTTGCTGATAAGTGCCAAATTTTATTCAACATCACGTTAGGCTTATCAAGCTGAAACTTTGTATCCTAGTTTCGTTGAAACATTAACATGCTAAACCTTAACGTTCTTTCGTACTGTGGCGGCATCTATATCGCCACATGCGTAATACGAATCAAAGACACACAAAAATCCTGACGTCACACAAATCCTGTATGGTATTAGAGTTTACAGTGCGAACAGCACATATATAACTTCCCCGACATCCATCGTTGGGCAGTTGCCCGCCAGACATGACATGGCCATGGATAGAGGATGAGTGAAATTTACACCCTGTTCCTCATGTCTCTAAAGTATTATGTACGTTGGTATTTCCGGAAGAGCACGGAGACACCTCCGTGGCGGCTGCTAGAGGTGGTCAACACTTTCCATACAAACCGTCACCGTTCACTTGCACTATGACAAAAATTACGTATAGGAACTGACAGATTGGAAGGCGGTCCGTGACAAAAGTTGTGCGCTCAACACACTTTCTGCGCCACGAATTTTACTCTGCCGTCTCTAGACTCTGCCAGCGATTCTGTTCTTTGCAGTATTTCCCAACCAAAATTTCTCACAATCCCAAATTTTTATTTTTATTTTTATTAGCCTATATTGTGTCCCACTGCTGGGCAAAAGCCTCTCCTTTTCCGTCAAAATTTCTCTGTTTTGTGCGATTTCAGGCCATCTTGTACAATCCCAACTAATATTATAAATTCGAATTTCACTTTGTTTATTTCACTGTTTGTTTGTTACGTTTTCACGCTTAAACGGCTGAAAGGATTTGGCACATGGGTAGACCATGATTTAAAAGTAAAAGTAAAAAGTAAAAATCGTTTATTTCAACACTTTACAATATTGAGGTACCGTTGGGTCCAAACTAGGCACAGCCTGTATCTTGGGCAAAATTACTTATAAAAAAAAATATTTTATATTTAGGTTATTTTAAATACAAGTTGAAATTGGCGACAGTTAAACTAGTTAGCCTCTTCGAGACTGTAAAACTAAAATTACAAAAATTAAAAAAAAACCAATGAGAAAAATAATAATAATTCAGGTAGGAAAACTAAAATAAAAATTAAAAACTAAAATAATTCTTGTAGTTAAAACATAAAATGAGATAAAACTTGGTATAATTTCTATATTGCTGCTGTTCTGCTTTATATGAGTGTGTGTGTGAGGGTGTTTGGGGGTGTGTGTGTGATTTGGGTTAGGACATCCTAACCCAAATCACACACACACCCCCACACACTCTAAAAAGTATCCTACATATGTATGTATTTTTATCCCGATATTCCCACGGGATCGAGGCTTATGCCGTTGAAACCGCGGGGTGCAGCTAGTAACTAATACATTATTTTGTTTGGGGTTGGCAGAACCTATATTTTTCTTCCATACTTCTCTATTAGTCGTCATCTCGGTATTCACCCCTTTTCTAGCCATATCATCTTTCACACAGTCCATCCATCGTTTCTTTGGTCTTCCCTATAGCATATTCATACTCAAAACTTTCCTCACGACATTTTCCTCATTCCTTCATCTACTACATTTCTAACATACTGAGCAAATAGAAATACGTAGTGTAGCTGTAAATTCATGTAAAGCGAAAACAAGGCGGTTATATAAACGGCATCACAATAGTATAGGAGTCAGACTCGAGTTTTTCAGGCGTCGTCGACGTAACCCGGCGGTCTTATTGCATTCCACGAACGCCGACCCAGTGGCGAGAGTGTGGCTCCTAGACAGGCGGGTGGGGTGTGTGAAGAAAATAAATCTAGTGTTTAGATTTATTTTGCAAAAAATTTCGTTTATAAGTGATTGCAAAATACATACTAAAATACGAAAGTAAATCAGTCTACCAGTCTGTCTATTGTCTATTGGCACCTTAACGAATTTCGATAAACTATAAAACGATGTGACACATATACAATATGTAAACCACTGACTAAAATCTACCCGTACACACATATAGACCATGACTCTGGTTTACTGGATACTTATTATCCCCGTAGGACCACCATAGAGAAACCACATTGCACACATACGGACTATAAAGCCCGATGAACAATGTGGTAAAGGTGTTAAACTAAAATAGCTCAGGGATTTATAAAATGATATTCGTCAAAAAATTTATGATAATTTCAAGCAAGGTTGTATAAACTTCATACATAAATTATTTTCACCTCTGCTTTACCTTACGGGGAATACATTAATACGTTATTTACTACACTATAACATATTACTATTTTATGTTATACAGAGAAAAAAATTTTTTTTGTATGTTTATTTTTAATTCGATAAACTCAGCACTCTGTGGATCAGCAACTCAGCAGTCTGTGGACTCAAGCCTATCGTACCCATCCCCTTGAACCAAATACGCTGGTGGCTACAGGAGTTCACCCACACACAAGCAGAGTATTGGTGGACCTCGACACCGGGCTGCAGGGCATCCTTGGATAGCGGACTAACCAGACGTTTACAACGCCTGGACAGGAACGGCCTGCGCCTGGTGACGGGGACCATCACGAGACACTGCTCGCTGAACAAACACTTCCACACAATAGGCATAACGGACATTCCTCCGTGCAGGGCATGCATGGAGGCTGAGACCGTCGCGCACGTGCTCTTTGAATGCACAGGCGTCACCCAGAGAGAACACAAACCCTCGGGTCACCCAAATCTTTCACAGATGTTCTAAACAGACTGGGAGTTTTAATTAACTTCTGGATGGAGGTGGGCTAGTTGGAATAACCCCCCAAACGGACGCTATGGCCCACGCACAATGGTCCACTCGTAGGACTAAGTGCGGAAACCAAACCCTTTAACATAGAACATGTATAAACTCAAAAATACTTAACACCGATTTTAAAAATTCTCTCACCTATAGGTGGCTACATTATCAGAGAGTAACATGAGCTTTATTTGACCGATTTCCACGATTTTCGAACGAAGTCGCGGGCAGTAGCTAGTTTACTATAAATAAAAGTAAAGGAATCCGACAAATCGCTATTTTCGTAGCCCCACATGGCCTCTTACATACATATAGCACGTATGTATTCTGTGGGAGGCTGACAGTTTTAATTTACGCGTGCGTACTCTATTATATGTTATGAACTAATTGTTATTTTACTTTTGGGATACAGAATGATAGGGAATAAATTAAAATACACATGAATGAATTTCATAATTATTATTAGAAAACTTTTTTTAATAAAACCAATTTGCTGGTAGTTTTATCCTTCAAACCGGAGGAATGCTGTTGGTGACAGAAAGTGGTAGTATAGTTAGATAATATATGATTTACGAACTAAGAGTTTTGCTTAGAATAATCAGCCAACTGCTGGGACACAGGTCTCCTCTCAGTGAGCGAGAGTGGGCCGTAATCCACCACGCGGGCTCAGTGCAGGTTGGTGGATGTCACATGTCAACGAATTTTGGTTCTTTGACATGCCGGTTTCCTCACAATATTTTTCTTCACCGTTTTGAGAGCAGTGGTGATGAAATAATTTAAACAAAGTAAACCGCCTGTCAGGGTTCGAACCTACGAGCTACAACTCGCAAGTCGTGACCGTTACCACTGGGCCACAACTGCCATATTTACTTACCAAAACTAATATTATTACTAATGAGAAAAGATTTGATTTTTGTACGTTTGTTTCTAATGGATAAACGCAAAAAATACTTCACCAATTTAAAAAAAATCTTTCAGCTTTAGAAAACTAAATTATCAGCGAGTAACATGGGTTGTGTTCTATCGACTTCTACGCGAACGAAGTCGCGGGCAGAAGCTAGTTATTCAAAATAATTATAATACTTCGAAATAATAGTACCTACTTCATGATTATACATACACATCTCTACAGCCTACCAGCAAGATGTATACGAAAAATAACAAGAAGATTTCTTCGCTTCATAATTTTATTATACAATGTGGCTGTTACCAGTAGGATACGTCGCGATAATTCAGACGCAAAGCGTGCGTTGTTTAATTATTAGAACGTGACTCGCGCGGGACTAAGAGCTGCCGTAATCTCACCTTAGTCGGCTGTTACACCGTAAGGGAATGTTTTCTTTATGTTTTAAGATAATGTTTGGGTTTTTAAAAACGTTTTTCTAAAGTTCCTGTCGGGAGAAGCTATAAATATTGTAAACAAAAAACTTCTACTAAGTTACGTAGCGACAATTCAATCAACAACAAATAATCCCAAATTCAATCAATTAACGATATAAAGCGCTGTTGTCTAATTTTTTGTGGTACAGGAACGCGTCAAGTTCCAGTAGTCGAGAGTAGTGGGGGCCTAGTGGTAACGGCTGCGACTTATGTGTTGTAGGTCGTAGTTCGAACCCAAGCAGGCGCTTTGCTTTGTGTAAATTATTTCATCACCATTGCTCTCAAAACGGTGATGAAAAACATTGTGAGGAAACCGGCATGTCCTAGAACCAAAAATTCGAAGACATGTGTCATCTACAAACCCGCACTGGGCCCGCGTGGTGGATTACGGCCCACTCCTTCTCACTGAGAGGAGGCCTTTGTCCCAGCAGTGGGATATAGGTTGATTATGATTATATGATAAGTTTACACGAATTCTTTATTCAATTCTTAAAAGACGCCGTGATTTTGAGTCCCTTACAATTTGATGTTTGTTAGTGGACTCCACTAACTAACATTAATTTATTAATATGGAGTTTCTTTCCCATTCTTCTCCATACAAACCAAATTGTAACTTTTGGGAGGGGCAACTAGAATCAATTCTATTTTAGAATCAAATCAATTAAATTTTCCTTTAAAAGCGCCTAATTGAAATAAATGATTTAACTTTGACTTTGATTAAGCTATTTTGCAGCTGGCAACAATTACTGATCTGCATACTAGTGACATTTATATTGTTCTTTTGCACGACTCATTATGCGAAGCATTAGAGTGTGCTCTACTGTTTTTATTGTTACATTCCTGCTAGTACAGAACCTAATTAATTTATATACAATTGTCAATCTTCCTAGCCTTTTTCCCAACTATCTTGGGGTCGGCTTCCAGTCTTACCGGTTGCAGCTGAATACCAGTATTTTACATGGAGCGACTGCCTATCTGACCTCCACAACCCAGTAACTGGGTAATACGATACCCCTTGGTAAGACTGGTGTCAGACTTTCGGGCTTCTGACGACTCATAACGACTGTCAAAGATCCACAAATGACAGCCGGGACCAACGGCTTAACGTGCTTTCCGAGGCACGGAGGAGTCTCGGTATGTGAAGATGGTCACCCATCCACTGACCAACCGTGGCAATCGTAGCTTAACCTGATAGATCGACCCGTGCGGCTTGTTATTACTTAGCCACGAGCTCCTCACTTAGCCACGAGCTCCTCAATTTATATTATATATATATATATATATATTGTATAATTTACAATTGTATAGATGATTAAATGGAGATTAATACTGTACTTTTTAACAATTGATTTAATGCAGCAGATATTAAAAGCATCAAAATAGTTGAAAAAATATTCCTGTCCGTCAATGTATGAAACCTGAAAACATTGTAGCTTGCGATAAAATCAATTAATTGAGTCAATTTTTTTAATACATTCGTTTCAGCCATGGAAGGAACCCTATTGAAAATGGATCCTTTATTCAAAGTAGTTTAATTATAATTAATAAAATACTAACTAAAATATAATATATGTATCTATATATTTCCAACCTTGGCTTGACGTCATTGCCTAGCAATTACAATGTAAATATCTAAATAAATATTCTTTGACTTTACGTAAGGATTGCGAGGTTAGAAATTTTACCCATATTGATGGGTAAAACAGCAGTCAAAACATACTTCATGAAAAGTGATAAATTGTAAATTTTTGTTAGAAACTATGTTTTGAATTTCTTTTTCGTTTATGAATGAGTTTTATGAGGCGTGCACTTTTGGATTTTCCAAACTAATATAGATACCTAAAGGGATTGCAATAGAAACTTAAATAAATTCAGTATAGTGACAATCGTTGTCGTTTTTGGAGAATTAAAGCCAGCTCCGGCCTTTGATAGCCTGGTAGATACGTGTGAGATAACTCAGAAGCAAATCCAGCGTTGTTTAATTGCCGAAACGTGACTGTGCGGAACTAAGGGCGGCTTTGATCTTACCTCGGAATGATGTCACACCGAAGTCATGAAGGTTTTACGGAATTATTGTAATAAATTAGCTTTTAAAATTTTCACATTTTCAATATATTACAACTTTTCATAATTTGTTGGAAATATGAAACAGGGGATTATTCATAAATGGCTCTTTAACACTTACTTATCATCTGCCTAGCCTTATCCCCACTATATTGTGGTTGGCTTCCAGTCTAACCGGATACAATATCAGTATTTTACATGGATCCGTCTACCTATCTGACCTCCACAACCCAGTTACGGGTAAGACGACACCCCTTACTGTGTATTATAAATAAATAAATAAAATTCATTTAATTCAGGCAAAACCCATATTACACAAAATAAAATTTTACCACAGCAATTAAAATAGGTACAAATTATAAAAGTCTAAGAATTAAAATAAAACGTCAACTACAATCAAAATAAACGAATGAGTAATCTAAAACGAATTATGTATGTAGGAATTAGGTGTATGAAAATATAAAAAAAAACACTAATCTAGTAGACTTAGTAATTAATTTTCCTCATGTGTATTAGGGAAGGTGAATGTTAAGACTAACAATAGTTTTAATTGGACTTGAGTGCGTATAAAACTTTAGTGGGAAATTGAAGAATAAGGAAAAAAAAAATACAGTACGATATACGGAAAACGAAATGTGCCAGCATGCGACTTCCGACAGACCAAAGTGCTGAGATCAGTTTTCTTTAATATATATTTCATTCAGTTAGCATCGTCAGCATTCTCACCCATGACGTCACTATGCTTTAGTTCATTCATTCTTTTTCGTTCATTCTCTGCTTGTTATTTATTGCTCAATATGTTTATTGTTCTTTTGTTTGGCAGCATGAGCTTTTTACGAGATGAATAGGATTCCCGAAATGGAACGACGCGTTGTTCGGAAAAAATAGGCATTTAAGACTAGCTATTACTTAGGAGTAAGTTGCAGGTTCAAACATGGCAAGTACTCCTTTCTTAATATCTAATTAAAGCCTCGTGGAGACTGGCGCGACGCAACACTGGTAATTGTTCCACCATGAAGTTTACTTAGAAATTGTTTTGTTAGAGTCACGTCGCGTTAGTCTGCATCAGGCTTATGTCATGGAATTATTCCATCGCCATTGCTCTGTGAATAAGATCATAGTCAAAATAAGACTTCAATCAATCTTCCTAGCCTTTTTCCCAACTATCTTGGGGTCGGCTTCCAGTCTAACCGGATGCAGCTGAATACCAGTATTTTACATGGAGCGACTGCCTATCTGACCTCCACAACCCAGTAACTGGGTAATACGATACCCCTTGGTAAGACTGGTGTCAGACTTTCGGGCTTCTGACGACTCGTAACGACTGTCAAAGATCCACAAATGACAGCCGGGACCAACGGCTTAACGTGCTTTCCGAGGCACGGAGGAGTCTCGGTATGTAAAGATGGTCACCCATCCACTGACCAACCCCGGCAAGCGTAGCTTAACCTGATGGATCGACCCGTGCGGCTTGTTATTACTTAGCCACGAGCTCCTCAGTCAAAATAAGACTTAGAACCAAAAAATCGAAGACATGTGACATTCACCAACCCGCACTGGACCCGCGTGGGATATTACGACCCACTCCCTCTCACGAGAGGAGGCCAGTGTCCCAGCAGTGGGAACATTATAGGCTGATAATAATACTTATGCATGGAAACCCCTTACTAAAACGGGGTGAAGAAAACGTAAAATGAGTGAGCAAGCATAGTAATTTATGTTTATTCTTAATCTGTATTAGAAGAGGCATTAGCTCTCTCATAAAATTCCATACCTTTCAAACATCGTACTGCAAGTTTGATTTAGGATTTGTAAGACCATGATTGATCTTGTTCAGACGAAGCCTTTGGGGCGCAAATTGAAATTAATATTGCATTGCCGTCGCTTGATATCCCCTTTGGGTACCTACCTCCTCAATTTACTAGAAATTAGATAGTGTTGAACTATCTATCTATCTAGTTAATTGACTCAGGTGTGACTTTGCGGAAATCCATTATAAACTACAATAGACGACGTATATTTAGTAACCTAATCCACTTAGCTGTTTTAAAGAGTCCTGAAGAACCCTGTAAGAAATCGATACGTGTTTCACCTCTTAAGGAGACATCCTTAGGATGACGATTTACTTGTTGCGGACCCGGACACGAGGTGTTGCCACGATAAGCGCCGAACGCAAAGTAAGTAAGTAGCCTGTTGAGAGGTGAAACACCTGTCGATTTCTTACAGGGTTCTTCAGGACTTGATACTCTTTACAGTTAAGCGGATTAGGTTACTAAATATACGTCGTCTATTGTAGTTTTTAATCTATCTATCTATCTATATAAATATAAAAATCAATTGCCGTGCATTAGTCTAGCAAAAACTCGAAAATGGCTGGACCGATTTGGATAACATTTTTTTTATTTTTTTTCCTCTAAACAGAGGTGAATTAGGAAAAGAATTCAACAAAATTAAAACGTAATTACGTCAGTGGAACAATATACTCAATGCTTATTACAATGCACATCACACTTCGCCCTAGTCAAAGATAACACACACACACACACACACACACACACACACACACATCCCCTGCATTATCATAACCTCTTACAATGCATCAACACGTAACGTTACGAAGGTTCCCAAAAATCTAAATTAATTTACACAAAAGACAACTCAGAAAATGTTATTTAATATCCCCAAGCTTACGAAACATACTACAATAAATTCATTCTCACCAAACAAATAAAATAATAAACAGGCGTCTGTTATTCCATTCAGAAAATAAAGATATATTATTATCATTATAGAAAATGACATGAAACACAAAAAAGAGTGCGTATTTGAGTGACAGTGCCGCCATTTTGCGCCGCTTCAGCCATTTTGACGTCAAAATGTGACAGCAAGGGTCCCCTGTCAGGTTGATGTATCGTCTATAGATATAAAAACGTACCTGAAAGGAAACTTTTATAAAATATGGCTTGACATTTTATTATTATTTTATTTTTTGAGGTGAAAATTACGTTTGTATTTTTGCTCTTACCTCCTTTGGCCTTCGTTTTAGCTTAGAGGTAGGGCTTGCTTTGCAATTAATTAATTCAGTAACTTAAAACATCAATAACGCCATTATTAAGTAAGTTTTGATTGCGTCTTATTTTGTGTGCAACCTATGTATAAATTCGCCAATAGATAAAAAATATTGAACATAAAATTAAAAATTAAAGATTTTTTCTGTATTGCTTAAAAAAGTGAGTGAGTTTGATGATGTATAACTTTCTTGTCGTAAAAACTATTCTTGACTTCTTAAAATCTGCCCTATAATCATCATACCAACTGGAAAATTTCACAAGAAACATTCAGACCAAGACGAAAATTCTTCGTCAAAAAGTAAAATAAACGTAATTAGTATTCTGAACGCAACATTTGTTTGTTTATTCGTTATTCAATCAGAATTCAACAAAGCAACAGATGACGGAACTTCGAAACTTTTACAAAAATATGAACAGCAACGCTGTCTCTTGTTTGCGCAACTGTGCGGAGGAAATATGAGAGTAATGTTTGTCTGTGTTGAATGAGACTGAACTTTGTATCCAGTCATCTTATTACAATGCTTGACAAACATTCTTGAGTATTGGTTGGACGGTGTAGGTAACTTTGTAGTGTAACACTGTAGACACTAGCAGTGATAGACTAGTAGTGTGAGCGCCGGACTGCCAAGCCATAAGCCTCGAGTTCAAACCCAAAGCGTATGTCGTAGGCATGCACCTCTGACTTTTCGGGTTCATTTGCATATTGTATAAGTATCACTTGCTTCAAAAGCGGTGAAGGAAAACATAATGAGGAAACCGGCATGCCTGAGAGATATTTCTCGATGGTATAAAAAGCCAAGTCAGAGGCATGGGCCTCTGACTTGGCCTGGTGTCAGTTTTGAAGCCGCCCCCATGGGCGGCTTCAAAACTGACACCAGGTTAGTCACTAACCATACGAAAAGAAAAAGACTTTAGACACTAGGCATTTGACAAATTTAATTTGTGGCGTAATCTGAGTGTTATGCCTTAAATTTTCAGACATTTAGAGGACTATAGGTAAAATATATTTCTGAGGATAGGCCTTGCTTTAAAAACAACGAGGTTTTCTCCGGTAAGCCTACAACGTATTTTCCAACAAAAAAATTCAATACCGAAAAGATAGGAAAGTATAAGGAATAACAAAATGGAAAACCTTATTTGTAACCATGTAAACAATACCCACTCAATTTAACATCAATATCAATAAAACCGCCACAGAACTCTCCGAAAAACACTTCAAATAAAATTCACATCAGCTACCAAATTGCGAAAAAAATCAGTCCATGGAATATGCGAACAACGCATAAAAAGGTCACGTATACATATTAAATTATCGGTTTTGGAGAAATAAAACATATTACAAATCAATTGATATAATATGCTTAATATGCGGAGCACGGATGCCCCAGTTAGTATGGTAAGAGGGAGCTGCTCTGGAATCTGGGAATGGTATATTATAGAATTATGGTGAGAAAAAATTAGGTCATTATGTACGGAGCGTCTGTTTCTATAAGTGTACGTAAAATTGAGTTATGTTTAGCAGGATGGAAATTGAGACTGTCTATGACTGGTAAATATAATAGGACTTCTTTAATCCATTACATTAGCAATTAGCACAGGCGTCACAATGATTGGAACAGAAACCCTCGGGTCACCCAGATCCTACACAGATGTTCTGAACAGACCAGGAGACTTAATCATCTTCTGGAGGGAGGTGGGCTGGTTGGAATAACCAACAAACGGCCGCTTTGGCCCACGCACAATGGTCCACATGACGGACTAAGTGCAAAAACCAAACCCTTTAACATAGAACATAGATACATTAATACAATGAAAAATTGCAATTGTATTTTTCCCTAAAATGGATTATTTCATCATCATCAGTCAGGAGACGTCCACTGGGGGACATAAACCTCCTCCAAATACCACCACATCGGCCAGTCCTGTGCTTTTGCATCCATTGAATAAATCGATCTTCATTTGTTCATCGGATTGTTTATTGCAATCAAATTACTGCACGATATAGAACATTACTGTCGCGGCCTGCAATAAGGGCATTGATGGACGATCGTGAAAATTTGGGCCGAGGCGAAGCCGAATCACACATACGTGAGTCCATCAATGCCTGGTTGCGGTCAAGGCTTGTATAGTACTTTTCTCAAACAATGCGCGGAAATTATTCCATGGCTCACATGTATTCGGCCAGTAGCTACAACAATTTCTTTTGAAGAAGTTTGTCAAATTAATGCTCGAATTTCCAAGCATGTTTGAGTACAAAACATTTATGTATGATGTGTATCAATTGCATTGCAGAACAAATGCATCTTTCACACAGCGAAACCTTTGAAAAACAGAATTGATTCTGGTATTTGCAATATTTCCTACGTCTTTTACAGCCGATTCAAGAGATTAGCACACCATAAGTTATGGTGCCATAAATAATATATTGTCTATAACCCACCTCGTTGGTATCGCGTGCCTGATTTCAATCTTTCAGAATTGTAAGATAAGGCTGTCAAGTTTTTGTATATTTCCTACCATTTTCGTGACATTGTAGATATCTACTTTTTTGTAATATTGGAGTTGAAAACATACCTACATAATTCATTTTATTTATTTCTTGTTCACGGTAAGTAAAATCACTAAATCATAATATTTTGGAGCCTAGTCAGCTTGTCGTTTTACTTCGGCTTTTTTGAGTATGTATGGTCAGCTGCACGTTAGCAAAAATAGAAATATAAATATAAATCATATTTTATTATACATTTGAATCTGTAGTTCTTTTAATTTGAGGCAATTTTTTTAATTTTAATTTTATTGCACGACTCGTAATGCTTCGCATTAGAGTGTGCTCTACGATCGAAAAATATTTTTTGCCCCATTTCTGTAACTGTTTTTATTGTTTCACTCCTGCTAGTACACAGAACCTACTTAATTTATATACCATTGTATAGATGATTAAATGGAGATTAATATTGTATTTTTTAACAATTGATTTAATGCAGCAGAAATGGAAAAAGCATCAAAATAGTTGAAAAAAATTTCCTGTCCGTCAATTTATGATCCCTGAAAACATTGTAGCTTGCGATAAAATCAATTAATTGCGTCAATTTTTTTTTTATACATTCGTTTCAGCCGTGGAAGGAACCCTATTGAAAATGGCTCTTTTATTCATAGTAGTTTAATTATAATTAATAAAATACTAACTAAAATATAATATCAATATCTAAATATTTTCAACCTTGATCCGGTGCCGTTGCCTAGCAACTGCCAACGTAAATATCTTTGTCAGTCGTTGACATTACGACTTCATGAAAAGTGATAAATTGTTCATTTTTAAACTATGTTTTGAATTTCTTTTTCGTTTATGAATGAGTGATAAGTATGAGGCGTGCACTTTTGGATTTTCCAAACTATTTATATATATCAGGACCCATTGATAGTTTCCTTATTCTTAAGTGCTTAATAGGTTTTTATAAACACATATTGAATAGTAACACTAAAAACCCTTGTACTTTTATTTGAAATAAAAAATTATGAATTGAATTGAAGGAAATACGTTTGACTGTACAGTAAATAATACTAGTTTCAAATGTCAGCTAATTGGTTGATAGAAATTACTAAAAATAATTAAATTACTTGATATTTATGTCTTGAAAACAGATTTGAATAGGCTTTCAAAACCCTAGGACAAGATTGTAATTTTTCTCACAGCTACCTAAGTTTTTTCATGAATTCGGCCGTACCAGTACTCAAGATAGTAAAATTCTTAATCTTTCATCTTTATATCACGGTTTATAGCAAAGTTTATTAATTTTATAATTTACGATTTACCTTGTAGATTTTATCGTTTACTTTCAAATTACGTGAAGTACCATTTTACTAAAAGTTATAAGCTAATTACCTGGGTATCTGAGGTAAATAAGATTGGTAGTTTTATAACATAGCTCATAAAAGGAGAGATATAGAAAGTATATTTAACTAGCTGTGCTCCGCGATTTCACCCTCATAAGTCTTGATCTAGTTGGAATATTGGGATAAAAAGTATCCTATGTCCTAACACAGGTCATAGTCTATCCATGTGCCAAATTTCATCAAAATTCGTTCAGCTATTTTAACATAAAAGCATAACTAACAAACAAACTCACTTTTGCATTTATATGATACTAGCTTTTACCCGCGGCTTCGCCCGCGTAAAGGTCGGAAAATATCCCACAGGACCGTACTACCGGGATTCAGATTATCCTCTATCCTAACCCAGATCATGGCCTATACGGATTTAGTTAAAAGACCATACGCCTTTCAACTAAATCCGTTCAGCCCTTACGGCATGAAAAAGTAACAGGCACATTTTAGGGTTGCGTACCTCAAAATGAAAAAATGATCTCTTTCAGTCGTCAGTAATTTGACATTCGAAAGAAGAAGACAAAGCTTTGTAACTATACTATATGTTTAACTATACAGACGCTATACAACGTTTATTAGTAAGGAGGTAATGTTTGTAGCGGTTACACCGCCACATACGAACTACTCATGAAAGACATGATGTCACACAAATCCTGCATCGCGCAGTTAGAATTTACCACGCGAACGACATAGATAAGACTATCCGAAATCAACTTATGAGCAGTTGCCCGCCCGACATAACACCCGTCTTGTCGGAGGATCCTCCCTTTTCTATGGTGGATGAGTGAACTTTACACCCTGTTCCTCATACCACTAAATTGGTGACCCTGAGACTGAACGTCAACGCAGCCTTCGTGCAACTACTTCAGCGTGACGTCATCATCATCAATCCCGCAAGCTTTCGTGAGGCGAGTTACACAGCCAGCCAGCACCCACGGCTCAGCGGGTATCCTGACCACCAGCATGCAGTGAACGCGCATTCCTGGTCAACACCCTTAGACTCATCACCCCGACTCACTGGGGAATCACCGAAATCACCTCAATCACCGCAATCACCGCAATCACCTCAATCACCGTAGACAGTTCCAACTCACTGTGAACTGTGCGGCACCCGGTTCCGACTCACTGGTAGCACAATCACCACAATCGCCACAATCACCGCAGACAGTTCCGACTCACCGTGAACTGTGCCGCACTCGGTTCCGACTCACTGGAACCACACCTTAAATCTCTTAAAAATAAGAGACAACAAAAATAATCACCGAAATCATCGCAATCACCTCAATCACCGAAAACACCGAAATCACCGCAATCACCGAAATCACCTCAATCACCGCAATCACCGCAATCACCTCAATCAGCTCAATCACCGCAATCACCACAATCACCAAAATCGCCGCAATCACCGCAGACAGTTCCAACTCACTGTGAACTGTGCGGCACCCGGTTCCGACTTACTGGAACCACAATCACCACAATCGCCACAATCACCGCAGACAGTTCCGACTCACCGTGAACTGTGCCGCACCCGGTTCCGACTCACTGGAACCACACCTTAAATCTCTTAAAAATAAGAGACAACAAAAATAATCACCGATATCACCGAAATCACCGCAATCACCTCAATCACCGAAAACACCGAAATCACCACAATCACCTCAATCACCACAATCAGCTCAATCACCGCAATCACCTCAATCAGCTCAATCACCGCAATCACCACAATCAACACAATCACCACAATCGCCGCAATCACTGCAGACAGTTCCAACTCACTGTGAACTGTGCGGCACTCGGTTCCGACTCACTGGAACCACAATCACCACAATCGCCACAATCACCGCAGACAGTTCCGACTCACCGTGAACTGTGCCGCATCCGGTTCCGACTCACTGGAACCACACCTTAAATCTCTTAAAAATAAGAGACAACAAAAATAATCAATAATACATGTGAATTTTAAAATCAACCCCTATTTTACCCCTTTGGGGGATGATTTTACAAAAACGCTGAAAAGCGTAATTCTTTATTTCTTACCAAAAGCATAAATTTGAATTTCCATATCCCCAACTTAGAAATATTGAGTTTCCCATACAAACTTTCATCCCTTATATCACCCCCTTGGGGGTTATTTTTGAGACAAAAAGTACCCTATGTCCTTCTCTAGGATGCCATCTATCTCCTTGCCAAATTTCATCGAAATCCGTTCAGTGGTTTAGCCGTGAAAAGGTAACATACAGACAGACAGACAGACAGACAGACAGAGTTACTTTCGAATTTATAATATTAGTATGGATTAGTCAGGATAGTAGATAGACACAACACTGCGCGCCAAAACCAAGATCACGGACGTTACCCAGAAAGCCGCTAAGCTTAAGCGGGACTGGGCCGGACATGTCTGCCGCATATCAGATGACAAATAGGCTAAGAGAACCACCGATTGGGTCCCACTAAACGCACGACGACATCGTGGCAAGCCGAGACGAAGATGGCAGGACGAGCTTGACTCTTACCGAAAGGACTGGCCGATACTAGCAACAGACAGAATTGTGTGGAAGAGGGAGATAGGTCTTTGCCCTGCAGTGGGACAATACAGACTAATTAGTTAGTTAGTCAGGATAGTTAGGACTTATTTTTCACGTACACTTTTAGATCTCACAAAAAGACAATGACCAAATTAGTATGAAGACTGGTGCGTTTTATTTTTTTGGCGGCCGTCGATCCAATATGAAAAAAACGGTGCAGAAGAATATTATGAATGAATTATTGTATGGCGTCCTATATCGAAAACTCAGTCCGGACTGAGCTATATCAGTTTAAAGATTAACTATTATTTTCATATATTATGGAATAATTCTTATTACAAAGCATAATTTTGATCTTCCCAAGCGAGATTCACTATTTAAGTAGTTATTACTAAGTAATTATATATTCAAATACATGATTATATTGATTTTATTTATGTATTAGTTAGAAACAATAAAACCGGTCATATGGTGAATGTTTTATTTGAATTATAACATATTATATTATAAGATATAATAAATATAAAAAATAAAATACTTAGTTATAATAAAAAAAAAAAATGACGCGTTTAATATACATTATATTTTTTTTATGATTATATTATTATTTCATTTAAGTATTTCCTTTTAAATATTTGAATATTAAAAAAAAATTAAAATGTAAAAAATTGGAGCCCACCGGTATCGGAAACAGGGTCCAAGCTACCGGCCGACGGTCAAGGCTCCAGAGAGAGGAACCTCCTGACAATGCGAGCCATGTCCAGAGTACCGCTTTCTGAATCAAGTCATTGATTCACCTGCCCAACGAGAGCCTCCTTAGGTGTTGCGAGCCTCTTGGTAATTAAGCCGTTGGCTGATATGACTATCAGCACAATGATTGCTCACAGAGCTATATTTCATGCAATAACCGCAGGACACACGGAACTAAATAGTTTTCCAACTCTTACCACAGATGACCTTATTTTAAATGCTCTTGGTACTTATCAGATAAAACAAGCTCGAAGCTATTATGGTGAGCATGGTGGTGGTGGATCGAGTAGAGCGGCGCACAATGATCATTGACATAACGGACCCACATGTCGGCAACCTCGCGAGCCAAGTCAAGATACTTGACACTACACCACCACTATATCAGGTTTATTGGCAACAATAGTTTCTGTCAGTGATGATGGAACGATCCCAGTACAATGTGATATTTCCATTTTCGAGAACTGTGTCGGGCACATACCTGACGGCGCATTCGATTCCACAAGGCTGTATTTCAGAGCAAGTTGCTGGTGGATAATCCTGGCTAGAAGGTTATGTCTATGCAAATACTCTTCGATAGCTAGACGATGTTGGGATCAGATACCTGATATATCCATATCTCAGTTCGGACTGAGTTTGTGATATTATAAGACCCCATACAATAATTAATTTATTATGTTATTCTGCATGACTTTTTTCATATCCTATCGACAGCCGCCAAAAAACAAAAGGCATATTTACAATAGTATTGTTTTTCCTTTTAACTCCCTTATCTCAGTTCGGACTGAGTTTATGATATAAGACCCCATACAATAATTTATTTTTTATGTTATTCTGCATCACTTTTTTCATATCCTATCGACAGCCGCCAAAAAACAAAAGGCATATTTACAATAGTATTGTTTTTCCTTTTAACTCCCTTAACTCAGTTCGGACTGAGTTTATGATATAAGACCCCATACAATAATTTATTTTTTATGTTATTCTGCATCACTTTTTTAATATCCTATCGACAGCCGCCAAAAAACAAAAGGCATATTTACAATAGTATTGTTTTTCCTTTTAACTCCCTTAAGGGCCTTAGTCTCGTTTAGTACCGTAAAACGGTCACTTTAAAAGCTATCTTCTCCTTAACGGCTTAGTTAAATGATTTGAAAAAAATATATGTTTGCTATAGATTCATCTACAACATATCTGAAACCGGGTTTTTTCGTATGACTAATACTTTTGCCTTAAAAAAATATTTACCATAACGCTATTTTTGGCTAATATTCCTAACTACTTCTAAACGGCTTTGACGATTGGAAAAAAAATTACACTGAAAAATTGTTGATTAAAGGTACTACAAATTTGAAACTGCATTTGTAAATCAATCAATATTTGTTAAACAAAATGTCCCCATTTAGAGATAGAGGTTCAGAGGGGCTCTGCGCGGGACGCGGGCGGCAGTCGCCCGTGAGCATTGAGACGGGATGGCTGTGTCGCTCGCTGGTCCGCTCCGGCTATCGACCGAGTATGCGCATACGTATGTGTTAGTGCGAATATTTAGGAACTTATTGTATTAGTGTGCGTTTATAGACGAGCTTGCTGCAGAGAGTCCAAATCGATTGTGCGCGTAGGCGCTTTATTGTTGAGTTGTTCTTTGATGTACAATTATTAATACTTTTTTACATTGACAATTACATACAAATTAACAATTTACAATATAAACTAAAAAAATGTAAATGTAAAATATAACATAACATCACGACTGTATTCCCTGAAGGGTTAGGCAGAGGTGTACCTATGGTGTTAAAAAATTTACTTTAGAAACTTTAAGAGGTGTTTTAGACCATCGAACTGAATAACTTTTACTTTGGGACATACATTGATATCGCGAAAAAAATAATCTGTTGTTCCATAGTAAACTTTAATACCTACTGTTCTAAACTGTATGGGACAGCTGTTTTTTTTTTCGCGATTTCAAAGTTAAAGTAAAAGTTATTCAGTTTGATGGTCTAAAGCACCTCTTAAAGTTTCTAAAGTTAATTTTTTTTAAATCACTAAAATTTGTTTAGTCCTGTCAAACGAGCATTTCCCATTCTGAAATAGACTAAGGTGACACAACTTAACTATATTTTAGTTTGACAGCACTAAGATTGCACTGAGTTATTAGTTTAGTGAAAATGGCAATTTTGCTATTCTGAATTTGACGTTTTTCAACTAAAAATTTAGATTATCCAACTAAATCAGTCTATTTTTAAACGCGATTAAAAAGGAGTGGAATAAAATTAGTTGGCATGAACACACACTTCACACACTTCAGCTGCAAAAACTGTATCTTTTTTTTTATTTTGCTTATATCTCGAAAACGGTGCGTCCTAGCGCAAAAATAATGGAAATTTCGACCCCCTCTGCCACCCGCAAACCCATATGCCCCTACTCATAGGTAATATTGAATCATATTTTCTATACAAAAAGTTTAAAATTCCATAGAAAACACGTCAAGGCTGCCCCCACCGCGCGCCTCTGTCTCTAAAAAAATTCACGGGGTAGAGCAAACAAGTACCACGTCGGTCGCGACGTGAGCGTGACTGTCAAATTCAATTTTAGATGTGTCAAAATTATTTTTTAATTTTAGCTTTTAGATTCTCATAGCCAAAAGTAAGGAATTTTAGTCGTAGTTTAGTTAGTTTAGTTCGGTGTACAAGAGAATCGGCACCAAATATTTTCTTAAGTTACGTAGGTAAGAAGGTTAAGAAATAAATCTTGATTGGTGCCGATTCTCTTGTGCACCGAACTAAACTATCACTAAAACTACTTGCTTTTTGGCTATGAGAATCTGAGATTCTGCAAAAAAATATCTCTAAATTAAAAAATAACTTTGACACATCTAAAATCGAATTTGCGTCGCGAACTCGCGACTCCACGTGGTACTTGTTTGCTCTACTCTGTGAATTTTTTTAGGTCCAGAGGCGCGCAGGGGGGCAGCGTCGACGTGTTTTGTATGGAATTTTTAACTTTTTGTATGGAAAATACGAAAATTTGTTACCTTTGTGTTGGGGTAAAGGGGTTTAAGGGTTTCCTAAAGGGGGTCGAAATTTTCATTATTTTTGCGATAGGACGCACCGTTTTCGAGTTATAAGCAAAATAAAAAAAAAGATACAGTACTGTTTTTGCACCTGAAGTGTTGGTGTGAAGTTTAGTTCATGACAACTAATTTTTATATTCCATTCCTTTTTAATCGCGTAAAAAAAAATAGTCAAATTTAGTTTGAATAATCAAAATTTTTAGGTGAAAATCGTCAAATTCAGAATAACAAAATTCCCTGTTTCACTAAACTACTAAGTTAATAACTCATTGCAATCTTAGTGCTGTCAAACTTCGGTGGCAGTGACCTCTCGCGTCCGGCCCTGGTCCAGGCCATGGTGCGGAGCGAGAGGGCATGGCAAGCCGTCACCTCCTTCTGCGAAGCAGTAATGCTCGCGAAAGAGGAGGCGGAGTGCGCGAGGGAGTGGCAAAGGCCGCGCCCTACCAGCCCTAGCCGCCGCCGCCGTAGGAGACGTCCCGGGCGTCGGGAATTGACTGCGATTGGACTGGAAAGGGCTAGGCATCAACATCAATGGCGAGTATATCACTAACCTTCGGTTTGCCGACGATATAGTTATCATGGCTGAGACCATGGAGGACCTCAGTATAATGCTCGATGACCGCAGTAGAGCCTCCAAAAGAGTGGGTCTTAAAATGAACATGGACAAGACAAAGGTCATGTCAAATGCCCATGTAACACCCGCCCTCATAAAGATCGGTGACGCTACGCTCGAAGTTGTAGACGAGTATGTTTACCTAGGACAAACTGTCCAGCTAGGTAGGTCCAACTTCGAGAAAGAGGTCAATCGTCGAATCCGACTCGGCTGGGAGCGTTCGGGAAACTATGCAATATCTTCTCGTCCCACATACCACAGTGTTTCAAGACGAAAGTCTTTGACCAGTGCGTGTTGCCAATGATGACTTATGGCACTGAAACGTGGTCGCTCACAATGGGTCTTATCAGAAGGCTAAAAGTCACCCAAAGAGCAATGGAGAGGGCTATGCTTGGAGTTTCCCTACGTGATCGAATCAGAAATGAAGAGATCCGCAGGAGAACCAAGGTAACCGACATAGCCCGAACAATTGCCAAACTTAAGTGGCAATGGGCAGGACATATTGCTCGCAGAACAGATGGCCGATGGGGCCGAAAGGTTCTGGAGTGGCGACCACGTACCGGAAGACGTAGCGTTGGAAGGCCTCCCACAACATGTACCGATGACCTAGTAAAGACCGCAGGAATTCGCTGGATGCGGGAAGCACAGAATCGGTCGAAGTGGCGATGCTTGAGGGAGGCCTATGTCCAGCAGTGGGCGTCTTTCGGCTGATATGATGATGATAATGATGATATGCTGAGTTATAGGGGTTTATGGATTTCATAAAGGGGGACGAAATTCACATTATTTTTGCGATAGGACGCACCATTTTGCGATAAGAAAAACCTTCTCCCATCACACATAAAGGCAATGCTTGTACAGTCCCTAATATTTCCCATAATTGACTATGATGATGTGTGTTACTATGACCTGAATGCAGATCTTCTCAATAACTAGACCGCCTTCTTAATAACTGCATTTTGCATGTTTCGTTTTCTCCTCTTCTGATCGTTATTTCTCCTCTACCGATCGTTATGTCTCCTGACAAAGTTTATTCTGTTTATTATGTATAATATGTATTTATTAATTATAATTTATTCTTGTATTTTTTTAGTTATTTTCGTGTTATCAATTGATTGATTGTGTATTACGTAATTAGGGTACGGGGCACGTGCCCCGGGCGACACCGTTAGGGGGCGCCAAATTCGAGCATGACAGACAAGTGCACCACCCAGCGCACCGCAACTTTGCAACAAATGAGACGCGCAACAATTATAATCTTTCTCTGAGGGTGGTGCACTGAGGAAATTACTGATTAGCGTAGGTTTAGGTCGTCAAACGGTCTGAGCGGGTTGTGAGTACTTGTGAGCGGGCGCAGTTGTATTCTACCAGGAACTCGATGAGCGTTTCTGTGGTCTATTTCTTAAGTTTTGCGGTGCCGGGCGTCTTGCTTCAACGCCGACGACGCCTGTGACACGACTTACTTTAACTTTTACCACAGTTTTGGCGCCCCTGTTGGATTGGCGCATTTTCGATCGATTTTTGATTAATGTGTTTATTATGCCTAAATTTTCGAGCTCGCTTCGCTCGCTCTTGCAACCTAGTAAAGTAACTCCTAAAGCAAAAATCCAACTTATCTCAGGCAGAGTGAATAAGGCTAATCAAAATAAATGTCTGACACGTACTAGTATATTTTAAAAAAAAACGGTTTTTTTTTAAGAAAAAAAAAAACGATTCAGGGTCAGGCGATAGGTTTTGCCCCGCCTCGAAAGATCCGTTCCGTTCTAGATCCGGGGCTGCCCCTACCAAATATCACTCAACGCGCTTAAAGAAGTTTTTCCTAAAAAAAAAAACTATGATACCTACAAAAAATTTCTACAGTCAAAGGCCGATTCTCTTGTACACCGAACTAAACTAACTACAATCACTAAAATTCCTTACTTTTGGCTATGAGAATCTTAAAGCCATTCTGACAAAAAAAATCTCTGAATGAAAAAAATATTTTGACACATCTAAAATCGAATTTGACAATCGCGTGACGACTCCACGTAGTACTTGTTTGCTCTACCCCGTGAATTTTTTTAGAGCCGGAGGCGCGCAGGGGTTGGCAGCCTCGACGTGTTTTATATGGAATTTTTCACTTTTTGTATGGAAAATATGAAAAATTATTACCAACATGTTGGGATATAGGGGTTTAAGAGTTTCCTAAAGGGGGTCGAAAATTTCATTATTTTTGCGATAGGACACACCATTTTCGAGATATAAGCAAAAGAAAAAAAAATACGATACTGTTTTTGGACTGAGGTCGAAGTGTTGGGGTTTTAGTTCATGCCAACTTACTTTATTCCACACGTTTTTAATCGCGTTTAAAAATAGTCAGATTTAGTTGGATACACCAAATTTTTAGGTGAAAAACGTCAAACTCAGAATAGCAAAATTGCCATTTTCACTAAACTAATAACTCAGTGCAATCTATTTTTAGTCTAGTTTAGAGGCATTTGTGACAAGAGAATCGGCACCAAAATATAACTAGCAGACCCGGTAGGCAGACGTTGTCATGCGACAACAGCGCCTCCCAACAGCGCGTCCAACTATAGCTAAGAACCATCCAAGTGACACAAAAAGAATTGAAAAAAAAACATCTAAATCAGTCAAGCCATTTAGCATAAGAAGAATTACAAACACACGCACACCGATATTTTATTTATTGCCAGGAATGTTCTTAAAAAACAAACAAAGTATTTAAAATAATATGCGGGTCAAAATATGGTAGTCGGCGTACAATTTCAGATTTGCCTACGATTTCTTCTCTTAGGATTAGGAATCTTAGGCAAAAAATGCGACATACGTGCGCATGTCTGCGCCTTTGTCTAGTCTTTGATCGTCGTTTTAGTGTAGTGCGCCACCGTTGCACGTTTTACGTTTTGGAGAGTAGGGCGTTTAGCTCCGCCCACATGCACAAGGTCAGTGAGCCTACTATACACCTTAACTCAGTTCGGACTGAGTTTATGATATAAGACCCCATACAATAATTTATTTTTTATGTTATTCTGCATCACTTTTTTCATATCCTATCGACAGCCGCCAAAAAACAAAAGGCATAATTTTACAATAGTATTGTTTTTCCTTTTAACTCCCATATCTCAGTTCGGACTGAGTTTATGATATAAGACCCCATACAATAATTTATTTGTTATGTTATTCTGCATCACTTTTTTCATATCCTATCGACAGCCGCCAAAAAACAAAAGGCATATTTACAATAGTATTGTTTTTCCTTTTAACTCCCATATCTCAGTTCGGACTGAGTTTATGATATAAGACCCCATATAATAATTTATTTGTTATGTTATTCTGCATCACTTTTTTCATATCCTATCGACAGCCGCCAAAAAAACAAAAGGCACCAATTTTACGCAAATATTCTTCTCTTGTCCCAATTAATTATTACTTAAAAATCAAAATCAAAAATGTTTAATTCACAAACCTTCATAGGGCACTTCAAAAACGTCAGAAGCTAAGTGCACGATTCCAATTGGTCGTTTCCTATGAAGAAGACCCGGTAAATAAACTCCACGGTTACTCTTTTAAAAATAAATGGCTTTTTTTTTCAAATTAGTGTTAATAGGTATGAGAGGAAAGTGTAGACCTGTTAACAACACTGTAAGTAGTGTACATACCTGTTAATATTTTGACGACAGCATGAACTATGTACCTCTCATACCTCATTACGAAAAAGACCTTTATTCAACCCTTCAATGGTCTCTAAAGTACTACCCATACCTTACCAAAAGCCAGGTGGTATTTATAATTTAATAACCCTACATCGCGCTGGTACAAGAAATGGCGTAATATTATAATTTATATAACAAACAACTCCCCATGTGATTGTAGGTAATAACTTCAGACTGAAATCCAGCGTGTTCGCTTTATGGTAGATATTAATTAGTTTAATGTTGCCGGGAATAAGGCTCACGGAATTTGGAAATACGAACGGAGTAATCTTTGGAGAGAAGGGAGTTTTAATCCGTCAGTTGAATGATTTTAACTTTGTTCTTTGTTTTTTCTGCTGTTTTAGGTTCGCTTGCACTACTAACCACTAAATGCATTTACTGCTAACAATGGGTATTTAAAACATCATTCTGTGTCTGTCAACTTCAAACAATTGAAGAAATGGAAATATCCTAAATAATGTTAAAAATGCGAAAGTGCGATTGTTTGTTTGCTACACTTTCACGCTAAAACGGCTGAACAGATTTGGATGAAAGTTAGCACATGGGTAGACCATGCCCTGGATTAGGATATAGAATACTTTTTATCCCGATATTCCTACGAGATCAAGACTTGACTTGACGAACCGCAGGGCGCAGCTAGTTCTAAATAAATAATAAAAATGAAAAGCTTTTCGTTTACACGCGCATCACTTGTGAACTACTAGACCAATGTGACAATTTTGTAGTCCGAATAAAGTTTTTGGTGAAGAAAATGGGAAGATTTGCCTGAAAAATTATAAAATACAATAGACGATGTACCTATATCATCACGTCTGTTCAGCCAGAAGGGGAACGCACAGGTGTTTAATATATTGCTCAAGTAAGCTATAACTTAAATAATTTTATTGCTATAGGTATTGCGTAAGTCACAGCAATAAAATTATTTAAGTTAAAAGTATACAAAGCAGTGGTAGCCTAGTGGTAACGGCCGCGACTTACACGATAATTATACGTTGTGGGTTCGAAACCAAGCAGGCAATTTACTTTGTGTACATAACTTCATCATCACTGCTCTCAAAACGGTGAAGGAAAATATCGTGAGGAAACCGGCATGTCTTAGAACCAAAAATTCGAAGACATGTGACATCTACCAACCCGCACTGGGCCTGCGTGGTGGATTTCGACCTACTCGCTCTCACAGAGAGGAGACCTGTGTCCCAGCAATGGGAACATTATAAGCACAAGTCACAACCACAAAGCACAGAATTGAGAATAGTCCAGTTTGACATTCCTATGAGAACACGAAGTAAAAAGACTTTAAAGTTATTTCAACATAAAATTACATTATGCCATTTTGCTTAATTAAACCTAGACATAATACATTAAATCATCACAAAAACCCTAACTTACTCTTGCTTATTTAAACTCAAATATAGACTTAAAAGGCTAACTCGCAGACCTAGACATAAAATATAATAGTTATATCTACGTAATGTTAGCCAGTTAGACATTTACATATTTAATATTCCTATTCTGAAATAGTACAATACTGTAATGGTCCGGCTGTCATGGCGCCGGGAGGTTGAATTAGGAAAATGAGGCGCAATGTTTTTGGGTTTACACATTCGTCGTAGAGGCCAGTGGAGTATATTTATTTCGTTTAGTGTATGAAATTATGTAGATTGGACCACTATAGGTCGTAGTATTTATGAGTTATCTTATACTATTAAACGTCCAATATTTGTATTTAATTTATATTTTTGGAATCACGTTCTCGAAAACGGCTCTAACTATTTCGATGAAGGTTACTTACATTTCAATAATACCTATCTACACCGCCTCGTTGGTCTAGTGGTCGCAAGCGCTACTGCTGAGCATGACCTCCTGGGTTCGATTGCCGTGTCGGGCAAAGAGTTATTGAGTTTTTCTTACTGGAATTTCTCAATAGCAGCCCGGAGTTTGGATTTGTGCCCAGATGATGGTAATAGCCTATTGCATTGATTGAGTGGATTATGTCCCATGTAATAGGTTACATGGGACATAATCATAATTGGCGAAATGTGGGTGTACCTCTGCCCAGCCCTTCGGGGAAATAAGGCGTGATATTATGTTATGTTATCTACAATATTTACTATTTGTATGGTCATCATTAAATATATTTTCATAACACCGAAATTAATGAATAAATGATTAATTTTGCTTCAATATTTACATTAAAATTAAAGCTAATAAATTCATGAACCATTTACAATACTGGTATTCAGCTGCATCCGGTTAGACTGGAAGCCGACCCCAACATAGTTGGGAATAGGCTAGGCAGATTGATTGATTAATGAACCACGTTTGTGCGACAAGCAAATTAATTATATAAAGCGTAAAATGATTGCAGCTTGATTGATATTGCACGACTCTTAATGCGAAGCATTAGAGTGTGTCTCTACGATCGAAAAATTTTTTTTGCCCCATTTCTGTAACTGTTTTTATTGTTACACTCCTGCTAGTACACAGAACCTACTTAATTTATATACCATTGTATAGATGATTAAATGGAGATTAATACTGTACTTTTTAACAATTGATTTAATGCAGCAGAAATGGAAAAAGCATCAAAATAGTTGAAAAAAAATTCCTGTCCGTCAATTTATGAACCCTGAAAACATTGTAGCTTGCGATAAAATCAATTAATTGAGTCAATTTTTTTTTTATACATTCGTTTCAGCCGTAGAAGGAACCCTATTGAAAATGGCTCTTTTATTCAAAGTAGTTTAATTATAATTAATAAAATACTAACTAAAATATAATATCTTTATCTAAATATTTTCAACCTTGGTCTTGATGTTGCCTAGCAACCGCCAAGTAAATATCTTTGTCAGTCTTTGACATTACGACTTCATGAAAAGTGATAAATTGTTCATTTTTGTTAAAAACTATGTTTTGAATTTCTTTTTCGTTTATGAATGAGTGTATTGTATGAGGCGTGCACTTTTGGATTTTCCAAACTATTCGTTGATTGTTTGTTCGGTGCCGCCTCAAAATAGTTACTTACATAATTTAGGAGCTTATACATATACAGATTTGTTGGTCATATGTCGGCAATCCATTAAAGGGATGTAGGAGAGGTCATTTACTATCAAATGACCCCTTTTTGCAAATGTCAAAAAATTGCGAGTCATTGGACATTTAATATTTTTATTTCATTCATTTTAAAATATAAAATGTCAAATTACTCGAAAATTGCTAAATGAAATGAAATTAAATGAAATTATTTAAATGAAATTATTTATTCTGTAAATAGGATATTGGAATCACTTTTACACGTTCATATTAAAATTTATGTTATAAATTAGCTAGATGAGTTCGGCGTTTCCTATCTGACTACTCTGAGAAGAAAGGCCGAAACAAACTCAGAGGTCACAGTCTCTTTTAAAGTCCAGACATAATCTTGGCCAGGCCATATGAGGATCATGTAGACTAGTGTCTGAAATGGTCTTTTGAGGAAAGAACCATACAGATTTGAGTGGACCTGTCCAGTCAGTGCAAGCATTTGTCAGTAATTGCGGAGCTCAACTCTGAACTTAAGGAGCTCAACTTGACGAACAGTACCAAAGAAAGGACATTTGGGTAGGCCGCATAAACTACTCAAACTGCCAGACCATTATTAAAACTAACTGTGAAAGAAAAAAGAAAATAATGAAAGAAAAGAAAAAAATCACATAGCCCTCACATTCACAATGATTAAAATAATATAATACTTTACAATGTTGACATTGGCATCGGGGTCATCAGGGGTCATTTGGTTGTAAATGACCTCTCCTACATCCCCTGAACGGATTGCTGACGTATAACTAATAACACTGTATAGTTAGACAAAAAGGCTTTTTTCATAATTTCCACTTTTCAGTGTCTTGTCCGATAGGATAGGCCACAAACAGTAGTAGATAGGTATACGTAAGTGGAGGGTGGGACGGGAGCCTTTTGCCCTGCAGTGGGACACAAACAAATAATAATATCCTATTTTTTTAATCCACATCACTTTGAAGGGACACTGGCTTCTAAGATATAGGTACTTACGTAGTTTAGAAGTCAGGGTTTTTCACCCTGGAGCACAAAATCAAGCCAGTTTTCGATGAAAATAATGTTAATGCATTTATGGAGAAATATTTTTTTTTTACTTTTTTTATAATATTTTATCTGTGTGTGGTGGCAGCTATATCGCCACATGCAAACTACGCATCACACTGACAACACGCAAAATCCTGCAACGTGCAAGCAGGGTCTACCACGCGACTAGCATATACAATACAACGTCCCGACATTAATCGTCGAGCGCCCACAAGACACAACATTTGTCTGGTCGGAGGATTCTCCCATTTCTATGGAGGATGAAAGACCCTACACCCTGTTCCTCATACCTCTATAAGTGTAGGTAGGTATTGTTTATAAAATATTGGTCAAGTTCTAGGTAACCAGTCCACTTTAGCCACCCATACCAATAATTCAATATCTTTTTTTTGGAAGTGAAAACTTCTTTAGCGACATTGTGCATTTTTTTTGGGATGGGTAAAAAATGTTAAACTCGCGTCAGAACGTGCCGTAAGATCCGTTGCCTAGCGACCGTCAAAGTAAATATCAAAATAAATAGTCTTTGACATTACGTAAAGATTGCGAGGTAAGAAGTTTTACCCATATTGATGGGTAAAAAAAAGCAGTCAAAACATACTTCATGAAAAGTGTTTAAATAAATTGTTTATTTTTGTTAGACTATATTTTGAAAATAAATAAATATACTACGACTACTAATGAATATTGTATTTACCGAAATATAAATAATAGTACTTTTATACTGATAAATAAAGCAATTCGTGCGAAATTATTCCCTAACCATTCCAAAATATTCAAAAATGCATAACGTTAATGTTCAAGTTTTCACTTCTGCCGGCACTCCCGGAGTGCAACCCGTTGTTTCTTCTATATCCTGCAATAGTCCTGCACCATCTGGGCAAGGATAACCCTGGTTAGTGCACTTGCATAGTTCGAACAGGGATAATCGTCGGTTGGTGCCTCATTTCGAAACTTGTAATGGGCCTCTGCGAGTTGGCTTCAGCCCCTCGTACGCCTCCCAAAGGTCCGGGACCCCAGGGTCCCGAGTTATGTCAAATAAATAGTGTCTTTTTATTTTTTAACCGACTTCCAAAAGGAGGAGGTTCTCAATTCGTCTGTATGTTTTTTTTTTTTTTTTTTGTATGTTTGTTACGCGATTTCTCCGTCAATTATGGACCGATTTTGAAAATTAATTTTTTGTTTGAAAGGGTATGCTCCCGAGGTGGTCCCATATTAATTTTATTAACTTTACTTGGATAGTTTTTGAGTTAGCTTCAATAATACGTATTTTTCCCACTTAGTTTATATGGATGATATAATGATAACTTCCAATCACTGTTATTTTAGTAGGTTAGTGGTATTCGAATTTGTATGGGGTAGGTACCACAACTAAAAAGTGCAAAATAAAAACTTTTTACAAAAAAAGAACAACCGACTTCCAAAAGTCAAAAATAACTTTAATTTCGGAAGTCGGTGGCAAAAAACGAAAGTTCAAAACCAAATACACCGACTTCCGAAATTAAAGTTATTTTTGACTTTGTAGTGTCTTTTTTGGAAGTCGGTTGTTCTTTTTTTGTAAAAAGTTTTTTTTGCTAATCATTTTCGTAACTACTCTCCCCGTTAACATTGGAAACAATAATAAATGGATAGAAATGGGCGCAGGTAAAGCAAAACACTCCAAAATACCTTACACGTGTTTTACGCAGACATTACCAAGCGAATATAAAAGGTTTCTCCAAATACCTACGGGTCCCTAATACCGTACAATATAGGCAGCACGTATTAACCCTAAGTAGGACTTTATTAAATTCTTTTCTGACATTTTTACTGAAAAACATTCTTTTTGTACTTATTTACTTTTCCCCATGTGGTGAGCGGTATGTTAAATTCAGTCTGTATTTTGTAACTGCAGGGTTAAATTCTTCTTATATAGAGCAGGAATGAGTATTGATCATCACGCTGGCTTTCTGCGAGTTGTCAACCAAATTATATTTTTTTTACCTTAAAATAAGGTTCATTTCAGGCTTTTATTTTACAGTATTTACTAGAAAAATTGCCTTCAGTATTTTAATAAGTCTGTTTAAAATTAATTATGTGGAAAAATATACGGTATCAACAGTGAAAAATACCTGTGTTTAATTCATAAAGCGACTCAGGACTCTCGTGATTCTGAAAGCAAGAAATGATTTATAACGTAATTATCTACACTAATATTAAAAGAGAAAAGATTTGTATTTTTGTTTGTAATGACCCCAGTAGCACACAGCGAAACCGCAGTAGTTCAAATGAACTGGCTCGCGTCATGTTTCATTATTTGAGTTCCGCTACTCGAATTTCGCGTAGCGGAATATGACTCGAGCCAGTTGAATTGAACTACCTACTGCGGTTTCGCTGCTACGGTTTCGCGGCGGAGGTATGCTACTGGCGTAAATAAACTTTCATCAGTAGAATGCTATATTATGATTGAGTAACATAGGCTATAATTTATACTGATATCACGCGGGAAAAACCGCTGGTGGAAGCTAGAGTTTCATAAATCGATGGTTAAGGCTGCCTGTCCACTGGAGCGGAGAGGAGAAAAGAGGAGCGGAGATGTGCCAATATTAACCAATAGAATCTTGACTCAGGATCACTGATCTAAACTCAGGGGCGGAGTCAAGAGTCTATTGGTTAATATTGACACATCTCCGCTCCTCTTATCTCCTCTCCGCTCCAGTGGACAGGCAGCCTAAATGTGCCATATTCTTCAAACGAAATCAAATCAAAGAGACAGAAATCATTAACTTCTAGATTCACTTACATAAACGTCAAATCCTATTGACATTATAAGCCCTCCATTGAACAGCTCCTTTTCAATTCATCCAATAAAAAAAATATCAGCAAAATCTCACAGAACATAATCTTGAAACGAACGAACATTACACAAAAACGTGCGAATGGAAGGAAAATTCTTTAATTTTTTCCTTTGTTTTCAGATGTTTGAATAGAATTTTAGTAAAAATGTCGGGATTTGTCTGTAACAGCTTTTTTAAAGGGAAGTAAAATCAAAGTAGGCTATTCTGTTTTACTTAAAATTTTGTGTTAAATATAAAAACGTTCACTTAGCCGGAAGTGGCTAATGTTGCCTGCAACAAAATCAAAAGTTATTTATTCTAACTAGGCTCAGAATTAGCACATTTCGAACGTCAAAATAGCATACGACAGTCCCCCAAAACGCCGCCCTTCACCACTTCCTAGTTTAGTTTTAGCTGAGAAAAAGGAGTGGCGCTACGAATTCCCCAGCAAAATTAGACGAGATTAGATGTCGTTACCAAGAGGTTTTGCGACGATGCCGAATTTAAAAAAAAAACTTTGTCTACCTCGCTGTCTAATGGTCGCAAGTGTTACTGCTGAGCATGGAGGTTCCGGGTTCGATTCCCGAGTCGGTTGCAAAGTATTATTGGGTTTCCATCTGGAATTTCTCAGTAGCAACTCGGAGTCTCATAGTCGTGACAGTCGCTTCATTTAAAATACTGGTATTCAGCTGCATCCAGTTAGACCCCAACTTAGTTGGGAAAAGGCTAGGCAGATTCATTGAACTCGGAGTCTGCTTTTGTGCCCGATTGGATGGCAATAGGCTCGCCCCCTATTACATGGGAAATTGTTTATTCTGTAAATAGGATATTGGAATCACTTTTACACGTCATATTAAAAAATAGTTTGGAAAATCTAAAAGTGCACGCCTCATAAAATTGATCATTTTTGTTAGAAACTATGTTTTGAATTTCTTTTTCGTTTATTCATAAACGAAAAAGAAATACAAAAAATATAATAAAAAAATATAAATATATATATATATAAATATAGTTTCTTACAAAAATGAACAATTTATCACTTTTCATGAAGTATGTTTTCACTGCGTTTTAACCCATCAATATGGGTAAAGTTTCTAACCTCGCAATTTTTACGTAATGTCAAAGACTATTTATTTAGATATTTACTTAGCGGTTGCTAGGCAACTTACGGACGTCAAGTCATGGTTGGAAATATTTAGTTAAAGATATTATATTTTAGTTAGTATTTTATTAATTATAATTAAACTACTTTGAATAAAAGAGCCATTTTCAATAAAGTTCGTTCTACGGCAGAAACGAATGTATGAAAAAAAACTTGACTCAATTAATTGATTTTATCGCAAGCATGTTTCCAGGGTTCATAAATTGACGGACAGGATTTTTTTTTCAACTATTTTGATGCTTTTCCATTTCTGCTGCATTAGATCAATTGTTAAAAAATACAGTATTAATCTCCATTTAATCATCTATACAATGGTATATAAATTAAGTAGGTTCTGTGCACTAGCAGGAGTGTAATACAGTATTAATCTCCATTTAATCATATTATATACAATGGTATATAAATTAAGTAGGTTCTGTGTACTAGCAGGAGTGTAACAATAAAAACAGTTGCAGAAATGCGGCAAAAGAAATTTTTCGATCGTAGAGCACACTCTAATGCTTCGCATTACGAGTCGTGCAATATGTTTCAAATTAGCTAGATGAATTCGGCGTTTCCTATCTGACTACTCTGAGAAGAAAGGTCGAAACAAACTCAGAGGTCAGAGTCTCTTTTAAAGTCCAGACATAATCTTGGTCAGGCCATATGAGGACCTTATGGCCTGACCAAGATAGACTAGTGTCTGAAATGGTCTTTGTAGTTTCAGAGAAAGAATCTTCCCTGTCTTATCCTGATTTATTTGAGGTCAGCGTTGCATGTCTTTTTCTTCCATGTCGGTATAAAATCTGTTAAAGCGCTACCAAGAGGCAATAGAATTAAAAAATTGAGTCGAATCAAAATATAGTTTGTGGTAGTGGAAAAATATTATGTTAATATTCTACATATTTCTCAGAACTTAGTTGACAGCAAAACACGTTTTGAAAAAAAAATCTGAGACAAATTAACGATAAACTATCCTTTCACCTTGAGTAATCCAAAATATCTGTATTCAATAACAACGCACGTTGGTATTTAATCAATAACAAGAACGTCTTATTTGAATGCAGAACTGTCGGTTTTTTATTTTCGATTACTCAACTCATTTTTGAGTACATAGATAATTACTTTATATTTTACAATAAATCTCAAGCGTTGTGTCACCGCGCTTTTCTTTCTTTACTATGCAGTTTGACAGAGACCGCGGTTTAGCTCTTGTCAGCGCCTTATTTATCGTGATCAAAGTAACATCAACTAAATAGATTTGATGATTTGTCCCTCGCAGAAGCAACTCTTTTCTAAGGACCTCTTCTACCAAATTTCGTGAATATTATATAAGATTGGAAGTTCAGTGACAATTGGCATCCTATCCCGAAAAGTTTCGAGAGCCAATTGAAAGAAAGGTCAACTGTCTTGAGTTATGTACCTAAATAGGAGAGTAGTCCCATTTCTGAAGACAGATCCCAAGGTCTTATATTCAAAGTCATTACTACATTTTATCTAGGGCGGACAAAACTGTAATTAGATTCTTCAATTGCGAAATGGATGGAATGGTAGAACATATCATAACATCACGCCTTGTTTCCTCAAAGGGTTAGGCAGAGATGTACCTATAGTACATCCACATTTCGCCAGTTATGTTTAAGTCCCATGTATTACGGGGCCAGCCTATTGCCATCAACCGGGCACAAATCCGGAATGGTACTCGTAGAAGTTGTTGCTATTTCAAATTCAAGGTCAGGAAAAGTGTTAAGATATTCCTGGTGAAATGCGCAGTAGATAGTGCCCGATATACATAAATAGGCTCACCCTGTCTAATAACTTGGGCATTACAACTAAAACTGGTGAAACGTGGGTTTAATATACCGCTATCTTTGAAGAGAAGGGCGTGATGGTTTGTATTACTATCAAAATTACAAATTACAAGGACTGAAGGACTTCCTTCGGTGAGTTCTGAAAATAGCATTAGCCTGTAATATTCCCACTACTGGGATACAGGCCTCCTCTCATCGAGAGGGAGTGGGCGAGTGGGAGTGGCTCTACCACGCAGGCACAGTGCAACCCACACTCAATCAATCTTCCTAGCCTTTTCCCGACTATCTTGGGGTCGGCTTCCAGTCTAACCGGATGTAGCTGAATACCAGTATTTTACATGGAGCGACTGCCTATCTGACCTCCACAACCCAGTAACTGGGTAATACGATACCCCTTGGTAAGACTAGTGTCAGACTTTGGGCTTCTGACGACTCGTAACGACTGTCAAAGATCCACAAATGACAGCCGGGACCAACGGCTTAGCGTGCTTTCCAAGGCACGGAGGAGTCTCGGTATGTGAAAATGGTCCACCACTGACCAACCCCGGCAAGCGTAACTTAATCTAATGGATCGACCCGTGCGGCTTGTTATTACTTAGCCACGAGCTCTTACGTGCCACACTAGATGTCAAATGTCTTCAAATTTTTTATACTAGGACATGCCGGTTTCCTTCACCGTTTTGAGAGCAGTGGTGATGAAATTATTATAGTGGTTCTGAAAATGGCTTCATAAAACTTTACTACTTTTAGAAAAAAAATACTTGAACAAAACCATGACCAGAGACCATCCTCCATCTTAAAAAAGTAAATAACGCCTTCAAATTCAACCCTGAAATAACGCAGCTCCATTGTCACGTCGAAAATCACTGAAAGACATTTCATTAACCCTTCCTTGATGAAATTAAGTAAAGGGTCCCGTCTACCCCTTACTTTGCGATGTCGACGTCGATGCTAAAAGTTATGAAGGAATTTTTCATAAATACTTTTCCCTCTTTTTATGGAGTTGGAAGAATTTGCGATGTCAATGGTTGGTGATTAAGCGAGAGAGGAGGAAAAGTTCTTGTGTTCTTGTTCTTGGTGAAAAACATCAGTTCACATACATTCTGGTGGTGATAAAAAGGTGTTATTTTTATTGAACTAATCGTTTACTTCAAGTACTTCATTGTAGATCTTTGTCAGTCGTTACGGGTAGTCAGAAGCCCAAACAGTCTCAATTTCTGACTTAAATAAGTTTTTTTATTTAAGTAAAAATAACCCTAAAAACAAAATGCTAACAATAATATCAAACAACAAACCGATTTACATCGAAACCTTGCCGATACAAAGTTTTAGAAAACACCATAACAAGAAACACAAAAAAAACAAAATTAACCGAAACTAAGTTAGAAATAACAGAAACAAGGAAATTGTTAAGTTATATCTTATCTGTGTTGACTACGCTACGTTATGATTTTTTTACAGAGCATGTCATAAGTTAAGATACAGTGCGAAACAAAAATATGAATGACACTGGAATATTTGTCTCATTTAAGTTGTCCTGTATTATCTTTTTACATACTGTGTCTACGTTTCGTAAGTGGGTGATAGACATGCGAACTTAAAGTCCGCGGTTTGAAGTTTGGCAACTTACTCGGCTCGCCGTTGGTGACACACGTGAAGCTTGCTCACACTGTATCGCGATGTTGATTAATTTTCTGAACCAAACTAAACATACATTACACAAATGTCGCAACAAAATGGCTGCTCGCGACTCGCAGCGATGACAGCCGTACGAAACTACGAACCAAGGCGGGCTACGAGCAAAATTTCAAACATGTTGGATCGCCGACGAACTTACTCGGCTGTTGTAAAGTGCGCATACTTAGTATGACACACGGGCGAGAAAGGTCGCTGAGCCATAAGCATGTGTACTTGCTTGCAAGTCATCACCCCTTTTATCCTACTCTCCTTTTGCACGTCTGCTGGAAGAAAATGTTTATGTTTTTTGTGTGTGTTTGCGTTTTGTTTTAGTTTTTTTGGTACATGAACTAATAAATTATTACACCATATAAATAATCGTCAACATCGTGTAATTACATCATTATGTTTTCAGTTTGATCTTGTGAAGAATCATCATTTTCTTCTGATATGAACCACTCCAAATCGAATTACGGCGTTCTTGTTAATCGCCATTTAAACCTTGCTACTTTCCCTACTGCTCTAAAGTTTAATAAACCATAACTTCTCTAAGTCCCGTCATCCGCATCGCCACTGCAGTAATTTGTATAACACTTAAACTTTCACTTAATAAATGTGCTCAAACTTATTCAAACTTTAATCCCAAAAATATAGTGACAGCTTGAAAAACGAGGCCAAATGAAAACTTTCTAAAGACATTTATAATTCGAAGCGATTGTATTCGATTCCATAAAGTCACATTTATAATATTTATCTGATTATTTTGCGTATACTGTGCAATTACTTTTTATATTCCGAGATTTATTCGGTATTCTTTGTGAGTACCTATTGTAAAATGTAACATCAGCTGCCTAATTTGAAAAGGTATATCAGAAATAATGAGAAACGAAGAAATATGTGTCAAAAGGGAGGTAGAGCATGACAATATCCGTCATCTCCATCGTGAAGGAATTCATTTGAAATTCCAAACGTAAAATTATATACAATTTCAGTTCATATTCATATTCTTTGTTATACTTTCACAGATAATTAGTTATACAGTGAATATTTTTTTATTTGTAAAGCTCGCCTTGGTTCGTACGTGATAAAAGCTTCGGTCTATGTTTTATGTAAAAGTACTGATTGGCAAAATAGCAGTTTTCGTTACCAGTCCTTCAAATTCTTGAGTAAAAAAAACATGCAACTCAACTTAAATATCATGCGATGTTGTTTATACTCCCAATTTTCTCTCGTCGAAGTAAGATAACAGGGAAACCCATCTCTCTGATACAAAAACACGGAAAAACAGAGGAAGTACATTTTAGCCCCACCGTAATATTTTGGCGGTTTTTTTTCCACACCGAACCCGATAGGCCACGATTCCTATTATAAAGATTAGCATTTTCATTAACCCTCTCTCGAATGCAAAACGCCTTTGTAGGTGCTAGGGGTCCTTTCATTCCATAGAGGAATGAGTAAATGGAATCCTCACTCATGTTACTTCAATTATTCAAAACGCACTGCGGTTGTGAGTAGAGAAGATATAGGAGTGCGGGTAAATAAACATTTGCCAATGAAAGATATTGTTGCTTTTTGTTTTGAAATTGTCAATACGACGATTTGATATGATTAAATAGTCAAGGAGGTCTATTTAATATTGGAATTTATCGTTTCAATTTTCTCCTGTCTCATATTAAAAAGGTACACAGTCTTATATTCTTGTCAAACACCAGCACAACTTGTATTCTCTTAGTGTAAAGATTTAATTACGAAACTTATCATACGCCACAAAATACAACGCCTAAGTCTTTATTACGTACCTATGCTTTACGGCCCTAAAAGTTCGTCTAATAAACAATCAACCATAATTTAAAAATGCGATGAGCCTGAGTAATCCACAGAAGATACCAATGTCAGTAAATTTTAAAAACTTCAACAATATTTATACTTTTTGAATTACTCTTTCACGAGTTTCATATTCACCAATCACTTCAAAAAACATTTTCGCCCCGTTCAACCTTACATTATCACTCCATTGATTACTTCTCCGTGTCTCGCCCTTTCTGAAGAGGGTAGCATCGGGGAACAATGGCAGAGGTATGTACTTATTGTGATCAAACTCGAACCAATGGGTTGGGGCTTACAATGGCGGTAATAAACGCTTGGGTTCGGGTTTTTTGCATTTGTAAAGGTGATGTAATTAATTATTTGAGTAGGTATTTGTGTGGGTGGTAATTGGTGGGGTTTTAGTGGTTTTGTTAGTGAATAGATCATGTTCTATATCTATATAAATTGAAGATTTCAAGATAAATTGTTAATATCAATTAGATGTTTTATGAACGAATGCATAGTTTTTTTTACAGACTCTTCTCTAACAGAAAAAAATAAGAAACATTTACCTGTGTCGGTTTCTTACTTGTTACAATAACTTATTTTTAGAAACAGTTTTTGTTATTGTTTCGTTATACTTCGTCAAAGTCTTAGGACGACTTCAGTCTATTTCGAAAAATATTACGTCGAAATTTTTTCTTCATCAACATCATGTCCAACTCTCAGTTGATAAAGTTACATCTCTTTATAGATCGCTTTTGAATGAAATTACAATCTAGACAGCATAAAGATGAAATTTTAATAGTGTCCGCCGTATGACATAACCACACACAACTAACTGTCAATCCGTCTGACGTAATCTATAATATGCAAGACCCACCTTACTTATACTCCTACTAAAATAAACACTATAAATTCCTCGACCTGGCTTCTGACACCCGCAGTACGGATTCTACTGGCAGCCGCATAATTTTGATATTTTATGAGGCACTACACGCGTGTAAAGGTGTTGGCACATGGTTCTATTTGTTGATCCAGTATAATTATCTATCGATTGATAGAATATCTTTGTCTTAACTTTTTCCGTCTTTGAAACATGATTTGAATGTCCGAAAGCAAGAACATAGTGTGAGGAAGTTTATTTATATTCAAAAAGTAGTTTAATCTCCACAGTTCAAATTAAACAAATTTTTGGTAAAAATAATTTCTGCCCGGTCTTAGTTTCCTACTGTTTGTGATATAAGGAAGTACATAGTTTACCTATAATACAGAAAATTATGACCGATCAGTGTGAAAAAAAAAAAAAAAATTAAGGTTTTTTTGCTAAAAATACATTGTTTTATAAATGTGAGATCTTATAGCCTAAATGTCACTGTATTTTGTCTGCAAGCATATTTTCATCAAGTTTACCAACTTGAACAAATCTGACCAAAGATAATTGAATAAGTGCTAATCGCGTAACATTTTCTATCCAATGGATTGTGTGTCGATACCCTAAGGTCTGGGGACATAATATTATTATATTTTTCCCCCGTTTATATCCATTTGTAGTGTGAATATAGTATTTCATGTGTTTTTATGTTGGGATTCGATTTCTTCGTACTTTTATTTATTTTATCGTGTCGGAAAAGGAAGAGAAATATTAAGGGATTAGCCTGTTGTCATTCAATATAACGTGTGGGGGATATAGTATTGACAGAATACAAAAATAGTACTGATATGGGTAACGTTATATCTAGTAGGTATGCCATTTATATTAAGTTAACGGTAAGTATAACTTAATTATAAGTTAATTGTAATGATACTTGCCACCCTGATAGGGTCATGTACTCTTAATTTTTACACGACTGCCCAAAAAGGAGTGTAATGTGTTCAGGGTTCATGTCAACGCAATAAAAAAATACGGCCATTTATGTAACATTTTGAGACTCGTAAATAAATCAAAACCTATAGAGTACTTTTCGTTGACCTAGAATCATGAAATTTGGCAGGAAGGTCTTACAGTACTAGAAAAGTAAAAAGTCAGAAAATTTATAATTTATCGTTTTATCATTTTTTTTTTTTTGTTATACAAACTTACATTTGTACTTAACTTACATTTGTTTCTGTCGTCGGACATACAGGAAGAGGCACCCTGGTGCATGCTGTTTGCCGATGACATTGTTCTTGTCGGTGAGGATGAACCTGAGATCCAGAGCAGATTGGAGAAATGGCAGCAGAAGCTGGAGAGTGTTGGCTTGAAAATCAGCAGAACCAAAACTGAACATATATTCTGCGATTTCGGCGGTCTCTCTAGTTCTGGAGCCATAGCGCTTGATGGCACGCTTCTGCCAGTCTGCTCCGACTTTCGGTATCTCGGTTCACTCGTGCAAATGATGGCGAAATAGGTCGGGCGGTTAAGCACAGAATTAACACTGGATGGATGAAATGGCAGCAGGTTAAGGGAACAATCTGCGGCTCCCGCATTCCCCTTAAACTTAAGGGGAAGATTTATAAAACAATGGTTAGACCTGCTGTCTTGTATGGATCAGAATGTTGAGCCACCAAAGGGATGAATGAAAGGCAATTGCATGCAGCTGAGATGGGAATGCTAAGAGGGATGTGTGGTGTTACACGAATGGATTGAGTAAGAAATGAGTACATAAGAGGTAGTCTGAAAGTGGCACCGGTGACCGAAAAGTTGTGCGGTAATCGGTTGTCATGGTATGGGCATATTGGGCATGTGATGCGGAGGAATGAGGAAAATGTCGTGAAGAAAGTTTTGAGTATGAATGTCGATGGCTATAAGAGTAGGGGAAGACCAAAGAAACGATGGATGGACTGTGTGAAAGATGATATGGCTAGAAAGGGGGTAACTACTGAAATGACGACTAGGTAATAGAGAAGTATGGAAAAAAGGGACATGTTGCGCCGACCCCAAATAAAATTGGGATAAGGGCAGGAGAATGATGAATGACATATTTTGTAGTTGGAAAATTGATCGTAACGTATTTATCGATGTATGAGAGAATATGTTTCTCAACGTTTGTTCTTGGGATAAATTCATCCCAACTACGGAACCCTTCATTTCGCTTGGTCCGACACGCACTTGGCCGGTTTTTATCCCATTAATTAACATTTGGTATTCTGGATAAGAAACAAAACCTTATCAATTAAAAATAACTCCTTGCGGTTAAAATACTTTAACACTGTTTTCCCCATTTGATAATTATAAGGGATCATATTTAAATCTAGAATCTTATCTAAATAAATACCTAGAAGAATCCACATCAAATAACTAGAAAAGATCTAGCAATAACTGCAAGGACTGCCTCGTTGGATGAGTGGTCGCAAGCGCTACTGCTGAGTATGAGGTACTTGGTTCGATTTCCAGGTCGGGCAAAGTGTGATTTGGGTCCATCCAGAATTTCTCAGTAGTAGCCCGGAGTCTGAATTTGTGTCCAGTTGATTGCAATAAGCTCGCCCCCTAATACTTGAGACAAAAGGTCCTGGCCCACCGCGGCGCACGCTGTGCACGGGCACGCGGCGCATTTTAGCTGCGTGGGTTCGTTCGTTTGACAACGTGGGTCTACGTTTCCACTGCAGCACATACTATACACGAATATTTACCCACGAATATGTCACCACGTCCCACCTCCCGCAGTGAAGCTACGCAGACGCACGCATCCGTGTACCACGTGCATAGCGTTGACAGCGTTGAGCTACGTGGGCGCCTTATTCGAGCAAGCCACGCGTGTAGCAATGACGTCATTAATATTTTATTCGCGCGTAGCGTGTTCGTGAGTTGCGGTGGACGTTATCACATACATCTTCTTGCAAAGCAAAGCTAGACCCACATGCGTACCCTCTCCTTGCGCAGCGGTGGGGCTCCACCTTTAAACACAACTGGTGAAATGTGGGTATACTATGGGTACACCTCTGCCTAACCCTTAGGTGATTATAGGTGTGAAGTTATGTAAGAAAGAAAGAAAGAAAGAAAAATATTTTATTTGGGACACGCACAGGAAATACAAACAGTAATAAAAAAAAAAAAAAAAAAAAAAAAACTAAAAGGAGCATCTAACTATGTAACTGTTAATGTAACTCCTTAAACCTTGAACTCCTGCTCACTCCATTTGCAAACACAACATTCTAACACTAAATAACTAAACTAACACTACTCGCTAAGATATTTAGCAACACTTGAGCGTTTAGCGAACATTGGAACATTGAGTATCAGTCAATATTAAGCACTAGAATTGAGCAAATATTTGCCTCAAACACATACATAAGTTTGTGTTGACTTTCAAGGTTAATCATGAGAAACTGTCTTAGTCGAATTATTTAGATTGTCTTGGCATTTATAAAATCAGACTTAAAAAGGGGTATCGTGTTACCCAGTAACTGGGTTGTGGAGGTCAGATAGGCAGTCCCTCCATGTAAAATACTGGTATTTAGCTGCATTTAGTTAGACAAAAGCCGATCCCAATAAAATTGAGAAAAGGCTAGGCAGATTGATTGATTGGCATTACACAATAAATAAAGAAAAAAACATGGTGAGAATCAACTTTTTATTTTATTACAGTCTACTGCTTGGACCTCTCCTTAAGTTGATAATGGTTTAAGAACTTTATTTCTCAAAAATAATTACATTCACTTATATGAGAAAAATACTTATTTCTAATTAGTAAGTATACATGTGACGCGACGGTTACACAACAAAAAATAAGATGTAATCATCGAAGAATTCCTTTTTACCCATAAAACCGATAGAGTAATATTTATGTAGAAAGTTGTTTTGCATGTTTGCAAGTAACAAAAGTCGTTTACATTATTTTGAGTTTTTTATATCTTAATTTTTGTGCGAAATATTCATAAAAATCATTTCGTGGACAATAGTGTGGGTTATAAATGCGTTCTAACATATTATACTCTTATTTGTAAATGCTGTAACATACCCACACAACATATAACTGTTTTATTTTATTTTATCGAATAGCTGGTAATTCCTTTTTTGGAGTCTTAAAAATACTAAGCCAAGTAACTGCGACAAACTTGAAAGTAGCGCTAGCCAGCCGCCGCCGCGGCAATTTGGTCGGGGTAGCTTATTTACTGCGACCAATTCGGCTCGGGCATGGTTGGTCACAGTTCCAACCAAGCCTTATTCCGGCGGGGCACCCTAGCTTAGTTATTGTGATCAACTGTGAGAAAAAACCGAGAGAGAGAGAGAAAGTTAAAAAGAGACTCGGTGATAAAAATAGGTGTGCATCATCAGAACCGCAAAGTTTTAGGAGGTTCATTATTTTTTTTTAAACCGACCGAGTGCGTGTCGGACCACCCACGATGAAATTGGGATGAATTTATCGATGTTGAAAAACATGTTCTCCCATACGGAATATGTAGGAGAATATGTTTTTACCACTGCAAATGTAATGATGTAATGATACTGATTATATTTTACCACTTTGTCGGCGTGATTAATATACACATGCCAAATTACAGCCTTTTAGTACCAAGACTCTCTGAGCGAAGATGGACAGACAGACATGGTGAAACTAGAAGGGTCCCTTGTTGACTACGAAACCCTAAAAACGTCTATCATTATAAAGTCAATAAGTTTTTCGAAGATATTTTATTATTTCCTTTATGTAATCAAATTACTTTATTATTCTTAAGTGGGTGATAGCCAGGCGAACTTAAATTCCGCGGTTTTTAAGTTCGCCAACTTACTCGGCTCGCCGTCGGTGACACACGTGAAGCTTTTTGATACTGGATCGCGATGTTGTCGAATTTTCTGAAACAGACTAAACATACATTACACAGATGACGACACAAAATGGCGGTTCGCGACTCGCGGCGATGACAAACGTACGAAACTACGAACTAAGAAACCTGTCGGAAAAATGTCAAACCGCACGTTAAAACCGCCGAGTAAGTTCGTCGGCGATCCGACAGAACTTACTCGGCGGTTTTAAAGTGCGCGTACTTAGAATATGACAAACAGGCGAGTAAGATCTCCGAGCCATAAGTATGCCTACTTGCTCGCACGTCTATCACCCCTTTAAAACCTAGATCTGTCTTCTCTCCTTCCGCCAATCCTCATATACGACAATAATTGAAATTACTAAGTGACCACTTAAAAATTCATCAATATGGTCGGTACTAGAGGTATAATCAGAGATGTATCAATTAATAATTCAAGTACAAATGGATACCTATTGAATCAGTTATGGTTAAGTTTGTGTCTGTTGCTTTATCATAGAGATTGTGGTCGTGTGGTGATGGTTTTACTTGTACCTTACTACATAGTGGAGCTCTTTGTGAAGGAGGTATGAGGAACCGGAGTAATTATAGGCACAATAGTTTTTTCTCGCGGCTTCGCTCGCGTGGAAGTCGGAAATTATCTTACGAAAACGTACTACTGGGATAAAAAGTATCTTAGGTGTATAAAACTATAATGTCTGCCTCATCCAAAATCTATTAGTAGCAAAACATAATGATTGAATACTAATTAATTAATTATTATTAATTTCTACATTTATACCTGTACTTTTTATGGTGTACATAATAAAGAATATTCTATTCTATTCTATTCTATTCTACTATCGTGAATTCATGCAAGCCTAGTACTTTTTGTTAGGTTACTGTTCAGAAATTGTGCACAACGTGTAATGATTGGAATAGTGTATCGTGAATTCATGCAAGCCTAGTACTTATTGTGCCAAGTTTCAAGTTTATTAACTCATAAGATTTTTCATACAAACGAAATCCCCCCTTTCACCCCCAGGCCCCGTAGAGGTGGAATTTTCAAAAACCCCTTTTTGCTCCCCTAAATTATAAAAATTCAAAAAAATTCAAAAGTCATTTATTCAAAGTAGGCTGAGAATCAGCACTTTTCGAACGTCAAAATGACATAAGACAGTCCCCCAAAAACCGCCCTTAACCACTTCCTAGTGCTTTAGCTGGGAAGAAGAAGTGGCGCAACAAAGTCTATAAACGGAAGCTGTGTGCAAAATTTCACGATTCCACGTTTCTTGGCCACGACAAGTCCCAGTAATTTCGGCTCTGCATTGATATGTCAGTCAGTCAGTCAGTCAGTCAGTCAGTCAGTCAGTTTCTCCTTTTAGAGAAAAGATGATGTTGAAATTAAACGTCAGTAATAGACCGAGTTCCCACGGTTCAATTTTAGTTGAACAACTTTTGTTACTCAGCAATAAATACTTTGAATTTGAAATTCAATTTGATTGGAAGTCTGTCAGTTCAGACTGTTCAAATAGCTTTCGACTTACCAGTTGATCAACTAAAATTGAACCGTGTGAACCCGGAATTTGTGATTATTTTCACATTGAAATCAAGCACATTTGTTCCTGAAATTGTCTTCAGTCTTCAAAATCGAAGTGCTTTAGAAATATGACTCCTTTAAAGCCATAAAGCTTGGGTTTACGTTATGTAAAAATGGTCACCCATCCACAGACCAACCCCGGCAAGCGTAGGTTAACCTCTTGGATCGATTACTTTACGGTGTCTAATGAAACACACCAACTTATTTTCATAATTAACGTTAAACAATTTTTTTCATCATTACTACTCTTATAACGATTAAGAAAAAATCGTTTGGCAAACAGCATGACAGAACCAAAAATTCATAGACATTATGACATCTACCTACCCTGGGCCACGGCCAGTGGGAACATTTTAGGCTGATTTTGTGGAGTCCTTCAAATGTCAAATTGACACTTACAGAGTGACTATACTCGATACCACACAGCCTGCCATACGTTTGTAAGTGAGCTACCGGGACGCAATAAATATGGGCAATAAATTGCCCAGCGACAAGGGTTGTTGGAGATATAGCGTGCAAACGTGATCTTCACACCAGGGTATTGTTTTTGGGGACAGGTTTGCAGTTCTTCGGTTTAGCGGTGTATTATGTTGTGGTGCGAATGAGATGATTGATTTAGTGTAGGTAAGTATGGTCTGTTCAGCACGCGTAGCATGACAACCACAGATAAACAATCATAATCTGTCATTTTGTCTATTCTTCCGTTGACAAAACCCGTTTCTATTGTGGTCATGCTAAAGGCTGATTTCACCAATGAAACTGATCGCGATCAGCACGCGATAAAACGCGTTCAAGAGCTGTCAGTGTCAAAATTGTTATGGAATAATTGTACACTGACAGCTCTTGAACATGTTTAATTTCATTGGTGAAATCCGCACAGAGCGTGCTGCAAGTATCTGATGAAAATGTAAAGAAATTACCCGGAAAACATATCTGTGGATGCCACTTACAAATTAAGTGCTTTGATTTGATTACTTAATACCAAAAATCTCATTTGAAATCACCTTAAATATGTTTTTCATTTTGACAATGGAGGTTATTAATATATCCAATTCAATTTTTACAATGTTATTAAAAAAATAATTGTTGAATAAAGAGGTGAGTTATAAAGTTTCAACTTCTAAATACAGATGAATGTGTTACTTATTTCCTATAGTGAGTAATTGTGTAAGAATTTTGTTTACACTTTTATCATAGACTTTTGAAACAGATTATAAAGTTTTTAGGCATTTGTAATAATTATTATCTGTTCAGGAAAGGATCGACTGCACCGTCTCACAACATATTCTATATAACAATTTTTTCGCATTTACTTCACAAAAAAAAATGAAACGTTAAATCGTTATACTCGTACCTAATTGATACGTCACGCAAAACCCTACAAAATGAAGAGGTTTCTTTTGAGAATATTTTATAAATATATTTGCTAATGAAGATTCATAAATCAAATCACAAAATAAAATGAATAATTATGTTTATTTTTGTTTCAGGTAATGATTGGCTGTAATACTAGAAAGTGATCCAGAAATCGTAAGTGATAATAAAATATGAAAAAAGTTTTATCAAAATAAAACCTTAATTCGTTTTTTCTCTCTAACAAATAAGAGAATCACAAGAAGTTATCGTTAAAATTATTAATTACCTACCCTTAATTATTAAGTTCGTATAACGTAATCTAATTAATTTATTCTGCCTAACTTAAAACTTTAGTTCACAACTAAGTTCCTACCAAGGGACGGCCACCCTCTGCATCACGTTAATCACACTTTAATTCTACAAAACTGCTCCCAAAACTGCAACTTAACCCGCTCCAAAGAACCGTAACACGAAACAAACTTCTATAAGTAACACTTACGTTAAACCCTAAAATATAATAAACGAAAAACTTCGCACCGATACATCAACACACACACCTACACCCACACACACATTCACACCCCCTTTTAATAAAACAACCTATAAAAGTGCGATCAATCAAACCGAACCATATCAACGCCAAATAGTTCACCAAGCGGGCCAAGTTCTGCCAAGCTTGGCAATGAGTCCGCAACTTGGCAGGTCGACATATTGAAGGTGTCAATAGTGATGTTTTTCGACCGGCCGCGACCCTTAGCCAAGTTTGGACCAAGTTTAATTGGCGACAAAGTTTGGAACAAATAAATATTGTTGTAGTCTAATAAAGTTTGGGATCTTAATTAAATATTAGAGTTTCGGTTTTGTTCGTATTTGCGCTGTTAAAGTTAAGGCGCTAAGAAGTGAGAGTCTTAAACACGTCATTCGTAGAGGACGAATTTTGTTAAATGATTTGCAAATTTTTCATTACGGTATTAGATAATAATGATGCTCGTCTAATCATACCGGCGAAGAAAATCAGAGAAGAATACCGGAGAAGAAAAAGCTTTCCCTGTATATTCACGCAGTGCAGAAATACAAGTTGCTAAATCGGTCGAGCTCATTCCTTGTTAATAATATACCTAGCTAAAAAAAACCTCTTTAATTTTTTCTTAAAACAAATCTTGGTTTCTATAAAGAGATAATATAATATTTGTGAGTTTGTATGTAAGTAATCTTCGGAACTACTGATCCGATTCCAAAAAATCTTTCACTAAAGGTAAGCTACAGTACTGCCAAGAGACATAGAATACATTTTATGTGAAAACAATTAATTTCACTCGGATGAAGTCGCGGCAATAATACAAATTACAAAAAAGAAAAAAAAATGTTTATCCCAATGGAAAATTGCGGTAACTTTTGACTAAAACTAGGCTACTTTGATTTGGTCCCGCTTAGAATTTTCAGTACAATACAACTATTTTCTTGATGTCCCTCGACAAAAACCGACTTGAAATATACTTCCGAGTTGATCGAGAGCGTCCAGTCTGCACCAAGTGCAAAGGGCAACTGATAAAAATCCGACGACTGACGAAACACGAAGTTTGGCGAAGGTCATTAAGAAAATAGTTGTACTGTACCTACAAGAACTGTTTTGATCGTCTTGTGTGATTCGTACACCCCCTTCTTTTTACCCCATTAATCGGGTAAACAGAATCACAACACAATACCATCGTCATTAGTCGATTACTCAAACATATGGCACATTATAATTACCGTGTGGTTTTCAACCGAATAGTAGAATTATTACAGTTAATATATTTACGGGTTGATTACATTGTGCAGCGAAATTTGATTTTGTTTCCCTATTGTGGGGAGTGATTGTGTGAACACAGGACTGTATTTAATTTAAAAATATAAAAAAAAAATACGATTTTATTGTCTACCTCGATGATGTAGTGGTCACTAGTGCGACTGCTTGAGGTTCTGGTTTCAATTCCTATGTCAGGCAAATTGTTATTGGGTTTTTGCATACGGAATTCTCCCGTAGGGTTATTACGTATCTTGCAGAAGCAATGCGATAGCGATCATTTGTTTCATTTTGACAGTTCAACAACATTCAATGCGATAATTACGTTGCAGAGCAGAATTAAATTTCGAACTTATGAAGCAATGGATTAGTAATCTGTTTCAAAACGAATTGATTGTGTTTTACGTAATTAGGGTACCGGTAGCAGCTCTGAGGTTAGATTTGTGCCGAGTTGGTGACAATAGGCTCGCCTCCTATAACGTGGGACTTAAAGATCGATCAAACCCTTCGGGGAATACAAGCGTAATACTTATGTTATTATTTAATCCAATAAAATAATTCCTACAATACAACACACACCCAACCTCCAACTCTATTCACCCCTCTCAACACACTCATTTGAAAGCGAGAACATTTCCACTTCGACTGCCACGGCAGGGCAGACTGGCACAAAAAGCTATGCGAGCGTGCAACGCGCAGCGATGTGCTGCATATTTAGAATAGGAATATAGTGCTTAGCGTGGTAGAACTGACGGTGATTTATTTAAAGGAAAGGTAAATAGAAATATTATTTTCAAAGGTAATAAATGAACATAAAATTCATATTTTTAACTAAAATAGATTGCAGACCTGCTAACCTCTCTATATTTAAGTAGGCACAAATAATTGAGTGATTTTGAAATGCAAAACAAAGCTGTTTTTTTTCTTTAATTGTAGATGCGTAGCTACTGTGATTTTTCTTTTAGTAAGGGCGAGTTACACCAATGAAACTGAACGCGATAAATCCATCTAAACCGCGTTCAAGAGTGTCATCATTGCAATGGAAATATTGATACTGACAACTCCTAAACGCGGTTCAGATGTGCTGATTGCGTGTGTGAAATTCACCCTAAATGTTAAAAATTTACAAATATTCTGCTTTCGAAGAAAAATACATTATTTCAGTCATGATTGTTTTTTGTAAACAGAACTAACGAAATTCCCTTAGACAAACTAATTTTTTCATCGTAAAACTTAGCAATAAATACGTTTGCCCTTTATATACGACCCTCTAATCCTTTACATACCGCCACATTTACAGAAACCATACATAAAGCTGTATACCTATTTTTATCCTCCAAAAACATGGCTCACGGCACGATTAAGGCAATTTATAACACACGTTACGTACGTTACGTCAGCCGCTAAAATGCGACAAAGTGTATTTCAACTTTAACGTGAGTGATGAACGCATTAATTTTGTGGAGATAGGCTCATGAATAAAACGCGTATTTATTACACCTTAGGGACGATTTACACTTATACGCAAAAGTTTGATAAGTGATCCGCGAAAGTGTGGAATTAATTTTAGGTGTTCTGTTTTGGAGTTTTGAGTGATGTTATTTTTATATGGCGCTATCTTTCTTAGAAATAATATAAAATTCATAACATAGAATTGCTCAATTCATATTTCTACTGAACATCATCTATCACGTCTGAATTCCCTGAAAGGGTAGGCAGCTGTGTGTAGTATAGTAAGATCAAGTTAGGTCTTTCAAATATCACCACAAATATACCTATGTTATGTATGTATGTGATGAGTGCATAATAGTAATGAAAATGAAAAAAAAATATTGGCACTTAAGACCAACTCAGAAATATGAAAAAAATCTATTACTACATAATATAATGCACTTTGTAGAAAACTGCTGTTTTTGCTCCCCTATTTCCGGGTTCCCGTTTTACAACTTTTTAATTTCCACGAATTTTTCACTCCCTTAAAGGATGTCCCTTGTTTAACCTAACACCCTGTATGTATATCACCTAAATATCACTGCAGCCGGCTGTCCAAATACTTCCATTATAAATCACGACTTATTCCTTTTGGCACCAAAATCGACCAATCATTTCATTTGCCACAATTCAGTTTTAAAATTCATCAGACAATGTTACGCCAAGAAAATCTTTGTTCTAAAATGGTTCCAAGATCTTGGAACACTGCCATAATCACTGGACAAGCATATGGTTGATCGTTGTATGTGATAAGAATGCTGGTGGACGCTGGTGGTCATTCTTTTGGAATAATTGTGATTATAGAGATGAGGAGGATGATGCGCAACATCTGACATCTAGGAAAAAAGAAAGAAAGAAAATACGTTTATTTGCGGTGTTATATGACGCAAAGAAAGAAAAAAAACACGAAAATAACAATTTGGGGGAAAACATGCGTCAAATCCACGCAAAACAACGCATCGCATCGCATCTCACCTTGGTAATAAGCAACATTTTAGTGGTATGAGGAATAGGGTGTAAAGTTCGCTCATCCTCTATTGAAAAGGGAGGATTCTCCGACCAGACGGTTGTCGTGGCGATCGGGCAACTGCCCGAAAGTTTATGTCGGATAATCTTATATATGTCGTTGGCGCGGTAAACTCTAATTGCGGGATGCAGGATTAGTGTGACGTCATGTCTTTGATGCGTTGTTCGTATCATCATATCAGCCGAAAGACGTCCACTGTTGCACATAGGCCTCCCCCAAGCACCGCCACTTCGACCGATTCTGTGCTTCCCGCATCCACCGAACTCCTGCGGCCTTTACTAAGTCATCGGTCCATCTTGTGGGAGTCCAGTACGTGGTCGCCACTCCGTCGTACGTTGTTCGTATGTGGCGGTGTAACTACTACAACATTAAAAAGTAAAGCAAGAGGAAAGATATTACACATCAAAACATTTTACGAAGTGGAAAAAAAAACTCCCTTTTCTTCCGAGCCAATCAGCATTCAGATTGAATTTAACCAAAAAGAAAAGAAAAAAACGTAACGAAACTCATTCTAGATTCCCACAGAAACGTTCCTCTGTTTTTTGCAATTCTCAAGTATTTTTAACAGAAAGTAGTCATTCAATTAGTGGGAGGTCACGCTTAATGAATATTTTATAAGAAGAATCGATGATGGCGTCAGAAAAAACAATCAAATTTAGTTGTTACAAATTGAAATCAGTGATATTTTGTTCATGAATTATTCAGGAGCTTTCAATAATCCTGGGTTTTCTCGAAATTTTGCGATAACACGTTTTTTCCTCAATTTGAAATTTTGTAGACGGCGCTGCGGTGTCGTTTTCTATTAGGGGATTGCCTATATCCGTGTATACCTGATGAGATTCTGAAAAATCACGTACGGGGTAGCAGAGGTAGTCATTTAAAGACACCCGGGGTTTACAGGAAGGTTTACATTATTAGAACCGCTGAATTCTGCGTTTACCTATCGAATAAATCTTTTTTTTTTTAAGTGAAAATTTCTTTAGCGGCGTTGTGCACTTTTTCTGGGATGGGTTAAAATGTTAAACTCGCGTCAGGACACGTGACCTGATCGAGAATTCGTAAGACGTTCAAGTATTTGTTGACAGCGGACTCTGTTTTATTCTTTTGGAATTTTTTGAATGGAGCTACAGCTTTCGTTCTTGTACTGACAGCAAGCCACATAAATTCCTGACATTTTCGTTAGATGGCTTGATGGTTACTTAGATTTCACTTCAATAGGCAGTCCCAGACTGCCTCGTTATTTTCCACTTAAATACTTACTCCTATGGAATTACAATATGGTAATTAAGTCTTCAAAAAACTAAGAGTAAATTAGTTGCCGAATGGTACCCAAGAGAAGGCAGAAGGAAGAGAGGACGCCTGATAAGAAAGTGGGGACGAGGATCTGCAGAAACGGGGCCAATGTGGAAGATGAAGTACCTACCCATGACCTGGAACTGTGAAAGAATATGGGGGAGGCCTATGCTTAAGCAAAACAGTCTTCTAAAACCGATTTAAAATTAACATGTTTTTTTTAGTTTTTTGACTTACTAATATAATATAGCTAATTATATAATATATTAATTATATATTTTTAGATAGCTAATTATCTCAGTCGTGCCTTTACGGGTATCCATTATAAAATACAATAGACGACGTATATTTAGTTACGTAATTCACTTAACTGTTCTTAAAGAGTCACAAAGAACCCTGTATCCCATAGTAAAAGTTGTTCATAATGATGAGTACAATGACCCCTTAAAAGACTTCGTGTATGAATTAAAAAAACACCTTATATTATGTGACATAATATCTTAAAGTACTTTGTTTAGATCTAGCTCTAAGCACTCAATTATCACAGATTTACAGCCAGGCAAAACGAACATAAGCCTTCATCCTTACACCTCCCTCCCCCTTCCATCTTTACACCAGTTCTCAACTAATCCTCAGTACCTACTACAGCTGAGCCCAACGCATTTTTCAACGAACTTAACAGAATACGTAATTGTGTGAGTACAAAACGTTCATTTAATAAACTTTGCAGACACCTGTGTCCTTTACCTGCGGACGTTCAGCGTAGTGATGGGAAAAGCGGGACTTTTTTCCGGACCTTTTTTTCACAAGATTTTTTGAAGTGAAAACTTCTTTAGCGGCGTTGTGCACTTTTTTTGGGATGGATAAAAATTTTAAACTCGCGTCAGACGTCTGGACACGTGACCTGATCGAATTTTTGTAAGACGCAGGGAGAGTAGAATTTGCTGACAGTGCACTCTGTTTTATTTTTTTTAATATTTTTAATGGACCTAGTCAGTCAATATAAAATGTACCTACCCTCATGTTATTATAAACAATTTTGTTATTAAAAGTATCCGCATTCAATTTTTTTTAAGCATTTGGGATTCAACGGGAATAGTTTTTGGGATTCATTGCCAAAAAAACGTTTTTCTTTTGCATTTTTCAAATGTGGTATTCAACGGAAGGTAGGTAGGTTAGGTAGGTTATAGGGTTTGGTTTCCGCACTTAGTCCGTCAAATGAACCATTGTACGTGGGCCATGGCGGCCGTTTGGGGGGGTTATTCCATCCAGCCCACCTCCCTCCAGAAGTTAATTAAAGCTCCTGGTTTGTTTAGAACATCAGTGTAAGATCTGGGTGACCCGAGGGTTTCTGTTCTAATCTGGGTGACGCCTGTGCATTCAAAGAGCACGTGCGCGACGGTCTCCTCGGCCTCCATGCAAGCCCTGCACAGAGGACTGTCCGTTATGCCTATCGTGTGGAAATGTTTGTTTAGCGAGCAGTGTCCTGTGATGGTCCCCGTCACCAGGCGCAGGCCATTTCTGTCCAGGTGTAATAAACGCCTGGTCAGCTTGCTATCCAAGAATGGCATAGCTTCCTTGGACTGCCTGCAGCCTGGTGTCGAATTCCACCAGGTCTCCGCTTGTGTGTGGGTGAGCTCCTGTAGCCACCTGCGTATTTGGTTGAAGGGGATGGGAACGATAGGTTCGGGTCCACAGACTGCCGTGCTGGATCCTCGTCTAGCCAGTTCGTCAGCTGCGTCGTTGCCTAGCGATCCACTGTGTCCTTTTATCCATTGTAGTGTCACCGTATGGCGGCTAGATACCGTTAATTGTTCTAGTTCATTGTGACATTCTAGTGTTAGCGTTGAGGTAATACATTTTTTCCGTAGGGATTGGAGAACTGAGGCACTATCGGAGAGTATACGTATATGCGTGTCCGCAACTCTCCTGGCTTTTAGGGCGTGGACCGCTTGTATGATGCCCACACACTCTGCCTGATAGACGGTGTTGAACATTCCCAGCGGGCTGGATATATTTATGTTGAAGTCGTGTGAGAAGACTCCTGCTCCGGTGCCGGAGTTGGTCTTCGATCCATCGGTGTATACTCTCATCTCTTTCGGGCCTGAGTAGTCACACTGTTCTTCCGTGAGTATTATGTTGTAGTGCCTTTGAAAGTGGTGCGTTTTCGGGGCTTTATCACAGGGTGATGCCATCATTGGTCGTCGTTTGATCGCTTCTTCCCTTATGCGTGTGTGCTTAACTCTGGAGTCTTTGCTTAGGGTTCCTGATAAGTGGAGCCTAAAGGCAGCCAGGCTCGCCTCCTCCCGCACGATGAGGTGCAGAGGCGGCAGTCCCAGCATTGCCTGTAGGGCGGCAGTGGGTGCAGTTCTCATACTGCTAGTGATTGCCACACAAGCGAATCGCTGCAGTTTCTCGAGTTCTCTTTGAGCTGTACTCAGGTCTGTCCTGGGCCACCAGACCAGTGAGCCGTATGTAATGATTGGTCGGATAACTGTGGTGTATAACCAGTGGGTGACCTTGGGGCTAATCCCCCAGTTCCTGCCAAGCAGTCGCTTGCACTGCCACAGGGATATGCTGGCTTTTGTGGTGATATAGTTCGTGTGTTTAGCCCAGTTCAATTGTTTATCCAAAAAGACGCCCAGGTATTTGGTTTCAGTTGAGAGGCTTAGGGTTGTTCCAAAGAATCGTGGTAGTTGTAGCGTCGTCAGTTTTCTCTTTTTTGTGAAGAGAATCAATTCGGTTTTTGTGGGGTTCACTGATAGCTGGTGGTTGTTGCACCATTCCTCTACTATTTTCAGGGCTTGACGCATGAGGTTGCATAGGGTGTTTTCGTGGGTCCCGTTTATTATTATGGTTATGTCATCGGCGTAGCCTACAGTGAAATAACCTTTATCATTTAGTGTTTTGATGAGGCTGTCCACTACTAGGTTCCATAGAAGCGGTGAGAGGACGCCCCCTTGCGGGCAGCCCTTAGCAACGATGGCCCTTGTAGTTTCATTGACTGTAACTCGTACAGCTCTAAGTTTGAGCATGTTGGTGATCCAGCCACTCAGGGTCGAGTCTATGTTGTGTCTGTCTAGGGCCGTGTTTATGCTACTGAACGTAGTTTTGTCAAAGGCGCCCTCAATGTCAATGAAGACGGCCAGTGCTGAGCATTTGTGGTCCACTGCGCATTCAATCTTAGAAACCACGCTGTGCAGCGCTGATTCTGTTGACTTGCCTGTGGAGTATGCATGCTGTTGTTTGTGAAGTGGTTTTGCCCGGAGAGGTCCGTCTCGGATGTGCCTATCACAGAGTCTCTCGAGGGTTTTCAGAAGGAAAGATGTAAGGCTGATGGGCCTATAGGCCTTTGGTTGCGTGTAATCGGTCTTGCCGGGTTTGGGTATGAAGATGACTTTCACCTCGCGCCATGCGAGAGGTATGTGTCTAAGTGCTATGCAGGATCGGTAGATCTCCACCAGCCATGGTGTTAGATAGTCTACCCCCCACTGCAGTAGGGCTGGGAAGATGCCATCCAGCCCTGCCGACTTGTATGGCTGAAAGGTGTTGATAGCCCACCTTACTCGGTCTTCTGTTACTATGGTGCGGGCTCTAGACCAGTCTTGATCCGTTGGGGTCCATTCTGGTACAGCATCCCAGGTTCTGTCCTCTAGGACTCTACAGTCTGGGAAGTGAGTTTCGAGAAGGACCTTACTGGTTTCATGGTCAGTTAATGTGTATGAGTTATCGGGTTTCTTTAGCGTGCCAAGAGTTCGGTCCTGGTCGGTTGATAGGATCTTCCTTACCCTTGCGGCTTCATTGTTTGTCTCGATGGATTCGCAGAATTTACGCCATGCTGTCCTCCTGGCGGTTCTGATCTGCTTTTTGTATGTATATTGGGTCTCTTTGTACGCCTCCCAGTTATTCAACGGAAATACATAATAATGTTTTGTGGGATCCAATGCCAAAAATAATAAACTGGGATTCAAAAGTGGGTTCGAACGACAATAAATGACAACTTTCGTTCTTGTACTGACAGCAAGCCACATAAATTAGTGACGATTTCGTTAGATGGCGTTACTTAGTTTTCACTTCAATCAGCAGTCCCAGACTGCCTCGTTCTTTTTTGTTCTGCATTGCCAGCCTTTGGCATTCCAACTGCTGGCACACAGGCCTTCTCTCTGTTTGAGGGAGTGGGCATCCACCAATTTTAAATAGAATATTCCTACCCGTAGATTTGATACATTAATTGTAATAGAAATTTCCTAGTATCTTCAATATTTTCGTTTCAGTTACCTAAAGTATCATTTCAAACTAAACCCAAAGTAGCACAAACAAACTCATTTGCATCCCTGAAGACAAGACAGTTAAATCAATCAGATAAATATAACTCGAAACAATAGAAGTACGATCACTAACTTGAATAACTTAATTTGCATCGGACTCAAATTACGTTCAATTGTTTAGAATAATTTCTAATTGTTGTGTTTTCGTTTCTCTAACTCACTTGATTAAATTTTGTGAGGGGAATATTTTAGCTTGATTTATCTACTTCTTGAGGGGCTAGAGGCTAAATGATTGATAGTCACTATGGTTGATCGAAGGTTAAGCTACGCTTGCTGCGGTCGGCTTGAGGATGGGTGACCATATCGAGATCCCTCTGTATGTCGGAAAGCATGTTAAGTCGTTGCTCCCGGCTGTCATTTGTAGATCTTTGATAGTCGTTACGGTTGCCCAAAAGTCTGAGAACCAGTCTTACCAGGGGATCTCGTGTTACCCAGTTACTGGGTTGTAGAGGTTAGATAGGCAGTCATTTTATGTAAAATACTGTTATTTGCTGCATCCGGTTAGACTGGAAACTGACCCCAACTTAGTTGGAAAAAGGGTAGGCAGATTGATGTTGGTTATCCACTCCCTCTCTCGTATTCGTATTTATACGATTGTAGCGGTTAGACCGCCACATACAAAACTACGAAACAAAAAGACATGACGTCACACAATTCCTACATCGCGCAGTTAGAGTTTACCGAGCGAAAAACATAGATAAGACTATCCGAAATCAACATATGGGCAGTTGCCCGCCAGACATAACAACCCGTCTGGTTGGAGGATCCTCCCTTTTCTATGGTGGATGAGTGAACTTTACACCCTGTTCCTCATACCCCTAAATTGGTGACCCCGACGTGATCGTCAACGCAGCCTTCGTGCAACAACTTCAGCGTGACGTCATCATCATCACTCCCGCAAGCTTTCCTGAGGCAAGTCACACAGCCAGCCAGCACCCACGGCTTTAACGGGTATCCTGACCACCAGCATGCAGCGAACGCGCATTCCTGGTCATCGCCCTCAACCACAACCCGGCGCTGTACCACATCCGACTCACTGGATGACGACGCACCGCCACCCCGACTCACTGGGGAATCACCGCAGACAGTTCCGACTCACCGTGAACTATGCGGCACCCGGTTCCGACTCACTGGAACCACAGCTGGTACTGTGAAGCATCGCAAGATCCAAGACTCAGCCCACTATCGACCTCCGGTCTCCGGAGGGGAGTGATGTAGCGGTTAGACCGCCACATACAAAACTACGAAACAAAAAGACATGACGTCACACAATTCCTACATCGCGCAGTTAGAGTTTACCAAGCGAAAAACATAGATAAGACTATCCGAAATCAACATATGGGCAGTTGCCCGCCAGACATAACAACCCGTCTGGTTGGAGGATCCTCCCTTTTCTATGGTGGATGAGTGAACTTTACACCCTGTTCCTCATACCCCTAAACGATTTTAGATACTTTTAATAATAATATGAGATTTTAATTAATTTAAATAGTTTGAAAAATCCAAAAGTGCACGCCTCATACATCATATCACTCATTCATAAACGAAAAAGAAATTCAAAACATAGTTTCTAACAAAAATGAACAATTTATCACTTTTCATGAAGTATGTTTTGACTGCGTTTTTACCCATCAATATTGGTAAAATTCCTAATCTCGCAATCCTTACGTAATGTCATAGACTATTTATTTAGATATTTACTTAGTAGCGGTTGCTAGGCAACATATGGACGTCAAATGAAGGTTGGAAATATTTAGTTATAGATATAAGTTTTTAGTTAGTATTTTATTAATTATAGTTAAACTACTTTGAATAAAAGAGCCATTTTCAATAGGGTTCCTTCTATGGTTGAAACGAATACGTTAAAAAATTGACTCAATTAATTGATTTTATCGCAAGCTACAATGTTTTCAGGTTTCATAATTGACGGACAGCATTTTTTTTTCAACTATTTTGATGCTTTTTTCATTTCTGCTGCATTAAATCAATTGTTAAAAAGTACAGTATTAATCTCCATTTAATCATCTATACAATGGTATATAAATTAAGTAGGTTCTGTTTATTAGCAGGAGTGTAACAATAAAAACAGTTGCAGAAATGGGGCAAAACAAATTTTTCGATCGTAGAGCACACTCTAATGCTTCGCATTATGAGTCGTGCAATATAATAAAATATTTGCTAGTCAGCAAGGTGCCCAGGGTTCTCTCTTATTTTACACATTCCCCGCGTCACTATTTAGTTTTTGACAGTTTCTGTTGCTGAATGGAAGTGTTTATTTTGCCTGAGAATATTTTCAAACTAATACATATTATTAATGTGTAAGTTTTGTAACTAATGTTTGTTACTTAATTACGGATATAAAGCTGAAGAGATTTGGATGAAACTTGACTCAAAAAAACCCATATCCAATATTGTTATTTTTGTTTCTCTTTTAAAAGGATTCTGGCCCAGGGTCATACGCAGTGAGTGCCTGAGGACGGGCGTCGTCACCGAGACAGGCCAAGGAAACTCTGCCTGGTGGGACGACCTCGACTCGTTCTAGACTGATTGGGGGAGACCTTTGCCCAGCAGTGGGACAGTATAGATAAAAAAAATATCTATACTCCATAGGTTTAGGTAGTTAAATAAAGGTAAAGAAATCGTAAAAAGGGTTTTTATAGATGACACTTTCTTGTTTAAAAATACGATAAACCAAACTAAATTTATTTTAGATATTTACAATAGTTTCCTTTTTTAGTAATGTACGTTAAACTTTATGAATTATTCATAAACTACTCTTCGTAGATGTAACTGCTTTTGCACATTTTTTTAGTTAGATTTATAATAATAATATAATATTTTGTAATCTGTCTATTGTAAAGAGCCCAAACTCTAAACGTCAACGGATTATAATGTTGCTAAATTGAAGAGTACGACTGTGACGTAAAATGACAACTGAACTCACAGGTATTACGTTTAGTCGGATAATGGACAGCTGTCTCGTCACGTGGTTTTTTTTGTTTACCTTTATTTAACTACCTAAACCTATGGAGTATAATTAAGTTTTTTTTTTATGTACGCAGGTACATGAAGTTGTTCCCCTGAAATACTAGTCAAACCATAGGCAACAGCTAGTACGGACTTTAACTGACAGATTCTAATATTCAATTATTGTCTCGTCATGCAATAGATGATTGAATTGCTGATAAGAAAATAATTAATCGCCTTCTCAATCACTGCATGCGGGTGACAGATTATAATTATATTTTGGGGTAGTAGGTATCTATAGAAGTGGCGGGTGAAATGGAAACCTCATTAACCAGGAAACACGTCAGATATGCGTCTTATAAACGTAAATTATCTAGATTTGGAATTTTCACGTCAATCCTAAGTGTTACAGTTTGAATTTTTGTTACTTATTTACGCTTTAAAATGGCTGAATGGATTTGAATAAAATTTGGTACACACACAACTTAGATGTAGCATCGGCAAAATTCGTAAAACCGATCACTACTCGAACTGAGTGCGCCTTAAAAATCATCAATCTTTATTACTGCTGTAGGTGAAAATGATCTTTACGAGAACGCAATAATTAGGAAAGTCATATAACCAAATTAATTCGTAAAATTGAAATTAATTAATGAAAATGATCAGTTGTATCATACACAGGTAGACTGTGACTCAGACTCAAAGCATTTATTTCAAATAAACCAATTATAATCACTTTTGAATTGTCAAGAACTTGGATTAGGATATAGGATGTTATCCTGGTACCTACATAATGTTATTTTTACTGAAAAACTTTTGAAATAATTCCTTAGCGTCATGTTAGGGACGACTATCATAACCCAGGCATCCTTTACGTCATTATGCCTTTTTTTTACACGACTGCCCAAAAAGGAGTGTAATTGTGTTCAGGGTTCATGTATGTATGTGAGTTTCTTTGTTCCACCATAACTTTTAAATGCCTGAACAGATTTGTATGTATGAGGTATCGTTAGAATCCTTATATCATCCCGTGACATAGGCTATATTTTATTTGAAAAAAATAAAACTTAAAAAAAACTTAAAAAAATATTTACTATATGGGTATCTAATTTAAGGCCTTGATTAGCACATTCCAAAAATATGTTAAGTTATAGGTATATGTTATGTTATGTTTTATTGGCATAAATTTTACTTAACTAGGGAGTAAATGCAAAACAAACATAATTCATCTTTGGCTGCAAATCAGTAGCACTGCAAATGTCTAAATGATTGAATGGTTTCGGAAATCAATGCGTTATTATTAGAACAAAAAAAAATACGAAAATAAAACTTGTCACTAAAATGTATAAAATAAAAATAAATAATTAAAAAAATTCAAAAACACAACTGCCCTGCCAAAAACGAACTAAAAAGTAAAAAACAAGCTGTATTAGTTAATCTGAAATCTAAATTGTTTCTGCAGTCAGGGGACCTCTTAGATTAAAAAGTGTTCCACGGAACAGTCCCCCGACTGGAGTAACAATTTAGATTTCAGATTAACTAATACAGCTTGTTTTTTAATTTTTAGTTCGTTTTTGGCAAGGCAGTTGTGTTTTTGAATTTTTTTAATATTTTTTTTTTTCGTAATATAACTATATCTAGTAACTATTCCAGATCGAGTTAAAAGTGTGTCCAACATAACCCACTATCTCACTTAAACCATAACACAAGCCTATAAAAGTCTATTTAAATAAATATCAGCAAAAACCAACTCAGCTTGTTCCAAAAAATTCAAAGCCCACCACTAAACGAAGGACCAAGTTAAAACAAACATTCAGATAAGCTAAACTAAACCTTATCTTTATCCAAAATTAGGGTGCTCTTATCCGCAATATAATTTGTCGTATGACAAACTTTTTTGAGGAAAATTTGCTCGCGTTATAGAAGCAGAGGATGTTTATGCTAATTTAGAGATACGGTACATAGAATGTATGTATGTTTATGCATGTTTATCTCGGGAACTGGAGAGATTTTAATAGAATTTTGTCCGTGGAAAGCTACTTTTCTGCCCTGATTCGGTTTTCAACAACTTTATTGGGGTTACTTTTATTTAGGAGGTAAAATAAGGAATTTAAATAAATATCTTCATTCAGTACATAAATAGGTTATATTATGGAGGTAGCCGTACAATGTTTTCGCCAGATCATAAAGTCAAAAAGATAAAACAAGAAAGTAGGTTTAAAAATATGAGTTTATGAAAAATGATATGAACAAGGCGTTTACATTACACAGTATATAGGGTATCTAATCAAACCTGACTAAATTTTCACTTCGCTTAACCAATGTAGAAAACCACTTAAATCTGATTTTTTTACTAAAAGACACACCTGCTCATCATTCAGTACAAAACCTGCTCATCCAATAACGAAATACCCGTAAAAATTGCACCCTGAAAGCAAATGAAGCGAACATAAAGTTCGTATACACATCGGCGGGTGCATGTTATACTGAACCCTCCCATTCGTTTAACGTGGCACCCCTGACTTTAACAAATTGTGTGAAAAGATGAGCCCCTGATACATTTTGTTTACCAGCGTCCAAAAACCGAATTTTGTAGCTGTAGGTTGATTAGAAGGATATTTTTTAAGTAGACAGTTTTTTCGTGAGATATTTTTCCAATATTTTGTTGGAAATAAGACGCGTCTTCGAATTTTTAATTGACTTTTTTAAGATTCACTTAAAAGTATTTTTGTCGCTACATTATATCTGAAAGTGGCTGAGACAGCTGCATGAGTCTATGACTGAGTGTATATGACGCTTAAGTGTTTTATGTTTATTTTCTATTAATCATTTCTCAATATCAGCCCGAAGTCTGAATTTCAGCACGGTTAATGGCAATACTCCCCCTGACCGCGCTTTACTTTGTGTTTTATTTCATGCATTACGGTATGACCTAGAACCAAAAATTCGAAGACATGTGACGTCTACCAACTTACACTGGGCCCGCGTGGTGGATTACAGCCCATTCCCTCTCACAGAGAGGAAGGCAGTGTCCCAGCAGTGGGAACATTATAAGCTATGGCTTGCCTCTTTTACAGAAGACCTTAACATGACTGGCATATTATATTTAAATAATATAATATAATAATGCTTTGGTTAATTCAATTGTGATGTTATATTATGCAGGAATTCTGGTCATCCTTTGACTTACAGTTTAGGCTGACATCATAAAGAAACCTAGACCAAAAAAAGGACCTCCCTCTACTCAAGCAGCTGATACCATTTCTATTTTTAGGACACCAATACCTTAATCTAATATCAATACATTTCAAAACCCGACTCAGTAAAATCCTAGGCATATTACAAATCAATTTCAGTTCCATTTTTAGGACCTGTGTACACCTGACAGACAAAACGTTGTATAAAGCCTGAGATGAAGCTGATTCGATTGTAATAGAGGGCAGGTGGACGGCATGTGTCTCTTGGCTGTCAGCCAAGTATAGAATTGCATGCTTAAAAGTTATATTTTGTGTCCAAAAATAGTATTGTGTTTGGCAGGGCTTGATAGGTGAATAAATGGTTTATATTGAGGATGATAAATATGTTCATTATAATATATAATATACATTCAAATTCAAAATATTTACTTTCACATAAACCTACATGGGCACTTATGAAACGTCAGAAGCTAGGTGCACAATTACAACTGGTCGTTTCCTATGGAGAAGAGCCGGCATTAAACTCCGGTTACTCTTTTAAAAAGAATTTACTTTTATAATGTTTTTAAATTTTGCGCCAAAGTAGCTCGCGAAATTTAAATTTTCTTACGTTTTTTGCAATTTTCAGCTCAGTGTCAGGTTGTATATTGATTAAAATATGATTCGCAACCGTAACAAATATGGCTTTACAGAATTATAATCATTAGAATTATCAATACAACTTCTTGTTAGCAAAAGTATCAAATGTCATGATTTCATGAAATAGTCATTCAATACAATTACATGAACTTAGAGAGTTGTATTGATGACTTTATGATTATAATTATATAAATAAACATTTGATACGACCGCGAATCTTAGATCAACATACAACCTGATACTGACCGGCAAAAAAAACGTAAGAAAATTTGAATTTCGCGGGCTACCATGGCGTTTCCCCCTTAATTCCTTAGGCATTAAAATATTGTATGGGAAGACAGTGTAGGCCTCTCAACAAGAACTAAGCTCTGTGTGTCTACAAAGTCTACGACGTTCTGAATATTGTCTCTGTGTCAACTCTTAGCTGCCAGGTATTATTTTAATTTATTTTTTTCTTTGAATTCTTTTTTTATTTTACGATTTTTATTACAAACGCTTTTTATTTGCACGTCTTTCTACATTATTCTCACATGTGTAATTTCAACATAAATGATGTAACCAATATTTTGTAATTTATTTATTTATTTAAAAGAGTGTCCGTGGAATATCTTGCTCGTTCTACTCCATAGGTACCTGTAAAGGACGCCGAGCACAGCACCATGAAAAACATAACATGTATGTAAATAGGTTAGAAATAAGGTAGAAATTAAGAAAATAGCAAAGTCAAATAATGTGTATGTTGCCCTGAGGTCAACTCTTACGTAGGCGCAACTAGCGGCGGGACCTCAGCGGAAATTTGATGTTTATTTTATTCTATTTTATGTTCTAATTAGGTTAATTAAGTTAGATTAGGTTCCAATTTGTATGTTTTTAAAGATAGTTTTGTAATTAGAATCTAATAAGAATGTTAAAAGTGAAATAAGTTACGTATTTGTCGAAAGTAGGAAATTACGTAAGTTGAAATTGAGGTTTTTTGTTTATGGTGATATCGTCACCAAATTAGTGTCAAACGACAGGGTTTAATTAGAAACGTTGTATTCCGTTTAGATTTTTAAGATCGGACCACAGGTTCCGAAGATATGAGCGTGTAAAGTAATCAAAATGTAGCAAACCTTAATTTTTAGTAGTCAATGTTCTAGAAACTTTTTTGTTTATTAAGTTATGGTAAAAGTAATTATGTCATTTAATTGGAGCACATGTAAGCTGAAAAATATGTAAAAACTGTAACGATCCGACCACGGGAACTAATTGAAACAGGGGTTCAAATGGGAATCTTGTAAGAAATTTTGAACATTAAAATGGTCTCAAAATCAGCGGTCTCTATAAGGTACCGAAATCGCTCTATAAAAGACGTGCGGGTCGAGCGGAACGTTACAGTCGGATCTCAGCGCTCGAACAAGAAACATCTCAACAAGGAACAAGAAAATAGAAGAAGTCTTGAAGCAAATAAGTCTTTTATTAGAAAGGTCCCTACAAATAAATATACAGTCCACTTCAGTCTGGTCCATCGAGCGGCGGATATCAAGAACGAAGAACCCGCCACAGGATCCTGGTCCACGGAGCTGCAAGGAAGAACGAAGAACCCTGCAGCAAGAGCGAAGAACGAGATTCGTCAGTCGTAATTGGTTTGAACCTGCCCACGACAGGTTTAAACTCGACCGGTTGGACTGGTCACCCAACCGATCGACCGACGCGTCAACCAGCGGGCAAACCGACGTGACGACTCGACGTGTCAAGATCGCCGAGCCAAAGTATCGTCACCCACCCGCCGTGTCAAGGTCACCGTGTCAAGCGTCACCGTGTCAAGCGTCACCGTGTCAAGATCACCGTGTCAAGCGTCACCGTGTCAAGCGTCACCGTGTCAAGATCACCGTGTCAAGCGTCACCGTGTCAAGCGTCACCGTGTCAGCGTCACCGTGTCAGCGTCACCGTGTCAAGATCACCGTGTCAAGCGTCACCGTGCAAGCGTCACCGTGTCAAGGTCACCGTGTCAAGCGTCACCGTGCCAGCGTCACCGTGTCAAGCGTCACCGTGTCAAGCGTCACCGTGTGAAGGTCACCGTGTCAAGATCGCCGTGTTGACGTCACCGAACCGACGTCACCGGACCGACGTCACCGAACCGACGTCACCAAGCCGACGTCACCGAACGTGCCGACGGGTTGCCGAACCGAAGCCGTGCCGAGCCGTGCCGACCCGAACCGAAGAGGATCGACGCGCCGAGCCGGAAAGTTGCCGACCCGGAAGCCGAACCGACGTCACCGAAGCCGTGCCGACGAGTTGCCGAACCGAAGCCGTGCCGAGCCGTGCCGACCCGAACGAAGAGGATCGACGCGCCGAGCCGGAAAGTCGCCGACCCGGAAGCCGAGCCGAAGAATAGGAGCTGAAGCCGAAGCGTTGCCGAACCGAAGCCATGCCGAGCCGTGCCGACCCGAACCGAAGAGGATCGACGCGCCGAGCCGGAAAGTCGACGACCGGAAGCCAAGCCGAAGAGTTGCCGAGCCGTAGCCGAACCGAAGAGGTGCGGTACCGAACGTGCCGACCCGAACCGAACGTGCCGAACCGAACGTGCCGACCCGAACCTGAGAAAAACGCAAAATTTGAAGATCGATCAAGATCCGAAGACACCTGCGATCAAGAGGATTTCCGAAGAAAAGGTGCCCAGGACTTAGAAGATGGTGGTCACAAGGAGCCAAGGGGATGCAGCGGACATGGAGGAACAGCGACGCATCCAGTTGCAGCAAGAGGCGCGACAAAGGGAAGCGGAGCTGATCGAGCGAGAGCGTCAGAGAAGACTCTCGTTGGACCCACCAGCGTCACCATTCTCCAAGCCAGCATACACCAGCACAGCGGGACCATCGGGAATCCAAACGACAGCAACAGCAGCACAGCGAAGGTTAGGATCACCAACAAGATCGGTGAGGTCACAGCGGTCAACAACGAGCATCACTACGAGGCTACGATTGGTGGAACTGGAGGCAGCAGAGAAGCTAGCTGCCATCAGGAAGAGGGAGCTGGAACTGGAAGCGGACCTGGTCAAGAAGCGACTAGCCGTAGAAGTTTCAGTTATCAACGATGAAGATAGCATCCACGAAGAAGGACCCGCCCCTCCCCGTGAGGAACCACATCAGAAGGTGGACGAATGGCTGAGGACCAACCCCCTCAGTACACGGGGGGAGGAAGCACGGGCAGAAGAAGGAACCCGCGAAGAACAGAAGCAGCTGCGATTCGAGGTTCAACGTGGAAGATCGCCGACTCCAACGAGGAACAGGAACAGCATCGAGCACCTGGCAGCCACATTAGAGAAGATGGCCAGGCCCAGGCCTCGACACACGGACCTGCCGACTTTCTCAGGAGCGGCCAACGAGTGGTTGCCGTTCAAGGCAGCCTACAGAGATACGACCGGTATGTACCAAATTTCTGCAGCAGAGAACATCCAGCGGTTGAGGAGCTGCCTCAAGGGAGATGCAAGAGATGCTGTGGCCGCCCTTCTGCATACGGCCACCGATCCAGACATCGTGATGAAGACCCTCGAGCAGTGCTTCGGAAGACCGGAAGTCATCATCGACAAGGCGCTGGAAGACCTGAAGAAGCTGCCGAAACCTGGGACATCAGCGGCCGAACTCAACAGCTTCGCGATCAAGCTGCAGAACATCATCTGCGTGCTGAAGACGATCGACCGAAGAGGATACCTGTTCAACCCCCTGATGACAAGAGAAGTGTTGGAGAAGCTGAGCCCGCATCTACGATCCCGATGGTGCGACTACGCATACGATCAAGAAGGAACATCGGACCCGGAGATTGTCGTCATGTCTCGCTTCCTGATGCGCGAAGCGGACCGAGCCCTGAGGTACACGTACGCCCCAACTACGTGCGCCGCCAGTCAGAAGAAGGAGACTCGACCGACGATAATGCTGAAGAAGAAGGCAAGCGTATTCAACACAACTGCAGGTGCGGAAGAGCAACGGGATAGGTGTCCCAAATGTGAACAAGCTCACATGTTAGCGCAGTGCCCCAAGTATAAGGCACTTGCGATAGAAGACCGGTGGAAGTTCCTGAAGGAAAAGGGGATATGCTTCAAGTGCGCCCACAAGCAACACAGGCGCATGAGTTGCAGAGCGAAGCCGTGCGGAGTGAACCAGTGCAGCCGACCACATCATGCGAGCCTCCATCAAGAGATGAAGAAGGAAGATCCGAAGCCTGCAGAACCAGCCAAGGAAGAAGCGGTCCTGTCGGTAGCAACCAAAGCTGCTGGATCAAGGTCAGTCCTGCTGAAGATGTGCCCTATTGTCGTGTCTGGACCACGGGGGGAGGCGAGGACATACGCCCTCCTGGATGAAGGAGCCACCATCACCCTCGTCGACAAGGACCTGGCGGAGAGCATCGGAGCAGAAGGACCATCGCAGCCACTTCATCTGAACGGGGTCAACATGTCGCAGCAAGAGATGGAGAGTCAGCTGGTCAACGTCCAAGTCAGAGGACTGAAGAACGACGGCAGCTACAAGGTCAGAGCGAGGACAATGAAGAACCTTCGCCTGCATCAGCAGTCCATCCCAGATACGCTGCTACACTACGAGCACCTGAAGGACCTGACACCGGAGGAGGTGTGCTATGAGAAGGCGCGCCCCGGGCTTCTAGTGGGAACAGACCACTGGGAGTGCATCGTGTCCCGCGAGCTACGAGTCGGCGGGCCGAATCAGCCGGCCGCATCAAGGACACAACTAGGATGGGTGGTGCACGGAACAGCGCCACGTCATGCCATCTGTCAAGAAGGGAATGTGCTGCACGTCTACGAGCCCGACCGAACGACGGGCACGAGCAGCCAGGAACTCCACGACTTGGTCGAGGGCCACTTCAGGATCGACGCACTCGGCATACAAGGGAAGCCGAGGATCAAGGACGAAGATCTACGGGCCATCAAGATCGTCGGGAGTACGACAAAGAAGATTGACACCGGGTACGAGGTGGGATTGCCGTGGCGACGAGACGACGTCACCATGCCACCGAGCTACGGGCAAGCGTTCCGGAGACTTCGGAAGATTGAACAGAAGATGGATGCTGATGCAGACTTCGCCGGTGAGTACTCCAAGCAGATAAATAACCTGTTGGAGAAAGGATACGCGACGCCGTGCGACGGGTCTGAAGAGAAGAGCGCCATCTGCTGGTACCTGCCACACTTCGCGGTGCAGAACCCGAACAAGCCCGGCAAACACAGGCTGGTGTTCGACGCAGCGGCGAAGAGCAACGGCGTGTGCCTGAACGACGAGCTGCTGGAGGGACCCGATCTACTGCTATCACTGCCAGGAATCCTCTTTCGATTCCGGGAACAGGCAGTGGCGATCACAGCGGACGTGCAAGAGATGTTCCTGAGGATCAAGATACGGCCGGAAGATCAACCAGCGCAGCAGTTCCTGTGGAGAGGCGACCAACGAGAGGGGCCTCCGAAGAAATTCAAGATGACAAGTATGATCTTCGGCGCTGCGAGCTCCCCGTACATGGCCCACCACGTCCGCAACTATAACGCCGACGTATACGGGCAGGAGTGTCCACGCGCCCTAGAAGCCATCAAGAGGAGTCATTACATGGATGACTTAGTGGCCAGCTACAAGGACACCGAAGAAGCATGGAAAGCGGTCGAAGAAACGAGAGCTGTACACGCGCACGCGGGATTCACGCTCCGAGGATGGAGCTCCAACGATAGGACGGTGCTACGCGACGTGCCTCCGGAGCTACACGCCACCTCTCCCACACAACTGGGGGGAGAACAGCCCGAGAGCAAGATCTTGGGGCTGTACTGGAACGCGGAACGAGATGAGCTGGGATTCAACACGTCAATGAACAGAGTTCCAGCCGAAGTACGAGCAAGAACCCGCGCGCCGACAAAGCGTGAAGCACTCAGCGCTGTGATGTCTATATACGACCCGCTAGGATTGCTGAGCCACTACACTATACGATCGAAGATTATTTTGCAGAGTTTATGGAGACTTCAGATTACGTGGGACGAGCAGGTGCCAGAAGAAGAGAACGAGCTGTTCGCAACCTGGCTCGCCCGCCTGAACGAGCTCACCCATCTTCGATTGCCAAGATGCTACGTGAGGAAGAAGTACGAGCGCATCGACCTACACATCCTGTGCGACGCCAGCGAGCAAGCATACGCAACCGTCGCCTATTGGAGGGTGAAGAACACCGATGGGAGCGTGGACGTCGTGCTGGTGGCCGCCAAGGCCAAGGTAGCGCCTCGTCGGATCCAGACCATACCTCGTCTGGAACTACAAGCGGCCGTCATCGGAGCGAGACTGGCCGACACCATAAGGAAGGAGCATCGCATCGAGGTCAGTCAGACAACCTACTGGACTGACTCCACAACGGTGGTGCACTGGATTCACCACGACATGCGACGCTACACGCCGTTCGTCGCGCATCGCCTGGGAGAGATCGCCGAGCTGAGTAAGAAGGAAGAATGGCGTTGGCTGCCCACAGCCAGCAACGTTGCCGACGACGCCACCCGGCTTGTCGACACGCCCATCAACGAAGCAGATCGGTGGTTCCAGGGGCCGGATTTCCTGTACCTACCGGAAGAGCAGTGGCCCATGGCGACGACGAACGAGCAAGAGGACGAAGAGGTTCTCCACATTGCAGAGAAGACAGAACAAGACAGCTGGCTGCCGAACCCAGCCCGCTTCTCCAAGTACGAGAATTTGGTGAGGGCTACTGCCAGAGCCATCGCCTTCACCGACATCTGCAGGAAGAAAGCAACGACGATGGAACATCGCCATCTACAGCGCGCCGAGGCTGAGCTGATAAAGCAGGCGCAAGAAGACAGCTTCGGGGAAGATTTGAAGAAGATCCGGTCTGCTCGTCCAATCATGAAGACGAGTCGGTTGTATCGACTGGATCCAGTGCTGGAAGACGGTATCCTGAGGGTGCGGGGCCGGATCGAGGCCTCCTCCGCGCCAACCGAGACGAAGCGGCCAGTCATACTGGACGGCCGCCATCAGCTGACCAAGCTCCTAGTTCTGCGGGAGCACTGCGCTGCGGGTCACGCCAACAGGGAGCGCGTGACGAACGACCTACGGCAGCGGTACTGGGTCATCCACTTGCGACCCACGGTACGCGCCGTAGAGAAGAACTGCGCCTTCTGCCGAAGACGCCGAGCGACGCCGCAGCCGCCAGCTACAGGGGACCTGCCACACGCCCGCCTTGACCCGTTCCACCGCCCGTTTACCAACTGCGGGGTGGATTACTTTGGGCCGATGATGGTCAAGGTGGGGCGCCGCCGAGAGAAGAGGTGGGGCGCACTCTTTACGTGCCTCACTTCCCGCGCCGTGCACATCGAGCTCGTCGCATCACTCTCCACCGACTCAGCAATCATGGCGCTGAGACGTATGGCTGCGCGCAGAGGCTGGCCAAGACTAATGTACTCCGACAACGGGACCAACTTCCGCGGGGCTGATCAAGAGCTTCGCAACGCCTACACCGAGTGGCTGCCTGCCCTGAACGACGAGGGGCTGCTGCATCGTATGGAGTGGCGCTTCATACCTCCTGGCGCGCCCAACCAAGGCGGCGCGTGGGAGCGAATGGTGCGCTCAGTGAAGACTGCTCTCAGCGTGACACTACGGGAGAAGGCGCCGGCAGAAGAAGTCCTGAGAACTCTACTGACAGAAGCCGAGTTCTCCATCAACGCAAGACCGCTGACCCACGTCAGCGTGAACCCCAGCGATCCCGAGGCCCTGACCCCCAACCACTTCCTGTTGGGGTCATCAGATGGGCTGCCAACAACGGGACCCTGCGACGAGACGGACAGAAGAACCTGGCGAGCGAGTCAAGCGCTCGCTGATCACTTCTGGCGACGGTGGCTACGCGAGTACCTTCCCACTTTGGTACCTCGCGGCGAGCCACAGAACGACGTGCGACCGATGCAAGCTGGCGACGTGGTCCTCGTAGTCGACAACACGCTGCCCAGGAACACCTGGCCGATGGGAGTCGTCGAGCGGACACACTGCGGACCAGACGGCGGCATCAGGATCGTCGAGGTGCGCACCAGGACCGGCACCTTCCGACGCCCCGTGAGCAAGCTCGTCGTCGTGATGAAGAAAGAAGAGGCTACGCGAGCTGCGCCGGGGGGAGAAATGTAAAGGACGCCGAGCACAGCACCATGAAAAACATAACATGTATGTAAATAGGTTAGAAATAAGGTAGAAATTAAGAAAATAGCAAAGTCAAATAATGTGTATGTTGCCCTGAGGTCAACTCTTACGTAGGCGCAACTAGCGGCGGGACCTCAGCGGAAATTTGATGTTTATTTTATTCTATTTTATGTTCTAATTAGGTTAATTAAGTTAGATTAGGTTCCAATTTGTATGTTTTTAAAGATAGTTTTGTAATTAGAATCTAATAAGAATGTTAAAAGTGAAATAAGTTACGTATTTGTCGAAAGTAGGAAATTACGTAAGTTGAAATTGAGGTTTTTTGTTTATGGTGATATCGTCACCAAATTAGTGTCAAACGACAGGGTTTAATTAGAAACGTTGTATTCCGTTTAGATTTTTAAGATCGGACCACAGGTTCCGAAGATATGAGCGTGTAAAGTAATCAAAATGTAGCAAACCTTAATTTTTAGTAGTCAATGTTCTAGAAACTTTTTTGTTTATTAAGTTATGGTAAAAGTAATTATGTCATTTAATTGGAGCACATGTAAGCTGAAAAATATGTAAAAACTGTAACGATCCGACCACGGGAACTAATTGAAACAGGGGTTCAAATGGGAATCTTGTAAGAAATTTTGAACATTAAAATGGTCTCAAAATCAGCGGTCTCTATAAGGTACCGAAATCGCTCTATATAAGACGTGCGGGTCGAGCGGAACGTTACAGTCGGATCTCAGCGCTCGAACAAGAAACATCTCAACAAGGAACAAGAAAATAGAAGAAGTCTTGAAGCAAATAAGTCTTTTATTAGAAAGGTCCCTACAAATAAATATACAGTCCACTTCAGTACCTATTACCCCTACTACCCTACTACAAAGCGTAGGCTTTGGAATGAGCAACTAGCTTCATATGTCTGACTGACTGACTCCTTGACAATTCAAAAGTGCCTGTTTATGGTCTAATTGAAATGCTTTGAGTTTTCTGTTTAATATTTTGATTCATCTGGTAGATAGTACCAAATAGTTTCAGGACACTGAAACAGGCTCACGAAGCCAGTACACGACTGTACTGGACTACTTGAGCTCTATCAGTTGTGATGTTGATTGCTTAAACTCGACCGTTGAAAATTATAGAATCATTGTTGGTAAGAAATTAATAATTATCTTAAGTGTCATTTTGTGTCTTCAGAAATGGAAAAATGACATAATTTCTTCCTTGAGTCAACTCGAAGGCCATCTACGACAAAACGTCATAACTCATTTTTAATAGCAACGACGCCACAAAATGACATTGCAGAAATTCCCATTTCCATAATATTCTGAGTTCCATCTTTTATACTTAGGTTACATACTTCTCCCGCATAAAGTAATTCGACAGTTAACCATTTTATCTCAAACATAAGCATAGGAATGACTCGCAGATGTATTAGCTGGCTGTCTTCCATACATAAAAATAAAGTATTTCATATTCATTTTGTTTATCTTCGATACTGACATGTTAAGGGACAGAATATGGCATGGAAATATTTGGGACGAGTCAGGATCTCCCTCTTTTCGTATCGATAGAATTGGTTCAAGGTCCTTTTGAAAATACCTACTTGATTTTGGAGGACACACTCATACTATACAGGGTGTTAAAGTAATTGCGTGCCATAGCTTAGGGGTAGGTTCAGTATCGATAAGGGAAACTAGGAAAAATAAAAAAAATACTTTCGTTTGAGGAATTTGATTATCCCATCAAACAGCAATAAAAATTAGAACGCTATCGAAGTGCGAATCTGCGATGGTTAATTCTAAAAACAAAATGTTTCGTGAGATAACACAGACATTGCTTGTCTGCCATACAATTTACATTTGCCATACATAAAATATGGTGTTTTGTCTCTTATTGTATATGCCTCTTGTTTGAACAGAACTCGATAGGTAAGAAATGTCGGCTATTTTAGACTACATACAATAGAACGTATGGTCGTATGACATAAAAATAAAATACCTGACTTTTAAAATTCATCGTATTGTCTTTGTGTTATTGTTTTGTATACCTTTCAAATCTAAGATCCACTGGACCATCAATAATCGATTATCCTCCCTAGCTCTCACAATAAAAAGTATATTTTTGTTCGACAAGCCAAACAATGATCGGTCACAAGCAAGTTTACGGTCGAATTTTCATGTTTTTATTCATTTTCATTTGTTTTTGTTTTCTATTAATTTTGTATACGAATATTTGCAGTGTAAACGGTTTGTTTTTGGATCAAACTGTTGTTTTCGTATATCCTGAAACAAAGGTAAACATACCAACATGAAACAAAAATATGTAGAATTATCTATTCTGTTGCTTTTGTCCTGGATTTCGAATGACATTAGCCTACTTTATATTTTACAATATTTTCCAATTTCGGCCCATGACTGCAAAAAATCACCTAAGTACCAATTACCCCTCACTTAAGTGTCTAGTGGTCGCAAGCTCTGCTGCTGAGTCTAAAGCCCTGGGTTCGGTCCCCAAGACGGGATTTTTTTAAGCTATTGCATAGCTTCTATCGCGGGCCTTGAGCGTGGAGACCGAATCCAGAAATTCCGTAACGAAAATAACCTAACATAACACCCCTGTCTCTTTAGTTCAGCAACTCGCCTCTAGGTGGCATTGGTAGTATTATAATTGCATAAGTATGCAATAGCTTTACCGCGGCAGTCTCCGAGTGCCACACGTCTTTTTTTGAAAATAAAGAGTCATGAAGTACCCTGTAAGAAAAAACGACAAGCGGCACGCTGCGTTTGGCGCTTGTCGTGGCAACACGTCGTATCCGGGTTCGCAACAAGTCAATCGTGATCCTGAGGATGCCTCCTTGAGAGGTGAAACACATGTCGATTTCTTACAGGGTTCTTCATGAGTCTTTAAGAACAGTAAAACGGGTAAGGTTACGTCGTCTATTTTATGTATGAAGACTTACATAAAGGTTATATATCTGCCTACCCCTTCCAATATCCAAGCCGTAATAGTACGACCTTGTATTATAATAAAGACTCAGAAACGAACAGTAAATAAAACATATTTACCGCCCGTTGAACGCGAATTGTCAATAGGGGAATGGGAGACTCGGGACAGAATTAACTTATTACCCTTGGTTGAGTTTATTGAAATACCGACGGATAGTCAATTACGATCACTGTGCCTTATTCTCCTCTACATTTTTGTCTTTTATTTAAATAATAATGACTCAAAATATGTGATTGCTGGGTAACTTAAGGTTTCTGCAGACAGGCGTGATGCGACGACGGCGCTACGCGTCTCTGCTGAAACAATTTCTATAAAAACTTCACAGAAAATTGTTCAACTGGTGTCGTTTAGAGGTATGAGGAACAGCGTGTAGTTCTCTCATCCTCTATTGAAAAGAGAGGATCCTCCAACCAGACGGGTGTCGTAATTGCAACTGCCCAACGATTTATGTCGAATAGTCTAATATATGTCGTTCGCGCGGTAAACTCTAATTGTGCGATGCAGTACTTGTGTGACGTCCGGATTTTGTGTGACGTCAGGCTTTTGATGCGTAGTTCGCATGTGGCGATGTATATCGGCCACACAAGCGTTGATATTGTTGATACAACGGCGACATGCATCAGTTCCATAGCTATATCATGATGGTCTGTCACCAACTATGTTGAGGACGGCTTCCAGTCTAAACATGGAGCGACTGCCTATCTAATCTTCATAACCCAGTTACTGGGTAACACGATACCCCTTGGGACTGGTTGCCAGACTAGCTTCTGACTACTTGTAACGACTGTCAAGAATCAACGAATGACAGCCAGGACCAGTAGCTTAACGTGCTTTTCAAGATACGGGGTGTCTCAGTGTGTATCTAATGGAAGGTCATGATCATTTCCTATTAAAAAAAACTCCACAGTTTATTCCCAATTGAACGAAAGAAATACCTCCCAAAAATTATTCAATAAAATTTCAGTTGGAACTGCTATAGATCATGGGCGGTAGGATGCCAGATAGCACGACCCCCTAGGGGGCGATAACCATACGAACCTAAGCACTACAAACGTTGGTATATAAGTGAATATTTTAATAGTAATGTCCCGTTTTCGGGTATATTTGGAGAATGTACGGTTTTTCCCACCCTATTTTTGTGAATATATTGGGGTATTTGTGGACCAGTTAAGTACGTCACGATAGCGAGGTCTTGGGGACTAGATGTAGATAACAGTTTTAGTTAGTCCTACCAAAAATTTACATAATAAACATCATACCTATGTTCTGAAGGGTTAAGCTTTGTGCAGACCAGCACGACTTGTCGCGCGACGTGACACCGGTTATTGTTATACCGTGAAGTTTTCTTGGAAATTCTATTATTAGTGTCGCGTCGCGCGACAAGTCACGCTGGTCTGCTCAAACCTTAACCCAGTGGTAACGTCCGTGACTTACGAGTTGTTGGTCGTAGGTTCGCTTTACGTTGTGTAAATTATTTCATTAGCACTGCTCTCAAAACGGTGAAGGAAACATCGTGAGGAAACCGGCATGTCCTAGAACCAAAAATTCAAAGACATATGACATCTACCATGCACTGGGCCCACGTGGTGGATAACGGCCCACTCCCTCTCACTGAGAGGAGGCCTGTCCCAGCCCCCAGGGGTGTGTCCCAGCAGTGGGAACAATATAGGCTGATTAAGACTAGGGGGCGAGCCTATTGCCATCAACCAGGCTCAAATTCAGACTGAGTTGCTACTGAGAAATTATTCTTTATCTAAAAACCCAATAATACTTTGCCCAACCAGGGAATCGAACCCAGGACCTTATGGTCAGCTGTACCGCTTGCGAGCACCAGACCAATGAGGCAGTTCTAGAAAAATATCATGCTGTTTTCTTTAAAACTAATAAAAAGTTTGGACTATTGTTGCTGCAATAGTGTAGAGAACTGGGAGCCCGCTTCGTAAGCACCAGTTCGCGTGTATCTGGAATAGTCCATTGTAGTTTTCAATTCCATATCCTCATTTTAAAGTTAATGTTCCTGTGTACACCTTCGACTTCCCTTACCACCGTGAGCTCATTGCTTCTCTGTATGAGAAAGGGACTTTGCCGTACAATCATGCTGTGGCGTTACAGTCAGACAACTATCTAGTCTTGAAACAAACAAAATATTCCTAAAATGCATGAGAATATAAGCAGAAAACTTTGAACGACCTCAGCGCTTTAACGATAACCTAGAACAACTTATACGACAGGCATTGCATAAAAGTGCTGTTAGTATATTCAGAACCGCTACTACTGGAATGAATTACCCTAACAACCTAGCTACTGTGACCTCATCATCATCATCATCATCATCATCATCAGCCTATTAATGTTCCCACTGCTGGGACACAGGCCTCCTCTCTGTGAGAGGGAGTAGGCTGTAATCTACCACGCGGGCCCAGTGCGGGTTGGTAGATGTCACAAGTTTTCGAATTTTTGGTTCTAAGACATGCCGGTTTCCTCACGATGTTTTCCTTCACCGTTTTGAGAGCAGTGGTGATGAAATTATTTACACTAAGTAAAGCGCCTGCCTGGGTTCGAACCCACGACCTACAACTCGTAAGTCGGGGCCGTTACCACTGGGCCACCACTACTATAATGTGATCTATCGGTTTGAAAAAATGTCCTAAACCAGGCAAAACACACACACACTCAAAACAGTTATCTAACCCTCCATTGCTCAGCATAGCCTATTATGTGTATAATAGCTAAAATATGCTGACATTGCTGCAAACGTTGGAATGGTCTCTGTATTGTGAGTTTTTGACAGATTTTGTATAGCATTTCTGTCAAAAACTCAGAATGACGAGACCAATGCAACGTTTATAAGTTAGAAAACTTAGGCCTCTGTACTGTAGGCCATCGTTTATAAGTAGAAATCGACAACCACGCCTATCGTTTCAAAAAAAATCCTAAACCAGTCAAAACACACACACAAAACGCTTATCTAACCGTCCACCGCTCAGCATCGCCCAGATGAGTATGATAACAGAATAGCGGAGATACGGTGACATGGCTGCCTCTGACGGCTCCGCGGAAGTTTAACGAATAAAGTTCTGGTCATGTTAAGGAATTAGTTTCTTCCGCTGGCGTAGACTTTGCGGCCCAAGGTGGGAGCGATAGCGGAGGAGGGTTTGTTTGCAAGAAAAACTTCAAAGTCTTTGTAAAAAAATAGTAATTTATTGGATTTAAAATAGAAGGACTGTTACAACATGAAGGAAGATTAGGGATTCTGTTTAAAAATATGCAATGATGTCCGAAAGAAAGCAGTCATGTCGGACAAATGTGGTAATTGAAATGACATAATGAACAAACAGGATGGCGATAATTATATCGTTCTACAGTTTTAGGTTTAGAAAGTTACCATCATCTGCCAAGCCTTTTCCCAACTATGTTGGGGTCGGCTTCCAGACTAACCGGATGCAGCTAGATACCAGTATTTTACATGGAGCGATGCCTTAGTGCCTATCTGACCTGCACGACTTGGTAAGGCTGGGTTAGAAAGTGAACACTCTTTAAATAAAACTGTTCAATATTTAAACAAGTAACAATTTGATGATTGAAATAAAAAATAATCTTTTGACTGACAAACTTTACAAAAACGAGATTCTTGTCGTATTAACAAGGATTGGTTTTAAAATTCTGTCGTTTTATTCTAAAGGAAATAATTATTTCATGTTGAACGTAGTAGTTAGTAACTACTTATTGCTAAAACAGCTAAAGTCCCCGTCACGAGAAGCTATAAATTTTGTAAAAAAAGATTTCTACTAAGTTTCGTAGCGAAACAAACAATCCTCGCTTTATTTAAAAAAATTATAGCTTCTCGTGACAGTGACTTTAGCACCATTCACATTTACTACTTGGTACTCTTTCGCATAAACCCTCCAAAAGCTTATGTCCCACACCGGGGTCCGCACCCGTATTGTCCCACCGCTGTATACCACCGGGGCAAGTTATGAGTGGAGACTTTTGTGTCATTCCCTGGATTAACTTTCTGTCGACATACATTCTCAAAGGTTCGTATTGTTCATATTTTTCTTTTTGTTGTAAGTAGAAAAATAAATAATAACATTTTCTGGACGATTTGGGGACAAAAGAATGATGTGGCTCTTATTTTGCTTAGAATCTTATTGGCCTGTAATTGTGTTACTAAAGGAAAAATTCTTCTTTTGATAGGGAAGAAACGAGCGTTGATCACCAACACACATTTAGGTCTAAATTTTCTCACGGTGTTTTGTTCAACGTAGGTAAGTCGCAGATATTTCGATAACCAAGCTTCTGAAAAAGATCGAAACTGTAGTTAAAAAAGAATACATTTTGAAATGTCAGTTACTAGAGTTTAACACCCTCAACTACTGTTGGGGTTGTAATGCCCAACTGTAAAAATATTATGTACTTGTTATGTAAACTTGTAAGATATGTTATGTTATGTAAATGAATAGACGAATGATTCCCTTGATGGATTTATTGCTACTGAATATAATTACATAATTGTTCCACTTAAATGCTATGTTAGAGAAATGCACAGCTAAACAATATCGATGTGCATTATTGAGTATGACGTACAAACTACCACAAAAGTCAATGTACAGGGTAGCTCGTACAACTACGTTAAAAGGAAGTGGATTCCTGCCGTTCATGTCTATAGAGCATACGGTGCCAAACATACCGCCACATATCGCTCGCCAGTATACACGCTTTGTGCATGCTGTATATTTCGGCTATAACTTCTTCATTCAATCATCATTCAGATTTTTTTAATTTTTATTATTCATTTCAGTGTTTAATGTTTTCATGATTTTGTTAGCTATAATGTTCTTTTATTATTTTATTGTTGTATTTCCTGCGCGTGTCCCAAATAAAAAATTTTTTTTTTCTTTCAATCCGATCGGATCAGAAAACGTATCAGTGTTCCCTTTCGTGAGTGATTGTGTAAGAATTTTACCTGAACAGGGTTTGTTTAAACTTTCGTCAGATACTTTCGGAGACTCCGTACAGACTATCAATCTCCCCAGCCTTTTCCCACCTACGATGGGATCGGCTTACCGGATGCAGCTGAATACCAGTATTTTACATGGAGCGACTGCCTATCAGACTTCCACAACACAGTAACTCGGTAATACGATACCCCTAGGTAAGATTGACTGTCAGACTTTCGGGCTTTTGACGACCCGTAAGGACTGTCAAAGGTCCACGAATGACAGCCGCGACCAACGGCTTTACGTGCTTTCCGAGGCACAGAGGAGTAATGGAATGTATGTGAATGGATGTAATGGATCGACCCGTGTGGCTGTTATTACTTAGCCACCAGCTCCGCAATACATCGACCTATACTTTTGGAACAGATATTAGTTTCAAATACGCTCACATGACAATGTAACAATTCCTAACCTATCTACATCTACCTATATTCTAAACATATCTCCTACACTATTTTGCTAGCAGATAGCACAAAAAGACATCAAATTTTTTACCCTTTCAACATCAAACCAGTGCCATCTACGCTCGCAAGCAGCAAGCGAGCGCACTCGAGCGTAAAAGCGAGGCATGACGTCATTAAACCGAGCAGAGCTAAGTGAAGCTATTATAAAATATTTACCGCTGAGACCTTGGCTTCAAAATGTGTGGATTTCATTTTTTCATTCGACATGCTTACTTGGTTGTGCTCGTCCTGGTATGTTACTTTAATGTCTGTGTATGTTGATATGTTTGTGAAGCTTTCCGCGATTTCCTGGGGAAAACGGGTTATTTATTTTTTATTTGGGTATATCGTGAATGGCAGTCAGAAAGTCTATCAGAGCGCAATCAACGTTACACTAAATAATTTTGGCAAATTCTTAATCTTAGACAAATTCAGAAAATCGTCGGCCTAAGTCGTTAACCTGCTAAGTCCATTTTTTGGCAAAATTTACTTTTTGTACCAGTTAAAAAGTTCAATCTAATATCTACCATATCGTTTAAGGAATAACAGCGATATTAGCCAAAAAAGGTGACAAATGCTATGCCCGAAAAACTGCTTTCTGACTACCAGTCAATCTCCACAACACAAACCTGCTAAATCCTGTTGATGCCTCAGTTTTGTACTGACAGCGTCGCCCACGTGCCGTTTACGACGCGTCAAAAGTGTTTTAGTCAAATTGTTTCTGTTTTATATTATTGTTAATATTAATTTATTGTGATATATATAGTAGCAAAACAATATTAAATAGCTGGCATTAATTATAACAAAATACTTAGCAGTATCCTGTCATGATGTGTTGGTTTTGTAGTATTACGTTTTGTACGTAATACCACAAAACCAACGCATAATAAACTATTACAGATTGTTTATGAAAAGAGTCTATCTTAGATATTTTAACCCTGTTTCCTATTAAAGAAGACTGATTGTTTAAATTTTAATCTATACTTATCTATACTTAATCTAAAAAGCTGAAGTGTTTGTTTGTTTGCTTGAACGCGCTAATTTCAGGAACTACTGGTCCGATTTGAAAAATTATTTGAGTGTTAAATAGTCCATTTATCGAGGAAGGCTATAGGTTATAATCATAACGCTAAGACCAAAAGGAGCGGAGCACCGATGACGAATGTTTCAAAATCGGGGGTTTTTTTTAGCGTTAGCCCAAAGTAACTATTCCATGCGGACGAAGTCGCGGGCAGAAGCTAAAGTAGTAATACGTATTAGAAGTAATTAATATTTTGATTAGGTACTGATTGAATTCGTTTTACTGCACAGCTCATTAATCTACACACCATACTAAATTTAAATGAGAAACTGCTAAGTCCTCAAGCAAATTGAAACTTCACCTCGACAAACCGCTAAATAATTGTTTTCCAAAATTTTATAAAATGTGTATAAGTTATGCTGCTACATATATTGTTAAAATATCAAGAAAAATTATAGAAACCAACGGGACTTTCAGAATTTTGATTGCTAAATTAATAGAGATATTATTCAGTTTTTTCTTCGTCCTGTAAACTATGTCAAAATGGACTTAGAAGGTTAACGACTTAGGCCGACGAAATTTCAATATCAGACGTAGTGTCTGGATTTTATCATCTAGTGAATTGACGGTAAATGCTATTGTTAGAGTAAGCTCATGAAGCTCTATAATAATGCCTTATAATTATGTAGTTACTGCTTCCTAAAGTAAAATACAATAATAATCTACAATTTCATACAACTTGACATTTATTTCTAACTAAAAATAGAAGTGCAAAAATAAAAAATGGCGGCGTGACGTCACAGTTAGTGCTTACGGACATTACTCTCTTTAATTGACAGCTGCACAGATAAGAAGCAACTAAACCCTTTTACACTTTATTGTGGGCAAATGTTGGAAAGAGACAGAAACTATTTGAAAGAAAAGAGAAAGAAAATACGTTTATTTGCTGTAAACATGACGTAAAGAAAGAACACAAACACAAAACAGAACAAGATGTGGGAAAATATGCATCACATGCAAGCAAAACGGTCATCGCTCAACATCATTATGTTGTGCGATGGCCGTCTCGCATAGGGTCGCAGCATCCTGCGACCCTATGCGAGACAAAGCCCCAGCGGAAGAAGTATTGGATGTAGGTGAAACTTGGCGATTCCTGGGGAAGCTCTATGTCAAGCAGAACCCATTTATCAAGAGATAACTGGGTTGAATCATAACAATAGGTAATGATTATTGAAACATGATAAATCACGTGTTTATTTCAGTTTTGCGTTGCGTAATGTAAATTATTTTGCATAAATACTATTGTATGAAATCAAGTTTTTCTAACTGAACAGACAGCTGTGCTGCTGGGGAGTTTGTTGCGCCACTCCTTCCCAGCTAAAGCACTAGGGTGAAGTGTGGGCGGTTGAATTTTTTTCAATGTTCGTCTGTTTTCGGACGCGAACGAAGCTTTGATGAGTTCAACTCGAGCTTTCCCGAACACTTGACTGAAACCGTAGGAATATGGATAAGCACGAATCTGTTAGCCATATTAACAAACTTTAACTTCATTCTTATACAAAGAAGGATTACGATCGATTCTCATTCTCAAGCTTGCCTATTGCATGTTGATGATGTCAGACCTTTATAATTTCACACAAAGAGCATCAGTATCTCACACAAAAGCTCATTTCAAAACGAACGGCAAAACGTGAGCAAAATCTACATGAGCCTTCCCTGGGCTTTATAATAGCCACTTAAAAAACATAAACATTCTTCTACCCTCAAAATCCACACAGATGGTACCTTAAATGTACTCACATAATTATTTACTAGACCCAGACAGCGTAAACGTGAAAAAGAAACCTCAATGGTCAATAAATAACTTTTAACATGTGTGCCTCCCCACTTTTTGTCGCCAAAAAGATCGTATAACGAGTATTTGCTTTTAAACCCAGTGACCCATTACTGAAGAAAAAAATATTTAAAAAAATACTTCAAGAATGTGTTTCTACATTTTTGCTGAAAAAAATTCAGGTAGACTGAATGAGTAATGCTTTTGCTGCTATTTTTTGTTTTCCGCTTAAAAATGTGGTCGGAATTAAGAAAGTGGGCTGTAATTAGGAGCGTGTAAGGAAAATGGCGCCTAATGGGCTACGGTTGGTTTATAACATCGCCTTATTTTTTAATTTTGGGACATCGGAAGTCACAGGGTTGAAAATACGAGGGCAAATCTTAAGTTTTGTTTACAAGATTTTTACAAAGTCGCGTATTCATCTTCATCATTATATTAGAACAACATCTGTTTTTACACCCCGACGCAAAAATAGGGGCGTTATAATTTTGACGGTGTCTGTCTGTGACACCGTAGCTCTTAAACAGGTGAACCGATTTGGATGCGGTTATTTTTATTTGAAAGCAGGTTTTCTAGCGATGATTCTTAGACATGTATTATCAAAACCGGTTCAGCCGTTTGAAGATTATCAGCTCTTTTCTAGTTGATGAATGGATGTGAGCATCTTTCACAGGTCTGATTGATTTGAAATTTGTTATTCTGTTACTTCAATGATAGTAGTCGTAACCTTGAACTGATGCTGCAGCATCACTTGGAATATGTAGGATACCCAACTCCCTTGGCGCCTTACAGCACAGGGTAGGTATCGTGTTTGGGCTCATTGGAATGGTCTCATTGAATAGGTTATAGATATATGAGCAGAGTCTGGTGATGGAGTAGGAAAGAGAAATAAGGAAATGTTTGTGTGTATTTGTTTTTTTAAATTTTAATATAATTTCACTTGTCTACAAAAATATTGACTTTACATACCTACACTACTTATAAGACTATTGCCAAATGGGATAATACTGCCTGTAATGCCAAAATCTTCTTTCCAATCTTGAATTTCTAGCTACAGGTACAGTCAAAGGTCATAAATTGTGAAGCACCGGAATGTTTATATTTGCCTGCACGCCAGGTCTGCGCCTATCTCTGTGTGTGTGATGTTTCTCACACAGTCAGAAAGATGAAGCTAGTTACCCATTCCAAAGCGTATAGTATATTCCTGGAAAAAAACTGGCTTGAAACTCCATGCACACGCTTCAAATCAAAGTGAAATAGTTTTTTTTTTTTTGGTTGAGTAATCCTCAAATAACTTCTCCCACTCTGGACGGAGCGGAAGGGCATGTCAGAGTCTTACTGAGACTAAAACCCACCGTTGTTCCTTTAGTTGCCTGTACGTTGCCAGGGGCCACGGTAACCCTTTAGGATTTTCCCGCAACCCCGGTTTTCCAGCAACCCTGGGTCCACCCCTAGCCTCTTCTAGATTATCTGAAACCTTATCGATAAGACATATAACTAGAGCCAAGTATTAAGGAACATGTATTATTTATCAGTCCCGGTAACTGATGGCCGGTCGACCTGTCTCGTCTAATACATTATTAAAGTCTCTCCAAGTTATTACTGCCCATTATAATAGAGTTGAGATGTTATTGATCTTGATGTAAGATGGATTATCATTGGATTTGTTGACATCGTTCTATAAGGCATTAACTGTTTAATGTCACTCAATGGAACAGTTTAATGGAATTACTATTATATGGGAGTCTTAAAAAACCACTGTTCTACCAGGAAGAGGTGGCGAGTTGACCTAGATGTGTAGCGCAAGGGTTGAATCGAAGAGGATGCTTGGAAGGATTTAGGGCGGCCTTTGGTCAGCAGTGATAATATATTTTTTTTTTTAATACAATGAGTAATTGAAATTACTGTAACCTACTAACATTTTATCGAGAAATTCCTCTCACGTAGAAGTGGCTAAATTATGCTTATGCAAATAGGTAAATGTATTAAACAGCTGCTTTTTTTTCACGGTTTCTGTGTTAGTCCCGTAGTAAAATTTGTATTAAAATAATGAGTATATTAAACTCATGAGGTTTTCAGTTATTTCAATAAACTGATCACATTGAAATGCATAGTTTCTTTTCAATGACACTTTATAAATCATCATTCATCATCATCATTTCAACCATAAGACGTCCACTGCTGAACATAGGCCTCCCCCAAGCACCGTCACTTCGACCGATTCTGTGCTTCCCACATCCAGCGGATTCCTGCGGCCTTCACAAGGTCATCGGTCCATCTTGAGGGAGGCCATCCAAAGCTTCCCTTTATAATATGAGTTTGTAAATATATCCTATCTTCATTAATCAGCTATTCCCAAAATAATAGCATAGAAAATGTATTTCACCTTCCCTTATAAACAGCTGTTCCAGTTTTATCGAAATGCATACAATAACAGTTTGTTACTTAATGTAGCCGTCGATACTTCGAAGGGGTTAAAAATAGCTGCTCAATTATGAAACTGTTTAAATAGCCGTGGAAATACGAAAAACCTTTTGAACTACTAAGCCTGAACCTTTTGACCTATTGAAAAACAGTTCATAAATAAATAATGAATGCTTTTAATATAATTGGTAGAAATTAAAAATTCAATAGTAGATCTCTAAAATGTTTAAAAAATCGGTCAAGTGCGAGTCGGACTCGCACACGAAGGGTTCCATACCATGTCGTACAAGATTTAACACTATGCATTTTTGTAATACTTTCGTAAAGGTAGCAACAGAGGCGCTATAAAAAAACATAAAGATTTATAAAGAAATTGTCTAATTTTAATGAAAAAATGTTGTTGTGTTAAATTATAGGTGTAGAAGTTTATTTCATTTATTTTAGTAACATGCATTAACTAAATTCAAAGTTATTTATTTGCTACTAACATAGTATTAGTAGGTATAAATAGGTATATGTGTTGTAACAGTAACTGGGTTGTGGAGGTCAGATAGGCAGTCACTCCATGTAAAATACTGGTATTCAGCTGCAACCGGTAAGACTGGAAGCCGACCCCAAGATAGTTGGGAAAAAGGCTAGGAAGATTGATTGATTGAAATAGGTATATGTGGTAGGTAAGCAGGTAGATATGTAGGGTAGGTAGGTTAGGTTAGATAGGTAGGGTAGGTAATTAGGTAGAAATATGTAATTAGGAAAGGTAGGTGCGCCGTAGATAAGTACCTACTTAGTGCTAACCGTGCGAAGCCGGGCCGGGTAAAGCTAGTTATTTTAAATAAAAGGATTTCTCTTGCTACATCAGACTATATTGTACAAAATAGAATGTAAGTAGTACGCCAAATTTTAATTACAACATTCCGTCAATACAGGTATTACGTTATTTTTGATAGTCATAATTCAAATTCAAAAGTCATTTATTCAAACTAGGCTGAGAATCAGCACTTTTCGAACGTCAAAATTACATAAGATAGTCCCCCAAAAACGCCCGCCCTTCACCACTTCCTAGCGCTTTTGCTGGAAAGAAGAAGTGGCACAACAAACTCGCCAGCAGCGCAGCTGTCTGTTCAGTTACGAAAAAAAACTTGATTCTATACAATAGTATGCAAATATTTTACATTACTCAACACAAAACATTAAATAAAATATATTTGCCATAATGACAGCTAGCACACGCCAATGTACCAACAAAAAAATTTATCGAAATCTAAACTCAAGCGAAAATAAAAATTATTTTTACACATCATCATTTTTACACTCTCATAGTCCGATGGGACTATGAGAGTGAGGGAAGAGAGAGTGCACTCGTGTCTGCGCATACACTTGTGCACTATAATATCTCCCACGCCGAAGGCTAGTCTCCATTGAGATTGGCCGCCGTGGCTGAATATTTTTACACAAATAAGTTTTCTCAAACTGAAATTGTATCCACAACGGTTTTAAGGTAACTGAATAGTACCCTGCAAGTACCCTGTATGTACCACCATTCATTTCAATGTTACTGAATATTATTGTCTATTGGAGTGTAGTTTTAACATGAGGTACGAGTACACACATCAAGACCGTCTAGGGATACTTTGAAAAAAGTCGATAAAGTTCTTAAACTCAAAAAATACTGGCCGGTTTTAAAATCTTTTGAAGAGAGCTTATTTTGTAGACCTTTTTGGATGATCGAAATTTAAATGATCGAAATAGTATGCTGTATGCTGCCATGATAGTAGGTACTTACTAATTCCATGTCATTACTCCGACTAGTAAATAGTTATCTGTGGAATTTTTATCGCGTAATATTAGCATGAAATACAAAATATTATTTTTAAGTTGCAGTAAATCGCCCATATTATATAAAATACGTTATTAATCGGCGTTTTTAGTATTTGTTGATTATAAACAGTATATGGTACATGATACACACAAGTTTCAAATTCCTAATTTGTTTAGTTGTTGAGATAGAGCTCGTACAAAATTGGTCTAAAACAGACAACTTCTACGGCCCCCTAATTCATTATTTTTGAAGATAAAAACAAATAAAAATTATATTTATTTTCAACTTGATGAGCTCTAGACAATGATACCCCACATGCCAGGGACAGATTATTTTTTTTTCAAAATTTAATTTTATTGTATGGCGACCCCCCTTTATTTTTTAATTTTATTATTTGTTGCTCTTGCGGCAATAGAAATGCTCAATCCGTGAAATTTTCAACTGCCTACCTATTACGGTTCATGAGATAGAGCTCGCTGACAGACAGACGGACAGCAGAGGCTTATGAATAGGGTTCCGTTTGTCACCCTTCGGGTACGGAACCCTAAAAAAGACTAAAACAAAAATAGTATTGTTTTAAGAAAATACATAATATAACATCACGCCTGTATTCCCCGAAGGGTTAGGCAGAGGTGTACCTATAGAACACCCACATGTCGCCAGTTATGTTTAAGGCTGCCTGTCCACTGGAGCGGAGAGGAGAAAAGAGGAGCGGAGATGTGTCAATATTAACCAATAGAATCTTGACTCCGCCCCTGAGTTTAGATCAGTGATCCTGAGTCAAAATTCTATTGGTTAATATTGGCACATCTCCGCTCCTCTTTTTAACCGACTTCCAAAAGGAGGAGGTTCTCAATTTCGTCTGTACGTTTTTTTTAACCGACTTCCAAAAGGAGGAGGTTCTCAATTCGTCTGTACGTTTTTTTTTTTTTTTTTTTGTATGTTTGTTACGCGATTTCTCCGTCAATTGTGGACCGATTTTAAAAATTGATTTTTTGTTTGAAAGGGTATGCTTCCGAGGTGGTCCCATATAAATTGTATTAACTTTACTTGGATAGTTTTTGAGTTAGCTTCAATAATACGTATTTTTCCCACTTAGTTTATATGGATGATATGATGATAACTTCCAATCACTGTTATTTACATAGCAGGTTAGTGGTATTTGGATTGTATGGGGTAGGTACCACAACTAAAAAGTGCAAAATAAAAACTTTTTATAAAAAAAAAAGAACAACCGACTTCCAAAAAAGACACTACAAAGTCAAAAATAACTTTAATTTCGGAAGTCGGTGGCAAAAAACAAAAGTTCAAAACCAAATACACCGACTTCCGAAATAAAAGTTATTTTTGACTTTGTAGTGTCTTTTTTGGAAGTCGGTTGTTCTTTTTTTTTATAAAAAGTTTTTTCTCCTCTCCGCTCCAGTGGACAGGCAGCCTAAAGGTCTATGTAACAGGGGGCGAGCATATTGCCATAAATCGGTCACAAATACAAACTCCGCCTTATTATTTATTTATTTATTTATTATAAGCCTGTGTTGTCCCACTGCAGGGCAAAGGCCTCCCTTCCCTCTTTCCACTTTTCCCGGTCTACTGCGATTGTGGGCCAATCCTTTAAGAAGGAGTCCAGCTCATCCCGCCATCTCTTTCTGGGCCTGCCGCGTAGTCGTTTCCTGTTTGATTTTTGCGTATTTCTGCTCCGACATGCGACAGATGTGGCCAGCCCAGTTCCACTTTAGTCCAGCAACTGTGAGCGTCCGCTATTTGTGTTTTGGAACAAAGTGTAGAGTTCCTAATGCAGTCTGTCAGTTTCACACCTAGCATGCTTTGTTCCATAGCCCGCTGGCAGACTCCACTTTAACTCCACCTTGCTACTGAGAAATTTCAAACAGAAAAACCCGATAACATTTTGCTCGACCCAGGAATTTAACCCAGGTCCTCAAGCTCACCAGTAGCGCTTGTGACCACTAGAACAACAAAGCGTTGTAGAGAAAATGTAGTGAAAAATACATGTGAAATTAATACCCTAATTCTTTTCTCGTTCTTACAATCTAAGACACTATCACAAAGCCACTTCCAATCTAGACGGCTTAAGACTTATCTCTATAGGTCCCTAGGACCAAAATAAAGTCTGTCTAATGAAACTGGCTGCAAATTATGTGGTCCTTAAGTCCTTTTATTTATGTCTTAGGTCCTTTAGGATTACTACGGATGAGATAGGGCGTCAATTCTCTGCAAATAACTAAGGTAATAGGTTTAGGATATTATTCTTAGTGTCAATTTTTGGGTAGAAATATCGTGTGGTTATACTCAAGAGAGATCTGCACTTGTGTTGTAAAAAGGGAAGAAAGGGCAATTTTTGATGGACTGCTAGCCGAGACAAGACGCAATATAGGGCGTCTTGATAATTTAAAGAAAATAAATAAAGAAAAATGCGTTTTTTGGGATTACAGCAGAAAAGTACACGTTATATGTATAAAAACAGAACACTGATTATAATTATGCCAAAAGGGCAACACATACAAGGCAGGGTTAACATGAGACGAGACGAAACTAACAACTGTATGCAAATAGCAGAGCGTCATGGTAGATGGCATGGTAAAAAAAAACAGTGTCCTTTTGCATAGTAATATTGTGGAAGAAGACAAAAGAAGTATGACTTTCCATGAAAACTTTTTTTACTATGAGAAACAGTGGACACGAGTGGCCCGAACGCACGAACGCACGCACTCATTATTTACATAGTTTATAATGTACTAGTGACCCGCCCCTGTCCAATGTACTGATGCACACTTCAACATCCCAATATTCATACGGTTAACAACAAAATGAAATAACAAACTGCCAAAAAACTGAACTGCCGGATGATCTCAAATTATACAGTAAAAATGTTTCGTTCTGATCATCGCCGTGTGCCTTACAATTGAAAAAACAAAAGTAATCTATTGCTTATGTATGGTCCCACTATTTTGTTGAACTGAATATATGAAAAGATGGTGAGTCCTTCTCCGTTTGTGGAGTTTGGACGTCCAAATACTTAATTTAATTATTAATGATTTTCAACCTCAACCACCATCAAACTTTATTAATTCAATTCATAAATTAATTTTAATAATCGCAGCTCCGTAATAGCCGAGAACTGTTTTAGTTTATTCCTCACAAAAATGTAAACCAAAATGCTATAGGACGCATTTTTGATTAAAAAATCGTTTGAATTTACATGCTAGAGTGTCAGACGGAGTATCTCGTACCTATTTATGTATTGCATACAGCAAAACTTATAATTTATTTCTAATACAGCTACCCACCGCTCGACCTTGTGCTTAGCGAACTTTGACAAAGATTCCACTGCTACGGAATACCTTCCCGCAATAGTCTCCTTCACACTGAGCCCAATTGTATACCTAATCCCTAGTATTTTCTACTAATCTCCTACAAATATCAGACCCCAATTCCTAAGTCCGGGCATGATTATTTATTGGATCTGGAAGCAATTACCTAACTCGTGATTACAAAGGAACTTGTTACCGGTTTTATCGGCTAAGTTTGTGAAACTTTGTCAACGCTAGGCCGTTCGTACACGCCCAAAAATTATTGACTGGACACGCGAATTGAGACTAGCTTTTGCTTAGTTTATTTAGATGGTATTGTTGGTACACGTATTTGAGACAAGAAGGCCAATTCCCGTTATTAAAAACGTTTAAAATCTAGTTGCAATCTCATCTTAGCTACCAATGAAAAGCCTGTCAAAATAGTAGAAAATAAAATTGAGGTATTTTTGACAGATTGAGAAAGAAACTTGAAGGCGAACGTTCAAAAACATACGAAAATTGTCCCAAAGATCCAAAGAGTGAAAGTACTACTTAAAAGCTGTTCCTATGTTGCTGTGTTGATTCCTCTGTGCCTCTGTGCTAATTTCTTACATCGCACTTTACATTATTTATTTGATATTTTTTTAATTTTTGTCTTCTCTTCATCTTCTTCGTTTTCGTATGGTTAGTGCCTAACCTAGTGTCAGAGTTTTAAAGCCGCCCAATGGGCCTCTGACTTGGCTTCACATACCGTCGAGAAATATCTCTCAGGCACGCCGGTTTCCTCACGATGTTTTGCTTCACCATTTTTGAAGCAAGTGATAACTATACAATACGCACATGAATCCGAAAAGTCAGAGGTGCGTGTATTTTTGTATCTGCTGTATATGTATTATATTCTGTGTGTTTTTGTCTGTGCTAAATAAATATATTTTCTTCCTTTCTTTCTTCTTCTGCTGTAGTCTTTTACCCATTCTTATTTCTTCTAGCAAGCAGTATGTGTCAGATCGAATGGCATGCCGGTAAAATTACTGGCCCATTTTTGCAAAATAAAAGTGCAGTTGGATTTTCAACTCTCAGCTTAGCATTAAAAATCGAACTATGCACTTTTAGGGGGCACTTAGTGCTGGTTAACACTTTAGACTCCACCCATTTTTCATAGAGCTCATACGCCATGCCACCATACATATTGCAAGTTGACTTCATGAGAGGCACCGGCATTGCGTTTGCGCTAAAGTTTACCCTCGAGGAGTGTCACCGGCATTATGATTGAAATCTTGTTAAAATATACAACTGATTTTATTTTCACCGTTCATAATACTGAATTCTCTAAGAATAACCTACATTTAAAATGAGCCTTCCGCAAGGGCTCCCGGCATCCCATATGCGACTTGAGTGAATCCTCCACGAGGGTTCCTGGCATTGAACGTGTTTGTTAACCCACTTATAATTTTGTCCTATACGTTAAAATACACTACACATTTTCTTAGCTATTAAAAACAAACTTTAGCACAAACCTCTCCAAGGTAACTAAACCGTATAATTTTTACAAGTGAACGAATAATAATGACTCGCTCGCAATCTACATTCCTTCCCTCTGTTTGTCTGTCTGTCACAATTAAGTATAAAACAGGATGCCTTTGGTAATGTGGTTTTGTAGCGATGAGGAATTTCTAATGTTTTGCTTTATAGCAGGAATTAATGGAAGATAAGGCGAGGATTTTGTTTATGTTTTTAGTGTAGAGTTGGGTTTTACGGGTTCTTTATAATACTGGTTGTTGTTTGGTTAATCCTGGGAGAAATATTAAAATGAAGGAGGTTTTAACAGATTTTCGGTAAAGATCTCTCTTGAGATTTTTAATGACTCAGGCTGTAGGTGGTCCTCAAAATGATTAGTTCTTAGTAAAAAACCTAAGACCATAATTAACGAGATTATAACTCTAATATTATAAAGTCAAATCGTTTACTTCAATATTAGGCCATTAAATAGTCATTAAAATACTTTGACTAAAGTAAAACTAAAGATACTTTTGAATGTTATTTACAAGAAATAACAAGAATTGAATCTATGTAGTTGCCGTTTTAAAAAGGTAGTTTCATATAGAGAAGAATGGGCAAGAAACTACGTAGTACATAATTATGGTAGACACTTGGGATTAAAAAACAACGTTTTATAATTATGGTAGACACTTGGGATTAAAAAACAACGTTTTAAAATATTTTGGCCCTCAAGCTCAGCGGTAGCTCTTGCGACTACTACATCAACGAAACAGTACAACAAAGAATTAATTATGTTGAATATAATTTATCTACTAACTAACTTACTTTACTTTTGATCTACCTAATTAAGAGCATAAGTGACATTTTATTTTGTTCCAACGAGCTGTCGTTACAAAACTCGATGTTATACCATTTGTAATAGCTGTATTACAAATGGTATGACATCAAGTTTTGTAAGCCCCTTTGATCATTTATATCATGGGCATTATTGAAGTCCTAAGTTCAGTAGTAGACTTTTATGAGCACTAATAGTGACTAACGATGAAACTCCTGGTTTGCCAACTGCCGATGGAGCGCAGCATCATCATAATCATAATCAGCCTATTAATGTTCCCACTGCTGGGACACAAGCCTCCTCTCTATGAGAAGGAGCGCGCCGTAATCTACCACGCGGGCCCAGTGCGGGTTGGTAGATGTCACATGTCTTCGAATTTTGGGTTCTAGGACATGCCGGTTTCCTCACAATGTTTTCTTTCACCGTTTTGAGAGCAGTGGTGATGAAATTATTTACACAAAGTAAAGCGCCTGCTCGGGTTCGAACCCATGACCTACAACTCGTAAGTCGGGGCCGATACCACTGGGCCACCACTGCTCTAACGCAGCATACTTAGTTTTAATTATTTTTTTCTTTGTTCGTGTAGATAGTGAATAACCTGGTGTCAGAAGTGTAAAGCGGCCCATGGGCCTCTGAACTGGCATGGCTCTCACATGCCGTTGAGAAATCTTTCAGGCATCGGCATGCTGTGGCAAAAACATCGTGAGGAAACACCGGTTTCCTCACGATGTTTTCTTTCAGCGTTTTTGAAGCTAGTGATAATTATACAATACGAACATGTATCCGAAAACTTAAAGGCCTATGACATGAGACCTATGACTTGGCAGTCCAACGGTCACACCACTAGACTATCAATGCAAAAAAAAAAAAAAATATATATATATTTTGAATCTCTCTTAAACTAACTGATCGGATAAGAAACACCATAATGCGCTCCAGAACGCAAATTGCCGACGTAACTCATATAGCAAACCTGAAGTGCAACAAGGCCTGCCCTGCTGTGGTCCCGAAAATCGCAAGACGAGCTGAAAAAAAATGGCGGGACTCTTTGGATGGCTTCCTCATGAGTTGGCAGGAAGAAGCACAACATCGAGAGAAGTGGAAAAAATGGGGGAAGCTTTTTCTCAGAAGTCGGACACATAAGGCTTACAAAATAAAGACTGAACACTGAGTTTGGGGCTTCAAATGAATAAGTTTATACAATATTTATATGTATTTTTTAATTTTTTTTTAGATTAGTATTTTTTTTTTTTTCGTTTTTTGTTTTTAGTTTTTTTTTAGTTTATATAATAGCCGCGCTTTCATAGCTCAGCCTCTTTTAGTTTTCAACAACAAATCAAAACCAACGCCAACCATATTTGTTCGGGAGTTTAAGGACTGTATTTCAATGATGAGCTGGTAATTAGGTTTTAAGGATTTATTGCTGTATTACAGTGAAATTATTAGGAAAGTAAAAACGCGGCGCAGGTACAATGATCGCGGAAGATGGTCGTGTGTGCCCCTCCCCTTCGCTGTTCGTCCTTATATGTGAAGATGGCTGGCGCGGGCGCCTCTTCGCCCGCCTCCCGCTGAGACCCCGCCGACGCCGTCGCCGGTGCCGCCTCCACTGACGTCATGTTCCAGAATCTTCCGAACATCCTCCCCGGGTTGAAGCGTCTTCAATAGGTAGAGGACAGATGTTGTTGAAACCTCTTGTAATCGTCCCCTTCCTGGTCTTGATCTGTGCCACCCTCGTGATGCCGTCAGGACCCGGGAACACCTCGATGATACGGCCCATCAACCATCGCAGTGGTGGCTGCGTTCTCTCCCTGATCAGAACCAATTGGTTCAATTTAAGTTCACCTGTGGACGCATGCCATCGATTTCTCTGCTGTAACATGACAACATATTCATGACTAAATCGGTTCCAAAAGTGCTGTCGTAGATGCTCGATCCTTTTGTAGCGATCCAAACGGTTGATGTTGATGGAGTGTACCTGCGGCTGAGAAACTGATATTAGCGGTCGTCCAATTAAGAAGTGAGCGGGGGTGAGAGCAGTAAAGTCGTCAGGTGACGAAGAAAGGGCAACAAGGGGACGGGAAATTTAATATAGCCTCGATTTGGACTAAGTATGTGTTCTTCATACGTTAAATGAGAAGAATGAACAATAGTTTTTAAATGTTTTTTTGTAGATTTGACAGCGGCCTCTGTTATACCATTAAAGTGTGGACTATATGGAGGCGTAAAACTAAAGTTTATACCATCTTGTGCGAGATCTGCCTCTAAATTTGAATTAGATAAGAATTGTGCAAGTTCATTAAAAACTCCCACAAACGCCGTGCCATTATCTGAAAGAATGCTGTGTGGTTTACCCCGACGAGCAACGAATCTTTTTAACGCGGCCAGGTAAGCGTCTTTGGTAAGATCCGTCACAAGTTCCAGATGGACAGCCTTTACTGCCAAACAAACAAACACACAGATATATGACTTAATAAGTCTGGTTCCTCTACCTTTACGGTCAGCTATCAGCATTGGCCCAGCGTAGTCAACACTACAATTATAAAAAGGAAATTCAAGCTGTGTCCTCGTGCATGGTAGCTGACCCATGACTGGTTGCACCGCCTGAGTTCTAAATCTGAAACATTTGACACATTCTTTGAATATACATTTAGACAGATTTCTGCCTCCTGAAGGCCAGTAAGTTTGACGAATGTGTGACAAAAGTAGTTGTGGCCCTGCGTGCATAAGTTTAACATGTTCACAACGAAATAATATTTTTGTAATGTGATGTTTACTGTCTAGCAGTATGGGATGTTTAATATCGTAGCTGTAGTTAGCGTTACCTAATCTGCCACCTACGCGAATGACACCCAGGGCATCCAAAAATGGAGATAATGAAACTAGCCAATTTTTTTTAGATAATGGCTTTTTTAAACTAAGTGTTTTGTATTCGTCAGGAAACATTTCTGTTTGACTAATACGTAACATGACCATACAGGCTGTCTGCACTTCAGTACATGATAAATGACCACACAACCTGTCATTAGGATTTTTCAAGTTAAAAATAAACCTAAGTATATAAGCAATAATACGTTTCAATTTATTTATGTTTGATGTACTACTTATCAAATGACTGATTACCGATTGAGTTGATTCATTTTCCAGTAAATAAACTTTCATTTCAGGGATGTTGGAATTTGAGCCTATATTTGGCATTTTTGGCCAACGATCTTCACCGAAATTTAAAAACTCTGGGCCTGACCACCACAATGAACATGTGCCGATTTGATCGGCCCTCAGCCCGCGGGATACTAAGTCCGCCGGGTTCTCTTTCGACGTTACGTATCTCCACGTATTTTCCCCAGTACTTTCTTGAATCTCACTGACACGGTTACGGACAAAAGGCTTTAATTTATTTGGTGATGTAGATAACCAACATAAAACTATCGTAGAATCACACCAGTAATAGAATTTATTTATTTTAATAGTTAATGATGCTACTATCTTTGCACACAGTCTTGATCCCAATAAAGCCCCACACAGTTCAAGACGGGGTATGGTTGTATTTTTAATGGGAGCGACCTTATTTTTAGATGTTAAAAGACGAATGGTCGTTGTACCATCATTATTTAAGCATCGAACATAGACGCATGCCCCATAGGCACATTCAGATGCATCTGTAAAAATATGCAACTCAATTAATTTATAGTTAACATCAAATGCATGCCGTGGTACGTTTAAATTATTCAAACACGATAACATAGCAACGAACGACAACCAACGTTCTTGTGTGTCATTAGAGACCGGGTCGTCCCAGGAACATTTCTCTAACCATAATTTTTGCAATAGTACCTTTGCCAACACAACACACGGCCCCACTAGGCCTAATGGGTCAAAGATCTGGCTAATGCTAGATAAAATATGACGTTTAGTAATTTTATTACTTGGGGGTATATTTATAAAAAAAGTTAATATGTCTAAGTCGCAAACCCAGTTTATACCTAATGTCTTAGAAGTGTTAGGAGATTGGTTGCGATTTAAGTCGAGTATGTTATTGTCGTTAGAATCAAGACCTGACAATATACCCTTCATCACTTGTGTGCTATTAGATTGCCATTTTCTTAATTTGAATTGAGCTGAAGCGAATATCGAGCTCACCTCCTTGCATAACTGTATGGTGCCGGACTCGGTGTCACAGCCACCAAGATAATCGTCAACGTACATGTCTCGTTGTATAGCTTGCTTTACGGCGTTGTTTGAAGCCTGTGAAGCGAGACTTACGAGTGACTTTGTCGCTAAATATGGTGCCGAAGCTGTGCCATAAGTGACTGTGTTAAGAACATATGTTTTTAGCGGTTCATATTGATTGAATCGAAATAGGATTTTTTGTAAAGAACGTTGAGATTCATTTAATTCTATAGCTCTGTACATTTTTTCAATATCCGCTGATACTACGTATCTATATTGCCGAAAGCGTAACAAAATAGAATAAAGATCGTCCTGCACAGTGGGACCAATCATTTGTAAGTGATTCAAAGAAATACCTGAAGTTGTCACAGCTGACGCGTCAAAGACAACTCGTAATTTTGTTGTGGTACTTTGCTCGCGCATAACACCGTGATGGGGTAAGTAGTAACTTATAGTATCATTCGAATTATTTTCTGACATGTGCCCTAGTTCTAGGTACTCGCGCATAAAGTTAATATACCTATCTTTAAATAAGGGATCACGAACGAACCTACGTTCTAGCGAAAGAAATCGAACCTTGGCCATCTGATATGAGTCACCTAATGCTTTGGGTGACTGCTTAAATGGCATTTCTACAATGAAACGTCCATCTTTACCACGAGTAGTAGTGCGTAAAAAATGTTCCTCACATGCACGTTCCTCGGCTGACAACGAATGTTTATCAGATATAGAATCCAGCTCCCAGAAGCGAGTCAGTTCAGTGTTTATGTCCTGAACGAAATTACACACTGGTTGGTTACGGGATGGACTAGGTTGTGCAATGTACCCAGAGATAAGCCATCCTAATTTGGATTCATATAATCTAGGTTGACATTTGCCTAAATTGATGGTGTTAGTACCTAAAATATTCCAAAACTGTTCAGCACCTAGTAATATGTCTACGCTTGACGGTTTATAATAGTGAGGGTCACCTAGACAGATGCCTGATGGCAGTGAAATAGTACTAATATCAATTAATGTCGATGGTAATGATTTAGTTATCTCAGGTAATACTAAACAATCAATAGTTGTTTTATAATTACCTAAATAAGACTCTAAGATTAGAGAACAAGACTGTGTGCTTTTACAAGTTTGCTGGTTAATACCCGTTATTTTGGAGGTTACGTTACGTTTAAGTGAACCCAGCTTACCACACAGATCCTTATGTCGTGATTTCTTTAATTTAATTTGAAAAAACTATGTATGATTTTAATATCGATTTATAATATCCACTGTGGCAACACTGTCAAAGCACAAATGATTAATATTGTAAGAAACTTTTAAATGTATTTTCATTATGGCAACTGAATGTATTATTTTACTTTGACAACACTTAGAAATAACGGTTATGATATTATCGTTATTTCTGGGTGGGGTCGAAAGTCGTTTTAAATGGTAAAATGTAATGGATGGTCAGTCTTCGTTTGATTGTGAAATTGTACAGTTGTCTGGATTAAAAGTATTAGCAAGAAAAGAGCGTTTTCTTAATGCTACGGCTACACTGGTACGTTATCGCGAACTTTACTTCGTCCGCACTCTGTTGCTCAGCGAGACGTCGAGTGGTGTGCGAGGGAGAGCGCGCGAAGTAAAGTTCGCGATAACGTACCAGTGTAGCCGTAGCATAATAAGTCAGAAGTGACAAGAACCACGAGCTAGCTGTTGGTGAAATCGTGATGCTACGGCTACAGTGGTACGTTATCGCGAACTTTACTTCGTCCGCACTCTGTTGCTCAACGAGACGTCGAGTGGTGTGCGAGGGAGACCGCACGAAGTAAAGTTCGCGATAACGTACCAGTGTAGCCGTAGCATAAGTAGTTTTATGAATTCTATATACATTATTCGTTCTTTTTATGCCAGTTATTTTCAGTGAGCATTAAGTATGGTTATTATGTAGTCTCATGATTCGGTAGCAATCATTGTGGCGTATTTCCCAGATGGTTAATATTTAAATCATAGTTAAAAGTAATTGGGCCGATGCACGTGCTACCTTTGGTCGAGGCAACTCCTCGATAAGGTTATCGTTGCGATGGACTAATTTAAAATAATATAATGAGTAAATGGTTGGGCCGATGCACGTGCTACCTTTGGTCGAGGCAACTCCTCGATAGGGTTATCGTTGCGTTGGACTAATTATAAACAATAAGTAAAATAGTTGGACCAGTGCACGTGGTACTCTTGGTCGAGGCAACTCCTCGATAGATCTATCATTGCATTGGACAGCTTGGAATATAAATAAATTAAAAATTGTACGAGTGAATGTTGGGAATTTCGCCATAAGATTTCACTTTGAATAGTATTTTAAGTCTGCTCCGTTCACTGAATTTTCTGAGCAGCTTTATAGTTTGTTGATGGTACGGTGGTATGGTAGTTTGGTTATGTTTTGTTTGCTGGTTTGTTTAAGCAGCAGCTTAGATTTTGTTGATTGCGGTTATGACTAATGACTGCATGAGATGTTGTACTATAAAATGTAATATACTGTAGTCTCCTATGCGGCGTGCACTCGGGTTCAGCCATGTAGGTGAGCTGTTCAGAGATGTACGAGTATAGTGTAGATAGACTCCTATGCGGCGTGCACTCGGGTTCAGCCATGTAGGTGAGCTGTTCAGAGATGTACGAGTATAGTGTAGTCCCATGCGGCGTGCACTCGGGTTCAGCCATGTAGGTGAGCTGTTCAGAGATGTACGAGTATGGTGTAGATTCCTATGCGGCGTGCACTCGGGTTCAGCCATGTAGGTGAGCTGTTCAGAGATGTACGAGTATAGTAGACCCATGCGGCGTGCACTCGGGTTCAGCCATGTAGGTGAGCTGTTCAGAGATGTACGAGTATGGTGTAGACTCCTATGCGGCGTGCACTCGGGTTCAGACATGTAGGTGATCTGTTCAGAGATGTACGAGTATAGTGTAGATTCCTATGCGGCGTGCACTCGGGTTCAGCCATGTAGGTGAGCTGTTCAGAGATGTACGAGTATAGTAGACCCATGCGGCGTGCACTCGGGTTCAGCCATGTAGGTGAGCTGTTCAGAGATGTACGAGTATGGTGTAGATTCCTATGCGGCGTGCACTCGGGTTCAGCCATGTAGGTGAGCTGTTCAGAGATGTACGAGTATAGTAGACCCATGCGGCGTGCACTCGGGTTCAGCCATGTAGGTGAGCTGTTCAGAGATGTACGAGTATGGTGTAGACTCCTATGCGGCGTGCACTCGGGTTCAGACATGTAGGTGATCTGTTCAGAGATGTACGAGTATAGTGTAGACTGCTATGCGGCGTGCACTCGGGTTCAGCCATGTAGGTGAGCTGTTCAGAGATGTACGAGTATAGCGTAGACCCATGCGGCGTGCACTCGGGTTCAGCCATGTAGGTGAGCTGTTCAGAGATGTACGAGTATGGTGTAGACTCCTTGCGGGGTGCACTCGGGTTCAGCCATGTAGGTGAGCTGTTCAAAAATGTTCGAGTATAGTGTAGATCCCTATACGGCGTGCACTGTGGTTTAGCCAAGTGGGCGACCTATGATGTACGAGTATAGTGTAGATAGACCCTGTAAAGTTTAAGAGTTCTTTACGGCTTACACTCTAGTTTAGCCATGTAGGTGAGCTTTATGGAGATGTATGCGTACAGATTATTACAGCCATGTAGGCGAGCTGTACTTCAGTTTAAAAATAAAGATGTACGAGTATAACTTCTAGTTCCTTACGGCTTACACTCTAGTTCAGCCATGTAGGTGAGCTTTAGAGATGTATGCGTATAGTTTATTACAGTCATGTAGACGAGCTGTAGTTCAGAGTTTAAAAATAAGATGTACGAGTATAACTTATAGTTCTTTACGGCTTACACTCTAGTTTAGCCATGTAGGTGAGCTTTATGGAGATGTATGCGTACAGATTATTACAGCCATGTAGGCGAGCTGTACTTCAGTTTAAAAATAAAGATGTACGAGTATAACTTCTAGTTCCTTACGGCTTACACTCTAGTTCAGCCATGTAGGTGAGCTTTAGAGATGTATGCGTATAGTTTATTACAGTCATGTAGACGAGCTGTAGTTCAGAGTTTAAAAATAAGATGTACGAGTATAACTTATAGTTCTTTACGGCTTACACTCTAGTTTAGCCATGTAGGTGAGCTTTATGGAGATGTATGCGTACAGATTATTACAGCCATGTAGGCGAGCTGTACTTCAGTTTAAAAATAAAGATGTACGAGTATAACTTCTAGTTCTTTACGGCTTACACTCTAGTTCAGCCATATAGGTGAGCTTTAGAGATGTATGCGTATAGTTTATTACAGTCGTGTAGGCGAGCTGTAGTTCAGAGTTTAAAAATAAAGATGTACGAGTATAACTTATAGTTCTTTACGGCTTGCACTCATTATTACAGCCATGTAGGCGAGCTGTACTTCAGTTTAAAAATAAAGATGCACGAGTATAACTTCTAGTTCCTTACGGCTTACACTCTAGTTCAGCCATGTAGGTGAGCTTTAGAGATGTATGCGTATAGTTTATTACAGTCATGTAGACGAGCTGTAGTTCAGTTTAAAAATAAGATGTACGAGTATAACTTATAGTTCTTTACGGCTTACACTCTAGTTTAGCCATGTAGGTGAGCTTTATGGAGATGTATGCGTACAGATTATTACAGCCATGTAGGCGAGCTGTACTTCAGTTTAAAAATAAAGATGTACGAGTATAACTTCTAGTTCCTTACGGCTTACACTCTAGTTCAGCCATGTAGGTGAGCTTTAGAGATGTATGCGTATAGTTTATTACAGTCATGTAGGCGAGCTGTAGTTCAGAGTTTAAAAATAAAGATGTACGAGTATAACTTATAGTTCTTTACGGCTTGCACTCTAGTTTAGCCATGTAGGTGAGCTTTATGGAGATGTACGCGTATAGTTTATTGTAGCCATGTAGGTGAGCTGAAGTGCAAAGCCTTGTTATCTTAAGCAGCCATGTAGGTGAGCTGTAGTTCAGAGTTTAACGTAGGCGCTTGTGTAATTTTGTGCAACCATATAGGTGAGCTATAGTTCAGAGTTTAACGTACCTACGTTAAACTCGGTTACAATAAGCACCTGCTTATTTAATCTTATGCAGCCATGTAGGTGAGCTGTAGTTCAAAGTTTAACGAAGGCACTTATGTTATTCTATGCAGCCATGTGTGCTGTTAGTAAGTCATGTAGGTGTTAAAATGATGGCCGAAAGGCAGTAGATTGTATAAATTATGGAATGCTAGAAAGCAAAAGAACTGTCTTGAAGAAAGAACAATGGCAGCTTGTTACACACATTGTATTATTTGAAATTAGATCACTGCGTCTTTAAATGAAAAAATATCCTATTTAGCTCTGCGTCATTTTCTGAACTAGTTTGTGCAATATTTTTATTAGAGAAAGCAGAGATTAATATTTAGTAACGCAAGCATCTGGTCAAGAGTTGTAAACTGTCAATGGTTGACAATGTCCAACCAAGCTACATATTTTTTTTTAGGACTCTAATCCTATTTCAAAATTTTTATTACATTTTTGAAATTTTTCCTAGTTTTTGCAATATTCTTAGGTAAGGAAGAACACACAGAGACCTAGATAGTCAATTCTTTCGAATATGTGTCACTTTTCAGATGTTTCAAATAAGATTTCGTCATTGTTAGGGTTCCGTACCCGAAGGGTGACAAACGGAACCCTATTCATAAGCCTCTGCTGTCCGTCTGTCTGTCAGCGAGCTCTATCTCATGAACCGTAATAGGTAGGCAGTTGAAAATTTCACAGATTGAGCATTTCTATTGCCGCAAGAGCAACAAATAATAAAATTAAAAATTAAAGGGGGGTCGCCATACAATAAAATTAAATTTTGAAAAAAAAATAATCAGACCCTGGCATGTGGGGTATCATTGTCTAGAGCTCATCAAGTAGAAAATAAATATAATTTTTATTTGTTTTTATCTTCAAAAATGATGAATTAGGGGGCCGTAGAAGTTGTCTGTTTTAGACCATTTTTGTACGAGCTCTATCTCAACAACTAAACAAATTAGGAATTTGAAACTTGTGTGTATCATGTAGCATATACTGTTTATAATCAACAAATACTGAAAACGCCGATTAATAACGTATTTTATATAATATGGGCGATTTACTGCAACTTAAAAATAATATTTGGTATTTCATGCTAATATTATGCGATGTAAATTCCACAGATAACTATTTACTAGTCGGAGTAATGACATGGAATTAGTAAGTACCTACTATCATGGCAGCATATACTATTTCGATCATTTAAATTTCGATCATCCAAAAAGGTCTACAAAATAAGCTCTCTTCAAAAGATTTTAAAACCGGCCAGTATTTTTTGAGTTTAAGAACTTTATCGACTCGGGTACTATTCAGTTACCTTAAACTGTTGTGGATACAATTTCATATTGAGAAAACTTATTTGTGTAAAAATATTCAGCCACGGCGGCCAATCTCAATGGAGACTAGCCTTCGGCGTGGGAGATATTATAGTGCACAAGTGTATGCGCAGACACGAGTGCACTCTCTCTTCCCTCACTCTCATAGTCCGATGGGATGTGTAAAAATAATAAGTAAGAAATAATAGATTTCTGTATGCTGTATATATAATGTAAGCGGGCACGCCCTTTATGCCAGGAGGCTTTATAATTCGGGTATTAAGTTCTGTTTACGTTTTTAGTTTTTATTTTCGCTTGAGTTTAGATTTCGATATTTTTTTTCGTTGGTACATTGGCGTGTGCTAGCTGTCATTATGGCAAATATATTTTATTTAATGTTTTGTGTTGAGTAATGTAAAATATTTGCATACTATTGTATAGAATCAAGTTTTTTTTCGTAACTGAACAGACAGCTGCGCTGCTGGGGAGTTTGTTGCGCCACTTCTTCTTTCCAGCAAAAGCACTAGGAAGTGGTGAAGGGCGGGCGTTTTTGGGGGACTGTCTTATGTAATTTTGACGTTCGAAAAGTGCTGATTCTCAGCCTAGTTTGAATAAATGACTCAATAAAAAATAACGTAAATAAATACCTGTATTGACGGAATGTTGTAATTAAAATTTGGGGTACTACTTACATTCTATTTTGTACAATATAGTCTGATGTAGCAAGAGAAATCCTTTTATTTATAAGTAACTAGCTTTACCCGGCCCGGCTTCGCACGGTTAGCACTAAGTACTTATCTACGGCGCACCTTCCTTTCCTAATTACCTATTTCTACCTAATTACCTACGCTACCTACCTACCCTAACTGCTACCTAACCTAACCTACCTACCCTACATATCTACCTGCTTACCTACCACATATACCTATTTATACCTACTAATACTATGTTAGTAGCAAATAAATAACTTTGACTTTAGTTAATGCATGTTACTAAAATAAATGAAATAAACTTCTACACCTATATTTAACACAACTACATTTTTTCATTAAAATTAGACAATTTCTTTACAAAGCTTTATGTTTTTTTATAGCGCCTCTGTTGTTACCTTTACGAAAGTATTACAAAAATGCATAGTGTTAAATCTTGTACGACATGGTATGGAACCCTTTGTGTGCGAGTCCGACTCGCACTTGACCGATTTATTTTTATTAAGATCTGCCAATTATAAACGGTTCTGGAAGTTCTATTACCAAACCGAAATTTCAGAGTTGATATTGAAACTGAATCGGTGATTAATGGGACAGAATTTTATTGAACTACTGTTATGAAGGATAATGAATTTTCTATACCCTTCAAATAAAGTGACCGATATATATTTAATATCAATTGGAACTTTACGTCTATAATTATGTTGAGGTAGAGTCTACCATAGGAGCATTACTCGGGCAATATTATCTCGACTTGAAGTACACGAATTAATCCAAATCAAGAATATCGTTTACATCAAGGCTTTTATAAAATAATTAATACTCAATACTTTAATTGCATTCCACAATGTGTACTTAGGTGGTAAGTAAAAATTATATGTGATCATTATGGACCCTGTCGGGCACAGCAAAATAGTCTTATCATCAATCTTCCGAACTAAATCTAATATTATTCTTATATCTATGACAAACCTTTAAACGAATTCAAAATCAATATTGGTTTCCTAAAGGACGTTATGTAAAAATATGAATATATCTAATATATTATATAAATATATCTAATAATTATGTGACATCTTGTAGAGATGGTGCATATTTCAAAGATAATGCGCCAACAACGCGTAATGGGCTATTTATTGCATCATGATTGTGTCCATGCCATATACTTAGACCATTTACTTTTCCAGTTATAATAATTTATCCATAGTCAAATCAAATCGAGTCAAAAAGATTTATTTGCTAGAATATGGTACAATAGATGTTACAGTAATTTTGGTTTCAGTATTTATCCTGCCATGATATGGCGTGCAAATACATTAATACTGTCGGAATTTGGTAAATGGATAGATATTATAACGACATGCAGTATACATTTCTCTTAAATAATTTTATTGGTGGGAACTGGAGTGTCTTTATGGCATATCCGGCTATTTACCTTGTCACCAATAAATACTATCTAATAAATTTTACGTAAAACTGATTTATTGATGCATTTACAAAATATCTCATTGGTAGACCAACTCAAAAGTGTCGAAAATTTACAAGCACCGACTAGAATCATTTTAATTTCAGATCATGGCATAGTTTTCCCTTCGAAACAGCTTAAAGACTTTGTGCTAGGGAAGTTAAAAATTTACTAAACGCTTAATCGCTTACTTGTTCTGGAGGAAATTGCCAAGCCTATAGGTTCAACCAGACGATTCTGACGACCTTGTCTACTCAAAAGTTTGAGTTTGCGTTCGTTCGCATCTTGAACCAGCAACTGGTTAAAGAGCGATGGGTTATCATCATCAACGCCATTATCGCGACAATAAATAAAAGTGCATCAGAATTGTTTATTCGACATTAGGTTTAAAGGGTCGTCTGAAAACAATTTCCAGAATAATGAGCCTAATCTGTAGGTAGAAGATTTAGTCCCACCCATTCCTTCAAATATTGACGAAATATAAGAATTAAAGCCTGTAGTTAAATCTTGTTTAATGCTAATTATATTTGAATCATTTAGCAATTCGGTTAAATATACAAAAACCAAAGACGTATAAAAGATTATTTATTTCAACAAAGATGGAATAAAGTAATATGCCAGAGTTAAATAAAATAAATAGGTGTTTCATTCATTTCATTTCTTGACACCGTGGATCAACATCAAATCGTTAGGAATTGAAAAATCCTCTGGTTCATTATTGATTTGTCAGACTTTTAATAATTATAATTTAGAATCTGGCAAATAACGATTAACACGAATTGCTATTAATTTATTTATAATATAAAATGGTTGTTAAAAATAGTTTCAACCCCGTCGGTTTCGTGTCGCGAGTGCGGTTGCTGAGCGTGGGGTCCTGGGTTCGATTCCCAGGTTGGGCAGGGTGTTCTTTGATTTTTCCACTAGGAATTACATAGTAGCAGCCTGGCGATTGGACGTTGGACACCCCGTGCCTCGCAAAGCACGTGAAGCTGGTGGTCCTGCGCCCGATCTCTACCCGGTCGTGTTAGGTTGCTGTCCCGTCGGACTGTAGGAGAGCAGGAGAGCGTGCATCTGTTTATGCACACACTTATGCACTATGCCTCCTGCTTGCTTGGCTGGTCACTGTTGAGACTGGCAGCCCCGTGGCTGGTCTCTGTTGAGATTGGTCGCCCCGTGACTGGTCTGTTGAGATTGGCCGCCCCGTGGCTGGTCTCTGGTGAGATTGGCCGCCTCGTGGCCGGGAGGATTCGTTCAAGAGGATTTATACAAGTGAAGTGAAGTGATGTGATGTGATGTGAAGTGCATACTCGTTTCTCTTTTATCAGGTATAGATAGGTTAGGCATAGGTACTGCCTGTCACAAATGTATAATGTATAGTATATTATATTATATTGTATTTATTTATTTCTGAGTACATGGTACATTAAGGTCTTACATTAAAATACTGTTTCACATATACTACCATTGCTGGTGTAGAATTAGAAGGAACAAAGAATAAATCATAATGTCAAAATAAAAATTACAATGTCCAAGAATTCATAATAATGTCAAAGTACTAATGTCATTATTAAGGTTTTAATTACATTATCAAAAGCTATGTTTTGAAAATTTATTGACGGAATATTAATTGGTAACATTCTCAGGGCAGGTATTCTGTACATAATTATCTTGATTATATATTTTTTGTATAGTTACTTATATTTGCTATTTGATGTATTGCCTCAGTGTCGTGATTATGCGTGCTTCGGAGTTAGCACGCCGTCGGATGGCCGAGTGTCGTGATTTCTTTAATTTAATTTGAAAAAACTATGTATGATTTTAATATCGATTTATAATATCCACTGTGGCAACACTGTCAAAGCACAAATGATTAATATTGTAAGAAACTTTTAAATGTATTTTCATTATGGCAACTGAATGTATTATTTTACTTTGACAACACTTAGAAATAACGGTTATGATATTATCGTTATTTCTGGGTGGGGTCGAAAGTCGTTTTAAATGGTAAAATGTAATGGATGGTCAGTCTTCGTTTGATTGTGAAATTGTACAGTTGTCTGGATTAAAAGTATTAGCAAGAAAAGAGCGTTTTCTTAATACTTAGTTATAAAATTTGCGGTGCTACCGTTGTCCAAGAGTACCCTCGCCACGTGATGGCTGCCCTTGCTGTCTCGCACCTTCACCCGCGCTGTGGAAAGCAATACGATGGAAGAAGTAGTATTCTGTATTGCTTTGGCTGTCAACGTAACATTTTCTGTCACTTGATTACTGGCAGGCGGCTCACTATCTTTGTCCATGTGTAACAGCGTATTATGTTTAGCCTTACAATACTTGCACCGAGCCCACAATTTGCATTTATTTTCGGCATGGCCCGGGTTTAAACAATTAAGGCAAACATTATATTCTTTAGCCTTCTGATTACGTACCTCTGTAGAAAGTTTACGAAAACTATCACATTTGAATAAAACATGACTTTGTTTACACATCGGACAATTTGAGCTCGAACCTTTAGTTGAACCACTATTATCGTTTGATGTTACTGCAAAGCTTTTTTGTTTATGTATTTTATTGTTTGAGGTTTTGTTTTTATTAATGTCTGATTCCTCAACTGATTCCAATAAGTCGGCTCTGTTATTCATAAACGATAAAAATTGAGATAATGTAGGTGCCTCGGATAGTGTATTTCTAAATTCTTCCCAATGTATATAAGTTTTAGTATCTAACTTATGAGCCACAATATAAATGATCAAGATGTCCCAGTGTTGCGTTGGTTGTCCTAAAATTGTTAAAGCCCTCAGATTTTTTGTGGTTATATCTACTAGATAACGTACTGCTTTACTAGACCCCTTTTCTATCTGTTCGACATTAAATAACGATTGAACGTGATTATTTACCAAAAGACGATTATTATTATACCGTTTCGTCAATAGATCCCAAGCGATGCTATAGTTACCAGAGTTAAAATCCAAACTTCTAATAATTAAGGCAGCAGCACCCTTTAACGAGGACCTAAGGTAGTGAAATTTGCTGATATCGTCCAACCATGTGTTTTTGTGTATTAATGAATCAAATGTGTCTCTAAACTCGAGCCAATGCTGATAGCTTCCATCAAAATGCGGTAAACTAATCTGTGGTAATTTCACAATACTATGTTTAGACTGTGTGATGTCGTTATTGTCTGGAGCCTGTACGGAACTCACCAAAACGCTTGCTCTTCGCTCGCTATGACGCCGCAACTCGCGCGCCGAGGACACCAAGGAGAAGTATTGGTTTTGAAAAGCTTCGCGATCACCCAATGCCTCGCCGGGGTCCTCCATCAGCAGTTCGATCTCCCCCTGTATTTTATCATAGTCATTAAATAGCAAATCCATTTTATCAAGTCTGGTTTCCAGTTCTGTTACTTGTAGTTCGCTTAATCTAGCACAAGAAATGGCTACATTTAAATAATTGCTAAAAAGCGTAAGTTTAGCCTTACAGCTTGCACGTTTCTTAATTAATTCTTTAACTTTAGTCTCCATAATTAAAGTAAAGATTGATAACGTTAAAAATTAAGCAAACAAATATGAATAATGCACCAAGAATGCGAACACAATGCGAAGAAGCGACCAATTGACCTTGGTTTAATGAGCGGTCAAGCTACCGCGTGCACGTGCAAATCTAGTGTTTAAGGAATGCTCAGCTACTAATTACGCAGCGATGCATGTAATAAGTTTGAGCATTAGCTAGGCATGAAATATGTAAATCGAACTTAATGCGATGACTGTAAAATATGGGAAAGAAAATAATTATATGGAACAGATTCAATGGCTTGGAAAAGTTTAAATAGCAAGTATGAATATGAAGGGACAGAATAGGTTAATTGGAACGACACACTAATTACCCATCCGCAGCCACAGTTCTCCGTTCTCGAAGTTTTCTTCCCACGGAGACGTATCCGCCACGTTGTTTCCTGCACTGCAAACGCCAGGTTCTCTTGTAATTGTCTTGCGAAGGACCAATATGTTCGGGAGTTTAAGGACTGTATTTCAATGATGAGCTGGTAATTAGGTTTTAAGGATTTATTGCTGTATTACAGTGAAATTATTAGGAAAGTAAAAACGCGGCGCAGGTACAATGATCGCGGAAGATGGTCGTGTGTGCCCCTCCCCTTCGCTGTTCGTCCTTATATGTGAAGATGGCTGGCGCGGGCGCCTCTTCGCCCGCCTCCCGCTGAGACCCCGCCGACGCCGTCGCCGGTGCCGCCTCCACTGACGTCATGTTCCAGAATCTTCCGAACAATATTCTTTTCAACCCCTTCACAGACTCAAAAGCATAAAAAACACACACACATAAAATAAAAGGGTAAACATATTAAACATAATACAAACACACTCGTAATATATTTTAACGGTACCCAAAACCCATTTTGAAGGGAAATATCTAAGCGTTGAAAAATTGGGGTAACCTCGTATGGAAAAATGCGTTAACCTACTATAATAACGGGTTGCCCTAGGGTGCTGTTACTATAAATAAGTACTTTTTGAGGGTAAGTGCGGGATGAGAGGGGTAAAAATATGCGGATGTGCCTATATGTGTTGAAGTAAAGGGTATAAGCATTTAAATGTTGGTATTAACAGACTGTTCGAAATTAGTTTGTTCAGTAAGAAATATATTTCCGTATCACATCAAGTCTCAATATCATTTTGAGATACCTTCTGGCCACGTACAGAACTTATAATTTTTTAAATCTTTATTGTGTCATACCGTGCGAGCCCCAATAAATATGTTTGGATCGAAATTCTTAAGTGGCAAGCGCTAAGGTAGCAAAATTAATTTTTTCTTACGGATTCTGCAATTTGCAGGTCAGTATCAGGTTGTATGTTGACTTTCTCTCTCTCTGTCTCTTTCTATTATATACGAGTATGTGTGTGCATGCGAGTATCGAGATTCGAGGAATATTCTGCTCGGCCCGTTGTATAACCTCAATATTGAACAAAGTTATAATTTTTGAAAATGGTCCTAACGGAACTTTGTTTCTGACGGCGCTCCCCGACCGCACACGTTTATTTTTTTTCCTTTTTTGTTTTCCTTTTCGTTCTATCTATCATCTATACTAACATGAAGTATATCATCATCATCATTCTCCTCCTTTCTAGCCATATCATCTTTCACACAGTCCATCCATCGTTTCTTTGGTCTTCTATCTATACAAATATTATGAAGAGATAAAAATTGTTTATTTGTAAGTTTGTATGTAGGGGGTAGTCTCCAAAACTACCAATCCGATTTTTTTTTGCAATGGTTAGCCCAATTCTTGACGAAGGTTTATAGGCTAGCGGGCTAAGCCGCGGGTAGTAGCGTGTGTCTAGATATTTCTTTTGCTACCCAAATAAGCAGTAACTCATACATTTTACTTCGCTCCATAAACGCGGTCCTGATCACATTTGGAGGTGCTATACGAAATTTTAGTAGTAATAAGAATGGTAACCACTTCGAGCGTATAAATGTACGCATGTAAATGTTAGTCAATCAAAAGAAGTCATGAAAAGACCATAGATATAAGACATTCTACTAATTTACAAACATTTGACAGATTTGCCATACAAAATCTGTCAAAAACTCAATCGCAGAAAATAATAATATAAGGCCGCCCATTGTATGTTTTGTAGTGTTAAATTTATATTTTGCTTAGTATTTTCTGGAGTACAATAAAGTATATATCTATATATCATTAAATATAAAAATCAATTGCCGTGCATTAGTCTCGCAAAACCTCGAATATGGTTCGACCGAATTGAATTTTATTTTTGTTTTGTTCGCCTCAATACAAAACTCGTGTCAGGCGTCAGGTCACGTGACCTGATCGAAAATTCGTAAGACGGAGGGAGAGTAGAATTTGTTGGCAGCGCAGTCTGTTTTATTTATTTGTAATTGTTTTAATAGAGCTACAGCTTTCGTTCTTGTATTGACAGCAAGCCACATAAATTCCTGACATTTTCACTAACATCGGCAGTAACCAAAGACTTGCATACATAATTTTTTTTTAAAGCCACTGTACAGTGTACAGCCAAAAAATCGAAATTAAAATTTTGACAGGACAATGTCTGACGGGTCTACTAGTAAATAAATAAAATTCAATGGCAAATATGGCAATCAGTTGAGTCAGCTGAAAATTTATCATTTCGTGGATCTTTGACAGTCGTTACGAGTCGTCAGAAGGCCGAAAGTCTGACACCAGTCATACCAAAGGGTACTGACCCAGTTACTGGATTGTGGCGTCAGATAGGCAGTATTCAGCTGCATTCGGTAAGACTGAAAGCCGACCCCAACATAGTTGGGAAAAGGCTAGGCAGATAAAAGGCTAGGCAGATTGATTGGTTGATCAGTTAATTGACTCAGGCGTGACTTTGCGGAAATCCATTATAAAATACAATAGACGACGTATATTTAGTAACCTAATCCGCTTAACTTTTCGGTCTTAAGGAGTCATAAAGAACCCTGTAAGAAATCGACACGTTAATTACATGTTTCACCTCTCAACGAGGCATCCTTAGGATGACGATGGACTTGTCGCAAACCCGGACACGACGTGTTGCCACGACAAGAGCCGAACGCAAAGTATCAAGTAAGTAGTAATAAGTTCTTTGCGTTCGGTAAGCGGATTAAGTTACTAAATATACGTCATCTATTGTATTTTCTAAGCTAGAAACACAATCTGCATTTGAAGTGCAACGCGATCTATCCTTTATAATAATAATCCCCGTACTTTGTTTCGTAATACATGTGCAAACAACAATATGTGCTAGCATTACGCAGCTTAGCTGGAAATAGTGCAGCTTTAGGTGAAACGACACCTTTAATGTTTGCCGGTGAAGCTAAAATTAGTTTGTAGAAAACTTTATTTCCATTCTGTGTTATACCAATACATGTGTTTCAATGGACCGGGCAATAACAGGCCATTCTTTCTGTTTTTACACGACTGCAAAGAAGGGTTATTTACCAAAATCTATAACTTTTTTTATCATTTTATAACGGACCCTTTTTTTTACCTTCAACGGGGAAGCTCTTGGCCTGCATCTCACCTGATGGTAAGTGATGATCAGGCCGAAGGTGGAAGTGAGCTTCACCCGGAATCCTCAACCACAGAGGAACTGGCTATCTTAGAGAAACTGCCGAAACACAACAATGTTGTTATGGCGACAGACTTAGATAAGATGGTGGTAGCTAGCCAGGCGGACTTGGAACAAGCCCTACCACCAACCAAAACGAGCAGAAAATTTTGCTCCCACTGGGAATCGAACCCGGGACCTCTGGGTCTGAGACAGGTGGTTTAACCACTAGACCACAGAGGCGGTTAACGCTTTTAAAGTTCTGCATCGTTCTCAAATGTATAATTTGAACATGAATGATGTAAGCAATATTTTGAAATAAAAGAGTGTCCGTGGAGTTTCTTGCCCGTTCTTCTCCATAGTCACCTACTACGCTTTAAAATGCAACTAGCTTCATCTTTCTGACTGACTGATCCCTTGACAATTCAAAAGTGCCTGGAATTGTTTTTTTAAATAAATGGTTTGAGTTTGTGTTTGCACTACAGGTACACCTTCATCATTCTCTTTGGTGTAGGTACTACAGGACCTCTGTCTAAACCTTCTGGGATTACACGCGTGATGTTATGTTTTTTTGTAAAAATTAATAATTAAACATTTCGTGTGACACATTCGATACAGTTAATGTTTTATAATCCTGCTCAGTTGGGGATTCCAAGACGATTCCAACATGGAATGCAAATATAGCACGAATCTGCTAACAATTATTGTAATGCAACTTTCTAAATACTTTCTAAAAAAGTTCAGAGTATCCAGGTTTGTTTAAACTCTGAAGAGGCTAAGCCAAAACTAAACGCTAAACTAAAAAACCCTATAAAATTTTACTTCACAGAAAAATGACCAAAAACACTTTTGAACAACATAAACGTAACAAGTTGGAACACGTTTGTGTTATAAACCAGTAAAAAGTCCATCATAATAAAAGAGGCTGCATTGCCGAGATAGGTTCTAAACCAATTGAGAATGGACGCTTTGAACGGAGCGTTTAAACAAACCCTAGAATGAGGTGCGGGATGTCATGAGCGGAGCGGGGACGGGCGAATAAATATTTTTATTTTGATGATAACTGTCTAAATACATATCAAATCTGTGGAAAGAAAGAAAGAAGAAGAAAGAAAATACATTTATTTAGCACAGACAAAAAGGCACACAGCACAACATATTATAAAAAAAACAAATAATAAAAAAATAAAACAAATAAAAACTGTAAAATAATAATTTTACAGGAAAGTGTGCCTCGCGGCTGCGCCAAAATGGAATACATTGTATCGTGTAGTCGTTATTATTTTGCAGACTCGTACGCCATCATCATCCGAACTCATATCAGCTGACAGATGTCTACTGCCAGACATAAGTGACAACCATAAGTTGACCATCTGGGGGGCCTATCCAGACCATGCTGCACCTTCCAATATGCGTTCGCCACTCCATAATTATTCGACCCTATTGGCCATTCGTTCTACTTACGAGCAAAGTTTTCCGCCCACTGCCACTTCTGTTACCATGTTTCTCCAGCATCATAATCAGCCTATTAAAGTTCCCACTGCTGGGACACAGGCCTCCTCTCTGTGAGAGGGAGTGGGCTGTAATCTACCACGCGGGTCCAGTGCGGGTTGGTAGATGTCACATAAGACATACCGGGTTCCTCACGATGTTTTCCTTCACCATTTTGAGAGCAGTGGTGATGAAATTATTTACTCAAAGTAAAGCACCTGCTTTGGTTACCACTGTGCCTCCACTGCTCCAGCGAATCTGAAAATTTATGATCCGTTTATGTCTGGAGCATAGTCCACTGCCATTTAGTTGACTTAAGGCCTTTTTATGAGGCCCATTGTGAGCGACCATGTCTTCGTAGGTCATCACTGGCAACACACTCTGGTCAAAGTCATATTGAAACACTGCAGTAGGTATTTGATTTTTTTTTCCTTCCCGCTCCCGCTCCGCTCATCCCACGTCACAGCCGATACCGACGATGCAAAAATTTTGTTTGCTAAATATGAATTCCCATTAAGGTTGCTTTTAGTAGTGATGGTAATAGCGCCGGTTGTTTTAAATTCTACCGTCTGTTGGATTTTAATAGCAATGAATTAACATAACAAGGATTTAGTATAGTTAAAGTTTAAGGAGCTGACTACTAGCTACATAAAACGATGGCATAAAAACAGCTAGTACTTATTTTTTTAAATTTTGTATAGAAATTGATACTTAGTATAACTATAGAGTTGCTTCAAAACTAGCGAAGCGAAGATCGCTTTTAGCGATAAGAACGTCCATTGTGCCACCACTATGTATTTTTACATTAATATCAGCTGTAATTTAAATAGGTAAAGGTACACATTAATATCGGTCTACAGGACCTTATCAAATACACATCATAGTGGCTTGAATACCACAGTTTTAACACATATAGGTAATAAGGTAATAAGTATTAGGTAATAGGTTACACAATAATGTAGGGGCGGTGCAGAACAGCCCTGCCCCTGACCACTGTCTTACTGTGTACACACGGACTTCCCAAAAAAATATTCTACGAAATGTAAATGGTTTACATAATAAAGAATATTCTACGTAGGTATCTATGTAGTGATGTTATACAGACAGATAGCAATGTGTAGCAGGGAAGTTGACATATGCTACCTCTTTTCTCCAGTGTTATAAGGGCTGTCTAAAGGTCATCGCTCATTATAGCAGCACGCCTCCGACACGGCAAATAACTTGTCAATCAAGTTAGGACTTTAAGTCAAATGTATTAAAGTCTATTTTACGATGGCTAAACAAAATAGTGGACGGCTCGCCGCCAGCGAGCGGCCCGGGAGCCGTCACCCGTCGGGCGCGCTTCAAGTGAGGCGCCCGCTCGCCGGCGCCTTACCGTCCGCGGGGTGACGCCTCGCCGTACGCGCGGTGACACCTCGCCGGCCGCACGGTGAAGCCTTGCTTGTGAATAAACAATAAACTGTTACCTCGCCGGTGGCGTGCCGGCAGCGAGCGGTCGCCTTGCTGACGGCGCGTTAACGACTGGCCGTCGCCTTGCTTCCGGCGCGTTGGCGACTAGCCGTGGTCTGGCTTACGGCGCGTTGACGACTAGATTTTTCGAGGCGGTGCCGGGGCGCTACCGTGCTGGAGCGGTGCTGTTATAATGGGCGATGACCTTTAAAGCATTCAAGGACACTGAACGAGACACAATAAAAGTTTCATTGTTATACCTAAATATCCCTTCATTGGTACCTATTGTTCATCGAATCGTTGAATTCCACAAGTTCTACGTTGAGCTGCCCGATAAATGACAAAGGCGTGCACTGACTGGTTCATTCAATCTGTGTGGTTCATTCCTCAAAAGACCATTTCAGACACCAATCTACATGGTCTTCACATGATCTGGCCAAGATTATTATTAAAACTTTATTGTCAGACCACAAAGATCCATAGAGTGTTTGTAAACAAAAACTAAAACTAAATGTTAGTATCCTAATCCTAAGTCTGGAGTCAGACCTCACACTATCCACGTAATAGGTAGTTCATACCATTTGACGTATGAAGTCCAATCCAGTGTCGAAGCATCGGACAATCCCACCTACCGCACAACGTGCTCAGGATGCTGTGGGAGCTGGCCCGCATTCTACGGAGGATCGAGGCACACCGGTTTCGGATGATAGCATGAAAGCCGTCAATCCTCGTCAATTATGTCTGGGCTTTAAAAGAGACTGTGACTGTGCGTGTGTGTTTTCTCAGTAGTCCGAAACGCCGACCTCATCTAGTTTTTAAAATATGATTGACGTGTAAACGATTTTGTACAAACCTATATATATGTTAGTTATTTAAAACAATTTGTGCTGAAATATGGAAGTTTCGACGCTCATAACTTCCAAAGCAATATTCTTTTTTCAAATTCTGCTTCCTTATTATGGCTAGGTAATGACAAAACAAATTGATATAATTTTTAGTTTTGAACGTACAACGTCAGACGAGTAATCACCATACTTAGTTTGTATGGAAGAATGACCGTCTAGCGTACCCTTAATGTTTCAATTATTTCAAGCTTTCTTACAATTAGATATTAGTTATTGACGAAAAAGGGCTTTTGTCGTGCACAAACGTAGAATTTTTTGTCCATTTTAAATTAATTGGTTTTTTAACAGTTTGGCACGTTAGCAGGAGGTTGCACACATTGAATAGTAGGTTTCCCCTTACTCGTACTTACACCCAAGATGTACATATCCATCTAAGTAATATGTCTACTATGACCACTTTAAGTCATAAAGTACGGGTTAAGTGATACAGATGTGTTATGTGTTGGTCGTAAACTACGGTCAGTATACGGTGTTAACCTAACCCAGTTCTTAGTATAAGTGACTTTGAGTAATGGTAATACAAAACTTGCACTTAATACAAAAGTTCCGAAAAGAAGTCTTCAACAAACTAGTGAACGTTGCTCTTAAGAGGGTGCATCTTAAAAGTTGGCAACGTCGTAAATAGCTGTCAAATATTTACCTGTTTTGATTAATTTGGAAATAATACTGTATGGAATGAGAGCAGTGGTGGCCCAGTGGTAACGGCCCCGACTTACGAGTTGTAGGTCGTGGGTTCGAACCCAAGCAGGCGGTTTACTTTGTGTAAATAATTTCATCACTACTGCTCTCAAAACGGTGAAGGAAAACATCGTGAGGAAACCGGCATGTCCTAGAACCAAAACTTCGAAGACATGTGACATCTACCAACCCGCACTGGGCCCGCGTGGTGGATTACGGCCCACTCCCTCTGACAGAGAGGAGGCCTGTGTCCCAGCAGTGGGAACATGAATAGGCTGATTATGATGACTGTATGGTAATAAGAAATGTGACTAACAAACTAACTAGAATATTAATAATGAATTGCAATAATTAATATCGTAACACCGAATATTTTGTTTTAGATGTAAAAAAAGTATTTGGAAACTTTCCAAATGCCTTTTTTACACCTAAAACGGGTACAACATCAAATTCAATGTTATAATTGCAAGTCATTATTAATATTCTAGTTAGTTAGCCACATTTCTTATTTCCATACAGTATTATTTCCAAATAAATCACAATAGTTAAATATTTGACCACTACTACGACCGCATCATTGCTTATCAGCTGAAAAATTATTATTTTTTGGAAGTCGGTTAGTTTTTTTTTTGGAAAAAATGTTTATTTTTATTTTTCATAAACTCGTATTTACCAGTACTTGCTATGTTAACAACAGTGAAAGGAAATTTTAATACAAGAACATACACCGTGGATTAAATACGTATTATTGAAGCTAACTCAAAAACTACTCATCAGAACTTCACCAAATTTATATGGGACCATCTCAGAAGTATGTTTACCTTTCAAACAATTTTTTTAAATTAAAATTGTTTCACAATTGACGAAAAATAAATAAATTCATATAATTCAGACTAATTGATTTATCCTTAAATTGTTAGTTACAAAGGTCTTAAAATTATATTAATTAGTCATCATTTCTAAAAATCAATAAGTCTGGAGACATCTGTCACACAAATATATGTCTTAAATTTGTTTATTTTTATTTTTATAATAACAACAATAGAATGCAACTTATTATCATTTGCCTTTTACCAACGATGTTAGCGTCAGCTTTCAGTCTAACCGGATGCAGCAGAATATTAGGTCAATCTCTTTTTACATGGAGCGATTGCCTATCTGACCTCCTTTGCCGAACAATGCAATGCAAATCTAAGCTATTCATTTTGTATCGGCACGAACAATACGAGAATGGCGCATTCCTTTGTGAAATACCAGCAAGTCAGCAAGGATTGTACCCCGGATCCCGGACGTACATAAAAATCCTTAGTTCTGGAAACTCTTTTAATGCAGCTCACTCCCTAAAAACTGTAATAAAAGCAACTTCAATCATCCTATTAGCATAACAAGGAACTCTGCTTACCCCCCAACATAAATCGCTCCGCAGCATCCATTCATACCGCAGCCACATTCAAAGAGAAAAAATTAAATTAACTTTTTACGGGAAAAAAATTGCGCCCACTGAAAGGCTTTGAAATCATTTAATTACGCTGAAAAGTGTAACCTTTTATAATTAATATAATTAATGTGATTTTTGTAATTCGCCTTACAAGTGTAATTAGGTTGCTACTGCTTGAGCATTTTTGTTTTCGACTTTTGTACAAACGCGATATTAGATTTTCTTGGCTACCAGGAGTTTCGAATTGTGTGACTTTAATTACCCGACTTCGGCGAAGCAAAAAGGAGGGTTATGATTTTGACCGGTATGTATGTATGTATGTATGTATGTATGTATGTATGTATGTATGTATGTATGTATGTATGTATGTATGTATGTTCATCTGTAACCTCATAACTTCTAAACCACTGATCATAATTTGACAAATGAGGTATCGTTGGAAGCGTCCTAACTGTCCGCTGGTTATAGGCTATGTGACGTTACATTTAATTCAATATGGCGCCCTCTAGAGGACATTAAGTAACGAATGAAAAAAAAAAAAAAATTAAATCATATCATGTTTGGTATCAAATGAAAGGGTTTGACAAGCACTTTATAAATATGTATATATATCATATTTTCAAAGTAAATAAATATGTTAAAATTGTTAAAAACATGCAAAAGTGAGACTGCTAAAATTAATACCTATTATACTATTAACCCTTTACAACAAAAAAATAAAGCGGCTCTGCAAATACTTTATTGCGAAATTATTACCCCAAAACAAATTAAATAAAAAGCAAGTTTAAAAACTAAAACCCGACTACTGAAAAATCACGCTCTAAAATGTATGAAACAAGAAAATATTTCGGACAGAAATCAAGACATAGACAAAGTAAAGCCGTAGTTGCATGCCTGTCGGCTATAAAATTTAAAATGACATGCGACTACGGCTTTACTTTGTATATGTCTTGATTTCTGTCCGAAATATTTTCTTGTTTCATACATTTTAGAGCGTGATTTTTCAGTAGTCGGGTTTTAGTTTTTAAACTTGCTTTTTATTTGAATAATATGCTTAACTAAATATCCTAAAAATGTATAATTGTCAAGCTGTACTTACTGTGCTGAGTCAGTATATGGGTGACCAGATGACCATTTCTGACACTTATTCAATAGTCTCTCACGTTATTTATTTCTACATAATGCTGCGACATTTATTTTTAAACTAGCTGCCCGCCCCGGCTTCGCACGGGTAGAACTAAGTAAGTACTTGTCTACTGCGCACCTACCTACTCTACCTACCTACCTACCTATCGACCCTACCAATCTACCAATTTTTTTTTCCTGAGAATAACGAACACAACAACAAAAAGAATTATTCAATTTGGTGCAGCCGTTCTCCAATTATGACGTGACCAAGGGAAATAGGGATTCATTTATATATTATAAAGATATTTTTTGCCTTTTGGCCTCATACAAATTAAATCAAATCAATCAACAACTTAAATTGTTGACACAATTCAAATTCAAATTAATTTATTAAACTGACACATAGTTCACAAACATACAAGTAACATGGCGTGAGATTCTAACCAACAGTAAACTTTGACAGATTTAACAGCGGGTCCCAAACTAGACACAGCCTGTTGTTGCTTGTTGCACATTTGTTGTTGTTGTTTGTTGATAGTTAATTGTTGACGGCATGTGCAGCCAAGTCACAGGCCCATGAGCTGCATAAAATCTCTGACACCAGGTTAGCCACTTAAGGTATTTGAAAACTTCCCACTAAAAAAAAAAAGTTATCATTTTGTTTAACAATTAATATCCCTGTCTGTGCTTACAATGAGAAGCTAGGACGATAACGAAGTTCTTTTATTTTTCTCTTTTTTTTAATTATGATCGCATTAAACTTCATTGGCTATTTCCTAGTTTAAGGCGATCATAATACTGGTCAAAATTATTTCCAAGGTTGTCCGGCAACCCTTAAAAAATACGGCTTTCAACGTTTATTTTAAAATTAACCAAACGTTACAAAGAGCCAAGGAAATTAACATAATCTAAATAATTATAATTTTAATAAGACATTAGCACCCGGTTGTCTGGAAGCTTTATTAAAATAAAGCTAGTCATTATTTTTTGAATGGTCAATACGGTTGTTTTAGAGTGAGGTATTAAGATGTTTTGTGTTGCCAAAACATTTATTTGAATGGGATTAAAAAGGCAGAGGGTTTTTCTTGATCCGTGTAAACGTTGAAGGAGGCTTGTTGTTTGTGATACTGCCAGAAGTAGGTGGTACTTATTTCTAGTATGTACTTTAGATAGAAAAAATATAGTGTGCTAGGTTCCTTAGTCACTTGGTCAATGTCCTTTGAATTTTCATATCCCTAACTTAAGAAATGCTGGGTTTCCCATACAAACTTTCATCCCTTATATCACCCCCTTAAGGGTACTTTTCACTTTTTAGTAGTGGTACCATAGATATCCGAGTGGTACCTAAGCCGCATACATTCATATGTATTCGTACCACTACTTACAATGTAAATAACAGTGAAAGGAATTAATTATAACATCATCAACATACGAGTATGTGGAATACGTATTATTGAAGCTAACTCAAAAACCACTCATCAGAACTTGACCAAATTTATTTGGGACCAATCTGGAAGTCCTTTCAAGTAAAACAGGATTTTCCAAAATCCTACGAATATTATAGATGTGAAAGTTTGTATGTTTAGATGTTTGTTACTCAATCACGCAAAAACGGCTGAACGGATTTGGATGAAATTTGGCAAACAGATAATTTATAGCCTGGATTAACATATAGGATACTTTTTATCCCGGTAGTACATTCCCGTGGGATAATTTTCGACCTCCACACGGGCAAAGCCGGGGGCGACAGCTAGTAAGTTTATAAACGGAGACCCGACAGACGTATAGACGGAGATCTGACATAAACATAAAAAACAATACAACTGAATTGAGAACATCTTTCTTTTTTTGAATTCGGTTAAAAAGTCTGGCAGTTATTCTGTCATCCATAACCATGGACTGGATTCACCATTCCGTGATTATTGATTAGTGAATGGTGCTTTATATGCGATTGTCCAACGAGCCGATGTCCAGAAAGGCTCGACTGCCTGTTCACAATAGAGTGTTGGTGCCTACGCATATGTATGGAAGTGAATGTTGGGTGTGGCACAAAAGAGGAATGAAAGTAAAATAAATTCTGTGGAAATGCGTACCTTGCGAAGCATGTGTGGTGTAACTGTGAATGATAGGCTGAGGAATGATGAGATAATGAAAAGGCAACGTTACGGTTTTAAAGAAGATGTAGTGACAAAAATTGAAAAGAGTATGCCTAGATGGTCTGGTCATGTTGAAAGGATGAATGAAAGGCGACAAACACAAGGTAGATGTTAGTGGAAACGCCAGGAGCTCGTGGCTACGTAATAACAGCCGCACGGGTCGATCCACCAGGTTAAGCTACGCTTGCCATGATTTTTCCGTGGATGGATGCCATCTTTACATACCGAGACTCCTCCGTGAGCGCGAAAGCGCGTTAAGCAATTGGTCTCGGTTGTCATTCGTGTATCTTTATCAGTCGCTTCGGGTCGTCAGAAACCCGAAAGACTGACAGTCAGTCTTACCAAGGGGTATCGTATTACCCAGTATCTGGCTTGTGGAGATCAGATAGGTAGTCGCTCCATGTAAAATACTGGTATTCAGCTGCATCCGGTTAGATTTGAAGCAAACCACAACATGGTTGGAAAAAGGCTGGGCAGATTGATATGAGTGGAAACGCCAAGTCAATAGAATGAGTTTATGAGCATATGTTTGTATTTACAAATCCTCTTACTTTGTAAACGTGATGATTATGGCAATCTCTTTCAATAAAATCATAATCATCTAAGAAAGGCATAAACGAGCTAAAACGATAACCCGAATCTAAAACTAAATCGATCTAAAATACACCGTCATTTTAACCAAAGTGCCTAAACATTGAGCAATATCATATAACTTTTGTCAGATTTATGACTTTTGTTCCGCTGTAGGGTTCCGCTGAAAATAATAAAGCGCTACATTGTTTAGTTAGAGAGTTTGCAAGTTGAATTATATAATGATTATCGAGTTTGGTGTGTGTATTTGTTGGGGCGGATCTGCAGGGATTATGTTGTAATGCCTCTATGTGTTTAGAGATTTCATTGCCTCATTGATTTAGCTGTCGCAAGCGTGACTTCTTTGTGCTGGGTTTTGAGTTCGATCTTCGGATCGGGCTGTGTTATTACGATTTTCACTTGTATGTATTGTATTTTAATCAATCGTTGGTCATCTTTAATACAATATACAAGCAACACTAAAATATATAGATACATTATGTAGCATCATCTGCCTAGCCTCTTCCCAACTTTCTTGGAGTCGGCTTCCAATCTAACCGAATGCAGCTGAATATTAGTATTTTACATGGAGCGCTTGCCTATCTGATCTCCACAACCTAGTTACTAGGTAACACTACCGTGTTATCGGGGGTATCCCCCCTGCCTGGTGAGACTGGTTGTCAGACTTTTGGGCTTCTAAGTACCCGTAACGACTGTCAAAGATGTACAATTGTACAAATGTCAGCCGGAAACAAAGGAGTCTCGGTATGTAAAGATGGTCACCCCGAAAAGTGTCCAAAAGGCTGGCAGCATTGCCACGTTGTATGGCAAAGCTGAATTTTTGGCCTAAAATTAGGTCAGCCGTCTGGTCACGCGAAGAGTCGACCAACCGCTTGGCGATGCACGATGTTCCGGAATACTCGATGAGCACTTTGAATAAGGCAAAATAGGATTGTAAAGATGATATAGGTAGTTGCTCCATGTAAAAATATGGTATTCAGCTGCTTCTGGTTAGACTAGAAGCTGACCTCAACATAATATTATGTAGTTGGAAAAAGGCTAGTCAACGATCAGGAAAATGGAGGACCTTTAATTCGCTTGCTATGTTATAAATAACCAGAGAGGACCTCAATAGGTTCCCCAAGAGCATTTATAAGACAAATTAGATAAGTTTTTTCTAACTAGTCCATCCTGCTACAACTACAGCACAACAGTAATTTTTTATTTTTGTTAGCCTATAATTATTGTGTCGTCCTTTTACGCAAAGGCCTCTGCTTTCTCCTAAACTTTGAACTAGACACTATACCAGACTATTAAAAAACTCCACAAAAAATAGAATTGAATGTTTTTGCGACAAGTCACATTAATCTTCCTATCAATCTTACCTCACTCTAATCATACCTACCTAGAAAACGCGACACATCTCAACTTTTACGACGAGAAACACCTAAAAATAGGACCAGCAATTCTTTTTTTTTCTTTCTTATCGCGAATGATTCATAACGTTGTTTTTATTGTTTCAGGTACGGACGATAAAACGAGGAATGTTAGTAGTTAAATTATTGTAAGTATTATGTACAGAAACGACTTTGTTGCCCTGAAATGTCAGAATGTTTTATCTTACGATGAGACGTGTCTGTGTTATGTGTGTTATTTTAAAGGTATTTTAAATTGGTTAAATAATTACTTATTGTATGCTTTTTTTTTGTTTTGAAACTTCAAGGTAAAATGTAGATATTAACATAAAAAGTAATTATAAATTCTCTGTTGGCATAAACTGGGTTACAAAATTAGTTAACCCTGACTCTAGAGCTATATGTATAGTACCTGTATTTCAGAAGATAGTGACTTCTTCCAGTGAGGTTAAAATTTTGTAAGTTTTATGCAACAAAGCACATTTATAATGATATTATATTCTTAAAAATAAAAGTTATAAAACTAAAACCCAACTACGAGAAAAAAGGTATAAACAAGACACAGATAGACAAATAAAAAATCCGTAGTTTCACGTGTATACATAAATTGAACAGATTACATGTGACTTCGGATTTTGATTTCTCTGTCTGCCATATTTATTTATTTATTTAACCATTTATGTACACACATTTAACAACAGACAAGAAGAAAAGAACAGAAAAATACGTACAAAGGTGATGCTTATTTCTAAAGAAATCTCTTCCAGCATACCTGCGATAGGACAGGGGGATAAAAAGAGATGTAGACACCGTGTGTATTCAATGTAATGTGACTTCAAATTATGATGAGTAGTTTAGAAGTTATGAGGGAACAGATGAACATACATACATACATTATATACTGGTCGAAATCAAAACCCTCTTTTTTGAGTCGCTGTAGTCGGGTAAAAATTAAGTTTGATAACTTATAACTCCAACAGACTGCAGATCGACTTATTGGTCCGGCACTGTTTCTTGGGTTCTGTATCTTACAGTTCCTGAGACAGACAGACTTACTACATTTCAACTTTAGAGGTATGAGGAACAGGGTGTAAAGTTAACACAACCTCATTAGAAAAGGAAGGATTCTCTGACCAGACTGGTGTCGTGTCTGGCGGGCAACTGCCCAATGATTGATGTTGGATAGTCTTATATATGTCGTTCGCGCGGTAAAGTCTAATTGTGCGATGCAGGATTTGTGAGACGTCAGGATTTTGTGAGACATCAGGTCATTGATGTGTAGTTCGCATGTGGCGATGTTGATGCCGCCACACAACTACCTTGAGCTCAGTTATAGGCTCCATTCCAAACAATAGAAAAGGGTGCTAGAGCGAGCGAAGCGAGCTCGAAAATTTTAGCATCCCACGTTTATATTTTGCATACGTATGCAAAATCCAACTACAAACGCATTTTTGGTTACTTGACACCCTTGGTTACTATTTCATTAAAAAATACTTCTCACGATTTGGTGCCCCCCCAGGACCGCCCTAAAGCCCAGCCCTAAAAATATTAAATAAAAGAATTATAATTTAAGTAATGAGTTAAGTCATTTTCAATTGAGAGAATGGCAATCTTGAGCTGAAAGCCTTCAGACTAAGATCTTGTGTCATCGAATTCCTGAAATAGGCTTTAATAATTTTTAACCTCGAACCTCCTCATGCAGACGCTACTGTCACAGGTGTGGTGGCAATAACTTTTAGTACTACTCCGATAGTGAGGTACACTGAAGTTTTTTTTTCTATTATATTTTTCAGCACGGAGATAATGTCGTCATGTCCTTGGATAAACGTATTCAGTGCTTCTCTCGAATCGTCAAATCTCTGATCGTTAATTTTGATATTTACTTTTAATACCAAAGTTATTTTATTGTGTTAACTAATACGAATAAAATAAAGTTCTGACTGTCAAGTTTTTACTACTTAGGTTTTTGCCAGAGGCCTCAACATGAGCGAGGCTCTAGGCACTAGGCGGTTGCTCTGCTCAAAGGCCACCACTTTTTTTTTTTTTTGGATTGGAAATCATCAAAGTGAGCGGAGCGGAAGGGTGTGTCAGACTCTTACTAACTGACTAAAACCCACCCGTGTTACTTCCATTGCCTTGCCGCAACCCCGGTAGGCATCGGCCCTAGCGTAGCCCTAGTCATTTTTGCTGACATCTCTTTGAGGCGTCGACCGTCGACCCGGGCCTGGTCCTTATCAGACGGCGAGCTGCCCATTGCTCTCCGTCCGCAAGCCCGCGCCTACGGTGGCCTGAAATCAGCTACCAGTTCCCGACGCCCAGGGCGTCTCCTACGGCGGCGGCGGCTAGGGCTGCTATGGCTGCTGCTGCATTTGCCTCTCCCTCGCGCGCTCCGCCTCCTCCTTCGCGAGCATTACTGCTTCGCAGAAGGAGGTGACGGCTTGCCATGGCCTCTCGCTCCGCACCATGGCCTGGACCAGAGTCGGACGCGAGAGGTCACTGCCGCCGATTGCCTCCACGAGGACACGGCGGTGCTCCGCCCAAGCCGGGCAGATTTCTACCGTATGCTCCACCGTGTCCTCCGGACGATCGACACAGTGGTGACACCCGGGCGTTATGCGAAACAGGAACCTCCCGAAACAACGCCACTTTAAAGTACTAAAGAACTCATACAAATTAATTCTTGTCGATGTAACGGAGAAGGGTATGTGTCTCTTTCATTATCATCAGGCATATTTTAACTACTGTGGGCGTGGGTAGTATTGGTTATTGCGCAATAGAAAAACCGTTTTCAATTCAGAACGAATTATAATTCACGATCACATTCATCACACTAGCATTTCACATACTGTAGGTAAACGATACTACTATTCGAAATGCGCGACAGTTTCTAAATGTCTTCACTGCTTGACCGCCATCCATGAACTCTGCTTAGCTCCGGCCGGTCCGAGCTGTTATAGACTCTGTTGAGCGCCGCTAGGTGGCGCTGGCATCGGATTAGTCAACTCAGTAACGTATTTTCAACATATATATATTTTTGAGGCTGCCTGTGCCTTTAATTCATCATCGTCATCATCAGCCTATTAATGTTCCCACTGCTGGGACACAAGCCTCCTCTCTGTGAGAGGGAGTGGCCTGTAATCTACCACGCGGGCCCAGTGCGGGTTGCTAGATGTCACATGTCTTCGAATTTTTTGGTTCTAAGACATGCCGGTTTCCTCACGATGTTTTCCTTTACCGTTTTGAGAACAGTGATGATGAAATTACACAAAGTAAAGCGCCTGCTTGGGTTCGAACCCACGACCTACAACTCGTAAGTCGGGGCCGTTACCACTGGGCCACCACTACTATCTTTAATACCACACAAATATAACTAAGTAGCTATAATTGTTAAAGAAGTATACGTATATCCACTTTATAGGTATATATGTAATATAGTTATGCTACTTTAACTTCATAAAAGAAAACAATCTCAAGTAGAAAGGTATTCTTACATAGAAGCAAAGAACCGTGGCAAACCAGTTTCTCTAAATACCAGGGCGACATTTAGCCTCGAATGTTCCAGAAGAAAATGGCCGCCCCCGAAAATTCTCGAACATAGGAATTTTCTTACTTCATTTCAGCTGAAGGAAATTAGAGAAAATTGTGTTTTTGTTATGGCTAGATTAATTTTTGTTGAGAGAAAATGTTTATTGTGTTGAGTTATAAAATTCAGCTGGATATAATAACAGCACACCTGTAATGCCCGCAGGGTTAGGCAGAGGTGTACCTACAGTGGGGTTAATATTCGTGGCATTATTTAGCTACCATCTTTAATTTCAGGGGAATGTGAAAAGAGAAGTGCGAATCCATGCGTCAAGATCGTAAACGGGCGCCGCCAGTAGGGACTGGTCATCTCTTACCTGTCTGGCTTATTTTTATTTAATTGGGTTTTTTGAAGTGAAAGAAAGAAAGAAAGAAAGAAAATACATTTATTTAGCACAGATAAGGCACACAACACAAAATATTGCACTACAAGTAGAAAAAAAATCAAAAATAAATAAAATAACAAGTGTAAAGTTCGTGAAAGCAGGAATGTGTGCCTCGCGGCTGTGCCAAATAGGCCCAGTTCAGCAAAAATGCCAGACAACTAGTGCCTGACGCTGGTTTTCAACTGGACCTGGAGTGTTAGGTTACGGATGTAAATCAGTTTTATACTGCAATGTGTATATGTGTACTTAAATAGCATAAATTTGTGTAAGATAACAATAATAACGAGTATTTCAATATGTTAGATATACATATTAAATAAAATTGCAAAACAACGAAAAAAAAAAACAAACTGACAAATAAATGAGACGGACGCAGTAACTAACTGTTTAACAGCAGCTATTTACATTTTTGTGTAACATTGACCGACAGAAGTACTGAAAGTAGGTAGGTGAGTACATAAATCAATAGGTATATAGTATAAAAGAAAGTCGCTTCCGGCTGTCTGTCCCTATGTATGCTTAGATATTTATAACTACTGGCGGCATCTAGTATCATATAATTGAGACATTTAGTGTGACCATATCCAGCTTCCGTTGCGCATCTATGAGATACTGCCGTAAGCGTCGTCTAAAAGTGCCTATCGTGTTAATAGTTCTAATCGGTGGCGGCAGGTTGTTCCATACCTTGGAAGCCGCATAACGAAAGCTGCCTCTAAAAGCGGCTGTACCCTGAGAATGAGTCGAGAGTTGTTGTGAGCATTGTCTTCTACCGCATTCCCGTCTACTCGTAACCCAACTTAGCTTGTTGAAAAGGTAGTCCGGTTTTTGATATTTAACTACACCGAACAGAAGGCAGGCCAGGTGTAATTTGCGTCTGGACTTCATTTTCAGAGTAAAGTGCCTGTTGAGGAAAGGTGTTACATGGCTTCTGCGAGGAATATTGTAACAGAACCGAGCACAAGCGTTTTGTACCCTTTGGATGAGGCGGTCTGTACGAGCTAATAGGCGCGGGCCGTAAACCGTGTCAGCGTAGTTTAACCTAGACAGAACCAGGGTTTCCACTAGCTGTTCCCGAAGTCTTTCGGATAAATAAGGCCTCATATTGTATAGAACCTTTAGGCGATAAAAACAGTTTCTGACCGATTCCGCTACATGTTTCTCAAAACGAAGGTCTTTGTCCATAATGACACCTAGATTCCGCGCTTCATGTACTCGCTCAATTGGTTCACCCATAAGTCTCAAGTCAAATGTCACAGGTAGTCGAGCCAACTGCTGTCTTGTGCCAAATACCATATATTTGGTTTTTGTTGGATTTAACGACAGGCAATTCTCCTCTGACCAGGCGGCGATTCTCTGAAGATCATCGTTAAGATCCTTAATGGCACTATGGTACTCATCTGGCCTAAAAGATAAATAAATTTGAACATCGTCGGCGTATATATGGTACTTGCATCTCTGGAGACAAGTGAAACTTCTTTACGGCGTTGTGCACTTTTTTTGGGATGGGTAGAAAATTTTAAACTCGCGTCAGGACACGTGACCTGATCGAAAATTCGTAAGACGTTCAAGGTTTTGTTAACAGCGCACTGTGTTTTATTTTTCTGGATTTTTTTTAATGGAGCTACAGCTGCTTTCGTTCTTGTGCTGACAGCAAGCTACATAAATTCCTGACATTTTCGTTAGATGGCGTTACTTAGTTTTCACTTCAATCCGCAGTCCTAGACTGCCTCTTTTTTTTAATCTTTTTATAACGGACGCTTCTAACGTTCTGCAAAATTCTCACATGTTTAATTTCAACGTGTACTTGTAACCAATATTTTGTAACCTTATTTTGATTTAAAAGAGTATTCGTGGAGTTTCTTGCGCGATCTTCTCCATAGGTACATACTACGCTTTGGAAAGGGCATCTAGCTTCATCTTTCTGACTGACCGACCCATTGACAATTCAAAAGTGCCTGTAATTGGTTTATTTGAAATAAATGCTTTGAGTTCCGCTAAAGATTCGTGACTCCAGCGCCACGCGCGTGCGGAAATCCAGCGAACTACCCACCGGCGCAGCGGAGATAAGAGCTCGCTAACATAAACAAATACTGAGATCTTTTTGTTACGTAAATAGTCTTATCGTTAATGGTTTTGGGTTCCTGATTAGACAAAGGATTTTTTATAATACTTAGAATCTTTGTAAGCGAACGCTAGTATTGATAAATAAACATTCTTATCAGATTCTTATAAGAAATTCCTTTGTTCACTGTTTTGATTATTTATAATAAAACTACTGGTTCGATTCACATGAAACTTCGCAGGATACATTATGAATACATATACTATCGGTCAAAACCATTTTTTACGAACAAACACAATAAATAAAAACACCAATAATTAAAAAAGTTCAATAATAGGTATCCGTATCATTACGTAACATTACTTAGTTGATAAAAAATATTGAACTCCTATTTTTTTCTGAAAAATGGCATATATAGTATGCAATAACTAATAAATAATATAAAATAAATGACTTACCAGCGATTACATGCACAAAACACACACAAAACTCAAAATTTCACATCAACACATTTTTTCACTACCGAGTTTGTTTACATTTTTTAATGGGTCCGTAATAGGTAATTACGATGTTATTTTGTGCAAATTTTATCTATATACGATGACGACACTACTTAATTATTGAAATAACACCATTTCCCGTCGATTTACACTTAAAAAACAATAGAAAATGAATAAATAGAACGCGGAGTGCAGTGCACGGCACGCATGCGCGGACGCCATTTTGCCGTACCAAAAATGTTCAATTTTTACTTTTTTTTAGAGTTGTTTCTGCATATTTTGACGTTTTAGTCGATTTATTTGACAGGTATATTATCCTACCATAAATTAAAGCCAAGAACAGACTAGATCTGCCCATACATAGAGTAAAATCGGCCGTTGCATCGATGCCTATACACTGACGCAGTTCTGCCTCGTCGGGGCTTTACGGTTTTGGGTGCGCGTAACAGATCTGTCGTCGCGAGACTTTATCGGTTAAAAAAAGTCGGGAGGTGTCGTGGGACACCCGGTGGGAACGAAGTTCTTTTAGCTGCATATTATATATATACAGAGCCATCTAGTATAATTTTTAACAAGGCTGTAAATCTTTCTATACTACATGGCTCTGAATTATAATACAAAAAGTATCGTCACAACTTTTGGTCTTAATTTTTTCCGTCTAGCCCCCTTTCGCGCGTTGCGAAAGGGGGCTAGACGGAATTCGTTCCAAAAAAAAATTAATTTAAAATAAGCTACTATAAATTATGCCAAAAAAAATGTCTGTATCGTCCTATGTGAATATCGAATATTCTAATGCTGGGCAAAGCATAATCAGCCTATTGGGACACAGGCCTCCTCTGTGAGTGAGCCATAATCCACCATGTAGGCCCGGTTTGGGTTGGTAGATGTCACATGTCTTCGAATTTTTGGATCTCAAACAACATGCCGGTTTCCTCACAATATTTTCCTTCACCGTTCTAATTGCTGGCCATAATGCATAAATATTAAATGAGTAATGATAATGCGTTTAGGTATGTTGGCGATGATTAGCCCAGCAGTTAGATAATTGAGGCTGAATAATAAATGATGCTGAAACATTTGCCATTGCCACACATAATCAGTTCATCAGTTAGTTCAGAGAGTTGGTATACATCAGGACCTAAATTCTTTGCAAGGACGCAGACTGCCAATTTACATTAGGTAGGTATTCAACCTTCGTAAAAAAAGACCTGTAATAAAAATTTACGTTCGCCTAGAATTGTCGAGTTGCCTACAAGTAAAATACTCATAATATATAATATACTTACTTCAGTTGGTCGTCAGGTGTGCCTATAAAAACCATTACACTCAGTTAAAAAAGGAAAGATCTAAGCGTACATAGGGACAGACAGCGGGAAGCGACTTTGTTTTATATATACTACCGTCATGTCACACTCCAGCACCCTAATTACGTAATGCACGATCAATTTTAAATTGAAACCAATTGTAAAAGATTGCCAGTCCATTGCTTCATAAGTTCGACAAAAAAAATTGAGTAGATGTTTTTTGTCGAACTTATGAAGCAATGGACTGGCAATCTTTTGATTAAATTTGATCGTGCATTGCGTAATTGGGGGCTGGTCCAGTTGAAAACCAGCATTTTTTGCTGAACTGGGCCTATTTGGCGCAGCCGCGAGGCACTCATTTCTGCTTACAATCGAACTTTACACTTTTTTTTTTAATTTATTTTTTTACTCGTAATACATTATGTTGTGTTGTGTGCCTTATAGTCTGTGCTAAATAAATGTATTTTCTTTCTTTTCTTTCTTTCAGTTGACTCTAAATATATCACCATATTTTATTCCACAGAATTCTCATGCACAGAAAATTAAATTTTTACGAATAGAATATTGTGGATTCGCATTCAATTGGCACATTTAAAACCCTATTCAGTAAACCCGAAAACACTTCATGTTTGACACGAAAAAGCCAACACAGTGGTACAAAAATAAAATGGTGGGGGAAAAAATATGTTCGTAACTTGGACAACGATGCATAGGCCACAATTGTTAAATTTAATTCGCCGAGAGCACGGCAGGAGCGAGTGTATTTTGACATTTGAGTTTTGCACTGTGGTAATTTTACGGGACATAGTAAACTCGTGCATAATTGTTCGTTCTGTGTGTTTAATTTCATACATATTAATGTCGTCCTGTATGAATTTATAATCACGCTTTCATGCTTTATAGCGAGCCAAATAAGGTTACTGGAGTAAGTGGGAAATGAATGGAAGCGACATTAAATTAACAAAAATATTTTAAACATAATTGATCTGCACTTTGCTGCTAGCGTAATAATAAATGTCAATTTATATTATTATGCTTTCACTAAAGTGCAGATCAATTATCTTTAAAATATTTTTGATAATTTAATGTCGCTTCCATTCATTTCCCACTTACTCCAGTAACCTTATTTGGCGTCAATGTCAAACTAAATTGCTATGTTTTAATTCTAGGATTCTCAGGATTATAAGATACTAGCGTTCGCCCGCGGCTTCGCCCGCGTGGAGGGCGGAAATTATCCCACGGAAACGTACAATTGGGATAAAAAGAAATCTAAATTATTATGTTAATCCAGGTTATGAACTATAACCCACATAATTATGTCTTGATCCCGTAAAAATATCGGGATAAAATGTATCCTTTGTCCTAACCCAGGTCATAGTCTACCCATGTGCCAAATTTCATCCAAATCTGTTCAGCCGTTTTAACGTGAAAGTGAAACAAACAAACAGACTTTCGCATTTATATTATTAGTTACATAGGATTGATTCATCTATGACAATTGAAAGGCACGGAAGCCAAGTCACACAATTTTTATGCTATGTAATATTTTGATTAATTAAGTGCGGAATATTTGTAATAAATTAATGGCAATACCGAACCGTAAGTGATCGGACCAATAACTCCATTACAATAATAAGTTAAATAATTTTAATAACACCTCCTACAGTAATTGAGCCACTTATAAATATGCCACCTCATTTCGTTTCATTCGTTTAATTTAAATTATCGAGCTCATTCATTTTTAATTTGGTACAATAACAGAAATGTATGAATAAACATTAAAATTAAGGAAACAGTTTTATCATAAGTTATAGGAAACTAGCTTTTTCCCGCGGCTTCGCCCGCATGGTTGTCAGAAAATATCCCACGGGAACGCACAACCGGGATTAAAGTACTCTTTGTGCTAATCCAGGCTATAAACTATGTGTGTAAATTTCATCCAAATCAGTTCAGCCGTTTATGCGCCAATCCGGAACATACAGACCAACGGACAAAAATTCTTCCTATTTTATTATAATTGGAAATAATGATAATTATGTATAAATTGCTGTCACCTTTCCAAATTTTACATAATAGGTTTTGAAAACAATAATGGCTAACATTTCAAATTTAAAATCTGAGCAAAATAGAGAATGAAAGTTTCAAATTTTTCAAAACAGTCTGCTGAGAGCACTGCGGTAAAAATCCACCAATTTCTATGCAAAAATCGAGATTCACGAATCTATTCGATAACTTGGATATTGATCTGTGATATTGATAGCATTGCACCTAGTGTTGGCTTTGACCAATCTTTTGTCCGCAGTGCATTCTATTTTTATTTCCTGTTGCATTTTTTAAACCATAATACTGAGCGAATTTGATGGAATTCGGTAAAAAAAATTGTGACAATTTTACTTTAAATGTATGACAACAGTTTGTAGTAAGTACCTATTACCTATAATATAATAAATTACATTGTAAAAGAGACAAAAATCACTCCACGACAGTAATTGAGGAGTTGAGGATACATTAATACACTTTAAAAAACAAAAATATTTATCGCAATCGGATTCGGAAAATACGACAAAAATTACCTCCACATTTAAAATTCGGTACTCAAAACATGTCATATAAGACTCGAGACATCGCACAAATAATAAAAAAATATGCAATTCACGTTTCAATTATTCTGAACATGTCGATTCACATTTAAAATTTAAAATATCACCTGTTTTCGGTCTCGCGTCCGAGACCTGGGGCCGGTTTAAAAACATGCCGACGATTAAGTTTGGTTACGTATATCTGAAATTTCGAATGTGAAAATGGCTATTATAGTGTTTTGTCGTAATTAATTAAACGGTGAACGATTTATTTTGTCGGATTTTTTGTCCAGCGTTTTATTTTTTTAGTTTTTTAAACACTGTGTAGATTTGGGCAGGTCATAGAAGAAAAATGAAAACAGCACTGCGTCTGTATTTTTTAGAGAATCAGGTCTAGCCTTTCCCCAACTTGTTGGGGTTCCGGCCTAACTGGATGCAGCTGAATACCAGTATTTTATATGAATCGACTGTCTATCTCACCTCCACAACCCAGTTACTGGGTAAAAATGTACAATAGCCCACCGGTATCGGGAACAGTGTCCAAGCTACCGGCGGTCAGGGCTCCAGAGAGAGGAACCTCCTGACAATGCGAGCCGTGTCTAGGAGTACCGCTTTCTGAATCAAGCCCTTGATCCAGCTGCCCAACGAGAGCCTCCTTAGGTGATGGTCAAGGCTCTTGGCAATTAAACCATTGGCTGATACGACTATCGGCACAATGATTGCTCAGTTAATATTATTATTGACATCACACGCTATTTTGCACAGATTTTTTTTTGCCTTCACATAATATTCAGAGACTATTTAAAAATAAATTCCTTATAAAATATTCAAAACAAAACAGGGTTAAAAGCGGATGTAGATAAATTAATTATGATCAGCTAATTAACTTACTTTGTGGAAAATAAAATGCACACAGATTTGTAGCATGAAATGAAACAACCTTTAGCTTTACAGAAATTATATTACAACAGACTGCATTAGTGAATAATAATTATTATTATTTAAAAATAAAATACAAGGGTTTTGTGATATAAAATGAGGTTTGCGAACATTTTTGCCTTAATATTAATGAAGGTTTAATTTGTTTTTTATTTCGGATATAGTTTTTCCATTGTTTGTGGTCAACTTTTGACCACACTTGACACTGTCGGCTAGATTGTATTACACTCATGTATGTGTTGAGGATTGAATTACCACCTGATACAAACATATAATTGTATGCTCTATAGTATAGAAAATTATGTAGTTATTTCGAGTAAAAGAATCACACAAGATACAGGAACACAAGTAAGTATTCTTTTAAAAAAGAGATAATGCATCTTGGTGAAAAGAATGCAACATTCTAATTCAATCGTTAATTTTTCTAAATTCCACCCTGTCTTGAATTTTGTTCGCAATAATTATATCTAATAATATTTAAAGAAGATAACACTTCAATCATATATTTATTACCAATGTCCTTTCTTTTTATCACAACCTACGAGACTATAAACAAGTTTAACAACATTCTTATCATCAGAGTAAATAAAATTATTGTCTTTATCGAAAGATAAGCCGTATACATTCTTCATATCCAAAATCTTCTTAAGTCCTTCAAACTTACCATCGATAAATACACCAAAATTACTTACAATATAAGTATCGCCTTCGTTATCCTCAAGTATTTGTCGAACAGTCATCAGTTCATTAACTACTTGTGATTCCATTTTATCATTGTTATATTTATATAAACCTGTTTTGTTAGCAAAATATATAACATTAAGACCACTCACATGAAAATGGTCAATTTCGAAATTCTCAAATTCCTTCACTGATGCAAATTTTCCGTCATACTCTATATGGAGTTTTTGATCGGGGTAACTAATGTAGAATAGATTCTTTTTGTAGAAAAGGGACCAGATATTCTTTCCTTTTTCTTTGTAGAAGTCTGCTAGTTTTGTAAGCATATTATATTTGTAGATTCCATCGCTTCCTCCAAAGAATATATCGTCATTCATTTGGTCTATAGCAACAGAGCAGCCTCCTTTAATACCAGCTATAGTTTGGTACTCTCTGCTATCCATATTAAGGGATGCTAACTGGAAATCGAGATCAGAATATGTTTCTGGGAGTGAATAACTAAAGAATAGAGTATTAGAACTTTTGTGTACGTTGAGGTTGTAAGGTCTTCCGATGTTTGCCCATAGGACTTCCCTGTCGTACCAACTCTCTCCAATTTTAATTCGGTTGCAAGCTATTTCAGGTATTCCTGTTCCATATGCTGCGACTGATAGTAAAAAGTATAGCTTTAGAACCATTGAGGGGTTTCTGAAATAAAAAAAAACAGTATAAAGCATATGTATTTACGGGAGGTTATAAATGTAAGAGATTCTGGATGAGACTCGCCCTGACCAGGGGAATATGGCTCCAAAGGGAGTAGGCCTATACTAAGCAACGGGTGGAACAAGGCTGCCAATGATAGTGATGATGATGATAATAAAGAAGACAGGCACTAGCTTTCGCCCGCGTTGTGGTCGGAAATTATTCCACAGGAAAGTACTACCGGGATAAAAAGTATCCCATGTATTAGTCCAGGTTTTAAACTATCTGTGTGCCAAATTAAATCTAAATCCGTTCAGCCGTTTTTGCGTGATTGAGTAACAAACACACAAATATACAAACTTTCACGATAGGATAGTAGAATGAGCGAATCTTACTTGCATATTTTACAAAATTATCGAAACAAGACGATATGTATTTTTATTGTTTTTCAAGATTATTGATGTTTCAGTATCATCTGTCAAGAGCGTTTTCCCAATTACACACACCGGCAAAATTAGGGGAACACAAAAAGAAAGTCTGTATTTTTGAGATTAATAGTTATTTTTTTATTGTTTTACGAGCCTGTTTGTTCAGTAAATACGTGAGAAAAAACAAAATCTTGGATTGAATATTGTTTATTAATGGAAGAACAATGATATTTTTAATTTTCCGGACAAAACAATCACATGAACAACATAAAAAGTTGAAATATTTTTAATAAAAAAAATTAAAAAAGTATCTTGCCTCCGCGGGCTTTAGGTATAAGGGTTCGGATACGATTGGCAATGACACTTTCGATCATTTCCTTGGGCAAATTGTCCCACTCTTCGACCAGCGCTAATTTTAACTCCTCAACATTTCTAGGAGCTAAATTTTTCTTTCTCGTACTCTTTGTCCAATCAAGTCCCAGACATCTTCAATTGGATTCGTATCTGGCGATCGTGCTGGCCAGTCCATTTGGGTTATTCCGACGTCATTTGGGTAATCACGCACCACGTACGCACTGCGCAGTGTGAAATGAAAAGAAATTGTTTATTCTGTAAATAGGATATCGGAATCACTTTTACACGTCAATAATTTTTTTTTTTTTTAAATAGGCTAGATGAGGTCGGCGTTTCCTAACTAACTACTCTGAGAAGAAAGGCCGAAACAAACTCAGAGGTCGCAGTCTCTTTTAAAGTCCAGACATAATCTTGGTCAAGCCATATGAGAACCATGTAGATTAGTCATGTCTGAAATGGTCTTTTGAGGAAAGAACCACACAGAATTGAGTGGACCTGTCCAGTCAGTGCAAGCATTTGTCAATAATCATGGAGCTCAACTCAGAACTTAAGGAGCTCAACTCGACGAACAATACTAAAGAAATGCCCTCAGAGACAATGTGTGCACTCAGAGAACCGCCATCGATGATGAACAAGGCCATGCGTCCTGTCAGAGTTATGGCACCCCATACCATAACGGACCCTCCACCGTATGACACCATTTCGGTAAAATATGCTTGATGGTAAACGGTCTTTTCGATACCTCCACATCCTTTCTCTCCCATCGATGAACAGCTTTCGTCACAAATAAAAAAAAATTAAATGGAACAATCTTGATGCTGACTAGAAAATGTTAATCTTGCAACTCGATGACTCACCTCAAGTTTTGACGCTTCTGCTTGGCACGTATGACTTCAAACCAACTTTGGCTGGCACGTATAACTTCAAACCAACTTTTGCTGGCGCGTATGACTTCAAACCAACTTTTGCTGGCACGTATAAATTCAAACCAACTTATGCTGGCACGTATGACTTCAAACCAACTCTTGCTTGCACAAATGACGACAAACCAATTTTTTTTTATTTAACCTTCTTCTCACTGTTCGTTAACTTCACGCACCTTACCCACTACTTCCAAGAGATTTCGGTCTGAACAGCCGTTTGCCGATGAATTCTTAGAGTGTGCACCCAAACGGTCATCTACGGCACTGGTTGCACGGTTTCTGCCTTGTCGGCCTCCGCACATAAGATCCTGTGTATCTGTATCATTGCACATAGCGATGGATCATAATTTATATACCTTACGTTCGGTAGGTGTGACCTTCTTCAATCATTGTCACAGTTCTGGCGACTTCTGTTGCAGGCAAATCACTCATTTTGTATGCAATACATTGTTTACTCTCCAAACAAAAACAACAAAATAAGCTAGGGCCACCGTTGACTGCATAAACGAACATTCGTAACACAGACACTTAAAAGCGCTCATTGTAAAAAAAAACATATATTATTATGGTACGCCATATTGTTGTGTCTTAAGAGGGTAACAATTTAACTACATATATATACAACTTGTCGAATTACCCACAAGTAAAAAAAATGCTACCTTGTTTTTCAGTTCCGCTAATTGTGCCGGTAGGATTTCCTACTTTAATGACGTGAGATCGAATCTCTCGTGGGATCTTGCTCGAAAACGTTCTCGATAGTACTTGAAATCGATAAATTATGAGCGCGACAGTTCACTACCTTGATGCATGAAAATCTTGAATAACTATAAGCTCGAATATCGGCTGCGCGAAGGCACATTATCTTGAAACATCATTTCTCGAATCCGTGCCGGTCGGCTTCCAGATTAACTGGATGCATCTGAGTACCAATATTTGTCATGGAACGACTGCCTATCTGACCTCCACAACCCAGTTACTGGATACCCCTTAGCGAGGCTGAACGCGCCTGCTCGCAACCCGATAAAAAAAAAGAAAATACTTACTTAAAGCCAGAAATATTAATATCCATAACGAATCCAAATCAGATTAATGTAACTGCTATATTTCTAATACACATGTTGCTCTCCCAAATTCATTAGAACAATGACCCACAGTTTGTTATTAATTTAATGTTCCGAAACTTAGCTTGTTTTGTTTCTCCGTCCATTGTTTTTCAATAGTAAACAATCGATGAAGACTAAAACAAATCCATTCTTTGTTAGTTGATAGATGTTTTAATAATAATTATTATTTTAAGAAGTACCTACAATGTATATTGCTTGCTGAAGAGGCATGTCATAAATGTGTGTTTAGTCTAGATTGTTAGGGATCGATACTTCGAAAGGAAAAAATGGAACTATAAGGGTTCCATTTTTTAGATTGCTTCGTAGTCCGTCCGTCAGTCTGTCAAGACCCTTTTCCTCAGTAACCAGATGTAGAACTAAAGTATCAAGTTGAAATTAATTTCAAATACATAAGTCTATGTTCCCTTGGAGCTCTAAAAAAATCAAGCTTCTAAGTCAACGCAATAAAAATAAAACAACAGGTTGCACTCCGGGAGTGCCGGCAGAAGTGAAAACTTGAACATTAACGTTGTGCATTTTTGAATATTTTGGAATGGTTAGGGAATAATTTCGCACGAATTGCTTTACTTATCAGTATACTCGTAAAAGTAGGTACTATCATTTATGTGGTTAAATACAATATTCATTAGTAGTAGTAGTAAATTTATTTATTTTCAAAATATAGTCTAACAAAAATAAACAATTTACTACCCATTAATATGGGTAAAATTTCTTACCTCGCAATCTTTACGTAATGTCAAAGACTATTTATTTTGATATATACTTTGTCAGTTGCTAGGCAACGGATCTTACGGTCACGTTCTGACGGGAGTTTAAAATTTTTAACCCATCCCAAAAAAAGTGCACAACGCCGCTAAAGAAGTTTTAACTTCAAAAATACGGCCATTTATGTGACATATTTTGATACTTGCAAATAAATCAAAACCTCCAGGGTCTACTCGTTGGCCTAGAATCATGAAATTTGGCAGGAAGCAAGGTCTGACAGCACATGTAAAGGAAAAAGTCCGAAAATAGTTAACAAATCACTTTTTTTTTTTTTTGCGATTCAAACCTTACATTTGTAGTTGGAGAATTGACCGTGACGTATATCGATGGGTCAGGTAAAGTGTTATTGGGTTTTTCCATTAGGGATTTCTTAGTAACAGTTAGGAGTTTGGAAGTTGGCGGTATCTCCCCCGTGCCTTGGAAAGCACGTTAAGCCGTTGGTCCTACGCCTGATCTCTCTCCGGTCGTGTCGGATTGCCGTCCCGTCGGACTATGAGAGTGAGGGAAGAGAGAGTGCACCTATGTCTGCGCGCACACTTGCGCACTATAATATCTCCCGCGCCGAAGGCTAGTCTTCGTTGAGATTGGTCGCCGTGACCGAAATACGGTGTAGAGGACTATAATATATATACTATACTATATATTGATAAAAATCCGTCCGGATTTATCTTGGTTTTAGTATTTGCTATAACAGGGTACTGACACATAATCTGTAACTTGCTTCTACCCGCGGCTCCGACTATATCCGTCTATCTGTGTGCCAAATTTCATACCAAGCCGTTTAGCCGTTTTTACGCCATTCCGGAACATCAAACCAAACAGAAAAATGGGCGAAAATTCTAAAAACTATATTTTCGGCATCAGACTCTTTCCCACACCTCGTAGCAATTACTTTTTTTTTCTAAAATATTCAATGTGCAGTTTTGATTTCGTTACTACAATTTTTGCACGACTCACAATGCGAAGAATTAGAGTGTGCTCTACGATCGAAAAAATATTTTTGCCCCATTTCTGCAACTGTTTTTATTGTTACACTCCTGCTAGTACACAGAACCTACTTAATTTATATACCATTGTATAGATGATTAAATGGAGATTAATACTGTACTTTTTAAAATGAAAAAGGCATCAAAATAGTTTAAAAAAAATCCTGTCCGTCAATGTATGAAACCTGAAAACATTGTAGCTTGCGATAAAATCAATTAATTGAGTCAATTTTTTTTTTATACATTTGTTTCGAACATAGAAGGAACCCTATTGAAAATGACTCTTTTATTCAAAGTAGTTTAATTATAATTAATAAAATACTAACTAAAATATAATATCTACATCTAAATATTTCCAACCTTGACTTGACGTCGTTGCCTAGCAACCCACAACGTAAATATTTAAATAAATAGTCTTTGACATTACGTAAGGATTGCGAGGTTAGAAATACCCATATTGATGGGTAAAACAGCAGTCAAAACATACTTCATGAAAAGTGATAAATTGTAAATTTTTGTTAGAAACTATGTTTTGAATTTCTTTGTCGTTTATGAATGAATGTTTATGAGGCGTGCACTTTTGGATTTTCCAACCTATTTTAATTATATGTATAGATAGATAATTTCAACTGCCTACGTTATAAAGATAAAGCCCCTGTAACTTTAGGTACGGAACCCTAAAAATAAAGAGTTTTAAACTTATTACCTGGTCAACCGAGCTCTGCTCGGGTGAAAAACTTTTTAAAAGTATCTACTATCATGGCAGCATGGAATTAGTACGAGTATGTACTATACATGGAATTAGTATGAACTATCGTATACTATTAAAATGAACAATCTCTATTTTTAACCGACTTCCAAAAAAGAGGAGGTTCTATTTTCAATTTTATGTATGTTTTTTTTTATGTTCACCGATTTCTCCGTCATTTGGGGGTCAAAAACTTTTTACAAAAAAATAAAAAACTGACTTCCAAAAAAAACTACAAAGTGAAAATTAACTATAATTTCGGCAGTCGGTGTCTCTGGTTTTGAATTTTCGTTTTTTGCCACCGACTTCCGAAATTATTATTATTATTAGTAGATACTTACTAATTCCATGCTGCCATGATAGTAGGTACTTACTAATTCCATGCTGTCATGTCATTATTCTAAGGTAGCCATCTCGTTCTAAACTTTAGGCGACCGAGCTCTGTTCAGGTGAAAATACGGAGGAAACGAATTTTCCAAGACAGAAAGAGTAGGTCTCTTTCTGTCTTGATCAATTTTTCGCCCCCGTATACCACTATATTGCCGTCTTTAGAGCCATGTTCGAGACTGTGATTCCAAATATACAATTATTTCTCGTTTAATAGTTTATGATATTTTAACCATCTATGACCTGAACAAAATAATTTTGCTAACATAACAGTAAAAATCTGCCTAGCCTTTTCCCAACTATGTTGGGGTCGGCTTCCAGTCTAACCGGCACCCTAATTGGATAACACACGACCAATCATAATCTGAATAATTTTGAAGGATATTGCTAATCCATTGCTTCTTATGTTCGAAAAATGTGTCTGCAAGGCAAATAACGCAATGAATGTTGTTGAACTGTCAAAATGAAACTTATTGTGATTAATCATGTGTTACGCAAATATGGTGCAGATGCAGCTGTATTTTACATGGAGCGACTACCTATCTGACCTCCACAACCCAGTAACTGGGTAATAGGATACCCCTTGGTAAGACTGGTTGTCAGACTGTAACGTTACATTTTTTTTTAATAAATAACAAATCACAATATATAATAAAATTATTAAAACTAAACTAGACTTATTTTAAGCATTTTGTTTGTTTTGTTTACGTATTCAAAACAAATTGCCAAATACTCCTCAACGCAATGCGTGTGACCTTTTTTTTGTTTTTTGGTTGGGAAATCGTCTGGGCGGGACGGGAGGGCGTGTCAGACTCTTACTGAATAAATCCCACCCGTGTTCCTTCAGTTGCCTGTACGTTGCCAGGGGCCACGATCTCCCCTTAGGACTTTCCCGCAACCCCGGCAGGCATCGGCCCTAGCGGACCCTGTCAATTGTGCTGACATCTCTTTGAAGCGCGCGTGGAACACAAATGCGCGTGACCTTGGGTCGTAACAGAAACCGTTTGGGTAAGATCCTGTTCCCTCTCCCCGTCACCATTCCACTGGGTCATCGTCGCACCAGGCTACTGCGCTACTCCCAAGGGAATTAAGGGAATCTTGTGACCATAAACCTACCCCTTTATAGTATTTCTTTTATAAATATACTTTTTTTTTGTCGACAAGGTTACGTGATCTTATTTCTACCCCCACGTAAACCTATCTGTCACAAGACTTTCGGGCTTCTGACGACCCGTAACGACTAACAAAGGTCCACGAATGACAGCCGGGACCAACGGCTTAACGTGCTTTCCGAGGCACGGAGAAGTCTCGGTATGTGAAGATGGTCACCCATCCACTGACCAACCCCGGCAAGCGTAGCTTAACCTAATGGATCGACCCGTGCTGTTATTACTTAGCCGCTAGGAACTCCACTTTGCTAACATAACAGTACTGTTTTTAATTTGATATTTCTTTACGGGACATAATGAAATCACAATTTTCTTAATCACATCTTTATTCTTAATTATGTCTTACTGTAAAGTACTGTCCCTCGGCAAACTTCGTGTTACGTCAGTCGTCGGATTTCTATCAGTCGCCCTTTGCATTTGGTGCAGACCGGACGCTCTCAATATACTTCCAACTCGACTGAGAATGTCCGGCCTGCACCAAGTGCTGTTGGTGTCCCAATAAACAAATAAACTCAAGCCATAAAAACATTATTTAAATTTAATTAAATCTTTATTTTTCATTATTTTATCTTCTCGTTTCGTCTCTATACACAGTGCTATTTATGGCATTTAAACAAAGCCCACTATATTTACTTGGATTCAACCGATATATGTTATTTATATCAGAATATATCATGTTATCTTGATCATCAAAAGTAACGCCAAACGCCTGATCGATTTCTGCAACTCTCTTAACTCTATGATAGGGTTTTTGTTCTAGGTAAATTCCGTCACTTGCACAGATGAATACGTCTCCATAATGATCCTCGACTATCTGTCGAACTACAATCTCGTCACTTAAAACTATAGGTTCTGTTATCGGCTTTTCTACTTTATACAACGCCGTTTTGTTTGCGAAGTAAACATCAAAATGTTTGGATATGAAAAAAATGTCTATCTCTATATTAACAGCTTCGGCGACTAAAACGAAGCGGTCGTCTTTGTAGACAAAAAGTTTCTGCGTAGGATACTCAATGTAGTAGAAGTTTCGTCGAACAAACAATGCCCAAATTGACCGTCCCTCTTCGGCGAAAAATTCGGCTTGTTTTGTTAGGAAGTTGTATTTGTATATGCCGTCATGGCCACCGAAGTAGATGTCATCGTTGCCTCCGTCGTAGGCTACGGCATAGCCTCCCGGCACGCCTTTGATTTTTCTACAGGTCTTCTTCTCCAGGTGGCAGGCTCTGATTCCGAAGTCCACTTGAGTACCATTCTGGATTGTGTGACTGAAGAACAGAATGCCTGAAAACCTGTTGGTTGAAAATAATATTATGATAACTTTATTGAAATGAGGGAAGGGGTTACTATTGTGTTTGTCATTTGGTTTAAATAGATTTTTATTTATCTTTTTTAAGGATAATGTTATGTTTTGATAATGTATATGAATAAATTATTGACTGTAGATTTGTAGACAATTTTCTATTTTGCTAAGTATCTGGTACATGTTGATAGGCCTACACTGTCCTCCCAGACCTATTAACACTGTAATTTGAAAACATTGTAAAAGTCATTTATTTTTAAAAGAGTAACCGTGGAGTTTCTTGCCGGCTCTTCTTCATAGGATTTTAAGAAGAGAAAACGACCAATGGGAACCGTGCATCTAGCTTCTGACGTTTCATAAGTGCAGTATGTATGTAGGTTTATGTAAAATAAAAATAAAATTGTTTTTGATTTTGAGTGGCCACAAATAATAATAAATAGAAATTTATGAAGTTAGAGCGTTATTTTTTCTTTTATTTATGGCAAACCTTTCAACGATGGTCCATATTTAACATAACATCACGGCTGTACTTCCCGAAGGGTTAGGCAGAGTTGTGTCTATGGTACACCCACATTGGTCCATATTTATTTTTGCCTGAATCCTACTATCCTACTTTATTACTATCCTACTATACAGGGTGTTAAAGAAATTGGGTGCCATAGCTTAGGGGTAGGTTCAGTATCGATAAAGAAACCGAGGTAAAAAAAAAAAATTTAAACATACAAAAAATATCGTTGGCGTAGGTGGAGAACTAAATAACTCAATTTTTCTTGTTTGGAGAAATTAGGCAAAAATATGCGGCATGATTGAATGGATGTTACCAAAATGGTGAAAATTCAATTTGACCAAAAATTACATTATTATTAAAAAAAAATTGTTGTGAAAGTTTGTATGTTTGGATGTTTGTTGCTCAATCACGCAAAAACGGCTGAACGAATAATGATTAAAATTTGCACACAGATGGTTTATAATCTGGATTAACATATAGGATACTTTCTTTTCCCAGTTGTACGTTCCCGTGGGATAATTTCCGACCTCCACGTGAGGGTGGCCGCGGACGAAAGCTAGTATTGACATAAAACGTAATATACGAAAAGAAAGCCTGGTAATTAATATTCGCTCCTTCTCTGTAATAGTATTTATATTCTAACTATACAAAATAACAATTTAAAAAAAGTGGTCTTTTGATTTTTTAACGAACATCAGGCCTAAAAATCATAATTTCAGCCTGTCATGTTACTCAAAGGCATCATTTTAAAATTGTTTATAAAAAAATATGATTGCGTTGTTTAAAGTTTTTAATAATATCGTGACGTCACAGCTGACATCGAGTTAATGGATCACAGTATTACGTCATCAGTTTGAGAGATTATAATGTTTTTTGTTATAATGACAATGCTTTGGTAGTATTTTTTGCAAGGTCTTCGGAATGAGTTATTTAATTTATTTTTATCAACATGTTTTCATATTCTCACTGTTTTTATAAGCATAGATCCATAATCACCATGCTTGAAAAAGTAATTGGTGATTCTAGTTTGTTGTTATTAGTGCTAACAGACATTTTTGTGCCATAATTATTATTGATGTACAGCGGTTACATCTCCAATTTATAATACCGATAGAATATTTAATCACCATGCTAGTTTTTCTAACAAATTTATTGTAAATCAATTATGACCTGAAAGCGAAAAACTTTAAAGCATGTTATTTTTCCCCATGAAGCATCTACCATATCATACAACATCACATCATTGGACTTATTTATCATTATCAACATCTGTTCAGTAGATTAGACTCTACGACGTTAAAAGATGTGACCTTTTAACGTCGTAGATTCGAAATTCAAAGAGAGAGAGAGTCGAGGGAATCGTCGTCGAAACTAATATTATAAAGAGAAAAGATTTAATTTTTTGTAAGTTTATAAGTTTTTTATGTTTGTAAGTTTGTATGTTTGTTTGTTACGCTTTCACGGTAAAAGGCTGAACGGCTTTAGATGAAATTTGACACATGGGTAGACTCCTGGGTTAGGACTCCCGATATTCCCACGGGATCGAGACTTATGCGGATAAAACCGCGGGGCGCAGCTATAGAGTATAAAATTGATGATCTATGAAAAATAATCCCTTACCTATGCATCACCAAGTTATAAGGTCTTCCAAGGTCTTGGAACAGAAGCTCTCTATCATAGTACACGTCATGGAAGATCACACCATCACATCTGATCGTATCTGATTGGTTACTTGCTGCTTGCAGGTAACTTGGGGCTCCAGCGAGTAGCATGAGAAGCTTGAAGAAGTACATGGTTGATACTGAAAATAATAATAAAAATCTTTGATTATGTATTGAAAAATAAACGCTATAATGGCATTGGGATGGATACATCTGCCACATGTCACCAACCGGGGCAGAACTTACGACCCAGTGGGTGCCTAGCCTAGGGTGGGCTAGCTGGGTGGTAGCATAGTGTTGTGACCGTCGGTCATAGGTCTCAAGTTCTAAGACACGTATCTCTGACTTTTCGGATTCATGTGCGTATTGTATAAGTATCACGTGCTTCAAAAACGGTGAAGGAAAATATCGTGAGGAAACCGGCATGCCTGAGAGATATTTCTCGACGGCATGTGAAGCCAAGTCAGAGGCCCATGGGCGGCTTTAAAACTCTGTCTGCTGTTCGATATAAACGACATAATAATAAAATAATAGTCTCTACAGTTCTAACCACCGGTAGCTTGAACCCTGCTCCCGACATCGGCGGACCTCTACTTTTTTATTTTTTTTATTTTTTTCAATTTTTTTTTTACTTCAAGAAATGTTTTCAAATGTAAATAATTAAGAATCAAAGAAATAAACGACATAATAATATTCATTTTTCATGTTTTTATTAAAAAATAAAAAATGTTTATATTAAGGGTGGTGGCCCAGTGGTAACGGCCCCGACTTACGAGTTGTAGATCGTGGGTTCGAACCCAAGCAGGCGCTTTACTTTGTGTAAATAATTTCATCATCACTGCTCTCAAAACGGTGAAGGAAAACATCGTGAGGAAACCGGCCTGTCTTAGAACCAAATAATCCGAAGACATGTGACATCTACCAACCCGCACTGGGCCCGCGTGGTAGATTACGGCCCACTCCCTCTCACAGAGAGGAGGCCTGTGTCCCAGCAGTGGGAACATTAATATGATGATGATGATGAAATGAAATAAAGAAAATGTATAGATGCGTGCCACCTCATAAGAACTGTGGCCTGGTTGGTCTAGTACCAGTAATTTTGGACTCGTTTAGTGACAATAGACCCTCTATTACAAGGGCTGCACTATGCATACATCTCAACCTACCCCTTCGTGGAATACACGCGTAATTTTGCTTATATTGCTTGTTGCTCTGTGTCTTCCGTAAAATTTTCTAAAGCCTACAAAGATATTATTTCAGGACAATGGTAAGCATTACGTTTCTATCTGCCATAAAAATAAAGCCACTTAAAATACCTTAAACATATAAAATACAAAACAAACATGTATACCTATTAATCTTTACACAAATAACAAACTCCACAACTAGAAACATTAACAGAAAACACCATATTTCACAAAACAAAATAATACAAACAATAACATTACCTACCAAAAATAAAATCTTCAATATCCGAAAATATTAACTTTCAAACAAAATATTACACTGAAACTATTTTGTAAAATGAAATACAGGTTGTAATGTTCGCACGTCCGTTTCGAGGCAAGGTATACGCTGTAAGAAAGCAAGCAAATTTTATTTTAAAATGATGGCTCTTGTTATTGTTTATATTCATTCATCATGGTGACGACAACAACAGATGAAAATGTTTCTGTTTATATTGGTTGACATATTTAGGCACTGAGCATTGCAACATGCATCATAGAACCAATAATTTTAGTCCCAGACGAAATGTGTCTTTGTTTGTAGTGATAGCCAATTCAATTCATCATCATCATCAATTCAATTCTAGTATCATTTAATTCGTAGCTTTCTCATTTCAGTCAATCTGCCTGCCTTTTCCCAACTAAGTTAGGGTTGGCTTCCAGTCTAACCGGATGCAGCTGAATACCCGTATTTTACATGGAGCGACTGCCTGTCTGACCTCCATAACCCAGTATTTTTTTTTTCGTGTGAATTGTGAATATGGAAGCTATGCCATCTTTGAATAGCAGGTTAACCAGGCCTGCGCCAGGTGACAGGAACCATCACGGGACACTGCTCGCTAAACAAACACTTCCACACAATAGTCATAACGGACAGTCCTCTGTGCAGGGCGTGCATGGAGGCTGAGGAAACCGTCGCGCACGTGCTCTTTGAATGCACAGGCGTCACCCAGATCAGAACAGAAACCCTCGGGTCACCCAGATCCTACACAGATGTTCTGAACAAACCAAGAGATTTAAATAACTTCTGGAGGGGAAGTGGGCGGCCAACGCACTAAACGGCCGCCATAGCCAACGCACAATGGTCCACCTGACGGACTAAGTGCGGAAACGAAACCCTATAACATAGAACATTAGGTTTTAATCTGTAGGATTTAACATACCTCCGTCTTCAAATTTCAGACGATGATATTTTCGGACCTACAAAGCCAAAAATCATCAATCAGCAGCAAATGGAGTATCCATTTGAAATAAGATTAGATACTTAACTAAACCTTTTTTACAGTCCGTTCAACCGATTTTGACTTCTATTGCGTTGGTGGCATGGCAAATGGCAGCTGCAGTAAGCAGTTGGTATTGTAACCACTTTTTTGCTGATAACGCCATCCTTATGCCTACGGATTAGAAGTCATAATCGGTTGAACGGACTGTAAAAAAGGTTTGTTTAAATGTCTTATCTTATTTCAAATGGACTATAGAACAAAATCCTCCTTGACAACCTAAAAAATCCTTGACAACAAAAAATATCCTTTTATGGCCATCAGCATGGCAAGTTTCCAGTTTCCCAACCCTCAATCTTTTAAATATTCCACTTCTATATACTCCTCCGACCGTCACAATGAAATTAAGATAACCCGATCTTTACGCATACAATATATTTTTATTATGTACTTACACGGACACCAGTTACCAACAACGATTCGTAGTTGATATATCGTACAACCGATAGTATCTGAGACCGTTATTTCAAATGGTTTGTGTTCCATTCTGTGAAATGTGAAGCGAGTAATATAATGGTATTTTGGTACAGGCAGAGATGAGAGGCTTCTCGTTCTGATGTAATATCTTATTGATCTTGTGTTTGAAAACGCAGATAAAGAGCATGAAAATGGTTTGAAATATTTTTTATGGAAATTCTTAGTGAACTGAACATGAACATTCAAAAGGGAAGTATTCATCAGCAGTTCCCCACAGTACTGACAGTAAATAAAACAGGCGATAAGTGATGCTATTCGACAATCTGACAATTTTTTAAGTTTTTTTCATAGTGCATTCTGAAAGTTGACAAATCGCTGTCAAAAATTTCGCTGTTTTAATTAATTTGGCAATATGAAATCTCTACTACCCTATCACTATTGAACTAAAATGTTGATTATGAAATTATTGATTATTGATAATTAATTAATATCGTAACACTGATTATTTACATTTAGATGTAAAAAAGTATTTGGAAGCTTTCCAAATGCCCATTTTACATCTAAAGCGGCATCAAATTCAGTGTTATTATTTCAACTCATTATTAATATTTCAGGGTCACTTCAGGGGGTCAGGGTCACAGTTTGCGATATTTCATATTTCCATACAGTAATATTGCCAAATTAATTAAAACAGGTAAATATTTGACAGCTACTTGCGACGTTGCCAACTTTTAGAATAGCAGCTGTCGTTAAAATGTGACAGTTATGTAATTTTCTGACAAATATGTCGCAATTTCAAATTACACTAAATATTGGATTGGTGGTTATAAAATAGTTGAATGATGAATGGACAACTATACCTTCTTACTTTTAATATTATTTTAAAAGCAGAAAGATACAGTTACCTATTCATCCTTTTAGAGCCTTTTACAAGTCATACAGTTGAGAACAAGTAGCATATTCTCGCCAAAACATTGAACAAAATTGTACAAAGAATCAGAATTTTACGACCGACGCTGTAACACTTGCTTTCTACAATTCTACACAATAAACACCAAATACCTCTTATATTAAACATTCACTGAAAGGAATTACTACTGTCTAACCACACGGAACGAAATCTCGCCGCCTGAAAAACCACCTAGTGTGTTCACACAGGTGAATTTGCTACTATTAAAATATTTGCTCCAGTGACCATCTAATTTTGTAAATACGAATTTATTTCCAGCGGTTAATTTAGCGTGTTTGTCCCAATTCGCAACTGTGGTAGCCGATAGGTTAAAAGCCTTTTGATTATGAGGTGAAAACAGTGTTTATGTCAATTAGTTCTGAAGAATACATCACATGTTTGCCTTTGCAGTCCTCAGCGACTCATAGGTTCATCATTTTAGCCAAAAGACATCCACTGCTGAACATAGGCCTCCCCCAAGCACCGCCACTTCGACCGATTTTGTGCTTCTCGCATCCAGCGGATCCCTGCGGCCTTCACAAGGTCATCGGTCCATCTTGTGGGTGGCCTTCCAACGCTTCGTCTTCCGGTACGCGGTCGCCATTCCAGAACCTTTCGGCCCCATCGGCCATCTGTTCTACGAGCAATGTGCCCTGCCCATTGCCACTTAAATTTGGCAATTCTTCGAGCTATGGCTGTTACCTTGGTTCTCCTACGGATCTCTTCATTTCTGATTCGATCACGTAGGGAAACTCCAAGCATAGCCCTCTCCATTGCCCTTTGGGTGACTTTTAGCCTTCTGATAAGGCCCATTGTGAGCGACCACGTCCATAAGTCATCACTGGCAACACGCACTGGTCAAAGACTTTCGTCTTGAGACACAGTGGCACTCATAGGTTGCCCAAGCCTAATTATAAACCTTTCGTTTGGGTAAAATTAAAAGATATTTGACCTCTTATTGGCAAAAATCTGTCGTTGTGTATCTAATTATCATTTTCTGACAGTTTTAAATACGTTTACACTTGATCCAAAACTCACCCTGCACTATCTTCTTATAAAGGCATGTATGATCGAATGGTGAATGTTTTTGCAATTCTATAGCAATATTGCTTGACGGCAAAAATAGCCATAGGCAAAATATTTTACATACCCTTCGCGGTTTCCATACGTATGAGGTCCAATAAGATATGGTAAGCAGGGAATCCTAAAATAGCCCACATAAGAACCAAGAAGCAAACGTTATGTGCGTGTTTTCTTATCGTATGTCTGCATCACAATACACTAGGCCGACTAATGTTAATATATTAAGCACAAAGAATATGAACAATTTAAATGACATGAGTGAACGCACATGTTACCGAAACACGCAAATCCTACAAAAACGACACTTGAAATTATTATCAACTCCTATTATCATGGTAGAAAAAACTATCTTTAATCCTGACCTTCTATAGGTATGTTCTTTTTGGCTGACCACTGAAAATCGTAGCGCTGTGCTGGTGGGTCTCATAAAGCACAGCATCATGCTGAGTGGAAGTCTTCTTGTCACAGTCACGACATGCAGCTGCCGACTATTTCTGTCATCACCATCATCATCAGCCTATTAACGTTCCCACTGCTGGGACACATGCCTCCTCTCGGTGAGAGGGAGTGGGCTGTAAACTACCACGCGGGCCTAGTGCGGGTTGGTAGATGTCACATGTCTTCGAATTTTTTGGTTCTAAGACATGCCGGTTTCCTCACGATGTTTTCCTTCACCGTTTTGAGAGCAGTGGTGATGAAATTATTTACACAAAATAAAGCGCCTGCTTGGGTTCGAACCCACGACCTACAACTCGTAAGTCGGGGCCGTTACCGCTAGGCCACCACTGCTCACTATTTCTGTGCTAGTGATTATTTTTCTATTTTGTTTATTTTTCTTTTAATTTGAATTTACTAATCTTTTTGTACGAACGTGTTTCTGAGACTAAAAACCTATTTTTCTTTCTTTCTTAAAATGCTTCCATAATATCTTTCCGAAATAAACGCACTTTAATTTTCGCTTTAAATGCTTTTTATAAAACTAATTTATCAAGCAAGTGAACTCATCACTCAAGATGTCATTCTTTCTATACAGAACAGCAATAAATAGCTCAGGTTGCTGTAAAATGATTACCTAGTCAGCAACGTAAGTAGCAGTGGTGCTCTGCAAACAGCCTAAAATGCGTTGGAGTACAAAAAAAAACTGAATTTGTGCCAGCGCAACCTGTGCGTCTTGTCGCTGTGTCTAGACACTGCAACAAGCCGCAGAGTTATAGTTTGCATGTGCGTCTTGTTGCTGAAACTAAACGCAACGCAGAGCTGCCGTATGCATCTGCAACTAGCCGTTAGGACAGACGTAATGCAAGAAGCTATCATGTCATTTTCTTTGATTATTTAAAAGCGACAGTCGTATTGTTCATCTTGTGAGTGAATATTGAACGTCTAGTTACACTTGCCATCGTGCGAAGGCGAAGCGAATCGGACTGCCGTCATGTGGGCACCGTGCGCCTAGTCGCTGCGACCAGAAGCGAAAGGTTGCCCTAGCCTGTCGTGGCGACTCTGCAACTTGACGCCACGTGTGTGGATCTTTGAACAAAATATAAGAAATTTTCCGAGCTATCGCAGTCCCATACTTACAACGCTTTTAAAGAAAAGAAATAAGGAAGAACAAAGTACCTATTTCATAGGTATATTCGTAAACGCGCGTCACCGCTTGTCATCTGTTCTTAGTCTCAACTTTTTAGCAAACTCCACCAATTTCGAAAAAGTTGTAACTCACTTCTTAAGGGAAATGCTTGCGTTTCTTCTCCATGCAAAAATATTATTTGTAAAATCTCAGAGCCGATTTTTTTTGCACTTTTGTAATGTACATAGATACGGTATTTAGGTTGTTTTTTTTTTAGTTAGTTTCGCCAATGTGCAGCTTTAATACAGTGGAATATTTGGGGGTTAGAGTTTGTAAATCACAATGAGACGTTTCTTTCGACTGTCACTGGCAGATAACTGATGTTATTACGAGTAACTTAATCTACAACAAATTATTTTAGAAAAAAAATTGGGTGCACGCGGACGATAGCCACGCACAGCAGCTAGTCTATACATTACTATTATACTAGGTAAAATTTGTTTGTTTGGTTGTTTGTTTGTAAGTTTGTATGTAGGGGATAATCTCAGTAACTATCAGTCGGATTTGAAAAATTCTTTTAGCATTGGACAGCCCAATTTTTGAGGAAGGTTATAGCCTCGTAGACGAAGTCGCAGGCAGAAGCTAGTTTATCTATATTTTTAATCGACTTCCAAAAGGAGGAGGTTCTCAATTCGTCTGTATATTTGTTACGCGATTTCTCCGTCAATTGTAGACCGATTTTGAAAATTGTTCATTTGTTTGAAAGGGTATGCTCCCGAGGTGATCCCATATAAATTTTATTAACTTTACTTGGATAGTTTTTGAGTTAGCTTCAATAATTTTAATTTTAATTTTATACACTTATTTCAGTTATTTATTTTAATTAGTTATAATAGTATTGTTGTGGCATGTATTTTAATCCTTATTACTAATATAATTTTTAAGTAATACTAACACAAATATGGATCGATGTATCTGAGATAAATAAATAAATTAAAATAATACGTATTTTTCCCACTTAGTTTATATTGATGATATGATAATAACTTCCAATCACTGTTATTTACATAGCAGGTTAGTGGTATTCGAATTTGTGTGGGGTAGGTACTACAACTAAAACGTGCAAAATAAAAACTTTGTACAAAAAAAAAAAGAACAACCGACTTCCAAAAAAGACACTACAAAGTCAAAAATAACTTTAATTTCGGAAGTCGGTGGCAAAAAACGAAAGTTCAAAACCAAATACACCGACTTCCGAAATTAAAGTTATTTTTTACTTTTTTGGAAGTCGGTTGTTCTTTTTTTTTTCTTCCGTTCGAATTTACGCTTAAATTATTCCAACAACAAAAAAACTAGCTTGTCACAACTTGATAACTTTGATATATTTTCTAATTTCAAAAATATAATTTCGTATGGAGAAGTCGCGAGAGCAGCCCCTTAAACAAAAAACTTGTTCGTCAGAGATCCGACAAGATTTCTTTGTGTGTAATGAAATGGTCTAACCATTTTAACTTCGCACAAAAGACGCTTGGTTTAAAGTTTAGGAAATGTTTCTGAGTTAGAAGTATGTCTGTTTGTGAGTTACTATAGACTTATTGTTCCGTGAGATCTTGAGAAGGAAGACAATATGTAACTTTTAACAAGTTAATTATTTTAGTATAAAGTTTTTTAGTAGGAAAGGAGATGAGATGTCAGTGACAGGAATAAGAGGTCTCTTTAGAGTTTCTAGAAATTACTTCTTAAAAGTTTATGAGTAACCAAGAATAATAACTAGGCAGAGTTGAGAAAACTTTTGATTTGACGATATTTTCATTGAATTTGAAGGAAACAATAAAAGTTAATTAACTGACTCAGGCGTGACTTTGCGGAAATCCATTATAAAATATACGTATATTTAGTAACCTAATCCGCTTAGCTGTAAGAAGAGTCATAAAGAACCCTGTAAGAAATTGACTGGTGTTTTACCTCTCAACGAGGCATCCTCAGGATGATGATTGACTGGTTGTGAACAGTTTAGTGGATTAGGTCACTAAATATACGTCGTTTATTAGAAAGAATAATGTTGTTGTGTGAGAGTTGCTGAGAATCGAGCTGAATGGCGTGCAATTGGTGAGGCCTATGTCTGGCAGTGGACTGCTGTAAGCCGATGATGATCTTGATGTTGATGATGACTCAATCAATCTTCCTAGCCTTTTTTCCGAACTACAATCTTGGGGTCGGCTTCCAGTCTAACCAGATGCAGCTGAATACCAGTATTTTACATGGAGCGACTGCCTATCTGACCTCCACAACCCAGTGGGTAATACGATACCCCTTGGTAAGACTGGTGTCAGACTTTCGGGCTTCTGACGACTGTCAAATATCCAAGAATGACAGCTGGGACCAATGGCTTAACGTGCTTTCCGAGGCACGGTGGAGTCTCGGTATGTGTAGATGGTCACCTATCCACTGACCAACCCCGGCAAGCGTAGCTTAGCCTGATGGATCGACCCGTGCGGTTTGTTATTACTTAGCCACGAGCCCCTCATGTTGATGATGACTAATGTTATAAATTAATAAAGTGACGGGTTCTTTTTTGAAAAAATTGGTCCTTTCACCTTTGACACTTTAGAGGAACAGGGTGTAAAGTTCACTCATCCTCATTTGAAAAGGGAGGATCCTCCAACCAGACGGGTGTTGTGTCTGGCGGGCAACTGCCCGTAAGTTGATTTCGGATAGTCTTATGTATGTTTTTCGCTCGGTAAACTCTTAACTGCGCGATGCAAGAATTGTGTGACGTCATGTCTTTACTGCGTAGCTCGTATGTAGCGGTGTAACTGCTACAATACAAATATATCCTTTGTTACACTTTTTCGATAAAGAAGGTTATCCTTACAAGGGTCCGTTTAGAGGTCAGCTTTTACTGGTATTCTAGCAAACAGTAAAAGCTGACCTCTAAAGGAACCAAGCCAGAAATAATCCATTCGCTAAATCAACCTTGACTTACTCAAGCTTTCTGTAATTTTAATCGGGTCTGACAAAGAAACTGCTAAAACCAGTCTAAGTAGACCTCACATTTTATTGATATTCTACTATTACTTCGGCAGGCCAACTCCAGGTGTTACGATGAGCCGGGCTACTGTAGGTATTTACAGGAATACCATACAAAATACATTGTAGGCATAAATATCATCTAACACCAGTACAAAACACCATAAAAAGAACTTTACTCCATAACACAAAATACCCCTGTAAACTCATAAACAGAAAGAAGAATAACAAAGATATATAGACGCCATCCAAAATGTGAGCCTTTTAACTCACGAAATATGTGGAATTTTAAAGGGCATTGTGATGTGGGAAACGATTCTCATTATGTTCACGACCAGTATTTCCGACCCGTTTGGTACGATAAAAAATAAACACACTTACTTATCACTGGATGGAGGGGCTCGTGGCTAAGTAATAGCCGCATGGTTCGATCGGTCAAGGTTAAGCTACGCTTGCCGATACTGCGTGGATGGGTGCCCATTCATTGCATAGTGAGACTCCTCCGTGCCTCGGAAAAACCAGCATTGTTAAACTTTTGACAACCGTTACGCATAGTTAGAAGCCCGAAAGTCTGACAACCAGTCTTTTTCAGTAAAATTGGGATGTGAAGGTCAGATAAGCAGTTGTTTCATATAAAACACAGGTATTAAGCTGCATGATTTTGATTGATTGATTGGTGTGTTCAGAACATCCGTGTAGGATCTGGGTGACTCGAGGGTTTCTGTTCTAATCTGGGTGACGCCTGTGCATTCAAAGAGCACGTGCGCGACGGATTCCTCAGACTCCATGCACGCCCTGCACAGAGGACTGTCCGTTATGCCTATTGTGTGGAAGTGTTTGTTTAGCGAGCAGTGTCCCGTGATGGTCCCCGTCACCAGGCGCAGGCCATTCCTGCTGTTAGCCTGCTATCCAAGGATGGCATAGCTTCCTTTGACTGCCTACATCCCGGTGTCAAGGTCCACCAGGGCTCCGCTTGTGTATGGGTGAGCTCCTGTAGCCACCTGCGTATTTGGTTGAAGAGGATGGGTACGATTGACTCTGGGTCCACAGACTGCTGTGCTGGATCCTCGTCTAGCAAGTGGGTCTGCTGTGTACGTTACCTAGCGATCCGCTGTGTCCTTCCAATGGTAGACCTCAGATGATCCATCATCATCATCATTCATAGGTGTGGTTCTACCAGTTCTCAGTAAGGTGTTTGAAAAGTTGATGCTCAATCAAATGTTACGTCACTTTAATAAAAACTCCATCTTTCATGAACAACAGTACGGTTTCACCAAAGGGCGTTGTACTACTGACGCCGGTGTCACCCTAATAAAGAACATTTTTAATGCCTGGGAAGAAGCACAAGATGCCATTGGAATCTTTTGCGACCTCTCGAAGGCGTTCGATTGCGTAGACCATGAGACACTTCTGCTGAAACTGGAGCATTATGGGATTAGGAATACAGCTCTTGATTAACTAAAATCTTACCTGAAAGATAGAAAGGTTAAAGTTCAAGTAAACGGCATAAACTCATTAGGGTCTGAAATGGCAATGGGCGTTCCTCAAGGTTCGATATTGGGTCCATTCCTCTTTTTAGTTTATATTAATGATTTACCCCAATTACTTCAAAATCAACCGAAGATGGTGTTATTTGCAGATGACACATCATTGATCTTTAAAATCAACCGACGGTCGCAAAATCTTGACGACGTGAATAGCTCTATTCTTCAGGTCCAAGATTGGTTTACGGTAAATAATTTGGTACTGAATAAAAATAAAACCAAATGCATTAGATTTAAATTACCTAATGTTAGAAGTAGCGAATGTGACATTATATTGAATGGAGAAAAACTGGAATTTATTAATCAAACGGTTTTCCTGGGAATCACGCTAGACGAGAAATTACAATGGGGACCTCATATAACATCTCTTGCGGGGCGGCTAAGCTCGGCCGCTTATGCTGTTAGAAAGATCAGACAGTTAACAGATGTAGAAACCGCGCGTTTGGTCTATTTTAGCTACTTCCACAGCATTATGTCGTATGGCATTTTACTGTGGGGTCGGGCTGCTGACATTGAATCTATCTTTATTTTGCAAAAGAGAGCTGTCAGAGCCATTTATGATCTCCGTCGTCGCGAATCTCTCAGGGAACTATTTAAAAGGATTAATATTATGACCGTTCCTTGCCAATTCATTTATGAAAATATTATGTATGTAAGGAAAAATCTACATCTTTTTAATATAATAAGTGATAGACATAATTTTAATACTAGAAATAAAGATAAACTAGATCAACCATTTTTCAGATTATCTAAAGTACATACATCTTTTATGGGGTACTGTGTTAAATGTTACAACAAAATACCTTGTGATATATTACAATTAAATGAAAGAAAATTTAAAACTCATGTAAAAAGTACACTTTCTAAAGAAGCATATTACAGATTAGAGGATTATATCCAAGATAAGAATGCTTGGAAACATGCTGGTCCTGCTCCATAGGACAATTTAGAGTCTAAACAAAATCAAACTGGTTGCTTACTTAATTGTATTTATTTTTCATTATATGACATTGATTTTACATCCTGTGATTAGTTCCTCACACACTGACTTATTAATTGTAAAGTTTTAGTAGATTCATCTATTTTTACAATGTTTGTGAATATGTGAACACCATGTATCTACCACATAATTAATTTATCTGTCGTTTGCTCCAATTTAAATTATTCTTACTGTATACAGTAATTTTATTCTAGGTGCATCGTCTTCACATATTATAATTATATAAATAATGTACTTATACAAAATATTGTAAAACATTTTAAAAGAGTAACGGTGGAGTTTCTTGCCCATTCTTCTCCATACGAAAACTACATTTTGGAAGGGGCGGTAGAATCAATAATATATAATAACTATAATTTGTAAATTTTGACGTTCAAAAGTGCCTTCAAAGGCCTATTTGAAATAAATGCTTTGACTTTGACTTTGACTTTGTGGCGATCCATTGTAGTGTCACTGTGTTGCGGCTAGATATTGTTGTACGCCTCATAGCTATTGCAGTCACCAAGCAGCATTGCTGTGTTCTGATTGGACGGCGCAAGAGACATTTCAGCGAAATGTCTCCGCGTCAAGGTAGACAGGCTGGACAAAGTCTGATGAAACAATTTATATGAAAACTTCACGGAAATTGTTCTACTGGTATCGCGTTGTACCTGTCTGTGGGAGTCCTTACAGAATTCATAAGTGGTAATGATCACTTCCCATCTACTTGCCATCAAGTAATCCGAATGCTTGATTGGCTTTTGCCACACAATATTTTAAGCCAAGTGCCAGTCGGTTTTGCAAACGAAGGGTCCGTACCGTATTAAAATCGAGCAAAAACCGCTGAAAAAAACGCCCTTCTTGAACCCCCTTTAATTATCAACTTTATTTAATTTGTTGTTATAGCGGCAATATTAATACACAATCTGTGAAAATTTCAACTGTCGACCTATTACGGTTCATGAGATAGAAAGAAAGAAAGAAAGAAAATATATTTATTTAACACAGATGAAAAAGCACACAATTTACACAGCAGATAAAAAAATAAAAATAAATCAAACAATAAAAAAAAGGGTGGCACTCGGGGACTGCCGCGGTAAAGCTATTGCATAGCATTTTTATCAACTTATGCAATTGTAAAATATTAACCCGAATACAAGAAATAGCAATGGTGACATTGACAGGAACTGTTATTCACATTTATAGTTTTTTAAACTTGACACAACGTAATGGGAACATCAAACTAATAAAAAGGTTTTAATTTAACTATTAATAGTCAAGGATCATTCGTCTAAGTAAATTTGAACTTTGTCGTCAAACAGTTAAACATAATTTTCAATACAACACTCTCGATAGATCATTCGTCTAAGTAAATTTGAACTTTGTTGTCAAGCAGTTAAACATAATTTTCAATACAAAACACTCTCCTTAGGTTTAGGTATTTTCGTCACGGAATTTCTGGATAAGGTCTCCACGCTCAAGGCCCGCGATAGAAGCTATGCAATAGCTTAAAAATTTAAAAAAATCTAACAAAAAAGTGTGCAAAATTAGCAGATACAGCCCGCTGACAGACAGACGGACGGACGGAGGCTTAGTAATAGGGTTCCGTTTGGCAACCTTCGGGTACGGAACCATAAAAATTGAATCAGGGTAAACAAATGCATATAAGTACAGTCAATCGCACGTTAGTGTAAACACGTGGAACTTGAGCTGGCCCAGCGTAGTCATACTAGGCTGAAAATCAGCACTTTTCGAACGTCAAGATTACATAAGACTGTCCCCCAAAACGCCCTCCCTTCACCACTTCCTAGTGCTTGAGCTGGGCAGAACAAGTGTCGCAACAAACTCCCCAGCAGCACACCTATCTGTTCAGTAAGAATAATTTTATATAATGGTATGCAAAACAATTTACATTACGCATCACAAAACATAATTTAAATTATAAATTAATAGGCATATACGTATCAGCTAGCACACGTCAATATACCAACTAAAAACATCGAGAACTATACTCAATCAGAAATAAAAACTAAACGTAAACAATATTTATAAAAAAGCCTATATGGAGTTTAGAAAACAGGCCCCTTTATATTGGTTTTGTGACCACTGACGTCCGGTCTACCATGCAACCACATTTCCACAAGCCATTTCAAGGCTTATCGACACGCTTAGTAATAAAAAAATAGACACCATAACATCTAAAGATAACAGTGTAAGGGAATGTGTTCACATGTTTCAACCCATTCACCCCATTCACCCCCATTTACCCCTTGTTTCATGTGATCATTACGACCCCATTATACTCTTCCAGCCTTCTACGTTTATAATGTCTTTTGATTATGTTACAATAAATGTTTATAAGTTTATTTCTTACTATTCATATGGTTGGAAAAAAGATATATTATGTAAGGTTTTTTTTATTCATACATACATAAGAATACGTTTGTGTTCCATAAAGGGGTAGACAGAGGTGTTAGTACAGTGGGCTCCACAGAAACCTCACCCCCTTGCATTGTTTTTTTCATTGCTAGGGGGTGAGATTTCTTTGGAGCCCACTGTACATCAACATTTTGTCAGTTATCATGTTTAAGTCATAGTACCTGGGCTACCGAACTCTGCTCTGGTGAATATAGAGAATGCACATTTAATAGTATAGGAAAGTTCATACCAATTACATGCTGCCATGATAGTAGGTACTTACTAATTCCATGCTGCCATGATAGTAGGTATTTACTAATTCCATGCTGGCCTGATAGTAGGTACTTACTAATTCCATGCTGCCATGTCATTATTCTAAGGTAGGCTACCTAAGGTAGCCATCTTGTTCTAAACTTTGAGCGACCGAGCTCCTTGGGTAAAAATACGGAGGCAACGAATTTTCCCAGATATGAGACCTAGCTAGATTAATTTTTCTGCCCCGTAAACCCTGTTAAATATTGCAACTTTCATCGTTAGACCCGTGTTTCAGAACGTGGTTACAAATATATATACAGGGTGTTAAAGTAATTGCGTGCCATTGCTTAGGGGTAGGTTCAGTATCGATAAAGGAAACTAGGAAAAATAAAAATAAAACAAGAAAAAAATAAAAATAAAACAAGAAAAAAATTAAAATAAAACAAGAAAAAAATAAAAATAAACATTAAAAAAAATTTGCAAGGTCAACTTAATTTAGTATCTACCTACTAACTTAAAATAGCAATCAAATCAACTCAAAACATGAGTAAATAAGTTGATTTTTAATCTTTGTAAATACCTGATTCCGAACTAAATTGCATTGACCTTGCAATTTTTTTAAATGTTTTTTTTTTTAATTATTTTTCAGGATTTATTTTTTAATTTTCCTAGTTTCCTTTATCGATACTGAACCTACCCCTAAGCTATGGCACGCAATTACTTTAACACCCTGTATATATACAAATATTGCTATTAATTAATAGTATAGAATGTAATAGGGGTGACCCTATTATCTGCTTCAGGCTGCTTTTGAGAGTATAATAGAAAATCCAGTAACACTTTTGGAATCGATCCCAGGGTCACCGCTATACCAACGAGGAGGAGTTCTTTATTTATGACTGCTTATTATTAAAATTGTTGACTTGTTTTCATATTCTGAAAACTGTAATTAATTCAATGTTTACTAGTTTATTATGAATCTAAGGTAATTTATAAAGTCTGTTTAAGTTACAAAAATTCTATTTGCTTAAAACAAATATATATTTTATAAAATGTGTGTATAATTTACTTGTAAACAGCTCATAATTTCGTTTCATAATTTAGAACAAAACTGAAACAGAAGTAAACAAAGACAAAAATATAAAACATAATGTTTACTTACCGTTATTATGAGCACAGATTTAAAACCACGTTTGTAGACGGTTTTAGTGACTTTGTCTTTATTTACTCTGACTTTGTAAAACGTGTTCAGAGGAAGAGACAATCAGATTAATGAAAAAAGGGGAACTTTTGTATGATTATAAATGATTGTTTAAATGAAGTAATGCATGCGACTGACGGTAAAAAAAATACCAGCCAAGTGCGTGTCGGACCACGCACAATGAAGGGTTCCGTAGTTGCGATGAATTTATCCCAAAAACAAACTTAACGATGTATGGTAGAATAAGTTTATCAACTACAACTAGTTGAAAAACTTATTCTACCATACATCGATATACGACACTGACAATTCTTCAGCTGCAAACGCTAGAATCGCAGTTTTTTAAATGAGATAATTCTACAAATTAACGATTTTCGGACATTTTTCTTTACTTGTGCTGTGAGACCTTGCTTCTTTTTTCTTGATTCTAGGTCAACGGGAAGTCCCCTATAGCTTTTGATTCATTTGCGAGTATCAAAATAAGTCGCATAAAATATGGCCGTATCATTTTATTGCGTCGACTTCGAAACTTAATTATTTTAGAGCTATTATGATATTATTTATAAAGGATCGTAGACCTACGTATTTGATATTAATTTCAACTTAATATCTCCACGAGTTCCTGAGAAAATGGGTCTTGACGGACTGACGGACGCACAACGAAGTGATCAAAGTCAAAGTCAATATAACCCTACCCGCTTCCCAGTGAACCATGTCCATTGCAACAAAATTGCCACAATTGAGAGCACTCCAGAATTTCTAAGACATCACTTACAGCCCTCTTGCAGCAAATACAAATAAAATTACTTGACCCAGTATCACCATACAAAAGGTAGGCATTCAAACTAGCCTGTGAACCTTCCTTTTTCAAAATAGGCATCTACCTAATAAGGGTCACTCGGACCCAAGGATCTGTCACAATCAAGGGGCCACTTGGGGTCTAAAAGGGTACATATGGGGGAAAAAAGCAACACTTAACTAAAACGGTATGGAAATTTTCTCATAATGTTCTTCGGGCTCTTTTTGTGGAATCTTGGGTGTGAATGTTCTGTATTCAGTGTGTTACATGCTTTTGGAAGGAACATCGTTGACGGACTATTTCTTTGAGTGAAATTGGGACCTCGATAAGTGGTCTTTTGGAAGTCGTCAGACGTTAGCAGTAATTGAGTTGGCTCTGTGCAAACATTATGCTTCTTTGTAGTATTGGTAGTATTATACTAAAACATAACATTTATATTAATACGTGAAGCAAAAACTTTATACCCCTTTTTACGAAAATTACGCGGACGGAGGAGTATAGACACAGTTAAAGTTTATATGGAGGAGTGCAGAAAGATAATATAATATTTTTATATAATATTTTTTTTTTTAATTTCGCTCTCTACCATTCGTTTGAAACAAGATGGCTACCTTAGAATAATGACATGGCAGCATGGAATTAGTATGTACTATACAACTATATTTTTTTATGAAATATGGTCGAATTTCGACCACTGGGCGATCACTAGTTATTATTATTGTTATTTAAAGACCTTTAGCTTTTAAATTATGTAAATATTAAGTAAGTCCAAATTCAAGGTCTGCAAAAGAGCAATGGAGCGCGGTATAGTAGGCGTTAAATTAACGGATCGTGTTCGAAACACAATACTGCGCTCCAAAACAAAGATAGCTGACGTGGCTTAAAAGACTGCCCAATTTAAATGGGACTAGGCAGGACATGTTTACCGCATGGCGGACCAACTATGGGTCCAAATATCACAAAACTGGTGTCCTGAAACAGTGAGACGGGGTCGCGGCAGACCACGTAGGAGATGGCGGGACGAGCTGGATAGGTTCCGTCAAAACTGGAAGGAGGACGCGTGGGCTCCCGAACGATGGAAGGAGTAGAGGCAGGCCTTTACCCAGGACTGGGACGGTGTGGCTAGTAAAAAATATATATAACGGAGGAAAGTATGTGTCTCTTTCGTTATTATAAGCCATATTTTAAGTACGGTGGGCGTGCTATGGGTAGTTTTGGTTATTGCGCAATAGAAAAACCGTTTGCAGTACAAAGCAAATTATGATTTTTGCTATCAAAATATTTACACTAGCAATTCACACACTGTAGGTACACAACACAACTATTCGGAATGCGCGACAGTTTCTAGACGTGTTCACTGCTTGACCGCCACCGATGAACTCTGCGTAACTTCAGCGGGTCCGAGCGTTATGTTGTAGACTCTATCGAGCGTTGCTAGGTGGCGCTGGCACCCCGATTAGTCAACTCAGTATAACGTATTTCCGACAAATATATTTTGTAGTGATAATAGAAATAAGTAGGTACCAAGCCAATACTGGGTTAAGCTCGTCTCTGTTCATACCAACGTAATGTCCTTGTAACAAATGAAATAATTTTATGTGTACAATAAAGAATAAGAACAACAAATTATAGGCCACGCACATACGAAGGGTTAGGTTAGGTTAAATAATACATAAAAGCTATTCCAAAGTTTCAGATACAATATTTTATCGTATCCACGTAAAACATTTTCTAAAACCCCTTCCCACGCAAAACAGGACCTCAACGACACCTTCCTCCAGAAATAAAAATACCAACTCTATTTATTTAAAACCGCACACGAAGGAAGCACAAAATATTGTATACCTGAATTGAAACAGAACTCTTGCCAATAAGATACCAATCCAATCAACTACAAGCTACAGCTGAAAACCGCAAAATACCGATGAGAAAAATTCACTAGAAAAAACACAAACACACTTACCTACGTACGCAGACGATAACGCATCCAGAAATAACAATTGAACATCTACACAAAAAAAAACATTAAATGAAAATGAAAGGGGAGCTTACAATTCATGGATGTCGCAAAAACTTAGGAATGAATTGAAAATATTATAGAATCGTTTGTTGACTGTCTGTAGTCGCCAGGGGCGTAACCTTGTTATGTGAAACTATACGGGCCGGGGTTAGGGACGGACACGGTTTTGCTGCTTCTCTTTACCGGTGATTAATTTCCTACTAAATCATTTATTTTTTTAATTTAGCAGTATTGACCTCGAACTTGACGAATCTATAATCCCATTTTATTAACGAAGTGTATAGAGTGCCGCGAGTTTCTTGTGGCACTCTAGTGTCACTGCCTCGGCCCGGCTAGGGTGCCGTGAGCGTTGCATTGTCACTGTCACTTGTTATTTAGGTTAGGTTAGGTTAGAACTGTGACCACACAACGCACGAGCCGAGCGAGCGTAGCGAGCGGTGCCGCGGTAGCGGCCGGCGAAGTGCCAGGGTCACTTTAGGCACAAGAGAATGTAATGTTTTGGGAATGTGGTGTTTTACAGCGATTTAACCTCGACAATCAAACAAAATACCAAGTGACGTGACTTGGTGACAGTGACAATGACAATCCAATGCTTGCGGCACTTTAGCCGGGCCGAGGCGGTGTTACTAGGGTGCCTGTAGTGGCACTTTATCCGATAGGGATAGAGTGCCACTGGTAGCACTCTATACACTGCTTTTTATTAAACTTGACATGTATTGTATTGCCTATTTCAAATTATTTACTGAATTTCATCTGGACATGGTAAACTTGTATAGATTTGATTGAATGTGTTAATAATATTTATATTTTGTGAGTCTTTATTATTGTGGCTTAAACTCTTTGCATGCCTTAGTTAAGAGGGTTTACGTCGTACGGCATTTCATACAAGCTTTCAAGTCCTTATTTTTCGAAATGACTGAACTGATTTTAATGAAACTTCATACGCATATGCAGGATACAAAGGTCTAAAAACTTAGTTAAGAACATTTTCGAAAAATTGTGATACAGCCAAATTAGACCGATTTTAAATTTTCCATAGAAACAGAGATTTCCCGTTATCTGTTTTTAAATAAGACATTTCGAAAAAATTACTAATCCTACTTTCTGTGCAAATAAAAAACGATTTTATTTTATTCTATTCTATTCTAAGAAGAGTGGTTACTAAAAGCTTTTGCTTTAATGAGGTTATCCATAATAGGTTAGCATACAATCAAAAAGATGATAACTAGAAAGAGCAGCCTCAGGAATTTATAAGCCCGTGGCACGTAAGTTTTGTCCTCTATTAAACGATTTTTAGATAGACCACATCCTTTTATGAGGATGTCCAATAGAGAAATCTACATTGTGTTTACAATAAAATTCTGTCACTTTGATTACTCGAAGCATTTGAATCAACCGTTTGCATCATGTCTTCAACATTTCTACCGCTTAACGTTTCCACTGCAATTCCATATTTACTACTCTCTCACTCTCACTCATATACACTCCATATATAAATCATACACACAAACTCATGAATATATAACAGTCGGGTCCCGTCCCAATTGTACCTCCGTATATTCCCACCGGGCAGCTAGACCACAGAATAGTACCTACAGAAGGTCAGCTTCATACAACGAGCGGACACGCACGCACTCATGTATGCATGAAGACACGCTGCACGTACAGCGAGTGCGCCCGCACTCGCGACCGGCATTTGTTTGAGATCGCCGTACGTAAACGCCTGTGTGCGTGTCCCTGTTTTTGCCCGTCGCACGGAGTTGGCTTTCTGTATAACTATATATTCCGTGGCCAGACCTAGTTTTTACGAGCTAACCTAGACTGCTTGTGAAGGCTTAGATAAATTATTAGAATCATATTATAAGGGTTTGGCTGGGATATCGGAATACGTAATATATTACGGATTTGTTATAACTTTTCCCGGTTGTTTTGTAATTTCTCTCGATATCAGGATTTTGTTTTTGACCGTGAAACGAGATTAAATACTGATTGGAAGTTAGTAAAAAGGTTTTATTCATTGTAGACTCGAAATTACTAGTAATTCAGTTAATCCTTCTCACGAAAGCTTTTGCTAAAGGCTGAAAATTTGGAAGTGAAGCTTGCCATACCAATTCTACTCTTACCGTTTCGACGTGGTCTTTTTATCCGAATAATAATATCTTTCAGACGATAATATGGTATCAAAGTATTGTAATTACCAAGAACGAAAAATTATCACGAATACTACAGTATACCTCATCATCTGCCTAGCTTTTTCCCAACTATGTTGGGGTCGGCTTCCAGTCTAACCGGATGCAGCTGAATACCAGATTTTACACGGAGCGACTGCCTGTTTGACCTCCAGAACCAAGTTATTGGGTAAAACGATTCCTTGATAAGACTGGTTTTCAGACTTTAAGGCTTCTGACGTCCCGTAACGACTGTCAAAGATCCACGAATGATAGCAGGGACCAACGCCATGAGTGACCATCTACGGACCGACCGCTTCAAGCGAAGCTTAACCTGATCAATCGGTCCGTACGGCTGTTATTATTTATCTACGAAGCACATTTTATTCATTTACGAAGAACCTACTCATTAAGTTTTCCTTTTAAACCACTCGTTCACCGCTTACTCACACTATGACAATAATAATGAAATATAAAAAAAAACAACGGGTTGCACTCCGGGAGTTAAAAACGTTAATATTCAAGTTTTCACTTCTGCCGGCAGCAGAAGTGAAAACCTGAATATTAACGTTATTTATTTATTTATATATACTTTAATGTACACCAGATAATACATTACAAGAAGAAAAAGTAATACACTACAAAATATACAATGGGCGGCCTTATCGCTTACTGCAATCTCTTCCACGTTGTGCATTTTTGAATATTTTGGAATGGTTAGGGAATAATTTCGCACGAATTGCTTTATTTATCAGTATAAAAGTACTATAATTTATGTGGTTAAATACAATATTCATTAGTAGTAGTAGTACATTTATTTATTTTCTAAATATAGTCTAACAAAAATAAACAATTTATTTATACACGTTTCATGACTGTTTTGACTGCTTTTTTTTACCCATCAATATGGGTAAAATTTCTTACCTCGCAATCTTTACGTAATGTCAAAGATTATTTATTTTGATATTACTTTATCGATTGCTAGGCAACGGATCTTACGGTCACGTGTCCTGACGCGAGTTTAACATTTTTTACCCATCCCAAAAAAAATGCACAAAGCCGCTAAAGTAGTTTACGCTTAAAAAAAAAGAATCTGAATGGTAGGTATCCGTGACAGGAGTAGCGCTCAACGCACTTTCGGTGCCACGAATTTTATTAGTAATAATGCCGTTCTTAAACGCTGCCGGGCGCGGCGATTCCGTACTCTGTGATCCTGTACATAGTCCACCTGATGAAACTCACTGCTACTAAAATGTAGAATGCTGATGAGATCAAATACTTTACTCATAAAACCTCTGACAAAGTATCGTCATCTTAAAATTTCCTCACAAAATTCTCGTAAAGTTAACCTACATTCTCGTAGCCAAAACAACAAAGTAACCGACGTCGAAGTAACCTTAAATTAATACTCCACATCACTATGCTTTTACTCTAATCTATGGCGTATTAGTAAAAAAGGATTCCCGAGTACAGCGAGCACCAAATATACACACATTTGTGTAATAAATTGGCATAGGGTTGGGAAAAACTGTAAATAAATGTCGATGTTTTTGGAGAATATTTTTTTACACCTCTAAAATGCTAACGGTTTATGTTGTTATTTAATTTTGTAAATATTTCTGCTAATAAAAATAAGTCAATGTTTGGAGTTTCCAACTCATGAAATGTTTGTCAAGTAACCCTTCGCTATTCTTGAATAATAATTATTATTCTACATTATGCAGTACTATTCATTGTTGATGATGTTTCATTCCTTTTTACTGTTTTTTATATTACAACTAGCAGTGGTGGCCCCTTGGTAACGGCCGCGACTTACGTGTTGTAGGTCGTAGGTTCGAACTCTGACAGGCGCTTTACTTTGTGTTAATTATTTCATCACCACTGCTCTCACAACGGTGAAGGAAAACATCGTGAAGAAACTGGCATGCCCTAGAAACAAAAATTTTAAGACATGTGACTACCAACCCGCACTGGGCCTGCGTGGTGGATTACGGCCTATTCCCTCTCACTGAGAGGAGGCCTGTGTCCCAGCAGTGGGAACATTATAGGCTGATTGTTCATACTATCATAGGACAACAATAGACCGTTATTTTATTCTACAAGGTGGTTCTGGTTTTGTTACCAGAAGTCAGATCCCTGAAAATTTTAAACGATTTTTTAACTTTTTAATACTATTGAATACATACCTTGGTTCTAAAGTACAGCAGGTAGTATTAAAAGATAAGAACAGTCGTATTTCCATTCACATTTTATAGTTTCCAGAATAAACTATCACTAAAACCACAGAACTTGCACAGCTTATGGTAAATCCTACAAAAGCAGGAAACTATTTAACAAACAAATGTTTTCTTACAATCCCTATATTTACTTTAACACAAAAAAATGACTCTACGAACACAATCAAAGTACAAAACTTCTAGATTTAAAAAGAAACAGCACTTCAAGATTATTTTCCATGAATCGCTCAATCGACAATATTATTTCGTTTTATGGCTGTTGTATCATAAAGTTTTCCAATATAACATATTGGTGACTTTTACTGTATACTATACTTCTGCCCTGTACTGCCGATCGTAACACTTCACTTTATAGTACTTCAGGTCTTAAAGTTCACGCTACTACCTTTACGGGATGGGTAAAGGTCTAAGCTATAGACCATAATTCAAAGGCATTCTGGATTAAAAGTATGAGATTGCTGATGTGATATTATGTGTTTTTAATTTATATTTATAATTAAAACCCAATGTATTTGCAGCTCACAGAAGATTTTAAATTAATACTTAACAAAAGTGTTACACTAGTTTTTAGCTTAAATCATTCCATAAAATAAAAAAAACTACTGATGTTATAGGAAATTCTATAAAACCCTAATTATAGCGGTTAAATGAGGTTTTTCTTTTAATTTATCACCAATTAAGGTAAACTAGTTTTTGATTATAGTATCTCTTTTGTGACTAAAAGGCAGGCACAAGGGATAGATACATAAGAAAACAAAAATAAACATCGATGACTTTTTTCCGACGAAACATCGATACTTGTCCCACCTCTAGTCAAAGTACCGCGTAGTAAAAATGTTCGAGTTTGGCAGGGAGACGTATGAGCATAATTTTTACATGTACGTCGTCTGATAATATCGCTCGTACATTGTGACTGGTACGAGAGAAGGAAACAATGAAAGTAACTAATTTTCTTTTTTTTATAGCTCTGTGGAGTTTTTGGTTAAGTACTTTATTTAGCACTCTAATGGGCAATTCTGACTACTCTATACATAGCTAATTTTGTATAGCACAATAATATCGCTCAGCATATATTTTATATGTTCACACAACGCTATGCTATAAAGTATTGTCTTGCTGTATGCGATAAACTTGAGCGATTCTCAGAGCTATTATCGTTCGATGCTCCAGTAATTTTTATCTTTTTCAAAATTAATAATAAGCTCGACTCAAATTTCTTATCATCGTCATCGCTTGATGAGCTTTCCACGCTAGTGAGTACAAAAATCCATTGTGAGTGCACTTTATGTCAGTTCGCTGTCAAATAACTTGCTACACATAGTAGACCAGCTTGCAATATAGCGTAAAATGTGAACGTCATGCTATATAGTTATAGCTTATCACGCACTATGCTATATAGCGAAATAGTATAGCGTAGTCTGAATTTCTGGTTTGCAAATTACTTATGAAGTCATACAGTGGTGCCGTTTAGCTGCAAATGCAAATACATGCGTGCATGTGTAATGTCATTTAATATTACTAATGCAATTAGCATTAGCCGTGTTATGTGAAAGTAAAACAAATAAATAATAATATAACTAATGCAATATTCAAGTATTCTATCACCTCAGTAAGCTTCAATAAGCAATTTGACATGGTAGTCGAACACACCAGCTCTCCCTGTGATTTACAATCCACGACAAATTGAAAACCGCAACGGTGACAATGTACTCATTGCTCCAACAGTACTGTTTCTGCTTCAAAGTACATAAGGACCATTCAGGGCTTTTATACTAAAAGTGGGACCTACATAAAGATTATGTATAGGCACAATTGTCATAATGTATCGTTTCTGTTAGGTCTAACCGGAATATACTCAATACTCAATATATTTTTGCACGACTCATAATGCGAAGCATTAGAGTGTGCTCTACGATCGAAAAATTTTTTTTGCCCCATTTCTGTAACTGTTTTTATTGTTACACTCCTGCTAGTACACAGAACCTACTTAATTGATATACCATTGTATAGATGATTAAATGGAGATTAATACTGTACTTTTTAACAATGGATTTAATGCAGCAGAAATGGAAAAAGCATAAAAATAGTTGAAAATAAATTCCTGTCCGTCAATTTATGAACCCTGAAAACATTGTAGCTTGCGATAAAATCAATTAATTGAGTAATTTTTTTTTTATACATTCGTTTCAGCCGTAGAAGGAACCCTATTGAAAATGGCTCTTTTATTCAAAGTAGTTTTATTATAATTAATAAAATACTAACTAAAATATAATATCTTTATCTAAATATTTTCAACCTTTGTCCGTAAGTTGCCTAGCAACCGCCAAGTAAATATATTTGTCAGTCGTTGACATTACGACTTCATGAAAAGTGATAAATTGTTAATTTTTAAACTATGTTTTGAATTTCTTTTTCGTTTATGAATGAGTGATAAGTATGAGGCGTGCACTTTTGGATTTTCCAAACTATTTTTTTTTTTTTATATAATGTTTGGGATAACATAACATCACGCCTGTATTCCCCGAAGGGTTAGGCAGAGGTGTACCTATAGTACCACACACATTTCGCCAGTTATGTTTGAGTCCCATGTAATAGGGGGCGAGCCTATTGCCATCAACCGGACATAAATTCAGACTCCGGGCTGCTACTGAGAAATTCCAGATGGATAACCCTGTAATACTTTGCCCGACCCGGGAGTCGAACCCAGGACCTCATGGTCAGCAGTAGAGCTTGCGACAACAAGACCAATAAGGCAGTTTGGGATAGGTTTATTTTCAGCTCCACAAAGCAGACCCCAAGGCCTATTACCTATTGTTGTTGAACTGTCAAAATGAAACAAATGATCGCTATCGCATTGCTTCTGCAAGATAAGCAATGCGATAGCGATCATTTGTTTCATTTTGACAGTTCAACAACATTCAATGCGATAAAAAACACCTCTCTGGCGTTGGCAGGCAATGCTCTCGTATTGGAACGAAAATACTGCCTCATTTTAGAAATTAAGATCGAAAGTATTACACATTTTTAGTAGCCGTGGTGGCCCTAACCACCGCTACTTATGTGTCGTAGGTTGAGGTCGGTGGGTTCGACATTCTTCCATCAGCTGTCTGACTGCTAAGCACAGCTTGACCTCACAGAACCTTTCTGTGACCATTAGCCACGAACCCTTCTCTTCCCTCCTCCCATGAGGATATAAATATACCCAGAGGTACAAACACGTAAATAATTAATACGGGCGACGTTTCTGTTAATGTTGTTCAAATCATAAAATAAGAGATATGACTACAGACCTATTGTTCATCGTGTATGGAATACATTATAAGTCTCATATCTTTATTTTTATGGGACATCCGAAGAATAAAAATAAATTTCCAGAAGTACATGCCAAGTAATGGGAAAAAAGTTTGGTGTGCTTAGAAATAATATTGATTTTGCTATGTCCGGTGCCAGGACTGTGCCCTCAGCTTTTTCGGACATATCATGCATTCACCAAACCATGGTCTAGAAAGGCTAATGTTACTGGGCCGGGTGGAAAGAGAACGTGCTCAAGGCAGAGCACCGTTGAGATGTTCAGACGCGATCAAGAAGGCAGGATATACCAAGTGTTCTACACTGCAGAAGACCGCATTGCTTGGAGACGCGTCGTATGAGATCGCGATCCTCAGCATTGAGGGATTGGCGAAGAAGGAAGGAATGTACGGTGGATGGTAAGTAAAAGAGAAGGCCACTGCCAGCTATTGACTAAAGGAAGGTGAGGGAAATAGTCTCATACTCGCTCTTTCCGACAAGACAACATGATATCATCTGCCTAGACTTTTCCCAACTATATTTGGGTCAGCTTCCAGTCTAAGCGAATGCGACTGTTTACCAATATTTTATGTACTACTGCCTATCTGACCTCCACAACCCATTTCATGACACGATACCGCTTGGTAAGGCTGGTGGTCATACATTCAGACTTCTGATAACTCTAAATATCTACAAATGACGGGTCTCGATATGTAATTGATGGTCACTAATCTACGATCAATCGACTCTTGCGGCTGTTATAATTTAGCTACAAGCGCCTCTTCTACTTTTCGTGTGGATAGTAACCTGGTGTTTTATAGTTTTAAAGCTGCCCATGAGCCTCTTGGACTAGACTTCGCATGCCGTCGAGAAATATCTCTCTGACATGTCGGTTTCCTCACCATGTTCACGAGCCTTGAAATGATGAAAGTCTTATTGAATCAATTGAGACAATCAAACACAAAATTCAGAATGCTGACTGTACGAAATTGCACCCGTTCTAACTTATCTGTCACTTAAATAATACCTTTCTTTGTAAGACTTTTCCTACAAAGTTAAAATTTGGCATAGTTTCACAAAGTTGCAGACGTCACATATATGAAAGTTTTATTTTGGGCAGAAGTTACGAGCGGCGAAAACTACGAAGTCAAAGTTTACTAAGGAATTGGGTTACCTAGTGATGTAAGAACTGTTAACCCGGATATCTTCACAGTGAAGTAATATTAAAGTTTTTGTAAATAAACATGCATTTTAGGTTTTTTCAAGGTGTTTGTCGCTTCCTTATTACTTTCTCTCGCTTTTTTATTACTTTATTCAAAAAGCAATTCAATTGCTTTGCATAAAAGTGTTTTTAAAACTTTCGAGCTTCCACATGCATATCCTACTATAATTAAGATTATAAATGTAAAAGTTTGTATGTTAGTTAATCAATCATGCAAAAACGGCTGAACGGATTAGGATGAAATTTAGCACACAGATAGTTTATAACCTAGATTAACATATAGGTTACTTTTTATCCCAGTAGTACGTTCCTGTGGAATTATTTCCGACCTCCACGCGGGCGAAAGCTAGTAATAATATTATAAATGTGCAAGTTTGGATGTGTGACTCAATTACGCAAAAACGGCTGAACAGATTTAGATGATATTTGTCATACAGATAGTTTATAACCTGGATTAACATACCATAACCACCATAATCAGCCTATTAATGTTCCCACTGCTGGGAACCAGGCCTCCTCTTTATGAGAGGGAGTGGGCCGTAATCCACCACGCGGGCCCAGTGCGGGTTGGTAGATGTCACATGTCTTCGAATTTTTGATACTAAAACATGCCGGTTTCCTCACGATGTTTTCCTTCACCGTTTTGAGAGCAGTGGTGATGAAATTATTTACACAAAGTGAAACGCCTGCTTGGGTTCGAACCCACGACCTACAGCTCGTAAGTTGGGGCCGTTACCACTGGGCCACCACTGCTCAATAGGATTAACATAAAGGATACTTTTTATCCCGTTAGTACATTCCCGTGCGATAATTTCCGACATCCACGGGGGCGAAGCCGCGGGCAAAAGCTTTAATCATATAGGTACCCATCTATTGAAACCTAGTACCATTTTGACGTAACGTATCTCAAGTAAACAATCGTACTGTACCTTTGTGCTGTTTTGATATCGCCAACATGCAGTGCCTTAACATAATGTTCAATATTTGTTCATTCCCTGTATGACAGACCATAATGACACAATTGCGCCCCAATATTAATTTGTTTAAAACAGTTATAAGTACAGCCCTTTATAATCTCTACTCATAATCCCCTAAACCCTCTTCTTCCCTTCCTTCCTATGGTATCTCGAAAACGGCCTAACGAAACGGCTTTTCAATTAGGGTCCACAAACGGATGGTAAAAGGATAATATTTAAATAATAAATAACCCAGCAGAATCGCCAACCGGTGTTTATACAGAAAATTGGTTTTTGAAAAACCCCTTATTTTGAAATTACAGTGGCTGGATGTGGCTTGCGTTGGGTTGTGTCAATTCGACTTTTTAATTTTGTTTTCATTTATAAATGTACATTACGCCTTTTGGTAAAGTAGGTGAAGGACGTTTCAGTGTTATTTTAGGGCGTCGCTATATATTCATCAGTCATCGGACATACATAAACCCAAAACGAACAAAAAACAAAACTTTTATTGAAGCACTCTTGCAAACGTGATGTCCTGGGTTCTATTCCTACTTAGGAAAGACCCTAAGTAGGAATCGAACCCAGGACATCGCGTTTAGCACTTACGTTTGTAACTTATTCAATCAATCAACCTGCCGACCTCTTTCGACACAATACACACCATAACCATTACACAAACAAATAATAGAAATGTCAAATAATAGATTGTAATTCCTGATTTCTGCAATATGGTTCTAAGTTAACTAGTTTAAAAAAAAACCTTGTTCTGCCTGCAATTTTTTTGTGAAACTGAAGTATGCATGGGCTTATACCACTGTCCTTAATACAATAATTGTATAACTTAGTAAGGGTGCTGGTTGCAACACGTAAATGTTTTGATAACTAGCATAAGTAAAGTGTACCTACAGATGATTCTATTTAATGTTAACACTGTTATTCGATGATATTAATTAATTAAATTAAATCTTCGTTGGTGTCGCCTTCCAGTCTCACAAGACACAGCTAAATACCAGTATTTTACATGGAGCTCCTACTATTATAGGCTCGTGGGTAAATAATAATGTAACTTCAACGCTTGCCGAGGCCGGGTCATGGATGGATGACCATTCATAACATACCGTGACCCCATCCCGCCTCGAAAAGCACGTTAAGCCGTTTGTTCCTAATGTCATTTGTAGATCTTTGACGGACGTTACGGGTAGAAGCCCGAAAGTGTGACAACCAGTCTTGGCAAGGGGTATCGTGTTAGCCAGTAACTGGGTTGTGGAGGTCAGATAGACAGTCGCTCCATGTAAAATACTGGTATCCAGCTACATCCGACTAGACAGAAATTTTGCTTGAACACACAACCTATTGCTCGTCGTTCTGACATTATTACCCTCTACACCTAAAACAATTTAAAACCACACCCAACTTTACAATTTTAAAAGACAAATGAAACAGAATTCCTACTGTACCAGCAGTACCTTGACTAAAATAGTTCACTAGTTCACAAGGCATGACGTCAGAGGTAGCAAAAGGGGTGAAACGGGGTGAAAAAGGGGTGGTCGTAGTATAAATTTCCGGGACAGTACTTCCAGCGGGCAAGACTTTAATGCCCATCAAGCTAGAAGGCGTAACTTGAGCCCTAGATTGCTCTAGATGGCTTTAATAAATACAGTTTTAGAAGAGGTTTTGCCCATTTTATGGTGAAATATTAAGGAAGTTCTAGGTGTTGGGAAGCTAACAACAGATGCTGTTTTTGAATGGTGCTAAGTGTTTGTTAGTAGGTCCTCGTCCATAAGAAAGTTTGGTGCGCGTGGAGAGGCCAACTCGGTCAGAGTTGGCCTTGATATAAATAATTATCTGGAGACTCGCCACTGTGTCGTTTGAATCACCAAACTTTTCTCTTTAGCGATGACAAATTCCAGACACGTGCAGGAAAACTTTAGATTGCTTGAAATTTTCCATACGCATATTATTGAAGCGAATTAACAACATGTATTGACATTGAATTTTATCGTAATTTATGAGCTATTGAACAAAAATTACATAAAATATTACGTGTAATATCGACCATTGTGGTATATACACTTATTTTGTTTAACCCTTGAAATGAAGTTATTTATACACAGGTTTACAAACCAGAATCAGGTTTTGTGTTCTGGCATGTTACTTTTTCAAAGCAATTTCAAAGTTAATACGGCAACACTGACTCGCAGGAGGTACAGGAAAACATCGCAAGGAAATGAGAAATATATGGTATGAAATCGAGAACACACTTGAGCAAGTACCTTTGTGATTGTCCTTAATACAGGCTACTAAGTAACCTAGCTAGGACATCAGATCGTGAAATTGTATTGTTACCCACACATCTCAGATGTAAACTATTCCGAAGTTGTCATCCTACTTTGTAACAGACTGTACCTCTTTTTTATGAAATAAATTGAATTGAGTACCTTTGTACCTACATACCACCTACTAAAGAAATAATAATCACAATACTATATTTGTTATTGTGAAATACATGAAAATATAAAACCACATTATTTAACTTTGAATTTTCAATAACATTCATCAAGATTACACTTATGATATTAATTTATAATTATTTAATCCTCATTCAATTTCCGTAAAATGTTTGCATGTTGGTGTAATGTGGTCAATATAAAACAATTATGAATACACTAATTATTTAAATATTTATAGTCGGTATGCTTCGAATTCGTAGGTTGGTATGGTTTATTTGTGGCTCTACAATAAACCGGGTCTCCTATATGGCACGTCATATTAAGAAAAAGTTGGACCTATGCAGTACCCGGTTGCAAACATGCTTAGAATGAATTGAGACAATCAAACCCAGAATATTATATTCATATTATATTATATTCATAATCAGAATATTATAATAGGGGATGAAAACTTATAATATTCTAAGTATACAAGCCGTGTGCCCAATAGGATTTGGCAACGGCAAAAATGACGAACTTCCATACAAATTTTCATCCCCTATTCAACCCCTTTAGGGGGTGAAGTTTTAAAAATCCTTGCTCATATAAACTTCGAAATTTCATGTTTCTAGACCCAATAGTTTAGACTGTGCGTTGTGAAAGTAACGATACAACGTTACAGTGAATGAATGAATGAATGAATGAATGACACCGGAAAAAAGTCTCTTAGATATAACGATACAACGTTACAGTGAATGAATGAATGAATGAATGAATGACACCGGAAAAAAATCTCTTAGATATTGTATATCAAATAAGATTTCTACCTTACAAGGAACCAATCCTGATGATAAGTGTGTATCCCGAAACGAATCTGAAAATCTCTCGATTTGCTCGAAATGTACACGGAAAACGGAATCCGAAATCAGCTGTTTATACCCTCCATTTTTATGCGCATTTATTTTGAGAGCGTATACATCAACACGGTACGATTTAGATGGGTTAGCGAAAATGGAATCGCTTGATATGATGCGCTAAGGTAGCTCGCGAAATTCAAATTTTCTTACGTTTTTTGCAATTTGCAAGTCAGTGTCAGGTTGTATGTTGATTATAATATGATTCGCGACCGTAACTGGAAGTTAATGATTTTTAACGTGATTGATAATTTTTTCGCGATTACAATTTTGATACCATGGAGAAAGTTCAGATTCAGTTTGTTCAGTTAACTGCACCTTTCTGATAAGTCTATGACTACCTCGTTGGTTGCGAGTGTGACTACTGAGTGGTGGAATTCTGGGATCGATGTCCGGATCAAATCAAGCGTTATTAAGTTCTTCCATTTCTCAGAAGCAGCCCGAAGTCTTGACTTATGCCCATCTCACGGTAGCTGGCCCCCTATAATATGAGACAAAGGGCGTTCGTCCACCGCCGCCGTCATCCGGATGTCACCGAGACCGAGATGACGGCGTCGAAATAGCGATACATACATTTACTATGGTCGCGTGTCCACCGCACGTCCGACACCTGAGCGCCAGGATCCCAGCCCCCGAATTTTTGAGTAGTTCGGCGCGACCGCTAGAACTCGGCCCGAGATTGTGACAGGCCGTTGCAAAGCAAGTTTGATCTTGTCCACACATTGCCGATGCATCGCGCTGTTCTCCCGGTTTTTGTTTTATCTATCATGCCGAGTCCGGTCGCGGTGGACACACGATCGCCGTCACCAGGAAGTCGCGCTCGGTTCGAATAACCTCGTTTCTCATTGACGTCCTGGTGACGACTGTAGTGGAAAAACGCCCTTAACCATCACTGGCCAGATGTGGGTGTTCATGGTAGGTTTTTTGAAAAAGTAGTTTAAGTTGGTTTTGTTACTCTTACCAGCCAATAAACAAAACTTTCTTTCTACGTATTTAACTTGTATTTTCCAAAGGAGTAGGCAGACATCCGTTTCACAACAAAGAATGGAAAGCCTTTACTTCCTCAGTAGAAAATCTAAATAATTTCCCAAAAAGGCACAAACTTCATAACTTTCCTTTTAGCTTCGAAATCGGGTAGAAATTAATTACCGTAACATTACAATTTACAAAGACTATTACCAAAGCTATGGCGTCTTTGAACCTCGCCATTTTACTAAATTTATTAATTTCTATAACTTGGGTATTGCCAAATTGGTCGTAGTACGTTTGAAGGTCATTCTAGCGAAAACTTCCTACTAATTTAATTCTGTACAACGGTCACTTTCGCTGATTTTAAGCTTTCAATTTTCATTATAATGTAAGTGGTTTTGTTACGGTTAAGATCTTACTGTTTTTGAGGGATCAGTTTAAACTTGGTGGCTCATAAAAGCTTCCTTTTGAATCTTGTAGAAATTTAAAACAATAACATGTTTGATAATCTTGTGGAAATATAAAACATAAAATGTTTGATAAGTGTTTATGCCTGCATCTTTAATTGTGAAGACGTGTAGAGTGTATATGTGTCTCGTGTTTGTTATTCTAAAGGGCCAGGCGCCAGCGGCCGCGGCGGCGCGTGAGTCGTAGCCGAACAGAATGTTGCCATTTTAAATATTATATTTATATAATAAACATTTGAATTAAGTATTGTGTATCTCATTGTATTCTGCACCGGTCGAAGTCATCACGTCAACGTCGGCTGTCGCTGAAAACCAGCGCTGGAGCTCTGTCTCGCATAGGGTCGCAGCATTATGCTGAGCGAAGGCCTATTTGCGTGGATGTGACGCATATTTTCCCCCAACTTGTTCTTTATTGTGTTTGTGTTCTTTCTTTACGTCATGTTTACACCTTAAATGAAAGTATTTTTTCTTTAAATATAATACAGTTTTACAAAATAAGTACTACATCTACAATCGTGTCTAGGATGAGCACTGTTCTCGTAGCTAGGTTATGAAAACCTGTGGTAAGGATAAACAGTCTGATCCCCAAAGTATAATGACGTAGTTACATTAGTGATTATGATGTTACTGTTATAATTTCAGAGTATTGAGTTTCACTAGAGCACTTATCCTAAAAGTTGGCTACGTCGCAAATAGATGCCAAATATTTATTTTGATTAATTTGGAAATAATACTGTATGGAAATGAGAACTGTGGCTAACTAGTGAACTAAAAATATTGATTATGAATTTATGCAATAATTAATATCGTAACATCGAATATTTAGTTTTAGATGTAAAAAAAGAAAAGAATTTGGAAACTTTCCAAATGCCCTTTTTTACACCTAAAACGGTTACAACATCAAATTCTATATTATAATTACAATTTATTATTAATATTCTAGTTCATTAGTTAGCCATATTTCTTATTTTCATACAGTAATATTGCCAAATAAAATTTTAAGTTAGCATAGCGTAACCAGTACCTATAATTTTCCCACTGCTGGGACACAGGCTTACTCTCTGTGAGAAGGAGTGAGCCATAATCCACCTCGCGGGCCCAATGCGGATAAGTGGATGTCACATGTCTTCGAATATAAGTCAAGATAAGTTTAATGGTAAGGTAAAGGCACATTTTAACAAAAAAATGTGGTGGTTGTGAGAACGCTGTAGGCTTAGTGGACTGTAGATTTGTTGACCATCTACTATTTTGTAGTGCTTGTTGATAGGCCTACACTGTCCTATACCTAATAACACTGTTATTTGAAAACATTGTAAAAGCCAATTATTTTTAAAAGAGTAACCGTGGAGTTTCTTGCCGGCTCTTCTCCATAGGAAACGACCAATTGGAACCGTGTACCTAGCTTCTGACGTTTCATAAGTGCCCGTGTAGGTTTATGTGAAATAAAATAATTTTAATTTGACAAGCTGGCATGGTCACCAATTCTTATGCTACTCTAGTTGAACAATAACATACTGATATTACACCACAATTACTAACAAACATTTCCACAATAAACTTTATTATTTACATCATAAAAAGTAATTAAATTCCCTTTAAAACAGCGACACTCAATCAATTACTATCCATCGTTGTAATTACTACCCAAAACGGACAGACAGACAGACAGACTTTACACAGACATTGTTATTAAATATTAATTACCAATCAATTTTTGATTACGGACGCAAATTAAACGAACAATTTAATTATTTTTGGGACACATTTCTGTTAATTATTTTGTTGTTTGATGTTTTATGGATAGTTTACTGTAGGGACTGTTTTGCTCTTTATTTTGAAGTGTATTAAGCAATAGTTATTATTTATTATGAGTAGGTACACAATGAAACAAAGAAACTAGTATAAAGCGAGTATTTCGTTTTATAATTGGTGAATTTTTTGTTTAATGTTATTTTTAGAGTTGTATAGTTATGTTTTATTTCAATCAATTAACATAAATTATTATGACTATTTCAATCACTTTTATTTTTATTAATTACTTGAACTTTAATAACACACTCGTATCTAACCACCTTCCGTACTGACTGGCTAATAATATTAGCCAGTCAGTAAGGAAGGTGGTAGAAATATTATTTCTACCACAGCATGACTTACTTTCAATTATAGTTCGTGTCCATCACGGATCCACGAAACGGCAGCCTATACAGAAAGAAGAAAGAATGAAAAAGTATTTATTGAGACAAGCACAGGACATCACAAACTAAACTAAGACACATTGAAACATCAATAAAAAAAAAACAAAATAATAAAAAAAAACAAAGTAAAATTAAAATAGAAGCAGAGTCCTCTGCGAGGCCAAAAAGCTCCTATCTCAGCACGATGGATTCTGATAGGGCTCGAAGTGATGTCACGGATAGGTACAGAAATAAATAGGTACTAAATAATAATAAATAAATGACATGCCTCAATACATTAAAAAATAAATAAAATACGTAGTCCGCGTGTCTGCACCCGACGTCACATCGATTACATGTCTATGCCTTTAGTGTCTATGGTGAGGTACTCTATGGCATCGTTGTGACCAATAAAGAGACGCAGGCGCTGACACCGGCAGAAAATTGTTATACAGTGTTTGTCCACCGACACCGTCAACGAGAAACGGAATTATTCGAATCGAACGTAACGTCCAGGTGACGGCAATCGTTTGGCTACCGCGACCGAACTTATCGGTTCAGTATTTTATGATAAATAAACAAAACAAAGCCGGGTGAACGGCGCCGGTGCGTCGGCAGTGTGTGGACAACATCAAACGTGTTTTGTATTGCCACACATCGGCCCGTCACGCCTTCTCGATACTAAATACAAAAAAAATCGGAGGACGAGATCCCGGCGCTTGGATGCAAACGTGCTGTGGATACGCAGCCATAGTGAATGTATGTATCGCTTAGTTCGGTGCCTTCATGTCGTTTTCGCTGACGTCCCGTTGACGGTGGCAGTGGACAAACGCCCTTAGAGACGGCAGACTGAAAAAAATCGTGGCGCCAACAGTCCGTTGAGTGCACAATTTCTGTCACCGCCTTCAAAGCCGTCAGTTTCTATACATAATTTGTGTCATAGTACGAGTAAACAGCGACACGTTTGTCGTATAGTTTTTATCGAAAATGTTTGACAATGTTGTCTCTAGCAGAAGCCGTGGGTCTCTGTGCACTGTGGTGTCAATACAAGAGAAGACGTACAGTCACAAGGCAATATTGCCAACATCTATATATACATACACACAATACAAACAAATAAATAAAATTTAAGTGTCTGTAATGCAAAATAACAGCTTTTTACTAAATGCATATGAAATAATTACGGTCCATACTACAAAAACACTTTTTTTTTTGTCTGTCTGTCTGTCTGTTTGTTCCGGCTAATCTCCGAAACAGCTGGACCGATTTGGACGGAACTTTCACTGGTAGATAGCTGAGGCTACTGGGCGTAAAATAGGCTAATAATACTGTTTATTCCGATATTCCCACGGAAACATAGGGATTAAAAGAAAAAACTACTTTACGCGGGTGAAACCACGGGTCGCAGCTAGTCTAAACTATAATTACAAAACCAATGGGGCAATTAATGATGGTAATCATAGCAGACAAACACAAGACAGTGTAATACACATATCAATTTAGTTCACAATGAGGGAGGTATCACAATCTTAATACCGTATTGTGCTGAAAACCGTCACAATAATACTGACGTAGAGCGTATTGTTATTTTGATGTGGCATTATTTTACTTACACGGAATTAGGCAACATCATAATGGTTGAAATAATTTCGAGCTTCTGATGGATTGATCGCATTTTCGCATATGCCAGACAGAGACATGTTAACTTGACTGATGAGCAGCAACAAGTGAAATGTTATTAAAATTATTAAAAAAAACCCTGACATAAACATTTCCTCATTTTTCTTTCTCTTCCCTACTCCATCACCAGACCCTGTTCATCATCTATCTAGAACCTATTCATAGAGACCATTCCAATGAGCACACACGACGAGTAAACACAACACACACACACACACACGCACACACACGATACAGGTATCGTGTTGTACCGAATGGTATTCTGTCTGAAATCTGTTACTTCAATGATATTAGAAAAACATTGTAACCTTGACCTGATGCTGCAGCATCAGGCCTGTGGAAGACGCTCACATCCATTCATCAACTAGAAAAAAGCTCAAACGGCTGAACCGATTTTGATGAAACATGTCTTAGAACCATCGCTAGAAAACCTGCTATCAAATAAAATTAAATAAACAACGGGTTGCAAATCGGGAGTGCCAGCAGAAGTGAAAACTTGAACATTAACGTTGTGCATTTTTGAATATTTTGGAATGGTTAGGGAATAATTTCGCACGAATTGCTTTATTTATCAGTATAAAAGTACTACTTTTAGTTAAATACAATATTCATTAGTAGTAGTTGTATATTTATTTATTTTCAAAATATAGTCTAACAAAAATAAACACTTTTCATGAAGTATGTTTTGAGTGCTTTTTTTGACCCATCAACATGGGTAAAATTTCTTACCTCGCAATCTTTACGTAATGTCAAAGACTATTTATTTACTTTGTCGGTTGCTAGGCAACGGGTCGAAGTCCCTCCGTTCTACGAATTTTCGATCAGGATCACGTGTCCTGACGCGGTGTCCTGACGCGAGTTTAACATTTTTTCCTCATCCCAAAAAAAGTGCACGACGCCGTTAAAGAAGTTTTCACTTCAAAAAACACGTTCTTATCGGTGAGCTCCGGTGCCACACACATAGCGGTCAAACTTATAACACCTCCCACCAATCTTTTTGCGTCAGGGGTTAAAAACACTTTTAACAAGGAATTTTACCTCCTACATCCGAAACCCATTAGCGCCACGTTGACGAGTAAAACACAATGTTTACATTTAATAACTTCTCCGTTTACATTCCGCAAGCTGATTACTGTATCATTTTGTATGGTAGCACTGAGATTAACTGAGCTAAACGAAGAGATAATACACACATACCTCAATATACAACGTATTCATCGAAATAATAAGTAAAAATGTGGTTTTTGATTTCATAATAATGAAGGTCTACGCTTTTGCTACGCCGTAGCTGTAGCCTCTACGCTCGCTACGCTTTCGTAGCACACGAGCTACGAAACACAACGTGGGTTTCAATTCATTTTCTATTTCGTTTATCTCAGTTAGGTTATATGAGATTGTAGCAAAGTGAAAATGTGAAATATAGGGTTCTCTGGTAGAAAATTTTCAGTCGACGAAAATTCTACCCGATAGTTGTTAATAGCGATAGCGTTTTCTAAAAATAAAGTTTATCATGGAACTACGAATCACTTAATAATCAACTCCTAAGAAGTGTCAAGTGAATATGAGCATCTCAGTGACGAGAAATCATACGTCCCGAGTTCGAACCGAAGACCTCTGACTTTTTTTTATTTTATTTTGTGGATGTGGAGACAAAAATAAGGCCTCTGACTTTTCGGATTCATGTGCGTATTGTATAGTTATTATCACTTGCTTCAAAAAACGGTGAAAGAAAACATCGTGAGGGAACTGGCATGCATGTTTGCAAATAACTTCTCCCGCTTTGGGCGGAGCGGAAGCGCGTGTTAGACTCTTACTGACTAAAACCCACCCGTGTTCCTTCAGTTGCCTATACTTTGCCAGGGGCCACGGTAACCCTTTAGAAAAACCGGCATACCTGAGAGATATTTCTCGACGGTATGTGAAGCCAAGTCAGAGGCCCATGTGCGGCCCGAAAAGAAGAAGAATGACGAGAAAGAGCACGGTAGATAGATAGAATACTCTTTAATGTACACCACCAAAAATTACAGACATAGATTTAGAAATTTTACAAAGGATGACACAACGGGCGATTAAAAAAAAAAACAAAAACGAAAAAAAAAAATACAAAATGTAAAAAAAAAAACTAAAAAAAAAATTAAATCAAAAACAAAAAAAAATCTAAAGCTAAAGTTGAAATCTTGAAAATTACGTAAATGATGACAAATAATCAGGAAGCTCGGTAGACAAATAAATTGATGATCGCAGCTCTCATTTGTACAAAAATGTGTCACCCTCCCAACATTACATCATACTTACATACAACGATGACAGCTTTCATCAAGTACAATACCATTTACTTACTACCATTACTCAAAAAGCCTCTTTCATTCTAAAATTGAATGACGCTTCTGTATAAGGAGGTAAGCAGTCCAGTTAATCAGGCTACCCCAGAGAGGCTGAGCTACAAGATAACTGCATTACTTTGATGTGGATCCGCTCATTGATTCTACGAATTATGTCGCTCTCTCTTCGTGTAGGGATAGTAAAAAAGTTTAAGTATGAAAAAATAAAATGGTAATATTATTTTATTTTAAAATATTTAGGGCCTGTTTCACCACCTATGATTAAGTTTCTATTAACTTACTTGGCAGATAATTTCATTTATATAAAATTATCTGCCAAGTAAGTCAGGTCAAGTAACAGGCCCTAAATATTTATATAGAATTTATATTCTGTTCCATTTATGAATTTATTCGGTAAGTAGAAGCTATACGGACATCGTGAAATAGGCCCTAAATGTGTTAACTTGTCGGTTGGATAGTAAAAAAACGATTAACAATAAAAAACGACGAGCTGATCTTTTAATCGTCGATTTTTTTTTTCTGTGAATTATTTTGTAATGTAATTATTCACAGAAAAAAAAATTTCATTTTGCCACTTTTTAAATGCAATTTTACTATCTTTTTTAATAAACAACGTGAAGTTTGCACTTCTGTAATTCTTTCCTGTTATTCAAAACTACTAATTTATTAAAAGTTATTCGTTAGGTACAGCTCCTCTTTATTCGTTTTCATCATACACAAATTGTTTCCCAGAGTTCCCCTCTCGCAAAACCCTCTGAGGAATAGTCCGATTCTCATCGATAAAACTCCGATAATTATCGGTAACTATCGGCACGCGAACAATATTCGGTTATTAGTCGATACTTAGTTACTTAGTTGTTTTCAAACTCGTTCGAATTTCGGCTATAGTTTAGACCTAATTTTAGTTATGTATAAAGTTTTCTCCACTTAATAAGAGACAGATATATTCTGATAGAACAAGTTAGGCTGAAAACTGAGCCTAGGTCGAACATGCTTCGGACAATGATAATGGTGAAAGTTTCTTATTTAATGAAGTTGGACTGTCTGCGACCAACACGCTAGGTCTGTGATGTAATAAAATAGGTAAACCAGTTTTGGAAAAGACGTTATCTATATCTATTACAATAATGAAATAAATAAAAACATAACATACTCGTAATCACCAAACTTGTTAGACGTCTTGGTGATGAGGATTACAATCAATCAATCAATCAGCCTATTAATGTTCCCACTGCTGGGACACAGGCCTCCTCTCTGTGAGATCCCGGAGTGAGCTGTAATATACCACGCGGGCCCAGTGCGGGTTGGTAGATATCACATGTCTTCGAATTTTTTGGTTCTAAGACATGCCGGTTTCCTCACGATGTTTTCCTTCACCGTTTTGAGAGCAGTGGTGATGAAATTATTTACACAAAGTAAAGCGCCTGCCTGGGTTCGAACCCACGACCTACAACTCGTAAGTCGTGGCCGTTACCGCTGGGCCACCACTGCTCTCGCCTGGGCACCACTGCTCTCTGGATTACAATATTGTGTTGTAATTATCAGACAGAGCGATGATAATTACGTATAAATATAACGTATACATAACCGACAAATTGTTTTGCAGTTTGACAAATAGTAATTACTTTTTATTGTTTTTTTTTTTTTGGAGACCATAAATAAACTACCATATTGTTCATCTTCTTGATATAATTTTATTGACTTCTCTTTAGTTTTATAAATTGTGTGATTATTAATTGAGTTTTATAAATGTTCCCTAAATAAAATACTTAGGTAATAAAAGAATTGACCAAATAAAAATGTATTTGGTCAATTAATTTATTATCTAAGTATTAATTGTTATAATCTCTTAGTCACCCTTTACGATACCTACAGATGCATCCTCCATCGTCCTAGATATACCACACAGTAAGCAACAATTTAAAAATAAAAATGACTACGTTGTAATGTAATCGCTTTAAAGTAGTAAGGCTTGTGACTACCGCAGACGAGTTCTTTTAATTAATGTTATACGTGTTAGTCCAACAAATAGACTAAAAGCACCAAGCAGATTGTAAAGCTTTTTAATTATGTTACAAACTACCCTCCCGATAAAAATAAAACCATTAGAAACCGCTTACTCCTACCCGATTAATTAACCATTCTTGTTCAGAGAAAATAGAAAAAAAAACCTAAAAGAATTACTTAGCACATTGTTTTGCTAACCCTACCACTTAGAGAAAAAGATCCCTGTTTTTATTCAACGGAGAAAAAAGCTCGCCTTTACGTTGCATTAGTGCGATTGTCTTTAATAAAGTATTTTTTGCTAACCCTCCTCGGTGAGGGATTTTATTTTTATTTATTGCATACGAGGTTTGGTTCGTAACCTTATCGCATTCTTCAGGTTACAAGTGCCTTTATATTGAGCTCTTTTTGTACCGTTTCTTATATTTTTTTGGGATTTTCAGGTCGAATTGGGGCCAACCTGTGTAAATCATTGATTTATAGTTATTAAAAGGAAATAAATATTTAAATTGATCCTCTGAAGGTTTCTTGCCCATTCTTCTCCATAGGTACCTACTATGCTTTGGAATGGGCAACTAGTTTCATATTTCTGACTGACTGACTCCTTGACAGTTCAAAAGTGCCTGTGAAGGGTTTAATTGAAATAAATGCTTTGAGTTTGAGTTTAAAGACATTTTTTTTTTTTCGTTTAATGATGTACGTTTTTTTTTAAATGAATGGCCTCTTTTTTTTTTACTTTCTGGCCTTGTCTTAAAGTTGGTCGCAGTGACTAAGATAGCGAGTGCACCACGACCAAATAATTAAGTTACGTTCGAACTGTGACCTACAACCAAATTGGTCGCAGTTACTTGCTATTTAGTGGGATTATTTAAGGATCACAAAAAGAGGCGCATTTATTATATGATCGTGTCTTATTTTAAGGAATTTTAAATGAGAATTATTTGGGGTTCGCTTAAATACATGTCATTAGGAAACAATATTCAGTATAAACCTTCAGCTGTCATAAACGAGACACAATAGAATTTTAATTGTTATGCCCACCTGATGTCCACTGTAACGGTCAAGGTGGACAACCTAATAGATAATTATGACGGAAGAGGGTATGTGTCACAACTATTGAAGAAGGCGCAACAGTTTCTAAACGTCTTCACTGCTTAAACGCCACCCATGAACTCTGCGTAACTCCAGCGGGTCCGAGCGTTATGTTGCAGACTCTATCTAGCGCCGCTAGGTGGTGCTGGCATCCGGATTAGTCAACTGAGTAACATATTTCCGACATATAAATAAATAAAACGTTTATTTGGACTAAATATAGCCTAATACAAATACATTCCTAAGAACTAGAAAAAAATAATAATAATGAAAAGTGATGATGATGCTAGAAATGCCTATGGCATTAAGTCCGCCTCTATACATTTGTGTGCTTGAAGTATTAAATAGTTTGGAAAATCCAAAAGTGCACGCCTCATACTTATCACTCATTCATAAACGAAAAAGAAATTCAAAACTAGTTTAAAAATGAACAATTTATCACTTTTCATGAAGTCGTAATGTCAACGACTGACAAAGATATTTACTTGGCGGTTGCTAGGCAACTTACGGACAAAGGTTGAAAATATTTAGATAAAGATATTATATTTTAGTTAGTATTTTATTAATTATAATTAAACTACTTTGAATAAAAGAGCCATTTTCAATAGGGTTCTTTCTACGGCTGAAACGAATGTATAAAAAAAAATTGACTCAATTAATTGATTTTATCGCAAGCTACAATGTTTTCAGGGTTCATAAATTGACGGACAGGAATTTATTTTCAACTATTTTTATGCTTTTTCCATTTCTGCTGCATTAAATCCATTGTTAAAAAGTACAGTATTAATTTCCATTTAATCATCTATACAATGGTATATCAATTAAGTAGGTTCTGTGTACTAGCAGGAGTGTAACAATAAAAACAGTTACAGAAATGGGGCAAAAATAATTTTTCGATCGTAGAGCACACTCTAATGCTTCGCATTATGAGTCGTGCAATAAATAAATAACTAGGGTATAAATAATGTAAGTGACTAGACGGCTAGAACTATAAGAACTCTGAGTTCTAAACTAGGTAAGCACCTTTATCTTGGAAATCAGTGCTCTTTCGTGCTAAATTAGGTGTAAATATAAGTCTTATAAGTATCAATACCATAAGTAATAGAAGATAAAAAATAAAAGTAAAAGGTACCGCTCAAACCAGAGTCAGCATAAAATTCAATTCAATTACTATAAAAGTGAATATGCTTACAATTCTTTTATATTACTACCGTTAATAATGCCTAATGTTGCGTTAAAATTGTTCTGCTTACCCCGCTTCGGTAAGGGATATTGACTGTAGGAACGATTTGGGTTAAATTACTGTCCGATATTATTGACTATAGAAGTTTTAAGGGGCTCAGACTGGATAAATGAATCACGGTTTCATTAGTTTGTCCGGTTAAACTACGCTTGTTGAGATCAATGCATGGATGGGTGACCGTTCTTGACAAATATTATTTATTCATAAAATAATTCTATTAATATCTTTAAGTTTGAAGTTACATTAATTATTATAAATTAAATATAAATATTTAGAAAGAGTTATAATAATATATTATGTTAAAAGTATAATACTTGATGAGCCCTAACAGGGTCATAATTATGTTCTTAAGTTTTCGCCTAGTCATAGCCATAACTGTGTGTAAATTTTGCAAATAAATAAACAAAATTAAAGCGCGCTGTTGAATTTTCTCCTTTGACGCTGAGCCTAGCGTTGAAAATCTAACAGTACGCTTTCATTTAGGCATTAATTTAGATGTCACCTAGTTCTTCCATACAAAAAGAAAGAAAAGTATGCGTCACATCGCTATCAGCCGTCCTCTAAGTTTTCACCCCTCTTGTAACCATTATCATCTTTCCACCATTCATCATTTCTTCGGGTTTCCCCCCTACGCTTAAGTATACATTTATGTATATGTATATTGTTATATACGCCATGTCAATAGCAAGCCTACCGCAGAATCACTCGTTTTACGTATAACAGTTAGCTACGGGTCTAAGATGTTCTAATGAAAACTGTGAGGTCGGGTCACAGTTATAGCGGGTAGATTAGTCTATTTAAAACCACAGCCCGCTTTTACACTAAAATCTTAGGGGATTTATTTCATGTAAGTCTTAATGTAGTTAAAGAATTTGGTCTATCTGTGTGCAAAATATCAACCAAATAAGTTTTGTGGTCCAAGAAATACAAAATTTAAAACTCAGTTATCCAAACTAGGCTGAGAATTAGCATTTTCCGAACGTCAAAATTACATAAGACAGCCTCCAAAAATGTTCACTCTTCACCACTTTCTAGTGCTTTAGCTTAGAAGAAGAAGTGGCGCAACAAACTCCCCAGTAGCACAGCTGTCTGTTCAGTTAGAAAAACTTGATTCTATACAATAGTACTTATGCAAAATAATTTACATTACGCAACATAAAACATTGAATTAAGTTATTTGCTATTATGTCAGCTAGCTCACACCAATATACCAACAAAAATCATTGAAATCTATACTCAAGCGAAAATAAAAAGTAAACAGAACTTAATACCCGAATGAAGCCTTCAGGCATCCAACTTTAACAGCTTTTATGTAAACGGGCACGCAAAGGGCGTGCCCGTTTACATAAAAGCTGTTAAAGCTGTAAACTCGAAGTCACAAATGATAAACTAGGACCATCGAAGTAAAATAAATAATATAAATAAATAGTTAATTATTAATAACAATAAGAAAACCATGGTCAGCAAGACGATCAGTCACTACAAGCAGCACCCGTTCACGAGTATAACGCAAAGATCAGTCATTACTCTCCTCGCCATATTTGAGGGAAGGAGGCAACCCGACCCCAAACGCTACCGCAAGTAGTGACATCTAAGGGAGCATGACGAAATTGCTGCCGGTTGCTCAAGCAAGAATAATATGATCAATTTTCGAGGTCGTTAGCTAACCACATATTGCAATACAAGGAAAATATTAAGAGTTCTAAGAAAGACTCGATGCCAAAAATTTTGCGATTTATTTAGTCTTCACAATTACAGATCGCCCAGAGAGGTGACTAGTTCTCTAGTCACCTCTCTAAGTCTCTCTTTTATTTCCCGTAAATCACTTAAACCATCAAACAACCCATAGAAACTTGAAACACAGGCCATTTACACCACACAGCATTTCATTGCACTTAAGCAAAACTTAAACAATACATTCCCCCAGTACGCTGTATAAGGAACATTTATAGGGTCAAGTGGGGGTAAAAAGAGGGGAAAATTAGGGTGAAAAGAGGGAAAACTTGTACGTAACAATAAACAGTTTCCATCGTGATAATTTGAAGTATAAATTATAGCTTAAGGAAATAATAAAAGTTAGTATAATTTTCCGTGCTCACATTTTCCTGTTAAAAAGTTGACATTTTTATTTTCGCGCAGTTTCTTCCTACTCTGTGACACAATATTGTTCATTAGAAATGGCCGGGGACACACGGATGATAACAAGTTGCATAAGTAGTTACAGTTTTTTTTGACGTTGTTCGTTTTTTTAGGAGCATAAATGGTTATTTTTCCTCTCGTCAGTATAAGGAGAATGCTACAAGGGGACAAGTTTTGTGTCTGTTTTATGATACTGCTAAATGTATTTTTCTTTGTGACATGCATAGTTATTGACCGATGGAGCGAAGCGTCTCTACTTCAAGTCTGGCAAAATTTGCTTTCCTCTGTCAGTATGTTGGTAGGTACTCCTCTACTGGTCGTATTTTACAACCGATCTGGACGAAACTTGCTAAAGATTTTACTTTATAATTTTTAAGCTATTGCATAGCTTCTATCGCGGGCCTTGAGCGTGGAGACCTAATCCAGAAATTTCGTAACGAAAATACAACCTAAGAAAAGAGTGTTTTGTATTGAAAATTATGTTTAACTGCTTGACAACAAAGTTCAAATTTACTTAAACGAATGATACGAGAGTGTTGTATTGAAAATTATGTTTAACTGCTTGACAACAAAGTTCAAATTTACTTAAACGAATGATACGAGAGTGTTGTATTGAAAATTATGTTTAACTGCTTGACAACAAAGTTCAAATTTACTTAAACGAATGATACGAGAGTGTTGTTTTGAAAATTATGTTTAACTGTTTGACAACAAAGTTCAAATTTACTTAGACGAATGATACGAGAGTGTTGTATTGAAAATTATGTTTAACTGTTTGGCAATAAAGTTCAAAGGACATGACCAGTTTTAGCCTTCGAATTCGGGAACATGCGCAGCATTACAACTTTTACACTAAGATTTAAAAATAAAGATCTAATTTATCATGGTTATATTATTCCGACTAAAGCCCAGATTAAATTATCTGAAAAATCAGTATATTAATTGCTTCCGTTTCTCTCTTTTATGCACTTCCTGATTTTGACGTTCCATAGTATCTATATTCACCCGGTAACCAAAATAAGCTACACATAATATGGAAAAAAATAAACTAAAAACGAGCTATTTTCGATCAAGTGAATTTTAATGACATGGAATATACATGTTTTGTTTATAATTACTTATTTATTGATACGCCTACGGGTTATGTTAGGTTTTATTGACACGTGTGAAGTTCGAACACCATATTTTTTTTAATAATCACTGCGTATATAGGAGTGTTACTTCGTTGACAATGCATCTGACATTAGCAGACACCTGTGTAGGGAGGGACCAAAGGGGTAGTAGATTTTTTCATAAAATTGATAATTCAATCGATTCGAGTCAAAGCATGAAAAATCGATTCACATAAAATGGATTTTGAATTGATATTTTCTTTGACCGTTTTGAACTACTTATATTTAATTTGGATGAATAATAACATAACACCTTCATTTCGCCAGTCCCGTGTAATGCGGGGCGAGCGTTTTACCATTAACCGGATACAAATCCGGATTCCGGGCTGCTATTGAGAAATTCCAGATGGAAAAACCCAATAACACTTTGCCCGACCCGGGAATCACACCCAGGACCTCATGCTCAGCTGTAGCGCTTGCCACTACTAGACCAACGAGGCAGTCAAATGTTTTCGAATGTTATGTGTTAGGTTCGAGAAAAAAGCAATTGACATTTTATCGATTTCAGATCGCCATTCACCATCCCTACTTGCACATTCAATCTTGGCGTCACGTCAGGTATAATTATATATTATATCTGTACTTTTTATGGTGTACATAATAAAGAATCTTCTATCTATCTATCATTGCAGTTTGCGACCCACGTTGTGTTTACGCGTTCGTTGTGTACTGTGCGATTATTTTGTTCTATTTCTACGCCCCTAAGACGACCCACTGACCACGACCATTGCTATTCTTGGACTGACATCTTCAAAACCCGATTACCATTGCTATTCATAAAGGATTCATCTGTTTTGCTCTACGATTCGGATAAACGGATATTATGATGAGGTGCCTAAACTATGGCATATCTGTAAGGCGGGTTAAAAGGCATATTATGAAGATTTATCAGGGAAATGGTGTTGTTATTTTCTTGTCAAAACCCATTTTCCCTCAAGAATCTAGGACAGCCGCTCGGTTAGTATTGAAGTATCCAAATCCCTAGGTGCAGGACGTCACCGCTGCTTGGACTGGGATAGCTTTACAACCTGCATAATCTACGCGTCCAGCGATCACGCCCGTCCGGCACAGTTCGTCTTTCCTACATATTTTATTTTATTAAAGAATATTAAAATAATTAATTCGTTCAAATAATAGTTTTATTTAAATCCTCATGCCTTCACAAATAATAATAACAATAGCCTTATTTTTATTTCCCGAGCCACGTAGAGCCTAGTTGTAGTCAATAGCTGACTGTAACTCATTAGGTTGGCTCGGCCGGGGAGGTACCACACTCTTACAGAATACCAACGTAAAGTACCAACATTATGTTGCTCCGCTTCGAATAGTGAGTGAGAGAATCGGAAGCCCAGGGTTTGGGGTGGGAAAAGGGTGGCAGCGTATCGGCAGTAACCCTGGTGTTGTAGACTTCTATAGGCGGCGGTTATTGCTTATTAACATCAGGTGATCAGCATGCTAGTTTGCGCCCTTGATGGTATAAAAAAAAAACCTAGCGCCTCGATGGATGGCGTGTCGAATAGTAGAAAATCATTCTTTAACTCGATTACCACAACGCCTAGCGCCATCTCTTAACGAAAAGCAGAGCTATTTAGTGAAAACTTATCTTTATTTTTCTCAGTTTCCTGATCTTTTGGAGTCGTGAAAGTTTTTTACCTGTAAACTGTAGAATACAACAATGGCAAAAATAAAACAATTTTTGCTGCACATTGATTTTTAACTCGATTACCACAACGCCTAGCGCCATCTCTTAACGAAAAGCAGAGCTATTTAGTGAAAACTTATCTTTATTTTTCTCAGTTTCCTGATCTTTTGGAGTCGTGAAAGTTTTTTACCTGTAAACTGTAGAATACAACAATTGCAAAAATAAAACAATTTTTGCTGCACATTGATTTTTACACCTAAGCAGGCGCCCATCGCCCCACTGGTCATGTCCTTTACTTAGACGAATGATCCTCATTATAATAATAGTTAAATTAAAACCTTTTTATTAGTTTGATGTTCCCAGCCATTACGTTGTGTCAAGTTTTAAAAACTATAAATGTGAATAACAGTTCCTGTCAATGTCATCATTGCTATTTCTTGTATTCGGGTTAATATTTTACAATTGCGTAAGTTGATAAAAAATGCTATAATGCAATAGCTTCGCCGGGGCAGTCCCCGAGTGCCACACGTCTTTTTTTTTTGTCGTAGGTTATTTTTGATTGGAGGGGTACTGTAGAAGTCTTTACTCTATATGGTTTGTTATGCAACCTTTGTCAGTTCATATGCGCGCCTATGAACTATGTTCTAATATATTTTAACTTTAAATAATTAATTTAATATATAAATATAATAATCCGGTGCATCATTAAGGAGAACCCATATATTACACATTATAAAATAAGAGCACCACGACGCTCCACACACACGTCCCTTACAGTACTTCCACCAAAAACGGGCAAAAAGGGGGCTACTGAATATCTCCGCCGTAATATGAGATCCGATTTCGATGGTTCTTCTCTATTTGAAGATAGTAACTTTAAGTTGGTCATTAAAATGGTGAAGGTCTGATGAGGATCTTCAGCTGAGTGATGAGCAGAATAACTCCTCAAAATGCAGTAAATTGGAATTTAGCTACCAGGTAGGGATCTTTGGAGAACTTGGAAACACCTTCTAACCACAAAACTAGAGAATTGTATAAAGAATTTTCAGAATTCTCTAAAACGACGCTTTAAAACCAATATTAATGTTAGTTTTACAATAAGGATGAAATATGGCGCTACTGTGCACCGCTAGATCGCACTGTCGTGGTCGCTCGCCAAATGGATAGGTCCCGTCGAACATTTTGTGTGACTGAGTTTTTTTAGGTGTAAAGTAGCTTAAAAGTAAACTCTTGTGTTTAACAGATAGTAATATAGTTGGTTAGTTTATTTCTGTTTAATTATCGTCTTGCCACGTGACATGATTTTTTTAGTTTGTGCTAGCGAGGTCTATTGTTCACAGAACTACTAGTTTATTTACATTGCGAGTGTGTGCTTACCAAAACAAAAATCACAGATCTTGGGAAAGCTTCTTGTTTCACTGTTTATATCATCAATTAGATTTCTAATTACTTGGATTTAATTACTAGCTTAACTGGCTAAAATAACTATTTTATTATTAAAGGGCTAATTTCATTCCTGACTGGTATATTAATACGTGTGATAAAGCTTGAATTTCTAAACCAACAATGAGGGTCGTTGCATTTATCATCACCATCATTGACAGTATTGTTCCACCCACAACTGAATATAGACCTCCTCCAATTTCATAATCATAATCATTTATTTGTAATAAGTATTGGTACAGTGTTTGTCTAATAGTCAGTAATAAGTTTCTAATACAAAGTCAGACATTTGACATGCAAAACATTACAATGTTTTTAATGCTAGAGTATAATATTTATGTCCATGTTGTAAATGTTTCTATTATATTAATTAATTTTGCAATAAATTCATTATTCATATTATTTTCACATTAATTTGAAATAGATTATTATCATAATTTATATAATAAAATGTTTTTTCCAGTAGCCATAATTGTAACTTTAGAAAGTTACTTATTAGGTATAACTCTTTGTATAGTTATAGGTAAGTATAGTTCTTTGGTATTTTGTTATAGATAAGTCCACACATTATGATAACAGTTCTTTTTATACAGGGAAGTCCTCAAAGCCCTAGGCAAAACTATTCTAGCTGGATCTCTTACTATTTGAGGGCAACAGGCTTGAGACTTTTTTTAATTTTATTTATTCAAAATCTATAACTTCATACATAAAGTCTACGAAACTGCATAACAATTTGTAGGCAGTTGTTATCGTCTAACAATAGATTACAAAAATTAATGTTCTAAAAAAAATAACTAAGTAAACTATAAAATAATAATTATACCTACAGTCGAGATCAAAATCTCAAATTTAACAAAGGGTACCTACCCTTTGTTAAATTTGAGATTTTGATCAAACTTATTATGAAGCGAATGTTACAAACTTATATAAGGACACAATGAGAGATAATGTTTTTGTAGAACTCACCTGACCTGTTATCAAACAGGTCAAAGTAAAATATACATACCTACTAGGTAATGTTTTGTGCCATGCTTCCTTGGATTGTTGGATTAATCTCTTCTACTTAATTCAACCAGTGACATTACATTTTTATCGCTTGTAACGTAATGTTTAGCTCCTCTGAGCTAAACGTTAATACAATTAAAGTAAAAAGGTTAAAAAGGTTAAGGTTTAGAGTATAGTTAGAGTATAAAAGCTAAAGAGGGTTAAGGGGTCGGCTTCACTCGACGTGGGATGCTCAGGATAGGAGGACAGGTAAGCAGGCAGGCAGGCAGGTAGGCAAAGAGTGCAGAGGAGCCGGGCTACCGCGTAGCACGCCGAACAGGAGGTTCCTCTACTCTGTTGGATGGAGAGGTGAGAGGTGAGAGGTAGTTATATAGCGGAGGCACTTCGTAGAGCCTCACGCTAACAGGAGGGACGCGTCGGCGTCACTCGTGACGTCGTGTTGTGAGGTTGGAAGTCACTCTCGGAGGTGACTCTCGGAGGACAATGGCGCCTGGCGTCGCGTCACTTGACATCGTATCGAGCTCTCTTACTCAGCTAGTGTGACGTTAGAGGCGTGGCGTCTTGCGCCACGCGGCCATATGGCTAGTGTAGGGCCCTCTATGGGGCTAGGCGACAGAATCGGTAAAATGATAAGCCGGGTAGTCATTGATACACCAAAAGTTTATTGATTGAATAACACGGTAGCACAATAGTTTAGAAAACACACAGTAATATGTTAGTTACACTGAACTAATCAGGCTAAGATTCAAGTAGGTCATTAGATTCAAGGTGAAAAGTAACACATCACACGGCTAGAGCCAAACTTCAACTCTTTAAGAAAAGAACCCGTTTTTATCGTTCTGTGTCATATTTTAAAACATTTCAAACATCTATCAGGTTAATTCTTAATTGAATGATGGCCAGAACGGATAAAAATGGTTTACAGAGCGATATGCTACAACTGCCCTTATTGCAAACATTACAGTGTATTCACCTGCTTTATAATAGGTTTAGAAGAAGATAAAGTTCCATAGCACATTATGTCTATGGTTAAGAAAAGTAAATAAGACAGATGACAGCTTTCAATTAAAATGTTAGAATATAAAATATTCTAACATCTTTACAAAAGTAAATTAATAAATAGTATTAAATAGAATTTAGATGCTTAAACAGTCAAAGAATATAAAAGTATGCTATTACAGGTATAGTGTGATTAAGAATAAATACAAGGAAAGTTACATGAATTATATTGGGTTTCAATAGGTAAGGTATTAAAAGGTGATTTGTTTAATACAGTAGCTTAAAAACATAAAAGTAGACTAAAAATTGTGGTTCTGCACAGCAGAATGCCACACGCTGTCAAGTTTTTATCAGACATAGGTTTCTCAATGTTTAATCAAACGAAACTAGCTTACACTAAAACCCCACCCCAAAAACTCTTACCAAAATGTAATCACAAAATCAAAGTTGGAAAACAGACCGTTCGTTTAAAAGCATTGAGTTTATATTGCATTGCACTTAAACACTTATCGGCTAACTGGTCTTCCGTTCCAAAACGACCTTTGTCTTTCGGTCGTATAATGAAATCGTTACGGACCTCCGTAATTTCCTATTTAGAAGAAAAAACGGTAAAAGCTTAAGTAAAGGTGGTTCTGACTCAAGGATGCGTGAAACTGCCATCTGAAGGAGATTGAGGGAAGAGATGAGAATTGAGTGATAATTATTAAATCTGGAAACGAGATTTGGTTTGTCTTTGGTGAGAAATAAAACAGAATAGGCCTTTTTCTTGTGGCATTCTACAAATTATAAACAATCATCTAAGTACATAAAAAACTTTAAGAACCGCTGGGTCTAGAAAGAATCTTTGTGAAGATTTCATTTTATAACAAAGGTAGCATAAGGCTGCCTGTCCACTGGAGCGGAGCGGAGAGGAGAGGAGCGGAGATGTCCCAATATTAACCAATAGAATCTTGACTCCGCCCCTGAGTTTAGATCAGTGATCCTGAGTCAAGATTCTATTGGTTAATATTGGCACATCTCCGCTCCTATTTTCTCCTCTCCGCTCCAGTGGACAGGCAGCTTAAGGAAGGACTTTTCAAAATCACCCCGAAAGGAGTTAATTAATAGGGGGATGGAAATTAGTACGGAAATCCCCTTGGGACGCACGGCCTGTTACGTGATAATTTTGTATTCAATCATCAGTTTCTCATAAACGATGAAATTCAGTTTTCCCTTAGTAAAGTCCCTTTTTCGTAACCAATACCTTTTATATTTCTTGTACTTTATTTTATTTTGCTTTTTAATCCTGTCTCCATTCACTGCACAATAATTCGCCTCATAATAATAATTACACAATGTCATTGTGCCCATTGTCGTAACGACCAATGGCCTAATGGCCGAAAACCTCGACCAACATCTCTCGTGGCTCTCGTTAGGCAGTTTGATCAAGGAAACCTTTTTTTAAATATATTTTATATCAGCCATAAACTTAAATTAATGGACATGTGCATTCTCCCTATCCTCACATACGGCGCTCAAACCTGGTCTTTGACGGTTCAACAGAGGTCCAAGCTTGAGGTTTGCCAGCGAGCAATGGAGCGCAGCATTCTTGGAGTCAGATTAACGGACCGTGTTAGGAACACAGTGTTACGCTCCAAAACACAAATCGCCGACGTCAACCAAAAGGCGATCAAGCTTAAGTGGGACTGGGCCGGACACGTCTGCCGTATGTCAAATGAATCATGGGCCAAATCTACCACCATGTGGGTCCCAGAAAACGTCCGTCGACATCGAGGCAGACCCAGAAGAAGATGGCGAGACGAGCTTGACGCCTACAGACAGGACTGGTCCACACTGGCTCAAAACAGAGAGGAGTGGAAAGAAGAAAGGGAGGCCTTTGCCCTGCAGTGGGACAACACAGGCTAAAAATAAATAAAAATAAATATCATTCTTCTACCCATATCCCAATTTATTCGTGGTCGGCGCAACATGTCCCTTTTTTCCATACTTCTCTATTAGTCCTCATCTAGTTAGTCACCCCTTTTCTAGCCATATCATCTTTCACACAGTCCATCCAACCATTTAATAGAAAAGAAAAATTAAATAAACAAAATAATTACAAACCTTTATTTAAAAAAACAAAACCAAGCACCAATTAATTCATTCATTGGTTTTTTTTTAAACCTAAAAGTGTTTTATTACAATAAAATGTAAGTGGTAAGCTTATATCCCCTTCATTACGTCAGCATTTCTCAGGTTTTACTATGTGTCCCTTTAGTTACAGCGATCCCATGATAGTTCCGCCGTGACGGAGCTGTAACCATAGTACGAACTTTGTAATGGCCCGCTTCGAAGACAGTTGCACGGTCTAATTGTCACATGAATATGCAGCACACCTTGGGTAGTAACCATTCGGCATTAGTCGGGAAACGAGGTAGCAGCACGTTTGCCGAGTAATGCCGAATGGCTAATCGTTTTACATGGTATAGTATACTCTCTAAACTTATAGCTTGTGCCCTTAGCTATTAGATAGGACAAATAACATACTAATATCATACTATCTTCTATCTATATATATATATATATAATTAAATCGTAGATAGTCAAAAAAAGTAATTACTACGAGATCTGGGAACGATTCAAATGCCGAGAATATAGTTTTTAGAATTTTTGTCTTTATGTCTTTTTGTCTGAGTGTATGTTCCAGCATCACGCAAATACTACCGGATAGATTCTGTTCAAATTTTGCATAGATGTTCCCAATAAGAGTGGTCAGTATGTAATCTATAAGTTATCATGCTATTTGATATTTTTGTTTTGTGATGAACAATATTGTATTATGTTCGTATTCTTCCATAAGTTTATCGCAAATTGTAAAAAACTAGCCAAAAGGTTAGAATATTGATTACGTTATTCTAACGTTGAACTATTACGAATATAAAAATATATATAAGGGCAATGGAGAGGGCTATGCTTGGAGTATCCCTACGTGATCGAATCAGAAATGAAGAGATCCGCAGGAGAACCAAGGTAACCGACAAAGCTGGAAGAATTTCCAAACTTAAGTGGCAATGGGCAGGGCACATTGCTCGCAGAACAGATGGCCGATGGGGCCGAAAGGTTCTGGAGTGGCGACCGCGTACCGGAAGACGAAGCATTGGAAGGCCTCCCACAAGATGGACCGATGACCTTGTGAAGACCGCAGGAATCCGCCGGATGCGGGAAGCACAAAATCGGTCGAAGTGGCGGTGCTTGGGGGAGGCCTATGTTCAGCAGTGGACGTCTTTTGGCTGAAATGATGATGAATGATGATGAGATAGATTATGAAAAACATCAATGAGCTAGGGCTAGTATACTGCTTAATAAGACTTCTATAGTTAAGCTCACAATTCTAGAAAGCGATGTGGAATCAATTTATTTATTTCCCATAGACCAAAGTCACTTGTCCCCAACCCAAGGAAAAAAATTGGTAACAATAGATTTTTTCCAGTAAGTAACTTTAAAGCATTTATTTCAATTATTAAACCATTTACAGGCACTTTTATACTGTCAAGGAGTCAGTCAGTCGGAAAGATAAACCTAGTTACCCATTCCAAAGCACACTAGGTTTCTATGGAGAAGAACGACGAACAAAAGTATAATAACGTGACACTCCGCGGTATCAAAGCTGGTCATGAAATCAAATCTAATTAAATTTTTCTATGAAAAAAAAAAACAAGTAAAATGAAAAAGATATTGCAGCTTTTTCATTATTGGCAAACATAGGACACCAGGGGAAATTAGGGCAGTACACCGGTACCAAAAATTATATAATTTTATATCTCACTATTTCTACATGTTCCAATTACCTTCTACGAAAATAATTACCATACTACATTATTACTTTCTGCACTGAAATCGAGCTCAATCGCGCGCTTCTACTTTTCATACAAAGCACCTACATTTGGACCAATATCTGTGATGGCTATTGTAGACACACAATAGGCTAAGATTAATTTTTTCTGAAAGGAATGTTACAAAATAAGAATTTTTACATGGGGCAAGTTGTGTGCGCGATTACTGGGAACAATTTTTTACAAAAAAAAAAACTGTATGTTTAGTGTTATGATGGAGTTTTAAGTGGCTTCAATAATGCCTGTAACAAGTGCCTTACTTTATATATACACTTGTCCACATACGGGGAAAAATCGATTCAGTAGTTTTCGAGAAAATCACAGACATACATACATTCGGGTCGAATACAGAGTTATTATTATTGTTAGTGATATCAATGCTCGATTCTGACATTAACCAACCGATTTATATGATTCATCTCATCACTTCTCAATAATATATGATAGTATAATTATGTGTACATTTGTTTAAGTTATTTCTAATAAACTACTCGATACATGTAGAATCTTTCATGAGATATCGATAGTCAATGAAGTTTTGCTAGCTAATTTTAATTCGACCTCGTTTTATAATGATTACAATTTAATGAAGAGCTTTTTAAGTAGAAAACGGAACTCTTCAATCAGACAATGAATCACCTGCTATTACCGCAGTCGTGCTTCAAAAACGGTTTTTACTCTAAAATAAATAATTTTATAAAAAGAAGGAGTTTGCAATAATTTATTATCCCTCGAATAATCGTTTCCCTAAAGAGTTTCAAACTGATCGGTTCTGGGTCACTTGCAGCGAACGACTTTGCGCAACCTTCACGAAGTTATTAAACCTTGTAATAGGGAGAAAATATTATCTGTGAATTTATCGTTTTAAAATATTTTCATGCCATTTATGGCTGAAGATGTTTTTAATCGAATTCTTAGTAAAAGGGATATCAACTGGGGAAAACATCTGTTCAATCCGTCAGTCAGATAAAAAAAAATATTAGACATATTTTTTGCTTTAATAAAAACTGGTTTAGATAAAACGAATTAAAGTTGGGGACTGGCGGCTTGCTACGTCACATGTCAGTATAAAACCTACCGGGGAGTGACGTCATGCCACGTTTTAACCTGGTTGTCAGACTTTCGGGCTTCTGACGACACGTGACGACTGTCAAAGATCCACGAATGACAGCCGGGACCAACGGCATTACGTGCTTTCCGAGGCACGGAGGAGTCTCGGTATTATAAAGATGGTCACTCACGGACCAACCCCGGCAAGCGTAGCTTAACCTGATGGATCGATCCGTGCGCCTGTTATTACTTATTCACGAGCTTTTCTTCTTTAATTTTCTATAAATGAGTCGTAATCAGGTAAAATACAATAGACGATGTATATTTAGTAACTTAATCCGCTTAACTGTTCTTAAAGAGTTAGAGAACGAACTCCAACACGAACTCGAATACGAAGTGTTGCCACGACAAGAGCCGAACGCAACAAGTCAATCGTCATCCTGAGGATGCCTCGTTGAGAGGCGAAACACGTGTCGATTTCTTACAGGGTTCTCTAACTCTTTAAGAACAGTTAAGCGAATTAAGTTACTAAATATACATCGTCTAGTGTATCTTATAATGGATTTCCGTACAGTCACGCCTGAGTCAGTTAACTATCGTAATCAGGTAAATTTAAATCAGTGGTCAAGACACGTTGCACATAACATCAGTCCTGTATCGGAAATATGTTCCTACGGTTCACTTCATCCTGCAACCGACGCGTTTACCAAAACAGATCGCCCACTTCATAATAAGCGATATCATTTGTCTTTTACAACTGCAATACTACGAGAGTCACGTGCACACTGGACGTGCTCAACACGGTATTACGTTGCTCCCGTCACTTAAGGAAAAAGATGAAAAATATGATGTGGCTGTAAAGATAACTGACCCCGAATTGGAACATAGCAATGCTGCTTGGCGACAGAAGTTGTTTTTTGAAGTGTTGCTTCTTTAGCGGCGTTGTGCACTTTTCGGGTGAACAAACAAACTCGCGTCATCGTCACCGAAGGCGCGTCATCGTCACATAATCTTAATTCTGCATCGCGCAATTAGGGTTTACCGCGCGAACGACATACAGGGTGACTGGTAATTAGTGACCGATACTTAAACACGAGATTTTACTAATAATTATGAACAACTTTTACTAAAGAAAGAAAAAAGAAAGAAAGAAAATACATACTACACTAGAGAACAGCAGATTTTTTTTCGCGATTTCAGGTTTGGTCCCATAGTAAAAGTTGTTCATAATGATGAGTAAAGTTACATGTTTAAGTATCGGTCGAACGAACGAAGTTCCCTTTCGCGCGTTGCGAAAGGGGGCTAGACGGAAAAAATTGGGACCAAAAGTTGTAACGACACTTTTTATTTTTTATTATAACGCCATCTGTGAGCAACCACAGGTACTAATTAGTGGCATGCCTTTGTAAGGTTAATTTATTTATTATAACGCCATCTGTGAACGAGCACAGGTACTAATTAGTGGCATGCCTTTGTGAGGTTCATTCCATAACTTCGTTCCATCCGGGTGTCCCTTGACACCTCTCAGCTTTTTTTAAATTACCTTGTACATATTTATCATTAATTATTCTTATAGCATCCGGAAGACGTCCATTACTGGACAAAGGCCTCCCCAAACATCGACACAATTATACAAGGCAACTCTTTCACCTCTAACCCCTTAACATTACGACTATTTTCCTCAAAGGGTTTGCACCTCGCATCTATAGTATACCTACATTTCGCCAGTTATGTTTAAGTTAACCCGACTAATCTCGATTCTCTTCATCCCCAGGTGTCAGACGACATCGGCTACGTGGTGTACTCAGCCCTGGGCAGCTTCTACATACCGTCCTGTATCATGGTGTTCGTCTACATCAGGATATACTACGCGGCCAAGGCGAGAGCGAGGAGAGGGATCCGGAAGAATCCTAGACCTAGAGCTGTGAGTATAGTTTTGGAGTTTTTTTGAAGTGAGGTGAAGTTTAAGTGAAGTGAGTTAGGCGCGTTGAGCACTTTTTGGGTGAACAAAAATCATGGAACTCGCGTCATCGTCACCTAAGGCGCGTTGAGCACTTTTTTGTTGACAGCGCACTCTGTTTTGGTTTTTTTTTTTTTTATGGAGCTGCCGTTTTACGTTCTTGTACTGAAAGCAAGCCACATAAATTCCTGACATTTTCGTTAGATGGCGCTACTTAGCTTTCACTTCTATCGGCAGTCCCCAAAGACTGCCCTGCATTTTTGCTAGGAGAACAGCACCTTTCCTTAACAGCTCTAATTTTGGAATTTTACAATAGTGCTCCATTTGATTTTATCCATCTTCTTGTCAATATTACGCTATGGAAATAATCTAATATTGCTTATGAAAACTATTTTGAATTTGTTAGAGGTTCGATTCTCAGGTCGTGCAAAGTGTTTTTTATCTTTTTCCAGTCCAGAATTAGGAACTGAACTTGTTATGACGGCAAATGGTTGGCCCACCAATAGATGAGACCAATAACCAATGAACTATAAGGGAGTTTTTGAAGAGAAAATTTCTTTAGGCGCTTAACGCTTTCCATGAGCTATATGTATCTAAAGAAAGACATCAAAGCGAGAATCAAAAAGTTACTTAGTTCTCACTTCTATCGGCAGTCCCCAAAGACAGTCCGTTTTTTTTTTCATGCAGATGGGTGTCAGCATGCATGTCTGGCCCGTATGCGCATCGCCTCCTATTGTTTCGTACATACTTTTCCTGTCATCCATTCTACAGACACGCGAGTTCACGCGACACGCGGGGAGTCTGAGGGTGCACACGAGTGCTAAGCTCACGCATGTGCTATAATGTATATTCGCCAGAATGACATCTAGAAAAATTTATCTTCGCTTTAGTTCTTTGTAATGATACTACAGGAAACTAAAATGTTTAATCTTCTGTTCATAGAACGACCAACAGACGAGCTTCAGCAACCCGGCGAAGGGCACGCGACCGATGCCCTCCACGCACCCCATGCCCCCGGGACACCTAAGTAATAATAACGGGTAAATATATACCTTTCATTATATACAACGTCTCAATTAAGTACACCTCACGCATACCGTAATATGCAGCGAGATTGTGGTCAACCGACGCGTGATGGCGACGAGTCGATATTATCTATAGCCTCAAAATACAGGGTCGAAATAAATTAGATAGTGAAACTGCGGAGTTTAGCTAGCTAATTTGACCCTGTCTGAAGATGAACTCCTGTTTTGAAGACGTGATGGTAATCGTCATCTAAACTTGATAAAACAAAAAAAAAAAGTTTTTTGTAGGGTCATCAACCGCATATGGGATGTTGACTAAAAATGTTTTTTTTTGTTCGTCAGATACATTATTAAAAAATATTGAACACGTATTTTTTTCTTTTTTACGTAATCAAAAGATACGTTACGGGAATACATTGAGTCAAAATATGGCAAAGGAACCTTTGCCAAAGGAATAACCTATTAATGCAGGCGTCGATGAAAGGCGTGGTCACAGATGAATACAAATGGTTCACTCCGCATTTTAGGTATGAAGCTACAAGTAGGTACGCGGCGGGCTCTACTTGTCGAATTCAGTGGGCGTAACGTAGTCAGAAGATATAAGAGTTGCGCGATAGAATTGAGGTAACTTCTAGGTGAATATAACTGTACTGTCCTGCTAAGCCAAAAGTCGCTATCTATGAGATACGCCCTTTTAGTTTTTTGTATACCATTCAATAGCTATAATAATTTTGCATCTAATGGTTTATGCTTTGGCTTATACCATTAGATGTGGTAGCGGTATTTGTACCGCTATCTAACTTCAAACATTAAAAAAACCAATCAAAAGTTCTTTATATCCTTACGTTTCCTCAAATTGTAGTTTAGAAAAGGTTTATTTTCTCAAAACCTACTCCGATTGAGACAGTGCCTTTCGACTTAGCAGGGCAATGTCGGTAATTAGCGCTGTGCGACCTGAATTACACTTTATTGTGTCGTAGCAAGAGTCGCTTTTTATTTAAATGATTTTGGGGAGTGACCTATCTGTACTAATCTGTGGCGTGGGTTCGTTCCCAAGGCGTGCAGTGACGATAGTTTCTGCTAGAAAAACGTCAGTAACAAATATAGTTTATAGTCAGCAAAAGCAGCTTACCTGCAGATACCCTCTCATATGTCGAGCGGTCTGTTCCAGACGGCTGTCAAAAACGGTAAAATGTCGCCCCATCTGAACCAGATGACAAGACAAATCTTTTATTTTGACTGATATTTGTATTAATAATCTGTGTGGTTTATGGTTTTAAATAGATAGAATGGTCCTGAATGAACTAAGAATGATAAACAAACTCTATATCAAAGATCTGACCATAGTTCGAGCCGAAATGTTCATTTCTTTGCAGTCAGTGCCGACTTCGCTACCCAAGATGGCGGATACGATGTTTTTATTTAGATTTTGTTGATTTTGTAAATGTTTTTGTTAGGCAACAAGCCTTTGTGTAGTGTTTTTCCACTATTAAAATTATCCAACATTAGAATGCACGTATAGATTTGAATAAAGTGTGACGAGAAATGTCGTGTTATCCAAAGTTTGTTTTGCGGATTTTGTGGTTTTGTTAGAAGTGCCGTAAAGTGGAAAGTGATAAAAAATAAACAATTTTAACAGTTAAAACTCTGTCTGCGATAACACGTGGTCTAAACAATAGACCAACTACAATAATGCTCCTTTGTTTGAGTCTCCGCGGATAACAAAAGGTATTTATAAACGCTTCTTTGTTTACGTTGTCGGGTTCAGCGGCTACCCGTCATAACTTTGTTTTTATTTAAGGCCTGTTGGTTTACAAAAAATGTATGGGGTGTTATGTTTTTTTTAATTGATTATTGTTAAATAGTGTATCTTTATGTTAAAAAGACCATCACATTTATTTTAAAATTTTTCTTAATTTTTTTATTTTTTTTTCTAAACGACGTTCCATTGAAAAATCCCCCTCCCCTGACTTTACATTAAAATTAACAATATATTACGAAACACCACTGTACACATTCATTTTTAATGTGTTAGCTTATTGCATAACGATTCCAACGACATAAGTTTTATAAACAGGTCCCTTAAAAAACTTTAAAGATATCGCCGTGTGTCGCGACTACAATGTGGTTGCGCGACGGCTAAAAACCGCGTAAAAAACGCGCGACACGACCCGCACTTGTCGCAATTTTCTCAAAACCTACTCCGATTGAGACAGTGCCTTTCGACTTAGCAGGGCAATGTCGGTAATTAGCGCTGTGCGACCTGAATTACACTTTATTGTGTCGTAGCAAGAGTCGCTTTTTATTTAAATGATTTTGGGGAGTGACCTATCTGTACTAATCTGTGGCGTGGGTTCGTTCCCAAGGCGTGCAGTGACGATAGTTTCTGCTAGAAAAACGTCAGTAACAAATATAGTTTATAGTCAGCAAAAGCAGCTTACCTGCATACCCATCAAACTGCCAAGTTAAATTTAACCAGCCCCATTTTTATTAATTTCCTTTTAATCTCACCTGAAACAGAAATTATGTCGGAACAAAAAGTGAAACACAGGTTCATAAGTGTATTATCAACAAGTGGTTTCAAATCCACCGGTTGAACATGTTCGAAACGGTTTCATTTCATCTCTTTATGTCTCAATGTTCTGCTGAATATAGCCTACTGATTTGAATGTTCTGAACTTGTTGCTTGAATGTTATAGGTACGTTTGTTCTTGTTGCATTCAATGTAAGTTTAAATCTGGGTGAAGAGAGAAACAGTTAAGACCTCATTGCTTTATAATATTATGTCTTAATGCAAAAAATATTTACTGATGAGCACTACTTTACCCCGCGTCCTAACTAAAGCGATCGGACGCACGAACGACTTCTAAAGGCAGATCTACAATTGAACAGGGTATTTTTTGTATGCTGAATTAAGTTCCAATGCTAAATATATGGTACTAATTATCCTTTTTTTACCATATTTTAAAGCAAATTAATGATGTCCTATTCTATTCTATTCTATTATTTTTTTTCGTCGAACCCGAACGCGTGGTCGCGTTGACAGAGGGCCTTCCAGTTTTCCGAATAAATTAGTGACATTGAACGTGACGATTGATTGTTCGCGCGACTATCGCTTTGGTTAGGACGTGATCTTAATATTAAGATATAAGATTTTTTTTTATTGTAGCAAAAATGACGCGTCAATGCTCTCGAAACAAATCAGAATACATAGGTACTATTATATACAAGTTAATACTCACGCGTTGAAAGCATTTCGTCAAGCACAGTATTAATTAAACATTCACACAAAATTAAATGTAACATTTTAGTCTTTTGAGTTTAACATTTTCTACGGTTCTATGCAATACATCAGAATGCTCAAGTTTGTAACAACTTATTGTATCTTTCATGAAACTTAACTAACCCTGAACGTAAAACAAAAGTAATAAAACAGTTTTTAACTCAAAAACTTCCAGAAGGGGGATGAAAGCAAATACAAGAAACTACGCTCTTTTACTTTTTAACCGTCACAAAGAAATTACAAAAGGGATCCTTATTATATCCGGAATTCAGAAACAGGTCCGAGATCCGGGTTGCTATGGATTTTTAGGATTCCGTCGCGGATAGAAAATTCGTTGGAATCTTTTCTCGTTAGCAAAATTTCTTCAGGATTCTTACTCGAATATCATGCTTCCTTATGTGGAAATGAAAATAGGTGTGTAACTTTAGATAGAATTAAGATAACTTCTAATTAACCGTGTCGAGAATCACGTTATGCCATTGGTCCCGGCTGTCATTTTGTAGATCTCTGACAGTTGTTACGGGTAGTCAGAAGCTCGAATGTCTGACAACCAGTCTTACCAAGAGGTTACCCAGTAACTGGGTCGTGAAGGTCAGATAGGCAGTCTCCATGTAAAATATTAGTATGCAGCGGCATCCGGTTCAAAGTCAAAGTCAAATAATTTATTTCAATTAGGCACATTAAAGGCACTTTAGAACGTCAAATTTTACAAAAAAATTGAATTAATTCTAGTCGCCCCTTAACTTTCATAAGGTAGTTTTCGTATGGAGAAGAATCGAGGAAGTAACTCCACCGTTACTCTTTTAAAATGTTTTACAATATTTTTTATACATTCATTATAATATATAATTATAGGTATGTAAAGACGATGCACCTAGAATAAAATTACTATACCACAGTAAGTAAAAAGAAGAAAAAGAAAAGAAGACTGCTACTGTTACTGGTTAGACTGGAAACTAACCTCAACATAGGAAAAGGCTACACAGATAATGACTTTCAATTAATGTAACATATCTATTTCATAAATTATGTTATTATGGGGCAAAATTACAAAAAAAAAATTTTTATAAAAGTTTAAAATGGCTAAACTGACGTTAAGCCACCTTGGCCTATATCGGCTCTGTTCACGACAGTACAACTGTAATACTATTGGTCAGTTATGACGAGTCATACGCGTCACTGTATTGTGCCCTAACTAATGACAAGAACGTCTCAGGCATGCTTGCAATTTTTCCGGCATCCTTTAAATAGTATCTCCTTTTTTTATTAAGTTTTGATTTACCTGTATTAACATAAACAATTATCCCTTTCCAGCGAAAGCCAAATATCAACAATAGAGACGCCACAAGTGCAGATCCCGACAGTGACCTGCGAGCTAGCGTCTGACATATCCACAAGCGAAGCAGGCGACACCTTGCCACCACCGCCCGACGAACGGAAGGATACGCTCAAGGTGGCCTACCAGGTAATCTCTCAATAATCAATATGTTACGTAGATGCTCGTAGATGACAGCGACATGCGAACTAGCGTTTGACATATCCACCGGCGAAGCAGGCGACACCTTGCCGCCACCGCCGGACGAACGGAAGGTACGCTTAAGGTAGCCTACCAGGTAATCTACCTACAATCAATATATTACTTAAATGACAGTGATATGCGAACTAGCGTCTGACATATCCACAAGTGAAGCTGGCAAAGCCATATCGCCACCGCTCGACTTACGAAAAGATACGTCTAAAGTAGCCTACCAGGTGATCTCCCTACAATATATTTATAACATAGATGACAGTGACCTGCGAACTAGCATCTGTCATATCCACGAGCGAAATAGGATACGCTCAAGGTGGCCTACCAGGTAATCTTTCTTTTTCACTAAAATATTATAGTGAAGGGACCATCACGACGTCCTCACGAAGTGTTTAAGGCCTCGTCTCTCATAAATTTCGCGCCTTCACGCCCCTAGCCGCCGCAGGAGACGCCCGGAGCGTCAGGAATCGTGAGCCGATTTCCGGCCACCGTAGGCGCGGGTTTGCGGATGGAGAGCAATGGGTAGCTCGCCGTCCGATAAGTACCAGGCCCGGATTGAAAAATTAACAATAATTTATAATTATGCCAGTTGGTTCTTTGACACTCTTTTAATAAGTACTCTAGAGTTATGGGATACCAAAAATAACACCTTGTAGAATGGCTAGTCAACCACTCCAACATATATTATCAACTAGCTTTATCTTAGCTTCACTATCGGTCTTCGAAACCCTATAAATAAGCTACAGGGTGACTCGAAGCAGGTAAAGTTACCTTTAGTCTATCAGTTAGAAGCTACGTAATGTAACTGTGAGCTGTGGCTTTAAGTTAGTTGCGTCTAAGTCAACTACAAGTAACAGTGTTAGCTCTAGGATCGATCCGAAGTTCGGTTGACTTGCGGTCAATTCGCTCAATGTGATCAGTTGCAGTTGGTTGTTGGTGGATCGGATTTGTTGAATCAAGTGAACAATATTCAATCACTATTCGGTTATGACTAGCCTCTATCTAGAAACACAAAACCTTTTAGTTTCTAGTGTCTCCAGAATGTAGCAAGTCTAAATTAGGAGTCTTCAAAGCACAATATGGAAGACGTTTAGAGGCAAGAGGAACAGGGTGTAAAGATCACTCATACTCCATAGAAAAGGGAGGATCCGTGTCGGACGGGTGGCGTGTCTGGTGGGCAACTGCCCAACGATTGATGTCGGATAGTATCGGATATATAATATGTCGTTCGTGCGGTAAACTCTAATTGCGCGATTCAGGATTTGTGTGGTGTCAGGAATGGGTAGTTCGAATGTGTGATGTAGATTGCCACGGAAGTAGCGTTGAAGGCCTCCCACAAGTTGGACCGATGCTCTTGTGAAGGCCGCAGGAATCCGCTGGATGCGGGAAGCACAGAACCGATCAAAGTGGCGGTGCTTGGGGGAGGCCTATGTCCAGCAGTGGACATCTTTCGGCTGAATGAATGAAATCATGTATTTTGTCCTTTTGACTTCAAAGCATATGATGTGGTAAGCACCATTTTGTAGTTTTATTAACCTCAACCAGTAGTAGGTTGATAAAGACTGCAAATGATGCTAAATCTATCCTTTTGGCTCTCTTGGTCTGCCCCGTAGGTCAAGTGGTCGCAAGCGATACTGCTGAGCATGAGATCCTGGATTCGATTCCCAGTTCGGGCAGGCAGTGTTATTGTATTTTTTATCTGGAATTTTTCAATAGCAGCCCGAGTTTGGATGTGTGCCCGGGTGATGTCAATAGGCTCGCCCCCTGTTACATGGGACCTAAACATAACTGGCGAAATATGGTGTACTATAGGTACTCCTCTGCCTTATTCTTCGGGGATTCCAGGCGTAATGTTATGTCTTTACGCAATTGTTTTCGGTTTTGTGCCAATATTATCGAAAATGTAAACCTTATCACCGACTCATTTTCTATCAGCTCCATTTTGGCAATGCAAGTAACACTAATCACCCTCTCTTTCTCCAGGTTGTTACATCAGCACAAGTGCAAAAAAATCCTTTGGCTTCGTGTCCACTGAGAAGCTCGACGCTCTCTGTGAACGGAGAGCTTCAACTACAGCAGACTAGGGGCAGAGCGCCCAGCGTCGCCATTGATGCCGACATGGTCTCAGAGTTAGAACCATCGTCATCAGACTCCGGCGTCGTCAGCCGCTGCGGCGGCGTCAAACCTTTAAAACTACGCATCTTCAAAAAGACCGATAGAAGACAAGAGAAGTCTCAACCAAGTAAAGCAGAATTAGAACCAGCGCTGCCAAAGCCACACAAGCCAAGAGACCCAGAAAGAGAAAAGAAGAGATTAGCCAGAAAGAAAGAGAAAAGGGCTACTTTAATTCTAGGGTTAATAATGGGCAGTTTCATCGCTTGCTGGCTGCCATTCTTCTTCTTGTACATATTGAAAGCGGCTTGCAGGAACTGTGTGATACCTTCCAGCGCATTCGCGATAGCCTTCTGGCTTGGTTACATGAATTCTGTTCTGAATCCTGTGATCTACACGATCTTCAACAAGGATTTTAGAAGAGCATTCAGGAGGATATTGTTTAAGTGATGTTTAGCCTACGTGTGCTGTTACCGATGCGTAGCCAACAGGATCCTGATGGCTCAGCAGAGGGCAGCACCGAATCTTTACAATGTACGTTAAATGGACTCTCAATAGTTTTAATGATAATTGGAACGGTTCAGTGATATCCCGGGTTTGAACTTTGGCTGATATTATTTTATTCAGGACTGTGAAATATAATATTCAACAAATTAATTTGAAATCGACTTTTAACCAACTAATTATTCATATTGAAGTAAAGTCAAAAGTCTTAGGTCAAGGTAAGTTCAAATAAAGTCTTAGGTCTGCTTGTTCATATTTTTAAGCTTTTTATATAGATCCTATGGTCATTTCATGTACAACTATTAAATCATTAAGTGCCCGTAATTCAACAAAAAAAAATGTTTGAAAAATTGTGACTATTTCAACACCAATAATTGTATTAAAATAATTCATGTTCTTAACTGATTAGTGCCAACATTAAGCGAAAACTGTCATTAGATTAAGAAAATAATTAGAAAAATCATGAAGTGACTGTACATTTTTGTTGCAACATTAAAAAGGAATTGTAAATTATAAAATACATTGTAATTCATTTCGTAGGATTTTTTAACATTCGTAGCAAAAATCATAGATTAATATATAAAATATGAAGAAACTGCAAAAACACTAATGGATTTGAAAAATTATACATACTTATGATATAATTATTCCTTTAATAGTACAATAAAGGAATTACATAGCTTTAATGTCAACCGATTTTGTAAAACATTAATTAGCATTAGCTGTGTTAGTACTTGTATTCACTGTGACGTAACAAATATTTAATTGAATATTATTATTTAGTTGATTGATTTTTAAAATATATGATTTGAAATTAGTAGAATTATTTAGATAATTGAAACCCATTGTGACAAATTGATAAAAAAATCCTAACTTATATTTTTCTGACAGAGATTATTAATTAAACTATCTACTTTAGAACATGATTTATTCAAAGTGTTTAGTTTGAAGAAGGAAATAAATATTGACCTTTGTTCAATGATACCCAAAACCACTGGAATTAAAATTTTAAAAATCTCTCAGAAATCTACCAAACGCTACAGTAAAATAAGACTACACACGATTCGAGAGAACATTGCTTAAAACATTTGAAAAAAAAAACTGTTGCAAATATGACGAAATGTTTAGTGTGTTACACCACAGTGGGTAGAAGTCTTAGAAACTTGCTAGAAAATCACTATAATAGCTTTTAATTGATATTTAAATACATTTGTTATATAATATTTCTTTAACAATCCCTTGAAGACTTACCCATACGCTTATATACGTACAAAATAGTGAAGTATTCGTAGTTTTCATGTAAAATTATTTGCTATATTGAGATCCTAAGATTCACCATTCTAAATAAAAACACAATGACTTGTTGTTTTTGAAATATTTAATTTTTTTGAGAAATCTTTAATGAAATATAATTGCTTAAATTAAATCGTTTTTTTTTTTAAACTAGGTACTAACAAAAATTTGTAGTAAACATGCAGTGAAATAACAAAGAAATTCAACAATTTTATTCACAAATTGAAAATATGACTACCGAATTTATGAAAGATTTCTTAAAAAAATATAAAATACCTATAAAACTAAATATATATTTAAAACTATCAAGTCACAACATCTATTTAATAAAATACAACAAAAATAAAGCAATCATTGTAAAGATGCGGTGTATAAAATTATACTGATTATATTGTGAAAGTAATTAAAGTTAAAACAAATATGTATAAATATTTTTATTTTTTTTCAAGATCAACATAGAATAGACATTTAAAAATAATACACTATAAAATAATAGTACAGAGATCTTATTTAAAATTTAAAAAAATATATTTAAATACACAGTGCATAATTTCTTAAGTACAGAACTTAATAATTCTTTCACAATGTGAACAGTATTATGTAGGTTAAATATATTTTAAATAAAATAAAAAATGACTGTGCCTCTGTGCCTATCGACAAGCACTACACAACAATAAAATGCACTTTATTGAAAAATAATGTAAATATTACAGTTAGTTTAATTTTCCTTTTGTCTAAGGATTTTATTCAACCAAGGTTTTGGTGGAATTTGATAATCATAATTTTAAATGTTTTTTAAACAGCGCTGGTCGCTTTTAGTATATTTTATTTTAAGTTTTCAGTGTAAATATTGTATTTATATTTAGCCTAAGTTATATGTTAGATAAAATTAAATTAAATATAATATACCAAAAAGAACACCAAATACTTCCTGTAAATTTTTCTAATCTTATGAATAGTAAAACGTTTTATCCAGTAAAATTTTAACCTTATATAAATATTGTTTTCACCTAGTACATAAGGGTTGTTTATATTTTTAGTAAAATGTAGTATTTCTTCTATATTAATTATGTTTGTTATCCTTAAACCCAAATCCTTAAGATAATTTTTTTCCGAAATAAAAATCTTGAATTTTTCATACTTTTAAATTTTCCACGGATTTTCAATTATTTTGTTAAAAAGTTTATCAACTATACCTACGACTGATGATAGTTTTTAATAAAAATAAATCTTTTTCCAACCTAAATACAATTGTAAATAATATTTCCTCAATAATTATTGCGAAAAATCTTGTATAATAATGATTAATGAACAACAACGACAACTTAATTCTAAATCGGTGTAAACTAGATTCTTGGATCTTAGAGTTAATAATTAATAATACTTAATAATTAAGTATTATAACTATTTTATAAGTAAAATAATAACATTGCAACACCATTGCCGAATAGTTATAAAATTAGATTTTTAGATAAAATAATTATTAGATATTAATTATGTACTGAATTCAAAAGCAATAGAGAGTGTAGTTTTCTTTTCGTATATAATTTTTCACTATTTTAAAATTTCATATAGTCTTCCAAAGTGTGTGTGATTATCAAATAATAGTAGTTACCTTTCCTTACTTATTTGTATAAAAATACAAAAAACGTTTTTCTGTTAGGATGGTTCTTTTTTGGTTGTTTGTATGAAGAATGTGATGATTTTGTGGAGAATAAATATTTTTGATGCGGAGTAACAATTTTTTATGAATCTAGAACCCCACAATCTAGCACAGAGCCCTTGCTGGTTGTGCAGGTTCTATTTTGAAAGTCGCGAAAATCGACTTTAGACTTTAAAAATTGTTCGCACAACTCTTCTTTAAAAGTGTTGTGCGAATGATTAAAAAACGCAATAATTTTAATTTAATTTTAATGAGTGACATTATAATGTGAAAAATATTATTTAGGTGTGTAAAAGTTTTTCAAAATACATACAGGTTTTTGTACAGTTCTAAAAATCTTGTAAAAATACAATTTAACGCCATTATTTCTTATTTAGTGAAAATATTTAGAATGTTTTTAAAAATTAAATAACTTATAGGTGGCTATCCTGTGTATCTAGTAACTTGTTCAATAAAAAATGTTCTAAATTAATAAAAAACTATTTATACTTATAGTATAATAATCTATATAGTATTTGTTAAATATTTTAATTTTTAATATATAAAAATTCGAAACGCGTTACGTTTATATAGTTCTTTATAAAAAAAATATAATTATAATTATTAAAATCGTCTAAGACTATACGATTAACTATTAATTCTTATCGACTCAAAATGTAAATGAAAAAATATACGAAGTACCAATATACAAATTTTAATCTTTATTCATTTGTTTTATTCCGTGAAAGCTTACCTATATCCTATACCTACTATTAAACGAGCAATATTTGTAATCAATTTCTCGAAAACGGCTGTACCGATTTCAATGAAAGTTGCAATGTAGGGGTTTACGGGGGCGAAAAATGGATCTAGCTAGTCTCGTATCTGGGAAAAAAAACTCCGTATTTTCAGATGGACCTTAGAATAACATGACATGGCACCATGGAATTAGTAAGTCCCTACTATCATGGCAGTATGGAATTATTATGTACAATCCTATACTATTAAATGAGCATTCTCTATTTTGACCAGAGCAGAGCTCCGTCGCCCAGGTAGTAAGAAAAACTAATCGCCGTGGAGTAATCAAGGTTATCAGTCCATGTACGACCATTGGTCGATACAGCCTTGTCACGGGTATTTATTACTACATAATTATAGATTGCTGATCGCAGCGGGTAGATATTTGTTGTCTTCCGAACAAAACGAACGCTGCATTATGCCTAAAATGCTCTCATTAGCAATAATGAGAGCATTTTAGGCATAAGGCACTTAAGGGGGCAGCCCCTTAAGTTCGCCTGTGAAATAAGGTGGAATTAAAAACAAAATATAATCGATTTCTAGTGGAGGCAACCTCCATCAACTCTTTGTATATGTTACTGTAAAATCCCGAACTCCGGTAAATCCTAAGATTAACCAAGTCTCACCGGTAAAAGTCCGAATTCTTCTATAATAATCATCTATTACTAACTTTTACCGGCTTCAGTCGGTAAATCTTAGGTTTTACCACAGATACAGGTAAAAGTCCAAAACTAATGATTATTATAGAACAATTCGGACTTTTACCGGGGAGACTTGGTAAATCTTAGGATTTACCGGTAAATCCTAAAATTTACCGCAGTTCGGGCTTTTACAGTAACATATATATCTGTACACTAAACAAGCGAAATTTTTCTTACTAAAGAACTTTTATTCTGAAAGTGGGCAACTTCGCAAATAGATGTCAAATACTTCGCTGTTCTGATTAATTTGGCAATATTACTGTATGGAAATAAGAAATGTAGCTAACTAGCGAACTAGAATATTGATTAGGAAATGAAGTAATTAATATCGTTACACCGAATATTAGATGTGAGTAAGTTTTAGATGTAAAAAAAGTATTTGGAAATAAAAAGGCATTTGCCTTTTTTACACTTAAAACGGGTACAACATCGAATTCAATGTTATAATTGCAATTCATTATTAATATTCTAGTTAGCCACATTTCTTATTTCCATACAGTAATATTGCCAAATTAATCAAAATAGGCATTGATATATTAAAAGGAGGAAGACATGTTACGCGCTAACATCGTAATCAGTAAACCTACTACATAAAGACTACATTTAATTTATTATGTAATTCATTAGATCGGACACTCACTTCCCTGTCTTTCAGATTCAAGCGTATGGCACTCGTGGGTTGCAGCTGAAAATCAGCGTCAGGTGGCACACTTTGTGCAGCCATCTGACATTATGCTGAGCTGAGGCCCTTTTGGCATTATAATAATTGTTTTCTGTTTTTGTTCTTTTTTAGTTATAAGGTGTTTTGTTTTATTGTAATGCCAATAAACGCATTTTCTTTCTTTCTTTCTTTCAAACCTGGGCTCGGCGCACGACTACATGCACCAAAACTCACACATCTGTGATCAGTGTAATCACAGTCGCAAACGTACAGTTACCTATAGACAAGAACAGAGATAGGAGACGGTGCAGTCGTGCGAGCGAAATCGCGTTAGTACTCGTCGCCAATACGTATGTTTGTAATATCTATCTCGCTCTCACAAACATGGCGAAGCAAACATGAAACATTATTAGGTATAACTGTACAGTGGTAAGTAATCCTGTGTGTCCTATTTTTCTTCCTTCTATTATTAAAACATTGTTTAGCTACACAAGAAGTAATTTTGATGCGTATTTATCACACAAAAAATGTAATTATGGAGCTGTTTGATTAACGATATCCCGTGCGCGACTGAGTGCCGACTACGGGAAATCACGTAGTTTGATATGACCAGGCGCTGTTACTAAGTCCCGTATCTACCGCTTTTAATACATCAATGAAAATAGGTAAATTTTTGACAGCTTTTTGTGACGTTGCCAACTTTTAGGATAAACGCTTTTTAGTTCTCCTGTGAAAAGATGAATTATAAACAAAATATAATCGACTCCTAGTGAAAGCATCCTCCATCCACTCGTTGTGAAATAGGATTTGTTCACTAAGCAAGCAATATTTTACTTACATAAAAATCTTTACAAGTACTGATCACAATCTACTAACTCTGGATACAACAATACCCGACACAAGACAGCGCTTTTGTTCTCGATACTTCAGTACCCAAAGACGCTCAACTAGAATGACGAAAATCGATCTCATATAGGTACTATCATACACCAAACTTCATAAGTCCATAACACAATCTAACTTTCGTAATTATGATAGGTATTGCCACTAAGATACAATGGAACTAAAGTTTATTACCTACAGTTACTATAACAAGACTTGCAAAACCGTTAATCATAATAAACTAAATACAGGGTGGCCAATGAAGAAGTATAGGTACATCTTTTTTTAGCCCCCATTTCGATTTGACGCCAATTTTTGCAGTTGTTTGGTGCTAAAGCTATTTAGTTATGCTATTTAGTTAAAATGTGCCTAATTTGTTATGCGCAGTCTATAAGGCCATGACCACCGCAATACTTTCATTAATTTTATCCTGAAGTTCTTAATTAAAATCTCTCAAATGTCGCGTGATACCCCATAGGTGCATAAGAGTAGGTAGCCCCAAATCAAGCGCTCAAAGAAAATAAAACGATCAATGTTTTCAAAAAAATCGTTATAGTATAGTAATTTGTTTCAGACTTTCGTATAAATTTGTTAGTGACAATGTTCTTAACCTAGTATTAGTAAAAGTACAGGTTTTTAAGTAGTCAGGCGCTTGCCCTCGCGTGAATCCAGGGCGCCATCAGTACCGAGTCCCAACGGCCAGCGAACGCGGCCAGGATGGCGCTGGGGCACCCGCGCCAGCATCGAAGCACAGCGCTTACGCATGATTGCGTGAAAACCATCCACGTCCACGAACATGCCACTCGCGCTACAGTACCGCGGCAGCCCCATCAACACCCTGAAAGCGGTATAATACTGTACACGCAAGGCGTCGTATGTCCTCTCCGTGTATTGTGTGTATGTTATGAGTAACGAATACCATTTTGATCTCTGGGGATTTCGAGACATGTCCGACGTTTTTTCAAGTCATGTCAAGCTTCAATACGAAAAGTAGAATATTTGTGACTCTGTTAGTGGCATACCTAATAAAGTATGCGAAAATGATGAAATTTAATGAAAATAACGATGAAAAACGATCGCCTTTTTAAGAATAAAACAGGACCAAATTAGGCAGATCTTATTCACCGTATAAAATTGCTAAGCAATTAAATAATATATTTGTAGAAATATATCCGATAATTTTCGTTTGTAATAAAAATAATCTTAATTTAAAGTTGCATACTTTCTACTTGGCCACTCTGTATTTGTTTAGGCAGGTCAAATATATAGGTAGGTATCGCAAAAGTCTAGTCTCTAGACAATGGAAGTCGTTGAGAGTCTGAGGAAAGTTCTATAAACAGTGTATGGGCATGAGAATATGATTCTTGAGAAGGTATTGACGGAATATACTTAATTATATTAGGTAGGTAGGCAGTGGTGGCCCAGTGGTAACGGCCCCGACTTACGAGTTGTAGGTCGTGGGTTCGAACCCAAGCAGGCGCTTTACTTTGTGTAAATAATTTCATCACCATTGCTCTCAAAACGGTGAAGGTAAACATCGTGAGAAAACCGATGCTGTCTTAGAACCAAAAAATTCGAAGACATGTGACATCTACCAACCCGCACTGGGCCCGCGTGGTAGATTACAGCCCACGCCCTCTCACAAAGAGAAGATCTGTGTCCCAGCAGTGGGAACATTAATAGGCTGATGATGATATTAGGTACACCCGATAGACATTGTTATGTTTGATTATTCTGGGTAAGCCAGGACGAGTGATTTCTGGGAACTCTGCGAGCACTTGTGCGAAGCAGAATTCACCGGGGCTGATGTAGCGGTGGAGCCAACGGTTGAAAGGTTCGAAATGAGCTGTCAAAATTACACCCTGTTGCGTTTAATTGTCTTTTAATATGTGTTACGCAGTTACCTCGCTATTTCTTGAAGTAAAGCGGTATCTTTGCTTATTAAAACTGCTCTAAACCAAACAGCTGAAGCAAAAGACCTAGTGCCAGGGAGGGCACCAGTAAAATTACTGACCAAAAACTGAACCAGCATTGTTTGCAAATAACAGTATGATTGCAGAATTCTTAAAGCAGCTAATTATCTTCAGAGATATTTCTCGACGGTATGTGAAACTAAGTCCATGGGCGGTTTAAAACACTGACATCAGGTTGGTCAGTAACCACACGAAAAGTAGATTCAATTTTATAATATCTGAGACACATACATACCTATGCATACAAAACAAAAGACCATATAAAAGTTAACAAAGTAAAGGTGACCAAGTTCGTAAGAGCCGCGGACAGTCTCGATCAGCGAAGCCCCGCCGGGACAAGACTCGATATAAACGAGTAATACGTACAATACATAGTGTAGTTCCCGAGGAGTCTCGCATATCGAAACAAACGTAGGCAACTTGATTGTTGAGTTAGGCACACTTTGTGAAGTCTGGGCGGACATACGGGAGGTGTGTTTGGGCAGCGAGAAGTGAGCTGGTACATTATATTGCGAATACACAATGTGGCATAAGAATCTGGTATATGGAGTTTTTACGAGTGAACGTCTGGAATACCCTGGGCAAAGCCATTTCGTTTATGTTCTAAGTTAATGTAAACTTTCAGACTTCCTCTTATACAATGTACTTATTTCTGATTCATTCTATCCATTAATTTCATTTCATTTCATTTCATTTCATTCGTGTAACAACACACATCTCTTTTAGCATTCTCATCTCAGCTGCAGGCAATTGCCTTTCAATCATCCCTTTTGTGGCCCAACATTCTGATCCAGTTAAAAATCCACCTTTAAATTAAAACAGTTAAAAATTCACCTCACATTTTCGCTGACCATCCTCTGTACCCGTGTGTCCACGGAGGGGAAGTCAGCGTGCGCCACTTGGGAAATGCCCTGTTAACTTGCTACAACATAATTGAAAATACGATTTTAAATTTATGTTCTGCCCAAGTAGAACTAATGAAGTTGTCTCAACTGCCAACTTGCTAGCGATACTTGGGGCATGTGTGTGTTGTGACTTATGAGTACTGAGGGAACTTTGGGTAGGTTCTGGAGTAGATTATATAGTTTATATAAGTTGGAGACTTGGAGGGTGCTGAAAAGTTTTGTAAAAATAACTCAGAAATTAAGTAGAGTTCGATTAACAATATTTAATTTGAGCTAGACTTAACGGACAATGAGCTGGCTCATTTTGAGCATTGTAAACTACAGCAAAGCGTATAAGGACGTCAACGAGAAACGAGTAATATTATAGTAATTGTACTGTCGCTACTTCAGCATCTTCATCTCGTCTTCGTTGACGTCTCGTTCGCGGTGCGGTGGAAAAATAATGTAAGAGTCGAGATTTGGTTCCAATTTTAGTTCAAAGGAAAAATACGTGTTATTGAAGCTAACTCAAAAACTACCCAACCATAGTTAATAAAAATTATATGGAACCATCGTGCAGGCTTCCTCTACTAAATTAAAAATAATTTTCAAAATCAATTGACGAAAATGTCGATGAACATTGAACATACTTAAAAAAACACATACAGACGAACATAGAACCTCCTCCTTTTTTGAGGTCGGTAAAAAAATTAAATTTTGTTAATTTTCCATTACAACTTCTTCGTGTAAATCATCATTAAAGTGCCTTATTCGGCATCCATCTTGCTGTACGTCCTGCCAAGGCCACGCACGATGCACGACGTTAAACGACAGTCTTGACGTACGTCAATTATTATTATTACTATTTTAAGACTATTCACTATTGTTTTGCGTCGTGCATCGTGCGTGGCATTGGCCGGACGTACAGCAAGATGGATGATAAATAAGGCGCTTAAAGTGCCTTCTACACAGTTGCAAACCGCGTCCCCGACAGAGGTGACCTTGCTTGATGACCGGCAAAGTTGTAATATATAACGTAATAAGTTATTTTCATTAAAACCTCAATAAGTAGGTTGCCGGTACTTATCAGCTAGTACCGTCAACATGTCAGGATAACACCTCACCGCGCACCTTGCTAACTTACCCAACTTGTACTGACGTTAACTTAACTGTAATGTGAGTTAGATTGAGAATTATAACAACTATCGTTAATCCTAGTTAAACTGTTCCTGCTTGTTAAGATCATGTTCTAACTGGAGTTAAAGTATGGTTTAAGTTATGCTTAATTCTGTTAAGTAGAACATTGATGCTGCAAGAATTTTGATTTAAAATTATATCATACATTATAAAATAGTAATTGCATGAACGTGGACCACTCCCGAAAGTCAAACGACAACCAGTCTTCTTACCAAGAGGTATCGTGTTACCCAGTAACTGGGTTGTGGAGGTCAGATAGACAGTTCAGGCTGGAAGTCGGTCCCAACATAGTTGAGAACAGGCAGACATAGATAGATGGTAGGCATGGGCACTCATGAAACGTCAGAAGCTAGGTGCACGGTTCCAATTGGTCGTTTTCTATTGAGAAGAGCCGGCAAGAAACTCCACGGTTACTCTTTTAAAAATAATTGGCTTTTACAATGTTTTCAAATTACAGTGTGTAAATAGGTATGGGAGGACAGTTTAGGCCTGTCAAATTGTACCCAAGTACTTAACAAAATAGAAAATGTTCTACAAATTTCATCATCATCATCATCATCAGCCTATTAATGTTCCCACTGCTGGGACACAGGCCTCCTCTCTGTGAGAGGCAGTGGGCTGTAATCTACCACGCGGGCCCAGTGCGGGTTGGTGGATGTCACATGTCTTCGAATTTTTTGGTTCTATGACATGCCGGTTTCTTCACGATGTTTTCCTTCACCGTTTTGACAAATCTCTTCTACAAATCTAATCTAGTTAAAATAGAAGGTGGTGTAAGGATCGTAGCTGGTGGCATTCTGTTGTTGTCCTTGTTTCTGCCTTCCTTCATGAGAAGAAGTCCAGCAAATTGTATCAACGATCTCAAGATGATGGTATGGACAGACTCAAAGCAGTAGGTAGGTGCAGATCACAGATTTAGAGTAGGCTAGATACCGCAAGCAGTCCGACCAAGCGTGCCGTCAACGCTTTTGCGCTTCTTCCTTCAGTTTGTGTTCGATTGCGCCAGTGGCGAGTTGTGTCGTCGAGGAAATAAAAATGCCAAATAAACTGAATTTAATTACGCTTAGCGATTGAAACGATTCTGTTTACGTTGAGAACATCACTAAATGGCTGGGGTGACGTCATCGTAAGTATAAAAAGATGACACACTCGGTTTTCATACTATCGAATGATATATGATCTGGCCTACTCTAAATCTGTGGCGCAGACACACAGGTCATGCCGTGACATATCCTGAGAGAGGTGTATGCCCAGCATGCGTAGCATGAAACCATAAAAACGGGTTTTGAAGAAAACAAAAAATGACAAAATGAGAGATTCTGATTGTCTATCAAGTCACCCAAAGAGCAATGGAGAGGGCTATGCTTGGAGTTTCCCTACGTGATCGAATCAGAAAGGAAGAGATCCGCAGGAGAACCAAGGTAACCGACATAGCCCGAAGAATTGGCAAACTTAAGTGGCAATGACGAATGAAGGACATATTGCTCGCAGAACAGATGGCCGATGGGGCCGAAAGGTTCTGGAGTGGCGACCAGACGTAGCGTTGGAAGGCCTCCCAAAAGATGGACCGATGACCTAGTAAAGGCCGCAGGAATTCGCTGGATGCGGGAAGCACAAAATCGGTCGAAATGGCGATGCTTGGGGGAGGCCTATGTCCAGCAGTGGATGATGATCGTCATTTTGTCCCTTCTTCCGTCGACAAAAACCGTTTCTATTGTGGTCATGGTTCAGGTTTTGATATACTCGTACCAAAGAAATCACACAAAAAAGATAACACACTCCACATAAATGATATCACACCATTATTTTAGCCTCAAGTTGTACAAGTTACTTAAGTTAAAAGCTATTATTAAATAAACCAACACCAACTTCGTGCAAACAAACAATTCAAAACAAACTTTGTAAACAAAAACAATCGCGGAACATTTAAAACAAATATTTATACAGGATGTTTAAGTTATCGAAGATGACTTTCTAGAGCAGTTGATTACATAACAGTATTATTATTTTAAGGATTAATCTAGAACTTAGTTTAGGAAATTCTATAATAGAAAAAAAGAAATAAAATACGTTTATTTGCGGTAAGTCATGGATGACGCAAAGAAAAAACACAAAGACAAAATAGAAGACGCTTAAACTGAATAAGTCATATACCTAGGTTAGGCTAGGTATACCTATAAAGCTTTCAACCCCTGCACACAAGTGCGGTAAAAATCTTTAACTGGGCCACCACAACCGACTATTGACAAACACGAATTACTTTACTGAAAAGTCATACTTGATTTCGACCACCCAACTTTAAAATAACTTTTCTTAGCCCCCATCTCTCCCCCTTTAAGCATCGACATCGTTTAAACCACCCTGTAAACAGTAGTACAAATCTGTAGTTTCTTAAAGCGTGCTCCAAACTTGGTGAGATTCACTTAAGATTAAGTTGGAGACATTCGCGTCGGGTTTAATAACTTATGAAGACCTGAAGGGGTGATCAGTTTTATAATTTATTATTTTAGACATTATTTGGAGGTGACGATATGATGGTGATGTTGTTGATGGAGAGCAGTGGTAACGGCCCCGACTTACGAGTTGTAGGTCGTGGGTTCGAACCCAAGCAGGCGCTTTACTTTGAGTAAATAATTTCATCACCACTGCTCTCAAAACGGTGAAGGAAAACATCGTGATGAAACCGGCATGTCTTAGAACCAAAAATTCGAAGACATGTGACATCTACCAACCGCACTGGGCCCGCGTGGTAGATTACAGCCCACTCCCTCTCACAGAGAGGAGGCCTGTGTCCCAACAGTGGGAACATTAATAGGCTGATGATGATGATATGATGTTGGGGGGCTACCGGTCGTTCATCTTAAGAGATCTTTTAGAGTTCTTGATCGTCTTTAAGTATCGAATCATTAAATCACTGAAATAAGTAAAATAGCGTTTATCCTCAACGTCGCAAATAGACGTCATATATTTCGCTGTTTTGATTAATTTGGAAATATTACTATTTGGAAATAAGAATTGTGGCTAACTAGCTAACTAGAACATTAATAATGAATTGCAATTATAACATTGAATTTAATTTTGTAATCATTTTAAGTGTAAGAAAGGCATTTGGAAATTTTCTAAATATTTTTTTTACTTCTAAAACTATACGTATATTCGTTGTTACGATAATAATTGTTGTATTTCATATGTAGACATATTATTTACATTTTTAAATATTTTTATAAAAACTAAGTAAAACAAAAACATTTAAAAATATAAAAAATAGTTTTTTATATTTCATAATCAATATTTTAGTTCACTATTTTAGCCACATTTCATATTTCCATACAGTAAATATTGCCAAATTAATCAAAACATATTGGACAGTGGACAGCTATTTGCGACGTTGCCAACTTTTAGGAAAAACGCTCTAAAATTGATCATAGAATTTTTTTTTTATAATTAAAACTCCAGTTACCCTTTTTGCAGTAAAAATGTTTAAAGCAGAGATGATTATTTATTTATTATTTATTATCACGAACATCTTATTAGATTCTATCGAAAAATAAATCGTGTATTCCATTTTTTATAGTGAAAAAGAAAACTACTGATAATAGAAACTTTTTAAGCACTACACAACAAAAACTCTACATCCATTCTGACATCTGACACTTATCTACTGTCACTGTCAATTAAACAAATCATTGTCTATTCTCTATTTACAGATCACAATGTGGATCACAATACTAAAATCAGCGAAACAGAGTAATACAAAAATCAAGGAAAAATGCTTATAAAACCAATGGGTTCCCCTGGACTAGTCGTAAGTCCACAGCGGATGGGCACATGTGTTTCTGCGTGTGCGCCCCACGCCTTTGCTGCTTTCCCTCCATTCTGCTCCCTTGCTTATCCTGCCTTCCTTTATGTGTAAAAGGTACTGTTTATTTCTTACTTAAAGTTACGCTGATCTGAAGGACGAGATAGCCGTTAGTCCATATTCTTCTTTACCGCGGTTTTTGGTTGTCTTTCCACCAAAGATTGATCTGTTGATTTTCATACCTGTTGTGTTGTACCACTGTAGTGAAGACATTGTTGAGAGCATATTAAACATCCTTCTACACGAGCAGCTTGTTTCCTACACGCGCGAAAAGTAAAAAGCAACCCGAGTCAAAAAAAAATCAAAATATTTTATTTCACATAAACCTACATGGGAACTTATGAAACGACAGAAGCTAGGTGCACGGTTCCAATTGGTTGTTTTCTATGGAGAAGAACCGGCAATAAACTCCATGGTTACCTCTTTTAAAAATAATTGGCTTTTACAATATTTTCAAAATCTTAACAGTGTTATTAGATATGGGAGGACAGTGTAGACCTTTCAAAAAGTACCAGGTATTTAACAAAATAAAAAATGGTCAACAAATCTACAGTCCACTAAGCCTACAACGGTTTCACATTCACAAAATAAAAAAGAATCTAAGTACATAAGAGATTTTTTTTAAACCTATTTTAAAAACGAATTGACATGATTGCCCGTACTACTGTAACAAATCTGAATAATTATCATGTCCACAAAAGCTACTAAAAAACAGTTTATATTAAATTGTAGGTATAAGCGTCAATATAATAATGCGTTCAGAATGCTGATGAGGCTGCCTCGACCAGGTAACGCATCAGGGATGTTCGCCGAGTCGCAAGTAGACTGGTTCTATGCAACTATGTGGAATCGATGCACATTCCTGGTGCGCAGTGATCCAGCTCCAGTGGCATCCAAACGGCATTAGTGCATCTGCCTTGAGCAAGCGTGGTTATTTATAAATAAAATAAAATAAATAAATAGTGTTTTATTACTGGCAAAATACCCATGTATAAAAATTGAATAAATAGTAAAAAAAATTAAACATGAAAACGGAGGTATGTACGTGTTCTTCGTTATTTATTATTCTGGTTTAGGTGAACAGAAATCCAGTGCGCAAGTATGGGATTTGCTAGGTTGCACGAGACAACCCTCAAAATGCTGTTACTCGAGCGTCTCAAACTTTGCCAAAAAGACGCGACTTTCGACCTCATGATGGCGTAAAAGTCCGGGACCCTCGATTCGGTAAGCATGCTCGAGGCACTGCAACGTCTTGGCAGTTTCATAAGGGTTCGGTAAGCATCATTGTACTGAACCCTTAATGAACTGTACAACTTTTTTGTGAAGTTGCACCAAAGTTGGCAGTTGTACATTGACACGCAATTAGCTCTGAACAGAGTGTTCTTTAGCGCACCTTCTCTTTATGAGTAGAGGCATTTGACTTGCAGTGAGACAGTAACAGGCTGGCCGAAAGACGTCCACTGCTGGACATAGGTCTAGCAGTGGATTGCGTGTCAATGTACAACTACCAACTTTGGTGCAACCTAGCCTCCCGCATCCAGCGCATTCCGCGCATGCTGCCTTCGTAAAGTCATCGACTGGCAATATGAAAAGTGTTAAGTATTATTCATAATTTCCAGGTATGAAGTGTTGCCAGTGTCTTATAGTGCACCTTGACGATGATGATAATGAGAAATTTAACACTAGTGATAATTCCGCTTAAATGGCTCGATCTTCGGCAATTTGATAATAAATATTATGATCCTATTGGCCTGTTTTTATTTATATTACCTTAATGCTCCTTCTGAACTTAACTCCGCCGAAGCTGTGTAACGGAATTCGGCTCAAAGTCGTGTCTTCGTCAAACCGACATCGAGGCGGAAATTTTAATAGGTTGTGGCATTGGCGAGACAGTGTTTTTACCGCGTATACCGCTAATTCCCGACAATTATATACCAGTTTAAGCGCGTGCAGTTCCCTGTGACCGTAATAGTATGCTTTGCGATGATTATCAATAAGTAACAGGGACGTATACTGAAGGCTGAAGGTTGCGGGTGTCGACCTCAGGACAAGCTGCTTCTCACACGGACACTGTACGTTGCTTGCTCCCGAGTCACCAGTCCTGACTTTGTATATTTTGGCTGCTAAGAACAAAACTACAAACGTACTATACTGGAAAGTTTTATAAAAATGTGACTATTATTGTAGCATATTGTGGTGTTTTACGAATTCCACGCGAACGAAGTCGCGAGCAGAAGCTAGTACCTTAATATAATAACACGACTATATTTCATGAAGGGGTAGGCAGAAGTGTTATGTCACCAGATATGGTATACAAATGTATCAGAACGTGTTATCAATATTTAAGGGTGTGGTACCGACCATCAAACTATATTGGTTGGCTGACCAAATTCTGACAAGACTCTTTGATACGCAAGCGTCTCTTGCCGATAATTACTTGTTGCCTGCCCGCACACATTCTTCTTGCACCCCACTGGTAGCCTTTATATCCCAACTCAACAATGACAGTGCTCCTGGGCCCGACAATCTAAATGTAAGACTAATTAAGAAAATTAAACCCACTGTCATCGCACCTCTAGCCTATACTGCGAATAGTGGCTAGACTCTAGTTAAAAAAAACAAAGTTTATAACATTCTTCAAATCCAAGGCATCCAGACCCCCCCAACACTTTAGTCTCACATTTCATACTTGCTACGATAGCCTTAACCCCCAATCCGCAAACTGTTCATGTGCCGTAATCGACCGTGTCCACTCCATGAGATATTTAGGAGTTACCTTAGACGAGAACTTATATTTTATACATCATATACTTACACGCACTTTCCGGCCGAGTAAGAAAACTGATTTACATAATGAAAAAACTATGACCACCCCCATACTCCGCACTGTTTATCTTGGTCTTTGCCAGTCTGTCCTCCAATATGGAATCTCTGTCTGGGGTGGTGCTGGTAAAACTGCAATTATTGAAGTCGAAAGAACATAAAGAGCTGTCATTAAAGTAATGCTTATGAAGCCATTTTTGTATCCAACCAACAAACTCTACAGTGACTTTCCGGTACTCCGTGTCCGACAGCTTTTTAGCCTCAACGCAACATTTCACATGCATAGAAAATTTAAATTCAGGACAGATTATCAAGAAATAATGTCAAAGCGCACAATCAGGATTCCCATTCCCCAAGTAAAATCCCTTATGGCAAGACGTTCCTCGGACTACTTATTTCCGCGCATTTACAACAAAGTCGTAAAGTGCTGCAACATAAAATACCTCAAAATGTCCCTGTGCAAAAAGGTAATAAAGAAATGGCTTTTTACACTCTCCTACGAAGAAACAGAAAACATTATTTATACGTAGATAAATTATAAGCAACATCATGCAGATTAAGTGTGTCTACTCCTAAGCTCACGTTCACATCACACACACACAAACCCAAACACACACTCTCTAACACATACTCACACACTCTACATATTATCTACAAATTTTGATTGATTTCATTTTAATTGATTAGATTTTTGTTAATTTATATTTTGTTTCGATGTTATTACTATTTTATTGATCTCATACTGATTATTTTATCTCGCTCCGATTGATCTCACGCTGATGTTTAATTGATTGTTTAGTTTTATTTTAGTTTATGTTTACTGGTTATGCAATAATCACTGTGTACTATCCATAGCTCTGAAAATGTCGCAAGTCCGACCCCCAAGATACAGGCAAATGCCTAGTTTGGGGGTCACCGTCCAATCTGTTCATGTACAACCATTATGAATATTAATAAATAATTTGAATATAACATTCTCCATGGGACCACGCTGTATAAATCAGGTCAGTTATGTTATTTAGAATGCTCAATAAACAATTTATGAAAGTTAGTAGGTACTTACTAACTCCATGTTGCAATGATAGTAGGTACTTACTAGTTCCATGCTGCCTTGTCATTATTCTAAGGTGTCATTATTCTTGTTCTAAACTTTGGGGGACTGAACTCTGCTCGAGTGAAAATACAGAGAAAACGAATTTTCCCAGGTATGAAACCTAGCTAGATCGATTTTTCTCCCCCGTAAACTCCTATATTGCAACTTTCATCGAAATCTTTAGAGCCGTTTTCGAAAACGGGATTACAAATATATATTACAACTAGTATACAACATAATTTTTTGTTTATACTAAACCTCTTAAGGGGTCATTGTACTCATCATTATGAACATCTTTCAATAAGGGGTAACCTTAGTTATTATTCTATGGGGTTTTTTTTGGGTGGGAAATCATCAAATGACTTCTCCCGCTTTAGGCGGAGGGCATGTCAGACTCTTACTGACTAAAACCCACTCGTGTTCCTTCCCTTGCCTGTTCGTTGCCAGGGGCCACGGTCTCCCCGTAGGACTTCCCGGCAGACTTCAGGAGGTAACATATGCTATCCGAACTTTCGCGCATTTTCTCTCACTCACACTCGCCTCATGTCACCTTACAAAATGCCTTCTGCGCTAAGTTCGGACCGCCCGGGCCTTAAGCTGGGAACAACATAACGGACGCGTCCGTAAGCCGCGGCTGACAGTCGCGTACTGGATTGTACATTTAGCACTACCTACACTGTGCAAACTATCGGTCGTAAGTCGCGGACGGTCGTGACCTTAGGTGATGACTATCAGCCGCGACTTACGGACGCGTCCGATAATTTGTTCCCAGCTTTAGATTATTTTTCAATCTATGCTTTACTTGTCTATTACCTTTCTAGCTGTCATAACATTCGACACCGGTGTCACTACGATAAAAACCCAAAAAAAAATACCAAAAAATATTTAAAATCCCGTGTAATTCTTCATTATTTCTGTTTCTGACCGTGTGTTTCTAAAATATTTGAATCCCCATTTATTGTCTAAGCACTCTAAGCTATAACCAATGTCAAGTTAGACAGGAACGAAGATTTTGGGGCTAAAAGGACAGAACAAAATACACGGTTCAATTCAATTTCACTTATAAGTAAATTAATATTCTTTGAAAACGGAAATAAGCTTAATTTATGCCTGATATAAAAAAAATACTAACTTAATTTTATAAACCACAAACTAAGCTTAACTTCAAAGAAGAAAAAAAAAGAATAAGTGCGGAATAAAACTGATTGCTGAATGTGTATTTTTATGCATTTATTAATGATTGTAAGTCCTTGTATCACATGCCTTGTCTGTTGCTATACCTGTTTTACTTGGGCTACTCTTGAAGACGAAGAAAAATATTGCGGTAGTCATCCTAAACTAGACAAGGACGAGCAATCACGGAAATCGGTAAAAAAGACTAAGCACAGAACACAAAGCGATTATTCTTATGCTACGTTGTAAACTGATCAGTATCATCATACATCTGGCCTTATCCCAATTTGTTTAGAGACGAAGTTGTACGATACAACTGAATTCCAGAATCTGCCAACCCGCACTAAGCCCGCGTGGTAGATCAGGGCTCAGTCCCGCTCACAGAGAAGAGCCCCATGACCCAGCAATGGGAACATGATAGGCTGATCTTATGTTACGCTCAACGCTGTTAACTGATCAGTAGTATCATGTGATCCATCCATCCATCTAGTCTTATCCCATTTTTGTTTAGAGACGAAGTTGTACGATACAACTGAATTCCAGAATCTGAATACCGATGCACTACTCGTAAGTTTAGGTTAGGTTGCCATGCCGATTTACGGGCTTTGATTACCAACAAAACCAGACTCCGGGCAACTACTGAGAAATTCATGATTCCGAACCCGACCGCAGGCGGCAGCATCCCGTATTCCAATCGGTAGATAGAAGATAGAAAAACATGTTATCGCTCGAGCGTTGGCGGCACTACTGGTCTGCGTTCGGGCTACACGTGTCGTCTGTCGCTCGCCCGTAGCTGCCAACGACACATCACTACCTACGTAAAGTATTTCATACAAATTCATAGAAACCAGTCGTATCGCGGTGACATGGCGCCTGCAGTTGCCTCCTGCGGTACGGAATGGTAACTTTAATCGAAAACTCTAAGTCAGCCACTTCTGGCATTTTGTGTGCATGTTTGCTTCTCATGTTCCTTTCCCTCAATAACCACTGTAATACTTAGAACCTACGGCTTAGAACACTACTTTTTGATAAAAACCTCCGAGCCTCTTCTTAGTAATACCTTCTTACAACTATGCTTAAAAAAAACCAAAACATTTCAAAGACTTCTCTCTATCACTTTATTTTGAAAACCAGTGTCATTACAAAATTGTCAGCGGTAATAAAATTTTCAATTAATTCATGCGTTCGCACGTTTCTCCAGTTTCCATTTGTTGCTGGTTTCCTGTCTTCTGTCTGTGTCCCTGGATCCTCTGCATACCTTTCTGCTGTCCAAGCTGTCTTTTTCTCCTACCAACCTGGTATTTACTCCTGTTCACCTGTGACAATGCTGGTGATACGGATGTAGTGACAAACAAACCGAAATACAGACAGAATCAGAAGAAATAATCGAGCTCATTTTTATCTTGAAAAATTACAAATAATTGTAAAGCAAAATTTCATAAGAGAATCGAAGTAAGCCCACTTTTCAAGAATACAAAGTATGTAAGCTTGCACAGAAATTGGTAAAAAGACTAAGCACAGAAAATAACTAAGCTCGATCATTCAAAACAGTGTAGTGAATGGTTAAAAAATATGCTTAGTTTTTAAACATTTATGTGTTGTTTTTTACCATTTCAATTGTGCCCGCTTTTGCTGCTTATTTTAGTGGCATTATATCCTGTTTTATGTCCATGTTTAATTTCTTGTTGTGCTAAAAACGAAGAGAAAGAAACTTTGCAAATAATTGACAATAAAATTTGCATTTGCAGGTGTAATAGAGATGTAGTGCATGTGGTATAAGAATGTTTTATTAAGTGTAACATATTAACTAGTAAAGTTTTTAAAATGCATCACTTTTATTTGAATTTTTGCTTTGTACTGTACTAATTATTTTAAGTTGCACTCAGATAAAAATATACCTACAGGCTGTTTGGAAGAAGGACTGACATCTTAGGGATAGGGGAAGTCATACGCTATAAGCTTTCACCCATAGAAACTATTTTTTTAAACTATAACGTAACAACTGTTGGTGTTATATTTTTTCAATGCACATTTAATTAAGACTAGTTTTTAAAACCAGTTGTAAGTAACAACTGGTTGTAAAAATTAGTCTTAAAATAGTGTTATAGGACGAAAATATTATATTTTAAAGTTCATTATAAAAATAAATGATGGCAATGAATGAAAACAAGTTTATGCTATCAAATGACATTCACTATCTCAAAAAAAAATGTGTCGGTCTTTCAACCAAACACACTGTATAATCTAGCCGTTGCCCGCCACAACGTCTGCGTGTGTTTTATATTTGTTATGTTTTGTAAATGAAAAGTACTCTATGCTCTTCTCCAGGCCCAGAGGACCTATCGGTCCTCAACAATCGGTTCAGTTGTTAAGGAGTCCGCTTTGGTGGAGTCATGGGACTCTATACCAAAGCGGAGATGTGCGGAGATGTCCAAAGTGGAGACGAGAAGTGATGTTTTTCAGCTAGGGTGTATCCGCCGAAACTGTGGGAGATGCGTACTGGCTAGACTGGAGCGGAGATCTGTGCTGGCTAGAGAGGAACTCAGCGGCCTGTGGCGAGCGTTGGACATAGTTTACCGCTCAATACACGCCACTCACATCGCTTCTCGTCCTTGCCAGGCACAGCTCACATCTCCGCTCATTTTTATGGTGTACATAATAAAGAGTATTCTATCTATCTCCGCTTTGTACCGCCGCCCGGCTCAATCTCGGCGAGGCACAGCTCACCTCCGCTTCGATCGCACCATATAAATATGGTACATCTCCGATCACTGAAGTTGAGTGGAGACGAGATGTGTGAATAACGAAATTCTATTGGTTGTTAAAACAAATCTCATCTCATCTCCTCTCGTCTCGTCTCGTCCTGCTTTGGTGGAGTCTGGACCTTACTATATTGCAGACGACTTCTAATTTAACTAGATACGCACGCTTTAAGGTGAAACAATTTGATATTTTTTCCATACAAACTTCGGAGGGGTTGTTCCACTGTTTGGCATCGTACATTCAAAGTTTAACATGATATCGTTAGGTCTCATTATTAATTTTGTCTGTACGGAAGCAGAATAGTAAAATAAAAAGCTATTAAAAAGTTATGAGCCAACAAAGATTAGCTTTTCTTGCTAATTTTAACGCAACTTTGGGCGTAAATAAGTAATACAAGAAGTGTGAAATCTCGAAAACAAAATCCGTACCGACATAGCAAAATTATTGAAGATTTCAATTAATTTAATTTCTAATTGATTCATGCAGTGGTTTTTTCATAAAACTCCATTTTCCAAAGGACGTTTCGTAATTTTTTACGCGCTCATTTTACTAAAATCGTTCGGTACGGTGTCTCTGTGCGTGCGAACTATACGTTGTCCATGTAAACCAGCTTCTAACTGCTCATCACTGATACTATTTCTATCGGACACGATGCCAGGTGAGACAGGCGTGGTTTTTGGCCATGCCCACCATTGAGTTCGAGCCCGCGACTAGTTCCACCTTAATAGCACTGCCTAGCCTAGTGGTGTGATCACTAGGCTAGGCAGTCTAGGCTAGGCAGTCATAGGTCTCAAGTTCGAACCCAAGGCGTGCGTGCCTTGGGTTCGAAATCCTCTGACTTTTCGGATTCATGTGCGTATTGTATAATTATGACTTGCTTCAAAAACGGTTGGAGGAAGGAAAGGAAAACATCGCGATCGTGAGGAAACCCTCTGAAATGCCTGAAAGATGTAAAGCCAAGTCAGAGCCCCATGGGCGGGTTTAGAACTCTGACACCAGGTTAGTCACTAACTTCAAGAATCACAAAGAAAGAAAGACCAAATACGCTGTAACCTGGAGAGCAGGCAGAGCAATGGTGGCCCAGTGGTATCGACCCCGACTTACGAGTTATAGGTCCTGGGTTCGAACCCAAGCAGGTGCGTTACTTTGTGTAATTTATTTCATTACCTGTGCTCTCAAAACTGTGAAGGAAAACATGGACCGATATTGTTTTACAACTTTTCAAATCCCAACACTACTATGGTGGTATGGTTCAGTCCCACCCTACCCCCAGGGGTATGGCCAGGGGTAGGGTGGGTCCGGAGTGCATCGTGATAATGGCCTAGAACCGAAAATTTGAAAACGTGACTTCTATCAACCCGCACTAGGCCCGCGCGGTAGATTACGGCCCACTCCCTCTCACAGAGAAGAGACCCATGACCCAGCAGTGGGAACATGATAGGCTGATCTTATGTTACGCTCAACGCTGTTAACTGATCAGTAGTATCATGGGATCCATTCATCCATCTAGCCTTATCAAAATTTGTTAAGAGACATAGTTGTACGCGATACAACTAAATTCCAGAACCTGAATACCGATGCACTACTCGTAAGTTTAGGCTAGGTTGCCATGCCGATTTACGGGCTTTGATTACCATTCCATACCATACCATTCCAAAAAATCAATCAATCTTCCTAGCCTTTTTCCCAACTATCCAGCCTAGCCTTTTTCCATACCATACCATTCCATTCCCTCAATAACCATTGTAATACTTAGAACCTACGACTTATTTAGAACACTACTTTTTGATAAAACCTTTCTTTAATGATACCTTCTTTACAACTATGATTTAAAAAAAACACAAAAAAACACTAAACATTTCAAAGCGTAGACCTCAGGCGTAGACATTCAAAGACTTTATTTTGAAAACCAGTGTCATTTAAGTATATTGTCTATGAGTGTCATAACAAAATTGTCAGCGGTAGTAAAATTTTAAATTAATTCATGTATGCGCGCATTTCTCCAGTTTCCATTTGTTGCTGGCTTCCTGTCTTCTGTCTGTGTCCCTGGATCCTCTGCGTACCTTTCTGCTGTCCAAGCTGTCTTTTTCTCCTACCAGGCTGGTATTTACTCATGTTCTTCAGTGACAATGCTGATGATGCTGATGTAACGACAGACGAACCGAAATACACACAGAATCAGAAATAATCGAGCTTATTTTTATCTTGAAAAATTACAAATAATTGTAATGTAAAATTTCAAAAGAGAATCGAACTAAGCCCAATTTTCAAGAACAAAGTAAGTAAGCTTCGTCCTGAAACAGAATGAGAGAAAATAATAAATGTGTTTTTTAATTCTACCTCTATGTGTAAGTCCATTCGTCTCCTGTATCCCATGTTTTGATTGTTGCATGAATCGTGCAATGGACACTTTATCTAAGGATAACGACAATGGCACCAAATACTAAGCTCAAAAACTCAATTTGAATAAAGACATCGTGAAAAAATGCTTTCTGTAACGAACATGCTTCAATATTTACCCGTTCTTGGTTCATTCCGTTCGAATACCATGTAAGATGCTGTGCAGTACGAGACAAGTGAAGGAGGGTGTGTAAATGTTCCAGTAATACGATGAGATTGGTTTCTAGTAAGATTAAAATGTAATTTGTAACAACTGATTAAAGAGGTTTATAATAAATGAAATTCAAACAACCTTAGTAATTAGTTTTATTTATAATGATAGACACGTCTGACAACAGCTCGCCACATGCTGCCCTGCGGGTTTCTGTATCTCTCTTGGTCTGGCTCCTCATCCTAGACCTGTTCCGGCAAAGTAAACTCTACCGGCACAGACCTAGACTTTGGAGCACGCAAGCCCCACCATTACGTCAACGTAGAGATGCAGCGGTGGGGTTATTATGATTATTTTAAGTCTGTAATGTTAAGAAAACGCTCTTTTCTTGCTAATACTTTTAATGCACACAACTGTACTACTTCACAATCAAACGAAGACTGACTATCCATTACATTTTACCATTTAAAACGACTTTCGACCCCACCCAGAAATAACGATAATATCATAACCGTTATTTCTAAGTGTTGTCAAAGTAAAATAATACATTCAGTTGCCATAATGGAAATACATTTAAAAGTTTCTTACAATATTAATCATTTGTGCTTTGACAGTGTTGCCACAGTGGATATTATAAATCGATATTAAAATCATACATAGTTTTTTCAAATTAAATTAAAGAAATCACGACACTCGGCCATCCGACGGCGTGCTAACTCCGAAGCACGCAATAATCACGACACTGAGGCAATACATCAAATAACAAATATAAGTAACTATACAAAAAATATATAATCAAGATAATTATGTACAGAATACCTGCCCTGAGAATGTTACCAATTAATATTCCGTCAATAAATTTTCAAAACATAGCTTTTGATAATGTAATTAAAACCTTAATAATGACATTAGTACTTTGACATTATGAATTCTTGGACATTGTAATTTTTATTTTGACATTATGATTTATTCTTTGTTCCTTCCAATTCTACACCAGCAATGGTAGTATATGTGAAACAGTATTTTAATGTAAGACCTTAATGTACCATGTACTCAGAAATAAATAAATACAATATAATATACTATACATTATACATTTGTGACAGGCAGTACCTATGCCTAACCTATCTATACCTGATAAAAGAGAAACGAGTATGCACTTCACATCACATCACTTCACTTGTATAAATCCTCTTGAACGAATCCTCCCGGCCACGAGGCGGCCAATCTCACCAGAGACCAGCCACGGGGCGGCCAATCTCAACAGACCAGTCACGGGGCGACCAATCTCAACAGAGACCAGCCACGGGGCTGCCAGTCTCAACAGTGACCAGCCAAGCAAGCAGGAGGCATAGTGCATAAGTGTGTGTGCGTAAACAGATGCACTCTGCTCTCCTACAGTCCGACGGGACAGCAACCCAACACGACCGGGTAGAGATCAGGCGCAGGACCACCAGCTTCACGTGCTTTGCGAGGCACGGGGTGTCCAACGTCCAATCGCCAGGCTGCTACTATGTAATTCCTAGTGGAAAAATCAAAGAACACCCTGCCCAACCTGGGAATCGAACCCAGGACCCCACGCTCAGCAACCGCACTCGCGACACGAAACCGACGGGGTTGAAACTAATTTTAACAACCATTTTATATTATAAATAAATTAACGATTTATTAAAAGTCTGACAAATCAATAATGAACCAGAGGATTTTTCAATTCCTAACGATTTGATGTTGATCCACGGTGTCAAGAAATGAAATGAATGAAACACCTATTTATTTAATTTAAGTCTGGCATATTACTTTATTCCATCTTTGTTGAAATAAATAATCTTTTATACGTCTTTGGTTTTTGTATATTTAACCGAATTGCAAAATGTTTCAAATATAATTAGCATTAAACAAGATTTAATTACAGGCTTTAATTCTTATATTTCGTCAATATTTGAAGGAATGGGTGGGACTAAATCTTCTACCTACAGATTAGGCTCATTATTCTGGAAATTGTTTTCAGACGACCCTTTAAACCTAATGTCGAATAAAAAATTCTGATGCACTTTATTATTTATTTATTGTCGCGATAATGGCGTTGATGATAATAACCCATCGCACTTTAACCAGTTGCTGGTTCAAGATGCGAACGAACGCAAACTCAAACTTTTGAGTAGACAAGGTCGTCAGAATCGTCTGGTTGAACCTATAGGCTTGGCAATTTCCTCCAGAACAAGTAAGCGATTAAGCGTTTAGTAAATTTTTAACTTCCCTAGCACAAAGTCTTTAAGCTGTTTCGAAGGGAAAACTATGCCATGATGTGAAATTAAAATGATTCTAGTCGGTGCTTGTAAATTTTCGACACTTTTGAGTTGGTCTACCAATGAGATATTTTGTAAATGCATCAATAAATCAGTTTTACGAAAAATTTATTAGATAGTATTTATTGGTGACAAGGTAAATAGCCGGATATGCCATAAAGACACTCCAGTTCCCACCAATAAAATTATTTAAGAGAAATGTATACTGCATGTCTGTTATAATATCTATCCATTTACCAAATTCCGACAGTATTAATGTATTTGCACGCCATATCATGGCAGGATAAAATTACTGTAACATCTATTGTACCATATTCTAGCAAATAAATCTTTTTGACTCTATTTGATTTGACTATGGATAAATTATTATAATTGGAAAAGTAAATGGTCTAAGTATATGGCATGGACACAAATGATGCAATAAATAGCCCATTACGCGTTGTTGGCGCATTATCTTTGAAATATGCACCATCTCTACAAGATGTCACATAATTATTAGATATATTTATATAATATATTAGATATAGTCATATTTTTACATAACGTCCTTTAGGAAACCAATATTGATTTTGAATTCGTTTAATGGTTTGTCATAGATATAAGTTTATATTTCTTTTATATTTCTATGATTTGTGTAAAATAAAAGGAAAAAAAAATAACCTAATATAATAATATTAGATTTAGTTCGGAAGATTGATGATAAGACTATTTTGCTGTGCCCGACAGGGTCCATAATGATCACATATAATTTTAACTTACCACCTAAGTACACATTGTGGAATGCAATTAAAGTATTGAGTATTAATTATTTTATAAAAGCCTTGATGTAAACGATATTCTTGATTTGGATTAATTCGTGTACTTCAAGTCGAGATAATATTGCCCGAGTAATGCTCCTATGGTAGACTCTACCTCAACATAATTAGAGACGTAAAGTTCCAATTGATATTAAATATATATCGGTCACTTTATTTGAAGGGTATAGAAAATTCATTATCCTTCATAACAGTAGTTCAATTAAATTCTGTCCCATTAATCACTGATTCAGTTTCAATATCAACTCTGAAATTTCGGTTTGGTAATAGAACTTCCAGAACCGTTTATCTTATCTTAATACAAAACAATGGCGAAATCTTATTTGAAACATCTGAAAAGTGACACTTATTCGAAAGAATTGACTATCTAGGTCTCTGTGTGTTCTTCCTTACCTAAGAATATTGCAAAAACTAGGAAAAATGTCAAAAATGTAATAATAATTTTGAAATAGGATTAGAGTCCTAAAAAAATATGTAGGATGGTTGGACATTGTCAACCATTGACAGTTTACAACTCTTGATCAGATGCTTGCGTTACTAAATATTAATCTCTGCTTTCTCTAATAAAAATATTGCACAAACTAGTTCAGAAAATGACGCAGAGCTAAATAGGATATTTTTCATTTAAAGACGCAGTGATCTAATTTCAAATAATACAATGTGTGTAGCAAGCTGCCATTGTTCTTTCTTCAAGACAGTTCTTTTGCTTTCTAGCATTCCATAATTTATACAATCTACTGCCTTTCGGCCATCATTTTCACACCTACATGACTTACTAACAGCACACATGGCTGCATAGAATAACATAAGTGCCTTCGTTAAACTTTGAACTACAGCTCACCTACATGACTGCATAAGATTAAATAAGCAGGTGCTTATTGTAACTGAGTTTAACGTAGGTACGTTAAACTCTGAACTATAGCTCACCTATATGGTTGCACAAAATTACACAAGCGCCTACGTTAAACTCTGAACTACAGCTCACCTACATGGCTGCTTAAGATAACAAGGCTTTGCACTTCAGCTCACCTACATGGCTGCAATAAACTATACGCGTACATCTCCATAAAGCTCACCTACATGGCTAAACTAGAATGCAAGCCGTAAAGAACTATAAGTTATACTCGTACATCTTTATTTTTAAACTCTGAACTACAGCTCGCCTACATGACTGTAATAAACTATACGCATACATCTCTAAAGCTCACCTACATGGCTGAACTAGAGTGTAAGCCGTAAGGAACTAGAAGTTATACTCGTACATCTTTATTTTTAAACTGAAGTACAGCTCGCCTACATGACTGTAATAAACTATACGCATACATCTCTAAAGCTCACCTACATGGCTGAACTAGAGTGTAAGCCGTAAGGAACTAGAAGTTATACTCGTACATCTTTATTTTTAAACTGAGGTACAGCTCGCCTACATGGCTGTAATAATCTGTACGCATACATCTCCATAAAGCTCACCTACATGGCTAAACTAGAGTGTAAGCCGTAAAGAACTATAAGTTAAGTTATACTCGTACATCTTCATTTTTAAACTCGGAACTACAGCTCGCCTACATGACTGTAATAAACTATGCGCATACATCTCTAAAGCTCACCTACATGGCTGAACTAGAGTGGAAGCCGTAAGGAACTAGAAGTTATACTCGTACATCTTTATTTTTAAACTGAAGTACAGCTCGCCTACATGGCTGTAATAATGAGTGCAAGCCGTAAAGAACTATAAGTTATACTCGTACATCTTTATTTTTAAACTCTGAACTACAGCTCGCCTACATGGCTGTAATAATCTGTACGCATACATCTCCATAAAGCTCACCTACATGGCTAAACTAGAGTGTAAGCCGTAAAGAACTATAAGTTATACTCGTACATCTTTATTTTTAAACTCTGAACTACAGCTCGCCTACATGACTGTAATAAACTATACGCATACATCTCTAAAGCTCACCTATATGGCTGAACTAGAGTGTAAGCCGTAAGGAACTAGAAGTTATACTCGTTCATCTTTATTTTTAAACTGAAGTATAGCTCGCCTACATGGCTGTAATAATCTGTACGCATACATCTCCATAAAGCTCACCTACATGGCTAAACTAGAGTGTAAGCCGTAAAGAACTATAAGTTATACTCGTACATCTTATTTTTAAACTCTGAACTACAGCTCGCCTACATGACTGTAATAAACTATACGCATACATCTCTAAAGCTCACCTACATGGCTGTAATAATCTGTACGCATACATCTCCATAAAGCTCACCTACATGGCTAAACTAGAGTGTAAGCCGTAAAGAACTCATAAACTTTACGGGGTCTATCTACACTATACTCGTACATCATAGGTCGCCCACATGGCTAAACCACAGTGCACGCCGTATAGGGATCTACACTATACTCGAACATTTTTGAACAGCTCACCTACATGGCTGAACCCGAGTGCACCCCGCAAGGAGTCTACACCATACTCGTACATCTCTGAACAGCTCACCTACATGGCTGAACCCGAGTGCACGCCGCATAGCAGTCTACACTATACTCGTACATCTCTGAACAGATCACCTACATGTCTAAACCCGAGTGCACGCCGCATAGGAGTCTACACCATACTCGTACATCTCTGAACAGCTCACCTACATGGCTGAACCCGAGTGCACGCCGCATGGGTCTACTATACTCGTACATCTCTGAACAGCTCACCTACATGGCTGAACCCGAGTGCACGCCGCATAGGAATCTACACTATACTCGTACATCTCTGAACAGATCACCTACATGTCTGAACCCGAGTGCACGCCGCATAGGAGTCTACACCATACTCGTACATCTCTGAACAGCTCACCTACATGGCTGAACCCGAGTGCACGCCGCATGGGTCTACTATACTCGTACATCTCTGAACAGCTCACCTACATGGCTGAACCCGAGTGCACGCCGCATAGGAATCTACACTATACTCGTACATCTCTGAACAGATCACCTACATGTCTGAACCCGAGTGCACGCCGCATAGGAGTCTATATATACACCATACTCGTACATCTCTGAACAGCTCACCTACATGGCTGAACCCGAGTGCACGCCGCATGGGTCTACTATACTCGTACATCTCTGAACAGCTCACCTACATGGCTGAACCCGAGTGCACGCCGCATAGGAATCTACACCATACTCGTACATCTCTGAACAGCTCACCTACATGGCTGAACCAGAGTGCACGCCGCATGGGACTACACTATACTCGTACATCTCTGAACAGCTCACCTACATGGCTGAACCCGAGTGCACGCCGCATAGGAGTCTATCTACACTATACTCGTACATCTCTGAACAGCTCACCTACATGGCTGAACCCGAGTGCACGCCGCATAGGAGACTACAGTATATTACATTTTATAATACAATATCTCATGCAGTCATTAGTCATAACCGCAATCAACAAAATCTAAGCTGCTGCTTAAACAAACCAGCAAACAAAACATAACCAAACTACCATACCACCGTACCATCAACAAACTATTAAGCTGCTCAGAAAATTCAGTGAACGGAGCAGACTTAAAATACTATTCAAAGTGAAATCCTGTGGCGAAATTCCCAATATTCACTCGTACAATTTTTAATTTATTTATTTTCCAAGCTGTCCAATGCAATGATAGATCTATCGAGGAGTTGCCTCGACCAAGAGTACCACGTGCACTGGTCCAACTATTTTACTTATTGTTTATAATTAGTCCAACGCAACGATAACCCTATCGAGGAGTTGCCTCGACCAAAGGTAGCACGTGCATCGGCCCAACCATTTACTCATTATATTATTTTAAATTAGTCCAACGCAACGATAACCTTATCGAGGAGTTGCCTCGACCAAAGGTAGCACGTGCATCGGCCCAATTACTTTTAACTATGATTTTAATATTAACCATCTGGGAAATACGCCACAATGATTGCTACCGAATCATGAGACTACATAATAACCATACTTAATGCTCACTGAACATAACTGGGATAAAAAGAACGAATAATGTATATAGAATTCATAAAACTACTTACGATTTCACCAACAGCTAGCTCGTGGTTCTTGTCACTTCTGACTTGTTAAGAAAACGCTCTTTTCTTGCTAATACTTTTAATGCACACAACTGTACTACTTCACAATCAAACGAAGACTGACTATCCATTACATTTTACCATTTAAAACGACTTTCGACCCCACCCAGAAATAACGATAATATCATAACCGTTATTTCTAAGTGTTGTCAAAGTAAAATAATACATTCAGTTGCCATAATGGAAATACATTTAAAAGTTTCTTACAATATTAATCATTTGTGCTTTGACAGTGTTGCCACAGTGGATATTATAAATCGATATTAAAATCATACATAGTTTTTTCAAATTAAATTAAAGAAATCACGACAGTAAGTTTTTAAATTATGTAAATATAGCACACCAATTTTCTTAATCCCTCGGCAAACTTCCTGTTTCTTCACTCGTAGGATTTCTATCAGTTGCTCCTTGCACTTGGTGCTTGTACATGTTGATTCTTATGAACTTACTTTTGAACTTAACGACTTTTGATTTTGAGGTAAACGAAACAATCTGAAGCGTCGAGCGTGGGATTCCCACTTGAGAATCCAATCCAGTGAGGGTTTTCCTTAAAAATCCTTAGTAGCAGTCCATTGTTTGGATTCACGTATGCCCGGTTAAAAGCAATAGGCTATCATGGGATTATGGCTCATGACAGTCGAATCGATGAATTTGATTTCTAAAACTTTGGCCGCAACTGCGTCTATCGTGACAAAGCAATTCGTGCCGAAGCTTCGTATGTTCTGCTCGCTAAAAATTTATCGCGCTAATGCTGTGATCACATTAACGGCTTCACCACGTTTAATATGTACCACCACCCAGGCGATAAGTGCTACGCAGCCCGAACTATCGCAACGATAACCGATTATGGTTGGTCACATCTGCGATGTGTCAATGTGCGAAGCTTCGTCACGATAGACAGCAAAAATAATCACAAAAATTAGCAATATTTGCGTTGGGAGTGGAACTCATAATCACAAGCTTGTGGAGCAGTCTTCAACTCGCTTTGTTGACTATTTTTAGGGTTCTGTAGCCAAATGGCAAAAAACGGAACCCTTATGGTTTCGCCATGTCTGTCCGTCTGTCCGTCCGTATGTCACAGCCACTTATTTCCGAAACTATAAGAACTATACTGTTGAAACTTGGTAAGTAGATGTATTCTGTGAACCGCATTAAGATTTTCACACAAAAATAGAAAAAAAAACAATAAATTTTGGGGGTTCACCATACTTAGCAATGAAACTCAAAAAAAAAATCTCATCAAACCCATACGTGTGGGATATCTATGGATAGGTGTTCAAAAATGATATTGAGGTTTCTAATGTCATTTTACTCTAAACTGAATAGTTTCCAAAGTGGTAAAATGTGTGCCCCCCCCCCTGTAACTTCTAAAATAAGAGAATGATAAAACTAAAAAAAATATATGATGTACATTACCATGTAAACTTCCACCGAAAATTAGTTTGAACAAGTAGTTTTTTTTTAATACGTCATAAATCGTAAACCGCAATTTACCTTTAACGAACTACAAGAACTTTTATATTATGTTACTTGCTGTTACGGAACCCTTCATGGGCGAGTCCGACTCGCACTTGGCCGGTTTTTTTATTATTGTGCTTTGTTGGCAATTAACTATGATTGACTGCTGTATATTAAGGCGATGCCGATCCGGGTCCGAACAGAAATGTACCTTTGACCGTAAAAAGACACATCTTATGAGCATAGTTTGCATGTTAACTGTCAAGAATAACTAATGCTGTGATCACATTAACGGCTTCACCACGTTTAATATGTACCACCACCCAGGCGATAAGTGCTACGCAGCCCGAACTATCGCAACGATAACCGATTATGGTTGGTCACATCTGCGATGTGTCAATGTGCGAAGCTTCGTCACGATAGACAGCAAAAATAATCACAAAAATTAGCAATATTTGCGTTGGGAGTGGAACTCATAATCACAAGCTTGTGGAGCAGTCTTCAACTCGCTTTGTTGACTATTTTTAGGGTTCTGTAGCCAAATGGCAAAAAACGGAACCCTTATGGTTTCGCCATGTCTGTCCGTCTGTCCGTCCGTATGTCACAGCCACTTATTTCCGAAACTATAAGAACTATACTGTTGAAACTTGGTAAGTAGATGTATTCTGTGAACCGCATTAAGATTTTCACACAAAAATAGAAAAAAAAACAATAAATTTTGGGGGTTCACCATACTTAGCAATGAAACTCAAAAAAAAAATCTCATCAAACCCATACGTGTGGGATATCTATGGATAGGTGTTCAAAAATGATATTGAGGTTTCTAATGTCATTTTACTCTAAACTGAATAGTTTCCAAAGTGGTAAAATGTGTGCCCCCCCCCCTGTAACTTCTAAAATAAGAGAATGATAAAACTAAAAAAAATATATGATGTACATTACCATGTAAACTTCCACCGAAAATTAGTTTGAACAAGTAGTTTTTTTTTAATACGTCATAAATCGTAAACCGCAATTTACCTTTAACGAACTACAAGAACTTTTATATTATGTTACTTGCTGTTACGGAACCCTTCATGGGCGAGTCCGACTCGCACTTGGCCGGTTTTTTTATTATTGTGCTTTGTTGGCAATTAACTATGATTGACTGCTGTATATTAAGGCGATGCCGATCCGGGTCCGAACAGAAATGTACCTTTGACCGTAAAAAGACACATCTTATGAGCATAGTTTGCATGTTAACTGTCAAGAATAACGGCGTAAGTAAGGCTGCCTGTCCACCGAAGCGGAGAGGAGAGGAGCGGAGCGGAGATGTGTCAATATTAACCAATAGAATCAAAACTCCGCTCCAGAGGTGCGATTGTATTGGCTAATTTTGGCACATCTCCGCTCCTCTCCTCTCCTCTCCTCTCCGCTCCAGTGGACAGGCAGCCTTATACTTGCCTTTAAAGAATTTAAGTGTAGAAGATATCCGTACATAGGCGGGCCGCTGTTGTCCGCTGCTGATGTGGGATTGGGTGTGCGATATCCGATCATTGAAGAAATGTGAGGTGATTGTATGAATGTATCCGAACTGATGGAATGTAGCAACAAAGGAAGGAAAGGAGAACACAATTGAGGATATGATCGAACGGCAAAAGAAAAGACGTTGCTTGTAAAAATATAAAATTGTATTTATTGTGCTAGATAATCAAGGTGACCTACACCTACTATATTCAAACTATTGATTCATTTACGAACCAGAAATCCAGGTGACATTTATTTATTTCCTTTTTTTTTGGTGGAATCATATTTATTTTGGAGCGTAAAGGTCAATCATCTAACAAAACAGGTTACAGACATCATAACTAATTTGCTTTTATTACTTTATTTCTAAACAATCAAACTAGACGTATTATCCTCAAAGATGTTGTTCAATTATATTGGACATACGCACTGCATTTCGAGCGACCTTTTGTCTTGATCTTTTACGCAAAAATTCTCGCCATAATTCCCGATTGGGCTTTAATATAATGAAATACACTGCCAATGCTATTGCGTTCAAGTCTTCTCCTAATTCAGTTATAAGATTAATGGTCAATATTTCATAATCTAATACTCTTATTATAGCTGGTAGTGATATTACATTGCTGAGTACAAAAATCAACGTAGCTATGTAAAAGCGACGCCATTTGTTAACAGATATACTCCTACCAGCTTCACTAACGCGGCTCAAACAATATAAAACTTTTACATACATAACAAAATTAATCACTAGGGGTATTGATGACATTATATACATGACAAAAAATGGAATTTGCATTATTATTTCTCGCGAGTCATAGACATAAAAAAGTAACGTAGGAACATATAGTAATAATACTGTTATACAAGGTAGACCCCACGCAAATAGGCTACTCTTAAGATACCTCCTACGAATATCAAGACTAAAAACTTTTACAAAGTCAACATAAAAAATGTAGCACAACACTAGTAACCAACAATAAAACGATAGACGAGTATACACGTTTAAAACTAAACTTAAAATAAAATGCACGTTGGTTAACGGTAAATCTTGAAATCGAAGTACATACATGAGATATTGTAAATACGAAAACATGTTTGTTGTAATCGCACTGACAAACACATAATTTCTAAAAGACCGGAACTTCTCGAGAACGTACCACGATGTCACTCCGTATATGGTTGCCGCGAGAGTCAGCACGACCAAAATCAATTTCATAATGGGGTAACCAGGTTCACCAACGAGTTCTTGAAGGTCGTGTGGGCTGGCGTTGTTGGCCATGGTCAACGCGTGCGCAGTCTGATGCGCTGAGGAGCAGTGACAAGCGTCCACAAAGTTACACGCTACAAAGCGCTATGATTCCGCCGTTTTGTTTTATCCGAAAATTATCGTATTTTCCTTCTATTCCAGTATTTCGTCAATACTCTAGCTTCTGCCCGCGACTTCGTTAGCGTGAAAGTTGTAAGACACCACAATATACTAACAGCCACATTTTTATAAAACTTTCCTGTATACTACGTTTGTAGTTATGTTCTCAGCAGTCTAAATATACAGAGCGTCAGGACTGGTGACTCGGGAGCAAGCAATTTAGTGCTTGTGTACAAAGCACCGCCGCTGCGCCAACACCCCATGCCGCCACCGCACCGCCAGCGCACCGCTGCTGCGCCGCCACCGCGCTGCCATTGCGCCACCGCTGCGCCGCCACCGCGCCACCACCACACCACCGGTGTGGTGACGGCGCGATGGCGGCGCGGTAGCGGCGTGATGTCAGATGGCGGCGCAGTGGTGGTGCCGTGGCGGCGCGGTGGCGGGGTGGTTGCAGCGTGGTGGCGGCGCGGCGGTGGCGCTACGGCGGTGCCATGTACACGGGCACTTACAGTGTCCGTGTGAGAAGCAGCTTGTCCTGAGGTCGACACCCGCAGTCTTCAGCTTTCAGTGGCGGTTCCTGTGACTTATTGATAATCATCGCAAAGCATACGCTCACAGGGCTTAAACCGGTAATAGTGGGGAATTAGTGATATACGCGTTATACACACTGTTTCGCCAATGCCACAACCTGTAAGAATTTCCGCCTCGTTTACGTTTCCCTTCAAAGACACGAATTTGAGCCGAACTCCGTTACACAGCTTCGGCAGAGTTAAGTTCCGAAGGAGCATAATCAGGACACCGACCTTCAGCTGGCTGATGTGCGCCGGAAGTCCACTTGCGATTAGCGAATTAAGAAATTCTACGGGGTAATGTGTGGCATCATCTTCCTCCACATTAGTATTAGGCTGACTGTCCACCGGAGCGGAGAGGAGAGGAGAGGAGCGGAGATGTGTCAATATTAACCAATAGAATCAAAACTCCGCTCCAGAGGTGCGATTCTATTGGTTAATTTTGGCACATCTCCGCTCCTCTCCTCTCCTCTCCGTTCCAGTGGACAGGCAGCCTTAATGTGGTGTAGGTATAACACTACGCTTCCTTCAATTTGCGAGAGTATACTGTGGTTGATCGCTGCAGCTTGATCATTTTCGGCGTTAAAATGGAAACACGCCCAAGAATTCTCTTGGTACGGTATTCGACTGATGTCCCCATACGCCAGACGAATCAGATCTTCTAAAGTGGGAACTACTCTACCAAGAGTCTCTGCTAGGGCCACCTGGCCGCTCTCCTCAGTAGAGTGCCTTCACCAACTGTTAGAAGAACATCAGAGAATTCTTGAGCATGTGAATTCCTACGAGCCGAGCTCGCATGTTGATGATCAAGCGCAGTCTATGAACTCTCGACCGTAGAGTCGACCTTTTCAACGAGCTTTCACCACGTCAGACAGAACTGTGACACAAGTACACAACCCATCATGTCATGGTTCCTGCGGATGTCCTGCAGGGTTCTGTTTACAGCTTCCACTGCTTTCCAATTTGCGATGAAAAATACGAACATAATGTAATATTGCTAATCCTCCATAGCAAATAGCGTGATAGTTTATACTCTACAGTTTGACTAGACTTATAGGGAATATACAAGGTGGAGATGACGATACAACAAAAAAATTAAGGGCGTGTCCCTAATGGCGTTCCCATTCTGCATACAAAAAATCAATTGAATATATTCAATAGTTTAGTCAATATAGCTCGGCAAAATCAATGGTCGGCCCGGGTTATTCCGTTTATTCACCCCAGAAATCCACCCTAAGGTGGATATTCGGAAACGTATACCCGAGAATCCACCCTAGGCATAGTTGGATAAACGGAATTTATAGGCTAAGGGTGGATCCGGCACACACTACATTTAATTTGTTTGAAAAACTCATTTTTTTATTTCGAAGCTAGGATTTATTTGACAGTTCCAAAATACTCTTATGCATTAGTAGTACCAGTATTTTCATTTATTGTTGTATTGTCGTCTCCACATTGTATATGCAATTTTTTTACAGAATCTATCCAGTAGAATTAGCCTGATGCTGGAACAGACAAAAATTCTATAAACATTTTTTTCGGCATTAGAATCGATCCCAGACCGCGTAGCTTTACTTTTTTTCAAAAATATTCAATGTACAGTTTTGACTTCGCTACAATTTTATTATATGTATAGATTTAATACGTTGTAATGATTAAAAAGATTGTTAAATTCGTTATTGTTATCGTTTCATAATAATTAATTAGTAATTTCGATAACATCTTTTCATTTGTTTTTAGATTCCTATAGTAATTAAAATTATTAAATATATTACTCGTATTTTTGATTGATGAAAAAAACATTTAAAAAACATAAAAAAATATATTGACATAGGCGGCATCTTCCCAGCCCTGCTGCAGTGGGGGGTAGATCATCTGACACCATGGCTCGTGGAGATCTACCGAGCCTGCATAGCACTCAGGTACATACCTCTCGCATGGCGCGAGGTGAAAGTCATCTTTATACCCAAACCCGGCAAAACCGATTATACACAACCCAAGGCTTATAGGCCTATAAGCCTCACATCCTTCTTACTGAAAACCCTCGAGAGACTCTGTGATAGGCACATCCGAGACGGACCTCTCCGAATAAAACCACTGCACAAACAACAGCATGCGTACTCCACAGGCAAATCAACAGAATCCGCGCTGCACAGCGTGGTCTCTAAAATTGAATGCGCAGTGGACCACAAATGCTCAGCACTAGCCGCCTTCATTGACATCGAGGGCGCCTTTGACAAGAACATGTTTAACAGTATAAACATGGCCCTCGACAGACACAGAATAGACTCAACCCTGAGCGGCTGGATCACCAACATGCTCAAAATGAGAGCTGTACAGGTCACAGTAAATGACACTACGAGGGCCATCGTAGCGAAAGGCTGCCCGCAAGGGGGCGTCCTCTCGCCGCTCCTATGGAACCTGGTAGTAGACAGCCTCATCAAAACACTCAACGACAAAGGTTACTTCACCGTAGGCTACGCCGATGACTTAACCATAATAATAAACGGAACCCACGAAAACACTCTATGCAACCTAATGCGTCAAGCCCTGAAAATTGTAGAGGACTGGTGCAACAAGCACCAACTCTCGGTGAACCCCACAAAAACTGAACTGATTCTCTTCACAAAAAAGATAAAACTGGCGACGTTACAACTACCACGATTCTTTGGAACAACCCTAAGCCTTTCAACAGAAACCAAATACCTGGGCATTTATTTGGACAAGCAACTAAACTGGGCAAAACACACAAACTACATCACTACAAAAGCCAGCATATCCCTGTGGCAGTGCAAGCGGCTGCTGGGCAGGAATTGGGGGATCAGCCCCAAGGTCACCCACTGGTTATACACTACAGTTATCCGACCTATTATCACATACGGCTCACTGGTCTGGTGGCCCAGGACAGACCTAAGCACAGCCCAAAGAGATCTCGAAAAACTGCAGCGATTCGCTTGTGTCGCAATCACGAGCAGTATGAGAACTACACCCACCGCCGCCCTACAAGCAATGCTGGGACTGCCGCCTCTGCACCTCATCGTGCGAGAGGAGGCGGCCTTGGCCGCCTTTAGGCTCCATTTATCAGGAACCCTTAGCAATGACTCCAGAGTCAAGCACACACGCATAAAGGAAGACGCGATCAAACGACGACCAATGATGGCATCACCTTGTGATAAAGCTCCAAAAACACACCACTTTCAAAGGCACTACAACATTGTACTCACAGAGGAACGGTGTGACTACTCAGGCCCGAAAGAGATGAGAGTATACACCGATGGATCGAAAACCGACTCCGGCACTGGAGCCGGAGTCTTCTCACACGACTTCAACATAAATATATCCAGCCCGCTGGGAATGTTCAACACCGTCTATCAGGCGGAGTGTGTAGGCATCATACAAGCGGCCCATGCCCTAAAAGCCAGGAGAGTTACGGACACACATATTCGTATACTCTCCGACAGCGCCTCAGTTCTCCAATCCTTATAGAAAAAATGTATTACCTCAAAGCTAACACTAGAATGTCACAATGCTCTAGAGCAAATAACGTTGTCTGGCCGCAACACGGTGACACTACAATGGATAAAAGGACACAGCGGATCGCTAGGCAACGACGCAGCGGACGAGCTTGCTAGACGGGGATCTAGCACGGCAGTCTGTGGACCCGAGCCTATTATACCTGTAGCGGTTACACCGCGACATAAAACTACGCAGTAAAAGACATGACGTCACATAATTCCTGCATCTCGCAGTTAGAGTTTACCAAGCGAAAAACATAGATAAGACTATCCGAAATCAACATATGGGCAGTTGCCCGCCAGACATAACAACCCGTCTGGTTGGAGGATCCTCCCTTTTCTATGGGGGATGAGTGAACTTTACACCCTGTTCCTCATACCCCTAAATTGGTGACCCCGAGTATGAACGTCAACGCAGCCTTCGTGCAACTACTTCAGCGTGACGTCATCATCATCACTCCCGCAAGCTTTCGTGAGGCGAGTCACACAGCCAGCCAGCACCCACGGCTTCAACGGGTATCCTGACCACCAGCATGCAGCGAACGCGCATTCCTGGTCATCACCCTCAGCCACATCACCCCGACTCACTGGGGAATCACCGCAATCATCTCAATCACCGCAATCACCTCAATCACCGCAATCACCACAATCGCCGCAATCACCGCAAACAGTTCCGACCCACCGTGAACTGTGCGGCACCCGGTTCCGACTCACTGGAACCACAATCACCATCGCCGCAATCACTGCAGACAGTTCCGACCCACTGTGAACTGAGCGGCACCCGGTTCCGACTCACTGGAACCACAGCTGGCACTGTGAAGCATCGCAAGATCCAAGACTCAGCCCACTATCGACCTCCGGTCTCCGGAGGGGAGTGATGTAGCGGTTACACCGCGACATAAAACTACGCAGTAAAAGACATGACGTCACATAATTCCTGCATCTCGCAGTTAGAGTTTACCAAGCGAAAAACATAGATAAGACTATCCGAAATCAACATATGGGCAGTTGCCCGCCAGACATAACACCCGTTTGGTTGGAGGATCCTCCCTTTTCTATGGTGGATGAGTGAACTTTACACCCTGTTCCTCATACTCCTAAATACCCATCCCCTTCAACCAAATACGCAGGTGGCTACAAGAGTTAACCAACACACAAGCGGAGTACTGGTGGACCTCGGCACCGGGCTGCAGGCAGTCCAAGGAAGCTATGCTATCAGTGGATAGCGGACTAACCAGACGTTTACTACGCCTGGACAGGAACGGCCTGCGCCTGGTGACGGGGACCATCACGGGACACTGCTCGCTGAACAAACACTTCCACACAATAGGTATAACGGACAGTCCTCTGTGCAGGGCGTGCATGGAGGCTGAGGAGACCGTCGCGCACGTGCTCTTTGAATGCACAGGCGTCACCCAGATTAGAACACAAACCCTCGGGTCACCCAGATCTTTCACGGATGTTCTGAACAGGCCAGGAGCTTTAATTAGCTTCTGGAGGGAGGTGGGCTGGTTGGAATAACCCCCCCAAGCGGCCGCCATGGCCCACGCACAATGGTCCACTTGAAGGACTAAGTGCGGAAACCAAACCCTCTAACATAGATAGAACATAAAAAAATATAAATGTAGAGCACCGGTATCAGGAACAGGGATCCCAGACAACACCTGGGATGATATTTTCTCTGCACTGGGGTATCCATATATGGCAGTTGGACTAGGTGCTGCCCAAAATGGACTCATAGTGCATTATGTTTCTTGGGTTTTCACTAGTCACTAACCAAAGCTCAAAAAAATCTATCCACGGAGTTTTGAGAAAAACTATCTTTTGTTGAGTATTTTTGATTGATAATCAAAAAACATTTTAAAATATAAATGTAGCCCACCGGCATCGGGAACTAGGATCCTAGACAACACCTGGGATGATATTTTCACTGTACTGGGGTATCGAACGATTTACCATCCATATATGGAAGTTGGACCAGGTGCTGCCCAGAATGGACACATAGTGCATTATGTTCTTTGGGTTTTTACTAGTCTAGAAAGAAAGAAAGAAAGAAAATATATTTATTTGCGGTAAACATGACGCAAAAAATAGAAGTCTCTACACCAAAGCTCTTCAAAATCTATCCACGGAGTTTTGAGAAAAACTATCTTTTGTTAAGCATAACGTCTATTTTTACATTTTCGTTGAAATTAAATACCTACCATGGAAAAAGACATCGAACAAACAATATTCGTTAAAAAATAATTCTACTGTTTGATAAGTTTGTTAAATAAAAAATGTGATTAAAAATTCATTGAATTATGTTTCTGTGAAATAATATTTCATTCAAGTAAATAGTCGTTGAAACAATAATATTTGAAATAAAAATATAAGGACTAAATATTATATGAAACATTTGTTGCGAAACGAAATTCTATGAAATTTCTGTCTGCGACTGCGATACAAGGGGACACCATGTACTTGAATTTATTTTTTTGTGTAAAAATCGTGCGGTTATTGTTAAAAAAACAACACACCGTTCGTTCGTCACTGCGGCACAGTCGCGACTGTCTACATACCACGCGCATACCTCAATCGAGGCGCGTAGGTATAGCTCGCGCTTCGTCCGTTTGTATGAAATTGGAATACCGTATACCGTGTCATCGTACACATAACATACCATATCAATCAGCTCGGCTGATAAGTGTGCATTATTGTACGGGTAAGGTACATTTAAATGATAAACTGATTTGATTTGAACTTGTGTATTGATAAAAAGAAAGCACAAACGCCCGAAACTGATAAATGATCGACCCGCGGCGAATGAGCCCTTTTACTACCCAACCGATGCTATGCGACTACTAACTGCTAACTCAAACATGTTTATTTTATTCATTCGCTGCGCGTCGATGTCAGCATAAAATTGATACAATTGATATTAAACGGGTTTGCTCGTACAATTATAGAGGCTCGTATTGAAACGATCCGGGTCCTAACAGAAATGTACATGCGTTGAACTTTAACCGTAAAAAGACATCTTTTGAGCATCCTTTGCATGTTAATTGTCAAGAACAATGGCGTTATACTTGCCCTTAAAGAATATAAGTGTAGAAGATATCCATACATATGCAAGCCTCTGTTGTCCGCTGCTGATGTGGGATTGGGTGTGCGATATCCGATCTTTGAAGAAATGTGAGGTGATTGTATGAATGTATCCGAACTGATGGAATGTAGCAACAAAGGAAAGAAAGGAGAAGACAATTGAGGATATGATCGAACGGCAAAAGAAAAGACGATGCTTGCAAAAATATAAAATTGTATTAATTGTGCTAGATAATCAAGGTGACCTACATCTACTATATTAAAACTATTGATTCATTTACGAACCAGAAATGCAGGTGACATTTATTTATTTCCTTTATTTTTGGTGGAATCATGTTTATTTTGGAGCGTAAAGGTCAATCGTCTAACGAAACAGGTTACAGACATACTAATTTACTTTTATTACTTTATTTCTAAACGATCAAACTAGTTAAGAACGTATTATCCTCAAAGATGTTGTTCAATTATTTTGGACATACGCACTTCATTTCGAGCGACCTTTTGTCTTGATCTTTTACGCAAAAATTCTCGCCATAATTCCCGATTGGGCTTTAATATAATGAAATACACAGCCAATGCTATTGCATTCAAGTCTTCTCCTAATTCAGTTATAAGATTAATGGTCAATATTTCATAATTTAATACTCTTATTATAGCTGGTAGTGATATTACATTGCTGAGTACAAAAATCAACGTAGCTATGTAAAAGCGACGCCGTTTGTTAACAGTTAAACTCCCACCAGCTTCACTAACGCGGCTCAAACAATATAAAACTTTTACATACATAACAAAATTAATCACTAGGGGTATTGATGACATTATATACATGACAAAAAATAAAATTAGCTTTTTTATTACTCTCGGATCATTGACATGATAAAGTAACGTAGGAACATATAGTAATAATACTGGTATACAAGGTAGACCCCACGCAAATAGGCTACTCTTAAGATACCTCCTACGAATATCAAGACTAAAAACTTTTACAAAGTCAACATAAAAAATGTAGCACAACACTAATAACCAACAATAAAACGATAGACGAGTATACACGTTTAAAACTAAACTTAAAATAAAATGCACGTCAGTTAACGGTAAATCTTGAAATCGAAGTACATACATGAGATATTGTAAATACGATAACATGTTGGTTGTAATCGCACTGACAAACACATAATTTCTAAAAGACCGGAACTTCTCGAGCACGTACCACGATGTCATTCCGTATATGGTTGCCGCGAGAGTCAGCACGACCAAAATCAATTTCATAATGGGGTAACCAGGTTCACCAACGAGCGCTTGAAGGTCGTGTGGGCTGGCGTTGTTGGCCATGGTCAGCGGCGCGTGCGCAGTCTGATGCGCTGATGAACAGTGACACGCATCCACAAAGTTACACACTACAAAGTGCTATGATTCCGCCGTAACGTATTTTTCTTCTATTCCAGTATTTCCTCAATACACTAGCCTATGCCTGCGATTTCGTTCACGTAGATGTCGTAACCGCCTGGCCACGGGACATTCGCTACAGCGAAAATTCGCGCGATGCGAACGGCGAAGCGTCTTGCGACTAAACCAAATGTATTGAAATGTACTACTCACGTCCCGCAAGTAGTGATGGGTCGGGAGAATATTCTCACACGGAGAATATTCTCGGATCGAGAATATTCTAGGATCGAGAATATTCTGTAATATTCTGCAATGTTCTTTTCGACGGAGAATATACGAGAATACATATGTTTTGATTTCAAGGTCTAAAGTCAACTTCTTTTGTTGTTATTGCACGAGTCGTAATGCGAAGCATTAGAGTGTGCTCTACGATCGAAAATTTTTTTTTGCCCCATTTCTGTAACTGTTTTTATTGGTACACTCCTGCTAGTATACAGAACCTACTTAATTTATATACCATTGTATAGATGATTAAATGGAGATTAATACTGTACTTTTTAACAATTGATTTAATGCAGCAGAAATGGAAAAAGCATAAAAATAGTTGAAAAAAAATTCCTGTCCGTCAATTTCTGAACCCTGAAAACATTGTAGCTTGCGATAAAATCAATTAATTGAGTCAATTTTTTTTATATACATTCGTTTCAGCCGTAGAAGGAACCCTATTGAAAATGGCTCTTTTATTCAAAGTAGTTTAATTATAATTAATAAAATACTGACTAAAATATAATATCTTTAACTACAATATAATATTTCCAACCTTTGAATAAGTTGCCTAGCAACCGCCAAGTAAATATCTTTGTCAGTCGTTGACATTGCGACTTCATGAAAAGTGATAAATTGTTCATTTTTAAACTATGTTTTGAATTTCTTTTTCGATTATGAATGAGTGATACGTATGAGGCGTGCACTTTTGGATTTTCCAAACTATTTTATACTTTACTCGAAAAAAGGGTTACTGTATTAGGTTTCGGAGTGGAAATGGCGCCGATTCTCTTGTACACCGAACTAAACTAACTAAACTATCACTAAAATTCGTTACTTTTGACTATGATAAGCTATGTTTTCGCTTATGATAAGCTATGTTTTTGCTTATTCTACAAAAAAAAACTCTTAATTTTAAAAAATTATTTTGTCATACTTACTTTAACTAAAATCGAATTTGACAATCGCGACTCCACGTGGATTTGTTTGCCCGTGATTTTTTAAGAGCTGCTGCGGGGGAAGGAAATTTTCAATGTTTGTATGGAAAATATGAAAAAAAAATGACCTACATATTGAGCTGTAAGGATTAACGGGTTTTTTAATGAGGGTTGAAATTTTCATTATTTTTGCGATAGGACACACCATTTTCAGATATAAGCAAAAGAAAAAAAAAGACTACTGTTTTTGCACCTGAAGTCGAGGTGTTGGTGTGAATTTTAGTTCATGACAAACAATTTCATCCCATACCTAAAAGCTATGGGATAAAATTAGTTGTCATGATTTATAAAACCCATAAACCCTTAAAATTCAACAATGTAGGTAATAATTTTTCATATTTTCCATACAAAAAGTGAAAAATTCCATATAAAACACGTCGAGGTTGCCGCCTTTTTTTTTGGGTCGGGAATCATCTAATAACTTCTCCCGCTCTGAGCTGAGACGAGGGCGTGTCAGACTCTTACTGACTAAAACCCACCCGTGTTCCTTCAGTTGCCTGTACGTTGCCAGGGGCCACGGTTATCCTTTAGGACTTTCCCGCAACCCCGGCAGGCATCGGCCCTAGCGGACCCCGTTAGCAGCGACCTCCAGCTCTAAAAAAAATCACGGGGTAGGGCAAACAAGTACCACGTGGACTCGAGATTGACAAATACGATTTTAGTTGTGGTGTGTCCTATGGCAAAAATAATGAATATTTCGACCCCCATTAATTAAAAACCCTCAAACCCCTAAAACTCAACATGTATGTATTTTTTTTGTCCATACAAAAAGTGAAAAATTCCATATAAAAACACGTCGACGCTGCCGCCCCAGCGCGCTTCTAGCTCTAAAATCATGGGGTAGGGCAAACAAGTAGGTACCATGTGGAGTCGAGATTGTCAAATTCCATTTTAGTTGTGTCAAAATAATTATTTTAGAGTTTTTTTTTTGTGTAGAATAAGCAAATTTAAATGCGATTAAAAAATCGCGTTTGCACTAAAAACTATTACTCTAAAAAAAACCGATTCAATACAGGCATCCAATTTTTTAATTCTCGTAAATTCCCTACCAAAAGAATGTTCTTTTAGGGGTATGAGGAACAGGGTGTAAAGTTCACTCATCCACCATAGAAAAGGGAGGATCCTCCAACCAGACGGGTATTATGTCTGGCGGGCAACTGCCCATTTGATTTCGGATAGTCTTATCTATGTTTTTCGCTCGGTAAACTCTAACTGCGCGATGCAGGAATTGAGTGACGTCATGTCTTCGTTGCGTAGTTCGTATGTGGCGGTGTAACCACTACATTCTCGAGAACTTAAGAGCAAAGTTCTCGCAAGGAGAATATTCTCGAGAATTGCCCATCACTACCCGCAAGACGCACCGCCGGTCGCGCCGCCGCGCCGCGCCGTTCGCGCCGCCCCGCGCCCGTTCCGTGGCCAGGCGGTAAGACACCACAATAAACTAAAATAACAACTATTTTTTTTTTCTTTGCTTAATTATATACACTCGGTTCCAAAAATAACGGGTCAGTCACATAAACCCGAATATCTCCCGAACTACTTATGCCATCCTAATGAAACGAAGACTGTTCAATTGAGAATTTAATTATACAGATAAAAAATAAAATAAAACTTAGTTTCACCCACAATATTAATCTCTAAATTAAAAAAAAACTAAAGTAGTCATATTTTTCTTAAGATTAGGTACATTTTTTTTATGATTGTTTTTTTGCTGTTTTTCATCACTTTCTTCATTTAATACTTTGTATTGCCTCCACGAGCTCTTCTGACAGCTTCCAGGTGATTAGGCATGCTGTACACCAAATTTCGGAGCCGGTGCTGAGGAATACCTTCCCATTCCTCCACCAGTGCTTGTTTGAGCTCGGGAAGCGTGATTGGTGGGGGGTTTCGACCTTTCACGCATCTCTGAAGCTCGTCCCAGGCGTGCTCGATGGGGTTTAAGTCCGGGCTTCGCGCTGGCCACTGCATGAGTTCGATACCGACCTCTTCAAGGTAGTCATGTACAATTCTGGCGGTATGGGGACGCGCATGAAAGGACCTACATGTTCATTGAGGATCTCTTCCACGTACCTCTCTGCATTTAGAGTTCCATTTTGAATGAGTACCAGCTCGGTGCGGGCCTCAGCAGAAATCCCAGCCCAAACTTGTACGGAGCCTCCACCGTACGCCACTTTTTCCTCCACACACGCTTGATGGAAGCGCTCCCCTGGTCTTCTGTACACCAACTGCCTACCATCATGCTTATAAAGCATGAATTTAGACTCGTCCGTGAACATTACCCTAGACCAATCGTCTAGTGTCCAGTTTAGGTGCTCGCGCACGTATCTCTGTCTTGCAATTCGATGTCCCCGTTCCAGTTTGGGGCCATTTGCGGGCCTCAATGGTTTCAAATTTGCTTCAGCAAGACGTCTTCTTACTGTTTGAGCTCTTAAATTGCCACCTCCAAAGCGAATAAAGTGAGTTTTTAGACCAACAGCAGTTTGAAAACGATTTCGGAGCATTGTAGCCACCAGTTGTCTGTCTTCCCTGGCCGTTGTGCATCTTGGTCTGCCATTTCCTGGTCTTCTAAGGTGTGATCCGGTCTCTTGGTACCGCTGGACTACCCGCTGAATAGTCGACAAAGATACACCAATGTTTCTGGCTGTTTCACGCTGGCTCCGCCCAAGTTCCAAAAAAGTTAGGATTCTTGATTCTGGTACATTCCTCTAGCGTGACTGCCATGCTTCACCTCACAGAATAATAATTATGCACGTGGAAGACGTTCACGATATTTTTTTTTTGTGACAGAATAGAAATGGAAAGCATCCATAATGACATGAAACAAAAATATTGTTTTTAAAAATAGTAATTTTTTTAAATTTTGTTTTTCTAATGTAGTTTTTTTCATCAACCAGTTTAAATAATATGCTATTAGAAGCGCAACTAAAAAGTCTTTATTCTGTTTTTTATTTCATTGATCTAACTTTTACAGTTCTGGAGGTATTTAAATTTTTGTGACTGACCCGTTATTTTTGGAACCGAGTGTAGATCTAATAGCACAACATTGATACGCGTGTATAAGGCTGCCTGTCCACTGGAGCGGAGAGGAGAGGAGCGGAGATGTGCCAAAATTAACCAAAAGTATCGCACCTCTGAAGCGGAGTTTAGATTATATTGGTTAATATTGGCACATCTCCGCTCCTCTCCTCTCTCTCCTCTCCGCTCCGGTGGACAGGCAGCCTAATAATACTAAATTATCCCACGGGAACATACTACCGGGATAAAAAGTATTCTATATGTAAATTCAGGTTATAAACTATGGGTCAAAATCACCAAGGTGGAAAATTTGCTTGCACACATGTGTGCCAAATTTCATCCAAATCCGTTCAGCCGTTTTTGCGTGATTGAGTAACAAACATACAAACTTTCACATTTATAATATTAGTAGAATAAGAGTGGACTGTAAACACGGGATTTCTCATAAACAGTCACCTAATCTTTACAAAATGTTTAAAAAAAAGTCGTACCACGAACAATGAAGGGTTCCGTAGGTGGGATGAATTTATCCCAAGGACAAACTTAGCATTGTAGTTGAAAAACATGTTCTCCATGTACGTAGATAATTTTTGAAAATGGTTAATAAACTTCTTGCTCTAACTTTTAAGTGTTTGATCTTTTAGAAAATTTGGTTACTTTGAAATGTTTGTTGAAGTATTAGGTATCCAATGGAATAGTAATGAAGGCCATTTAATTTAAGAGATTGGAGAAAAATTATATTTAGTGACGAATTCTGCGAAATTTTCAAAAATTCTTAAAAATTTTATTTTCTCGAATCCCATGTATTTTCGCCTAGGCTTTATGGGCTGCTTAATTGTTGCAAATGGGTCACACTTTCACGTCCTGGAAGGAATACGTCTAATTACAATACAAGTCACCCTGTAGAACTAATTTCTGTATTTTTTTTCAAAATTTTAGGCTCAGTTGTCTCGGAGATGGTCACATTTCATAAATCTTCTGCACAAGGCTCGCTCCCTATTACATGGGACTGCAGACTCCGGGCTGCTACTGAGAAAGATGTTACGCATCAAAAATCTCCTGTTCCCTTCATTTTGATCGTGAAGGTACGGAACAGCAGTTTTTTTTGTCATATTGAATCATTATTGCACAAAGGTTCCATGCTTTGCATAGCTGAATGGCACTATTAATCAATCTGCCTAGCCTTTTCCCAACTATGTTGGGGTCGGCTTCGAGTCTAACCGGATGCAGCTGAATACCAGTATTTTACATGGAGCAACTGCCTATCTGACCTCCACAACCCAGTAACGGGGTAATACGATACCCTTTGGTAAGACTGACGTCAGATTTTCGGGCTTCTGACGACTCGTAACGACTGTCAAAGATCCACAAATGACAGCCGGGACCAACGGCTTTCCGAGGCACAGAGGAGTCTCGGTATGTGAAGATGGTCACCCATCTACTTACCAACCCCGGCAAGCGTACCTTAACCTCATAGATCGACCCGTACGGCTTTTATTACTTAGCCCCGAATAGCTTAGCTGAATGGCCCTATCAACCGTATTATTGTTTATTATGTACTGTATTGTATGTATGAAATGTCCGTCACTCAGTCAGATAAACTAACCGGGACCCATTTTGGAGGAGGTGAATCTGATCAACGGATCACGTTCCTCAAAAACTTGTTCTTAGATTCTTTTTGTTCAAAATACGAATACTTTAATCAGCTTTTTTTTGGGATAAAGAACCGTAAGTTCGTTATCCAACCAACATTATCTTCACACTATGTATCGGATATCTATGCTATGTATAAACCAGTAAGTAGTGTTGCCATCGTCTCGGGAAAACTCTTTATGACTTAAGTTGGGTTTTAAAATTCGCACTTAACTTATATAATGTGGAAAGTTTTCACTGCAGAGTGCTGGTTCGATCGGGAAGAGCTTTCGGGGAATGACGAGTTTGAGGAATATTCTAGACTAGCTTTTGCTCGAGGTTTCGTTTAGTCGGAAATTATCCCAAGGGAACGTACTATCGAGATAAAAATAATATATCCTCACCCAGCACCCTAGTCTACCTCTGTGTCCCAAAGTAGTGAAAAGGTAACAGACAGGCAGAGCTAATTTAACATTTATAATATTACTAGCTTTCGCCCGCAGCTTCGCCTGCGTGGAAGTCGGAAATTATCCCACGGGAATGTACTACTGGAATAAAAAGACGTGTGGCACTCGGAGACTGCCGCGGTAAAGCTATTATTATTATTATTATTATTTATTTATATCAGAGCACAAACTCCATAATAGGTTACATACTTAATTATAATGTTACAAGCTAGAATCATAAATTAGTGTGTTAGTAACAGAAATGTACCTAAGATTATGTTAGTATTGTTAGTATCTATGCCTAGCCGACGCCTATGGCTGTCCTTATCCACAGATTTTGGAAAGGACAGTCAAAACGGGCAGCAATAGCATTTAGGATGCTGTTGCCGCTGCTTCGTAAGCGGTGCAGCAAGGAGTTTGCCTTCTTGCGCATGATGGCTTGAAAGCCGTCCGTACGCGCTTCAGCAAACATGCCAGACGCGCTGCAGCACCACGGCAGCCCCAACAGCATCCTAAAAGCGTTATTATACTGGGTGCGCAGGGCTCTGTAGGTTCGCTGCGTATGCTTCACCCACAGGCCACTCGAGTAGAACGACTGGCAGAACGCCTTAAAAAGTGTTATTTTCACCTCGTTGGTGCAACGTGCGAACCTGCGAGCGAGCATATTGCCTCTCACCGCCAAAGCCCTGCGCTCCCTCTCTATGTCCTCGTCATCCTTAAGGTCACCTGTTAGAATGTGACCCAGATACTTAAAATGTTCCACTACTTTTAAGGCTGCACCGTTCAGGATGACAGGAGGAACATATGCGGGGTAGTATTTCCCTGCTCTAAATACAAGTAGTTCACTCTTTTGGGAGTTGTATTTAAGCCCGTGCGACATCGCAAATGCCTCACATTGAGACACCAGATTCCTTAATCCGCTGATTGTGGGGCTCAGCAGCACCATGTCGTCTGCATATGCTAATATTGTTAAAACATTTGTCATCAATGAAACAACCGACATGAGTGCTACTGAGCTGCTCAATCAGCTGATTTACATAACAATTAAACAAAAGTGGCGAGCTTAACCCCCCTTGTCTCACACCACATTCTAATTTGTAGTCGTCCGACAAAGTACCGGCCCATCTCACCTGATTTCTCTGATTTGAGTACCAGTACTTGAGAAGAGAGGTACATTCCGCCGGTACACCCGCGCTTCCTAGCTTCTCCCATAGCACGTCATATGCTACGAGATCAAAAGCTTTTGATAGGTCAAGAAAACACGCGTATACCGGCGTCCTTCTCTCTGTGTAGTACCTGACAGTGTGTTTCAGGCAGAGTATGGCGCTCTCCGTCGACAGACCGGCTCTAAAGCCGAACTGCGCGTCCTGCAGATCGACGTGCTTCATGAGATTACCATTCAGCAGACTGTCAAGCACCTTAGTCGGCTGTCCAAAATCAAAACCTAGCAACTGACATTTTTTTATAAATCGGTGTTTTTGCATGTTTTGACTTGCTAGATATTTTCCGATATATTGTGCTTGTCAAAACATCTAAAAACCATTCGCAAACGAAGTTATAAATAATAAAAAACCTAGCATCTACACTACAATTTTGAAACAAGTAAAAAAAGCTAATCTAAAACCTAGCATCTTACATCGACCAATTGTTAACCTAGCAAGTGGCTGTAGTTACTAGGTTAAGAAATTGTCCGTGTTGTTGCTAGGTTTTTAAAATGGTAACATTCACTTAAAAAATGCCGCGGATTCCCGCGCTAACCTAGTATGAGTCGAGCGATCACCACGCGCGTTGTGATTTTGATTGCTTTGTTAATTCGGGCATCTTGCTAGCTTCTGCCCGCGACTTCGTCCGCGTGGAATAGTTACTTTGGGCTAACGCTAACTTTAACCCGCGACTGAATTACCCTAAAATACTACAAAATCAAATAATGTATCTATTTAGATAAGGAAATCAACAAAAATAACTAAATTAAAACAAAGCTTATTATTACTTACTTATTCATCTAAAAAGTATTTATTTTATACGATGATATTTTGGAAAAACAAATTTAATTAAAAAGTAGTTCGCTGAGCACAACCGTTTCGAAGGCTGGTTTTAGAGTCACGCTGACCGTCGGCGCTGACAACCGAAACGTATGAACTTCAGATGTCAGCGCTGAGCGGTTGGCGTAATTTAAAAACGTTTCCTAAGGCTGGTTTTAGAGTCATGCTGACCGCACGCTGACCGTCGGCGTGACAGCCGAAACGTATGAACTTCAGATGTCAGCGCTGAGCGGTTGGCGTAATTTCATAGAATACTAAACTTTATATACATTGTCTTGTCAGCGCCGACGACGGTCAGCGTGAGACTAAAATCAGCCTATGAATACTAAACTTATATACATTGTCTTATCAGCGCCGACGACGGTCAGCGTGAGAGGAAAACCAGCCTAAGGAGCCGACTCAGCCAACCACGCGTCTGAGCTGCGCGGCATGGTATTTCGCAGAGCTAACTGGGGCCACCGCCCTTCCCCCTCATGACTGCCTTACATAACATACACAATCAGCCTATTACCTACTGTTCCCACTGCTGGGACACAGGGCTCCTCTCTATGAGAGGGAGTGGGCTGTAATGCACCACGCGGGCCCAGTGCGGGTTGGTAGATGTCGCATGTCTTCGAAGTTTTGGTTCTAAGACGCCGGTTTCCTCACGATGTTTTCCTTCACCGTTTTGAGAGCAGTGGTGATGAAATTATTTACACAAAGTAAAGCGCCTGCTGGGGTTCCAACCCACGACCTACAACACGTAAGTCGGGGCCGATACCACTGAGCCACCATGCACTGCTCCTGTCGCCATCATAAATACGCGCGTAGTACTTGATCATTATTTTGCTGCGATGTTATTTTAAAACTGCGATATCTCCTAAGATATTCATTAAAATCGGATGATGTAAAGAGCAATTTTGTTTTAAATTAAATACTTGTCATGAATAACGTATTTATTTGGATAAGGATTAATGTCATGTTTATAAAAACACCTTTGCAAATAATGCATTATTTTAGAACAAATTTGGTTAGCATAAAAACGGTTATAGTGAGCCAACCTTAAAAGATAGGCATATGCTTTCGCGGACTTTTTTTGAGAACTTTTAAAGGAGAACAATTCTGTCATACATGATTTTTGCGAAACTTTCACCGTTTACGCAGCGCACGCAGCGGAAGCTCTCAAAATGAAAACAAAAACCCCGATTTTGAAACATTCTTCATTGGTGCTCGGCTCCTATTAGTCTTAGCGTGATGATATATAGCCTATAGCCTTCCTCGATAAATGGACTAACTAACACTGAAAGAATTTTTCAAATCGGACCTGCAGTTCCTGAGATTAGCGCGTTCAAGTAAACAAACAAACAAACTCTTCAGCTTTATAATATTCGGGCGAGCAACTTCTAACTATAGATAACAGTTCTCTGGATCTAGTTACTGATGGACAATTAGTTGTGGATGATTGATATTTTATGATAAATAAACATTATTATTCTGATGGTTTGTTTTATTTCAAATAACTCTTACTAGGTTTTTGAAATTGTAGTATTGTTTATTTTATAAATCATTGTGAATAGATAAACACCTAGTAAGTACGTTGCTAGGATTTAAAATTGTTTCCATAACATACTTTGACTTCATAAAACCATATAATCATAAGTAACTGTACTCTTACACACAATAAACAGTATAAAGACAATATTAATACTGTTTCTCATAGCCAACTATATACTGCACATTTTGAAATCACTCCCAACAAGCTAAGATAAGTAGTTTTGAAATGGCATGCCCTTAAAGTAGACAAGTCATTTTTTTGCTCTACTGTAAAATTTGCCTTGAACCACTTGCTAGGTTTCTATTTTGGACAGCCGATCTGTTATTGTAGCAAGTGAGATGGGTCGATAGTTACCTTTATCGGACGCGTCACCCGTCTTGTTTTTTACAACGGGTACCACTATTGTACTCATCAATGGCTCAGGCAAATAAGAATGACACAGAAATAAATTAAACATCATACTAAGCACTCTTGGTAAGTGAACCCCTGCATACCTAAAGTGTTCTATACTGAGACCGTCGTGACCAGGCGATTTCCCTCTTTGCATGTGTTTGATAGCATTAGAAACACTTTTAGATGAGAATAACACACTTCGCTCAGCCACCACTGTCTCGGCAACAACACGCGTCGACGGGCTCAACGTTGACTGCACAGTAAAATATTCCCTGAACAAGTTGGCAATCATTTTATGATCATGAACGCCTTCAACGCTCACAGGAATGCTAGGCCTCACATTAAGTTTGTTGGTATTTTTCCAGAACGATTTAAAATTTTTGACAGAGTGATTGGATGCGAGCAAATCCATTTTTAATTGCTCTTGTCTATCCTGACACCACTTTAACTTAGCCTTGAATGTTTTCCGCGATTCCAACATATCATTGTATACAGACCCATTTTTTGGTTTTCCCGCCAAAATCCACATCTCAAATCTAAGCCTAGCCTCCCCATGCGCGCCGGCGACGTGCTTATTCCAGCCAGTAACATATCCTTTCTTTCTGGGACATTTTTTGTTCTTATAAGACTCTTTAGCCGCGTCAGTCAAGATACTTATAACATCATTATACATTTTATCAAGAATTGAAAAATGATCACTATTACGACACACAGAATCACAACATTGTCCTAACTCTAAAGGAAAATCGATATTTCGAAGTTTTGAATGACACAATGTGTGATAATGATTAATTTGTTCCATTTGTCTATCACCCCAAATGGTACATTTATTTGAAACATCCGCTAATGTTATGGGCTCAAATTTTGCATTCAGTTTATTTAGGTTACATTCAATTACCAGAGGAAAGTGGTCGGACCAATACACGTCATGCTGAACCCATACTTTTTTAATCGCCGCCAGTGCCGACTGAGTGACTATGCAGTGATCCAACCACCTCTCACATCCATGAGCGTCACTACGAAAAGTATATGTATTCGAGTCTACTCCTAACATTTGCACATCTGCACAACACCAAGAGTAATCACAACAGAAATCCGACAACTCTTTGTAAAATATTTCATGGGGGTGGGCATTAAAATCCCCCAAAATGTAGAAAGCCTCGACACCACAGCTTTCTTCTACTGCTATAATAGTTTGTATGGTACTGAGGCACTCGGTAAATACTGGAATGTTCTCAGCACAGTTAGTAGGCATATAGACACTAAAAATCACTATAGATCTACTACTTACAGTTAGCTTTATTGCGGCAGTCCTTACGTTATCACAGGTTATCACAGAAACTGATTGAAACGCACTTTTTCTCCACAACAACGCGACACCGCCGTACGGCCTGCCCGTCAGTACGCCGGCCGACGTATCAACGGCGGACGTGCCCGTAGCACCGAAGCCGTCGTCGATTGTGCTCAGCAGAGGCAGCTCGTGCGGCAGTAACCATGTCTCCTGCAGGGCTACAATATCAGCTTGCTGACACAGCGCCCTAACACCTTCCATCGACCTCTTGATAGACTTGCAGTTGTAGCTTATTAATTTACTATCACTGTTATCCATTAAGCTTGTTATCAGTTATAGCCACACACTCCTCGCTTACTTGATTTTCTCGCCTTTCTCGAAAGTTTATGAACCGTCTAAACGAGATCCCTGACGGCCACAACTTATCGTCTAAAAATAAGTCTTTTTTATATTTAACAACAAAGACCTTATATGCATTGTAGTCCTTTTCTTTTCTCATTTTTATTTTTACTAACGATACCGTTTCGCCTGTTTTTTTGTAAACATAGTCGGTAATGTCTTTTTCCGAGACTTCTTTGTGCACATTTGATATGAACAAAGCAATCTTAGTATCGGCTGCTTTAAATTTTTCGGGTTTGTCTGGTTCTGCAACTGCATTCCCTCTCTTAGTGTAGAACTTATTCTTCAATCTGCCTCTTTGTACAGTAATCCACTTTTCACTTGCAACCGGTTCCTTCCAATCGTTCCCGGAACTGGCTATTTCCGCGAAAGACAGATCTCGTGTAGGTCCAGATCGTAATAACTCAGTATCCGCATTGTTTTGATTTAATTCTCCGTTTTTTTCGCTACTGCGTAATGCACAAGTATTTGCTGTCTCGCTCGCACTCGTACTCTCATTGCATGGTTGCTCGCTTTGCGTACATTTCTTAGTTTTAGCTACACTATCACTATTCATACTCGGCTGTTTAGTACACTTGAACTGAGGTTTGTTCAACGTTTTCAAAACGAAAGATGGACTGTTAACGAGGGGGCTTTGAGAAGTAGGTACATTACTGTCTATGTTCGGCGATAACGCCATTGGACCGCTATCTAACATATTAAGTTGCGAGGTACATCTTGGAACAGTATTTGCAGTCCTCTTTTCATCAGTCGTTGATGACCCTTGGTAATTCTGCACAATACTATCCTGTAATTCTCGTTTTGTGACATAATTTCGCTGAATATTCTCAATAGATTCCTGCATTATAAGAATTTTCTTGAGCAACGGAGTTACGTCAATGTGATCAAAGGTCACAGGCGGCAATTTTTCTAAATCTCTGGCCACAAATATTGGTATCTTTTCTGGATCACTTCCTTTAAGTAGCACGATAATATCGTCTAGGTTGCGTTGCGTTTTTCCTTGACGCTTTCTAACTTTAGCCGTTTTTTGCAGAGATTCAAAAAGTAACGACTTCGCTTCTTCTATCTCCTCCACACTAAACGCACTTTCACAAATACGAACAAGACGAATATACGAATAGCTGTTTTTATCAACTTATGCAATTATAATACAACCAATGCCACCTAGAGGCGAGTTGCTGAACTAAAGAGACAGGAGTGTTAGGTATTTTCGTTACGGAATTTCTGGATTCGGTCTGCACGCTCAAGGCCCGCGATAGAAGCTATGCAATAGCTTAAAAATATCCTATATATTAATCCAGGTTATAAACTGTGTTCCAAATTTCATCCAAATCCGTTCAGCTGTTATGTATGCCTCGCCTGCCCTACCCTGCAAATCTGCATGTACTGTGCTGACCTGCGTCCCCTGCGTCTCAGCATACGCTCTCGACTCCAGTCGTAAGTTTTCACTTTTATCTTGTCATAAAGACCTGACGTAAAAGGTACACCGTTAAACTAAAACAAAGCGTATTGTAAAGTATTAAAATATAGCCCAAAACCCTAACATAAGTCGGGTTTCCACTAAAATTCAATTTGCACTTATCAGACGCCATCGAAGATTGGCAGACGTCCCGGCGATACTCGGTCAAAGTTGAGCCACATTCGAACGAATGCTGATGCACCAAATGGTAATAATACTTGGGATTCTGCTGAATTTCGAAAGATGGACGGGAGATATTATCATATTTAGGAGTCGAGATTTTATTTGACTGGTAGGCCTGAATCCTACTGTATATCTATACAGTAGGGTAGGTAGTCTGTGTATCTATATATCTGTATCTGTGTCCGGAGTCTCCGGACATGGACTAGCGATATTCTAAATACTTAAATATAAACTTATTTTAAAGTACAATTACACAATTTTTTTTTTTAATTACACACTAGGCTTGTAATAATTATTGATTGAATTGCATAATTTTTTTTTTTTTTGACTTTCACATTTTTTTTCAAAAGTTATGGAATTGTGAACACATTGCCTTGTAATACAGATGGTAGACAATATTATTGCCTTTCGAATAAGCCTATTTTTATCTCAGTATGACTAAAACTTTGAGATATGATATTTTTTGTAAAAAAAAAACAAAATGGCTGCCACATAGCGGGGAAGTGTATTGGACCCAAGCCTAGAGTGTAATTGTACTTAAAAATAGTTTATATTTAAGTATTTAGAATATCGCTAGTCCATGTCCGGACACACTGTATATAAATCAATTGCATGCATTAGTCTAGTAAAAACTAAAAAATGGCTCGACGAATTTGCATATAATATTAATTATTTTGTTCTGTTCGCCTCAATACACGTGTGGTTTTGGAAAAAATATATTTAAGAAAACATCGAAATTGGGGTCAGAGCCCATTCGTCCCCTAAAATTCGTCCCCCAGCATAAAAGTTGTAGATTCGGCCCCTATATAGGTGCCCATTGGTCTCCTGGTAGGGGACCAATTAATATTTTAATAAAAAATATTATTTTTAAGGTACCCATTCGTCCCCTCTAATATATATACAATATAAGTTAAAGATTCGGCACCTATTCAGGTGCCTATTGGTCCCCTGAGATAAAATTGGCTATATTTTACATAAGAAACGGTTAACATAGTACACTTGTGAACAGTTTATTAACGGAATTAATTTAATAAATCATAACTGATCATTGAAAAAAGAGCTATGATGAATGATAATCCGTCATGATAATAATATAACCTGTCGATAGGCTTACGATGTAAAATTGTCTCACTACGAATGGCTTGTTAAAAAAACGGGTTCCAAAATTAATCGTAAAATTAATGGTAGAAATAAATCAAATATTTTGCAATGTTTAGACACTCTACATAAAGAAGCGAATTTATCAAAAAATAAAATGGATCAGGTGCAAAGGGGTGTCCAAACAAATAATCGGACTCCTGAATCGATTGAAAATGAAGCGAGAATAAATCGCATAATTAGCAAATTTTTTGAAAATCAGATTTCACTAGGCCACTGCATGGAAAAGCTATGCATATATTATTAATTTAAAATGAAAAAACAAATATAATATTAGTTTTATACTAAAATAATGTTGATTTGTTTAATCTTCAATAATTATTGTGATTTTAGTAATTTTTTGTTATTGTAGTTATAGTTTGTTAGATTTAAGTTATTATGATTTTGCATGTAGTTGGTAAATATACAAAAAATACGGTGATTTTAGCCAATTTTTATGTAGGTACTTCTAGTTACAATTTATTAGATTTAAGTTATTACGATTTTGCATGTAGTTGGTTAATATACAAAAAAAATATATGTTGATTTATCTAGTCTTCAATAATTACTGTGATTTTAGTATTTTTTTTGTACTGATATAATTTTTTAGACTTAAGTTATTATGATTTTGCATGTATGTAGTTGGTAAATATACAAAAAAATAAGAAGTGATTATTTACTGTTGAGATGTGTTCTATTTTTTTTTTGCATATTTTATATTTAATGTTGATTTATATGATGGTCAATCAAGGCTGATTTTTGTAACAGAGTTGTATTTTGTTAGTTTCTAGGACATTGTGATTTTGTATGTGTTAATCTTATTTGAAATAAACATGATATCTACCGAATTACTATATTTTTTATTTTAGCCTTTTCTGCGCGACTGTACCAGGACTACCAAGCTGCAGTATACACATATACATGTACTTATATTAGAAGAATGAATAAAAATAAATATTCTTCAGGGGACGAATGGGCCCCTCAAAAGTTCCAGGGGACGAGTGGGCACAGGGTGCGAATCTTAGGGGACGAATGGGCTCGGACCCGAAATTGTTTGACAGGACAACGTCTGACGGGTCAGCTATTATATTCCTTACATATTATAAAACAAAGTCCCCCGCCGCGTCTGTTTGTCTGTCTGTCTGAACACGATAAACTCAAAAACTACCGAACGAATTTTCAAACGGTTTTCACCAATGGACGGAGTGATTCATGCGGAAGTACGTCTATCTTCTAAGGATGACCCTACCCACAGCACACAACCATTTTTATCTTTCAGAATTTGATAAAAATTTCATTGTGAGTTCCGAAGCTATTATGACCGGTATTATACATATTAATCCTTATCCAATAAAATATTTATTTAAATTGGGCATTTAATTTAGATAAAAATGTGCCTTGACATCATATCATTTAAATGAACAGTTTAAAAGAAATCACAGATTCAAAATTACGCGTAACAAAATAATTATCGTTGATGGCAACGCGGGCGCAGCGGTAGGAGTCAATGATCTTTTCCTCGGCTATTAGGTAGTAACCCCGGTATTACGTTCACGTGGGATATTTGCTATATCCACGCAGGCGAAGCCGCGGGTAAAAGCAAGTACATTTATAAATTGAAGTCACTTTTCTTGTCTATCTGTGTGATCGAAGATGGAATATTTCTAACTGAACAGACAGCTGTGCTGCTGGGGAGTTTGTTGCGCCACTTCTTCTTCCCAGCTAAAGCACTAGGAAGTGGTGAAGGGTGGGTGTTTTTGGGGGACTGTCATATGTAATTTTGACGTTCGTAAAGTGCTGATTCTCAGCCTACTTTGAATAAATGACTTTTGAATTTGAATTTGATCGCGTTGTTGTTCTAAACTGCGCAACTGATTTTAATGTGGTTTTCACCGAATTTATCTCCCGGGAGGTGCATGTGTATAATATTACTAGCTTCTGCCCGCGACTTCGCTCGCGTGTCATCGCGTCGCATCCCATCGCCTGCCCACGCTATTACTTCGTTTTCGCTTAGCATTATTTCTACGTTTTTTCTTTTTACTCGGCTCCTATTAATTTTAGCGTGATGATATATAGCCTATAGCCTTTCTCGATAAATGCGCTATCTATCACTCAAAGAATTTTTCAAATCGGACCAGTAGTTCCTGAGATTAGCACGTTCAAGCAAACAAACAAACAGTCATTTGTAGAACTTTGACAGTCGTTATGTGTCGTCAAAAGCCCGAAAGTCTGACAACCAGTCTTACCAAGGGGTATCGTGTTACTCAGTAACTGGGTTGTGGAGGTCGCCGGGACCAACGGCTTAACGTGCTTTCTGAGGTACGGAAGGGTCAGATATGTACCAGGATTGCGGGAAGTCCTAAGGGGAAACCGTTGGTTAGCATAGCATTTAGCTACGAGCTACGAACCACGAGTTATTTTATGATACCATTAATACTAAGTAAAACGCAATATTCTATAATCGAACCTAGGACAGTTCAACAAACTGCACGGACTGCACTCTCGTTAGAGAGGATCGTTATCGTTGACGTGCTGATAACGCACACGTTGCATTTGTCTTTGTGCTGCACTGCCGCTTAGGTCGTCACATTCAATGCTATATTCGTATTATTAGCGATGGGGTAATGTTTAAATCCCATTTAATAGGGAGCGAGACTATTGCCATCATTGGTTGGTGGCATGGTATAAGAAAACAAGGTATGGCATTTCAGTGGTCACGTGGGTGACACTTACCTACGTCATCACATCTGTGTTACCAGTACTGAGTAATAATAACTCCCCAACCACCTTTATTACCTGTGCGAATCCGATAAAACTATGAGGTTTTAATTATCAATTACGTAAGTTGGTATAGTATTTAAATTGATTTGTTTCGTTTGATCAAACAAACGAAACGACAGTTTAAATGCTTAGTACATATATATTTTTTAACAGAATGGCGGCTTAAAATCTTTCCTTAATTCGTGTTTTGTTGCAATAAAGTGGCAACTGGATAGTGACGAAGTTAAGTGTCACTCCCGAAATGCCTTATCTTGTTTTCTTATACCATGGTAGGTGGTAGGTCTTGTTCTAAGTCCACCTGGCTAGTAACCACCATCTTAACTAAGTCTGTTGCCATAACAACAATGTTAACATCATTGTTGTGTTTCGGCAGTTAGAGATAAGATAGCCAGTTCCTCTGTGGTAGAGGATTCCGGGTGAAGTTAGCTTCCACCTTCGACTAATCATCACTTAACATCAGGTGAAATACAGGCTAAGAGCTTCCCAGTAGTGGTTAAGAAAAAAAAAAACAACTGGGCACAAATCCAGACTCCGGGCTGCTACTGAGAATACCTGATTGAAAAACCCAATAACATTTTTGCCCACCTGGGAATCGAACCCGGGACATCATGCTCAGCAGTTGCGGTAGCGACAATGAGGCCAACGAGGCAGTCCTAAGTAGTGATAATTACCATCTTTAGGTAGACACCTGCTATGAAACTGGTTAGGTGCATCCGGAAACCTGTGTAGATGCAAGGTGCCAAAATTAATAACAAGTTGACCTTTACGATGCAAAGCAGAGACGTTTCGTTGTTTCATTGTTGCTTTGCTTTGTTAGTATCTAAACTAATATTACAAAGAGAAGAGATTTGACGTTTTTTATGTTTGTAATATATTTGTAGAGTAGCTCGTGCAGAGGAGCTCATGGCTAAGTAATAACAGCCGCATGGATCGGTCCATCAGGTTAAGCTACGCTTGCCGGGGTTGGTCCATGGATGAGTGACCATCTTTACATACCGCGTCTCCTCCGTGCGTTAAGCCGTTGGTCCTGGCTGTTAATCGTGGATTTTTGACAGTCGTTACGAGTCGTCAGAAGCCCGTAAGCCTGACACCAGTCTTACCAAGGGGTATCGTATTACCCAGTTACTGGGTTGTGGAGGTCAGATAGGCAGTCGCTCCAAGTAAAATACTGGTATTCAGCTGCATCCGGTTAGATTGGAAGCCGACTATTTCTATCCTCTTACTGCCCCATCTCAAAAATCTAACCTGTATAACACCGACTCCTCCCTTCAAACCGGAACACGGCAACGCTTGGCTGCAGAAAAAGTATGGTACTGTTAGTAAATACTCACCTGTTCGAGCTCTTTCACAAGGAGTAGAGAAGAAGAAAGAAAATAAATTAATTTGACAGGCACACAATATTAACACAAAAATAAAAAAAGACGTGTGGCACTCGGGGACTGCCCCGGCGAAGCTATTGCATAGCATTTTTTATCAACTTACGCAATTGTAAAATATTAACCCGAATACAAGAAATAGCAATGATGACATTGACAGGAACTGTTATTCACATTTATAGTTTTTAAAACTTGACACAACGTAATGGGAACATCAAACTAATAAAAAGGTTTTAATTTAACTATTAATAGTCAAGGATCATTCGTCTAAGTTTTGAACTTTATTGTCAAACAGTTAAACATAATTTTCAATACAACACTCTCGTATCATTCGTCTAAGTAAATTTGAACTTTGTTGTCAAACAGTTAAACATAATTTTCAATACAACACTCTCGTATCATTCGTTTAAGTAAATTTGAACTTTGTTGTCAAGCAGTTAAATAGTTATTTGTTATACAAGAGTGCAAAGTTGCTTTTTAACCGCGTGTTCAATTTTGATGACCGAGCAAGCGAAGGATTCTAAAATTGAATCACGAGCGCAGCGAGTGATTCAAAATTAGAAGCCTGAGCGTTAGCGAGGGAATCAAAAGAGCACGAGGTGAAAAATCTTTGCACTCGAGTGCAACACGTAACTTTTCATTCCACCTCAGCGAGGAAATGACTAAATGCAAAAAAAAAACGTTTACAATCACAAGATAGGTACACTTTTATTTCAGTTTAGGTATTAATTACTACATTATAACAGGTAAGTATTACAGAATAATCTTTAAATTATAACAAAATAATACTAAGGTATAATTAAGAAAATTTTAAAGTAACGTTGCTACAGTTATTTAAATTGAGTGTAATATTTTTGTTTGGTACTGTAATATTGGTGTTAGTCACTTGTGTACTGTTTTTCGGTAAACTATCTGTCATACTTAATAGTTGTACCGATTCATCGGATTCCCTTGGCGTGAATGTTGGAGAGAGAGGGAGATGGTTAGGTGTTTCATAACGGCTTATTTTTGATGTAGAAGGGCCAGTCCAAGGATCCGATTGAGGCTCTTTCAGTGTAATGGCTCCTACGATGCCTTCACATATTTTAGACTTATTTTGGATGGAATCCTCTATGTATCCCTCTACAACTGCATTGGACTTCCAGCCTCCGTGGCGCTTAAGGGACAGGAGATCAGCTCCGGAATCAGCCAAAAGTGTGGCTGAAGTTCGTCGGAAACAATGACCCGTGTACAACAGGGGTTCTGGAAGTTCAAGAAATGTTGCTATTTCTCGTGGGATACTGCCAATTTTATTAGTACCCATAGGCTGTCTAACACACTTTCCATTGCGATACTGTAGAAAAAATCGATTGATTGGAGTGTTAGGCGGGCGTAAGGCTTGATATTTCTCAACAATCGTTACGTATTCCTTGCGAATGGGTAAGTTGCGGTCTCTTTTTGTCTTTGTATTAGGTAAATTAATTAATAGTAAGTCATCTGAATGTTTCTCAATGTTTTTGACATTAAGTTGTGTTAGTTCATTAGTTCGACATGCTCCGTTTATTCCAATAATAAGAACAACCTGTAACGTAAAGAGTATTGTAGTAGATAAATGAATAAAATTGATATGAACGCATAATTATGCCTATCAACATCTACTAAGTATACTATTTAATTGAGATTAATATACTTAAGTAGATACTGAATGTGCAACTGACTTACTTTTGCCGCCAAATATACGGAATCGGGTGCTTCGTTAAGAAACTTTTCAATATCAGATACTGTGAAAACCTTCGATTTTTTTGGTGATGAGGCTCTTTTTAAAAATGCCACTAATTTAGGATAGGTATCGATATGTTTGTCTTTTTTCATCTTTATTGTTGCTTTTAGCATCGAATACGTACTCCATAGAGTGCTTGCTTTCTTGTTCTCGGATAATTCTATAAAATATGCCAGCAAAACGTTTTCTGAGAAAGTTTTGGCTCCTTTTGCTAGTCGCCACGTGTTGAACATATCGTACTGTTTTAAATACTTCTCGCGTGATTGTTGAGGGAGAAAGCTCATTTGCGCATTATTAACAGTTTCAGTCAATTCTGTTGGCGTCAAGCAAACTTCCTCGTCGCTAGAATCACTCATTTTAGTTTTTTCAATTGTTTTCAAGTTTCTTGTTTTTAATAAAAGGTTTAACAATGACGTGAAAAAATGCCGCGTAAAGAACCGCGTACAAAGCAAATTGAAAAAAGAACACCAAGAAGGTTCCGAGTCTGAGTTTTTAAAAAAATTAAAAAAAAGTTGTATGATATATTCGGCACCATAGAGGTAGCAGTAAATAGGTTTAATGTTTTTTTTAATTCACAAACTTAGTGCACACGATGTTCTAAATTCAATTTACTTTATCCTCTAGCGAATAAAAACGGCTTTTCCACTCAGATATTGAAGATTAAAAATACTCTTTCCGAGATGGTGGGATGAAATAGTTATTTGTTATACAAGAGTGCAAAGTTGCTTTTTAACCGCGTGTTCAATTTTGATGACCGAGCAAGCGAAGGATTCTAAAATTGAATCACGAGCGCAGCGAGTGATTCAAAATTAGAAGCCTGAGCGTTAGCGAGGGAATCAAAAGAGCACGAGGTGAAAAATCTTTGCACTCGAGTGCAACACGTAACTTTTCATTCCACCTCAGCGAGGAAATGACTAAATGCAAAAAAAAAACGTTTACAAGCACAAGATAGGTACACTTTTATTTCAGTTTAGGTATTAAGGTGGTACCCCGACCAAGCAACCTTGAGCATTCGTTCCCTCTTTGCCGCACCCCACCTCTACAATACTTCGTAAAACATTACTAGCGCCATCAGGCGAACAACTTACAAATACAAGTAAAAATCACTGACCTTAGAATTCAGACATCACACACATTCATAAAAAGTACTCTGTGCACACATTCGAAAAATATTTTTTTGGAACGAAGTTATAATGCGCTGTTTGCGGTAGCTAGTAAAAAAAGTCACGCGAAAAAGCGTTGATACTTATGCTCGATGCGACTTTCTTCTTTCGAATTCACATTGTGAACTTCGTCAAAATGTAAATCCAAGATGGCGGCTCCGAAAATTTTCTCATTTTTCGTCTTGGGTGTCGTTTTATTAGTTTTCAGGGGTTCTAAAGCCGATAGTAAGGTCAAAATGGAAATCCAAGATGGCGGCACCGAAAATTTTGTAATTTTTCGTCATGGGTGTCGTTTTATTAGTTTTCAGAGGTTCTAAAGCCGATAGTGAGGTCAAAATGGAAATCCAAGATGGCGGCTCCGAAAATTTTCAAATTTTTCATCACGGGTGTCGTTTTCGTACTTTTCGATGGTTCTAAAGCCGATAGTGAGGTCAAAATGGAAATCCAAGATGCCGCCAGCGAAAATTTTCTAATTTTTCGTCATGGGTGTCGTTTTCGTAGTATTTGAGGGTCGTAAAGCCGATAGTGAGGTCAAAATGTAAATTCAAGATAGCGGCAGCGAACATTTTCTTATTTTTCGTCATGGGTGTCGTTTTCGTAATATCTGAGGGTTCTAAAGCCGATAGTGAGATCAAAATGTATATCCAAGATGGTGGCTGTGAATATTTTAAACTCGCGTCAGAAATTTTACCTATATTGATGGGTGATGGATGGATAAATTGTTTATTTTTGTTAGACTATATTTTGAAAATAAATAAATATACTACTAATGAATATTGTATTTAACCACATAAATTATAGTACTTTTATACTGATAAATAAAGCAATTCATGCAAAATTATTCCCTAACCATTCCAAAATATTCAAAGATGCACAACGTTAATGTTCAAGTTTTCACTTCTGTCGGCACTCCCGGAGTGCAACCCGTTGTTTTTTTAAATTTTAAGTACAAGTATATATACAGTATATAAAACTGTACCTATTGGTATAAAAGAAATTAAATTAGGTGTCGGCAACAACTTATTGAAAAAGGAAATAGGGGATGAAAGTTTGCTTTAGAATCTGTAATTTTTGAAATGTTAAACTCGCGTCAGGACACTCAGGACGTGACCATAAGATCCGTTGCCTAGCAACCGAAAAAATATCAAAATAAATAGTCTTTGACATTACGTAAAGATTGCGAGGTAAGTAATTTTACCCATATTGATGGGTGCTGAATGGATATTTATTTATTTATTTATTTATATATACTTTATTGTACACCAGAAAATACATCATCATCATCATCATCATATCAGCCGAAAGACGTCCACTGCTGGACATAGGCCTCCCCCAAGCACCGCCACTTCGACCGATTCTGTGCTTCCCGCATCCAGCGAATTCCTGCGGCCTTTACTAGGTCATCGGTTCATCTTGTGGGAGGCCTTCCAACGCTACGTCTTCCGGTACGTGGTCGCCACTCCAGAACCTTTCGACCCCATCGGCCATCTGTTCTGCGAGCAATATGTCCTGCCCATTGCCACTTAAGTTTGGCAATTCTTCGGGCTATGTCGGTTACCTTGGTTCTCCTGCGGATCTCTTCATTTCTGATTCGATCACGTAGGGAAGCTCCAAGCATAGCCCTCTCCATTGCTCTTTCGGTGACTTTTAGCCTTCTGATTAGGCCCATTGTGAGCGACCACGTTTCAGTGCCATAAGTCATCACTGGCAACACGCACTGGTCAAAGACTTTCGTCTTGAGACACTGTGGTATGTGGGACGAGAAGATATTGCGTAGCTTCCCGAACGCACAGAAAGTGCACAGAAAGTGGACCTGGCAGAGCCCTGATGGTGCAACAAAAAATGAGATTGACTTCATTATGTCGACGAAGAAGCAAGTATTCAATGATGTCTCTGTGATCAACGCGGTGAAAACCGGAAGCGATCACCGCATGGTAAGAGGCACATTGAACTTAAATATTAAGCTGGAAAGATCTCGACTGGTGAAGTCTACGCTCCGTCCAGCACCGATCCAAGTCCAAAACCCCGAGAGCTTTCAGCTCGAACTTCAGAATCGTTTCGAGTGCCTAGGGAGCTCCGTGGACGATTTTAACGATGGGTTCGTGGAAACTGTCCATACGGTCGGGTCCAAGATCTTTAAGACCCGTCGTACAAATAGAAACAAGAAGCTCTCTGATCCTACTATACAGCTCATGAAGGAGAGGCGCGAGATGATCCTCCAGTCTTCAGACGATGCGTTCAAGTGCCGGCAGCTCAATAGACGGATCTCTAAGTCCTTGAAAAGCGACCTTCGTCGCTTTAGTACGGACCGCATTGAGGACGCGATAGAGCAGAATAAGGGCTCCAAGGTCTTTGCAAGAGATCTGTCTATTGGGCAGAGCCAGCTTGCAAAGCTGAAGACCGATGATGGCAGGATCGTATCCGCCAAACCTGAAGTATTGAGAGAGATCGAGAGGTTTTATGGACAGTTATACACGTCATCCAGTAACCCCGTTACGAATCTGGCAAACGACCCAAGAGCTAGATTAACCCGACATTATACCGAAGATATCCCGGACGTCAGCTTGTACGAGATTAGGATGGCTCTAAAGCAGCTTAAAAACAACAAGGCGCCGGGTGATGACGGAATTACGACCGAACTCTTAAAGGCCGGTGGGAAACCCGTTCTAAAGGCCCTCCAGAAGCTGTTCAATTCCGTCATACTCGAGGGTAAAACGCCACAGGCATGGAACAGAGGTGTGGTGGTACTCTTCTTTAAAAAGGGCGACAATGCCCTGCTTAAGAACTATAGGCCCATCACACTTCTGACCCATGTCTACAAGCTGTTTTCAAGAGTCATCACGAACCGTCTCGCGCGCAGGTTTGACGACTTCCAGCCTCCCGAACAAGCCGGATTCCGTAAAGGCTTTAGCACCGTGGACCACATACATACGCTGCGGCAGGTTATACAGAAGACCGAAGAGTATAACCTGCCTCTCTGCTTAGCGTTCGTGGATTACGAGAAAGCCTTCGATTCGATCGAGACATGGGCTGTACTGCAGTCTCTTCAACGGTGCCAGATCGACTATCGGTACATCGAGGTGTTAAAGTGCCTATACAAAGACGCCACTATGTCAGTCCGACTCCACGACCAGACCTCGAAACCTATCCTACTGCAGCGCGGTGTGAGACAAGGAGACGTTATCTCTCCGAAACTGTTCACCGCTGCACTGGAGGACGTCTTCAAGGTTCTGGACTGGAAAGGGCTAGGCATCAACATCAATGGCGAGTATATCACTAACCTTCGGTTTGCCGACGATATAGTTATCATGGCTGAGACCATGGAGGACCTCAGTATAATGCTCGATGACCTCAGTAGAGCCTCCAAAAGAGTGGGTCTTAAAATGAACATGGACAAGACAAAAGTCATGTCAAATGCCCATGTAACACCCGCCCTCATAAAGATCGGAGACGCTACGCTCGAAGTTGTAGACGAGTATGTTTACCTAGGACAAACTGTCCAGCTAGGTAGGTCCAACTTCGAGAAAGAGGTCAATCGTCGAATCCGACTCGGCTGGGCAGCGTTCGGGAAGCTAGAAAATACATAGCAACAAAAATTAAAAAATATATGGATTGGATAAATTGTTTATTTTTGTTAGACTATATTTTGAAAATAAATAAATATACTACTACTACTAATGAATACCTATTGTATTGAATACTTTTATTTATCAGTATAAAAGTACTATCATTTATGTAACCACATAAATGATAGTACTTTTATACTGATAAATAAAAGTTGGTATCGTTTTCGTATTTTTGATGGTTCTAAAGCTGATAGTGAGGTCAAAATGGAAATCCAAGATAGCGGCTGCAATTTTTTTTCGTCGTGGTTGTCGTTTTCGTAGTATTTGAGGGTTCTAAAGCCGATAGTGAGATCAAAATGTAAATCCAAGATAGCGGCTGTGAAGTTTTTCTCATTTTTTGCCATTGGTGTCGTTTTCGTAGTTTTTTTTCACCCATAACGAAAAATGAGAAAATTTTCGTAGCTGTCGTCTTGGATTTACATTTTGACCTCACTGTTGGCTTTAGAACCATCGAAACCTACGAAAACGACACCCATGACGAAATAAGAAAAAAAATTCACAGCCGCCATCTTGGATTTACATTTTGACATCACTATCGGCTTTAGAACCATCGAAACCTACGAAAATGACACCGATGACGAAATAAGAGAAAATTTTTACAGCCGCCATCTTGGATTTACATTTTGACCTTACTATCGGCTTTAGAACCCTCAAATACTACGAAAACGACACCCATGACGAAAAATTAGAAAATGTTCATAGCCGCCATCTTGGATTTACATTTTGACCTCACTATCGGCTTTAGAACGCTCAAATACTACGACAACGTCGCCCATGACGAAAAATTAGAAAATTTTCACAGACGCCATCTTGGATTTACATTTTGACCTCATTATCAACTTTAGATCCGCTGAAAACTAATAAAACGACACCAATGACGAAAAATGCAGCCGCCATCTTGGATTTTGGTTTTGACCAAATTCATTCAACTTTCTTGTACTTTCGCATTTTGTGTGTTTACAGTTTACCTACACAATAGTAGCGTCTTTTCGCAAAACTCAATAGTATAAAATACAAACTTATATTATTATCTACTGAATCGACTGATAATGTGACGATGTGTGTGTGTGTGCTCGATCACGTGACCGACGCGGTGACAAGCGATACGTGTTTCCCCCTCGAGACCTTGCGGCGCACTGAATCCCGGTATGGGATGGGGCGCATGAATTACAGTAGTGAATACGCCCATATTTTGGAATAAAATCTTTATTAAATCTAAATTTGGTCTTTTGAAAAAAAAAAAACGTTGCAAATGTTCTTTATTAAATTGTCTATCCATTAGTGTCAGTAGCAAAGTTAAATAATGTTTACTTTACGAGTAGATTCCTATTATAAATCATTATTTCTCATTTCTAAGGTTTCGTTGGAAGGAGATTAATTAAACATAAACATATTAAAAAAAAAAAAAAAAACGATCCGTTTGGACTCAAGATTATGTAGAAATTTAATGTATTTTTATTAGTTGATATTTCTTTTTAAATAACAAGTAGTTCGCTCCTAAAAACTGTACAAAAAACGGCTAGCGCGGCGTTTTGGTCAGGGAGCCGCCTTAATTACTACATTATAACAGGTAAGTATTACAGAATAATCTTTAAATTATAACAAAATAATACTAAGGTATAATTAAGAAAATTTTAAAGTAACGTTGCTACAGTTATTTAAATTGAGTGTAATATTTTTGTTTGGTACTGTAATATTGGTGTTAGTCACTTGTGTACTGTTTTTCGGTAAACTATCTGTCATACTTAATAGTTGTACCGATTCATCGGATTCCCTTGGCGTGAATGTTGGAGAGAGAGGGAGATGGTTAGGTGTTTCATAACGGCTTATTTTTGATGTAGAAGGGCCAGTCCAAGGATCCGATTGAGGCTCTTTCAGTGTAATGGCTCCTACGATGCCTTCACATATTTTAGACTTATTTTGGATGGAATCCTCTATGTATCCCTCTACAACTGCATTGGACTTCCAGCCTCCGTGGCGCTTAAGGGACAGGAGATCAGCTCCGGAATCAGCCAAAAGTGTGGCTGAAGTTCGTCGGAAACAATGACCCGTGTACAACAGGGGTTCTGGAAGTTCAAGAAATGTTGCTATTTCTCGTGGGATACTGCCAATTTTATTAGTACCCATAGGCTGTCTAACACACTTTCCATTGCGATACTGTAGAAAAAATCGATTGATTGGAGTGTTAGGCGGGCGTAAGGCTTGATATTTCTCAACAATCGTTACGTATTCCTTGCGAATGACGAAGTTGCGGTCTCTTTTTGTCTTTGTATTAGGTAAATTAATTAATAGTAAGTCATCTGAATGTTTCTCAATGTTTTTGACATTAAGTTGTGTTAGTTCATTAGTTCGACATGCTCCGTTTATTCCAATAATAAGAACAACCTGTAACGTAAAGAGTATTGTAGTAGATAAATGAATAAAATTGATATGAACGCATAATTATGCCTATCAACATCTACTAAGTATACTATTTAATTGAGATTAATATACTTAAGTAGATACTGAATGTGCAACTGACTTACTTTTGCCGCCAAATATACGGAATCGGGTGCTTCGTTAAGAAACTTTTCAATATCAGATACTGTGAAAACCTTCGATTTTTTTGGTTGATGACCAGATGAGGCTCTTTTTAAAAATGCCACTAATTTAGGATAGGTATCGATATGTTTGTCTTTTTTCATCTTTATTGTTGCTTTTAGCATCGAATACGTACTCCATAGAGTGCTTGCTTTCTTGTTCTCGGATAATTCTATAAAATATGCCAGCAAAACGTTTTCTGAGAAAGTTTTGGCTCCTTTTGCTAGTCGCCACGTGTTGAACATATCGTACTGTTTTAAATACTTCTCGCGTGATTGTTGAGGGAGAAAGCTCATTTGCGCATTATTAACAGTTTCAGTCAATTCTGTTGGCGTCAAGCAAACTTCCTCGTCGCTAGAATCACTCATTTTAGTTTTTTCACTTGTTTTCAAGTTTCTTGTTTTTAATAAAAGGTTTAACAATGACGTGAAAAAATGCCGCGTAAAGAACCGCGTACAAAGCAAATTGAAAAAAGAACACCAAGAAGGTTCCGAGTCTGAGTTTTTAAAAAAATTAAAAAAAAGTTGTATGATATATTCGGCACCATAGAGGTAGCAGTAAATAGGTTTAATGTTTTTTTTAATTCACAAACTTAGTGCACACGATGTTCTAAATTCAATTTACTTTATCCTCTAGACAATAAAAACGGCTTTTCCACTCAGATATTGAAGATTAAAAATACTCTTTCCGAGATGGTGGGATGAAAACATAATTTTCAATACAAAAAAACACTCTTTCTCAGGTAGTATTTTCGTTACGAAATTTCTGGATTAGGTCTCCACGCTCAAGGCCCGCGATAGAAGCTATGCAATAGCTTAAAAATAGCTTAAAATATAGTAGTGTGCCTCACAGCTCGCCTAATAGGCCCAGTTCAGCATAAATGCCAGACAGCTAGTGTCTGACGCTGGTTTTCAACTGGACCATATGCAGATGTTATTGATGTAACTATCATGCATGATATAGTAAAATAAGTATGTTCTGCACCTGAAAACAAAAATTGATAATATTGAACTCATTGTAAATCACAAATCTTAAAATTAATATTTAAACTTAGTTATGAAAGACAATTGAATATTTGTATGGTAGATTAAATAGAACTAACAAAAATAATAACACCTTACTATGTAAAACTACATTCTTACAAATAAATAAATTCTGATTCTGAAGATTTATAGTGAGAGTTTTATAGTGTATATGTGTTGTTTGTAGCTGTATGTACCTACCTACTACTCAATATCGGTTTACTAATGTTTGCCATAATTTAAAATGCCATAATTTTATATGCCATACTTTTATTTGCCATAATTTCATTAGAAATAACGCTTCAGTTGCCATAATCGTGAAATGACATAAAATCATTTTCACTAATTTCATTGGTCATAATCGATCAAGTGTCATAATAATTTTAATCCATAAATTCATTAGCTATATTTTTTATTTTCAATAATGTCGTTTTCCATAACATTTATTAATATTCATTTGCCCATACTAGCACAACAATGCTAGTTCAGTATGTACCATGCTTGCTTTGCAAAAGAGGAAATCTAGCACTCGGCGGCCGCTGCCGCGGCACGCTCGCTACGCTCGCTCGCCTTCGCGCGTTGTTTGGTCACAGTTCTAACCTAACCTAACCTACCCGTTTCGAATTTGACAAACTGTTTATTGTCTGAACAAGAAAACCTAACCTAACCTATCCTATTTTGCAAATGTACGTATGTATCATGTATTTAAATGAACATTCGGAATAATACATTTATTATTATCATATAATACAATACTGAGGACATCTGTCTGTAACGTTTCTAAATTATGTTTGTCAAGTGTCGATTATGTAATGTGTTACTTATAGAAACTAATGATTATGACACATGTTATTATGGAAACTAATATTATGGCAAATAAAAGTTATGACAAATAAGTTGATATGGCAAGCGTTATTAGTATTTAAAATGATAATAGTGCAAGTAAATATTATGAGTGGGGACGATTATGGAAAACAATAATAGGACAAATAATATTATGGAAAACAATATAATACCCTCAATATCATCATCATATGCCTAGCCTATTCCCAACTATGTTGGGGTTGGCTTCCAGTCTAACCGGATGCAGCTGAATACCAGTATTTTACATTGGAGTGACTGCCTATCTGTCCTCCACAACACAGTTACTGGGTAAAACAATACCCCTTGGTAAAACTGGTTGTCAAACTTTTGGGCTTCTGATGACCGGTAACGACTGTCAAAGATCTACAAATGCCAGGATGATTTAACGTGCTTTCCAAGGCACGGAGCTTAATCTTCGATCGACCCATGCGGCTGTTATAATTTAGTCACGAATCCCTACTAATCCCTACTAATACTACTATGGATTCCTCAGTAATACTTAAAGTTAACACAAGTATGCTCAAAATTGTACCAACGTATTACCTATAAATAAGTTAGTAAAACTTTAATATGTTACAAGATACATCGTGTACAACTGAGCTAAGGGGCCGCCTCCACGAGCGAGAGAGTCGCAACGGATCCGCGCTTCTAAGTCAGGTAATCTCCACGAACGAGGATTATTCGGCCAGCGTATCATCGCGACTCGTAACGGACTCGCACGAGGCGATACGATCACGTTTCGCTCGCATTCAGCCACTCGTCGCATCGCCGCGATTCTCTCACTCGTGGCCTCTAAGAGAATGTATAGAAATACGTGGCACAACGATAATATCGCCGCGATTCTCTCGCTCGTGGAGGCAACCCCTAACTGCACGACACACGGAAATTACGAACTATCGAGGAGAAGTTCAAAATGACAACGACTAGGTATCTTATTGTGAACTTTGAACCGTTCGTGTCTTCTGGCTTCCCTGGACGATTGCCAGTGTCTTCGTTATAAAGAAAATGTGGGTTATTTGTACGATATAGGTTGTATAGTCATAGGGTGCTGATAGATTTGAGCATTCATTTGTAATGAGCATTCTAGCGAATGTTACACTACAGAAAAACGGATCGTTTAAGCGAACATTCTAGCAAAAGGTTAGTTTTGCTTCAAGCTTTTTACCGAGACGAGCCATTCTGTCATTGTTCCGTTTCCATCTACGTGAAGAATTTTTTTTTTGACGAGCATTGGCTAGAGCGTTCGCTAGAATGATCGTGAAAATGTTCGTAGCAGTGTTTGGCTCTATGCTTGGGTCTGTTCGTTGTTCAGTTCGACAAATTTAAAATCGGCGAATGCTCGATGTTCTGTTACAAGTGAATGCTCATGTTGAGGTAGGAGTCCCTGCTGGTGTTAGGAGTGTCTGGAGTGAAAGGCGGTTGAGATACGAATGATCTTTATTGCTAAACTTAACCTATTATATACAAAAATGTTTAAGAAATAATTAGCGACTACCTACATGCATTATATTAATAAAATAATCAATCCATATGTCGGTATGTAGAAAATAGTTCAAATTAGTTAGTACACCATCAATCCGTGTGGTGTCGCATCGACTCAGTGCTCACTGCTCGCGCGCCGTGTCACATATATAAATATCTTTCGGCCTCCTCCAAACCTTCATCAGTTCCTTAAACGTATGTCCAAGCGGTACTTTGACTCCGCAGTGAAACATAGGAATCCCCTAATAGTCAAAGCAGCTAGCTATGTCCCGTCCAATAATCAAGTCAGTAAGGCCCGTCGCCCTAGACATATCCTCTTAGACCCAGATGACCCCATAACTCTCCTCCAGGAGAGCAGTAGGGCCACAAGTACAGTTCACAAAACACACCGACACAATTTCAGACCTCGCCGTAGAGGTCCGCGACCGCGACCCACCCGAGTAAATGATACTCCCCCCCGACCCTTGCTCGATAACGATGCGCCAGCCCGCGTTTTTGCTGAGCCTGTAGCTTTAAACTCCCCTGATAATAATAATGATCTATCCTTGATCCAGCCTGTCCCTCTTGCTGTCCTCCCCCCAGCGAACGCCCTAAGCCGAGGTTCGTACCCCACAGGGGGTGCCCTTAGCGAGCGTTCGCCTAGTTTTAATTAGCTTAGTTTGTATGCCCCTGGCTGGAGGCTTTGAGTTCTTTTAGGAGCTTAAGGCAGCCACAGGAAAGTCCGGTTAAGCAGTGAATACCTTAGTGGTAACCTGCGAGATGCCCTAGCCAAAAAAAAAAAAAAAATAAAATAAAAATCCTCCAAACCGTCAGTGAAGCGTTAGCTGTGTCGGCGTACGAATGTGTTTATGCTTGCAGCTAGCAGCTACACTCAAGTAAAGTAAATCGTTTAAAAAGTCCCTATTTGAAATTTTCGAATACCCCACTCGTGATGGATGTATGTTGTTCGTTGCTTAATCACGTTTTAACGGCTGAATGGATTTAGATAAAATTAGGTACACAAATATAGACTATGACTTGGATTCAAATATTGGGCACTTTTCCTGTTTACAGCGATGCAGATGAATTTTTTGATGCCCTATAATTGTTCCCCCCTTTTTTTATATACTTGTACATATTATTACTACTATTTTAAGTCTGTATATTTAATGATTGTGTTTTACTATTAAAAGAGAGAGCTCTTTATTTTTAATTGTTATTTTTAATTAATTTTTTTTCTAATTGAACAGACAGCTGTGCTGCTGGGGAGTTTGTTGCGCCACTTCTTCTCTCCAGCAAAAGCACTAGGAAGTGGTGAAGGGCGGGCGTTTTTGGGGGACTGTCTTATGTAATTTTGACGTTCGAAAAGTGCTGATTCTCAGCCTAGTTTGAATAAATGACTTTTGAATATAGTTTTTTTTTTTTTTTTTTTTTAATTTTGGACAATTTTTATGCGAGCTCATGAAATAGTTCTCCTACAATACGGTACAAGTGAAACAGGCGGCAAGCTAGTCTGCCAGAAGAACCATTTCAAAACCAATTTCTAGAATATTATTCTGCACTTCGTAAGTATTTTTCAGTTGAAAAAGCCACCAAGTCCCGACAAGTTGGAATCTAATATGTATCCCTTTTATCTAAGGATGTAAGAACTTGAGTTTTAAGATAAAAACACACATAGATTTAGATTTATCAGCTCTCCGAAGCCGGGTGACAAAGTTTTTCGTAAAAAACAGATAAAACTACAAAGAGATTAGGTATGGGCTTAGTATGACATAGATAGGGGTTTCCTTTTCTCTTTCGAAAAAGAAACAAAAGTGTTTTTATTTCAGACTAGCTGCGCCCCGCGGTTTTACACGCATAAGTCTCGATCCTGTGGGAATATCAGGATAAAAAGTATCCTATGTCCTAATCCCGGTTATTGTCTACCCATGTGCAAAATTTCATCTAAATCCGTTCAGCCGTTTTAGCGTAAAAGCGTAACAAACAAACAAACTCCCTTTCGCATTTATAATAATGTTATGATATAACGCTTCTTCCTTATTGGAGTGAACAGAAACTGCAAAGTAGTAGTCAGAAGGTCTGTAAACTCACTGTTTCAAATACGGATAAATACTGAAACACGGCCGCATCTGGGGGCCTACTCTCTAAGTCCGTCAACGAAGATACGGACCTATCTGAAAGTAGTTCGAAATATCTGAGTGAACCCTACAACCGACTTTTTCGGACGGCAAAAACACATCGAGATTAGGGACAGTCAAATCGTGTTGTCATTAATTCTTAGTTTGAGCCCCGAACTAATCTTATGTCCGTAAGAGATAATCCGAAACTCGGTATAATTATCCTACAAACCAAATTACGGAATTCCGGATTATCGAGGTGACTCTGGTTAGCGTGGAGGCGCCGAGTCTTTTCATACAATCTCAAAATATATCATCAAATAGGCATCCATGTACGTGGTAGGTAAGTAATAGTAGTATAATAACCAAGGCACAGGATCGTGGACATTGGCATAAACAAACAGACGCCTATGCCCAGGGGGTCTGCTCCCTATGCACGAACTCCGTAGTTTCGACCAATTTTATGGGCATTTTTCAATCCGTTTCACCATAGGACATTGGATTAGTTCGGAGCCCGAACTAAGAATGAACAACAAAACGATTTGACAGTTGCCCCTACTCGCGATGTGCTTTTGCCAGTTCGAAAAATTGAATTTGTCACTTGTTTTGACGGATCAAGTACTTTCCGACGAACCCGTATCTTCGTTACTGTAGACCCCCAGCAGTGGGTAAAGTCAGACTGTCAGAGAGATCTAAAAAGTTTTCGGGTAGAGTGGGCTACTTTAAAAGAGAGCATAATTTTCCAGTAGTTTCTAAGATACTCCATTAAGTAATCAAATATTTTGTGAAGAGCTTCCTCTCGTCTTTTACCTACAAAGATGCCTCAAAAGATGCAAGTTTAGTGTAAGTGTAAGTATCTAAGATAAAACTTGTGACGTGATCCCAGCTCGCTACTTTATAATATGTTAAAGTTTCAACTTTGTGTAGTGATAGCTAAACTTTGTTCTAGCAGAAGACATTGTGGTGTGGTTCTTAGTCGTATAATCTGAGGGTAAGATGGTGCCTTTTTATGAAAGTAAGTAAGTTATCTATGGTTCTAGTTGAGGTTTCCATGAACTGTTTTGTCTTTGATCTTGTGTTTTTTTTTTCCATCATCGTAAGTTCGTAATAGACTATGATGTACTTACATCATAGTCTTTTTTTTGTTCCTTCAGTTGCCTGTACGTTGCCAGGGGCCACGGTATCCCTTTTGGACTTTCCCGCAACCCCAGCAGATTACATCATAGTCTTTTTTTTTTGTGGGTTTGATATCATCAAATAACTTCATCCGGTCTGGGTGGAGCGGAAGGGCGTGTCAGTGTCTCATGGACTAAAACCCACCCGTGTTCCTTCAGTTGCTGTACGTTGCCAGGGGCCATGGTCACCCCTTAGGACTTTCCCGCAACCCCGGCAGGCATCGGCCCTAGCGGACCCCGTCAATTGTGCTGACAGCTCTTTGAGGCGCGCGTGGAACACGACGCCCCGTCGACCCGGGCCTAGTCCATATCGGACGGCGAGATACCCATTGCTCTCCGTCTGCAAGCCCGCGCCTACGCCGGCGGCGGTAGCCGTAAATCGGCTACCGATTCCCGACGCCCAATTATATCATAGTCTTACATTTTCTTTCTTGTTTTTAGGCATCATATATTGTATATCTGCACTTCAGTTGTCTCAACGTAGATATGTATAAAACCTGTTAAAAGACAGCAATGTTGTATTCATGATGTTGACTATAAAACGACAGGTGCACTTCAGGAACTCTCTTACAAGGAATTTTACTACCAAAACCCGTTTATTTATTTACACTCTAAAGAAAATCACAAACTATAAAACAGTGGCGTCATGTCAGCACTTTCCAAGATTATCACAGACACAGGTTTATCGCCGCTTTCAGCAGAAATTGTTATTTTTCAAGTAACTCATAAAAATTGTGGTGAGCATCGTAAAATACGAGTGAATCGTAAAGTTTCAGAACAGTGGTTTATATGGTTTAAATTTTTCATAGCAAATTGATACAATGTGGTGGATAAGAGAGGGGGAGGGAATCTCTGTAAGTTTTTGTGAACTTTAGGGGTCACTTAATTAAGGTACGCGTCCATTGGCCCGCGCCTGACGCACCGCACGCACGGCACGAACGGATTTTAGTTTGCTTTTTATGAATTTCGGTACCGCCCGTACCGAGCGCTCGGTTCATTTCTACATACAAATAACTAAACCGATGCTTGCAGTGCGTGCGATGCAGCCGGTGCGGACCAGTGGACGTTCACCTTAGTTTTTAATTTTAAATATAACTGGAGCCGTACCCCACAAGCGCGAGTGCCTCAGGTCCTGGTTTCAACTTTCAATCCTGACATTTGTGACAATTAAGTATATTCATTCGGATTTTGTTTAACAAAAACGTAAGTTTAAAATTGCAAACGTCAAAAAACAAACGATAAACTGACAAAAATTAACCAAATCACGAAAAAAATAAAAAAATACTGGAAAGCAACATTTTTGTACTTAACATGTACAAAAATAACTACTACTACTTACTACTACACTTACTATACTTAACATTTGAATCATAAATCTTTAGGGTAGGCTTTAACGTGGGCTTTATAGTACCTACTTATTGTTACCCCCTTTAGTTCTTAGAACTGCTTCCGGTCTCCTTGGCATACTCCTAATCAAGTTATCGATAAAATCTTGAGAGATTGCGTTCAGTTCTTCCTGTAATGCGTTTTTAAGACCTCTCAAATTAGCGGGGGCAGGATTTCTTTTCTTAATTGGTCTTCCAAGCTTATCCCATACTGTATGCTCTATGGAATTTAAGTCGGGGGAGTGCGCTGGCTACCCCATAACATTGATTTCAACTTCTCGAAGGTATTCGACGACTACAGCCGTAGTATGGGGACGTGCATTATCATGCATAAAAACAAAATCTCCTATAAAAGGGGCACTGCAATTTCTTCCAAAATCTCATTTACATATCGCGCCGCTGTTAGTGACCCATTCTCAATGAGGCGGAGTTCCGTACGTACCCCCATACCATAACTGACTTTCCACCATATAAGCCTCTTTTTCAATGATGTTGCACTGAGCGTACCTCTCTCCTGGGTATCTCCACACTTTAATAATTCCATCATCTGGCTTCAGGCAAAATTTGGACTCATCTGTCAATAGTAATAATGCGGCCGAAATTAACTCGAGGTACTCGATGGGATGTGGCAAAAAGGGGAGCTCTGGCAGGCAAGTGTGAATTTATTCCGGCCCATTTCAGTCTTCTTCTCACAGTTTTTGTGCTTACTGTACCCGTCGAACTTATTGGAGCTTAGTTCTTACCTCAGAAGAAGTTAAGGTCCGGTTTTTAAGCACGCTAGTAACAATGAACCGGTCATCTCTGGCCACAGTTTTCCGTTTACGTTCCTGTCCTGCAAGTCTCGTATAATGTCCGGCCTGCTGATACCTCATGACAATTCGGTGTACCACAGATTTTGATACTCGTAATGTTTGGGCCACATTTTTGTAGGTTAGGGTCTGTTTCAATTAAACTTTTAAAGCAACTTGAGTGGCGTTAAGATCTTGTATTCTCAGTTTATTTGCAGTACCAATTCACACTTAACACGATAACCAAGGCAGTCAAGGCAATTTTATAACAAAACCTAAATGTATACGCAAATTCAAAAATTGTTTTCGCGAAAGAACGCAATATTCCGCAATAATTACATAAAAACAAATGAAATTCGGAAAAAAAAACATTCCAAAACTTTCTTTTTTTTAATAGAATTTACTAATAAAATACAATAGACGATGTATATCTAGTAACTTAATCCGCTTAACCGTTCTTAAAGAGTTAGAGAACCCTGTAAGAAATCGACACGTGTTTCGCCTCTCAACGAGGCATCCTCAGGACGACGATTGACCTGTTGCGAACTCGGACACGAAGTGTTATCAACGCGAGCCGAACGCAAAGTGAGCTTCAACCGCCCGTCACCCCCACTTATATAGGATCGCTTATCGGCCCACCTCGGCCGGGATCGTTATCAGTTACTAGATATACATCGTCTATTGTATTTTATGATGGATTTCCGCAAGGTCACGCCTGAGTCAATTAACTAGAATTTACTAATGTTTGTGGCCAGTATGCACGTTCATTACAACCGGAAAATTTTAATTTGTTTTTGCGTTCCTCTAAATTTGTCCAAAATTTTTTTTTTAAAGATATTGGTATTCTTACAGTGGCATCACAATTCATCTTCGCCAATATCTTATATATTAGGCAAAATATACACGTATACACTAAAAACAGTGATATCCACAATATTAACACCAGAAATAAAGACAAATTACGAGCTCCTTTTCACCGGCTTCATAAGGTTCATAACTCATTTGTTGGGCTTGGTATAACCTTTTATAACAAGCTACCCACTTCTCTGCTAGATTTGCCTTTTAATGCGTTTAAAGCTAAAGTAAAATCCAACCTTTGTTCAAAGGCATACTATTCTATCAATGACTACTTAAGCGATAAAAATAGTTGGTCGCTGTGATTAACTCAAGACAATGTTTATGTTCTTTCTCCAGAATTAGCTTACCTACTGACAGGTTATATGAGTTTATAGAATGTTTAATTTATTTGACTTTATTATACAATTTATTTTATTTTTATTTATTGTTGACATGATCTACTCATTACAATGGTTTCGTATGAGTTGTATTGCAATATGTGATTAGCTAGCGACCTCGACAGTAGATTATATATTATTCTTGCCTAACTGTTGATCTATTTTTGATTTATTTTTACTTCAATGGTCCTAGTTTATCATATCTAATTATGTGACTTCGAGTTACAGCTTTATTAGCTATATGTAAGCGGGCACGCCCTTTATGCCTGGAGGCTTTATAATTCGGGTATTAAGTTCTGTTTACGTTTTTAGTTTTTATTTTTGCTTGAGTTTAGATTTCGATTTTTTTTTTGTTGGTACATTGGCGCGTGCTAGCTGTCATTATGGCATATATTTTATTGAATGTTTTGTGTTGAGTAATGTAAATTATTTGCATACTATTGTATAGAATCAAGTTTTTTTTCTAACTGAACAGACAGCTGTGCTGCTGGGGAGTTTGTTGCGCCACTTCTTCTCTCCAGCAAAAGCACTAGGAAGTGGTGAAGGGTTTTTGGGGGACTGTCTTATGTAATTTTGACGTTCGAAAAGTGCTGATTCTCAGCCTAATTTGAATAAATGACTTTTGAATTTGAATTTGAATTTGAATTTGTCCATGAGTGTAGATGTGCGCTACAAAATTGATTGCATTTGTCCTATTGATTGTCAATTTTGCGTTGATTTATCCATTCTATAGCTACCATTTTCAAAGGATGACAGTTGTGATTTGTCATCCTTTACTTTTTAAACTTTTGTACCACGTTAGATACATCATACAAGCGGTCCATGCCCTAAAAGCCAGGAGGGTTACGGATACACATATACGTATACTCTCCGACAGCGCCTCAGTTCTCCAATCCTTACAGAAAAAATGTATCACCTCAAAGATAACACTAGAATGTCACAATGCCCTAGAACACATAACGTTGTCTAGCCGCAACACGGTAAAACTACAATGGATAAAAGGACACAGCGGATCGCTAGGCAACGACGCAGCAGACGAGCTCGCTAGACGAGGATCCAGCACAGCAGTCTGTGGACCCGAGCCTATCGTACCCATACCCTTCAACCAAATACGCAGGTGGCTACAAGAGTTCACCCACACACAACCGGAGCTTTGGTGGACCTCGACACCCGGCTGCAGGCAGTCCAAGGTAGCTATGCCATCCTTGGATAGCGTGCTAACCAGACGTTTACTACGCCTGGACAGGAACGGCCTGCGCCTGGTGACGGGGACCATCACGGGACACTGCTCGCTAAACAAACACTTCCACACGATAGGCATAACGGACAGTCCTCTGTGCAGGGCGTGCATGGAGGCTGAGACCGTCGCGCACGTGCTCTTTGAATGCACAGGCGTCACCCAGATTAGAACACAAACCCTCGGGTCACCCAGATCTTTCACAGACGTTCTAAACAGACTGGGAGTTTTAATTAACTTCTGGAGGGAGGTGGGCTGGTTGGAATAACCCCCCAAATGGCCGCCATGGCCCACGCACAATGGTCCACTTGAAGGACAAGTGCGGAAACCAAACCCTTTAATATAGAACATAGAACCACGTTAGATAGCTGATGAAATGAAGATGTCTTCCCCATAATTTGTATGCTTAATGCCATAGTAAAATTTTGAAATAACTGGTTTCAAAAATCAAGTAAGTACTCACGTACCTAGATGATTTATGAAAATGGTGTTACTTCGAAAGGTTTACCCAATGGAATCGAAATGAAGGCCATTCAATTTGAGAGTTTAGAGAAAAGTGATTGACGAATTCTGGGAAATTTTCAAATAGATACATAAAAATTAGATTTTCTCGAAGTCCATCAATAATTGTGCCTAGGGTTTATGCAAATGGGTCACACTATTACGTCCTTGAAGGAATACGTCAAATTACAAGTCACCCTGTATATACAATCGAGGTTAAGTTAATGTTTGACCAAAACCATCCACTGTAGCTTACCTAACAACCACAGAATTAAACACAAAGTGTGTTCAAGGTATAAAACATTAGATACCAATGTCATAATAGCCAAGATTCCCTCAGTTCTCCCGAGAACCATTAGCTAACTCCACCATCTTGATGGAAGAACTAAAATTTTACGCTCAAATAAACTGCTTAAGAACTTATCTTACAGACCAGTTGTGTGCAGTTTCAATCGGTTTGTTCGCTCTTATAGATATTTCTACATTACCTACCTATATTATATGCCCGGTTTACGTCAATTCATGTAATCTACTCGTATATATAACCAATACACAAAGAAATGTAATACTAATACACAAAGAAAACAGTAGATAAACAAGTATGTATGTCTGTCTGTAGGTACCTATGCATGTTGTGTGTGATTGTGATAGTGTGTGTGCATATATGTGTGATATGTTGTGTTTGTGTGGGTTGTATATGAATTAAGATAGTTGTGTTAGTGTTAAGAGTGTGTCTGAATGTTAGGTATGCCTGATGTATAAAATTATGTGGATGATGATTGTGCCACGTACCTACCCATTTTATTCTGTAAGTACTTACTAAAAACTTGCAAAAAAAGTCCGTAAACCTATTTTCACTTAGGTACATACAGTAAATAAAAACGTGCGGTCTAAACTAGATCCTACCTAACAGACGTGATCTCCGCGGAACCTGGGTCACGTCCCGTGCAAATAACACACGCGCGCAGCTTTATTTTATTATATTTTGGCGCGAAACCGCCGCCATTACGGGGCGCGGCGTGCATGCATCATATTGTGATATTTTTTAAAGAAAAGAGAAATAGCTGTATATTTTTATTTTGATGTGCTTTTTTCATAATTTATGTTCTCTTAGGGATCGAAGAAGCTTTCATTTTTTTAAATGCGATAATACTAATTTGCTAGTTTTGGAATCGTTACGCAGTAGAAGATATCAAGGAATTGATTCTTCGATATTGATATTCCTAGGTACTTCATGCAACGTTATTCAAAACAGTTTCTTATTTGAACGCGGATGCCGCAAGGTGCAGCTGGAATAGGTATTATATATACTTACTTAAATACCTATTCGGCACATAAGCAAGTGTAAGGCTGCCTGTCCACTGGAGCGGAGAGGAGGGGAGAGGAGCGGAGAGGTGCCATTATTAACCAATCAAATCTAAACTCAGGGGCGGAGTCAAGTTTCTATTGGTTAATATTGGCACATCTCCGCTCCTCTTTTCTCCTCTCCGCTCCAGTGGACAGGCAGCCTAATAACGTGTCTTCTGTCTTCTATAGTCAAGCTACAGACAATAAAGCCTGTCGTCGACTACAGCCGAAACGCGTCGAATCGAAGTGAGTCGAGTCGAGTCGCATTTATTCCTTGTGGCTTGTGCATCCATCGCAGCCAAATCGAATCGAAACAGTACTAGGGCTTTTTATTCACTAATTTCAGTGAATAAAATAAGCTTTTTAGGCTGCCTGTCCACTGGAGAGGAAAGGAGCGGAGATGTGCCAAAATTAACCAATAGAATCAAAACTCCGCTCCAGAGGTGCGATTCTATTGGTTAACAAGTACAGTGCCGAGATCCCTCCTGGAGGGTTCACCTAGTCGCATATGGGATGCCGGGAGCTCTCACGGAGGGCTCATTTTAAATGTAGGTTTTTCCTTTTTCCCGAATACAGATAATAAACCGTGAAAATAAAATCTGATGTTGGTATGTATATTTTAACAAGATTTATTAGATAAATAATTTATCTATAAATAACGGTTCACGTTAATAACGGTTATTCACGGTTGCAAATATTCACAAAAATTTAAAGTTTGGAAACTACTTCTAGCTACAAGACCCCCTGAAAATACTATTTTACTTCGTTTTACAGTGTTTTATGACATGGTTTTAAAGCTAACTGTCCGCGATGCATGGGCGTACCCAGCTTATGGCCCAGGGGGGGGCAAATCAGAAATTTGGCCCAGGGGGGGCAAAACAGAAATTTGACCCGGGGGGGGGCAAATCAGAAATAGAATAACAGTGGGGGGGGGGGTACCCCCCCCCCCCACATGTTTTACATAGTTTGATATTGCTGCTGCGTTCGTGTATTTTTAACCGACTTCAAAAAAGAAGGATGTATGAACTTATTAAGAGTGTTTATTCTGAAAGTTGGCAACGACGCAAATAGATGTCAAATATTTCGCTGTTTTGATTAATTTGATAATATTTCTGTATGGAAATAAAAAATGTGGCTAACCAATTGACTAGAATATTGATTATGAAATGCAATAATTAATATCGTAACACCGAATAGTTAGTTTTAGATGTAAAAAAAGTATTTGGTAACTTTCCAAATGCCTTTTTTTCACCTAAAACGGGTACAACATCAAATTCAATGTTATAATTGCAATTCATTATTAATATTCTAGTCAATTGGTTAGCCACATTTCTTATTTCCATACAGTATTATTTCCAAATTAATCGAAACAGGTAAATATTTGACAGCTATTTACGACGTTGCCAACTTTTAGGATGCACCCTCTTAAGCTTTTTTTTTATATGTATGTTTATCAATATTTTTGTCAATTGTGGACCGAATATAATTTTATTTTTTTAAATGATACACGAATTTTCAAAATTGCTTCACAATAATTATTGACGAAAATATCGTTAACCTTAGTAAAAAAAAACAGTTGGAGATAGAACGTCTTCCTTTTTTATTTAAAGTCGGTTATACATAAAATAGATACAGCATAAAAAGCCGCGCAGCGCGGATTTTTTCCAAAATTAATTCAAAATAATATAATGTAATTGTAAAGGAAGGAAGAATCGTGACTGTAACATAACTTTTATCGACAACAGTACCTACTCATACAAAATCCAGGGGGGGCAGCTGCCCTCCCCTGCCCCCCCCTGGCTACGCCCATGCCACGATGGTTTACTTTAGCGCAAACGTAATGCCGGCAACCCTCCCGGAGGTTTCACTACCAACTATACGAATAATAAAAGTCGTTGACTTCGTGTGTTCTAAATTCAAACACCAAAACAGTGATTAAAAGTGCTTTTTATTCACTGTTTTCAGTGAATAAAATAAGCTTTTTAGAGGGGGAATGGTATAATAGTATATTATGCAATTAGTGAATAAAGAACGGATTTAAAGCGAGGGCCAAATATGAATCACGAGCAAGTGAAGAATTCTAACGACTGAATCACGACCATAGGGAGTGATTCAAGTGTTAGAATCCTGAGCGACGCGAGTGATTCATGGCCCTCGATATAAATCCGTTTTATTCATGACTTGCATACTATACTTTATACCATGACCCGAAAATAGACATTTAATGAAGAAAAAAGGAAGGTGAACCACTGAACGTGTTACGTTCAGGGGTGGGAGCCCTCCTGGAGGGTTCACCTAGTCGCATATGGAATGCCGGGAGCCCTCGCCGAGGGCTCATTTTAAATGTAGGTTTTTTTTGCGAATACAGATTAGGATAAACCGTGAAAATAAAATATGATGTATATTTTAACAAAACGTAATGCCCTCCCGGAGGTTTCACTTCCAACTACGAATAATAAAAGTCGTAGACTTCCAATATGTAAGGCGGCATGGCGTTTTAACACCAAAATAGTGATTAAAAGAGCTTTTTATTCACTGTTTTCAGTAAATAAAATAAGCTTTTTAGAGGAGGAATGGTATAAAAGTATATTTTCTATGGGTGAAAACTTATAGCATACGACTCCCCCTATCCATCAAAAAATGGTTTCGGTCCGTCTAACAAACACCCTGAGTACATTTCTCAAATAATGCGCGGAAATTCAAACTAAGTACTTTTAAATTAATTATAAATTCCAAAATCAATGACGAACAACGATAATTTTTCACGCGCATTTTTTTGTTTTGTTTCTTTTTTTTCTAGTTTACCTTCACAGCTCGTAGACAGAGTCACAGCTCTATTTCTTTATTGTCATGTGTCGAAGTAAAAAGTTCGTTCCATTTTTATTACACGACATTTCAGGCTTCTAGAACACTGGTTTATTATCTTTATCTAAGGTAGGTCTGTTTTTATTAAGGTTTTTATGGTTGCCTGAGATATTTACTGAGAAAGTAATTACTAATTCCATGGTAGTTTTAACAGTGACATTCTCATGCTCTATGGAAAGTCTGTTTCTCTCAGAGTACTGTTTCTAAATTTTATTGTCTATGGTTATCAACGCAGAGAACTGTCAAAAAGTAGTGATTTTCGTTTTTGCATTTATCACGTAAACATAACTTTTTAATAAAAATGCCTGCCGGACCGTCAGCCATGGACGGGCTACGTGAAAAAGCCTTTCAAGACTATAGAAAGAAGTTGATGGAACACAAAGAAGTGGAATCAAGGCTCAAAGAAAGTATGTATTTGTGTTGCTTGTCATCGATTTCTGCCGAATCACGACCCTAACTTTTGTCTCAAAATGCAATAATTTGTTAATTGTTGATATTGTAAACGAAATAATATCTTATTTAATCAATTTCGTATTCTAAAATTAAGTTTAATGAATAAAAAACAGCATTTATTGGCACAAATAGGTTACTCATTTTATTATCAAACGATTACAGGTCAAATTGTTAAATATATTAGCAAGTTGTCGTATATTTTAGTGAGGCTACTCCTAATAATGTAAATACATCATGTACAATCAGACATTTCTCAAAAAAATTACCATCTTTTTCACAAATCTTAAAACATTATAAGTCCATGCTTAGAACTTTGTGAACTGGTGCATTTGACTTCTTACCTAGTCTTTAATCGCAAGATAACTTCTTTTCACAATACCGCTGTCTTTAAAACAAGTAATACTTATTAACAGTTTTTGTTTTATTTCATTCTTTCTTTTTTCTAATTATTTGCAGTTTTCGCAGTATGTCTTCTTCCACACATTCTAGCCATACGTCATCTTTCGCACATAACCATTCATTGTTTGTTTGTTATTCTCCTGCTCTTAAAACCATTCACATGTATGTTATATGTACACCTGTATTCTGATTTGAGAATTTTAAATTGATTACTTTTCAAAACTACTTTAGCATTACTTAAGGTGAAAACCTGTGAAATTCAAAATTTCTTTGCAAAAAACGTAGGTAACTGAATATTGCAATGATAATATGTGACATCTACCAAACCGCACAGGGTCCGCGTGGTGGATTACGGCCCACTCCCTCTCACCGAGAGGAGGCCTATGACCCAGCTGTAGGATCATAGGCTGATTATACTTATTGAATACTGCGGGCTACATTACACATTGTGCAAGTTCTCAACTTCAAATTTACAAATTGGAAACGGGGTATTTCATTAGTTTCATTAAAAAACGTATAAATAACTTTTTTCTTTTGTTACAGTGCGAGACAAACTAAAAGATGTTACTAAACAGTATGACAAGAGTGAGAATGATCTCAAAGCTCTGCAGAGCGTTGGTCAGATTGTTGGAGAAGTGCTGAAACAGCTTACCGAGGAGAAATGTTAGTATTTTGTGATATTATTCTAATATTTTGTATTATCCTTCAATAAGAAGTGGATGGATGGACAACTAACATAATAAAAACTAAAACCTGCAGAATAATATCATCTTCTTGTAAGAAAGAAAGAAAATATATTTTCTAAGAATATAATATGTATAGCTGATAAAAAAAATAAAAAGTGTAAAGTGCAATGTAAAAAATTAGCAGGAAAGTGTACCTCACGGCTGCGCTAAATAGGCTCAGTTCAGCAAAAATGCCAGACAACTAGTGCCTGACACTGGTTTCCAACTGAGCCTGAAATAAGAGGTGACGGATGTACAATAAACAGTTTTCACAAAACAGAGAAACTTAGAACTTGGTCACAGATGCACAAGTAGAATGTTGTAGTATGTTTGTTCCTATGAGGCTGGCATTGCAACCCAGATCTCAGTTTAATTTGACCAAAAATTTGCCAAATAAACAGGAATGAATTTTGGTACTTATTCTACTTTTGACCAAGACCACTAAGAGTGATTGGAATAAAGAAAAAAATTGATCAAATAGATGTGTATCCAAAGATAGGATGGTCCATAAATTTTTTCACTGAAACCAATATGGATCCACTCTACAAAAATTAAATAATAATACTGTTTACTTTTTCTAATTTCCAGTCATTGTCAAAGCAACAAATGGTCCCCGCTATGTGGTTGGCTGCCGTCGTCAGCTGGACAAACAGAAGCTGAAAGGCGGCACCAGGGTAGCCCTGGACATGACCACACTCACCATCATGAGGCATTTACCTAGAGAGGTAATAAGTTTGATGTTTTATCACTTTTAAAAAGGTCCTAATTGAGGCAAGGCTGTTATAAAACTGTACTTTGATAATAAAGTACAAAATAGCAGTAGTTAAGTTTATAAAAACTTGAAAATTATTAACGTAGGTTTAAAATATAAGCTTACATAAATACACATTGATTATGACCAGGTTTCCAATTTGCGCGTCATAATTCAAGTAGCTCACTCATCCCATAGAAGAATTGTGGAAATAAACCCACACTTTCTGAACATAGTTTTTTTGATGATTCCGTTTGTAATGCCATTAATAAATATTTCAGGTTGATCCCCTAGTATACAACATGAGTCATGAAGACCCTGGTGACGTCACATACTCCGCCATTGGAGGTCTGCAGGAACAGATCAGACAACTTAGAGAGGTAAGATCAATAAATTAACTATTTATAAACCTAGACCAAAAATATATGAAGAGAAGGTAAACATTCAACAAGTAGCGCTTGGTTGAAAAATTTGTTATAAATTTCAAAATATTAACTAAAACAAATATTAAGTATAATTAAGCAAGAATGAAGGTTTTCATGAACATCCACACCACCAGTTGGCTGTTGGCACCACTTTGACAATTCTTCCATTTCGACAATGAATATAAAATATGTGAAACGTCATCATATATTTTATCGTCATCATTAGTTTCGTCCAATCGTTCACTATTTAGTTAAAAGATTAAGACAAAAAAAAATTTACACTGACAAGTGCCCGGACTTGGAGTCTCAGTATTGATTGATTATTTTATTTGTAAAGGCTAAAGCAGATTGGGGCGGAGCGCACGTCGCAACGCAACGCATTGCAAAAATCCTCCTTCATAACTTTCGTACATTTCTATGAACCAACGCACACTACAGGCGGGCACTTCACTTTTTTGTATAAAAATGCGCTGCGGTACGGCCTGTTGCGGCTGTAAAGTTGCGTCCAGATATGTTCTTTTGTCCGTACCGTACCTCTGTTTCGTATAAGCGTCGCAATCAAAAAAACTCTGAACGTAGTATCATATCGCCTTTGAACTTTGCGAAAAACCGACTCGCAATGGTTCGGAGCGTACCTGTATCCGTATCGAGACGCCGTACCACCGTACCGTACCGAAAGGGCGTCCAAACTAGCGTTCTTGGATCGCGACGCTGATTCTGTACGGGGTTCGGTACGGACAAAAGAACATATCTGGACGCAACTTTATGTGCGCTTCGCTTATATTTACCCTCTTAGTAATAAACGTTGTATACCGTCTGTATAGTTACACACCGATTTCTCTCAGTCGTCAGTAATTTGACTTTCGAAAGAAGAAGAAAAAGCGTTGTGTAACTATACAGACGTTTTACAACGTTTATTAGTAAGGGGGTTAGTATTTTCTATGTTTTGACATGTGTACGCGGGCATACGAATATTATTATGTATTGATAAAATTACAGAAGCATTTTAACAATTACCTCACGTTCTCTCATAACCCAGGTGATCGAGCTGCCCCTAATGAACCCAGAACTGTTCGTGCGCGTGGGCATCACTCCACCCAAGGGATGTCTGTTGTACGGCCCGCCCGGTACCGGCAAGACTCTGCTTGCTAGAGCTGTGGCATCGCAACTTGATGCTAACTTCTTGAAGGTTTGTACTTGAATCTTGATAGATATTGCTAATAGGGTAATTGACTGTTTTTTTTAAATTTGATATAAATATCTCAAAATGGCGAAGTTGTATGCATTTTAAAGTCTATGCTAGACAGAGACTACTGCAATCTGACGTCACAACACTGGAGCGCCATAATAACTTTCCAGTACTATGAAAGAATGATTTTATGTAATTATGAAACTTCTGCTTTATTTATTTTTTTGCATATCGCGTTTTAACAGGTTGTATGTTAATTAAAATATGATTCGCGACCGTAACAAATATAGCTTTACTGAATTATAATCAGTAGAATACAACTTCTTAAGAGTGTTTACGCTGAAAGTTGGCACCGTCGCAAATTGCTGTCAAATATTTACCTGTTTTGATTAATTTGGCAATATTACTGAATGGAAATAAGAAATGTGGCTAACTAAGTATCTAGAATATCAATAATGAATTGCAATTATAACACTGAATTTAATGTTGTAACCGTTTTAGGTGTAAAAAAGGCATTTGAAAAGTTTCGAAACACATTTTTTACATCTAAAACTAAATATTCGGTATGAAGATATTAATTATTGCATTTCATAATCAACTGACCTGCAAATTGCAGAAAACGTAAGAAAATTTGAATTTCGCGGGCTACCTTGGCGCATGGGGGATGCGCCAAGGTAGCCCGCGGAATTCAAATTTTTAAGGGATGAATTTAAAAAAAATAATCCTTATTTATAACCTTTATTACAAAAGGTACAGTACGACACAACTTAGATGTAGCATAGATTTATAAATTTCATTCATTAATTTCAATTTCACGAATGTATTTGGCTATAAGACTTTACAAGTTATTGCGTTTTCGAAAGATCATTTTCACCTAAATCAGTAATAAAGATTGGTGATTTAGAAAGCGCACTCAGTTCGGATGGTGATCGGTTTTACGAATTTTGCCGATGCTACATCTAAGTTGTGTCGTACTGTACTCTTGTGCAAAATAGGCTGTGCGTTGTCTGTCAGTTAATGAATGAAAATTAAGTAAATAACTGTCTTCTCCCCCCAGGTGGTATCATCAGCCATCGTAGACAAGTACATAGGCGAGTCGGCGCGTCTGATCAGGGAGATGTTCAACTATGCGCGCGACCATCAACCCTGCATCATATTCATGGACGAGATCGATGCCATCGGTATGTAGAACGTTTTAAGCTGTAAGGATCTACAACATGTAAAACTATTATGTATAAAATAATTGTTTATTTATTAAAGTCTCGTATTTTGATTATTTTTGGAATAAAAAAGACAATATTAAAAATGACAGAGTTCAGTAAACGATTCTGAACAAACTACGTTCATAATGTGCATTAAATCAGTTACACATTGAAAACGGGCGACATGCCCAAAAAAAATGGAAGAACTAAATGATTGCTTGCATACATTTTGTATGTATTATGTATTTCTTTACTCATATCCGAATCTGGGTACACATATCCGAACACTGAGGGCTCGGTACGATACGGAACTGGTGAAATAGTGGTAGAAGAGTAAAAATTCTGAAGGACAATAATAGTTACTGTGAGTCATCCTCAGAAGATAGACTATATACGATATAAGCGCGACGATAGACGCCATCGCGGACTTTATTGTAGACATTTTTAAGATGTAAAACCCTGTAGATCGTTAATTTTATATATCTCTTACGGTTTACGCGGCGCACGCCAGTAAAGCACCCAATCGCCATGATTTTTTCCACATCCTCAACAATCATCCTCATATTTCACCTAAACCTTCCTTATTGTTACTAACACAGGTGTGTTAGATATGTTCTTTTGTCCGTACCGTACCACTGTTTCGTATAAGCGTCGCAATCAAAAAAACTCTGAACGTAGTATCATATCGCCTTTGAACTTTGCGAAAAACCGACTCGCAATGGTTCGGAGCGTACCTGTATCCGTATCGAGACGCCGTACCACCGTACCGTACCGAAAGACGACGAAAGAAGACGACGAGCCCGCTACTAGTTCCACCTTAATCCATGATGTTAGTAATACACACTACTTATAAGGTTATAAGTAGTGTGTATTACTAACATCATGGATTAAGGTGGAACTAGTCGCGGGCTCGAACTCAATGGTGGGCATGGCCAAAAACCACGCTGTCTCACCTGGCATCGTGTCCGACAGAGATAGTATCAGTGATGAGCAGTTAGAAGCTGGTCTACATGGACAACGTATAGTTCACACGCACAGAAACACCGTACCGACCAATTTTAGTAAAACGAGCGCGTCAAAATTACGAAAAGGCCTTTGGAAAAAAGGTTTTTCTGAAAAAACCATTGCATAAATCAAATGCAAATAAAATTTATTGAAATCTTCGATAATTTTTCTGTGTCGGTACGGATTTTGTTTTCGAGATTTCACACATCTTGTATTACTTATTTACGCCCAACGTTGCGTTAAAATTAGCAAGAAAAACGAATCTTTGTTGGCTTATAACTTTTTAATGGCTTTTTATTTTACTATTCTGCTTCCGTACAGACAAAATTAATAATGAGACCTAACGATATCATGTTAAACTTTGAATGTACGATGTCAAACAGTGGAGTAAAACCCCTCCGAAGTTTGTATGGAAAAAATATCAATATGTTTCACCTGGTCTGAATTAAAGTTTTCGGTTTTTTTTTTCATTGGCGAAAACCGTTTGAAAATCAGTTCGGTAGTTTTTGAGTTTATCGCGACTTTGTTTTATAATATGTAGTGACAAATAATATTAAACAAAACACGACATCCAATCCAACCAAATGCATTATCGAGAGACAGATTTGCAAATAATAGATAAACTTTATCATAAAACACTTCTTTCTCCAGGTGGGCGCCGTTTCTCTGAAGGCACAAGCGCTGACCGTGAGATCCAGCGTACGTTGATGGAACTGCTGAACCAGATGGACGGCTTCGACTCCTTAGGCCAGGTCAAGATGATCATGGCCACCAACAGGCCTGATACCCTCGACCCTGCACTGCTGAGACCTGGTAGACTGGATAGGAAGATTGAGATTCCTTTGCCTAATGAACAGGCTAGGTGAGGAAGAAAATATTCTCAAAAATTTATTGTATCTGTCTGGGCATGAGTTTAGATTTGATTGTTTTTTTCTGACAAAAACTATAATGTCAAGCAATCTGTTAGAAGTTTTAAAATAGAGTAGGTGTTTATAATAATACTAGTTGCGCCTGCGATTTCATCCGCATAAGTCTCGATCCCGTGGGAATATCGGGATAAAAAGTATACTATGTCTATCTCAGGTCATGGTCTACTCATGTGCCAAATTTCATCCAAATCCGTTCAGCCGTTTTAGTGTGAAAGCGTAATAAAAAAACTCATTTTCGCATTTATAATATTAGGATGTCTGAAACTATGCTTGACAACCTAGCTATCACAACAATAAATTCTAATCTATTCTTAAAAATTAAGTAAATGTCAATAATTACATTTTTAACCAACTTCAAAGAAGAAGGTGAATGATTCGCCTTTTACTCGAAGACTCGAGCTTTGCTTGTTATTATTTTTCACTTTGTAGTTTTTTTTTCTGTAAAAATGTTTTTGAGTACACATTTACCAAATAACGCAAAAAAAAGTAAGATCTATCTCATCTCTCCATACTCTAATCGTTCGTCGTTTCTCCTTCCAGGCTTGAAATCCTAAAGATCCACGCGGCGCCCATAGCTAAGCACGGCGAGATGGACTACGAGGCGGTCGTCAAACTGTCTGACACCTTCAACGGAGCTGATCTCAGGAACGTCTGTACTGAGGCTGGCTTGTTCGCTATCAGGGCGGAGAGAGAGTATATCATACAGGTGAGGTTTGAGCTACAGCCCGATTCAAGCTTAATGGCGGCTCGGAACATGAGGCGAGTCGCTGCGCAGTCACGATGTACATGTGTCAGCGAGGCGAGGGGGCGGGACTGCGCAGCGAGTAGCTAACTTCCGAGCCGCCATTAAGTGCGGATTTTACCAATGAAATTGAACGCGTTCAGCACATCTAAACGCGTTCAAGAGCTGTCAGTGTACAATATTCCATAACAATTTTGACACTGACAGCTCTTGAACGCGTTTTAGAAATGCTGCTCGCGTTCAGTTTCATTGGTGAAATCAGCCCTAAGTTTGAATCGAACTATACTAAGCTAAGTTCAGGTTAGCAATAAGCCCAGGTTCGCACGGACGTATTTTTTATCTGTACACTGATTTTCCAACTCTCGGTATTGAGCAGAGCATTGAAAATCCAACAAAGCGCATCCAGCGCGTTAAGAAAACACACTATTGCATGTTTAAGATTTTTCGACATCAACCATTGGGCAGTTGCCCGCCAGACACGACACCCGTCTGGTCGGAGGATCCTTCTTTTTCTAATGAAGACGAGTTACCTTACCACCCTGTTACTCATACCTCTAAAGGTAAAAAGGCAATAGGTTAAAGCAATTCTTACTTTGAGAGCAGTGGTGGCCCAGTGGTAACGGCCCCGACTTACGAGTTGTAGCTCGTGGGTTCAAACCCAAGCAGGCGCTTTACTTTGTGTAAATAATTTCATCACCACTGCTCTCAAAACGGTGAAGGAAAACATCGTGAGGAAACCGGCATGTCTTAGAACCAAAAAATTGGAAGACATGTGACATCTACCAACCCGCACTGGGCCCGCGTGGTAGATTACAGCCCACTCCCTCTCACAGAGAGGAGGCCTGTGTCCCAGCAGTGGGAACATTAATAGGCTGATGATGAATTCTTACTTTAAAAACTTGCGGAAGGGGTAAGGTTTTTTTACGAGTTGCGTTTATTTACCCTCTTACTTTTTCTGGTTACAGGAGGATCTAATGAAAGCAGTGCGTAAGGTGGCTGACAATAAAAAACTGGAGAGCAAGTTGGACTACAAGCCAGTCTAATTATTATGTTTTATATTAATTGTATTATGTATGTTCATTTACTTACTTGCTAATAAATAGTTATATACCTAAATTCATTTATCTTATTGTTTTCATGGAGCTGAGAATAGACGCAAAAAATTTGCAATAATATGCAAATATTATTCTTCTTTCCAGCTAAAGGAAGTGGTGAAGGGTGGGCGTTTTGGGGGACTGTGTTATGTAATTTTGACGTTCGAAAAGTGTTGATTCTCAGCCTAGTTTGAATAAATGACATGATTACATAAAAAGCAATAAAATTGGAAGATGCATTGGTACAACAAAAGATCAAAATATTTTTATAAGCAACATTTTATTTACATAAAACAACAAACCGTTTTTCTAATATTGGTCATATTACAATACATTAGTATACACGTCACAAATAATAATAATATTTGATACCTAACATTACGAGGCAAGTATTGGTTATAACAGTTTTTAAGCTGTTTTCGTTTCAATCAATTTTGTTAAAGTATTTCACCTCACAAAACGACGCGCGCTTTACTTGTGGTAACCAAGTGTATCCGAGCCTTGCTCCCGGTACCGTCCGAGACAATGGCGAAGTCAGAAGTGTGTTAAGCGCGCGTCGCTTCGGGAGATAAAAATACTATACCTTGTGTTCAGTATTTTATTCATTTACAAGAAGAATTGCCAAACTTAAGTGGCAATGGGCAGGGCACATTGCTCGCAGAACAGATGGCCGACGGGGCCGAAAGGTTCTGGAGTGGCGACCGCGTACCGGAAGACGTCGCGTTGGAAGTTCTCCCACAAGATGGACCGATGACTTTGTAAAGGCCGCAGGAATACGCTGGATGCGGGAAGCACAGAACCGATCGAAGTGGCGGTGCTTGGGGGAGGCCTATGTCCAGCAGTGGACGTCTTTCGGCTAAAATGATGATGATGACAAGAAAGTAGAGTCTTAAAGAACTTATTACTTTGATATGTATCACAAACATTGAAACTTGATTATGACCAGAACACTTCGACCAATTCTAATAAATGCAGGCTAAATCGAGCATAAATCACTTAATAAAATCAGGCAGAGTCCCATTTTTCCGTGCCTTAGCAACATTCTCGAAATAACAAGAAAAATCAACGTAACCCTTAATCTTCCGATCCCTGTCAAACGGCCTGCCAACCGGATAAATATCAGAAGTCGATTCCATTGATCGATTAGTATCGATAATCGAATCGTTCGTCTCAATCTCATTGGTTCCGGTTCCCGACGAATAAATCTCTGAATCGATTTCGTTTAGTAGAGTATTCGATTTTGATTGGACAATCGGATTGAATCGGACTGAGGCGTTTTTGGTTACGCTATGATTTGGAGCATTTTCGTCTTCATTTGTGGGTAGGAAATTGAAATTCCTTATTAACAGAGACATATGAGTGTTAGGTTTTGGTGTCAAATTATTTTTGACGCAGTACGACACAAATTCTTGTTCTATTTCTTCCAAGACTGCTTGGCTGACCATTCTGAAGTCAGACTGTTTTCTAAAGTTTTCCACAATGATTTGGGCGAGCTGTTTGTTCGTTTGCTCGTAGCTGCCTTTCGCTTCTTGTATGCGTTTGTATACGCCAGCACTTACTAGAACTAGGAATCTGGAAGTTAAATACAAGGTAAATTATTCGGGAGGTTTATAGATCCTGTAATAATAATATCAAGATGTCAGTACGTCTCATCATCAGCCTAGCCTTTTTCCAACTATGTTGGGGTCGGCTGCCAGTCTAACAGCATGCAGCTGAATACCAGCATTTTACATGGAGCGACTGCCTATTCGACCTCCACAACTCAGTTACTGGTTAATACGATACCCCTTGGCACAGATAAATACAGATTGGACACTCCGCAAAATCATTTAAATAAAAAGCGACTCTTGCTACGACACAATAAAGTGCAATTCAGGTCGCACAGCGCTAATCACCTACAAGTTGCCTCTCTTTCTATCGCGTGGCTCTTAGAGCTTCTGACTACGTTACACTCTCTGAATTGGCCAAGCAAGACGGGCCCGCCGCGTACTTGTAGTTTCATACCTAAACTGCGGAGTGTTCCATCTGTATTAATCTGTGCCCTTGGTAAGCATATCTATAGGGACAAAAACCGCATCGAAACTGTATAGGCTCTACTAAACTTCTTATTATTTGCCGAACGACCTGCAAAGATATACTAGGAACAATGTATAGTTCTAATCTTATCAATTTACATGTATTGGATCAGAATCTTGAACCTTACAGTTTAGTAAACAAAAACAACTCAAGTTATTAACGAGGCACCTCGTTATCAAGTAGCACAGCAGGTCAAAGGTGGACAGATAACAATCTAATTAGTTATTAATTACAGACATTCAAGTCCATCATTGTCTCTAAACTAGGTGGCGCCAGACGTTGTTATTTCGTAACTAACGATTTCTGAGAAGAAATGCCGAATCGAACTCAGAGCTCAGCATGCTCTATCTTAAAGTACAGAGGCCAGCACATCAACCTACTCCAATCTGTCAAATATTCCAAATCAACATTGAACCTTATACTTTAGCGATAAAGTTGAAAATCTATGAAAAAAAATTGACAGATTGTAGTAACTTGATGTGCTGGCGTCTGTACACACAAACATTGTTACTGGCTTGCCCTACACTGACTACCAAATGTGGATTATGTCTAGAGAATGCAATCTTGACTCGAGATCTCGTGAGATTAGAAATTACAATCTCGTGAGATCCCGGCATTTTCGAGATCTTGGATAGTTTAAAAAAAATGTTGTTAAATTCGGATGACTAAAAAGCGATGAAAACTGCTTGGTTGTGATTATGAGGTTAAATAAGATAAAATATTAATTGAAAGAAAAATACTTTATTCTTTAATACAACTCACTAATAACCAGTATTTTTTGGAAATGAAAAAAAGTCTTAAATCCTCTACATTCATTGAAAGAGGCAATTCATCTTCGTTTTACTGCCGCCCAATCCCGTCAATCTCGAGCGAGATCTCGTCATATTATGCTTCGGGATTGATCTCGAAAAATTACACGAGAACGAGATCCCGCGAAATCGGGATTGCATTCCCTAGCTATGTCTAACAAGGTCTTTTAGAGAGCCATATCCAGTGGCGTAGCTACCGGAGGGCTAGACGGGGCTGGGCCCCGGGGCCCCCAAGCTCAGGGGGCCCCCCGGATTCTGACTTACAAACTATAAATTGAACTAGTGAAAATTTCTCCCACATTCGGAATATAAATAAACCAGATTCCAGGAACGTGACCTTTATAATAGCAACTTATTTATGTACATCGAAAAACGTCGAATTCGGAACACGACGAATACGGAACAAACTATTTTAAATAGTTTAGTTGGGGCCCTAGTTTATTTTTTGCCCCAGGGCCTTTGGTTACCTAGCTACGCCACTGGCCATATCCCATCAGAAGTCATGCGCTTATGAATGACTGAGTATCTCACAATGCACATTTTTAGGGATTCGAAGCAAAATCACATAAACCCTTACTTAAGTATATTTGGTCTTGTCTGTCTGTCTGTCCGTATGTCACAGCCATTTTACTAGGAGACTATTGGCTTAATAGCAATTTTTTATCTTAAATTAGCTGACCCACGGCAGACACGCTGCCCTTTCAATAATTCATAGAAAAATCCCATAGAAAACAACGCTGTTCAGTTTTTCCCGAATTTTCCAACTTTCCGGGCAACTATTCCAATTTGTCTTTCCCTATAAACCTAAAGAAATAAGATACAGCAACACTAAAGCCTTGCACAACTAAACCTTTACAGTCCGTTCATCCGATTTTGACTTCTATTGCGTTTGTGGCATGACAAACGACAGCTGCAGTAAACAGTTGGTATTGTAACCATATTTTGCTTTTAATGCCATCCTTATGCCTACGGTATAGAAGTCAGAATCGGTTGATCGGACTGTAAAAAAGGTTTGTTTAAATGTCAAATCTTATTTCAAATACAGTAGGTGTAAGTACATATTTCGGACTATTTCGAACATTGAAAAATAAAAAAATGAAGCTTGATTATTACCTTCGACCAATTCTAATAAATACAGGCTAAATCGAGCATAAATCACTTAATAAAATCAGGCAGAGTCCCATTTTTCCGTGCCTTAGCAACATTCTCGAAATAACAAGAAAAATCAACGTAACCCTTAATCTTCCGATCCCTGTCAAACGGCCTGCCAACCGGATAAATATCAGAAGTCGATTCCATTGATCGATTAGTATCGATAATCGAATCGTTCGTATAAATAACCAGTATTTTTTGGAAATGAAAAAAAGTCTTAAATCCTCTACATTCATTGAAAGAGGCAATTCATCTTCGTTTTACTGCCGCCCAATCCCGTCAATCTCGAGCGAGATCTCGTCATATTATGCTTCGGGATTGATCTCGAAAAATTACACGAGAACGAGATCCCGCGAAATCGGGATTGCATTCCCTAGCTATGTCTAACAAGGTCTTTTAGTGAGCCATATCCAGTGGCGTAGCTACCGGAGGGCTAGACGGGGCTGGGCCCCGGGGCCCCCAAGCTCAGGGGGCCCCCCGGATTCTGACTTACAAACTATAAATTGAACTAGTGAAAATTTCTCCCACATTCGGAATATAAATAAACCAGATTCCAGGAACGTGACCTTTATAATAGCAACTTATTTATGTACATCGAAAAACGTCGAATTCGGAACACGACGAATACGGAAGAAACTATTTTAAATAGTTTAGTTGGGGCCCTAGTTTATTTTTTGCCCCAGGGCCTTTGGTTACCTAGCTACGCCACTGGCCATATCCCATCAGAAGTCATGCGCTTATGAATGACTGAGTATCTCACAATGCACATTTTTAGGGATTCGAAGCAAAATCACATAAACCCTTACTTAAGTATATTTGGTCTTGTCTGTCTGTCTGTCCGTATGTCACAGCCATTTTACTAGGAGACTATTGGCTTAATAGCAATTTTTTATCTTAAATTAGCTGACCCACGGCAGACACGCTGCCCTTTCAATAATTCATAGAAAAATCCCATAGAAAACAACGCTGTTCAGTTTTTCCCGAATTTTCCAACTTTCCGGGCAACTATTCCAATTTGTCTTTCCCTATAAACCTAAAGAAATAAGATACAGCAACACTAAAGCCTTGCACAACTAAACCTTTACAGTCCGTTCATCCGATTTTGACTTCTATTGCGTTTGTGGCATGACAAACGACAGCTGCAGTAAACAGTTGGTATTGTAACCATATTTTGCTTTTAATGCCATCCTTATGCCTACGGTATAGAAGTCAGAATCGGTTGATCGGACTGTAAAAAAGGTTTGTTTAAATGTCAAATCTTATTTCAAATACAGTAGGTGTAAGTACATATTTCGGACTATTTCGAACATTGAAAAATAAAAAAATTGTCTAATCGGTCCAGCCGTGCTCAAAAGTGATTCGTAAGGAAGTTATGGTTACCTGCAAGACTCATCCAGTATGATAGGTCCGTGGATCTCAGGGGCGGCGATGACGGGCTCCGTCACGGCGGCGCTGATGGTCGGGAAGGCTTTGTACAGCCCCTTCACTAGGTAGTTGCCGAGACATCGCGTGCCTGTCTGATTGCCGAGGTATTGAGCTGTGAGGAATTATTAAATGTTTCGGTATGAAAGAAGACTATAAATAAATTATCAACTGTATGCTACAGATCGCGCCCTGACCGCCGACTTATTGTAAGCGACGATTTTACGAAAATGTGAATTTTATCATAAAGAATATTCAAAACTAAGTTTACGATAAAAAAAATGCATCTTAAGGCCTCGGCATGTACGATTCAGAAACCATATTTTCGAGTGCGCAAAAGTGATGATAAAGATATTGTGCAACTACTGACACGAATGGTTTAGCACCATGAAAATTTGCCTTTTATTGTTACACGAACTTAATGTTTCAATTATTTTAAGCTTTCTTACAATTAGATAAATTATTTTCGAAAAAGGATTTTTTTCGTGCACGGACTCTTAAAGTAATTTTTATATCAATAAGTATTTTGTTATTTTGTTTTCTGATCCAAAAGGAAAATAAATCAGCAAGCTGTATCTTCGACCTCACGTGAGGTACACTGTACTATTTGTATATAGCTTGGTGGATTGGAGCAGTAAGGACGGATTCAGTAGCTCAAATGTTACTATTGACTTTCAGTTGACTATTTAAAACATTAGGAAGTAGTGAAGGGCGGGCGTTTTACGGGACTGTCATAATGTCATTTTGACTCAGCCTTATTTGAATAAATTATTTGACAGTACCTACCTAAATGTTAATTATCAAATGCTTAAAACCATTCTCATAACAAATTCTTATTTTTTTTATATTCTTACTGTTAAAGGGGTTTGAAGATTTTGGCCCTAAAATCAGCCACCATTTTGATTTTTTTTCAAAATCGAGGTGCTCTATAAATGTCATATATTTGGATAGGGGACACTTATACAAACATAAAACTTTATATAACATAACATCATAAAGCGTCACGTTTCTGTGATATTCAAAGATAAAAATAACAATTGTTATAACGAATTTATTTATTTATGTTATAGTTACTTCATTTTGATTAAGTTATTTACACATGAATTAATTGACTATACCTAGTGGATAAAACATAATATTTTTTAATCATATTCGGTATAAATAATATCATCCAAGAAGTCAGCGGGAGGCTGAATAGGATTTTCTTGGTGTCGCGCCCATGCCATGCACCATATAATACATATACCATAAAACACACGTCTTCATTCGGCGGGGGGTATACATATATTTTTGTCTCTTTCGCTCTTAACTAAAATATTACCTATACATGATGCAATTATGTTTTTATAGTTCAATATACTTACCTGAAGGGAAAAAAAACAAATCCTTGTTTCAGGGTTCAGTTTTCGACTTATATTTCGGTGAATAACTCCGAAACCTGACGCTTTAGGAAATTATGTTATATGACATTTTTTGTTTGTATAAGTGTCCTCTATCTAAATATATAACTTTTGATGTTCACCGTGATTCTGAAAAAAAATCAAAATGCGGCCTCACGTTAGGGCCACCCTCCATACAAATATCTTCTAACCCCTTTCTTTTAAGATCACTCAAGCAAAAATACCCACCATTCCTCAGCTTATTAACATCAAGGCCCAACTGCTTCAACCTAAGCAGCTCATCCTCATTGTTCAGACTATGGTCTACCGTCAGCTGCACGACCCTCAACACGGCATTATCATCAGTCCTGCACAGCAGAGCCCTGGTGTCCCCTACGTGGGCCACAAATAACTTGTTTGCATGGACCAACGCTATGACTACTGCTGCTCCCCCAGATAAATGCACGTCTATCTCTTTTAAACGCGTTAGGATGTTATAGTTTTGGGAGACCTGGAAATAGTACAAAAACAAAACTTAACATAATTATCATGAATCACTGTGATTTTGAATTTACTTCAATAGTTACATTGTAACCTATGATTTATTTACGTAGCTACAACTGCCCTTTATTCCCAATCTCAAATTATTTACTTATTAGAACTTTATGCACAAGTAAAAAAAAAATGCTGAATGAAGGAGGATGGTGGTGAAGAAACCGTGCCGATGGCACGAACAGACATGCATGGGCAGCCCAGTTCCAATTAAATTTAGCGGCTTTTTTAGCAACGTCAGTAATCTGTGTTTTGTCAGTAGTCTGGTGTTGCAATTATATGATCTGTTAACATGACGCCTAGAATACTGCGTTCCATTGTTTAGTAAATAAAGACAAATAAAATCACCTGTGTTTCATTCAATGTTTGTAACTGGTACTGAAGGCTAGTCCTCTCAGCTATCATGCCATCGTAGTTCTCTGTGTATGCCTTCTCCACAGATATGAATGCAGTCCTGAAATATTTTGTATTTTATATTATTGATCAGAAAATTGTTCAAAAGATGCAGCATAATAAAAAAATTGTTAAAAGTAAATGTTTATTAGCGAACAATAGGACAACCAAACACACATAATACAGTATAATCTCTCTTTTTTTTCTGTTATGTATTTTTGTGGTGTACAATATAGAATATATAAATAAATAAATATAAATAAATCTCATTAATCGGCACTTCGATAGATCGGCACATCCAATAATCAAGCACCCTCCGCCCACGCCTACTATGTACATATATTTTAATTTAATACATTACATACATTTATTCCCTCTATGAAATGCTTTATTTTATTCATTACCTATGACTTTTTCACTATGACCCAATAATCCGGCACTCTCCGGTTTTTAATAGTGCCGGATTAGTGAGATTATAGTGTAATTTCATTGATACACATTTTCTTTGGTAATGGTATATTTGGTTGTTTGAGCCGGATTCTCACTGTTTATGTTTTTTATTTCACTAAAGTTTTTTACATTGTATCGAAATGTTTTAATTAAAAAGTAAAAAACATGAAGACATACATCTTAATATTTTTTTCAAATATTATGGTTACACATGACAGACTTGTCAAAATTTTAAATCCATTGTACAAAGTTTTAACAAAAATATAATTCAATTAAAATTGTACTATACTCCATTTGAAGTAAGATTAGACATTGAAACAAACCTTTTTTACAGTTTGTTCAACCGATTCTGACTTCTATACCGTAAGCATAAGGATGGAATTAAAAGCAAAAAAAGTGGTTACAATACCAACTGTTTACTGCAGCTGTCATTTGTCATGCCACCAACGCAATAGAAGTCAAAATCGGTTGAACGGACTGTAAAAAAGGTTTAGTTAAATGTCTAATCTTATTTCAAATGGAGTATAGTATACAAACAAAAATAACAATGGATTCTGTGAAGTAAACAGAGATAAGGGTATATCTCTATCTACCCACCACTGAGGCTGATGATATGAGAGCTGTCATACATCTCTATGTATGACAGCTCTCATATTGTCAGCCTCAGTGGCGGATCCAGGATTTTCGTTTGGGAGGGGCTTGACCCTGCTGATGGTAGGTTTTAGCAAAGAAAAGTAAACACTAAAACCCACACAAAATTAATTTAATGCCTATCAAGCCTCCTCGGATTACTTTTCGCAAATTCCTCAATGGAAAACATACCTATCTACGTTAAAGATGACGTACATTAGGTTCAATATTGATGACAATTGTATCTTAGGTAGTGCTGTATGTATCAATGCTAGCTAAAAGAATATCAAGTTCACTTTAAGATTTGTCACGTAAGAACTCAGGTACCTGAACCCTGGGCTTGAGCCCCTCTGGATCTGCTACTGATCAGTCTCCTGCCCTTTTCCTAATTTATTTGGTTTTGGCTCAGCATGTCCTCTTCCCTAGATCTCTAGTAGCCGTCATCTCAGTAGTCACCCCTACTTCAACCATATCATCTTTCACAAATTCTATCCATTATTTCTCAGTGATGAATATGGGGGCAATATGAATACCATTAGTAACTTTGTATATTTTTAAACATTACTTCTTACCTTAGCCTTTCTCTAATCTCCTCATCAGTATTGGCAGAAGGAGGTGGGAACAGGATCTCGGCGGCCATCCTTTGCATGATAAACCTTGCTGCTTCCAGTCCATTGTGAGGCTCAAATACTCCATACAGGGTACTATGGGAAAAAAATAATATAAATTTTCACAAGCTCTTGAGCATTACCTTTTGAATGAGGAATTGAATTGAATTAGAAGATACATTTTTTTCCACTATTATTTTACATATTTTATTTTTGTAATAAGTAGTTTCTATCCTATTGATACTATCATTATCTTACTAAATTGTTGATTGACTCATGGAGAAACCCTAAAATAGATCATGCATATTGTCTGTGTCTATCTGCACTACAGGATTCATTATGCACTATATTATTTAATAATTCACTTTTATTGAAGGCTAGCGTATTTTTGTACTGAAAAAACAAATCTACTTACAAATTATCCTCGGTTTGACAGTAAAAACATAGATAATCGTCATTTGTGTTCGTATTACCGCCTCCTAAACGGGAAAAGTACGATGCTACGCAAGAGTTTTTGCATTTTGGCAGATCGTCGGTCCACGGCCGTGCTATCATACTAAAAAAGTAGCACAAAAATTTAGGATACCTTAATAACCGAAGGAAAAGAAACACCAAATTATTTTTGGATTATTTATTTTCGTAACTTGACAGTTTGTTGCAAAAGGTTTGTTGTCACTTTGACACAATGAGATAGAAAATGTAATGCGTTCTGTAACCATGATTTGATGATTAATATTTTAAAATTTAGACATTTTTATCAATAAAAACTAGTTGCAATAAGTTTTTCCACTTTATTTTCCTCTAGTTTTATGATTTGTTTTATTTAAAAAATGTGATCGTAAACACTGAAAGACTCATTCATTTTTACAGTTTTCGATCAGATGTAGAATGAATCATTAAACGTTTCGATAATGCTACTACGCTACGGCTGTAGAAAGAAAATTCTACATTACTCATCGATTTCTACTTGATATCGAATAATAAATACGTCACTTTTATTAAATAACTAAGCTGCGCCCCGTGGTTACATCCGCATAAGTCTCGATCCCGAAGGAATATTAGGATCAAAAGTATCCTATGTCCTAACCCAGGCCATGGTCTACCCATGTGCCAAATTTCATCCAAATCCGTTCAGCCATTTCAGCAAGAAAGCGTAACAAACAAACATCTATCTCAATCTAATATTTTATTTCTCTTTATACTGAGATAAAAAATACAATTTTTAAGTCGAACACGCAAGCGTAGGTATTGTAATTTTTTATCATAATAATCAATGACTAAAAAAAAAATGTAAGTATGTACCTACTAATACCGGTAACCACAGTTTCCTTTCCCACAAAATATTTTGTGATAATAATAATTGCTTTGCGTAACATCCATAGAATAATCATTACAATACCTACACTAGGTAGATAGGTACTTATTGTTGGAATCCCTCCCATGCAATACCTGCCTTGCATGCCTTGTCGCCCCAAGCAAAATGCTTTTTAGGGTTCCGTAACCATATGGCAAAAACGGAATCCTTTGAGTTTCGTCATACAGGGTGTTTGGCAGAACGTTGAAAATACGAAAATGGTGGATAGGTGGGGTCATCTGCTACTTACTCAGCCCTAATTTATTTCTTCTAGTTTCACCAGTGTTATTTTAATTAAAAATGGGTAAAACAGGCAATAAATATATTTTTTAAATCTTTAATGTTGGCAGTTTCTTATAAAATTATTGCTTTATTCAAATTATTCAGATGTTAGCTAGAAACTCTCTAAAACGCTCAAACTTACAGAAAGATGTAAAAAATACTTAAGTCTTAATTTCACCTTGCATTTAAAAAAAAACAAACCAGCTGCGGCTGAGTAAATAGCAGATGACCCCACCTATCCACCATTTTCGTATGTTCAACGTTCTGCCAAACACCCTGTATATTGTCCCTCTGTCAGTCCGGACGGACCGAATGTTACACAGCCATTTTACTCAGAGACTATCTATTTGCACCTTAACGATGAAAATTGGAAAGTTGTCCTATGTATTTGTGCACCGCAAAAAATGGCTTGGTTCACTACCAAGCCATTTTTTAGCTGCGAAAAACAATGCACAGAAGCGTGTATCGTTGGCTCTCATACCTAATTTAAAAGTTTAGGTAGGTACCTACCTATGTTGTTTCCAAGTGAATTTTTTATTTATGTCAATAAGTACTGACTTACATAGTTTTCGAGATATGGAATCTTTTCGGTTACAATCACAGTGATAACCGCTCTCTTTTTATTTGACACTAAGGCTGCCTGTCCAGCGCAGCGGAGAGGAGAGGAGAGGAGCGGAGATGTTTCAATATTAACCAATAGAATCAAAGCTCCGCTCCAGTGTTGCAATTCTATTGGTTAATTTTGGCACATCTCCGCTCCTCTCCGCACCAGTGGACAAGCAGCCTAAGGGAGCCGCTCCGCAGCTCGAGCAAAAAACGCAGAAAAACACACAATTCTTGTATGGGAACCCCTATTAAATTTTTATTAGGTAGGTATTTGTTGCTTAGCGGCAAACACAATCTGTAAAAAATGCAACTGTCTAACTATTACAGTTCTTGAGATAGATTCCGCTGACAGACATACGGAAAGACCGACAGCCGACTTAGTAATAGGTTTCAGTTTGGCACCTTTCGGGTACGGAACCCTAAAAAGCAAATAAAATTCATCAATTCATCAGTACCTAATCTTAAAAGGTTACTGAAATGTCAATTTTGTATGTTTATTTGAATTTTAAGTGACTAGTGTAAAACTTTTTTTATCAGTGTTTCCGAGAAATACAAACTTATATCGGTCGATGAAATCGATGCTGTGTAGGTACTGACATGTGCAGTGCATTTGCAAATATTTTATCCCAACTACAGAACCCTTCACTGTGCGTGGTCCAACACGCACTTGGCCTGTTTTTTGTACTTAGGGATAGGAAATGTTTGTATTTTTTTAATACACGTGCCACGTGGTTTTGAAGGTTTTCTGTATTTCTTATGCACTAGCTAGGCGGCTATTGAAAATCTCAGATTAGGTAAAGCAAGTGTTACTAAAGCATTAATTATTTTTATTACTCACTGGGTAATCTTGATAAACTATTATGGAATTTGTTGCCATAGAAATGAAGATCATATTGGCCTGCACGATTTGCAAGTAATAGCGCTGTTATTTCGTAGGTACTTACCTTTATTCAAGGTGATTTGAAATTGAAATCAGTGTTAATGAACGAATGTCAAGTTTAGGTAGCAGCAAGTTGCTTACCTAACCTATTGTTGAATTAAATTAAAACATGTTCAAGGTAATCTTACGGCTTATTTGGTGCAAGTTCTGGGTAATTCATGAGTGGGTGTCTCCCAAAGAGTACGATAAGATAGGTACTGTGTTTGCCATTATTATTATCTTAGTAATATTTATGAGTGACTCATTCAACACCCAATGCAAGTGTGGTGATCCTGATTAGACCATCTTGCACTTGCTGGAGTGTCGTAAGTGCCCCTTCGATGACCTAAATAATACTGGGTTCAAACACTGAAAGTCTACCATTGAAATGAAAAGATTATGATTCTATAGTAATGAAAATAGTAAAATAAAAGTCCATTTTCTTCGATCAAAGTTTTAATGTTCTCTCCACATACCAAAACTCTAACCATTTACAAATTTTTGCAATTTTTATAATTTTATTTATACAATGTTAGCTCAATAACCTATAGAGCTACCTGTGACTAATCTTTTGTTTTATACCTATTTTTTAAGAAAGCAAATCATTACTCCGGACATGAATCCACAACTTTAGAAAATATTTTAAAAATATTCTAAGGTGGTATAACACCTTTTTACTATACATATTATATACTCTATGATTTCCTGGTGCACTGTCAAAAATAATGTAATATTATATTTTTTCAATATAATGTAAATGTTACCTATATCGCCAATATCCCAACAATAGGTCCATTAACACTTAACTAAGTCCTATTATAAGAGAATCGACAAGTTCATATCCCATTATGCTGTATGTTACAATATAAAACTAAAAGTAATGTATTAGTGCATGGCATAAGAGTTAAGCAGTTTTAAATCGGGATGGTCGAGGTTTCCAAAGTCACATGTAATTAGAAAAAAATAAAAAAAACAGTGTCCCTGTACCAACATAACACGTTCACAATTTACACATACAAATAAATGTAGAAAATGATAAATTCAAAGTACATTTATTAGGAACACAATGTAAAATAAAATGAGAACTATTTGAGACGCCTCTGTGGCTTTGGAAACCCTTTGTCACTGGGTGAGCAAAATTAAAAACTACACCATTCTGGCCGACTGGAAGTTTAATCGGTTTTCTTTTCTGCAGCTTTGGTTTCTGATTCTGGTTTCTTTTCTTTTTCCTTTTCCTTCTCTTTCTCGTTCGTGATGATCTCCTTGGCCTCCTGCTTGGACGCGTCGTCGAAGTTGCCGACTAGGTTAGGGACTTCATCATCCTCATCCAGTGGTTTCGGCGCGGCAACGCTTGACGCCAACCTCTTCAGCTGGTTCAAACCCTCAGGACCGAGCTGACTAAGGATGCCGGGCAGCATCTCGGCGATCTGCTTGTTCTCACCATGACCGGTGATAGCGAAAGTGTTGGCCGCGAGGGATGCCTGCGCTTTCGGATTGTTGAAGTGTATCACTGTACCGTCATCTTTTATCATATTCACCTCCTCGATGCCAGGGATAGTGTTCACTGACAGCTTTTTGAGCGACGATTGCAATTTCTTGTCGTCTGTCGCTGCGGTAACGTGAACAACCTTTTTCTTGCGTCTCGGTGTGCCCTTACCGCCGATGCGCACCTGTGACTGCAACTTCTTTAGCTTTTCGGTGTTCATTCTGTTGTTTTAGTACACGTTGCCCGTTTATCGAAACCCGGCGCACTTTTTAGTGAAAGTATTTACTCAATATGCACCGTGATCACACAAGTTTTCCATGTAACTTGATCGTACGCACGTGTTTTGAACACCGGTTAGTTACAAAGGGAAAATGGTGGATTTGAGACAAGTTATTTCTGATTTCCTACTTCTGGCTGTTGGCAGCACTGTCTAGTTTGCTGTTCCATTTCACATGAAATAAGAATAAAATATTGAAAATTGTAGGTTTCAGTGAGTAAATAAAAATGTTTTGCCATAAAATGTATAATCTTTTACATAAAATCATCTAAAAGATTTTATAGTGGTCTATTACATTTATTCCATAGTATTAAATAACACTTTAATTTATTTTACAGTACTATGGAACTTGAAACGAAACGTTTAAATGTTGCCAGCAATAAATACTAGTGACACCTATGAAAATCTGCAACCTAAAATAAACTTGATATAAGTTTCAATATTAGAAACTAGGTGGCGCTAAGAAGTTGTTAAAACGTGCAACTAGATGGCGTTACCAGTATGAAATAAGATGATCATTGATTAGGTTCGTTCCTATAATTACCAAAAATTATGATTATTATGGAGTCTTTATATGGATGTGTTTATGACTCTATCGTAGCTCAAAAACTCTGTATTTGATCTAATTTTGCCAAAATAAAATAATTACGTAGGTATGAGAAGAAATTAGCATTATTAGGTCTCCCCAAACGTAGTCACATTGACCGGACCCCCGTGCTTCTCGCATCCTTTTGGGTTGCTTTCGGGTCATCATTCCATCTTATGGAAGGGAAGGCCTACCCGCTGCATCTTCCGGTAGATATACGTGCTCGCCAGTACAAAACCTTCCCACCACATTGAGCCTTATAATCAGGCCTATTGTAAGCGATCAAGTTTCAGTGCCATTAGAATCAACAAACACTTCAGGTAAGTACTTAAGATAGTTAATTCACTTCAGGCACTTACCGAATTACCGATAGCCAATATGGCATCGTTGAAGACACCGCAGTACAGCCCTGGTATAGTCTGGGTCCAGCAGGGCCTAGTGCAGATGACCATCGAGCCGAATTAACGCTCCACTACACGGCGGACATCGTGGATGTCGACCAGTGCGAGCACAGACCAATAAAAAAGTACTTTATTGGTCTGAGAGTGCGAGATGGGCGGCTCTCGAATAGCTAAAGAACAACAAGGCACTGGTGATGACGGATTAACGACAAAGCTCTTTAAAGCGGATGGGACTCCAAGTCCTAAAAGACCTAGCGAGTCTCTTTAACTCCGTCATCTAAGAGGGTCCACACGGCTACACATCAAGCTATACGTTACCAGCATAAGCTGACCTCGAATTGTACGGAAATCCTATACCTACAAGAGATCAGCATAGACTGGAAATGTATAGCTTAGCTAGCTATGTGTAGCCGTGTGTACAACGCCGCAGAAGAGGAGCAGAGGTGGTTTTGTTCTTCAAAAGAAATTGAAAAAACCTTGCTGAAAAACTATAGATTCATCTCACCTCAGTTCTGAGTCACGTATACAAGCTGTTCTTGTGGGTCGTCTCGAACCGTCTTGCCAGGACACTTGAGGAGTTTCAGCCACCAGAACAAGCCGGTTTTCGAAAGGGCTGCAGGACCGTAGACCACATACATAGGTACTGTTCGGCAAATTGGACAGAAGACTGAGACGTACAACCAGGCGCTGTGTGAGGTATTTGTGGCCTACGAGAAGGCCTTCGACTCCATCGAAATATGGGCAGTTCTGGCCTCTCTGCAACGATGTCGAATTGTCTGGCGCTACATAGAAGTGTTGCAAGGCCTGTATGACATGACGTTGACACAATGACTGTCCAAATCCAGGATAAAAAAAACCAGCCCCATCCAACTGCTCAGGTGGATGTGATTACCCGAAACTGTTTACCAATGCGTTGGACTTCAAGACGCTGGACTGGATTGGACAGAATATCATCGTGAACGGCGAGTAGGTACATCTCATACCTTCGCTTTGGGGATGATATCGTCATAATCGCACAGAAGCTGGTACAGTTAGACCAGATGCTGTACAGCCTAAATGGAGCCTCTCCGCGTGTTGACCTCTGCAATAATTTGGACAAGACGAAAGTCATGTACTTACCTACAATCGACACGTCTTGCCGAATCCACTCCATATCGAAGGGACGCTTCTCGAAGTTATGTAGGAGTATGTTTACCGCAGATACTCCTTCATAACTTCGAGAAGCGTATAACGCGTATAAGCGTATAAATTGCGTGGTACGTAGACAGTCTACGTACCTGGCAAGTCATCTAACCAGGTAGACACAACATTGAGAAAGAAGTCAAGAAAACTTCGTCAACTCTTCTTGTCACCAAGCCCGCAATGTTTGTAGACTAAGGTGTTCAACCAGTGCGTCCATACGGTGCCGAAACGTGGACACTGAGTGTCGAACTGGTCCTCAAATTCAAAGTCGCTCAGTGCGCTATGGAGCGGGCTATTCTCGGAGTTTCTTTGAAGGATAAAAACAGGAATGCAGTTATCCGGAAAAGAACCGGAGTAATCGACATAGCTTGCAGAGTAAGCAAACTGAAGTGGCAGTGCCAGGTGGGCTGGCCATGTTAGACGAAGGACTGATGAACGGTGGAGCAGACGAGTCCTAGGATGGTGACCGCGTACATTGGCGCAGCGAGATACCTACGGGCAGGGAGGGGCAGCTGCCCCCCCTTAGAGGAGCGGTCGTTCGCTGGTAAACTGTAATTCTGACGCTTCACCGACGACCTCAAGATTGTAGGTACTAAGTAAGGGAGGTACATAAGGATATACTAGATGCAGAAGTCGGAGGACAGATTGATGTGGCGCATCCTGGAAAAAGCCTATGTTCAGCAGTGGACTGCGATATGGTGAGAAGATTGATTAATAGTCAGGATGGTGTTCCGGAAACTACGTCGAGACTTCTCGTCACCTATTCTACAGAGCCTAAAAATAATTAAAGTAACAAAACAATACTAAACACAGAAACGCCTAAGACTACTTCGTCTTATGAGTGAAAAAACTTGACTAATTATCACTAATTTACTAACACTTGGTTTCTGGGATGAAAATCCGCGTCGTTCCAAAACTTAACTCCTCTTAAGTGATCCGATTGGCTATTGATAATTTAGTCAAGCAATCACAGCAGTCGAAAAGCATTTGACAATTTTGTTAGCTAATTTTGGTGTTCATTTTCTTTCCTCAAATCCGGTGTTATTCATTTCTTCGATTAAAACAAACGGACAATAAAAACGTAGGTATCTTCTGTTCCCAGTAATAATCATTGTTTTTAAGATTAACAGCTCTCAAAAATGTCTAACACAATCGTATTTATGGACAAACATCCGATTCACAGAGAGCTCTCAGCTACGAAAATAAACACTACTCATCAGCATAACGCATGTTATTGGGCCGATAAATATTTATCTGCATTTACTAAATGGACTCCAAAATGGTGAACTATAAAGCTGTCATCGGGCAATCTGTTCGCGCCATATTTTGGAATTAAGTGGGGTTGCCAGTTTTTTAATAGAAGTTTCGAAATAAGGTTTAATAATATTTTTTTTAACCATAGAGTGACGCACGGATAGTTTTCAGTTTTAAATTTCTTAAAACGTCACCTAGAAATTATTGTCAAGTACGCAGTAAATATTGTAGTGCACTCCTTCTCTAGTCACATAGTCCGACGGCAATCGAACTCCACCGGGGAAAGATCAGGCACAGGACCAACAGCACTGGGGTGTCACAAAATCAACTTATAAACTTCGGATTGCTAATGAAAAATTTATAGCGGGGAAACCCCAATATTAACACTTTTCCCATTATCCAACAACCGCGCTTATGACCACCGAGACCAACGGGGCAGTCATGCCATGATTTATCTCTAGACGTAACAAACTTTCTGTTAATTATTATTTTTTAGGTAGGTGCTCATCATCATTATCATTATTCTATAACCGAATATATCCTTAACTCCATACTTTATTCCTGGCAACCCATCTGTCGGGTAATCCATTCGCACCTTCACTTCGACAATGGCTCAGTTAATATGAACGCGTCTATGTTATATTACGTTTCGCTAATGTATCCGAACGAACGCTGGTTCGCGCCTCCGCGCACTTATCTGTCGCGTTGACAGATAAATAGGTGAGGCGGGAAGAAAAGTTTTATGAATTATATTTTTTTTTTCATTGTTATTTGTAAATCTTTGACAGAAGCTCGAAAGTCTAACAACCAGTCTTACCTTAGAGTATCATATTACCCAGTAACTACGTTGTGAATGTCTGATAGGCGACGCTGCCATCTGAGTGACTGCTCCATGTAAAATACAGCAGCCTAATTACGTAATACACGATCAATCAGAATTTGAATCGTTTTGAAACAGATTGCTAATCCATTGCTTCATAAGTTCGAAAAAACAATCTGCTCAACAACGTAAATGACGCAATGAATATTGTTGAACTGTCAAAATGAAACAGAGCAATCGGAATCGTTTACGAAAATGTGTTGCGTAGATAGCTGGGTATTAAGCTGCATCCGGTTAGACTGGAAGCCAATAAAAAAGCTAGGCAGATGATAAATATGTTTTTATAATTTTTGTAACCGATTTTTAAGAGATGTTTAATTTTTATGACTTAATTGTAGGTAGGTATAGGTACCTACTTAGATTCTATATGTTTAGGTCCATTTTGTGTACGGCACAACACATTTCTTTCTGTTGCACAATGAAATTATTTATAGTCACTGGTCGCTGGTGCACAGCAACTGATCTATTAACAGATTACAAACAAAAGAAGCTAATTAAAATGCAATTAGTTCATTCATTTATGTAAAAAAGAACCGATCGCACTCCACAATTAATCAGACTTGCAAATTAAAATCTAGGAATTAATGCAGACTTAAGTTCAGTAACAGTTTTTCTACGAAGCCGACAAAATTTAGTACAACTCGGATATTAATGATTTTATTAATAAAACAATTCACAAAAAAAGGGTTGCGCAGAGGTGTACCTATAGTACAACCACCAGCACCACCCACATTTTGCCAGTTACTTTATTTTAAAGTCCCATGTAGGTAATAGGGGCGAGTCTATTGCCGTCAACTGGGCACAAATTAGAATTTCCAAATGGAAAACCACAATAACACTTGGCCCGACCTGGAAAACGGACCCCGGACCATATGCTCAGCAGTAGCGCTTGCGACCACTAGTCCAATGAGGCATCGAAAAATTCAAGTCACGTGAATTTAATGTGTTATATCCTAAAACTTTTCTGCTCGCTGGTACAGGACTGACTAATAAACTAATGCACTTAATTTTAGTTTCGTTACCCGTTTATTGCTTTTTTATAATCATATTTAAGTGTTGTTATGACGATTTGCTAGTATATGCGTTTTAGTTTGGGAGCTAGGCATAAAAAACATAATTTCTTTATTGGATATCGGTGTATATAGGCTGTCCTTTATTGTTTATGAACAAGGTCTCTTCTGTAAAAATCCCATCGTGAAACTGACGTACAGTGAGCTTGACTACTACTGTCATTCCACCTAGAGAGATTTTTAGAGAATGGATCGGCTGTAGTCAAAGTATCCAGTTATGAACTACCCGGTACGACTAGCGAACTACACCATTCTCTGCTTTTACTGTCAATCCTAAGCTTGCAGCAATCGCCGTACCTAAGCGATAAGGCAAGGTTCATAAACTCAGTTTTTTTTTCGTGTGTTGTCATGGATGTCTGTCAGTCAGTCAGTCTCTTATTGACTGTAACCACTTGGTGTTCTACTCACTCAGCCTTTCGCAGTTTATCCCAGCCGCCTTTTAGTTAGTCGGTGAGTCGTAATTCGTCTATCCGTGGTAAATGAATAATTCAATGCTTAGGGACTGCTTCGGTGGTCTACTGGTCGTAACTCGTAAGCAGTATGGCTGAGCATGAAATTCTGGGTTCTATTCCCAGATCGGGAAAGTATTGTTGGATTTATCCAAAAAGAAATACTCAGTAGCAGCCCGGAGTCTGGATTTGTGCCCGGTTGATGGCAAACGGCTCGCACCCTATTACATGGGACTTAAAGATACCTAACTGTCGAAATGTGTACTACGGGGATCAAGGCGTGATGAGATGTAAAGGATGTGGCTGAATTAATGTCTAGCTCCTGAACTACAAGTAACCTATTTAGATTTATTTTGAGTAATAATTTGATATAGTGTGGCAATGGCGTGTAATAAACACGAGGTAAGTGAAAGAGCATTGTGTAAATCATGTCTGTATGTTTGTTACTATTATATCGAATACATTCCAATTTGTGATTCATTGTGGTAGCATTTTTAAGAGGAATACTTTTGATATGTTCGAGTATAGAATTAGAAAAATCATAGGTCTTCTTATGTGCTTGTTAAACTTGAACTAAAGTTTCCACACTATACATATCAATATAGGTATACCTAGTTGTAGTAAAATACTGGTACCTATTCAGCATCCGGTTAGTCTGGAAACCAACTCTTCAAAGTTGGGAAAAGTCTAAGCAGATTGAATTGTAATACTTTTCCGGTCAACGTTTGCGTATTTTATGGAGACATTTTTTTTCCTTAACACCAGACAAAGAACCGTTATAAATACGCGTCCTCCACGAGGACATCCGCTCATTCCTCTTAACATCCTAACCAGGCACGACAATACACACATTCTACACATTTTGTCTCCATCCCGTTACTTTTTACACATTTACACACGTCAACACAGCGGTATAAAAAACTTTTTTCCCCAAACTGTTCAAAAATAGGCCAACACAAAAAGTCAAGCGTGTTTCTTAACAATCGTCGGTTCTTTTTTTGAATTTTGAGCTTTTTTTTTTCTACACTTTCGGATGCGTTCACCGATCCATCAGAGGCAATTCGGTCGAATTCTGTCGTTACAACAATTATTGTTTCGCGTTATCATTCTGTCAAGTTTATTTATTTAAAGTTTAATGTTTTCGGGGTAACAGAAATAGTTTTACTTAAATGAGCGCCTTTTTCAAACTAATTTGGGCATTGAATGATATTTATAAAGATAAGGACGGATACTTTATAACGTTTGTTTTTTTGTTTAGTTTATGGGATGTTTCTAAGGAAATGATAGATAAACGGTGCATCAGCAGGCATAAAGATCTGGCATGGTAACGATTTGACATCGATTTGGCAGCTAATTGGGAGATTCAAAGGCAAAATAATTCCCTTGAAATGAGTTGCAGTGTTATTGATGAATTTGACTTCCAAAGACAAGCATAAAAAGACCCAGCCCAAGACCATTCCTAGATAGTTAGAAAGAAAAAAGGTAAAGAGAAACCGTCAGACATAATTCATGTAAGATTCTAAACTGAGATTATAATATCACATTGCAAGCTTGACAGTGTTTCTAAAAACACATGTTAACGATTTTACGATAAGTTGCGTTCATTAGTTATCTAAACAGCTCAGATTATATGGATTAACTGTGAACGCGACCACCCGTGCGAAAACAGCTGTCAATTTAGCGGCCATTTTGATGTTTTTATTTGTAATGGAGCAAAGGTAACATAAATTAGTCTGGTTTTTGCGTTTAGATTTATTGGAGCATATTAGCGTTAAATTTGCGAGCGCTGAAAAAATTATGGGCGCAAAAACTATTTTATGAACAAAAAAGATGACTTCGGGACTTCAAACTTGACGTCATAATCCCTATAATAATAAGCAATACTCAGATCTTTTCTATGTAGCACAATTTATGGAAACAGTTAGCAAATAGACTTTGAACTAAAGGTAAACCTGTCAAATTTTTCTGTTGCTGAATCTCTGAGTTCCAAAAACTTTGCCCAAACGTCAATTAACACATTCCATCTAAACCTCGATTAACACCCATTTAAAACGAAGATGAACTTCCCTATCACTTAACAAACCCATCTAACTAAACTGTTCCCTAGCGTCAAACTTGTTACGAACTTATAATAAATAGAGTTAACGAAGGGACGCGTTTTTGCGTCATAACTCATAGTTTAATGTTTAAGGACAAATTGGTTCCGGGAATGTGGGTGTTCGAATTTTGAAGCTTGGTCGAAAAAATTGTGGATTAGTCATGGTTTATCAGCTGCTCATTTTGTGTAATTTCAAGCTAATCTCAGCATTAGACAATCATAGGAGGCAACTGAAGAAAATAAGACAGAAATCGATGTCTTTGAAATGAATATTCATATGTATGAGGGCCTCGTGGCTAAATAAAAACAGTCGCATGCGTCGATCGAAGGCCAAGGCCGGTCCGTGGATGGGTGACCGTCCATTGCTTAACGCACGTTAAACCGTTAGTCCCGGCTGTCATTCGTGGATCTTTGACAGTCGTTACGGGTCGTCAGAAGCCCGAAAGTCTGACAACCAGTCTTACCAAGGGGTAGTATTATTGTATTACACAAGTAACTGGATTGTTACGGTCAGTCAGTACATGTAAAATAATGGTGTTCAGCTGTATCCGGTTAGACTAGAACCCGACCGCAATATAGTTGGGGAAAAGGCTAGACAAACGGATGAGGAGGCAACTGAAGAAAATAAGGCAGAAGTCTCGGTGTGTTTTGCCTGAATATGTTTTTTTTTCTGCCTGTTTCAAATTATTTAGAGTCGGGACAGTGGGTCTTTTTCCAAAATGACATGAGTTGCCCGTCAGTCTATCTTTTCAGGCAGAATGTCGCCCACGGGCATGTGACCGCCCGTATTTTTCTGAATATTCATGAAAAATATCGAAAATTAACTTTAAAAGGGGGGTAGTGTAGCGTTAGTGATAATTATCTCCGATATTATTGGCTCGATTTGGATTCTGTTTATTATTTCTAAAAGCTTATTAGTTATTTTATCGGATTAACTAACATTAAAATTTCTCGGCTATGAAAAAAAACGAAAAAGAAAAGTTTATGTAATTAAAATTAGTAAAATTTAAAAAACAGAAGTCCCTAAATTCCCCCCTTGGATTAAAAATAAAAATCGAATGACATGACAAATACACACATCAAAAGTGTCTAGGGATCAACATATATTTTTGCAATAACTTTTCTCCTGATTGATATTAATTAAAATTTTCTTTAAGGATTCATCAAATAAAGTGTTTTCGTTTGTCACAGTAACGATAAACCAAGTCACCTTTGCATTAATAAAGAAATTTGCCATTTTCCTAATAAAGGGATTTTTGACATTTGAACCACTAACATTAAAGTTCGAAAAAAAGACTGAAATAACAGTTTTCTTTAAAATTTTATTGGGTAACTTAAACAATTAATAATCCGTGTTTCTACCGCGAACACTAACAACACAAGAACATCGGTTTGGCATACTCAAAATGAGTTCATCCAAATCACGCTGTGGAATGGCCGCCCATGTTCGTTGCAACAACAAAAAAAGGTCTTCTTGCGACTGGATACCCTCCATATTCGGCAGAGCTCTTCTCTGTAGCATATCCCATGCATGCTCAATCGGGTTCAAGTCTGGCGACTGAGCAGGCCAGGGCAGGACATTGATGTTAGCTGCGGCGAGAGTCTGTCTTACAACTCTTGCGGTGTGCGGTCGTGCATTATCATGCATTAACTGAAATAAGGGACCGATTTGCACTTGTAGAGGAACGATGACGTCTGATACAATCGTCTCAGCATAAATTTGAGCGTTGAGGTTGCCTCTAATCCAAATCAACTCAGTTCTTCCGCCGATCCAAATACCCGCCCATACCATGATGGTTCCACCACTATAAGGATGGACTTCCTGGCAGGATTTTAATCGCTGTTGGCGTCCAGGGGTTCTCCAGTGTCGTATACGTCTTGTATCCGGTCTCATACCAAAACGAGACTCATCAGAAAAGCACACGAAACGCCATTGTTCTTCTGCCCAATTTCTGTGTTCAAGAGCCCATTGATATCGAATCCTACGATTGTGCATTGCTATAGGTGGTACCCGTAGCGGTCTTCGGGAATGAAGGTTCACTTCATGCAAGCGGTTTCTGACTGTTTGGTCGCTAATTAAGTTCCCTGAAGAGTGATGAAGCCTCACGGCTAACATCATGGCGGTTATTGTTGGAGCTCTTCGAGCTAAGATTTGAATGTATCGGTCTTGTCTCCGTGTGGTGCAGCGATACCGTCCTCCATGGCGCTCAGCCACGGTACCAGTGCTTCGGTAACGTGTCCAAAGTCGACTGATAACACTCTGACTTGTATTCAGAGCTAAAGCCACAGTACGTTGCCGGGAACCAGCTTCTATCATTCCCACGGCTCTGAGCATTTCTTCCCTGCTTAAATGACGTCGCTGCTCCATAATAACGTTGGTTTTAATCAGTAGTAGGGAAACAGTAGCACTAATAATGTCTTCAATGCGTTGTATGTTTTTATAGGGAAAATATTGACAGCTGATTTTCATCTTTTACTCGAATTTGATTCACAGTTCCTGATTCAAATTATGAAATGCACCAAAAAGGATCCATATAAATTTATAAAATCATAAATTTATTACAAAGCCACATCTCAATCTCAAGAAATCCGCATAAAAATGCTTGATCCCTAGACACTTTTGATGTGTGTATTAAAGAGAGACCCCCCTTTTAAATCATCAATAATTAATCATGGGCGGCATTGTATACGTAGGTACCTATTTTTTACAGCTTTACCAACCAGTGCTTACCGTAAAAACATTGGTGAAGACTTCCGTGAAGTGAGCTTGAAATGAGCAGTCATTCCACCTCACAGAGTACATTTTATCCTGAAGCTAGGGATAAACCCTATTGCTTGATAACTAAGTTTTCATGCTCAGACATTTCAATAGGATTAACAGCTGCTTACCTACCTAGACGTCTGCTTACCTTCTCTGTGTGAAGACACAGCAATTCTTTTAATGGTAGAATAGGTAAGGACCTACCTTACCTATTCTACCATTAGAAGAATTGCTGTGTCCCTCTGTTTAAAAAATACGAATCTCAAAGAGAAGAAATACAAAACGAGGCTAATTCAATTTACAAAAACACCTTTTTGCAACACTTGTATCGAAAACAAAATCTCTCACCCTGCGAATTATTCTCGCACACAAAATAAAAAGGGTCCAAAAAATAAATTTAAAGCAAAAACAAAACAATGGAACGCTTCGCAGTGATCAAATGGAATAAAATGGCCGATGCCGGAACAAATTCAATCGTACAATCTAACGAACGTAGGCCGGGGGCCGATTTGTGAAAACAATACGAGAACCTTTTTGTTTTGGTACCAGGATACTTTGGGCTGGAAATCAGGAGCTAAGCTATTGAGAGAGTTTTCGATGAATTGCAGAAGCTCTTTAGTGCGTTAAGTGGATGTAAAAGGATTAAAATCTAACTACCAATTATCTAACGCCAGTTAACATGGCATCCTTTTCCTGGAAGATTAAAATGATAGAGACAAAGGGCCCATTTCACCATGTCCAAATAGCCACTACTTACTGAATAAATTCAGAAATGGAACACAATTTTTATGAGAGTTTCTGCCAAGTAAGTTAGTAGGAGCTTAATCTTAGGTGGTGAAACAGGCCCTAATAATACTAATATCTAACGGGCCTCTGCAAGTTGGCTTCAGCCCCTCGTAAGCCTTCCAAAGGTCAGGGATCTCAGGGTCCCGAAATATGTGAAAAAAAAAAAATAGGCCCATAGACAAAATACATAAAATAATATACCTACTAATACCTAACAAAAACATCACTACAAAATCTAGTCACTACGTTGCGTTGGGTCGGCGAGGTATTGCGCTGAGTTATGGTGTCATCTAACCTTCCGCGAAAAGGCCGATGCACGACACCCGTCGGCCAAAATTCCTTCATGAAAGTCTCCAGATCTAAAACACAAGGAAGTGGTGAAGGGCGGGCGTTTTTGGGGGACTGTCTTATGTAATTTTGACGTTCGAAAACTGCTAATTCCCAGCCTAGCTTGAATAAATGAATTTTGAATTTTGTCTAATGATACTGAGTCGCAAGGCCCTCGTTTTTAAACAAAGCGCGATCTAAAATCACAATCAATCAAGGTAATTCGTTATTTAGATTTAGTTCCAATGATTGCACATTATACAATGGGGGAGATTGCTCAGGTATCCATGGAACTTTTAAAGATTTATAAACTACGGGTCTTTTCTGATGTCCTTGTTACCTAGAGGCTGTTAAACAAACAATTTCCGCCCACCTAACCAACCCTATACCAAGTGTCTATCAAGAATGGTCGCTCTCAAAATTTGTTTCTTTTGGAGGCAAAAATCTTTTGTCGTTTCGTCCGAAATCGATCCGCCGGGAGCAATATTCGTTCAAGAACCGTTGAAAATATCGTGTGTGGTTTCGTTTCCGAACGGATTTAAGCGCCCAATGCCGAATATAGGATCGTCTTTGTTTGTATTTTATATTGTAGACTAGTGACGCCCGCGGCTTCGCCCACACCTGATGATCAATACACAATATGTTAATGGTAAACGAAAAGAAAAGTGGATATATCTTTCTCACATTTATGAAGAAAGGTTCCTCTATGGTTGAGGATTCCGGGTGAAGCTCGCTTCCACGGTCGGCCTGATCATCACTTACCATCAGTTGAGATGCAGGCCAAGAGCCGTTGTGGTTTGAAAAAAAGGTTCTTGGTTTTTTCGTTAGTAGATAATGCGAGTACTTATCTCAAAACGTTATCTCCAGCTAGCATCAAAATAAGTAAAGTAATACACGAAGGGTAGGAAGACACATTTCGCCTGTTATGTCGTGGTGTGTGTTAAGTGTTAGCTATCTTTTGATGCTAGCTAGCTACATAAATGTAATATTAATGACAGCCGGAATGATTTGTGTCATCTGTAGATTCATTTATGCAGACTGCTATGGCTTGCCGACCGTTCATGTTAAAACTAACACTCCTACCGTCGCCATTTTGTATCTATGTGGTCTTCATTGCTAGATTAGGTAAAGTTTTTAGAAAAAACTATTATAGGAATAGTTCAAAGATTCTTAATGCTGTATTACGTTACTCTATAATTAGTACATAAATTAACTGATCCGTTATTTCGTATTTCAAATTATGGTTTTGATGGTCTGATGGAATACCGTAGCATTGGCTACGGTATTCCGTACTCATTTCGTCAATTACTTAAATTACACCAAAAATTGTTTCTGAAATATTCTTAAGACATTTCAGTTTTGAAAGTAAACATTTTTACGCCAAACATTTTATTGTGGACTATCGTATTTTTATTAGTTTCCTCTCTAGCCCATTTTCTTTTTACTGCCAACCGACATATTGAATAGAATTGGCGCGAAAGAAGGCGCCATATTGGTCTCGCGTGATAGTTGCTGAAATAAATGTTATTGTCGCTATTTTGGCTGTTTTGTTTAGAAATTGTGTAATATTTTGCTATTTTTATGGTTATTAGATATTATAGACAGAATATTATTAAGTATTTCGATTTGATCCATCCTCACTAGAGAGCCCTTCTACTTTTTTGCAAACTCTGTTTAGGTTTAACGAGTCATATCTATATACAATAGACTTTCATTAAACTATGTTTTATAATCAGAGGGATTTTGTAGATTTTGACAATCGTTGTGGGTCGTTAGGAGACCGAAAGTCTGACAACCAGTCTTACCAAGGGTTATCGTGTTACCCAGTTACTGGGTTGTGGAGGTTAAATAGGCAGTGTCTCCATGTACAATACTGGTATTCAGCTGCATCGGGTTAGACTGGAAGCCGACCTCAACATAGTTGGAAAAAGGCTATAAGTAGGCAGATTGAGGGGTTTTGTAGAAAACTGAGACCTAGGACTACACTTTGCCAGATGCCAGTTCAATTATAGTCCGCGCGCGGCCAGTTGGCGGCTCATGTCATCACAAATCATCTCGCTATTGAAATCTCATGTGCGGTTTGTCTAAACTAGCCGGAACTTTCGCTTCGCGACGCGATGCGACGGGACGGCAACACGCGTTGAAAGTACCGGCTAGTTTAGACAAAACAAAATGCACATGAGATTGCAATAGCGAGATGATTTGTGAATATTTGTGATGAGATGAGCGGCCAACTTGTCGCGCGCTCGGACTATAATAGTTCTTGAGAGTTTTGTTGTAACCAATCAGATGTAAGTAGAAATGGATTTAATTGGAATTCACGTATGAAACTAAGTATCACAAAAATTTAAGAAAAGCTTTGATTTCTAACTACTTAGCTGCGGCCGGCGCTTTTACCTACAAAGTCTCGAGTCCGTGAGAAAATCGCGACAAAAACTATCCGATGTCCCAACCCCGGTCATAGTCTACCCGTGTGCCAAATTTCATCCAAATCCGTTCAGCCGTTTTAGCGTGAAAGCGTATCAAACTAACATACGAAAAGTCATATTATCATTTCTCTTTACAATATTAGTTTAAAGTTAGATAGGATTTAGTCTTACAGCTCCGCTACCACTTCGCTGACTAGTAAGTAATTTTACCATAATACGAGATATTTTCATAGAAAGATGAAAATCATAATGTAAACAGGTGAAAATTTTATGTTGAAGAAGCATAGACACTCTAGTCGCAAGCAGCACAAACCAAAGAGGACGAATCTATCGCTTTAGGATTTATTATGTCGCTAGAAAATTGCTTCCAACACATAAACCCTGATTGCTAGTGTCGAGTTACTAGTTTATGTTGGCCGCGAACGGTGTTGGGTTCCACCCAATTATCGGTGTTCTTCATTTTGGGGTTATGTGCGACCAATTTTTAAGGACTTTTGGCCTTGTTGAGTTTGGCGAATTGATTTGGAAACTATTTTTATAGGTCCACACTGTGTTATCTGTGGAAGTGCCGGTTTTTGGAGCTAATATTTTGTATGGGACATAGAATCATTGAAAACTTTAAGGTTTCCAACAACAGGTTTCAGAAAACATTATTTTTGTTTTCTGAAACCTATGCCTGAATTCTGAAACGCTTATTCAATCATAACGAAGTCTAGCGTTTGAGGATAAAATCAAAGACAAAGTCAAATAATTTAGTTCAAAGCACATAAAAGGCACTTTTGAACGACGAAATATACAAAACAAAAAAAAAAAATTGCCCGATAGAGATATATAGATTTAATTTAACCCTCGGAAGGCCGATTAAAAGAAAATTAGACGCAGAAAGGTATGTACGTACTATGATGAAAATAAAAATACATACTTTATACAGGGTGACAGGGAAATTCGACCTATTCCTTGAAAGGGGTTATACTAGAGGTCATTAGCAACAAATTAAGTCCAATGAACTAGGGGTCAAACCTGGATGGTTCTCGAGCTGTGACGGTTCTTCGATATTGTAGAAATTTTCTGACTTGTTACCAAAAACAATTAATTATGAAAAAAATACTCCACTCTAAACATTTAATTGATACTTTTCTGAAAGCTGAGAAAGGCGTGATCATTGTAAAAAAAAAATCTCGCCCAAAACTTACATAATCTCAGAAATAGAAGGTCTTTAGTAGCTATAATTTTTAATGATTGTTTTATTCCCAAACATTGAAGTAAGCTATTGGAAAAAAATTGTATGACAGTTGGCGTACAAATGTGTAAAATGACTATCTGGTTTCATAAGCTTTCCAAAAAGGTATAATTGTCATTAACTTTCACAGCGGTTTTTCAAAAATCTGCAAAAGCGCGCTATAGACCAAATTTTTTATTTTGATTTGTTAAATTAATTCAGCTCGAAAAGTCAACGTGTAGAGTAGTGAATAAAAAATTAATGTAATTTGATACAGTTTAATACAAAAAAAAAGCAGTTAACAAAAATTACACATCCTTTTCGAATTGCCTGCCATTGTTGCGTATGCAGCCTACGACATACTTCACTCACTGGCACTCGCGTTGAAAGTGAGGTTTTCATGTGTTCGGCAGCTGCCAAAATCCTCTCCCTCAACTCTTTAATGTATGTCACTGGTGTAGGGTACACTAAGTCCTTCATGTGACCCTAAAGATAAAAGTCGCATGGCGTTAAATCTGGACTTTCAAAGATTTCAAAGGGCCCACCAGAGAAGATTTTCGTTAAATGTTTGGATGGGGATTGGCCATGATAAGTTCAGGCCATTCTTCTTGCCCTGAAATTTGAGTGGCATAACGTAACTACGAAAACTTTTTAAGAGAAGAAAAGAACACGGTTTTGGAAGATGTGCCTCTAGCTACGAGAAGAGATATGGTGTACCAGCACAATGGAAGCCCAGCTCACTTTTACCGAGGTGTGCGACAATGGCTGGATGACAATTATCCGCTGAGATGGATCGGTCGAGGTTGCCCAACGTCATGGCCGGCAAGAAGTCCATATTTAACGCTATGCGACTTTTATCTTTGCGGTCACATGCTCACTTTCAACGCGAGTGCCAGTGAGTGAAGTATGTCGTAGGCTGCATACGCATCAATGGCAGGCAATTCGAAAAGGATGTGTAATTTTTGTTAACTGCTTTTTTTTTGTATTAAACTGTATCAAATTACATTAATTTTTTATTCACTACTCTACACGTTGACTTTTCGAGCTGAATTAATTTAACAAATCAAAATTAAAAATTTGGTCTATAGCGCGCTTTTGCAGATTTTTGAAAAACCGCTGGGAAAGTTAATGACAATTATACCTTTTTGGAAAGCTTATGAAACCAGTTAGTCATTTTACACATTTGTACGCCAACTGTCATACAATTTTTTTCCAATAGCGTGCTTCAATGTTTGGAAATAAAACAATCATTAAAAATTATAGCTACTAAAGACCTTCTATTTCTGAGATTATGTAAGTTTTGGGCGAGATTTTTTTTTTACAATGATCACGCCTTTCTCAGCTTTCAGAAAAGTATCAATTAAATGTTTAGAGTGGAGTATTTTTTTCATAATTAATTGTTTTTGGTAACAAGTCAGAAAATTTCTACAATATCGAAGAACCGTCACAGCTCGAGAACCATCCAGGTTTGACCCCTAGTTCATTGGACTTAATTTGTTGCTAATGACCTCTAGTATAACCCCTTTCAAGGAATAGGTCGAATTTCCCTGTCACCCTGTATAACGTTGCACTGCTGTAACAGGGTGCAACTTTGAAGCACCATCCATTCCCATCATTGTTGTAATATATAATACAAAAATCAATCAATTTTAGTCAGAACAAGTTGACTGCGTCGTACTAAGTATCATTCTGCAAAACTCTCTATTAACTAAGTATAGGTTGCATAAACCTACAGTGTAATTATATAGGTATTATCTACAGCCATAAATAAATAGTTAATGTTGTAACTAATTCCTATGTAATCAGTTCCAATTATCTCACTACTCTCAACACGCAGCATCCATACCTACCCACAGTGCTCTACAAATGGCCCCCGTCGCCGCTTATACTAACAGCTCGGTAATGGGGGACAAATAACACCCCCTTGCCCCCTACCAAACTGGTCACCCGCCCCCAAGCTCTTGCAGAGATAAGTGCCACCCCTGGGCATAGAGTACAGACGCGGAAACAAAGTCTATGGTTTTTCGAATAGGGGGGTAGTAAGAGATTTTTTGTAAAGAGGTTTCTATTTTGGAAAGCTAATCCTTACTTAATCATTTACGAAATTATGTTACGCGTTTTTTCGAGTTAGTCTGAGAATCAATACCTACCATTTAGAAGGTCAAAAAGTTGCCCCGAAAAAGCCCATCCTGTTGATGGGCTTTGGCAACGGGGATTTCTCGCTTGATGGTAAACGAATATGTGGTTGACAGCTGTGGTGAGCGCTTGAGACTTGAAGACTTCCAGGTCATAGCCAAGAACCACAGAGTACCGCAGAGAGTTCAACCCAATATTTAGGACTAAGTATTGTATTTATTGATATTTTTGTTGGTTTCTAGAAGAGCGGTACAGGCCACCACTGCAGCACATAATGGCCGCAGTGACAGCTGTCATTAAAATGATGGCAGCGGGGTTTATCTTTATGGTGTCAAAAAACGCTCTCCACTAAAACACACCAAGTAAATTAGGGCCGCTAATTTGGCCGCCACCGTAGTCATAGGGTCTATAAACAGACCGACTGCATTTGAACTGCACGCAAGCTTCAAAATTGCAGTTTTTGAATGCTGGGAGCATATTATTTTCGACTGCACACTCCTGTCGAAATGCAGTCCGTCTGTTTAGACACTTAGGGAACCCTTGCTTAGAGTCTAAACAGACGGACTGCATTTGAACTGCACTCCCTATAATGCTTGTGAGCATATATTATTATTTTCGATGCATAACTGCAACGGAACTGCCAACCGACTGCGCAGCTCTGTCGAAATGCAGTCTGTCTGATGGCAGCTTTACGGGAATAACGTCTGTCAAAATGTGTTTAAAATTTGAAAGTGCAGTATAGAGTGCCGCAAGAATTCTGCGGCACTCTATTGGTGTTGCCTCGGCCCGGCTAAAGTGCCGTAAGCATTGCATTGTCACTGTCACTGTCACTTGTTATTTTGTTTGATGGTTGAGGTTAGTTTCTTTCATCTATAGCCGGCTAAACTTAAGTGCTATAATCCCTTGGGTTAGTAAATGAAAATGGCTGAAAGGTAGTTTAGGTTAGGTTAGAATTGTGACCACACAACGTGTGATCTGAAAATGTAATGTTTTGGGAATGTGGTGTTTTACAGCGATCTAACCTCAACAATAAAACTTGTGACTTAGTGACAGTGACAGTGACAGTGACAATGACAATGCAATGCTTACGGCACTTTGGCAGGGTCCCCCCCTGTGTTAATAAATTGCCGGTAGTGGCACTTTATCCGATAGGGAAAGAGTGCCGCTAGTGGCACTCTATACACTGCCTTAAAATATTAAGCATACCTAGTAATGAAAGTCTCTTTTGCTCGCCTGTACCTAAGTGGGAGGTATTTGCTAAAGGAGTGATACTTGCCGGAAATGGGATTGTAAGACGATGGATTGAGTGCCCCGTCCCTCTCTAACATGTATACCCATCTCTCTCTAACACCAATATGGATTGGACGCAGAATTTCTTGATGCTTCCCTTATGTGGGACGTTTAGGATTACTTTGGTCTTATTATCTTTTTGGAGAACTGGTCTTGGATAGAAAATAGAAGGTCCTGTATCTTTTCTCACCCAAATCGTATATACTATTGAAATAAATGGGATGTGTTGAATAATCTACTTCTTTTCATGTGGTTAGTGACAAACCTGGTGTCAGAGTTTTAAAGCCGCCCATGGGTCTTGAATTGGCCGTTCATTAAACGCCGGCTTCCAACTAAATAGCTGAAGGAGAACTAGCCAAGTCATTGAGCTCAACTTTTAACCAGTTGGCTGAATGTCATGTAGTCATTTAGTTAAACTGGGTGAAATAGATTAGGTTAGAAGTGTGAAAAACCGCGCGCGAGCGAAGCGAGCGGTGCAGTGGGAGCGGCCGGCAAGCGCTATTTCCAATTTGCTTGCAGAAAATTTTCACCATTTCAATAGCTTGGCTGTCTTGGTCACTGGTCAGTCATCTTCAAAGGGCTGACTTTCAATATTTCAAGTTGATAAACGTTGAATGATTCTAGTTCAATTCAGGGACCATTTTGGTTACCCATTGAAAGGGTTTTCGATAGGGTTTTTCTAAGCAGTTAATCAAAAACCCATACGATGTGGGTAACCCTTTTGAACGGCTTAATTTAAGCCATTCAAAAGGGTTATACAACTCTCTAAACTATAACAGCGTAACATTCCGATCGGAGCAATGTAATATGATCTGTCGATGATGGGCATAGTTTGCAAAATGGAATAGCACCATAGAAATATAAATCTATGAATAGCACGCATTAAAGCCCTATTACATTTCGACGGTGATTTTTGCGTTAAATAGGCAACTTTGGCGTTCTTATTCTTAGTAACTGAAAGACTTCGACAACTATGACTTATTGAGTGGTGGAGAAGAGTTATTAGTTAAGTTCATAGCGGCTTCGCTTTTTGAAATTTTTGCTTAACTATCTATAAAAAATCAATCCCTATTTCCTTGGTCACGGCATCACGCGTGAACGGTCGAATTTCGCTAATTAATTTTTTGTTGTGTTTATTATTGTAAGAAGGTTCTTAGGATGGGTAGGTGAAAGTAGGGTAGGTAGGTAGGTATACGGTAGGATAGGTAGGTATGTAGGTAGGATAGGTAGATAGTTAAGTAGGTAGTTGTATGGGTAGGTAGGTAGTTAGTTAGGGTAGGTAGAGTAGGTATGTAGGTGCGCCGTAGATAAGTACTTAGTGCTACCCGTGCGAAGCCGGGGCGGGCAGCTAGTTTATTTAAAGCCAAAATTCCGAAGCAACTTTTTCATAAAATGCGCGACGGCACTTTTGAGCTCGTGGTTGAACTATTGTAGGTACATAGCAAACCAGCCAAGCAAGCCAGCGATGGTGGATGGTTCGTAGTGCTCGCGCCACCCCACCCATCACCTACTTAGCACACATTTATTGAATAACCTTGTGTTAACCCGAACAAAACCCTTATAATAAATAGGTTATTATAATGAAGGGGTAACCCGTTCACTGGGTTTCAAGTATAGAACCCATTCAATGGGTTATCATGTAACCCTTTCAATGGGTTTCAAGTATAGAACCCCTTCAATGGGTTATTCATATTGAAGAGATAACCCTTTTACTGGGTTTCAAGCATAGAACCCAATCAAGGAGTTACTTCAGATAATGGTAACCTCATAAACGGGTTACCCTAACAAAAAGCTTAACTCGTATCCGGGGTTGCGCGGTCCCTGGTTCAATTAACTACCTGCCTAGGCATCCAATTGGATACCGATGTTTAGGAGTCCAATTAGCTGGCTAATTTAACCAGATGGCTAGGACATATCTATTTCTTGGCAATGTAACAAGACACACCTATGCCACAAGTCCCAGCAGATTCAAAACTAACGGAGCACAGATATTACTATTACTAACAATGTAAGTAATTACTATTCCTTAATTAGTAAAGATTCTACCCAATTACTAAATTAACAAACCACCAGAACCCCATTTACACGTAGTTCCCATTTCTTTAACAAAATGTCGCCTTCCTTCCAGATTTCGCATTTACTGTGTGACTACACCCCCTCCCCCCCCTCCACACTTCAGTGTCGATGTGTGAGTGAGACGTGCAATACAGTTAAACGTGTCATTACCATCGTCTGATATACAAGGTGCTCCAAATATGAAGAATATATTGTAATGTTTTGACTGTCTCGTTTGGGACATAAACTGGCGAAATTAGGGTTTGGGACACAAGTCTGCCTACTCTTCTAGAGAATACAGGCGTGATGTTGCGTTAGGTTGTTTTGTTTTCCTGCTAAAAATGTGTAACGCTAAAGGCGTGTACGTCACGAGCACCAATATGTATCCACTTAGCAAAATATAAAAGCGATTTTCTCGTGGAATATTGACTGCAACTTTATTATAAGGCCTATTTCATATTTATATCGGTTCCAAAATACTATATTCGTAACATCATAAAATATTAATCAACACAGTAGGAGCAAATCACTTTTAAAAGTTGCTTAGTGTATACATATTGGTGCTCGTGACTGTAGAGAAACGTCAACACGTGTAATGTACTCAGACCATTTGGTCTGAAAAATGTGATAGCCATTTGGCTATCACATTTTTGTAGGTGTTGTGACCAAGGAAACTATTATAGCTATATAAGAGCTTCACCTTTCTTAGTGCTATAATTAGAGAAGATCATTTTTGTTAGACGAGTTTAGACGGGACGTTTTCAAAGCCATACCTATGTTGTTTTGGTTTTTTACGCTTTCTAAGTAAATTGTTGAGAGATTTCGACTCTCAATTCGAAAAGTATTTGCTCTGCAAGCAACAATATTACTTCCATCCTCAATTTCCAACACACCCTGTACACCCATATCTGCATAGCACAAATAGCTTCAACATGTGCGCAATATTCTCGCCCCCAACCGACCAATCAGAAGACAGCGTTTTATGTGTGGGTGAGTTGTGTACACTTTAGGTGGCTCCCATTTAAGGGGGCGCTCTTTACACCCAATTAAAGTTTAATGCGACGATTGTTATGTAATTGGGGGAAGGGGGAGGTCTCGTATCTTCATTGTTTAAGGGGTAGGTAGACTATTCAGTTTTTTTGTTTAAGTTTTTTTGTAATTTTCCTCTCGTATTGGCAGGAAGTACTTTTATGGAAATAGCTCATAAAACCCAGCCTATAATGTTCCCACTGCTGGGACACAGGCCTCCTCTCTGTGAGAGGGAGTGGGCCGTAATTCTCCACGCGGGCCCAGTGCGGTATGGTAGATGTTCCATGTCTTCAAATTGGTACTAAGACATGCCGGTTTCCTCACGATGTTTTCCTTCACCATTTTGAGAGCAGTGGTGATTAAATTATTTACATATAGTAAAGCGCCTGCCTGGGTTCGAACTCGAATCTATGACGTACAACTTGTAAGTCATCGGGCTGTTACCACTGGGCCATCACTGCTCGGGATACTTACTTGATTATTAGAACAGCATAACCCAGTAATAGAGCTGTCAGCTTCATGTACACATAGGTACAGCTGCATAAGGATCTTTTGGCGTCTGAATGACATTGACATGGGGGCGCTGTTGGTTTCACATTTGTGAAATTGTCACAGAAATTGTATTGAAACTTAAGATGGCGGCGTTAGTACAGATTTTCGCCACGCGCCAAAAGATTTTTACCGTTGTACAATTGCCACCTAAATATCTATATGCTGAGCAGGTTGTCCTGTATTCGGTTCTCAGATCTGGTAGAGTTATTTGATTTTTCCTTTGGGAAATTCTCATTAACAGCTCTCATTGGCTGACCCTTGACGATGGGGCACACTTAATAAAATAAAAAAGTCTTTTATTTCAATATCCATAAATTACATTGCAATGCATGCAAATAACAACATTTGCATGTTAGTAGTTTTACTTATTTTCTAGAGATATTAGTACGGATTAGTTGTTTTGTCGGATATGGACGAGGGGTCCATGAAGGGGTGAAGGCCTCCTTCAACTTCTTCCATGTATCTCTGTCTTTGCCAGTAGTCTGCCAGTCTTTCCCTGCTGTTTCTATTATGTCATCAGCCCATCTTCTTTTCGGCCTGCCTACTCTTCGTTTTCCTGTTGGTTCCTTTTTATCGTGTAGTTCTGAATGCCCACCTGCTGTTCGTATAACGTGTGATATAACTGGCCCATTGTCATTTCAGTTTTATAACTTTTAGGGCTTGCGTGAGTGCATAAGTTACCTTGGTTTTTGTCTAATATCCTCACTGGGGGCACACTTGCTTGAACTTATTGATTCGAGTTTTGAAAACTCCCAGGTTATAGCTACTAGGAAACACAAACACTATCTAGGAAACCCAAACACTATCTAGGAAATCCACTCCTTAGCTGTATGCATAATGAATATGTTGCCAAAACGTTTTGGCGTAATTCCCTTCTGAGTAATCTTGACAAGAGTGATGAAAGCAGACAAATGCTTATACATTTCATCAAAATTCTTATCTTTTCTTCAAGAATATTCAAGAATTCATCTCCACAACAAGACATAATCATATCAGAGGTGATTTTCAAGATTTTACGCTCAAAATGATGACACGGATCCCTAAAAATCTTCACTAGATTTAGCAAATTGCAGTATGCAAATACCCTCCTCTTAAAGGTGCCATCCGCTTGTGGAAAATCAATAGAGCGTGTGTGACAGAGAAGGAGATATCTCTTGCTGTGTGTTAGAACGAGATATGCAACCAGCCTCCTTCCTCTAGGTTTGGTATTGTGAAAATCTGATACTGAAGACACATTTTCGCTATTTTCTACTATAGTTCTTGAGCAGCACAGTTGAATTTCGACTGCCAGTTCTCTTGTCATATTATTTTAAGACCATGTATTTCAGTCAAAGGATTCTAGAGTTTGTTTTGAAAAGGGTAGAGTCAATTCTCCTTTGATAGAGATTCAGAGTAATTTTCCTTCAGTAATTGCTAGTGATTTCATAATAGTGATAAATGAGGCTGTAGAAAACATTTGCTAATTATTTTTATTGGTTGTTAGCCAAAGTGGAGTGATATTATGACGTGTTGGGCAATAAAGTTTATCTAGTTATAACATTGGATGAGTCTGAACTGTTCTTGAGTAATCTTTAGTACTTACGTTTGAATAGAATTATTTTTATGAGTTTCTATAGATTTGTTTTACAGTGTGCGCGGAACTAGCTGGCCGCTCATCTCATCACAAATCATCTCGCTATTGCAATCTCATGTGCGTTTTGTCTAAACTAGCCGGAACTTTCAACGCGTTTTGCCGTCGCGAAGTGAAAGTTTCCCACAGGATTCTCAGAACCGGTCGAAGTGACGGTGCTTGGGGGAGGCCTATGTTCAGCAGTGGACGCCTTTCAGCTGAAATGATGATGATGGTGAATATTCTTCATTTCCTTTTTCATCGTGTCAATGTTCACCTGTGTATGTCGTGATGGCCGGATGAACATTGAACCAAAACTTCGTGCATAAGAAGCTTTAACCGCTGGGTTAAGGCTTCTTATGCACGAAGTTTTGGTTTCAAATTCGGGCAAATTATAAATTTTTCAATATATATGTAGGTAGGTCACAGTTTCTAAGTTTATCTTAGTCACTAAAATCGGTGAAGGAAACCTGAACTTACAATTATTGACATAAAACATCACGCCTATATTCCCCGAAGGGCTAGGCAGAGATGTACCTATAGTACACCCACATTTCGCCAGTTATGTTAAAGTCCCATGTAATAGGGGGGACCCTATTGCCATCAACCGGGCACTAATCCAGACTCCGGGATGCTACTGAAATATTCCAAATGGAAAAACCCGATAACACTTTGCCCGACCCGGGAATTGAACACAAGACCTCGTGCTCAGCAGTAGCGCTTGCGACCACTACCTTATACTGTCTACTGTCTAGACTGCAGCGGTTGGACCTTTTCAATATGGTTACCCCTGTGAGCTAGTAGGAAAACTGATTTTACACCGATCTTGAAGTGTTATCAATGCAAACAATACAAGCTAATACAAATACCTTTATTATTTACGCATTACTCTTACAATTTAGGTTGCAGGTCGTAGGTTGGTTTAGGTTGTAGGTCGTGGGTTCGAACCCAAGCAGGCGCTTTACTTTGTGTAAATAATTTCATCACCACTGCTCTCAAAACGGTGAAGGAAAACATCGTGAGGAAACCGGCATTTCTTAGAACCAAAAAAGTCGAAGACGTGTGACATCTACCAACCCGCACTGGGCCCGCGTGGTAGATTACAGCCCACTCCCTCTCACAGAGAGGAGGCCTGTGTCCCAGCAGTGGGAACATTAATAGGCTGATGATGATGACTCTTAGAATTTTAACGTATTTATTTTATTCAAATAAACTATGAATTAAGTAAAAATTGTTGTGTATTGAATGCTTATGCTTAAAATAATGCTTATACCGTGCTGAATTTTTGTTTACTAAATCATTTTAATCAGTGTTTTTTTTTGCTTTGATATCTTTTTTTAGATGTAGGTACTGAACGCTGTGTTATTTGTCCATCTAATTTAATGGGACCTTGTATAAAATATTTTTATTCTAGCTGAACAGACAGCTGTGCTGCTGGGGAGTTTGTTGAACCACTTCTTCTTCCCAGCTAAAGCACTAGGAAGTGGTGAAGGGCGGGCGTTTTTGGGGACTGTCATATGTAATTTTGACGTTCGAAAAGTGCTGCTTCTCAGCCTAGTTTGAATAAATGACTTGAATATTGAATGAATTTTAAAAATAATTCATGATACTTAATAATGGTGTAACAAAAATTAATAGCCCCATAGAATGATAGTGTAATAGGGTGGGCGTGATATTGTAACTTTGTAAGTTAATTTGTTCCATGATTTCAGTCCCCGTGGTGTTCCCCATGGGGTAGTTAATATAAATCTGTGACGGTATGGCGTTTGTAGGGATGTCATGTAGTTAGTATAGAGAAAAAAGTTAAGCAGTTACTGCATCGACTAGATACATAATATATGTTGGTCGCGAATCATATTTTGATCAAGATACAACCTGCCACTGACCTGCAGGGCTAACACGGGCGTACCCAAGACGTTTGTGACAAGTCTTATAATTTGTCTTAAATGCTAGCACGGTTCAACCATGTGATAAAATCTGAGGCGCGACATGCCTCTCTTGTTGCTAACTTCATAGTGTGACACAGTAAATTTAAAAAATTAAAATGTCTATGATCAGTGAATATGCGACCAAATACAATAATACGTTTTTATAGTGCAGGTTCATGCAGTTTTACAACCTTTTAATTTTGTTGTGAACTAATTCACTTTTGACGTACGGACGACAGTCATTATGATTGTAGCAATTGTGACAAAATTGGTGCGCCCATAGTAGCAAATAAGACATATAATCCCAAATAAACGTCAAGAAGTTATGTCACAAGTCAAGAGATTATCTCACGCCGCGTGCTAGCATTTGTGACAAAACTGTATTATCGCCCAAATTGTGATAAAATGTGTGACTTATGCTATCTCACAGTAGGCCATGCTCGGTGCGCTGGCACCCTAACAGAGATGTTGATTGGGGAAAAAAAAAACTATTTAGTCCGTCAGTCAGATAATAAAAAAATATTAGACACATATTTTTTGCTTCATCATATTAATAAAAAATGGTTTAGATAAAACGCATTAAAGTTGGGGAGTGTGGGCTCGCTACGTCACAAGTCAGTATAAAATGTACCGGGGAGTGACGTCATGCCACATTTTAACTCAATGTACTGCCGTAATCTTTTGATTAGGTAAAAAAAGAAAAATTACGTGTCCAATATTTTTTAATAATCTACCTGACGGACAATTTTTTTTTTCTAAATTCCTAGTGCCTAACTCATGAACATGATCAATCATAATCTGAATCCATTGCTTCTTTTGTTTGAAAATTTTGTCTGCTCAACAACGTCAAAATTAAACAAAATTTGATTGATCGTGTGTTATGCAAAGGGGCCAGGTAGGTACAAATTGCAAAACCGTAAGAAAAATTTAAATTTGCGGACTACCTTTGCGCATCCAACTTAAAACAGTCAGGTGAAGCAGTTTAATGCATACAAGAAAAAGGCCTTTAAAAAACTCAAATCAAATAGTAATACCCTTTCAATCAGAACAACCAACAAATTCTGCGGTCGTTAAATCTGCAGGAGAACACCGAACATGGGCACGACTGACATTTTGTGAAGCATACGGGAGAGTATAGCGAAATGTACCGCTTCTGAAAGTGGGCAACTTCGCAAATAACTGTCAAATATTTCGCTGTATTGATTAATTTGGCAATATTACTGTACTGAAATATCGCAAGCTATTGAACTAAAATATTGATTTATAATCAGCCTATTAATGTTCCCACTGCTGGGACACCGGCCTCCTCTCTGTGAGAGTGGGCCGTAATCCACCACGCGGGCCCAGTGCGGGTTGGTAGATGTCACATGTCTTCGAATTTTGGGTTCTAAGACATGCCGGTTTCCTCACGATGTTTTCCGTCACCGTTTTGAGAGCAGTGGTGATGAAATTATTTACTCAAAGTAAAGCGCCTGCTTGGGTTCGAAGTTCGAACCCACGGCCTCAACTTGTAAGTCGGGCTAGTTACCACTGGCCCTTAAAAATATTGATTATGTAATGCAATAATTAATATCGTAACACCAAATATTTAGTTTTAGATGTAAAAAAAATATTTAGTAACTTTCCAAATGCGCTTTTTACACCTAAAACGGTTACAACATCAAATTGAGTGTTATAATTGCAAATAATTATTAATATTTTAGGTCACTTGTTAGCGAGATTTCATATTTCCATACAGTATTATTGCGAAATTAATCAAAACAGGTAAGTACATATTTGATAGCTATTTGCGACGTTGCCAACTTTTAGAATGAACGCTCTTTACACTGTTTTATGAATCTGCTAATTCCTTCCTATATAAAATCAATTTGCCTAAGCCTTTTCCTTACTATACTGGGGTCGGCTTCCAGTCTAACCGAATATAGATGAATGCGCTCGCTATGGGCATCCCCAGTGGGTTACGAACCTCGGATTAGGGCTTGTACACAAAACTGCGATACGACGTCGCATCGCAGGTTTTTAGAAGAGCTTTGTTTGTAGGAGCTCGCAGATTTTTGCGATGCGATGCGAATTCGCAGTTTTGTGTACAAGCCCTTAGGGCGTCGCTGGGGGTAGGACAGCAAGATGGGACAGGCTGGATCAATATAGGATTATTATTATCATGGGGATTTAGAACTACAGGCTTAGCATCGACGCGGGCTGGCGCATCGTCGAGCAAGGGTCGGGGGCGAACAGTCGGGACCAACGGCGATAGCGTGCTTTATAGGCCGATATCCATCACGACTGCGGAGTTTCGCTAGTTAGCTTAATTTAACCCTGTAAATCTCGAACTTTCTAATAATATTCTACGTGACTTCTAATAGAAAAGAAAGAAAGAAAGAAAAATAAGTTTATTTGTCACAGAAACACGTGCATAAAAAAAAAATAATAATAATAAGTTCGAGCAGAACAAGAAAATAAAAACAATAGGTAGATTCAAATTGACGAACTCAAAACAGAAATAGTCGGCAGCTGCTGGCACGTCATGACTGTGACAAGAAGGCTACCACTCAGCATGATGCTGTGCTATGGGGACCCACAGCACAACGCTGATTTTCTAATGGTTAGTCAAAGCTGCATTCCCTTAAACTCGAAGCATTTATTTCAAATAAACCAATTACAGGTACTTTTGAATTGTCAAGGGGTCGGGCAGTCAGAAAGATGAAGCTAGTTGCCCAATCCGAAGCGTAGTAGGTGTCTATGGAGAAGCACTGGCAAAAAACTCTACGGACACTCTTTTAAATCAAAATAATGGTTACAATATGTTGGTAACTTCATGCATTACCCAGAAAGAAACTGAATCTATAATAAAGCCTAAGACCAAATTATTACATACATTACATCACGCCTTTCTTTCCCCAAAGTGCTAGGCAGAGGTGTACCTATAGATCATGCACTTTTCGCCAGTTATGTTTATTAGGTTCCATATAGGGGGCGAGCCTATTGTCATCAACCGGGCACAAATCCAGGCATTGGCAGCTCGCGTCCGATAATGACCAGGGCCGGATCGACGGCGCGTTGTGTTCTACGCGCGCTGGCCCGGCAGGCAGGCATCGGTCTGCTAAGGCCGATGCCTGCCGGCCGGGGTTGCGGGAAAGGCCTAAAGGGTTACCGTGGCCACTGGCAACATACAGGCAACTGAAGGAACACAGGTGAGTTTTAGTCAGTAAGGGTTTGACACCCCCTTTCGCTCCGTCCAGAGCGGGAGAAGAGTTATTTGATGATAAAAAAAAAAAATACGGCTACTTAGAAATTTCTGATGGAAAAACCCAATGACACCTTGCCCGACCTGGGAATCGAACCCTACTTACCTCATCCACCAACCAACCACCGGATATAGGTATACGTTTATCTATTTATTTATCTATACATAGGTATAATTAAATAGTAACAAAGAGTTTTTGTCCGTTTGTCTGGATGTATATGTTCCAGATTGACACAAACGGCTGAACGAATTTCGAAGGATAGTCTATACCTACCCTGTACCCTAATTACGTAATACACGATCAATCAGAATTTGAATCGCTTTCAAATTTCAAAATTTCAAATTTCAAAAGTCATTTATTCAAACTAGGCTGAAACAGTTTTTTTTTTTAAACAGATTGCTAATCTATTGCTTCGTATGTTCGAAAAATGAAAACTGCTTCACAACGTAAATAACGCAATGAATGTTATTGAACTGTCAAAACGAAACAAATTAGTCGGAATCGTTTACGAAAATATGTTGCGTAATTAGATATTTGGATTAACACATAGGGTACTTTTCATCCCCGTAGTACGTTCCCGTGGCATATTTTCCGAGTACAGCGCGAGCGACGCCGCGAGCAAAAAAAGTAAAAGCCGTATGACCAATAATATTATTGATTCCTATAATATTTTTATTATTAAAGGTGTGTTCAATCATTGCGTAGTTATTATGCGTGGAGTTGTAAGTCTCGATAAACATATTACTTATTTAAATTACAAGGCCGATGTGATTTACGTCTCAGCGGGTCAAATTAACTTGACATAAAATTATGTTAAACGCTAAATTGGCAATTTTAATGACTTCACTTGATTATCTATATTGCTGTTACAAACTTTTTACCTATGTGTGTCTGTGTGTTGAAGATTTAATTTATAGATGATTTTATACACACAAACACTTTTACACGTCCATCATATTAACTAGCACCGCCCCGCGGTTTCACCCGCATAAGTCTTGAACCCGTGAGAATATCGGGATGAAAAGTATTCTATGTCCTAACCCAGGTCCTGGTCTACCCATGTGCCAAATTTCATCCAAATCCGTTCAGTAGTTTTTGCTTGAAAGAGTAACAACCATCCATCCTCACAAACTTTCGGGTTTAAAATATTATAATAGGAAGGAACTACATAGATACTAGGGTCGGCGTTTCCTATCTGACTACTCTGAGAAGAAGGGCCGAAACACACTCAGAGGTCGCAGTCTCTTTTAAAGTCCAGACTTAATCGTGGTCAGATCATGTGATGACCATGTAGATTGGTGTCTGGAATGGTCTTTCGAGGAAAGAACCACACAGATTTGAGTGGACCTGTCTGTGCACGCATTTATCAGTAATCACAGCTCAACTACATACTATCCATACTAATATTATAAATTCGAAAGTAACTCTGTCTGTCTGTCTGTATGTTACCTTTTCACGGCTAAACCACTGAACGGATTTTAATAAAATTTGGCAGGGAGATAGATGGCATCTTAGGGAAGGACATAGGGTACTTTTTGTCTCAAATATAACGCGGGCGAAGCTGCGGGCAAAAGCTAGTCAACGATATGAAAATAATGGTTCAGTTTATTATTTATCCTGATTTTGTCAAATGAACAATTCTTGGAGGACCACTCTACAATATTTTTTTTGTACTATGGCCTGTTGTTGCCACCAACGGGCCACAATACCAAGAGTTATCGTGTTACCCAGTAACTGCGGGTTGTGTAGGTCAGATGGACAATCGCTCCATGTAAAATACTGGTATTCAGATGCATCTCGTTGGACTGGAAGCTGACTCCAACATAGTCGGGAAAAGGCTAAACAGGTGATGATGATTTTGACCTTTTGCCCTTGTGCGAGATCTCACTCTAAAAAACACAAATCTGATAAAGAAAATAAGTACTACTAATTGACGGGTTGTTTTTTTATGTGTAACATCTTTCCTGTCGCGTTCCTGCAATCTGTGGGAGTTTTCGTGAAAAGGGACGGAAGTGTGTAACAGGAAGCCGGGGAAGCGCGCGCTATTTGATTTGACTAATGAACGCGCGCGGTGATAGAGGTGCGGTCAGATGGTACTGACCCATTTTCAAAGAAGTTGGTACAGTCGGCCAAAATGTCAAATGTTACACATTATAATACGACTACTGTGAGACTCGCTCGTTTTTAGTTTTTTTTTTTCACCAATAAACAGAAACTTTTTAAACACTTTATCACCATCGTCGCTCGCCTTACCATGTTTTAAAGTCCTCCAGATCGTATTTCGGCCATGGCGGCGAAACCTCAACGGAGACTAGCCTTCGGCGCGGGAGATATTATAGTACAGGCGTGTGTGCGCAGACACAGGTGCACTCTCTTTTCCCTCACTCTCATAGTCCGATGGGACGGCAATCCGACACGACCGGAGAGAGATCAGGCGCAGGACCAACAGCTTAACGTGCTTTCCAATGCACGGGGGTATCACACCGCCAACTTGCAAACTCCGGGCTCTTACTAAGAAATTCCTAATGGAAAAAACCCAATAAAACTGCCTGTCCTGCACGCTTGGCATGACCACAATAAAAGAAACGGGTTTTGTCTATGGAACAGAAAAAGACAGAAAAAAAAAACTCATTTTGTCTATTCTTCCATCGAAAAAATCCGTAGAAATCCCGTTTCTATGGTTGTCAGACCAAAACCGGCACCCTAAAGTAATTACGTAATAGACGATCAACCAGAATCTGAATCGTTTTGAAACAGATTGCTTATCCATTGCTTCATAAGTTCGAAAATAAATTCTGCTCTGCAACGTAATTATCGCAATGAATGTTGTTGAAATGTCAAAATGAAACAAAATAATCGGAATCGTTTACGAAAATGTGTTGCGTAATTAGATTTTATTAGATAGCTGGGTAGTCAAAACTATGTTTTCATTTTGAGTGGCAAGCAAACTCTCAGTAAAAACTTAGTATTGCCATAATATATTCAAAGTAATTTAGACTGTCAAATCTATAGCCATCAATACTAAAAGATTATGTTATTGGGAATCAATGACCACGATTGACGGTATTGTGAATGATTATAAGTGATTAGCATATCATTAAGTCAGCGACTCTGATTGAATTAATATGGTGAAGTGCGAGCTGGTTTTAAAACTATTGGGCATAGTACCTACGCATGCTCAACTGTCCTAAAGACTGATGCAGCTCGATAACAATTAAAATTTTATTGTGTCTCATTAGTGACAGTCACGCGGCAATTTTTTTTTTCTTTTGGGTAATTTTTTTTTTGCCGTGGTGTTCCCTCCGCTGTCCGTCCGTCCGTCTGTCTGTCAGCGGGCTGTAACTCATGAACCGTAACAGTAGTTGAAGTCACAGATTGTGTGTTTCTTTTGCCGCTATAATAAAAATTAAGAAAAATCAATAAAGTTAATAATTAAAGGAGGTCCCCATTCCCCATACAAGAAACGAGTTTTTTTTCGATCTTAATATGTTACGAAATGGTTCGTGTGCGAGTCCGACTCGTACGTGGCCGGTGTTTTATCTCTATGGCTGTTCGTGCTTTTGCTGTTGTGTCCCAGCACTGAGAACATTCAAAGCTGATTATGATGATGAAAGTTAATCAGGTATTATAATGTTCCCACTGCTGCGACACAGGCCTCCTCTCTGTGAGAGGGAGCGGGCCGTAATCCAGCACGGGGAGTCGGGGACTCAGTGTGGGCTAGAGTATGTCACATGTCTTCGAATTTGTTAATATTTAAACATTGTATTCTTGAGTTCTTTTTTTTTATTCAGCCACGGGAATAAACGTTTTAGAGATTTTAATGTTTCTTTTTGCTTTTCGTGTGGGACAAGACGAACATGGTCTGCCGTCTAGTATACTGATTCTGGTGTTTAAACCGAAAAAAAAATGTTTTAAAGACTGTAGGTAACCCAACTACAGAAAAATAAAAGTGATCTAAAAAATACGAAACATGAAAATATTTCAGGCAGAAATCAAGACATAGACCGTAGAAAAGGTCAGGTTAAAGCCGTCGTCGCATGCCTGTGTACAATGTGGGTGCCAGGAACACCTACAAAATTATAATAGCATGCGACGGCGGCTTTACCTTGACCATTTTTGTACCTATGTCTTGATTTCTCTCTGAAATATTTTCTTGTTTCGTACTTTTTAGATATTATAATTTTTGATGTTATAGTTTTCCGTTTTAACGCTTGATATTAATAAGATTTGATTAACTGCGCGTTGGTATCATTTTAATCATGCTTTTAATTTAAAAACTATCACAGCTTACTTAGCTGTACTTGGCTTTACAGCTATCTAATTACGCAACACATTTTCGTAAACGATTCCGACTAATCTGTTTCATTTTGACAGTTCAATAATATTCATTGCGTTATTTAGGCCGCTTGCCCATTGGTCGGTATTTTACCGCGCAGTACTGTACAGTACTGCGCGGTACTGCTTATGTTTCCTCACTGGTCGGTAAGCACTCTGTACCGAATCGGTACTGCACACAGATATAGATATACCTAGATAGCGCAAGAGCATTTACTTCGCGTGCCCGAACGTGGCTCAGTGTGTCTCATTTTATATAATACAGTATGGTCTGCGCCTGTCCGCCGCGCTAGTCGGACATAAATAATAAAATAGAAAATGCCTATATTCGTAATACTTTATAGCTTTTTTACTAGGAACGGTTGATGTGACGTTGAGTGTTAACAGGTTACGACAATCGAAACAAGTGATACCATCGTATATCGCTTCAGTTTCATGGTATAGGCGATTTGAATTTTTTTCAAAAATGCCACGCATAGTTTTCATACAGATCGTGATACTTGCCTTATCTAGGTATTATTATATATCTATATCTGTGTACTGCACTGCTTTCATCTAGAATTCCAAATTCAAATTAATTCAATTAGTACGAGAGAGCATGACCAACATTTTTGCCTTATCGTTTTACGAACAAAATCGTATAAAAACGATAGATTTGGTTATTCTTAAATTAAAAAATCCTATTTTCAGAAATTTTCCGCGTCACATCTTCTGACCTGACCGCATTTTTAAATATGTCGATAATTCTTTTTTATCATGTTTAAAAATGATAGATTTTACATACCGAAAACACCATTTTCAGAAACCAGTAGCTTCGAGTACGTACCCAAGAGACCATTACCACCATACCCAAGGAGTAACTAGAAATACTGATTGCCAGAAAAATTATTAAACTAATTCTACGAATAACATCTAATAATAGTTTATAGAGATCATCTAAGTACATCACCTACCCCAAGGAATATAGATTGTGAATATCTTAAAATAATATTGAAACAAATTGATACAAATCTGATAGAATGGAATAGTAGGATTTCCGAAAGCATAAATTCAAGTTACGAAGACGAAGTTATTGATGTCAGCGATGTGTGTGAGCGATTACGTTCTAATTCGGAAAGCAGCCTCTGAATAAGAAGGCTGCACCCTGCACGCGCGGCGCCGCGGCGCCCTAGGCCCGCGCGTCTGTGTCTATGCGCCTTCCCCGTCAAGAAGTGACATTTGACACTTAACATTTTATTTTGTGAAGTTTTTATAAATTAATTATTGTATAAGTGTACCTTTTAGTTTTTAGTATGTATATTATATTTTCAACTTAGGTTAGTGTTTTTTACATTTATGATACATGCCGGCTGTAGCGACGCCGGAAATAGCGCTCGTCAACCCGCCACATCGCTCGATGTCCAGGTAAGATGTCCCCATTGCTCCCAGCCGCGCTTCTTTAAAGGCGAACGGGGGCTACGGATACACTATGGCAAGGTCCACAAACCACATAGTGTACCTCTATGCCCCCCAGCTACATCACCTACATCAACACCTCTAGAGAAAACCTTGTGGAAAACGCTTGCAAAATTTAAAAATTCTACCCCAGTGTTAAAAAGAGTTCCCCGGGGCGCGAGACGGTCTGTCGCACTGAATTTGGCGCAATGTCTCCGTCTTGCGACCCAGGAGAACTCACAAAGTGCCTGGGAGCAATTACTCACCTTCCCTTATAGGATTCTACATGTCCAAAAAAATTCGGCGACCAAAAAATCTTTAACGAACCAAATTAAAGACAATTGCAACAATTTGACCAATATTTTAGATCCTAAATTACCTGTTTTCAATAACCCTCTACGAAGAGGCTTATGTTCATATGTAGAATCCAAACTAAGTGAAGGTGACATCAGGGGAGCGGCCAGGCTTTTGTTCAGTAGCGATGTGGTGGCACCCTACTCTCCAGAAACTATTTCAGCTCTGGAGAGTAAACATCCAGCGCCTGCCGATGGTCTCACCTTCCCCGACCCCCCCCCTCTCTCCTGGTCCGGATTCAACACCCCTTACCGTTACTGCCCCACAGCTGATTGCTGCCGTGAGCTCCTTCCGAAGTGGCTCCGCCGGCGGCCTCGACGGCCTGACTCCTCAGCATTTAAAAGATTTATTGAGTTCAGGCGCCGGGGAAGCTGGTGAGTCGCTTTTGAAGGAGCTTGCGGCTCTAATTAACCTGATGCTCAACGGCGGTGTGAATGATGCCATCGTCGATGTCTTGTACGGGGCAAATCTATGTGCCCTGCGCAAGAAAGACGGCGGCATCCGTCCCATTGCCGTTGGGTGTACCTACAGGCGTACGGCAGCTAAAATATGCTGCAGACTATACGGCGAAACTTTAAAAAATAAATTCCAGCCCCTACAGCTTGGCTTCGGATCCAAAGGGGGCTGCGAGGCTGCCGTACATGCCCTTTCCAGTTTTTTAAACTCCGGTAAAGGTGAGGTCATCCTCAAGGTTGACGTCAAGAACGCCTTCAACTCCGTTAACAGGGACACTCTGTTGGCCGAAGTAAAAAAGGAGTTACCGGAAATTTATGGTTTTTTGTGGCAATGCTATAGGCACCCTTCCAAATTATTATTTAAAGACAACGTTTTAGAATCTGCAGTCGGATGCCAACAAGGTGATCCCCTCGGGCCAGTCATTTTCAGTTTAGCTATCCACCCCATAATACAACAACTAAATTCAAAATTTAATGTGTGGTATTTAGATGATGGGACTCTAGGAGGTGACGTAGACACTGTCCTAAAAGATTTCCAATTCCTAAAGCAACAGTTTCAATTCATCGGCCTTGACCTCAACTACTCAAAATGTGAAATTTACCCCTGTGACAATACCGACAGACAATCGACTTTCCAGAAATTCAATACAATAGCCCCAGATATCAAAGTTTTAGAAAAAAGTTCACTGCACCTCCTAGGTTCCCCAATTTTAGAAGACAGTTTTTCACCTTTCATTGATGGAAAAATTAAACATTTCAATGACATTTCGGATAGACTTTCTAAAATTAACTTGCATTCCGCATTCACCCTTATCAGATACTGCTGTTTCGGTCCAAATTTTATGTATTTTCTCCGTGCTTCCCCCTTGTGGAAGAAGCCACACCTTTTGGACAAAATCGATCAAATCATCCGAAGCAGTCTAACATCAATCATAAATGTGGCATTGGACGACCGCGCGTGGCTGCAAGCCACACTACCCATACGTTTTGGTGGGCTCGGCGTCCGCAAAATTTCCAGTGTAAGCTTACCGGCGTTCCTGTCCTCGGTCCACAGCACAGAAAAGTTAACCACAAGAATCTTAACCGCTTGTCAGGTTGACTCTGAAGTGCCGTGCTTGACTGATGCGATGAACGCCTGGAAAATGGCTTGCCCGGACACGGAGCAGCCCGAGAACCTGTCTTCCCAGAGACAGTGGGATGAGCCGCTCTGCAGGTTGGTACGGAACAATCTCATTAATACGTCCACCAACACTGCGGAGCGCGCCCGCCTATTGGCTGTGGGAGAATGGGAGTCGGGCCTCTGGCTTCAGGCGCTACCGTCACCCAACATAGGCACTATGCTGGGTGACACCACTTTCCGGCTCGCTACAAGTCTGCGTTTGGGCGCTCCTTGCGGGGCTCCGCATCGCTGTCAGTGCGGTGAAGCAGTCGACCGCCTCGGACACCACGGCCTTTCCTGCGGCAGGAGCGCTGGTCGTTTGGCACGGCACGCAAGCATTAATGACATTATCCGTCGGGCTCTTGTCACCGCCGGGGTGCCAGCTGTTTTAGAACCCAATGGCTTGGCACGCGACGATGGGAAGAGGCCAGACGGAATGACCATAATGCCTTGGAAGATGGGTAGGCCTTTGGTGTGGGATGCAACCTGTGTCGACACCCTCGCGCCATCCCATCTTCTCAGCACGGCGGGCTGTGCCGGGGCGGCTGCTTCTGGTGCAGAAAACCTCAAGCGACGGAAATATAGCAACCTCATTGGTAGCTATATTTTTGAGCCGTTTGGGGTTGAAACACTGGGGCCGTGGGGTCCGAGTGCTCATCGAGTATTCCGGGACATCGCCAAGCGGCTGGTCGACTCCTCACGTGACCCGAGGGCTGGCCTATTCTTCGGCCAAAGAATCAGCATTGCCATACAACGTGGCAATGCTCCCAGCCTTTTGGGCACTTTTCCTGTTGACAGCGATGCGGACGAATTTTTTGATGCCCTATGACCGTTTCCCCCCCCCTTTTTATATACTTGTACATATTACTATTATTATTTTAATTCTGTTAGATTTTAAATCATGTAAATATCTATGGTCATAATAAGGAGTAACTAAGGTTAATTTTATTTTAGAAAGAGACCATTTGAGAAAATTAAATTTGAGGCAAACAATAAAACCCATAGCAATCCATCTGAAAATCTTGTTTTCTGGTGAACATTGGTCAGTTGATTCGAATACGTCATTTTTGGAAATGTGCTCAGGCCACGTTTGACACGCAAAGTGACGCAACGGAAATATCTGAAAACAAACTTTTTAGTAATAAAATTACGAAATCTTTGTATATTTTTATTATCAGACACATTGTGATGAAACCGTCTGCCAATTTTTTTTGACATAGCAGAAATAGGCTCCCATAAAACTACAATAGACGATGTATATCTAGTAACTTAATCCGCTTAACCGTTCTTAAAGAGTTAGAGAACCCTGTTTCTAAACCTTGTTTTGACATTATAATTATTCAGTAAAATCATCAAATTATACCAGTTTTATATAAACATTGACATTGTTGAATATTTCATACAAAATGACGTGATTACTTTGTAAAGTACTATATTATTTTAATTATTGTGAATGTGAGGACTATGTGGATATTTTTTTTTTTTTTTTTCTCTTCTCTTTTTTCTTTTCTTTCTCAGTTAGTTTTAATGATGGTCTGGCAGTTTGAGTAGTTTATGCGGCCTACCCAAATGTCCTTTCTTTGGTACTGTTCGTCGAGTTGAGCTCCTTAAGTTCAGAGTTGAGCTCCGCGATTACTGACAAATGCTTGCACTGACTGGACAGGTCCACTCAAAGCTGTATGGTTCTTTCCTCAAAAGACCATTTCAGACACTAGTCTACATGGTCCTCATATGGCCTGACCAGGATTATGTCTGGACTTTAAAAGAGACTGTGACCTCTGAGTTTGTTTCGGCCTTTCTTCTCAGAGTAGTCAGATAGGAAACGCCGAACTCATCTAGCTAATTTTTAACATAAATTTTGTTATGACGTGTAAAAGTGATTCCAATATCCTATTTACAGAATAAACAATTTCATTTCATTTCATTTCATTTAATTTCTGTAAGAAATCGACACGTGTTTCGCCTCTCAACGAGCCATCCTCAGGACGACGATTGACCTGTTGCCTGTTGTTGTTGTCTTTGCGTTCGGCTCGCGTTGATAACACTTCGTGTCCGAGTTTGCAACAGGTCAATCGTCGTCCTGAGGATGCCTCGTTGAGAGGCGAAACACGTGTCGATTTCTTACAGGGTTCTCTAACTCTTTAAGAACGGTTAAGCGGATTAAGTTACTAGATATACATCGTCTATTGTATTTTATGATGGATTTCCGCAAAGTCACGCCTGAGTCAATTAACTATCCCATAAAACTGTAACGTTTCTGACCGGTACTGCCCACCGAGTCGGGTTCAGAATCATCAAAACGTAAAGATTTTTTTACAATTATTCCCGTAAAACGATGTGACATGGTTTTGGTCATGGGCTCTCGTACTATATAATTCACTTGTTTTTGGATTTTCCCCAGTTTCTGAATGAATTATCCCTAAATTTCCCTAAAAAATCTTCAAATTTCCTTGGTTTAGGGAGCATGATTATAAATAATAAGGTAATGGCACAATTAACATGGTAAATTAAAATTTGATGAATTGCATTCATTATGAGTTTGGGTTGAGGGAATAAATCGGTGGTTGAATAAATCGAATCCTTTAATAAATCGGTGGTGCCATAGAGTCAAGTAATATATTGGGTGATGCCTACTATAAACAATAAGGTTACCAACTTAAATTCATATTAACCCCTAAATTCCCCAAATCCCTGTCAAAATAAAATATCCCTAAACCAAACTTAATATTGGTATTTTTTCCCTAAAACAGGGAGAAATCCCTAAAAGTGGAAACACTGCGCGGTAAGCTTCCAGTACCGATGCAGTAAAATGCGTGACGTCACGCAGTACCGAAACGATATCGCCCCGCACACTTACCGACCAGTGGGCAAGCGGCCTTACGTTGTTGAGCAGATCTTTTTTCGAACTTATGAAGCAATGGACTAATTCTGATTGATCGTGTATCACGTAATTAGGGTACTGGTTAACGAGTAATAATCGTTCAATTTACATTATTTTGCAGTCTTAAGTTTGTTTTTGGGATAAATACGGAACCCTTTATTGTGCATTGTACGACACGCACTTGGCCGGATTTTTTGTTAGGAAGGGTTGGGAACACTGATCATAGGTGTTATACCTAAATAAAATAGGTACAGAGATCTCTATGTTTTACCTTATAAATATCAAATAGGTACGTATAAAAAACGACTCCGTATCAAAGTTGCGACAAATGCTGGAGCGACAACAAAAAAAATGTGAAGTACTAAGTACTTTCGTTTTTAATGTTTTTATTGGCAATATTCTTTATTGTCAATATTAAATGACTGCAGTGCGCGAGTGCAGTTACGAGCAAGGTAAGCGAAAACCATGTATTAAAGAACCTAAAACTTAACATTTTTTTTCTTATCTGCTATTAGCAACAAAATATTATAGAAATGTTTGTCGTGCTTTAGTTTGTCGAGTAAAAATTGTGTCGCGCTATCGTTCGTCGATCAAAAGTTTCGTCGTGTCATCGATGGTCGTGAAAACATTCAGTCGCACTAACGTTCGTCGATCCAAAGTTTCGTCGTGCCATCGTTTGTCGTGAAAACAATCTGTCGCGCTAACGTTCGTCGAGCTGATGTTCTGTCGCACCGCTGATGGTCGACCTATCGTACTGTCGCTCCAGCATTTGTTTGTCGCAACTTTGATACGGAGTCATAAGATAAAAAACTGCTTTCCTCAACTCACTCATACCTCAAGTCACCAGCCAGCGGTCGTTGACCCAAAAAAATAAAAATATTATCCAATCGTTGTTATTTTGATTTATCGTGTGTATTTTTATTTGATAACGAAATCCATCACCACATCACGACCGCTGAATTTAGCTATCAAATTTTATTTGACCTTGAAAAACAATAGTTTATTTTTATTATTTTGCTAAGCTAATTTTATAAAGTTGCGAAGTCCTGAGACTGCAACATTCCAAAAAGATAAACGGATGAAATCCGCGGGCAACAGCTAGTTTTCCTAATCTGTCTGTTTGTTTGTTTGTGAAGCTACAACTGAAAATTCAGCACCCTAACTAAATCGCGGGAACGAAACCATAGCGTGCATTTAAACATGGCAACGCCATCTATCGAGCGTGTCGGAACTATTCCTACAATGAGTGAAAAATAATTGCTTTTTTTATTGTATACTACTAATATTGTGAGTATTATATTCTAATTAGATTTTTTTTTTTAATAACGTACAATTACATAATAGAGTAGGTATACAAACAAATAAACTTAAAATTATTAATTATGTAGGTAATCAACAGCGTTCGATCACAGCATCACGGCATACAGGTAAAAATATTAATAACGCGCTTCAAAGACGACTAAAAAGTCATAATAAAAAAAATTAAGAGTGGTTTTATCTATTTACATCTACCTATATCTATATTATACATATAGTAAAGTACGGTCTACATATATGTATATATGTTACGGCTAATACCCGAAGTGCGGCTACACCTAGTTTTAGCCGGTTAGAACTAGGTGTAGCCACTTACTCTTGGTTAAACCTAGTATGAGCCGATTGTTTTCGGGTAAAACTAGGTCTAGCCTTCATCATGCCGGCTACAACTAGGTCCAGCCATTCCCTGTTGGAATGAAATGAAATTAATGAAATGAATGAAATTCCATAATATTAATATAATGTTTTCTGTCTATTGTAAGGAGCCCAAAACTCTAAACATCAACGAAATATAACGTTGCTAAATTGAAGAGTACAACTGTGACGTAGCATGACAACTGAAGTGACAGGTATTACTTTTAGTCGGTTACTTGACAGCTGTCTCGTCATGTGGTTTTTTTTGTTTACATTAATGAGTATAAGTGCCAGCACGGAGACGTAAAAGCGCCTATTTTAAACGTTTTCTCAACACACCTACGGACCCCAAATCCCATAAAACCAATGTTATTTACAAACTTAATTATGTAATTGACTGCTAAACGTATTTCCCATGAACATATTAGCATGTCTGCCGGATCTCGTAGATGTACGTCATTAAAAATGTAGACGCCATCAATTCTCCATTGATTTCAAAACGAAATAATGTGTGATGGCCATCTTCCCACGAGGTTTTGTGTCAATAAGTTATTAATGGCGTGTATTGGTGATTAGTATCGATAACCATAGATTTTAGTTACGTAAATGTTATTTTACATAGTTTCTCAGATTAGTTTTGCACTTCTCAGATCATAGGTCTTTTGGATAACGATTTTTCACTGTTGGTTGTTTGAAGATTAGATTCTTAAGCCCGATTCTAATAATGCAATGATTTGTTAATAGTAACGGTTTAAAGTAACAACTGTAATATTATGCAATGAGTTAAAAAAATATGATTAATCCTATGGATGGATTTTAGTGGTATATATTTTAAATGCTGTTAAAGGTCGCTACACTATAATGTAACATGCTAGCTGCAATCTGCGCTGCATAAGTCTCGATCCCGTGGGAATATCGGAATAAAAAGTATCCTATGTCGTAACCCAGGTCATAATCTACCCATGTGCCAAATTTCATCCAAATCCGTTCAGCCGTTTTAGCGTGAAACCGTAACAAACAATCAAACAAACATACTAAAAATTAAATCTTCTCTAATCTAATCTCTGTATAGGTAACATTAGTTTAGATATGCTTCGAAATTGGCAAAAACACGAGTGGTTTTGTTTTTACAAAAAAAAGAGTCTAAGAAATCTGAAATGCTGTGTTTGTGGAAATCAATCCTGAAAACCATCTGTCTGGGGTTGGCAGAGAGTTATATTAACAAATAAAATAAAAATCATTTAATTCAAACAATTTTTGTTCATATCTGTTAAGACCTATTACTTTATCTTAAAACTACGTTAGTAATGACGAGATCAATTAATACATTTATATTAAAATATAATAATTGAAAATGAATAACTAAGTACTAATATAAGAGGAAATAATTAAGTAATAATAATGTTTAATGCATGCTAATTTAGGATGATAAGGGTAAGAGCAGGCGAATAATAATTGCAATGCTTGTAAAAGGCTGCTAAGTCATAAGTACTAACATAACATAACACCTTTGTACACTTAGGGCCTGTTTCACCATCTACGATTAACTTACTTGGCAGTTAATTTCATACAAAATCTGTTCCATTTTTGAATTTATTCGGTAAGAGGTGGCTATTCGGACGTCGTGAAATAGGCCCTTAGTTCGCAATAAACGTTTTGACTTTGACTTTGAATTAATATTAAACAAAAAATAAAAATAAACAATTCAAAATGAATAAAATAAAATTGAAATAAACACTTGAAAATGAATGAAAATAAAATTGAAATAAATAATTGTAAAATATTAAATTAATTAATACGACCGCGACTTTGTTTTATACTTCTACCGACTAAGACTACATTGAGTGCCGCTGTCCTATAGCACATTCCGATGTCTCCAGAATCTCCAACTTCACACTGACAGCATTTTCCAACAGCACCAATTCACAACAGCCTCCCGTATGTTTCCACAAGTCCTGTACACTCGGCTATCTTCACATTTGACTCGCAAACTCAGCGCGCGTCAGGCGATACGTATCGCTACACTATTTGGTTAAGAGTTCGTTTTACAACCTCCTAAGAGGCCTGACACAATGAACGTGAACATGGCACAATAGGGATGATAGGAAAAAAAAAAACAACGGGTTGCACTCCGGGAGTGCCGGCAGAAGTGAAAACTTGAACATTAACGTTGTGCATTTTTGAATATTTTGGAATGGTTAGGGAATAATTTCGCACGAATTGCTTTATTTATCAGTATAAAAGTACTATAATGTATGTGGTTAAATTCAATATTCATTAGTAGTAGTAGTATATTTATTTATTTTCAAAATATAGTCTAACTAAAATAATAAATTTATTTAAACACTTTTCAAGAAGTATGTTTCGACTGCTTTTTTTACCCATCAATATGGGTATTATAAAATTTCTTACCCCGCAATCTTTACGTAATGTCAAAGACTATTTATTTTGATATTTACTTTGTCGGTTGCTAGGCAACGGATCTTACGGTCACGTCCTGACGCGAGTTTAACATTTTTTACCCATCCCAAAAATAGTGCACAACGCCGTTAAAGAAGTTTTCCTTTCAAAAATAAAATGTTTTGGGTACGCAGTATGTCTTTTTCTTCCATACTTCTCTATTACTCGTCATCTCGGTAGTCACCCCCTTTCTAGCCATATCATCTTTCACACAGTCCATCCATCGTTTCTTTGGTCTTCCCTTACTCTTATAGCCATCGACATTCATACTCAAAACTTTTCTCATGATATTGTCGGTACTCGTTCCTCTGTAACACAGCCTATACCATGACAACATACATAAACATAATCAGCCTATAAATGTTCCCACTGCTGGGACACAGGCTTCCTTTCTGTGAGAGGGAGTGGGCCGTAATCTACCACGCGGGCCCAGTGCGAGTTGGTAGATGTCACATATTATGTCTTCGAATTTTTGCTTCCGGTTTCCTCACGATGTTTTCCTTTACCGTTTAGAGAGCAGTGGTGATGAAATAATTTACACAAAGTAAAGCGCCTGCTTGGGTTCGAACTCACGATCTACAACTCGTAAGTCGGGGCCGTTACCACTGGGCCACCACTGCTCTCGACAACATATTCTTAGTCATAGTGTGTTCCTCAGACTGCCAAGTCATGGGTCTCGAGTTTGAACACAAGCAAGGCACGCACCTTTGACTTTCGGATTCATGTGCGTATTGTATAATTATCACTTGCTTCAAAAACGCTGAAGGAAAACATCGTAAGGAAACCGGCATGCCTGAGAGATATTTCTCGACGTTATGTGAAGTCAAGTCAAGCCCATGGGTGGCTTTAAAACTCTGACACCAGGTCAGTCACTAACCACCACCGGAGTAGTCTTCTCAGAGAAGTCGGATAGGAAACGCCGAACTCATCTAGCTAATTTTTAACAAAAGTATTTTTTAATATGACGTGTAAAAGTGATTCCAATATCCTATTTACAGAATAAACAATTTCATTTCATTTCCACACGAAAAGAAGAAGAAGTATAATATTGAAAATTACAGTTAGTATACTCCTATGAGTATACTCCTTAATCTCCTCGATTATACTTGTCCATACGAAGTAGGGACATAGCCTATTTGAAAACAATCGGACTGGACGCCTCGGTGGCGAGTTGATTGACGGCCATTCCGCGCCTCGACCGGTGTAAACGCAAATAAACCATCGCGACGCGACTAAAGCGAAAAAAAAGTGTATACATAATAAAATTTTAAGATTTGATTCGCGATTTTGTTTGTGCACCGAAATTGGGGTTTGCGGTTCGATTCCCGGGTCGAATGTGTTTGTGATTAAGGTAAGGAATTGGTTTTTGGGATTTCTTTTCTTTCTTTGTTGGTTTGGGATGCAAATATATAAAATAAAGTTGTCGAGTTATTTCTTGATTGCAAATTGAACAGAATTCTTAAAATGTTTCTTGAAATATTGGTCAATATTGTAAGTTACGAGTAGGTAAGCAATATTAACTTCTATCAAACTTCTTACCTTCGTTTATAACCTGATATGTAACTAATTACGCAACACATTTTCGTACACGATTCCGATTAATCTGTTTCATTTTGACAGTTCAACAACATTCATTGCGTTATTTACGTTGCTGAGCAAAATTTATTTTCGAACTTTTAAAGCAATGGATTAGCAATCTGTTTCAAAGCGATTCAAATTCTGATTGATCGTGTATTACGTACTGGATTAACACAGTTTCTTTTTACTTTTTCCTTCTAATGTTATTAATGGGAAAATATCTAACTGCCTCGTTGCGCATTGGTCTAGTAGTCCGCTAGCGCTACTGCTAACCATGAGGGTTCGATTCCCGGGTCGGGCAAAATTTATTGGGTTTTTCCATCTGGAATTTCTCAGTAGCAGCCCGGAGTCTGGATTTGTGCCCGGTTGATGGCAATAGGCTCGCCCCCTACTGGCGAACTGTAGGTGTACCCACGGCTACATATTTCCAGTATAAGCTGATCTCACATTGTATATATTTTCCGTACAATGTGAGCTCAGCTTATACTGGAAATTTATAACTTGATGTTTAGCCGTGTGTACTAAGTATTATATCATCGGCTGACCACTGAAAATCAGCGCAGTGCTGTGGTTCCACATGGCACAGCATCATGCTGAGTGGAAGTCTTCTTGTCACAGTCATGACGTGCAGCTGCCAACTATTTCTTTAATCTCTACTAGTTCTAAGGCTGCCTGTCCACTGGAGCGGAGAGGAGAGGAGAGGAGCGGAGCGGAGATGTGCCCATATTAACCAATAGAATATAAACTCCGCTCCAGAGTTGCGATTCAATTGGTTAATATTGGCACATATCCGCTCCGCTCCTCTCCTCTCCGCTCCGGTGGACAGGCAGCAATATCGAGTTTTTTTTTATGCACTTGTTTCTGTGACAAATAACCTTAATAACCTGATTTTTTTTTCATTCTTTCCTTTCTTTCTTTCACTTCTACCTAACCTTAAATGGACCACAGTCTTGATGTTATGATAAAAGGAAAATATTTCATAAATTTTTCAGCTGAGTACATTTTCGAGGCCTAGGTAAAGATCGAGAATGAACATCAAAATTACTTTAGGAAGGTTATAATAAAACAAAAACAAAACAATTAAAAATATAAAATCGAAACAAATAAAAATCGACACCCCATAAAATGAAAAACAATCAAATAATCATATCACCATTATAACTCCCATAATTCTGATCGAAACCCACCACCATATTATTTTAGTCCCCCTCGCTTAACTTCACCACCCCATCGCTTGTAACGGTTAACCGGAACAACCCCCATGGGCCATGTTACGGGGCTTAGCCCAATGCCCCATAACGAGGGTGCAACACCCCATGGGTTTGGACTGACATTTGTTCTCGCCAAGATTCTGATTAAGTCATAAATTGAGTGGGTAGTGATTTCTTATGGTATATTTTTATGGAGATTTCATCGTTTTCATGTATGATCGCATGTGGTGGGGCTAGGAAGCTGTAGGTAAGGGGTTTAGCTAGTAGTAGACACAGCTTATAGTTTTATTTTGAGTTTCTTAGTAGTAAGTAGTTCCTGTTTAGCATTCGATATTAGTAGATTGTCTTCATCATCATTATCATCATCATTTCAGACGAAAGACGTCCATTGCTGGGCATAGTCCTCCTCCAAGCACCATTTTTCCGACCGGTTCCTGCGGTTTTCCAACGCTAAGACTTCCGGTACGTGGTCGCGCCATACTTGCCACGATAGAACAAGCCGTTGGTCCCGGCTGTCATTCGTGGATCTTTGATAGTCGTCAGAATTCCGAAAGTCTGACAACCAGTCTTAGTCGTCTTACCAAGGAGTATCGTATTACCCAGTTACTGGGTTGCGGAGGTCAGATAAGAAGTCGCTCTATGTATAATACTGGTATTCAGCTGCATCCAGTTAGACTGAAATCCGACCCCAACATAGTTGGGAAAAGGCTTATAGGCAGATTGATTGATCTTAAATACATGGATCGAGAGATACATAATACAACTAGCTACGCCCCGCGGTTTTACCCGCATAAGTCTCGATCCCGTATAAATATCGGGATAAAAGCTGCCCTATTTCCTTTTCCAGGCCATGATCTTTTCATGTGCCAAATTTCATATAAATCCGTTCAACCGTTTTAGCGTGAAAGCATTACAAACTAACAGATAAACAAACTAACTTTCGCATTTATAATAATATTATATAATTAGTTAGGATTACAATTATAATCTCGGTTGTTTCCTTTGGAAAATATAAACGTTGTGTTGTGTTAAGTAAAATCGGGAATCCTTAGTGTTGCAGGTGTCTAAAGACAACGGTACCATTTCATCAGCTGGGCCTTCTACCATAAAAAGGGCCCTATAAATAATTCGCCCATTAAAACAAATCTCGAACCCAAATAAACATTCGACCCCACCAATAATTTGGCCTTTCCCTTCCCTTTAATTAAATTCAAGAAAAAAACAAATTGTTGGCACCGTTACATCAAGTTGACAACATAATAAAACTCTGCTCCTCCGTCTGGGGCATCTTGGGGCAAAAAACTGAGCTCTAATGAAGAGATTCGCACTTCGTACGGAATTTTCGCCGCGATCAAAGAAAAAGTTCGGTGTGAATTGTATGTGATGCGATGCGATGCGAGCCTGTGATGTGTGAGCTTCTGATGTAAACACAGATGGCTGCTATAGTACTCTATAGTAGATATAGTTGTAGTTATGGGTATGGCAGACAGAAATGTGTCAAACTCTGGGTAAATAACAAGCGAATGAAATCTTTAAACTCCATTTCATTGCATTATTCTCTATACATAGTATTATGAGAATAAATGTCTTGATTTTGATTTGATTTATACTTGTAGACAGAAATGACCAAGACACTTATATCGTTTATATCTTTTGAACCATTTCATCAAGACGAGTTTCAGGTGAGCAGTGGTGGCCCAGTGATAACGGCCCCGACTTACGAGTTGTAGGTCGTGGGTTCGAACCCAAGCAGGCGCTTTACTTTGTGTAAATAATTTCATCACCACTGTTCTCAAAACGGTGAAGGAAAACATCGTGAGGAACAGAAATGTGTCAAACTCTGGGTAAATAACAAGCGAATGAATAGAACGAAACATTTGAAGACATGTGACACCTACCAACCCGCACTGGACCCGCGTGGTAAATTAAAGCCCACTCCCTCTCAGAGAGGAGGCCTGTGTCCCAGCAGTGGGAACATTAGTAGGCTGATTACGGATGAGTTTCAGGTCATCTTGATATTTACCAAAGTTGCATAGACATGGCTTGAAATAGAAGCTTAGGGGAAAAATGTGTTAGATCGATCACATGGTGCACTCTTATTCCTAAGGCTGAGGCTACAGTAAGCAGCGATTTGCGATGCGACTGGAAGAGCGAAACGAGATAAAAATATGGTATGGCTACATTATAAGCGAAAATCCGGCGTATATTCGGCGATGACGTGGCTACAGTACAGATGCAACGAATGAGATCAAATCATTCATCGCGGTTTACTATACGCATAATGTAGCCACACGCATATTTAATAGCACTATTGAACTAGTCGTGCAAGTGAGAAATTTTCGAATAAATTCGCTTCAATTTCGCTGATATGTTGATGTAGCCGATGCCGTGATTACAGTAATATTGTTTCTATCGCATAAAGAAACCAAAGATCGCTAGTAATATTTGATGTACGGTGTAGCTATATTCGTGAGATTCATTTATTTGTTTTAATCGCTCTGTGTCGCAGGTCGCGTCGCGGCCTATTGTAGCCTCAGCCTAATAGTTCTGGCTAATATTCTCGGTTACTCAAAGTCTGGCTTATCGATCATCAATGTACCTCAATAGACAAGCAAAGCAAGTAGCTTAGCAGTTCCCAACTGTAAATGAAGTTTTTTTAAGTTATTCAATACAAAAACGACTCTTCACGTGACCAGACGATTGGCCAATTTTTAAGTCAAAGAATCAGCATTGCGGAGGAGCTCGTGGCTAAATAATTACAAGCCGCACGGGTCGATGCTACGCTTGCCGGGGTTGGTCAGTGGATGGGTGACCATCTTTACATACCGAGACTCCTCCGTGCCTCGGAAAGCACGTTAAGCCGTTGGTCCCGGCTGTCATTCGTGGATCTTTGACAGTCGTTACGAGTCGTCAGAAGCCCGAACGTCTGACAGCCAGTCTTACCAAGGGGTATCGTATTACCCAGTTACTGGGTTGTGGAGGTCAGATAGGCAGTCGCTCCATGTAAAATACTGGTATTCAGCTGCATCCGGTTAGACTGGAAGCCGACCTCAAGATAGTTGGGAAAAGGCTAGGCAGATTGAAGATTGAATCAGCATTGCCATTCAACGTGGCAACGCTACCGGCCTTTTGGGCACTTTTCCCACTGACAGCGATGCGGACATTTTTTTTTATGCACAATGAGCCTTTCCCTTTATTTTATTTATTTTTATTTTCTCCTTCACATACTTGTAACATGATATTTATTTTAGTATTAGAAATAGTAAATTGAATTGAATTTAATATGTAAAAATACTATGTAATACAAAAATAATATTTACTTTGCGCGCATTTCAACACTTTCAACCATATGTAAAGTATATTAGTTAAGTAAAGACCTTCTTTTGAAAGAATCCACCAGAGTAACCCATTCCTAATGCTTAGCATTGATGTGCTTGTGCTTGTTTGCGAAGTAAAAACAATGGATCAGCAGCCCTCTTGCTATAATCAATCTGCCTGCCAAACAGTAGGCAATTTATTCTGATCATGATGTATTTCTAGTCATTACTGTTGTCTGCCAATGTTCTATGTTATAAAATGTCTTATTTTTTACAGACTAGTAATATGTATCTATGCTCTATAGACTAAGCGAGCAGGAAAAAGGATCCAATGACACTTCTTTCTACTTTCTTCGGTGCACTCTTCATGCACAATTATAAGTCCTGGAAATATTCAATCTTCCTAGCCTTTTCCCAACTATAATGGGGTCGGCTTCCAGTCTAATCGGATGCAACTGAATACCATATTTTACATGGAGCGACTGCCTATCTGACCTCCACAACCCAGTAACTGGGTAACATGATACCCCTTGGTAAGACTGGTTGTCAGACTTTAGGGCTTCTGACGACCCGTAAAGACTGTCAAAGATCCACGAATGACAGCCGGGACCAACGGGTTAACATGCTTTCCGAGGCACGGAGGAGTCTCGGTATATTAAGATGGTCACCCATCCACAGACCAACCTCAGCAAGCGTCGCTTAACCTGATGGATATAAACGTGCGGCTGTAATTACTTAGCCACGAGCTCCTCTTGCTATAATAATAGGTGTTAATATCTATGTCTAATGTTCACTAATCTCGGCCAAAAAACACACGAAGAACCTTATAAAACTTTAACTTTTTCCCAAAAAAAACTTACTACAACAACAGATTTAACAAATGACATCATAAATTAAACATTAAAACCAGACAATTTGAGAATCACCTTTGTCAAACAAAAACCCATTGTCGGTCGGTCGATATAAATCGGTAGGACTATAAGAAGTCCTCTAAAGTATTCGCTGGTATAATGGTACAAATGTTCTGCTGCCATTACGCAGGTTTCACGGGTTTTTCTTGATGCCTCATGCATGGGGAACGCGCGGTGTCCGTCTTTTATGTTGGGGCACGGCGTAGGTGGGAGCGGGGAGCGACCTACTTGGTGATAGAATGTACCACTTGCGTAATACACGATCAATATGAATCGTTTTGAAACAGATTGCTACTCCATTGCTTCAAAAGTTCGACAAAAACTGCTCAACAACGTAAATAGCACAATGAATGTTGTTGAACTGCAAAATGAAACAGGTTTACGAAAATGTGTTGCGTAATTAGATAGCTGATCATGCTGTGTTATTATAGGTCAGTCCTATGAGTTTCTTTAAAAGACGTAGGAATTTCTTTAAAAGACTTGTAAAGTGAGAAACACCTCAGTGAGATAATTTCGTGTAGTTCTTGATAGAAATAATTTTCTTTATAATTTTCTTTATAATTTTCTTTATAATTTTCTTTGTAATTTTCTTTATAATTTTCTTTATAATTTTCTTTATAATTTTCTTTATAATTTTCTTTATAATTTTCTTTATAATTTTCTTTATAATTTTCTTTATAATTTTCTTCATAATTTTCTTTGCATTTTTCTTTATAATTTTCTTTATAATTTTTACTTTATAATTATCTTTATATATTTTTTTATTTACACTTCAAAGTCATAAACATCTGTGTAGCCATTGGCTCTTGTACTAGGAGTTCCTGTATCACAAGAGCTAAATTGTTGAATTTGATTTATTTAAACGCCTGCTTCACGGTCGCCAACCTCGTCCCGACAGAGGTGACCTTGGTGGTTTACAACCGTGTAGATGATAGTTTACAACCAAACGTCCCTCAACAAGGTCACCTCTGTCGGGGACGCGGTTGGCGACCATGTAGCAGGCGTTTCACTGACTTACTTGGAGCAGTGGTGGCCCAGTGGTAACGGCCCCGAATTACGAGTTGTAGTTCGTGGTTTAATCGAACCCAAGCAGGTACTTTACTTTGTGTAAATAATTTCATTACCACTGCTCTCAAAACGGAGAAGGAAAACATCGTGAGGAAACCAGCATGACTTAGAACCAAAAATCTCGAAGACATGTGACATCTACCAACTCGCACTGGGCCCTCGTGATAGATTAACGCCCACTCCCTCTCACAGAGAGGAGACCTGTGTCCCAGCAGTGGGAACATTAATAGGCTGATTATGTATGTTATGTAATTTATACTTGTTTTCATGTTTCGTTATCAGCTTATACAAGACAATATAACAAGACTGTTAAACTGATTACCGCGGCACTATCAACATATTATTTATAGACACTTCGGACCATGACAGACATCACCGAACCGCTCCTCCCCTACACCAAACTCAGTGATATGTATTTATTTATGAGTGTCGCGATTCGATGTCGCCTCGGACGCGTTTTTGTCGCCTACGCATAATGATCACCAGTTTAGCCCGCGACGAGATTTGTTCGACGATCGAGCGACGTGCAAGAATGTGGTGTGGGGCTTCTTAGAGAAGTGGGGTAGGCAGAGAAGTCATTATTATGTCAAAAAATTGGTAATCTTTCTAAAATTCTCCCAGTATAACTCGATTTTTATTTATAACTGTGAGCGTAGAAAAATCGTCAAAATCATACGTTAGTATTTAATTCACCCGCCCGGTTACCTCCTCAGTGCCCCGACGCGCGACGCCTCTTAATACGGTCTACACAACTCGTGACGTATATGTACAGTTCTGTCATTTAATTTTTTATTTTTTTACTAGCCTATACTGTCTCACTCCTGGGCAAAGGCCTCCCTCCACTCCTTCCATCGTTCGCGAGCCCGCGCGTCCTCCTTTCAATTTTGACGGAAGTATCCAGCTCGTCCCGCCATCTCCTACGTGGTCTGCCGCGACCCCGCTTCAGTGTGTCAGGGCACCAGTTCTGTGCTATTTGGGTCCACAGTTTGTCCGACATGCGGCAGACATGTCCTGCCCAGTTCCATTTAAGTTGGGCAGCCTTTTGAGCCCCGTCAGCTATTTTCGTTTTGGAGCGCAGTATTGTGGTTCGAACACAATCCGTTAATTTAACGCCTAGTATACTGAGCTCCATTGCTCGCTGGCAGACCTTGAGTTTGGACTTCTGGATGTTTGTCAAAGACTAAGTTTAAAAGACCAAGTTCTGTCATATTATTCGTTAATTTATTTGTTATTGTTATTATTTACCGTCACCACCTCACCTTATTGGTGATGTTCTTCAGAAAGGACAGGTGCGTAGTACTCGCAACCGGCGAGCGTGTATGACCAGATGTATGAACGTAAACGAGGCAAAAGCAGTATGTAAGGATCGTAGCAGGTGGCGTTCTGTAGTTTCTGCTTACCTCCACGGGAAGAAGGCGTGAGTTTATGTATGTGTATGTATGTGTTATTATTTATACTACATACACTGTAATATTTACGAGTAATAGAAATAGTAACAAATAACTGTTAAAAAAGCTTTCACGAATTGACTCCCCCGAATTGGCTTTGAGTGATATCCACAAAAATCCTAGGGTTATGAACAAATCATCTTCATCTACCGAGATTTTCCCAAATATATCAGGGTCGGCTTCCAGTCTAACTGAATGCAGCTGAATACCAATACTTTACATGAAAAGACTGCCTATCTGTCCTTCACAACCCAGTTACTGGGTAACACGATACCTCATGGCAAGACTGGTCGGGCTTTCGGGCTTCTGAGTACCCGTAACGCCTGTCAAAGATCTACAAATGACAGCCGGGACCAAATCCCCTGCTGTCCAAATTGAGACAAATCTTACTTCGCTAAGCACAGGACCCAAGAACCACACTACAGCTTACCACTCAACTAATGATTCCTAATCCTTAAAAATATTACTTACTAAGAAAAAAAGTAATCCAAAATCACCCTTACCTTATCTAATATTTCATCGAAACATCAAATACATAAATCTGGGGCCACTAAACGGGCGTAATATAAAACACAATTAATTAAGGGCCAATAATACTAGTTCTCACTTGAGGATGGTTTAACAAACTGCTGAGCCGCTTATATGGTCGCATGCTGGGCTTGGGCCAAGTTAGAGGCTTTAGCGTTTTGGAGATTATTTTATTGATGTGTAACATACACTCAAGGGCACATTTAACCGTCCAACCATCTCAAATTCCATATCGTTTGTTTATGATAACTTCCGCTTTGACTATAAGGCGTAAGTTCATAAGTGTGTATAACTGCAATAAAAAAAACAACCATACCAGCGTTTTGTTTACTTCTGTGGTTTTTAATTAACAATAATCAGTTAAATCGAAATTTGACATTCTCGCCGCCCGCTTTGTGTGAAGGATACATTCGTTTTAAAACGTTTTGATACCATTTCTTCGAATAAAACTGAGGTCTCGGGGTGCCGCAATTTCATTTACACAAAAAAAATGCCACTGGACGTAGTTCGAGCAGACGCTGGGTTTAGCCAGCGTCGGATTGGACGAATGCTTGAAGTTTTAGAATTTTGAAGAAATTGACAAAATGTGTGCGGCCGGTTAAATGTGCCTCTGAGTGTAATTCCTTTCGCTTTCCTGCAATCTGTGGATGTGATATCTAAGATGGATCATCCAAAGATGAAAATTTAAGTGGCTAAACCAAATAAATTAAGCTTATTTGGTTTTACCACTTAAATGTTCATCTTTGGATGATTAATTTATGTATTGCCTAATTTGATAACGATTCTGGTAATGCTAAAACTATGTTCTCATGTTCTTTTCAGATTTAAAACCATTTCCCCGCTGCATCTTACAACTAGCACCGTAAATAGTCAAGTCTAATAAATCGCCGTGGCCGACGTACCGGGGTATCTGTTCACATTAATCGAGTTTATACGTGCCGGAACAAATAGTTCGCTCTCTAACAAGCGCTCTTCACTACAACATGAAGCACTGGTAACACAACGCGCGACTCGGCGCGACACGCGGCCAAACGTTTGGGTATGTCCCTTGAGAGGTAAGGAACTAAAGACACTGGATACACAAAGCGCGACAAGGCGTAACTCGCGGCTAACACGATTTGTTGCACTTTTGACGCGGCTTTTGCAGTGGGTATGCATGTTTTTAACATAGATCCACGTTTGTAGAGGCGTTTATGCGCCCAAAAAATGCAGGAAATTACGCACAACAAGACCATGTTGTCAAAATGTTAGGTATCTGAGTGAAGTGAAATATAATTTGATCACTTTATTGATAAACATTTACATAAAATTAAATATATTTTTTTTGTTAAAATAGCCTTCACTTTAATTAAACCTATACCGACTTTTTATAAAAACAAAATTTTTATGAGTATTCTATCTATTATTACAACCTTTCCGCGTGACTTTAAACCGCCCAATCGCGCGGCAACAACCGCGTCGCGCCCAGTGTGTCGTACACCTAAACCGTTTGTATGGTGATTAAAATATTTATGTTTCTGAAGTGTTGTGGCTAGTTTAAAGGATTCGGGATAGTTTGTTAGGGTTCCGTCCACACGGCGAGAGTTTGTCTAGGTGTTGTTTACATTTTGTAGCAAGCCCTTAGAATGAATTATAGTTTTTATGAGCATACAACGAACTTTTAGAAGTAAGAATGTATTCATTTTCATTTATTGCATTGCCTATTGTAAAAAGATGTTACAAAAGGCTTAAAGCTGGGTACAAAAATGTGGACCCTGCAAGGGCACAGCGATAGGAAAAAAATACAAAAAACTAAATTAAAACTATTACCAATATAAAGAATATTTTTAAAATATACTAAAGTAAGGACATAAATAGGTATGAAGATAAGATGACTGCAAATTATTTTCACTTATTTATAATTATTGAGTTAATTATTACAAAAACAAAGAATTGCTTTGTTTTTAAGTTAAGCGCAAGAAATAAAAGCTTTTATGTTACACTTCAGTTGCAAAGAAAAGACTACGCTTACTGTTTTCGTGCGTGGTTTATGTGATTTAATATTTATGATCGTAGAATATAATAGAATAAGTAGAATACTCTTAGACACCTTATTATGCACACCATTATATGAATTACGGATTTCTACACTAATAAAGATTTGTATTTTTGTTTGTAATGGATAAACTCAAAAACTATTGGATCGATTTAAACAATTATTTCACCAGTAGAATGCTATATTATCACTGAGTAACTTTAAAGATATCAAGCGGGAGAAGCCGCTGTAAATGTATAAATTCACTATAGTATGCTGTTGGGCATTACAACCCCAACATTCGGCTCGAAGGACCAAATGTTGGGGTTGTAATGCCCAACAGTGAAAATGTTATGTACTTGTTATGTAGGTAAACTTGTATGTTATGTTATGTTATGTAAATGAGTAGACGAATGCTTCCCTTGATGGATTTATTGCTACTGAATATAATTACATAATTGTTCCACTTAAATGCTATGTTAGAGAAATGCACAGCTAAACAATATCGATGTGCATGATTGAGTATGATGTACAAACTACCACAAAGGTCAATGTACAGCGTAGCTCGTACATAGGGTAGTAGAGATTGATGAGAATATTAAGTTTAGGTCCAAAAGCGCGGCGAGAGTAGTCGACTCTCGCCGCTTTTTTAGTAGCAATATCTAATATCTCTTAAATACTTCTGCTTGCTTTACAAAAAAAAAAGGTTAATAAATAATTTAACACACAATGAAGAGCATTAACTCAGTCCACCTTCCACATAACACAGCGTGAAAATATCTCCTTAAAAACATAAAATTAAACGATCACACACTAATTACCATAAAAACCCTCTTTTATCTCAATCTCTACGGAATCCGAATGACATCATCAAGCTAAGATGCTATCGTGCTAATAAAACACCTGCGGGTCCCCAAAATGGGGCCCGACACCTTCTCCTATTAAAATTACCAATATAATAGGTGATTAATCTTAGAGCCAACAAAAACCTTTGAATTTACGGCCGCTGTCAAAATAAATATAAGTTGACTACGGATAACAAGATGCTGGTTGTTTTTTTTTACCCCAAATTTAGTTGTTTAACAAAACATTACAAAAAGAGGAGTGAGCTAAAGGTTTTTTTTATTAATTGGGTATTGGACGATGGCGTTGTTTTTCGGCCCGATGTGTATATTATTGGGGCGATATATGTACGTGCACATTAACGCGCGTTTTGGATTTGTTCGGGTTAGGATAGACGGGCACTGGGAAGCGAGTGAGTGAGTGAATGGTTTGACACCACACTCACTCGCTTCCCAGTGCTCGTTCTCAATTACAATTTTTTTTTTTTTTTTCACATACGCCTACATGGGCAGCACTTTTGAACCAAGGTATTGAAATTTGATTGAAACTATTCTAAAATTGAATCAATTAAATAATCAGTCACCACCACTAGTTTCGATTCATTCATTCGTTCAGTGTGCTACGTTCCTCTGTATACCATGTTTCGTCGTCTGTGTTTATTTACTTTATTTGCTCACGAAAGGAAATAAATTTAGTTTCGGTCGCTGTCGATACATTGAAGAGGACTACATAATATATTTTATATTATTTACCAATAAACTAATTGAAACCTATAATGAACAAAGCATGCACCATAATGCTCTGCAAAACCCATTGCTATTTCAAATGTGCGATTGAGTGAACGAATGACGGCTGTTCTCATTCATTCATTCATTCACTCACTCCCTGGTATGTTCAGTTCAGTGTGCGTTGTTCCTCAGATGATGTTATCTCCGCGTTCCGGGAAGGACATGTGTCGGCTAATAAACTAATTGGTCGCGCTATGCTCAGGCACAGAGATAGTGGATTTATTTTATTTTTATCTTAATATAGTGTTGTTCTGTGGTGGTGCTTGGTTTGGGAAAATTATTGGGAAGAAGTTCCTGCGTTATCTTAAATGCTTTTTTTTTGGGGTGTGTTTTGTTTTGATACGTTTTACTAACCTAACCTAAGCCTTATGCTTTATGGTTTATAGACTTAAGTTAAATAAATAATATCACTGACATTTCGGTAGAGATTCGATCTATTTCTCTGCAACCTACCTTTTCAAATCTAGATCTAGTTTGTTCATAGATGTTTCTACTTATATCAATGAGTTTATTATGTACATATCAGAAAGGTACTCTCAAAGAAAGAAAGTGAGTAAGTAAGAGAACGTAAATTATTCAATCGTCTTTTGTTATTTGAGGTTTTAATTCTATCGTTAACCTTATCCAGCGCTTTTCGCCAGACAAGATCGAGGTCAAGAAATAATTTGAAAATACTTTAATATGCCAGATATTATTAACAATTGAATTTTTAACAACAAACGTGACTTCATTTACCAATGAAGTTTTAAAAATGGATTATTTTTAATTTATAATAACGCTGTTCAAAACCAATTATAATTTTATTATTCATTATAGAAATACATAAAAAAGAAAATATAAAATTATAAACTTTAGGTTAAAACACAAAAAATTTAATAACACTTTCATGGATCCCTCTCACATGTAAAAAGAAAAGAAAGAAAAAGTATGTATTGGGACTCGCACAAGAACAAACAGAAAAACATAATTCCCTTACACATATCGCCAAAGATTTATTTAATTCGATAACATTGGATGTTTGTAACATAAAGCGGAACGATATACCTATTGGTATTTTACTGATTTCATCTTTTTTAAGTCTTAATTAATTTTAATTTGAACGCTCGTATTTCTAAACGGTAATTACCTTCATGTGCCTTAGTAATAACACAGTATAAATAAGTAACAGTATTTTAATATAATATCACTATCACTACGTAATATAAAACAAATTTACGTCCCCCTGTCTGTCCCTATGTATTAGATCTTTAAAACTACGCAACGGATTTTGATGCGGTTTTTTTTAGTAGATAGAGTGATTCAAGAGGAAGGTTTATATGTATAAAACATGCATAATATAGTAACTTTTCATTTATAAATTTATCACGCGGGCGATGCCGCTGGCGGAAGCTAGTAATTTTATATAGGAACATAAAGGTTTTGTAGTACATGAAGGACTTACAAAGTATGCATTATTAATAACATGATGTAGGTACAATGAATTTTTGGGTGAATCGCTGCTCTCCTAGCTAGATCACTGAGTAATTTGTATTTAGGAGAGACAGTTTCCACTCCCAATTTGAGAAAAATGTCTTCATGAGAAAGCAGGCGAAACGACGCGTTTCGAAATTTTAAGTGTATATCAGTAAGCACAGTTTCGAGTGCGTGCCAGTTACGCACGGACGCGAAAGGATTTTATACCGAGCGGTCGTAGGTAATTATTTCAAGGTCACTGCCGAAACACAATACTGCTACTTTATTATACTGTGGTAATAATGTATGGTAAAACGTGTCTTTTCTGTTAATTCGAATAACTTTGGTTAGAGCTATGTGTCTATTTAATTAATTGTATGGGACTAATTAGGGTTCTTTAATATTCTTTTGCGGTTCTTAAATTGTATTGGCTGTCGGAATCTGTGGTTCTGGTTGATTTATTCGATGTTTAAATGTTAATGATGATTAATGGTTTAGATTTCTATAAAAGTGTTCAAATTAGGAATTTGGTGAATTGGTTTTGTTATTCTGAAATCCTGATTAGACGTTTTGATTAACCTAATAAATTAGGTGTCTTGTGTAGTGTAGGTAGATACGTTTTCTCTTTCAAAAACGGATATTTATAATTTATTCAGAATTTACTGAATGTTAATGACATGTCATGCCGGCTGTCACCACTTATTTAAGAGTACCTAATGCATTTAATTAGTCATGCATTTGTTAAGTTTAAGTTATTGGTGTTTTTTTTATTACTGTACAGTCAGCTGCAGAGAAATCTCACCCCCTAGCAATGTATTTTTAAATTGCTAGGGGGTGAGATTTCTCTGTAGCTGACTGTACTGTGAGGGGTGCGTGTTTGTGCGGGGCGTCGAGACGCTCTTAGTGTGGGATAAATATGTTATTTGTAGCTATATATGTAGTGTGTGGGTTCTCTTCAATGACACAGCAATGTGTTATATTTATAATAGGTATTTAATTAGATATTTGAAGTCAAAATATATTACAACATGAATACGCGCCTACGAAGTGACAGCTAGCCTTCTGCTATTTTCTATATAAAACAATTATTACGAACCTATTCTAAATTAGAAAGTGACTCATCAGATAGTTCGAACTGATATATTCATAACAGCCAGTACAAAATAAGGTTGATAATACAATAAAACCTTACATGAGCTACGCCCACCTCGAATAAAAGCACAGGAAAATTGCTTTTATTCAGAACATTCGAACAATCTGACTTTCCCTACCTATACCTATACGAAAAACTACCTAACAGTGGGAAATCATTTACACGGCTGAGGTCTTTCTCTTACAAGAGATGGCTTAGTTCATGACAAGCGAGTCGCGAAGGCCTGACAGTACGCTAAGTGTCAGCCAAATTAAACTATAGCATGTGCTAATGTGCACTTCAAAAATTCAACGCTGTCATGCCTAAACCATACCGCAGCAAAACCACTGTAAAAGCTACGGCAAGCCTCGGGAATCAAACACATCGATGTGACAATTCACATCGACCCAGAGGGGGTTTAGAAGAGATACGAAAGAAACTTAACATCAGAAACCTTAACCCCATCGGACAATGTTGAGCCAGAGGGAATTCAGGATCAAGAAGTAAGTGTCCAACCAAAAGAACTATCTCATGGCCACATTCCAGATGAATAATTCTCGAAAATTCATCACACCGCAATAATATCAAAATCCCAAATTATTAGTTCATGTTGACTGAACTGTCGATCCTCAATCATCGGCAGAAACCAAATGTGTCGAATCGACACACTTCGCGAGGCTATGCCCCTTCAGCGAAGTTGGTATCAGCCTAGATCAAGCATCATCCCCTAGTATAAAACTCAATCCCCATTAAATGTCAGTCACTCCTGACTAAACTGTGGGTCCTCAGTCATGAGTTAACCAATTGTGTTTATCAAACACATTTTGCAAGGGCTATGCCCCTTTTAGCAAAATAGATGTTAACCCAGACGGAGTGCCATTCCCCCCCAGGAGGGACCACAGTATTTCAAAACTATTTACTTCCCTCTTAAATCACAATGATAAATTCTGGAGTGCGTTCATGCTAAGCTAAAACAGGAATATAATTTGAAGACGATGAGGTTGACACGTTCCCTCAGGCTCCTTGGTGACATGAGGAGTGACACCTCACTCGCTCCCGGCCGCGTCCGATGTTTATTCCCCGCATATGTAACGAAAACACACATAACAATGCATTAGTATAATATAATTAATTACTAAAATAATGTGCTATACTATTATGATGTTTACATCTAAATGACATTAGCCTAATTATAATATGAACGCTCTTTTAAAATAAAAATAAAATAACAAATAATTACATTCTAAAGTGACATTGATATGAAAGGAGGTGACACAATAAGAAAATCTAATATGTATAATGTTCCTAAACTTCTTATTATTTAATTTTAAAAACTCATATTCTAAAATGGTAAACTTTATTATAAAATGTTTATAAGCTTTCGACCTTTTTAATTTATTTGTTTTTGGCACAAAGCATTTCATTTTACTGTTTCTTGCAAACATGGTTTTGTTTTTAATTGGTGCACTTCTTAAATTGCTTTTAGCACTTTGTTGTTGTAATAATATAATGATGTAGTATAATAGTAACATGATGATATAAAATAGTGATAATATAAACTTTGTTGGCCAAAAGAATGATAACTTTATGACAAAGCAACCTTGCGATGGCACACTATGTTTATGTTCGTTGTTATAAACTTTCACTCGAAAGTCATTACTAATATCTTCATTCGTCACTGACGGTGACTCCACGTCAAACTCGATTAAGTCTTTGTTGGCTTTAATTGAGTTTAAATCAACCAAAATATTAACTTGTTGCTCATTGTTAATTATTTCAGTCGAAACTGGGGTTTGGGCAATCTCCTTTGAATCGGAAAATATTTCAGTCGAAAATGGGGTTTGGGCAATCTCCTTTGAATCGGAAAATTTTTCAACAATATCATATTTATCGGATTGGAGAGCGATGAGGTTATGTATAGGAATATCCTCCTCGAGATCAATTATTTCATTTGACGAGGGAACATTCTGGTATTCTGAAACATATTCAAACGGTTTAGTAATTGGACTGAACTGACCCGATTCGTGAATTTCGTCCAAATTTTCGTTTTCGATTGAGCCATCTTCATCATCTGCAAGGCTGCGTTCCAGGCAGCTGCGCTCGTCATCATCATTATTTTCATCATTACTGCGCTCCTGGCAGCTTTGTTCAGTTTCAAGTGGGATAATATCCAGTATTCCGCTAAAAAATAAATCGGTATGATTATCTATGTTTGCAAGCTCTTCCTGTCCGCCTGCCTCGGACATTATTTGTACCATCTCTTCTTCTTGCAACGTATTCATATTTCTATGACATTTGCATGGAAACTCTTTCCTTAGTGCATTGCACATCGAGTCAAAGCTCATACCTTCATGGTACGTGTACTTGTGGACAATCTCAGCTGGACTCACAAGAAATGCGCGTAAAATTAATGCCCAGTCGCTCTCTTGCCATTCATTGAAGGTGGCTGTAATCCTGAAATCATCTAGGAAATTCTCTAGGCATATTCCGTTTATACCTGAGAAGTACTCCATGTCGCACTTTTGTTAGAAAAAACACTTTTAATAAAAACCACTTAGCTTTAGTTTCGGCTCTGGTGAGGAGCTAGCATCTTCTTCAGCTCTTTCTTTGCACCGTTATGAGTATGATGCCTATTATTTGTCGAATTGTTACGTGTCGACTTATGAATTTTTTCTAAATTATATTTTTTCTAGTGCAGTATTAACTGGCTCTGCATACGCCTTATTTTAAAGCCCGGTTTTAGGCGCCATCCACCAAGTGTGAGGGGTGCGTGTTTGTGCGGGGCGTCGAGACGCTCTTAGTGTGGGATAAATATGTTATTTGTAGCTATATATGTAGTGTGTGGGTTCTCTTCAATGACACAGCAATGTGTTATATTTATAATAGGTATTTAATTAGATATTTGAAGTCAAAATATATTACAACATGAATACGCGCCTACGAAGTGACAGCTAGCCTTCTGCTATTTTCTATATAAAACAATTATTACGAACCTATTCTAAATTAGAAAGTGACTCATCAGATAGTTCGAACTGATATATTCATAACAGCCAGTACAACATAAGGTTGATAATACAATAAAACCTTACAGTACCTACCCGTATCATGATAATCGCCAACATGTATGCCGAGTATTGCCGAGTACGATTTTAGAGAGTATATATTTTCCGAATTTCTTGGTTTATAAAGTAGGCACTTCAAAAATACATTTAATGTAGGATTATGTTATGTTTTGCAACTTACCTATGTAAGTTGCAAGACATAACATAATCCATGCAAGACATAATCCTACATATAAGATGTTGTCTTAAAAGACAGATGAAGTCTTATACCACCTAACATATTTTCCAAATCAAGTCCATTACGATAAGATTTCGATAAAAATACAATAAAAATGATGAATAATCCACCTTTTATCCGTCAATAAATCACAAAACATAACGTATAAAGATATGCGTTCGCAAAAAATACTAAAACATGTTTTCTCATCCCAAATCTGGGCATTCGAATAAAGTCATTATCGTTAAATCGGGCACATTTCGTGTCAAACGATCCACAGACAGACATATAAACTTGGGTAGATCTTAAGATTATCATTTTATTACAATTAATATTCTTACTGATGGTCTCATTAAAGGCTTTTTATTTTTTAAGCGCCATTTCAACGGTGCGTGTTTTAATTAATTAAGTTGTATTTATTACTAGCTGTTGCCCATGACTTCGTCTGCGATCCAGGATGGAAAGTAGCCTATGTCGTTCTGCAGGTCATAGTCTACCTATGTGCAAAATTTCATCCAAATTCGTTCATCCGTTTTAGCGTGAAAGCATAACAATATTGATATTGAAAGGGAGCGTAGGGCATTGGCGGTCCGAGGTAACATGTTGGCCCGAAGATTCGCTCGGTGTAGCAAGCTAGTAAAAATAACACTTTTTAAGGCATATTGCCAGTGCTTTTACACGGGGAATCTTTGGGTCAACTATACCAAAAGAACGCTGGATGACCTACGCGTACAATATAATAACATTTTTAGGATGCTGTTGGGACTACCACGGTGGTGCAGCGCGTCTACCATGTTTGCGCAAAACCGAACTGACGGCTTCCACGCCGTCATTCGCAAGAAAACCGCGTCGCTGTTATCAAGGTTACGGGCTAGTGGCAACAGCATACTAAAAACTATGGCGGAGACTATTGACTCTCCGATTATTAAAAGTTTTGTGAGAAGGATAATCACTAAACGTTAACTTAGGGATGTCCTTTTCACAATACTCTTTAATCTGTATTCTTCTCTAACACTAATAATAAGTTAATTATTATTTACTAACACGCTGGATCTTGTTATCTGATAATAAAGAATATAATAAGACGTGGACTCTGCAATCATTGTACCGATAATCGTTACGGTTAATGGCCTAATAGCGGAGAGGCTCGACCAACACCTCAGGAGGCTCTCATTGCGCGGCTGGGTCAAGGGCTTGATTCAGAAAGCAGTACTCCTAGACACGGCACGCATAGTGAGGAGGTTCCTCTCTCTAGAGCCCTGACCACCGGCAGCTTGGACCCTGTTCCTGATGCCGATGGGCGACTATTTTTTATATTTTTAAATGTTTTTTTATATCTGTTTTTTAAGAAATATTTCAAAATGTAAATAATATGTATTTAAATGGAATAAAAGAAATATAATAATAATAATAACAAACAACTCACATAATTTCGCATTTTTATATTACTAGCTGCGCCCCGCGGTTTTACCTGCATAAGTCTTGATCCCGTGGGAATATCGGGATAAAAAGTATCTTATGTCCTAGGTAGGACATGGGATACTTTTTATCCCTATTCAGGTCCTGGTCTAGTCATGTGCAAATCTGTTCAGCCGTTTTGGTGAGAAAGGGTAACAACAAACAAACAATCAATCTTCCTATTCTTTTCCCAACTATCTTGGGGTCAGCCTCCAGTCTAACCGGATGCAGCTGAATACCAGTATTTTACATGGAGCGCCTGCCTATCTGAAATCTACAACCCAGTAACTGGGTAATACCCCATGGTAAGACTGGTGTCAGGCTTTCGGGCTTCTGACGACTCGTAACGACTGTCAAAGATCCACAAATGACAGCCGGGACCAACGGCTTAACGTGCTTTCCGAGGCACGGAGGAGTCTCGGTATGTAAAGATGGTCACCCATCCACTGACCAACCCCGGCAAGCGTAGCTTAACCTGATGGATCGACACGTGCAGCTGGTTATTACTTAGCCACGAGGTCCTCCTAACAACAAACAAACTCACTTTCGCATTATAATATTAGTCAGGATTAGGATTTTGCAAAAGCCTTTTTATGCTTTCTAAGTTTATCGAGAACATCACTGACATAAGTGAAAGAAAACATCGTGAGGAAACCTGGATTTTTGGCTGGATACAAGTCTAAAATCGCCAACCCGTCTTGACCAGCGTGGTGATCAATGCTCGTGCCTTCTCTGTCTCTTGTACCTACGTTTCACGGTTGATACAGCTAATTCTGTCATTCCCATGTCATAAAAAATCTAAAAACAAAATGGCTGCCATAAATAATAATAATGTACCATGTAAATGTGACACGGGAGCCTTAATCGTGGTAATTAAGTTAAAATCATGTGTTTTTAAGTTAACTAAGTTACAGATTAATATTTTAGATAAGTCACTTGATTAATTTTAAGTTTTATCTTAAGATGGCTTAGAAAGTTCTTTTTAGAATATGAATTATACGTTTTAGATAAGTTTATGATTGTTAAAGTGTTAGAAAAACACACTTTCTAGTTATAATTAGTGTGAAATATTAAAAAAGGTGATTTAATTTTTTGCGCTTATAACACTTTCTATTGCTTCTATCTTTCGAAGCTGTAGGTTATGTTATGGCCTGTTACCAGTACCAGTATCACCCTCTGACAGTGTCGGATTAACCAATTAGTAAGAGTAGCAATTGCTTCGGGCCCCGCGCAAAAGATGCCCCCGTGTATTCAAACCTGAGCCGAATATTTCGGCTAATTGGTGACTCGCCCGAAAAAACTGGTACGAATCCGGACGAATCGACCATTTTAATAAATATCAGTTTTTCTTGAGGCGATTCGTACGAATTTAATTTATTTGCGGAGGAATCTATAACTCCAACAAAACGTAGTAGTAAAGTACACTGGTGCACAGAAGTGGTTAGGGTAATATATAATTATATTGAAATAAACAAGATGAAAAATGAATAAATTATTATTCAGATTAAAGGTAGCATAATTAACTCGAAACTGTGAAAATAAAACAGGGTGGCGATTTATTCACTTGCATCCGTCAAGGCGGCCATTCTACCTGTCATAATGAACAACAATCTTTCGCTATGAAATTCATAGCCGACTAGTCAAAAAAAAAAATTGCTTCGAAATAATCCTGTTGTTTATGACTATTAGGAAATTGTAATTATTTTCTTTTGAAAAATAATTACAAAATCCTATACAACAGGACAGCTATTTCGATGCATTTTAGAAGAACTGCAATGTTGATTCTTTTTTATTTTATAATTAATATAAACAAACGATGTTTTTTTTTTAATTATAACCGACTTTATAAATGAAAACATATGGTCAAATTAAATAAATAAAAAATCTGACTAAAATCAAATTAATCCGATTAAAATAATAATAAATTCGATTATTTTGATTTTATTGAAAAAGTCATGATTTTTATCAATCCTGGAATCACCCCCTTGATGGATGACTGATTAAAATCATCTCAACCCTGGGTGATTCTACATGTCATCTATACAACGTTATTTTTTATTCATTACAAACCTCTTAAGGGGTCATTGTACTCATCATTATGAATAACTTTTACTAAGGGACCAAAGCTGAAATCGCGAAAAAAAACCAGCTGTTCCATACATTTATGTTCGCATATCTCGTCAAAATGTAGGGATCAGCTGATTTTTTTTTCGCGATTTCAGCTTTGGTCCCATAGTAAAAGTTGTTCATAATGATGTGTACAATGACCCCTTAAGAGGTTTGTAATGAATAAAAAATAAGGTTGTATATACAAAAGGAGAAACTGACTCACTGACTGACATATCAACGCAGAGCCGAAACTACTGGGACTAGAAACGTGAAATTTTGCACACAGCTTCCTTTTATAACGAGGTAGGGGAACACCAAGAAGGGATTTTTGGAAATTCGTATTTTAAGGGGGTGAAATGGGGGTATTATTATTGTATGAAAAATATTATTACTTGAGTAAACTTGAATCTTGGCACAACCTTACTAAAAGTACTAGGCTTGCATGAATTCACGATATAGTATTTCATCATTAGATGTTGTGCACAATTTCTAAGTAGTAACCTAACAAAAAGTACTAGGCTTGCATGAATTCACGATAGTATTCAATCATTACGTTATGCTACTCATATGATTTGGATGAGCAGATTTAGACAGATAGTTTATAACCTGAATTAATACAGATAATTTTTATCCCAGTAGTACGTTTTCGTGGGATAGTTTCCGACTTCCACACGAGCGAAGCCGTGGGAAAAAGCTAGTACTAAATAACTTTCGTTATGAAACTTATATCCGACTCGGGGAAAATAATTACAAATTCCTATACAACAGGACTATTTCGATGCATTTTTTTGTTTTGACGAGTCCATTATGAATTTCATAGCGAAAGTAGTTCAGTATGACAGGTAGAATGGCCCGCTTAACGGATGCAGGTGTATAAATCGCCACCCTGTATTATTTTCACAGTTTCAAGTTAATTATGCTACCTTTAATATGAATAATAATTTAATTTTTCATCTTGTTTATTTCAATATATTATATTTCACCCTAACCACTTCTGTGCACCAGTGTACTTTACTTCTACGTATTGCTGGAGTTGTCGATTCGTCCACACGATCAAAATTCGTACGAATCGCTTCAAGAAAAATTCATATTTATTAAAATGGTCGATTCGTCCGAAATCGTACGAGTTTATTCGGGCGAGTCACCAATAAGCCAATATTTCGAGTGAAACTTATGAAGAATGTGACAATTCTTGTCACAACAACAATCTTCCTAGCCTTTTCCCAACTATGTTGGGGTCGGCTTCCAGTCTGACCGGATGCAGCTGAATACCAGTATTTTACATGGAGCGACTGCCTATCTGACCTCCACAACGCAGTAACTGGGTAATACGATACCCCTTGGTAAGACTGGTGTCAGACTTTCGGGCTTCTGAGGACTCGTAACGACTGTCAAAGATTCACAAATGACAGCCGGGATCAACGGCTTAACGTGCTTTCCGAGGCACGGAGGAGTCTCGGTATGTTAAGATGGTCACCCATCCACTGACCAACCCCGGCAAGCGTAGGCTCTGACAATTCTTGTCAGACAATCAATAATACAATTTTTTACAAATTTTTAAGCGGATGGCAAATAAACGTATTAAGTATTGTTTTTTTTTTATTAGAAAGAAAGAAAGAAAGAAAGAAAAAACGTTTATTTGGACACAGTTCGTGACACACAAAAATACAGACCAAACCAAACAAACTAAAAATAAACATTTAAAATAAGGGTGTGTCTCACGGCTGCGCCAAAAAGGTTCATTTCAGCATTACTTTTTACTTAAGAACCCATATCAGATCAAGGGTACCTCGATAAAATTTGCTATGGGCCCCGCGCTTCCTTAGTCCGGTGCTGCCCTCTGGACTCGAAGGACTTACTGTAGCTACTGTGAATGAATAAATGAATGAAATACACCGATCCCAGCGTGGTTTAACCAGACTCGATAAATCGAATGAACCACAAGATTAGCACTAGCCCCTCAAGACTCATGTTTCATGAAGCTACAGAGGCCATTCTATATCAAGGGGTAGACCGGTGATATTCTTCCTGAAGAATATCACCGTTTATCTTGATCATACCTTCATTAAGTTTAGGGATAACTCAATAACAAAAATTACAACTTATTCTGCGAAATATATGATTGAGATTACGTATATTCAGATTGACTGATTATCGTTTGTGGAGACACTGATGTATTAACTGTCATTCTTTAGGCAGTTGCCATATTTTATGTCTAATCAACGCAGCTGAGATGCCAAGGTTTGCATAATTTGCGGTATATGTATTTTGGTTTAATTTGGTACCTTTTTGTACTGGCCACATGCTGACTGGCTAAGGCCGCAGGAATCCGCTGGAAGCTAAGCTTCAGTACCGGTTGAAGTGGCCGTGCTTGAGGGAGACATATGTTCAGTTGGGGGTTGCAGTTCTACACATATTCTATCCGTTTCACCAATGATATCCGTGAAATTTTCGGAAAATAACTATTGGAGACAAATTCTTGCAACCAATTAATTTTTTTAACAAATTATATTTGACCTGCACGAAAGGGGTTGTGGACTGGTTGGGAAATGTGCTAAGTAGTGAGTTTTTTCACTAGGAAGAGAATTTCCTAGTGTTGCAGCCCAGAGTCTGGATGACAAAAGACTCATCTCCTATTACATGGGACTCAAACATATCTCACGAAAATGTTGGTGAACTTAACACCGTAACCACGCACGTATCTTTGAAAAATACAACATGGTGTTATAATAATGTAGGATACATATCACACGGAGAGCAGTGGTGGCCCAGTGGTAACAGCCCCGACTTACGAGTTGTAGGTCGTGGTTTCGAACCCAAAGCAGGCGCTTTACTTTGTGTAAATAATTTCATCACCACTGCTCTCAAAACGGTGAAGGAAAACATCGTGAGGAAACCGGCATGTCTTAGAACCAAAAATTCGAAGACATGTGACATCTACCAACCCGCACTGCCGCCCACTCCCTCTCACAGAGAGGAGGCCTGTGTCCCAGCAGGGGGAACATTAATAGGCTGATGATGATGATGATGATGACATACTACATACATATATTATGTAAAGTGAGGGAAATTAACATAACATCACGCCTGTATTCCCCGAAGGGTTAGGCAGAGATGTACCTATAGTACACCCACATTTCGCCAGTTATGTTTGAGTCCCATGTAATAGGGGGCGAGCCTATTGCCATCAACCGGGCACAAATCCAGACTCCGGGCTGCTACTGAGAAATTCCTGATGGAAAAACTCAATAACATTTTGCCCGACTCAGGAATCGAACCCAGGACCTCATGATCAGCAGTAGCGCTTTGCGACCATTAGACCAACGAGGCAGTTAATTGGTTAATTGTTGAGGGAAATTAATCGTTAAGTAAGTTGCCTCTAACTCAAATTGTCCTTATGTTCAAATCACAATTGTAATTCTTTAATCTATACATCTTCTATAGATACATACATACAAATAAATAAAATTGAAGTGTCATTTTGCAATGTCAAAATAACAGCTTTTTACTAAATGCATATGAAAGTATATACGATCCATACAACAAAAACACAACTTTTTTTTCGTTTGTGTCTGTCTGTTTGTTCGGGCTAATCTCCGAAACGGCTGGACCGATTCGGACAGAACTCGCACCAGTAGATAGCTGAGGCTTTTTATTCTGATATTCCCACGGGAACATAGGGATTAAAAGAAAAAACTACTTTACGCGGGGGAAACCGCGGGACGCAGCTATAGTATATTCACGGAGACGAGTTAGTAGAGCGCTATCTCACTCACACAATTTTTTAACTGCGATTGGTCAGTGATAAACGCTAAGGCGGTGTACACAGCACGAGTACTTTTTAGTTTACTCATACTTCCCGTACTGTACAGACGAGCTCTTACTTGTGGCGCAGGTGTGCTAATGACCCGTTTATTGTTCTTTTGTCATAAATGAGCATTATCATAATAAAATACTTTTTCCCAATTTTTGTATAGTAAACTGGCCCAGGTGCGCTAGATCCATTGTTATTATTATCATTAAGTTATTGTTATATTCTCATTGTTGAAACACGTGTTTTATAACATGTTTTATATTCTCGTTACAGGAAAAGGTTAGATATTATAATATAATAAAGAAAATTTAATCATTAACTCTCAATTTTATTTCTTTCCTTCATATCCATCAGATATATAAAAAAGTAGGTACCCATAAAAAAAATCTATCAAATAAATGTCTCAATTTATACGACAGACGAAGCCGCAGGAATAAACTAAGCGAACTTTTAAGAAGCGCAGTGTGAACGCACATTTACATTTCTAAGGTATTGTTAACGCCCACTGACCATAAAAAAGTTTTTTTTGTCTTTGTCATTTGTATGATAATGAGCGATAGAGAAGACGCTATACTAACTCGTCTCTGTGAATACACTATAGTAGTTATATAATAACACGGCCAATAGCTATAACACGGCCAAATGACTGACTGTACATACAAACATCCAAAAAACAAAGACATATCGCTTGCCAGGGGGTAGGCAGACGTTGCCTTAACAAACAGAGATCTTTCAATTAAGACCTCAATCACTCTGGCAGGCTGGCAGACTAATTAGCTGAGGTAAATGTTCTGTCTCCCTGTCAGAACTCATGAGGTCATTATTGTGAGCCTGATTAGCTTATTTACGTATGCTTTGAGATGACTAATATGTGTCGGAAATATGGTTGTATTAATAGACTTGTTTCATCACCTTTAGGTTCTGTTTTATTTTACAATGTTAACGTAAATGTTTTTTTGAAGGCATCAGTAATGATTGGTTCATAAAGACGAATATATAAGGCATTAAAAAAAAAACAAAGCTAGGCTATTCCTGAATGAATTTGTCAAGTCTTGCAGACTGTAGTAAAAGAAAAGAAAAATGAAGTATTTATTTGGTACAAGTTATAAAATAATCCTATCCTAACTAATCTTACAAATGTGATAGTGAATTTGTTTGTTTCCCTTTCTGGCACTTGGGAAGACCATGACCTGTGTCCTGACTTAAGTTAAAGGATACTTTTTGTCCCGATATTTCTACAGGATCGAAACTTATGCGGCTGAAACCGCGGGACGCAGCGAGTTAATAATAATAACAGTAACATTTTATCTGCAAAATAGAATAATATAGATAGATAGAATACTCTTTATTATGTACACCATAAAAATTACAGACTTAGATTATTATTTTTTACATAGGGTGACACAATGGGCGGTCTTATCGCTTATAGCGATCTTTTATAGACAACCTTTGGATGGATTAAAGTAAGAAGGAGAGACAATACTGCAGGTAGTCAGTGGTGTACCATTTACATATACATACAATAAATACATACATACATAAAGCATTAACTGTATTAATGTATTATTTTCGTCATCCTTTTACTAACAGGATATTCACTTCTGAACATAAGCCTTCTCCTATTTTCATAACAAACCAAAGCCATTGTTGGTTTTATTAAATACCTAACTTGGGTTTTATGCCGCCAGGTAGCCATCTACATTTTTTCATTCAGTAGAAACTATTCCAAATATTGCTACCTCCTGGAATTGTTATTAAATAATAAATCATTAACGTCAAAATGTGTTTCGTTTGAGTATCAGCAGAGTTGTCGAGTCATTGTGCCACCTACCAGTATCGGACACATAATTCTTATTATATTAGTTTGGTATCGTGTTCCGTAGATCTTCGAGACATGTTATAAAACTTTATAATGAATAAACTCTTATTTATTTAACGAAGTGTATAGAATGCCGCGAGTTTCTTGTGGCACTCTAGTGTCACTGCCTCGGCCCGGCTAGGGTGCCGTGAGTGTTGCATTGTCACTGTCATTTGTTATTTAGGTTAGGTTAGGTTAGAACTGTGACCACACAACGCACGAGCCGAGCGAGCGTAGCGAGCGGTGCCGCGGTAGCGGCCGGCGAAGTGCCAGAGTCCGTTTAGGCACAAGAGAATGTAATGTTTTGGGAATGTGGTGTTTTACAGCGATCTAACCTCGACAATCAAACAAAATACCAAGTGACGGGACTTAGTGACAGTGACAATGACAATCCAATGCTTGCGGCACTTGAGCCGGGCCGAGGCGGTGTTACTAGGGTGCCTGTAGTGGCACTTTATCCGATAGGGATAGAGTGCCAATGGTGGCACTCTATACACTGCCTTTATTTAATTAACCAGACTAGAATAAAAGAACAGAAAAATACGTATAAAGGTGATGCTTGAGCATAGCCTATAATGTTCCCACTGTTGGGACACCGGCCTCCTCTCTGTGAGAGGGAGTGTGCTGTAATCCACCACGCGGGCCCAGTGCGATGATGAAATGTCACATGTCTTCTAATTTTTGGTTCCAGGACATGCCGGTTTCCTCGCGATGTTTTCCTTCATTGCCAACGCCAAGCACTTAGGTATAATATCAGTTTATTTCATCCTTTCGATACTTACTTCCTAAAATACCTTTACAAAAACTCATCTCATTTCTACCTAACTTAAATTCTACCACAAGGAAAATAACCTCCATAACCCATTGCCTCATGGACCTCTAAAAGCCCATCGCTGGGCATCCATTTAAAAACAAACAGTGATGATTATCCTTCATTACTGACCGAGGTGTGTCGTTAATCATGGCGTCGTTAGATGACGGTTATGTGATCATTATCTCTAGGGTGAGTGCACCGGTTGTGGTTTTAAAATTTTAAGTCTACAAATATTTCGTGTGATTTTTGTTTGGCTGTGTGGATATTATTGGAAGCTTAAAGTTAATAAGGTACTTACTTATTAAAGCTTATCGATCGTTTCTATTAATTAGTAAATACCTTTGTATTACAGCAGTAGGTACATTTCTGCTTTGTTGCAAGATGAAGTTTTGTTTCGGAAGTTTACAGTTTCAAGGGCAAACTTGAAACTTCTGATCTTGTCCATAGGAAATTATGTATCGTTTTGGTACCCATTTAAAATCAGCTTCATGCTGAGATCTTATAAAAGCAGCGACAGTTCAGTCTTTTCAATGATTAATAAGAATCATTTTTGCAATATTTTGAAAAAAATCGTACCTACCAGAAATAAAAATCGCAAACATGAGCCATGAAATCAAATACCTAAACAAAAAATTTTATGTGCCTCATCTGGTTACTAGTGCGTCTACCTCACCCGTCAAGTTATTTCGTGTATTCCCAATACACATGAGTCATTGAGTGTATAAATAATTTATTTTAATTCGAAAACTATCTGTTCTAATATCATTAGTTATCTTTTATTAGTTTAATATTTCTTATGGCTTATAATAACATAACTTCACGCCTGTATTCACCGTGGGGTTGTCAGAAGTGTATAGTGATAGGTAGTACATCCACAATTCACCAGGGGGCCAATTCTACTAATTTACAAACGTCACAATGGTCTCTCGATGGTGAATTTTTGACAGATTAGCCATACAAAATCTGTCAAAAACTCACCATCGAGAGACCATTGTGACGTTTGTAAATTAGTAGACTTGCCACCCTGTTCAGATCATAATATACCATGGATTCAGTACATCATTCTGAACCCCCTGTGTTAAAATTTTTCGTCGGTTATTAAAAAAAAAAAACAGCTGTTCCATACATTTTGACCGCGTAGGCAGAGCTGGGCAAAATACATGCTTTGCTTTAATTAAAATACAAATTACAAAATACTATCTCGCTCTTATTTAAAATACAAATTCCAAAATATTTTTAAGTCGTGTATTTGAAATATAAAATACAAAATACAGTATTTTGACTATTTTTATTTAAAATACAAAATACAAATTACAAAATACAGTCTGGTGTTAGGTTAGGTATATAAATAGAATAGAACTAATCCAGCCCAGCCTAAGGCAAAGGGAATATATTCTTACCATCATATTTTACAAAATGGCGACCGCTAAATATGTCACAGCATTCACAGGATTCACTCCATCGCCGAATGAAAATTACAATTGACAAGTTATGTAATTGACAATTTGACCTGCAGTACAGACTACAGTACAGTTGAAGTGCAGTGTTGCCAACTTTAAAGATATTAAATATTTAGCGGTCGCCATTTTGCTTACGAAAGCTATCGAGCGCTATTTTCTGCAGATCGCACCCATTCATAAGATCGCTAAATGTATTATGTTCAAATGTATTTTGGAGCCATAAGTATTTGAAATACTAACTACAAAATACCTCAGCGTCAGGTATTTGAAATACTAATTACAAATTACATTTATAAGAAGTAATTGAATTACAAATACCAATTACGTATTTGTATTTCAATTACGTATTTCAATTACAAGTAATTCAAATACTGCCCAACCCTGCGCGTAGGTATTGCACTTTTCTATGAAAACTGGTTCTGTGTCTGTGTTTCTGTTCGCATTAATCAGGCACACAACTAATACATAAACTCACGCTATAGTTTGTATGTTTATAAAGGACCATGACCAAAGCAGCATACATGCATACCCTAACCAAAACAATCATGTCCAAAAGTTACACATCGTGCATTTAAAAGCACATGAGACCTAGATTTTGAAACAATTACTATATTTTAATTTAATGGTAATTTTTTTGTATATTTCGTAATAAAAAAAATACTTATCCTGCCAAACGGCTCATTCGATAGACTTCAAAAAACGATTGATTGCTAATCATTTTCTGTCAGGCGTTTTCATAAACAATTAGTTCAATATCGAATTTCAATTTAAATAAGAATTCGTGTACATAATCTAGTAGTGCTCGACTAGATTTAGCAACATAAATAACTAAATGTTGTAGCACAACTCGTCACTAGGTCCGGCAGCAGCTGGAGCCAGCTTAAAATGTACCAAGACTGTGGTGAGAACGATGTACTTACCCATATTTTTAAACCTGAGAATTGGGCAGTCTTTCCATAAAGTATATGCGAGGTCGCTAAGAGTAATCTAGGCTTCCAAACTATGTGTAGGTACTTTGTTTCATTTAACCCTTTTCAAGCAGAATTAAACCATAAGTACTAGATTATGAAAATCAAATAATCCTATTGGATCGATCGCTAAGCTGCTTAGCACATCTCTGGTGAAAAGGATGCTTTAGGATAGTTTTAAATATCAGGAGTGGGCCTACCAGATGCTTATAACTTATGGGAGTATTCCACATACGGTACTAATAAAGCAGATCATTTACGTAGAGGAAAATAAAACAAATCTCTCAAAAAGAACGTAGGTACCCCTTTTTTATTCAATGTTAAGGCATTTATTTCAAAACTTTAATAAATATAAGCCAAGGCAGTGAAGAGATAGCCAGTCCCAACAACCTAGTCCCACCACCATATAGCTTAACCACTTTGAAGGGAACTGAATTCTTTTCAACACGTCATGTTGTTTTGTACTCTCTCAAGATGCTTTGCAGTTGCACGCATAATTCACTGATCCACGCGCAAAACACATTTGTAGTACCGAAACATTGATGCATGATTTCAATCAACTCAGCACTGCAACATCGTATTTCACCTTTAAACTAACACGTATCGTAAGTCCAGTAGAAAAACCAAAATCGACAATGAGATATCGCTTTCAAGAATATGTATATCGAGCTAAAATGTGCAAAAAACGTACGGGTAAGTGTTAAATAAACAATAAATTAACAAACAAACAATACCACACGTACAGAGCACCAGTTTGAATGTAACAGTAGGTTTCTATGGCGACGAGTGACAATCGAGTGAATGTGAGAGAGTGACACCTACAATCAGTGTTTCCAGTTAATTGTATTTTTTTACCCACAACCTTTTCAAGAATCTGCTTCGGATAAAATACTACTTACACCAACCTACCTACTATTATCTACCTACAAAAGAACTTATAAATCAAAATATATTTTAATTAATAAAATATCTTGGTAACATCATTCATATTCAAACAATATAGAATACATCCTATAAAGAATAAGTTCTCTGCCAGTGCTGTGCACTTCTGTAAGTGACGAATTCACAATACCTAACTAAAACTGTATGTGATTTTTGTATGTTACTTGTGGATAATATGGTGGCCTCCATGGTTATCTCCTGTACCTCAAAAATAAGGTATTCTCCTATCACTCATCTGATCACATTAGCCGAATGAACTGAACGAACAGAATGAACTGTAATCTTTCACTTATCGTCGCCATTAAACCGAAAATGTAACCGGAACTACAAATAATATTTATTTTTATTCAATCTTAAAAAATACCTTTGATTGACTCTAGACTATTATCTAAAATCTAGTTTGAATAAATGAAGGATACTTAAAAATATGAATTCGCTGGACATGGTTAGGGCATATCTTGTCATGGTCTTTTAGGCTTTATGTATTTATTTAAGTATATGTTAATTTGTTACGTTATGCGTGTAGGTTTATTTTAATATTTTAGTTTAAAACTCCGCATATTTTATATTCTTCTCTTCTTGTTCTCACACACTATTGTCTACGTTTCTTTCTCATTTCTCCTTTCGCAGATCTGCTGGAAGAAATTTCTTAAGAAATAAGCAGTACCTTTGTACTCAAGATTATGATTGTCGTATCTGAATGTATTTTACTGTGTGTACATAAATAATAAAATAAATAAATGATAGTGTAGTTTGGGCCTAAGTATTATGATAGTAGTACTACTTTACTTAACAGTTCTTGGTACTACTTGGTACTTTTCATTTGGGCTAATGCGTATCATGTTTCTTATAGCCATAGATTTGAATAAATACTGAATAGTGATGGTTCTGTGGTTAAGGTGTCGGGTAACGGAATGTTGTGGCTTGCATTCCAGAAGTGTAATAACGTTTGTTTTATTTAATTTTCATTTTCGTAAGGCTATACGGGTCAGTGTTTTTAATTATCGGAATGTGGTTTGTAGAAGAATGTCTAGCAAATCACATTGATCAAATAATTACTATCACAGTTAATTGTTGAGTTTAAGTATAGGTTATCAGAAGATGTCTCCTGCCCTTATGAAATGAAATTGTTTATTCTGTAAATAGGATATCGGAATCACTTTTATACGTCAATTAAAAAAATTATAATAATCTAGATGAGTTCGGCGTTTCCTATCTGACTACTCTGAGAAGAAAGGCCGAAACAAACTCAGAGGTCGCAGTCTCTTTAAGTCCAGACATAATCTTGGTCAGGGCACATGAGGACCATGTAGATTAGTGTCTGAAATGTTTTTTGAGGAAAGAGCCACACAGATTTGTGTAGACCTGTGCAGTCAGTGCAAGTTTTTGTCAGTAATCGTGGAGCTCAACTCGGAACTTAAGGAGCTCAGCTCTAAGGGCGAGGGGCTAAATAATAACAACCGATATTCAGATCAGCCGATTGCAGGTCGATATTCTAGGTTAAGCAACGCTTTCCGAGGTCGATCCGGTGATGGATGACCGTTTATTATTACCGAGATTCCTCCGTGCCTTGGAAAGTATGTTAAGCCGTCGGTCTCAGCGGTCATTTAGTCAGTAGATCTTTGACAGTCGTTACGAGTAGTCAGAAGCTCGAAAGTCTGACAACCTGTCTTACAAAGGTGTATCGTGTTACCCAGAAACTGGGTTGTGGAGCAGCTGCATCCGGTTTGAGTGGAAGCCAACCCAACAAAGTTGGGAAAAGGTAGACAGATGATGATTATCTCCTGCACTTGCCGACTTGCCACTTGCTCTGGCTTCACTGTATTTTGAAACGGGAAAATCACAAGGCCCACAACAAAAATCGACACCTCCACAGCACTTCAATCACTACCCACCCCCTTACCAACAAGCTTGTAGACAACACTTTGACCTTACAATCACCTGTCAAACCCAATCGATCACCCGAACATTCACCTCTACCAAAAAAAAAAAAACAAAGCGCATTCGTTTTAAAACTCAATCGCTCAGAAACGCGTTAAATAAACACTTGGACGCGTGACTTTTAATATCTCTATACATTTAAAAATATCAAATTATAATATTAAACTCATCTCGGATGGGTATTCATTATTTTCTGTACAATGGTGCCCCGTGGTGCCTTGGCTGGGATGAGGGTGTCAGGATGGCTACCTTACCTGACGTCTCGATTATGCTGTTTGTATTAAGATTAAATTGATGATAAATCTGTGTTGGTTTGTGTGTTTTTGTGAGCTGTTGTTAAGGTTATTTGTTGCTAAGTAGGTAGTGATGTAATGGTCTATTTAAATATCTTAATTTGAAGTGTAGAGAGAGACTTCTTAATGATTATCTTTGCAATTTAGCGCGACTCAAGCAAGCCTATAGACATTTCAAATGATGATCGGCTTAATATATTTACTAGTAGGTACAGCGTTGCTGTCAATGCATAATGTTAAAAAATCTAAGGTCATATTAAATACTTTGTTTTCAGCTCAGAATCACAGAATAATCTGTGATAGAATTGAAGTACCTACATAATAAATTAATGGCGACAAGCTTTCTGTGTATCTTCATTTCTTCTGTCATTCTGAGTTATCGTTATATTAAATGAAATATTAAAACAGGCGAATCCGAGTGTAAACCGAACGAACCATTTATAACACAATAATGTAATCCTACGTGTGCATTGCATACTTAAGTCTTTCGCGAGATAATCTTCATTTTACATATCTCTGACCATTTTGTGGTTAAAACCAACGCACCTTTACAACTTATGTCAACTGTATTCCGCTGTTTTAAAGGTCCTTTTTGTTTGTTTTTTGAGTTAAATAAATTAGTAAAGAGTCCTTTATTTTAAAAGGATTCTGTAAAGGCATTTTCTATGTATGTTTATGGTGTAATGGTGTAATTATGAGTGTTCTAAGATAGTTTCCTTTATATATGGACGTAAATATTGCTTATTAAGCGGCCAGTGTCAGGAAATTATAACTCCTTGTCTTTTATAGGACTAAGGGTGGAGCTACACGGTCGGATTTTGGATCAGAGTAAAGTTATCGAAACTTCTTTGTACTCAACAAACCCGAAAGAATATTCTTCTCCTTCTTTACTGCAGATATCCAAAGATGAAGAAGTGCATTTACTCATTTTCATCAAAATATTTTGGTATCACTAGACTTGCTCTATGAATGAAAAATCCGATAATATCTTTGAAAATCAGATACTACTGAGTTTATCGTGAAGGCTATTCTGAAAGGTGTAGAAAAGAATAGATGTCTTTTCTGGCATTGACATCTGAACTACCCAATATAAAATTAAATAGCCTTATTGATTCCAAAAATTGCCCGCAACCATCCGTATTCTGTATACTTCTGCAAATAATAACTCATTCTCTTTTCACCTGCAACGAAAGTCACCAACCAAACTCAAGGAGCAATGGTGGCCCAGTGGTAACGGCCACGACTTACGAGTTGTAGGTCGTAGGTTTGAACACCGACAGGCGCTTTACTTTGAGTAAACTATTTTATCACCAAAGCTCTGAAAACGGTGAAGGAAAACATCGTGAGGAAACCGGCAAGTCCTAGAACCAAAAATTCAAAGACTTGCGACATCTACCAACCCGCACTGGGTCCGCGTGGTAGATTACTGCCCACTCACTCGCACTGAGAGGCCTGTGTCCCAGCAGTGGGAACATTATACGCTGGTTCATATAAAAAGTCACCAACTTAAAGAAAGATAAAGAAAAATAATTTCAGACATTAAATCATACCGACCTGATGCCAACACCAAAGCTCTCAGAGAGCACCCACCAATTAACTCCTCAGGTCAAACCATGATTACTCCGAACCTATTCCTATACACCTATCCATTAATTTCTTAGCAGTAATACCCAATACCAAGTTTGACAGCTAAAAAATGCTACCGTAGAGCCTCGAAGAGCTTTGTAACAACATCATTAGAGCTCCTGACTCTCTATAAAAGAGCAAATAGCCGGTAAGCTTATGCCTTATTATGGTGGGGTGGCCATGGAGTATGGACAAGTAGAGACTGGTGTCTAATTTTTTGTCTATTGGTGAAACCTTGAATAGATCATCTACAGTTAACAAAGACCTTTGTAGAAATGCGTCCGCATTAGCGATGTTGAAAGGGTAAAAAAAAAAACTATTTAGTCCGTCAGTCAGATATTAAAAAAATATTAGACACATATTTTTTACTTTATCATATTAATAAAAAATTATTTAGATAAAACGCATTAAAGTTGAGTTGGTGGTGGGGGAGTGGGGGCTCGCTACGTCACAATTCAGTATAAAATCTACCGGAAAGTGACGTCATGTTACATTTTAACTCAATGTATTGCCGTATTCTTTTGATTACTTAAAAAAGAAAAAATAAGTGTCCAATATTTATTAATAATTTCTGACAGACAAAAAAAAATAGTTTACATCTCTTTTCTAGTTTTCTACAGCGTTTTTATACCTAAAATCCGTCTAGGATAAAAACCTTGATGTACCTCTCAAAACACTTTGAAACCGCTTGACGTGTTCAGTTCATAGAGATTTTTCAGCACATGGGCATTAAAATAAATTATTTAAAAAGTGAGAAGCGTATTTTGCCCGTTTTCACCGACATCTCCTATACGACCACCTACTTATGGGAGCCTGCTTAAAAGCAGACCCTAAATTTTAATTTTGACCAAACTAGCCTCTAAATTAAATTTTGTTTCACGATTTTGCTTTTATTTGCATATGTTTTGCACGTACCTACATATGGTTCAAACTTCGATAAAAAAATTATTGACCGAAGATTTAGTATTTCTACAACCTTTTGTCTAAATGTACTTTGGATCGTCGAGAAAGTTGCAAAAGGCAGCCTTCAGAATCACTGTCCCTTCACAGCCTCAAAAAAAAACTTGATTAGCAAACTCCAGCAACGTGTTGTAATTATAGTGCATATTTATTGTCATTTATTCATACCATCCTGGCCAACTCAAAACCATGGTCACCTGAACATAACTGCTTAAATAAACATCGTTAACAGTGATAGATATGGGTAGTTATGAAAATAAACCAAAAGACGCTAACTTAACGAGCTTGAGTACCATTGGCGATTTGTAAACGAGGATTATGATATGTTTCAAATACATTGACGGGTTTGTATGGAGATTTTATAAAGTAGAAAAGTCTTAAAAAATTCGAATACTTAAGTTTTTATGCGGAAGTAACATTACATTGAAGCTTGAAATTAAAAGTCGATTACAGTTTTGTTTGTAATAGATGAGATTATTGGCTTTATCAAAAAAAGTTTAGCTTTGCTTCTTGATAGTAATTTTTTGTACAAAACTTCTATAAAAATCTGGTAAAAAATAATCAAGGAATGTTTAAGTTAACCTTATATATAAAATAATAACAGAAAACTAGCTACAAAATTACACTCCTTTTTGGGCAGTCGTGTAATAAGAAATTGAAAATTACACATGATTATTTAAACACAATTTTTACATGACTATTAATTTTTATTTTTTACTGCCTCGTTGGTCGCAAGCGCCACTGCTGAGCATGAGATCCTGGGTTGTACTCCCAGGTCGGACAATGTGTTATTGGTTTTTTCTATCTAGAATTTGTCAGTAGCAGTCCGGAGTCTGGATTTGATCCCGGTTGATGGCAATAGGCTCGCCCCCTATTACATGGGACTTAAACATAACTGGCGAAATGTGGGTGTGCTATAGGTACACCTCTGCCTAACCTAAATAAATAATCCCCTAGTTAAAAACAGAAAAGTTCAAAACACAGTCCCAATTTCATGTCAGTGACAATCAATGCCAAAAACTTGTCAAAAATCCAGAGAAATTACGGATAATTTTGACAGATTGAGAATGAGAAAGTGAACGTTCTTAAAAATACGGGAATTGCCCGTTTGGTTTCTAGCCATAATATCATCTTTCACATAGTCACCATGTAATCTCAAGCAGCAATGTACCCCGCACACTCGGACTTAGCCACTCCTCCATCTTTAGACCGTCTCTTCAATACAAGCCCGGGAAGATACCCTGCTGTGACGTAGCTAAGTTTATCCCTCTCACATCAATTGAAAATATATTATATTTGTCCTTTTTCCACGCAGTCAAACAGTTTAGTGGCGTGATTGCTTCTAGGCTTATGAATATTTAGATTTGTCGAAAGATTAATCTTGTTTGATATGCGATAAAGTGTAGTTAGGGTCTTTGTGAAGGAACTTAGTCGGGATAGTAACATAGTACATTCGGATTATAGAAATCATAACCATACTAAACATAGAACTTTTTGTAGTGAAAACTTCTTTAGCGACGTTATGCATTTTTTTTGGGAAGGGTAAAAAATGTTAAACTCGCGTCAGAACGAGCCGTAAGATCCGTTGCCTAGCAACCGTCAAAGTAAATATCAAAATAAATCGTCTTTGACATTACGTAAAGATTGCGAGGTAAGAAATTTTACCCATATGGGGATGGGTAAAAAAAAGCAGTCAAAACATACTTCATGAAAAGTGTTTAAATAAATTGGTAATTTTAGTTAGACTATATTTTGAAAATAAATAAACATACTACTACTACTACTAATGAATATTGTATTTAACCATATAAATTATAGTACTTTTATACTGATAAATAAAGCAATTCGTGCGAAATTATTCCCTAACCATTCCAAAATATTCAAAAATGCACAAGGTTAATGTTCAAGTTTTCACTTCTGCCGGCACTCCCGGAGTGCAACCCGTTGTTTTTTTTTGGTTATTGATCCGTTGTCAAATTCTGTGTACGTTAGGGCTTGTAACCTACACAAAACTGCGAATCGGCGCGATGCGAATTAACAACGCAGAAGCTTCGGAGGAAAATCTTTAAAAATCTTTAGAGAGCTGTCGCTGATTTTTGCGATGCGACGTCGCATCTCAGTTTTGTGTAGAAGGCCTTATGAGGTGTCGGATCTGTTAGGGCCCGGCCAAATGTACCACAACCACACCACAACGACAACAAGTGGACTGGCGCTTGTATGAAAATCAATAGTTTATTCACAAGGACCGGCGATACCGACGACATCAAGGCCACGTCGCAGCCACAATGCAACCACTAGCAAGACTGCGCACTGCATTTGCATCGACGCGATGATACTGTGCTCGTTTAGTCGAGGCACAGAATGATAATATAATACTACGTAGTCGAGGTCTGCTTCCTCTACGAAAATCGCAGTCGATCCGTCTATCTGCAAACATTAGCCACAACGTAATCACATCGCAACTATATACTAGCGACAACGCAACCACATCGAAATATTGTACTTTGTAGTTAAAACACTATAACACCGCAACTGCAAGAGTTACAGCAATACTTTTCACACATAATATATTCATCATCATCAGTCCATCATCAGCCTATTAATGTTCCCACTGCTGGGACACAGGCCTCCTCTCTGTGAGAGGGAGTGGGCCGTAATCTACCACGTGGGCCCAGTGCGGGTTGGTAGATGTCACATATCTTAGAATTTTTGGTTCTAAGACATGCCGGTTTCCTCACGATGTTTTCCTTCACCGTTTTGAGAGCAGTGGTGATGAAATTATTTACACAAAGTAAAGCGCCTGCTTTGGGTTCGAACCCACGACCTACAACTCGTAAGTCGGGGCCGTTACCACTGGGCCACTACTGCTCACATATATTACACACTATGAAATAAGTATCCTGTCTACATTTTCTTAACCCTATACGTGTTATGATCACTTCGCGTCCGTTGCGTGTGAAGTACAAAACGTATGAATTAATTACACGCGAGCCATTCCTTAGTACGATTGCTTATACGTCTGTCTGTATGTCTGCCTGTGTGTGTGTGTCTGTGTGCTGGTGATAACTGATGGGCAGATAGCGATGCTGTTTGAGATGAGGTGCGTAAGAGATTAGTTATAAAATCTTTTGTATATTTTGTTTATGATCAGTTAGAATCAAAATGATTTTTATCTGATTTTAAACAAGACGAAATTGCCTCGTCAATTCTCTCTCTCTCTTTCTGCTGGTCTGGTGGTTCGGTGTCCGCGTCGGACAAAGTACATTTGGGACCTATTAGAAAATTCTCAGTAGTAGCCTGAAATGCCGTCCGATAAGGACCAGGCCTGGATCGAAGGTTGGTTGTATTCCACGCGCGCCTCAAAGAGATGTCAGCACAACAGATGGGGTCCGCTAGGGCCGATGCCTGCCAGGGTTGCGGGTAAGATTTTTTAATTCTTGATATTATTTCATAGAGAACTTTATCACCCATGGAACTGATCAGTTCTTCACAAATCGTAAGCGAAAGGTAATTAACATGACCACTCTCTTTATTTGCATTTTCTTTCAAATGGTTTGCGAGAAGTGGTTCATATTCGGCTAGCAATTCCAGAATATCGAGGTATCGAGGTCCATTTCTCGGTGAACCAATAATTTCATCATCACCTCGGAAGGCTATCCGCGGGAAAAATATCGAAAAATATACTTAGAAATCGCGCCTTAGTCGTTCGAAATTTCAGCAGTTAAATCATATATGTACTCGTATCTCGAAGTTCTTGTTTAAGTTGAAAACTCGTTAACTCGATTTTTTTGCATTTCCCTTGACATTCGAGCTGTAAAGATTAGAGCAAGTTTTTTTTAAAAATAAATACGTTTTATGTGGGGGCCCCTCTCTTGTGGAGGCCCCGGGCAGTTGCCCCGATTGCCCTCCCTTAAATTCGGCCCTGTGCGGCAGGCATGTCCGGCCCAGTCCCACTTACGCTTAGCGGCTTTCTGGGTCCGTCCTTGATTTTGCGGATTATACTGCGGTTCCCCAGGGTACTGCGGTCCATGGCTTTCTGGCAAACTTCGAGTTTGGACGTCTGCTGAAGTGTGAAAGACCAGGTTTGAACACCATACGTGAGAATGGGGAAAATACATGTAGACTTAGAATTATAGAAATGAGGGAAGGAATTTACACTACATCTTTGCAGCTTTGCTTACCAGTTATGTTATGAGAATAGATCAGAAATCAGCCTAGGTTAATAACCACTTACGACCTCTAAAAGATCACCGAGGCCACTAAAGTTTAATTAAGATTAAACTCCAACATAAGTAATCTCTCTTTAACAAAATTGTAACCCAATTACTACAAGAAAGGTAACACGGAACTTTAAGATTAACATTAAAAACCTACCACTTCACCTTATCAGATACACCATTCAAATTACTCGAATACAAATTACGTTCATTCAAAGCTGAATGGAACCCTAATGCGAGTCATTCGTTGTTCGTTCTTGACAAATTAATTCGTTCATTCGTTCGAAGCTTGCATGTTAATTAGGAAGTTTTAAATAATGAGATGCACGTAAATGAGGTATTTTAAATGTGTGTGTGCTTCTAAAAGGCTTTATTGAAGTATCAATTGGTGTTGGTTACTGGCAGATTTTATTGGAAAGTTGTGTTTCAATTAGTTGATGTTATACGGAATTTAAATGGCCTAATTTTAGAAAGACGGGCAGCGTTCTGGAAACTTCGCAATATCTTCTTGTCCCACATACCGCTACTCCCTCTCACTGAGAGGAGGCCTGAGTCCCAGCAGTGGGAACATTATAGGCTGTATATGCTAATGCCACATACTGCAGTATCTCAAGAAAAAGGTCTTGACCAGTGCGTGTTGCCAGTGATGACCTATGGCACTGAAACGTGGTCGCTCACAATGGCAGGCAAAAAGTCACCCAAAGAGCAATGGAGAGGGCTATGCTTGGAGTTTCCCTACGTGATCGAATCAGAAATGAAGAGATCCGCAGGAGAACCAAGGTAACCGACATAGCCCGAAGAATTGCTAAAGTTAAGTGGCAGTGGGCAGGGCACATTGCTCGCTGAACACATGGCCGATGGGGCCGAAAGGTTTTGGAGTGACGACCGCGTACCGGAAGACGTAGCGTTGAAAGGCCTCCCACAAGGTGGACCGGTAACCTTGTGAAGCAACAGGAATCCACTGGATGCGGGAAGCACAGAACTGGTCGAAGTGGCGGTGCTTGAGCGAGGCCTATGTCCAGCAGTGGGCGACTTTCGGCTGAAATGATGAGAATGATGTTCGTTTAAGACATGTAACCTTTTGTTTCATTGCACTGTGCCCTAGAGACGATGTTTAGGCTAAGCGTATTCTGAGACGCAGGTGACGTAGGTCCACGCAGCGCAGGGCAGAGCAGATTTTGTAATGCATGAACGTACTGACAACTGCGTACGCTGCGGCACAGGCACGTGCAACGCAGACATGTGACTGTCCTGCTCTGCGTCTCGTTGTAGAGCCCGGCATTGATTTCTACGCGACGCGTGCTCTCGTCTTCACGTGTTTCGTTTTGTTAATTTTGTTTCAATGACAGATAATTTCTATGGTTTGTACTAATTAGGACTGTGGAATGTGTCTGTGTAGCTGCGTTGCAGCATGCGTTCGCGGCTTTTGTCTGCCTCGCCTGCCCTAACTTGCAAAATCTGTACTGAGCTGTGCTGCGTCACCATGAGCGTCTCAGCAGACGCCAGAATTTTAGGAAGCATCGAAATTATGTAGATATTAAGTACAACATTGTAGTAGGTACTTTTTTACAACTAGGATACATTACTCGTAATTAAGCGCAGGCCACACTGTTAACGAAGCAAAGTTCGCTTAGCTTCGCTGATGTGATACCGCCTTTTCATGTACTTCGGTTTATAGTTCACAGCCAAAAGAACTTCGCTTCGGTACCAGTGTGACCTGTGCTTTAAGCACGTCTAGGTAATCATAAAAACGATTTTGTTCCACTAAGGATTTTAAATCTAACACTAGTTGTAGATGAGGTTTAAGTACTGACTTATACACTTCCTTATTAGGAAGGAAGCTATGCAAGTCAGGAAGGCAGGAAAAGATCTGACTGGCTATTGGCAAATTAATTGGGATCCTTACCTTTAGTTAGGAAGTTGGTGAAGGGTGGGCGTTTTTGGGGGACTGTCTTATGTAATTTTGAAGTTCGAAAAGTGCTGATTCTCAGTCTACTTTGAATAAATGACTTTTGAATTTGAAGTCTTGTTACTGTTTCCTGAATCCTAATAAGAATCCCTGGGTTTATTAAGTACAACATTGTTAGTTATTTTATTAAGTACAACACAATAGTGTTGTGAAATCAGCGATAAACATAAATTAACAATGTTCGGTATTTTAACATTAAATCTTATTGATGTCTTCTTCTAGCTTAATTATCGATGAAATCTGTTTTTGGCGAGAGAGACAGCAGTGGTGGCCAAGTGGTAACGGCCCCGACTTGCAAGTTGTAGGTCGTGGGATCGATCCCAAGCAGGCGCTTTACTTTGTGTAAATAATTTCATCACCACTGCTCTAAAAACGGTGAAGGAAAACATCGTGAGGGTTTCCTCACGGCATGTCTTAGAACCAAAAATTCGAAGACATGTGACATCTACCAACCCGCACTGGGCCCGCGTGGTGGATTACGGTCCACTCCCTCTCACAGAGAGGAAGCCTGTGTCCCAGCAGTGGGAACATTAATAGGCTTATTAAGACACACTTTCTTCACAGAAATTGTTCTACCGGTGTCGCGCTGCGATTTCAAAATCATTATGACAAGTTACAAAAAAATATTCAATAAGAAAAAAATATTTGTAAAGCCTCCATAATAGAAACTTTAGGCCTAACTTAAAAATAGGCCTATCTAAAACCAGTAGTATCCGAGCGAGATGACAACACTCCCCAATTTTAAAATCATAGTAAAGAAAGAGACAGACAGACCCGTTATCTACAGCCGCGAGCGAGACGGTACGACAGAGACAATAGTGCTCAAGCGTGCTGTGTCCTGATTGGTCGACTGGTTAGTTCCAATTATTTGTAAATGCGCGAGAGTACTTGCAACTTACTTCTTTTTATTTTGAGCTGAAAATTAAGGATTATAAACTTTATTTCCTTAACATTAAAGTTGGTTTTTCGTTGTGTTGGTTTTAATGTATGGAGTTGTAAGTTAGTGTATGGATTATCGGATTATCACTTGGTAAGTTAAGTTGTGACTCTAAGTTATGTTGTGTAATGTGAAAAATGGTAATTAAGCGACTATTCTGAAAAGGCTTGCATTAATAAATAAATGTCAATGAAAGCGCTTCAGGGTGACATTCTAAAAGAAGCTCATAAAATGTAAATGTCATCTTTATTTCATTTATAACTTATGAGCGTTTATTTTAAAAGTTAGTAGCATCGCAAATAGCTGTCAAATATTTACCTGTTTTGATTAATTTGGCAATATTACTGTATGGAAATATGAAATATCGCTAACTAATAGTGAACTAGAATCACAGACATATAAAGAGTAGCAGACCAAACATAAATCCATAGTTATATTTATACAGATGAATGTGATTCTTTATCCTTTTTTTGCTAATAGACAAGCCGTAAATTCTATCTCGTTCTGTCACCTGTTGTTATACTGACTCACACATAGACAAAATTTGACGCGTAGCTTGTCTATCCCGCGCCGCCATATTGACAAGCAGCATCTTCTGCATCGCGTTCTAAGTTTCAACTGCGTTAGATAGTCAGGGACGGATTTGGCAACAAAGACGAATTTCTTTTTGTAAAATATTTACCATTGAATTATCAAACAGCCCCAAGTTACTCAACGATTTTTTATTAATTGTTTTGGTGACATAGTTCCAGAATACTGCAGTGCAGATTTTCAGTGTAAACACAGATGCTATTATAATAAATTATAAAATTAATTATGTTACCTTGTGTCTGTGTGATGGATGACATGAACCTATATCACACATGTGTGTGATGTGTGTGTGTGTGTGTACATAAATAGGTATATTCACATAATTTTGAAATTTTATTCGGCAGGTAATAATCTAATCATTGTTTGATTGACTTTATTGATAAGTAATCTACACTTCTTATACCCAGGGCAGGGAGTATCGATTGTTGCGAATTTTAGTAAGTACCTATTGGTTGTTTCAATATCGTTACATAATACCGGCAACCAGCCCTAGGCCGGCCCTGTATTGACAACTATCCCTATGTGTGCGTAATGGCTACGCAATTTTTAGCGAATGTTTGGTCTGCTACTCTTTATATGTCTGTGACTAGAATATTAATAATGAATTGCAATTTTAACACTGAATTTGATTTTGTAACCGTTTAAGGTGTAAAAAAACTAAATACTTTTTTACATATAAAACTAAATATTCGGTGTTAGAGTCTGGCTAACGAAAGTTGGCCCCAGAATATTGGCGGCAAATTTAAAAAATACATTCATGCATGACAACACTAAATACACCAGAGATACCGAACGACAACCTTGTCAAATTGACGTTCACGTTCATACAGAGTTGCTGTATAAAAAGTTCGCAAATAATTCCAGGGCCAACTTTCGTTAGCCAGACTCTACGATATTAATTATTGCATTTCATAATCAATATTTTAGTTCACTAGTTAGCCATATTTCATATTTCCTTACAGTAATATTTCCAAATTAAAAAACATATTTGACATCTCTTTGCGAAGTTCGTTGCCCACTTTCAGAACGCACGCTCGCAAATGTTCTTTTTCACCATTTATTTTTCTTTGACTGTTCTTCTATTATTCTTGCCTACGGCTTACCATAGATTCCGGAAAAGTACCTATATAAAGAGTCTTAAAGATATCGCCGTGAAAGATAATTGATTGATTTGTAATACACAAAAATTTATCAAGATCCTTCCTTTTCTGCTTCTTCTGACCGTGTCGATGGCAAATGTGATATGTATTTACGATAACACGAAATAAATATGTATTTATTTCGTGTTATTTTTGCCATCGACACGCTAAGAAGAAGAAGATGGCAAATATCGTTCGAAAAGAAGTAAGATATTTTGTTTGGCCCAGAACTCAGAATCGCTCACACCATTAGCTGACTTTTTCTGCATCTTTTAAAGCATCAAACTGGCACTAATCCATCCATCAAGATTCCATATTCGATCGAGATCACTATGGTATCTAAATACCTTCTTGATTCATTGTAAAGGGTCCCAGAAACGATGAATTGCAATTGTAGTAATATTGTCAATCGCTGCAATTGCATTTGGTAGACGATCAATTTGCACTTCAATGTTTATCAATCACGGAAATATTGATAATGACAATTGATCGTTTCGGGGACCCTTAAATTCTAATTGGCGGGTACTCATTAGCCTTACTAATGAATGAGTGACTAATGAGAGAGATTAAATACGTCAGTACTTTTGTACTTACCAATATGTTTTCCCAAATTGAATTTTTCAGTTGAAGCCCGTAGTCGGGCTTCTTGCCTGGTTGATGGCGATAGGCGAGCTCGAAGTTGCCATACGCTTGCAATGCTCTTTACAACTGTTAACAAGTTACTCTAATGCTTAGGACTGGTCAATTTGGGGCCAAATTTTAATGGCTGTGTAGCCAGCTGCAAAGTTCTTGCACAGTAGTGGTCCTAGTTTATCATAATTATGTGACTTCGAGTTACAGCTTTATTAGCTATATGTAAGCGGGCGCGCCCTTTATGCCTGGAGGCTTTATAATTCGGGTATTAAGTTCTGTTTACGTTTTTAGTTTTTATTTTAGTTTTTATTTTTGCTTGAGTTTAGATTTCGATATTTTTTTGTTGGTACATTGGCGCGTGCTAGCTGTCATAATGGCATATATTTTATTGAATGTTTTGTGTTGAGTAATGTAAATTATTTGCATACTATTGTATAGAATCAAGTTTTTTTTCTAATTGAACAGACAGCTGTGCTGCTGGGGAGTTTGTTGCGCCACTTCTTCTCTCCAGCAAAAGCACTAGGAAGTGGTGAAGGGCGGGCGTTTTTAGGGGACTGTCTTATGTAATTTTGACGTTCGAAAAGTGCTGATTCTCAGCATAGTTTGAATAAATGACTTTTCCATTTGGAATTTGGAATTTTGAAAGTAAGCAAAACAGCCTGGAGCTTGTTTTCAATAGTTCTGTAGTCCAGTGACGACTATTCAGCCATGTGTAAAGCTTGGGACACTATTAGTTACATAATATGAAACTTAAAATATACTTGGGAAATGTGGATGTGCTATTGGGCCTTTCAGGAATACCGGTTTGCGCTTTTCTAATATGACGATAAAGTAAAATTGTCCCTAGATCAAATAATATTATCTAAACGTTTATTTTTTCTACTAAAGTTACTTAATGCTTGGCGTTAGGTAGATGCCCAAAGTGAGCCCGCGAGGAAGTTAGAATTTGTCTATTGAATGACTTTTTCTAACTCAGAAAGATGATAATGATGAGATTCTATCTAAACTAATAATATATAGAGAAAAGATTAGATTTTTTGTATGTTTGTATGTTACGCTTTCACGGCTAAACGGCTGAACCGATTTTGATGAAATTTGGTATCAGAAAGAAAGAAAGAAAAATAGGTTTATTTGTCACAGAAAATACTGTTGGAGCTGCTGAAGATTGTAACACCATCTTTGCGTTGTATAAACTCAATCTCCTTTGTATTATATAATTGCATAGCACAGGTGTGAGTACTATGTACTAAAGAGCTACCATTCAACGGGTAATATATTATGTCTTTCATTGACTTGAATGTGCCCTGGCGGCTGTGAGTATGTCATGCTCACTCAGATGTCTCGCTGATGGTGGCGCGTGTGTTGGATCATTTAGCTCCCTTCAAAATGGTTGAGCTGAATGGTGCTAATCCATGTGTCATGTTCGTGAACGGGCGCCGTCAGTTGGGACTGGTCATCTCTTAGCTGCCATGGATTATTTTAATTAATTTAATTTTTTGAATTGTTCTTTATTTTTATCTTTTTATTACGGACGCTTTTAACGCGCACGTCTTTTTACATTGTTCTCACATGTATAATTTCAACATGAATAATGTAACCAATTTTATGTAACAATTTTTTGTTTAAAAGAGTGTCCGTGGAGTTTCTTGCCCGTTCTTTTCCATAGGTACCTATTACGTTTTGGAATGGGCAACTAGCTTCATATTTCTGACTGACTGACTCCTTGACAATTCAAAAGTGCCTGTACATGGTTTAATTGAAATAAATGCTTTGAGTTTGAGTTTGACAGAAACACGTGCATACAAAAAGACAAGAGTAAACAAAATAGAGAACAGAAATAGTTGGCAGCAGCTGATGAGGGTACTTTATACCCTGGGGTAGAACATAGGCTACTTTTAACGACATACCACGCGGGCGAAGCCGCGGGACGAAGATTTGTTATGGTCGCGAATCATAATTTGATTACGATACAACCTGACACTGACCTGAAAATTGCAAAAAACGTAAGAAAATTTTAATTTCGCGGGCTATCTTTACGGATCGTTCTACTGAACAAACAAGTATATTATATAACTTAGTGAGAGACTGAGCAAATCAATAATCATCTATTCCAATAGGAAATATTTCTATTGTTATGGTCAAAATCCCTTAAAAAGTGAATTTGCTACATTACCAAGTGCAACTGCAATAATATATAAATAAACTTAGAACAAAAGAATTCGATTTTCGACCCCAACATAATAGTTGGGAACATGCTAGGAAGATTGATTGTTTTATTTGTCGACTACCTATGTGCTGTTGATAGTAACAATATTTTTACGATTTCTTATAACTATAAAGTTTTTATAGACTCCAAAATAACGATCGATTGTTCAAAATAAGTACCGATTTATAACCATAGATGGCGTTACTTACACCAGTTTGAACCGAATCAAAGTCAATAAGCTGTAAAACTTTAAGTCTACTTTATTTTCGTAAATTACTGTTAAGTTAAACATATTTGCTTTAAATATACTCGTAAGTAAATAATAACTCCTTTGTACTGTAGTGTAAAAAGGTGTGCAGATGCCCCAAAAATTTCCATTTACCAAAACCAATAATAAAAAAAACAATGTTCTTAGTTTTATAATTACGTAAGTTAATAATGAAAACTGTGTATTAAAATCCTAACTAATATTATTATAAATGCGAACGTGAGTTTGTTTGTCTGTTACGCTTTCACGCTTAAACGGCTGAAGGGATTTGGATGAAATTTGGCACATGGGTAGACCATGACCTGGAGAAGGAAATAAGATACCTTTAATTCCTATATTCTCACGGGATCTAGACTTATGCGGGTGAAACCGCGGGGCACAGCTAGTAATATAAAACTCCAAGTAAACATTTTAATTAAAACATAATCACGACTCAATATTTTCATGTATGTAGTAGGTCCATTAATTACACGTTCACCCAAGCCACACTGTCAACTCAAACGAGTCTTGAACCCAAACCTAGCATTTAACCACCTAACATTATAACTATAAACGGTTAATTATTTAATTATTTAAAAATAATAATTTTTAGGGTTCCGTACCCAAATGGTGCCAGTGGGACCCTATTAGGGCTCTGCTGTCTTTCCGTTTGTCACAGGACAGTACATTTTGAACTGTAACCCACTTGAATTTTTTACAGTGTGGCTATGACAGCCCGCTATAACAACGCAAAATAAACATAAAAATTTAAGGGGGTCCCAGTACAAGAAAGCTGTTTTTTTAAAACCTACTTGCCCGTTTTTATTTTGAATGTCCTTCGATAACATTATTTAAGGTATTAAAAAATAAACTTTAGAAACTTTAAGAGGTGCTTTAGACCGTCGAATTGAAAAACTTTTACTGACTACTATTTGGCCCAACATTGAAATCGCGAAAAAAAATCTGCTGTACTATCGTAAAGTTTAATACCTGCTGTTCTAAGCTGTATGGGACAGCTGTTTTGTTTTTTCGCGATTTCAAACTTGGTCCCATAGTAAAAGTTATTCAGCTCGATGGTCTAAAGCACCTCTTAAAAGTTTCTAAAGTGATTTTTTTAACACCATAAATAATACCCCCTTTAATATTTACCATACAAGGAACGTGTTTTTTCGACGGTCTTAGAAAATATTGGTAAATACTTTACGGTGGTACGGAACCCTTCGAGTGCGAGACTGACTCGCACTTTGCCACTTTTTAGTTACCAACATAACTACAACGTGGTAACCAACATAACTGTTTCTGAAAGGTTAAAAACGCGTTGATGTCTTTATAATGACAGTTAACTTGCCCCAGGATTATGTTCGTAATTCTATGAAATTATATGATTTCAATAATTTATTGTTTTATAATTTTCCAATTTAGTATAGTCTATAGACTCTGTAATGGTTTTTTAAAACATCTGCCCTCGTTAATAGCGTTTATTCTGAAAGAGGGCAACGTCGCAAATAGATGTCAAATATTTCGCTGTTAGTAGCCTAGACATAATTTTTGATTATTTAAAATGTGTGTGGATCTGTTATCTTGTATGTTTTCTATGCATAGGTTGACTGGTGGCTCGCCTTGACTGACTGTACTTTGCATACATCAAAGTCTAACATACCTAATTGAAGGTGTTACGTCGTCTGTCGCCGTCGTCGTCTGAGTCGGACTTACATAAAAACTGACGCAAGAAGTCACTTGTAAGGTTCTCACTGTAGGTGTTCATTGGATCACCAAAGAGACTAAAATAAAACAAGACCAGTTTTATGTATTGTTGAAATTCAGAAGACGAATTCAGACTTCTGCTACTGAAACTTGCCGAAACTTACGATTACCTACCTCTTTTCTTCCTAGCTCCAATACTAGGATGTGTTAAAAGGCGGACATTTTGTAATTTTGACGTTCAAAAAGAACTGATTATTGAAATTGAATAACAGATTTTTAATTTTGATTCTGAACTTGAGCGAATGTCGATAAATTAGCAGCGTATTTTTAAGTAATTTTAAGACACTTACTTGCATAGTAAGCCTATTTCTATCCCTCCCTGTTAGACCATCATTCTATAGGAGACTATTCATTTTAAAAACACTAATTCACGATATTACCTAATAGTAGGTAAGCCACTATCGTAAATTACTGTCAGCATAAAATTTTCACTAAGTTATTTTTGACTATCACTGATTTACGCTAAAGGAAGACTATGTGAGAATACTCGTACGAAGTAATTGCGTTACACAGTCACAACCCCAATGCTATTGATTTTCAAAATCACACAAAATTCATTGCATTATTAACGTTGGCGAGCGACGATTTTTTTAAACATTATGACGCAACGGATTAAAACTCAAACTCTTCAATTAAACCAATTACAAGCACATTGTCAAAGAGTCGGTCAGTTAGTCAGAAACTTGAAGCTAGTTGCCCATTTCAAAACGTAGATCTCTGTGGAGAAGGACGGGCAAGAAACTCCAAAGACACTCTTTTAAATATAGATGTTACAAAGTCCTGGGTACATTATTCTTGTTGCTTCTATTGTGAGAACAATGTAAAAACAAAATGTATTCAAAATATATAATTATAAATACCCTAATAAAGCCCTGGCAGAAAAGAGATGACCAGTCTCAACTGACGGCGCGGCGGCGCCCGTTCACGAACATGACGCGTGGAACATTACGAACATGGGCGTGGAACATTACGAACATGACGCGTGGAACATTACGAACATGGGCGTGGAACATTACGAACATGACGCGTGGAACATTACGAACATGGGCGTGGAACATTACGAACATGACGCGTGGAACATTACGAACATGACGCGTGGAACATTACGAACATGGGCGTGGAACATTACGAACATGACGCGTGGAACATTACGAACATGACGCGTGGAACATTACGAACATGACGCGTGGAACATTACGAGCATGACGCGTGGAACATTATGAACATGACGCGTGGAACATTACGAATTTCCTTCAAAATCCTTGGGATAGGAAGTTTGGGTTTGTTGTGTGTCCGCAATTGGGTCGCTGGACTGAAACCACGAACACGTGTCCAAGAATGTTGATCAATGTCCATTCCTTCTCTCTATGAGAACATACCGTTGCCTTACAGCGGGACAGTTACTGGCAGCTTGTTATTTATAACCTCAGGCACTTCACACCTGTCATAACTTATGAGAAAATTGTGGGAGTTTTCCAACAATGTAACAGAGTAGCCCTTTCCTAGCCAAAGTATGATGGTAATACGCGGGACTGAATGTAATATAGGTATGCTTTATTAGGTGTTGTATCAGTAATTTAAAAACACTGTATCATTTACTTTGGTTTTTGTTTGTTTAGGAAATAAATAAACATAAGAAAAAATAAAAATAAGAGCAGTGGTGGCCCAGTGGTAACGGCCCCGACTTACGAGTTGTAGGTCGTGGGTTCGAACCCAAGCAGGCGCTTTACTTTGTGTAAATAATTTCATCACCACTGCTCTCAAAACGGTGAAGGAAAACATCTTGAGGAAACCGGCATGTCTTAGAACAAAAAAATTCGAAGACTTGTGACATCTACCAACCCGCACTGGGCCCGCGTGGTGGATTACAGCCCACTCCCTCTCACAGAGAGGAGGCCTGTGTCCCAGCAGTGGGAACATTAATAGGCTGATGATGATGATGATGATGAGGAAATAAATATGAGGTTCTTTTTTATATTAGTATTTTCTAATGAAGAAGAAGAAAGAAAGAAAAATTGGTTTATTCATCACAGAAACACGTGCATAAAAAAAGACATGAGTAAACAAAATAGAGAACAGAAATAGTGCACGTCATGACTGTGACAAGAAGGCTTCCACTCAGCATAATGCTGTGCTATGGGGGACACACAGCACAGCGCTGATTTTCAGTGGTCACCCGCTCTCTCTAATGGTAACAGATGAATGAGAGGGACTGAGAATCGAGCTCAGTGGTTTGCAATGATATCGTGCGTGATGTCGTAGGTACCTATATTTTGACTCAAATCCGGAAGAGTAGCACTGTAGGTTCTTATACCATTCTCTTTGCGTTTAGGTATCATTGTCTAAATGGTGATAAGATTCAGTAATTTTGAACAAAATCATGTTCATCCTGCCTTCTCTGTAAGATTTCTAATGATTATATAACCCTCAACATATAACATCCTAACTAATATTATGAATACGATAGTGAGTTTGTTTGTTTGTTATGCTTTCACGCTAAAACGGCTGAACAGATTTGGATGAAATTTGGCACACGGGTAGACCATGACTTGAAGAAGAATATAGGCTACTTTCATCCTGGATTCCAAACGAAGTCGTGGGCAACAGCTAGTATCTAGTTATATGAGTATTCTTTAGATGGGCTAAGATAGACTGAAAATCTATTTACAAAGTTATGTTGAAGTCCCATGAAATAGGGGGCAAGCCTATTGCCATCAACTGGACACAAATACAGACACCGGGCTGCTACTGAGAAATTCCTGATGAAAAAACACAATAAAACTTTTCCCGACCTAGGAATCAAACCCATGACCTCGTGCTCAGCAGTAGCGTTTGCGACTACTATACAATGTGGTACAAAAACTCTGTCCGATCTGAAACGGGCACATACTCGTAGTACCTACTGCAATAACATTATCATAAAGTAATAAAAAAAACTTATTATTATTGAAAATAAAAAGTTATTGCTATTAAAATTCGCGTTTTTAGTAGTACCAAAATTGTTCCAATTCCATTAAATATTTTCAACAGGGTTCACAAGTTATGATTTGTAGACACCCGCTAAACGACGCCCGCCGGCGCCCCATGTAATATCCTGGGAAAATTCCCCATTGAAAGAAAATGTTGCGAATTATCGTTTTTAATTTTTCCTGAAAATAACCACATAAATAAAATCTCAGTATGATTTCTTAGCAACACCGTCACGAATCGGTTAGGGTTTTTGTTAATCGTGAAGATCAATGAGGCAGATTGAATCTGGACGATCTTCGACAGCTTTTTCCTGGACCTAACTGCATCAGGCTTCATGGCGGTAATTCCAGGTTTTGTAATCTCAACATAATTAGTAAAGGCTTCGAAAATGACCATCATAACTTCACCTAGCTTGTTTAAACTTAAAGGTTTATTATCTCGAATCTAAACTAATGAAAGCTTAATTAAAATGGGTGCGTGTTTATGGTCCAGGAAAGTGGCAAGTGTGAGCGGTATTATTTAACGATGCGGGTATAAATTACGGCGGGAGAATGAGTGCCACGCCCTGCGCCCGGTCGCCGCCGGCGATTTGGGTGGGGACGTGTTGATAGACGGAATATATCGATAAGTTTTCCTTTGCTGCCGTAAGAGCCTGGCTACGGATTTGGGCGGCACGGCAAGCGGTGCGACGAGCGGCGCGGTGTGGGAACTAAAAAGTTGCCGCTGCGAGCGTCGCGCCGTGGCATGCTTCATACATTTCTGTGCATTTGTTTTTACCGCTCGCCGCGCCGCTTACCGCTACCACTGATAGCGGCAGGGTCGTGGCCAGGCCGTAAGATACTCAATACTCAATTATTTATTGCATTCCATATGTATTACATAGATGGTATAACAAAGTAAAAGACCAATATGGACCCTGTCGGGCACGAAGAAATCGTGCCCGATTTCTTAGCGCATGAGCACTTGAGTAGTTTGACGAGACGTGTCTTATTTCAGAGGTACATGTTGTAAGGAGACTTTTGAGTAGGAATGGAGGGGTTTAAGAGGAGGGCAAGACCAAAGAAATGATGGATGGACTGTTTGAAAGATGATATGGTGAGAAAAAGGGTGACTAGCAAGATGACGACTAATAGAGATAGAGCAGTATGGAAAAGAAGACATATTGCGCCGACCCCATCTAAATTGGAATAAGGGGAGGAAAATGATGACGTGTCTCAAATGACAACGTTTTTATATAAAAAAACAGTATTTAGTTGTCTGGAACTGTATTGTCTGATCGTTTTTTGCTTTTATAAGAAAAGAATTGATTTCCGAAAACAAATGATAAATGAACTCGCAACGATTCAATACATTCCCAACAAAAAACGCATAGATTAAAAAAACTGCACAGCCACGTAGGTTATGTTTCAATACTTAATACATACGCATATCATATATATGTTCTTATTACCTACACGTACTGGTGTGATGTAACATAGAATATTTTACTAGCAGTTATCCGAAATCATTCATGTTATTCCTACAGCTACTGATCGCAGTCTGTCTGTTTATTTGTATTCGAGTTATTTTTTTTTGTAGGTGTTTCTGTGCTAAATAAACCTATTTTTGTTTCTTTCTTTCAGTCATTTTTTTTTTGCTCCGCTGTGTGTCGTTGTGTGATTGGCTAGCTGACAAGAAGGCGCATCTCCCTACTGTAACTACAACTATTTATTATTAACGTAGTATTTATAAAGACGGACGGATATTTTAATAATGGAATTAACTTGACTGAAAGAATAGTTAAATTCTATTAGTCCAATGCTTAAAATAATAATTTATCGATACCGATATTCGTACAACACACCACATCACTATTGCTCTCAGTAACAAGGCAGCATCGAACGATGCATTCTGGTGATTAACCATTATTATATAAAGTAAATTCAATAATGGCCCGGTGCTAACTCGATGTTTACTGATGGCCAGCAATCTTTACAAAACAATTTTCAACCCTCACCTATTTAAAATTAAGTTCAAAGTTTTGCAGCAAGATCTCAACGAATTTTGACTTCGACAAAATTAATTTTGCGGTCACAAAAGTATTTAAGCCGCAGAATTTTAAGAAGATTTTTCTTTTTGATCTGCATGTGTAGAGTTGTGGTCGTTATGGGGTAATACTAACCAGTGTTGCCAGTATATCGCAAATTACCCACATAAAGGGTAATTGTGCGAAATTTTAGGGGTTGTCTTGAAAAGTGTTCGTGAGTTAATGGCTATAAGTGCAGACATTTTGCAGTAAAGTTTGGTATATGAGCCTGTCTGTTTACTTATGTGCATATTTTCACGCCATTTTCTTTTTGAATAAGTAGAGATTGTTCGTACTTTAGCGATGTTGGTTTTAAAATAGTGTTTATATTTACGAAAATATATTTTTTATTTAACATTCGCCAAGTAAGTAAGTAAGTTAAGTTATTCAGCTTGAATTATCTTTGTCTAGGTTCGGATAAGTTTAACAACTAAGGTATATATTTGAAAACATGAACAAATACACAATTAAGGCACTGTGCCCAATTCTATAGCGTCCAAATGATATTTAAATATCTGTGTGTATTCGGTAGTGTTAAAACTATATTCAAATATCTATGTTTTATTTTGTTTAAATATCAAATAAATAAACACAACACTATAATTTCTTCCAAAAAACACCTAAAAAAATTAACTCATAATGTTTCTCAATCCACGCCGTACCTGTCATAGCCTCGCAGCCATAAACTGTCCGTTAACCGAATTCATTAAAGAACTGATAATTATAAATAAAGCAAACGAACCGGCTATTAATATCACAGCCAACCTCGGGACAAAATATATAATTTAAAATATTAATATTAACTAATTATACGTTTAAAAGAAATATTTTATGCATAATGATATGATATAAATCTCGTTACGGTTTAGGGTTGGGACAAGGTCGATGTTTGGATATTTTGGATATCGATATGTTTATTTTTGTGTATAAAAATTGCTACCGAATTAATAAATACATGGAAATCATTTTATAATGGAATTGAAATTGGTTGTAATTGCTCCTAATGAATTAAAACATATTTAATTTTTGACTTGATACCGTGAAGTCAACTCAATTCACACACTCTAATACGAGACTGGTTTAATAGGTAAATTATGTATTAAAATTGTAATACAGTAAAAAAAAAACTGCAAATCTAACCGCCAGTTACTGTTCTGGTATTTCGTTCTATGAGCCAAAAATATAACATAAACCTATCCGTCGATAGGAGCTGTCAAAAGTAGCTAAGAGTAAACAAAAAAATAATACTCTTAGCTACGTTTACTTTTAGATTTATAAAAATGGTTTTCTCTATCCCTGCAATAACAAAATAGATACCACCACACGGTCTATAAAAGTCTATGTTAGCAACGCCTCTCACATAAACCCTCCACGCAATCGCATATCACCGTCGCCACCGCAGCATCAGCACCAATTCATAACCCATTCTATCGACGTTCGCATTCAATAAAACACGCTGAGACGCAATCAATGCACATAATAAACAGCTGAACGTCCACGGGCGTAACTTTAAAACAAATAGTTCTCAGAAACGAAAACTTTCATAACTTTACCAAATTGACACCTTGTTGAGACGAAGCAATTCTTGGCGATTTGCGCTGCTCGTAAGTGGCCTATTATAAAAATACCAAGTTACTTCTGACACTAAACCATTCAAAATTAACCCTTATGTTTATTGATGTAAAGAGGGACGAGGATGTAAAAGTAAATTGGTAGAATCGTTCTCAGAATATCGGGCCAGAACACATCTCATCGACAACTCGTTTTGTGTTTTTTTCCCATCACGGAATATCAATGAAATTTGTTCGAGCCCCAATTATGTGGGCATGCCTTTATTTTCGTATTGGAAAGGGTTCCGTAATGATTTTTTAGTTAACGCGTTTATTATTGGTCGTTTATATCGTATTGGTGATTAATCAACGTTTTTTTGGGGTGGCTCGGTGATTAAATGGTGTGGTAAGGTGCAAATGTGGTTCTTAGAATTATTGGGATTTTTTGTTTAAATTGATACTTTATTATTAAGTTTTGAATTTATCATCTTATTAGGGAGTGAGTTGAATTTTAAGCAGTACCATGTTTTGATCGAGTGGCGTCCAAGGAATTGAAGATGAAGTGTCGGTCGTCCGGCGGCGAGATGGGCGGACGACATTGTTACCATCGCGGGAGAACCTGGATGAGGCTGGCACAGGAGCATGGGTATCGGCACAAGAAAAGAGTGACCTATGTCCAGCAGTGGGCAAAGTCGGGCTGTGGATAGTGATGAAGATGACCATGTTTTCTGGTAAAATGTTATCGAAAATTGAGATTGCGTTCTAAGAAAATATTGGTATAATAACCAGTAATAATCGTATTAAAGTTCAAATTAAACTTCTAAGATTTGGAGCAGTTAGATTCCGGATTTGTAACATTAAAAAAGGTTTAGAATACTATTACTCTTCCAAATTCAAACACCAGTACGGTCAGCACGCACATTTACTAAAAAAGAAAAAGCTTCCATTTTTAAATGCGCTGTTACGACACAAGGGGCTGCGCGCGCACGTTTTTTGCTCGTGTATAATATGTTTAAATATTTGTTAATGCTGTGGAGCGGTAATAGCCTGTGAGTTATATGTGGACACGCCCCGTATCGATAGCAGCGCAACACTAGTCGATGTGAAGTAAAAAGTACTTTCTTTGGTTCGAGATTTATATTTGATTGCACACATATTCGAATTATGTTTTCTATATTATGATAATTTTATGATTAATGAGACATATATTCAGTTCAACAAGTAGTTTTTAACCATCATCGATATTTGTATAGCCCATTTTACATTATTTTATTAACTTTGTAAAATATCAATATTACTCGTACTGCAGTAGCTAGCATAGAATTATAAACTTAGGGCTATATCACTGGTGATTTGAGAGTGTGTTTCCAGCAAGGTGCTGCGTATGCGTAGCGAGCACGACACGTCTACGCAACGTGTTCGCCGCGAGAGTGATTGACGTGAGTATACAAGAGAGAGCGAGACAAGCGAGGGTATAAAATTATGAAAACGTGGAAAACACGTCGCGTAATTCGCTTCGCACCTGCGGTGAGCACGTTGACAAATTGCTTCGCTGGAAATACGCAGGAAAGTCGTCAGTGTGATAAGTTGATTCATTTAATAAGTTGGACAACATTTTTGACAAAAGTCAAAGCCAAATCATTTATTTCAAATAGGCCCTTGTAAGGCACTTTTGAACGTCAAAATTTACAAAAAAATAGAATTGATTCTAGTCGCCCCTTCCAAAAGGTATGTAGTTTTCATATGGAGAAGAATGGGCACTCCACCGTTACTGTTTTAAAATGGTTTACAATATTTTGTATAGGTACATTAGTTAATTATATGTGAAGACGATGCACCTAAAATAAAATTACTATACCACAATAGGTAAAAAGAATAAAAAATTTAGCAACGACAGATAAAAAAATTTGGTGATATAAAAAAAATTTACAGTGATTGAAAACATGACCTTTAATGACAAACAAAAACTAGTGAATGTCTATTATTTGGGTGCAGTAAATGCATGCATATTAAATAACTAAAGCAGGAACTGGTGCATTTATAGTTGCATATTATTGACATTATTATCTAGTTCGTATAAATTATGCATTATGTTAAGGCTATCTGGATTGTTCTATCTCTTCCTGACGCTGTCTAGAAGTTTCCTATTCAACTAAAACAGGAATCTTGATTTTAATATATTTATAGATTGGTTTGAAATCTGTCAGTTTTGAATCGAGGTTCATGCTCGAGCATCGTTCTTAGTAACGGCCAAAGACGAAAGACGATTGTTTTAAACAAATTATTCATTACCCTCTTACCTAAGTATGCTTAGAAAAGTCATGATAATTTATAATTGATAATTAACTTTCTTAGGCTTCGCCGGAGCCGGCACCGGATCACATCTTACGAATGAATAAATCACCCATGCGCTGCGCCGCACAGGGTAGAAAATTCAGAATATCTCAGAATTAGTGTAAAATCTACGACGGTGCAGCGCCGGTACGCTAAAAAGAAGAAGAATGAATAATACTTATATAAATAATGCCCGTCTAACAGACAACAGATGAACCATAAGAACCATAAAATGGAAAGGGCCAGAAGGAA